>JAIFGZ020000540.1:1115000-3851674 GCA_019925245.2 Oryza australiensis | reverse complement strand
AATCCCCAACCGCTAAAGAAATTAAGGAAGGCGTGTTCCTCCTCCGCAAATAACTAACGACAAACCTATGGCAAGGGGAGAGAAGAGACCAAGGCAAGGCGAAGGCCTCGCTGTCACAAAATCCAAAGAAGCTAGAAATGAGCAAGAGCGTACACTTGGATCAAATGGCTTACTATAATCAATAGTAAGTGTGTACCCTAAATATAATATATGCAATTGCATGACACGTAGTGCTTTAGAATTTAACTTTCACTATATTAATGTCGCAGTTGCCCATTGATCCTTCCGGTCATTACGCCAAAGTGAAGCACATGCCACTACGTAAATTCCAAAATCACTAAGACGTATGATCGGACTCTCCGATCCAAGAAGCAACCAGCTTTGATGGGATTAGAGAAGAGATAGCTGGACTTTATAGTCCATGAAATAGTACATCCCCACGAATGTGTCTAGTAAAAGGGACAGGTTAAAGTCAAAGACATGAAATAGTGGACTTGTTTGAACATTTTGGAATTAATGTCAAATGCATGTAAATATATAACACTTCCCCGATATTATTATATTATAATTTTGTCAAATGTGTTTTATACTTGCAATGTGAAATATATGAATAATGGATGTGAATAGATGTATGAGAATGTCGATGTATGTGAATGTATGTCAAATATCTCTATTTCTATCATTTTTGTAGGGGCATGGCTAGCAAAGGCCTCGAGGCTAGCCAAAATAATAATTTTTTTGGAAAAAAACTCATCGGTGACGGGCTTTGAATTAAGCCCGATGGAGATGTTAGTCATCGCTGAAGGGCTTAAGTAAAAGCCCGATTGAGATGTCAATATCCGTGACGGGCACTAAATAGGGCCCGTTTGAGATTATATCATCGGTGTCGGGCCCTTGTTTGATCGGTCTTGTGGATCAAACATATCGGTGATGCGTAGTTTAGGCCCGACAAAGATAAGTGCATCGGTGATGTGCTTTTGTCCGACAGCAGATGACTACTCACACGCTGACCTTTGCAGCCGTGACGGGCGTCATACCTCGATACGATGAGGATTACCGCCCGATTGAGATGAGGATGACGTTGTAGTGACCTTTGCTCCATAAACAACAAAGCAGTTAGGGGTGTTCTAAAGTTCGTTTCTAAGTGAAGGGGACTTCCCACATAGCAAGCTTTTTTTATGGCCTTTATCTTTGTTTCAACCAGCTACTACCATACCGTGCCTTCACATAGGGCCATCCATTTTGAATTTAATTGACGCATCATTGTTTTGTTGGCTTAATGATTAACTCGACCAAGTGCCAATTTTGATTGAAGCCAGGGACATTGTGGGCATTAAATAATGTTGTCACTAAGTATTTTGATTTGATAGTCAAGTAAAAGAGGTAGAATTAAATACATTCTAAGATGGTGAAAATAAAGAAAATGAGGTGGTCGTAACTCAAGATTGATTCTACGGCTCAGACTTAGTCTATAATGAGCAAAAATCAAACTATTCAAGAGAAATCGAACTTTAGCCTACAATGTAAAATATAGTTATCTATAATGAGCGAAAATCAAACTATTCAGCAAATCAAACTTTGGTCAAAATAATGTAAAATATGGTTGAGTAGCTCAAGAAATAACTATATATTCATCGATGCATTTTATTACACAACCGCTCAAGTAAAACTCAAGCCACAAATCATTCAAGCTATGTATCCATATCAATGGAAGGAGCGGTTGCATCCGACCGTCCCCACAACAAGTAGTAGGTTGTTGTTGCAAGAATAAGACGTGGTCTGGATAAAAAGCCCACGTATTTGTAGGATCCCTTGCACCACCACCTAACATCACTTTGAGGCAAAGTTGTACCGACTGCATCATCCCTGCTTCCTGGAACTCCACCGCCATCGTCATAGCCTGCCGAGAGCCAAGAGCAATGGCATGATGGAAACAACAACAAAGAAAACCTTCTTTGAGCCCAAGAGTCAGCGCCATGATCAATCGAGGCTAAGCTAGTTAGTGTCACGCCCGTAAATTCCTACCAAAATTTCCGAAGCTAAATGTGCATTAAATTCCCGTCCAGACTAGCCAGATACACAAACAAATTGCATATGCATAATCCACGTTTTAAAAATAAAAAGAGTCTTAAAGAATGCAAAGAAAAAAAGGAAAATAAACTAGCTAAATCCAGACTTGACGCTTGCGTCGGGCGACTCCACTCCACAGGCATGCCTTGATGGCAGCGACAAGCCTACTCGTCGACAAACTCATCTACGGCTTCATCCTCCAGCCCTAAGGTGGGGCAAAAGGTAAGACTGAGTACATTCCACAATACTCAGCAAGTCATACCAAAGGGAGGTATGATGCTGATTATTTCAAGGGGAGGCTAGGGGGTTAACTTTGCACAAAGCAATCATTTAACAAAGATTAAGTTGAAAACAATAAAACAGTAATTAAGTTTAATTAAGTAAGATTAATCATCTCTGCTCAACACTATACCACATTGAGACAGGTCCAATCCATCCAACTATTCTAAATAGTTCCATTAGTCAGGTTATTATCATCAGTGGAACTAATAATGGTGAATCTGGTTGACCGTCCATAACCGTGGGCACGACTATTCGAATAGCTTCTAACTCTGGCCAGAGGTGTACGTCTATACCCACAAGACACAGCCCCATGACACGTTTTCATGCGTCGACATGCCACCACAACATATCGAAAAGGGGTCTGTGACAGGACCATTCACATAACCCTCTGCTCAACTAAGCGACACCACAATAAGGTTTCGCCCTTACCTTTAAATCCAAGGTACGCTGCCCTTCTTGTGCCTAGGTGAATCTCGTGCCGCATAGACCTTTCCCGGTCCATCCAAACTCCATCACCCACCCTTTTGCCCGGATGCACGGCCACAGAAAGCTACACTACAAGCTCCCGCCTGCCCATGCCGGCTTGTGGTACGCACTAATAAATCTTTCAGGTTTCCCGTGGAACCAGTCCTTAACTACCATGGGTGTGTCTATCAAAACCATCCACCCACAGCCCACCATTTGGTCATATTTCATTTGTCCTTTATCCTTTATGCCATAGTACCATAGGTCTATGACCATCATTTCATGTGACTAAAAACTAGTAATATAGTTCTCCCATTAATGATCTAGTTGAACTATGCGAGCTAAGCATGTCCTAACCCTAACATCTAGTCATATTAGTTCCCTTACCAATCAATGAATTAGGGTGACGACCTAGGCCGAGTACTATAGGTCCCATCCCGATGATAATTAAAAACAATGCACTTTAATAGATTAAGCGATATACATTTGTAAAGTAGGTACAATATGATGAAAAGAAATTATTACTTGCCTTGGTCTTGCGTTGGCTAAACTCTCTACGACTACTTCAAAGTAAACCGGGACGTCTGGCATGAACCGGATCTACTCGACAAACAAAGTACAAAGAAAAATGTGCTATAAGACAACTAAAACAGACAATTAAACTATTTTTAATGGGTTCTAGACATTTTTATGAGTCCACTGCAACTCGAACAGACTCAAACGGAGTTTAGATGAATTTTATATGATATTTAGAAGTTTCGATGATTTACTAATAAAGAAAAAATGAAATTAATGATTTAGGACGCAAGCGTTGGCTAGGGCTAACGTCACGACAGGCAGCGGCGCCTAACAAGGGGACCGCGGGTCGGGCGCAAGGACGGGCGCACGGTGGACTGGTCCACTGCCCCGGCGAGAGCACGTGCCCCATGTGCGCTTGCGTGGCGCCTACGCGACGCCCACGCCGGCGGCGAATGCCACGGTGGCATAGCTCTGGATGGACAGCTTGGATCCATCCGCCGAATGGATCCGACGACTGAGAGAGGGCGCAGCGCTAGGTGGCCCTCGCGGGTCAATGGCGCAAGGGGACGGGCGCACAGCGGGACTCGGTCCACGGCTCGGGCGAGAGCGCGTGCACCATGTGGCGCCGTGGCACCCACGCGACATCCACGTGCGTAGCCACGGCGGCACGGCTCGGATGGATGGCCGGACTGGATGGATCCAAGGCCGAGAGGGGCGCGGCGCTTAGGCGGCCGGCAGTGGTTAGGCACGGCGTGGCGGCCGAACGGGCGGTAGGCTTCGCACACGGGTCCTAGTGGCACTCGCGGCGACGTGAGACACCAGCGCGCGGCGCAACGCGCCGAGATAAGCGTGCACGGGACCAAACGAAACAAGGGGAAAAAAATAAAAGAAGAGAGAGGGGCGCGGCTCACCAACGACCGGAGGCGATGAAGACGACGGCGACAGAGCGATTTGGCGACGGATTTGGCAATGGATTTTTCTCCTTAAAAGAAGAAAAGGAAGAAAAGGAAAAGAAAAAGGAAAAGGCCCTTTTTCTTTAGGAAATTAATTCCGATAAGCCTAATTCAATCTTTAAAATTGATTTTTCTTGCTTTGAAAATTCCGATAAAAATCCTGTTAGTGTATTTTGGCATGGGGAATTTTAAGAAAAATCGTGCCAAGCCTTTTCAATTATTAAATGACTTTTATTTTTAGAGTTTTTCTTACATTAATTTTTCTACGATTTCTTTTGCTCCAAATTTCACAGTGAATTTGAAGGAGAAAAGCGGGCGTGACAAACCTACTCCCTTAAATGGAATCTCGACCCGAGATTCGAGAGGCGCCGCGAAGAAGTGTGGATGGGTGGCCTTTCACTTTCATCTTCTCTTTCCCAAGTTGTCTCTTCTTCTTAACGGTGACTCCATTGCACTCGACATAATCCGGTCACCCGGTTTCGGTTCTTCTTTCACTTGTTTCGATGACACGAGTTTGCTTCTCAACATAAGTTAAGTCCTCTTGAATCTCAATGTGATCGGGACTTGCTTGTTCCTGGTACTCTCAAGCACTTCTTCAACCGAGAGACATGAAACACGGCCATGGAGAAAGTTCT
The DNA here is from genome assembly GCA_019925245.2 of Oryza australiensis. Classification (NCBI taxonomy): domain Eukaryota; kingdom Viridiplantae; phylum Streptophyta; class Magnoliopsida; order Poales; family Poaceae; genus Oryza; species Oryza australiensis. Next base: position 3,846,750 of record JAIFGZ020000540.1, on the reverse strand, counting down.
AACCGATAAGCCGACTTCTCCTCGGCATTCTAGAATTCGACATGGTCCCACGGCGTGGTGCCAACTTTCCTTTAGTATAGAAATAGTGTACTCCCAAGCCGGAGTGACACGAAGGTACACATAGTCTCCAACTGCAAAGCTAAGCTCCCGTCGATGATTGTTAGCATAGCTTTTCTGACAAGACTGGGCAATTTTCAATCTTTCCCGAATTAGTTGGACTTTCTCTTCTGCTTCATTCAAGACGTCAGTCCCGAACAACTAGCCCTGTTTGATCCCAGAAGAGCGATGTGCGGCACTTTCTACCATACAATGCCTCAAATAGAGCCATTTGAAGACTCACCTGATAACTGTTGTTGTACGAGAACTCGACATATGCTAGGCTCTTGTCCCAACCTCAACCAAAATCAAGTGCACAAGCTTCTTAATATGTCTTCCAAAATCTGGTTGACTCTTTTCGGTCCGGCCACCGCTTGAGGATGGTAAGCAAGGTCAAGTTTAAACGAGTACCCCATTCTTCTTGCAACTTCGCCGTAACTTTGAGGTAAACCGACTCCTCGATCCGACACAATCTTCTTTGGCACCCCATGCAAACACATGATCCTTGCCGTGTAAAGCTTTGCTAGCTTCTTCCCGCAGTAAATGGTATGCACTAGAATGAAATGAGCGACCTTCGTGAGTCGGTCCACAGCTACTTCCAAACAGTAATCATGATCGATGGAAGTCCTAGGCACTGGTGATGAAGTCCATCCCGATTTCTTTCCATTTCCACTCCGAAATCTTAAGGGGTTGCAATAATCCTACAGTCTCCTCGATGTTCCACTTTAACTCATTGACAAACATCACACAAGGCGATGAATTTTGCGATTTCTCTTCTCATGTCGACCCATCGAATTTTTCCTTAAGATCCCGGTACATTTTAGTGCTTTCTGGGGTGAATAGAGTACTAGGCTTGGTGAGCTTCTAGTAAGCTTAGGTCTTTTAACTCCATGTTCTTAGGTACGCACAATCTTCCTCCCATCCAGATTGTTTGGTGCTCATCCTTAGTGAAATCCACAGGCTTTACTAGGCTTCTCATGTTTTTCTTCAACTCAACTATGTCCGGTCATTTGCTTGAGCTAGACGAACTTGCTTCACGAGCATAGGTGAGCTTCAAGAGAAACCACGTACCGTGTTCGACAATTCCCAAGTTCAAACACTCCAATTCTCGTGGCAACTCACCGCACATCTCTTCCGTCCTCTGGCGGCGTTGCAAAGAATTCTTTCAACTCAAGGCATCTGCTACCACATTAGCCTTGTCGGGGTGGTAATGTATACCCATATCATAGTCTTTAATCAGCTCCAATCATCTTCGTTGATGGAGATTTAGATCTGATTTGGTGAAGATGTACTTCTTAGGACTCTTTATGGTCCGTATAGACTTCACAACGGTTACCAATAAGATAGTGTCGCCAAATCTTTAGGGCGTGAACCACTGCTGCTAATTCCAAGTCGTGGGTCGGGTAGTTACTTTCATGCAGTCGCAAGTGGCGTGAAGCGTATGCAACCACTCTGCCATCTTGCATCAACACACGTCCTAACTTGGAAATCCTTTGTTTGATCTAGCAAGGTTAAGACCGACGCGGTTACCAACTTTTTCTTAAGTTCCTCAAAACTTTTGTCGCACTCGGCAGACCACTTGAACTTTTCATCTTTCTTTAACAATTGTGTCATTGTCCTTGCAATTCTAGAGAAATTCTCGATGAACCGGCGATAATAACCCATGAATCCAAGAAAACTTCAGATTTGAGAGACAGTCTGTGGTGGGGTCCACTTGGTAACTGACTCTACATTTGATAGATCAACTGCTACTCCTTGAGCGGTTATGACATGACCAAGGAACTTTACTTCTCCAAGCCAAATGTTGCACTTACTGAACTTGGCGTATAGCTAATATTCCTTCAACCTCCCAAGAACTAGACGAAGGTGTTGCTCATGTTCCTCCTCAGATTTTGAGTAGATAAGGATTTCATCTATGAAGACCACAACAAACTTATCTAAGAAGTCCATGAACACTTTGTTCATTAGGTTTATGAAGAAGGCCGCTGCATTGGTGAGTCCAAAGGACATGACAGTGCACTCGTACAACCCATAGCGAGTGGTGAAGGCCGTCTTTGGGATATCCTCCTCTCTAATTCTTAGCTGGTGATAGCCCGATCGCAGGTCTATCTTTGAGAACACCCTAGCTCCTTTTAGTTGGTCAAACAAGTCGTCAATCTGAGGTAACGGGTACTTATTCTTGATAGTAACCTCATTGAGTGTGCAGTAATCCACACACATTCTCTTGGTTTTATCTTTCTTCTCTACAAATATCACCGGAGCATCCTAAGGTGACATGCTCAGGCGAATGTATCCCTTCGTAGTTGTTCATCAACTTGTTTCTTAACCTCCGCCATCTTATTGGCTGCCATCCTGTAATGCCTCTTGTAGATCGGAGCGGTTCTCGGTACCAAGTCGATCCGTAACTCAATCTCCCTCTTTGGTGGCATGGTTGTGAGATCCTCAAAAGACCTCCGGATACTCCAGGACTACATGTGTATGTCATCCAATTTCTTGGGTTCTTGCTTGTGCTTACACGGCTCATCCTAACAAGCAATCGGTTTAGGCTTACTCCTTGCTCTAGGGGCATCGAGACTGGAAGGTAACCACTTATCCTTCCGGTGGGTTAGGGTGATGGTGCGCATCACGCAGTTTATCACTCCCTTGTACCTTGTCAACCAATCCATCCCAAGGATGACATCTAGGTCTTTGGATTCGAGAAGGATGAGATTGGCTAGAAATCATGATCTTTGGATTTCTATTGTCACCGAGGGACTATAGCCGATGGATGTCAAACTATTTCTGGGGTGTGAACCCGCATCGGTGTGACAAGTTTCTCTTTTCTTAGCCCATGTTCCCTAACAAATCTCTTTGATATGAACGAATGAGTTACACCCGAATCAAACAAAACTATAGCAAGGACCGAGTTTACTAGAAATGTACCCGTATGACATCAGTGTCTGCACCGAGCTTCTCTCTCGTTGTGGCATGATTGACCCTTGCTTGCACAAACTTGGGCCCATTGCGCTTAGGCTTACACTTGTCGACGAAGTGCCTGTCGCTCGCTAAATGAAATGCGGCGCATTCCCAAAGTCCTTCCCCTGGGAGTGTGACTAGGCCGGGTGCCATCAATGGACACGGAGCGGGGTTCCGGTGAGGGCCGACCACCGTTGTTGTTGCCGCTACCATGGTTGAAGTTCGGCTTGGGGTTGAAGTTCCCCGGTGGAATGGGCGGTGCCGATGAATAACCATGGTGGAGGGTCCGCCTTGTTGTCCCGGCATGAAGCGGGGCCTCTGGTTGGTTAGACTAGAACTGGGTCACCTTTCTCTTACGGTCCATCTTGTTCCTCCGGGTCTTCCTGGCGAACGGCCTTGTCGACCAGCTTCTCAAAGTCGACGTAGTTGCTTGAGATCGCTGGTTGGTCAACTCATCATCAAGGCCAGCCAAGAACTTGTCCCCGCTCTCGACATCAAGTCGCACATCCTCGGAGTGCGTAGCACGCGAGACGGTTGAACTCGTGGAGGTATTCTAGCACATGACATATTATAGCACGATGCGAGCAGTGTGCTTTAGCACTCAGTATTAAAAACAACCGAGTATTAAAAACCACAAAAAGTCATGGTACCACTTTCATCGTAAAAATATGAGAACACGAGTAAATTAACATAACAGATCTAATAGTATGCCATTGATTGTGGTGGCTCTATATTATCACAATAGATTTACCGCATCTAGGTGATAAGCATTTTACTTTCCAAAGAAAACGTGAGATATCAAGCGATTCAGGGTAATCTTGAACCTATCAAATCCTATGACTTTTACTTGATCTCCATTGTTGGTTTCCTACTTCAGTACATCATGTTGATATTCATGTTACCTTAAATTGATATCACTAAATTGGTGGTTACCATATCTTGATATTACTAAATTGTGCAGAGACCAAACACAATAAAATCTTCATCATTCTGAAATTAATCTTTGGAGTCTCCCTGAATGCAAGCCAATCGAGGAAGTGTTGGTTGTCTCTACTTTTGAGTCCCCGGAGTCTATCCTTGAAAAAGATGGCGAGGAAAATGAGGCGGTCGAGATTGGTTCCATGGCCCAGGACTTGAGTAACAAATAGTTGAGTAGCTCAGTAAACAGCTATATATTCATCGATGCATTTTATTACATAACTGCTCGAGTAAAAATCAAGCCACAAATCATTCAATCTATGGATCCATATCAATGGAAGGAGCGGTTGCATCTGAGCGTTCCCCACAACAGCAGTAGTTGTTGTTGTAGCAATAAGACGTGTTCCGGATTAAAGCCCGCGTATTTGCATGATCCCTTGCACCAGTCATTTGTGCAGGGGTCACCTAACATCTTTTGAAGCACAGTGCACTGGTAGACCATCCCTGTTCCAGTGAAACTTCACCTCGCCGCCGTCGTCGCACAGCCGAAGCCAAGAGAGCCATGAGCAGCGGCATGGCAGCGACAACAACAAAGAGAACCTTCTTTGAGCCCAGTGAAAGTTGTAGCGCCATGATCGATCGAGGGTATAGCTAGCTACCTTCTATGTGTGGTCTATCTAGCTTCTTGGATGTACATCAATGGTGGAATAATTCTTGATGGTCCTTGGGTTTGTGGGTGCTCTTGCTTATATAGACTAGCAACACTTGCATATTTATATCGGATCAATCAATTTCTGCTAATTTTATTTGATCATGCAGTGTTGTTATCCACCAGATATACGGAAAAGTACTTAAATGAATCATTAGCTTACTTTCTAGTATATTTTTTTCTAAAGATAATGCAGGATAATATATCAATTCCTGTAATTTTACTTATCCTCTCCATTATTGGTTTCTTACATCTGTAAGCATGTTGATATGCATGTGTAGTACCTTAAATTGGTATCACTAAATTGGTGTTTACCATATCTTAATATATATCTTCTAATGCCAATTATATTGTTCTTTGTTGGTTTTTCTATTTATAGCAAAGTGTCTGTGTGTTATAATGGAAAAAACAAAAACTATTATAAACATTGGATTATTACTGTTTAATTTATCTGCTTCATCTAATTCTGTAATCAGTCATTTCTAACCTTGCTCCATGTAATCTGGCTGTACCCCATAAAACTTTTGTTTTTTCCTGTTTTTTTCATTCTCAATATATCCGGCAGAGCACTTGCCGTCGTTTTGCTCAAAAAATAGATTATTACTGTTTAATTTTCATGATATGAGACATTTATATATGAACATGCAGACCTCCCAGTCAACAACAATAGTCTATTGCTTATCCGCCATCTCCAGCAATTGCTATATATGGTTTTTGTTGGCCTGTCTATTAACAGTAAAATGGTAATATATAAATGAGATGATATGCATGAGTAGTACCTTAAATTGGTATTCACTAATTGGTGACTCCCATCTTAAAGTATATATAATGCCTTGTAACGGTCACTACAACGGTCATCCTCATCTCAAACGGCCGATAACCCTCATCTCCGTGTCGGGTATAGCATTTGTCACGACGCAAGGTCACGATGTGAGTAGTCATCTCTATCGAGCAAAAGCCCGTCACCGCTTTACATTATCTTTGTCGGGTCTAAAACTTAGCCGCCACCGATATGTTTGACCCACAAGACCAGTAAAACAAGGGCCCGACACTGAGGATACAATCTCAAACGGGCCACAATTAAAGCCCGTCACGGATTACTAACGACTCAATCAGGCTTTAAATTATGCCCGTCACGGATAATAACAACTCAATCGGGTTTTAATGTAATCCCGTCATGGATGATTGTCATCTCCATCGGGCTTCGGTTAAAGCCCATCACCGATGAGTTTTTCCAAGAAAAATATATTATTTTTTGGCTAGCTCGCCTTTGCTAGCCATATATTTGAAAGTCACATTCACATACATCCCTTTTATATACATTCACATATATCTGAAATTCACATACATCCGACATTCACACATCTATCCACAAACGCATCCATTATTCACTTATTTCTCTTGAACACATTTGACAAAATTATAATTTACAAATGATTCTCAAAATTGTTCTTTGTGGTCGATCGACTCTAATGCTTATTCTTTGTCGTCGATCGACCTGCCTAAAGTGACACAATGGCTGCCACCCTCAAGGAAAGCAATAGCCCATCGGAACCTCGAAACGTGAGATGCGCCGCCCGGCGAGATGACATGTCGAAGATGAATCCACGAGTTGTTCAGCGAGGGCTAAGCAAACATGTGGCAATAATCGACTTGTCGGAATATCTAATTTCTCGCAAATGAAAGGATTGAATATGTGAAAACGTAATGTGTGTTTAGAAACGTGTATTTATGGCTTAACAAATATGGCGAACCTCGAATCCGAATGTGCCATTGCGGTCTTCTAGTAAAAACCACATAAATTTCATCACGTAGAAACCACTTATGCTTGTTCCTCGGTTCCCGACGTTGGCACCAACGGTGGCAAAAACCCAAAATGTATCGACACATGCATAGTGTTGATGATTCTTATTACACTTCACAAGTGCCTTATTTAGGATGTCAATGACAGATTGGAAAGCTTCTTGTGGTTTCCTTAATCCATCCATGACGAAAATCTTACAGTCTTTTAAATGGATGGCAAGAAGGATCCAAATGATGGCTGCATACAAAGGGACAAAGAGCAATTAACATCTTCAAGCACAAATCATATGTACAACAACAAATGTCACACTTACTCAAAGTTGTCGGGCAAAGGATCGTATTCATGTCCTTAAGCTTGACAAAGGAGTTGTAGAGGTAGTCCAAGACCCATTTTTGGAACCTTGGGTCATCGTCAATAACATTGGAATTGACAAGCTCCGGATGGAGGAATCCTACTTTGTTATAGGTTGATCTCGCATTCAAGCATTCCCATTCTCGCATAAAGAAACAAGTTAGACACTGTGAGGATATCAACTTAGAAATAATAGCGAGGGGTTTGAGTATGCTTACAATGCCCATAGCTGAAATAGCGATGTGTCTAGGTCCCTCAGATTGTATAGCTTAAATAATTGATTAAATTGGACCCAGATTATATCATCCTGGTAATAGAAGTCCTCGTCCCTATAAAAGACGGCGAACGTCTCTTTACCCTCATTTGCCATCCCAGAGGTACCACTCTTCTACCCTTCTCATCTAAGTGCAATTTTCAACTACGTTGCAATATTCGGGGTGGTCAAAGGAGCACCGAACTTGAGCTTAGCTAGCCTGTAGGGCTTTGCAATATTGTGCACATCGTTGTTACTCTTCACCCCGAACTTTCTTGCTCATACTTCGTGCCATGTCTTTCATGAACTCTTCCCGGAAAATTGTCGCAATTTTCTTTTCTTGATCGTGCGGTGGTAGTCCGAAATTGGTTTCTCCTGTCTTGTGGACTTGCCATGCGAATGAAGTGGTCTTGTACTTCAACCGGCACGCACAAAAATGGTTTCGCCGCTTTATTGCCCTTCGAGAGATGAGCGAAGCAGGCCATTCAGGGCTAGACCCGCCAAAGTCGGTGTCATACGTAGCTCGATCGAGTCATCTTGTGGATCACCTAAGGGAGATGGAGGGTTGGATCACCTAAGGGAGATGGAGGGGCCGACATCGGAGTTAATTTTATGTCAATGAGCTCCTTCGGCCATTGGATAAAGCTTCCTCGTGTAGCTCCTAGGGTTAGGACTTCGTCGTTTGGTGGATGTTGCGCGGCATATGGACCCATTCATCCTTCACTATGTCCACTTGCACTTTTGCATATCCGGCCATAAGTTGCAACCCATGCACTCTTGTATCCGTGTTTGGCTTGAATGCTAGTCCCTCGGCCGCCAACCTTGAAAAAGGGCATCACCTTAACTCTTAGCACGCAGCTAGTTGGTTCCTACGATATATGGTCGACAAACGGCCAAGACCGGTGTTGGATTTTACACCGCATCGTTGATGCACAACCGCTTCCCCTTTGCGTTGGACTTTCTTGTTGCGGACCGACGGTGCATGCGATGGTTTACTTGCTCGCCTAGGATCCGCTCCCGGATCCGTTCCGCGGCATGGTCTATCTGTTCTTCAATTTCGAGCTCGCCCGGCTCTAACATGCTCCCTGGGATCCTCTCAAGCGGCATGCATCTCTTTCCACCTTCTTCGTAATCTGGATCACTTCTTATACTGTCCAACGTATTTTGGAAGTCCATAATTCCAGGGACATTAGAGCCAATGCCCCCTTGTCCTGTCCACGGTGTTCGTCGGTGCCCTTACGTGAGGATGTCATCCTCGTGCCTATCGGTGTAGGCCTCTTGGGAGAACCGCTAAGCCAACCAACTTTTTCCGCATTATAATTGAGATTGATATAAATCGATTGTTAGATATGTGTAAAGAAACTAAACATAACAAGGTGAGACACTTACAATATTTTTGTAAACTTGTTGATCCCGGGATTTGCGAGTGAATGTCCCATCGCGTTCTTCACGGCCCTTGCCCTTGTCCAAATTCTTGCACGTGGGTGCGGGATATCGGCAAATGGAGACGACGCATTCGATGCCTCCGCCTCCTCATCCTCTTTTCTACCATTGTTCCTGTTTTCCCGCATATCCTCCGCCAAGTCGGTGCGGGTGCACGTAACGAGCCCGGAGTGCCCTATAAGCATCGCTTCTCGCTCGGGATTCGATAGTTGATTTCTTTTCATAGAACTCGTCCCACACAAACGGCATGATGAAGGGATATTTCTCAAATACCTCCGTGGTGTTGATCTTCGTGACGTAGTCGGTGACCAGCTTGGACTTGAAGCTCTTCCAAGCATGTCCCATCGTCGGGAAAGTCGTCCGCTTTAGCCCTGTCTCGTCACCGCAGTTATTCAAAGCTCTCCTTGAACTTCAACCAAGCAGTTTCCTTCTCCATGTCCGACACCTCCTTGATATGACCATGCAAAATACTAAAGGAAGGGTCTCCCTATTATTCCGCAGATCGTCTTGAACTTTGTGGGCACATTCGGGGAGCGAACGACACTCCTAGGAGGTCAACCTGCATGGTGTAGCGTTCCTTTGGGATTTTATTAGGGCTTCTAAGGGTTCGTGTCCTTGTGGACCCACTAGTTGTCGCCGACATTGATTCGCCGTGTTGAGCCATCCTCTAAATATCTTACAAAATCACAAAATAAAGAAATTAACAAACAGAGTCATCGTTAACGTATAATTTACGTGCTTAACACTAAATAATATAACAAAGAAAATATAGAATCGACAAATACTCGATCCAATTGTGCACATCCATAGTGGTGACATTTTTAGAAGTCTCTTCCAGATTGAGAGAATCCGCTTGTGATTATGAATCCTATTCCCTGACCAAAAGGAAATCATCATGGCGATGGAGAACATTAATGGCAATAGGGACTCTTCATGCAGAGTCCACACTCCACATCAAGAGTCCCCATTGGCACTGTGTTCTCCATCACCATGATGACTTTCTTTTGATGGGGAAGAGGATTCAGAATCACAACTGATTCTCTCAATCCTTTAAAGACTTCGAGGAATGTTAACATTATGAATGTGCGAATTCGATCGAGTATTTGCCGGATTGCATCTACATATTCCTCTGTTACATTATTTAGTGTTAAGGACATGCGTAAATCGCGTAAGTCTAAATTTTTCCTTCTTCTTCTCTTAGGTTTTTTTCTCTATGTTTTTCTATATTGACATGTCATTACCGTTTAGTGTTTCGCCGAGAGAGAGAAAGAGAGGATGATGCGCGAGAGAGAGAAATAGAGGAGAATGAGGTGAGGGAGATAATGTGGAGAGGAGAAGTGGATGAGAGGAGAGGTGAAATGGCGAGGGAGATAAAAGTCTATTCACATTCAAAATTCACACCATAAATACATATATGCATAAGAAAAATCTAAAGTCCATTCATATTCAAAATTAATTAACATTCAAAATTAATTTTCAAACATAGAGGTATCACACCCATATATATATATTCAAAATTCAATATATCAAAATTCACAGTCTCACAATCCATAATCATATTCAAAATTCAAGCAATACACAATCCATATATTAATAGACAAGAGGTATCACACCATATATATACAAAACTCAATATTCAAACATATGTATCACAATCCATATAATTCAAAATTTAATATATCACAGTCCATATAATTCAAAATTCAATATACTTTGAACAAATGGGGAGAGGGGAGGCATCGGTGGGGCGTCGCCGAGGGCGGGGAGCAACGGCGCTCGGGCGGTGGACGGAGGGCGACGGCAGGAGCAACTGCGTCGGGGGCGAGGAACGGGGAGAGGAGAGAGAGAGAGAGAGGGAGAGAGAGGGATGTCGTCCGGGAAGAGGAATGGCCCACACAAATTAAGGAAGAGGAATGTGACTAACTCGGCGGCGGTGGCTTGGTGGTGGCGATGAGGGAGGACGGCGCGCCTGGGTCGAGACGGCCGACGGCGGCGAGGAGCGCGAGGGCGGTGGCGGCACTAGGGTTCTTCGAGGACTTAGAAATTTTTGTGATAGTGTAGATCCGAATCATCGCGCTCTTTTAAAGAAATTGAAGCAAATCCGTGATGGGTTTAGATTAAGCCCGATTGAGATGAATCATCTCAATCGGGCTTAATGTAACACCCGTCACGATAAGATTTAGTTCGGCGCGTGAGGTCGATGGGAAAATTACATCGTGACGGGCTAAAACCGATGCCCGTCGCCGATGTAGTAATCGGTTACGGGCTTAAATACCTAGCCCGATTGGATAAGATCAACATCGCAATCGGGCTATAATGAATGCCCGTCACATATGCTCTTATTGGTGACGGGCTTAGAGTTTCAAGCCCCATCGAATGAGCTCATCATCTCAATCGGGCTATAATTAATGACCGTCCCCGATGATAACATCGGTGACGGGCTTGGAAGTTTCACGCTCGATCGGATTTGATCATCATCTCTATCGGGCTTTCATTAATGCCCGTCACCGATGCTTTCATCGGTGACGGCCAAGATTTAAGCCCGATTAGATTGATTTTTCATAAGTATTATAGGATTTCTAAATATTTAACATATTGCAAATACTATTACTATAAATTTAATGAACTTTTCTTTTAAACCAAGTTCATATAAATACTATAAACCAAGTTCATATGAAGTCTCTTTTAAACCAAGTTCATACAAATACTATGATTCATATGAAGTCTCTTTTAAGCGAAGTTCATATAAATACTATTACTATAAACCAAGTTCATATGAAGTCTCTCTTTAAACCAAGTTCATATAAATACTATTATTATAAACCAAGTTCATATGAAGTATCTATTTTATGCCAAGTTCATGTAAATACTATTACTATAAGCCAAGTTCGATGAAGTCTCTCTTTAAAGCAAGTTCATATAAATACTATTAATATAAATATTTTAATGAACTTTTAGTCTAACATATTTTAATGAACTATAAATACTATACATAGCCAAGTTCCTTTTAACGATGATATTTCTATCCTGCATTCAAAGACAATGGGACACCATCAAAAATTACTTCATTACAGTTGAGCCCAAATAGACCAAGCCACCACTAAGAATATTTCTCGGAAGATTTTGGAGTTGAAATCACGTCTGGCTTTGAATTTCTTATGTTCTTGTGCGCTTCAAGAATAATCCACGTGAGTAGATGCTTTCTTGAGTTTGATCCCGTTTCTCATACCCGCTTTCATCCATAACTACAAGCATGATTGGAGAAGAGGCTTCTACCCCATCCACGCCCTGTCGGGAGTCATTGCACTTGAAGCCCCATGGTCTTCTCATCCTCCAGCCTTCTTTTCCTTTTCTCGCAGCCATCTTTGTCGCCCTTGTGATAGTCTTCTTCTTCCATGTTACGCCAAATGCTCGTGATATCTCCGTCGAAGATGATGTAAAGCTCGTATGCATTAACATGAAAAATAAAAAATACGTAATCTTTCAAAGCTTTCTACCGCATGGCTGCTTGATTACATGATGTTCCATGGCTCCTCGGTACAAAGACTTTTACTACCTTGCAAAAGGTTGCTCGAACACTAGTATAGAAATGGCAAGTGGAAAAAGGCTCATCCTCTCCCAGCGGGTAATAAAGATTCCATCGACCGCGACTCGCTCGAGTGTGACATTTGCTTCTTACCATTTGAAGCTCGAGTTTACATGGTAATCCTAGACATTACACCCCATTATTTTGAATAAGGCGAGACCGAGGTCGGCCAAGAAGGCGTCGAGGCCCCTTCACGGACCAAAGAAGAAGCATGCGGTGCGTATGCCGACGATACGACTAAGGTGACCTACTCCATTGATCGCGACTCGCTCGAGTGTGAGATTTGCTTCATGCCATTTGAAGCTCGAGTTACTTCCAGTTACGCTCAGTGCTGAATATTGTTGTCAACTTTACTTTTAGATATTTCGCAACAGCATTTTACAAGGCTCACCAAGAATGAACTTTTTGTAGTTCATTATTTGAACATCCTGGGATGTTCAAATACTCTTTGAAACATCTCGGATGTTCAAATACTACTTGAAACATCTCTGATGTTCAAGTACTAAACTATGAAGTCCATCTAACCTCGACAATGCTTAGAGTCACGGAGGCATGATTTGAGTTTGCAAGCTTTGAAGAGCTTCCCCTCAAAGCCGTGGGGATCACGTCTTCTCCCATAATCATATGTCGCTTAAGTCATGACATTTTGCAATGCATGCATGCAAATCATTCGTTACCGAGGTGGTGATGATGAGTAGGGACGCAGGGTAATGATCTGTTCATGCAATGCACGCGTCGCCCTCACTCACGTGAATCAACGGCGGGCGGATTGATTGATGGCGAGCGGCACGCGTGTGTTTGCATGAAGATAGTGCCATAGTTCACACTTCACGATGGGTTTTGCAAAGTTGCAAACCATGTACATTTGACATCACACACACCATCTTGCGGAGGCAAAGCAAAAGTAGCCATGGAGCAGATACCTGCCGGACAGGGGTGGCGGCGGTGTTCGAGTACTGGCTCCAGTGATCCGTCCCCGAAAGAGAGGGCAGCCCACGGACGGTTAGGAAAAAAGCCGGCAACTTTCTTCTCCACCCACTGCCATCATCACCCGGGAGGCCCGAAGGCCTTCACCTCAAGAGCTCAAGACCAAAGGTGAGTCGATCCTCGGCCTTAACTCATTCGCTGCATTTTTGGCTTGCTTGCTTGCTTTTGCATTTATGTGTGCCCAAAACCTCACCCGAGGTGGCGAACCAACACTTGACAGGGGTTGGATGCCTTCGTGTCTCGGCCGCCGATCCCAAGGGCGGCGGGCAAAGCAAAGCACGGGAAACCGGTGATCGACTTCCTTGTGGAACGCAAGATCCAAAAGGAAAAACCCGAGCGCCCCAAACGAAGCTAGAGGCGCAAATGGCACCGCCAGAAGCCTAAAGCTTCTTGGCGCAAAGGGGAAGTCAGTGATTTCCTTCGACGAGGAGGACTCGGGGAGCTTGACGTTGGGCCCGTGTCCTCATCGTCGGGCTCAAGAAAGACTCGAGGCCGGAGACATCGATGCCCCCACGAAGGTGCCAAGGAGGTTGAGCTTCAAATTCTTGTCATCAACCCGGTTCGCTCCATAACCACACACCGTCTTCCTCCCTTTTGGCTTTTTGCCCCTGACCGGTCACGTTGGACGTGCCACAAAGAAACTAATCCCGGTCTCAAGAACCCCGCTGAGGCAAACGGGCCTTTCCTCGGTTATGGCAGCACGGACCGAAGATGCCACCGCCGCCGTTGCACCGAGGTCGCCTCGGGAGGACTCTGGCCCGCCCGAAGAACAACCCCCGGCCGATGGTCGGAAATCATCGCGCGCATGGTGGAGGAAGAGGTGGCAAAACCGTCGCTGCAGCTTTTGGCAACGCTGTCCCCCTATGCCACCGAGGAGGCCATCGAGCGGCTCCGGAATGCCGTGACAAGAAGCCGAACCAGCATCCAGTGGCCGACAGTGGGGCAAATTGCCCCACACCAAGGAGACCGAGGAGGACCCCAGACGCCATCGAAGCGGGCCTCGTAGACGTCCCTGTGAGGACGTGATGGGAGGAGGATTAACGGTGAGAGGGGCTCTTGGAGATAAACGGAATGCATTCTGTTCTCACCCCGACTCCACCGACATGTTTTCGACACTCTCAATTATGGCGGCAATGGGAAGGTTCCCTGCGGGCCTCATAGACGACTCTGTGTGAGGACGTGATGGGGAGGAGGATTGACGGTGAGGGAGCTCTTGGAGCTAAACCGGAATGCATTTTGTCCTCACCCCGACTCCACCGACATGTTTCGGCACTCTCAATTATGGCGACAATGGGGAGGATCCCCCCGTGCTCCAGGAGCTGTTTGGTAGGGCGCCGAGGATAGAACCTTCTCCCGACCGGCGAAGTCGTTCCCGCCCAATAAGGGCGGTGAGTCGACGATTGAGTGTGGGCAGCCAGTGTTCGAGCGGGGGCATAGGTCATGTCGAGGAAGCCTTTTCGGTGAGTTTTAGTCTACCCCCTTCTATCCCTTTTCGACATCATACCTCATGAGTCTCACTCACGGGGTCTCCCGGTTTCGCATCCACCGATGTGATCCGGCACCTCGGCGAGGTTAGCCAATGCCGCAACACGTAAGTCCATAGACCCCCTTCTTCAACCTTCTCTTGTCCCAAATACATGTTGTGTGATGATGCCCACCATGTAGGAGCCGAAAAACTCGAGAAGGAATGGTCGCAACGATCACGGCGAAGGCCAATGCCTAGGCAGCCGCGGGAATCAGCGCGGGCGCGTGAGAAGGCCAAAGAAGAGTGCACGGTTGCTATTGTGGCAAAAATCACGGCCGAGGCAGCAATGGCGGCATTAGCCGAGCGAAAGCCAAGGCCGTGGCCATCTTGTCAACGTCGAGACGGCTAGACAGAGGCCGAAAAGGAGCGAGTAGTTTGTAGTCGCGTGTGAAAGCGGAGGTGAAGCCGCTCTTTCAACATTGTAAGTGGCGAGGCGGAGGCGAAAAGTGTTAATATTAATTCTCTCTTACTTACTCACTCCCTTTTTCTCCCGATGTCACCGACCAATCCTTTTGCGTGTAGCTCGCGGAACACCGTTCAGTGGCGGGTCGGCGACCTCGAGGGTCGCCGAAGACTACCATGGAGCGTGGGAGCTATATTGAGATGGAGCCCAAGCCCTCCTAGCCGAGGCGGATCCCGAAGTGGCGTCTCGGCGACAAAACCGAGGACAAGTTGGTGGCGTGCATGCAAGGGTCGGAGCTCCTTCGGGCTACACTCGCGCTATGGCCAAGACAGCGGCCACACACATCCTCGAGGTGGTGCACCGGTCGTACTCGCGTCAAGATCAAGGCCGTAACCGGGTTGGCCGCGGGGTCTCCGAGGGCGGATGTCCCCGGAATATACGTCGAAGTAGATCCAATAGCGGAAGAATTAGTCTCAGAAGTGAAGTTTTAGGCCGCAATGTACCTAAGATA
Organism: Oryza australiensis; assembly: GCA_019925245.2. Classification (NCBI taxonomy): domain Eukaryota; kingdom Viridiplantae; phylum Streptophyta; class Magnoliopsida; order Poales; family Poaceae; genus Oryza; species Oryza australiensis. Next base: position 3,831,209 of record JAIFGZ020000540.1, on the reverse strand, counting down.
GATGAAATTACATTAGTCTGAGTCATGATATGTAAAGTTCTAACTTTATTTTTATTTTAATAAAGTCTTGACTTTTCTCATAAATCAGATTTTAGCTTTATGAAGAAAGCTTTTAGATCTAACATCTATTCGATGTATGTATGATTGTCGCGTTCGGACAACTCGGGCCCTCAGCGAATCGGATCCGGGAAGCCAATCGGTCCGAACGACTTAACCATCTCGCACACCAAATAGGAAAATGAAGAAATAAAGTGAGAGTGGTAGTTTCCCCGAGCTCATTCACAAGGCTTCCAACTAAGTCACAACGGTTCTAGCCTAGCTAGCTTCGGCGGGGAGCAAGTCCACTCACATCGAAGGACGACGTAAGGCCAAACTGTCACGTAGTTAGTTGAAGAAGTCAGCGAATGAGTACTCGGGAGGACGCCAGAGCCCCGAGCAGCTCGAGCATGACCAACCGACTTCCTTCTCGGGAACCCCAACCATAGTTGGTTGGGGACGCGTAGCTCGAGGCGACTGCAAGCATAGCGAAGAAGGTGTTGGGGAGCTCGAGTGGCTTGGGAGAAGAACCCAAGCTTCGGGTGAGGCTAGCGCATTCAATAGGCTTCCTTCCAGGGGAACCCCAAGCATAGTTGGTTGGCGACGTGTAGCCTGGGCGAGGCACCGTGAGCGTAGCGAAGAAGCTATTGAGCTTGCATAGAGCTACCCGAAATCGGATGAGAGATTAAGTGGAGAACATCAACACCGCAAACAGATCAAAACAGAAAATGAAATTGAAAGAGTTAAGCAAGGAACACTTATCTAATTGAGCGCGAGATGCGCGGTAGTCGATCCCTACTTGTGATATCATCGAATGCTCCCGACGGCGAAGATGACGCCTTCTGGTGTGCCAACCGTCAACGGGTGGTCGGTCGATCCTCCCGTGGTTGCCTGGGAGGTGAAGGAGTGGTCGGGCGTCTACCGAAAGGGTTCAATGGTCGACTCGAACACAAATCAAGCCAAGAGACAAAGGGATTTATACTGGTTCAACCCTCCCGGAGGATAATAGGCCTACATCCAGTGTTCTTTGTTGGGGTGGTGTATGAACTGGAAATGAGTACAATGGTTGCGAGAGTCTAGAGCCTAGAAGCAAAATGCCGGGGCTTTGCCTCTAGCTCAAAATTTACCCTTACCCCGTGATCTGCCTTCCCTTTTATGCAGTTACAAGGGGACTTGGGGATCAATAAAGTTATGCCCTAAAGCAGAGAGAAGGTACAAGGAAATATCTAAAAAGCACACACACAGGTCCTATGAGTCCCTATCGCCGTGGATATCTTATGTGCAGTCTTGTCGGGTGATGTCATCCTTGGTCGAGTTGTCCCCTCCTCGTCTCCTCTACGATCTCCCGGGGAAGAAGGCACCACCCCGAGATGGTAGACTCGGTCATGTCGAGTCGGCACTGCTGGGGGTCGGGATGGGGACGCAGAGCGGTGTCTTCCAAACGGGGGTCGGACGGGCGGCATCGGGAGAGATCGGGGTGGTTGTCCCGACCTTGACAAGCGTGGCCGACCCTGGCAAGGAGTCGAGCGATTAGCCCAATGCTAAGGCCATTGGGCCCACTTTAGCTAGATGTCTTTCCCTTATGTGAGATACCCTCAAGTTATACCCCCACAATAACTATATTATTCATCGATGCATTTTATTACACAACTGCTCGAGTAAAACTCAAGCCACAAATCATTCAAGCTATGGATTCATATCAATGGAAGGAGTGGTTGCATCTGAGCGTCCCCCACAACAGCAGTAGTCGTTGTTGTAGCAATAAGACTTGTCTAGATTAAAGCCCACGTATTTTCAGGATCCCTTGCTCCAGTTATTTGTGCAGGGGTCACCTAACATCTTTTGAAGCAGTGTGCTGGTAGATCATCCTATTCCTGATGGAACTCCACCTCCGTCGCCATCATCACAGCCTAAGCCAGGAGAGCCATGACCAGCGGCATGACGGCGACAAAGACGAAGAGAACCTTCTTTGAGTCCAGCGAAAGCTATAGCGCCATGATCAATCGAGGCTATGATCAATCGAGGCTAAGCTAGCTAGCTACCAATCTGTATGTAGTCTATCTAACTTCTTGGATGTATGTCGTAAGTGGTAGTTTCTTGATGGTCTTTGGGTTTGTGGGTGCTCTCTCGCTTATATAGACTAGCACTACATGAATTTTGATAATGATCAATCAATTCCAACTATTTTTATTTGCTGATGCAGTAGTGTTCCCCACGAGATATACAAAGAAGTACATTAATGAATCATTAGCTTACTTCCTAGTATATCTTTTTTTAAGATAATGTACCATAACATATTTCCATCCTTTGCACCTATTGCACTCATCGAGATATAGTAAAGTATTAGATGGTCCAAAATGATAATAATTTGATTACTCTTAATAGCTTGAAACATTTCTCAAGATTTAGTTTATCAGCTCATAATATAGAACTACTATATCTTGCCTTGTCTACTGTATAACTATACCACACGCTGTAGTCCAAAAACTATAGCTGGTGTGATGCAAAGGGGTAAAATTTTTATCTGCCTGTAATTGTATACCGGGTATACCAAAGAGTTTTTTTTACCTGCTGCGCTTGACATATTATAGCATGATGCAGTGTATGCTTTAGCACTACCAAGTATTTAAAACATGACGAAAAATGTCATGGTACCACTTTCACTGTAAAATATGAGAACACCAGAAATTATCATAACAGATCCAATAGTATGCCATTGATTGTTGTGGCTCTATATTATAACAATAGATTTACCAGATCTAGGTGAGAAGCATTTTACTTTCCAAAGAAAACGTGAGATATCAAGCGGTTCAGGGTAATCGTGAACCTATCAATTCCTGTAATTTTTACTTGATCTCCGTTGTTGGTTTCTTAGTTCTGTACACTACCTTAAATTGATATCACTAAATTGGTGCTTACCATATCTTGATATTACTAAATTGGCGCTGAGACCAAACACAATAAAATCTTCATCATTCTGAAATTAATCTTTGGAGTCTCCCTGAATGCAAGCCAATCGAGGAAGTAGGTTGTATCTACTTTTGAGTCCCCGGAGTCTATCCTTCAAAAAGATGGCGAGGAAAATGAGGCGGTCGAGATAGGTTCCATGGCTCAGGACTTTGTCCATAATGAGCGAAAACCAAACTAAACTATTCAGCAGAACTTTAGCCTATAATAATATAACATATAGTTAAGTAGCTCAGTAAACAGGTATATATTCATCGAGATGCATTTTATTACATAACTTGCTCGAGTAAAACTCAAGCCACAAATCTTTCAATCTATGGATCCATATCAATGGAAGGAGCGGTTGCATCGGCGTCCCCACAACAGCAGTAGTTGTTGTTGTAGCAAGAAGACGTGTCGGATTAAAGCCCGCGTATTTGCGGGATCCCTTGCACCGGTCATTCGTGCAAGGGTCACCTAACATCTTTTTGAAGCAGTGTGCTGGTAGACCATCCTGTTTCAGGTGGAACTTCACCTCCGTCGCCGTCGTCACAGCCGAAGCCAAGAGAGCCATGAGCAGCGGCATGGCAGCGACAACAACAAAGAGAACCTTCTTTGAGCCCAGTGAAAGTTGTAGCGCCATGATCGATCGAGGTATAGCTAGCTACCTTCTTTGTGTGGTCTATCTAGCTTCTTGGATGTATATCAATGGTGGAATAATTCTTGATGGTCCTTGGGTTTGTGGGTGCTCTTGCTTATATAGACTAGCAACACTTGCATATTTATATTGGATCAATCAATTCCTGCTAATTTTATTTGATCACGCAGTGTTGTTACCCACCAGATATACGGAAAAGTACTTAAATGAATCATTAGCTTACTTTCTAGTATATTTTTTTCTAAAGATAACGCAGGATAATATATCAATTCCTGTAATTTTACTTATCCTCTCCATTATTGGTTTCTTACATCTGTAAGCGTGTTGATATGCATGTGTAGTACCTTAAATTGGTATCACTAAATTGGTGTTTACCATATCTTAATATATATCTTCTAATGCCAATTATATTGTTCTTTGTTGGTTTTTCTATTTATAGCAAAGTGTCTGTGTGTTATAATGGAAAAAACGAAAACTATTATAAACATTGGATTATTACTGTTTAATTTATCTGCTTCATCTAATTCTGTAGTCAGTCATTTCTAACCTTGCTCCATGTAAGCTGGCTGTACCCCATAAAACTTTTGTTTTTTTCCTGTTTTTCATTCTCAATATATCCGGCAGAGCACTTGTCATCGTTTTGCTCAAAAATAGATTATTACTGTTTAATTTTCATGATATGAGACATTTATATATGAACATGCAGACCTCCCAGGCAACAACAATAGTCTATTGCTTATCCGCCATCTCCAGCAATTGCTATGGTTTTTGTTGGCCTGTCTATTAACAGTAAAATGGTAATATATAAATGAGATGATATGCATGAGTAGTACCTTAAATTGGTATTCACTAATTGGTGACTATCCCATCTTAAAGTATATATAATGCCTTGTAACAGTCCATATATGGTTATGATATATTAATATATATGTTTCACTTATTCAATGACCAGATCTTTTTGTTTATGTGGAAGCTCCTAAGAGGAATATTTATTTAAGAAGGATTTTTGTGAAAACTGGTTTCAGGTCCTCTCAACGAGAGGTAATACACCTCCTGTTTCGGGGATTGAATTTGTTGTATTAATCGACAATCGGAGTTATGGCTCCGAACTATGTGTTGTCTGTCGCCCTCGAGAGGCTCCTTGCCCATCTTATATAGGTTGGTGGCAGGGTTACAAAGGAGAAACCTAGTCAAATATAACATCGGTCTCCTAATCTATTATATGATAGTATTTAGCTGGGACTATAAATCTTGTCATGAAACACAAGGCAACGCAATATCTAAGTCCTAGTCTAACTATACAACGCATGAATCGACATATCCTTTATCTCCGATCGAATAAGCGAGTTGAGTGGGTATGTGGTATTCATAATCTTCACACTATGGATCGGTGCTTTGACGCCCCTACCCTCTACACGAGGGTCCTCCATCCACATAGGTCGATTCTTAACAAATGTTTTTATGAGGGGTCAACAAGTGTGACTTTTAACCAAGCCTAAACAATTAGTGCTCTCAAAATGTAGAAAACGTGATCTAGGATATTCTCAAAATGTAGAAAATAGGGTTTAGGAAACTGAGAGTTCCCCTATCCAAAATTTTGCCCCATGTATCAAACATCAAGCACTGCGAGCGTAGTCTAATTTCCTCAAAGCTTTGGATCCAAACATATAAATTTCGAGATCTTTTACTGTGTTTGAAACTTATTAGGATCGGTGATAACACATAATCCGACACACATAGATGAAAGGTACCGTGCAAAGGTATGGAAAGAGTGGGCCAGGTATAAAAGGTGGAAGGATAAATTGGTAATTGGCTCCCATCGCTGATTTGTGCGGTTAAGGGCGAAAACGTACCTTCCTCTTTTACCCATTAGATCCCCCTGAACCCATCCAGCTTGCACATCAAATTTCTCTACAAATGAGGGATGCTATTCGAAAGAGCAGGAGGTTCAGTCCCCTCTCAAGTCACTTTCCGTGGAGCCCGACCGGGAAACAGCTAACAAGGGGGTTAATGGATGCTTGGATTTGCAAAGCGGGGAGGGCGTGATGCCGGTACAACGAAAGAGGAAATCCAAGGTTAGTATTTCTAGGATTAGAACTCCAGATCTTAATGTACCGATGGGGGACTCTCACTCCATTGTTCCAGTGGGCAAGGTGCATGCGTTGGTAAACCACCTTGACAGTTACAGGGATAGTGGGGGAAAAAGAATGGTGGAGAAGCTGAAGAAACAAAAATGTGAATCCAACAATCTTGTGAGATCAGTGGTGGCTGCGAAGGATAGCCCCCGCTAGAAGCCATGAATATCCTAAGTGTGAACTGTCGGGGTTGTGGGCGGCCCGAGGTAGTTCAAGAAATTCGCCTGCTCGTGGAAGAAAAAGTCTCAATGGTGTTTTTGTCAAAAACAAAACTAAATAAAGATCGAAGTATAGTTCTACAGAGTTTGGGGTTCCCTCACTCCATTGTGGTGAAGCGGTAGGTCTCAGTGGAGGTCTACTTTTCCTGTGGCGGCATGATGTGGTGATAGCTGAACTGAGTCGGTCTTCCTCGCACATTGACGTCATCCTGTCATGTGACCGGTTAAAAACTCCCCAATAGCGCATGACGGCTTTCTATGGCCAACCAAGGCACGAGCGAAGGAAAGAAAGCTAGTATCTGATGAGATTTTTAGGGCACAGTCGGGCCTACCTTGGCTGTGTGCTGGGGACTTCAACGAGGTTTTGTCGGATGGGGAACAGTTCGGTGGAATTGGAAGGGAGGACTGGAAAATAGTTGCATTCCAAGAGGTTGTCAATGATTGTCGTTTTTGCGACTTGGGTTTCCACGGGAGCCTGTTTACCTGGGACAATCGACAAGTGGGTGATAGGAATGTTAAAGTCCGGCTGGATCGAGCCTTTGGGGACGACAAGTTCATGGAAGTAATGGCGGAATTTGAGGTTTATCACTTGCCATTAGTGGGTTCGGATCACTGTGGCCTCCTCGTTGAGGTGCGTGAAAAGAAGGCAGGGAAAAGAAGGTTTAAGAGGGAGAAGGCTAAACCTTTTCGTTATGAAAATATGTGGAAGCGTCATGAAGATTACATGGCTTTCGTTAACCAGACGTGGGATCCTAGGGAAGCGTCAGCGAACTTACTTGTTGTGTCTCGCGCACTGGTTTCTTTGCAATCAGCTCTGAAAAGATGGGATACTGAAGTTTTTGGATCGGTGAAAAAGCAGGTTCGGGCCTTGCGGTCAGAGCTGGAGGGGGAGCAAAACTCCTTCCTCTACAGGGGGCCATCAGAGAAGGAAAAACAGGTGGTGGGCAGGCTTGCTGAGGTCCTTGCGCGCGAGGAAACGATGGAACGACAAAGATCCAGAGTTTCATGGCTTAAAGAAGGAGACAGGAATACAGCCTTTTTCCAGGCAAAAGTGACGGCTTGGAGTCACACTAACAGGGTCAAGGTGTTGCGAGACGACGCCAGGAATGTGTTTACTGAACAAGAAGACCTTGAGCGACTGGCTGTCCAATTCTATCAAAGATTGTTCTCAACCCAGGATAATCTCCAACCGGAGGTTATTTGCCAACATGTACCGCATAAGCTAACGAACGAAATGAAGGATATCCTAGCGCAGCCCTTCACAGGGTTGGAGGTCGAAGCTGCCCTCTTCCAAATGGCACCAAATAAAGCTTCGGGGGTGAATGCCTTCAATGCAATTTTTTTCCAAACTCACTGGCAGTGCTGAAACCTTGGGTGATTAGCGCAGTGCTCGGATTCCTAAATGGGGGAGATCTACTAGCTGAGGTTAACAAAACTTTACTAGTTCTTATCCCCAAAGTTGGTAACCCCCAAGATCTTTCCCAGAACCGGCCTATTTTGTTGTGTAATGTGCTATACAAATTGTGCTCAAAAACCATGGAAAATAGATTGAGACAAATTCTGGATGATGTTATATCCGAAGAACAAAGTGCTTTTGTGGCGGGGAGGTTAATCACTGATAATGTGCTGGTGGCGTACGAATGCATTCACTACTTGAGACACAAAAAAGGAAAATCAGGGGGCTATGCAATCAAGTTGGATATAGCGAAGGCTTATGATAGAGTGGAATGGAATTACCTGATTGCGATCATGCGGGCTCTTGGTTTCCCGGAGGTGTGGTGTTCTTTGGTTTGGAAATGTGTCTCCACTGTCACCTTCTCTGTACGAGTGAACGGGGTGTTTTCGAAGTCCTTTACTCTGTCCTGCGACATTCGGCAAGGAGACCCTATATCTCCTTATTTGTTTCTGCTTTGCTCGGAGGTCCTCTCTTGCTTGCTTCGAAATTTAGGACCGCTATATATTTCACGCGGAGTCCGAGTGAGTAGGTATGCGCCTTGGATTTCTCATTTGCTGTTCGCGGATGACTGCTTGATCTTTACACAGGCATCCAAACAAGGAGCTGACCGAGTGGTACAAATCCTACCAGACTATAATCGAGGATCGTGGCAACTTGTTAACAAGAACAAGTGTGCAATCTTTTTAGCTCAAACTGCCCGCAAGAGAATAAGCTGGTGGTGCATGAAAGCTTACAGATTTCAACCGAAGCTCTAGGGAAAAGTATATGGGGCTTCCTACAAAGGCAGGAAGGAGCTTTGGTGGCGTTTGACTATGTTCCGGCCAGAGTAAGGAATTTCGTGGGAGGATGGGCTGAGAAGACGTTAAGTAGTGCAGCAAAGGAGGTGCTTTTGAAGGCTAATGCCCAAGCAGTGCCAACCTACGCGATGTCATGTTTTAAGCTATCGCCAGATGTGTGTCGTAAGCTAACTTCCGCAGTCTCAAATTACTGGTGGGGAAGCTCCCTTGAGAATCACAAGATACATTGGCTTCGATGGGAAAAGCTAACAAGGTCAAAAGACAGTGGCGGGATGGGTTTCAGAGACTTCACCTTGTTCAATCAAGCTATGTTGGGAAAACAAGGGTGGAGCTTGATAACGAGACCGGACTCTTTGTGTGCTCATATCCTCAAAGCAAAGTATTTCCACCATGGTGATTTTCTTGATGCCACAAATAAGAGACGAAGTTCAGAAACTTGGAAAGCTATCCTTCATGGCCGAGAGGCACTTAAGCTGGCCTAATTAAAAGAATCGGACCTGGGGACACGCATATATGGAGGGAAAATTGGATACCTAGTTCACATTATTTCCGTCCGGTGGTGAAGTTGCCAACAACGAACGCTGAAAGGGTGAGTGATCTTTTTGTTGAAGGTACTCGGATGTGGATTGAAACAATTGTTAGAGATTCCTTCATTGCCTTGGATGCGGAGGAAATCCTGAAAATCAAAGTAGGGGTTTCGCTGAGCTCGGACATCATAGCTTAGGCTCCTGAGAGGAATGGGAACTACTCAGTCCGCTCGGCTTATAGACTGCTGAAGGACAAACAATGGGCGACAACCATGGCAAAAACTGGTGAAGCCATGGGTTCGACAGATGACATGGCTTGGCGGGGAGTGTGGAAGCTGGGCGTCCCACCGAAGGTGCGTGTGTTCTGGTGGTGTGTGTTGCACAGTACTCTGCCGTCGAAGGCCGAGCTAAAGCGAAGGCATATTGAGAAGGAAAGTGACTGTGAAATTTGCGGAGACCCGAAGGAATCAATCTATCATGTGGTCTTCAAATGCTCGTTGGCTCAGTGCTTTTGGCGAGAGGTGAAGGGGGTTACGGGAGTGGGGTTCCCCTATTGCATCCAAATACTTGGGAAAGGGATGTTTTCAAATCTAAGATCTGCTCCCATTCGCAGGCTAGGTTGATAGTGTGTGGGGCTTGGGCGCTGTGGACAGGAAGGAATGGGCGTCGCCATGGCCGGAGAATCTGGGAACCTAGTGATACTTCTCGGTATATCTCCGCTTTGCTGGAGGAGCTTGCAATGCTGAAAATGCCATCAGAACAGATACATACTAAGGAACGAATGAGCCGGACGAAACCTAATGTGGGCTGGGTAAAGATTAATATGGATGGAGCTTTCTTGCCGGCTAGCTGCACGGGCAGTGGGGAGTAGTTATCCGGGATGAGAATGGCAGGGTGCTGGCAGGGGCGGCGAGGTGGTTTGCGCATGCTACAGATGCGCTAATGGCCGAGGCTTTGGCAGCAATGGAGGGCCTGGAATTGGCAATGGAGAATGGGTACCGCAAAGGTGATTCTAGAGCTTGACTGTAAAAGCCTGTGTATGATGCTTACTAGCGGAGAAGGGGAAAGATCGCTGGTAGGTGGCCTGTGTCAGGATATAACAGCGCTCGGGAAATCCTTCGATGCCTTCATCGTCGCCTGGGTAAACCGAGAAGCTAACTCTGGCTCATTGTTGCGCTAAAAGGGTGTCTCAGATGGAACGTTCCTTGTTTTGGCTTGAGTCTGTTCCTGATTGGCTAGCAGCCCTAGCTGCTGCAGATTGAGTGATTAATAAATCCCCTTTGATGCTCAAAAAAAAATTGATATATCACAACCGAGTAAATCAATTGCCTTCAATCAGTTCCAACCAGTGTGTAGACTTCATAGGGCACCTATGCTAAATATCACAGAATACTTCATTGCACTAGTACAGATACTTTTTTGTAGAGATTTATAACTCCATTATTTGAGGACTAAATTTGCAATCATTATATCTGAACTGGTGGATATCACAACAAACTACATGAAGTACTTGCTCAGTGCTCAGAAACTGTGGAGATTATGACAATCGGGTATCTACTTGGCAAGCTTATCCGACTGGAGGTAGGGATAGATTGTGCCTGCTATATCTGTAAGCCGAACTTGACTTGGGTGTTACGGTTGCCGATAGAGATAAGGCAATCGGCCTATGGTCACGGTTTGGTAAGATTGAGGAATCCGACTTAGAGTAAGATAGGGTTTCCGACTTGTAAACCTTTCCTCCCAAGACTATATAAGGGGGGTAAAGGGCGTCCCTTGGGAGATATGCCAACACTAGATCGAGATACGACTTCATGCGGAGCTTTAGATCACAAGATCAATAAAGACACTCGGCGGATCGAATCCACCGAAACGGGGAGTAGGGTATTACCTCACAAGAGGGCTGAACTGTCTAAATCTTCTTCTTCTCCTAACCCATTGTGCTTGGCGATCTCGCAGCGACCCGAAAATATATTGCCGAAACCAAGTTTCGGCGGTTGGCGCGCCGAGTAGGGGCCGCGCGCGAGACTTCTTCAACAATCTTGTCGACAAGCATGATGGGATCTCCCTCAAGACTCGGCGACTTCGCCGCCAACTTCGCCGACGACTCCTCCTTCGACTCGGATTCGAACCGATCGGAGGAAAGACCCACTCGGCGCCATTCGGGCTCCCAACGGCGCCAAGATCTTCGACAACATCTTGAAGACCAAGATGCGATCCACCTTCTCCGACGACGGACTTCACTCGGCACCGTTCGGATTACCGAATGCCGCCAAGATCTGCGCCAATCTCTTCGCCTCCCGACGGAAGCGATCTATTCGACGAAGACCTCTCGGTGCCGTTTGGGTTACCAAATGCCGCCGAGATCTACGCAAACTCCTCTCCCGAGTTAGCGGCCATCCACTCGGAGGAGCCCACTCCCCGGACTCGACTCGGGTGGAACGATCCGGATCCGGTTACCCGGATCAAGGGAGGTCGGCTGTCATCCTCCGTCATTCGGCTCCTGCTCATCTTCGAGCTCAACGGATACCTCGGCTCCACCGCCGACAATCTCTACGGCATCCCTTCCGGCCAAAGCCGACAACTCCGGCTGCCACATGGACTGCGAGCCGAAGTGCTTCGACGTCCTCATGGTCTGAGCCGGAGCGAGTCCGACTCGACCATGGCCGGAAGGCTTGCCGAAGAGGAGCGAGCGAGTGGAGCTTGAGCGCAAGACAGCCGAGGAGGATAAACAACGCAAGGATGAGGCGACAAAAGGAAGCGGGACCTACGTGCGCCGGACGGTGCGCCCGGGGAGGCCATCCTCCAAACACGGGTTCGCAACACCAACATCTTCCGGCGCCACGGCGAACGCCGTCGCCGCACTCACGCTCTTGGACACCGTCATGGAGACGGCTCCGGCCAACGTGACTCCTATCTTGGATAAGATCAAGACCATCGTCGCTGCCACGGCCAACGGCCATCCCACCACCTCGGCGCGAAGGCCGGCGAATCCGTGGCCGAAACGCCGAGAAAAGCCGGCTTCCGCCTCTAAAGTCGGGAGACTACGGGAGGCCGAGCGGCTCGGTCGTCAACCGAGCCAAGAGGCCCACCTCGCGAGTCCACACCAAGGTACCAAGAACGACGGCCGACTCCGCGACAAGCGAAACGGACGTCCACCCGTCCACCACCGAGTCGCCGCAACGGTACCGGCTACCCAACCAGCCAACGAAGACCCCGCCAGAGTGATGCGCGGGAAGTCCTCGATCGTCGCTACCGGGAGCGACCGACGCACTCGGGAAGATCGGAGGATCACCGATAGCGACGACGGCCAGTACCGGCCTTCACTCGGGAACTCCGTCGAGTGCACCGGCGAGTGGCTTTAAGCCCACGAGGGATTGAAAGGTACGATGGCAAGACCGACCCCGAATCTTGGTTAGCCGTATATACCCTTGCCATCCGAGCTGCGGTGGCGACAATAAAGCCATGGCCAATTACCGCCCGTGGCCCTCGCAAACTCGGCCTGAAATTGGCTCACCACCACTGCCAAGAGGCTCAATCGGCTCGTGGAGCGAGCGAGGACCACTTCATCGCCAACTTCCAAGGCACCTTCGAGAGGCCCGGCACACACTTCGACCTCTACAACGTCATCCGGGCCGAGCGAGCCCTGAAGGATTATATTCATCGTTTCTCCGAGAAGCGCAACAAGATCCCGAACATCACCGATGACATCATCATCGTCGCCTTCCGGAAAGGGAGTCCGTGATGAGCCGCTTATCGGCAAGTTCGGGCGCAAACCACCGAAGACGGTGAAGCGGATGTTTGAAACGGCGAACTCATACGCCAAATCAAACGACGCCATTAAAGCCGCCCGCCAAGACCGGCCCGACAGAAGGGAGGACAAGCAAGCAGGAGGAAGCCGAAATCCTAAGAAGGATGGCGGCAACAACGGCAACCAAGGCCAGAAAGATCGCAAGCGCCGATCGAAGACCTAGTGGCCGCAACCTCCAACACTCAACGCCGTCCCAGAGTCGCCGCCTACGACGCCATCATGAACGCCCGGTGCACCCATCATCCGAATCATAAGCACGCGGCGAAGGACTACTTTATCTATAGCGCCAGAGTAGTACGCGGCGCAGACTCAACAAGAAGCCGGCGACGAGGCTGGCCCGTCTGGCGCCAAAAAGAACAACGCGGCTGAAAATGCCGAACCTTTTCAAGACCCAGTGGGGGAGCTCAACCACATCTTCGGAGGCCCGCTAGCTTATGAATCCAAGAGGAAACAAAAGCTAAGCGGCCCGGGAGGTCAACGCGGCTCAACCCGAAGTCCCTCGGTATCTGCGATGGTCGGAAGTGGCCATCACCTTTGACCGCTCGGATCATCCCGACCGAGTGGTTCACCCGGCGCTATCCACTCGTCACGGACCCCGTGGTCCGCATAACATCGAGCTTAAGCGCGTCCTCATCGATGGGCGGCGCCCTCAACATCTGTTTGCCAAGACCATGGATGAGATGCGATCCCAAGGGCCGAACTAAAAGCAAGCTCAGCTCCCTTCCACGGAGTTATCCCGGGTTATCTTCAACACCACTCGGGCATATCTCCTCCCGGTCACCTTCGGGCCCGAGAGAACTTCCGAACGGAGAACGTCACCTTTGAGGTGGCCGACTTCGAAGCTCGTATCACGCCATCATCGGAAGGCTGCGCTTGCCAAGTTCATGGCGATCCCTCACTACACCTACCTTTGCATGAAGATGTCGGGTCCCAACGGCGTCATCACTCTTCGCAGCGATGTGAAGCAAGCCATCACCGCGATAAGGAGAGGCTGCGACATGGCCCAATCTCGCGAGAGATTACGCGGCCAACAAGAAGTCCGATTGGCTGCATCGACTTCGGCGAGAGGGCGAAGTCCCCGCGAAGAAGATAGCCAAATCGGGATCCGGCGACGCCAAGACCAAGAAGATCTCCCTTGATTCATCCGATCCCTCCAAAGCTGCTGTAATTGGCGCCGACCTAGATCCCAAATAGGAAAGCGCGCTCGTCACCTTCCTCCAAAATAATAAAGATGTTTTTGCTTGGAAACCATCGATATGCCTGGAATTCCTAGGGAGGTGATCGAGCACTCTTTAAACGTCAAAGATGACGCCAAACCGATAAAGCAACGATTACGCAGATTCGCACGGGATCGAAAAGACGCGATCAAAGAAGAACTTGCAAAGCTCTTGGCTGCAGGCTTCATTAAAGAAGTCCTTCATCCCGACCGGTTAGCCAACCCGAGTCCCGGTCCGCAAGAAAACGGCAATGACGCATGTGCGTTGACTACACCGACCTCAACAAAGCTCTGCCCCAAAGATCCGTTCGGGCGCCTCGCATCGACCAAGTCGTCGACTCAACGGCCCATCGAACTCCGAGTTTCTTGGATTGTTACTCGGGCTATCACCAAATCAGCTTGAAAGAATCCGACCGCTTGAAAACATCGTTCATCACGCCATTTGGGGCTTACTGCTACATCACCATGTCTTTTGGCCTCAAGAACGCCGGAGCCACATACCAGCGCATGATCCAAAGATGTTTCCAGACGTAGATCGGCAAGAACGTTGAAGCTTACGTCGACGATGTTGTCATCAAGTCCAAGCGAGAAAGAAGACTGATCGCCGACTTAGAAGAAACCTTTGCAAACATCCGGGCCTTCGAATGAAGTTGAACCGGAGAAGTGCACCTTCGGCGTCCCATCGGCAAGGCTGCTCGGCTTTATGGTGTCACATCGCGGCATTGAAGCAAATCCAGAGAAGATCAACGCTATCTTAAACATGAAGCCCCCGAGTAATCAGAAAGACGTCCAAAAGCTTACTGGCTGCATGGCGGCCCTAAGCCGTTTCATATCCCGACTCGGCGAACGAGGCATGCCCTTCTTTAGACTGCTAAAGAAGACAGACGACTTCCAGTGGACCGCGGAAGCCAACAAGGCCTTTGAAGAATTCAAAGAATTCCTTACCACGCCACCCGTCCTGGCCTCACCTCGCCCCAGGAACCACTTGCTGCCGTACGTCTCGGCCACTCACCAAGTGGTCGGCACGGTCCTCGTGGTCGAACGCGAAGAAGAAGGACGGGCCCGAAGATTCAAAGGCCAATCTACTTTGTCGGCGAAGTATTGGCGGGAGCCAAATCCCGCTACCCTCGGTACAAAAATTGCTTTATGGTGTTCTAATAACCGTGAGGAAATTGGCACACTACTTTCGGGGTCACTCGGTCACCGTCGTCACCTCCTTCCCGCTCGGCGACGTCGTCCACAATCGCGAGGCAACCGGGCGCATCGCCAAGTGGGCCCTAGAACTGATGCCCCTGGACTTGACTTTTAAGCCAAGGACGTCCATTAAGTCACAAGCCTTGGCGGACTTCCGGCCGAGTGGGTGAACGAAGCAAGAAAGCGTGCCTCGGGAAGACCTCCAACAACTGGACCATGCACTTCGACGGATCCAAGAGGATTACCGGCTTGGGACCAGAGTCGTGGCTTGATCTCCCGGCCGGGAAAGGCTAAGATATGTCCTTCACCTCCACTTCTCCGCCTCACACAACGTCGCCGTACGAAGCTCTTCTACATGGACTGCGGCTTGCGGTCTCACTCGGGATTCGTCGGCTTATTGTGAAAGGCGACTCCCAGCTGGTCGTCAATCAAGTAATGAAGGACTCGTCCTGCTTAAATGACACTATGGAGGCCTACCGGCAAGAGGTCCGCAAGCTTGAGGACAAGTTTGATGGGCTAGAACTCTCACATGTCCTGAGACATAACAACGAAGCTGCCGATGAGCTAGCACAGTTCGGATCCAAGCGCGAAGCCGCCCCAACAGATGTCTTTGTCGAACACCTTTACGAACCAACCGTCACGGCAAAGACAGCTCCCAACGAGCAAACCACGAACGAAGTCACCATGATCGATACCGGCGGAGGACGCCGCTCATCAAATTCTTAACCCGGCAAGAGCTGCTTAGGTTGGCCAGGATGAAGCGAACAGCGTCCGGCGTCGTTGCCAAGCGTACGTCATGGTCGACTCCGATCTATACAAGAGAAGCCCTCAGAATTCTAATGAGGTGCATCACACCCGAAGAAGGGAAACAACTACTCCAAGATATCCACTCGGGCGTATGCGGAAGCCACGCGGCGGCACGCACTCTAGTCGGCAAAGCTTACGGCAAGGATTCTTCGGCTCACCGCGGTCTCCGATGCGGATAAAGTCGTAAGAACCCGCGAAGGCCGCCGATTTTCGCCAGACAAAGCCATGTCCGGCCAGGGAGCTTCAAACAATCCCACTTTTCGGCCGTTCGCGTATGGGCTGGACATGGTTGGCCCTTTCAAGAAAGCCCCGGGAGGTTTCACACACCTCTTCGTTGCAATCGACAAGTTCTCCAAGTGGATTGAAGCCAAACCGGTCGCCACAATCACTGCCGACAAAGCACGAGACTTTTCCTCAACATCGTGCACCGCTTCGGCGTCCCAAACGAATCATAACGATAATGGGACTCAATTCACGGGAGGCATCTTCAAGGAATTCTGCGAAGACTTCGGAATCAAAATCACTATGCATCGGTAGCCCACCCTAAAAGCAATGGGCAAGTCGAGCGAGCCAACGGCATGGTCCTTCAAGGCATCAAGGCTCGCGTTTTCGGCCGACTAAACCCTTACGCCGGCAAATGGGTCCAAGAACTCCCCTCGGTTCTATGGTCGCTACGAACCACACCCAGTCGGGCTACCGGCCAAACTCCCTTCTTTTTGGTCTATGGCGCAGAAGCCATGTTGCCAAACGAGATGGAGTTCGAGTCCCTTCGGGTCCGCAGCTTCAACGATGAACGTTACGACCCGGACCGAGTGGATGACCTAACCCGATTGGAAGAAGCCCGTGAGGCCGCCCTCATCCAGTCGGCCAAATATCTTCAAGGGCTCAGAAGATACCACAGTCGCAACGTGCGAGCACGAGCTTTCATTGTTGGCGACCTGGTCC
This sequence comes from Oryza australiensis, assembly GCA_019925245.2. NCBI lineage: Eukaryota > Viridiplantae > Streptophyta > Magnoliopsida > Poales > Poaceae > Oryza > Oryza australiensis. The sequence continues at coordinate 3,814,466 of JAIFGZ020000540.1, read as the reverse complement.
TACGCAAGATCCAAACCACCAAAGACCGACACAAGTTATCTCCCCTATGGGAAGGACCATACATAATCGCTGAAGTAACTCGGCCAGGTGCATACCGGCTAAAGCGTGAAGACGGGTCTATGGTGGAGAACTCCTGGAACATCGAGCATCTTCGACGATTTTATGCCTAATTTGGCTAAGGCCTCATATTTTCCTTGACTGCCAACCTCAAGCAAGATGACTTCTTGAGCTAGCGATCAGGGTCATACACATGTCAATAAAGCTCAAGTTTTCCTCATCAACTTTTGTGCATAATTTGGTTTATCATTGTTTAATGTCCTTCGACTCGAGCTCGGTGTCTAAGGGTGAGAGTTTTCCGATGACCTAATCGAGCCTAGGCTTGATGACAACCGACGAAAACTACTTAAGAAATTTCACGCAAAGCTCGAATCAAGGCATTGACATAAATAAACTAAGAATAGTCACAAAGTTCCACATCAAAGTGTTACGATGCGTGACATTTACAAAGCGAAGTCGAAATACGATTAAATCTTGAAGTTGTTCACTACATCCAGAGATATCTTCTTTGCCACCTCCTGCGCCTCGCTCGCATGTCTAAAGCACCTCGTCCGTTGTTCCGTCGGCGAAGCCCTCCCCGACCGAATGGATATCCACTCGGGGGTAAAGGGACTTGGTCTGAGCAAGAGCCAGACCAGCCCCCATGCTGGCTGCTTCGGTGATATTCTTCAGGTATCGTTCGGGAGCCAGCCGAAGCTTGTCGAAGATCTCGAGTGGCTCCGAAGGCTGGCCCCAACTCCTTGATCAAACAAGGACACCAAGATCGGCGTGGCGGCGTTGGCGACCTCTTCTGTATCTCGTCGCTGGATTTGATCCGCCCAAGCAAGACGTCATATTGGGCTCGGGTCTTCATCTTATAAGTACGTAAGGAGTCCAAGATCATTCAAAGCACTCGGAAATACAGCGAAGACACAAAATTTGACTTCAAAGAAGATTACCTTCAAATTCGGCCTCCATCTCGGCCTTGTCAAGGTTGACCGCTTCCAGTTGGACTTGAAGCGAGTGGACCTCCGAAGAATTTTCTACAACGAAAGAAGATCATCAGTAGTCGAGGTCAACATGAGAATCATAATGAAGCTGGGAGAGGCGGGCTTACTCCCAATTGATCCGTGGAGGTCGAGGTTCGCTTCTCGAAGCTCTGCGATCTCCCTCCTTAAAGCCGCTTCCACTGGATGCGGCCTCCTCCCAGTGACCTTCACTGTCGCCAACGTCCTCCAAGGAGTTTAAGTGGGGAACCAGCTTCTCCAACACTTCGATTTTGCCATTGAGCGGCAATATTCTTTACGCGAAAGCAGTGGAGTGATCGGCGAAAGATAACAATGATATAATCAAAAAGAAAGACGAAGGCTTACGTTGAGCGATCGGGTCGCCTCATTCAGGCTCTCGACAAGGGCATCCCTTTCATCTTTTTCGGCTTGCCGGTCTAGGATGATGCCTTGTCTCTCGCCTTCGAGTCCCGCCACTCGATCGATCGGGGAACCCGGGTCTCGAAGGCGCAACCTGGGATATCTTCTACCGTGGGCGATAAGCAAGAAAGACAAATGAAGACATGAAAGATTCAAAATTGAAAGAACGAAGGAATGCTTCGAAGCAAGTCTTACGGTTTCGGTGGTCGCTTGCCTAGGTGGAGCGGCGGGCTTTTCTTCTTCTTCGGGCTCTGCGCCGAGTGACCCCGTCGGGGGTGCTTGAGCCGCAGCCTCGGGTTTCCGGCCGATGACGATTTTCGGCGGGATATCCCGGCCGCACATCGGGGCTCCTCCCTAGGGCGTCCTCCTTCGGAGGCGAAGGTTGTTTCTCGAACGCTCGCACTCGGTTGCGGGCTCCCGGGGTTTTGGCTCTTGCGCGCCTTGGCGCTTCGAGAGCAGCGGCGGGTCGGCCCTTCACCCCTCCGGCGGGATCTATGTCCTGGGGCTTCCTGCGAAAGTGAATACAGCGAAGATAAAGAAAAGTTTTCCACGAAAGAGTTTAGGACTTCGGTTTCAGAGCATACCTGGATGATCTACGGATCTTTGGTGCCGTCCGCGGCGATCGCCTTAGAGGCGGGGTCTCGACTGGAGGAGCCGGAACATCGTCATCCGAATCCTCGATGATCAGCCTCCTTTTGCTCCGCCAACAACACAAGGTTGGTCCTTGTTCGGATGGGGTTTTAGATAGAACATACGACGGAATAGATTGAAGTGAGGAAGAATGCCGAGAAAAGCTTCACACACATGAATAAAGAGGGCTATGTGGAGCATTGAGTTGGGGTTCAGATGATAGAGATGAAGTCCATAATAGTCAAGAAGCCCCAGGAAGAACTCGGAGGTGAGAAGGCTGAACCCGCAGTAGAAAAAGGAAGTAAAGACAACGAGCTCACCGGTGTTTGGGGTCGGGAAGTCCTCCCCCGCCGCCGGGCGCCATCCCACGAGTTCCTTTGGCGGAAGCACGCCGTGCTTCACCATCTCCTTGAGGGTAGATTCCCTCACTTCCGAAGCGGCCCATTGGTCGAAGGGAATCCTTTTTTCCTCCGCCATGAGAATGGGTTGATGGGAAGTGGATCGTGGAAAAAGTTAGATCTTTGGCGATGGGACGTGGGAGATTTGGCGTGGAGGTGGTTGTTGCGAGAGCGAGCTCTTAGATGGATGGATTTGGGAGCGCGCAAGTCTAGGGTTCTCCACGGTGAGTGTTGAACAGGTGCCGCGAAAAGGGAATCGTTTGGAAGACGAAGAGGCGGGGACGACCTCGCATCTTTATAGAAAGATTTGAGGGTTGCGCTAGGTTTTCGGTGAGTGGGCCGAGCCCATAAGAAAATCTACGGCCCAGCTAAGGTGTGGTCCGATACGTATCCTTAGGGACTTAAGCGGATGAGCTTAAGCAGATTTGCCCTGGCAATATGCGCGTCCTATACCTTTAAAAGGTCCTTCCATACCGCGGTTTGCACGACTTCATGAGAAGCGGCACGATGCAATTTGGAAGGTGACCAACGCTGAGTTTTTATAGCTGCCTTGGTGAACAAGGGTTGTTTGGTTTTTTGGCATTTGGTCGGGTAATCTTACCAATGTTTGTTTGTTTTTCCACCTTGGTGAAGATCTTTATAAGATTGAGACCAGTATTATGGCATAAGCTATTTAATAACTTGGTCATATTTTTCATATGATTGAAAGAACTTGTTTTCCCATGAGGGATGAACGAAATATTTATTCCGGGATCTCTCGGGCAAATCCACTCGGATAAGCAAAAGCCTACCGAGTGCTTTTTACCCATGAGGGTTGATTGAGTTGTTTGTTCTGAGATAACTCGGACAAATTCACTCGGACAAGTATGAACTTACCGAGTAATGAGATTTCTATGATTGTTTTAGCATGAGCTAGGCATCTACATGAGAATGATTTTTTATGGTTCTCGACTATATGCTTAGCCTATTTTTGACTAACCACATAGTCGGGGGCTACACCTAATTAGGTGCATCGGGAGATGCACCTAGATATTTATTTTTGAGAAATTTTTAGATATTTTCAGCCCTTCACGAGTCTTTGGAGCCACTCGGGAAGATTCGAGGCGAGAGATGATGGAATCACTCGGCGCCAAAAGCACTCGGTCAAAGAGATTTTTGGTTGAGTCTTTGTTTTGGTCTGAAGCGAGTTGTCTCGTCGGCGAAAAGGACTCGGGGGCTCTTGTGGAGATTGTGACAATCGGGTATCTACTTGGCAAGCTTATCCGACCGGAGGTAGGGATAGATTGCGCCCTATATCTCGTAAGCCGAACTTGACTTGGGTGTTACGGTTGCCGATAGAGATAAGACAATCGGCCTATGGTCACGGTTTGGTAAGATTGAGGAATCCGACTTAGAGTAAGATAGGGTTTCCGACTTGTAAACCTTTCCTCCCAAGACTATATAAGGGGGGTAAAGGGCGTCCCTTGGGAGATATGCCAACACTAGATCTGAGATACGACTTCATAAGCGAGAGCTTTAGATCACAAGATCAATAAAGACACTCGGCGGATCGAATCAACCGAAACAGGAGTAGGGTATTACCTCACAAGAGGGCCTGAACCTGTCTAAATCTTCTTCTTCTCCTAACCCATTGTGCTTGGCGATCTCGACTGCGACCCCAGAAAATATATTGCCGAAACCAAGTTTCGACACAAACATTTCAGGACAAGCTACAGTGATGAGGAATTGTATTGTGTACTCTAAAAATTCTGAACTTTTCGGAGAAGCCACAAACGTTTCATCGAAGCTAAATTCATGCAGCATAGGAGGAAGAACCAAGTTCAAAATTGTGTGCATCCGCAACCAAATGCCACACTCCTGTCCGCCGCCGTACATGTCTGCCGGTCGTCTCCGTACGCGCCCGCCGGTCGCAGCCGCCGTACGTGCCACGAGGTCGCCGCCGCCGTACGCGCCCGCCGATCCACAGCCGCCGCACGCGCCGAGGTCGTCGTCGCCGTACGCACCCGCTGGTCGCAGCCGACGAACGCGGCATCCGGTCGCCGTCACCGCCGCCGCACGCGCCGCCGTCGCTCCCGCTGTCACAGCCGCCGCTCGCGCTGGCCGCCGCGCCGTCGCACGCGCTGCCCCTGCTCCGAGCCTCCGAGCTCGTTCACTTGGGATTTAGGATTAGGGTTAAACATGAGATCGTGAAAAAAAAATAACCACTCGTGAATCGGCATGACGCCGCTAGGCGCGGATGGAGAATTGGGGATTAAGCAATTGCTAAGCTACCCTTATTAATATTATTTTCTGTTTTGAAATTACCTTTATGAATTAACGGTAGATATCAATTGGTTAAGGAGGTAACTCAGGTTCCTTCCAAACACTGTAAAAGATCTCATAAATTTGATAACTCATCAAGCACGCACTACACGCGCGTAGTACAAATGTGTTTTTCCATTCATTACTTGTGGAGATTGTGGCAATCGGGTATCCACATGGCAAGCTTATCCGATTGGAGGTAGGGATAGATTGCGTCTGCTATATCTGTAAGCCGAACTTGACTTAGGTGTTACGGTTGCCGATAGAGATAAGGCAATCGGCCTATAGTCACGGTTTGGTAAGATTGAGGAAACCGTCTTAGAGTAAGATAGGGTTTTCGATTTGTAAACCCTTCCTCCCAAGACTATATAAGGGGGGTAAGGGGCGTCCCTTGAGGGATATCTTAGACTTGATCAGATTCTAGATCTGAGATTCGGCTTCATAAGCGAGAGCTTTAGATCACGAGATCAATAAAGACACTCGGCGGATCGAATCCACCGAAACAGGAGTAGGGTATTACCTCACGAGAGGGCCTGAACCTGTCTAAATCTTCTTCTTCTAACCCATCGTGCTTGGCGATCTTGACTGCGACCCCAGAAAATATATTGCCGAAACCAAGTTTCGACAGTTGGCACGCCAGGTAGGGGGCCGCGCGTCGAGACTTCTTCAACAATCTCGCCGACAAGCGTGATGGGATCTCCTTCAAGATTCGGCGACTCTGCCGCCAACTTCTTCGACGACTCCTCCTTCGACTCGGACTCAAACCAGTCGGAAGGGAACACCCACTCGGCGCCGTTCGGACTCCCCAACAGCGCCGAAATCTACAACAACGTCTTGAAGATCAAGATGCGATCCACCTTCTCCGACGACGGACTTCACTCGGCGCCACTCGGATTACCGCCGCCGAGATCTGCGCCAATCTCCTTGCCTCCCGACGGAAGCAATCTACTCGGTGAAGACCTCTCGGTGCCGTTTGGGTTACCAAATGTCGCCAAGATCTACATCAACTGCTCTCCCCGAGTTGGCGGCAATCCACTCGGAGGAGCCGATCCCCCAAGCTCCGACTCGGGCGGAGCGATCCGCATCCGGATTTCCCGGGATCAAGGGAGGTCGCCGTCATCCTCCCGTCCTTTGGCTCCTGCTCATCTTGAGCTCAACGGATACCTCGGCTCCGCCGCTTCCGACAATCTTTACGGCATCCCTTCGACGAAGCCGACAACTCCGGCCATATGGATTGCGAGCCGAAGTGCTTGACGTCCTCATGGCCGAGCCGGATGAGTCCGACTCAGCCATGGCCGAAGGCTTGCCGAAGAGGAGCGAGCGAGTGGAGCTTGAACGCAAGACACCGAAGAAGACAAACAACGCAAAGATGAGGCCGACAAAAGGAAGCGGGATCTGCGTGCGGCGGACGATTCGCCCAGAGGCCATCCTCCAAACACGGGTGCGCAACACCAATGTCTTCCAGACGCCACGCAGCGTAACGCGTCGCCGCACTCACGCTCTTGGATACCGTCATGGAGACGGCTCCGCCAACGTGACTCCCATACTTGATAAGATCAAGACTATCGTTGCCGCCACGGCCAACGGCCCTCCCACCACTTCGGCGCGAAGGCCGGCGAATCCGTGGCCGAAACACCGGACAAGAGCCGACTCCCACCCCTAAGGTCGGGAGACTACAGGAGGCCCGAGCCGGCTCGGCCGTCAACTAGGCCAAGAGGCCCACCTCCGAGTCCACGCCAAGGCACCAAGAGCGGACGGTCGACTCTCGCCACAAACGACATGGACGTCCGCCCGTCCACCACCGAGTCCGCCGCAATGGCAGTTCCAGCTACCCAACCGGCCAACGAAAGACCCCGCCGAGTGATCTGCGGGAAGTCCTCGACCGCCGCTACCAAGAGCGCGACCAGTCGCACTCGGGAAGATCGGAGGGGATCACCCGATAGCGGCGACGATGGAGTACCGCCTTCACTCGGGAGCTCCGCCGAGTGCATTGGCCGAGTGGCTTTAAGCCCACAGGGATTGAAAGGTACGATGGCAAAACCGACCCGAATCTTGGTTAACGTGTATACTCTTGCCATCCGAGCGCAGTGGCGACAACAAAGCCATGGCCAACTACTCCGCCCGTGGCCCTCGCAAACTCGGCCGAGAAATTGGCTCACCACTGCCAAGAGGCTCAATCGGCTCGTGGAGCGAGCCGAGGGACCACTTCATCGCCAACTTCCAAGGCACCTTCGAGAGGCCCGGCACGCACTTCGACCTTTACAATGTCATCCGAAGCCGGATGAGCCTCGAAGGATTACATTCGCGCTTCTCCAGAAGCGCAACAAGATCCCGAACATCACCGATGACATCATCATCGCCGCCTTCCAGAAGGGAGTCCGTGATGAGCTGCTTATCGGCAAGTTCGGACGAAAGCCACCGAAGACGGTGAAGCAGATGTTTGAGACGGCGAATTCATACGCCAAATCAAACGACGCCATCAAAGCCGCCCGTCAAGACCGGCCGACGAAGAGAGGACAAGCAAGCGGGAGGAAGCCGAAATCCTAAAAGGACGGCGGCAACAACGGCAACCAGGGCCCGAAAGATCGCAAGCGCCGATCTCGAAGACCCAGTGGCCGCAACCTCCAATACTCAACGCCGTCCCCAGTCGCCGCCTACGACGCCATCATGAACGCCCGGTGCACCCACCATCCGAATCACAAGCACGCGGCGAAGGACTGCTTTATCTACAAGCAGTTCGCTGAACAGTACGCGGCGCAGCTCAACAAGAAGCCGACTGACGAGGCTGGCCCATCCGGCGCCAAGAAGAACAACGCGGCTGAAAATGCCGAACCTTTTCAAGATCCGGTGGGGAGCTCAACCACATCTTCGGGGCCCGTTAGCTTATGAATCCAAGAGGAAACAAAAGCTAACGACCGGGAGGTCAACGCGGCTCAACTCGAAGTCCCTCAATATCTCGCGATGGTCGGAGGTGGCCATCACCTTTGACCGCTCGGATCATCCCGACCGAGTGGTCCACCCGGGACGATATCCACTCGTCCCGGACCCCGTGGTCCGCAACATCGAGCTCAAGCGCGTCCTCATCGATGGGGGCGGCGCCCTCAACATCCCGTTTGCCAAGACCATGGATGAAATGCAGATCCCGAGGTCCGAACTCAAAGCAAGCTCAGCCCCTTCCACGGAGTTATCCCGGACTATCTTCAACTCCACTCGGCATATCTCCCTCCCAGTCACCTTCGGAGCCCGAGAGAATTTCCGAACGGAGAACGTCACCTTCGAGGTGGCCGACTTGAAACGGCGTATCACGCCATCATCGGAAGGCTGCGCTTGCCAAGTTCATGGCGATCCCTCACTACACTTACCTCTCGCATGAAGATGCCGGGTCCCAACGGCGTCATCACTCTTCGCAGCGATGTGAAGCAAGCCTTCACCGCGACAAGGAGAGCTGCGACATGGCCCAATCTCGAGAGAGATTACGTGGCCAACAAGAAGTCCGATTGGCTGCATCAACTTCGAGGGCGAAGTCCCCGGAAGAAGATAGCCAAATCGGGATCCGGCGACGCCTAGACCAAAAAGATCTCCCTTGATTCGTCCGATCCCTCCAAAACTGCCGTAATCGGCGCCGACCTAGATCCTAAATAGGAAAGCGCGCTCGTCACCTTCCTCCAAAATAATAAAGATGTTTTTGCTTGGAAACCATCCGATATGCCCGGAATCCCTAGGGAGGTGATCGAGCACTCTTTGACGTCAAAGATGACGCCAAACCGATAAAGCAACGATTACGCAGATTCGCACAGATCGAAAAGACGCGATCAAAGAAGAACTCGCAAAGCTCTTGGCTGCCGGCTTCATTAAAGAAGTCCTTCATCCCGACGGTTAGCCAACCCAGTCTGGTCCGCAAAAAGACGAGGCAATGGCGCATGTGTGTCGATTACACCGACCTCAACAAAGCCTGCCCCAAAGATCCGTTCGGGCTGCCTCGCATCGACCAAGTCGTCGACTCCACACCGGCCGCGAACTCCTAAGTTTCTTGGATTGTTACTCGGGCTATCACCGATCGGCTTGAAAGAATCCGACCGCTTGAAGACATCTTTCATCACGCCGTTCGGGGCCTACCGCTACATCACCATGCCTTTCGGCTCGAAGAACGCCGGAGCTACATACCGCGCATGATCCAAAGATGCTTCCGGACCAGATCGGCAAAAACGTTGAAGCTTATATCGACGATGTTGTCATCAAGACCAAGCGTAAAGAAGACCGATCGCCGACTTAGAAGAAACCTTTGCAAACATCCGGCCTTCGAATGAAGTTGAACCCGAGAAGTGCACCTTCGGCGTCCCATCGGCAAACCGCTCGCTTCATGGTATCACATCGCGGCATTGAAGCAAACCCAGAAGATCAACGCCATCTTAAACATGAAGCCCCGAGTAATCGTAAAGACGTCCAAAAGCTTATCGCCGCATGGCGGCACTAAGCCGTTTCATATCTCGACTCGGCGAACGAGGCATGCCCTTCTTCAGCCGCAAGAAGACAGACGACTTCCAGTGGACCACGAGAGCCGACAAGGCCTTTGAAGATTTCAAAGAATTCCTTACCACGCCACCCGTCTTGGCTTCACCTCCCCGGAACCCCTCTTGCCGTACGTCTCACCACTCACCAAGTGGTCGGCACGGTCCTTGTGGTTGAACGAGAAGAAGAAGGACGGGCCGAAGATTCAAAGACCAATTTATTTTGTCGGCGAAGTATTGGCAGGAGCCAAAATCCGATACCCTGTGTACAAAAATTGCTTTATGGTGTTCTAATAACCGCGAGGAAATTGGCACACTACTTTCGTGGTCACTCGGTCACCGTCATCACCTCTTTTCCACTCGGCGACGTCGTCCACAACCGCGAGGCAACCGGGCGCATCGCCAAGTGGGCCCGAACTAATGCCCCTGGACTTAACTTTTAAGCCCGTGACGTCCATTAAATCACAAGCCTTAGCGGACTTCGGCCGAGTGGACGAATGAGCAAGAGCATGTTCCCGAGAAGACCTCCAACACTGGACCATGCACTTCGACGGATCCAAGAGGATCACCGGCCGGGAGCAGAGTTGTGCCGATCTCCCGACCGGGAAAGGCTAAGATATGCCCTTCACCTCCACTTCTCCGCCTCACACAACGTCGCCGAATACGAAGCTCTTCTACATGGATCGCGCCTCGCAGCCTCACTCGGATTCGACGGCTTATTGTGAAAGGCGACTCCCACCTGGTCGTCAATCAAGTGATGAAAGACTCGGTCCCGCTTGAACGACACTATGGAGGCCTACCGACAAGAGGTCCGCAAGCTTGAGGACAAGTTTGATGGGCTAGAACTCTCACATGTCCCGAGACATAACAACGAAGCCGCCGATGAGCTAGCGCGTTCAGCGATCTAAGCGCGAAGCCGCTCCAACAGATGTCTTTGTCGAACATCTCTACGAGCCAACCGTCACGGCAAAGACAGCTCCCAACGAACAAACCACGAACGAAGTCACCATGATCGATACCGACCGGAGGACGCCGCTCATCAAATTCTTAACTCAAGCAAGAGCCGCCGATGACCGGGATGAAGCGTAACGCGTCCGGCATCGTTGCCAAGCGTACGTCATGGTCGACTCCGATCTATACAAGAGAAGCCCCTCGGAATTCTAATGAGGTGCATCACACCCGAAGAAGGGAAACAATTACTCCAAGATATCCACTCGGGCATATGCGGAAGCCACGCGGCAAAGACGCACTCTAGTCGGCAAAGCTTACGTACAAGAATTCTTCGGCTCACCGCGGTCTCCGACGCGGACAAAGTCGTAAGAACCCGCGAAGGCCGCCGCTTTTCGCCCCAGCAAAGCCATGTTCCGCCCAGAGCTTCAAACAATCCCACTTTCCCGGTCGTTCGCGGTATGGGGGCCGGACATGGTTGGTCCTTTCAAGAAAGCTCCAGGAGGATTCACACACCTCTCCGTCGCAATCGACAAGTTCTCCAAATGGATCGAGGCCAAGCCGGTTGCCACAATCACCGCTGACAAAGCACGGGATTTTTTCCTCAACATCGTGCACCGCTTCGGCGTCCCAAACGTAATCATAACCGATAATGGGACTCAATTCACGGGAGGCATCTTCAAGGAATTCTGCGAAGACTTCGGAATCAAGATCTGCTATGCATCGTAGCCCACCCTAAAAGCAACGGGCAAGTCGAGCGAGCAAACGGCATGGTCCTTCAAGGCATCAAGGCTCGCGTCTTCGACCGGCTAAGCCCTTACGCCGGCAAGTGGGTCCAAGAACTTCCCTCGGTTCTATGGTCGCGCGAACCACACCCGGGCCACCGGCCAAACTCCTTTCTTTTTGGTCTATGGCGCGAAGCCATGTTGCCAAACGAGATGGAGTATGAGTCCCTCCGGTCCGCAGCCTTCAACGATGAACGCTACGACATCGACCGAGTGGATGACCTCACCCGATTGGAAGAGGCCCGCGAGGCGCCCTCATCCAGTCGGCAAAATACCTTCAAGGGCTCGAAAGATACCACGGTCCGCAACGTGCGAGCACGAAGCTTTCATCGTTGGCGACACGGTCCTACGCAAGATCCGGACCACCAAAGACCGACACAAGTTATCTCCCTTATGGGAAGGACCCTATATAATCGCCGAAGTGACTCGGCCGGTGCTTACCGGCTAAAGCGCGAAGACGGGTCCATGGTGGAGAACTCCTGGAACATCGAGCATCTTCGACGGTTTTACGCCTAATTTGGCTAAGGCCTCATGTTTCCCTTGACTGCCAACCTCAAGCAAGATGACTTCTTGAGCTAGCAAATGGGGCCGATACACATATTAATAAAGCTCGAATTTTCCTCATCAAATTTTTGTGCACAATTTGGTTTATCATTGTTTAATGTCCTTCGACTCGAGCTCGGTGTCTAAGGACTCGAGAGTTTTCCGATGACCTAATCGAGCCTAGGCTTGATGACAAATGCACGAAAACTACTTAAGAAATTTCACGCAAAAGCTCGAATCAAGGCATTGACATAAATAAACCAAAAATAGTCACGAAGTTTCCACGTCGAGTTTCACAATTACATCATATCTACAAAGCGAAGTCGAATACGCTTGAGTTTAAAATTGTTTACTACATCTAAAGAGATCCTCTTCGCCGCCTCCCGCGCCTCGCGAGCATATCCAAGGCCTCGGCTCTCGTTGTCCCCGGCGAAGCCCTCCCCGATTGAATGAATGTCCACTCGGGGTAGAGGGACTTGGTCTCAGGCAAGAGCCGACCAGCCCCCATGTTGGCCGCTTCGGTGATGTTCTTCGATACCGCTCGGGAGCTAGCCGGAGCTTGTCGAAGATCTCGATTGGCTCCAGCGAGCTGGCCCCAACCCCTTGATCGAACAAGGCTGCCAAGATCGGCGTGGCGGCGTTGGCGACCTCCTCCCGTATCTCGTCGCTAGACTTGATCCGCCCAAGTAAGACGTCGTATTGGGCTCGGGTCTTCATCTTATAAGCTGCGAGGAGTTCCGATCATTCAAGGCACTCGGGAATGAAGCAAGACATGAGATTCAACTTCAAAAAGGTTACCTTCAAATTCGGCCTCCATCTCGGCCTTGTTGAGGCCGACCGCTTCCAGCTTGGACTTGAAGCGAGTGGACCTCCGAAGAATTTTCTACAATGAAAGAGAACTGTCAATTGACAAGATCAACAAAAGAATCATAATGAAGCCGGGAGAGGCGGGCTTACTTCCGATTGATCCGCGGAGGTCGAGGTTCGCTTCCCGAAGCTCCGAGATCTCCCTCCTTAAAACGGCCTCCTCCTCGGCGGCCTCCTCCCGAGTGACCTTCACTGCCGCCGAACGTCTTCCAAGGAGTTTAAGTGAGGCACCAAATTTTCCAAAGACCTCGGATTTTGCCATTGAGCGGCAATATTCTTTCGCATACGAAAGCGTAAGAATGATCGATCCGAAGAATAACGAAGATATAATCAAAAAGAAAGATGAAGGCTTACGTTGAGCGGTCGGGTCGCCTCATTCGGGCTCTCGACGAGGGCATCCCTTTCATCCTTTTCAGCTCGCCGGCCGAGGATGATGCCCCGTCTCTCGCCTTCCGAGTCCCGCCACTCGATCCCGATCGGAGGAACCTGTGTCTCAAGCAGACCGTAGCCTGGGATCTCTTCTACCGTGGTCGGCAAACAAGAAAGACCAATGAAGACATGAAGGATTCAAAATTGAAAGAACAAAGGAAAGTTCGAAGCAAATCTCACCGGTTTCGGTGGCGGCCCCGCCTAGGTGGGGCAGCCGGGCCCTTCTTCTTCTTCGGGCTTTGTGCCGAGTGACCCTCGGGGGCGCTCGGGCAGCGATGTGGGCTTCCGGCACTGACCGGTTTTCGCGGGATATCCCGGCCGGCGATCGGGGCTCCTCCCTAGGGGCGCTCTCCTTCCGAGGAGAAGGATGCCTCTCCGAACGCTCGCACTCGGCTGCGGGCTCCGAGGTTTTGGCTCGACGGCCTTGGCACTTCCGGAGCGGCACTGGGTCGGCCCTTCATCCTCCGGCGGGATCTATGTCCCGGGGCCTCCTGCACAGTGAACACAACGAAGATAAAGAAAAGTTTTCTCGCGAAAAGCTCGGGACTTTGGTTTCGTGAGCATACCTGGAGGATCGACGGATCTTCGGCGCGTCCGCGGTGATCGCCTTAGAGGCGGGGTCTCGACCGGAGGAGCCGGGACGTCGTCATCCGAGTCCTCGATGATCGGCGCCTTTTGCTTGCGCGCTTGTTCAAGTCCTCACTCGCGCCGCCCGCTTCCCGACTGGATCGCTTGGATTTTAATCCCGCCCGGCTTCTTAGGCGACGCGGCGCGTCATCATGAGCCATCTCATATGGCTTGGAGGTGATAGAGGCGTTTTCCCGCGTAAGAAGGAAGGTGCGACACTAAGCAACAAGATGTCAAGATTGAAAGATACTATGAAGCAACCAATCGGCTTACGGAGGAGGAGGTCGGTGGATGCCGTATGGGAGGACAGCGGAATGAGGGCTCGCTCGACCGCGATCCCGCATGAAAAGAGCTTGTACATCCGGATCTTCGGGATCTCGTATGTGAGTGGATCCGGTCCTCCCGATTGGGGTCCGTTCCGCCTTCGTACTCAAGGCCGGCTTCGACCGCTCCTTGATCGGCGCCGCCGGCACCCGATGAAGTGCCGAGTGATTTGTTCCCCGCGAAGATTCCTCTTCTTCATCGCCAGGATCTTCGCGAGCGATCGTTGGCTTCATCCCATTCTTGGGCTACGGGACGGTGCTCCAAGATGGCTTGGGGACAGAGGAAGACCAACAAAGGCGGAAGGCCGGGTTCAAGATTGTTGATGTAGAACCGCCGCATGCCACCTTTGTTCGAGGATTTCAAGGGGAGAGAGAAGTAGTCTTTGCGGAGAGATCCGCGAAGTTGAAAGCCCGCCCCACCAACGACACAAGGTTGATCCTTGTTCGGATGGGGTTTCGTAGAACATACGACGGAACAGATTGAAATGAGGGAGAATGCCGAGAAAAGCTTCACATACATGGATAAAGAGTGCTATGTGAAGCATCGAGTTGGGGTTCGGATGGTAGATGTGAAGGCCATAATAATCCAAGAGCCCCGAAAGAACTCGGAGGTGGGAAGGCTGAACCCACAATAGAAAAAGGAGGTAAAGACAACGAGCTCACCGGTGTTTGGGGTCGGGAAGTCCTCCCCGCCGGGCGCCATCCCACAAGTTCCTTCGGCGGAAGCACGCCGTGCTTTACCATCTCCTTGAGGGTGTATTCCCTCACGTCCGAGGTGGCCCATTGGTCGAACGGAATCCTCTTCTCCTCCGCCATGAGAGCGAGGTTGTTGGGGAGTGGATCGGCGAGAAAGGTTAGATCTTGGGCGATGGATGTGGGAGTTTTGGCTGCGAAGCTAGTTGTCGCGGCAAGCGAGCTTCTTGGCGGATGGACCGAGAAGTGCACAAGCCTAGGGTTCTCCGCGGTGAGCCGTTGAACAGCATCGTGAGAAGGGGAATCGTTTGGAAGATGAAGAGGCGGGGACGACCTCGCATCTTTATAAGAAAGATTTGAGGGTTGCGCTAGGTTTTCGGTGAGTGGGCCGAGCCCATAAGAAAATCTACGGCCCAACTAAGGTGTGGTCTCGATACGTGTCCTTAGGGACTTAAGCGGATGAGCTTAAGCAGATTTGCCACGGCAATATGCGCGTGTCCGAGTGCCCTATACCTTAAAAGATCCTTCCATACCGCGGTTTGCTTGACTTCATGAGAAGCCGGCATGATGCAATTTGGAAGGTGACCAATGAAGAGTTTTTATAGCCGCCTTGGTGAACAAGGGCGTTTGGTTTTTCGGCATTTGGTCGGAGTAATCTTGCCGATGCTGTTTATTTTCCACCTTGGTGAAGATCTTTATAAGATTGAGACCAGTATTATGGCAAAAGCTATTTAATAACTTGGTCATATTTTTCATATGATTGAAAAACTTGTTTTCCCATAAGGGTGATTAAAATATTTGTTCCGAGATGACTCGGGCGATCTACTCGGATAAGCATGAGCTTACCGAGTGCTTTTACCCGCTAGGGTTGATTGAGTTATTATTCCGGATTACTCGGACAAATCCACTCGGTTGAGCAAGAGTTTACCGAGTGCTTTTTACCCATGAGGGATGATTGAATTATTTGTTCCGAGATGACTCGGGCAAATTCACTTAGTTGAGTATGAACTTGCCGAGTAATGAGATTTCTATGATTGCTTTAGCATGAGCTAGGCATCTACATGAGAGTAATTTTTTATAGTTCTTGACTATATGCTTAGTCTATTTTTGACTAACCACATAGTCGGGGCTACACCTATAATTAGGTGCATCAGAGATGCACCTAGATATTTATTTTTTGAGAAATTTTTATATATATTTTCCAGCCCTTCACGATCTTTGGAGCCACTCGGAAGATTCAGCAGAGATGATGGAATCACTGGCGCCAAAAGCACTCGGTCAAAGAGATTTTTGGTTGAGTGCTGCTTTGGTCTGAAGCTAAGTTGTCTCGTCGACGAAAAGGACTCGGGGCTACTGTGGAGATTGTGGCAATCGGGTATCCACATGGCAAGCTTATCCGATTGGAGGTAGGGATAGATTGCGCCTGCTATATCTGTAAGCCGAACTTGACTTAGGTGTTACGGTTGCCGATAGAGATAAGGCAATCGGCCTATAGTCACGGTTTGGTAAGATTGAGGAAACCGTCTTAGAGTAAGATAGGGTTTTCGATTTGTAAACCCTTCCTCCCAAGACTATATAAGGGGGGTAAGGGGCGTCCCTTGAGGGATATCTTAGACTTGATCAGATTCTAGATCTGAGATTCGGCTTCATAAGCGAGAGCTTTAGATCACGAGATCAATAAAGACACTCGGCGGATCGAATCCACCGAAACAGGAGTAGGGTATTACCTCACGAGAGGGCCTGAACCTGTCTAAATCTTCTTCTTCTAACCCATCGTGCTTGGCGATCTTGACTGCGACCCCAGAAAATATATTGCCGAAACCAAGTTTCGACAATTACTTTCTCAATTCTGTCGACTGCAAACACCAGGTTCATTTCGATAACAATTAAGCGAAGCTGCCGAACAAGCGGTAACCTTTGGTTGACGCTTCACCGAACAAGCGCCGCTGCTATGGATGTGGAGATCGCGGCGGCGACGACGAGAAGTTGACGACGTCGATGGAGCCGCAGCGGCGCGGGTGAGCGTGCCGCCGTAGGTGCGTAGGCGCCGAGACGGGGTCGGTGAAGCCTCACCCATTGCACTTGCCGTCGCACCGCCCGGTCTCCCACTCGCCACCGTGTGGCACCGCGCCTTCTTCTTCACCTCCCCATCCACCGACGTCGACGCCGCGGCCGCCGAGAGGAGAAGCGCCACGACGACGACGACGAGCGTCGTGGCGGCCCTCTTGGAGGAGCACGATGATCCCGCGAGTACGTTGTGCCATGATCGAGGTAGGCTAGTTGGGGTTTGATTATTTTTCTTAAGTTTGACTATATATGGCTCTAGTTGAGATGCTAGCTAGCTCCTTGGATTTGTGGGTGTTCGCTTATAGCTAGCTTTTATAGACTAATTGAATTGATCTTGAACGATCATAAATTCCTGCCATTTTTATGCGTAATTGGATTACTAGGGCCCTATTTGGATGAAGGGGCTAATTTTTAGCTCATCACTTTTTAGCCTCAACTAGCTCTTAGTGATCCAAACAGGGGGGCTAATTTGGGGCTAAAGTGAATTAGCCCCCCTCAAAAAATTAGTCCCTCTAAGAGGTGCTAATCTGGGCTAATTTGAAGTGGGTCCAACACCTTTCACGCATTGTCTCCCTCTCCACTGAAAAAATCACGTTCCTCTCTCCAATCGCGCGGCCCTTCCTCTCCCACTGCGCTGTCGTGCCCCTCATTCACCGCGCCGTCGTGCGCCTCTCCCACCGTGCTGCCGTGCGCCTCACTCGCCGATAGTGGTCGTCGTCCCCGGGCGCGCGCGCCTCTTCCTCTCCCACCGCGCCGCCCCAACATCTCCCACAGTGTCGCCCTCTCATCTCCCCCGGTGTCGCCCCATCTTGTGTTGTCGCGCCGCCGCGTGCGACTCCTGGTCCAGCCCCTCCCCCTCCCACGTTGCTTCACTCGCAAACGGCGGTCATCGTCCCCGGGCGTTGCGCCGCCCCTCATCTCCCATGGCGCCACCCCATCTTCTCCCTCGTCGCGCCCGCGTGCGGCCTCCAGTCCGCCCCCTCGCTGAACTCGCAGACGGCAGCCCTTCCTCCCCAGCCGTCGCGTCGCCTCCTCCTTTCCCACCACGCCGCCCGTCCATCCACAACCACCGTCGCCGAAGGTCCTCTCTCTCTCTCTGTATGTGAGGCTCTCGGTTAAGTTGTCAAAATTTCATAATGCAAGCTTGAGTTAAATGGAAGTGCTATGCTCCTAGTCAACTATTGTGGATGAGTATGTGTATTTGATTAGGAGTTTAATACCTTCTGTATAAGTATTTGTCCATTCCATTGATTCCATTTTTTCCTCTTTAGTTTGATATGATTATCTTTTAAATCATGCAGGTGGTCTTCCTTGCAAGCTTGAAGGCATTCTGGAGTCCCTAACAAGTGCGAATTCTCTGTAGGATTTTCTTTGGAGGGAAAAAGAACGGTTGGATTTATGCTTGGAAATTTTAGGTTGGTTTTCCTATTTGTTTTCTGTTTGTTGTTCATGCTCGCAAGTAATGATTGACAAAACAAAATACGGGGAAGGTGTCACCGCTGTTGAGGAACCCGTGGACTGCCCAAATGTCTCAGAATTTCCCGCAAATATGCTATAGATATTCCAAGAATTTTTGCAATCGTCAAGCTTGCATGTGGAACAGAATTGATAATTGTGGATTTTGGCGTCAATTCACAGTATGACCTCTCAAAGCTTTTCAACTCTTTCAGTGGGTGGCTGGGTGCTTATATGTTTGGTTCCTCTTGGTATATTATACACTTTATTTCACCATTTTTATGGGTTAATTACAAATGTGCAGTGCAAATGGAGGGTGACGGCGGATTCAACCTCTTCAACTTCAACTCTTAGGCTTCATCGAGCGGTGCCGCCCACGCTCCCCGTGCGGGCCTTGATGGACTCGATCTCAACTCACAGGCGGCCGAGGAATTTCCTTTTATGGAGGAATACGAGAACTACCTCCAGTCCGGCAGCAACCAAGGAGGAGGTATTGCGCGAGGATCCGGTCTCCTAACTGCGCGCGCTAGCGAACACCGGGAGTACGCCACAATCGTGTTGGCGAGAGGAGGAGGTGGCAGGGTCCCACGAGCTGCAAGGCGTGCTAGGCAGGTGCAATTTGACGCGTCGGCGCTCGTCGCCTGGACATGGAGGAGTCTTCCTCGGTGGATCATCCTCGGGCAAACCCGTCGGCGTGGTGCCAATGCCACCGGTCATGCGCGCCCGCCGACGTGACATGGGCCATGGTGGGCATTGAGTGGCTAGCACTGTCGGGCCTCCACAAGAACCAAGCGACGACTACGTCAACCTTGACTATGAAGAAGATGACGGGAAGGACATCGAGGACTTAGGCAGTTCCGGCGGCCCTCCGGTGAGCAAATTAAGAGCAAATTGGTCCAACGCAAATAATGGTAAATTGTTAAGGTTGTGTATTCAGCAAGTAAGAGTAGGAAATTTTCAAGGAGGACAAATGAATGGGGCAGGTTACCAAGCAATAGCTGAAGGCTATTATGTGCAAACTGGATTGAGGCATGATAGGAAGCAGATAAAGAATCAAATAGGCCAAGTGAAAAGTCTTTACTCTTTCGGAGAGTTTTGCGGACACACACAGTTTAGGGAGGAAACCGATGGAAGTATTGATGCAGATCGATTTTTGGACTAAACATGATGAGGTACTTTTTATCATGTGCTAATGCTCTCGTACTTAAAATTATTAGTTCATTGTGGCTTATATGACTGTATGGTTTACTGCAGGGAAAACCATGGCTGAAGAAGCTTAAGAATGGTCCTCCTGCAAATTTAGCTGAGCTTGAAGAAATGTTCCATGGTAACACTGTGGATGGAACCACGGCCTATGTGCCTGGGCAGGATTATTTTCAGGAAGATGAGCCTGCTGAAAATGATGCTTCAGACGACGTCTTTGCAACTCCGACGAGTACAGGTACCCGCAAGAGCAAGAGATCGATGGGTAGTACTACCAGCACATGTGGAAGTCCTTTGAAGAAGAGCAAAAGCCCAATGGTTAGGTATATGAGGCAGATAACCACTAAATTTTCAGAGTCTGTGGATATCAGTCAACAAGTGATCCAACAAGCGCAAGTTGCAAAAATAGAATCCAAAAAAGAGAGGGATCACTTTTCAGTCAAGAAGTGTCAAGAGCTTGCTTTTGAATATGGGGTAGAGCATGACAGTGCGGAGGTGTATGGAATGGGCAAGATGTTCCAAGATCCATTCCAACGTGGATTCTTCTGTGGTCTACCTAGTGCCTCTGCAAGGCTCAACTACTTGAAGATATATTGCAGGGACAACAATTTATATTAGTTAGAAACTATTACATATGATGGACTAGGCCTTTTTTGGCGTTATGCTCCTATTATCTATTTGTTGGGATGAACGTATAATGTTATCCTATGATGGACCTTTTATGTTATCATGTTATGAGCAAATTATGTGGTGTTGCGATGAATCTTTCATTTGTGATGATGTTTATTGATTCCATGTTTATTGTCTCAATTGAACGTTTCTTGCATATTAATGTGCTGATGTTTTGTTATAATTTCTTGATACAGATGGGTACAATGGACAAATGAATGAAGCAGAAGGTGATGATGCCTGGTGATGGAGGCAGACATCATCAAGTGAGGATGAGCTTCGTCGATGGCCGTCAACAATTTAAAGATGCACCGGGACCTGATTGTGCGGAGTAACCCCTATGTTCGGTATGTACTTCGACAATTACTTTGTCAAACAACCAAGAAGGGTAGCTGGTGAATCCAGATTGCAATGGGTTCAGAGGACACTGGCTCGTGATAATTCTTGCTACAACATGTTTAGGGTTGAGAGAGCTTTATTTAATAGGCTGCATAATACGTTGGTCCACTCATATGGCTTGAAGTCAACAGCAAGAATGACATCGATAGAAGCTTTAGCAATGTTTTTATGGATAGTTGGTGCACCACAGTCAGTTAGACAGGCTGAGGATCGTTTTATTCGATCCTTGGAGACAGTAAGCCGTACATTTGATGGAGTTTTGACAAGTGTTCTCAAGTTAGCAGCTGACATTATTAATCCAAAGGACCCTGAATTTTGGTGCACCCATGCTTAGAAAATCCAGATTTTTGGCCACACTTCAACGACTATATAGGAGCATTAGATGGGACACATATAAAGGTTGTGGTGCCAAAAAGTAATGTGATTCAACATATTAATAGACACAACGAAACCTCACAGAATGTGCTTGCTGTTTGTGATCTCGACATGAGATTTACCTTTGTGCTTGCGGGACGGCCTGGATCAGTACATGATATGAGAGTGTTCAACGATGCAATTACGAGATATGGTGACAAATTTCCACATCCACCTGCAGGTAATCTACTATGTCCTTCATACAAGTTCTTTTTGTAATTTCCGTTGGTCATATATGTCACTTTATGTACCATAAACTGTAAGGAAGTATTACGTCGTTGATGCGGGGTACCCAAATCGTCCGGGTTATCTTTCACCATATAGATGTACAAGGTACCATGTGAAGCATTGGCAAAACGGCCCACCACCACAAGGTATGAAAGAGACATTTAACCATGACATTCCCAAGTTAGAAATGTCATAGAGCGGTCTTTTGGAGTTTTGAAGATTAAATGGAGGATGTTGTTGGATATGCCAAAATTTTCCGCTTAAAAGCAAACAAGAATAATTGTTGCGTGCATGGCTCTCCATAATTTCATTCGAGATAGCAGAATTGCGGATAGGGAATTTGATATGTGTGATGCGGATGCAAACTATTTTCCATGCCACATTCATCGCAAGAAAATTGGCCATAAAATGAACCTCTCGTAGAAGATACCAATATGAATGTTTTCCGTGATGAGTTAGCTAATGCTTTGTTCTATGGATTATAAAATGTGTATGTTTCGATTCACAATTAACTTATATGTTTTGTATGAGACTTCAATTGTATGGACATATTGTACAGATATTTTATTTTTATGAGACTACTTTATTGTATGAGATTTGTATTGTATGAGATTTGTATGTTTCATTCAATTGTATGGACATATTATACGGACATTTTATTTCTATGAAACATTAATGTGGGAAATTTGTATGTTTCATTTAATTATATGGACATATTGTACGAACATTTTATTTCGATACATTAATTGTATGACATGTGTATGTTTTAATCATATACACACATGATTAATTTCTGTTTATTACATGTAATAAATGAGGTAGTTGGAGCCAATGATTAGGCCATAGACATTAAAGATAAATTAGCCATCAAATTAGCCCTGGATCCAAACAACACAAGAGGCTAATTTTTAGAGGGCTAATTTGAGGGCTAAAAATTAGCCCTCTAATCAGCCAAGGGGCTAATTATCCAAACAGGGCCTAGATCGAGATATGTATAGCAGGAACTAGTTAAATGCATCAATTAATGGATCAATCTTCTTATCTAAACCGACAATTCTCCCTTTTTCCGGGGAAACAGCTGGGCCATTATGGTCATATATGCATTTCAAATGCAAGACCTACTGATAAGCTGTGCAGGTTGGATACATACGAGGAAGTAATTAAAATGAAAACAAAATCAAAGGATCAATGTTGTTATCTTTGATGTTTGGTAGGGATTCTTCTCTCTGATTCTCAACAGAATCAGTATAATCTCTGTCAAATGGATTATTTTTTAATTGATTCTGAGAACAATTACTCCAAATGATTCAGCAATTTTACATAGGGAATGAGAATCACCTGAAAACCAGTTTCTCCTCAGAATCACCTGAAACCAGTTTGTTCCAAGAATCATCTAAAAACCACTTAAAATATTATTCTAATTATTACTTTATTGTACCGATTCTGATTATCTCTAGAATCTAATTCAGGAGAATCAGAATCTAGAATCAGAGAATCACATAATCAGCCCTACCAAACATGCCCTTAATTGAATTTTAAAAAAGAAAAAGGAAAAATTCCACTTGGTCCTTATTATTGTTCGTTAAACTCTGAAAATATTTCGTTTACATCTCATCCATTTGGACTTAAACATGGGTGGTTTAATTTTGGTTGACATGCATGACGCCATGTGGTTTTAGAGCCTTTTCCCAGAAATGCCATAATGGAACATATTCCCTAAAGCTAAATTTTAAAAATAAAGTTAGAGAACACGTCTACCCAAATAATCTTGGATCACCTCCAAGAGTCCAGAGTCGAGAACACGTCTAATGGGACAAATCTACTGGAGCTCTCGACTCTTGGTTTCGGTGGATCGATCTGTAGTGCTACGACACATATATAGTCTATAGATAATTAAGCAAGTATAACATGCATCTCATGCAAGATGTAAGGTGCATGTGCCTTGTACATTTTGTACAAGGTTAATCCACCAAGCACGCATGTCTGAATTTATTAATCATCGTAGTAACTCAAACACGGAGATATCTTTACATGTATCAAGCAATGGTCGATGGATCAATGTGTGTGGATGTACGGCTTGGGCCACAGCAGCAGTAGATGTGGCCGTCGTCCATGACCTCGCAGCCGGCGCCAGGGCTGAAACCCAAGTAGGTGCACCTCGCTGGGCACCACTCCGGCGTGAGCTGGCAGCCGCCGGCCCGGAAGCACCCGGCGTACAGAGTAGCTTCCGGCTGCTGCTGGCCGGAGCAGCCGCCATCAGCTGCGGCCAGCGCAGCCGCCGCGAGGAGACCATGCATCAGCACCGGAGCCGCGACGACGACGGCGATGACGACGAAGGGAGCCCTCTTCGAGCGTGCTGAATGCTGCATCGCCGTGATCGTCCGGACTAGTGTTAACTTTTCTTAGCTAGTGTACACTAATGGGAGCTTGCTTATGTAGAGTAGATATATACAATTGGAAGTAGTCAAATGCAATCGATGGATCAATCTTATAGATAGATGTAGGTAGATATATACAAGATATATATATCTATACTATAATACTACAAAGTATATGGGACACTATAGTGCAGTACTGCAGTTCGTGATGCATAAGCTGTTCTGCACGATGGGGCCCGGACCACAGGGGGTGACAGACGTGGGCCCCCATATCTTGGTTACGGCTGTTCTGGATTGGGCTGGAGAAATATGCATTGGATAAGTCCACTTTATCTCTTAACTTTACGTCGAGATTATTTAACCTTTCTTGTCTCCAAAATCAGAATCTTCATGTCTAAACTATACAAAACCTTATAATTTAGGTTCTATAGCAGTACGGATGTCTGATTTTCGCTGACGTGGCATCCTAGTCAGAAAATATAAAAAAATATGTGGGGTCCACATGTAAGTGAGAAGGAAAAAATATGGGGCCCACGTGTCAGCGTCGTCTTCTTTCTTCTTTTCTCTTCCCAAGCCTGGGAGGAAGGGGAGGTGGCTGGCGAGGGAGGCAAGAAGAGGCGGTCAGCGAGCTTGGAAGGGAAGAGAGGCGGCCGGCGAGCCTAGGAGGGAGGGGGAGGCAGCTGGCAGGAGAGGAGGGAGATGTGGCTGGCGAGCCTAGGAGGGAGGGGAGGCAGCCGGTGAGTCCAATCTCATCGGCAAGGAGATCATCCCCTACGGCCCGCTGCTCGTGGACTCTAGCGACGTCGGCGCGGGCTCGAAGGCCGACAGCGTCATGCGGTGGCTCGATGGGAAGGAACCGCGTTCCATGGTGTTCGTCTCCTTCGGTAGCGAGTACTTCATGTTGGAGAAGCAGCTGGCAGCGATGGCACGTGAGCTGGACCTGAGCGATGGCGCCTTTATGTGCGTGGTGCGGTTCCCATAGTAGAGCCCCGATGAGGATGACCACGGCAAGGAGCGCGTGCGATGTCGCCCGGTTCACACGGATGTGTGGGCTGGTGGCGAAAGGATGGGCATCGCAGCGATGCATGTTGTCGCTTCGTTTGTGCGACACACTCCTGACCCACTGCAGTTGGAGCTCATTGATGGAGTCACTATCGACGGGGGTGCCAATGGTGGTGTTGTCGCTGCATATGACCAGCCGGTGGGTGTCAACCTTGCTGCCCAGGCTCGTCGGCCGCCAACCCCTCCCTCTCAGGCTTTTGAAGAAAGGAGAAGAAAGATGAGTACGCTGACACAAGGGCTCCACATATTTTTCTTATTTTTTCTGATTAGGATACCACGTCAGTGAAAACAGACATCCATACTGTTATGGGACTCAAATTACATGATTTTATATAGTTTAGGGGTAAATATTTATGGTATTGAAGATCAAGTGGATTTAAATATGTATTTTCAGATGCAGAGGCCTAACATATAATTTGGCCCACCCCAGCTTGAGGTCATGATGCTGATCAGCTTGTCCGCTTCTCCTCTTGACACCCTTGACCATGGTTTGGCTACTTAGCCGATTGAAAGCCCAATTATAATACTGAGCTTTCCATCTTAAAAAAAGTTCACTTTAGATCCTTTAAATAGGAGTTGAGTTTCAATAGCATCTCTTAATCGTAAAATTAGATATAATATACACTTAACTTTTAAAACTAGAATAAATTTAATCTCGTGATAGTTTGCGTTGACATAACACTTATGTGATGTATTTGACTCGTCATCATCATTCGTGAAAGAGTGTTAATTTGGTGCTTACTTTTAGAAAAAAAATGTGGGACCTATCGCAATTTTTATTTTTTTATGATTGGAGTGACTCATAGGCACTATATCAGTTAAAACCAGGCTCAAAAATGTATTGCAATATAAAGAATGGGTTATACAATGTGGCTAAAGGATGATTAAAACTCGACCGAACTCTTTCCTCCATCTTGCATCATTTGCATTTGGAATTATTTTTAGATAATTGGCATTTGAAACGTGCTCACCTCATCTCGAAAAAGAAAGGGGAGAAACATCTCATATTATCGTCCAATGAAGCTACTATCTAATTTAACACCTATCAATTTCACCCACTGATGTAATTACCTCTTGCGTTTACGTCTGGTGAGCACCAGCTATAGTGTAGATACAGTGAGACGGCAACAACCACCCCACCTTCCTGGAAGCTGCCGCCACCCATTACCCATTGTATCTGGCCGTCATCCCGTCCACGTACGACGGCCGCCGCCCCGTACGGAGCTCGACACCATCTCCGCGGCCGGCGGCCGGCGGCCGGCAAGCATCGCGCCAAGATTCGCATTACTTTGCGTGGCGGCCACGGCCAGCCAGCCGTGGTTGCGCGTGGGCCCCACCACTAACCCCGGCAACCCGACGCGGCGCCTCGCCGCCGCCGCCGCCCTCGTCGTAATCTTGATGCGATGATCCATTGATCCCCACCATGCAAAGGCGCTAGAGACCTGGTCGACTCGCCGCGTAATTAAAAAAAAAGAAAACTCCGATTTCCCGGTGGGGCCCACCTCAGTTCGGCCGGTGCGCGCGCTCGCCATTTTCTACGCAGAAATCTCTACAATATACGCTGCAACCGTGGCAGTACATGCGTACACGTACTTGATTAACTAGTTAATTATATACTTTAGTTGATTGACTAGTTAATTATTATTATATATACTTTAGTTGCCGTTGGCCACCAAGAGATTCCCATTTCTCAATTCAGGAGAGAGAGAGAGAGCACGGATTCCACCCATGGGTAGTGCACTCCGATTCAGTCGAGTCTCGAGTCACAGCTTAGGCCCCAGTTGCTGCTGATGAATATCCACTGTTCATGTCACCAAAAATTAATAAAGATTCATCGCTAATTTAAGTAATCAACTATCTCTATGCCAACTTGTTCAGAGACCTACACTGCTTGTCCACGTCCAGCCACGCACGCACGCCGTTTTATAATCCAAAGGGTGGAGATCGAAACCGGAGAGGTTCCCCGCATATGATTTCACTTCCTACTCTATGTCTTATAAAAAACAAACTTAGCTAACATGAAATATAAAACATATTAATATTATAAATTAAACTTAGCTAACATGAGATGTGAAATATATATTAATCCTATAAATTTAAATAGACTAAATTTAGTACTAGATTTGTTTATAGCGACAAAAAATAGTAACTTAGGCTACGTTCTAATACCTATTTCTTTCATTCCAGAAAAAAACATAATATGAGATGTGATATATTTTAATAGAGATAGGTTAATTTTGTTTAATTAAAATATATCTAGTTTATGTAATAATAATAGTTAACATTTAATTGATTTTACGTTAATGATATGTATCGATTTGGATGTCGTTAAATAAGGTGAGCCAAACCGCACATTCGGACGAAGCCTTAATTTAACCATATGCTACTGCGAGCGCCGCCATTGTTCTCCCTCGGCTACAAGGATGGAAAAAGGCTCGTTATTGTGTTGAGATTTCTAAGATAATGGTCGTTTTCTTGGAGAAACGTACGTGTTGCGTCTTTAGTTTTATTCGTCCGTGTGATCGGTGCGTTTTGCTGACGCCAATGGTTGTCGCTTGCTCAAATGAAGTGATTCATATAGCTATGTGTAGTACTATTGTTAATTAGAGCTAGCTTATTGTTATATGTTTTTATGGGTTATCTCTTGTAGGCTTCAATTTGTCAACGTACACAACTTTCCAAGCAAAAACATAGGGAGTACCTTGTACAGGCCCATCTATAACTGATTGACCTGCGCTCATGCAAATAAACAAATTAACTCTGATCAACATACACCGCCTGTAAAAATACCAACTTCTAATTAGGGATGAAAACGATCGGGAAATGTCGGGAAAGACCTTAACCATTCCCGTTAACGTATTTTTAGCGGGAACGGAAACGAAACGGAAAAGACGGACGGGAAAACGAATTCGGTAATACGGGATATCGGGAATGGTCGGGAGCCTGTCAACATCGGGAATCGGTAAAAAAGGAAACGTCGACACATATATAACCACTTCAAAGAGTTAACTAGATATAACAATTGCAACCATACGTAATCTCACGGTATGAATGAAGGTTTTATTATGCACATGAACTTACAATGTTCCAAAAATTCTATGAGTGAAGGTTTAATAGACTAGAGTGAATGTTTTATTATGCACATGAGCTCAAAAGCAGGAATTTTCCGCAGAAATTTTTCCGGATAAATACGGGATCTGTGAATACTTGTCGGGAAACACCCCAACCGTTCCGTTCCCGTTTTCCGTTTTCCGTTCCCGTTATTTTTATTCCCGTTTTCTCTCGGGATACGGTATTCGGTCGGGGTATTCGGTATTCGGTGACGGTCGGTACGGGATTTTTCCGTCTTCGCTTTCATCCCTACTTCTAATCCACAGGCTATATTTAAATTCGTAGTTAAAAGTTAATTTTTTAGACGAAGGAAGTATAACAGATAAAGTGAATATACTCAAGTTGTTCAAATAATAGTAGTAGCTTTCGATAGAAACTGGGGTATCTTTTTCTGTCGGTAAATCATATTTTTCTGACTGTTTTCGAGCCACTTGGTAGGTCTGTGATCCGATAGTGGTAATGGGGTGCGCGCTATATCCCTTAATTTATCAAAATAAATAGCAAAGAGTGAAAGGCAATGTGATGATTCAGGTCGAAATTAACTCCCAAGTGTCGTCACTTCCGTTAAAAAAAACTCCCAAGTGTCGTCACATGCCATGGCGAAGAATTTACTCGACACCGGGGAGACAATTTTGCAAGTTGCAATGTTTTAAATCAAAATCACTCGTAGAAAAACTATCTTTTCTTTACAAAAGGATCAATTGAAAAGGCCAGCTAACCAGGCGAGGACAACGGATTCCACAACAGCAAGTGGAATATGATTCATGATCAAACAAAGTCCTGAAATTTATTTACATCCAACTTGCTTTGCAAACGGCTGCATGGGCTGGCCATCAGCATGACACAACATCGAGTTTGAGATTCTGATCAACTTTAATTAGTTAATTAACTATGTTAGCCCTCGGTTAATTAGGTTCTCCTGCCATGCTAGCTCCATGTATCTCCCCATTAATCAAAATCAGCAGGCTGTTAACATATCATTGATAGCAAGAAAAGAAAATTAAATGTACAAGCTGACCAAATTAGTAACTCTAGAGCATTCGCGTATGGCCGCGTATTTGAGACAGGCGTACGTCGTTCATCGAAGAAAGTCAAATGTGATGACATTATTTGATTAGCAAACTTAATTAGATCTTAGTTGAATCTAATATTAATTAGACAGACAGATCGATCATGAACAGTAGTGTTTTCAAAGGTAGGGGGATCGGATGACAAACAATTGGTGCACTCTTTAGGTAAAGAAAAAAGAATAGGACAACAAATATCAGAATAATAACTTCAAATAGGGCTGCTGTTTGGATGTGTACGAATTGAATATTCCAATTGGATCCGCAAACATAATATGGATGTTCCTGATTGGTTGAGCTAGGCCGTAAACGAAGCAATCAAAATATTTTATTACTAATTATGTCTTAATTACTCGCATTCTAGGAAATATGTCATGATGAAAATAAAATCAAAATCAACTCTAAAGTTAAACTTTGAATTTAAAGTTTGGCTGTGACCGATAAGTGAGATCAGATAATTTTCAGCTCTATTCACCTAAGCAGATTAACTTGACTCAAAATTCTACCCTTTACCAAAATAGTGCATGACGCCACCACTCCATATATACGTAATGACTCAAGTATATATATACACAAGTTCTGACCGGGCATGCAAGCTGGGACTATTGGACCAACTTAACCGTGAAATTTTTTTAATGAAAAACAGCACAAAGTTGTGCCTTTTTATTTAAATTAAGAAGCCTCTAAAGACGGAAAAAAGGAAAGAAGATTAATTCGTTTTTTTCACGGTGCGTTGCACCTTACCCGTAAACACACAAAATGTCACAAATGCATGCATTGCCTTAGGCGCTGTATCAAAGATGCAGTCAATGGTCAGGCAGCCGGCCGGCTTAATAATTATATATGTACTAACACTTCCAAACAAACGAGACGACTAAATTAACCTACTGGCCACTCACAAATATATGCTTATGTCGATCATGTACTATTATTGTTACTAGTTTATTGTTGCTAATGACGACATGAACACAAGTTGACCTGGAGATGCATCTAGCTAATTGATATAATTAAGCTTGGGCTTTACTGCTCTAGCTTATAATTACAGGTGAGGGAAACCCTGATGCCTCATGCTGGTGCTGGCTGATTCGACCGCAAACAGAAATTATGCAAGCGGCGACGCAATGCCACGTCCACTATTTTAATCAGTATTAACTACGAATTAATCTAGCTCTTTGCTTGTTTTATGTGGTGTAGTGTTCTACTTGATCAATGCATTGCTTGTTACTAATTTCCACCACCATGATAGTTGACGTTGTCTGTAATTAGGGGAGGATCAGTGGGAATGATTGGTCTACTGTACAAGTGATGATATGTTCATCAATAGAAAATGATGTGTGTGTATGTATGTGTGTGTGTGTATATATATATATATATATATATATATATATATATATATATATATATATATATATATATATATGCAAATCTCCATCCGGGTTCACATATACCCACAATCTGCATCATTGATGTGTGTCAAGATTCATACTGCAAAATATATCTAACCTTGATCAAATGAATGCTTAGAAAAAAGATTAGATTGATACACTATATGGCATAATATGTCTGTATCTTTTTTACCCAACAATATTTCGAATTATAAAGATTAGATTAGTGCATAGTTTCTCTAACCTATGTTTTCACAATAATATATTTAGTTAAAATGAGAAAATGATACATCTATTATATCACAAATTGACATATTGCAAAAATAATATATATCCTACCATGTTTTTATTTCATCAAATATATGAATAAAAAAATCTCAAGCAAACATATAAATTAATATAACCAACCATATAAAAAACAAGACCGAAAAAATGTCAACCACAGTGTACATACAAGAAATAAAAAATATATTTTACACTTGAAAAAAATAAATATTGTATAAAGAAAAGATCATGATATATTTTATTAGTACCTTAATATATCCGCTCTAAGCTATATATAAAAGACATAAATTATGGGTACATATGCTCCCGTGTGAAAAAAATCAAACTTTGATCCTACCTCCATCCTAAAAAATATAATGTTTATACTTATCCCTTTTTAAGCTAGTAACATATTCTACCTTCATCCTAAAATATATGACATCATTAATTTTTTCATAACATTTGATTATTCGTTTTATTTAAAAACTTAGTTTAAATATAAAAAGTATAAGTTAAGACTATTTTTTATTTAATGCTAAAATAAGTCACAACAAAATAAATGATATTTATATATTTTTAAATAAAATAAATGATCAAACGTTAAAAAAAGTCAACAACATATATTTTGAAACTGAATGAATATATAATCTAGTATTATATATATATATAATACCAACACTATAAATGTATTTACCATCCTACAAAGTCTTAAATCTAAATTCAAACTAATATATTGAGAAAAAATAAATAATCCAGCTATAAGTTCTGCACAATCGAATTTTTCTTTTTTGTTCTTTTGTGGATCAAGGTTAGACTTGAATTTTTATAGAGCTGATGTTTATACTTCATATTTTTTTCTACTTTATTAGTTTTTTATATTTTTTACGTTACATTTGAAGAATCAAAGGATGCAGGGAGAGGCATATTTTCTCTCGAATTATTATTATTATTATTATTATTATTATTATTATTATTATTATTATTATTATTGAGCAAAAATAGGGTGTGTTAAGGGACTCGTGGAATTAGGATTCTGGTCATACGTATATCAATAGAACTTCCACACCTGATGCATTTCAGGGCTATAAACCGTACTGATTGGTTTGCTTCTTTCTTAATGATATATTTTTGTTAATTATGGGCCGATATGGCCCATGTTATGATGCCATCCTTTCGTGTACATGTTGCAATATAGATATACTATAGATCTGGCTTATAAAAGATACCCTACAGTAGAGCTAGTTTTTGTTAACACAAGAGAATCTGCAGCCTATTATTAGACAAATCTTGATGCTGATTCGATCGCAACCGCGGCGCCACATACATTTAATTTCGTCCTTGCATGTTTTATTTGCTGTCATGCTGCACCTAATCCATCAATCAATCACTAATTAACTAAATGTCAAAACTGCCCTGTTAGCCCCTCTGCTTCCTTCAATGGCAAGTGGGCCCGGGCTGTCAGACCACCATGTTTCTCAAATGGGGAGTTAGCTAGTAGGTTCCCCAGCACGTGAGCTGGTGAGTCATCTAATTGGGTCTTTGATTACATATAATGCAACTTGCAACTTTCTTTTTAAAATTCTCAAGTAGGATTAGTGTTATTGATCTTAATTAATTAGTGCATGCATCCCATATAAGTAGATGTCATGGATGATGCAAACATATGTAGATCCCATTGTGGAATCTCCAATGCTTGCCATTTGAATAAAAATCAAAACAGTAGTAGTGTTTAAGACAAGTGATTAAATTATTATTGACGGAATCAACCAGGTGTACCAGCAAGATTATTGGACGAATTGGAATTAGTATATTCCTTTTCCAATTAATTTCGGGGTAAAACCTTTGGAATCAACGTACACCGTGGTAAACTCAATTTGATTGGTTAAGTGAGGATGTATAAATATTTCTATACGGCATAAACTATTTTGAGATGACATATATAGCTAGATAGTGCAACAGTTTTGCTTGTGTTATTGTCAAATCAATGTGCTTATGTGGGTCCTGTGCAGAGCACCCAAATGATTCCTCTTGCCAATTATAATACGAGTAATATGGTAATTACTATCGGTCTCAAAAATAAGATATATTTTTTATATTTGGGTTTATGATATACGGTAATATTATATATTTAAATATTACACTTTGATTAAAAAATATGGCAACCATAGAAGAAAATTGTCTTCTCAAAATAAAAGGTGTTAGAGTTTTATTCGAAAAAGACAATGTCTTTTTAACCCATGTTCTATTCTTTAAGTTTTACTTGAAGGAGAAGATAATCAGTGCTACAAGACCCTTGGGAGAAGAGGGGACACACCAACACAGAACAAATATAGAAGCCACACAGGTTGACATGAGGGATATAGAACTACCCCAAGTCTCGTCAAATTTATATTTGAGAAAAGACTACATTAGTCGTCGACTATGTGTGGGAGTTCCATGCTGCCAAGCAAACGAACAGATATTAGATTATGTCATCCTAAATATTGTACTTTTGTGATACCGATATATAAACGTAATTTGGCTTTGATCAACGGTAGTAGGGCTATTACTTGTCAGTTAAGGAGTCTGAACCTATATAAAATTTCTGTCTCCTATCTTTTTATTTTAATCTCGTGTTTATTCTGATTTTAACGATTCTCATACTTTACAAATACCGTCTATGGGCAATTACCCCTTCTTTAAAAAAAATCTTCCTATCAATCTACATACATGCCATGTCTAGACTCAAATTCAGGAGTTATTTTTTTAAAGAAAGAAGTATTCTGCAGTATTTATACCGAGAGCTAGCTATATTTTCTAAATAGCGTATTAAAAAAATATCCTCCACAGACCGGAATAACTTCTATAATAAAAAGTAATAAAGAAAACATACCATTTTATATAACTTAACCATAACAGTGACACCAGAAAAAAATCTATAATTGACCACTTTTGGAAGAAACAATAACGCTACCATGCCAACATAGATAATTCAAGATCCCCTATTTCCAGCTACGCAAAATTCAAAGATTCCAAGACAGCGGTACAGCTATGCGGAAAAAGAAAAAAAATTAATCTTTATGTCAACCATATAACCCATCATCATTAATAATAAGAAAAAAATTAATCTTTATGTCAACCTTATAACCCATCATCATCATTAATAATTCGTATAGACCAAAACCACACGTAAAACCGCAGCGTTAACCGGCCAGAGAAATAGAAAAAGCTCACACATCACATCTAATTAAAGTGATTTACATCGATAGGACCATTAAATAACTCAGAGATTACGACCCTAGTTTGACAAAACGGGACGAAAGAAAATGAATATACCGAGATCGGTGGCTCTTCGAAACCGCGCGGGAATTAAAATCTATTGTCGTGAGCCAAGGGGCGCGGCCGTCGATGGAGTCGTCTCACATGGCTAAACAAACATGTCTAGAGCCCAGCATGACAGTTTTATTTAGGCTAATCTCAATGAGAGTTAGTTTTATGTTTAAGTTTTCAGCACATTTTTAAAAACAGTGTAGAATAGTTTCATGGGGATAAAACTATTTTTACTTCCAAAAAACTCTTATCACCTCTCTCTTCATTAGTACAATGTCATGTCAGCATATTTAATATGCACTATGAAATTTTCATTGAGATTGACCTTATACTAACAATACATGCTTTAGGTACTGTTTAAACATGAGGACTAAAATTTTAATCTATGACACATTGAATATTTAAACATAAGTTTAAAAGACTAAATATAAATTAATTATAAAGATAACTACGAATCGAATGATAATTCACGAAATGAATCTATTTAACACACGTTATCAAATTATTATGTAATTAGTCTTATTAGATTCATCTCACGAATGATTCTCCGATTATAAATGAGTTATGCAAATAGTTTATATTTAGGGTCCGTTTGGTACGGTTCCAGATTCTTGTAGAAACGGAAGAAACGGGCTGAAACGTTTCTAGTGATTCACAAGTGATTCTCGAAGAAACGTTTCTTACAGAAACCGGCAAACTACCTAAAGAGTGTTTCTCATTTCTAGTTAAAAAGGAGAAACGCTTCTGCTGATTCTCCAATAAACGTTTCTCGATTTTAACCGTTTACAAATTTTCGAAAAATCAGGAGAAACGGAACTGATTCTCGCAGCCAAACGAGCCCTTAATACTCTAAAATATCATCTACCTCTATTCAATATGACCAAGAATAAAATTTAGTCCGAATATTCAAATTACAAAACTAAGGAGAATAGCGACAATGACATGGCGTAAACATATATGGGCATCGAATAATTAAAGCTGCCGTTTTTTTAAAAATAAATTGTGCAGTGGCCGTCGACTAGCCGTCGCCGTCAGTAAATTGCCATCATCCGTGACCCATGCGGCTCATGCGCGCCGCGTCGGTCTCACCAAAGGAGGAGACTACTAAAATAAACGACGGTAATTTCCACGGGAAAATGCTACCCTGTTGAAGCTGACATGTGGGTCCACGAGATGTGACCCATGATGTCAGTGTAAAGCGCGTAGGAAATGGTTGTTGTTGTCCAGGGTCGGAATCTCGGGCGAGCAGCCGCAGGTCGCCGCATCTGAAACGCCGCTTACCCCAGTTGATACGTGCCACTGTGACTGAGATGTGGGGTCAGCTATTCGGGATGGCCCACTGTCTGTGACTCAAAAGGGGGAGGCGTGGTTTGTCGACGGGTGGAATCAAGGAAACGGACAGAAGCGCACGGTCGCATAGCCACCGGTCACCGACACGTGGGGTCAACTAGTGGGGCCCACCAAGGCGAGCTACTACCTTGCTGCTGCGTTTCGCCGCATCGGAACAGGTCAGCCACGTGGGGCCCCGCGCAGAGGCGTGACGTCCTCTCCCCGCACCGCCACGTCAGCCGGAAGCGGCGTTCCAGCGCCGCGAGGAGTCGAGGTGACCACGTGGGTCGCCGGTCGCGTCGTTTCGCCGGCCGGGCCGGAGCCACCACCAACCACCGTGAGGCGGGCCCACCTCGCTCTCGCCTTGGCTTGCTCGAGTCGCCGCCGATCGTCAACGCAAGCTGCGTTGCATGTTCGGGTGGTCACATGCGTGGATGAATCTAGCCGTAGTATCGGCCTATATATGCAGGAGAGTTGCTGCAACAGTAGCATGCTGGTGCTGCCCATGTGAAACATAGAGAGGCGAATCTCCTGTCAGGAAATGAAACCCCGTTAAATTGTTTGAATGCGAAAAGCTTCAAGTTATCTTATAACTACTGGGTTTGTTTGGTTGAGATTGTTGCTACAGCTGAGTACTACCACCACGCAAGATAAAACGTAATTGCTGCAGCAGCGGCTACACTGTACAGCCGTTATCAAGCTCAACCGAACAAAAACCCACTGTGTAATGTACCACTAGCGATCAAGTAGATGTTGGGCGTGTTCCGATGCTATGTGCCACAAACAGAACACACTGTGCGTGTTGTCTGCACTGTAGTGAAAAAGAAGTGTACCGAACGGAGCCGTTGGTCGTATTAATTTTTCTGCAAGCAGAGGAAATGTTTAATAGCTTTAAGAGGAAATGCTCAGTCATAGTTTCGTCAACACATTTTAAGAATTCTACAGTACCTGCTGGCCACATTGTCATAAACGAAAGTTGACCAAAAATATTCATAAACAACTGTCACAATAATTAAATCCACGGAATCACAACTAATCAACGTTCATGAGGTCAGCAAGCCATTAACCACAGCACGGAATCATTACCGCATTTACCACCAGGAGAGCCAAGGGACCCAGGAATGGTGGGCCCCACCACATGACATCCCAAAATCCGGGGCCCACCAACCTGACATCCCGAAAGCCCGGCCCCACCACATGACACCTCCAAAAGCCACGGCCCCACGCAGCATGACGCGCGGACCTCCTCTTCCGGGCCCACCTGCCAGGTGCTCCCCCAGCATCGTGACGGCTCAGATGCGCCCAAGCCCCGGGCCAAACAGCTGACGTCATCGATGACAAAATACAACCCCCACTGCCCCCTACCCCACATCCGACCGCCCACACGTCCAATCCCCCTCCCGATGAGCGACACGTGTCCGACCCGCTTCCGGTCAACCACACCACACCAGCTGCCGCGCGGCCGAGCCCTGCAACTTGCACGTGCGTCACGGCGACGCCTCGTCGACACGTGTCCCCTCACGTCCTCTATATATAGGCCCCCGTCACGGCGGGGTAATGTTCCATTCCAAACTTTCGAAAGCTTCCTGATTAGCGACTAATCCTCCCGATTAGCGACAGGATTAACTCCGGATTAATCTAAGTTTTTAGGTCGGAGATTTTGATGGATTGCGGTGGTGCGCTGCAGCTGCCGCCGGGGTTCCGATTCCACCCTACCGACGACGAGCTGGTGATGTACTACCTCTGCCGCAAGTGCGGCGGTCTCCCCCTCGCCGCCCCGGTCATCGCCGAGGTCGACCTCTACAAGTTCAATCCATGGGATCTCCCCGGTAAGTAAACAGATCGAAATAAGAAAAAAAGTTACCACTTAATTCGTGCGACTTATATGGATTGGATTTGGGGAATTGGTTTCAGAGAGAGCGATGGGAGGGGAGAAGGAGTGGTACTTCTTCTCGCCGAGGGATCGGAAGTATCCGAACGGGCAGCGGCCAAACAGGGCGGCGGGGACGGGGTACTGGAAGGCGACGGGGCGGACAAGCCGGTGGGGTCGCCGCGGCCGGTGGCCATCAAGAAGGCACTCGTGTTCTACGCCGGCAAGCCACCCAAGGGCGTCAAGACCAACTGGATCATGCACGAGTACCGCCTCGCCGACGTCGACCGCTCCGCCGCCGCCCGCAAGTCCAAGTCCTCCAACAACGCCCTCAGGGTAAATATTTCATTACTTATACTTAATTACCCCTCTTATAATCTCTTGGTTTAAATCCATTCTCGTCACTAACTAATTTACCCCATTTCAATTTTAACCCAAAAAATCCATAAATGGAGTATTCTACAGCAAAAAAAAAAAAGAAACTGCCATATATTTGTTCATATAGTGGTCGCAATCTAGAGAGCTCTAGGAAGATATGGGCAAATCAATCAATAGCTATAGTAGGAGAGGTTTTGGTAAAATGATTTTAAAATTTGAGAAAAGAATTTGAAAGGTGTGCCAAATTGGCAAGTTGCAGCACGCCTGAGTTGTCGCTTTCGTAGCATGGCTGTAGCCGCTAGGTATAGGTATAAGCTTGCATGGCGTCATGGCTCACGCACGCGCAGATGGAGACAAGCCGCGCCCAACCTTTATCGCGCCGTGACCACATGCATCGAATTTAACGTCACCTCGAAAGTGTAATCACTCAATTTACCAAAAACTTTTTAACCACCACTTGCATGCATCCACATCATTCAATCTTGATCACAATAAGAATTTTAATTACCTTGATTACTGATGGTAATTTGGGTGTTTTTTTTTGCAGTTGGATGACTGGGTTTTGTGCCGAATTTACAACAAGAAGGGCGTGATCGAGCGGTACGACACGGTGGACGCCTCCGAGGACGTGAAGCCGGCGACGGTTGCTGCTGCGGCGGCGAAGGGCGGTCGCATCGTCGGCGGCGGAGCAGCCGCGATGAAGGTGGAGCTCTCCGACTATGGGTTCTACGACCAGGAGCCGGAGTCGGAGATGCTGTGCTTCGACCGGTCGGGGTCGGCGGACCGCGACTCCATGCCGCGGCTGCACACGGACTCCAGCGGCTCGGAGCACGTGCTGTCGCCGTCGCCGTCGCCGGAAGACTTCCCCGGCGACCACGACTACGCCGAGAGCCAGCCCAGCGGCGGCGGGTGGCCGGGCGTGGACTGGGCCGCTTGCGGTGACGATGGCTTCGTCATCGACAGCTCGCTCTTCGAGCTGCCCTCGCCGGCGGGGTTCTCCCGCGGCGGCGACGGCGCGCCTTCGGCGACATGTTCACGTACCTGCAGAAGCCGTTCTAATTAACGGAACGCGACGACTCCTTAATTAGCTCACTAACCACTGTCAGTGCAGTTCGATCGTGTAATTCTTTACCAGTCTAGTTACAGCCAAACCAAAAACCAAAAATCAACCGTGCTCGATCGATCGATCACCTCCACCGGCAGATCAAATCAAAGCAAAAACAGGGAGAATTCTTGCTACTTCCAGTGCCTCTCGTCGACACAACGAGTCGGGTTTTCTGCACCGTGAACAACTCGAGATCATCCCTGATTTTTGTTTCTGCCGGATGGGAAGTACCGTGAGCATGGTAGAAATGACTGGTAAATTTTCGTTGATGATAGGTAGCAAGAGTCGATGTAACCAGTCGAATTTTTTTAGTTGACATGTCTCCCTGATAGATTCAGAACAAACAATCAGGGAAGAGAAAAAAACAGAGGAGAAATTCAGAGACCAAAGTTAAAGTTTTTGGATTTTTCAGGGGTGACAGCTGATGGTATTGTCAGTCGTGTCTAGGTTCGTAGAGAAATTAAAATGTAGAAGAACGGGTACTTCACTTCAGCTTCGTGCCAAACAGGTCTCTGACACTTTAGTTAGGTTTTGTTTTCTTTTTTTCTTTTTTAATTTTGTCGTTTGGTAATGTAATGTAATGTAAGGTGATTGCGACATGATATTATGTTATTAGAGTCGCTTTCAGTTGGGTCTCTCGCGTGACCTGGAAAGCCAAATTTTGTAATGCAATTATCGGCAATAATAATAATAAACAGTCCTGTAACTTGTAATTATAATACCGTTTCGATCGATCTCTCTATCTTCTCATCAACTTGGGTGTAATTATCCATTGAGGTTACAGGGGTTGGCTGGCACAAGTACAAGCTGGAAAACGAAAGGTGAGCTGCATCTTGCAAATGTGCTGTGCAATGCTGCCATGACAGATATTGCAAGTGTTCATCAGATAAAAAAAGAAGAGATATGTCCCTGCTGATGCTTGCCTGCACGAGCATGGCAAATGGTAGTTATTATTGTTATTATTACTACTACTACCTAGTTGGTTGGTTGCTTGCTTTTGGTAATTTGGGATTATGTGTTGAATCTGTTGTTGCTGAATTCATTTATGCAGCTGTTGGGAGATGTCATGCATGCTACTATTGAACCATATTAATATAAAAAAGGCGTCATCGGCCATGACTTTGTGTTTATTTTTCTGAAAAGAAGTGGTGACAGTTGTTTTTCTTATGGGTGTCATGAAGTGCCAAAAGTCATAACTGTGTGCCAATAACACAATTATCTGCAAGTAGTAGCTTCTTTCGGTATTATGTATGTGACAGAAACTTGCTATGGCAAACAGCCAAACAATAGTGTTAAATGCAAATGTAGATATAATTCAATTGTTACAGTCAGATCAATTGATCATAACCCATTGATTCGGTAGTGTAGCACTATTTTTACTACTCAGCATTGCTGTCTATGAACTCTGGACCTAGAAATACTACTAGTTCAGGTAGTCAGATATTTAGCATGGCTTGCACCTGCAATCTTCAGAGCTCATTGATTTTGCTCGCCGTTGACATTGGCTGCTTGTACATGTACTTAGCCATGCAGTGCAATCTGTACAGAAAATTTGTCCGAAAGCATCGAACCGAGTTTCTGAATCTCAAGTGAATTTTGATCTGACAGTCACCATGACCTGGGTTTGCATCGTGAATATTGTTTGCGATCTGCTCTTCAGTCTTTCACAGCGAGACTTTAATCGGCATTTTTTATTTTTCTGAGTTGTTACAGGAGTTTTGTTAATCTGTTTGTATGTTGTAAAATAGTATTACTTTGCTGATGAGAAGCTTTACTATGACTTGATACAAAGTCGGCTAAACATTCTCTGCTTACAAGAAACTTCAAAAGCACCAGACAAGAAATCGATTAGGCATACTCCACCAAGTAGTAAGTTGCAGGCTTTCATATATGTTCATCTAACATCACTGACTCAGCATTCTAGCTTTAGCTAGGTTTTCTCGGATTTTATAAACAGAAGGTGCACAACGGCAAGAATGCACCTGTAGCTCATGACTTTATACACCACTACTTTTGAAAATGCAATTAGCACATGATGAACTCTATACTGATGATGCAGGAAGAAAAAATTAACCACAGATTCAGACATCTATGTTCTGTGTTTAATCAAATGCAGAAACCCGGCATAAATCACATATGATAAAATATTACTTCATTTCATTATTTATGGGCAGGAGCATACAGGTTTTATCATTCAATTCTTTTCTAAGATATGAATGCCCCTTGCTGTTTCCATCTATCCTCCCTGTATTCTGGTTTACACTTTATTCAGAGACGCGAAGTGATCACAGATTCAGAACTGGGAATTTTATCACACTGATAATCGACCCATCCGAGCAGCGATCTCTCGCTGTCATATATCAGCATCTGATCCAGCATTGTAATTCCTGTAGAACAGTAATAATACAGTATCAATCAAAATGTATTACAAAGATTATGCATATGGTGGTGAGCATGTCTGAATGTCTGAACTTCATACCTCCAATTAAGTTCTTTCCAGCTAACGATGGATGCTCCTTCGATCCATCAAGGATGCCCAAGCACACATGGCCCTCATTCTGCCACAAACACACAAAGGCACGTTAGTTGTTGTTCTTTATTTGGATGATGATTTGTTGCCCATTACTAGCTTGTATTAGTAAATTCAGTAATTGAATGTTTACAGAGATAATGAGGTAGTGTTCAGGTGGGATCTCCAAAGTGGCCTTCTGATCGCCATCGGCAAATTTCAGAGACAGCGATCTGAAGCACTTCTTGACTTCGTCGATAGTTGTGATTTTATCCTCCCCTTTCCAGCACACATTAAGAGCTCGATCTTTTTCTTTCACCTCGGTAAGAAACTTACATTCGTTGCTGAGAGTGGATTTCACCTGCAAGTTCGACGTGACATGAGTTCCACTGGATGTTTCTCTGCTCAGATAGATCGGCATAACAATATAAAAGGCAAGGTGGTGTGAAGCATACCACTGAGAGAGTCGCTTGGTATGGCTGCGCAGCAAAGTAGGTGTATGTGGCGCCACTGTCAAATATCACATCCATCGGCGCCGCGTTCATCGGCTTGCTATTTGAATCGAAGTGCAAGGTCCCATGCCCAGGAGAGTAGTGCTTATGTTCTCTGAAATGAAACACAATGCCATGTAAATATGTAATATGTGAAACTGACTGACAAAGGGATACAACAAACAGTTTTCACCGGCCTACCTGTTCATGGGGAACCAGGTTACACCTGAAGTTGGCACCTGAGCATCCCCAAAGAAGAGGAAACCCCCACCTTTTGAGCTGATGCAATGGCCCAAGACATGCTTGGTGATCACCCCCTGAGACTTGAGCTGCGAGAGCAGCGTAACCTTGCCTCTACCGAGCCCGAGGATGCCGTCTACCGGTGCAGGCACATTGCGATTCTTCTTCCCCTGGTCGTACCCACAGCTACATGAACAAGCAAGCAAGCAAGCAAACAAAGAGAGGGTCGTCAGCCATCACCGTCGTCGTCGTCGGTGTGTGCAACTATACTGACATACAATGCGAATGTGCAATGTCTCGGCTTGTGATGTGGCTGACCCGAATGCGATGCTACTAGGATTGGTGCCATTGCTTGCCGGGAGGGAGAAACTGTCGACGATGAGCACGCCAAGGGATGATCCGTCGACGTACCGAATCACATAGTCACATTGCTTCTGCGACCCGCATCTCTTGGGCTTGCCCAGATCAGTGTGCAGGTCAGTGCAGAGTGGGTCGGCACAGTTCACCAGCTTCTTTGGTTTTGGCTTGTACAACACGTGTGGTACCTGTGTTGATTGTGAGAAAGGGGTTGACAAGAAAACTCTTCAATAGATGCACTGAAACCAAAACGACATGCTTGCATTGAAGATTGTTTCTCATTTCGGCCCTGTTGGCCTAATTCTGATTGGGAGTAGAAGCGAATGTATCTGGAAGACAATTTGAACTCAAAAGGAGAGGTTTTCTATGCATGATAGAAATAAAATGTGGCATGTGATACCCTGTTGCAGCTCTGGCAAGGGCATCACACTGCAGCCACGTGAGGGTGCTGCCGGTGTCGATGTCCAGGTAGTAGGGATTTGCCAGGTCGCCGATGTTCATGGTCACGAAGAAGTGGCTGCAGAGAACAAAAATATCAAATATTGCACTGGACATTGACACACAAAGAACATTTGATGGGTTCTCTGGAAAGAAGGTTGCCTACCCAGTAGGGTAGACGTCACCCTGGAGCTCGAGCACCACGGCAGAGGATGGCAGCACCAGTGGTAACAGGAGAAGAAGGCTGGCGATCAGTGCCAACCTTGCAGCCATTGGTGTGATGGAGGTGGAGCTCTAGACACAAGTACTGTGATCACCTCAAGGGCTATACTTCTTTCTCTTTTGAAACTCTCTTCCTTTGGGATGGTGGGAGAGAAGATGGGGATGTGAGGTATTTATAGGCCTCGGCATGGCTTCTCTCTGTACTCCTGTATACATTATGTGTTTGCCCATTTCATTTTTATTATTTTGTTTGTAATTTGCATAATTCTGGGTTGCAATACTGAATTTGCACTCTAGTGGCAAGACAGACTGACACTTGTTACCTTCTCTGTTTGGAGATTCGTATAAGATAGCTTCGTGGTCCACCTCTACCATCACGCCTAACACCCCAGCTTCAGGTACACCCCAGCTTCAGGGTATTAGGATGTTGTTAACGAAAATTCGTAGTTACACAAAAAATAACCTGAGAGATCTGTTTAATTTTAGGACAAGTCTTATCAATTGGATTCAGGACGTGCAAAATAGACCCGAGAGATGTACTTAACTTCGGTACAAGTGTTATCAATTGGATTCAGGACATGCCAATTAGTTTGATCCTGTAAGTAACAAGATGAAATAGAGCGATGATCAAGGAGTCGATCGGTCAATAAGCTGATGTAATGTAAGTAAGATCAACCGATGTTGATAGGGTTTTCAACGGCCGGCTATGGATCCAATATAAAATCAAACAATTAGATAAACTGATCGAAAAAATTTGATTAATGAGCCAATCGATCAAAACTGACTCAATGTGGTAGATGCATAAGTCCGATAGTTACAACGTACATCGACTGTAAGTCCGATGCAAATCTGACGTAGCCGATATCTGTCAAATCTCTTATACATCGGCTAGAAAACTGATGCTAGCATGATACATACAAATAAAGGTAAATAATAATATCTGCTCTATCCAGCTTTTTGAAGAGACGAAACATACTACACTCTCCGTTTCATAT
The DNA here is from genome assembly GCA_019925245.2 of Oryza australiensis. Taxonomy (NCBI): domain Eukaryota; kingdom Viridiplantae; phylum Streptophyta; class Magnoliopsida; order Poales; family Poaceae; genus Oryza; species Oryza australiensis. The sequence goes on along the minus strand of JAIFGZ020000540.1, from coordinate 3,771,006 downwards.
TATAAGTCGTTTGACTTTTTTCTTAGTCAAACTTTTTAAGTTTGACTAAATTTATAAAAAAATATAATAGTATTTTCAACCCAAAACAAACATATTATTAAAATATATTCAATAGTAGATTTAATAAAATTAATTTGATATTTTAATTATTGTTAATTTTTTATAAACTTAGTCAAACTTAACCAAGTTTGACAAAAAAAGTCAAACGACTAATAATAAAACGGAGGAAGTAGCTATCAACTTTCATCCTGTTAAAACTAAGACTGAACGAGATAATATAAGGTTGAAGTTAATAAAATTAAGCCGATAAAAATAGATTAATCGTATTATCATTATAGATCGGGTGGATATAATGTAAAGATAACTTATCGCCTAGCACTCGATAAAACGTAACATAAAACCTATCGGCTTAGCAAGACTTAAATTATCGAATGTAAGATCGGACCTAACCGAGACAAGACGAGATTGCATTTGATAAAACACACTAGATAAACCGATAGATTTATACAAACGTGATGGATATATCTTGATCGGACTAAGAGGTCGAACCTAACCGATGCAGCCTTAGACAGAATAAAATATATCAGGTAAACCGATAGCCATCGACTAATATATTGGATTGAACTGAGAAAGTTCTAGTGAGTACAACGTCGGGTTGACGAGACTTACCCTCTAGGGGTGAAAATGGTTCGGATAGTATCCGGTTTTCGTGGAAATTCGGATTCGAAAAGTATCGGTCGGACAATTTTTGGATAATTTCGGATACGAAAACAAAAACGGATAATTATTTTTGGAAATGGAAATAAATACGGTAGAGGAATTATCCGTCGGATTTGAAATCGGTCGGATAATATCCGCAAAAGTTATCGGATATCCGGACATAGGCCAAGGCCCACCGAAGCCCACAACCATAAGCCTGCAAAAAATTGACTTGTAGGGTTTTAGGGTTAGGGTTTTCAATTTTTTCCTTTTTTTAAGAAAAGGTTCGCTGTCCTAATTTTTTTTACAAATATTGATATATTTTAAGAAAATATTAAGTTATCTTCATTCTTTTGTAAAGTTTAGTTTGAGGAGTTTTTATATTTCGATCAATTTTCGTTACTGTATTCGTTTCGATTCGTATTCGCTTCGTATTTGTTTTCGATAGTATTCAATTCCGTTTCGTATCCGGGTTTTCGATTCCAAATCCGATTCCGAACAAAATATGAAAAAAATATGGTATAGTTTTCGACCGTTTCGATCCGTTTTCACCCCTATTACCCTCCCACTGGATTTTGAACTTAACTGATGCAACTTCTCGTGAGAAGCAAGACCTCGTCGAGTTGAGAGTGACGATGCACCAAAATTGATTGTATTGATATGTGAAGATATCTTATAAAGACCTCGGTAAACATATTTATACCCACGGATTGATACAAGTCCTGATTGGATATGACACAGGTTTCTAAAAATAAAAGGAATGATACAAGTCTTGATCGAACACAAGACAAAACTTTCTAAATAAAAAATAAAAGTTACTAAATCATATCTGATTAATAGATAGAATTAAATTGTCATGCCGTGATCTTTATAATTTTTTGTTGAACTCGGTCTTTTCTGGATAAACTTTTATCGTTTGATCGACTAAAATGCGTACAAAATTTTGGTGTTAACAGATGCATTAGACATCTGTATATAGATAAATTTACAATAAATTCTTATTAGCAAAAAAATATATTAGTTGTGCATGTGATTCATAACAAACAGACTGCTAGTGATAGTGATCACTGAGACTAAGAGTGATAGTGATCAGTGAGAGTAAGGGTGTGTTCAGGAGGAGGGGTTGAGTCCTTTGTAGCACGTAAAACAAAACATGTTTAGTATATGATTATACTTAACTTTTTTTTTGAAAAAATAAATTAATATGATTTTAAAGTAATTTTTTATAGAATTTTTTTTAAAAATATACCGGTTAGCAGTTTGGGAAGCGTACACATGAAAAATGAAAAACGAGAAAGTTATAGTTGGGAACCAACCAAAACAAACTCAGCCTAAGGTGGCTGACAAGATCAGGCTCGTTCAAATACGAACATGTTTTGATTTTCAGGCACTGTACAAAGCTATGATAGTCTTTGATTTTCTGTACATCTTGCTCTAGTTTGCAGTTACATCGCTCACACGAGTATTATGATTGACTTGCAATCAGGGCGTAAACATCTACTGGCAGTCGACTTTGAAATTTTGCAAAATAGAGACGCAGTGAATTGTGATGTACTTAGAAGCAAATGATAATATCTTAGGAGATGCATGCCAATTGATACTTTCAAGTGAAATAACGAGGCAGCGTTCGATAGACTAGGCAGCATATCTTTTTAGCTCCATATTTGGATTTTTCAACTTCAGAAAAGCCCAGCTCTTCTTCTTAGCTATATATGATATCCATAAATGCTCTGTAACTGCCACATTTGTCCACATTATTTTCTGCAGAATAGTCTAATTAGTGTGAATAGCAATCTTCGTGTTTACATAAACAGTATGCTGCATAGGGAGAAAGTGTCCATTTCCAGTAATATAACTGCATCACAGAGAAAAAAATTCTACTTTAGTAATCTCATCGCAAATCATTCACTCTACAGCTAAAATAGTTATTTTTTTCATTCCCATTATTTTTCTTCAAAATATTATTTGTAATTCATGTATTACAATTAGTTGCGAAATTTATAGGAATGACTCCTTGCATTAATAGCTGTTAAGAACAAAAGTCAGTTTCAATCTCCATAAATCAACAAGTTTTTGGAAGTTTTGGGGAGCGCTGTTAAATGTTCACAGAATTTTTTAAGGGTCAGTAGCCGAGATTAGCAAATAATGGTCACTCATGATCATAGCTGGTAGGCATCTACCTAATTACAGCTCTTCTGTTCTGTTACATCTATAATAGAACAGACAACCCAATATAATGTAGTTTGTGCAAACTGTCATGCATCATCTTGTACTTGTCTGTTTAATCATTATAATAATTTTAAATGATCTTAGAACAATTAACAATATGATTATCAAGGGACGACTTATGCTTAAGGTAAATGTTGGTGCGTATCAGTGTATGTTAAAACTGTCAGATATGAAATCCAAGTTTGTTGCGGACTCCCAATGTACATAGCGGAAAACTAACCAGAGAAGCATATATTTCTCAAAAAGATAAAACTAGAGAAGCATAATGCGATTAAAAGGATAACATGCTAACTAGATATAATTAGTGATGACCTGTCACAACACACAAGGTTGTTTCTAATACACGGTTACAACAGAACAGACTTGCGTGCAACTTGGTAGAACTCTGGCATAAAGATTGAACAGAATTGTAGCCCCACTTCCTTCAGAGTCGGTAAGACCCTATATACTATCTTGACTTGATTTTGCACATTTGGTATATATCTTTCTTAAATATACTGTATAAGATTGATTTCAAAATTGGTGAGAATTAGAGTAAAATGTTTCACAAGGTTTTGTAAGTGGCATTAGATAAGATTGGACAATATCTATCAGTCCGACGATCCAATACTAGCTAGGAGACATCAACTGACAGCATTTTTGTTCTGAAGATGTGATACCAGAAATAGCCATATCACAATAGTATCTGCAACTCTCCATATACCGGATATATCCATCTGTTTACTCAGCAAAGCAAAGACTTTTAAGTTAACTGCAGACTTCCAAGTGCGCATAACTGCGTAGAAATACATGACGTTAGACATGTGTCAGAAAATCAGCAGAGCCTTTAACTTGCTCATACTATTTCGTCTCGAAATGTTACTGAATCCTGTTCACAAGAATGTTACTGAAGTGTAGTAATGCACACTACCCACTCTTGAAACTATCATACATGCATTTGTGACATTGTCTTGCAGGTCACAAGGAAATTGCACAGTTGTAGAACTGTACTGTACAAGGCTATCTCACAGTATACCTTAATATTCCAGACTTGCAGTTGCAGAGCAGTATATATTATATGCCAGTAACAATACACAGCGGAGGTGCAAGGTACGGGCCGTCGCCGGCGATGCTTCCCGCCGGGCTGTGGCTCCGACTTCCTCGGCGCTGGGTGGGTGCCATCTGAAGGGGGAATGGGGGAAAAGATTAGGGTTTGGGCGGAGCAGAGATGAATGTGACCGCAGGTTCTCCTTACTGCTCACCTGACGAATCCTGTGGACGGTGATACCTCGCGGCGATCAGCGCCGCCGCCCGAGCCGCGGGATGCGCGTCTCCGGCGAAGTGGAGCTCGCGAGCGGCGGCGCAGAAGGCGGAGACGGCCATACTCTATTACTCTGCGCTGTTTGCAAGCGGAGGAAAGATCTGAACCGTGCAGTGAAGTCAAATTTTTTTAGCTTTTGATCAAACTTTTATTAAAAAAATAGTGATATGATTAACATAAAATAAAAACTATCACAATATATTCAATGTTAGATATAAAAAAATTAATGTAGTGTTATATTTTCTAAAATCTAGCCAAATATACATACGTTGCAACCGATAAATACACTTATGTGTATACTGATCTAATGGCATGACAGAGATTAATTGAGAAAACCTAATGGACCAGACATGTAACGATCCACCATGGACGGATCCAAAATTCTAATAGAGGGACCTTATCTCTTTTTTTCTCCTCTAGCCCCTACTCTTTTCTTTCTTCCTCTTCTTTTCCCTTTCATTTCCCTTTCTCTCAACGATGATCCAACAGGATATAGAGCTTGAGTCCCATAGCACCTACGCTACGACCGTTCTTACATATATTTTTGCCGTCATCGTGAGAGAACCGTTTTAAACCTAGCCGATCGGGTCATTATATTTGTCGGATTTGTCGGAGCGTATGTTTAATAATTAAAATTTGATAAAAAAATATATATGCCTTAAAAAATAAAAAAATCAGAAAATACTATGCAATCACCATCCATTGCCATGACTACAGAAAATTCCACCAGAACAATGTTGGATATCTAATCCAGTGGTGATATCTGGTGTTCCACGACTTCCTAATCCCATAGACAGAACGTTTGTTGATTAATTATCTATACTCGACGTGATGCGGACGGAGAGGCTTGAACAAACTGAACGAGCGCCGGCACCCGCGCGGCTGGTCGCAACAACGTTGCTCACGGAAAGACGATCACGTTCCCGCCCAACGGCAAATCGGACTCACGCAGGCCTGCATCATTAGTTGGAGTGCACGGACAGGAATCGGACTCATATACGGACTATATATTCAAATTTGGACAAAAACATCTTCATTTTTTGTTATTTTTATGATAAGTAAATATTTTATCAAATTTTTTAAAAATTTGACTTAAAAATAAAACGATGCAAATAAACATGCTCTGATAATGACCGTACAAATGCGCTCGGACGGTTTGTGATAACCGTCATTTGAATAGCAGTTAATGTAGAGATGCATAGCGCATAAATGGAGATGGACGGCTCAACCTCTGACTTTTTCCGGCCCCCACCCAAATTGCACAATCGCTATTTCCACCTTTTCCTTTTCCTTTCGATTCTGAATTTCTGATGGGATTCTTTCACCTACATGTAAAAATACACTAATACACAATTGGCGATACAAACCTTTAGAATGATTTAATTATATTTATATACTTTGTTGTAAATGATAAATATCATTTGCTAAATGCTGATGTGTCAGTTATAATCGTCAGAATTCACTTTAGAGAATTCACGAATTTCAGTCACCTGCAACCTAGCACAAGAATTAAGGAGAGAGGAGAGAGAAAATATATATGGACCCCACATCTCACTATGAACAGGAGAATATCACCACTTTCTTAAAAAAACAGGAGAATAATATAGTGTCGAAACTCGATTTCGCAATAGAAATTTGGGGGTGCGTCAAGATCGTCAGCACAACAACGGGTTAGGTGAAAAACAAGGTTTAGACAGTTCAGCCCTCTCGTGAGGTAATACCCTACTCCTGTTTGAGGATTCGATCCGCCGAGTATTTATTGATCTCAAGATCTATTGCTCATAAAACTCATATGTCGATCTAAGCTCGATGTCCCTCAAGGACGCGCCCTTACCCTCCCTTATATAGTCTTGGGATGCGGGCTTACAAATCGGAAACCCTATCATACTCTAAATCGGTTTCCTCAATCTTAACAAACCGTGACTATGAGTCGTTGCCTTATCTAATCGGCAATGTAATACCCAAGTCGTAGTTGGTTTACATAATTGGCAGGCGCAACCTATCTCTATCTCCAGTCGGATAAGCTTGCCATGTGGATATCCGATTGTCATAATCTCCACAGTAGCCCCCGAGTCCTTTGCAGTCGGCGAGATAACTCAGCCTCGAACCAAAATATCACACAGCCAAACAACTCTCTGGCCGAATGCTCCTGGCGCCGAGTGATTCCATCATCTCTGCTTGAATCTCCCGAGTAGCTCCAAAGACTGTGAAGGGCTGGAAAATATCCAAAAAATTCTCAAAAATAAATATCTAGGTGCATCTCCTGATGCACCTAATTAGGTGTAGCCCCCGACTATGTGGTTAGTCAAAAACAGACTAAGCATATAGTCAAGAACTATAAAAAATCATTCTCATATAAATGCTTAGTTCAAGCTAAAGCAATCATAAAAAATCTCATCACTCGGCAAGCTCATGCTTATCCGAGTAAATTTGCCCGAGTCATCTCAGAACAAATAACTCAATCAACCCTCGTGGGTAAAAAACAATCGGTAAGCTCATGCTTATCCTAATTAACCTGCCCGAGTCATCCCGGAACAAATAACTCTATCGACCCTCATGGGTAAGAAAATCAATTCACTCGTCAAACTCATACTTATCCGAGTTGATTTGCCCGAGTCATCTCGAAACAAATAGCTTAATCGACCCTCGTGGGTAAAAAACACTCGACAAGCTCATGCTTATCCGAGTTAACTTGCCTGAGTCATCTCGGAACAAATAATTTAATCGACCCTCATGGGTAAACAAATTTTTCAGTCATCTGAAAAATAAGACCAAAATATTAAATAGCTCCTGCCATAATATTGGTCTTAATCTAAAAAGATCTTCATCAAGGTGGAAAAACAGCATTGATATAATCATTAATCAAATGCTTAGAAACCAAACAGTCCCTGTCATCAGGACAACCATGAAAAGCTTAACTGTTTGTTACCTTTCAAATTGCATCGTGCTAACTTCTCATGAAGTTGCGCAAACCACCGTATGAAAGGATTTTAAAGGTATTGGGATATGTGACACATGCATATTGCCAGGCAAATCTACTTAAGTTCATCCACTTAAGTCCCTAAGGACACATGTCAAGCCACACCTTAGCGGGCCGCAAGTCTCTCATGGGCTCGGCCCAATTGCGAGATGACTTAGCAAAAACCCTCAAGTCTTTTTACGAAGCCTCGAGGTCATCCCCGCCACTTCGTCTTCCCAAAAATTTCCTCTTTCGCAGATCGTTCACCGGCTCTCGCCTTTGTCCCGATTGCTCCCATCTTTCTCTTTGCGTAAGGCCTCGTAACATAGACCCCACTGGGCAGAGTGAAGGCCCAAAATCATCTGCAGCGGCCGAAGCGACAAGGCCTGCACAACAAGAATCCCGGGGCCCTCTCCCAAGTGAGAGCGCTCCGAGTGAGAAGCCCCCACCTCCCAGTGAGGATGTCCCAATGAAGGAGCCCCCGATCGCGCCCAAGAGACCCCACTGAAACCGCCATGAAGAAGATCTCCCGATCGCCACCCAAGATGCCCCGACCGAGAGCCGCCTGGGCGTAAACCAAGAAGAAAGAGGCAATGGAAGTACCGTCAAGGGTTCGACCACTGATGCTAGTAAGCTTTGAAGGGGTCTTCTGACTTTAGTCTTCAATCTATCTTTTCTTTGTCTTCATTTATCTTCTTTAAATCGATCAACAAAAGAGGAGGAGATCCCCAGGCTGCAATCTTCAGAGGCTTGGATCTCAATGACTTTGTAAATGTTGCTTGTAAACTCTGATGTGAACTTGTAGATATCTAGCTTATTTATGTTAATGTCTTGACCCGAGTTTTCATAGAAAATTTCTTTAGTAATTTTCGTCCGACTGTCACCAAGCCTAAGCTTGATTAGGTCATAAAAAATTCTCAGTCCTTATCTATTGAACTCGAATCAAAACACTGAACAATGATAAACCAAATATAAACAAGTTGTCAAAGAAAACCATGCTTTGTTGACACAAGTGTAGCCCCCGACTGTCAACTCAAGAAGTCATCTTGCTTGAGGTTGGCGAGTCAAGAATAACATGAAACTTGAGGCAATTTAAGCATAGTACCGTCAAAGATGTTCGATGTTCTAGGAGTTCTCCACCATGGATCCGTCTTCACACTTTAGTTGGTATGCCCCTAGCCGGGTCACCTCAGCAATTATATATGGCCCTTCCCATAATGAAGATAACTTGTGACGGTCCTTGGTGATCTCGAATCTTGCGTAGAACCAAATCGCCAAAACGATAAAAGCTCGTGCTCGAACGTTGCGACCGTGGTATCGTCGAGTCCTTGAAGATATTTGGCCGACGGATGAGGGCCGCCTCGCGGGCCTCTTCCGGTCGGGTGAGGTCATCCACTCGGTCTTGATCATAGCGTTCGTTGTTAAAACTGCAGACCCAGAGAGATTCGTACTCCATCTCGTTTGGCAACATGGCTTCTGCGCCATAGACCAAAAAGAAAGGAGTTTGGCCGGTAGCCCGACTGGGCGTAGTCCGAGACCATAGAACCGAGGGAAGCTCTTGAACCCATCTGCTGGCATAAGGGTTTAGCCGGTCAAACACTCGGGCCTTGATGCCTTGAAGAACCATGCCATTGGCACGCTCAACTTGTCCATTGCTTTTAGGGTGTGCAACCGATGCGTAACAGATTTTGATTACGAAGTCTTCGCAAAATTCCTTAAAAATGTCTCCAGTGAATTAAGTCCCATTGTCGGTTATTATTATGTTTGGGACGCCGAACCGGTGCACGATGTTGAGGATGAAGTCTCGTGCCTTGTCGGCGGTGATTGTAGCAACCGGCTTTGCCTCGATCCACTTGGAGAACTTGTCGATTGCGACGAACGGATGTGTGAATCCTCCCGGAGCCTTCTTGAAGGGGCCGACCATATCCAAACCCCATACCACGAACGGCCAAAATAATGGAAGCGTTTGTAGTTCTTGGGCTGGAACATGGCTCTGCCGAGCGAAGGACTGGTATCCTTCACATGTTCGAACGACTTTGTCGGCGTCGGAAACCGTGTAAGCGGAAAAAGCCTTGTCTATAAGCTTTTCCCACCAAGGTGCGTCTTTGCCGCGTGACTTCGCATATACCCGAGCGGATATCTTGGAGTAGCTGCTGTCCTTCCTCAGGTGTGACGCATCTCATCAGGACTCCGGAGGGGCTCCTCTTGTATAAATCAGAATCAACCATGACATAAGCTTGACAGCGGCATCGGACACGTTTTGCCTCATCCCGATCTTCCGGCAGCTCCTGCTGAGTTAAAAATCTGATGAGCGGCATCCTCTAGTCGGCGTCGATCATGGCGACCTGGTCTGCAGCTTGCTTGTTGGGAGTTGGTTTGGCTGCAGCAGTTGGCTCGTAGAGATGTTCTACGAAAACGTCTGTTGGAGCAGCTTCTCGCTTGGACCTGAACTGTGCCAATTCGTCAGCTGCCTCGTTATTATGTCTTAGGACATGAGATAGCTCCAGTCCGTCAAACCTGTCTTCAAGTTTGCGGACTTCTTGCCGATAGGCCTCCATGGTGTCATTCAGACAGGACCAGTTTTCATTACTTGATTGACGACTAGCTGGGAATCCCCTTTCACGATGAGCCGACGTATCCCGAATGAGACCGCGAGTCGCAATCCATGTAGTAGGGCTTCGTACTCGGCGACGTTGTGAGAGGCGGAGAAGTGGAGGTGAAGAACGTATCTTAACCTCTTCCCAGTCGGGGAAATCAACACGACTCCTGCTCCCAAGCCGGTGATCCTCTTGGATCCGTCAAAGTGCATGGTCCAGTACTGCAGGTTTTCTCGAGGTACATCTTCTTGCTGTTTGGTCCACTCGGCCAAGAAATCCGCCAGGGCTTGTGACTTCACGGATGTCTTCGCCTTGAAAGTTAAGTCCAGCGGCATCGGCTCCAGGGCCCACTCGCGATGCGCCCGGTCGCCTCCCGGTTGTGGATGACATCGCCGAGTGGAAAGAAAGTGACGACACTGACCGAGTGACCCTGAAAGTAGTGTGCCAATTTCCTCGCGGTTATCAGAACACCATATAGCAATTTTTGTACCTGAGGGTAACGAATTTTGGCTCCTGCCAGCACTTCGCTAATAGTCGGCTTCATCAGTCGGCTTCTTGTTTAGTTGCGCCGCATATTGTTCGGCGAATTGCTTGTAGATGAAGCAATCTTTGGCCGTATGCTTATGGTTTGGATGATGCGTAGGCCGCGACTCAGGGACGGCGTGGGGAGTTGGACATCGCGGCAACCAGGTCCTCAGGTCGGCGCTTGCGGTCCTTCTGGCCCTGGTTGTTGTTGCCATTATCCTTCTTAGGATGGTGACTTCCTCTCGACTGCTTGTCGTACCTTCTGTCGGGCCGGTCTTGGCGCGCCGCTTTGATCGCGTCGCTAGACTTGGCGTATGAGTTCGCCATCTCGAACATCTGGTTCACCGTCTTCGGTGGCTTGCGCCCAAATTTTCCGATCAACAGTTCATCACGGACTCTCTTCCGGAAGGCGGCGATGATGGTGTCGTCGGTGATGTTGGGGATCTTGTTGCGCTTTTCAGAGAAGCGTTGGATGTAGTCCTTCAATGGCTCATCCGGCTTCTGGACGACGTTGTAGAGGTCGAAGTGGTCCCAGGCCTTTCGAAAGTGCCTTTGAAGTTGGCGATGAAGTGGTCCCTCAGCTCGCTCCACGAGCCGATCGAGCCTCTTGGCAAGCTGGTGAGCCAATTCCTAGCTGAGTTAGCAAGGGCAACGGGCAGGTAATTGGACATGGTCTTGTTGTCACCTCCTGCCGCGCGGATGGCGAGGGTGTACACGGTTAGCCACGACTCGAGGTCGGTCTTCCCGTCGTACTTCTCGATTCCAGTCGACTTGAAACCATTCGGCCAATGCACTCGGCGCAGGTCCTGAGTGAAAGCGGGTACTCCATTGTCATTGCGTCGGGTGAGCCCCTTCGATCTTCGCGGGAGCGCTGATCTCGTTCTTCATAGAGTCGATGAGGACTTCCCGCAGATCACTCGGCGGGTCCTTGGCAAGTCGCTTCCGTAGTCGGAGTTGTTCTGGGCGGACTTGGTGGTGGACGAGTGGTCGTCCATGCCGCTTTCACGGGAGTCGGCCGATTGCTCCCGATGCTTGGGCGTGGTCTCGTGGCGAAGGTCTCTTGACCTAGTGGTCGTCCGGTTTTGCTCGGGCCTCTTGTAATCCTTTGACCTCAACGGCGGGAGTCGGCCGTCGGGCGTTTACGCCACGACGCATCGGTCTTCGGGCCGAGGTGGAGGGAGAACCATTGGCTGTAGCCGCGATGATGGTCTTGATCTTATCCAAAATTGGTGTCACGTCGGGGGGCGCCGTCTCGATCACGGTGTCCAGGAGCGTGAGGGCGGCGACAGCGTTCTGCTGAGGCGTCTGGAAGACGTTGGCATTGTGGATTCGCGTCTGAAGTATGGCCTCCCGAGCGGATCGCCCAGTTGCCCTCAGGTCCCGCTTTCTCCTGTCGGCTTCTTCCTTGCGTCTCTTCTCGTCTTCCGCCAGCTTGCGCTCTTGCTCAAGTCTAGCTTGTTCTTCCTCTGGGAGCCTGCGGGCCATGGCTGAGTCAGTCTCGGCCACCTTAGCCATGAGGACGTCGAAACACTTCGGCTCATAGTCCTTGTCGTAGTCGGAGTCGTTGGCTTCGTCCGAGGGGATGCCGTAGAGGTCGTCGAAGCCTGAAGAGCTAAGGTATTCATCGAGCTCCGAGGATGAGCATGACCCGAATGGTTGAAGGATGACGACGATTTTCCTTGAGCTTGGGTTGCTCGGATCTGGATCGTTCTAGTCCGAGTCGTAGCTTGATGACGTGGATCCCTTCGAGTGGGTCAATCTCGACTCGGGGGAGAGGAGCTTGCAGTAGATCTCGGCGGTGTTTGGTAATCCAAACGGCGCCAAGAGGTTTTCTCCCGAGTAGATCGGTTCCGACGGGGAGATGAGGAGACAGCTGTAGATCTCAGCGGCGTTCGGTAGTCCGAACGGCGCCGAGTGGATTCCTCCTTCAGAGTGGATGGACTGCATCTTGGATCTCAGGATTTTGTCGCAGATCTTGGCGTTGTTCGGTAGCCCGGATGGCGCCGAGTGGGTTCCCCCTCCCGACTGGTCCGAATCCGAGTTGGGGAAGGAGAGCTTGTTGAAGCCGTTGGCGGCGAAGTCGTCGATGCCTGAAGAAGATCCCATCGCGCTTGCCGGCGAGATTGTCGAAGAAGTCTTGACGCGCGGGCCCCTACCTGGCGCGCCAACTATCGAAACTCGGTTTCGGCAATAGAAATTTGGGGGTGCAGTCAAGATCGCCAAGCACAATGGGTTAGGTGGAAAACAAGGTTTAGACAGGTTCAGGCCTTCTCGTGAGGTAATACCCTACTCCTGTTTCGGAGATTCGATCCGCCGAGTGTTTATTGATCTCAAGATCTATTGCTCATAAAACTCATATGTCTGATCTAACCTCTGATGTCCCTCAAGGGACGCCCCTTACCCCCCTTATATAGTCTTGGGAGGCGGGCTTACAAATTGGAAACCCTATCATACTCTAAATTGGTTTCCTCAATCTTACCAAACCGTGACTATGAGCCGTTGCCTTATCTAATCGGCAACGTAATACCCAAGTCGTAGTTGGTTTATATAATTGGCGGCGCAACCTATCCCTATCTCCATGGATAAGCTTGCCATGTGGATATCCGATTACCATAATCTCCACATATAGGTTAGTGCAGTCTTTTTATCAGCCCTATATATTACATGCTCATCCTTCTCTCCTTTTGTCTATATCTTCACAATATGTGCAACTAATGTTTGTTATTTTTAGAAAACCAATTGGTCAGCTAGCTGGTTACAAACTTCAATTTATTACACTAGTTGCGACTCACCAATATCACCGACCGTCCAGTTATAACTCTACCATTGCAACTCCAGTTTGTTACATCAGTTGCGACGCACTAATATCACCAACCGTCCAGTTTGTTACACCAATTTCGACACACCAATATCACCGACCGTACAGTTGTAACTCCACCATTGCAACTTCAGTTTGTTACACCAGTTGCGACACACCAATATCACCGACCGTTCAGTTGTAACTTCGTCAGATACAGAATAACATGAGAACTTTCCAGGAGGTCACCCATCCTAGTACTACTTTTGTCCAAGCACGCATAACACAAGAACTTCCTAAGAGGTCACCCATCCTATTATTACTCTCGTCCGAGCACGTTTAACTTCAGAGTTTTAATGGGATACGATGCTTTAGTGTCGGTCACGACGAATCAACCGGTAGATTCACATGTATGGATGAGCACTTGATTAGTTGGGTGGTTGGATCGGTTGGCCTGGGTGCATTCTGTATATAGAATGCACCTAGGTGTAATATAGAATATATATATATATATATATATATATATAATGGAAACATAACAGACTTAGGGCTCCTACCGCATGATTCATGGATCCATCCAAACTGATCTCTCTCATTATCATATATCACCATCTGATCCTGCATTGTAATGTCTACAAAAAGGAAGGTAAATGCATTATTTGTCACATAAAGATGCATGTGGACGATGGCTAAATTTCAGAAACCGTGGATGCTATGTGAAATTTGTGTCTCCAATTATGTTGAAATTCAGTTTAGATGTTGAGATATTAGGTAATCGTTTAAATAAGTTCTGAATTAAACAGATCAAAACTATCACAAGACCTAGCATGTACAGATCTACATACTAGTAGACACAAAATTCACAGCCATGATCACAACAATCTGATAGAACGTGTATCAAGCGTTTGCAGGCGTAGGAGTCACGGCTGAGAACATATGCGACACGGTTGACAAACAAGAACGCGTCGCGGATGTAGCCGATGAAGACGTTCGTGTCGAGCCGATGAAGCGGGAAGACGCGTCAGTTGAGCGATCGCGCGGCGCTTCCCAAAACCTTATTCGTCCTCTCTTGGTACAGATCGCAAGGACGACGGCCGAGACTTGCTCTCCCGGTCACCGATGCACGCCGCCGCGGGATAGGGTAGACGACGATGGTGGTGCAGCATAGAAAACGGGCAAAACTCTAGATTGGAACCATACTCAGACAACTGCGCACAGGCAAATATATAGATTCCGTCCCGGATGACTGTCGCGTATCCATTTAGGATTCTCCACAAAAAAGACAACACCTGCAATGTATCCGGTTAGGATTCTCCATAAAAAGGCGGCGCTGCCGTATCTGGTTAGGATTCTCCACAAAAATAGCAGTGCCCGCGTGCCATGCCAAACATGGACCTACATGGACTTTTGAGATTTTCCTATGAATTAGTTGAAAATAATTTGAGCATAGCCCATTAATTCCTACAATCCCCCACCGATCTCAAATGCCCATTTAGAAATTTGCATGTTTCTCACCGCCGTTTGATATACTAGTGTTTCAGCAAGGACTGTTAAGTTAAACTCTTGCATAGAGCTTCAAGCTACACTCATCCATAACTTGAACAATGGACTAAGCCTTGAATTGCAAGTTTTGTGTGGACGAGTTTTACTTAAAGTCATAACCAGTACTAGACCGCCAGTAGTCTACCCCGCGGGTGGAGCATATGCGTCATACTCCTTGGTCTCTTCATGAGTTTACTAGAGAACACCCACTTCTCATAGACTGCGACGTTAAACAGTTGGACTCATATAGGTGTGTTCTTCAAGAATATTCTGTAGAACAACATCTTTGCTTTTTCAAGCCAATAGAACACATTAAGGCATATCGCCAACCTGCCTTACAATCCTTTGAGAGCTTTACATCATAGAGAGAATTAGGAAACATAGCTCGTCTCAGTTAACCAAAAGCTTGTTCTTCCCAGGTCCTAATTCACGGGATCTCCGATCACATAGTTTGGGTTACCACTATGTATACTTATACGGATCTCAATCCCATCTCCTCGATGCACTATTTATCACATTCCGTGATAGTCCTTTGGTAAAGGGATCTGCGAGGTTTTTGTATGTTTGAATATAAGTCACACTTATCACTTCGGAGTTTCTCAACTTCCTGATAGACGTCAAACATCTTTTAACGTGTCTTGATAACTTCACATTATCCTTAGCATTGTTCACCTTGACTATCATAGTTTGATTGTCACAGTTCATTAGGATAGCTAGCACTGGTTTTTCAACCACAGACAAGTCCATCAAGAGCTCACGTAGCCATTCAGCCTCAACTGTAGCTGTGTCTAAAACAGTCAATTCTGCTTCCATGGTTGACCTCGTCAGTATAGTCTGTTTGTAAGGCCTCCATGATATTGCACAACCTCCAAGAGTAAATACATACCAACTTCTAGGAGAAACATAATTAACTGCATTGATCTCGGTAGCTACGCCACCCACAGAATTTAAAGAGCCTAAAGGAGCATGGGTCATATATTCTGCCGAACGTCGTTCTTGCCAAGGTTGTATGTCTTTTTTCAACCTACTCAAGTCCAAACCGTTGGGGCCCTGGAAAATCAAGTTCTTTTTTGTTTCGTAGTAGTAGAATTGCTAGAAAATATAAGATTTCGTTGTAGAATCCTAAAATAAAGTAAGTACTTTTTTAAGTATATGCCAATCGAGTTTATTTGTTGGAGAAGAGTCGATTCTTCTCTTATCATTTCAGGATTGATCATCTCGAGTCCTCCGTTGAGGATGGAAATTCCATAATAAATAAGTCTTAAGCAAACTTGTTTATTCCCTTTTTTCGAACTATATTTCATTCATATGATAGAATATGGGTTTAAATAAATTGGATCTTTGCGGAGTCTTTCCCGATAAATACTTAATTTCTTTTATTCATATTTCTCCATAGATAGCAAAGCAAGTTTGGCGGCGTACTCTGGGGGAATATTAGGCTCTATCGAACATACAGGGAAGCAAACTGTAGTGATGCATAGCATGAATTGCTTGAGCGAGGCCAAGTTCAATCTAGAAGAGTATGGCCTGACTATTCTAGAGGATTGTGCGATAGTATTGCGAATGCGAGCGGAGGCTGGAACAACCCATAGAAGTGTAGGGGCTGCTTCAACCAGCGTACCCGTATCCATTGATTTACCTCCTCTAGATGAGTCTTGAACTTTGCTGACAATAGCAAATTGACACATCTGCTGATAGGCGAGTGAATGAGGAGCCGGTATAAATCGTAGGAACTCTTTGGAAGAACATCACCTGCTGCTCTAGCTAATTGCCCACCCCTTCCACGTGTGATTTCTATGTTATGTATGGCCGTGCCTAAGGGCATATCGGTTGAAGTAGATTCTTCTTTTCTCTCAAAAACCCCCTTCCCAAACTGTACAAGCTTCTTCCAAAGCATACGACTTTCTAGATGTATACGACGATCTCTAGACAGATGGATCTTATATGAATCGTATGATGAAGTACCACATGCATAAGGAAAGATGCCTCTCGTGGCATCTGAGAATGATTCGAGCCGTATGAAGGGAAACTCCCACGTACAGTTTGTTTTGGGGGGAAGGAGCCCGATAGGGTCCCCCCACCCACTCGTGGCATAAAGTTCATCAATATCTGATATCCAATTCGAATCACTATATCCCTCAAGCACAGCAGGATGTCCAGAATAGTGAATTCCATAACTTATAGTACCTTTCAAGTAGCACAACACCCTCTCAAGAGCATGCCAGTGATCACTATCCGGGTTGGACATGAACCTACTCAATTTTCTCATAGCAAAAGAGATGTCGGATCTTGTTGCACTATCTAGGTACATGAGTGAACCAATAATCTGTCAATATCTCAGTTGATCTTTAGAATTTTTTTGTTCTTTTGAAGTATCACATTGGGATCATAAGGAGTTGGAGAAGACTTGTTGTCCATATAGCCAAAATGGCTTTGCCAAATCAGCGGCGCCAAGCCGCATCTCGGTCGTCCCTCTGCCATCGCCCTTCGTCACCGGACCACCGCCCGCGTCGCTCGCCCGAGCGCTGACCACCTTCTCCGCTCGCCGTCGTTCGTCCCCGCGCCGCTCCGTTCACGCGCGCGCTCGGTGAGCCGCCATCCCGCCCTCTCCGCTCTCCTCCGCTGTCCCCCTCCCCCCGGCGCGCGCCGCTGCACCGATGGCCGTCGCCGGCAACCATCGGGCACGTGCGTCGTCGCCGCGCTGCCCGGCTGACCAGCCGGCGGTCGCTACTGTCCCCTTTCTCCCTAGGCCGCCCAATCTGCCTCGAGGCAGATCGTGGCCGTCCATTCGGCCGCCCGCGTGGCCGCCACATGGCTGTCGTGTCGGCGCCACGGACCGCCGTGGACTTAGTCCACGGTGGGCCGGCCCGTGGGCCGGCCCGTGGACCACGCCGCCGCTGCCGCAGCTAACGTCAACCCTCGGCTCACTAACGTTAGCCCAGGCCTTTTTCTTGTAAAAATAATTAATATTTGTGCAATAAATCGATTTAATTTCTAGAATTTATTTAAATGGTCCAAAACTTCTAAAATACATATCCGATTCGACGAACTCCAAATTGGGCCATTCAAATAGCAAAATTCATCTAAAATTGAGCTCTACATATTTGTATACTTTTTATGTATTGTTAACTTTGCTTTTACTAGGGTTTTTCCTTGTTTTATGTGCCAGCGTGTAGATTCTGCCGTTTTGGAGGTTCGCGCTCATGAGGAAAAAAGTTCGGAAGATTGTTCGAAGAAGCAAGGCAAGTCACACATTTCCCTTGAGCATATTGTATCTAATTTATAAAATGTTTTACTGTTTGCAATTAAAATTGCATGTTTTGCTAATTACATGGGACAATGGAATTACCTATCTGCTTGCTTGTGCCATATTACTTGATATCCATTCCTTTGTCGAACTTGTGTGATAATTTGATTAGCTTTAGTTATTTTTGTTGACTTTTTCTAGAATTATATATGCTTAGACATGCATATTGGTCATAATTAACCAACTAAAATATGACTTAATGGTGGGCTGTGGGTGCATGATTTTGTTTTTCGCACCCATGACAATTAAGAACCGATTCATGAAAAACCATGTAAGACTAACAGAGCTTACCACAAAAAAGAATAGACAATTGTTGGACTTGTAGTGTAGCTCTTCCCTAGCTGACGTTTCCAGGCGAGGGTGGGCGTGATGGAGTCGACTCGGCCGGGATATACCGGTTGATAGGCTGTCGGATTCACCGCGACACGAGAGGAGGCTGCCCACTGTCTTTTGAGGGGTGGGGGCAAAACCCGAGGTGTGGTGCTCTTGGTTAGGTGGAGCTATGCGAATGGTCTTGTCACGATTTCTCCCTTTGCAGTATCGTGGCGATGGACATGGCAACATGTGTGAAATCGTGTCTTGTGTGTAAAGTTGCGCACCTCTGATCAGAGTAAAACTATTCGAATAGTCATGCCCGCAGTTATGGACGATCGACCAGATTAGTCTCGCCCTTAATAATTTGAATCAATAAACTGATATAGTTCAGGTGGAATGGTTGGGCCTGTTCAACGTGGTTTAGCGTTGTTAATTGGTTTTGTTGTTTTTAAACTAGAAAAGTTTTTCAACCGCTTTTCTGAAAAATAGCCCAAAGCCTCCCTTTGTATTCCTTTACACGTCTGTATCTTTGGTGTGGCTTGTTGAGTATGGTGGTTGTACTCAATCTTGCTATTTTCTCCCTTTCAGAAGTCTTGTACTTCTGAGCTGAAGACGGTGTTAGAGGACCAAGGCTCAGATCCTAGTTGAGTTTGCCTGTGGAGTGGAGCTGAAGCTTCGCTAGGATCGCCTTTTTTCGCTGGTACTGCTTTCTTTTGGGTGTAAGGACTAAGTGTCTCTTTTGTAAGTATTTTTATGTTTGGATCTATATATTAATTTGTCATTTTATATATCGTGGACTGGTTGATTTCGGACGGGGATTTAATACATAAAATAGTCTAGAAATTTAGGATAAATTTCTAGGCGTGACAAGTTGGTATCGAGCCGCCTCGACCGTAGGTTGAGCCACATGGTCAAACCCCCAAGGACAAGTTCCTAAAAACCTTATTTGTGAAAATGTCTCTTCTCTCCTTCTGGAGTCTTTGCAAAATGATTTTTCAAAATTTCTTTCCTTTCTCCTTCAACTCTTTAGTGTTAAGCGTGAAGCGTCAACTGGAAGCCTTGATGAAAGTCAACCATGTGTATCAACATCCGACGTAGTAAGACTAACCATATGTATCAATTTGATCTTGTATTGGTAGGCACCGCATAAATTTGTATACCCAAACATCATTTGCAATTTCATGTCCTAAATTACATCTACCTTCGAGCTCATACCCTACCAGTATAATTTACACTTCTCTCCAGAGAAGCACAACAGGTATTTTATCAACTACTGAAAATACTTCATATCAAATAGAACGGTTTTACTTTTAAATTGTCCATATATATGGCCCTACTTTTTAATAGACGGCCTGGCTAGCCTGCATGTGAAAACACTATTTTCGTGGACGACTGGGTTAAGACTAACCACTGTGAAAATGTTTTTCACATGTGGTTAACTCTTCTACTAGTTGGCTATGAGAAGTTTGAAATTTTATTTTCCCACCAATTGTTAAAAATTCTTGCCAAACTAGAATGAACAGGTAGCATATATATACCAACAATTCAATAAAATATGTTTTTATCTAAAAAGTATGTACTTTACGACAAATATTTACAAATGAAGCGTTACATATTTTTTTATCATACACACAGTGGATAAGCTAAAAAATGATTTTCTCACTGGCAAAGCGAACTATTCTTTTCATCTTTCGCCAAAACATCTTCATCGTCAAAAGACACAGCAAGTTTACTGTATCAGTCATGGTGAATAAAGTTGCACATGTCGCCACAAACATTCATAAGGCTTTCTTCGGTTCATAGGAATTAAATCCCCAAGAGAAACTTATCTAGGGAGGGATTGAGTGAATCCCTCCCACATCATTTAATCCTTATGGAGGATGAATTTCCTTGACTTTTCTAATCCCTTTTCTAAAACTTGTGTTTGGTTTAGCACTGGGAAATAATCCTTTTCCTGAAACACAACACAAATTCTGCACTGTATATGCATAAACTGTTCGGCATTCTGAAAACACATATGCTGCACTTTTCGGCGAGTATCATCTGCATATAAACTGGCATTCTGCAAAATTTTCAAGTCGCATATTCTGTAATAACTAGCACATATACATCTTTAGGGCGCATGACTCCACACATTTGTAAACATAAAAAAACAAAAACAATAGCTGAACATTAGAAATTGGAATAAACTGAATCCATAGAAATTTCCTTCCCTAATCCATAGAAATCGAAAAGTTCTATCAAGCTGAAGACTTGTTGATTGTCTCATGAAATGTTTGATATGAAGAAACAAAATATGTTACTGATGTGCGTAACATCTAGTGCCAGAATGCTAGGACCAGAGCAACACTGAAAAGTATCAACAGTGCAACATTCCCACCAGGCAAAATATCTTCACATGAATCAGACGATCTGTATGAAAAAGCATACCCACAATTTGGTCATTAGACACTAAAATTATAATATGTCAAACACAATAAATTCATAGAGCACCAACAGTTTACAAACTCAAGTTTTTTTTTGTGTTACTGTAGTTTGATAGTACTTTCATATTATAAATCATAACACCATTTAATCATTACACAAAAACATGTCTTGCATCTGGAACCGACGATCCTATGTCACATATATTGCATCATGACTATCACGGAATGCGTCAAACCATATCAACAGGTGAATATATATTGTTTATGTGAGTGATAATCTAAAGAAAGAACAGAATTAAATGTTGTGAAAAAGATAGCATACCTGCAGGCAAGGGTACCCAATCCATATTGACATATTCAAAATGTGTCGTTGCAACAGTTTCCACTATCAGATCATATACTTCACCTGTATTGAATTGATAAACAAATCCATTTTAATAAAACAAAGAGATAAGATGTATGGAAATAAAAGAAAAACTTAAAAAAGTTGCTTGGCTATAAAAAGGACTAGAATAAATAGACCTAGACCTATAAAAAGCAAAAACAACCATGTATGTTTCTTAGAATCCTACTAATTACTCCAATCCAATTAAGTAGTCTCTTATAGTCCACTAGCTAGCTAGAAACATGGAAATGCATAAGGTAACAGGACAGCAGAGCAGGTCAAGGTTTTTCCCCATCTCTTGCAAATTCAGACTACTATCTGTTTTGATTTATTGTTTTGTGTCAATTAGAAATATCATTCCTTTTATTCCAGTCACAAGCTTCACAACACTTTTGTTTCTTTTATAAATATAATGCTCCTATAGTTTGTATTATTTTATTTGTAAAACAAAGGAATATTAAGAAACATGATGTAACACAAATCTGAAATCAATAAAAATCAGAGTGCCATATGCCAAAGCATGCAAATTTGCAAACATGCCATAATAATTCGTAGTACTGCTATACCCTTATTCCAATACATCCTTCCCAAATAAAAAGGTGAAAGTGATGCCCATGGGACATTTGCCATATTTTTCTACTGGCACCTAGCTAGTAGTACATATCCAGGTACACGTAAAAAGGTCAAACCAACTCCTTTAGGTAAAACCATGACAATGCCATGTATCTCAATTGGCAGAACTCCTAAAAAAACCAAACCCTCCAAACAGGGTTTAGAGACGGAAAGAATAACAGGCCACAAGTTGTTGAACTTATTTCTTTTTTATTCACTTTCAAATTTTTAGACAATGCTTCATAAACTTTGCTCAAATTTTTTTAGAGCTTCTCATATTGATTTAATGCTCAAACTAAAACAGCTGGCATATTTGAATCTAGATTGTGGTTTGCACTAGTAACACTAGATTGTCCCCCTACATGCAATTTCTATTGATTAATCATGTAAAGTAATGATTCAGGATGGAGCTGGAATTTCTATATGTTGATTGTCAGCCTATTCTTCCAATTGATTTATCCATAATCAGGTATCTTCGATGTTGATTTATCAAATAGAAATGGTGACATTACACAATCTCCTGCCCTGCGTTGAAGATGCTTGGTGATATTACACAATCTCCTGCTCAATAGAAAGAGGAGGATGACACTACATGCTGACACCAACTGAAGATTCTTTTTCTCCTTAATTTCTACATTCATCTTTTTACACAGAAAAGAAAAAGGATATCATAGCATTGATGAGACAAGAAAAGATAGCATAGTGATATAAATAAAGAGAGAGATGTGTTTCGCTTTATATTATAGTACTTTAATTTTTCAGTGGCAGGGTACAATCAAAAATCAAAATTTATTGCATGCAGCTTGCATAGTGCAGCAGTTTCTTGAGTCATGAACTGATATGACCTGACCTTGGTTCTTAATTACTACCCAAGTCCCAAGATCTACAACTTCACGCATACTACCCTACTATGACACAAAGGGGAGAAAAGATTGGGGCTAAACGAGCAGTAGCGATGTGATGCGTGGTGCCCGCCGTCGCTGCAGCAGCAGTAGCGCGCACGAGAAACCCTAACCCTAGACATGGAAGAGGAGGGGAGAGGGGAAAGGGAAAAAACTCACCGGAGAGAAGGTGGCCATCGGAGGCGACAGTTGCCGGAGGAGAGAGTGTGTAGTCGTCGTCCCCTCCGAGTCACGACGCCCTTGCCGGAGCGCCACCTCGAGTCGCACCGCCGTCGCATCGCTCGTCCTCCTCTCGAGGTTTTTTTCCACGCGACAGCACAAGCTAATTTTTTCCCGGGCCTAGTAAAGAGAGAAACCACGGGGTCGGCCG
The DNA here is from genome assembly GCA_019925245.2 of Oryza australiensis. Lineage (NCBI taxonomy): Eukaryota > Viridiplantae > Streptophyta > Magnoliopsida > Poales > Poaceae > Oryza > Oryza australiensis. Next base: position 3,748,041 of record JAIFGZ020000540.1, on the reverse strand, counting down.
TGTTGAAATCTCTGACCGGGCCTAACTGAACACAAAATTCTTCATGGGCCAAGATTCTTTCCACACCGGGTTGATCCATGGGGGTTGGCCCATGACCCCGGCCATTCCTGGCCCAACCGAACAAGGCCTAAGTGATTTCTTGCACATCCTTTGTGCTATTGTAGGCATCATATACACGCACCTATATTACTTCGCAGCAGCTCAACGGAAGAGTGTAATCAAATTATAAAGTGATATATTATTCTATCTGCAGATAGTCACATTGTTCTTTTCGCATTTCGTTACAGCTTTACTCAAGATAATCTAGAAAATAATAATATATTATATATAATTGTAATTTTGTGCAGCGAAGACCAATATCTGAATAAATTTGTAGCTTTGTATTGTGACATTTAGTCAAATTTATAGCTACTTTTGTTTCATTTAAGATCTGTGTTGAGCCCACGAAATAGTACTAATGTGTTATAATCAAACTGTGAAGGATTAGATTCACGATGTTTCCCTCTATATCAAATTGTCATGAATAAACTTTGCTATCTTTGAGACTTTGTAGATTCTCAACGCATCCTGATTGCTGAAGTATGACACCATCCATGACGTGGAAATGAACAGATTGATGGTTTTGTAAACAAATAAATATAATAATAGCAAAGATGCTTTTCCATTAATATTTTGCATGCTTTTTCTTTTCTTAATTGGGAAAATCTTTACGAGCAATGAATAATCTTCTATCTGTAGCCTTTTGTTATTTCATTCGAATTATGGGAAACTGCTGAATTAATGTTTCCTGTATCGTCACATGTGTATGAATCATAAACAGTTTTCCGAAATTTCAATGGAGCTTTCTACCAAGTTATTCACAATAATACTGTGCATTTGCTAAGTGCTCTGTTATGCCTGCAACAACGCACTGGGTATTAACTAGTTAAATATCATTGCTGAAAGTTTTTTTATATAAAAAAGATATCATTCCTTGCGCCATGCGTTAACTAGTTAAATAACATTCCTTGCTTCAGGCATTAACTAAAAAATTATATATCTCTTATAGGATAGATTAGATAACATGTTAAGATCGTTTGCTTGCTGAGATTTATTCTCACGCCCCAGGTGCTGGACGATTTGCTTGGCTTGTGAGAATGAGAGTAGCTGCACTTCTTCACACCAACCCTAATAATAATTTAGATAAAACATTATCATTTAAACTATTCATTGCTTGCTTAAGTTAGGTCAATGAAGATTCTTTTGTTGAAAGACTTTGTTAAGTAACATTTAATTGTTTTGTTTGCTGTTGAGATTGGTGATGTATTATGATGTCTATGCTATGTTTGCTTCCGCTAATTCCCTGTTTTAGAGGAGATGCTACTGAAATTTATTATCTTGGCATGTGTTTAACATTTGTTGTAGTTGCTGGGGTGTTAAAAAGCATTTGTCACACAAAGATGCATATGTCAATATTTCAGAAACTGTGGATGCTATATGAACTTTGTACCTCCAAGACTCCAATTATGTTGAAATTCAGCTTAGCAGCTGATCCATCAAGGATGCCCATGCACACATTCCCATTTTTTCTGTCACATGCATAATAAAAAAAAACTTTAGCCATCATCTTCAATAAAAGATGTTCTTTTCTAGTTGTCAATTGAGTTGTCCAATAGTTAGAGTGACAAGAAGGTAGTTTGAGACTTTGAGTCATCCTTTATGAGACTATCTCACTGTCCCTCATATAAAATTGGCAAAAACTAGACATAGATGCGGGACAAACAGGAACGACACGACACTATTTTTATTTCATTCAATCAATGGAACCGCATGCGCATGACAATGGTGTGAATCCAGGTTGTTCAACAGAAGCAACAGTGTCCTCAGGATCGATGTACGTACAGTAACAGAGGACTATGAGTTGTGGTGAGTGAAAGCAGTTAGTAGATGTACGGGACGAACGCCTTGCGCGACGCCGGGTACTTGTCTCCAAACTTGCCGATGTACCACTGGCGCTGGTCTCTTGCCCTCGGTCCGAGGTTGACGCAGGTGTAGAGGAAGAAGGCCCAGGCCGCGGGCATCCATGCTACCAGGGCATAGCCGAGCCACTCCACGGTCTCGCCGAAGTAGTTAGGGCAGGTGACCACATTGAACAGCCCATTCTTGGGAATCTGGTACCCTTTGCCAGCTTCCTTGAGCCTAAGCAACTCCCTGTCTGCTGCGATGTTGGTCCACATCCCCCACGCGAAGAGGGCCAGCCCGACGAGACAGCGGGCGACGGTGAGTGGCGTGGCGGTGGCGGTGGCGGTGGCGGGAGGAACAGCGTCGAGCGCCCAGGAGCGCGACTGGACGTAGGCGTTGAGGAGGTTGAAGCCGAAGCCGAACATGGTGATGAGGATCGGCATGGGCGTCGGGGCACGGCGCAAGCGGAGAAGCCGGAGTGGGTGGACAAGCGTGCGGTGCATGTAGTGGAGCACGTACAGCGCCGCCGGGAGGGTGGCGACGCGCAGCATCGGCGTCGACGAGGAGGTGGTGGCGGAGAGGACAAGGGGTGGGAGCCAGAGGGTGGGGCTCTCCATGAGGCACCAGGCGAGCGCCGCCGGCATCGCTGGACCCCAACCCGGGCGGGACAGCTTCCCGTACGGTGCCGACATGAACCAGAGCACGAACACGTTGAGCGGGCTGAGCAGGAACAGTGTGACCAGACATCGGGCGTACAGCACGTCACCGCCACCGCTGCCCATGGCCGCGGCTTGCCGGCCAGTCATTCGTGCATACCGCTGCTAGCTCTCGGGGTGTTGCCAATGGGCAGGGCAGCTCCGTCACGGCCTTCTGGGATGGCTACTCGTGTGGCAAGAGACTGCGGCTGCAATGGCATGGGTGCAGATCCGCAGATGTGTTCTCGTCAATTGTTTGCTAGTACCTGTGTCAGAATAGATATATCAGAATCCGTTGATTTAATAAGATTCCATCTTTTCTTATCACTGGAGAATCTCCGGCCACTCTGGGAATTTTTCATCCCGTGTTCCTAGTTTACGCACCAAAATTTCATAATGCCATACAACCAAAGTATTTTGTCGAAGTATGACAATAATATCCCATAACATCACAAATCCACTAAAATTAGCACTTTGAAGTCCATTATCAGCAAATTTACAATACAAATAGGTCAAATATGACACCTAAGTGAAAAGCCAACCTAGCCTTATAACGAATTTTACTCAAATTTGAAGTGCCACATATTACAGGGCGTTCGGCTGGTTCGGCTGGTCCTATAAGCCAGCTAATAAGACAAACCGGCTGGTTTGCTGTGAGAGAAAAATATTATTCAAACGACTGATAAGACAAGCGAACGCGGCTAATTAGATTGTATATTTCTCTTGCGCTTAATTGTGAGCACCTTTTATACCCAAATACATGTTTGTCAACTCTGTTCCAATTTCTCCAAATTTCCTTAACAAAGTAAAACATACCATGCAAATGCCTAAATTAAAGACAGACTAGAGCCATATCCAAAGCTGAATAAATGCCTAACTCCTTAGATCCATACCTCTGCCGCTCTGCAATCGGGCGGGGGGGCAAAGGGTGCCAGGGAGACCGGAGACCGGCTACGGCGCCCGCGCAGGAGACGGCGGCGGTGGCGGGCAGCACCGGCACTCGGCAGCCAGCCACCGCGCGAGGAGCGGCGGCAGCGTCAGGGGTAGGGCAACACGACACCGGCGGCGAGGAGGAGCGAAGCGACGACGCCTCTGTGCGGGGGTCTCTGCTACTCTTGCCTCTGACCTAGCCAGGCGCGAATGGGCTATTTGATTGGGCTGTGCGCCTGTGTGGAGTTAGTGGGCCTGCTGTGGCTTTCATGTAGGGGGTGTGTGGGCCGAAATTGAGGGTAAGTCGACGGCCCACCTGGACTATCATATACAACTGCCACAGTTTGATCGTAGGATAAGGATCTATAATATTTTGTTTCACTAAAATGCATCGAGCGTCGTTTAACTTATTTAGATGCGTCGTATAAGTCATTTTACTTTTAAAATACACATTTAAGTCATTAATATTAGTTAAATGAGTCATGTGTTTATCTACGTGAGTATACTTTATAACATGTCATTTGGGATTAAAAAAATTACAACTAAAAATATGCAAGACCTAACCATGTAACTGAATGGAACAGAACATAAAGAAAATGAAACATGTAGCGAATGAGCCCGCTTTCCCAAATGCCCACCACCAGCCCTTATCGTTAGATTTTTAAAAAAAATATATCGTTTAGCAGTTTTTGAATGGTGCGCATGAAAAATGAGCCATATTTTTTCTTTTTCTTTTTGTTTGTTAACAAACGAAGCCTAAGAGTTAAAGCCTATAATATTAGATTTGATGAATTTAATTTACTATTCATAAATTTAAGTGGACTTATTCTCGTTATTTCTAATTCACTTTAATTTAAATAATAATTATATTGGATTGTAGCATCATGATCCATTGTGTCCATCCTACTGACCTGATCGTATCATATGTAACTTCCTATCTTTGTCTCAAAATAAGTTTATTTTTCATCCATTACACACATACCAATAAAAAACTAAAATGATTCTACTTTATTAAATCCAATACAACTACTCTTCACTTTATCTACTTCCAATATAATTTTTCCTTACTTTCATAAATATACTTCCAATACAATTTTTCTTACTTTCATAAACAAACTCCGATGTAATGATTAATCTAAATGAACTTATTTTGGGACAAAGAAGGAAGCTAAAAGTAAAGTTATTACATGACGGAGGAAGTACATAGGATTTAGATATGATGAAAACTAAGGTACTATTGACGTGAAATCTACACCAACATACGAAGGCCTGAAAGATCTGTTTAGGTCTGGTGCAGGTCCTATCAATCGGGTTTAAGACATACCAGTTAGTTTGATCCCGCAATTAACGAGATAGATAGACAAATCATATAATATCAAGAAGCTAATCGGCCAATAAGCCGATGTGATGTAGCGAGGGCCAGCAGATGTCGATGCAGATGATCAATCGATTATAAGTTCAATGTAGATTCAAATAAACAATGAGATTCATGCTATCATCGGTTAAAACCAAATATGTATAATCATCAACAAATCATTTTTTATTAAAGACAATCCTGGTAGATCAGACCGAACCAAGACTATAAAATTAAAGTTGATAAAGAGATATTTAACTAGCGAATATATGAATTTGAATATGAGCCGATACAATGCTTAGAAATCGTAACAAGATAACTTATCGGCTAGCACTTCTATGAAACGTTGCATAAAAATCTATCAGCTTGATAGAAATAAACTTCTTAACAACAATCTAATATATCATACCTAACCGAGACAGTATAAAATTGAAGATATAAAAAACTATTTAACCAATAGATCTACATAAACGTGATGGTATATCGATCAATCTAAAACAACAATACGAAGTATTGTTTAGAGAAACATCGACTTAGTCAGAATATCAGACCTAAGAAAGTCCTAATTAAGCCAATACAAGTCTAAACAACGATATAGTTAAAGATATAATCAATATATCAGACATGCAACGCTTGCATCAACCGACTTAACCGAGAAAGTTATAGTCACGCTGATACAAGTGAAGTTGACAGAACTTATTTCCTCACAGGAGATTGAAACGATATAGCTCCGCTTGAAACTAAGAACTCATTGGAATAAAATATGGTGATGCATCGAAAGTAATTGTATTAATATGTGAAGATATCTTACATATATCCTGGATATACATATTTATACTCTTGGGCTGATACAAATCTTGACAACACAGGTTTTCTAAATATAAAATGAAAAATAAGCCCGGACCTGACACTTACTAAAGATAAAAAATTGTTAAATCATGTCTAATTAATAAAAAGAATTAAATTTTCATGATCATGATTGCTTTTTGAAGTCAGTCTTTTCTGGATAATCCTATAGCGGTTGATCAACTTTTTTCTTAATCCAATTTACTAAAGTATTATATCAAATTTTGGTGTTAACATATATACGAATCATATCAAAATTTGATGTTAACAGATATATGGTCTGATGAGAATTGTTTCGGCTTGCTATGACAATCCGGATCAGGATCCCGACAACATACTGTTCACACGGTGCCTCCCATATTACAGCAGAGGATCCAAGTCCAGAAAAATTAGTTCACTTAAGCACTTTTGTTGTTCTGTCAAATGGATGGATAGATAGATAAGAGTACTGAATTTTCTGTGAGGGTCATCAGAAGTTCTAGTTCACTCTAAAGCACTTCTGTTGTTCTGTCATCTCTATGCCAGAAACAGGGAGACCAAAGTAGTTTCTGCAAATAGTGTCATTCATCTTGCAGTATATACTTGACTCACTCTTGAAACTATAATCTAAGTACATGAACTGCTCAGAGGGAAAATTTACAATCACAGAAGGCCAACTCACAATGCTGCCTGCATGTTCTAGTTGTGGTATTCAACTATGACACCAATCTAGCTTAACACTAAAAACACCTATTTGCATCCAAAATTTTGGTTCCAAATAAATGGCACATGATTATTCACCATGGACAAGAGATTATAGGTTAGTGCCTTGTTATCAGCCTCTATTACATGCTCATCCTTCTGTCCTTTCGTCTTATTTCTCCATCCGTATGTGTTTAAGAGTACAGACTATTGGGATGGCAACATATTGTCATTCTTCAGTTACACAGTAGTGGTGATTCCGTGTACTTGAGGCTAGCAATAACTTTTTCCAATGATTATTAAATGGATGTCCAGCTCATGGTTCAAATGTGAGAATGATCATGGAAAGGAAGACATAATTGACTTAGGGCTCCTACTACATGATCCACGGATCCAACCAAGCTGTGCTTTCTCGTTATCATATATCACCATCTGATCCTGCATTGTAATGTCTGCAAAAAGGTAAAAAGCATTGGTTACACAGAGACGCATGATGTCCAAATTTCAGAAACTGTCGATGATATCTGAACTTTGTACCTCCAATTATGTTGAAACTCAGCTTAGCAGTTGATCCATCAAGGATACCCAAGCATACATTCCCATTTTTCTGTCACATACATATACAGAAAATTTAGCCATCATTTTCAATAAAAAGAGAGTGGTTCATCTCTAGTTGCCAATTGAGTTGTCGAATACTTACAGTGACAACGAGGTAGTTTTCAGGAGGGATCTCCATGACCGTATTCTTACCAAAGATGAATTGCAATGATTTGAAGTCCTTCTTAACATCAAACACAGATTTGAATGCCTTCTGCCCTTTCCAGCACAGAGGAAGACTAGGATCTGAAACCTGTTTAAGTGACTTGCTGAGACCACCTTTGATCTGCAAGATTTACATTTGATTAGACAATGTCTGTGTTGTCAAATTCATGGCAAGTAAATTGTTGTAACGTTGAAATTTACCGCAGAAATAGTTGCTTGGTATGGCTGCGCAGAAAAGTATGTATATGTGCTACCACTGTCAAATACAACCTCCATGGGCTTCACGCTCAGTGAACGTCTATCGAAGTACAGTGTTGCTGAGCCAGGTGAGTAGTAATTCCTGGTAAAAAAACAATAGTGCATCATGTGTTAAACCAGATGAATGGAACTAAAATAATTTAACTGAAATCCTTATGTTATTTCCAAACTATTATATTTTATTATCAAGTGTGTATATCTTAAGTATTCCTTAGCATGCCTTCAATTTAGACAGTACTCCTAGAGAGTTTTTTTTAAACGATGAACCTAGATTCTGATTTCACACAATCTAAGGAACAAAGGTGTCAACTTTCCTTAATAAATTTGAAACATGTTGATTAGTTTCGAAGTATTCATGCTGTTATAGAGTGGAAACAATAAACAGGGCAAAAATGGTTGTGCGGAAGAATGATCAGCAAGATGTTAAGCAAAACTAACGTGAAAACTAGTATCCCCTGTCCCTGTGATCACAAAGACACAGAAAGGGATATTAACTTCCAACAAAAATTATCGATTTCAACACAATCGAGGTATTATGTTCTGAACAACCTTTGACATTACAATGTTGATCGAGAAAAACACCACCAAAATTTTGGATCTTAGAACAAACCCAAGATTGACATTGATGGATTTTTTTCTGAAACAATTAATGAACTGCTCGTATGTAAAGTTAAGAAATTGTGCACTAAACTTACGACATAATTACTGCTAACAAAGACATGGGAATCAGATAATAATAACTTCATCTGCTCATATAACAAACAAACATGAATGAATATATTTCAACAGCAAATTAAAACTCCATGGACAGAAGTAATTACCCAGATGTGCTCTGGACCATGGACACCCAAGTTATGCGTGAAGTGGGAACCATATCATCCCCAAAGAAGAGGAATCCCCCTCCGCTTGTGCTAAGACAATGCCCAAGGACATTCTTGGTGATCCCTTGCTGCTTGAGCTGAGAGAGCAGGCTAACTGATCCCCTCCCTAGCCCAAGCAAGCCGTCTGTCGTCTCTTGCGCTGCACCATTTTTCCCCACTTGTTGGTCATATCCACAGCTGCATCAAAAAAAGGAACCATCAGCAACTAAATCATTACTAAATTATGCAATGTTTTCACCAAGTAGTATACCCAAAACTGAGGCTTGGACGAACATTGGATTTGTTCCTCAGGGGCAGTGAGAAACTGTCCGTAACAAGCACACCAAGAGAAGATGCATTGTCGGAGTACTTGATTTGATAGTCACATTGTTGTTGTGTGGTGCACTTCTTATTAGGGCTCCGTCCATTGTGTAATGCAGTACAGATTGAAGTTGCACATGGTACTAGCTTGTTCTTTGTTGGCCGATACAACGGATGTGGCACCTGCAAAAACCATTAGAAGGACAATATCAAGCGCCAAATTTGTGGGACCAAAGATCATGCTGAGATTGCACATTTCCTACCAAACTGAGAAAGGCCACTAAACAAACCATGTAAGACTGAGCAACAATCCTGAACCTAAATAGTTGTTCAAAGTTTGAAATTTTGATAGCAAAGAAGGTACCTATTGTGGGATTAAATTCAACTACTGAAAATATTGGCTACAAAACTCAATATAAATTGTACTTTTGAAAACAGAAGATAAATCTACATTGTCACCAAAAGACATCCCTAGAGCAATGATAAGTTATGAGCAGAGCAATGAATCAAGAACTACACAAAGAAATGTGCAAATTTATTTGGGCCAAACACAATGCATGAAGTTAACTGATAAAGACTTGAATTTTGATATGATTATGTGCAAAATATTGTTTGGCATGGGTCGAACCTTGTTGCAGCTCTGGCAGGGAGCGTCACACTGCAGCCAGGTGAGGTCGCTGCCGGTGTCGACATCCAGGAAGTACGGCTTTGCTGGGTCCCCAATGTTCATAGTAACATAGTAGTGCCTGCATTTCCAAATGAAACAAAGCAATTAGTCAAATCGCACAGCATCTGATCTACAAATCCTTACAAACTGGCAGGGGAAAAGAGCAAGCAGAGTTTCAGTCTTGATTCTTGAACAAGTAAAATTAGATAAAAAGGGATTTGAACGCACTACAATCAGTCAATATATACTATCAAACTGCAACATTTTGTGCTCTTTTTTTTTAAAAAAAAGCAAACTGTAACATTTGGTAAGAAGATAAGTTTGCTCAATTCAAACAGAGCAAACTAAATGAACAAGTGAGCTTTGAACAACACATACATGATACATTGCACAGCACTTCACTTTACTTTAAAAAGAGAGAGCAGTTAATCGTATTCTGACAACAAGAAAGAAAAGAGTGCACAGGTTAGAAAAATTCTGCCGGCGACTTGGTCAAAATAAGACCAAAGCAGCAACGCCCACAGAGCAACGGCGACGACTAATTGCAATTGCCAAGAGACCAACCAAAGCTGCAAAATTCAAAACGCCAATATCTTGCCAAAATGATCCGATTTTGACATATAAACAATAAGCAAATGAACCCCAATTGAACCTAACTTGTCAATCTAAAAGCCAGTCGATTCTGCTTCTCCAGCCAACAAAGGGTGTGCAATCCAACTCGATCAGGGAGGGGAGGGGAGGAGCCAAGATCGCGTACGTACCCGGTGGGGTAGACGTCGCCGCTGAGCAGGAACACGGCGGAGGAGGCCGACGGCGGCGGCGACCTCGCCAGCGTGGCGGCTCGCCCCGGAGCAGGCGCGAGCGGGAGCAGGAGCGCCAGAAGGCCGACGACCGGGGCCCATCTTGCCGCAGCAGCCATGGCGGCGACGACAGGCGGCCGCGCGGCGGGTGAGGGCAGAGGAGACCAGTGTGAACAGCGGCTGCTGCTGCTGCTTTCTCTCTCTCGTTGGGATGAGAGAGAGAGAGAGAGAAGGAGACGCGGCGGAGGAAACGCGGGGAAGAAGAGGAGGTATTTATAGCGGGGGAACAGATCACAAAGCTTCATTTCTTCGGAAACTTCTCCGCTGTTTGCTGGTTTTATTTTATTCTTTTTCTTTATTTACTAGTTTTGTATTAGTAGTACCCTAGTAGGTGGTTTGGTTGGTACATTAATTTGATCATGTTTCAGAAAATCAAGGATTAGTGATCAAAGTTGAAAAATATGTTTATAAGACTATAAAATTTAGGTTCATGTCGTACAAACTATATAAAAGAAGACCCCATCTAATTGTTTTTTATATGTTTTTTAAACTACTAAACAGTGTGATGTGTGTTTGATATAAAAACTTTACTTATTTTAAAATATTAAATAAATCTATTTTTAAAATTTAAAATAATTAAAACTTAGTTAATTATGTGTTAGTGATTTTTTATTTTACGTGTTTATACTTATTCTCCAGCAGTTTCAAAGAAGACATAAACTATGGCCGGAGTTTATGTTCCGTGTTAAATTTTGAAACCCATCTTGTGTTTGTTCGTTAAAAAATTTTTGCAAACCATGTTTTTTTGCCTTTATTTCGTTAATCATTTTTCACTGGTCTATACAAAGCCGAAGAAAAGTGACCACATAAACTGAAAAGAAAAATAAAATTGGGAGTGTCTAGATTTCAGGTGACTGAAATTTTCCATCACTTTTCTCATCCTTTTAATGATAATTTAATGATTCTCATCGCTTTTGCCTTTCTTTCTTATATAAAAGTTTGAACAACATATTTAAAATTAAAAAATTGCGTGAAATAAATTTATATTCACAAAATTACATAAAAATATTCAAGCTTAGATAAAAACATAAAGTAAAGCAATATATAACAACAAACTTACAATTAAAAAGAGGTAAAATTACACATTGCATACTACGGCAATTTTAAACTTACTAATACGTAATTTTAGATGACTGAGAATTTACAAAATTTCAGGCACCTAAAATCTAATCTTCTAAAATTAAGCTTAAAATTTAAATTCATGTAAAAAGCTTTAATCTTACTAATTTGGCTGTTGACTGTGGCTGATGCGGAAAGACCATCCCCAGAACCCTCAGTACCAGTAGTGACCTACGACTGTGGTTGGTGAAACTACCAAGTACTTAGTGACTGTTCTTTTTTTTTAAAAAAAAAGAAGGTTCTACATGGCGACTAGGAAATGCAAGTACACAACCGGTAGTCTGATTAATTTCCACAGATTATCAAACTTAGGTTCTGTTTGTATTTTTAGTTAGGGGACTAAAAGTAGTCCTTATATATTTAGTCTCGTATTGTTTAGATACATAGATTAAAATGACTAAAATGACTAAAGATTATTATAGCGAAGGATATGAGAGAGCGAAGGATATGTATTGAAAAAATAACACTTTAGCACCAAATAGCATTTGTCATTTTAGTCTTTTCTGTTAAAAAATAGAAAGACTAAAATAATTTTAGTTCCTAAACCAAATAAAGTTTTAATCGTGTGATCCCAGCCAGTGCATGTGGAAGTCCTCTTTGTCCAGTGAAGATATTGAGCTGAGAAATTGACTATATGTGAGAGCCGCGTGGATGGTGTCATGCATCGATATTTTCTTCAAACAAAAATGAGACCGCGTTAATTAGTTGGATGTAGAGCAACCGCGTTAAGCAATCGAAGCTTCGAAATTAACTGATGATGGTCAATCTTACAGATAAGTCTTAATGTGTATTGGACACTGCATTATTGGTTAAAAGAAGTCCATGGAATCCAAAGTGTTTGTTGTGTACTGACGTTGTTTTCGTATATTTGGATGGGATGATGGAAGCCTTTTATCTTTTCTAGTTTCAATGCTTCTGCATTGCACCGTGTTGAAAATGCTACTACTAATTTCGTTCTCAAATAAATTGTTTTCGGCACTGTTTGTTTTTAAACTTTGACCACTCTATTTTAAACAATAAATATATAAAAGTTTAGAATTCTACATTACAACGTCCATCATAAATATAAATCACACAACTAAGTACGTGTAAGTCAGTAACCTGAACACATAATGGTTGTTTTTAACAAAAACTAGATTTTATTAGACAAATTTTAGAGTAACGATCCAAAACACAATTGTTTGGACCACCGCCTCATCATTTGCCCTATCACTTAGAAACCATTGCCAAAAATTTAAATTTTAAAACTTAATTTTAATTTTAAAGTTGATTTTAGTGTTTTATAATATAATTTATGTTTCAACCATGGCTTTTAAATTGCTAATGACATACATATAAAAATTTTATTCATAAATTAATTTTTAATTACTAATAAACCGTGAGTCTTATAATCAACCTGTTGGCAAATGATGGGACCATGTTTCCCCACTCGATGACAAACCTAGGTATTTCTTTTATGCAAATGTAATCATCTTTGCCTTGTGTGAGGAGTGATGAAAAACAAAGAAGAAAATGAAGCCCATGTTGTCCCTCTGGTTGGTTTGTTTATTTTGGTGGATCTGATATTCTGATTCCTATTCTCCATGCGCAGACAAGGGAATGACTGCTATGCTGGAGCTCCTTTTCCTTCGAAGTTCCAGCCTCCAAGATCTTGTTTGCTGGCTAATATCCAGATGTTGATCTTGACCATTTTAATGGTGCCCGTGCACCTTGAATCCACGTATACTCTTATAGAATATACTATTTCTGTCTCAGAATATAAAAATTTTTAAAGTTGAACATATAGGATAATCTACTATAGAGGAAGTGAATGGTAGGAAAAAAACAAAAACCCAAATCTTTTTGCAGATTAAAGAAACCAACGAAACCGATCTACAAAATAAAAACCAATCGAACCTGTTGAAGCCGCCGCCGATCAGACCGCCTCTTCTGGCCGGTCAGACTAGCCTCCGGTTGGACCGTCGCCGCAACCAGCCGGTCAGACCGCATATACACCTACGGTCAGATCATCGGAATCCAGAAAACACCGGTAGATGAACTCTCAAAAAAGTAGATCAAACTAATTCAACTTTATTGCATCTAAAAATGTTTACAAAGTGCAACAACAACACTCCTCACCAAAATCTCGACCTCACTCGAAACCCTAGCTATTCTCTCAAATTTCTCTCTTAAAAATCGATATCTAGGAGACACACACTCCCTCTCTATTTATACATGTAGTAGGTCCACGAATTCTTCACCAAGTAGGACTCCTAATCCACATAGAAAACTCTCTCTTGCCAGCTATAAACTCATCTCTTTCCTTATCTCAATCAAACTTCTCGAATTCGGACTCCTTTCCAAATTCGACTCACATACGATCCCTCCCGTATGCCATATAGATTCTTCATCTTTCATGTGCATTATCCTATAGCCTTTTAGTATCCTGCGTGCTGGACGTCTACTTCTCCCAAGTTTATCCTCTAGTCTTTTAGTATCCTGCGTGCTGGACGTCTACTTCTCTCAAGTCAACTCCGATCCGGCACCGACAATACTATCCGAAGCCTCAAGCAATACCTGCACATATACGACAAAGAAACGATATACCGAGCACAAGTTTGTTCAAATTTGACTTACATTAGCTTATCAACAGTAACCATACCCATAGAAATCATCTAGAAATCAAATCCACAAAGAAACAATCCAAAACCGAGAAATCAAACCGAAATCAAAGTTGGCCGGAGTGAGTCGGAGTCCGACCGTGAACCGAAGTCGGTCTGACCGACTGTGAATTGGACTCAGCCGGTCTGACCGCACACACACCTCCGGTCAGACCGTGCACATACACCGGTCTGACCGATCATGTCTAGCCGGTGTAACCGCCACACAAAATATCACGCATAGAAGCATCGAAGCACAAATCTAATGTTTCGTCATATAAAAAATAAATCAAACTCATTTGATTCAACAATCTCCCCTTTAATGAAACCATTGGCAAACCCAAAAACAATTAGTTTGTGATGTTTTGTGAAGCAACCCAAAAAGCATTTTGAATGCAAGAATAAAAATTCTTCTGTGAAAATTCGTCTTTAAATATGAAAATGACGCATAATTTTGTTTCCTTGTTTTTCCCTTTTGACAATGAGTTCATCAATGATCAGAAGCATGGAAGAGCTTTGCATTATATCAAAAGTAACTCAAGTTCAAGTTTTGCAATAACAAGATAGAAAAAGTGACTAGCTAATTTAACAAGCATGCACTAGAGTAAAAACATGAACCTAAAATATTATAACTAAGATCAATTCAACATTAATGATTCATGGTTTTAACGATTTAAAATGAAACATATTCACAAGTGCAAAGATTGAAAGAAAAACCCAAATATATATACTTATGACATTGATACTCTTTCTCAAATAAATGTCTTCTCCAAACATAACCAAGAGAACTTTTAGCTCTTTCTTATTGAGCCCTTTTTTTATACTTTTCTCTTAATCAAGACTGTTTCCAAGGATTCAACACCCCCTTTTTTTATCTCATCGCAAATACGTCCTTATCGTCAAGACTGTTTCCAAGGATTCGGTATTTATTTTTTCTCTCATATAAATAAGCGTTTATGTACTCTTGCGGTGATTGGAACAAAAGGATTAATATGAGAAATAACAACTCATAAAACATATTTAAAAGCATTAATCATTCAAACTAAGCACTTGCTTCAATATTGCATATTTCATTAATTCAAGTAAAAAAATTTTATGTCATGTATCATATCACTTAAAAGCAATATCAAAAGCTCAAGTAATTACTAAAATGCACACGAGCTAATATAGTAATCAAATTATCTAATAAACATTGCTAGCAAGCACTAAAATATACTAAAGATATAAGACATAGCTCATCCATCTTTTATTTTCTTTTCCTTTTTCTCTCTTTCTTTTTTTACACCATGCATGCAAAAGAAGAAGGAAAGTATGCATACAACAAGGAGTCAACAACTCTCCCTCTCAATTGATGCCAAAAGGATGAATAACACATAATTCTTCTCTAAGAAAATCAAAGCAAGAAGAATTCAACGGTTTGGTGAAAATATCTGCGAGTTGCAACTTTGTATCCATAAATTTCAATTCAATATCCCATTTTCAACATGATCTCTCAAACAGTGAAAGCGAATATCAATGTGCTTGGTGTGTGAGTGTTGTACAGGATTATTAGTAATATTTATAGCACTAGTATTATCACAAAAGAGAGGAACTTTATCAAAAGTAAGACTATAATCTCTCAAGGTTGAAATAAGCCAAAAAATCTGAGAACAACAACTAGCAGCAGCAACATATTCAGACTTAGCAGTTGATTGAGCAACATTTGCTTGTTTTCGAGAAGACCATGAAATCAAAGAGGTACCAAGAAAAAGACATGTACCACTAGTACTCTTTCTATCAATTCTACAACCTCCAAAATCCACATCAGAATAACCACTCAAGCATATAGAAGAAGAGGTAGAATACCAAATTCCAAATTCAAGAGTATGTTTCAAATGCCTCATGATACGTTTCACAGCTTGACGATGCGAGGCCCTTGGAGAATCTTGAAATCGAGCACAAAAACACACAGCAAATTGTATGTCTGGCCTCAAAGCAGTGAGGTAGAGTAACAAACCAATCATGCTCCTGTATTCCTTTTGGTTCACAGCTTCGCCATCTTCATCCGGATCCAAAATAGTAGTAGTTCCTATCGGCGAGTCAACGGCTTGCAATCGTCCATTTTGAAGCGTCGTAGAAGATCCTTGATGTACTTTGTTTGATGAACAAATGTACCTTGAGGTGTTTGCTTAATTTGCAATCCCAAAAAGTAAGTCAATTCACCCATCATGCTCATCTCAAATTTCTTGCGCATTGTCTCAGCAAACTCCACAACCAAAGCGTGAGATGAACAACCAAAGATGATATCATCCACATAAATTTAAACAAACAGTAGATCATCACCATGCTTGAGAACAAAGAGAGTTTTATCAATTTTTTCCATTGTAAAGCCCTTTGCAAGTAAAAAGTTTTTAAGTCTATCATACCATGCTCTAGGTGCTTGTTTCAAACCATACAAAGCTTTTGACAAACGAAAAACATGGTTGAAAAAATCAGGATTTTCAGAACCTGGGGATTGTTGTACATAAACTTCCTCCTGTATGTAACCATTAAGAAAAACACTTTTAACATCCATTTGAAACAACTTAAAACCTTTTGAAGCAGCAAAATCCAACAAAAGTCTAATTGCCTCAATCCTAGCAATCCTTATTCTATTTATTTTTTAAAACCCATTTAGTTACAATAATATTATGGCCAACAGGAGGTTCAACTAAAAACCAGACTTTGTTTCTGTCAAAATTCTCAAGTTCTTCATGCATGGCGTTAATCCACGATTCGTTAGTTAGTGCATGAGTAACATCTTTGGGTTCAAAATTAGAGATAAAAGCAGAATTTGTATGAAAATCACGATTTGTTACCTTAGACTTTGTAGTACGTTCACCCAAATTATCTATTATTTGTTCCGGAGGATGTCGTCGTTGAATATGAAGTGGAGCACTTACATCTGAAGTTTGTTCATCTTCTGTAGCTTGTTCTGACGAAGTTGAAGCTTCTGGAGGTCTATTAGCATCATTACCCAAAGCTCTCGAAGAACCACTCGGCCGGTCTGACCGCTCCTCTGCCTGCGGTCTGACCGCCGATGTGCCTCCGGTCTGACCGGCGCCATGCCCGGTCTGACCGGCCGACGTATCCTCGTCGTCTTCGTCATTACTTTCCACAAAAATATCCTCCCCCTGAACCTATGATAGGGTACCTGAAATTTTGGGTCTAGTCCCTGGACTAGCCTCATCAAAAGTGACTTTGCAAGTCTCAACAATCTTATTAGTTTCCAAAACAAGTACGCGGTAACCTTGTGAATGCGCAGAGTATCCCAACATAAGTCCATCAACAGAGCGAGATTGAAATTTATCCAAATTTCCATATTTGAGCACAAAGCATTTACATCCAAAAACACGCAAGTGAGAAATCTTCAGTGAGTGTCCAAAGTGAAGTTCATAAGAAGTTTTTTCAAGTTTAGATCTCAAGAAAACATGATTGGAAATATAACAAGCAGTGTTAATAGCTTCAGCCCAAAATTTTCTAGGAGTAGAGTATTCATCAAGCATAGTCCTAGCAATTTCAACCAAGAAACGATTTTTTCTTTCAACAACACCGTTTTGTTGAGGAACCCGAGGAGATGAAAATTGATGTTCAAGTCTTTTTTTTCATCACAAAACTTTTCAAAAGAAGCATTATTGAACTCACCACCATTATCACTTCGAATAGTTCTCAAAATTTTTGGAAATTCAAGGGTCAAACGACGATACAAACTTTTAAAGTGATCGGCGTTTCATCCTTAGTAGCCATAAAATAAACCTAAGAATATCGAGAAAAATCGTCAACAATGACCAAAACATACCACTTTTCT
This sequence comes from Oryza australiensis, assembly GCA_019925245.2. Lineage (NCBI taxonomy): Eukaryota > Viridiplantae > Streptophyta > Magnoliopsida > Poales > Poaceae > Oryza > Oryza australiensis. The sequence goes on along the minus strand of JAIFGZ020000540.1, from coordinate 3,730,282 downwards.
CCAATGGATTGCACTCTAGCTGGACCAACAGTGTCCATGTGTAACAGCTGCCCTAGTGCATCCGTCATCATAGAAAAAATGAAAGTATGCGAAGAAGCAATCATCTTAGCATGACGACATGGCAAACAAACCAATTCAAGATCTTTCTTAAGTTTAGGCAAACCTCGAACAAGATCTGAACCACTAATCCTAGTGAGATGTTCAAAGCCAACATGTCCAAGTCTATGATGCCAAAACATCACATCTTTTGAAAATTTTGCAACAAGACATGTAACTTCAGAGAAAATGCTATTTTCAAAATCCGCTTTAAAAACTCTTTTGTATCGAGAAACATTGAGCACAACATCACCAGACAAATCAAAACTTTACTTCCACTTTTCTTAAAAAGCATATCAAAGTCTTCATCCACAATTTGAGAAATGAAGAGCAAGTTGTACTTCAAATTTTCAACCAAAGCGACATTATTCAATGTAAATTTGTCACTTACCTTGACAGATCCAGTTGCAGTGATCGTGCTAGTAGAAGCATCGCTGAAGACGATTGAATCCTTCCGTGATGCCTTTACGAGGAAGGAGAACCAACTTTTATCACCGGTCATGTGTCGCGAACAACCGGAATCAATGATCTACACATTCTCCCTCCTCGCCAAAAGGGCCTACACACAAGCAGATGTCGAAGCCTCAGTACTGGGGTTAGATAATAAGAATTTGGGAATCCAATACTGAGACACACAACCAGAACCAACAGGAATATAACCAGTAGAAAATTCAACATGTTTCCCGTTAGAAAAGTTAGCCCAAGGCCGGTCTCGATCGCCATCTTGTACCTATGGTCCGACCGAAGGCTTCACACCGGTCCCGACTGCAGGTATATAGCGGCCGGTCCGACGCAGTAGCTTCTGTCCCTGACCGAGTATGGCACTGGTCTGACCGATGATCCATCTGCGGTCTGACCGCCTGCCTCAAGGGAAAAGCCGATTTTTGCCATCTTAGTTTTGCAAAAGCTACCTCCCGTTCCTTTTTCTGTTTTCTAGCAAGTCTAAAACAGAAACCAATAATATCTCCATGTTTACCATAAAATGAACAAACATATTTTTCATGATGAGTTGAAGAACAAGTTGAGATAGTAGGCTTAGTATTAACAGTGTTTTTAGTACTAACAGCAGATTTAGCAACAAACACAGGTTTAGTACTAACAACAGGCTTGGTAGAACATGATGCATTCAAAAAGTCATAATGCCAGCAGATTTGAAAACAATGGGTTTAGGATCTAGTTTAGTCAAAATTTTACTCTCTCAGTTATACCCAAAACAGTAAGAGAATGCCTATAAAAGTGAATATAGGGATCAAAAACTAATCCACGGTTATGCATGTACTAACCTTTGATTGATCCAAAATCATGTTGAGATTCTTTTTACCATCAGAAAAACGTTGCAAAGAACTTTTTAAATAAGAAATCTCTTGAGTTAAAGTAGCACAACTTTTGCACGCATCCAAAAGACCTTTCTGTTTTCTACAAGTTTGACAAGAAAGCACTTTATCTTGCTTAACTGTTTCTTCCATATGCCTAACACGACCTAAGACACCTTTTAATCTCAATTCATAAGCAAGACAAGATGAGCAGGGTTTTACACTAGATTGTTTCAACTTTTTAACGCTAATTGTATTAAATATAAAGCTAGCAAACAAGGCAATTTGACATTTCTTTAAATCTCTTTTTGTTAAAAACAACTCATCAGTTAATCTAGTGTTCATGGCAAAGCTATGAGCAAGACACGATTCAAGCTTTCTAGATTTTTTAGATTCAATCAAGTTTTTGCAAGTAGTTAAATTGACTTCTCTAACGAATTAATCTCAAGAAATAAAACTTCACATGATTTGCAATCATCATCAGAAGCAAGAGATTTTAATCTATTATTTTTAATTTTAAGAGAATCGATAATTGCTTCATGTTGATTAATCTTCTTTTTAAATTTAAAAATCTTGTAACCAAGTCTAGCAATCACATCTTGAAGATATTCAACACTAGGAGCATTTATTACCTCATTTTCTTCATCAGAATCTTCAGTACTCTTTGCCATGAGACAAACTCCAGCGATGCTCTTCCCTTTGTCTTCCTCATCATTATCTACTCAACATCGTTGGATCCCTGCACGGCTACAAAAGCTTCATTCAAGGCCTTCTGATAGTACTTCCTCATCTTCATGTTCTTGGTCTGCTTCTTGCTTTCCTTAGCTTCCTTAGATCCAGCTTGAGCTTTTTCCTCATGTGTACCTTTTTCAGCCTTGGGACATTGGGAGCGGATGTGTCCTGGTTGACCACAGCCAAAACACTGGATTGATCCTCCTCTTCTCCTGGACCTGACATTATTCACAGCTCGAGAAATTCGATTGGCAAGTGATACCAAGTTCTCCTCACTGATTTCTTCCAGTTGATCATCGGACATGACAGAGAAAGAAGCAAACATCGACTGTGAAGTAGAATCAGAAGACGCAGAAGTAGACACCAAGGCAGAAGATTTCGAATAAGTCCTTTTAGAAAAAATGTTCATCTCATAGGTTTTCAATTTAGTATAAAAACATCCAAAGTCAAGGTGTTCATATCAACAGATTCCTGAATTGAAATAACCTTAACTTCCCAAACCTTCATACCAAGATCTTTCATAAAATGATGAGCAACCTCAGACTGAGAATAATTATCATTATAAGAAGAATCAATAGATCTAAGATTACTCAAAATTTTATTAAAACGGCCTAGATAGTCATCCAATGACTCCCCATGTGTCATCTCAAATTTGATGTATTCCTTTTTGAAAACATCTTTTCTCAACGCTTTAATGTTTGAAGATCTAGTATGAAAATCATTCAAAGCTTTTCAGATCTCATTAGCAGTAGCAAGATGCGAAACAAGATCAAAATCGGAGCGACAAATTGCATTAAGAATAATGTTTCGAGCTTTACAATTATTTTCAAAGTCCAATTTGAGAGTAGGAGTATCAATGCGATCAGGGATGTCATAAGATTGTGAAACTTTTAGCCAAATGTCATAACCATGAGATGTTATGTAAGATTCCATCTTTTTCTTTCAATAGTCAAAATCGGTTCCATTGAAAATATGAGGTTTGTTTGCAAACTTTTCAGCCATGACAAAAGATCAAAAAAGCAAAGCAAGAACGAGACTCTGATACCACTTGTAGCATCGAACAAGACCAAACAAACCTACCAGAGGGGGTGAATGGTAGGGAAAACAAAAAACCCAAATCTTTTGTAGATTAGAGAAACCAGCGAAACCGATCTACAAAACAAAAATGAACCGAACCTGTTGAAGCCGCTGCCGGTCACACCGTAGTATACTGACCGGTCAGACCGCCCCTCCTGATCGGTCAGACCGTCGACTAGCCTCCGATTGGACCGTCGCCACAACCCGCCGGTCAGACCGCACACACACCTACGGTCAGATCGTCGGAATCCAGAAAACACCGGTAGATGAACTCTCGAAGAAATAGATCAAACTAATTCAACTTTATTGCATCTAAAAGTGTTTACAAAGTGCAACAACAACACTTCTCATCAAAATCTCGATCTAACTCGAAACCCTAGCTATTCTCTCAAATTTCTCTCTCGAAAATCGATATCTAGGAGGCACACCCTCCCTCTCTATTTATACATGCAATAGGCCACGAATTCTTCACCAAGTAGGACTCCTAATCCACATAGGAAACCCTCTCTTGCCAGCTACAAACTCATCTCTTTCCTTATCTCAATCAAACTTTCCGAATTCAGACTCCTTTCCAAATTCGACTCCACATACGATCCCTCTCGTATGTCATATAGATTCTTCATCTTCTATGTGCATTATCCTCTAGTCTTTTAGTATCCCGCGTGCTGGACGTCTACTTCTCCCAAGTCGACTCCGATCCGACATCAGCAATACTATCCGAGGTCTCAAGCAATACCTGTACATATACGACAAAGAAATGATATACCAAGTACAAGTTTGTCCAAACTTGACTCATATTAGCTTGTCAACAGTAACCATACCCATAGAAATCATCTAGAAATCAAATCCACGAGAGAAACAATCCAAAACCGAGAAATCAAACCGAAATCAAAGTCGGTCGGTCGGACCAGCGCCGATCGTAGCGCGCCGGTCCGATCGATGCGGTGAGTCGGAGTCCGACCGCACCAAAGTTGATCTGACTAACTATGAACCGGACTCAGTCGGTCTGACCACACACACCTCCGGTCAGATCGTGCACATACACCGGTCTGACCGGTCGTGTCTGGTCGATCTAACCGCCACACAAAATATCACACATAGAAGCATCAAAACACAAATCCAATATTTCATCGTATAAAAAATAAATCAAACTTATTTGATTCAATAGAACATAATTATTAAAGAAGTAGATAAAATTAAATGGAAAAATGTTAGAATTGATTGAAAAGTGAGGATAGATGAAAAAATAAATGGTGGAGGTTCTGATTGGTTAGAAAGATAATATTAATAAAAAAGTTGTTACATTTTATAATAAATTAGATGTTGTTATATTTTGAGCGAACGGAGCAAAAAAATTGATGTGATTATACATCTTTGACAGCAAAGTTCTTTTTGGAACGCCTCTTCGTTAATTGTTTACAAGGAAATGAAGGATGGATTAACGCGAGCATTTCCTCAGCTCGTAAATTGTGTGCTTTTGTTTTTGAAAAAGAACTTATAAATATGAATTTATTAGGATACTGTTTTTCAACTTGATAATGATTAATACGTTCATTTGTACCCCTGAATAATTGGCATAATAAAGAATAGTGCCTTTGCTGAGCCTCTATCCCTTCTCTTAAAACATTTCATTTTTTTCTTAAATTGTACAGGAATCGAAGTGTTTCATGTAAAATTTCTGTGAGAATATACAAGCCAACTAAATTCTAACTTACCATTGTACTGCACCAAATAGTCAAATACTATGAACGGCTTGAACCAGATAATGCATGAAATGCAATAGGAACTGAACTATTTACTGGGAACTTCCTGAGTGGCTTTGATGATAAAAAGAGTATTGCTACACGTACTGATTTTTTTTATAAAACTCTTACAAACAATGATCTCAACCGTTTGAGTTAAGTTGATAAAAATTATAAATAATTTAGATATATTTTTTTTGAAAGTCCTCACGTCGCCCTCCCCAGGGGCGGCTCAGGAGGCGACGGCCCGGCCGCCCCCTCTCCTCTTCCTCCTCCTCCGCCTCATCGCCGTCCGAGCGGCCGCAGGCAAAGCCGTGTGACTGCAAGGACGGCGGCGGTAGGACTTCTCGCCGACTGTGAGCTCGAGGGGTCGGGGGAGTAGCCCAGGGCGACGACGGCGGCGGTGACCGTCAGACCCACGGGGTGGGGTATGAGCGCGTGGATCTCCACCGTCAAGCTCGTGCTGTGCGTGGCCATGTGGGTTTTTGCTGAGCGGCGGCGGCGCGGCTGATCGAGCAGAAGAGAAGACAAGAGCAAGTGTGTGCCACTCCGACCGGATCTGACGGTGGGGACGACGGCTGGCGATAGGGACAGCGCATGGAGTGGCGACGGGCGGCCGAAATGGCGGTGGGGATGGCGGCCGGATCTGGCGGCCGGGTGGCGGCTGACGACGGGCTCATGTGCGGACGCCTCAGGTAGCTAGCTCGCTTGCGCAGTAGAGAGCCAGAGACAAAGGAGCGCGCGTCCGTGCGGAGACCATGGAGGTCGTCGTCGCCAGGAGCCACAGGGCAAAGAAGCGTAGGGCCGCGCGGGGAGAAAAGTTGATCCACCATGCATGGCTGAGAGCATTCATGGTGGCATTGGCATTTCGTCGAACAGGTGACGGGGAGGATGGAGGCGGTGAGGTACCTGGTGCGGCTGTGGCTGTAAAGTGGGGAAAGCCATGGCATTCTTCAAGGCGATGGAGAAGGACATCCGCGTGAGCTACCACCTCACCAGGATCGTCAAGCTCATCACCATCAAGCTCTATTCCACCCACACAGGCGCCTGCGTCTTCTACTACACCACCACGTTGCCGCCGACGCGCGAGGCGGCGACTTGGATCGGCAGCCTCTCCTCGGCGACGCCGCGTGGGGCGCCAGCCTGGGCGGCGGCTGCAGGGTGGCGCGGGGGCACAAGGCGCGGTTCTGCCTCATCTTCCTCTGCGTAACGCTGCTCGTGTGCTACCGCGACTGATTGGCCGATACTGCCGGAGCCAAATCTCCCGGAGAAGCGGCCGCCGCAATGGCTGCGGCCTCGGCGGCGGGACGTGGCACCGCGAGGTGCTTGACTCGATGGCGCGCGCGCTGCGACAGACGGAGGAGGATTACTTCGGCGGAGGCGGAGGCGCGCGCAGCGGTTCCGAGAGCGGTGTGTCCGCGGCGTTTTCCATGGCATGTCCGTGGCGGTTTCCATGGCGTGTCCGAGACGGAGCGGGTGTTCAGGAATTTCGACGCGAACGGCGACGAGCAGATCTCGCGGGCCGAGCTGGCAAAGCTGTGCGGCAGCGTGGGCTACGCTGTCACCGACGACGAGGTGGCGCGCATGATGTACGAGGCCACTCCGACGGTGTCGGCTACATCTCGCTCGGGGAGTTCGCCGCCATCAGCATCTCCTCAGCGAACGATGACGCCGCCGTCGAGGAGGACCTGCGCCACACCTTCAGCGTGTTGACCCCGCGTGGCGGGGACCTACCAGACCCCGCGTCGCCCTCCCCGAAGGGCGGCTCGGGAGGCGACGACCCGGAAAGACCGCGGCAGGAAGGAGGGTGTCGGCGACATGGCGGCGGGGTTGGGGACGGCGCTGCGGCGGCGGTGGCAGAGTCCGGGAAAAAGAAGAAATAAAAAAAGAGAGAGAGAAAAAAAGAAAGAAAAGGAAAGAAAAAGAGAAAAAGAGAAAAAAAGAAAAAAAGAAGCGCGTCGGGATCCGACAGACGTGTGCTTGGATCTAGCGGCCGTGTGGCCAGGGCCATGTGGCCGGAGGCGACGCGTCTGTGTTAGCGCTTGGAGAGGTCGGAGCCTGAATGCTGCAACATGAGGAGGATGCTGGAAGGGCGCGTGGTGTGGAGACGTGGCCTGTGACGGAGGTGATCGGCGAGGTGCGGCCTGTGCGGAGACCGGCATGACGCGGCGAGGCATGGCCAACTCACGGTCGCGATGCAAGGTGCCGCGGAGAGGCCTGGCCGTCGGTGGTGGAGGCCGGTGGCCGGAGTGTCGCAAGAAAATGCGACCGTCAGAGGCGAAGGCCGGTGCGGCACGACGAGGCGGAGCCGGTGGCACGCGAAGGCTGGCCAACAGGTGGGTGCCGGTGTAGTGGTGGGCAGAGATAGATTCGGAGGCACGCGTGCGACGACATGGCAGGGGGAGGTGCAACGGTAGACCAGGGTCTTGGGAAGCCTCAGCCGATGGTAATTTCTTTGTCATTTGGAGTGCTTAAAGGGGGTTGAGAGCTCTTGTGTAGGCTTTCGAAGTTATGGTGGCAGTCAGGGGTTGTTTGTATGGTTGTCGGTTTCGCGGCTTGCGCGGACCGCGGCAGTCGACGTTAGCAGCAGCGGTCGGTGCGGTGTGAGGCTGCGTCGATGAAGCGGCACTTGCGGTGATGGCATCGTGTGACGACTAGGCTTGCAGCAGATCGTGGCGGATTGTTCAGCCTTGCTGGGCTACCCGATGCAGCGTATCATCGAAAGACGGCGCAAGCGACTTATTTGGTTTGCTGTCTTGGCGGAGAAGGCTAGACGTGAGGGTGAGGCAACGAGGCCAGCTTGACTCTCTGCGGTGGCTTAGCTGTTCGATGGAGATCGAGGGGGGCAGGTCAACTTCTCACTCGCTATGACGACGACAAAAGAAACAGATCCGTGATGAGGAGTGCAGTAGTAAGCGTGGTGTGGCCCCCATGAAGAGGAGTGCTGCAGCGACGTGTCGTGGCCCTCGCAAGCGGCGAGATGGTGTCCAATGACGGATGTGGTGAGGCCCTCATGCGTTGAGTCCTATGAGAGATTCGGATTTGGTGGTTTTCACCTCGTCGGGTGGGGTTTAGCGTTGCAGCGACATAGCGGCGATGGGTACATCGTGGCGGGAACCCTTTCGGTGCAGTGCGGTCTGTCTTTTCCTAATGTCTAGTTGACTTGAAGCTCTGCTGTAGGGTTTCGACGCTTGGTTGTGTGTAGGTTTGGTGGGTGTTCGATTTTTCGACCGCATGGTATGAGTTGTTTTTGTTGAGTTATGATCCAAATTCAGTTATCCACATATATAGGCCACTTCGTACGGAGCAAAGCAGAGGCTCATCGCCAGAATGTAGTTTTGTATTTTTTTTCTATATCAATAGAACACGAGCTATGTTCTATATTTCATTTCAAAAAATAAATAATTTGGATGCACTCACAGCGTTACACGTAACACGTAGTGATAATAAGAGTTTAATAAGATAAAATTTAGTATGTACAGACTTTTTCATCCAAAAAGAATAAAAGAAGGTGCAGAGTTGATATGCTAGCTAGAATAAACTGTTAAACGATGTACGAAGTACGAACTCGTTGCATGTACAGATTTTTAATAACCAACCTGGATTAAGATTGACGCATTGGATGTTGTCATGACAGGGCAAGCCAATAATATAATAACCCGAATAATTTAGCCCGTAGAAATGTACAATTGTCATCCAGACATGTTACAAAATGGGATATAAGTCAGTTTGAAAGAAAAAAAGAAAAAAATATGCAAACGCGCAATCCAACCTTTGAAAGTTGAAAAATGGTATGATCGAAATGCATAGGCTATTAAAATCCCCTAAATACAAACGAAAAGCCCACACGCGCACACAGACAGGCATCATCACATGGCACACCAATGCAACTGCATTTTAATCCCACAATAAGCTACTCTAAGTTATAATTACAGGAAATAAATTCGCCTGTACAAAAATAGCCGGTCCAAAATCTGTTGGAGCTATAAGCTGGCTACAATCCAGAAAGGACCTTGAAATAATTGAATATTAAATATGTTTGTGAATTGGCTAATGCTTTCTACATAGAATGAATCTGGATATTTTATGGGGGCTGATTTACATGAAGGCCAAAACTATAACATTGGCGCCAAGAAAATCAGCCCTGCTATATATTGTCGTTGGAAGGCCTGTTAGACCATACAATCTCAATCTCTAGTGTTCTTGAGCCATCCTTGCCACCATCATGTCTAAGGCTGAAGAACCCGCTGTATACACCCTCGGTGACAACGTTGTCGATCTGGATCGTAACTCGACCGAGTGTTGACTGCAAATCAAGTGGTAAAATTAGACAAGTTCGAAAGGAATCACATGCAAGGAGCAAAATAAAAAAAGGTAGGATACATGGAAGATACACAATACCTTTCCAAATGTGTTTTTGCTTTTGCACAAGATGTATAGCTTCTGCCCCTTCGGGGGGATGTCAAATAACCAGGTGAAACCCTCATTCCATACTGGGCAGATGCTGTTGTTAACCACCTGACCGTATGGGACAGATAATTAGGAAAAAAATAATATCGGGTGTGCGTCTTCAATAGAAAATTACAACTTGCATAAACAGTAATATCAACTGATAATCTGAATATCCAGCTCTGAAACTATAATCCTCAGTCTCTGCTGTATAAAAATTGAGCCAGCCCACAAATTTTATAGGCTAAAAAGTTGGGCCCATTACCACCCCTAGGTGCAATAGCAAAAGAATCAAGCACATGATAGATAACGAGTACAATAATCTAACAGGAACTTACCTTAGTTTGCCTTGGGGGGCCATTTCCTATTTGCAGGCAACAAAATGCATTCGTACTCCCCATTGTCTGCTTTAAGTTATTCCCACGTAAGATGGTCACTGTCAGGCAACCAGGCAAGCATTGCAGCAAGCTATCAGCTCTCTCATGGAAACTGGGAGGACATGTCTTCATAAGCATTTGTAGTACAGGTATCGCCTCAGCAGAAATCAGAGATTGGGCTTTTGCAATGTCTTCATTCATTTGTGGCCAAGATTCTTTCAGCAAGCAAAGGGTGTCGAGCACACTTTCTTGGGCAGCCTCGTTTCCATCCTTCAGGGCACAAACCAAATGGGGTATGCACAAGGTTGCTGCCTCAGAAAACCGAACTTTTTTAAAGTTGTTGAATATCACATGTATAGTCCTCAAAATAACTTCATTGATGGTTGATGTAGAAAGTAGCTCTCTTTCCAAGGCAGCTGCGAGGAATTGCAGTTGTGATTACAAACATAACAGTTATTATCTAAAAAAACAAATATAACAGTTTGATTGCATCATTAAGCAGTGAAGACACATTAAGCACTTGAAAATTTTATTTTATTACTTGAAACATCTGATCAATAAGATGAACAGGTAGGATATTGAGGGATATCTTGGCAATCATGGAACTAGATATTACTCCCTCCATTCCTAAATGATCATCATAATATATGTGTGTACCAAAACCAAAGAAAGCTAATAACTCTCCATACTACATTTACTCCGGCAACAAACTCGGTGTATACACCATTCTCACTATTTTCTAGTCAATAGCAAATCAAAACATTACATGTTAGTTGCAAATACTTGTACGTATTGATGCATGCATCAATGTTTATTTATTCCAATGCACAAATAACGAATAGACTTAGTAAATGAACACAAGATGCTCAGTTGAGAATATCCTCAAGAAAATTATATGATGATCATTTAGGAATGGAGGGAGTACTCAGCAAGCTCAACAAGTTATGAGAGAAAATATTTTACTAGTATTAAAAAAAGATCATAAAAAAATAGAGCATGAATGCAATCGAAAAAGAGAAACCAACTCACTTCAGCATAATGATCAGCAACTTACCAGTGAGAGATCGGATGAGCTCATTCGACACATATTCTTGAAGTGTATGATTCAAGAATAGATACTTGATTAGAAGAGCAGCCTGTCCTGCAATATCTACATTTGAAGACAGAAGCAATTCCTGTACAACCAAAATGCCCCCAGCCTCCGCAACAGCACGCCTATTTGTCCTGCTGTGCAGAACTAAGCTTTGTAGTGCACAAATAGCAACCATTGTCATATCATCCGTAGGCTGGTCCTCAAGTACGCTTACAAGAGCACGGCAAGCAGATACAGAGTCACTTGCTCTTGCGAGTGCTTCATGCTGGAAAATGTCACCCAGTGCAAGAGTAACCAAGAATTTGGCTGACTGATTCTTAGACTGAGGATCTAACAGGTACTGTGAGAGAGGAGCAATAGAATATTTGGCAACTTTTGTCTCCCGGACCCTTGCATTGTTGATCAGAGCTTCAAGCAATCTTGCAGCGGATTCCTCACAACGATGGCTCTTAAGGAGCTTCAACAGAGCACGCACAGCCCCAGCTTCAGCCATGGCTAAAGCACAGCGTGACTTACTTTTCTCTTGCACAAGAAGAGCACTCAGAGCTATTGTAACAGTACTCTCGATGGTGGAATTCAGCAATCTCACAAGTACAGCTATTGACACTTGGACATAGTTATCAGAGCTATAGCGCAAAACATTACATAATACAAGTGCTGCAGAGTCCCATAATGCTTGACTTGGCTGAGGATCATCTTGGACAATTACCTTTGAAAGTTCGAGAATTCCACCTGCATCTGCTACAGCCTTGGGCCAACTCTGAGATAAGCTCTCAAGCGCTTTAACTGCAGTCTGTTGTAAACTCAAGATTCCAATACCAGCAAGCTGCACCAGAGGGACAACTGCATTTTTCGTAGTGATATCCTGTTGGAAATGCTCCTGCTCTAGAAGATGTGTCAGTAATTCAGTGCCAAGTTGCTGGATTGCTTGAGAGGGAGACTCAAGGAATGATATTAACGGTTCAATTATTTGACTGGGACTTAACTTCAATGCCGCTAGACTCTGAGGTTTTTCTAGAATATTTACAAGAGCTTGCAATGCGCTATGCTGGTCCCACATAGTGACATCTGGGCGACGTAAAAGCAAGAAAAGTGGCTCTACCATTTTTGCTGCAGCAGAACTTTTAGCAATGCCACTGTTGTTTGTCAAAATGCGAAGCAACTCAGCAATCGATGAACTAACAGAAACAGGAACATCAAGAATCATATCAAGCACATGCTCAATAATGCCAGCTTTAACCATCTCAAGCTTGCAGTTGGGACGGTCCTTGCCCAATTTTATGAGAGCACCAATACATGCCTCAACCAATTGGTGATTTGTCCCAGGAACAAAACTAACAAGAAGATCAACAACTTCACTAGTGGCAGCAATCTCTGCATTGTACTCCTCATCCAGAAGTCTATTTAGAGCACAGACAGCTGGTTCAACAACAAAAGTAGAGCCTGACGTCATTAATGATATGAGGGGTTGAAGGCATTCAGAAGCAATTGGTGATGCCCTTATAGTAGAGTTCTCAAAAAGAATATAGCAGAGCTGAGCGGCATCATTCTTAAGTTCCAATGACGAACTGAAGGACAAAATTTTATAGAGGCTTTCAAGTGTAGTGCCTTCTACATCAAACATAGCTGAAGCCTTCGAGATATTCCCAGAAGAAAGTTTGATTAGAGCACCAAGTGCTGCCTGCTGTTCTGTTTCAGTTCCTGACTCAAGCATATCAAGTAATGGCTGAATAGCTTGCCAAGCCACTTCAGTATCTCTTATATTCTCTGAATCAAAGAGGTTCTGTAACGTCCTTGCTGCACTAAGCCTAGAGTTTCTTGAGCCCAGGCGTAAGACAGCTACCAATTGATTTGAAGTGCTAATTGAGGATTCATGGTAAAGCAGATCAGGGTTTGTGTATAAAATCCGTAGTAGATTGATTATAGTAGTTTCAGTTGAAACTTGAGGACTTAAAGATAGATACTTTGTTAAAGCATCCAATACTCCAGCCTCTGCCATAGCTACTTTATTTGTCTCACTGCCTTCTGCTAGTTGAGTCAGAAGGTGCAAAGCAACCAGAGGTGCGCCTTGTCTGTCTGGCATTGGTTTAAGTAGATCCACAAGCAATGGAATGGACCTTCGAGTAGTAGCACTCGTGTGGACATCTTCGAGCTCAAAAAGGCTTCTCAATATTATTTGACTTGGGTTCTCTGCCAACTTGAATTCTTCAGCCATAGCAACAAGGTTTGGCATAGTAGATTCAATCTGTCCAATCATAGCTATAGCACCCATAACTGCACCAGAATTTGCAATAGCAAGCTGTATACCTCTGCTTCCAGTGGAAACAAGGCTAGCCAGCGACTGAGCAGCAAAGTACTTGTCAATGATCTTGTCTGATTTTAGCAACGAAGCTAAAGAAGGTATTGTTCGCATTATTGCTGGAGATTGAACAAGCACTGAATCCTGAAATAAAGTAGCCAAAAGAAGGGCGCAAGTCCATACACTCTCTGATTCTTCATATTGGTCCTGTAAAATGGAACCATTGAGGACCGGGGGAATTTGCCATAGGAGAAGAAACAGTATAATTTGGTAACATAACACAGTAAAATCAAGAAAATAAGAAAAGCTATCAGATAGCTGGTGTCTAGAACAACTAAATGTACAAGGACGATCTTGCTTCTGGACAAAATGCTCAGAATCAGTTGATTATATATGTAGCTAATTAGGATCTTGACCTTGTTTAGTAAAAGTAAATATTGGATTTACTTGGATATTTTATTTTTTGTACAGCTTAGGCACTCCCATAGTACCAAGGAAAAATGGAGAAATCAGGGGGAAATGGCATGATGTCATCCCTAAACTCTCAACACAAACAACATAGAAGTTCCAAACAGTAAGCCAGTAAACATCTTGAATTTAAGTCAACTAATTGCAGTTTAATGATATATACAGATAGTGTAGCAATATAGGCACAGTGAAAATTAGAAAGGGAAGGCAAAACATATTCACCTGTTGATTAGCGGTGTAGCTAGCAAGTTTATCAGATATAGTCTCAACACCACCGAGGTCCATAACAGTAAGTTTACTACTCAAATGAGAAGAACAAATAAGTGAGAGCAACCAAAGTGCAACTGTTTCTTCCAAAACCTTTCCTGATTCAGACACACCCAGAACATCCTTATCATAGTTATACAAGTTATTTTCGGGGTATGGAGTCCAAACTTCAATGTCTAAGGATGTCGGAGCAGAATCTTGCCTCATCATATCAATGGATGCAGATATTAGATTCTTCAGATGCCCTGATGCTTCAATAACATCAATTGAGTGTTCCCTGCTGTGTCTCATTGCAGATATGAGGGTGATGGCACTGCCAATTCTTATTTCCATGTTTGTTGATTCAATAACTCTACCAGCAAGGGAAGCAATGCATCCTTGACTTCTGTTCAAATGCTCACCAAGTAGAGAAGGTTGGTCCTGACATAGGCTTGCAAGAATTTGAATGGCCTTGTCTTGAATCGGTGGAAGCCCAACACTGATACAGCGCACTAAAGGCTCTAAGCTTTCTGGAACTTCAAGAAATGCGGACCACAAGGGGGGGCTAAAGTGTGCACTATCTTTGGTCCTAGCCATCAATGCAAGTACATCCAAGGGATCCAAATTAGTAGCATTTTCTAAATTGATGCCAGATAGACACACCAGCAGTGCATGAATTATAAAATAGCACTGCGAGTAATCTGGAATAACTTCACTGAGGGGGAACTGGTTGAGCAACTGACAGAGCGACCGTGAAGCACTAATCTTTCCTTCCAAGCTTCCCTCCTTAAGTACTCTAGTCAAAGCCAGGACGATATTGCCGTCTAGTGCTTCCTTGGCAATATGTGCATCTGATAGGAAATTTGCCAATGCAGCAATTGTTGTTTCAGCAGCATCAATGGATGGTGACTTTGACATCTCTATTAGAGTTTGCACATAACCTTCAGCTATGCATGACATCTTGTTCTTCAACATGGTATTAGCTGAGTGGGAGAGTGCTCCTAAAGCTCGAGCAGACTGTGTTGCAATAACTTGGTTCCCACTTGTCAAAAGCTTCATGCATGGCTGAATAATTTCATCAGTTGCTAAGATATCACAAATATCCTGACGGGTACTGAAAATATCAGCCACCACAGTTGCAGCTTGTTCCTGAGTTTCTTCATTTGATGACTCAAGAATATCAATGAGAGATCTAAGCCCTTTATTAGCTGGAGCTCCATTCTGCACTAGATCTCTCTGGGAAGCCATCACAAGGACATGCCCAAGAACTGTAATGGCATGGGCCCTTGTGCTAAGAGAGTCACTGAGCAGGAGTGCTCGTAACTGATTAATTGTGGCAGAATCAGCAGACCGTATAATCTTCTTGAGTGCTTTAGCTGATGCCTCTTGTCCATGAGGGCTACCACTCTTTAGAAGCCAAAGCAATGCAAGAACTGCCCCAGCACTCTCGACACATGCACTGATATCATCACTGTGACAACACAAGTTCCACAAGATATGAGCTGCATCTTCTTTTGCTTTTTGAGATCCTGTCTCCAGTAGCTGGACAAGTGGAGGGATACCTCCAGCAGCGGTTATTGCCCACTTACTGTCATCTACTTCATCACTCAAGATAGCCAATAACGAAACTGCATACTCCTGATGCTGCTCACCAGAAAGCCCAAGAAATGATATCAGCAACTGAGTTCCTTCTCTCTTTCCTAGAGCATCCCATATTCCAATACCATCAGAACACAAGCTAGTTAAAGCATGAACAAGATTTTTCTGCACATCAGCAGAAGCCATAGTGATCAGCCCAACAAGAACTTTCTTTGCATTTGAGTGATTAAGCCTACCAGACAGACATGCATTTCCATATAGACTGGCTAAAGCCTCAAGAATACGATCAAGCACAATATTACTTTCATAGGACTTTAGGAGCACAATCAAAATATTTTCTATCTCAATTGGATCAAAAGTTTTACCCTCACTGCCACAAAATACCATCAATGTATATGCAAGTGCACCAAGAATGTCAGCGAGGGGAACAGGTGGATGGGGTGCCTGGCAGAGTTCTCCAAGATAAAGCAACAAAGAAGTTGTTCCACCACAGATATTTGATAAAGCATGAACAGCATGACTTTGTAGAGAATGGCAAGTATCCCCACGCATGCACTCTTTTGAAGGAGCTACAACTGCTCTAATCAGAACAGGAATGCCACCAGCATCTACCACAGCCTTCTTTGCAATACTAGACTTGGAAGATAGAGCCTCCAAAGCATCGGCCGCACTTTCACGAACTGAAATGTCATTGTCTCGATTTAGGAGGCGAAGAAGAGCCTTAACAGCCCCGGCATCTACAATTTTGGGGATGCTATCACCAAAGGCAGATACCAACCGTGCTAAAAGGGAGGCAGCATTGGACTGTGAAGTAGTATTCTTGGATGAAATAAGGCCAGTTATAATTTCTACTCCACCAGCTTCAAGATTGGCCCTCCAATAACCATCTTTGTCTCCACAGAGATTCCTTAAGGAACCAGTGACAAAACCCTCAACTACTCTATCTTGGTGTGACCTAGATTTGAGCATGTCCCAGAGAGTTGGAACAACACCTTCTGTCACAAATATTTTCATACCTATATGATCATCTGAAAGTCCACCAGAAGACACTTCAAAAATAGCTTCAGCAGCTGCCTTCTTTGCTTCAGTGGATTCAGATTTCAAAAGAGAGAGCAAAGGTGGTATGCAACCTCCTAACAGGACCTTCACACGCAGGTCCTCTTCCTTGCAGAGTGCGCTAAGTAGTGCTGCAGCATTTACTTTTGCTACAGATGTCCCACTTCTAAGGATAGATATAAATAGTGGAATCGCCTGAGAATGGCTACCTATCAAAACCCTTGCTTCCTTTTTTTCTTTGGCCAGTTCAAGTAATCTTTTAGTCGTCACTTCTTTCTCTGATAGAGATGTCATGCTAGCATGGAGTTGCTCCAACAATTGAGCAACTGTGGACATCGCACTTTCAGGATCATCTACTTCTGCAAGATCACTTCTATCCCTATATAGCAGAGAAGTAACAAATGATGATTGCGGTACCAGTCCATCAAAGTACATAAATAAATACATGAAATAAAGAGATGGAAAATGCTTAAAATTAACACAAGAAATTACAATATGGTAATGTAGAAAGTCCAACCTGGTAATTTAACTTTGCAAATCAAAAGATTGTATATATTCCATTCTACCAGCACGTATTAATGAAAAAAAAGAAGGAAAAAAGAGCCTATGTTATACCTTGATCTAGAAGATGACGTGGATGGTGAAGGTGAAGTAGGTTCTCGGTAGTCTCGCCGTTCCGATGAGTTGGAACTCGGCATGATTAAATAGTTGCAACTTTTACCGTCTCAATTTTTTAATATGTCCACCTACAGTATAACAGGGAAGTTATTTAACATAACTTTGACATGGTACCAAAAGAAAGAAAGGAAAGTTACCACTTATATCATATGATTACCATGACAAGAAGATATTCCTGTTACTTCAACAGCAAAATAAAAGATACATATAACCACTGCTAGCAAAAAGAATATTTGCATATTCATGTTCATGGACACTTGTGAATGGAGAAAACAAAAACCTCAAATACAAGACATAACCATTCCACCAACTCCAATACAGTCTGTTGAATAGCAATGCAAATAATCAACCTCTATTACTTCAAAGAGCCAACTTCATTCATGCCGCTGTAGCTCATTGCCCAACAACTAATTAGCCGCTTTACTATCCATCAGTTTTTCCCTCAAATGCACGATTGCCATGATCTGCGGCCCACCCCAACCCCCCGTGCCAGTCCATCACATCTCTGCTTTCCCACCTGTTCCCTCTCTTCTTACCCGACCAACGCCACCTCCATCTCCCCTTCCCATCTGCTCCTCTTCCTCCTCCCTCTCTACTCCCCATTCCCCAACTGCTGCCATCACCACAACTCTCCTTGAGGAAGCCACCTATGCACAAGAAGCGACCACTGAGGAGCTCACTGCCTTTGACACGCTGCTCACGTGGCCGGTGTCGACAGAACCCGCTGGCTTAACAGGCACAAGATTGCCTGCGCCTTCCCATGCCCTGATGCCACCTCCCATCACTCCTACACCACCCATTCCTGCCAATTAATCTGCCATTATGCACGCTACCACCACCTTGACAAGCTAATGCCGCCATTTGTCGAGCAAGCTGGAGTGCCGCATCCACCTCTTTGCACTCAGCGAGCGCAGAACACCGAGGCAGAGGCCATCCTTGTCGTGACTTGTGAGACAGGTGGATGATTTCAGGCTTGACTGTGTGAGATTGAAGATGACCAACCCCTTACCAGCTCCTCCTCTTGAGATTCCTCAGCACTTGCTACAAATGATCTCAAGAAAACACTAGTGTATCGTCCAATTTTGCAAGAAAAAGTGGTGAGGTTACTCCCACTAATTTCCCCGCCTACCGCTCCACAGAAGAAAATTCACCAGCTCTTAAGAGGGAGAGAGAAAGCAATATTCCTTTGGAACTTTCCCCAGAGTTGTATGCCATCTTCTCACCGATCTCATTCCTTACACAATTGAAAGAGAGTACTCCATTATCACGGTTCATACATCGGACACCGATTGCCATAGTGCCATTTTGAGCATTCCTCGAACTTGGCAGGCTGAGGCCGCAAGGGCGCAGGCTGAGGCGTCGACTCCGGGGCGCAAGGTGACATCAGCGCATAGCGCGTGTGCACAGTGGCAGAGAACAGACAAAAAATGATGCATGGCGAGTGCTGAAGTTCTTGTAATTCGAGATTGCACTTATAATAGATTCAAAGTTCATATTACTGAAAATGAAATGTGTAGCAAGAAAAAAAATTAAAGTAAATTTCATAAAAAAAACTACAGCTAAGCGAAGATTCCCCATGTAAATTTCCTGGTTATAGACTTTAAAAGTAATTTTGTAACAGGAAAATTCTTAGCAGTACATAGGCAACGCTGTAACAGGTGAAATCATGCTGCTAGAATGCAGATTCTGCAGCACTGTTCTAATTTCTATGATATTATATGCTTCCGCGTCCAACTCTAGTACACGAATCTAGAAAATATGGCAAAATTTGGGGAACTTCCGAAC
The DNA here is from genome assembly GCA_019925245.2 of Oryza australiensis. Taxonomy (NCBI): domain Eukaryota; kingdom Viridiplantae; phylum Streptophyta; class Magnoliopsida; order Poales; family Poaceae; genus Oryza; species Oryza australiensis. The sequence continues at coordinate 3,711,272 of JAIFGZ020000540.1, read as the reverse complement.
AACCAACGTTTTTCCCGTGATAGATCAAGGAAAGAAAATTGGGGCCTGACCGCCTGTTCATCCTCTATTTCTTGTTTGGTTTCTGTTTTTCTTCCATCGAGAAGAGCTCCTAACGGCTGCTGCCACCACACATGAGCCCCCTGCGGGCGTGGCTCATGCTGGCTGCCGCCCTGGTCAGTGTCACCAGGACTCCGGCTCGCCGCATGGCCGTGTCGTGCCGCCGGCCCGCTTGGCGTCAGCCGCCGTCGCCACTCGCCCGAAGAGAACCAGAGATGAGGGGAGTTTGGAACTAGGTTAGTCAGCCGTCAACACAACAATACAACATTTACACAACACACAAGCTGACCAGCCATGGGCCTACGGTTCGAGCCGCTGCGGCCCAGCAGTGAGCCATCGAGCGCGTCTCCGCATTGCCGCAGCGACGCCGGCGAACGCTGGGGGTACTCGCGGCCGGCGCTTCGCCCTACCGGAACACTCCGCCACTGCGCGTGCGGCATTGCTTGTGGGTGGGCGGCGTCGGAGGTCTAAGGTTTGCTCGGCTGCCACCGCCGCCGCCGTAAGCCGTCAGGATCACACGGAACCCCGCAAAATCTCGCCGCCCTACATCCCTGCGTCGCCGGCTGGCCACCGAGCGCCGAGATCTCGGCCACCACACTCGTCGCAACCACCGCTCGGCTAGCCGAATTGTGCGCAACGTCGCATCCCGTCCCGTCGCGCCGCCAACCGCCAAAACAACCGATGTAAGACTAGAGAGCTGGGACTCACCAGATACCGGAGACGGTGGCCGGCGGCGGCGGCGATTCCCCTCGCTCCGCTCACTGCGCGGCGAGGTGTGTCACAGTGCAGGAGAGAGAGAGAGGGGGGGAGGTGAAGAGGGGGGAAGGGAAGTGGAGTAGAGAGAGAGAAAGGGATGGCTTTTTTGCGGAGCAGCCCTGTCGTTGTCATGCTATTCTGGAAAAAGGACAGCCGGCTTTTGTGTGGTGAAAATATGAACCATCGTATTCGTTTCCCATTTTTTTTAAAAAAAATCCGATTGCAACAGTAGCTACCTAGGAAACATTGATTGTGACTGAATTCTTCAATATATAGTAATGGGCGTGGCGTAATTTATATTGCTACTTATTATGACACTTTATTGATAACCACTATCTTTATTCTTATTCAAAAGAATATTGAGTGAAGAATCGTCGTCATTTTTCTACTCTATCTTTTATCTTTATTGAGCTACAGTAGTTAACTATGTTTTTCGTTGTTTTATATAACAGTTAGTTACGATAGAGACAGTAGATAGTCAAATAGATCAAAATAATTACTTTTTTAATTCAATGCTAAACCTGTATTCAAAATTATATGTAGTACTTTCATAAAGTACAATCTTGTATTATTTATTTGGTAAATCTATTATACCACATTGCAATGTACATCCAAAGAAATTATACATTGATAATCATAAAATAAAATAAATTAAGTAGATAAAAGAGATATTGGATCGAAATGTCAAACCTAATTAATCATTGTTTCATTCGAGATCTCTAACAACCAAACCACCGGAACTTTTTTACGATCACAAGAAAAGGAATTAAATGCTTTATCATATAATGACAATGGTTAGCTGGTGGGTGATTTTCTTCCATTTGTTTCCAATCTAGCCGGTAGGTGGTTGATTCAGCGTGATTAGCACCTTTGTCCTACACAAGACCCCAACGTGGGACCATCGACGTCATACCGTCGAAATGGAGGGACCAATCTGCAAAAAATACGCCTCAAAGCAGTGATTCCCCGTCGTCCTGGCTGGCCGGCCCACCTGGCGACCAACGGGCACGTGGGGAGACCCCGGCCGGCCCAACGCCTCGCGGGGCATGGCCCACTGACACGTAGGCCCGTAGCCTTTCTGGGGTATGTGGGGCCCATTTGTCAGTGTGTGTGGGCTTGTACGCCGAAACGGTCGTTCGGCTCTGGTTGGACTGTAGATGGTGTCAGGCATGTGGGGTTGCTTTTCCTCACGTGCTGCCGAAAGCTAACTGGCTCGTTTGTGGGTCCCACGCTGTCAGGGACTGTACGATCTGATCGAAGCAAAAGGCTAACGGTCTGTACAGCCCGTATTACTCTAGCGGAATTAATCTATTTGGCGTCCTCCTCCCTCCTTTTGTTTGAATCGCATCCATTAGCCAAAAATCACGTCCACTGATTTTCGAAAACTGATACAAATAATATCCTTCACTAAATTAAAAAATAATTTTCGTTAAGGTGACAGATTGATTATGGATGATTTGTTGAGTCAGCAGATGGAACATATATGATAAAAAACTCTCCTTTCTCCGTTCTCTTTTCCTTCATTTTTTTCTTTTCCATCTTTCTCGACAGCAGTGAAATAATGGTAAGGGCATAAGGCGACGATAATGGGTAGCAAGGAAGGAGGTCCAGCACCCGATGACACCAACGATGCGTGCGAGGAAAGAGGGAAGTAGGATGAGGACGTGCCGACCTTGCACGCCCACACAATCAAGCTTGGCCTTGGCCCCCACCGCGGCATCCACGATAGGCTCGTCGAACTCTACCTCGCGGACGCTCCTCGACGAGTTCTTGGACGAGGCCGTGTTGTTGTTCTTTGCCATGGTGGATGATCGTGGCATGTCCATCAGTGTTTTGAATATATGTCTTTCTCGTCGTTGTTTTCGGATGCGATATGTTGGCCCTCGTGCCAAAGGCCTCCGTTTCCCGCCCTTAGCTCCGCCGCCTACGACGTCACGCCCAACCGCCGTGATGGCCTCTAGTCCAACGCCTGGGAGGTTGACCTCCTCGCACCCTTCTTCTCCCTCGAGAACGACGACCCCTCCTCCTTTCGATCCGAGCACGACTGGAGAAGCAACGCTCGGGCATGGATGAATCAACTCGACGCAGGGGCAACATTTGGGATGTTGATGCGAAAACCCTCTATGCCGACATATGTCGTCCCTCTAGCATTGAGCTCGCTAGATCCAGGGCGCATGGTGATGGAACTGAGGAGGTAATCACGGTAGGAGACGATGGCAGACAACATGTAGTACTAGAGCGGGAAGACGAGGCCAGGATTGCTGATACAGAGGCGGACCATGAGATCAAGGTTTACGACTAGGAATGAGGACAGGTTGACGCGAAAACGAGCGAATAGCACGAGGAAGGGGAGGAGCGAGAGTGTGTAGACAAAGAACACGTGGAGGCAGGGACATGGTGTCGATGGCTCTCTTGTCGTACGCCCCCGATCCGGACATCATCATCGAGAAGGATGACATATGGGCCCATCCGCTGACTTAGCGAGTCATCCACGGCCAAGCCTACACATACATCACTTCTACGTGCCATATGCCTAGCATGCAGTTTGTTGGTCGTTGACTCGCTGGAGAGTACTGTATTTTATAAATAAGTTTATTAAAAAGTACAACTTTTCAGTTTTATATTAATATATTTAATTCATTCGTTCATATCATCGAATATTATTATCGAACCCAATTAATACATTATTTTATGTGTTTATGTAAATTTTGTACTATCATGACATGTGTGTGTCTTTTTTAAAAAATAACAAAAGTATCCGTACGTTGTAACGGATAAAAAATATTTTATTTATATAAACCTAGCAATGTATGTGTGTTACAACAAAATATAAATATATTTTAATTAAATTGTATATTATTCGGTTGGTTGTATGAGGAGGTTAATGGAAAAAACTATATGTAAAACATTTTATTTGGTTAAGTGCTTGATTGTCCGTCTTCCAATGAAAAAAACAACTTTATTTACGAGGCTAAGACAGTCTTTAAGCATCATGCGTAGATGAATTTTTATGCAAGAAAACCCAAAACCGCTGTCCACTCTGCTTGTGTGAGAGCGACCAACGATATGAGCCTGACCTTAAACCTGTGCTTTGACATGAGAGTCGAGCCCAAGACATGAGGATAAGACATGAGGATGAGGAGTGCTACTAAAGTCACCTAAACCGAAATATGGGTAAAACATGACCAGCTAAAATTTATAAAGTGCACAACCGGTCATCGCTGAAAACAACAAATGAATAGCTAACATGTTTGGGTTAAACATTTTGCACAACACAACATCACATACACATGTGAAAAAAAATGTATTGGTTGATAAAATTAATCACATCCACTAAGGACATCACCTACATTATCTTATCCGATCTATCTGTACCGATATGAATCGGTGAAATCAAAGAAAAAGCAAAGGAAAGTAAATGAAAAGCGTAGCATCATCTCAATCGGGGCTCTCCGCAAGCTGCTCGCAGGCTCACATCATGTGATGACGGATGATGGATTGAAGCGCGACACAAGTGGGCTCGGTTTTGTGCTCAGCCCATGCAGACACGGCCAGGGCAGGTCGTCTGGCTAATTAACAGCGTACGTACAATCGTACATCGTCAGAGTCTCTCATACTCGGTCAACCGACGCGTCATGACACAGACGTGCGACGGAGATTACGCAAAAACATCTTTAATAGTAAAAAATTATATGACTAAATCTAATTTTTATAATAATAAAGATTTGTATGATTAAATTAATGACATAAAAAGGGGTTATAATGTGCTATAAAATAAAATTTTATTTACTGTAGGAAATATAATAACATTGGTTTTGAATTATTAATTTAGTCATGATAAATACAATATACTATAACCGGATTTTAAACTTGATCTATGATTTATAGTTACGATTGTTTAAATTTTATTATACGGCTCATAACTTCCATCTCATCAATATCAAATATTGAAAAGAAATAAAAGAGAAACGAGCGTATGATTAGGGAATGCTTCTACCAGCGTGAGCGGTGGTGGGCTGGTGGCTACAAGACGATCGAGTTTACCCGTGATGACCGTAGCGCATGGCCATGGCCAGCTGGATGCGGATGTCATGCATGGCGAGGATGTGAGCACACGTGTAGGAATAGCAATCGGACATAGGTGGAAGCGAAGCGAACGACATACTTAGGCCAAAAAAAACATGTTCATTTTTTATATAATAGTAGAGATAGCTTAATAATTTTGTGATCATTATTCAAGAATACAAAACGAATAAACCTCTACTATTATTATAAAGTTAAAAAATATATTTAAAATAGTTTTTTTCTAAAAATCATATATATACTATAAAGTTTTCATGAAAATCACATCATTTAAGACCTCACTCATGAAACGTCTCGTGTTAATCCGTTCTTTCACAAATTTTAAAGAAAAACAGTCCATTCTTATTTATTAGCTTACTAGTATACGCAATTCTTTGTATCTACATGCGTTTGTGGTTTAGATTTGAATTTCTGTTAAGAGATATATGTATTCAATGTCTTACCCGTGCATATATATATATATATATATATATATATGCTGACTAATTTAAACATTATATATATATGTGGGGTCATATCTTTTACAGTGTAGGCATGTAGCGGATGAAATACAAGGGGATATCATCGTTGCCGAGCTTGTTTGTTTTGTAACTTTCTAAGGGAAGGGGATTAAGAGTTTAGACGAGGATATTGATGATGAGATTAATATAAAAATTTAATTTTTAAGTTTTAGTCTTTTGTTTGATAGAGGTGATGAAAATTGATAAGAAGTTTAGTTAGAAATTAAATATTTAATGAAAATGAACGGTTGTGATTTGTTTACCCAAAGTAAAGAAAAGTTTCCCTCTCAATTACTACCCTCAATTACTTACTTTTACTCAGGTATTAAAAAGAAGAGAGTTCCTTCCTCAATTTTCTATTTCTATCTCACAAAAACTCTCATGTCTCCGAACCAAACAAAACAGTTAATAGCCTCTTCCTTTAAACTCTTAATTCCTCGTAAAAAAGGTCCCCAACCAAAGACAAACAGACTGGTGTTGGCTCCCTTGCTCGCACTTGTTTGTCACGGATTAATGGTTTATTTTCTTTTATTATTGTTTGGAGAGATTCTGAGATGTGATTGTAATCGCAAGGGAGTCTGAATATATACCATCCGTACTAAAATTATTATATTAGTTATGGGGGTAGTTCGTTTGTTAGTTGACTTTTTTTCATATCTATCAATTATTTTTTGCCATATCTTTTTTAGAAATTGGTCCCAACGAGTAGTCTTGTTCAAAAAATATACTCCTACTATCTCTATATCCCTCTATTCCAAAATATATGACACTGTTGACTTTTCATGTAACATTTAATAATTCATCTTATTTAAAAATTTAATATAAATATGTAAACGTATAAGTTAAAATTATAATTTTTTAATAATAAAACAAGTCATATCAAAATAAATGATATATATATATAATAAGTCAAATGGTATGAAAAATCAATGATGCTGTATATTTTGAAATGGAGGGAGTATTTCACTATATGGGGTGTGGATGACAAATAAGTATTGGAATGGCATAAAAGGCAAATAAAGAATAGTAATTCTCCTATTGTTCGTAGAATATTATATGTTTGCCATAGTAAGCTACTGTGATGTTCCTAAATTAGTGGGCACAGATTAAAAGCTCAACAACCCTCAAAATGCTTGAGCAGTTTGTGTATTTCAACGATTAGTGGTTAGTGGAGCCTCTGGATTCATTTCCCTTTGTGCAACATGAAGGACGTGGAGTACACAGCATCTGTTACGTTCATGCGAATATACGAGTCAAATCAAAACAGAAATGGCAGTAAGCAATAGCCTACGATTCATTTTCAGCACGAATGCGTGCCACCATTCAAAATAGGGAGAGATTTTACAAGAATGATACTATAACAGTAGCATGTTACTTTCATCCACAACAGTATTCCACTCAAAACAGAAAGAATGCCGGTAACCAAGATCCAGAAAAGCATGAATTTGACAGGGACCAATTCTATCTGTACCTATGTTGTGTAATCACTATAGTATTCTGAAGAAAGGTAGAATGCACAAACACAGATGCACAAACCCATATATAAATAGCCACCTCTACTTTCCTTCTTCTTTCATTCTCTTTCCCTCATCTCCTCTTCTTCCGAAGGAGCTCACCATCCCTTACCCGGCCGGAGAGCTCCGACACTAGATGTGACCATTTACATATGGGTTTTATATTTTTATTTTATTTTATTTTTGCTGATTAGGATACCACGTTAATTAAACTATTTATTCATGAACTTAATATTATCTGGTTTTATAAGTTAGAGGGTCAAGATTTGCGGTATCACGTTCAGCAATACGATTTAAACTCGCTGAAAAAACAAGGGACGTAAGGTGGACTTATTCCATTGCGATGCACGTCCAGCCCGTATTAATTTGGCGCAGTCAAGGTTCCCGCGAACGTGCAGGCTGGATAAGAAGAGGGAATCCTACACGAACTCGAACAAGCTAGGACAGCAGCCAATGCTATAAATCCAACCGGCCGGCGACACACACCGCGCTAATATTTCTTCCACCGGAATTCCGATCGATTCCTCGCGCCGCCGGCGATCTGGACCATCTGGTCGGTTGAGACATGAAGGAGCGGCGGGACGCCGGCGTCGATGTGGACCATGAGATGATGGGCACGGTGGTGTTCTCCGCCGCCGCAAAGCCGTCCGAGTCAGCCAACTATGGCCGCCGCCGGCGCCGCAGCCGCCGTCGCGGCGGCGGCGGCATGCCGATTGTAGTGGCCCGCGTGGCCGAGTACGTCCTCCAGGTACCCACGTGTCTATATACGTACGCATATACGTACGTATATGTCACTACTACGTTCTATATGCCCGTGCGCTCGCAGTTTGTGAGTTGCTGGAGTATTATTATATAAAGTTTATTACAACATATTAAAAAACAATTTTATAATTTTATAATAAGCTAATTTATTCGTTTGTATATTGAAAAAAAGATAATCCATCATTCATCATTCACTGAGAATAGAGATATCAAATTTTACGCGAGAAACACTAGTACAGAATCTTCCATTCGTAACGGGCTCAAATATGCCTAGAGTACTCGGGCCGTCAGAACGAAGTCATCTCAATCGGACCGTCATTTGCACCGTTGTAGATGTACTCGTACAACCCCAATTGCAAATAGCCCGTCAGCAATGAAACTCATCTGTGACGGGCTCAGATGTAAGCCCAATTGAGATAACCTAGGATATCTCAATCGGGCTATAATACCGAGCCCGTTAGAGATGAGGGCCATCGGTGACGGGCTCAAAAATAAGGCCCGATTGAGATGACTTTAAAGCCCATCACCGATGACTCATATCGGTGTCGGGCTTTCATTGAAACCCGTTAGAGATGTCTGTGACCCGTTACAGATGTCGTTTAACTGGCCCAATTGAGATATAGTTCGGACACACTATAAATGCACCAGCAATCGCTGTCTGAATTCATTCCACTGTTCACTTTTTTGGTGGGAGGTTGAAGGGGACGAATTTTTGTTATTTTTTAAAAAACTAGAAGATATTAGAAGTAAGTATAAAGGTTGATTTTTTTACAGTATGATAACTAATATTTTGTTAAATTTTGTAGTGATGGATCGAAGTTGGATGAATGCGACAACTTTAAAGTGTCATTGCAAGGAGTATAGAGATGACGTTTTAAGTTTTATGAACGTCGCGGAGGAGGATAGGAGAAGAAGAAATAGCAAATACATGTGTTGTCTATGTAGAGATTGCAAGAATGAGATTTTGTTTAGCGAAGAGGAGGTACACTCTCACTTGATACAACGGGGATTCATGAAGGACTACACATGTTGGGTAAAGCATGGAGAGACAGAATCGGATAATGGTGCAGCTGCAGACAGCATCGGTGCCGACAATGATGAAGATGAAGATGAGCGTGACATGTTTATTCCATCTTCATTGGACGGTGAAATGGTTGATGTGGATCCTGATATGCTGCAAGAGATGTTACGTGATGTTGAGGAGCAAGCTCACAACGAGAGAGATTCGATGAATTTCAGCCGTTTGGTCAGTGACTCCGAGACACCTCTATACGCCGGATGCAAGACAAAGCACACCAAATTATCAGTTACCTTGGACCTAATGAAGCTGATGGCAAGTAGTGGATGGACAGACAAAAGTTTTACATAACTTTTGAGAATATTGAAGGCCATGCTTCCTGAAGAGAACACATTGCACGAAACGACATATGAAGCAAAGCGGGTTACGTGTCCCCTAGGGTTAGAGGTTCGTAGAATTCACGCTTGTCCAAACGATTGCATATTGTACCACAAGCAATATGCGGACCTAGAAGCTTGTCCTGCGTGTAAGGCTTCTCGATACAAGCGAAAAAAAGTGCGGGGAGGGAAAGAAGTCAAAGCGGGGTGGTCCGGCGAAGGTTGTATGGTATTTACCCATCATTGATCGCTTCAAGAGAATATTTGCCAACCCGAAGGAAGCAAAATTAGTGCGGTGGCATACCGAAGAGAGAACAAATGACGGTTTGCTAAGGCACCCAGGATTCGATTCAATGGAGGAATATTGATCGAATGTACAAAGACTTTCTTCCGACCCCGAAACATGAGGATATGTTTGTGTACGGATGTCATGAATCCTTTTGGAGATATGAGCAGTTCCCACGGCACTTGGCCCGTCCTTATTGCGAACTATAACCTCCCGCCATGGTTGTGCTTCAAAAGGAAATATATTATGTTGTGCTTGTTAATCCAAGGTCCAAAACAATCGGGCAATGATATCGATGTATTCCTAGAGCCTGTTATCGATGATCTTGAGATTCTTTGGAAAGAAGGCGTGGATACTTGGGATGCATATGTCAGGAGAACTTCAAGCTACGAGTTCTACTATTCTGCATCATTAATGACTATCCGCACTGGGCAATATTTCTGGACAAACCGTGAAAGCAAAGAAGGCCTGCTCCGACTGTATGGAACATACACGCAGCAGGTGGCTGAAGAAATCCAGAAAGATGGTTTACATGGGTCATAGGAGATGGCTCCCACTACGTCACGCTTTTAGAAGAAAGAAGAAAATTTTCAACGGTAGGAGAGAACTTGAAACTGCTCCCAAGGATCTGTCTCGAGAAGAGGTCCATGACATGGTCAAAGACATAACTAATGAGTTTGGGAAGAAAAGAAAACGTGGCAAGGAAAATGATAAGGCTATGTGGAAGAAGAAATCCATATTTTGGCGGCCACCATACTAGAAAGACCTTGATGTCCGACATTGCATTGATCTAATGCATGTAGAGAAGAACGTTTGCGACAGTTTGCTCGGGCTGTTGCTTAATATGCGTGGAAAGACAAAGGACAGCTTGAATTCTCGCCTAGATCTGCAGGAATTGAACATTCGCAGTGAGCTTCAGCCTGTTATGGATGAAAAGACAGGAAGAGTGTACCTCCCACCTTGCCACACGTTGTCGAAGAATGAAAAGATCGCAATCTTTGTCATGCCTGCGATATTAAGGTTCCTTCGGCATTCGGCAAGGATAAGTAAATACGTTAAATTGGAGGATCTAAAAGTGGTTGGAATAAAGTCTCACGATTATCACGTGCTGATCACACAGATCTTACCAGTTGCTATCAGATGTATTCTACCACCCAAAGTGCGTCACACAATCCAAAGTCTTTGTGTCTTCTTCAATGCAATCGGCCAGAAGATTATAGACCCCAAAGATCTAGATCAGATGCAGGCTGATATTGTCAATACCCTGTGTCACTTGGAGATGTATTTTCCACTATCTTTCTTCGATATCATGGTTCATCTCCCTGTTCATCTAGTGAAGCAAACAAAAATATGTGGCCTAGCTTTTCTAAGGGAGATGTACTCGTTCGAGAGGTATATGGGAGTTCTTAAGTCGTACGTTCGAAATAGAGCAAAACCAGAGGGGAACATCATTGAAGGGTACACGACGGAGGAGGTTCTTGAGTTCTGCAACGACTTTATGGCCGAGACTGATCCTATCGGAGTTCCTGCGTCTCACCACGAAGGAAGGTTAGCAGGCCTTGGCACAATAGGCAGAAAAAAATTGTTCCCGATCAAGCTACCTATGCGTAGGCTCATTTCGCTGTGCTACAACATATGGCTGAAGTAACTCCATATTTTGAGGGGCATCTAGCGAAAGTTCGACAAGACAACATGGGTTGATCAGACATGTGGATCAACAGAGAACATACTACTCACTTCAATGAATGGTTCAAGAATCGTATCACACGATCGACTGATGACCCAACTGAGATAATACGAAGGTTGGCAAGGGGCCCAAGCTGGGATGTTAACACATGGCAAGGGTATGATATCAATGGATACATATTCTACACCGTCACACAAGATAACAAAAGCACAGTGCAGAATAGTGGAGTCCGTATAGATTGTCATGCCCAGAAATTTAGCCAAATTTCTAGACTATTTTGTGTATTAAATCCCTGTCCAGGAATCAGCCAGGGTACACAAAATGACAAATCAATAAACAGATCCAAACGTAGATAAAGCGTAAAATACTTACAGAAGAGGCACTTAGTCCTCGCACCCGAAAGAAAACAGCAGGAGCGAACAAAGGCGATCCTAGCGGGGCTTCAGCTCCACTCCACGAGCAAACTCAACGGGATCGAGCCTTGATCTTCTAAATCCATCTTCACTCAGAGCACCGCACTTCCGGGAAAAGGGGAAATAGCAAGGCGAGTACAACCACCGTACTCGGCAAGCCACACGGAGAAATGTAGACGTGCAAGGGGAGACAAGAGTGGCTCGGGCTATTTTGTATAAAAGCGATTGTAAAACCTTTCTAGTTCAAAACAGTAAAACAGTTGATTAATTTATTAAATCAATATTAATCATCCACGAACAACGCTATACCACGTTGAACAGGCCCAACCATTCCACCGAACTAAACCGGTTTCATTAAGTCAAATTATTAAATGTGGGACTAATCATGGTGAATCTGGTTGATCGCCCATAACAGCGGGCACGACTATTCGAATAGTTTTACTCGCCGAGGTGTACAAGCTGTACCCACAAGACACGATTCCACACATGTTGCCATGCCCCGAAGCACCACCGCGGTCGCAAGGGAAATCGTGACAAGACCCTTCACACAACTTCCCCGACCAAGCGACACCACACTAAGGTTTCGCCCCTACCCCTATGCCGGGGTAGGCGGCCCCTCGGTGCCTTGGTGAATCCGACGGCCGCATAGACCTTGCCCGGTCCATCCGAACTCCATCACGCCCACCCTTGCCGGATGCGTCGGCCGGGAAAAGCTACACTATAAGTCCAGTAGTTGCCCATGCGCTTGTGGTAAATCTGTAAGTCTTCCGGGGTTTCCCATGAACCGGTCCTTAATTGCCATGGGTGCGACAAGCAAAACCATGCACCCACACCCACCATTTAGTCATATTTTAATTAACCAAGAACCTTTGCCAAGGTACCTCCGTGCGAGACCGTCATTTCATGTGTCTATCGGTTAGTAGTAAAGTTCTCCCATTATTGTGAGCTAGTGTAATTAAGCATGACTAAGCATAAATATTCCTAGCGAGTCACATAAGTGATTCAAGCTAGTCAAATTAATCACCCAAGTTGACAATGGATGAATATCAATTAAATGAGGCACAAGCGATCAGATAGGTATTCCCGGTTCCCATGTAATTAGCAAAACAATGCAATTTTATTTTCAAACAATAAATAATTTTATAATTTGGGATCAATATGCGTCAAGGAAGAATGTGACTTGCCTTGCTTCTTTAGCTGACCTTCTCTTCTTCGCGAACACGAACTCCCAAAACGGCGAAGTCTACACGCTGGCATGCAAAACGAGAAAAACTCTAATAAGAACCAAATAAACAGTACATGGAAAGTAAACAAACATGTAGAGCTCAATTTTAGATGAATTTTGCAATTTGAATGGCCCAATTTGGAGTTCGTATGGATTAGAAATGGATTTTAGAAGTTTTAGGCCATTTAAATGAATTCTGGGAATTAACTTGATTTATTGCATAATTATTAATTGATTTCTCAAGGAATAGGTATACGCTGACATCCGCAAAAGGCCGGTGCTGACACACGGGCCCCAAGAGTCAGCGACACAAAGGAGCGGCCCTCCGAGGACCAAGTCCAAAGAGGTAAGAATACGGGCGGAAAGGAGGAGGTGAACTGGACTTCTCAGGGCTAGGCCAAGGAGAGAAAATGGACTTTGACGATGGAGAAAACCTATGGACCTGCGGCCGAAGAGGGAAGGAGAAGATTTGGACTTTTCTCTTGGGGAGGAAAGTTGGGAGGTGGCGGTGACACGGGCTCGGACGGGCGACGGGCGACGTGCCGGCGACAAGGTGCAACGGCTCGGACGGCGGTGTGGCGGCGACGCACATTGTGGCACAGGACTCGGCTCGGTGCACGGGCACGCGCGGGCATCGTCGGCGCGGAGAGACACACGGGGCTGGGGTTGCGGCGGCGACTAAGGAGCAGCGGGGCTGGAGGCGCACACGGGATTGGCACACGGGCACAAAAGGCAAAGAGAGCAGGAGCGGCTCGGCTCTGGCCGGCCAGCTTTGTCGACGGCAAAGTGGCGCACGACGCGCGGGGCTTTGCCGACGGGCGGTGAGTCGCCAAGGCGACGCGGTGGCGCACGACGAGCTGCGAGAGAGGGAGATCGGCGCACGGCCAGCGGTGGAAACCCCTCGCATGGCGACGCACGCGACCGAGGCTCACCCGGGCGACGCCGAACACGGAGAGAGAGAAGGGAGTGGAGAGGGAAAGAGGTTTTCTCACCGACGGTTGGAGATTGAAGGGATGACGGCGACGGCGCGTTTCGACGATGGAATTTTGGGGAAAACACAATGGGAAGGTGTTCCCGAGAATTGCGAAGGTGGAGATGGTGGTGGCTCGGTGGGAAGAGTGACGGTGTAGCGGGAACGGCCGGAAACAGCGAGCTCGGCGACGGAATTTGGCCGGCGCACGGTGCGGGAGCTCGGGAATGGGTGAACGCGAGGGAAATGAGTGGAAAGCGTGTTCCGGATTGTGGGGAATCTTTATAGCCAGCAAGGGCGCTCGGGCATGGCCGGGAGGAGCGGGGAACGGACGAAAACCGTCGCGTCACGACATTAATGGCGGCTGCAATTGGTGGTCTTTAAGTTGGCCGTTCCGGCGCACATGATGAGCGGAGGAAGGGGGAAAATGGGGGAAATGGGGGAGTAAAGCCGGGAACACGTTATGACGCGGTTAAATGTGGAGGAACGTGGCCGGGAGAGGCGGGGACGGCCGGCCATGGTGGAGCTCGGCATTGCAAATATACCACGAATTGATGCGGGATTGAATGGGGATTTATGGGGGAATTGATGAGGACGTGAATGGGAATCGGTTTTCGCAATTTAATTGGAAGGAAAACCGCTGAGGAGGGAGATCAAACGGTGCGGCGGCGCTACAGTTTGCACGGGAGAGAGAACGGTCGGCTCTGGAGGAGGAAGATGGCACTGTAGCGCCAGGGAGGAAAGTTAGACTTTTCTGTCCAAACTTCCTTTAATTTTTATAAATACTTCCAATGCTCAAATAATTCCAAGAAAAATTCTGAAAATATATGAACACCCAAAGTATTTAATAAAAATATCTCCAGCTCAGTTAATATTTAATTAATTTATTTAAATAATTACTTTATTGCTCTTTGTATTAATTAAATTATTTCTTGAGCTCCAAAATTTTACGAAAAATTTCAGAGAGTATTTTAGGGCATGGAGAATATTTCAAAAATATTTCTAGCCATGATTTTTAAAGGAAAATTTTATTTCCTTATTTACTTTACTTGAATAATTTACTTTTCTTTTTAATAATTTCTGGAAAATGATTATTAAACGATTTTTAATGCCGATCGAAAATCGGGCGTGACATAGATGCATATCAGGATAAAGCTGGATCGAACACATATTATGGCCGCATAGAGCGATTTGGGAGATAAACTACGGGAGCTTCAAAGTCCCTTTGTTTCGTTGCAGCTGGGTGAATATTCGACCGGAGTTAAAGTCAACAAGGAAGGATTCACTTTAGTGGATCTGGCCAAGGTTGGATACACGGACGAACCATTCATCCTAGCCAAGCAGGTCGAGCAGATTTTCTATATAAAAGACCCCGCAAACAAGAAGCTGCACGTTGTTAGGGATGGCAAACGAAGAATTGTTGGGGTTGACAACGTCGTCGATGAAGAAGAATACAACCGAATCTTCATGTGAGACCTCGGATCGAACTTGACGATGATCCCGAAGACGAGTGGCATACGCTCGCTCAGACCATTCGGAAGGCTTATCCTTGTAAATAGAGTCTTTGTAGTAATATAATTTGTAAATTGATGAATGTGACGAAGTATTTTGTATCGGTGCCTTAATGGTTGCGAGAACATACAATGAGTAGTCTCTCTACCCTGCACTATAAATACAGGTATTCGTATGGGTTGCATTAGCTACACTTGTTATTTTGTTATGCACTGGTCCTCTCTCTTAAGTGTGATGTTTTCTTGTTTTCCAATTATTCACTTCTCTTGGTTCCTTAAACAGGATAAATTAACTTTGCCAAGTTTAAGCACTTTTTGCTATTGAATAAAATTTTGAACAAGCTCTATGATGTGGTATGAATAAAATTTTGAACAAGCTCTACTTCATCTGTTAATTATAATATTTTTTAAAAATACAATCCCAACTGTAAACTAATTTAATACGGTATTGGATGCGGATGACACTTATTCGTATCGGGCCTAATGTCATTGCCGTGCGGATGATAGTCATCCGTATCGGGCCTTGTGTTAATGCCCGATGCGGATGACACTCATCCGTATCGGGCTTCTACAAGGGCCGTCGGAGATGAGTCATCCGTATCGGGCCCTAGTAGTACGCCCGTCGAGATGACGTTGACTAGGGTTACTTAGTCAATCCTGTAGATGCGAGATCCATTCACGCCTCCTCTCGGATCCACGCCGCCGCCTGCTCTCCTCGCCTCCACGCCGACCCCGAGCCCAGCCGTCTCCTCGCCTCCACGCTGCCGCCTCCTCTCCTCCACGCCGCCTCCTCCTCTCATCCTCTCCTCCACGCCTCCGCCTCCTCTCATCCTCTCCTCCACGCCTCCGCCTCCTCTCATCCTCTTCTTCACGCCTCTGCCTCCTCTCCGAGCCCGGCTGCCCGTTGCCGTCCTTGACCCCGAGCCCTCCCTCCACGCCGACCGCGTGGACCACGAGCTTGTCGCCGCCTCCCTCTATGTCGACCGCGTCCACCCAGAGCCTGGCCACCTGTTGCCGTCAAGATTGAAGCTGAGCCCTCTCTCCACGCCGGCCGCGTCGACCACGAGCCCGCCGTCGCCTCCTCCACGCCGCCGCGTCAACCCCGAGCACGCCGCACCGTCGCCCTCGACCCCGAGCCCGTCCTCATAGGTTAGTACCCCTCTTATCTCCTCTCATCACTCGGCGGCGGATTCTTGATGCTATGTGATGCTATGTGATACTTTGTGATGCTCATCCGCTGCTAGTATCTTGTAATTTCTGTTCATCTATTGTTAATTTCTTGATGCTATCCGCCGCTAGGGTTTCCCTGTTTGGTTGTCATTCTGTGGCTAACATTATGATGAGATGAGATCTTTAGGGTTATATTTAGGGTTTAATCTTTTTGTTATCTTTGAAGCTTTATTTAGGATAGCGCTACTGATGTAAAGCTTTATTTAGGTGTTATTTAGCTGATGATAGCTAGGTTAAATCCCTTTTGCAACCATATAAACCTTTAATTTCCTGATGGTTGCTAGTCCATATACTGCCTGATGTTTGGAAGATGAGGTTAATTTCAGTATGGTTTCTAGTAGAAACAATCTAGCTCATTTATATTTCTAGCCTAATGAACCTATCTATTTATACTACTACCTCACCTCAACCCCTGGTTGTAAGTTTTTTTCTTTTCTATTGGTAGTAGAGCTCATTTCAACGGGTCGGTCAATGTATGTACTCTACTGGATTGAGAAGGTTTTTTTTAGTGCGCATGATTTTTTTCTTCATGTTTGATTTGTTCCTGCACCTCTTCATTTGTGTGGTTTTATGACAGTTGATCCATAATATCCTACGGCTACTACTACTACTACTACTCTACTGCCTGGCACAATTTTTAGTTTTTGGCTTATCAACTGTAACTATAGCTATCTTGCTATGCTGCTACGATGCACAATTTTTTGGTGCTGATATGACTATGTTATGCATAATTTTTTGGTGCTGATGCTGCTAACTTGTTGTTCCTTCCCTCACCTTTCTTCTCTCTACTCCCCTGAATTTCTTCTCTCCTCTTCCTGGCCAATGATGAATGCTCAAGAACAGACCATAAGAACGGACTATTGACACTTGTTCTTTTTTTTGGGCACTACAATTTCTGCCTAGTGATGAATGCTCAACATTCTTTCCTCACCTTTCTTCTCTCCACTCCTCTTTCTGGCCAGTGATGAATGCTCAACATTAATGATAAGAACAGACCAGCTACACTTGTTATTTTGTTTTTGGAACTACACTTCATATTTTTGATAAGAACGAGACCATCTACACTTGTTAATTTGTTTTTTGGTGCTCTTTTTGCAAAGTTGATCCATTCACGCCACACCACGCCACGCCACGCCACGCCACGAGCAAGTTGATCCACACTTGTTCTTTTTTTGGAAAAAAAAGACATGAACTACACTTCCTTTTTTAATAAGAACAGACTTTCTACACTTGTTCTTTTTTTATCTACACTTTCTTTTTTTGGGGTCACTACACTTGTTCTTTTTTTATAAAACAGACTATCTACACTTGTTCTTTTTTTGATCTACATTTGTTCTTTTTTTGGATCTACACTTTCTTTTTTTGGATCTACACTTGCAAATGATTGTAATTGATGCACAATTTCGAGCAAACGAGGCCACATCTAATACTTTCACCTTCCAATAGTTTAGTAATATGTAAAAGTTTAGTAATTTTATTTTTCTTCGATAGAAAATATCGGCGACTACAAGTGGGACCACAACGAGCCGGGCTCCAAGGTCCCAGAATAAGATCCCTAAGGAAGTGTATAGAATAACGGAGGTGGACGAATAGGGATTTCCTACGACCCCGGAGAAAGCGTCAAAAATTCGCAACAATCAGAGAATCCTAGGGAGGCGGAACTTCACAGTGCGGCGGACCACACGATCGGGTCCCACGGGAAGAAAAGATGAGGCACGGAGAGAGTTCAATGAGAGCTTTGAGTACCCAGAAGAGGCCGAGGAAAGACTGAAGCGGCGGGCTATGTGCAAGATGGGCAACTTGTGGAAAAATTTCAAGACCACGCTCGTCACCGACTACGTCCTCAATCCATCCCAGCCAGAACCATTTAGGAAGTACCCATTCATCACCTAGGCCATGTGGGACGAGTTCCATGCCGCTGGAGTCTATCCTTAGGCATATTTATCCCTTAGGCATATTTATCCCTTTTCATTTGCCACTGGAGTCTATCCTCACCCTGGGTAGTTCCACCATTCATCCATTCCGATCCATGCCCTAAGTCAAATTTAAAGTTTAATAAGTCTAGTCAAGAATAGTACAAGTCTCAGTGCTCCTTTAACCACGAGCATGGCTATTCGAATAGATTGGTTTACTGACACTGAAGTGGATGTACGCTTTACCCGCACTCCGTGATGCGCTCAACAAATGAGACTTTCCACGGCCTAGTTTTTTGGGTCCCCTTAAGGTTGCGGCACCTATTCCATGAACTATGCACCCCATCATCTACCTGGCTTCACAAACCAGAAGGGAGGGGAGTTCTGACGTTCCCGGGATTCTAAGGGAAGAAGTCTTAAGCACAGTTAGTCTAATTTTAGTGTTAGATCTCACGCTTGCCGTGAATTTGTCATGTTTTTTCTCTCACATGACCTACATTATTACAGTCCTAAACCACAAATGATTGAGTTACCACCCCCTTATGGTGGCCCTAATCCTCTAGGTCTATGCCCATACAAGAAGATACAGTCGTACTCATTTCGTTTCCTGCCTATTTTCCTAACTCGGTCCTTAACTGACTAGGGTCGGCACTAGCCTTTGCTGGGATCCACCTAAATCATCCAGCCGCCCTAATCTGAATCATCTTTGTTGTGATTAAGGTGCTCATAAACGACTTCACATGTTTCTCGCGAGATGGCAATGCATGTCTCCATCCGCTTTTCGATAATCGCTGCTACCCTAGCGACTATCTTCCCAAATCACATTATCATTTCATGAGATAAACAACTATAAGCATGGCTAAGCATGTGTCAATAATTTGACTAAAGACTTTAATATATCCCTGGCTTATCAAGGTAAAGGTAATCAACATCAAGGTAGGCTTAATCAATAATTGGGTACACAATTTAAATATAGCATGTAGTTTGTTTGAAAATAAAACATTTCGCAACATAGGTAAAACATGATCAAAGGAGAGGGGCATGGTGACTTGCCTTGCTTCGGTGATATACACTGATTTAACTTGCTTTTTGACCTTGCTCAACCTTCTGCTCCTTGGGTAGCACCTTCACGATCCTCACGAGCGATACAGTCTAAAGCGCGTGAAAAACCAAATACAACAACCAATCAACACAAAAACCAAAATCTAAACCTAAGGGAGAACTAAGCGGTTTGCTAGCTGCTTTGCTCGCACCTCCTAAAGCTATAGGGCTTCGCCGACTTAATTATACCAAAGGCTAAAGGTTTGACTTTTATTCTAACTAGAAGGTCTCTAGAGGGCTTGGATACCCTACTAACGCAAGGCTAAGACCCAAGCTTGCTATAGGGCACACCAAGATGGATTAGAGAAGTGTTCTTTAGTCGATTTATAATCTTACTTGTGCTTATTCAAAACTCTCAGGGCTACCTTGAATCGCTGGAGCATGAACATCTCCAACCTCAGGATCCTCATCAGCAATTGCAATAAAGTTATCAGTTTCTTGGACATGTTAGAGGACACGATAGGCTTATACAACCCAGAATTCAACCTAAGAAAGGTTGTAAAGAAGCAGCTCCAAACCTGGTTGCACTACAAGAACCTTTATTGGCGAAATAGATACACAGTAAACAAGATCAAACTGGGGGATGAATGCACTAAATTCTTCCATGGGATGGCGACAAGCTCATATAGGAGAAATTCAATAGCTCAGATTAAGAATGACATTGGAATTTGGACACAGGACCATGCAGGTAAGGCAGGCATTCTGTGGAATGCTTTCAGAAACTGCATGGGATATACTTCGGATCTAGTAATGGCTTTTGATCTGCTCAGCTTGATATTGCAGGTGGATGACCTGGACTCACTTCCCATGCCTTTCACTCATGATGAAATTGATTCATTAATCAATAAAACGCCTACCGACAAGGCACCAGGACCAGATGGTTTTAATGGTCTTTTTATGAAGAAATGTTGGCAATTCATCAAAACGGATTTTTATTCCCTATGTGATGCTTTTCAAGAGGGCAATATCAACCTCGAGCCCATCAACACTTCTTATATCACTTTGATTCCTAAAAAGGACAACCCAGAGACAGTCAATGATTACCGAATAATCTCTTTGGAACATCTCCCTCAAAGTTATAACCAAAATACTGGTAGAGAGATTGCAGCACATCATCCTCAGGGTAATTCATCAAAACCAATACGGCTTCATCCGTACACGAACAATTCGGGATTGCTTAGCATGGAGTTATGAATACATTCACCAATGCCATCAATCCAGAGAGAGATAATAATTCTAAAGCTTGACTTTGAGAAAGCTTTTGACACTGTAGAACATTCCGCAATCATTCAGATAATGTCCTGTTTGGGTTTCCCTGATAAGTGGCTAGTCTGGATCCAAGCCATCCTCTCCTCGGGGTCCTCGACAGTTCTTCTTAATGGAGTCCCAGGGAAATTCTTCAAATGTAAGAGGGGTGTACGCCAGGGGGACCCACTTTATCCCCTCCTATTTGTTCTGGCAGCGGATCTTCTTCAGGTTCTGATTAACAAAGCAAGAGAGATTGGTCTTCTCACCCTGCCAATACCCCAGCCATCGAATGACTTCCCCATTGTTCAGTATGCTGATGACACGCTGTTGCTCCTTGAGGCAGATGCCAAGCAACTATTCTTCCTCAAAGCTTTACTGCATAGTTTTAAGTCATCCACCGGTCTGCAAGTGAACTATAAGAAATCTCACATGTACCCCATCAATGTCAGCCAGGATAAGCTCAATCTACTTGCCAATACTTTTGGCTGTGATGTGGGCACAATGCCCTTCACATACCTAGGTCTGCTGATGGGTATGACAAAGCCAAGAATGGAGGATTTAACACCAATGATGGATAGAGTAGAGAGAAGACTCTCTGTCTGTGCTACCTGGCTTTCTTACTCCGGCCGCCTAGAGATGGTAAATTCTATCATACTCCAATAACCACATACTCAATGTGCACAATCAAGATACCAAAAGGAGTTATTGATAGCATTGACAAAACACGAAAACAATGCCTTTGGAGAGGTAATGACCTAGAGAAAAAGGGAGACAACTTGGTAGCATGGCCAACGGTGCAGCAACCCAAAATGAAAGGAGGCCTAGGGGTCATGAACCTTAGGTTATAAAATGACGCGCTCCTCCTCAAGCAGCTAAGCAAATGTTATAACAAGAAAGATGTGCCTTGGGTAAATTTAATCTGATACAGGTACTACTCAAATAAAGTCCCTCATGCGGCTAGGGAGACTGGATCTTTCTGGTGGAAAGATGTCCTTCGGCTAAATGACATTTTCAGAACAACCTCTAGATGCCAGTTAGGCAGTGGTCAAACAATCTATTTTTGGAAGGATTACTAGACCAATACTATTATATCGGAGACTTATCCACATTTGGCATCATTTGTCAAGAACAGTACTGCATCGGTGGCAGAAACCACACAAGCAATGGATCTAGACAACCTTTTTCACCTCCCTTTATCACAGCAAGCTTTCCATGAATTAGAAGATCTCCAGACTTACCTGCAAAATATGCCATATGAAGAAAACATAAAGGACTATTGGACGCCAGTTTGGGGGAGTAAATATACTTCTCGCAGATTTTATCATCATGTCTTCAACAATATTGAACCTCACCCTTTCTTCAAGAAAATATGGAAATCCAGTTGTACTCCTCGTGCCAAGTTCTTCGCCTGACTGCTTCTATTGGACAGACTCAACACCAAACCCATGCTACAACAAGGGCATCTCAATATCCATGACAATACCACTTGTGTAATGTGTGATAGGGGAGAAGAGGAGACTATCGACCATCTCTTTTTCTGCTGCTCTTTCGCTTGTGAGTGCTGGGCTGTCCTTCAAATTCAATGGAATAATACGCTACTTTGTGCCGATAGACTCATGCAGGCACAAGCTTCAAATCCAATGCCCTTCTTCACCGAGGTCACCCTCATAGCGGCCTGGGAGATGTGAAAGCTACAAAATGACAAAGTTTTCCATTGGAAAATCCCAAATCATAGGATGTGGAAGTCCAACTTCAAAATTCAGGGTTATCTTCAATCATCAAGATTCAGGGAGGACCTCAAATCTTCTTTGTGTGCTTGGTTAGATGCCTTCAGCTGATTTATCCGTCGCTTAAATGCGTGTGTGTTTGTGATCCTTTTGGGCTTGTGAATTCTCCTGACCTATAAGTTTGCTAAACTGTAAACCTTTCTTCCTTTTAATGCATCTTTTGGTCATTACTGTGGGGAACTCCCCCACAATCTTTTTTTGTCAAGAAAATCTTACTTGTGCTTAAGTGATAATGGGTATATTATTAGAGGTTCAAGTTGTAGATAAACATTAATTTCATTTGTTAGGTTTAAGAATTGATGTTCAGCTGCTTTTACATATTGACATAGTATATGCAAGTGTATACGGAGTTTTAGATTGTTATTCAATTTGTTAAGCTAGGTTAACTACTAAAGGTGTGTTTTCTAAGTGAAGTCATTTCCTTGTGAAAAATTGATATTAGACATTGTCTTGCATATATACTTATATGTATACTTGATATAGATGATCATACTAATCATTTAGGCATGTCAACTTATAGGTTAGAGTATTTATTCCCATTATTTGGAGGTATTATTTTGCCTAGGGATAATTTTTAGTATAGAAAAACAATTATCCCATTGTATTTATTTGATATTTGGGCTTAAAGTGGTTTGGTGATAACTCTTAGTTTTGGTCCATATTACAGAGCTTGAATTTAAAAATTTTTAAGACCAATTTCACTTAATATGGATTTCGTTTGAATTAGTTATGAATTTTCAAAGGTTAATGCTGAGTTCCCTTTACTAAAATAAATACTTTTATCAATTTAATCTATTTTTGGAATTATTTCTGTTAAAGAAAAGACTTGAGTCAATGATAGGTGGGGCCTACGGGTTTTATTTCTATTTGGAATTATTTTCTCTAAGGAAAAGGCTTGTGCTATTGACATGTGGGGCCGGGGTCAAGTTGACTAGGTCCAGTTGACTGGGCAGTGGCCATGGCGCCCACACGTCGGTGACACAAATACTAAACAAGGTTTTAGTTAGATTTTTAACCATACTGGATCCACCTGTCAATATATACTTTAAGAGAAGATTAACTTAATTATTTTTCATTAGCACATTAAGCACGAGACCCCACATGTCGGTCTATAGTGGGGAGGGGATTAAATCCCCTTCGTCCTTGCTCTGCGCCCCTGCCTAGGCGCTCGGTTGCACCGATACGGCGCACCACCGCCGTGTCCTCGTATGGGATACGGAGATACGGGGATACGCCGGAATACGGCGGGGATACGCGCCCGCGCTCCACCGCCGCTGCGCCGCACGGCCGCGTCGTCGCCGTCGCCGCTCGCCGAGTCACCGCGCCCGCGCGCACTTCACCCCCTCTGCGCCGCACGGCCGAGTCGTCGCTCGCCGTCTATCGAGCCGAGTCGCCGCTCACCGCAAGGCCGTGCCGTCGCTGTCGCCGCTCGCCGTCTACCGAGTAGCGAGTACTATGAATCCCCACCCTGTGGCTGTCGTTTATTTGGTGGCCGAATGGATAGCGTTGGGCCCCGACAGGCAAAGGCAGTAGTAGTTTTCATTTTTTTTTACTGTACACTAGTACTATACAGTACTGTAGTTTAAATTTTTTACTATGCAGTACATGGTACAGTGGTTCATTATTTTAATAATGTGTTTAGTAGAGTACAATGCACATAATATTTTTTTAAAACTTTTTTAGTAAATAGTACACGACAGTTATCTTTAGCTTAACGTATCCTACGTATCTTCATATTGATATTTTTCTAAAATTCCGTATCACCGTATCACTGTATCTGTATCCCTGTATCCGTATCCCTGTATTATCCAACATAGCCTAGGCGAGGCAGAGCGCGCGCGGTGCGCCTGCTCGGTGCGGCGACGCGGTCGTCTGGCAGTGGCCTAGGCAGGGTTGTCGGGCCTCTCCCTGCGGAATTTCGACAGCGGCGAGCCTAGCGATGGTGCACGCGGGAGCGGGATGGTCAGGCGCGACGGTGGGTTCTAACGATGCGGCGGCGACCAACGAGGATGAAGGTGAGGGTAAAAAGGAGAGGAAGGTGAAGCGACGGCACAGAGACACTCACCTTGAGGCAGCCGGGTTGCGACACACCAAGGCGGAGCAGCGAACCCGACGAGCAGCGTGGTTCAGGTCATGGCACAAGGTTCGTCCGACGGTGGCAAGGCACGACTCCGGCTGGTGGTTCATCCTTTTGGCAGGTATAGGCATCTGGGTGCTCAAGGGCGGTGTCGGCTTCGAGCGACTCCGAGGTAGCGTCGCCTCCCTCTTGCTTCAAATGCAACGATGGCTCGGGTAGCGGGAGTGGGCAGCGCCCGGTGGTGTGAGCGGGCAGCGGCTCGGGCTAAAAGGGGACAGCGAGTGGAGGGGAGCTCGAGGAGTGGAGATGGAGGGGGATGTCAATGGTGGCCTCCCCTTTTATAGGCATGGGGTGGGCTCCGCCGTTGCCCTTGGCAGCGGGAGGACAACATGGGCAACAAAGGCAAGGACGTTGAAGACGGGATGGACGTCGGTTGTGGTGGTGGCAGAGCAAGGACGACATGACGTTGTCAGCGTGGGTGCGGACCGGCGCCCAAGGATAGCGAGGACGATGGTTGACAGGCGTAAGGATGCCGAATTTTTTTTGTTTTTTGGCCCAATTTTGCAAAAATTCTCACAAATAGACCCCTGGCAGTTCGAATTGCAGGAATGGACCCCCAAGCTCGGCACCAATAGTGATGGCATTGAGATTATACTACTCGGTGCCAATACATTTGGCGCCAAGAACAGTGGGAGAACTTTGTGAGATCGGCTATGAAGAGTCAATTCCAGACTTTGGACGTGGTTGTGCGTCGGGTGTTGCTTGATCCCAATCGCCATGGGTTTTCTCCAGTGATGGCTGATCAGGTATACCCTGCCATAGAGGTCCCGGAACCTCTTATGAATGCATGTATGGTTCCTGATGCTCAATCTGCTCCCAATGAGGTCCAAGTAGTTGAGACAGTTGGAGATGCGTGTCAGACTCATGATGATGTGGGAGATCATTTTCAGGAGATCCCATTGACACAAAATCATCCGAGTAAGTTTCAATTATGCAACGGTTCTCGTCATCCTACCCCCTTTTATTCATCATCTGTTAATTTGTTTCTTTCCTTATATTCGTGCATATGTTGCAGGAGACATTCCCGAATATGTGGGTGCTCCTCTTGTTGCGTCACAACTGCAGTCTGGTGACGGATTCCGGGCGTCTAATAGTGTTGAAGTGTTCAATGATTGTGAGCCTTATGAGATCGCAAGGACTGTTGACTCTGATGATGATCGATCAGTTGGAGAGCTGACGGAGAGTGATGTTGAGATGCTTAGGCGTATCTTTCCCGGCCGTCGTGATCCTAGAGTTCGCGAGTTTAGTGATCTTACTAATTCCGATCAGGCGTTTGCTGAGGGTCGTGATGATGAGCTCCTGGAAGCTTCAGAGGTGGGTCCTAGCATGGACATTGAGAAGGATAGGGTTTTCAATGACCTTCCTGCATTGAAGAGGTGGTTGCAGGTGTTTGCAGTGATACGCAAGAGGCCTTACAAGGTCCTGCACTCCTATGCAGAGCAGCGGTACACGGTTGTTTGTGAACAGGAACGCTGCCCATGGAAGGTTTGTGCAAGGAAGCAAAAGGTCACCGGAAAGTGGAAGATAACAAGAGTTGTCGGGCCACACACTTGTGCCTCACTTGAACTGAACAGGAACCATCGACAGTTGACATCTACCCTAATTGCAAAGTAGTTGATGGGGATATTGCAGGAAGAGCCCACACATGAAGGTTAGGACAATTATCAGGACAGTTATGGAGATTTACCAGGGTTATGTGATAACTTATGGTAAAGCGTGGAGGGGTAAGCAGTAGGCATGGAAGATGATATATGAGAACTGGGAGGATGGTTACGAGCAGCTTCCAATACTTCTGAATGCAATTAAATCGATGAATCTAGGAATGCATTACGAGTACATCCCTAAACCAGACGCATGGATGAATGGGAGGCAGATATTCTTTCGTGCTTTCTGGTGCTTCCCTCAGTGTGTCCAGGCTTTTAGGCACTGTCGGCCCGTATCTCCATCGATGGTACGTTCCTGATTGGCAAGTATCCGGGCACACTTCTTATAGCCATAGTCTGTGATGCGAACAACAAGCTGGTTCCTCTGGCATTTGGTTTGGTTGAGAGAGAACAACGACAGTTGGGGATAGTTCTTGAGGCTAGTGAGGGTACATGTGGTCGGGCCTGGTAGGGAGGTTGGCGTCATATCTGATAGGCACCAGGGCATACTTAATGTTGTGCGAGAGGAGATAGAGGGTTATGCACCTTTGCACCATCATTGGTGTACACGCCACCATCGTTGGAGCTGCAGGACGCTCCATTGACTCAACCTATGCAGCAGCTTGGGACCAGGAGAAGGCACCCACCGACCCTTTCACTCCAGGCAATGACGCTCTTGGACACAAGGGCAGGGGTGTCACAGCTCGATTTTTGTTCGGGATTAAAAATCATTTAATAAATCATTTTCTAGAAAATAAATAAAATGAAAAGCAAAGTAAATCAAGTGAAACTATTAAGGAAATTAAATTTTCCTTTAAAAATCATGGCTGAAAATATTTTTGAAATATTCTCCACGCCCTAAAATACTCTCTGGAATTTTTCGTGAAATTTTGGAGCTCTAGAAATAATTTAAATAATACAAAGAACACTTCAATAATTATTTAAATAAATAAATTAATCTTTAAATGAGCTGGAGTAATTTTTATTAAATACTTTGGTGTTCTTATATTTTCGAAATTTTCTTGAAATTATTTGAGCAGAAAGTATTTATAGAAATAAAAAACCATTTAATGGATTAATTTAAATAGAGAACCAATTAAAAACCCTCCTTTTGACCTGGGCCGGAAACGACCCAAAAAGTCTGCCTTTGCCCTTGCGGCCGGCTGGCCGACGCCGCCTCCTTTCCTCTCTCCTCCAGGCCCGGCTCAAGTCGGCTCGTTTCCCCCCACACGCGCCCAAAGTCCGCTTAGACTCCTCCCTCTCCGAGCCGCCGACATGTGGGCCTCGCCCGTCGCCTCTCCCTCTCTCGAGCCGTCGAAAGGTGGGCCCCACCTATCGGGGTCGCCCTTCGCGCCGTGGCAGGCCGCCGCCGTCGCCATGTGCGCCGTCGCCTCCCTCCTTTCCGCGAGCGCGCGCCACGCCGAGCCCACGCGGGCCGAGCGGCTTCTCCCGCACCGCGTGCCGCCTTTTCCGCGCGCCTCAACGGCCGGCGCCACACCTAAACAACCACACCTAAAAAAACGTATAGTCTTCATTGGACACTAAACACACTTTCCTAAGGATAAAAAGAAAAATTACTAAACCACGCATAATTAATAGATAAATTAAGCTGTCATGTTGTGGTCTTCGTGTTTCCTTGTCGAACTCAGTCTCTTCTGGATAAATTTCTATCGGATGGTTGATGTCTTTCCTTAACTGAATCTGTCAAGGTATCTTACCAAATTTTGGCATTAACAGTGGGCGGTGGTACCTTTGTCCTTGCTCGATGCGGCAGGTGTGGGCGGCGGTACTTGCGTCCTTCCGCAGATGGCTGGCGCAAGCGAGAGCCGCCGGAGAGGACATGGCGGCGTGGCAAGGACGGGACGAACGACATCAGCTACATGGGAAAAGGGGTATGGCCATGGCACAGGATGGACGGCGACGTGCAGAGGCGACCAGTGTGTGCTGGCGACGATGGAGAAAGGTGGTGCAGGGTTCGAACCAGTGGGTGAAGGGGAGGTGCGAGGAGGAAGACGACTATGCGAGACGGGTACGGGCGGGCATCCATCGCCTCGCGCGTCGCTAACAGGTAGGCCCCACCTGGCGCCTAACTAGCGAGCGCGTGCGTGGCGACTAAGGTCGCGAGCGGGCATGGGAAAAGAAAGGGAAGGAGGAAATGCAAACTTTGGGGTGAAACGGGCCGATGGTGGTGTGGGCTGGCCCAACAGGTTGCACCGACTGTCTTGACCGGTTCAGGAAGGAGAAGGGGAGTAGCGTTGAAAACGGACGGAAACGGGCGGAAAAATCTCATTTCTATTTCCGTTTCTATATTTTTTAGCGAAAACGGGATCGGGTTCGGAAAAAACGGTTCGGAAACGGAATAGGAATATGCGGGTGTACGGAAACGAACCAATATGGTCGAAAATTTAACGAAAACGGTCAGAAATCGGTAACCTATTCCGGAATACCGTACATGTTTATACTCATAAATCATAATCATATACACGGAACTAACATTTTAAGTTACAAATGGAGTAAATGCATAGATAGAAATAGCATTTAAAATGACACCACAGCTCACGTCACAGCTCACGGATAGTTCAAATTTCAAATCATTAAAAACATACAATAGTACATTTGTCTAGACCACATGACACATCCAAAAGTTCATAGTTCAAAGCATTAAAAATACACAAGTTCACACTCAATACAGTTCATAGTTCAAAAGTTCATAGTTCATAGCATTAAAAATACATAAGTTCACACTCAATACAGTTCAAATGACAAGTTCACAACTCTGCGAGATTTCCTTCACAGTATAGTTCAAACTACAGCTCTGCCTCATCATCCATCTTGTCAGGATCACTTTCGATCTCATCTTCCTACATTTGTGTGTACATATTTGGTTAGAATAAATTAGCACTTAGTAATGAATCCATAACATAAACAGTCCATCAAATTGTCAAAGCTACTAAACAGTTTGGTTGTTTTGAGTATGGCCCATCATCACCCAAATAATTAGACAAAGATCATATAATCTTCCTACATGTGTGTGTACATATTTGGTTAGCACAAAAAAATGTATAGCAAATACCACATCATTCAGGGACGAACTTGGAGATGCGAACATGTTGTCTTGTGGTGTCAAATCAGCCACAATGGATGGAATGCATTTTGGATCTATAAAGACAAAAATACATAAATGATGTATCAATATAGTACAAAACCTATATATGGACAAATCAATTGAATAGTTTACGAAATTAGTACCTTTTCTTGTTGCATGTATCCAATCTTTGGTGCAGACAAGTGCTTGTACCATTTCAGGGTCAAGACGATTACGGTAAGGATCAATTACTCGGCCACCACCACTAAATGCAGACTCAGAAGCAACTGTCGACACTTGAATGGCCATCAAGTCACGAACAATAAGTGAAAGAACAGGGTACTTGTCTGTGTTGTTCTTCCAATATGCCAAAATATCAAATGTATCATGTTGTATACATGGCTCTGCCATGTATAAGTCCAACTCATTTGTGTCCTTTCCATCAGTCACAGTGTCATCATACAAGAAGCGCTGAAGTTTAGAATATCGTTTGGAACCTAATTCTGCTAGGTTATCATCCACTTTACTACTTGTAGCATCAGTTTTAAAAAGAGCATCACCTTTTTCAGTTTCACCAATCTTCCTAGGGCCAGGATGCGACATGGTGGGACACCTAGCAGTGGTTGGCGTCGGCAGCTGGCTTGGCTGGAAGAGGAGGGGGCGCGGCTAGCAGTCGATCTCTCCCTCCAATCTCAATCCATGGCGGCGCAGGGTGTTGGGCGGTTCGGCGGCGTCGGCTAGCTCGGCTGGACCTAGGGAGCGACGGGACTCGGGAGGCGCAGCCGCTCAGGGAGGCACGGGCTACCTACGGCTGCTAGGGAGGACCGGGAGGTGGCGCCGCCGCGAGCGAAGTGCTGCCTCGGCCGCCGCCCGCGTGCCGCACCCTAGCCACGTGCGTGGTGAGCCTCGGCCGCCGCTGCGTGCTGCGCACCCTAGCCGCGTGCGTGCACTGCGTGGTGAGCCGTGAACGGCGAGTCGGCGGCGGGCTGGCCGGAGTCTGCAGGTGGACGGTGTGGACAGTGAGTTAGGTTAGGGTTTTGTTTTTTGGTGGGTGGGCTATTGGGCCCGATGGGGCGCTTTGGGAAAACGGAAATTATCCGGAAATATCCCGGTTAAAAACGGGATTCCGAAAATACGGACGGAAAATTGCTCTCCCGTTTCCGTCCCGTTTCCGAATAGACTCATCCCGCATCCCGTCCCGTTTTCGGATTTTTCCGCAAATACGAAAATGATCGGTTCAAATGTAGAAAAACGAACGATATGGAACGGGATTTTTTCCGTCCGTTTTCAACCCTAAAGGGGAGGGAGAAGAGGGAGGTAAAATGGACTTTTTGAGTTGACTTGAAGGAGAGGGAAAGTAGGGAGAGCTTAAACAGACTTTTCATATGGGCTGAGCCCGAGGGAAAAAGGGGAGATTGGAGGTGGACTTGGAAATTTGAGTTTCTATATTTTGAGGAGATTTGAATAATAGGATGTATATTGGGATTCGATCTTTAGATATGAATTTCAATATGGAATCTTGTATTTGAATGAATTTGTAATTTAATTATGTTTATAATATAATTGGATTTATGGACTTTTTCATTTGGATTAAAGTAAAACGTAATCATTGTATTATAATTGAACGATATTTGTTGTATCTGAATTATCTCCCCTTTTATAATTTATCACATATTGCTTGGGTTTGTGTATCGTATTTAGTATATTGAAATTTAGGGAATTAAATAGGTGTTTTAATTTCTGATCTCGTATTACCAAAAAATATATCCTTGCCCAAAAGTTTAAATCATAGTCGGATTAGAAAATAAATTGGTATTTGATTTCTATGCACATACTTTATTTGATATTTGTAAACTAATTCATTTAGTTTCTTCGGTAGGTTTTTGGTATTTAATTATTCAAAGCTTTGTTTAGGGTGGATTTTCAAACGAGTAAGCAAAGATCATAGCATGATGCAAAAGTTTTAAAAAGTTCAAAATTTTACTGATTTTTCTTGACTGTTCAGGGTGTTACACACACCCAAAGCACATAACGGAGAAAAAGCCCTACCAGTAAAATATTCTAGCATTCAAACTCCCGAAGAGAGGTCTGAAAGTGTGTCACTAAATTGTAAAATTAGGATGGAAAATCAATAGGCACATCATTCACTTCATCAACTTTGTTCCATGGAGTAAATATATTTGGGGATGGCTTGTATTCAGACTTTCTAGGCATCACAAGGAATTTCCTAAATATGTGTACTTTGGGTTCTAGTAAAACCTGCTTGAACTTATCAGCCCAAACCGGTGGCACCTCTGCATACATGGTGTTGCCCTACAACGATAGTAACCTGTCTATGAGAAACAATGCTATGACCTTGAAAGAACATTACCTTCTCATCTATAAGCAGTAAGTCAACATATGTAGGTGGCTAGCTGTTACAAGCATCACAGTCATTCCACAAACTTGCCATCCATGCACGAATGCGCCAATGTTTGCTGACATGTAACACGTCGGAAAGGAGATGAAATGTGAGCTGCAATTAGAATTGCCAATGATCTAATAATACTCGCATGGGAACTGAGCAATGAAACTACACCTGCACTGATCCAGTTGAGCACCGTGAAATTATTCAAACACAACGGCAGAGCATGAAAATAAAGAGCAGAGGTACATCGGTACTACCACATTTGAGATAGGTAACAGAAAGAAAAAAAGAGTGCAACGTAAAAGGTATCCCTTTCCCTTTCTATCCATTTTATCTAATATCCAATAAAAAAATCACAATTCACAATTCAAAAACGAGAGAAACCAGAGACTGCCAGTAACCAGCTCACTCAGCTCTTATGTGCAGTGTGTTATTCTGCTCAGCAGCTTAGACTGGCGCATCAGTGGCAAATCTAGGATAGAAATAGAGGGTAAGGCTCGACCTCCAAATAGTAAGTTAATAAAAACTAAATTGCAGTACTTTCATGGTAGTTATTCAATATACATGGTACATGATTGAACTGAAAAGAAAAAAAATAAAGAAAAATACCTTGTCAATCGAAGTGATTGATCATATCAGCCATATGAGAATAGCAAATGAGCAGCCACCTATACATATAGTAATTTAACAATGCTGTTTTTCTTCTCCATTGCAAATCTAAAAATTAATCAAAACTATAAAACATGAGGCTCAATTCTTGGATATTCTCATTTACTCATTCAATAGATTACAGATTAACTCATTTGCAGACAGTGAATACAATTATAGAAATAGCCAATTAGCCGTATAGGCAGCAACCAGAAAGACCATGAGAAAATTTATTCAGTGACTCACCGGACAGTATTGTGCAGTAGTGCTAGCTTATCTGCTGCTGCTCGCAGCTACGCAGCCCACTTCCTCTTCTCCGCCTGCAGCCTACCGGCTTCCGGGCCCGCTCGTGCCTGCGGCCGCCTGCACTTGCTCTTGCTCGCCACCGACGCGACGTAGGAGGGCGAGCCGCAGAAGGTGTGGAACTGGTCGGCGACAGCGGAGAGGCCAAAGTCGGGAGACCCTGAGGTCCAGTGGCGGACCCAGGATTTTATGAGAGTCAGGCCGAACCGTCGAACCCGAACCGCAAGCATAACAATTACGTCAAGCATAACAATTACGTCTTAAACATGTTGATCGCTAAAACAAATAAAATTGTTGATATTTGATATTAATATTATTGTTTAATAGACATACCTTATGGAAGATTACGAGGACGTGATAATTGCATCTGTCGAGTCTTATGAAACCGTCGAAGGACAGTTTGCCGTGATCATCTCTACTTGTTGTATCAACTAAAAAATATTTTATCCCTAAATCAAATTTGAATATTTCAAAAACATATGCACCAAATGCCAATAGTTAGTACTGCCAAATGACCAGACCAATAGTTACTAACAACCACAGTTCAAAACCTAATTACCCTTAAGTTACTTAGGCTAAGTACAAGAAAATTGAATAGCAAAACTAATAAAAATAGAATTATTACCCGATTGGCTAATTCTTCTCTGCGCTGCCATTGTCGGAACAAGAACAACCGAACAAGACTTGAAAAACCAAGCAGCTTCTGGGTCACCTACCTCCTCTCTATGTTGATCTGTTCCAAATCTGCTGTTCCAAATCTGCTGCAGTGTGTTTGGGTCTCCTTTTTCCAGGCGTCATGTGTTTGGGTCTCCTCTTTCCAGGGCGCCGTGTGTTTGGGTCTCTTCCTGTGTGGCAAACGAACGGACGCGAGGGTGTTGGTGGCGGACGGCGAAGCCACGCGACGGTTGAAGGCGTGCGCGCTCGCGCGAGGGACGGAGGAAGGGCGTGATCTACTCACGTGTCTGCGTCAGGCGTCGAGAGGATTGGAAGGAAGCCAAACCGATTTCTCAGGCGCAATCTCTCGGGCGTCACCGCGTCAGCCCACGAGTGAATTGAAAGGAAGCTAAATTTTCTAATGGGTCGGGTTGCATGCCGAGGAGCCCGGGCAGTGGCTCAGGGTGGCCGGGCCCTGGGTCCGCCAGTGCTGAGGTCCCCATGCTTTGTCAATGAGGAGGCTCTCGGGCTTGAGGTAGTGGTGGAACACGCTGCCGCGCGTGGCAGAACCCAACAACGAAGACGAGTTGCAGGCGATGTCCTCCTTGTTGACGCCGGCGAAGAGCTTCCCGCCGTGGACGAGCTCCATGACGACATAGATCTTTGACTTGGTGGCCATGACCTCAAAACAACCTCACCATGTTTGGGTGGCGGACGTGGCGGAGAATGGCGATCTCCCGCTTTGATGTGCGGGATAAGCCCGTGCCGCAAGGCCTTCTCCTTGCCGTGGCCCGCACAGGGAGCGTCCCTATCCGCCAAGCTTAATGGTTGTTAAGGCCAATCTCAAACATAATTTTATAGAGTTTTATGAGCATTAAATATGTATACTGAATTAATAAAAAGAGAAATAATAAAGAGTTTCATAAAAATAAAAATAGTTTTATAGGGATGAAACTATCCTACACTGTTTTACTTTACTAGGATATAAAACTCGATATGAAACTCCCATAAAAACTAGACTAATATCATGGGACATCCGTAACAACTCTTTTGAGGCCATAAATGAGAACCTAAGTGATCATAAATTATACGACCAATGGAACATGTTGTACAATTGAATAACAATGAGATGTTTATGAATCATATAAAGCTACAACCGAGGAAGCTACACTGAGTGAAATCTTATGAATCTCTTTTTTTTTCTCCTATCCTACACTTGAATTGTTTCCAGAAGACGACCTCAACAGCTGATGATGATTAGGGGTTACAGAATTGGGCATGCCTGGGTTGAACATGTTTGACGCCTGCGGGGATGGCTGGGTTTGGATGGCCGACAGCGGCAGGCGAGGTCCGAATGACAGCATCTGCTGCCGCTGCTGCTGCTGCTGTACGAATGCCATCTGTGGGTGACCATGCCCCTGCATGTTATTGGCGAATGGTGCTGGCACATTGGATTGAGGCATCGAGCCTGGTACGCCCATCGGTCTAGGGCTGCTTATATTCATTGGATTGGATGACATGGTGCTAGTACTACCTCCAGGTAGACTATTTCCTGGTGAAGCCAACCGGGTTGACACGATTCGGACACGGTCAGATGCAATCCTCTGCCTTATTCTCTCCACTTGCTCGCATTCTTTCAAAAGCAAGGTCTCGACTTCGGCAAACTGCTTCAACTTCAGTTCCAACCTTTTTAACTGCAAGTTGATTGTTGTTGCAAACAAATATAATCAATGAAAACAATGCAACTTGGCAAAAAAAAAGCTAGTGACTATGACCGACGGCAGATCAAACATAGATCAATTACAGTTTTCTAACTTGCTTCCTAGATAAATAGAAAAGGTAACCACAACATATTTTTTTTAAACAAACACTTCACGTATTCCCTAGGAACCATTTATTGCCTCCGTCTCATAATATAATAAGTTTTAGAGTTAGACATGGTTATTAAGAAAATAGATAGAATTAAAAGACAAGATGTTATGATTGGTTGAGAAGTGAAGATACATGAAAAAAGTAAATGGCGAAGAGCTGTGATTCGTTGGGAAGAGAATGTTGGTGAAGAGTTATATTTTGAAACAAATTCTGAGAGATAGAAGTTGTTATATTTTGAGACAAATTTTGAGTATATTCCATTACTAAAGCTAAGATGGCTTTGCAATTGAACTGTATTTGGAAACACGGTTATTTGTGATCACATATATTAGGACCTTTTGTTGATAAAGTCCTACTTATCAGTATGTTTTATATTTGAATAAACCTAACTGAGAACTTCACCATTATATGGCAATAATACATAAGCCTGACGACACAATTAGTTCACCAGCTATACTTATCATTCACCACAACATTATCATTGGAGACCAGCCTACCTGGTACTATGGGCAATTGAGTTACCTAAGTTTCCAAAACCTAATCAGAATGCATAAGAAACACCTTTTACCATCAAATTAGACTAGGAAAGGAAAACATATACATAGACATTAACTTTACACTGCCATTTTCAAACTCTTTCTATCACCCATCCAAAGAGAACTCATATTTTAAGGGATCAAGTACAAAATAAGCCATAAGGTGGCCATGCGATAGTGCATTTTTCTTAAGTAGGAATCTGCACATTCAGACATTCAGTAGTGACAGCAATAATGAAAAAAACAAGGCCCAAATGTGAACAAAATGG
The DNA here is from genome assembly GCA_019925245.2 of Oryza australiensis. NCBI lineage: Eukaryota > Viridiplantae > Streptophyta > Magnoliopsida > Poales > Poaceae > Oryza > Oryza australiensis. The sequence continues at coordinate 3,675,280 of JAIFGZ020000540.1, read as the reverse complement.
CAACATTCACACTAACCTGATGGTTTATTACAGTAGCAGTTAGTCTTTGGATTTCACGCTCCTCTTGATCTGCAAAAAGTTTAGCCTTCGTGGCTGCTGCCGACAAACCACACATGGCAGCATGCTTCACCTTTTCTGGAGAGATGGATGAAGATACACCTGTTTAAGGATAGGATGGTTTCCTTAATACTAGTATCTTGCATGAGTACATGAGATTGCACATAAAACTGATTATCATAGTGGAGAATAAATATGAAGTCATTACCACCATTATGATCACGAAAATTCGGATGCGCACCATGGCCCCTAGCATCAGAGCAAATGCCTTCTGAATTCACCCTTCAGTGTTCAGCATAAGGTAAGTCAAAACCTAGATCTACCATAATAAGTCCAAAGGAGACTGCAAACCAACCAAACGACCAAATCAAACAAACCAAAGGTCCAATTTTAACATCAAGTGGATAAGTTCCACAATCTCAATGAGGGATAAAGGGCTTGTTTGGGGGAGCTTAAGATTCTGAGAAGCAGCTAGTCAGTAGCCAGCTTCTAAGAATCTGGAAAAGCTGGGTTTTCCCAGCTTCTAACTTCTAGTTCATTTTTTGAATTCGACAACTACAGCTTCTCAGAATCGGACTAAAAGCTGGACTGTTTGGGGGAGCTTCTGATTCTCGGAGAAGCTGCAGCTGCCAGAAGCTCTCCCAAACAGGCCCAAAGATTGGCAGTAACCACCTGGTCGCTATCTGGGTAGCCGTATCGGTAGTACTGTAGCTACAAGTATTGGCACTAATCTTATTCATTTATCTAGTACCCATTCATATGCTGTTTGATAAAAGAAACTCAAACAGAACTCGAAGATGGTTATTGCTGGAAGCTTGTAGTTCTACCAGATACAATCTGGTATTCAATTTATGTAACCTTTTCTAAAATCCTGACTGAAGTGTTTAATGATTTAATCATGCTACTAAAACAAAACATTTCAGGGAAGATGGCTAACCTGGAATCATCATCTATTGTCAAAACTGATAAAGCAGAACTTGCACATGATGCTGCAACTCTTGGTCCTATAGCAGAAGCCAAAAACCCAACCTGCACAGTAACTCCAAACAGTAAGACCAGACAGAGCCAGATATATACAGAAGGCTAAGAAGCCTCTATATGTTTGGTTCAAACCTCATGAGAACTAGTTTACATTGAAGCAGTGAAGCACATGTGTGATTGCAATGATTTTTTATTAAACTTAATCAGGGAAAAATATGAAAACTAATTCAGGATAATACTGATGTTATTTCTCATATTACTAAGCACTCTATACTAGAAACAGTGTCACAGTCAGGTCAAATTCAGCAAGGAAGAAAACACATCACACTTGAGATAACATGATGGACAAAACCATCTTGATTAATAACACCAAGGCAGACAGAACAAGAGGAAGCATTTGAACTAATAAGAACTCACTTCAGAACTTGTGGTCTGCGCCAATCAAGTTATAACTATATATAATATCAATATCAAAGTACTATTGAACTATAGATCTCTATAAAACTTAAACATTCAGTGGTTCGCAGTATATGTGCCAGCATACATTTTGTAAAGGAATGCTAGGTCTGGAGCAGGCACAAAAATTGGATTAAGGTTGAAATGGACCTCAGGCCAGTCAGAGAAAGAGACACAAGCAAAAAAAAAAAAAGAGGGGTTATAAGGGGCTTTCTACTATGTCATTGCTCTAACATCCTAATTACTAAAGCTCAAACTGATTACTTTGAATAATAAAATCACCCGTAGTGCACTTCCATTACTATCTTGTCAGCTCTATAGTGCATATGGTGCTTGAGGCTTTGAGCTGGTAATCAACTGCTGAAAAGAATGTGCAGGCATTTAACTTTCAGCCTAGAGCACAAAATCAACTGCTACGTTTGGATAATCAATCAACAATTATAAGCTATGATTTTAAAATCAAGTTCCAAGACAGTTCAGCTTAGGCCTCCACCTTCAAATTAAAGGAATAAGGTCAGCTACTACTAACTACCAAATTGGCATTCAAATATAAATTGTTTCTAGAAGTAACGTCATTGGTTTTTTTAACTTCAACACTTTCTGTTGTTACAGAAACCAAGCTTATTCAACATAATTAATCCTAAAATCACATCCCAAAATTCAAAATCAGCTTCAGATTATAATCCAAAGGAGTGCCAAGCAGAGCTATGCAAATATAACTTCAGTAAGAAAATGTCACTGTCAAAGAGAATTAGAGAAGTGGAGATAAATACAGCTTCTATGAGCTAACATAAAATAGTACCGTGCATTCTTGTCATCCAAATCTAAATGACACAATTCACTGTTCAAAACCGATAAATTGTCCACTCATTCTCTGAACAGGTTTAGTGAAAAACTGCTTACCAATGACATCACCGGATTAGAAGAATTAATGAACGGAAGCTGGTTTCCAGGTGGAATTCTTTGAGGGAGATTTCCTATGGAGAAACATGGTAATCACTGTTAAAAATGCTAGTATTTATAACCTAAAATTTGTGAGAAAACAAATTTCGAGAACTCAGTTAACAGAGGAACTATCAGTGTAATTGTGTAAAAATACCTGAAGTACTGCCATTGCAATCTGAATGTGGGTATCCATTGGTTTCTGCTCTAAATGGTACAGATGCATTTGGCACCTCAATGTTCTCTAACAAACCATCTTCGACAGGAAGACGAATAAAATGGTAAATACATTGTGCTTTTGACTTTGTTCCGACATGCTCTGCAATGTTATTCCAGTTGTCATTGTACTTCTCTATGCCCTCCAACAGCAATAACGTTTCTTGATCGGTCCAACTATCCCCGTCATTTTCTGATCTACCGTTATCCTCATCAACCCTCTGAAAATCTAAGCTTGAATGCCCAGTAATATATCTTGCATCATGGAAACAATCAGAGCATAGAGCGATATCTGCCTGCTCAACCAACAAGAAGGTTGTAATTGTTTGCTTCTCATCCCCCACAAAGTAAAGAGTGGGAACCAGCATGATGCATTAATGCACAAGCAAAATAGACTTACCAGTTATCTTCCTTCAACAAAGAAAATGGAGTACTACTGTAATCAATTTATGCATAGTTGACAAAATAGCATAAACTGTAATTTACAGTGAAAGTGTGAAACTCACCTATCCCATCACTTAAAGTTATGGTTCAGCTAAAAGCAGGGTGCTAGTCATTGCTCCAACACAAATATACGATACCATTAATAAATGCCTCTACTACTATATGAAAGGGCAGTTGTATTATTTGCTATCTTCACCCTGAAAATTGCACGTGGAACTTTCAAAGCTGTCATGGAGTTTGCAATGGCAGGCTGCATCAAGGGATACTTCAATGGAGGACAGTAGCTGTCATGGATGCATGCTTTGTGGACCTCCTTATCCAACTATTGTTTCATCTGCAACATTTCTGCTCTCCTTAAATTTGAATTTGATTGTTGGTCTCCTTGCAGCAGTATGCCACATGGCAGCCAAGGAGACGGTAAGTATAAGCATGGTGCACAGGTGTGCATCCTTCTCCAATTCGTACATTCTAGGCACCCATTGACCAGCAGCAGGGAGGTGGCAGCAGTAAACGTCCACCTAAATGCTCTTGTCCAGATGTACATCCCAAATCTCTTAGTAGTAACTTTTATCCCTACCCCTGCTGCACTCTAACATGTTTTATTGTATAGGCATCTTAGGATCTTTATGTTGCACTGTACATTGTACTTCCAATAAACAATTCAATATTTGTCAACTTTACATGAATCATCACTTCAATACAGTTTGATACTACAAATTATATGTATTTTAATTCAAAAGAATACTACAGATTGTATGTATCTTCTTGTTTCTACTAAATTTGCAGGGGTTTTATTTTACAGCTCACAGTGTTCACAGTATCACTATGGCCTGCCACCCAATCAATTGCCACATTGCTCTTATCACTCACTGAAAAGTGGCATGAACAACCACATAAACCTTCTACTAATTCTTTATTGTTCTTAAGTTAATATTGTTATTGACTGTGTCATGAATTGTGAACTGTTTTCTATGTAGGAACACTGATCATTTAATAGCCAATTATGTTCAGAAGCTTTTGGCACAGTAAAATGCTTGGGTTGATCACTTTATGGCAACACCATAAATTGCATAAGCTGACTAGTAAGAGTATAAGATTCAGTGTTCTAAATGATTTTCTTTTCACAAATTAAAAATGTAAAAGAAGGGGTTTCCATGTTTTAGCAGCGCAGAGCATAACGCAACATGTGTAAACAAGTATTCGTTGGGTTGGCAAACGCAGAGCAGTGAGCAGGAGTTATGATGCATAACGCAGAGCAAGTATTCGTTGGGTTGGCAAACAAATACAGAAAGATGTTAAATTTCAACAACAGAATCTAGTATCTCAATTCTCAGCAAAAGCTTGGGCTCAATTCTCAGCAAAAGCTTGGGCCATAACTTGCTAGACTACTGCTCAGCTGAACTTACTGTGATGTAGTTTCCCAGTTTTTGTACTATTCATCTTTTTGGTGTGAAGCAAAATGTAAGCAACAATACTAGTTAGATATAGAAGGGTTTCCTGCACATGAAAAATGGGAAGATAACATATAAATGGAAATTACAAATGTGCTCACCTCCTTTTGGGACTGATAGTGCAAACTGGTCAAAGGCTGTAAGCAATAACTGCAAGAACTCTCTGACAATCGCTCCCTAATCTTTCCATCCAATTCTGCAAGCCCCGCATCAAAATCCACCACCTCCGAATTTGATGCCAATGAAGAAATGTCCTCTGATTGGAGGCTACATTTCGGTCGATCAAACAAAATTAGGCCATCAATTGATTTCAGTGGTGCAGTCAATAGTTGCAACTCCCCTGTTGGCTCCTCCCTTAGAAGCGATGTTGCCATCCTTAGACCCCGGTGCACCGACCCAGACGCAAAGTAATTGATGATTCCCCAAGTGTCTAAGAACCTAACAATCCTACTGAGATCATATAATTCAGCTGTGTTCGCAACAAGCCCCTGGCACTCTGCAAAAGCAAGTCTCTTGCTTGGGTTCTCTAAATATTTTGCAATAACCTTATTCCTCAATAGCATGTACTTCTCCGGAGTGTTGCCTGGAGATTTCCCTGAAAAGAACTGTGGCACCACCTGCCTTTCCAGCCTGTGCACGATCCCTGGGGAGAACCAATCTACAAATTGCAAACAAGTTAGTGCCACATTTGAACTCATTCACTCAGGTTTTGGTTGCGAAGAGCAGGCGGACCTGAGTGCTTCGGCACGACATGCAGGCGACCCTGGAATTGCTTGGGCACGCCATGCCCCTCCATAAGATTCGGCGGCGTGCACACATAAGTAGACGGCTTGTCAGGGTCCGTCGCGAGGGAGGGGTGGTCAGGGAGCACCCCGGAGAGCACCTGCTGCTGCCCGTACGAGATGTTCTCCAGTGCCGGTGCCGCCGCAGCGGAACCGTCACCCGCACACGCGGATCGCTCGGCCGCGATGACGGCGAGGACGGACGGGTGAGGCCGGTTGATGACGCGGCGGGTGGCGGCGGGGAAGGCCGAGACGGGCTCCGCCGAGGGGAGCACCTCCGCCTCGCGGAGGTCGAGCACGGGATCCTCCGACCCCGCCCCGGCTAGGGTTTCGTCCTCGGCGTCCTCCCCCGTGGCGGCGGAGGGGACGGCGGAGTCGTCGTCCTCGTTCGCGGCGGCGTAGTCGGAGTCGTCGGAGTGGTCCCCCGCCGCGGGGGCGGCGGACGAGCGCTTGGACGGCGACGGGGACGCGTTGGGATTCCGCTTCCGCTTCCGCCATTTCAGGCGCGAATCTGGGAGTTAGGGTTCGGGAATTGGGGGGGCGTAGGGTTAGCACCTGTGTTGGGGAATTGGGGTTCGGCGAGGGTTAGAGGTGCGTACCTGTGGTCGACGAGGCCTTGCGCGGCATCGTCGTCGTCGTTCTCGGCGTCGTCGGCGGCGGCGAGTTTTGGGAGTCGGGCCGCGAGTGAGGGGGACGGGTCGACGCGAGGGAAGCACGTGCGACTGTGCGAGGGAGATCGGAGTGAGTGAATCAGTAAACTGAATGAATTTTAAACTGTTTTCCATATTTCGAGTTTTAGGGCCTCTTTGAATCGCGATTCAAAATGAAAAAACAGAGAAATAAAAAAGATTTTGATATGAATGATCATTTAATTAGACCAGAAATCATTGAATAAGAGAGAGACTTAAATGAAAATTTTTGAAGAGATTAAAGTTCTTACTAAATTTTTTCAAAAGCTCTATAGAATTGTTCAATTCTATTTTATAGGAATTTTAAAAAATAGCATAGGATTCAATCCTTTTTTAGAATCCTTCATAGGAATGTTTCTATATGATTGAAATCCTTCAAGATTCTTGTTTTTTCTCCAAATCAAAAGAGGTATGTGAATAATAGTAGCTTATTTTGTAAGGACCTTTCCTACCTAGACATACCTCCAACTTTATGGACGTCGCAACGTAAAATAACTTACGAAATAAATTGAATTTTTTTCTGATGTGCCTCTCTTTTAGTTTCCACATTAAGAAAAATGTTAGAACAAGTGATACAAGTGATTTTTATAGGAAAGTTTCTTTAGAAAATTGGACTAAGCACGTACATTGCAACAAAAAACAAATTTAGTTTCTTATTAAATCAATTAAACTTATTTAGTCATTTTTTTATTAATAAATAGGTAATTTTGAAATTTAGGAGAGCTAATAATAAAATGAATGGTTTGTTGAAAGGTGGTGTAATAGTATAGATTACGAAACTCAGATGTTAGTGATAGATGTGATGTGAGAATGGATATCATCATTAATATTTTATGTAGTATTGTTTTTACAAACGTTGAGCAAATAATATGATGCATAATTTTTTAGAAATGTACTCTTTCTCTGTTTTATATTATAAATCTTTTTAATCTAGTCAAACTATTTTTAAGTTTCATTAAGTTTATAAAAACATAATATTTTAATACAAAATAAATATATTATCAAAATATATTTAATGTTAGATTTAATAAAACTAATTTATTTATTTTAGATGTTGTTAAATTTTTCTATAAACTTAGTTAAACTAAAAATAGCTAAGAAAATAGTTAAAATTTAAAAAATAACTAAAAAAGTTAAAATAATTTATAATATAAAACAAATAAAATATTATGAGAGTTATGTCTATTCTTTGGTGTTAAGGTGATATCATCAGTTGAGTCGTTCATGGTCACTTTCGAATTTAGATCGACCCTGCTACGGACCTGGTGTCAAAAAGGGGGAGGTCGTTGGGCTCACAAGCAGAAAAAGTATGAGTCATATAAGATTACGGTAATTAAGATACCCTAATTATTTGTTAAGACCACTTTGAGCGACGGCTGTATTCTTTTGCGGTGAGTTCCCAAATTCATTTTCGTTGGTCAACGCATTACTAAACGATATTTTTAAAAAAAATTATATAAAAATTACTTTAAAAATTATATTAATTATTTTTTAAAAAAGTAATTAATAATTAATTAATCAAATGTTAAGAAATCACTCCATTTCAGAGGAATTAGTTTTCAATACATGCATCCAAACAGAGCCTTATATAGCAGCGTCAAGCAAATTAGAGTTCAAACTAACTCAGTTTACTTCTACCTTATGCGACTAATATAATCCATTCAAAGATCATATCCTCTCTTTACGCGCTAGATTCTGATAAAATGGAGCATCATCAGATACACAATAACATCATCATCATCTAGCTCGTGCACTGTGTTCCGCGGTGTGCCGATGGCGGTTGGCGAACGATGATGCTCAACATGCCCATACCAGTGGGTATGGAACAACGGGAGGGCGAATCGAGGGCGCATTCTCATTCAAATGCTTCATGGTCTTCGACAAACATTGTCGCCGTAGCATCGGTGGTTGCCGTGATCCTGCTCGTTTCGTTTACCGAAAGGCGTCTCGCTCCGCCGGCTCGTGGAAGAGCTTCACGGCGGCATTACATTGCATATGGGTCTCGCTCGTCAGCCTGATGGATCAAAGTGTAAATAATTTTTATATAAAAATTATTTTAAAACATTAAATATATTCATTTATCAAATTCATAACAATTAAAACTTAATTATACTTGTTAGAGTAAATGGGTTAGACTAAATTTAATTGTCTCACAACTAATGTTAAGAGGATTAATATTACCTTGAAAATTTAAGTGATAAGATCTCAACTTAAATAGGCTACTATCAAAGAACACCCGTGAAACGGTTGAGATGGTGGGTGATTGTCACATGTGCACGTGTCAAGCTGGGCGAGGGTATGACGGGCGGCTGCTGCTCTCTCTTTGTGTAATGTTATGTTTACATAACCGATGGCCATCAATAATGACATTACTTCGGTAACGGATAAGATCATATCCGCTATCAATTCTTCATAGTGTTTCTCTCGTGTGCATCCTTATCATCTCCTAATTGTTCATCTTTTTCACAACACTAATTTTCTCTCCTTGTTCTATTCCTGCGCTGCCAACTGGTTTCTCCGCTTTCGATCACCTGTGCACACATGTCTCGAAACGAGCAGGCCTCCGAAACCGACGACCATCAATGGTGACATTACTCCGGTAACGGACGAGATCATTATGCGCTATCAATTCTTCGTAACATTCCTCTCACGTGCATCCTTATCATCTCCTCCAGGGATAGAACAGAGAGTATAACTATTTATCTTCTCCACAACACTGGGTTTCTCTCCTTGTTCTATTCCTGCGTCAACTGGTTTCTCCACTTCCGATCACCTACGTGCATAGGTTCTTAAAACGAGCAGGCCTCCGGAACTTCGTCCGCTTAAGTACCTGCACGGGCAGACATGTGATCAAGTTTTTTGAGAAGTGCACTCTCGAGTGACTGTTCTACCGTCTACTTCCTATGCGTTCTCTACATCGACATGTCAATCGACGATGGCAATGGTGGAGGTGGCGGAAATGGTAGCACCGATGGAGATGGCGGGAACAGCTCCATTAACGGAGGCAACAACACCAATAATACCTCATCCAGTACTGGAGCATTTTTCGGGTATGTCAAATTTTTAACAGTGTTAAACATGTTTTTGATGACGTTTATTTTGTAATTAGTATGTTCATGTTAGTATGATATTTTTCTGGATTAAAATATATCGAATTATGACTAGATTTTTAACAATACTTATGGCTTTTTAATGTGCATAAACTTAATATTTGTTTTCACAGTTTCAAACTCTAATTCTAGATTCGTAATAATAGGATATATCATCTGTTGTTATATTTTGGGATGGATGTATAGTAGATAAAAAGTTTCTAGATTAATGTAGATATACATATGATTATACTTGTAGGGTAAAAATAGAAAAGTAAATAATTTTTAGTCGAAGTTGTCAATGAAAAGAATGGAGAGGTTAGTAATTTTTAGGGTCGGCCCATACGTGTAAGCTGCCGGTGTCACCGCAGCGAGCCTCGAATTCTTGAGGGTATAATAAATTCAGACTTCTATGTGGCCCACCACACCGTTAGTCCTGGCTCTTGCTGCACGACGTGTCAGCGAGGCCTGCCCATCACCCACGACTCCGCGAGTCCACGAGGACCACCGACCATGACGTTTCCAATTCCACGCGATGTGATTGGATCACGATTCGTGAGGGCCTTGCGACTCCGTCTCCTGGTCTTCGTCTCTCCCATCGCCACGAGTGTCACTTCTGAATCAGATCGCCGTCGCCTTCGGCCTTGCAAGGTTCTGAATCATTGATCTTAATAGTATAATCAATGAGTTTGTATCACAGAGTATTAGAAGAAGTTATTTAAGATGAGATAACAAGTAAGTATTTATGGTTTTATGTATTCGTTAATTATCTTTAGGATATTATATGATCTTTATGTTGAATATTATATTTTAGTTGAGATGTGCTATAATATATATATATATGGTCTTGGTCGGGCCTCGTATAGGTTTATGTTACAGGCCAACAAAAACTGCAGACTGCCCTGATAATTTTTAGACCAAACTAATTAATTAAACATGAGCTTTTTATTATGTTGTTTCTAGAGGGTGGCATATCCTAGAGCGCTCATCTGAATAATGTCATAAGGTCAAATTAACCTATTGGTTAATATGCCACCTGAATATTTGAATTCAATGACTTATGATGCCAATATGAATTTTTATGGTATGGATTCCTGTCCTCCAAGACCAGAGCTCCTTCGAAATCCACACGCATGAGCTCTGAACAGATTTGCAGGATGCCGTTTCTTCCTGCTGCTGTATTTTTGTTCCTGAATGCAGCTTTTCCGTGCAAGCAAGAAATAACTCCGTATTGATGGTGGAGTTCCGTCCTCCCCCAGGCACTCCCAGTCCCAGGTTGCTTTCAGTTTTTCCAATTTGAAAAAAAAAGTCATCATTACCTATATAATTTTAAAATTATCCTCCCCTTTACCTAACAATTTTTATCATTTGAATAGTTTCCACGGAAACGGATCGTATCGGTCGAATAAATTTTGAAAACGGATTCTTTTCTTTTTTGAAAAAAGAAACGAAGACAACAAGAATAATATCCGTCGGAAACGAAAACAGTAAACCTATTTAAATAATTTCTGAAAACAAAAACAACTAAATTTTGAGAATAATTATTTTCAAAATTAAAAATTAAAAATTAAAAAAATCTATAATATATATTGTTTACATGCATGACCCAAACATCCTGGCTCGGGCCGGGCCCTCTTGCACAGTGGAGCTCGATGAGGCGACGCATGATGGTCAGGTTGATCGAGGGCCGGCCCAGCCCAGCTTAGGTCCATTGACATGTCAAGGTCCGAGAGCCCATAATCAGGCGGGCTCACCGTAATTTTCTCTCGAATTTTTGGAATTTTTAATTTTTTTATTAAAAGATTTTTCAAAACTAATTTTTCGTTTCAAAATTTTGCACTTCTAGTCACTCGCCGTCGCCGCTTTCTGGAAGGACGTTTTTTTAAAATCGCTCTCCCAGAGGACATTTTTCTGACATGGCAGACGGTCGTTGGGCGTCGTCTGCTGCACTGAGGCTTTTTGCAAAATGGCCCCTTGCCGCCTCGGCAGGCGATTTTTAACTTGTGCATATAGGGCCGCCGCAAAAAGCGACCCGTGGCAAAATTGCGAGGCAACCCTCTCGCCGCCCTTGCAGAGGGTGGTTTTTGCAAAAAATTGTCCTCTGTAAGGGCGATTTTTGGGGACAGGGGTATAAAAGTCGAAGCCCTCTCAAAACCTTCATTTCAAATGCGCTAAATTCTAGAAAAAAAGAGTGAGGAAGAAGGAGAAAAGCAGCGAAGCCCTGTCGGTGTGCTTACTCGATCGCAGGTAAATACAATATCCTAATCTATGTTTATATTATGTATTTTGTGTAGCTTAGTAGTCCAAATAGCATGTATTTTGTGGCACCTCACAGCTTGGCGGAGCACCACCATCGCAGAGCCAAGACCAGCCACCGCTGACGCCAACACCTGATGTACAGGCAGGACATGTCATACTCCCGGACCGGCTCACGTACTCTCAGGGGCATGTTAGGGCGCAGGGTAGGAGGAAGAGGGGTAAGAGGTCTCGGCACTAGTCTTGCCACTTGTGCATGCTTGCGCACACTACTTGTTTGTATATATTTTACCTTAATATCCTTGTGCTACTTTTCCTTATATTTCATGATGCAGTCGTCTGTAATGAGTTATAAGTGTGTTGGATCGTCCTATTGACATGTCATGACCACCTTTTACGCCATTTGTACTCGTGCGTGATTTGCTCGTTCGTACGCTTCATAGTTTGTGCAACATCTACTCAACCAAACAACGAAAAACTTTCGGCGCATGAGAGTTGTGTACTTTAGGTCGCTATGAGCTTTTGGCGCATTAGAGACGTGTCCCTTATGTCGCTATCATCTTTTGGCGTGTTCGAGCTGTCACAATCAACTTTTGACGCTGCTTTCTAAGATTAAATGAAGCATTTTGTGCTAGTGCATGCAAGTGTTGTCGCATCCATTGAATGAATTAACTCCCGTTAGGTCGAGATGTGCCTCCGTTTGCTCCACTATATATTACACCACTTAAATACGAGCTCTTCATATCTTCGTTCAATTTCCTACACATCTTGGTAGAATGGAGCATCCATTTGCTGAGCGTCTCGACTAGCGAAGCCATCCCTCCACTGGTTGGATTTCACCATGATGTAACCATCCGTTGTGTCATTGTGGGGATGGTTGCATACTTACGTCATCCCTCAACATAGAAACTCGGGGGAGGAGATTCTTCTAATGCGCCAACATGGATCAGGTATGACTACTCTACTCCGAGTTGTAATACATATGCTCAATACACAAAACGCTAACTTGTTCCTACAACATGGTACCATCTTACACAGACATACCGTCGGGTGTGCAACTTCATTGAGTGGGTAGATATAAAGAACCCATGAAATGATGGAACACGTTCATACCCGCTTAGCGAAATAAGGTCGGACTACCTTTGGCGGAAGGCTGACCATCAACGTCGAATTGTTGTGGAAGCTTTAGATTGGCGGGTAGATCCGCTGGGACTACCCCACATGGCAGGAATGTCCAGAATATTATTGTGGTCTCCTTTGTTAGGTGATAAGGTCCATTGGACAAGCAACTCGAGGACAAAGATGCTTCGTATGTCTTGAGATTGTCGACGACGATTTTGTCATGAGTATACATTTTTTCGGTACCGCTAATCACTTGTTTCATTGTCTAACCTCTGATGGCACAAATGTACAAATAGGAGGATGTACGACAGTATCCATTTGAACAGTGGATCGATACGATAAGACCTACCATCGGTCCAACGGTAACACAACCAGAGCCAACCGAACAATTCATCCAAGCATGGATGGACTACGTACGTCGGACGAAAATTACAAGCTTAGATTGAAGGAACAATTCATTAGGTTACCGTGAATGGTCGGAGCGTCCCAGGTGTGGTTGTAGGGATCATTGCCAGATCGCTACCTCCTTTGAAGCAGAAACATATGGAAGGAGATATTTCATTTGCCCCAACTTAGACGATGACTTCGTTGTACGTCTTACGTTTTTTCAATTCCGCTAACGTCTTCATAATATTACTACTCTAACTGACTACCTACGTTTATTTCTCATGACATTCCAAGGAGGTGCGGATTCACTTTGTGGATCGATAATGTCAATCCACAATATAATGGTCAAAAGATATCTGATTGTGAAACACAAGCAGAGTACAAGCAATTGAAGGACTACGAAAATGCAAGACACGTTGCACGCCATAGAAGGAGTCCGTAGAAAAGCTCAGACTGGACTCGTCGGGTCGGACTAATTTGTATCGTGTATCCATGGCTCATTTCGAGAATATAATGTTATGAAACATATGTCATGGTTTCTAACACCAATGAAATCTGAGTTATGCATGTATTATTACACATGTTGCCTATCATGTGATTTGCTGAAATTCGAAGGTCAAAATTGAGTTCAAAATTTTTGAATTCTGCGTTGAAGCAATTTGATAAGAAAATTTTACTTTTATAGATGAACATTTTTATGAGTTTTTATTTCAACATTTTTAAAGTTATCAATTTTTACTTTTTGAATTTTGAGTAAAATGTTTGTTATATTTTCACTTCAACATTCTTAAATTTTGGTATTTTGATTAAAGTATAGTTTTTAACTTTGACTTCACATGTATTTATATTTTTTCAATTCATATTTTCTATATTTTTTTCATAGTTTACTTGTACTTTTTACTTTTATTTCTTGAAAGTTACAAATTTCTTTAAAAGAATTGCTAATGGGTTTTGGGGGGTCCAGCCGCCCAAAAATCGCTCTTACACAGGGCGATTTGGCCAATAATCGCCCTCTTCAAGGACTTCGAGGGGGCCACCCGTAATTTTGCCAGCCAGGCGCCCTTTTTGCAGGTGGTCCTCTATGTGCACAGTTAAAAATCGCCCTTGTCGAGAGCGGCGAGGAGCCATTTTGCAAAATAGCCACGGCACGACAGACGACGTCCAACGGTCGTCTGCCACGGCAGCAAAAACACCCTTCGGGAGGGCAATTTTTTAAAAAACCCTCCCAAAGGACAACGGGTGACTAGAAATGCAACATTTTAAAACGAAAATTAGTTTTGAAAATTTTATAATAAAAAAATTAAAAATTCCAAAAATTCTTCCCTCTCCAGAAGTCCACAGAGAGAGAGAGAGAGAGGACGACAAGCATTGTGGGGAAGATGACCAGAGACGCTGCATCCATGTACTCATCTTCTTCTTCCTCCTCTCCTATCCTCTCCTTTCTCCAGTAGTAGTTGATGGAAGCTACGACGATGAAGGAGAGTCGGATGGATCTTGCTTCTGCGAACGCACCACCGAACCGATGGCCACTCTTTCTCCACATTCAATTTGATGGCCACTTCTCCAGATTTAATTTGTGCTTTTGCTTTGATGTTGAGTTGTTGACACGCTGTCGACTCATGGAGTTAATTTGTAACTGATCGAACGCGGGAAAAGGATGATACTAAGACGCATCAATCATTTTCCGTGTTATATATTGCTGACGATCTCTCATTTGTAATTTTAAACGTAACCACAGTAAGTTTCGTAAAACTTCTGATGTATTTATTATGGTTTAAATTATATAAAATCACATAGGTTTTGACATGTTACCTATAACTTCAGAATTATTATGTCCGGTAAGTTTCATCAAATCACACCGTTAATTAGTTTTTGTTTTGATTTACTATACATATAATGAAACTTATATATTCAAAATGCAGGAGCTTCTTAATCCATCACATCCTAGGTGTAGCCCTTGAATTACTTTTATTTTGCCACTATATTCAGTCAGATAGGCTAATGATATGGTTTTGTGAAACCTTCAGAGACCATATATCATATTATCCATAGTTAAGTGCCATGTACCATATTATTTAGGATTTTACTCTTTAAACTCTAACCCGATTTAAGTAGTACTTGTACATGTCGCGTGGAAAAAATACGCCAAAAACATCACAACAGCATAGATTTTCTTAAAGCAGGTCGGTAGAAATGAAGATGGAGGTAAAGTCGGTAGTTGAAATAAAGACGAAGGGAGTACATGGTTTCTCCTTGGGACTAGTTGGATTTTTACAACTCAAATATACGTGCACTCATCTATTTCATTTCACCTAAATAATTATTAAAAATCTGAAAAAATTTACAAGTATATATATTAAATGTCATATATTGCACCATGACACATGCAAAACTAAATTCAATCTGCACTCTCAACAACACAAAATTTTAGTTACCATTATTCATAAAATTTGTGTTTTTACTGTGTAGATCTAATTTAGTTTTACATATTTGTGGAGTGACATATAAAGTTATAATCTACCCCTTCCGTCATAATATAAATCAATACTTGGAGTTCTAAAACAAATCAATTTCTACCTTTTACCTAGCGTTGGTCCACAAATTGACAAATTTTATCCATTCAATACCCTTATCTACCCATCCACCAATACTACATTCGTATTAATGAGGACACTTTGATCATTTCTTTGCCTACTATATATGTATTATATATGTATATTGGGATGGTAGAAATATTTAAGGAACAGAGGGAGTATGCGGTACTAAAATTTATTAAAAAAATTGTATGACCATTTGGTTAACGTGCAAGTGATGAATACACATAGTACTGGAGTTGTAAATTGACTTTTCTCACTCACACACACATATGCTACCTATTTATGAGATGCATGGAGAAAAAACATACCAAAATAAATTAAGGCACACAAGAGCAAGCATGCATTTACATTTCCTATGGACCATCCAAAGACATTTATTCTATTATTTTCATGTTTATATATATATCACGAACGCCCAAAAGGATCGTATGTCAATATATTAGAAGAAGGGACCAAAACGTCAAGATGAGTACAGGATGGAAAGCCAAACCAAAAAAATAAACAACAAGCGAAAGAAAGAGGAAACAATTACAGCGTCAAAGAACACCCACAAAAAGAGGAGGGACAAGGTACGCTACACTCCCCAACATCCTCCAAAAGCGATAGCGCCAACCATAGTCAAAGACGGCCCTCCGAAAGGATGGACTGAAGAACCACTGAGACCGAGGAGAGCGCTGAGTCGAAACCCTGAAATTCCGCTCCTTCCACAGCTGCCAGGAGACCAGCAAAACCAGGGAGTCAAACCCGATACGAAGGTGGTCCGGGAGGCACGCCCTAGATGATGGCCACCAATCCTGCAACCAGCTACCGTGGGGGGGTGGGGGGACAGGGTCGACCAGCCAGAAGGCGACATGACATGAAGCCAGACCTGCCGGGCAAACACGTAGTCTAGGAGGATGTGGTTAGTATTAACAACCAAATTTGGTAACCAAGTCCATAAGCTCAAGTCAAGATTGGAATAGGATCTGATCGGGGAAGAGATCTGCGAAGAAACTGAGACCGCGTCGGCTACGATTCAATCGGCTAGGAAATCAGTCGGCTAAGGCCAAACCGGCTGGGAACAACCGATACCGATTCAGATCCAGAAAGGAAGATGGGACTGTTTCCGATGGAAAGCTTGAAGATAAATAGTAGATTCGGTTTCATATTGTGCGTTGAAGATATTACCATCTACGGATAAAGTCCTGTAACGGCAATTGTATCTGTAAATTAAGGATTTGTTTAGATATTCCTATTGTAATGCAGCATGGGACCATGTCCCGGGATATTGTCGTATTTTGAATAGTAGATTAGATAGAAACCGTGGTTCGTACGGATAATGTTATTCTTGGATATAAATAGGACCCGAGACCCTTGTAAAAACATACACACAAACAATACAACTTTCGATGCATCGCCTCCTATTTTCTTCAGACGAACACTTGATCCGGCTTCGGGCTGTATTGTTTCGATCCCCGATTAAGGTAAATGTTTGTCATTAGTGGTGTATCTCATCGAATTTAGTGCTTCCATCGCTATGATACTCTAAATTTAATGATTTATGTTGCGCTAGTTATCATATATCACATATAATCTAAAACGATGTTTAGATCTGTCTTGACATCGGCCTGTTTCTATCAAGAATCAGTAGCCGACAGAGCTAGATCTAAGGGTTGGCCTAGATTATATGTGATATCCACCGTCTCGAGGGATTTTACATCAGCTATAGTAGATCTGATTGTTCCTTTTATACTTAATGTTGCATAAATTTGACCTATTAAGTCGTTTTTAGAGCTTTTATGATCTATTCGGCTAGATGTATATGTTTAGAGACAGTGCCGAGGTTTCAGCCGGCCTTATCTGTTTTAATATCCTTGTGGTATATTTATTATCAGGTTTATTAAAGCCGCCTCTTATATTAAGATCTTGCTCTAGTTAAATGCCCTAAGCCAGAATCAGCCTGTCAGCCACAGCCGACAATCGACTGATCTAGGTTTAGCGAATTTAGCTTAGATCAATATCTTTTCATAAGATGAGTCAGAGTACTAGCCGATTCACAGTTAGACTTACGGTATCGGCTAGGCTATTAAGGCATATATTTATTATCCCATTGTATATTTATATTAAGTGGTTAATATTGTCTCGGCATAGCCGATCTATTCTAGTCACTTAGTTTAAATGCACTTCGCGATAGCATATATATGTAAATTGACTCTCACAGCCGATCCAGTAGGATGTAACTTAACCCTTAACGCATATGTCTTTATTTCTCTTGTTGGTTAACAGATCAAACCAACTGGCACGCCCTATACTGCACAGGTAGCCGAGAAGGACCTCCACTGGAGCTAAGCAGATCTCCCAGGCCAGCGTGTGAGAGAAATTTCTCATCAACAGTTAGCCGTCTCAACCTCCTGTGTGCAAAAGGGGCAAGCCGAGTGGCTAGCGATGTCACACCGCTATAGGAGATCAGTTGTCCAACAGCGCCGGCGAAGCGTGATATATATATATATATACATACATATATATACATACATACATATATATATACATATATATACATATATATAGAGAGTTGGCTAGTGCGGTGCGTCGCACAGCCCTATCCCGTGTGGCATGGCCGAATCTCTAATTTGAAAACTTAAATTGAAAATCCAAACCATTCAAATTTTTCTACATATTAATATCGTCTTGTAGACCAAATTTTACATTTTTTTGAAATTTTTACTATTTTATCGGATAGGTCAAAAATGCATTAATCCAACGATTTCTGGAGTATCTATTTTATTACATATTTGACCTATCCGACAAAATAGTAAAAAATTTCAAAAAAACATAAAATTTGGTTTACAAGGCGATATTAATATGTAGAACAATTTGAATGGTTCGGATTTTCAATTTGAGTTTTCAAATTAGAGATTCGGCCATGTCACACGGATGGGCTGCGCGCGCCCACAAGCCCAACTCTCTCTCTCTCTATGATTTTCAATTTGAGTTTTCAAATTAGAGATTCGGCCATGCCACACGGATGGGGCCGTGCGGCACACCACACAGTAGCCCAACTCTCTCTCTATAAATTAGATATTCGACCATGCCACATGGGATGAGGCTGTGCGGCGCGCCACACAGTAACCCAACTCTCTCTCTATATAGAGAGAGTTGGGCTACTGTGTGGCGCGCCGCACACCCCATCCCGTGTAGCATGGCGAATCTCTAATTTGAAAACTCAAATTGAAAATCCGAACCGTTCAAATTATTTTACATATTAATATCTCCTTGTAGACTAAAATTTACATTTTTTAAATTTTTTACTATTTTATCGGATAGGTCAAAATGTAAAAAAATTTCATAAAATAGTAAAAAATTTGAAAAAATTTGAAAATAGTAAAAAATTTCAAAAAATATAAAATTTAGTCTACAAGGAGATATTAATATGTAGAACAATTTAAACGGTTCGGATTTTCAATTTGAGTTTTCCAATTAGAGATTCGGCTATGTCACACGGGATGGGGCTGTGCCCCCAACTCTATCTCTCTCTATATATAGAGTTGGGCTCTGTGTGGCATGCCGCAGCCCCATCCCGTGTGGCATGGCCGAATCTCTAATTGAAAACTCAAATTGAAAATCCGAACCGTTCAAATTGTTGTACATATTAATATCGCATTGTAGACCAAATTTTATATTTTTTTGAAATTTTTTACCATTTTATTGGATAGGTCAAAAATACATTAATCCAACGATTTCTGAAGTATTTATTTTATTGCATCTTTGATCTATCCAATAAAATAATAAAAAAAATCAAAAAATATAAAATTTAGTCTACAAGGAGATATTAATATGTAGAACAATTTGAACAGTTTGGATTTTTAATTTAAGTTTTTAAATTAAATTCGGTCATACCACACGAGATGGGGTTGTGCGGCGCGCCACACAGTAGCCCAACTCTATATAAGTATATATATATATATGATAACCTCAAGGTTTCTTTGAAACACACGATTTTCAAAATACAAGAAAAGAAAAATGTATTATTGAATGCCATGCTCTTATAAAACCTGAGATTTCAAAACACGAAAAATACTAGAATAAGTGTCTTTGGATGGTCCTGTAGGAAATAAAACATAGGAGTAAGTTTGTACTGGTAAGAGGGAGTACACAGAGAAGGGAAGAGGGTGCGTTGCACTTCTTATAGGAAAATAAAAACAAGAGATATAAGTTCATGATTAATTTTCTTTGGATTGGGACGCAGGAAACCAAATCCGTAGTATTTTAGAAGTTCCATTCCTTCACTCCAAAGGACACTACAGGAACAAAATCATAAAGATTTGAATCCTCTATAAATCCTATGAAAATCCTCCAATACAAAGGAACTCTCAAATTCAATTTCCCGTACGCGGATAATCCATCAGTCCAGACACCAAAGGTAGTATGTCTTCTTGTACATGATTTGATTATAAAAAACAAATTAAATGTTTTAAGAAATAAAAATGTATTTTTCGAAACGTAGAGTAAAATAATCCGTTTTATAATTCGTTAAATAAACTGAAAAAAACATAGCGATAGAAAAGAAAGTAGTATAAATATTGACGCGTAGCTGCCCCATCCACTCTAAAGCTCTCCACCAGACAACACTCTCCACCAACAGTAGATTTTAACACGATGGATCATCATCGTCAGATGCTGGACATCCAGCTCGCGCGGTTGTTCTTTGCATCAGCATGGCTCCTCCGCCTCTGCAACCGCCGCCGCCGCCGCCGCCGCCGCCGTGGCGCTGCCGGTGCCGCGGGCGAACGGTGTGATGTGCCCGTCTCTCTATCTGGCTTTTGATTGTTTCGGTGCTCCTGCTGCAGCCACGGCACAGTTTTGCAAAAGGTGATTGTCAGGTCAAAAGTACGTAGTAATTGAATTTGACAGCAACCAAGCAGCTTCCTGTCATCTTATTTTGCTTTATACAGATATTTTATATTGATTTGCATTTATACTTGCTTGATTTAGTTGATAAGGGATGACGGGTAATTCGCTTGTGCTTTCAAATTTTGATCTTAATTTTCTCTAATTAAGAGGAGACTTTGTACCGTAGTGGCCTAGTTCTGAGGCTACTAACTAGGGCTCAACCCGCAGTTCATACGGGTAAGAGTCGGCTTTTGAGTCATTTTCTAACCTTAAATGCAAAAGTTCTGGATGTCTCTTCATTTGACTTTAGAAATGCTCGAAAAACCCCAATTCATACTATATTGTTTAGGATTTTAAATGAATGCAGGCTTCAACGAATCTCGGAGAAAAAACAAGGTTAATGTATTATCAGGGCGATCTAGGCCTCGGGATATCTGAGCTGTAGCCCCGGCAAGGCCCAGTTGCTCCATAAAAATGATGAAAAATATATATAAGGTCCAATAGCCATCTCTTGAGAAATACATATATGGTCCAATAGTCCTCTTAAAAATATAGCCCAATATATGTTTTGCACAATCCATTAGCCCAACATCAAACCCTATCCTCACCCCACTCGGCTTCTCCAGGCGAGCCCTGTGCCATCCCCATTCCCTAGCGCCGCCGAGCACCGTGCCCCGCGCCCCCGCGTCGCCACGTGCTGCGTCTCGTGCCCCTGCGCGGCTGCGCCCCTCAACACCGCCGCCCGCCGCTAACTCCCCATTCTCGAAGTCGAAGGCTCCAAGTCTCCAACGCTAGCACAATAAAGACTCCAACTCTCCATTTTCAGTTTTTTATTAAATTCAGATTTTCACTCATTTAGTAAACTGTGCTACATTTTTTTTGACTAATTCAGCTAGAATGAAGAGATATTTTGCAAAGAATGATGCATCAAACAGTAATACTACAGAATTAAAGAGAGCCAGGTTGAGAAAAAAGACCGTACATTGAACTTGATTTGAGAGATATTGTTAAAAGATACAGGGAATAGGAAACCAACTGATGAATTTCATCATGATATTAGGGATGGAACTAGGAGAGCATATCTACAAATAGGTCCATATAGGCGAGTTGGTCAGAAGTTTCCCAAAACAATAAAAGTCAATGGTAAATATCAAGCAAGAGGATTTGTTGAATCATTGTTTGATCAGTTTGATTAGTTAGAGTACAATGTAGTTAAGGATGCAACCTCTTGCTTTCATTGCTATTATTATTTTATTTTAAAAAAAACTGACATTTTAAAATTTTAATATAGTACCGAGGGTGTCAGCATAAGTGGTAGTGTGGTATCAAAATCACGAAGAGTTGAAGTCATATGTGGGTGATCTATTTATTTTTCCATATAAGCCTCCTTTTTTTATTTTGTAGTCTCATTGTTCTATATATAACGAGTTATTTTAGCCATTAGCTCGGAATGAATTATTTTAACCTTGTATTAGATAGTCCGGGGTAAAGACCGTTTCTATATCCGTCACTGTATATTACATACAAGCCAAAATACCCAAAGATCTCACATTATTGAAAATATGACATTTGCTGAAATTTAAACGAAGCCCATGCGGATACACGGGCTTTATAAAAAAATATAAAGGAAGTCATATATCATCTTATTTATTTACCATAAGAACTATAGATCACTATTTATATAATAATAAAAGAAAGAAACATCTATACCATAAACCATACACTTGATATACTAAATACTAAATGATAATAATATCTTTTGTATTCAAACAGAAATTACTTTATCACAGTTATACACCTGTCACCACTAATTATTATCATCGTGTTAAGACCTGGATGCATTTTTGATAGATGGAATTGCAACCATACCAAAATATAAACCTAATACATTGCTAATACGATAAAACGATCATCTACACTTCATACAACTACAATTTTAATAGATAAAATATAGATACAATATTTTAAAATACATTCGATCAATTAATAGGATAAAACCAATCTATAAATATCTCTCTAATGGGTGAAGTCGACTATAGCTACAAAAGCTTTCTTCTGTAATGGCTTAACATTAGTCTCATATTGATATAGTCGTATTCCTTAAGAGATCAGTGTGGAGTAGTGTGGAGTATAATTTTAATGCTAGTTCATTATCGATACACTCATAAATTGCTGCATAAGTAGGCTAATTGAGCTTTATTGCCAATAGTGATCTCATTTGGCACCTGTATTGCCATATGCCCCTACCATACCTACATTTGCCAGCTCTGTTGTTCATGCTTAACGCCTCTCAGAGAAAATAGAGAGAAGATGGATGTGATACAAATATTTTTTAAAAAGTTTTGAGTTAATTTATGATATAGAATAGACAATGATACAAGTATAATTTTATTTTTTGAAAATAAACAGGAGTGATATCTAATAGAGTTGATGGAGCAGTTTGTATATAAATATAGTGCTCACTACGAGCCATTTGAAAAAGAGAGAGCAATTGTTTAGATTATTTGAATGAGAAAGATAAAAAAGAATAGAATATTGTTCTACGTGATATTTTTAATTAAAATATATTATAGATATAGGATATATCCTACCCAACGACTTGACAACAAAGGGGAGTGAAAGGAGCCACGGAGAATATTTTTTAATGTATTTTTTCCGTTCAAAAAGACAAACTAGTATTGGATGCGGTGAATCTGAACAACCCTTTCAATCTTTTGTTCAAATTTATTGTAATAAAAAGTTATTATCGTCAATACTAGATTGATTTTGTTGGACAAAATGAGTATCATTTTTAGGTTGTTCAGCACGAACGATTTATTCGAGGTGAGCGTGGAAAGGAACACCGTTCTTCACATCGCTGCAGAGCAAGGGCACGACGCGAGCTGATCCAGGAGCACTACCACAGGTTCATCAAGGACAAAACCTTCCTGTCTCGGCGGAATTTGGTGCCGGACGTGCCACTGCACTAGGTGGTGTGGGCGGCGCATGCATCTCGGCTCATATAGTTCTTATTGGGTGATATAGTTCCAACAGTGAAACCTTTGCGCTATAATACCTAAAGGATAAGCGTCACATGCCATCTTACTCATGGTTTCGTGCAACTCTTATTAAAATCCAACCTGAGTGTCCTAGTATGTGTCAAGCATTAAAAAAAAGTGTTACCCATGTTACGCGTCACACATAAAAACTCATATTACGCGTCGCACATAAAAAAACATAACCCGCGTTACGCGTAAACGGAACACCAAAAATGTACCAATGTTTTTAATTAGGTAGGTGGATACATGGTTTCTCGTTGAGACACCAAAACGCGTAATAGATGTGGTTTTCTTTCAGACCATTTATGTTACCTAAATGATCACTAAAAATCCTTTTTTTAAAAAATATTAGACGTTACCTCCATAAAACATAATTATAATATATATGAGTGTGCATGACAACATACACAATAGATTATATAATCTTATAATCTACTGTATTAAATTATTTTCAAAAGAATTATATAATTATTTAGTTACCATACGAGAGACGATTAGACGTACTTTTGACTTATTATAGGCTTGCTTCAAAGATACCAAGAGGCAAGACCAGTGTACCTGAGCAGCAGCATCTAGGAATTGAAGCAAGCAGAAAAAGAGCTCAACCTATGCGACTAAAATTCAGTTTAACCTATGCGACTAATGATTAGTCCAGAGATAATATTGTCTTCTTGTATGGAGTGTATATATTAATCACGCGTAACTATGCCCCAATCCACTATATATAGGCTCCACCACACTCTTTTAACTTAAGCTCTCTCCACCACTAGATTTTGACACGATGGAGATGCAGGAGGACATCCAGTTCACGCGTCGTTCTTCTTCGCAGCACCATGGCGCCGCGTCTGCAGCCACTGCCGCCGCCGCCGTCGTGGCGTCGCGGCCGGTGCCACCGGCGAACGGTGATTCTCGCCGCTTGGAGATGTGCCCGGCTCTGTACCTCGCGGCCTACAAAGGGCGGGTGGAGGAGGTCATGGCTCTCCTTATGCAGCAGCCACGCCACGGTACTGCAAAAGGAGATCGTCGTGTCAATGGTAAGTACTGGCAGGAACCACGCAGCTTTTCCTGTCGTCTTAATTTGCTTTATGGAGATAGTTAATACATTCCTCCGTTTTTAAATTAGATAAAATTACTAATCATTCGTCTTGTCGATATTCTAATATTGTGCAAATATAAAAAGCATAAATCATACTTAAAATATTTTAAAAATATTTTTAACGAGTTATAATAAAATAAATAATAATTACATATATATATATATTTATATTTTGTAAGTAATAGAATGCTTAAACTTGTACCTATTAAAATATGAAGGGAGTATTCCCTTCGTATAAAAATTATAATTCATACATGCTATTGACACGTTCTCTAGTTACGTACTTTAATCATTGATTCCTTCGATAATATATTATTAACAACTCTATCTATTCGTCATAAACATCACTGACGGACGATTTTTTTTTCATAGTAGGTCATTAGAAACGGAGCTTTATGACAGTGTGTTTTATTTACAAGGTTGTTACAAAGTATGACTTATGACAGAATCTTGCTAGTTCTTAACGAAAGTGTCCCGGCAAGAAAAACCATAACCGTTGTAGTGTCACATAAAAGTACTTTGAAATATTAATCTAATGATGCTGTGGCACTAAATATTATACCTTGTCAATTTAATAATTAGTTGAAAGGTATGAATGTTTATTTTTTTAAAAAAGGGTGTCTTATAATTTTATACGCAGCTAGTATTAAAATTGCACTTATACTTAGTTGACGAAGATGGACAATTTAGTACTTAATTTTCTCTCATTAAGGAGACATACTTATGTAGCACGGTGATAAATCCTTTATATAAGGGCCTGTTTGAACATATGAAAATAAAACCATGGTAATAAAACATAGTAAAAAAACCATAGGAAAAATACACATGATGGTGTTTGGAATGGATAATCTTTTAAAAAAGAGTAAATTGTACTTTCGATATACCATCTTGGCAGTTAGGTGCTTTTTAAGTTGAACTCACAATTTAATATTTTGATTTTGATGTAACAACTTGACACGATACAGGTGCAACAACTTGTATTTTGGTTAAAGAGCGCCTAGATTGTCAATCCAACTTAACCCAGTTAGCAGGGCTCTAAATTTCAATATATAAATCATTATTTAAAAAATTATTTACGTAAAAATCGCTTCCTATAACTTTTTATTCTTCAACATTTTTCTATATATCATGCGTACTCTAAAGAGCCATTTTTTCTTCTACTTTTGACTATAAAAAATCCAGAATAAAAATAACTATATTTGAATGACCATTTTAAAAATTATTGAATTATTCTAGTAAGAATATGAATAGTCGAAGATGCTCTAATGAGTCTATATTGAAAAACAACCTACAATCACTACACTTTAATAAGCACATTAATTTGCTGTTCTTGCAAAGGAGAAAAGAAAACAATTTTAAACAAGATTTATGTCAAACTTTTATAACTTTCACTATTAATAACTTAAACTAAAACTATATATATTTTAAATTACTCTAACAAAAATAAACATATATTCATTAAAATCAAAGATATATTTTGTAGACCGTATCATTATTTAGAATTATGAAATATGAGAGAGTATATATCTAATTGGATTTTATTTTTCTATTGTGTATGGGAATTGAGGGAAGGAAAACTTTCCTTAGTTTTGCTTTGCTTACACTACTGATAATATCAGATTTGCTGAAATTTACCTCTTTTATTTGAAGAAAATGACTCGTTGCTTCCCTACCCTTTTCAGGTATAGTTCATCACGGACAATGCAACCTACTCGAGGTGAGCGCTGAGAGGAACACCATTCTTCATGTCGCCGCAGAGCAAGGGCACGGCGAGCTGATCCAAGAGCTCTATCGCAGATTCATCGAGGAGAAAACCTTCCTCTCTCGCCGGAACTCGGCGCTGGACACGCCGCTGCACTGCGCGGCGAGGGCGGGGCGTGTCAACACCGTGAAGACGCTGCTAAATCTTGCCTGGAACAGTGGGCAGGACAACATCCTGGGATGCAAGAACGGAGCAGGGGACACGGCCCTGCACCTGGCGGCGAGGCATGGCCATGGTGCCGTCGTGGAGGCTCTGGTCGCGGCGCGCGCGTCGGCGTCCGAGCTGAACAAAGCCGGCGTGTCGCCGCTGTACTTGGCGGTGATGAGCAGGTCGGTGGCAGCTGTCAGAGCGATCATTACCACCTGCGATGACGCGTCATCCGTGGGGCCGAGCTCGCAAAATGCTCTGCACGCCGCCGTCTTCCAGAGCTCAGGTATGATATCAGCCTGTTGAACCGTCGATTTGAAAATTTTCAAGCACAAATACAACAAGAACGTGTTGTTCAACTCATCAATTGGTTAAATTGCGCAGAGATTGTTCACCTTCTATTGCAATGGAAGCCAGAACTGGCCAGCCAAGTCGACTGCAACGGCAGCGCCCCGCTCCATTTCGCGGCGTCCGACAACAACCGCTCCGTCGTAAGCTCAATCCTGCACGCCGCGCCGCCGAGCACGGCGTACATGAAGGACTCGGAAGGCCTCTCCGCTCTCCACGTCGCGGCTCGGCTGGGCCACGACGACGTTGTCAAGGAGCTGATAGGGGTCTACCCGGACACCGCCGAGCTGCGCGACGGCCATGGCGAGACCTTCCTGCACGCCGCGGCCAGAGAGAGGCGCTCGTCGGTCGTGTCCCTCGCCATCAAGAACCCCATGCTGGGTGGCCTCCTGAACACGCAGGACGCGGGCGGGAACACGCCGCTCCACCTCGCCGTGGTCGCCGGCGCGCCTGACATCGTGGAGGCCCTGTTACGGAAGGGGAACGTGCAACCTGATGTCTTGAACGATGAGGGACACACGCCGCTTGATCTCGCCTCACAATCGAACAGTTTGTTCAATATGGTGAGCAACAATAACCAAAGGCCCATTTACCCATGTTATTCGTTACTAATCTAGAGTGTACATATATACGTTGAAAAATATACGATGCAAAATCATATATATATATAGTGTAAACCTAAAAACTATCGTATGATCAAGATAGACATATGAAAAATTTTCACGTTTAGACATCTATTTTTCGTTACTACAGTTGTTTCTCGATTTACACTAATATATTATTTGCATTATATATTTTTCCTGAAAATGTAATGTAGGTAAGCTTTGTTGTGACATTAATCACTTTCGAGGCACAGTCCCGGCCACAAAGGAACGACCATCTG
Organism: Oryza australiensis; assembly: GCA_019925245.2. Lineage (NCBI taxonomy): Eukaryota > Viridiplantae > Streptophyta > Magnoliopsida > Poales > Poaceae > Oryza > Oryza australiensis. The sequence goes on along the minus strand of JAIFGZ020000540.1, from coordinate 3,647,668 downwards.
AAGCCATCGAGCAGCCTTGACATGGCGAGTGGTATCGAGAAGACATCCGACAGTCTCGCGGTGGTGGCCGTGCTCATCGCCGCCGCCGCCTTGGCCGCCGGGTTCAACATGCCTGGCGGGTACGGCGACGACGGCACGGCCAATCTCAAGGGCAGTATCGCGTTCAAATACTTCATGGTTCTCGACACCTTCGCCATTGCCACATCGGTGGTCGCCGTCGTCTTGCTCGTCTACGGGAAGGCGTCGCACTCCGCCGTGTCGTGGAAGAGCTTCATGGTGGCGTTGCAGTGCATCTGGGTCTCGCTCGTCAGCCTGATCATGGCCTTCTGCTCGGCCTCCCATGCCGTGACAACCACCTCCAGCTCGAGGACGGTCTTGATCATGATGTTCTTGGTCATATACGTGTGCCTCAACGCCTTGATTTTGTGGATCGAGAAGTGGATTGATCCTGCAGCAACGACGTATCGCACGGTTTGGAGGTTTGTGTGGCGTAGTCACCATGCTCATGCCATCAAGAGGCGATATCCATTCGTCGGCGACTCCGTATACAGCTTGCTTATCTTCTCGGCTATAAACATTACAACATTTATCGGTCTGGCAGTGGTGTATTATTTCGATGCTAGAAGATTGTCGAACAATTAAGTACCTGGATAATGTCTCACCAGCCTCTGCACCTATGTGAGATTGCGATATGAAAACTAATTGAGCTCACATATCAGTGAGATATCAGTGATATATTGGGACTATTCATTAATATTAGAAGGATTTCTGTGCAGGGGAAGTTTATTATGAGTATCCAAGTATTATATAGAACCAAAGAGAAATCTTTTGCAGCAAAAATTAACCATCTCTCTCATGCATACTCAGGAGAAATTATCTAGAGGATGCACCACCACAACCATCTTGTGTGTAGGTACAAAGAAGAGTAGCTTTAGTTTGGATTCGAATATTGTAAAAGTGATATGTACAATATTGTACAAAGGTAATTGAATAGTACTAGTACCAGTACAAAGGTGTTTGGATGTGGTTTGCAGTCATGAGTGCACTGATGATTTCATAGATCAATAAAAACTACATTGATGGCAAGTGGTTGGATAAACACATGCATTGCAATAGTTACCACTTAACAATCATCAGCTCAATTAATTTCTTACTTTCGTTAATGTAAGATGGCATGATAAAAATGGGTTATGAGTTTACCTCAATGGCATCAACAGTATGATTTTCTCGGCAAATCTCTGACACTTCAGAGTTGTGACAGGGCAAATCAAACTGTGACGGGCCAAATTTGGTCGCTAGTAACGGTACGAACGAAAATTTGATGGGCTGAGTTGGGTCTCTACCATTGTACGATCCAAATTTCGGCCGGCCAGTTGGGTGGGTGGGCCGAATTTGATCGCTGCAATTTGGTATCGAATATGGCGGGCTTAATTTATTCAGTGGGCTCAACTGGATCGCTACCACGAAATTTTGGTGTGCTGTATTGTGTTCTCTGCCATTGATTTGGAAGTTTACTCTAGATCATTGTCTTGATGTCCAGTTCGAATCTCGTCCTTGAACCACCAATGCTAGAAAACAGGTGTACCCAAAGGTGATAGGACAAAATAATGTCTGATTTTAGCTGACTTGGCAAATTGATTGCGTTCAATCCAGCTAAATCAACATGGGACCCATATGGGCCTCATATATTAGTGTCTAATTTATCTTCCTCATCTATTTTCTTCCTCTCCTCTCTCCAGACCTCTAAGTGGTGGCCGATGGGGAGAAGGTGACTGCCGGTGGGAAGTGGGAGGTGGGCAGCAAGGATAAGGGCGATGGCCTACAGGGAGAGAGGCGACACGTTTTGTTTGTAGGCCAGACCGCTCGACGCCAAGTAGGCCAAGAACGGGTCGAAGTCATCTTGGCTGGTGGGAGGGAGGTGAAGGTGATGGCAATACAGGAAGGATGGTCGGCGGGATGCGGATGGGCAAATGGGAAGGGAGAAGAGAGGGGAAAGGAAAGGAAAAACGAGAAGAAAAAGAAAAGGAGGTGGCAACCACGTAGGATTTTCATAGTTTGGAATATTCCCTCGAAAGTCAATAGCTGTAATTTTCCAACTAGTGATACGATTGTTCCGCAGGGCCATAAGATTTCAAGTGGTAACTATTACACCTATTTATTTCGGAATGTAATATGTTTTGGTTTTAATATTAGTCAAACATTTTTAATTTAAAAGTTATATCACAATATACTCATACATATACATTTTCAACCAATCAATACTTGAAAAGAATTGAAACAAACCCAAATTGTAAAAACATGGGAAAGTCAATATAATGGAATTGTTCATTTATATTTATTGTGGTGAAATTTTTAAATTGTTTTTGGATTTTCCATGTATCATTGCATTTTGCATACATGAATTAAATTTGAGGAAAAGATGAAATAATAATAAAAATAATACTAATAATAGTAATAGTAATAATAAAATAGAACAACAAGATCCAATTAGTTATAACACAATTTTGCATTAATTTTTTTGTGTGGAAACCCCAAATTAAATTAAATTGAAATAAAAACAGTAAAATCATTTGAATTTTCAAAAATAGTCCACACCTGAGAAAAATCCCAGAAATTCACCAAATGGAGTTGATGGCTACACTGAGTTCCACTAAAACTAGCACATTTTTTAGCTATCCCGAAAAATTCTCCAAACTCTCATTCTCTTCTCCTCTCCCTCTTGTGGGCATTTCGTCGAACACTTGGCGTGCCATGTAGGGGTGAAAACGGATCGGATACGGTCGAAAACTAGCTATACCGTATTTGTTTTCATATTTTTTCAGAATTAGATTCGGAATCGGAAACCTCGGATACGAAAACGGAAACAAATAATATTGGAAACAAATACGAAACGGATACGAATCGAAACAAATACGGTAACGGATATTGATCGGAATATTAAACCCTCTCAAACTAATCAATATTTATAATTTTTCAGCATTGTTTTACTATCCATATCAACATTGTTTTACTAATTTCATGACCATATTATCTTTCATATCAAATATCATTATAAATCAAGCATAGTAATTTTAGACATTCAAAATAAAAAATAATTCACTCACATAAGTGTATATCATAATTTAAATAGTTTATCACAAAATAGTGCTTTTTTGTTGGGCTTATGGAGTTATAGTCATGAGCCGGCGGCCAAGGGCTCCACACCTAGGGTCCGGATATTATCCGATGAGGTATTCGGATATTATCCAACCATATCCGCTATCTGCCAGATATTATCCGATCGTATCCGCTATCTGCAGGATAATGCCTCTACCGTATTCATATCCGTATCCAAGAAAAATTATCCGTTTCCGTTTCCGAATATGAAATTATCCAAAAATTATCCGGCTGACAATATCCGTATCCGATTTTTGAGGTATCCGGATATTATCCGACCGTATCCGCTATGTGCCGGATAATGTCTCTACTGTATTCGTATCCGTATCCGAGAAAAATCATCCGTTTCCATTTTCGAATATGAAATTATCCAAAAATTATCCGGCTGACACTATCCGTATTCGATTTTTCGGACAGAATCTGGATATTATCCGTACCGTTTTCACCCCTAGTGCCAGGTCGAAGCATGTGCACACCAAGCCGTCCATTCCTCCTCTGCCCATGAATCTCGCAACAAGGCTATGAAAAGTTGACATCACCTCTACCCCACCTCTGCCCAATGCCTTGTCGCGCGCCGTGCGCTGCCTCAGACACCACACCAAGCCGAAGCCGTCGTCCCCGCTAGAGCCAACGCCCGATGCGACGTGATGACCTCGACCTTTCCGGCTCCCTCTCGCTCCCTACACCTCCCTCTCGCAAAGCCGATGTTGTGCCGCCTTCCTCTGCCGCACCGACACCGTGTTTCTCGTTGCCCGTGCTCCCTATAGGACAAGCGAGACAGGGCGAAGCCGGGATTTGAGGACATGGGGCAATAAACATAGCAAAATAGAACTAATAGCCATACCATATGGTTTTCGTCATATATAATAGTATTATGTTTCACAAATCTTAACCAAAAAAATTATATTTCTATCAACTTAAATTTAGTTATATGACTTGCAGCAAGATCATATGCTTCAATAATTTCATCGGTACTAATTTATGCAACCAATTTCTTCTCAATATAAATTACCAAACAATCTCTCAAAAATCCATCTTCCATTGTACATCTAAGATGTGTCTTTGCAAGTTTCATAGCTGAAAAGTATCTTTCGGTGGTTGCAGTTGATATTGAAAGAGTTAATACTAATCTTAACAATCTGTCCATCATAAGATAAGATGAATATTTACATGTTTTAAACAGCCCACTTGTTAATAAGCACTAATTAAATTAATTAGTTAATGAAGCATTAATTAAGCATAGTTAATGAAGGATAGTTAATTAATAAGCATTAATTTAAGCATAGTTAATGAAGGATCATGAGGATGTTGGGGGTACCAGGCCCCCCTAGCACCCTCCATCCGCCACTCAGCTGAGACAACCACGTCTGCCTCTCGCTCCTTCGTCGTCTATAAAGCGAGCACAGCTACCTCCCCACGTCACACTCGTCCTCTGCCATCCCTAGCCATCAACCCACACCGATCAAGCTGCCGCCTCAGTGAGTTTCCTATCGATTACTTGCGCCGGTATCACCTTAGGAACCCCATTAACCCATTCCCACAACCAATTTCAGGGGCTCCTCACTGGAGTGTCGCCGTCACCGTCGCTGCTTTCCACCGCCCCGATACCTCGACGCCGTGCTGCCTCGGACCTCCTCCGCCCAAATAAATCCGGGTAAGCATTCTTGTAGTCCCTAGATGCCCTCCTAGCTAGGAATCGAACCGCTATTCGCCGTAGTGCTATCACACCGCCATCCCCCGTCGCCTCCAGCACCCCCGGTTGCGTCGCCGCTTCTAGGAGATGTGCATGAACACCTCCTAGCCTCCCTGAGCCTCGCTGGAGCCGGCCTAGCCGCCGCTCATCACCGGCGAGCCCGTCCCATGCCACCCCCACGATCCCCTCCTCTATGTCACTAATAGGTAAGAAGATGAGGTCCTATTTGAAAATAACTGAAACTCTAGGGTCCTAAATATAAAAGGGCGATAAGTGCAACAAAAGACCTAAAAATAAATAGCCAAAAACTTACGGCTCGATTTGCAAATGTCAAGACATCAACAGCTGGGCCCACTATTTTAAATGAATGCTTAAAACGAAAATGTGCCTTTCCATTAGGAAACCGTATTCTTCAAAGTATGCTTTAGTTCTTTAATAAAGGAAATTAATAAACCCGAGAAAAGGTTTTTGTCAATTATTTTTTTACGAAAAGTGCTAAAATTTTAGAAAATCATAGAAAATTCATTTTAACTCGATTGAGGTGAACCGAATTTTGTTAGATTCATAGTAATTTCTCTTTAATACTGTACGCTCAAACTTAGAACCACAGTCATGTAAAATTTTACTAATTTAAACTTGAATAGTAACATTCGTATTTACATATTTTAAATCTTAGAAACATAATAACTTGCACGTACGACATTAGATTTAGGTGTTTCTTTCTCCTAAATTTATATTAAATCACCCTCTACATACTAAACATGTTCATGCATCCTGCATCATATTTTATCTTGGAGTTTTATTGGATGTTCATTTGGATGTACATTTAAATTTAAATAGAGGAAAAATCGATAGTTGTCGTTGACGAGAGTGTGCGGGACCAAGAGATATTTTAGGAACCACATGATCAAGGCAAGTCCTATTCAATTTATCCTTCGATCATGTTGAATTTTATATTTTTACAAACTTTTTAGTATTTATAAATTGCATGCGATGTTTTTAAAAAATAGGGTATCAGTAGAAATGACCTATTTGTTGCATTACCTACCTTGATATATTGATTATCCTTATTGTTTAAGCACTAGGATTGGTATATATATGTGCTATTCAAGCACCATGTGGGTATGTACGAGCTATTACTATAGCTACTTGCTTACCCATGCTTAGAAAATTTTCGATAATTACATATGACATGATATTCACTCTTTACGAATGGGATATTTACAATGTTGTGTAGAGGGGTTGTCTCTGTTATTTTGTGAAAATTAAATGTAAAAATAATGTTTTTAGACTTGGGCGGCAAGTGGTGTGCATATGGTAGTAGTTGCGCACCGACAGAGGGAGTATTCGCCCGAGTTAATTAAGGACTGAACTATATGTCACCAACTATAGTGCAACCACATGTGTTGGTTATGAAGCAACCTTACCTTATTATGTTGTTTATTGCTTAACCTTGCATTAGAAGGCGGTTGTAGTAGGGACTAGTATGAGTGATGGTTCATAGGAGCTACCCATGTGACCCTTTGTGGGAACAGATGTGTTCTCCACATGGTATGGGCGTATGAGCATATCCAATACAACGTATTGTGCCTTGTCGAAGGAACGGATGTGTTCTCCTCATGACGTTTAGGTTGGGGCCCACCTTTCCTAGCGACATTAATTCATGGACAATGTGGAGAAACACTCTCTGCGCTCATACAAGATTAATCCTTGTGCACTGTACCCACATGACACTCGCTAGCAAAATGAGTACTGGATTGGTACTGCGTGGCATGTTTTACATGATTGCTAGCCAGTGTCATGTGGGTACAATGCACAAACTCTGTAGTCTAAACAAACCAATTAGTCGTGCTCACGGTCATGAGTGATTTGGTGAAATGATGCAAGTATAGTGTTGGTGATTTGTTAAATGAATTGCGAAATGTGTATGGTGAATATTGAGGATGATTTTGCTTGGTGTGGGTTAAGATTGAAATTGTTACTTGCTGCCATGGAGGGCACAAGGATGATACTATGATGATATTTATGTTACTATTATTGTTATTTGCTTTTTGATTTACAAATTCCGTTGCAATATACTATTATTTACTATTCTGAAACAAAATTTGCTTTTTTAGAAAATGAGCCACAAATATAGTCATCTTTTATCTCAGCTTGCAATAGTTCTAGGTTTCCCAAGATTTAAATAGGGCTTGCCAATACCTAGTGTATTGACCCACATCTTGTTGTTTTTAGAGTTAGATGCAGGATGTGAGCTATCTAGCGACGATTACTTTGCACAGGGTACTAGAGTTTTCGAGGATGGTTCTTTCTAAAGTGATTCTTAGTCAGTTGTCTATGTGGTTTGCTAGATGGGCACACCGAAAAACTTATGTATCTTGTATCTTATTTTCCGTTGCGTCTTAAACTCTCTTTTGTTTGGCCGGTCGACCTAACTGCTATGTAAGACTCTTGCATTGTTAAGTTATAAGAATCATTTTATCCATTTATATGTTATGCATGTTGTATAGATGTGATAATAATAGTGTGGATACGTGTATTAGCTACTGATCATGGTAGTACTAGTACAATGTATGCTCCAGGTATTCGGGAATTCCATTTTCGGGTGCTAACAAGAATCGAAAGCAATCTAAAATTTAAAATTTGTCCACTAGAATGATTGAAAGAATATCTTTTCCCCTTTAACCTTAAAGAACATAAAAAATATGTTACACATATTGAAACGGAATATATGCCCGTCAGTCCTCCTTCCTTCTTGTTTCTCTATCTCTTTCTCAATTCAACGGTCAATTTCCCATGCACACACGCGGTTTCATATGGTTAGGGGAAACATTTTTTGCTTTCATAAAATGACGATGACATGATTGGCCATATGTGCGAGACTAATCAGTGCAAAGCAACAAAGGCGAGGTGGTATTGTCTTCTTAATTATAATTATGTATCATCATCATCATCATTTGCAGGACATTCAGGCGCGGATTCAGGCCTCAGGCTATAGCCCCCTAGCCCGGGGCGCAACCTAAATTATTTACAAATAAATCTTCTGCAACTTATAAAAATTCGTGATGTTTAATCCAACATAGCTTCTTACAATTTAAACAACTCTTTACTAATTAATCTTTTTCGGATGATATTTCTAAATTTGTCCCTGAGGACATCCAGCTCACGTGCTGCTCTTCGCCACAGCATGGCTTGGCGTATGCGGCGACGGCCGCGGCGAACGGTGATTCGCGTCGCTTGGAGATGTGCCCGGCTCTGTATCTCGCCGCCTACAAAGGGCGAGTCGAGGAGGTCATGGCGCTCCTTCTGCAGCCACGGCCGGTGCTGCAAAAGGAGATCTTGATCAAGGAGATCTTGAACAAAACCTTCCTCTCTCGCCGGAACTCGGCGCTGGAAACGCCGCTGCACTGCGCGGCGAGGGCAGGCATCTCAGCGCCGTGAAGGTGCTGTTAAATCTTTCATGGGACAGCGGGGAGAGCATCTTAAACTGCAAGAACGAGGGCGAGGACACCACCGTGGAGGCTCTCGTCGTGGCACGCGCGTCGGCGTCCGAGGTGAACAGAGCCGGCGTGTCGCCGGCGCCGCTGAACTTGGCAGTGATCAGCAAGTCGGCGCCTGCCGTCAGAGCAATTATTACTATATACGGGGACGCGTTATCCATCGGGCCGAGTTACTCTGCACGCTGCCGTCTTTCAGAGTTTAACTAGCCTGTTCACTATTGATTTGAAATCTTTCAAAGCACACATACAAGAACAAGTTTGTTAACTCAATTATATTGATTAATCTGTAGATATGGTTCAGCTGCTATTGCAATGGAAGCCATCTGATGGCAAACACTCCATCGTAAGCGCAATCCTGCTCGCCGCACCGCCAACCACGGTGTACATGAAGGACTCATATGGCCTCTCTGCTCTACACGTCGCGGCCCGGTTGGGACACGCCGACGTTGTCAAGGAGCTGATAGGAGTCTGTCCTGATGCTTCCAAGCTGCGTGACAGCCATGGCGAGACCTTCCTACACGCCGCGGTCAGGGAGAAGCAATCCTCAGTCGTAGCCCTCGCCATCAAGAACCCCATGCTGGGTGTTCTCCTGAACGCGCAAGATGGGGATGGGAACACGCCGCTGCACCTCGCTTCGAAACCAATCAGTTTGTTCACAATAGTGAGCAACAACTAAGCATTTGGCCAGATACATCTCCATCGGCAGAGGATAGATATTGTTTTCTACAATAACAAACGATTATAGTGACCGAGCATGACAGTTACATTTATTTATTTGTTTGAAATAAATATATTAGTCTTTTTCGATAGAGAAAGCTTTATTGATCTTAGACAATTATATAAGGTAATATAATTACTTTAAAACCACACTCGATATTAACTAGGATACATATAGCCTAATATTTATCATGACAAATTGACAGAATACTTATGCATTGATTAGATACATATCGATGTAGATGTTAGATTGATCTTCTATTACAAGCAATGCTTAGTTTCTTTCTATTAGTAGTATTATACTATCAAGTAAAAATATTTTGAACCGTTTGTTATTAAGGGTAAATCAGTAATTTATTAATATAGTGATTAGAGGTAACTTTGTCATTGCACTGACATCACTCATATTTTATCGAAAAAGGAAAAAAAGGTTTAGTCACTGCTAAATGATATTATACCCTTTCACACCTATTTTTTTACATAATGTCTCTTCATATTTTTACTATCGTTAATTAAAATGATAAAACGGTAGTATATATAAATTCGATACCTTTGATTAAATAAGATAAGCGGTTTAGATTGTTTTCTACTGTCAGTAAAAAGCTCTTATTATAAGGAGGTGTCTAGTTATGCATATATGCTAAAAAGCTCATATTATAAGGAGGTGTATAGTTATGCATATATGCATGATCTACATGCAATACGGATAAGCTTGGTGGGTTAAAAGTCGCTTTCGGAGCACAAGGGTTGCCACAAAAGCAAGATCATATGAAGCCGTGGAGTGGCCGTGACATAGCTCAGGGGATAGAGAAGACGTCTGACAGCCTTGCAGTGGTGGTCGTGCTCATTGCTACCGTTGCCTTTGCTGCTGGGTTCAATATACCGGGCGGATATGGAAACGATGGCACAGCCAACCTCAAGGATATAACTACATTCAAATATTTCATGGTCCTTGACGGTATCCCGATAGAGCATCAGTGATTGCGGTGATCTTGCTCATCTATGGGAAGGCGTCCCGCTCTGCTGGTTCATGGAAGAGCTTTATGGCAGCGTTGCATTGCACTGTATCTGGATTTCGCTCGTCAGCCTAATCTTGGCCTTCTACCCGGCTTTTTGTGCCGTGACAACCTCTAAGGTAATCCTTTCCGTGTTTATGGCTGTATACATGTGTCTCAACGTTTTTTATGGCTGTATACATGTGCCTCAACGTTTTGATGATAAGGATCCTGACACTATTATAGAAACTGGTTTTTCGATGAGGTCTTCGATAGATTTCAGATGAGCTATAAATGATCGTGTCTGAAAAAACCGGTCCCCAGGGACCGGTTGCATTATCCCATGCGGTTGCATTATCCCCAAGGGCCATAAGTGGACCACATGGGATATTATCCTGTGTGGTCGCTTAAGTGGACCGCACGGGATATTATCGTGTGCGGTCGCTTAAGTGGACCGCATGTGATAATGTGTATTATCCCGTGTGGTCTGCTTAAGCGACCGCACACGATAATATCACGTGCGGTCCACTTAAGCGACCGTACGGGATAATTCATTTTCTGTGCGATCGCTTAAGTGAGCCGCACGGGATGATACCCATATATTTTTGTAAACCAATTTAGATAAGGTTTTAATTATCTGTATACCTATTGAATTCTCCATCTAATTCTTGGATATGGGATATAATCAAATAGAAAAAATATTTTTTTCACAACACAAGTGGCAATATAACTTTATATGTTGTTAATATAAATTTGAGATGTATACAAGTTTATAACTTCTTATAAGGTATATAAACTTGAAACTTTGAATTCATTTAGATGAAACTATAACAGAGTGGCTCCACTACACATATAATGCAATTTGTACGCGTGTAACAAATTTTTGCGTGTATTGTTCCCGTTTTGTCCTCTAACTCAGAGTCGGTTTACTCGGAGTCAGTTTTTAAAACGACCATAACTTTCGCATATGGACTCCGATCGAGACGTTCCATATATCAAAATCGATCAGAAATTTTTTTGGATGCGTTCATCCACATTTTTGCCGCGTTCGGTGATTTTATTCTCCCCAAAAGGCTCAGAAGATTGTCTTTTTGAGCCCGGAAGCTTTTTCCGATTCTGAGCGCGTCTTCTGAATTTTTCACCGGCCACATCTTTCACTTGTTTAGGCTCAACTTTTCTGTGATTGTCTCTCGTGTGCTTCTAAGTCAAGAAAAAGTATAAAAAAATAAAAAAGTCAAGTTTTTCCTGTCTTGGTCAACAGCAGATCAAAAGAAAAAATAGAGAGAAACAATATATCTAGAGGAGCATATAGTCTAGGATTGCAATGTAAATTCAAGCTTTAAAAGAAATATGTTAATTATATATGAGTTGTCATGTTAATCATAGCTTCTTATAAGATGTATAAACTTTGAAACTTAGAGTTCATTTATTTCATCTAGAGTTCATTTAGATGAAACAGATATGTAACCGTTTATGAACAAGATATAGTCTCACTTGATCAAGACTGATTGATTTTTTTATGATAGTGTTATGGAAAAAAATAAGTTGTCATGTCGATTTATAGAATTTTCTGATAATTTAGATATTATTATAATTTTTGTAGTTCAATTTAGAGATGTAAGGTTTGAAGATTATCGCATGCAGGTGGCTTAAGTGCTCGCATGGAAAGACAGTTTTTTCATGCGGGCCACTTAAGCCGCCCGCACGAAATGATAATCTTTTCGTGCGGGTCATTAAGCCGCCCACATGCGATGATCACCACCGCCTATAAAGGTGCGCGCGGGCTCCAAAATTTTCTAACTCCCGACGAAATTTTCTAGCGCCGCGGCTTCCTCACTGACCCACCTCCTCCTCCGCCAACCTCCTCCTCCTCCTCCTCCTCCGCCGCCGCCTCTGACCGTGGCCGCCTCCTCCTCCACCACCCGAAACCACGACCGCCTCCTCCTCCTCCTCCGTCGCCTCTGACCGCGGCCGCCTCCTCCTCCGCCGCCTCCGACCGTGACCGCCTCCTCCTCCGCCGCCTCCGACCGCGGCCTCCTCCTCCTCCGCCGCTTCCAACCGCGGTGTCAAAACTTGGTTTCGGCAATAGAAAATTGGGGGTGCAATCAAGATTGCCAAGCACAATGGGTTAGGTGAAAAACAAGGATTAGACAGGTTCAGGCCCTCTCGTGAGGTAATACCCTACTCCTATTTCGGGGATTCGATCCGCCGAGTGTATATTGATCTCAAGATCTATAGCTTATGAATCTAAAGCCAATAGCTGATATCCCTCAAGGGACGCCCCTTACCCTCCTTATATAGTCTTGGGAGGCGGGCTTACAAGTCGGAAACCCTATCTTATTCTAAGTCGGTTTCCTCAATCTTACCAACCCGTGACTATAGGCCGTTGCCTTATCTAATCGGCAACGTAACACCCAAGTCATAGCCGGTTTACATATTTGGTAGGCACAACCTATCCCTATCTCCAGTCGGATAAGCTTGCCATGTGGATACCCGATTGCCACAATCTCCACAGTAGCCCCCGAGTCCTTTGCAGGCGACGAGATAACTCAGCATTGAACCAAGACAATACACAGCCAAACAACTCTTTGGCCGAGTGCTTCTAGCGCCGAGTGATTCCATCATCTCTGCCTGAATCTCCCGAGTGGCTCCAAAGACTGTGAAGGGCTGAAAAATATCCAAAAAATTCTCAAAAATAAATATCTAGGTGCGCCTCTTGATACACCTAATTAGGTGTAGCCCTCACTATTTTGATTAGGCACATAGTCGAGAACTATAAAGAATCATTCTCATATAAATTCTTAGCTTAAGCTAAAGCAATCATAAAAAATCTCATTACTTAGCAAGCTCGTGCTCGTCCGAGTAAATCTGCTCGAGTCATCTCAAAATAACTCAATCAACCCTCCTTGGTGAAAAGCACTCGGTAAGCTCATGCTTATCCGAGTGGATCTGCCCAAGTCATCTCGAAACAAATATTTTAATCATCCCTCATGGGTAAACAAGTTTTTCAGTTACCTGAAAAATATGACCAAAATATTAAATAGCTCTTGCCATAATACTGGTCTCAATCTAAAAAGATCTTCACCAAGGTGGAAAACAGTTTTGATATAATCATTTAATCAAATACCAAAAAAACAAACAACCCCTGTCATCAAGGCAGCCATAAAAAGCTTAGCTGTTTGTCACCTTTTAAATTGCATCGTGCCAACTTCTCATGAAGTCAGGAAAACAGCGGTATGAAAGGATTTCCAAAGGTACAGGGCACTCAGACACGCGCATATTGCCAGAGCAAATCTGCTTAAGCTCATCCACTTAAGTCCCTAAGGACACGCGTCAAGCCACACCTTAGCTGGGCCGCAAGTTTCTCATGGGCTCGGCCCAATCACGAGAAAACCTAGCGCAACCCTCAAATCTCTTACAAAGCCTCGAGGTCATCCCCGCCACTTCGTCTTCCCAGAAAAATTCCCCAATCGCAACACTGTTCATCAGCTTGCAGCGGAGAACCCTAAGCTCTTGCGCGCACCCAATCCACTGATCCAGAAGCCTGCGCCTCGCTCACAGATAGCCTTCGCATCCATCTTCTCAGCCCCCCATCTCAAATCCCCATCCTTCAAGTCAGATCTGCTCCCCACACAAACCACACTCATGGCGAGTGAGAGGAAAATCCCTTTCGAGCAATGGGCCACTTCGGATGTGAGGGAGTCCACCCTCAAGGAGATGGTGAAGCACGGAGTGCTTCCTCCTAAGGAGATCGTGGGCTGGCACCCGGCAGCAGGTGAGGAGTTCCCCACTCCGAACACCGGTGAGCTCGTCGTTTTCACCTCTTTCTTTTACTGCGGCTTCAGCCTCCCCACCTTCGAGTTCTTTAGGGGGGCTTCTTGACTATTATGGTCTTCGTCTTTATCACTTGAACCCCAACTCTATGCTCCACATCGCTCTTCTCATCCATGTGTGTGAAGCCTTCCTTGGCATTCTCCCCCACTTCCAACTCTTCTGTCGCATGTTTTACCTTAAGCCGCATCCGAATAAGGACCATCCCTGTGTCGTCGGTGGGGTAGGTTTCCAACTCCGCGAATCCCTTCGCAAGGAGTATTTCTCTCTCCCCTTGAAATCCTTCAACAAGGGCTGGCATGCGAGCTGGTTTTATATTAACAATCTTGAGCCCAGCCTGCCAAACTTCGTTGGCCTTCCCCCTGTGCCCAAGCATACCTGGAGCACCGTGCCAGTAGCCCAAGACTGGGAAGAAGCTAACAAGTTGTTAGCGAAGATCCTGGAAATGAAGCAGAAAGGTCTTCGGGGAAAGCAAATCACTCGACATTTTATCAGGAGCCGACTGGCACCGATCAAAGAGAAATCTAAGCCAGCCTTCGAGTATGAGGGCGAGAGGGACCCCAATCGGGAAGACCGGGACTCCCTCAGCTTCGAGATCCTGAAGATCGCATGTACAAGGTCTTCTCGACTAGAATTGCAGTCAAACACAGCTTCATGCTGCCAGTCCTTCCTGTGGAGATTATGGCAATTGGGTATCTACATGGCAAGCTTATCCGGCTGGAGATAGGGATAGGTTGCGCCTGCTAAATATGTAAACCAACTATGACTTGGGTGTTACGTTGCCGATTGAGATAAGGCAACGGCCCATAGTCACGGTTTGGTAAGATTGAGGAAACCGACTTAGAGTAAGATAGGGTTTCCGATCTGTAAGCCCTCCTCCCAAGACTATATAAGGGGGGTAAGGGGCGTCCCTCGAGGGATATGAGATTTCATAAGCAAGAGCTTTAGATCACGAGATCAATAAAGACACTCGGCGGATCGAATCCACCGAAACAGGAGTAAGGTGTTACCTCACGAGAGGGCCTGAACCTGTCTAAATCCTCTTATTCTTCTAACCCATTGTGCTTGGCGATCTCGACTGTGACCCCAGAAATTACATTGCCAAAACCAAGTTTCGACACTTCCCTTCAGTCTGTATCGACCTCCTCCTCTGGTAAGCCGACTTAACTTCTTTCATTGCCCCGCAATCTTGATGTCACACTTCTTAGTGTTGTACGAATTTTTTTTTGTAGGAAAACACCTCCATCATTTCAAAACCATACAAAATTCCTCATGACGACGTGCCGATTCGGCCTGCCAAGAAGCCGACCGGTGGCGTGAAGATCCAGAGTGATCCAGCCGGGAAGAGGGCGGCCCCGAGTGAAGATATCAGCAAACGGGCAAGTAAGAGGAGGCTCGTCATCGATGACTCGGACGACGATGTCCCAGCCCCTCCAGCCGAAGCAACCCCTCCAAGTCCGTCACCGAAAGCGGCGCCTAAGATCGTCGATCGTCCAGGTACGCCTTGCGACTGAAGCTAAACTCTTTGTTGAAAATTTCTTTGTCTTCATTCCGATTGCTCTTGTCGTTCTCTTTGCAGGAGACCCCAAGACATAGACCCTGCTGGGCAGAGCGAGGGGCCAACGCCAGCTGCAGCGTCCGAGGCATCCAAGCCCACGGAACCAAAACCCCGGAGCCCTCTCCCGAGCGAGAGCGCTCCGGGTGGAAGACCCTCACCTCCAAGCGAAGATATCCCAAGGAGGGAGCCCCTGACCGCCAGCCAGGACACCCCGACTAGAAACCAGTCGGCCGCGAAGAAGCCCCCGGCTGCGGCCCAAAGGGCCCCGACTGGAGACCAGTCGATCAAAAGTGAGAAGGAAAAGAGCAGCCGGGCTGCACCAGTTAAGGGTTCGGCCACCGAAACTGGTAAGTCTTGAGTCAACATTTCATCTTTAATCTTCAGTTTAATTCTCTCGTAGCTTCATCTGTTCCTCCTGATCCATTCAGCTACAGTAGAAGAAATCCCTAGGTTACAGTCTTCTGAAACCTGGGTTCCCCCGATCAAGATCGAGTGGCGAGATTCGGAAGGCCAAAGACAAGGCATCATCTTGGATAAGCAAATGGAAAGCGAAGAAAGAGATGCACTTGTGAACAACTTGAATGATGCGACTCGGCTACTTAACGTAAGTCTGATCCTTTTACGTTGTAGAATCATAATCTCTTTTCAGTCGGCCAACTTCAGGTCTTGCATGCAGAAAGAGTACTGCCGATCAATGGCCAAGTCTGAAGCACTGGAGAAGTTGGTCCCGCACCTAAACTCTCTGGAGAACGTCCAGCAGGAGTTAAAGACCACTCGAGAAGATGCCGCATCAAGGGAAGCGGCTCTGAGAAGGGAGATAGCCGCACTCCGAGAGGAGAACCTCGACCTCCGGGGTTCAGTCGGGAGTGAGTTTAACCTTCTTAGCTTCTTCATGCCTTTAATTATATTCTGTGCTGATCTTGATTGCTGATAACTTTCCTTGTTGTAGAAAATTCATCAGAGGTTCACTTGCTTCAAACCCAGCTAGAAGCAGTCAGCCTCAGCAAGGCCGAGCTGGAGGCCGAGTTTGAAGGTGAGCTTCTTCAGGACCATGTTCGTTGTACTGCTTTATCTTTGAATGCTTTGCGTGATCATATGTCTTTGACAGCTTACAAGGTCAAGACCCGAGCTCAATACGACGTTTTGCTTGAGAGGGTCAAACAAGCTGGAAAGGTCCGAGAAGATGTTGCTAACGCAGCGACACCGATCTTGCTATCCTTGTTCCATCACGGAGTCGGGGTCAGCTCATTGGACCCAGTCGAGATCTTCGACAAGCTCCGGAGGGCTCCCGTCAGTACTTGGCCAATATCTCCGAAGCAGCTACCATGGGAGCGAGCCTTGCCCTTGCACAGACCAAGTCACTCTACCCCCGGGTGGATGTGAATTCAGTCGGGGAAGGCTTCGCCGACGGCACCTCAGATGAGCAGGCCTTGGACTTGATTAGTGATGCGCAGGAGTCGACCAAGAAGATTGCCGTCGATGTAGTAAACAATTTTCGGCTTTGATTGTATTGCAGAACATTGTATGCGACTTTCTGATATAAACTTTGTAGATATTCAGCTTATTTATGTTAATGCCTTGATCCGAGTTTTTATGTAAAATTTCTTAAGTAATTTTCGTCCGACTGTCACCAAGCCTAAGCTCGATTAGGTCATCAAAAAATTCTTAGTCCTTATACATTGAACTTGAATCAGGGAACATTAAACAATGACAAACCGAATATGCACAAGTTGTGGAAAAAATCCATGCTTTATTGACATATGTATAGCCCCCGACTGCTAACTCAAGAAGTCATCTTGCTTGAGGTTGGCAGTCAAGAAGAACATGAGACTTAAGGCAATTTAAGCATAGTATCATCGAAGATGGTCGATGTTCCAGGAGTTCTCCACCATAGATCCGTCTTCACGCTTTAATCGGTATGCACCTGGCCGAGTCACCTCAGCAATTATATACGGTCCTTCCCATAAGGGGGATAACTTGTGACGGTCCTTGGTGGTCTGAATCTTGCGTAGAACCAAATCGTCAATGATAAAAGCTCGTGCTCGGACGTTGCGACTGTGGTATCGTCTGAGCCCTTGAAGATATTTTGCCGACTGGATGAGAGCTGCCTCACGGGCCTCTTCCAGTCGGGTGAGGTTATCCACTCGGTCTGGGTCGTAGCGTTCGTCGTTGAAGCTGCGGACTCGGAGAGATTCGTACTCCATCTCGTTTGGCAACATGGCTTCTGCGCCATAAACCAGAAAGAAAGGAGTTTGGGAGTAGCCCGACTAGGCGTGGTCCACAGAGACCATAGAACCGAGGGGAGCTCTTGAACCCATTTGCCAGCATAAGGATTTAGACGATCAAACACGCGGGCCTTAATGCCTTGAAGGACCATGCCGTTGGCACGCTCAACTTGTCCATTGCTTTTGGGATGTGCAACTGACACATAGCAAATTTTGATTCCGAAGTCTTCGCAAAATTCCTTGAAGATGCCTCCAGTGAATTTAGTCCCATTGTCGGTTATAATTCTGTTCGGGACGCCGAACCGGTGCACGATGTTGAGGATGAAGTCCCGCGCCTTGTCAGCGGTGATTGTAGCGACCGGCTTAGCCTCGATCCACTTGGAGAACTTGTCGATTGCGACGAAAAGGTGTGTGAATCCTCCTGGAGCCTTCTTGAAAGGGCCGACCATATCTAAGCCCCATACTGCAAACGGCCAGGATAATGGAATTGTTTGTAGCTCTTGGGCTGGGACATGGCTCTGTCAGGCGAAGAATTGGCAACCTTCACAAGTTCGAACCACTTTGTCGTCATCGGAGACTGCCGTGAGCCAGAAGAAACCCTGTCTGTAGGCTTGCCCACCAAGGTACGTGCTGCCGTGTGGCTTCCGCATATGCCCGAGTGGATGTCTTGGAGTAGCTGTCGTCCTTCCTCAGGTGTGATGCATCTCATCAGGACTTCGGAGGGACTTCTCTTGTATAAATCGGAGTCAACCATGACGTAGGCTTGACAACGACGTCGGGCGCGTTCTGCCTCATCCCGGTCTTCTGGCAGCTCTTGCTGTGTTAAAAATTTGATGAGCGGTGTCCTCCAGTCGGCATCAATCATGGCGACTTCATTCGCAGCTTGTTCGTTGAGAGTTGGTTTTGCCGCAACAGTTGGCTCATAGAGGTGTTCGACAAAAATGTCTGTTGGGGCGGCTTCTCGTTTGGATCCAAATTGTGCCAACTCGTCAGCTGCTTCGTTGTTGTGTCTTAGGACATGTGATAGCTCAAGTCCGTCAAACCAGTCTTCAAGTTTGCGAACTTCTTGTCGGTAGGCCTCCATGGTGTCGTTAGACAGGACCAATCCTTCATAACTTGGTTGACAATCAGTGGGAATCCCTTTCACGACGAGCCGACGTATCCCGAGTGAAACGCGCCCGCAGCCATGTAGCGTGGCTTCGTACTCGGCGACGTTGTGTGAGGCGGAGAAGTGGAGGTGGAGAACGTATCTTAGCCTTTCCCTAGTCTGGGAGATCTGCACGACTCCTGCTCCTAAGCCGGTGATCCTCTTGGATCCGTCGAAGTGCATGGTCCAGTATTGAAGGTCTTTCCGAGGTACGTCTTCTTGCTGTTCGGTCCACTCGGCCAGGAAATCCGCCAGGGCTTGTGACTTTGCAGACGTCCTCGCCTTAAAAGTTAAGTCTAGCGGCATCAGCTCCAGGGCCCACTTCGCGATGCGCCTAGTTGCCTCCCGGTTGTGGATGACGTCGCTGAGTGGAAAGGAAGTGACGATGGTGACCGAGTGACCCTGAAAATAGTGCGCCAATTTCCTCGCGGTTATCAGAACACCATATAGCAATTTTTGTACCTGAGGGTAGCGAATTTTTGCTTCTACCAGCACTTCGCTAACAAAGTAGATCGGCCTCTGAATCTTCTGGACCCGCCCTTCTTCTTCGCGCTCGACCACGAGGACCGTACTGACCACTTGGTGAGTGGCTGAAACGTACAGTAGCAGGGGCTCCTGGGGCTGAGGTGAGGCTAGGACGGGCGGCGTCGTGAGAAATTCTTTAAAATCTTCAAAGCCTTTGTGGGCTTTCGAAGTCCATTGGAAGGCATGCCACGTTCGCCGAGTCGAGAGATGAAGCGACTTAGTGCCGCCATGCAGCCAGTAAGCTTCTGGACATCCTTCTGATTACTCGAGGATTTCATGTTCAAGATGGCATTGATTTTTTCTGGATTGGCTTCAATGCCGCGATGTGACACCATGAAGCCGAGCAGTTTGCTTGATGGGACGCCGAAAGTGCACTTCTCCGGGTTTAACTTCATTCTGAAGGCCCGAATATTTTCGAAGGTTTCTTCTAGGTCGGCAATCAGGTTTTCTTTCTGCTTGGTCTTGATGACGACATCGTCGACATAAGCTTCCACGTTCTTCCCAATCTGTGTCTGAAAGCACCTCTGGATCATGCGTTGGTATGTGGCCCCGGCATTCTTCAGGCCGAAGGGCATTGTGATGTAGCAGTAGGCTCCAAACGGCGTGATGAGCGATGTCTTTAGGCAGTCGGATTCCTTTAAGTTGATTTGGTGGTAGCCGAGTAACAGTCCAAAAGCTTAAGAGTTGGCAGTGCAGCATTGAATCTACGACTTGGTCGATGCGAGGCAACCCGAATGGATCTTTGGGGCGAGCTTTGTTGAGGTCGGTGTAGTCAATGCACATGCGCCATTGCCCCGTCTTTTCCGGACCGAACCGGGTTGGCCAACCGTCGGGATGTAGGACTTCCTTGATAAAACCGGCGGCTAAGAGCTTTGTGAGCTCTTCCTTGATGGCATCTTTTCAATCCTGCGCGAACCTGCGTAATCGTTGTTTAATCGGCTTTGCGTCATCTTTGACGTGTAAAGAGTGCTCGATCACCTCCCTAGGAATTTCGGGCATATCGGATGGTTTCCAAGCAAAAACATCTTTATTATTTTGGAGGAAAGTGACAAGCACGCTTTCCTATTTAGGATCTAGTTCGGCGTCGATTACAGCGGTTTTGAGAGATCCGATGGATCAAGAGAGATCTTCTTGGTTTTGGCGTCGCGGTTCCCGATTTGGCTATATTCTTCGTGGGGATTTCACCCTCCGCCGAAGTCGATGCGGCCAATCGGATTTCTTGCTGGCCACGTGATCTCTCGCGAGATTGGGCCATGTCGCAGCTCTCCTTGTCGCAGGTGAAGGCTTGCTTCACATCGCTGCACAAGGTGATGACGCCGTTCGGACCCGGCATCTTCATGCAGAGGTAGGTGTAATGGAGTATCGCCATGAACTTGGCGAGTGCAGGTCTTCCGATGATTGCGTGGTAAGCCGTCTCAAAGTCGGCCACCTCGAAGGTAATGTTCTTCGTACGGAAATTCTCTCGAACTCCGAAGGTGACCGGAAGGGCGATGTGCCCGAGCGGCGTAGATGACAGCCCCGGGATAACTCTATGGAAGGGGGCTGAGCTTGCTTTCAGTTCGGCCCTCGGGATCTGCATCTCGTCCAAGGTCTTGGCGAACAAAATGTTGAGGACGCTGCCCCCATCGATGAGGACGCGCTTGAGCTTGATGTTACGGACCACTGGGTCCAGGACGAGTGGATAGCGCCCCGGGTGAACCACTCTTTCGGGATGATCCGAGCGGTCAAAAGTGATGGCCACCTCGACCATCGTAGGTATTGTGGGACCTCGGGTTGCGCCGCATTGACCTCGCGGGCAGTTAGCTTCTGTTTCCTCTTGGATTCATAGGCTTGCGCCCCCCGAAGATGTGATTCAGCTCGCCCACGGGGTCTTGAAAGGGCTCGGCATTCTCAGCCGTGTTGTTCTTCTTGGCGCCCGATGGACCGGCTTCATCAGTCGGCTTCTTATTGAGCTGTGCCGCATATTGCTCGGCGAACTATTTATAAATAAAGCAGTCCTTAGCCACGTGCTTGTGATTGGGATGATGCGTGCACTGAGCGTTCATGATGGCGTCGTAGGCCGCAACTCGGGGGCGACGTTGGGAGTTGGAGGTTGCGGCAACTAGATCTTCGGGTCGGCGCTTGCGGTCCTTCTGGCCCTGGTTGTTGTTGTTGTTATCCTTCTTAGGATTTCGGCTTCCTCCCGCCTGCTTGTCGTCCCTCCTGTCGGGCCGGTCTTGGCGCGTCGCTTTGATGGCATCGTTGGATTTGGCGTAGGAATTTGCCGTCTCAAACATCTGCTTCACCGTCTTCGGTGGTTTGCGCCCAAACTTTCCGATCAACAGCTCATCACGGACTACCTTCTGGAAGGCGGCGATGATGATGTCGTCGGTGATGTTGGGGATCTTGTTGCGCTTTTCGGAGAAGCGTCGGATGTAGTCCTTCAAAGATTCGTCTGGTTTCTGGATGACGTTGTAGAGATCGAAGTGGGTTCCAGGCCTCTCGAAGGTGCCCTGAAAGTTGGCAATGAAGTGGTCCCTTAGCTCACTCCACGAGCCGATCAAGCCTCTTGGCAAGCTCGTGAGCCAGTTCCTGGCCGAGTTGGCAAGGGCCACAGGCAGGTAATTGGCCATGGCTTTATTGTCGTCTCCTACCACTCGGATGGCGACGGTGTACATGGTTAGCCTCGACTCGGGGTCGGTCTTGCCGTCGTACTTCTCAATTCCAGTCGGCTTGAAACCGTTCGGCCAATGCACTCGGCGAAGCTCCCGAGTGAAAGCTGGTACTCTGTCGTCATTACTGTCGGGTGATCCCCTTCGATCTTCCCGGGTGCGTTGATCCCGTTCTTGGTAGCGACGATCGAGGACTTCCCGCAGATCACTCGGTGGGGTCTTCGGCAGGCTGCTTCGGTAATCGGAGCTGTTGTTGCGGCGGACACGGTGGTGGACGGGTGGACGTCCATGTTGCTTCTCGCGGGAGTCGGCCGTTTGTTCCTGATGCTTGTGCGTGGACTCGTGGCGTGGGCCTCTTGACCTGGTTGCCGACCGGTCTGGCTCGGGCCTCTTGTAATCCCTTGACCTTAGCGGCGGGAGTCGGCCGTCGGGCGTTTCGCCACGGACTCGGTTGGCCTTCGAGTGAGGTGGAGGGATGACCGTTGGCCGTAGCCGCAACGATGGTCTTGATCTTGTCCAATATTGGGGTTACGTCGGGCGTCGTCTCGATAACGGTGTCCGGAGAGTGAGGGCGGCGACGTGTTCGTTGTGGCGTCGAAAGATATTGGTGTTGCGGACCCGCGTTTGAAGTATAGCCTCTTGAGCGGATCATCCGGCTGCCCTTAGATCCTGCTTCCTTCTGTCGGCTTCCTCTTTGCGTTTCTTCTCCTCTTCCGCCAGCTTGCGCTCTTGCTCAATTCTGGCTCGTTCTTCTTCCGCAAGCCTGCGGGCCATGGTGAGTCGGTCTCGGCCACCTCAGCCATGAGGACGTCAAAGCACTTCGGCTCGTAGTCCTTGTCGCAATCGGAGACGTTGGCTTCGTCCGAGGGGATGCCATAAAGGTCGTCAAAGCCTGAAGAGCTGAGATACTTGTTGAGCTCCGAGGATGAGCATGAGCCGAATGGCTGGAGGATGACCGCAACTTTCCTCGAGCCTGGGTTGCTCGGATCTGGATCGTTCCAGTCCGAGTCGTAGCTTGATGATGTGGACTCCCCCGGTGGGTCGTCCTCAACTCGGGGGAGAGGAGCTTGCCGTAGATCTCAATGGCATTTGGTAATCCAAACGGTGCCGAGAGGTTTTCTTCCGGATAGATTGGCTTCGACGGGGATATGAGAAGACCGCTGCAGATCTCAGCGGAGTTCGGTAACCCGAACGGCGCCGAGTGAGTTTTTTCGTCAGGGTGGGGGGACTGCATCCTGGAGTCCAAGATTTCGTCATAGATCTTGGCGTTGTTCGGGAGCCCGAATGGCACCGAGTGGGTTTCCTCTCCCGACTGGTCCAAATCCGAGTCGAAGGAGGAGAACTTGTTGAAGTCGTTGGCGGCGAAGTCGCTGATGCTTGAAGAAGATCCTATCGCGCTTGCCGGCGAGATTGTCGAAGAAGTCTTGACGCGCGGGCCCCTACCTGGCGCGCCAACTTTCGAAACTTGGTTTCGACAATAGAAAATTGGGGGTGCAGTCAAGATCGCCAAGCACAATGGGTTAGGTGGAAAACAAGGATTAGACAGGTTCAGGCCCTCTCGTGAGGTAATACCCTACTCCAGTTTCGGGGATTCGATCCACCAAGTGTATATTGATCTCAAGATCTGTAGCTTATGAATCTAAAGCCGATAGTTGATATCCCTCAAGGGACGCCCCTTACCCCTCTTATATAGTCTTGGGAGGCGGGCTTACAAGTCGGAAAACCTATCTTATTCCAAGTCGGTTTCCTCACTCTTATCAACCCGTGACTATAGGCCATTGCCTTATCTAATCGGCAATGTAACACCCAAGTCATAGCCGGTTTACATATTTGGTAGGCACAACCTATCCCTATCTCCAGTCGGATAAGCTTGCCATGTGGATACCCGATTGCCATAATCTCCACACGCGGCCGCCTCCTCCTCCGACCGAGGCCGTCGCCTCCTCCTCCATCGCCGCCACGACCGCCACCTCCTCCACCGCCGCCTCCTCCGACCTCGGCCGCCTCCTCCACTGTGGCTCCACCGCCGCCGACAGCACCGACCGTCACCTCTACATTGTAAAATTTATTATAAAATTTGTTGTAAAATTATACATGTAAAATTTATGGTAAAATTGTGATGATGTAAAATTGTTTTTGCGCAATTTGTGATGTGATATTAGTTGTCAATTTAATTCAACAATTCAATATGTAATATAGGACGGATGTATCTTCCCGTGCGGACCACTTAATTCGTTCGCACGGGAAGATCTATTATCCCGTGCGGACGGCTTAAGTGGTCCACACGGGATAATAGATTTTCTTGTGCGGGCCTCTTAAGTTGCCCGCACGGGAAAATCGATTTCCTGTGCGGTTACGCCGACTGTACGCGAAAATTTGATTTTTCCAGACCATCTCGCGTGTGCGAGCAGGCCTTCCGCACGGGAAGATATCTTTCGGTCCACACGTAAAAATCGATTCTTGTCGAAGCTGCGGACCCGGAGGGACTCGTACTCCATCTCGTTTGGCAACATGGCCTCTGCGCCATAGACCAAAAAGAAAGGAGTTTGGCCGGTGGCCCGACTGGGTGTGGTTCGCAGGGACCATAAGACCGAGGGCAGTTCTTGGACCCATTTGCCAGCGTAAGGGCTTAGTCGGTCGAAAACGCGAGCCTTGATGCCTTGAAGGACCATGCCGTTGGCTCGCTCAACTTGCCCGTTGCTTTTAGGGTGAGCTACTGATGCATAGCAGATCTTGATTCCGAAGTCTTCGCGAAATTCCTTGAAGATGCCTCCCGTGAATTGAGTTCCATTATCGGTTATGATTACTGTTTGGGACACCGAAGTGGTGCACGATGTTGAGGAAGAAGTCTCGTGCTTTGTCGCGGTGATTGTGGCGACCGGCTTGGCTTCAATCCACTTGGAGAACTTGTCGATTGCGACGAAGAGGTGTGTGAAACCTCCGGAGCTTTCTTGAAAGGGCCAACCATGTGCAGCCCCATACCGCGAACGGCCGGGAAAGTGGGATTGTTTGAAGCTCTGGGCGGGACATGGCTTTGTCGGGCGAAGAACGCGGCCTTCGCGGGTTTGTACGACTTTATCCGCGTCGGAGACCGCGGTAAGCGAAAAAAACCTTGCTGTAAGCTTTGCCGACTAGGGTGCGTCTTGCCGCGTGGCTCCGCATATGCCCGAGTGGATGTCTTGGAGTAGTTTGTTTCCCTTCTTCGGGTGAGATGCACCTCATTAAAATTCCAGAGGGGCTTCTTTTGTATAGATCGGAGTCAACCATGACGTATGCTTGGCAACGACGCCGGACGCGTTCTGCTTCATTCCGGTCATCCGGCAGTTCTTGCTGGGTTAAGAATTTGATGAGCGGCGTCCCCGGTCGGTGTCGGTCATGGCGACTTCGTTCGTTGTTTGCTCGGTGAGAGTTGTCTTCGCCGTGATGGTTGGTTCGTAGAGATGCTCGACAAAGACGTCCGTTGGGGCAACTTCACGCTTAGATCCGAGCTGTGCCAACTCATCGGCGGCTTCGTTGTTATGTCTCGGGACATGTGAAAGTTCGAGCCCGTCAAACTTGTCCTCAAGCTTGCGGACCTCTTGTCGGTAGGCCTCCATAGTGTCATTTAAGCGGGACCAGTCCTTCATCACTTGATTGACGACCAGTGGGAGTCGTCTTTCACAATTAGCCGCCGTATCCCGAGTGAAACTGCGAGCCGCATCCATGTAGAAGAGCTTCGTACTCGGCGACGTTGTGTGAGGCGGAGAAGTGGAGGTGAAGGACATATCTTAGCCTTTCCCGGTCGGGAGATCGGCACGACTCCTGCTCCCAAGCCGGTGATCCTCTTGGATCCGTCGAAGTGCATGGTCCGAGTGTTGGAGGTCTTCCGGGCGGAGTTTTCTTCTTTTCGATCCACTCGGCCGGGAAGTCCGCTAAGGCTTGTGACTTAATGGACGTCCTTGGCTTAAAAGTCAAGTCCAGGCGGCATCGGTTCTAGGGCCCACTTGGCGATGCGCCGGTTGCCTCGCGGTTGAGGATGACGTCGCCGAGTGGGAAGGAGGTGACGACGGTGACCGAGTGACCACGAAAATAGTATGCCAATTTCCTCGCGGTTATTAGAACACCATAGAGTAATTTTTGTACACAGGGGTAGCGAATTTTGGCTCTGCCAATACTTCGCTAACAAAGTAGATTGGCCTTTGAATCTTGGGCCCGTCCTTCTTCTTCGCGTTCGACCACGAGGACCGTGCTGACCACTTGGTGAGTGGCCGAGACGTACAGCGGCGGGGTTCTGGGGGAGGCGAGGCCGGGACGGATGGCGTGGTAAGGAATTCTTTGAATTCTTCAAAGGCCTTGTTGGCTTCCGCGGTCCACTTTGGAAGTCGTCGCCTTCTTTAGCAATCGAAGAAAGGCATGCCTCGTTCGCCGAGTCGGGATATGAAACGGCTTAGTGCCGCCATGCAGCCAGTGAGCTTCTGGATG
This sequence comes from Oryza australiensis, assembly GCA_019925245.2. Taxonomy (NCBI): domain Eukaryota; kingdom Viridiplantae; phylum Streptophyta; class Magnoliopsida; order Poales; family Poaceae; genus Oryza; species Oryza australiensis. Next base: position 3,621,209 of record JAIFGZ020000540.1, on the reverse strand, counting down.
TCTTTACGGTTACTCGGGGTCTCATGTTTAAGATGGCGTTGATCTTCTCTGGATTTGCTTCAATGCCGCGATGTGACACCATGAAGCCAAGCGGTTTTCTGATGGAACACCGAAAGTGCACTTCTCAGGGTTTAACTTCATTCGAAGGCCCGGATGTTTGCAAAGGTTTCTTCTAAGTCGGCGATCAGGTCTTCTTTCTGCTTGGTTTTGATGACAACATCGTCGACGTAGGCTTCAACGTTCTTGCCGATCTGCGTCTGGAAACATCTTTGGATCATGCGTTGGTATGTGGCTCCGGCGTTCTTCGGCCGAAAGGCATGGTGATGTAGCATGGCCCCGAACGGCGTGATAAACGATGTCTTCGGGCGGTCATTCTTTTAGGCTGATCGGTGGTAGCCGAGTACGATCTAGGAAACTCGGGAGTTGGCGCCGATTGTTGAGTCGACGACACAGTCGATACGAGGTAGCCCGAATGGATCTTTGGGGCGGGCTTTGTTGAGGTCGGTGTAGTCGACACACATGCGCCATTGCCCGTCTTCTTGCGGACCGGGATGCGGTTGGCTAACCGTCGGGATGAAGGACTTCTTTAATGAAGCCGGCAGCCAAGAGCTTTGCAAGTTCTTCTTTGATCGCGTCTTTTCGATCTGTGCGAATCTGCGTAATCGTTGCTTTATCGGTTTGGCGTCATCTTTGACGTTCAAGAGTGCTCGATCACCTCCCTGGAATTCCGGGCATATCGGATGGTTTCCAAGCAAAAACATCTTTATTATTTTGAAGGAAGGTGACGAGCGCGCTTTCCTATTTGGGATCTAGGTCGGCGCCGATTACGGCGGTTTTCGAAGGATCCAGACGGATCAAGGAGATCTTCTTGGTCTTGGCGTCGCCGGATCCTGATTTGGCTATCTTCTTGCGGGACTTCGCCCTCTGCCGAAGTTGATGCAGCCAATCGGACTTCTTGTTGGCCACGTAATCTCTCGCGAGATTGGGCCATGTCGCAGCTCTCCTTATCGCAGGTGAAGGCTTGCTTCACATTGCTGCGAAGAGTGATGACGCCATTGGGACCCGGCATCTTCATGCAAAGATAGGTGTAGTGAGGGATCGCCATGAACTTGGCAAGCGCGAGCCTTAGATGATGGCATGATATCTTTGTTTGAAGTCGGCCACCTCAAAGGTGACGTTCTCGTTCGGAAGTTTTCTCGGGCTCCAAAGGTGACTGGGAGGGAGATGTGTCCGAGTGGTGTTGAAGATAGCCCGGGATAACTCCGTGGAAGGGGCGAGCTTGCTTTCGCGGCCTCGGGATCGCATCTCATCCATGGTCTTGGCAAATAGGATGTTGAGGCGCTGCCCCATCGATGAGGACGCGCTTAAGCCTAATGTTGCGGACCACGGGGTCCGGGACGAGTGGATAGCGCCCGGGTGGATCACTCGGTCGGGATGATCCGGCGGTCAAAGGTGATGGCCACTTCCGACCATCGCGAGATATTGAGGGACTTCGGGTTGAGCCGCATTGACCTCCCGGTCGGTTAGCTTTTGTTTCCTCTTGGACTCGTAGGCTAGCGGACCCCCGAAGATGTGGTTGAGTTCCCCCACTGGGTCTTGAAAAGGTTCGGCATTTTCAGCCGCGTTGTTCTTCTTGGCGCCGGACGGGCCAGATTGAGTGCGCCGCGTCTCGTTCAGCGAACCGCTTATAGATAAAGCGAGTCCTTCGACGCGTGCTTATGATTCGGATGATGGGTGCCTTTGGGCGTTCATGATGGCGTCGTAGGCGGCGACTCGGGGACGGCGTTGAGTGTTGGAGGTTGCAGCCACTAGGTCTTCAGATCGGCGCTTGCGATCTTTCTGGCCTTGGTTGCCGTTGTTGCTGCCATCCTTTTAGGATTTCGGCTTCCTCTTGCTTGCTTGTCCTCCCTTCGTCGGGCCGGTCTTGACGGGCGGCCTTAATGGCGTCATTGGATTTGGCGTATGAGTTCGCCGTCTCGAACATTTGCTTCACCGTCTTCGGTGATTTGCGCCCGAACTTGCCGATAGCGGCTCATCACGGACTCCCTTCGGAAGGCGGCGATGATGATGTCATCGGTGATGTTCGGGATCTTGTTGCGCTTCTCGGAGAAACGACGAATATAATCCTTCAGGGCTCGTCCGACTACGGATGACATTGTAAAGGTCGAAGTGTGTGCCGGGCCTCTCAAAGGTGCCTTGGAAATTGGCGATGAAGTGGTCCTCGGCTCGCTCCACGAGCCAATTGAGCCTCTTGGCGAGGCTCGTGAGCCAATTTCGCTGAGTTTGCGAGGCCACGGGCGAGTAATTGGCCATGGCTTTATTGTCGCCACTGCAGCTCGGATAGCAAGGGTGTATACGGTTAGCCAAGATTCGGGTCGGTCTTGCCATCGTACCTTTCAATCCTGTAGGCTTAAAGCCACTCGGCCAATGCACTCGGCGGAGCTCCCGAGTGAAGGCCGGTACTCCATCGTCGCCGCTATCGGGTGATCCCCTCCGATCTTCCCGAGTGTGTCGGTCGCGCTCCGGTAGCGGCGATCGAGGACTTCCGCGATCACTCGGCGGGGTCTTGGTTGGCTGGTTGGGTAGCCGGGCTGTTGTGGCGGACTCGGTGGTGGACGGGTGGACGTCCGTGTCGTTTGTCGCGGGGAGTCGACCGTGCGCTCTTGGTACTTTAGCGTGGACTCGCGAGGTGGGCCTCTTGGCCTAGTTGTCGGCAGCGGCTCGGGCCTCTTATAGTCTCCTGACCTTAGAGGCGGAAGCCGGCTCTTGTCTGGTGTTTCGGCCACAGATTCAGTCGGCCTTCGTGCCGACGTGGTGGGGTGGCCGTTAGCCGTGGTGGCAATGATTGTTTTGATCTTGTCAAGTATCGGAGTCACGTTGGCCGGAGCCGTCTCCATGACGGTGTCCAAGAGGGTGAGCGCGGCGACTTCGTTCGCCGTGGCGTTTGGAAGATGTTGGTGTTGCGAACCCGCGTTTGGAGTATGGCCTCCCGGCGGATCGTCCAGCTGCTCGTAGATCCTGCTTCCTCTTGTCAGCCTCGTCCTTGCGTTGTTTCTCCTCTTCGGCCGTCTTGCGCTTGAGCTCCACCCTGGCTCGCTCTTCTTCAGCAAGCCTTCTGGCCATGGCTGAGTTGGACTCGTCCGGCTCGGCCATGAGGATGTCAGCTGCCGGCTCGTAGTCCATGCGGCGATCGGAGTTGTCGGCTTCGTCGAAGGGATGCCGTAGAGGTTGTCGAGCCGGCGGAGCGAGGTATCCCGTTGAGCTCCGAAGATGAGCAGGAGCCGAATGACGGGAGGATGACGGCGACCTCCCTTGATCTGGGTAACCCGGATCTGGATCGTTCCAATCCAAGTCGAGCTTGGGGGTGTAGGCTCCTCCGAGTGGATCGCCGCCAACTCGGGGAGAGAAGCTTGCTGAAAATCTCGGCGACGTTTGGTAACCCAAACGGCAGAGGTCTTCATCGAGTAGATCGCTTCCGTCGGGAGGCGAGAAGATTGGCGCAGATCTTGGCGGTATTCGGTAATCCGAATGGTGCCAAGTGAAGTCCGTTGTCGGAGAAAGTAGGCGCATCTTGGTCTTCAAGACGTTGTTGTAGATTTCGGCGTTGGGGAGTCCGAACGGCGCCAGTGGGTGTTCCCTTCCGGCTGGTTTGAGTCAGAGTCGAAGGAGAAGTCGTTGAAGAAGTTGGCGGCGAAGTCGCCGAATCTGAGGAGATCCCATCACGCTTGTCGGCGAGATTCTTGAAGAAGTCTCGACGCGCGGCCCCTACTGGCGCGCCAACTGTCGAAACTTGGTTTCGGCAATATATTTTCTGGGTCGCGATCGAGATCGCCAAGCACAATGGGTTAGGAGGAAAAGAAGATTTAGACAGGTTCAGGCCCTCTCGTGAGGTAATACCCTACTCTGTTTCGGTGGATTCGATCCGCCGAGTGTCTTTATTGATCTCGTGTGTCTAAAGCTCTTGCTTATGAAATTGTATCTCGAGATCTAGTGTTGGATATCCCTCAAGGGACGCCCCTTACCCCCTTATATAGTCTTGGGGGAGGGTTTACAAATCGGAAACCCTATCTTATTCTAAGTTGGTTTCCTCAATCTTACCAAACCATGACTATAGGCCGATTGCCTTATCTCTATCGGCAACCGTAACACCTAAGTCAAGTTCGGCTTACGAGATATAGCGGCGCAATCTATCCCTACCTCCGGTCGGATAAGCTTGCTATGTAGATACTTGATTGCCATAATCTCCACAATTCTCGAGTGGTGTGACGTGGATGGAGCCTAGAACAAGTTTTCGCATATTCTGGAGGTTTCTGCGGTTTAGTCACTGTGCCGATGCCATCAAGAGGAAGTATCCATTGGCTAGCACTTCGGCATCAAACCTGCTTTTGTTCTTGTTTATAAATATATTATCACAGTTTTTGGTTTCGGACTGATGCCTTATTTCGAGGGTAGAAAATTATCGGGTAAGCCATAACATTGACCATCTCACCTCCTTCCGCACTTACGTGAGAATGGGAGATGAAAAGTAAGCTCACATGCCAATGAGATATCAGTGATATACTGAGAATAAAACTCATTGACATAAGAAGGGTTGTGCAGGGAAAGTCTATTGTGCATGGGTATAAGGAGGAATCTTTTACAACTAAAACCATCTTATATGCACACTCGAGGAATGAGCTAGAGGCGCCTGCACCAACCATCTTGTTCATATTTCCCTTGATGTATTGTTTTTATTTGGATTATTTGAAATATTGTAAAAGGGGCATGTATATATTGTAGTATACAGGTAACTAAAAACTTTCAACATTATTCCTGTTTCCTTCCCCATTTTTTAAACTGAGTGAGCCATAACTGGTGTTATATTAAGCACAAATAGATATTGTCAAGACATGCTGCGCGACAGTCCATCGGCGCGATACTCTGGCAGATGGCCGATGGACGGATGGCGGGTGTTACTCCGACGGATGGTGGCGGCTTGTCCATGGCAAGCCACGAATGAGCGGCGTTATGAGGTGATCGAGCTCATCGTGATTCGAGCTCATGAAACCCCACGTCCTCCTCGCCAGCGGCAATGTGGCAATCTCAGACAAACCACTTGATTCAAGGCTAAAAGTGGCAAATAGTAAAATACCCCACTGTCCATCGGCATGGCTTTGCAGTTCAGTGCCTCCTCCTTCAACCATCATCTCCAGCGGTGTACTCAAACCCCTTACGAGCGGCGCCGAGCTGAAGGAGCACGCCCGTTTCCACTTCATCTCCGGCTACCAAAAGTGAGGTAAGGGCAACATGTGTATTCTGATGTAAGAATTAAGGGTCTGCGTGATGTTGATATATAGCTGTTTATATCGATAGACACGAGTGCTTCTTTATACGACCCCTGTGCAATATATGTAGTTTAGAGAGGCTGCATAATATCTTAAAAAAATAAAGACAGGAGATATATGAAGGGACATCATTCTTATTTATCCTTTCATCCTCAAGTGTATAATAGTAAGTCTCCTCTCCTCTATATATAACCATATTTCATATATGAAATGTTAGGTGTGAACCCAATAAATGTATATGGGTTGGACCTTCATAGGCTCAAGCTCATAGGTTTCTTAACACTCTCCCTTGGGCACTCGCTGCGTGATGTTTATGTCTCGTCAAAACTCCAATAAAACCCATTAGAAAAAATTAGAAGAAATATCACATAGCATACGTTTACAATGTCGCACGAATTGCCTCATTAAAAACCTTGGTAAGAAACTGCAGGAAAAACTTATCCAAGGACAAAAGAGTACAATCCACCCAATTTTTCGTTCAATTTTTTTAGATTATTTTTGGGTGCTTGATATATTAAGATTCTGAAATGAGTCAACAAAATTCTCGACCTGAATTTTGCATTTTTCTAAGTCTCATTATTCCATTTCTTCAGACACATCTATTCAATAGAAGATGTCAATAATGATTTTGTGGATAAATATGTAAGATTTTCACATAACTTCGTACATAATATTTCGTGTGCATAATATTTTATGGATAAATCTGCAAGATTTTCTATGCAATTCATGTGCATGGAAAAACTTGGGTTTTATATGCTTGGTAAGTTTGCTCACGTGACTCATTTGCATTGTGCGTCATATGTTGCATTACTTTCAAATAGCGGTTGAGATAGTCTTCAAACCACGGTTGCTGGAATAGGGTAACCATCTCTCAAAGCCATGTCGAGGCTCGGTATAAGCCAATGATGCTTCGTTCGGTTTAGTGCAATTTAACCATGCAAGTATTCGAGTGCTGCTACTACACACTTGTGTTTGGGAATTCTGTCCCAATTTTGATGATAATTAACTACTTCAAAACCATGCATTTTGAACACTTTCTAATTGTGGTCCATTTGTCGCATGCTTTTAGCTACAAGCGGAGACATGATTTGGATTTAGCCAAACATTTCATTCCAAATCAAACTCAAATTCAAAACGAACGAGTTTGGTTTTTTCATTTGTTCCATATTATCCTATTCATTTTATCTTGGTTGAAGACTTAGTATTTTTTCATGTATTGTTATTATAGTGTTCGATCCAAGCTCTTGAAGAACATCCAGGTTGTCAACATTCAGGTTGAGTTTTTCTTTTCAACTTCTAGTTGATTAATTCTTTTCAACTCCTGGTTGATTGCCAATGAGTTTTGCTGTCTAAAGGAAACATTACCCATAATACTTCGCATCGCCAACTTCTATTGGTTGTATGAGACTCTATGCGAGTATCCATGGATATACAAGGATATGCAATTTTCATATGCTTTTTCTTCTTGCTTAATGTTTCTTGATGTGGGCATGATTTTTTTAGTGTGCCAACATTGTTGTGCACTCCAACTGCTGATTTTATTTATTGATGGGAATATGTGATATACCTGTTCTGAGGATCCATGCCACTTGCCAGATCTCAACAAGCCCCCTTCTCTTCAGTGGGGGTACTTTGAGTTATTTTGAATATGATAGTCCATATTGCCCTATTTTCATGAGACGTCTCCGGTTACTTTAGGGGCGTGAGGAGCCGGAGTTTCTTGTTTGATTGTTTTTATTCAAGATAAGGGATACCTCTACTTTCTTCGGTATTTCACCCTCCTCCCATGCATTTCATTCATGCAACTTAATCAAACCCTTAGCAGTCACAAAAGTAATTATAAAGTGATTTGGTAGTTTCAATTATTTATGTATACTTCTGTTACTTAGTTTTCATTCACTATTGCAACGTAACATGCATTAGTCCCTTTCTACTATCATATTTCCTGGTGTTTCCTATCTAGGGTTCATTTTGTCCCCCTAATGACTAGAAATAATTCTTATTTAGTCAAGGGATTTAGGCTACATAACTATCTCCATTTAAAGATCCTGACTTTCAGAGAGAGCCTTTTGCAATGCATTATGATAATGGGATATGCACATAAATCAAGTAAATGCAACAACACTTTTGTAAAGTGAATATTCATGCTAATGGTCTGAATTTTCTTTCAGAATTCGCTGCTTTCAGGACTACATGTCCCTTCATACTGCGAGTATTACAATAATGACATAGCAAATATTATAATTCATAGCTCATACTTTGTTCGTTATGCGGATATTTGGTATTTCGTGCTGCTAGTTCACCAATAATCAAATGCTATTCTAGCATTGCCCTCATGGACTTCTAAAGATGATTAGTGAAATTTGATCGAATTCATGTGATCTTGCTGGATCTATCTTGGCAAAATATACAATTTCAAATAGACACTGGATGTTCGCTTTCAAAAGCATCTCTAACCAAATAGTACCAAAATAGGATCGCAAGTATTCCTCTGTATCTAGTTCCAGGATGCTAGAATTATATCTTTGTGATATGTGATCTATGCATTAATCTCATGTTGGTGCGTACTAGTACCCAAATCTTCATGATTCAGGAAAATTATGCATATATATGCTATGACCATATAAGTTGTAATGTTTATTATTATAATTCTAAGACCAATATGATCAAAAATTCGTTGCTAAAAGGTAGTGTAGCCCAAATCATCATACTTTCAAAGAGTTCAAGGGGGTTAATGTTACAATAGATACTTCAATAAAATGCATAATTGTTCCATAGGTAATATAACCATGGCACTTTCTATGCAAACAAATTCAATTGCTGCTGCTAGCAAAGGTCATAATATTTTAGTTCTATGTGTCTGGGAATATGTCTTTCTCTTAAAGTGCTCTTTGTGGTTATGCGGACCACAATTTATTCTTTTTTTTCTTTATGTTTGGGCACTACACAAAATTCAAAGCATCATGTGCTAGGAAATAGAAACAAAATAGTAAATGCCTCTAATATGCTTTTATACTGGAAATAATTCTTCATTGCAGAGGAAAATGTGTGCTGTGCTTGGACAAAAACCATTTATTTAATTCAATATTCAATATTCTATTTCAAATATTACAACAAATAATGACACGGATTCAATGAACTTCATAGCAAGCTTCTTGCTTGGCAGCTATGGCAACATTTTTCTCTTCTAACATAAACTTTTGGGCTGATCCTGTCTAGCATAGGAGATTCTTCGTCCATAGCTATGCAAATAGGCTAGGAGCTCTACTCCTTAATTCATGATGGTCGTGCTATTAGGATCATTCTTTTATTTTTTTATTCATGAGTACATGGTTCTATATTGTTCACCTTAACCTATGTTCTACTCCCCTTTTACTCTTCTTTCGTTGAGGTAAATGCACCAGGCTAGCTACTCATGTTGATTTCATTATCAACTGTGCTAGGTGGTTTGGAAAGACAACGCTCTTCGAGTGAGCACTGGTTTGGAAAGATAACATTCTTCAAGTGAGCACTATTTTGAACATTACACAATTCTATTATCAACTAGCCAGGCATACTTCTTGTATGTGCACTAATGATATTTGCATGCGACTTTCGTCGCATACAAATAGAACATCAAGAGTTTCGACAGTAATCTGTGCACATTCGGTGCACCATACTACCGTACTTCCTAGGTCATTTGTTCAGTGAATTATAGTTGAAAATAACCATTCTTACACTTATAGTTCTTCTCTACGAAAAGTGGGGTGTGCACCATAATCTTATAGACTGCTTCTTTTGTGCAGTCAAAAGAATACCAACATGCTCCATCCATCTAGCATACTCATTCATCAGAGTAGCTTGGAGGTACTGATGAGAGATTGAAGTGCTTGATCAATCTCATCGAGTCAATGAACAAAGCATATTTGGTTTAATGGTACCTTGGAGCTTCTTGCCCTAGTATAATTTTGACATTGAGTGAATATGTCAGAGATATTCTAGATTCAGCGAACTTCTAGTTCGCGATGTCAGTCATCTTCAGTTATTCAAAATATGCATAAATTACATGTAGGTAAAATGTGCAAAAGTTACAATGTAGTGGTACACAAAATTATCGCAAATGATTCCAATATATATTCTATACAATTCTATAATTTACCACTAAAAATAATAAAGGCATTACAAATAACCAATAATTGTAAATATGATAAATAAATTTCGTAATCGTAAACATTAGTGACAAAAGTGCTTTGAATACAAAAAGGGATAAAATTCGAAATCCCGAGGCTCATTTATGCAAAATATGATTTTCAATGATTTTTGCAAATTCCGTAAGCCACTTAGGAGATATCCCAATTCAGAGGGATGTATTTGTATTTTTCTAACTTCTAGGACTTTAAACGCGAAATTTTCAATACAGGGAAGCATGTGGCGTAATTTCCAAGGAGTATAGGGGCCATTGTGCAATATGTCAAGATTCTATTCATTCCTTTCCTTTCCTTTCTTCTTACCCCTTTCTTTTTTTTTCTCTATCCTTTCCCCGAAGGATAGAAGAAAATTGCAATTATAGCACGCCAAACAATGCGCTTCGTAATTATAGGACTCCAAACATCAACTTCGCTAAAACGACCCTTGAAATGTTGGCTTCTTGTTATACTTGACATTTGGGGTTTTTAATTGCTTTTCTCATCTAAAATACATGTATTTGTTACCCAAAATGACCCTTTGCCCTTCACTCATTACATATCGTTGATCCATCCTTTCACTTGCCCAACGTTCCATCTGCCCGAGGTCTTCTCAGATGAACTTATTTATGCTACAATCATGGTTTTATGAGATGAGCTCATTTATGCTAAATTCATGGCTTCATCTATTACTTGTAATTGTGTATGGATCATCTTTGTTAATTTGTATTATATATTATACTGTAAATGGCGGCCAGCCATGTCCAAGCAACGGCCAGCCAACTCAGGCGGCGGCCAACCATGCCCAGGCTACAGGAGGCCAGCCAGCCCAGGTGAGCGGCCAGCAACGCCAGCCCACGTCATTTGAAGGCCTGAGGGCAAAATAGTCAGCTCATGACAAAATACATGTATTTTAGATGAGAAACGTGATTAAAAACACCAAATGTCATGTATAACAAGAAGCCAACGTTTCAAAGGTCGTTTTAACGAAGTCAATATTTGAAGTCCTATAATTGTGAAGCGTATTGTTTGGAGTCCTATAATTACAATTTTCTCAAAGGATAGTGATGGGTGGCGTAGTGATGAGCATAGTGGTGGGCGGACAACAGGGGACGACCAGAAGGCGCCGATGGGGTGAGGCCATGCTTCTTGGCCTCGGCATGGGTGGCGTCGTTCCGGTAGCATTGAGCGGCTATCTCGACGGGCACCGGCTGGCACGGCACGGCTCTACAGCGGCGTGGGCACACGATAGCCGGGTGATGGTCGGTGTTGCCTCTTTCTTCCTTTTTCTTCTTCTTCTTCTTCTTCTTTCTTCTTCGTATCTCTCGTCCGAGTGCTGCTGCCATGGCGCGCGGTTGCTACGGGTTCCCGCCGCCGTGGCGTGGCCTTGATTCTATGCAGATATGCGTGGCAGACGTACTGCGAGGCGAGGCCATGCAGTGCGCGGTGATGTGCTGCACGGTGCCTGTGGCCGTCTAGGCGAGACACGGTGCAGAGTTCGTGGTATCTAGCCGGAAACCTGCCAATTGGCTTTCGCCGGCGACTCCATGTCCGCGATAGCTGATTTCACCTGGGATGGCAAAAACAAAATGAGGATGGAGAGAGAATTTCTTTTTCGTGATTAGATTAGCGAGATGTAAAACGAATCTACAAGTTCTTACCCTTCTTCTTCCTCGGTCTCCAATAGAACATTATGCTAATTATGTATTATATAACCCTGCGCTATATGCGTAGTTAGAGAGGTTGTATAATGTTTTTAAAAATAAAGACGAGATATATACAGAGACATCATTTTTATTTATTCTTTTATCCTCAAGTGTATAATAGTAAGCCTCCTCTCCTCTATTAGCCATATTTTATATATGAAATATTAGGTGTGAGCCTAATAAATATATATGGGTTGAATCTTCATGGGCAAGCCCATAAGTTTCTTAACACTTTTATATCTATATCGTGATGTAGCCTTGTCCTTTATATCCGTGATAATAAATTGTTGTGTACTTTTTAAGGAAAAAATTATTGTAATAGACTATAATGGTATATGATATAAAGCCAAGTAAAATATATAACAGCTACACTATTAGCTGCCTGTATTATTTTGAATTTATGCATTATCGAAGAGACGATATAAATACATAAATCAGTTCAACACAACAGCATTTAGATGTGGAAAATGAAAGAAGAAAAAGATAGACTTACCTCTTCCGAGAAAAGAAATAAGTGCATGTTTTGATTTTGTTGATTTCAATTTTAAAATCTTTGTAGCAGTCATATTTTTGTTGATTTTGCTATGAAAACTGCTATACCATATGATCCGTCTGAACGGTATGAAAGCTATCCATGGAGCTCCTCAATCAACGCAAGACACGCAGGGCCATTTGAGGAAGCTCCTAGCAGCTGGAGATTTTTTTAAAGGTACAGTTATCAAAAGCTACTCCAAACAATTTAGATTTTCGTCAGATTCTAAGAAAATATAATTAATTATATAGAATTCAGAAAATAAATTAGAAGCCAAAAGAGCTTCTCTAGTTGATTCATCAACTGTTTCTCATAAACTTAATCTTAAGCTTCTTAAACAAAACACATATCGGTTATAATACAAAAGAAAAATTGAAGGAAAATACAACGAATGAAATTGAGAGATGTTCTCCGATGTGTGTGAGAATGACCGTGCGTCCTTGTCCGCAATTCTTTACGTTTGACTTTATAACAATTAGTATTTTTTCAGGTTGATAATCTTATCGTTTTGATAATAACACGATCTGTAAAAAATAATTTTGATCACTATTTTTTCTTTTTAAGTATATATAAAAATAATAATAAATACACACAGTGTATTGAAGTACTTTTTAAACTAATCTCCATATTTTTAAAACAAACATTTTAAATATTATTGATAGTTAAAATTTTTAAGTTTAATTTGTCTAAAACAATAATTATTGTCAATCGAAGAGTACATCCTATCCTTGTGGGTCAAAGTGATATACTAGTAACTTTGTTTTACCGAACACGGTAAAGAAACCTGACATTAATATTGACAGCAGCAGCAAACAAGAAGGTTGCAGTTGCAGAGCACAGGGTGAGTTACTGAGGCCATTCACAGCCTCAAATTCAGTCTAGATTAGGCGGCATCATCTCCCTCTCCCAGCTTTGGCTATATATATAATCACGCATGCAGCTGCAGCTAAGCCACAGCTAGTTAGCATGCATACTCCATCAATGGATGGTCATGTCGAGCTCTCGCCGTCTGCGGATCAGCCGGCGCCGTCGAATGGTGAGGCGCCTCGCATGGAGATGTGCCCGTCGCTCTATCGCGCTGCACGGAACGGGCGAGCGGAGGAGGTCATGGCGTTGCTTCTGCAACAACGCCACGGCGCTGGATCAGCAGGACACCGTCAAGTAGCTGGTAAAATATTAATTTAACAGTAACCACACAGCTTATTACGTACTGCAGTCTATTCATTCCAGTAAAAGATTTTACTGATACGTACATGCCATCTTAATTTTCTCTAATCCATGTGAAACTCAGGTAATATATATAATGGGAAAAAAATAAAAGATACAGTTTTATTTTTTGCAAGAAGTATATATAGCTCGTCTCATCTCTATTTTTTGTCGTCTCAATATAAATTAATATAGAATATTTTAGTATTACACATATCTGTCTAGATAATATATGAAAATTTATGCGGCGTGAGGATATATGTCAAAATAGTATGATTAACAAATATGGACTCGCGAGAAGACGAACACTCAGGTGAAAATTACACGGAGCTAACTGATCAGGAGTAAGTCAAGCGGTCGGACTGTCATACTCATTAATTATCCTTCTAATTATTGACATAGTATTGCTTAGTTTTAACTCGCTCTAAACTATATTTTATAATCCATAACATGTAATTCATCCTACAAGTAATTGTCCACCGTTTATTCTATACATCCATTTCAAACGTCCCAATTTGAAAGTGACATGCATCAGGGTGACTTTGAATTATTGCATTAGCCCTCTCTTGGCTTGTACAGACCTGTTCCTTTCTTGACATGACACTATTGGAACACTATAAACATCACGCTCAAAGTCCATACAACAGCACCAAAAGACCATGTGGCCCAGGTAAGTTTTTGGTTTGATAAAAATCAATGACTTTGACTTGTCCAACAAAATCAATTTGTAGAACAAAATCAATGTCCTGTGGAAACAATTTGTAATATGAAGATTAGTATAAGTTCAATCCGTACACCAAAATAAAATATATTTTTACTAATTATTGGCTTATATTATTGTAAAATTTGATATTACTGGATAATTATATCATACTCCATGGTCGTTTACTTTTCATTATTTTCATTATCGACCACCAACATTTCAACCTGGACCATTAGTAACTTTTAAATGATTAATTTGTGATTTATAAAAGTTGCATGTTTGTATTAGACATGCATCTATTATGTCCTATATATCTATAAAGTTTATTCCCAATGATGTTTTTTCTCTCTTATTAAATCATATCACTTTAATTGTTTCTAGACTTTGGATGAATTATTTTCCTTCTATTCCTCTCCTATTAAATCACATAACCTTAGGTTTGTTTGTAGGTGATTAATCTATATTATCTTCTATTTTTCTTCAGTTCGTTGGGACATATCACCTTAGTTTTTGCTTTTGAATGATAAACTTATATGTGATTTAAATTGTTATAAACCCTATCTGAATTTTATTGTGTAGTTTTTTTAATATTGACATTTAAAAATATATTTAAAAGTTGTAAGTATTTTTTATCATTAATATACCGTTTGACGTATTATCCGACCAACCGACGATAGAAGCCTTTGTTCCTTCTACAATACCAACCTAGAACTAGTAGCCAGTAGTAGTACTCTTAGTTAATTAGTAATGTTGATGACTAGACCTAATCCATCAAACACCAGCAATATAGGTCTAAAAGACCAAAAGTCCTTACCTTTGAGAATGAGACAACACGTAGCAGCAGAATGTGCCGTGTCTCTCGCGAGAAGTGCAGTGTCTCTAACGACTCGCGAGTAGTGTTGAAAACTGATGGAAACGAAACAAAACCTTATTTTTACTCCCTCTTGTTTCTATATTATTTAACGAAAATGAGATTCGGTTCAGAAAATACAGGGTCAGAAACGAAATCGAGATATATGGGTGTACGAAAACGGTTAAAACTCAGAACTTAAGTCGGAATTTACATATCTTCTAACCACTCGTTTTTTGATAATTAACGAGATAATTAAGATAATTCTATCAACCAATCGGAATTATAAGATAATTGATATGAACGGTATGTGATGACACACAATCATTCACTTCAAATCAAAAGATCCCGACGGATGGAGGATATGATAGGTTTTGTTTAGATGGGTCTAGACGGCTGGGCCTTTGAGACACAAATATTGATGGTCTAAAATTCAGGTTAAATCCGGATATAATTCGAAAATATTCCGATTGAATACGAAATTTCACGAAAACAGACAAAATGTCATTTCTACTTTTGTTTTGTTTCGTTTTGTTTTTAGATTTTTTTCAAAAATACGAAAATGATCGAGTCAAATATAGAAAAATGTATCCGTTTTCAACCCTACTCGCGAGGAGACAGCACTCAGATGAAAATTACACTGAGCTAACTGATCAGGAGTAAGTCAAGCGGTCCGACGGTCATACTCATTAATTATCATTCTAATTATTGACATAGTATTGCTTAGTTTTAACTCGCTCTAAACTATATTTTATAATCCATAACTTGTAATTCATCCTACAAGTAATTGTCCACCGTCTATTCAATACATCCATTTCAAACGTCCCAATTTGAAAATGACATGCATCAAGGTGACCTTGAATTGCATTAGCCCTCTCTTGGCTTGTACAGACCTGTTCCTTTCTTGACATGACACTATTGGAACACTATAAACATCCTGCTCAAAGTCAACAGCACCAAAAGACCACGTGGCCCAGGTAAGTTTTTGGTTTGATAAAAATCAATGACTTGTCCAACAAAATCAATGTCCTGTGGAAACAATTTTTAATATGAAGATTAGTATAAGTTCAATTCGTACACCAAAATAAAATATATTTTGACTAATTATTGGCTTATATTATTGAAAAATTTTATATTAATGGATAATTATATCATACTCTCTCTCCATGACCGTTTACTTTTCATTATTTTCATTATTGACCATCAACATTTCAATCTTGACCATTAATAACTTTTAAATGATTAATTTGTGATTTATAAAAGTTTCATGTTTGTATTAGACATGCATCTATCATATCCAATATATCTATAAAGTTTATTCTCACTAAATATAGTTAATGATGTTTCTCTTTTCTCTTATTAAATCATATCACCTTAATTGTTTCTAAACTTTGGATGATTGATCCATGGTTTAAATTATTTTCCTTCTATTCTTTTCCTATTAAATCACATCACCTTAGGTTTGTTTGTAGGTGATTAATCTATATTATCTTCCATATTTTTCTTCTGTCGTTGGGGCATATCACCTTAGTTTTACTTTTGAATGATAAACTTATATATGATTTAAATTGTTATAAATCCTATCATCTTAATTTTATAACTTTTTTCATGGTCGATCAAAGATAAAAAATACATAAAGTATATAAAATTATGTTGTCTTGCTATTTACACATTATTATACTATTATCATATAGAATTTTCGCAACAACGTGCGGTGTTTCATGTTGTGTATATTAATTGCTAATATGTTATACTTTTAAGTATATATAAACTTTTTGCAGAAGGGAGGAGCTGTGAAAATTTAAAAGTAAATAGGATTAAGGATTAGTATTTGAAACAGAGGGAGTATATCCAAAGTTATTTGGGACAAACATGATGTTTCCTTAGGGGGAGGTTGTACAAAGGGATGGAGGGATGGAGTGTTACGATCATAAATCAAAATTGTCCATTGTTTGATTTTCAAATACAAATCCATGCATGTCCATCTGCATTTGCCCTCAAATGTTACCTACAATATTGAAACATTTGCAATGCCATCTTATCTTGCGAAACCATCTCCGCCCACGATGCCATGATCCAAAAATCCAACCCCTATCCTCGGTCAATATAGCATGTCCACAAGAGAACCACCTGTAAGAAAATTAGAAGACCAGGGGGAGATGAGATGACCCTGTGAAAAACTAGAAAAATGAACTGGGCTCTCCTTCTCTAATCCGCTACACAATATTGATTTTTTTTACAACTCTCCTTCCTCTTCTTTTTATAAACGCTAAGAGTTAATGTTAAGCTGTTGTTAAACTTAACACTATGTTTCTTTCTTCTTCCTCTTCTCTTTTCTATATCAGCAAACATACTGGTTACCAACTCAAAGAACCTGCTATTAATTGTTGTTGTACATACTCTGATGCCCTATTAATAATTTTTATAATGGTTGAGATGACAAAGATTTTAATAATTAGTGAACTAAGATAAGTTTTATTACCTTTCTTTTCTTTTCCCCATCCTCAAGCAAAGTTTTTTTATAAACGCTAAGAGTTAATGTTAAGCTGTTGTTAAGCCTAACACTATGTTTCTTTCTCCTTCCTCTTCTTTTTATAAACGCTAAGAGTTAATGTAACACTATGTTTCTTTCTTCTTCCTCTTCTCTTTTCTATATCAGCAAACATACTGGTTACCAACTCAAAGAACCTGCTATTAATTGTTGTTGTACGATAAATTTGACTAGTGTATCATACAAGCAGCATTTAATTCTCGTCATATCCGTTTCAGGCATTATTCAGCACGGACAGTGTGACCTACTCGAGGTGACGGCGGAGAGGAACACCATTCTTCATGTCGCAGCGGAGAAAGGGCACGGCGAGCTGATCCGGGAGCTCTGCAGTAGGATCATCAAGGACAATGGTTTTCTCTCTCGCCGGAACTCGGCGCTGGACACGCCTCTGCACTGCGCGGCGAGGGCAGGGCACACTGCCGCCGTGACGATCCTAGTACATCTAGCCCAGGACAGCGAGATTATCCTGGGATGCCAGAATGCGGCCGGGGACACGGCCCTGCACCTGGCAGCGAGGCACGGCCATGGCTCCACCGTGGAGGTTCTTGTCAAGGCAGGCGCGAAGGCGACCGATCTGAACAAAGCCGGCGTGTCGCCATTGTACTTAGCGGTGATGAGCAGGTCGGTGCCTGCCGTAAGAGCAATAGTTACCAATTGCAATGATGCATCACCCATCGGGCTGAGCTCTCAGAATGCTCTGCACGCTGCCGTCTTCCGAAGCTTAGGTGAGATATCAGCTTGTTGATTCGACATCTTTCAAGCATAAAACAAGAATGCGTTCGTCAACTCAGATTGATAAATTCATGTCTTTTGCAGAGATGGTTCACCTGTTATTGCATTGGAAGCCAGAACTGGCCAGCCAGGTTGACTGCAATGGCAGCACCCCGCTCCATTTCGCGGCGTCCGACGGCAACCGCAAAATCGTACGTGCAATCCTGTCCACCGCGCCACCTGGTACAGTGTACATGAAGGACTCGGACGACCTCTCTGCTCTCCATGTCGCAGCCAGGTTGGGACATGCCAATGTTGTCAAGCAGTTGATTGGGATCTACCCTGACGCCGCCGAGCTCCGTGACGGCCATGGCGAGACCTTCCTGCACACCGCGATCAGGGAGAAGTGCTCCTCGGTGGTGTCCCTCGCCATCAAGAAACACAAGCTGGTCGGTGGCCTTCTGAACGCGCAGGATGGGGATGGGAACACGCCGCTCCACATCGCCGTGGTTGCCGGAGCGCCGGGCATCGTGAATACCCTACTTCAGAAGGGGAAAGTGCAAACCGATGTGTTGAACGACGATGGACACACGCCGCTTGATCTCGCTTCGACATCGACCAGTTTGTTCGATATGGTGAGCAATAACCAAATATGCGCATGAACTGTCCCAATGCATCTTGACGGAGAAGTTTGATATGATATGATTATTGATCTTCATTATATATAAAAAAATACTTACATATATATCCATGGCATGCACGCAATGTAGGTAAGGTTAGTGGTGACATTAGTTACTTTCGGGGCACAAGGCCGACCACAAAGGAATGATCATCTGAAGCCATGGAGGGGCCACGACGACATAGGGAAGGGGATAGAGAAGACGTCTGACAGCCTCGCGGTGGTGGCCGTGCTCATCGCCACCGTCGCCTTTGCCGCCGGATTCAACATGCCAGGCGGGTACGGAGATGACGGCACGGCGAGCCTCAAAAGCAGGTTATCATTCAAATGGTTCATGGTCCTCGACGCCATCGCCGTAGCGGCATCGGTGGTCGCCGTGATCCTGCTCGTCTACGGGAAGGCGTCGCGCTCGGCCGGCTCGTGGAAGAGCTTCGTGGCGGCGTTGCACTTCATGTGGCTCTCGCTCGTCAGCCTGATCTTGGCCTTCTTCGCGGCTTCATGCGCCGTGATGAGAACCTCAACGGCAGTCTCCGTCATGTTCTGGGTTACGTACATATGCCTAATGGTTTTGGCTACCAATATCGCAACATGGGTTGAACCTGTAACGACGATGCGTGCAGTCCAGAGGTTTGTGTACATATGGCTTAATCACCAGACTCACGCCGTCAAGAGGCAGTATCCATTCGCCGTCGCTTCCGTCTACAACTATATTCTCTTCTCAGTTATAAATATTGTAACATTTGCCGGTCTGGGATTCGTGTGGAATGGAAGTTGAAGCTGTAGATTTGGTGGAACCGTTCTCACCTCTTACGAGGCCACGTAGCTTTGTATGATAATTGTGATAATTGTGATTATATGATAATTGTGATTGAGTAGGGATTTATCTTCTTATCTTAAACCAATCTAATATTATCTTTCTATATGTAGATACATACTAATTCTATCTAACATGTCCTCTCAATCATTGTTGAGATTGTATTTAAACATATCTAACTTACGACTACACAAGGCCTTTGTAAAACCATCGATAACTTGGTCATTGGTGAAGATAAATTTTACTTCCAGAAGTCTCTGTGTTAATCGCTATCGTTCAAAATAATAATCAACCTCTATATGTTTTGTTCTAGCATGGAACATTGGGTTTGCTGATAAATACGTTGCACCAATGTTGTCACACCAAATTTGAGCTGATGGTGGACTTGGAACTTTCACCTCTCGCAATAAGGTCTGAATCCAAATTATTTCTGTCGTAGCATTGGCCAGCGACTTGTATTCAACCTCTCTGCTTGATCGAGATACGGTGGCTTGTTTCCTTGCACTCCGAGAGACAAGATTACGTCCAAGAAACACAAATCCACTTGTTGAATGTCGATCATCAACACTGCCAGCCAATCGGCATCTGAGAAACCGTTGACAAGAGTAGAAGGATTTTTCTTGATCTTCAAACCAGTGCCAAGAGTATGGTGCAGATACCTGAGGATTCGTTTGACTGCTGTCCAATGCTATGTTGTTGGCGATTGGAGGAATTGATAGACCTTGTTTGCTGAGAAGGAAATGTTTGGCCTAGTTAGAGTTAGATACTGAAGGGCGCCAACTACACTTCTTATCTTGTTGAGTCTTCAAGTCCAAGTGTGTCGCCAATCTCCACACTTGTTATAATGATAACTTCTCTGATGTTGTCACGCCCCACTTTCCTCCTTAGCCTAAAATCACCGGTGAAAATTTGCGCACAAGAAAATGTCCGGAAAATATAAAGGAAGACAAACCCCAAAATTAAAATCCATTTAATAATTGAAAAGGGCTTGGTGGGATTTTTCTTAAATACCCCATGTCAAAATATACTAACACGATTTTTATCGGAATTTTTAGAGCATCGGAAATAATTTTAAAAATTGAATTAGGTTAATCGAAATTAATTTCCTTAAGGAAAAGGGCTTTTCTTTTTCTTTTCCTTTTTCCCCTTTTTCTTTTTTCCAGTTGTGGGTCATCGGC
Source organism: Oryza australiensis (assembly GCA_019925245.2). Lineage (NCBI taxonomy): Eukaryota > Viridiplantae > Streptophyta > Magnoliopsida > Poales > Poaceae > Oryza > Oryza australiensis. The sequence goes on along the minus strand of JAIFGZ020000540.1, from coordinate 3,600,792 downwards.
CCACTCCGTCCGCACGCTTTCTCGCGCGCGCTGCCTCCCCTCACTAGGTCGGCCCAAGCCGCGACCACGCCAACCGTCAAAGTCCACGGTGCCTCCCTCCGTCGGTCGGGGACTGACAGGTGGGCCCCACTGTCATCCCCAACCTCCCGCCGGAGAGTTCGGCCGCCGCCCACGCCGCCCGCTCTCCCCGGCTATCCCGCGCCTACCTGGCCACCCCACCCACTCCGTGCATGCGCCCGCGACCCGCGCCCACTTCCCCCTCTCTCTCGTCCCGCGCTTGCACCCTAAGGCCACAACGGCCGGATTTCAAAATCCTGGCCGTCGCCTTACCCGTGCCATGTCGCACCGCCATTTTCGCCCTCCTCGGCCACGTCCGAGCCTCTCCCCCTATAAAGCACCCCCACACCACCGGCGATCCTTCCTTTCGCAATTGCGCTAACCCAAGCTTCCCCATGTCCTCGCACCATGAAACTCCCTCTGCCGCCGCTTTTAGCAACTCCGGCCGCTCGATTCGCTCGCGCCGCCACACGCTGCATCGAATTGTCGCCACCACCACGTTCGCCACACTCCGTAGATCGCCAGCCTCCCGCTTCCCCAAAAATTAGCAACCGAATCGCTCTATCGCCGTCGCCTTCTTCGTCTCCGGCCACCAGTGAGCATGCCTCCTCTTCCTTTGTTCATTTCCTTCCATTTCCGTTTGTTTTCGCACGTGTTTAGTTCCCGGCCACGTCGCGTCGAGCGTGCGCGCCGTCTTCGCCGTCGTCGGTGCCGCAAGGGCATGCGCGCCATCCGTTTTCGCCGTCGGCTGATGTCGTTTCCTCGTCACCGGTCACGCCTAGCATCGCTCCCCTCTCGGACCCGTGCGCATCTTCGTGTTGTGCCGCGAGTGTCGCCGTCTGCCGTCCCTCCACCGTTTGCCGGTGACCATCCGGTCTCGTGCGCCGCTCCTCCGGCGCAGGCCGCCGTGCCGCGGTCTCGTTGCCGGCCATGTGCGCCTGCGCTCTCTCTCGGTCATCGGATCCATCCAACGGATGGATCTGAGCCATCCACCCGGTGCCTATGCTGCCGTGGCTTCTGCCACCCATGTGGCCTATACCTTTGAAAATCCTTCCATACTGCGGTTTGCTTGACTTCATGAGAAGCTGGCACGATGCAACTTGGAAGGTGACCGACAGCTAAGTTTTTATAGTTGCCTTGATGACAAGGGCTGTTTGGTTTTTTGGCATTTGGTCAGGTAACCTTACCAATGCTGTTTATTTTTCCGCCTTGGTGAAGATCTTTATAGATTGAGACCAATATTATGGCATAAGCTATTTAATAATTTGGTCATATTTTTCATATGATTGAAAAAACTTGTTTTCTCATGAGGGATGATTGAAATATTTGTTCCGAGATTGCTCGGGCAGATCCACTCGGATAAGCATGAGTTTACCGAGTGCTTTTCACCCATGAGGGTTGATTGAGTTATTTGTTCGGGATGACTCGGGCAAATTTACTCGGATGAGTATGAACTTGCCGAGTAATGAGATTTCTATGATTGTTTTAGCATGAGCTAGGCATTTACATGAGAATGATTTTTTATAGATCTTGACTATATGCTTAGTCTGTTTTTGACTAACCACATAGTCGGGGGCTACACCTAATTAGGTGCATCAGGAGATACACCTAGATATTTATTTTTGAGAATTTTTTAGATATTTTTCCAGCCCTTCACAGTCTTTGGAGCTACTCGGGAAGATTCAGGCAGAGATGATGGAATCACTCGGCGCCAAAAGCACTCGGTCAAAGAGGTTTTTTGGCTGAGTGCTGCTTTGGTTTGAGGCTGAGTTGTCTCGTCGACTGAAAAGGACTCGGGGGCTACTGTGGAGATTGTGGCAATCATGGTATCTACATGGCAAGCTTATCCGACTGAAGGTAGGGATGGATTGCGCCTGCCATATCTGTAAGCCGAACTTGACTTGGGTGTTACGATTGCCGATAGAGATAAGGCAATCGGCCTATAGTCACGGTTTGGTAAGATTGAGGAAACCAACTTAGAGTAAGATAGGGTTTCCGATTAGTAAGCCCTCCTTCCAAGACTATATAAGGGGGGTAAGGGGCGTCCTTTGAGGAATATCCTATGTTAGATCAGCTTTGAGCTTTGAACCTTAGATCACGAGATCAATAAAGACACTCGACGGATCAAATCCACCGAAACAGGAGTAGGGTATTACCTCACGAGAGGGCCTGAACCTGTCTAAACCTTCTTCTTCTTCTAACCCATTGTGCTTGGCGATCTTGACTGCGACCCCAGAAATCATATTGCCGAAACCAAGTTTCGACAAGGATAAAACTCATTGTTATAAGGAGCACACAACGGCGACCGACTGGATGTGTTAGTAGCTGCTATCACGCGGTGACATGCTTTGTTTTCTTTTTTTTATTTTTTTAATGTTTGTACGTTGCAACAAGCGTCCTTCTATTTTATCATCATTATTTTAAAATTAAAGTCTTATATAATTTTAATTTATATTTTTCTTTATATCTTTAACTGAAGCCTATTTCAGTTGCGGGTTAATTTTATAAATACCAAAGGATTTTCTACAAAATAGACAGGTGACTACGGTTTAATTTTATAAACACTTAAAGAGCTTTTCTGCAAAATATAGATTATAGATTGTTGATATATAGTTATAACCTTATAATTTTTTCTCGTACAATATATTAATATTAATATGAAACTTCGTGCTCGTATCGTCTTCGTATGGGTTATTTCAAATAAAAAGAAGCATCGCAGGCAGGGAAAGTTTCTTACGTTGAAAGGGATATCTTTTACATCAAGCTAGAACCGTACGCTAGTTTTAATATGAATTCCAAATCTTATACTCCCATACTCTATATACTGTATAAAGGTTATTGAATAATTTAAACATTTTTCTTCATTTTTAAGAAAATGTTTAAAGAGTGAGAAGCATATGTGGGCGTGATGTGTCCTCTGCTCGAGGAGGTAACATTTTTTTCTTCGGGTGTGTCTACCTTTATACTAACTAACGAAATACACCGAAATACATATGCGTTGTAACGAATGAAACAAACTCCGCATGAAAACATTGCTCTCAGATAAAACTTAAAACCCGATATCCTTATTCATTATCGGATCTAGGATTTTAGGTTTAGGTGGGTCGAGGATGATGATGGCAAGGCGAGGGTCAGCGGAGGTGATTTGAGTCAGAAAAAAATAACATGTCACATATATAATGACTAATATATATATATATAATTTTACTAAAAGACATCAACAAAGTATTTAAAACTAAATTTGATAAAAAACTAAAGGAATATTATATATATAACTATCTACCTATAAAGCAAGTAGTGTAAAATTTTCGTCCGTCTAGTTTTTTTATAAAATCTCTTGAGTGTTTATAAAATTAACCCGCAGTCTGCCTGACTATTTTACAGAAAATCTCTCGAATGTTTATAAAATTAACCCAATCTGCCTGGCTATTTTGCGAGAAAATCCCTTGAGCATTAATAAAATTAACCTGCAGTCAAATGATAAAATAGGCTTAAGTGAAGATATAAAGAAAAAAATATAAATTAAAATTGTATCGACTTTAATTTTAAAATAATTATAATAAAATAAAATGACGTTCGTTATATACATACGGTGGCTCCTACCGAACCACTACAAAAGGCCATTTCATGAGGGGTCCGGAGTGAGCTTTCTTTTGATGGGCTGCGACCCACCCGAACCATGCTCTAGATCTGTCGGTGTCCTTATCTCCTCTTCTTTGAACTACATGCAAGAATCAGCTCCATACAATTCCAAACCGCGCCTGAATCAACCATATAAATAAACAAGCAATCTAATCATACTATTAAATACAGCGCCAATTTAAGTTAACTGCAAGAATACAGGGGAAATTTTTTTTCCTACCTGAACTTGTTAGGTTAGTGCAGGATCCCGCTCTTCTTGGTGGCGGCGTTGGCCTCACCGATCGATCAACCGCTGCAGGCCAGTATCACCATATCAGTTGGGCCGTAACGCATCAAACACCGCTGACGTGTTGGGCCGTCACTATCACTGCCTCACCGACAGCGGATCAAGATTCAGTTGAGCCGAGTTGGGTCGACACCAATTATAACGTTACAAAATTGAAAAAAGTCCACTTTTGGGTCTCTTAACCATGGGTGGATCCATCAATTATAAAATCAGGTATTAAGCTTCCTCTAATTTTTAAAACCAGTATAAATTAAGTCTCTCAACGGATTAGAAGACGATATTATCCTACGTAATGTGTACATGACATTATAAGAAAAACAATCAATGAGACCCACATATCATTGATATCACCCCTTCTTTCTCTCCTATCTCTTCTCTTCCTTGTATCTTCTTGCTCGGTGCGTCAGCATGGAAGAGCATCAAGGGGAGCCGGCGGGAAGGAGGAAGCTGATTGCGTCAGAACGGCGACACATGTATCACAACCTGGCGTGGTTGTTGTGGTGCGTTCTCCACGACACAGCCGCAGGGTCCTTCCTTCACCAACGCGGCCTCTGTCCCGCTGCCGACGCCTTCCCGTGCCCCTTTTGCCAATCCCAGACCCTCCGCAACCTCCGAGGTAAGCGAGGCCTCCTCCTCCCCTCTCTCTTTCTCCCCCTTCACCTCGTGTTGGTGTGTGACTGACGAAAACTATCAATCTGTGCAGTGGTGCCGGTGCTGTTTGAGCACAACCTCCGCATGGTGAAGGACGACGTTGTATGGTGACAGTGGGGCATGTGCTCGACATCGAGCTTGCCGTCAAGCTCAAGAACCCATAGACTTTGAGGTCGCGCTCGTGCTCAGGGTGTTCAAAGGATGCTTGCGCCAGGATTGTGCCGCTGCCATGCACATCACCATAACGCCATTAAAGTGCACTGCACTCTCCTCCACAACTCCCCTCATTTGCTTCCATCAGAGAAATAATCATCAAGCACAGATTAATTCATCAAGGTTCTTCGCCTCCTTATCCACCTCATCGTTCGCTGCACCGGCAAAGAAAGGAGAACCCCACGACCGTGTTACAGAGGCCGCACCACAGCAACTGCGCCAGTCACGACAAATGCGCCACTGTTCCGCCTTTAGCTGCTTCTCTCCTGCCGTCGCTACTCCCTTTCCCATGCCGACACGCCAAGAAAGAAGAGATGGGGATTGGAGAGAGGTAAAGAGGAGGCAGATGAGGAATAAGGGATGATGCCATTGACACGTGGGTCATACTTTCTTATTATTATTATTATTATTATTATTATTATTATAAATGCTATGTATATGTCATGTCAAATAATGACCGAGTCAAAATGTGATGTAGATATCACACGAGATGCCACTATCATCCAAAACAGCCAAGAGACTTGAATTTCACTGGTTTTATAAGTCAGGTGACGTGTTATATCCGGTTTTGTGATTGAGCTAAACCGTAATAAAGTGGACCTTTTCCTACAAAATTCGGGTGGGTATTGTTGGATCGCTGACATGGTACATATTCAAAATTCGGTTGGGCCGAGTTGGGTTACTGCCATGGTGGCGATCCAAAATTTGGACGGGCCTACTGGACCGAATTAGTTGTCGGTGTAATGGGCCAGATCGACACGGGACTATGCTGGGTCAACACGCCGTTATCCACCACACAACCGGCGGACGGGCCGAATAGTCGCCGCGCCGTGCCGCCGGCCACCGGCAGAAGCGGCGGCCGTGAAACGAACAAGCAAACGATCGCGCTTCCAGAGAGATCGGGAGGGAGAGAGATAGGGGGGTTTGGGCCATGGAGGCGAGCAGCAGCCGGGGCCGGGGCCGGAGCGGGAGCGCGGGAGTGAAGCGCCGCAGGGGCCCCGGCGGCGGCGGGTCGGGGTCGACGGCGCATGCGCTGAACGACGACACCCTCCGGTCCGTCTTCTCCCGCCTCGACGACCACTTCGACCTCGCCCGCTGCTCCGCCGTCTGCAACTCATGGTCCGTCCCATCCACCGCACGGATCGTCCCCCTCCCCTACTCACTCCCATGTTCCCTCGTCTTCTACTACCATGCACGCTGTGTGTTTGTGTTTGGGTTTCGCTGGGATGTTTTTTTTTTCTCTAATTAACAGTAGAATCTGGCAGGCATCTACTATGAGATTAAAAGAAATAGACTTGAACTTGATTACTACTCTGCTGTCCCATTGTATCAAACTCTGCTGGACTTCATCGTAGAGGACTAGAGGATGCAAGATAAGCCCTGAAACATGTCCTGAATCCTCATACATGGGGTCCCTCGTCGCGTTGTTTTCTTAAATGGTATATGCTTCAAAGTGACTGTTGCTTAGAACATTGCTAATCCAATTGATTAGTTGTGGGGCTGGTAACATCTGTTGATGTTGAAGATGCATCTAGCCTTGCATTCGTTTGTTATCTTCTTCTTAACCATGTACCTCTGCAGAACAAATTAGTGTTTCGTGTTTCTTCTTTCGGTATTCATACTCTGTCCTGTCCAGTAATTCGTGACTTGACTATTAAATTTGGTAATTTTATTCATGCATGTTTGTCATCTACACCGCCAGTTTCCTTGTGAAAATTCATAAGTTACCAAGCAATTTATCAGTTGTTATTAAAGGTTGTTCTTATTCTACTCTGCTTGGTTTATAGGAATAGAATTATTGACACTGCTCATCTGATGAGGGATCTATATTACAAGAAAAATCCACAAGCAAGAAGTTTAGGGTCTAATATTTCAATAAAGAGTTTCTTCAAGGAGCTCGCACTTGATGAACATGCATCCTCTTTCTCTAGAGGTCCTGCTGAAGTTTATCAGTGGATTGGTCATCCTAACCGGTAAGCCCCTGCTATGCTGATCTTCTGTATTTAGGCTGCTTATTGTGCGTAGTGAATTAGTGATATCAACTACAAGAGTTCTCGTAATTTCAAACATATTCTTTTTAGTTCTTTCATATTGTTCGATTTGATCAAGTATCTTCTTTTCTGGAGCTGCGTTGTTGGGAGAGTGGCTCAATATCCACATATTTCTCTTTCAGTTTTGTATTTCTTGTTTCAGCGCCACCATATGCCGCATGAAGAGTGGTTCAATCTTAACTGGAGTTGGAGATAAGGTGAGCCTTGCATCATGTGCTGTTCTTATTATGCTTCATCAATGTGAAATGACTGTTTTTTGACATTAAAGAGTAAGATGTAACAAGCACAATTATAATTATTGTTTTGTACTAGTATAATAATAATTTATGTGTTTTAGACCTTTTTGCTATGTCCTTTTAGAAACTTCACATGCCAGATATGCGAACAGAAATTGTAGTATTGTAGTATACAAAAAATAAGTCGTAAATATTATTTTTAAATAGGGTGTGGTCAATGGTCTTGCACTCTTGCTATTCAGGTGATGTTATAATAATTCAGAATGCCATATGAAACATGACATGACATGATTGTGGAAACCATGGTTGCATGAGTGCATTGAGGAGGTTTTAGATAATTGAAAGCTTGACTGAAGATTTTTAGTGCTTACTGCTTTTTTTATTTTCTTTAATACTGTCACAGATCTTATGACCATGCTGATCATTTTGGCATTTGATCTTTGCCAGATTCTCCGACTTTGGTCTGCTGAAAGTTGCAAATACATGAACGAGTACAATGTTCCAAATACTAAAATGCTGGTTGACTTTGATTTTGATGAAAATAAGGTAATCGATGTTAGTAGCTTTTCAGTCCTGTCCTCAATATCTAGCTGCTACTAGCTTTATCCTTATGCACTTGACAGTAAGGGCTATAACAGGTTCTTGCTTCAGTAAAAGTTCCATATGAAATTTCAAGTGTTCCGTACGACATGCCTATTTGTAGCTCACTTGTATGTCAGAAGCTCCAGCTGCACATTTAAGCATCTTATTTGTGCAGATATAAGCATTTGAAATCCTTTGCCTTGGTGCTATTTTTTTTCCGAATGTGAATGGAAACTGCAGAACTGACTATTTGTGCTATTAATGCTGAAAAGTATTATAACATTTGAACTTTTGAAGTAATTTGCTTATATATGTGTGAGATTCAACAAGCATAATGAGAATGATTGCTTAGTTGCTGACCCTTGTAGGTGCATATTTTTCCCCTCGATAGTGGTCAATATACAGGAAAATAGTGTGCATATAAAACTGTAGATGGTTATGACCTCATTAGAAACACCAACTGTGCTTTGTCCTTGAAATCTTTGTAGGTTGGGCATTTTACCATTATATGCGTTAGGTTGCACGTTACATAAGTATTCTTAGATGTTCTATATTAGCATCGTCAACTTAATAACATTGGCTGAATTGGTCATTCTAATAGTTGTATATTGTATAAACTGTTCTATTCATCATGGAGATGCAGTAAACCAGGTTCAAACAAATTTGATTTAATTTATGAACCACGCCATATCTATAGACTTACTGTTTACATGTTACAAAAATTACAATCCTCTGTGAAGATTGTAGGTCTGACTAGCTCCCAGCTTTGCATATGGAGACATAATGAGCCGAGAAGTATTTTTCAATCTCATGGAGCCTCATTCAACCGTGGCTTATGCATGAGGTGAGGAACTTGCTTTAAGTTTGTAAAGTGGCATGACTTTTGTTTCGAACAAGCGAAAAGTTTGATGTTTCATACACTACTGAAATTACTGAATTGTTCATGAAAAGTGTGTAATCACAGAGGAACAGGATTAATGCATAGGCTCGTGTCTGTCCAAACATTATTTGATGAAGATTTTGTTAGCTTTAACCCCCAGTGCTTTGCTTCTGCAGTTATGCCGATCCAGAGGTTGTAATTGGTTGTGAGGATGGTAGAGCCTTTGTATATGATATGTACAGCAGGAGTTGCTCAAGCATCTACAGGTGAGTACGCAGGAACATAGCATAGAATACAGTTCCTTTCAGTTGTTTGATTCTTATCATCAAACTGCTGTAACGTAAGCTTCAGTTCACTTCTGAGGAATTATGTAATTTGATATAAGTATATAACCTTACCTAATAACCATTGCAGCCGGTATAACTTCGTGTTTATCAATGCATCTCTGCACCTGATGAAGTTTTTTTTTCCTTTTAAATGCTTTGTATAGTTTTAAGGTAAAATGAGATTGTGCTGAGGTTTAGGATCTTCATTCTAAAGGTGCATCTGGTTTGATATTCATATGGGCCTCTTGTATGTGCAGAAAAGTTGAGAAACAACACTTATTTAGATATAATTAATCTTTGAGAATGACATGGTATACATATTTTGGAAAATTTGAAGGATAAGTAACTATAAATAGAGTAAAAAAAAGACAATTGTGCACCCTGTGATGTACAGTTCTGCATTCTATGTCAGTAAGTTTGCAGCTGATACCTATTTAACTGTGCTATACAGGCTTCACTCTTCTCCCTTGACATGCTTGATAATAACAGATGACCAGCTCATTGCTGCTGGTTCTACGTTTGGAAATGTATCTATTGCAGATCAAACCTCTGGACAGAAGTTAGGTGTTCTGAAATCAGCTTTTGCACCAACAGGTAACCAACCAATCAACTGATCCTGAATAAGCATGATGGACTGCCATTTGCTGATGGGTGATGGGGATCAGGGATGCTCTTGGTCTCTTAAGTTATGACTGGAAGTTTCCATGTTGAAAATGTTCAAATGTACTGAAGTACCAGGACAAAATCCATTTTCATCAACCATAAACAAAAGAATATACACCTACAGCACAGTGCTTGTTCAACAGAAGTTTGAGCAGAAATGATGACAGTATACCTAATAACTTACATAATAAGCTAATATATGGTTATGTAGTGTTCCTTTTTTTTCCCCTCTAAAAGGTTACCTTTCATCAAAATTTTTTAGCATTGTTCTAGCAAAAAAGGCAGTGATGCTGATTGACAATCTGATCCAACTCTACTTTCTTTTGGCAATTTCTTTAGTTTTGTTGTTCTTTATGAAAATCGTGCCTTATAATCTCGTCTCAGTTCGATGAATAGAACTATATCTAAGATTTTTACTGGCAGTATGCCAGTATTTGTCCTTGTTGAATCTTTTAAGATAAAAGGCACCAATGAAAATCTGTTGCAGTATGTTAGATTTCTAGTGCTGTGAGTTTAATCATTAATGAGCTAATTTCATGTTTTCTAATGATTTCAGCAATAAGATGCTTGTCATTCAGCACAAGTGGGCAGTTGATATTCGCAGGCTCATCTGCTGGTTATGCACACTGCTGGGACTTAAGGTTGGTACAGTAAGATGATTATATTACTAATTTTCTATCATTGAGCTGTCTGGTCTGTGTAATAACTGAAGCTCTCTCTAGAGTTACAGAACAAATCATGAACATTGAAGTATTTTTTTTATACATTTTATTTAGTTTGAGACTTTCGGTAGACTGGACTTCAATAGACAGACGCATGGCCTACATAAATCATTTGACTTTGTCTGTACTCCATAGTCCATACCTGTCATGATCTTTCAGGAGTATGTGTTATGGAAAACTTCTATTAGTTTACAAGTTGTTGTTTACATCCTACCTGTCGTTATTTATGACATAAATGATTAGTTTAGTTCATATTACTTTAAGTAGATTAATAATGTTCTATGTTTCAAGTTTTGAACAACTGACAATTATTGTAAGTTATTTTGTGAATGAATATACTATGAAGTTTATCATTTTTAGTTTTTTTTATCACTTGCACTTTCGTGATGCTTATGGAGTATGTAATTGTTTTACATTGCTTCTAGTTCATGCATGGCAAGAATGTTGGCACACGTGTTAGTACTAAACTGCTAATGGTGTATTGCAGTAAAGTCATAGCTGTGATCTCCATTAGAGCCATACTTATATTCTCTCTTATTCGTGCTCAGGACCCTGAGGCCTCTCTGGGAAAAGAGAGTTAGCCCAAATGTCATCTACAGCACACATCACTTGCCAGGTGACACAGGAACACTGGCAGTCGGCGGTATTGACGGTGTGCTTCGCTTGATATGCCAAAGAACCGGTGAAACCATCCGAAGTTTCATAGTTGATGCAGACCGCCCAGCAGCATCCAGTTCCGGTCAGCAAGTCGAAAAGAAAAGTGTCCGCCATGTTGCTCCAGATGCGCGGCTCGACAACATCCCCACACGCCTGCGCCCTCAGATCACTTGCCTCTCAGTAGGCATGAAGAAAATTGTGACGACACATGGCGAAAACTACATCCGTGTATGGAAGTTTCGCCCGAAGAGCTCTTAGAATGATGATCCGGAGTAAACCAGACACTTTGTCATGATGGTTAGCGACCCCCTGTTTGTAAAATTGTAGAAGATAATGTTCTGCATCTGTCAATGCCAGATAGTATGGCATGCTTTCGTGCAAAAATATTTGTTGTATCAGGAGTTATGTGGAATCTGTCTCATACCTTTACAAATTATTGTTGGTTGTTTCAGTTCTCACAGGATACTCAAGATGTAGTTGCACTCAACTATAAATGTTTTCAGGATTGCCAGGCCAAGCCTATAATAGCAGGTTCTTGAAACTGACTGTGCCTTGCCACGCTTCTAACAGTACGATTTCTCAAAATACTTTTTTCCTACTGCATTGATTAGACCATCATCTTAAGCTATACTAAGTTTGTTTTTTAAAATATTAATTTATCGTGTTAATCAAGTGGATCATCCATTTCATTTTATCCCTATTTCATCTTATAAATACTAGAAAACATAACAACGGTATAGTTTATATTGACGTTAACGATGCGTAAGGTATCATGCTTCTACATGTAGGTATCTTTCCTAATATCTATGATATCATGTTAACTTTATACTAACGTTAACATATAAAGTATTTCGGTGGTTGAATGATACACCGTTTTCTAGTCACCCTCATTTGATTTGTTTGGATCGAAACGTAGATTTCAGCATTACGTATTATTCTTGCAGGTGACCTTCTTGAGGTGTTGTGGGATGACACTAGGGACGGCGATGCACCATGCCGTCGTCGACGGGCATAGCATGTTCCACTTCTTGCAAACGTGGGCTGCTTTCTGCCGGGACGGCGGCGGCGCCGTGGTACACTAAAAAACATGCATAGGTAATAGGTGTCGGTTCAACAAAAACTGACATCTATTAAAACAATAGGTGGCGGCTCTAAAGAAAAACCGACACCTATACTATAGGTATTGGTTTTTAAAAACCGACACCTATAATATATTATAGGTGTCGATTCTAAATAAAAATCGACACATATAATATAGGTGCCGGTTTTTTAATAAAAACCGACACATATGACGAGCCGAGCCGACGAGCCTTATCGAATATATCTCCACCACCACTTTCTTATCTTCTCACTCACATCTCTTCTCACGTCTCACTCTCTCTCTTCTCCTCCATACGCGGCGACGGAGGCCGGGCGGTCGAGGCGGCGGAGCGCCAGCGGCGAGGCGGCGGGTGGCGGCGGGAGCCGGCGGCGGCGGCGGGAGGCCGGGTGGCCGAGGCGGCGGGAGGCCGGGCGGCGGCGGCGCGCGGAGCCTCTCTTCTCTCTTCCCTTATCCTCTCGATCCGCGCCCTCCTCTCTTCTCTTTATCTCGATTCTCCGTGCTCTCTCTCTTCTCACAGTCGACGACCTCCTCAGGGCGGCGGGATGTCGGCCGGGGACGACGGGAGGCGGCCTCCTCAGGGCGACGGTAGGGAGGGCAGGCGGAGGAGCTCCCCTCCGCCAGATCCGACGAGAGTGGCGGCGGGGCTGAGGGGAGGACAGGTGGAGGAGCTCCCCTCCGCCAGATCCGACGAGAGGGGTGGCGGGGCTGAGGGGAGGATAGGCGGAGGAGCTCCGCCAGATCCGGCAGGACAACGACATGTTTTTTTGTGATCTATGGATTTTTTTAAATCAAAACTTGTGTTGTTATCTATGGATTGGATATGAGATATGTGGAATCGTTCTTGTGTTCTTGTGTTGTATTTGATATGTAGAATCAAATTATGGAATCAAAATTTGTGGATTGATACTGCTCGGCTCAAAGCAAGCCCAAGCCGAGCCGAGCTGGATTTTTTTTGTTTTATTAAACCGGCACCTATTTGGCTTTGAATAGGTGCTGACCAATAGGTGCCAGTTGGGAAAACCGGCACCTAAGTTGGGTTCCCAACCGGCACCTATACGCTCTTCTGTACTACTGGGTGGAGCTGCCCTGCCACGACCGCACCCTCCTCCGCGTGCGTTCCCGGCTCGCCATCTGCCCATACGCCCCCTCCGTGTTCTGCCCGAATTAAGCTAAACCTTCGTCAGCCGTCGCCGTCGGGCGGCCTCATCTCCGCTAAGATCTTCGCCATCTCCAAGGACCAGCTCGCCACCTTCAAGCGGATCTGTGGCGGCGCGAGCACTTTCAGCGCCGTGACCGCCCTCATGTGGCAGTACGCCTGCTCGCCGGGCTCCCAGACGCGCGTCCGCTTGAACATCCGCCACCGCATGAGGCCTCCCCTTCCAGACTGCTACTTCGGCAATGCACTCGTCGAGGTCGCCGCGCAAATAAAGGGCATGATGAGCCATCTAGACAACGGCGGCGAGCTGCTGCGGTCGGCGATCGACTACGACAAGATGGCGGGGATGCCCGATCTTCCCGATTGACAATGGTAGCCTGGCGGAGACGGAGCTGCGGGTGGTGAGCTGGCTGGGCATTCCTCTGTATGACGTGGTGGATTTCGGGTGGGGGAAGCCATGCGTGATGTCCTGTGCGGAGTCGTTGCACGGAGGGTTCTTCTACATGATGGACGGCTTGTGTGTGGAGGCTGCAAACATGAAGGAGTTTGAGCGATTGCTTCGCGCCAAGTTTGCATACGCGAGGATTTGATCAAGCATGTGGGTCACTCGGTTGGCTGCGACAACATCTCATGGAGACGATTGACCAACAACTTACCTTCTTGGTGAGGGGACCATCTTACTCGATCACGACATTCCAAGGATATGACGAACCATTCATCCTAGCTAATAATGTAATGCAAATTTTCTACATGAAGGACATGTCTAGCAAAGCAAAGAAGGAGAAAGGGCCCGATGAGCCAAAGCATCGTCGAAGTCGAGGATAAGACTGACGAAGATTATGATCAGTTTGACGAGCAACCTCCATTCACAGTGATGGTTGACCCGAGCATCCTCCTATCATATGAGGACACTCCTTACTCACGCAACGATCATCGCGAAGGAATATTAGTGAGGAGAAAGTACATGAGGTCAACCATCACGCTGTAAATTATGTTTAATGTATTGACCTAGGTTGTTGTATGAACGATGGAAATTATTTTGAATGTATTTAAGATTCATCTCTTTCAATTGATTTTTAATATATTCTCCTTATTTCATGATTTTATTTCATCTTTCATGCATTTAATCGGCATATGTTAATTATATATGATTATTATAATTTAAAATAATTTTAAATCAGGAATATGTTAATTATATATGATTATTATAATTTATAATAATTTTAAATCGAACATATGTTAATTATATATGAATATTACAATTTAATAAAAATTTTATATCGAGCATATGTTAATTATATATCATTTTTACAATTTAATAAAAATTTATATCGGGCATATGTTGATTATATATAACTTTTACAATTTTAAATCGATCATATATTAATTATATATGACTATTACAATTTAAAATAATTTTAAATCAGACATATGTTAATTATTTATGATTAATATAATGTAATAACAGTTTTAAACTATTTTAAATGTCTTCTCATTAATTTTGTGGTTTTATTCCATTTTAATGTATTACTTATTATTATTGTTGTAAACATATACTTAATAAAATTAATTTGGTCTGTTTAATGGATTATTTAATTTTTAGTCCCGGTTATTAACCCTAGCCAAGAAAAAAATTAGAAATAGCAAAAATTTATCTTTAGTCCCGGTTGGTGGCAATAACTGGACTAAAATTGTATCTTTAGTCACCTACCAAAGACCAAAGTATATCTTTAATTTCGGCTGTTGCCACCAACCGAAACTAAAGATAATTTTTCGTTATTTTCATCTTTAGTCACGGTTGGTGGCTAAGGCTTTCTTTAAGAAGATGAGCGCACCGTTAAGCTGGCCTTACCGTCCGACTACGACCGATCAATTAGGAAGTCTTTTCAGAAGGCGAAGGAAAGTCAAAAGATGTCCTCAGCTCGGGAAGCAACCAGAAAGCCGTTGCTGCCACCTGATAAAAATGAGTTAAGACAATTTATGGCAGAGACAGCACTAACAAGGGAGCAACTGTTTGGAGATGCAACAATCGAAAAGGTGACAAAAGAGAATTTGAAATACAAGTTTACCCTCGATGAACCTCTTGTCAAGACTTCTTAGGTCAAAACTCTCTCTACACAAATATACCGATTCCATAAATGGTATATGAAAAATTCAACCAAAGGTAGAGAGATGCTCAACGTGCAGATAAAAAACACATATTTTCTCTAAGGAGATGATATCATGTGGATCCGCTTCGAGGATTTGTTCGATCTGTACCAGCTAGACGTCCTCGACGTCTCTATTATCAGCTGCTGGGTTTTGTAAGTATCGTTTAGTTAAAGTTATTTTGTTCCTTAGCTCTTTGTATGTAACTGATGAAAATTTCTTTTACCCATTATAGAATGGTGATCCAGCTGTGCCATAAGCCGGGGTGTTTCAATATAGTATTCATGGACCCTCGCAAAATTAACACGAACAATGATACGATATTATGAGCAAGATACAAAGGAGAATATCATCCATTTGCTGGTGCAACAACATTACAAGCCTTTCATACTATTGTCGTACAACACAGCGTGGCTTTTTACTGTCTTTTGTGCCAATTTTCATCCCGTGCATATACAGTTTTATATATATCATCTCACGCACTTTGCAGATTTCACTAGGTCCTTTAATTTTTTGACCTTTTCTCGGGCAGAATCCATGTCTATGACTTAATGGATAAATCAGAGTCTACCTTCGCAAAAAATTTTAAAATGATGGACAGGTAATTTCATCTTAGTTGTTATTGTTGCTATGTTGTTCTCGGATAATTACTCATAGCTTACAACGTACATAGGGCTTGAGCATGGTTCCATACGTTTGTTTGTGGGACTT
The DNA here is from genome assembly GCA_019925245.2 of Oryza australiensis. Lineage (NCBI taxonomy): Eukaryota > Viridiplantae > Streptophyta > Magnoliopsida > Poales > Poaceae > Oryza > Oryza australiensis. Next base: position 3,584,709 of record JAIFGZ020000540.1, on the reverse strand, counting down.
GGAAGGAAAAACTTGTTGTGAGCACCAACTTTCCAATGAGTCCATGCTCCAAAATTATATTAAATCATTAATTTGCTCTAAAATATAAATGCATATTAAATCTCTCGTCGTTTCTCCTCTAGTGTGCAAAACAAGAGCGTAAGACGAACTTGTGCGCTACTACGTCTACGACTATATTCACCTTCTAGTTCACTAAATCAAATTTGACAAGGATCTGGAGGTACGTAAAAATCATTCATACATTATGTCTCGATTTCTTATTAATTTTATATATTTATTTTTTTATTTTTTAGATGATAGGTTCTTTACATGAGGACAAAACTCTCCCATAGTGAATTCGAAAGGTCAAGAAGAAAGAATAACGATAAGATTTATCAATGAGCGATTATTGATTCGTGGGAGAGTTCAACTGCGATGGAAACCCTATTCATCAACCCCACCCACCCCACCCAAAGATTAGATTTTGTAATATACGATATAGTTCATTAAAAATTAAGAAGGATTATAATATATGTATATATTTAAATGTGTGTATATATTTTGGTTATATATATATGCAAATATATATTATATATGGATATATACATATTACATATATATTATGCACACACATATATATGTATATATTTACATATATATATATATACATAATATACAAACAAGTAGAAAACAATAGGAGCAAATTTTAATAATCTCGCTTATTTCAACCAGGACTATAAAGGTTTCTCAACAGTGTTATAAGAGGACATTATATCTCTTCAAGTGCCGAAGCGTGGCTCAAAAAGAACAAAAAAAGTATTTATCCTTATCTACTAAATATATATGAATTAATATTATATCTATAATTTATAATTATCTATAAGTAAATAGTGTTTCTACCCAAAATTTTGTTCTTCCTGACTATTTTACAGAAAACCTCTTGAGTGCTTATAAAACCCGCAGTCCACTTGGCTATTTTGTAGAAAACCCCTCGAGTGTTTATAAAATTAACCCGCAGTCTACCTAACTATTTTGCAGAAAACCCCTTGAGTGTTTATAAAAGCGTCACGCCTGCGTCCCTCCCTCCCGTCCCCATCGTGTCGCGCCCGACTTCACCCGTTGTAACGCACGAGCACAATTACTAATATATCTATATCTATAACTATCTATAGTTATAAAGCAAGTAGTGTTTCTACCCAAAATTTTTGTTTGCCTGGTTATTTTGTAGAAAACTCCTTGAGTGTTTATAAAATTAACCCACAGTTCCAATGCTGAAAAGAGTGTTTCTACCCAAAATTTTTGTCCGCCTGTCTATTTTTACAGAAAACCCCTTGAATGTTTATAAAATTAACCCGCAGTCCTAATGCCACCATTGTCACATAAACATATATATACACTATTATAAAATTATAATTATAATATTAATTATTATATACATAAATAAAATATAATAAAATTAATTTTATAATTAATATTAGTATATTAATGTAAATATTAACATATAAAATTATATTAATATTAATATTAATATATTATATTATTAATATTAATATTAATATTATTAACTATTATTTATTTTAATAAACCACCCGCAACTCTCTGTCTCTTCCCCCGGGAACGCCGTTGCTCCACATGCAAGAGCTGGACGCGATGCGTGTCGTAGTCTCGTAGATGTGGGCAGATAGGGAGGGATCAGCAAGGGAAGCAGGTGAAGGAGTGGAGACAATTTTGAAGCCAAGTGTTGGCTGAGCTTCACGCGAAACGAAAACAATGAGCAAAAAATAACTGTGAAAAAAGGAATAGTTAGATGTTACCATAGATTTCACCGAGCTCGTTGGGTTTATGGCAATATTATGTGCAAAGTTAGAGTTAGTCACATTAGATTTTTTATATGATGTTGTTTATATACTAGGTTTAGTTTTGTATTTTATAATAAAATAAAAACAAACTCATCTTTGATATTCAAATTAAATTAAATTAAATCCAAATTACTCGTGTAAGCATGTTTAGTATTCCAAGTATGCTGGACAATAGGCCTCAGGTGAAGACATAAAAAATATAAATTAAAATTACATGAGACTTTAATTTTAAAATAATTATGATAAAATAAAATAAGGTACATTGCAATGCACGGACATATTTACTAGTATATATATATAAGCAGAAAAAAGAACAATAATACATTACAAAAAGTTGATTTGATATGATATGACATATACAGCACACAACATGTGTGCTTTGCCCTTTTTCTTTTACACATTATCAGCAAAAAAAATTGTACACATTATCAGCAAAATTGTTGCTTTTGATAATATGTTACTCTGCTATTACTGAAATTGATGGCATGCATATTGCTACATGTTGTGCTATAATTAGCATATATTTTCCGTTTCTTCACATAATTTTGTAGGTCAAATTAATAAACATTGGCATGATCACACAAGTGTGACGACATTAATTTCAAGTTCAATAAAGTCGACTTCGGGGAGAACTCAGAGAGTCAGTCTACACGGTCGATGGATGGACTCTTTTTTTCTTGTTTTTAGTTTTAGTTTTAGTACCACATCGCTTACCGAATTGGAAGTCCACACGGTCATAAGCGTCACCAGAACTGCTGTGGCATCGCGTGGTAGACGTGATTAGCAACCATCTTGATTAATATGAATGTGGTATGTCTGGGCGCGCAGAATTCTTAGCACACGACATGTTGTGCTTAGCCATTTTGTTATTCAATATACCTGTGCTTAGCCATTTTGTTATTCAATATACCTGTTTGCCTTATACTAGTTTACACGGGTTTCAAGATTTTTTTCCTGTTGGTGCTCTTAGTTTTATATAAAATTGAGTTTATAACACTAATCAATATTCCAAAGTTATTTTATGTTTTCTCCTCATTATTATCCGGTAAGTTGACGTCTGAATATAAATATCCAGCAGATAACGGTACAGCCGAATATATAACTTCTAATCCTCTCAATCGCAAAAAAAAAAAATCAATCAACTATTCTCACATTTAAAATCAACCGAATATATTTGATTATATATAAATCAATTTACATACATGCCCTAAAAAAGAACACACATACACAACCTGCTTGTGCCAAGCCAAACCAAATCGGCAGCATCCCACTATCGATTCCATCACAATCTGAACAAGAGAAAAACAAATACTCTGCATCATCTCATCGCTCTCACGAGCCCACGACCAAAAAGATCAAATCGGCCGCCGACCCAATCACCGGAGAAAGTTGTGCTCCATCATCGACGTGCGCGCCCGGCCTGTAGTACGGTCAAACCTGACAGCGACGTCTCCCAACATGCGCCGAACTGAAATCAAATCCAACTGAATTCGCGGACCCAGCCACTGAAATCGCCATAGAAAATTACCTGAATTTCGTCGCCGTTTTGTCTTGTTCAGAGGCACCAAGTCAAGATGAACATGGGCGCATGCATATAGTGGCAAACGGCCGGCCGGCCGGTGGTGTGCAAGTGTAATCGTCTCCAACCACTAAACAGAAAAAAAAGTTCAGATAAGTTGCCACTATCTCCTCCAATCACTCCTGAATCATAGCTTTCTTGATCTCTTCCTATAAATAGCAGCAAGTGTCAGCCATGGCGATCATCGTGCTCAGCTCATCTCATTGCATTCTTTGGATTGAAAGATCAATAGAGAGAAGATTGAGAGAGGAAGCTGTAGTTCTGTAAGGATGGCGGCAATCGATGACTCGTGCAGGAGGGCGGGGGCGATACCGTTCAAGTGGGAGATATGCCCGGGGACGCCCAAGCACGCCAGGAGCGCGAGCGCCGCGGCGGCGGTGGTGGTGTCGCCGGCGCCGCCGGCGCTGGCCAAGGTGGTGACCAGGCAGCTGGCGCTGCCTCCCTGCATGACGTCGCCATGCGCCTCGCCGTCGCCGTACTACCACTCCCCGCGGCTCTCCTCCGCCGCCGCCTGCAGGTCGGCGTCGGTCTCGCCGTGCCGGAGCAGGTACGGCGGCGGCGGCAGCGCCTACCGCCCCCGTCCCACCGCCTTCCTCGACCTCGCGCCTCGACCGGCGCCTGAATTATACGGCGCCGCCGCTGCGCACGAAGCTGACGACGAGGAGACGGCGGCGCCGGCGTACGGGTGTTTCCCGCTCCCGTTGCTCCGGAGGAAAGGTAGCAGTAAGAAACGCGGCGGCGGCGGCGGCGGCGGCTATTCGTCGGGCTCCGGCTCCAGCTCCTCCGGCAGCTTCAGGTCGGACGGCGAGCCGGGCGGTGGCCTGCAGCGGTCGACGTCGTCATCTTTCTCCTTCGCTCGCGGCAACCGGATCAGGTTCACCGCCGGAGCGAGGCAGCAGGAGGTGGAGGCGGCCAGTGGCAGCTGGTTCTTTTGATCTTTTGATCATCATGTCGCCATTGTTGATTTTGATCAAGTGATTTAGGGAGAAAGGAAGCAGCTTTAATTTTGCGTTTTGTTGCGTGGTGAGGATGACAGCCCCGTTGATTACATCAGCTGGAGGCTGTTTGTGTAAATTTGTGTGTCACATATGTAAAGCATAGACATGAACAGTTTGCATACTCCATTGCATTTCATTTTAGTGGACAGTCCACTACGTTGCTGTTGATCGTACGTAGGGCCTCAACCATCGAGATTACGGGTTGAGATCCTCGATCCTCTTCTCCTCTCAACTTTCCCAACCTTTTTCCCCGTTTTTCATGCACTTTGGTGTGTTTTTATAAAAATGTTTTATAAAAATTACTTCAAAAATCACATTAATGTATTTTTTAAAATTTTAATTTAATATTTAATTAATTATGTGTTAATCCCCTATTTCATTTCGTGTGCATTGAGAATGAGTTTTCAACTACTACAAAAAGTAATACGGCCGTAACAACGTGATGGCATCATCTATAGGGATGAAAGCGGGGACGAGAAAATCCCGTACCGACCGTCACCGAATACCGTATCCGCAAGAAAAACGGGAACGGAAAAAAACGGGAACGAGAAAACGGAAAACGGGAACGGGAATGGTTATACCGTATCCGCGAGAAAAACGGGAACGAAAAAAAAACGGGAACAGGAAAACGGAAAACGGGAACGGGAATGGTTGGGGTGTTTTCCCGACCGTATTTTCATGGATCCCGTATTTATAAAAATTCCCGTGGGAAATTTCCGTTTTTGAGCTCATGTGCATAATAAAACATTCACTCTAGTCTATTAAACCTTCACTCATAAAATTTTTGAAACATTGTAAGCTCATGTGCATAATAAAACATTCACTCATACTATGAGATTATCTATGGTTACAATTGTTGCATCTAGTTAATTCTTTAAAGTGGTTATATGTGTGTCGACGTTTCCTTTTTTACCGATTCCCGATCGTAATTGACATGCTTCCGACCGTTCCGATGTCCCGTATTACCGAATTCGTTTTTCCGTCTGTCTTTTTCGTTCCGTTTCCGTTCCCACGAAAAAATATGAGAACGGAAATGGTTAAGGTCTTTTTCCGACCGTTCCCGACTGTTTTCATCCCTAATCGTCTATAGGTCCATACGTTGTGTCACGATCTATTTCTCAAAATTACACATGTGCTTTCAAATTTGCATGCTTTGCTTCCTAATCCCAAGATTACACACGTGCGTGTTTCGATAGGCATGCATGGTGCCAGTTCGGAGAAAGCCGTTTTTTCTATATAATTATAGACCAAAGTGAAATTTGGTACTAACTAGTTAGAAAATTCTAGTTTTAAATTTGATCCCCCATAAACTACCATGCAATTAAACATCATGTTATTGGCATTACTTAAATTTGTTAATTAGCTTCACCACTTCAAAAAGAAGAAATCCAACGTGCCACCAGAAAGTTGGTATTTCAGAGTAGGGGAAAATTTCATATCTCCACATCCTCAGTGAAGTAATAGTTCACTCGTCACCATGAACAACATTACCACCAGAGTTTTCTTATCAACAGAAGAAGATCAGCAAGAGTATATCACCAACATCAACATTGCAAAGTATAGCAAGAGGAAGAACCATGTAATATATATGGAGTATATAATATATGTCCAAATTAACAATCTTCCGGCCGATGGTAGCGCACGCCGTAACAAGCCGTCGCACTAATACTGAATGAAGTTAGCATGAACAGCGCCAACACGACGCCGGAAGGCCCCCCCGACACCGCCGCCGCAACGATCGTCGAGGCGATGAACGCCGTGCCCAACACGGCCGCCACGTTGCACTGCTTGCAACAGATCACCCCCAAAACATCAAAACATCGATAAAGTTTAAATTAAATATATATAAAGTTGTGGTAAATAAGAAATAATTAACCAGACGACTGATGGATAGAAAATGTGGTAATAAAAAGGTGAGGAATATATATATATATATATATATATATATATATATATATATGGAGTTTGTGTGAGAGAATTGGTGTAATGAAAAATGAGCATGATGATTTGGACACATTAACTTACAAAATATGTAGCGAGCTACACACAAATTATTACACAAATTATTAGCTCCGACTATGATAAACCTTAGACATAAACTGAGCATGCGACGTTTAGATAGGCAATAAGTCAAACTCTTGTCTAACAAATTGTGACATGCCCGATATTTGGCGTGGCAACCTATGGCTACATTATTAGAGAATAGCATAATAGTTTCGGTTGGTAACCTCTAGTAGTCCTCGGTTGTCAAACCGAGACTACGAATCCGAATTAGAGATCACCATCTCTAGTTCCGGTTGAAATAATCGAGACTAGAGATGCATCTTTAGTTCTGGTTGGAACCGCCAACCGGGACTAAAGATTTTTTTTTATTTTTTTAATTTGCTACTTTCTTCAGCAGTGTTGCTGCCTATATATTACACACATATATTAATTACACATATACATATTTTACACACATATATTTATACATATATATTATATATTTATATATGTATAAATATATAAGTTACACATATAAATGAACTTAAGAAGGAAAATATATACATATAATATATACCAAAATATGTACACATATATACAATATCCACATATATTTCGTATGTTACAAAAAATTGTCTATTGTATGGATCCGGTGGTTAAGTTACTTAAATTAAAGTAGAACTAGCTCCCCGCGGATCAATGATATGCTCGTTTATAAATCCCATCAATTCTTCCCGAGCATCTTGTATGAAAGTCTCGTGGGGTAGGTTGTCTCTTACTTGCATAAGCTGTCATTAATTCGAATAAACAAGAAATAAATATATGAAGTAAATAAGAAATCGAGACGTAATGTATGAATAGCTGTTATACATACATCCATATCGTCGATAGTTGTGACATCGGTCACAAAGCGGTGAATGTAGTCGTAGACATAGTATCCGCATAAGTTGGTGCCCTGCGACTGTTTTGCACACTAAAGGAGAAACGACGACAGATTTAATATACATTTCATATTTTAGAACAAAGTAATGATTCAAAACAACTTTGGAGCATGTTACTCACGGAAAGTTCATCCTCACGGAGAGCTTATCTTTCCAATTTCCGCGAACATTCGTCCGAGCGTTCCCATGCCCTACGTGCGGTTGAAAGTTAGCTAGTAATTATCCGAGAACCGCATATATGCAATAGCAAGTAAGATGGCATTACCTGTTTAACAGTTCAAATATCTTTGCGTACACGGACTCTGGTTTATCCATTGAGTCAAAGACATGGATCCGCGAGTGATCCATGTCAATTACTAACAGAACCCAGTGAAATCTGCAAATTGGTTTAGATGACACATATGAAAATTTATCAAATTGGTTTAGATGACATATATGAAAATTTATCTATGCACACGGGATTGAAATCGGTACGGAAGGAAGAAAAAACTTACGCAGTGTTGTAGGGCAGAAGGATAAACGACCGGAAGTGGTTCTGCACCAGCGCATTGTATATGTTGTCCACTGTTGGATCAGAAAATTGATCAACCAATACGCCGTTGATTTTGCGTGGATCCATGAATCCATGTTTGGTACAGTCGTGCTTATTGCAGTATTGGATCGCCATTCTACAACGGTTAAAAAGAATTTTAGTCAGCTAAATACAAGGAGGTAAGAAACGAAATAACAGAACGATACTTACACATTCAAATTTCAAATTTAAATACACATTCAAAATTCACAATATTTATGCACTCAAATTTAAATAAACAGTCCATTTACATATAAAGTCCATCTAACATTTTAAATTCCACACATCAAAATTTCACAAAATAACATACACATACAAATATACATTGCATAATCAATTCCAACTTTAAAATTTCACATAATTCACATAATTTACATATATAACATTCACAAAATTTGCAACTTTAGAATTTCACACATAATCAATTTCATCAAATATCCACATATCCACATATCAATTACATACACATTCATATCCACATATGCACACAAATTTGAAAAATTTCATCAAATATATATTGCAAAGGCGGCGGCGCGTGGAGGGAGGACGGTGGCCTTAGGGTTTAGGGTTTAGGGGCGGCCGGCGTGGGGATCGGGGGTCGTGGGGAGGGGCGGCATGGGGAGCGGGCGGCGTGGGAATAGGGCGGCGGCGACGGCAACGACGGTTGCGGCGGCGGTGACCGCGACGATGGTGGCGATGGCGATGGCGTCGACGGCGGCCAACCCTAGCGCATCACAATGTGGGAAATCTTTGGGGACGGTGGCGCTACTGCGATGGCGACGAAGACGGCGGCGCGGCGGTCCTCCGGCGACGATGACGGCGACGAAGACGGCGGAGACGGCGTGCTGCGGCGGTGTCCTGGTGCTTGGCGACGGCGACGAAGACGAAGACGATGCAGTTGCGAAGTGCGAAAACGGCTAAGTGTTGGATCCCGAGGCCCTTGTTATATATAGGCACGACATCTCTTGTCCGTTGAAGCCATCAACCGGGACTAAAGATACTATAGTCCCGGTTGGTGGCTTCAACCGGGACAAAAGATAGGATCTCTAGTCCCGGTTGGAGCCACCAACCGGGACTAAAGATGGCGGGGCAGCCACGTGGCCCAGGTAGGTGGCCATCTCTAGTCCCGGTTGAAGCCACCAACCGGGACTAAAGATGGTTTCCTGCCCAATAAAATTCACCTCTAGTCCCGGTTTGTTTTATAAACCGAGACTAATTATTACATCCCTATTATATTGTATTTTATATTCATATATAATTATAATATTCACATGTTGATATATTTTATATTTATATATAATTAACATATGTTCATATATTCATATATAATTAACATATGTTCATATAATTAAAAAAATATTATAAATTTAAATAATATTTTGAAAATTTTAAAATTTAAATAACAATATATAATTAACATATGGACTATTTGAAAATATTTTAAAATGAAATAATAACATATAATTAACATTTGTCATATTTAAAACTATTTTAAATTTAAATAATAATATATAATTAACATATGACCTATTTGAAATAGCTTATCTTAGTTGTCTCATCCGTATGCGCATCCAACTGCTCCTGATGATCCGTGGAGAGGCCCCGACGCCTTCTTCCTACCTTCTTCACCAATCTTGGTCTCTTCAACATGTCATGATCCATCGTAGTAGCCTTTTTGCTATTTTTACTCATCTCTCCCTGTAACACATACAAAGTCGTTCATGTTAAGCGGTTCATGTTCTACTGCTGGTGAGCAAACACATGGAGCGGATGGTGAAGCTGGCGATCGACGAAGCCGCTTCCTGAAGTCAAGGAGAATGTTAAGCGGTTCGTGTTCTACTGCTGATGAGCAAACACATGGAGCGGATGGTGAAGCTGGCGATCGACGAAGCCGCTTCCTGAAGTCAAGGAGAATGTTAAGCGGTTCATGTTCTGCTGCTGATGAGCAAACACATGGATCGGATGATGAAGCTGGCGATCGACGAAGCCGCTTCCTGAAGTCAAGGAGAATGTGGGCAGTGCTTCTTTTTTCTTGCTCTTCTCCCTTTGTTTCATAATCTTTCTGTCTTGCTCTTTCTTAGATAATCCGACAGCCACCTCATTCCATGATGGCGGTGTAGCAGTACTCGTGTATCTCCATCAAACTTGGAATAGCGAGAGATATGACAATGATTGGATAGTGTGGCTATATATAGAGAGCTGAGCAATGATGGATGCAAGACAGACTGACATGCAAATTTTACGAGGGTCCACTGAAACCACTATAGATACACATCGGAGAAGGAAATGTTGAGACCGGTGGTCCTGAAGGCAATAATTTACAATAGATTCAATAATTTACATTAATTCAAATGATAGCAATAATATTCAATGATTCAATTTAATTTACATCGTTCATACATAAATTTAGCTAAGTGACATTTGTCCTCACGTACTTTCTCCGCACAATTGTTCCTTCGTTATGATCGTTGTGTGAGTAAGGAGTGTCCTCATTTGATAGGAGGATATTCGGGTCAACCGCCACCGCGAACGGAGGTTGCCCGTCAAACTGATCATAATCTTCATCAGTTCTATCCTCGACTCCCACGATTTTCCTTTTGCCTGGGAGAACCACGTGGCGCTTTGGCTCGTCGGACCCTTCCCCTTTTTTGATTTGCTAGCCATGTCCTTGACATAGAAAACTTACCGTACATCATGGCAAGGACGAAGGGTTCGTCTGATTATCCAACCTTGCTCAGGTCGACCGTTGTCATCCCACTTGCATCAATGGTTACGCCTCCACCACTGAGCCTAACCCACTGGCACCGAAACAGAGGGACCTTCAGAGGTCCATAGTCCAGCTCCCATATGTCATCGATGCTGTCGTAACATGTGCTAGCCGTACCATCGTATCCCACGGCATCGATGCGGACAACGCTGTTCTGATTCATGCTCTTTAAGTCTTGGGCCTGTGTGTAAAATGTGTACCCATTGATTTCATATGTCTGGGATGTGGTCCCCTCGCCAAGAAGGCTAGTTGTTGGTCAATGCTCGTGTTGCCCATGAGATGTTGTCGCAGCCAAGCAGGGAATGCATCGATGTGATGGCATGTAATCCAGACATCCGTCTTACCGATGTTTTCCGAGCGAACAATCGCCAAGTGCTCCTCGATGTAAGAAGCCACCAAGGAAGATTGTTGCAACACGGTCCAATGTGCTTTCCTGTACAAGTCATTGTCTATGTTCATTATTGCCTTCCTTCCAAGAGTTACCTGCCCTTGTAGTCTAACTTCATGGCTTGATTCAGGCACCCTGATGGGACGGAGATCTTCAATAAAGTCGACGCAAAACTCAATCACCTCCTCTGTTCCATATCCCTTGGCGATGCTGGCCTCCGGACACGAACGGTTATGGACGTACTTCTTTAGAACGCCCATATACCTCTCGAAGGGGAACATGTTGTGTAGGAATACCGGACCGAGGATACGGATCTCTTTGACAAGGTGGCATAGGAGATGCGTCATGATATTGAAGAAGGAAGGCGAAAAGATCATCTCAAAGCGACAAGACATTGGACCACATCATTTTGAAAGTCTTCTAGTCCATGCTCGGATCGATGATCTTCCGTGAAATTGCGTTCGGAAAGCACATAGCTTTGTTATTGTTGCCCTGGACATTATCGAGAAGGATACCCCGAATTATAACGGGAAGCATTGTCATCGGCACGTGGCGATCATGGAACTTTAGATTTGTGAACTTCTTATCATTCGTGCTTATTATTCCCTTTATATTCGAGGAGTATCCAGACGGTACCTTGGTGCTCTCCAGGCATTCAAACATTATTTCTTTCTCTGCCTTGCTCAGAGTGTAGCTGGCTGGACTTAGGTATTGGGCTCCTTTCTCCTTTGGTTGCGGGTGAAGGCCGTCGCGTTGCGTCATATGTTTCAGATCCTTACGTGTCTCAAGTGTATCTTTTGATTTTCCGTATACACCTAGGAAGCCAAGCATGTTTACGTAAAGGTTCTTGGTGAGGTGCATCACGTTGATTGCGTGGCGAACGTCCAAGACTTCCCAGTAGGGCAACTCCCAAAAAATTGACTTCTTCTTCCACATCGCCGCGTGACCACCTTCACTTGCTATAGATTGGTTGCCGGGTCCCTTTCCAAATACTACTTTGAGGTCTTTCACCATGGCAAACACGGCGTTTCCGTTGCGATGCTTTGGTTTAGTACGATGGTCTGCCTTTTGGTCAAAATGTTTGCCTCTTCTCCGGACAAGGTGGCTTGCAGCAAGAAAGCGACGATGGCCCATGTACACTACCTTATTACAGTGTTTCAGGTACGTACACTCAGTCTCATCCATACAGTGGGTGCAAGCGTTGTACCCCTTGTTTGATTGTCCTGGATAGGTTGACAAGTGCAGGCCAATCATTGATGGTAACAAACAGCAACCCTCGTAAGTTAAACTGCTCCCGTTTATCTTCATCCACATGGGAACACCTTCTTTCTTCCACAACAGTTTTAGATCTTCGATCAGCGGTCTCAGGTACACATCGATGTCATTACCAGGTTGCTTCGGGCCTTGAATAATAACCGGCATCTGAATGTACTTCTGCTTCATGCATAGCCAAGGCGGGAGGTTGTAGATACACATCGTCACAGGCCAAGTGCTATGCCCGCTGCTCATCTCTCCAAAAGGATTCATGCCGTCCGTGCTTAAGCCGAACCTTAGGTTTCCTGCATCCTCGCCGAAGTCTTCAAATGTATTACCGATTTTTTGCCACTGTGAACCATCGGTGGGATGTCTCAGCATGCCGTCTTGTAGGCGTTTTTCCGCGTGCCAACGCATCATTCTTGCATGCTCCTTGTTCCTGAACAGACGTTTCAGCCGTGGTATTATAGGAAAATACCACATCACCTTAGCAGGAACCCTTTTCTTCGAGGGCCGTCCGTCAACTTCGCCTGGATCATCTCGTCTGATCTTGTATCGAAGTGCTTTACAAACTGGACATGCTTTTAGGTTCTCGTACTCCTCACCGCGGTAGAGGATACAATCGTTAGGACATGCGTGTATTTTCTGTACCTCCAGTCCTAGAGGGCAGACTAACTTCTTAGCCTCGTACGTTAATTCCGGCAATTCGTTTCCCTCTGGAAGAATGTTCTTCACGAGTTTTAGTAACTCGCCAAATGCCTTATCACTGACACCATTTTTGGTCTTCCATTGCAAGAATTTCAGCGTGGTACCCAACTTTTTGTGCCCCTGTTCATAGCCTGGGTACAAGGATCTTTTGTGGTCCGCCAACATACGCTCTAATTTTTGCACCTCCTTTACGCCTTTGCAGTCCCCCTACATGTCGCGCAACATCTGACCAAGGTCATTGGTACCGTCGTTTTCTTCAGCATCCCCGCTCGCCTCGCCTGCTGTATTCTCTTCAAACCCACCGTATTGACCACAGTCAAAATGTTGTCGTCGTCTTCTTCATCTTCTTCCATTGCAACCCCCACCTCTCCGTGCGATGTCCAAAAATTGTAGTGAGGCATGAATCCCGATTGAAACAAGTGGGCATGAATAATTCTTGATGTAGAATATTCCTTCTCGTTGTTACACTTTTGCATGGACAACGTATGAAACCCTTCACCTTGTTGGCATTGACCACACTCAAAAAATAATGCACGCCTTGAATAAACTCTCTCGACCGTCGATCCGCATTGTACATCCATTGCCGATCCATCTACATGGAATGCACAAAAATCGTAAGAAAATTCCACGAAATTCAAACCATTTAAATATTATTACAATAATTATATATTTATGTAATCAGACAATTATTATATACTAATCCAACATACGTAATGTGTTGTTCTAAAAAATAGAATTATTTTTAAAAGGTCTTTTAAAGTAATAAACATAAAATTAATTAATTATGTTGCATCTATTTTAAAAGGTCCTTTGTCATCTATTTTATAACTTTTTGTCCAAAAGATTCTCTCTCATCATTTTCCATAAATATTTTTTGAGATAAATTGTACGGACTAAATTCCTAGAAATGTAACGTGCTAAGCATAATTTTCTTCCTCTTTATTTTCCCTAACTTTTTCTCAACACATTGTAATGTGCTTAGCAAAATAATTAGTCCAAACAAATTTTCTCTCTCCTCATGTTTACAAAAAATCTAGAGATGAAAATATATAGAAAACAATCGTAAAATGCGAAGTGCTAAGCATAGATTATAAGAGGAAAAAGTTTCTAACCTTGTAGATAGCAAAGATTTGTGTATTATCACCAAAACAAAATCACAAAAATTTTGGCAGCACCTCCCCTATAGCTAGAGAAAAATTTTGAAGACAAGTGTAGCGGCTCGCCGGAGGAGGAAGAAGGAGTATAAAAGCAAGCCATCTTTAGTCCGGTTGGTGTTACCAACCGACACTAAAGATGGCGCAGAGCTGTCAAAACCTCGTAGAGCGCGGGGCATATTTAGTCCCTATTGGTAACACCAACCGGGACAAAAATAGCATCTTTAGTCCCGGTTGGTGTTACCAACCGGGACTAAAGATGTCTGACGCTCTGACAGGTTCTGACAATATTCGAACCGGGACTAAAGATCATCTTTAGTCCCGGTTCATGTCACGAATCGGGACTAATGTTCCTAGAAATCCATAGACTTATTAAACCGGGACTAGAAATATTCTTTAGTCTCGGGTGCAACTCAAACCGGGACTATTGTGGATTTTGGCACTTCAACCGAAAAATGGTTTCTCCAGTAGTGCTACGAACCAAACAACTCAAAATATTCTAAATTATCAACTATTGGATCAACAATCTAAAGGCCTAGATTTTATCCTCACCTTTATTTCTATATAAACAGCCCATCCAACCCTAGCCACCATTGTTGTCATCGCTCCTCTTGACCATGCCCGCGTGTCCTCGTAATCCCGCTCAACGCACCACTTTTATTCTTCCTCGTCGACATGGCAATGCCGACAATGCCACTTACAAGCATCTCAACCATCATCCCTTCACAAATCCTCCTTTCCTTCTACGCCTTTTTCAAGCACCACCGTTGCTTCATGTAACTTGGTGCCGCCGTCTTCCCCACCCGCCGCCTCCATCCCCTTGACCCAGCCCACTACTTGCTACTCACCCAACATCTCCGATGCCAACACTGCCGCCGTCTTACCCATTGCCCATTGTTTAGTTGTGTTGTCCTAACCTTCTTCAATGATGTATATAGGATTTTTATATGTGTGGTTCAACTTATATATTTTTTAAAATATTCTAAATATAACAATGTTAATTAAAAGTATAAATTGATCAAATGTGCATCATAATATACTAGTAAGAAAGTTATTTTTCTTTTTTCAAAAATTCTTTTTGCATATGTGTATATATGCATTGAGCTAGGGTTTTTTTTACCGCCCATGGATCCGCCTATGGCCTTCTTCTAAACCGGAGGACTCTTCACCCTGTTAGGTATTTAGTAATTGGATGTAATCCGTATAGATAGAGATAAGCATGTGCTGGCTATAGATAGAATCAGTTGTTGCCGATGTATTAGGAGAGCTGGTGCATGTAATCTCATATATATATATATATATGTTGTAATCTAATCTGCCATTTTAGGCAATACATCAACACACAATTGCGGAGCCAAACTGGTGTTCCTTCATCCGTAGCTTCTGCAACCTCTGAATTCCTATATGGATCAGAGCTATCACGGCCTAGATTGATCTCCAACTATGGCCAGCTCTTCCTCAGCCGTTTCCAATCCACTCTTTGGCTTCCAAATCTCTGAGAAATTAGGGAAACAGAACCATGCGCTATGGAGTGCGCGGGTCCTCGCTGCTATACGTGGCGCCAGACTCGACGGCTACATCAATGACACGACTGTGGCTCCTCCGACGTAGATCGAGCACAAGGAGAGCGAGAAAAGTGACAAGGTGGAGTGATCACGAATCCGGTGTATCAGGAGTGGTTCGCCGCGGACCAACAAGTCCTTGGCTTTCTCTTCTCGTCCCTGTCACGTGACATTCTCACCTAGGTCGCCATGTCCAAGACTGCACGTGAGGCGTGGCACGCCATAGAGAGCATGTTCATGTCCCAGACACGAGCTCGCTCCCTCAACATCAAGCTCTCTCTCTGCACAACGCAAAAAGGTAATCTGTCCATCTCTGAGTATTTTGGCAAAATGAAGACTCTAGGAGATGAGGTGGTCGCAATATGGTAAAACCATGGATGAAGAAGATCTAGTAGCTTTTATATTGAATGGATTAGATGATGAATATGAACCTGCTATCTCTGAATTGGTGACAAGAGTAGAACCTATCACCGTCGTAGAACTGTACTCTATCTTGTTGAATTATGAGAACAGGCAAAATCTCCGGCATAATGCATCTGCAAATGCCACTAATCGTGGACGAGGAGCGCCGCTGAACCGTGGCGGCACTAGACGCGGGCGTGGTGCTCCTCGCTGCTTCGGCCCCTCGTGGTCGCGACAATGGTGGGCGCGGCAGGGGCAACAATAACCAGCAGCGTGTCGACAATAGACCCATGTGCCAAGTCTGCTACAAGAGGGGTCACATTGCCTCTGAATGCTGGCATCGTTTTGATGACTCCTACGTGCCTGATGAAAGGCATGCTGCTACTGCTACCCATGCTGCCTATGGAGTCGATACCAACTGGTATCTTGACACATGCGCAATGGACCACATCACCGGCGAACTAGACAAGCTTTCTGTTCGGGAGAGATACAAGGGGAACGATCAAATCCATGCAGCAAATGGCGCAGGTATGAGTATTAAGCATATTGGTCGTTCTGTTATTTCTACCCGTACCCGAAATTTACATCTCAATAATATCCTTCATGTTCCGCAAGCTAAGAAAAATCTCATATCTGACCATCGTCTTGTTGATAATAATTTTGTCTTCCTTGAAGTTCACTCTAAATATTTTTTGGTTAAGGATCGAGCCACAAGGAACATGATTCTTAAGGGAAGCCACAAACAAGGACTATATGTTCTTCCGTCCCCATCCTCACCGGTAAAGCAAGTCTGTTCGGCCACGCCATCTTTTTCAAGGTGGCATAGTTGCTTGGGTCATCCATCCACTCCAGTTGTTACCCGCGTCCTTGGTTCAAACAATTTGTCATGTCTTTCTGAGTTAAATAAAGAGTCTGTTTGTGATGCTTGTCAAAAGGCTAAAAGCCATCAACTACCATATCCAAAGTCTTCAAGTGTGTCTCATCATCCTTTGGAACTTATTTTTTCTGACGTTTGGTTGTTTGGATTTATCTTCTTAATAATAAATCTGAAGTGTTTGATAAGTTCCATGAATTCCAGAATTTGGTTGAGAAACTCTTTAATCGCAAAATAATAGATGTTCAAACTGACTGGGGTGGTGAGTATCAAAAACTCAACTCCTTCTTTGACAAGATTGGTATATCCCATCATGTATCTTGTCCCTATGCCCATCAACAGAATGGGTCAACAGAGCGAAAACATCGCCATATTGTAGAGGTTGGCCTAGCTTTACTTGCACATGCCTCCATGCCCCTAAAGTTCTGGGATGAAGCTTTTCTTGCTGCTACACATCTCATTAATCGCATTCCTAGCAAAGTTATAAACTTTGACACTCCTCTAGAGAGATTGTTTAAACAACGACCAAACTATACTTCTCTTCAAGTTTTTGGATGTGCATGTTGGCCAAACCTTCGTCCTTATAACACCCACAAGCTTCAGTTTAGATCAAAACAATGTATTTTTCTGGGTTATAGTACCATACACAAAGGTTTCAAGTGTCTTGATCCTTCCACCGGCAGAGTTTACATATCTCGTGATGTTACTTTTGATGAAAATGTTTTTCCTTTTACCAACTTGCATCCTAATGAGGTGCCCGCCTTCGTTTAGAAGTTGCTCTCCTACCATCTACCCTTCTACCTCACGGCTATGATCAAGGGGGAGAAATACAGAATAATCATATGCCTAATATTTCTACTGCTGCTAATGATTCTAATGCAGAAGATGCAGGAGAAAATAATGACTCAGATGCAGGAGAGGATAATAATCTAGGTGCACATGATCGGGTGGAAATAGCATGCGAGCCAGATTCTCCACACTCATCACGTGATCGGTGCCAACAACCTGAGACTGTTGCGCGCCAACAACCCGAGACTGCTGCGCCTTCTCCCGTGCGAGATGCGGCGAACCAATCGTCGCCTGACACGGAGGTACGGCGCGCACCGTCTCTAGCCCAACCTATAGCTCAAGACCACTCGACGGCGACACCTTAGTGGATCAAGGCGGGTCCCACGCACACCAAACAATGGAGGAGGCAGTGACAACCGGTGATGAGACGGGGAGATGATGTGACGTACACTCTAGAAATTGAGCCATTTGAGTCTTCGCACCAACTCGTCCCCATACATGGTTGCGAAGTGGTATACGGAAGGAAAAGGTATACACTGACGATACAATTAAATATGGATGTTTTACCTCTACAGGTGAACCTCAAAGCACAGATGAAGCATTGGGTGATAGAAATTGGAGACAAGCAATGGATACAGAGTATATGGCATTGATGAAAAACAAAACATGGCACTTGGTTCCACCTCAGAAAGGGAGAAATGTGATTGACTACAAGAGGGTCTACAAGATTAAGAGAAAGGCTATGGAACATTGGATAAATACAAGGCTCGATTGGTGGCAAAAGGCTTCAAGCAAAGGTACGTCATAGACTATGATGACACTTTTAGTCCTATTGTTGAAGTTGTTACTATTAGAATAGTTCTATCTATTGCTGTATCCAGAGGATAGAGCCTGAGACAACTAGATGTCCAGAACGCTTTCCTTCATGGGGTATTAGAAGAAGTATATATGAGACAACCCCCAGGGTATGAGAAATCTTCTTTACCAAATTGTGTTTGCAAGTTAGATAAGGCACTATATGGGTTAAAACAGGCTCCTAGAGCATGGTATGCAAAGTTGAGCACTAAATTACAGGAATTAGGTTTTAAAGCCTCAAAAGCGTATACATCTCTGTTTTTCTATACCAAATGAGGGGTTACAATGTTTCTGCTTATTTATGTTGATGACATTATTGTAGCCAGTTCTATGCCTAGTGCAACTTCAGCCTTGTTACATGATCTTGGAAAAGAGTTTGCTTTGAAGGATCTAGGTGAACTCCACTATTTCCTTGGCATTGAGGTAAAGAAAATGACTAATGGTATTTTATTAAGTCAAGAAAAATATGCAACAGATGTGCTGCGAAAGGTAGGAATGAGTGACTGTAAACCAGTTACTACTCCACTGTCTACCTCTGAAAAATTATCAGTAAATGGGGGAAGTCCATTAGGACCAAATGATGCCACACAGTATAGAAGTGTTGTTGGTGCCTTACAGTATTTAACACTGACAAGACATGATATTTCTTTCCCAGTAAATAAGGTGTGTCAGTTTCTACATTCTTGAACAACAGAACAATGGGCTGCTGTGAAGAGAATTTTGAGATGTTTAAAACATACTGTTATGTTGGGACTAAAAATATGCAAATCTTCGTCTCTTCTTGTGAGTGGTTTTTCATATGCAGATTAGGCTGGCAGTCTAGATGACAGAAGGTCTACAGGAGGATTTGAAGTATTTTTGTGTTCTAATCTTGTGTCTTGGAGTGCCAGGAAACAAGCAACTATGTCTCGTTCCAGATAGAGGTTGAATATAAGACCTTGGCTGATGCAACGGCTAAGATCATGTGGATACAAACTTTGTTAAAGGAGTTAGAGATACAAGTGCCTGTAGCAGCCAAGATTTGATGTGATAACATTGGAGCAAAGTATATGTCAGCAAATCAGTGTTTCATGCATGTACAAAGCACATAGAAGTGGATTATCACTTTGTTAGAGAAAGAGTAGCAAGGAGGCTAGTAGAGATTGAGTACATCTCAACTAAAGATCAAATAGCTGATGGCTTCACCAAAGCTCTTGTAGTAAGACCATTTGAAATATTCAAGAACAATCTTAATCTAGTAAGATCAGATTGAGGGGGAGTGTTAGATATTCGGTTATTGGATGTAATCCGTATAGATAGAGATAAGCATGTGCTGGCTATAGATAGAATCAATTGTTGCTGATGTATTAGGAGAACTGGTGCATGTAATCTCATCTATATATATGTTGTAATCTACTATGCCGTTTTAGGCAATACATCAACACGCAATCGCCGAGCCAAACCAGCGTTCTTTCATCCGTAGCTTCCGCAACCTCTGAATTCCTATACACCCACCCCCGTCTTATCACAACCCCAACTCAGAATTCTAACTAGCCGTGGCCACTGCTACCCTCGTTGCTTTATCGAGGGCACGACAGAGGAGAAGCAGATCAAAGCACGTATAACAATGCATAACAAATCAGATGGCTGGAAATTTGTAAATATTTTGCCCCTAATTTTTACATGTATATAGTTTAGCAAATCCAAAGAAAAAAGTGTCACGATCAAGGAGCAAATCCGCAAGGTTTTGATTAACCAAATTATTTCAAGAGGGGGCAACTAGCTATAGGGTGCTCACCGCAGATCTGTACACCCGTCAACAGAAGCTCTTGCGGATCTACGGTGCCTGTTGAGCGGCTTCATTGGTGTCCTGCTCATTGCCGCCGGTGGCGGCGGCGGTGACGGAAGTGCCACTAGCGAACACGCATATGGTGGCTTTGTTCCATCACCTACGCTTATTGCTTCTTTCTGTTAGGGTTTGTATGTATATCTCACGTCCCCTTTAACGTTCGTCGTGCGCGTATAGATATGTATATTATAGAAAGAGAGATCGAAAAGATAAGATGACGTCCTAAGTCCCAACAGATCAGGGCGATAAATGGCAAGCTCCGTGATTAGCGGATTGGCGATTTTGGCGACGCCGGTGATCCCGACCTTGGTCTAGCTTCACCGCGTCGGTGAACTTGATTTGCAACGCCGGTCACCTCTCCGGTGATGGTGCCCATGCCCCGGTGCTGTCTATGCTGACGGTAACAGCCAACCATATCGTCGGTTAGCCGGTTTTGGCGTCGGCGACCACAGATTTCCCTTAGGGTTACCGTTGCGTAGGAACCCTAGGTCAGGATTTAGTTTTGTGGTGGCTGCCATGTTTTCTTACGCAGTCATTCACTTGGTAGGCTATCTCGGTGAGAACCGATCATGGCGTCTGGTGTTAAAGGCGACATGGGAGAGAGGAGTGGAACTCAAAACCCGAGTGTAGCGGAGTTGCTGCGTCGCTTAAACCTGACCGAGGAGGAAGGGGTTATTGCAGACTTCAGCGACGAGGAAGGGGGCGATGATGAGATGACGGTGGGCTGGGCGCTTGTGGGTAAGGTGCTATCGCCGGTGCCGGTCTATGTGAACACTGTCAAGACAATAATGAAGCATGCCTGGGGCAATCCGGTTGGTCTGAAATTTCGAGCGATCGAGGAAAAAGGAGCCAATTTATTTGTGGCGGAATTTGGAAGTGAGGGTGATCGCCTCAGAGTGATGGATTGATCTCCTTGGATGGTGGGGAGACATGCGGTGGTGCTGCAGGAGTATGATGAACGTCTTACTACAACGGATATTGTGTTTGATCGCTTGGACCTGTGGGTAAGAATTCCAAATCTCCCGCTAGGTTGGATGAACAACGTGAGGGGATCTAGGGCTCTAAATCTGATTGGAAGGGTAGTGAGTTTGGATGTTGATGATGATGGAATGGCGAGCGGCGCCTTTCTGAGGGGGCGTATTTCAATTGAGCTCAAAAAACCTTTGAAGCGTGGGGTGATGTTGCGCATGAGTTAAGCGGAGGATCCGCGATGGTTCAATGTTCAGTATGAACGGCTGCCCTACTTCTACTATGGCCGTGGTAGAATTGGTCACTCGGAGGTGGAGTGCCCAAATCCGGTGGCACGCGATGAACACGGGAAGTTACCTACGACGTCGACCTGAGAGCACCAGAGGAACGCCGTCGGCGTTTCCAGTCCTTTGCAGATGCAACTGAGGCTTCTAAGGGGAGTAGTTTTTCATCGTCCGTCCCAGACCGATCGTCTGACTCTCGGTCGTCGAAGGGAGGCGAGATGTCAAAACATTAAACAAATGTGGTGGAAGAAAGGGAGGACCAAGAAGTCCTCTCCCCTCTGAAGAAGACAATGAAGTTGCCTGAAGAAGAAATGGGAGATAAAGGAGTGTGTCGGAGCTTGTCCTTGGCCGGGGGGGAAGGAAATGCGTCTCAAATTAGGAAGAGGAAATCGAAGGTGGCTACTCCCAGGACGCGAACGCCAGACCTGAATGTGGATCTGATCCCCTCCCAGGCTCTCGTTCCGGTAGGCCATGTGCATACCCTTGTTACCAACCTGGATACGGGTGGTGACAATGGGGGAAGAAGAGTGTTAGGAAAAATAAAGAAACAAAAGTGTGGTTCTTCTAACTCTGTGAGATCGGCGGTGGCTGCGATGGACAGCCCTCGTCGGGAGCCATGATTGCTCTAAGTGTGAACTACCGAGGATGCGGGCGGCCCGAGGCAGTTCAAGAGCTCAGCCTGTTAATGGAAGAGAAGAGGGTGTCAATACTATTTCTTTCTGAAACCAAAATGTCTGAGGAACGATCCAAGGTCTTGCAACGGAAATTGGGTTTTCCAAACTCAATTGCAGTTAGCTCGGAAGGCCGGAGTGGTGGGCTGCTTATGCTGCGGAGGCATGATGTGGTAGCGGCAGAATTGAGTAAATCTCCCTATCATATTGATGTGATGCTTTCTTGTGATCGGTCGAGGATCCCCCGGTTGAGGTTGACTGGCTTCTATGATGAGCCTAGATGCAAAAGAAGGAAAGGAAGTTGGCACATGCCAAGTCAGTAATCCCCAATTTCTTGGACAATTCCAGCCAATCTCCCAGTGCAATGTGATTTACAAATTGTGTGCCAAAACCATGGCCAACAGGTTGCGAGGAGTCTTGGATGAGATTATCTCTGAAGAACAAAGTGTGTTCGTCCCGGGCAGATTAATAACCGACAACGTGCTAATTGCGTATGAGTGTATACACTATCTAAGAAATAAAAAGGGAAAGACGGGAGCTTGTGCAATCAAGTTAGATATGGCCAAAGCTTATGATAGGGTGGAATGGAATTACCTCATTTCTATCATGCGAGCATTAGGTTTCCCGGAGGTCTAGTGTTCGCTGGTATATAAGTATATTTCGACTGTCACCTTCTCGGTGAGATCAATGGAGTCTTCTCGACTGTGTTCAAGCCATCCCTGGGTATAAGGCAAGGTGACCCTATATCCCTTACCTTTTCCTTCTTTGTTCGGAGGGGCTTTCTTGCTTGGTGAAGAGATTAGGTCCCTCTTATATCTCCAAAGGGATCCGAGTAAGCACGGCGGCGCCGTGGATTTCCCATCTCTTATTTGTCGATGATTGTTTGATCTTCACCCATGCGACAAAGGAGGGGGCAGATCGGGTGTCAAAAATTCTTGAGCTGTACAATCAAGGATCCGTGCAGCTAGTAAATAAAGACAAATCGGCGGTTTTCTTTAGCTCTAATTGTTCACCAGCCTGCAAAGAAGAGGTGCAATCTAGCCTGCAAATCTCCACAGAAGCTCTGGGGGAAAAGTACTTAGGCTTGCCGATGAAGGCAGGAAGGGGGGAGATGGCAGTGTTTGATTATGTCCCAAATAGAATCAAGCACTTTGTGGGCGACTGGGCTGAGAAGCTGTTGAGCTGTGCGGCTAGAGAAGTCCTTGTAAAAGCAAACGCTCAGGTTGTCCCAACATATGCAATGTCCTGCTTCAGGCTCCCACCGGCAGTGTGCCGCAGATTAACTTCGATGGTGTCAAATTTTTGGTGGGTTGGCACCCTAGACACTCGCAAGCTGCACTGGCTCAGATGGGAAAAGATCACAAGATCCAAGAAATTGGGTGGAATTGGGTTCAGGGATTTTACCTTGTTCAACCAAGCAATGTTAGGGAAGCAAGGTTGGCGCCTCTTGACGTGTCCTAATTCCCTGTGTGCAAGGGTGCTGAAGGGGAAGTATTTTATAGATGCGGGTTTTTGGAGGCTACACTAAGGAGAAAAAGCTCGGAGACCTGGAAAGCGATCCTATTTGGGAGGGAGGTGCTGAGAATGGGGGACTGATTCTCCAAATTGGTCCGGGAGATGTTAAAATTTGGAACGATAATTGGATCCCGGGGTCAAAAACTTTTTGGCCATTGCTTCGCTTGCCGGCAACGCAGGTGGAGATGGTTAATGAAATTTTTATTCTGGCAACAAGATTATGGGACGAGGCTGCTGTTCGTCAGTCCTTTATAGCGATGGATGCCGAGGAGGTCTTAAAAATTAGGCCGGGCGAAATGATGAGTCGAGATGTCGAAGCCTAGGCGCCGGAGCGACATGGCCACTACTCGGTTCGCTCTGCTTATCATCTTCTGAAGGAAAAAACATATGAGTTTAGCAAGGGTGGCCACGAATGAAGCATCAACGTCTGATGAGGACATGGCCTGGTATAAAATTTGGAAGTTAAAAGTGCCTCCTAAAGTACAAGTGTTCTGGTGGAGAGTGATGCACAATGCAATACCTTGCAAGGCAGAATTGAAACGGCGACACATCGAAAAGGAAAGTCATTGCGAAGGCTGTGGCAATTCAGAGGAGATGATCCACCATGTAGTTTTTCAATGCCCCATTGCTAAATTGTTCTGGAGTGAAATGAAGATTGTCACGGGCCTTAAAGTTCCAAACCTACACCGGATACTTGGATGATCGATGTTATTAACCACAAGCTCTGCAACCTTGAAATTGTAGCTCTTGTTGTATGCGGTGCGTGGACCTTGTGGACCGGGAGGAATTCTCGACGCCATAACCGGCAAGATTGGACGCCTGGCTCCTCGGTGAGATTCGTGTCGAACTTGTTGGAGACAATGGCAACACTCAAGGTAACAGCTTCATATGTCCAAACTACTCGGAGACATCAATGGGTACCACCTTTGGAGGGTTGGGTGAAAATTAACACAGATGCGGCTTTCACTGAGACAATTGGCACTAGGAGCGCGGGTGTTGTAATCCGTGATGAACATGGCAGGATACTGGCGGGAGCTGCACGGTGGCTAGAACATCTGCCGGAAGCACTAGTGGCAGAAGCCTTAGCGGCGAAGTAAGGCATGGAGTTGGCACTGGAATTGGGCTAGCAAGGTGGTTTTGGAAGTGGATTGCAGCAACTTGAGACTCCTTCTGACTGAAGACGAAGCTAGCAAATCGGTGATTGGAGGTGTGTGTAGAGATGGCAACGGGTATATACCCGATGGGTAGTGTTCACCCATACCTGTACCCGCTAGGGTAAATTTTACCCGTCGGGTTACCCGTACTCGGGGGGACTCCTCGGTAGGCTGGTTCGGTAGCTGGAACTATTGTTGCGGCGGACGTGGTGGTGGACGGGTGGACGTCCATGTTGCTTCTCGTGGGAGTCGGGCGTTTGCTCTTGATGCTTCTGCGTGGACTCGTGGCGTGGGCCTCTTGGCCTGGTTGTCGATCGGTCGGGTTCGGGCCTCTTGTAATCCCTTGACCTTAGTGGCGAGAGCCGGCTTCTGTCGGGCGTTTCAGCCACGGACTCAGTCGGTCTTCGTGCTGAGGTGGAGGGATGACCGTTGGCCGTAGCCGCAACGATGGTCTTGATCTTGTCTAGGATTGAAGTCACGTCGGGGGGCGCCGTCTCGATAACGGTATCCAGGACAGTGAGGGCAGCGACGGCGTTCTGTTGCGGTGTCTGAAAGATATTGGTGTTGCGGACCCGCGTTTGAAGTATAGATTCTTAAGCGGATCGTCCGGCTGCCCTTAGATCTTGCTTCCTTCTGTCGGCTTCCTCTTTGCGTTTCTTCTCCTCTTCGGCCAGCTTGCGCTCTTGCTCAATTCTGGCTCGTTCTTCCTCCGCAAGCCTGCGGGCCATGGCTGAGTCGGACTCGGCCACCTCAGCCATGAGGACGTCGAAGCACTTCGGCTCGTAGTCCTTGTCGCAATCGGAGTCGTTGGCTTCGTCTGAGGGGATGCCATAAAGGTCGTCAAAGCCTGAGGAGCTGAGATACTCGTTGAGCTCCGAGGATGAGCATGCGCCGAATGGTTGGATGATGACGGCGATTTCCCTTGAGCCCGGGTGGTTCGAATCTGGATCGTTCCAGTCCGAGTCGGAGCTTGGTGGCGTGGACTCCTCCGAGTGAGTCATCCTCGACTCGGGGGAGAGAAGCTTGGAGTAGATCTCAGCGGCGTTTGGTAATCCAAACGGTGTCGAGAGGTTTTCTTCCGAACAGGTTGGCTCCGATGGGAAGATGAGAAGATCGCTGCAGATCTCAGCGGTGTTCCGTAGTCCGAACGGTGCCAAGAGAGCTCTTTCATCGGAGTGGATGGACTGCATCTTGGAACCCAAGATTTCGTCGTAGATCTTGGCGCTGTTCGGGAGCCTGAATGGCGTCGAGTGGGTTTCTCCTTCCGACTGGTTCGAATCCGAGTCGTAGGAGGAGAACTTGTTGAAGTCGTTGGCGGCGAAGTCGCCGAAGCTTGAAGAAGATCCCATCGCGCTTGTCGGCGAGATTGTCGAAGAAGTCTTGACGCGCGGGCCCCTACCTGGCGCGCCAACTATCGAAACTCGGTTTCGGCAATAGAATTTTGGGGGTGCAGTCAAGATCGCCAAGCACAATGGGTTGGATGGAAAACAAGGTTTAGACAGGTTCAGGCCCTCTCGTGAGGTAATACCCTACTCCTGTTTTGGGGATTCGATTCACCGAATGTCTTTATTGATCTCGTGATCTAAGGCTAAAAACTAAAAGCTCATAAAGCATATCATATCCCTCAAGGGACGCCCCTCACTCCCTTATATAGTATTGGGAGGCGGGCTTACAAATCGGAAACCCTATCTTATTCTAAGTCGGTTTCCTCAATCTTACCAAACCGTGACTATGGGCCGTTGCCTTATCTCAACCGGCAAAGTAACACCCAAGTCATATTTGGTTTACATATTTAGCAGGCGCAATCTATCCCTATCTCCAGTCGGATAAGCTTGCCATATAGATACCCGATTGCCATAATCTCCACAGTTTTGTTTTTATTTGTGCTTCTGTATTTGTATTTCGTTTTTGATATCTTGCTAACTGCACAATATATTTATTACACAGCTTCTCATCATATTTTCCATTCACATAATGCAGTTGTTGGTACTTCAGGTCGTCCACGCACATTTAAGAAGGTTCTTATGTAGTTAGTTCAGATGGTTAAAAAAACAGAAGCAACCTGAGTGATGGAAGTAGCAAGGCTTGAATTATTTGTGCTCATTTTTCACTTTATTCGATACTACGATACATACCTCTATTTTATTGCATATGACCAATACTGCAGTATGTAATGCATAAAAGTGCAATAAATTTAAATTTGTCTAGAACTTTATGACAGCTAATAAATTATTCTCCAAAGTGCTGCCAAAGGTGCTCCACTAAGTCGTTCTGGAGTTGAATGTGGACTTCTCTGTCCTTTATCCTCTGGTGGTTCAGAATGAAGTCGTTTAACCCCTGTATGTTCTTGTGAGAAACATCCACTAGTTCTTCGACTCCATAGAAATTTAAGTCGCTTGCCTCATGTTGCTCATCCTCAACAATCATGTTATGCATAATGACACATGATTTCATTATATAGCTGAGTGTGACTTGATCCCATAAACGAACTGGTCCGCGGACAATAGCAAATCTGGATTGCAAAACTCCAAAAGCATGTTCCACGTCCTTCCTTGCCGCTTCTTGTTGTTGGGCAAAATGCTTCTTCTTGTTTCCTTGAGGCATCGGAATTGTCTTTACAAAGGCCGCCCATGGAGGATATACCATCTGCCAGGTAGTATCCCATCGTATAATCGTGTCCATTAATGGTGTAATTTATCTTAGGTGCTTTTCCTTCTGCCAGCCGAGCAAATAAAGGAGAACGTTGAAGTACGTTGATGTCATTGTGAGAGCCGGGTAAACCAAAAAACGCATGCCATATCCACAAATCTTGTGATGCTACACTTCAAGTATAAATGTAGGTTTGTGGAAATGTCCAATGAACTGACCATGCCATCCCGTGAGACAATTCTTCCAATTCCAGTGCATACAATCTATGGAGCCTAACATTCCAGGAAAACATCTTTTCTCATTCATCTCATGTAACCGATCAACATCACTCTGGTTTGGTGACCTCAAATATTTTTCCCCAAAGATCTCGACTACTGCTTTTACAAAATTCCGTAAACTCTCAAGGGCCGTGCTTTCTCCAATTCTCATGTACTCGTCGGTCGAGTCGGTAGGTATACCATATGCAAGTATTCTAAGAGCCGCAGTAACCTTTTGAAAACCACTAAGTCCGAGTTTTCCAACCACATTTCTATTCTCAACAAAATATGAATCATGCTCTTGTACAACTTGTAGAATGCGCAGAAATAAAGGTCGACTCATTCTAAACCTGCATAATGAATAAAATTACTACAAAAAATAAAATAGTATAATAATTGACTAGGTCAGAAATGTTATTTTCAGACCTGTGCCTAAAATAATTTGGACCGTACGTTAGATTATCGGAGAATTAGTCCTTGTATAATCTAAAATGACCATGTTCTCTATCACGATCAACTACTTGATGACCCATAACAGAACCACCATGCTTCGGACGTTTATCATCATCTTCAAATACATGACACATCGAAAATCCATATCATCATCCGATGATGATGAATCCAGCAACTCCTCGAAGAAAAATTAACTGTTGTTCATCATATATTAGATGATACAATTTAATATGCAAGTACCTATAAACATAAATTATTTGATAAACAATGATTATCACAATGAGGCAGATGAAAAATTGAATCCCAAAATTTGACAATGGTAGAGCGTACATGTACTTATGCCGGCGTCGACTGATTCGCTGATTGGCTCAATTGCTGATGAACACGCCGGCGCCTTGCAAATCAGCACCA
Source organism: Oryza australiensis (assembly GCA_019925245.2). Lineage (NCBI taxonomy): Eukaryota > Viridiplantae > Streptophyta > Magnoliopsida > Poales > Poaceae > Oryza > Oryza australiensis. Next base: position 3,555,855 of record JAIFGZ020000540.1, on the reverse strand, counting down.
TGTTAACAACAGCCGCCGGCTAATTGCAAATCAGCAGCACGTCACCAGCCGCCGGCGCCTTGCAAAGCAGCAGCAGCACCAATTGGTTTGTTCTCCAAATAAACCCTAGCAAACAGTACACACATATATGGCCCAGCTCGGCCCATCACATGCGCTAGCTATAATGGGCTTGTGACAGGCTGCCAAATAGTTATTTTGGCCCAAAGTTGATGATAGCCCACAATTAAATTATTGGGATTACAATTTTGATGAATCTGTTGAAGTATGGCCAAAAAATAGAAAATGCACTTTTAGATAAGCTCTTCAAACAGGAAATATAGATAATATTGATACAAAAGCTTTTGGAGTTGCTCTTACTCCTTGAATGCTTCGTTTCCATTTCACTTAATGGTGGCATGCATGCAAGCATACCAGAGAACTCAAACAGGATTACATATGCGGGCTTTGAGCAAAAATCAGACAAGAAGCCATGGTTCCTGACATCATGTATGAGGCTGATGATGAGGGCATCTACAGCCCACATACAGGGTCTGTCTGCAAGTTCATGGAATTAACAACACAGACACAGATACCTTAATAGACACCTCATACAATCCAAAGGCAGAGGCTGTCTATACGACGTGTCGCTGAGCCCGAGTGCTCTCGCCTGCGCGCCACTCCAGCGTCGCACCGCCACCCTACGCGCTGCCCCCAGCCGAGGCGCCACTCTGCGTGTCGTCCCGCGTCGTTACCCGTGTGACTGCCCGTGCTCGGCCGGCGCCCCACCCAAGTCGTCGGCGCCGCTCTAGCCCGCGCCACCACCGGTGCTCTAGCCTAGAGGCAGAGAGAAGAAGAGGAGAAAAAGAGAGAGAAAAAAGGATAAGGAGGAGAGAGGAAAAGAAGAAGAAGAGAAGAAAAAAGAAAAAGAAAAAGAAAAGAAGGAGTGACCTACCAGTGGTACCCACGTTGGCCTTGCCAGGTGGACCCCATCTATCAGACGCAACCTCGAGCCGAGTCCAAGAGGTCGATCCCATGTGAAAGTCTAAATCACATCCCTCTAAACTCTAAGCCCATCTCTGGAAGTCTAGGTCAGGTCCCTAGCCGTCCTCCTTCTCTGGGCTTGAGCCCAAGCCCACCCAAAAGGAAAGTCCACTTTACCTCCCTTTAGCCTCACAACTAAGGAATATTTTTGGGAATATTCCTTTCCAATTTAATAAACCCTTTTTGATATTTCAAAAAATCTATTATTCTTCCAAAATCCATATCCTCCAACGTAAGTCTGATTGACTCCGTTCAACTTTCATATTTTTTCTAAAATCGAGATCTACCAAATGGCACTATTATTTTATAATAGTTATTATGTAATTTATAGGGTTTTGGATGGTTTTGTCTTTTCGAATGCATAGTGAATGTTCCGGAAGATTCGACGGACGCGGCTTTTTCTCGAAGATTTGAAGACCAACAATAAGGAAAGTCACTCTTCAATCATATTGCTCCTAGTTTGCAAAATGTGTTGATTGCAAACTTGCATGTTTGCATACACAGTTTATTTGATCGTCCATCGGTCTACGAGCACATGGCCGACGGACCCACCTAGTAGTTGCATTACTCTCTATAGGATATTGTTAAACTTAACCCTTGTCTCTCCACCATAGCAGTACCCCAATATTTGTGCTCTCTGGTCGCAGGTGTCCATATGCACCACTTGTTTTTACCTAGTCATCGTTATGAAAGAAAAACTTGGGTTGTGAAAGGTTTATAAAAACCCGACTTGGGGAGTCGATGGCTTTTGAAAATAAAAAGGTTTTATGGGAAAACTTGCGGTGTGAATCCTCTCCTATGTGGTTTGGTTTCGTAGTCGTGTATAAGGACCGATTCCTTTGAGTTTTACATCTGAGCATCTTACAGTACGACCACATGAGCGTAATGGAAAGCCCCTGGATGAGTAACTAGCTGGAATATGGGTGTCTTGCATGTTCGCAGTTGAGGAGCACCTGGATGGTGGAGTAAAAGGTTGGCACCCTCCTATGATGGGGATTTATCGGGAGCCATATAGTGAGGACTGAGTAGACGAGGGCTTGAGACTGGCCTGATACTTGGTAGAGAGATTCCGTCCAACTATGTGACATGGGGTATTCATGGGTTGGCTAGGGAAAGGCCTTGTCACAAACTTTCGATACCGACCAGTATCGGTGGAAGCTTCGTGTATTGTGGGGAAAGTGTACAGTCTCTGCAGAGGTTTAACTGAACTATTCGAACCGCCGTGCCCATGGTTAAGGGTGAATGTAAGGTGATTTCCATAGCGTAGATTTGCTTTTAAAACATATTTAAATAAATTGTTTATTGGGATGGGAACCGTTAGCAGAGTCCCTCTTTGTGACAGATGACCAGCCTTCGTGCTTGGGAACAGATCTGTGTGACCTGGGGTGTTGTTTGGTACCATAGGGCCGAGAAAGCCGAGCTTAGGTTGGCAGGTCGAGAGGACAGAACCTGGTGTCATTAACTATGCGACTTGGTTAACAGATGGTTGTTGGAGGAAATGTTGGTTTATGTTTTCAAAGTGAAAAGAAACTAATAAAGGAGAAGAGGTTATAAATACTAAAGTTTGGCTTTTCCGCTCGAGTTGTTGCGAAGCAACTCGCGAATGGATCAAGGTGAGATGCCTCCTTATGAGGAAATTTGTTTGAAATCTACACATAGATCTTTGGAGACTGTTTTAAAATATATGCTTTGCCAAATAAACTTAGTCGTTCTTTGAAACCTGCATGTACACATTTCCTAGTGGCTTTCTGAGTACGAAAGTACTCAATCCCTCATTGTTGTTGTTTTTCTCCCCTTTGATTTAAGTTCAAGCAGAAGATGAAGGTTGGAGTTTCATCCCTAAACCCAAACTACTGCCGGTGGATTTGGTGTCCTAACCTCGCTAAGTTTTGCTGTTGTTGACTTTGATTGAAGGTTGCAACTCAGGGATTACCCGAAGCTTCAACGTAAAGGTATATATACTTACTTAAATCTTGTATTGATTCATCATGTTACCACTGGTACCAGCATCGTTATCTTGGGGCTGGTACTTGTTTTGTGATTTCATGGAAGGTTCGTCGTGCTCTTGTAGCATGTCCTCCTCGATGCCATTTGTACAGGGGCGTAGGGACGAGGCATGACACGACGCGACCGGCGAGGAAGTGGTCATGGTCGCTGACTCCATGGACGAAGATGAGGAGTGTCCCGGCATGGCGACACCAACAACTCCTTCATATTCTGTCTACTCATAAACAACAATCTGTTGGGCTTGGCCCATTAAATCCCGAGGCCCACATTTATTGGAGGTGGAAAATAATTAATACCACATGGAGAATTAAGTGGGATTGAGAACCAACTTAAATATGTAGATTGATTATGGACCTGTTGAGAGGTTAAGGAAGGAGTCACAGGAGGCCGAGGCCATGGCCGTGGTCCTTGGTCCTTGGGAAGGCCTGGCCTAGAATCCTAGTTTTGTCGTTACGTTTTTGTGACAGTTGAAGGGCAGTAGCTAGTATTCAGTGATGTGCAGTATGATTGAAGAATCATTCCTGTGATAAAGAAGACAGCAATGGCGTCATTATAAGTGTGTGTTAACACCAGCAGGATAATGGCCATTGATGTTTGTGTTAACACCAGCCTGATAATGGCCATTGATGCATAGCAATTGATGTCCTTCATAGTGTCCAGGTTCATCCTCTCCTACACACCTATAAAAGGAGCCTCCCTCCTCCTCCTCAAAAAACACCAGAGCACACAACCCTCTTCTTTCTTCTGTTGTTTGCTGCTTTTGCTTGCATTTCCATCGCTAGCACTGTGCGTATTTTGCTGGCGAGAGCAAAGCCTCCGAAACCACATCTGTCGCTGTGATCCTGCTCGAATAAACAGGCGATAAGGTTTTTGGGGAGCGATCAACGCGACTTCTTGACTACTTCCCGACGGCTGTTCGTGTTGTACGTCTACTTCGTCTACTTCCCGGTGGCCGTTTGTATTGAACGCCTACGTCGACTACATCCTGGTGACCAACTGCACTGCAACAACTCGTCACTATGTCACCCTTTGTACGACTACATCAACAAGACATCAAGCATGTCTAACACGAGCAGTAACAACACTGCCAATGCGACTAATATCACCGGCAGTACGAGTGCAACCCCCGACACTAGCCCCTCAACAGGGTATATCTTTTATTGCTGCATATTATTCACATTTAAATTAGTTTTAAAAATGAACACATGCATATTATTTGTTTCACTCACTTTAGTCATAGAAATATTGCATGTTTGCTTAATTACTGAATTAAAATATATCGAAATAGGCCTAAATTTCTAACAATCCAAAAAATCTTATGATGATAATAGGATTTCGGTAACTAGCTTTGTTGTGTCAATAAAACCAAATGTGTTTGACGGTTCCAATTACAAGCGTTGGCGTGAGAGGCTTTCGTTGTGGTTAACGGCGATGAATGTTATGCATGTCGCAAACGGAAAGCCTGAAGGTATTACTCCAGAGGAGGAGAATAACTTCGATCGGGCGGATAGTTTTTTCCAAGCTGCCATCATAAGCGTTCTAGCCGAAAACATTATAAACATGTACCTCTCGCTGCCAAATGGCAAAGTAATTTGGGACACTCGTGAGGCTCAGTATAGAGTGTCTGATGCTGGCAGTGAGTTGTATGTCATGGAGCAGTTCATTGACTACAAGATGGTGGAAGACCGTCCTGTAGTGGAACAAGCTCATGAGATTCAGGCGCTAGCAAAAAATCTCAAAGACTGTAGCAAGGAGACCCCATGTGTGTTGCCCAACAAGTTTGTGGCCGGAGCTATTACCTCTAAGCTGCCACTTTCTTGGAGGGACTTTGTTACTACTCTGAAACATAAGAGGCAAAAGTTTAGTATCACTGATCTCATTGAGACTCTTGATGTTGAGGAGAAGGCAAGAGCAAAAAAACACACGGGGAAAAGGAATTGTTGGAGCTTCTAGCGCTAACTTCGTTCAGAAGAACAATTCCAACTCCCAAAAGAAGAGGAAGAAGCCACCGCAGAACCAAGCAAAGACTAAACAGACAACTGGAGCACCTAAAAAGAAGAAGAAGGGAGTTTGCTTTGTGTGCGAGAGTCCGAATCACTTTGCTTCATAGTGTCCGAATCGCAAGGGCAAGAAGTCTGCCAACTTGGTCATTAGCGAGACTGAAGGAACTTCAGGGTACGGTAATTTATTACCTACAGTTCTTTCAGTATGTCACTGATCGGAATGGTGGATTGACACTGGGGCTAATATCCATGTGTGCGCTTATATCTCCTTGTTTTCTTCTTACCAGGTCGGAGGGACTGGCTCCTTGTTGATGGGAAACGGGTCACATGCGCGTGTTCTTGGTGTTGGTACGGTCAATCTGAAGCTTACTTTGGGAAAGATCGTGCAGTTGAAGAACGTACAACATGTTCCTACTATCAAGAAGAATCTAGTAAGCAGGTCTCTACTGTATAGAGATGGTTTCAAATTAGTCTGAGTCCAATAAATGTATCTTATCCAAGTTTGGTACTTTATTGGAAAAGGTTATGACAGCGGAGGCTTGTTTCACTTTTCTTTGTCTGATGATTGTAATAAAGTTGTCAATAATGTTATTAATATTGATGAATCAAATGTTAGGCCTTCAAGGCTTTGTCACATTAATTTTGGTTGCATGACGCGCTTAGCTAATTTGAGTTTAATTTAAAATTTTACCTGTGTCAAAAATTCTAAGTGTCAAGTTTGTGTTGAATCAAAACAAACTCGCAATTCTCACAAGGCCGCGGAGGCGAGGAACTTGGCATCGTTAGAATTAGTTCATTCTGATTTGAGCGAAATGAACAGTATGTTGACAAAAGGAGGTAAAAAAATATTTCATGACTTTGATAGATGATTATACTAGATTTTGTTACATCTATTTTTTAAAATCAAAGTATGAAGCATTGCATTACTTTAAAATCTATAAAGCTGAAGTAGAAAACCAACTTGAGAGGAAGATCAAACGAATTAGGTTAGATCGTGGTGGCAAGTACTTCTCAAATGTTTTTACTTCATTCTGCGAGGAAGACGGTATTATTCATGAAAAGACGCCTCCCTATTCACCTCAATCAAATGGGGTTGCCGAAAGAAAGAACCGCTCTCTAACTGATCTGGTTAACGTCATGTTAGAAACAGCGGGACTTTCCAAGGCATGGTGGGTGAGGCTATATTGACCGTGTGTCATGTCCTAAACCTGTTCCTACAAAGAATAAAGAAATAACTCCATTCGAGGAATGGGAGAAGAAGAGGCTAACACTTTTTTACTTACATATTTGGGGTTGTCTGGTAAAAGTTAGTGTGCCAATCACAAAAAAACGTAAGCTTGGACCTAAAACTGTGGATTGTATCTTCCTAGGTTATTCTATTAACAACATTGGTTATAGATTTTTGGTAATAAAATCTAGAGTACCTGATTTGCATGTTGGTACAATAATAGAGTCTAGAGATGCTACATTTTTTAGAACATTTTCCCCATGAGAGATGAAACAAGTTCATCTAGGCAAGAGTTTATCGAGAAGGATACCTCTACCAAACTGATAGAACACAATGAACCAACACTTATGAAAAATCCTGAGGAGGATAACAATGAAGCTCCTAGACAGAGCAAGAGACAAAGGACTACAAAGTCCTTTGGTGATGATTTTATTGTATACCTCGTGGATGATACTCCTAGAATCATTGAAGAGACATACTCATCTCCTGATGCTGACTATTGGAAGGAAGCAATGAGAAGTGAGATGGATTCAGTTATGTCTAATGATACTTGGGAAGTTGTTGAATGTCCTTACAGGTGCAAACCCGTAGGATATAAATGGGTGTTCAAGAAAAAGCTTAGGCCTGATGGTACTATTAAAAAGTACAATGCTAGGCTTGTGGCCAAGAGTTATACCCAAAAGGAAGGTGAAGATTTCTTTTGATACCTATTCACCAGTTGCTAGATTGATCACAATTTAAGTGTTACTTTCCTTTGGCAGCCTGTCATGGTCTTCTCGTTCATCAGATGGACGTTAAGACAACTTTCCTAAATGAATAGTTGGAACAGGAGATATATATGGATCAACCACATGGATTTGTAGCAAAAGGTCAAGAATGAATGGTGTGTAAGTTATTGAAATCTTTATATGGTCTCAAGCAAGCACCTAAGCAATGGCATGAGAAGTTCAACGAACTCTAACATCTGCCGGCTTTGTTGTGAACTAAGCTGACAAATGTGTGTACTATCGCTATGGTGGGGTGAAGGAGTGATACTGTGTTTGTATGTCAATGACATACTAATTTTTGGGACAAGCCTTAAAGTGATTAAGGAAGTCAAAGAGTTTTTTCTCAAAACTTTGAGATGAAAGACTTGGGAGAAGCCGATGTTATCCTTAATATGAAACTAGTAAGAGAAGGTGATGGTGGGGTTACACTTTTGCAATCTCATTATGTGAAAAAGGTTCTAAGTCGCTTTGGCTACAGTGATTATAAGCATGTTTCAACACCTTATGATGCTAGTATAATATTAAGGAAAAACAAACGATTAATGAGAGATCAGCTGAGATACTCTCAGATTATTGGTTCACTCATATACTTAGCTAGTGCAACGAGGCCTGACATCTCTTTTGTTGTGACCAAACTAAGTTAGTTTGTGTCAACCCGAGAGATGATCATTGGTATGCTCTGAAAAGAGTAATGCGCTATCTAAAGGGTACCGTGAACTATGGAATACATTATACCGGGTATACAAGGGTACTAGAGGGATATAGTGATTCAAATTGGATATCTGATGCTGATGAGTTAAAAGCCATGAGCGGATATGTGTTCACGCTCGTGGTGGCGCTGTTTCCTGAAAGTCTTGCAAGCAGACCATTCTAACTAGGTCAACTGTAAAAGTAGAACTCACAGCATTAGATACCACCACTATTGAGGCTAAATGGCTTCGTGAACTTCTAATGGATTTACCGGTGGTTGAAAAACTCATACCGGCTATCCTGATGAACTGTGATAATCAAACAGTGATTGTCAAAGTGAACAGTTCGAAGGACAACATGAAGTCATCTAGACATGTAAAGTGGCGGTTGAAATCTGTCAGGAAATTGAGAAGCTCTGGAGTGATAGCCTTGGATTATGTCTAGACAGCTAAAAACCTGGCAGATCAATTTAAAAATGGTATTACACGGAATGTGATAGACAATGCATCTAGCGAATTGGGCCTGAGACCCATCATGTGAGTCATACTTTGGTGGTAACCCGTGTCCTTTGTGATCAGAGATCCCGTGAATTTTGACAGCGAAACAAGCCATTGAATGACTGAGCGAACCTTTAACTAGGCTCATTCTCGTGAAAGTACATTTCTCTTCAAAACTATAAGACGGGATGGCTTTTGCCTTAATGTGATCCGAGTGGCTTTACCAAGTAGAGATGTTGTCCTACAGAACATCTTTTGAGGATTACACCTATATGGGTTCGACTGCTAGTCACAGTCTATGAGATGTAGGTGATCTCTAAATACTCATGAAAGGTCTGAAGTATGACTTATAAGCTCTAACCCGCGGAGATGCTTTCGCAGCTTAGTATCAGTGAAGGGTTCTTGTCAAACTTGTTCACACAAGACTGTCAATTCAAGACATAGTCCATTGAACAGTTATGAATAAGTGTAGTCTCAGCTCTAGATGGAAGTTCAACTTAACAGTCTTGGTAAACACTGGTATATAAAAGCAACAGTGTAATGAGAGCAATTTACGTGTGGCTCAAAATTTGGTGGGGATTGTTGGGCTTGGCCCATTAAATCTCAAGGCCCACATTTATTGGAGATGGAAAACAATTAATATCACATGGAGAATTAAGTGGGATTGATAACCAACTTAAATATATGGATTGATTGTGGATCTGTTGAGAGATTAAGAAAGAAGTCACGGGAAGCCACACGCCTATGTCGATTACATCCTGGTGGCCAACTGCACTGCAACAACTCGTCACTGCGTCACCCTTTATACGACTACATCAACAAGACATTAAGCATGTCTAATACGAACAGTAACAACACTGCCAGCGCGACTAATGTCACCGGCGATGAGTGTAACCCCGATACTAGCCCCTCAACAAGGTATATCTTTTAATGTTACATATTATTTATATTTAAATTAGTTTTAAAAATGAACACATCACATTATTTGTTTCACTCACTTTAGTCTAAATATTGTTTATTTACCTAATTAATTTTAAAATTAAAATATATCCAAATAGGCCTAAAATTCTAACACAAATAATATAATAATTTTTATCTCATCAGCAAAATTGTCATCATCCGGTGACTCCATGTTTAGATCCATTTCTCTATTCAACCTGCTTGATGTGGACTCATATATTTTGGCGTGCTTACAAGTACGGGCGTGTATGGTGTAAATACAGGCACAGCGTGTGGCAAATTAGCACGGCAAAACGCGCGCGTAAGTAAAAACGAAATTTTCTAGTGGCAAAACACGCGCATAAGCACAAAAGAAGTAAAATCGGCTGGTTTAACTTGTGCCCAAAAAGTAAAATTGGTTGGTTTAATTTTCGTATGCAAAAAAATGTGCATCTCTACTGGGAATCATAATCAGGTCCCCACGCATCAAGATGAATGCACTAAACCAAATAAGAGTAATTAGTTGCTTGTTTGGTTGGTACACCCAACCCTATTTAATAGGGACAAAATAGGAAATAAAAACTCTGCTTAATGACTTCTTGGTTTCTGAGATTGTGTCCGAAACGACTAGTAAAATCAGCCTATTATGATATAGGAGTATAAGAAAAAGATTGGATATTAATGACGCCAGTTGTTGGTAGGTTGATTAATGTTAGAAGAATATGATAGGTATGGTTAAAATATAAAAATCAAATTAAATTATAAAGATGAGATAAAACTCTAGAGATAGAATCCTAAAGATAAGATCGAGTCCTAGATATATAATTGTAAAGATAAATTCATTTCAACTTGTCTTATACTTCTATCTTATATGTATCTTTATATATATCTCTTATATCAATATAATACATCAAAATGTAATAACTCTTATATCAATATAATACATCAAAATATAATAAAATAAATTTTTCGTATGATACCAGAGTCAGAGACCAACGTCAATTGATGCTAGGTCTCACCCATCGTTTGTTTACGCTGCTCCGGGGAGATGAGATTAATTCGTAGGCTCTCTTGGGGCAACGTGTTAGTGACATGGTGACGGCAATTGCCGCGCCGATCGACAACTCGCACTTCATCATCGACGACAGCTTCTTCCTGCGACGCAAGTATTCATCCTTTGGGGCCGGAGCTGCACGCAGCACGCGTGTATTCGGCGACGCGCGTGTCTACACCGGTTCATGCTGCGACGTGCGGCATCCAAGTCAAGCAGCAGCGACACACCCCGGACACACGCGACATCAACTCCTCCAATCCCCGGCGACATGCAACATCAACGCGCGCCCGTCCTGGTGACGTGACGTGCGGCATCAATTCCACTGCGCCCGTCCTGGTGACGTGACGTGCGGCATCAATTTCGCCGGAGTGATCTCTGCGCCGCTGGCATCCTGTTATGGCATCGTTTCATCTACCATCCATGAAGATGCATGGCTACGTACACAGACAGAAGCTACGGCAAGAGCAAACACATCTACAACCACAAAGCAAATAAAAAAAAAGCACGTAGATTGGCAGCACAAGAAGATCATCCAAGCAAACATGGCACCGATGGAAAATCGATCTCATCATCACACGCCTCCCACGACCACCAGCCATGTGGGCGTCCCATCACAACACATCTACATCAAGCCACCGGTGCTCCTCCGCGTCATCGACAACATCATCACCATCTACATCACGCACAATCCACATGTCCGCCGCATCTTTCATGCTGATCATCTTCACTACATCGATAGTCCTCTTCATCAGCTCTAAATCAACACCGTCAACACATCTTGCAATGGTCTTCGTTAACATGATACATACCATCACCACCACATCATTCACAATTATGAATATCACGCATCCTCTAACAGATACATCTGAAGATGCTTCATCAATGGCATCGACCACGTCAACTCTAACCACAATGACTGCATCAACCCGACATCACTGTTGTGGTGATCTCTTATACGACATAGAAAGACCAACCAAAGTGGTGGCCTCATCGCCAATGACGTCCTCTGACATTCGCAAGATGTCCTCAACAGCATCCTCAACAGCATCCTCTAAGTGCAAGATGCTAACAATTACAGTTTTTTTTGCCTTCGGCTATTTGTGGCTCCATCAACTACCATGACTACCACAACCACGGCTACTACATGATCAGCTACATCGACAAACATCAACAACAAAAATCATCTATAACAACTCCAGTCAAAGCTTTCGTGTCATCGCTATCGTCCATGACACTCCCGCTATGACTGCTGGAGGAAATAGAACCAGGTGAATGACTGTCCATCAGAGATGCAATCGATGATGGTGAGTCGAAGAAGATGAAGAAACAAAAGATTTCAAATTCAGTCACAATCATTCGCTTCACTCCCGTTACGACTGAGGAAGAATGTTAGAAGTACAGATATGTATAGTTAGATATAAGAGTCAAATTAAATTATAGAGATGAGATAAAATCCTAGAGATAAGATAAATAGAGATATAATCCTAGAGATAAATCCATCTTAACTTGTCTTGTACTCTAAATCTCTCTCATATGTACCTCTATATATACCCCATAAGAGAGTCAATCTAATAAATTAGAATACAATAAAATAGATTTTTCATTAATTAATTGCTAAAATCCACTTGGGAGATTGTTCGGTTAATCCTTATGCAAAAGGGATTGGAGATGAACGATGTTGGTTTGTTGAAGGGTTGATTGTTCGATTAATCCCAATAAAAAAAGGGATTAAACTTAGAGAAGATTAACTCTATATTTTAATAGGTATGTAAATCCCACTTAATACTCTTGGGAAGGATTGAACAAGGCCCAAAGCTAAAAACTTGTAATTCTACTCGCACTAGGGAATTCAAACACTGCAAGGGGTAAACATATATTTGAATTTTTTTTATAAAAATATCATCACATCTGCAAAGTGCAAACAACATTTAATTCTTGCATTTCATACAAGCAAAGTGTTACATTCGTCAATGGGCTGCTTACGGTATTTATAGAGTATAAAAATTGTTGGTATCAAAATATACACGAGATTAGATAAAAGAGACAGAAAATAAGGATTTTTATATAAATTCAAACCCTTTAACTGACAGATAATAGTCTTACTCTTGTCAGTTAATAGTCTTACTCTTGTTGGCCGAAGTCAGTGTTGCCTTTATATATTAGTATCATTCGAGTATAATATTTGGGATGACCTAATCTAGTCTATATCAGTCTAGCGGCATGGAGCTCTCACGTGTGATCGATGACTAGTGTAGTTTGCTTTTTCGAATATTAACTCGACGAGATTGAAAGTAGCGCTAGATCCCTCTTGTCGATCTCTGTGACTCTATAGTGGGTCTGTCTAGACTTGCCTCGGTGAATGTTGGCTTGTCTTGGATTGTCTAAATCTGTTGTAGCTTGTATTGTCTATACCTGTATTAGTGTGTGAGCATATGCTCTCTCCTTCTGGAGATCTTGTATTTATACCATCGAATGTCCCTTTGTCTAAATAAAACTAGAGATCCAAATATGGATATGATCCGAGTAATCCTTATCGTGTCCAAGTAAAACCTTGATTCTCTTTCTTTATCCAAAACTTGATTTCATACAAAGACTTGGTATATAATTGGTCCTGTCGAGCCTATTATAAGTCCCTCTATTTCACACGTGAGACTTGGTATAATTTAGGAATAAGAATATTATGTACTCCCTTTGTTTTATATATTGTTAGTCATTTTGACATTTTCTAAATCAAATTATTTTAAGTTTGAGCAAGCTTATAGAAAAATATAGCAATATTTTTAACACAAAACAAACATATTATCAAAATATATTCAATGTTACATCTAATTAAACTAATTTGATGTCGTAGATGTTGCTAAATTTTTCTATATAAACTTAGTCAAATGAAGTTTGACAAAAAATCAAAATCACTTATAATATAAAACGGAGATAGTATGTCTTATAACACGGACAACATTATACCGAAACAAAAAAAAATATTATATTTTACTTCATTGTCTTGGTATTATTTCCCTTTTAAACATATCAACATCCATATTAACATCCCACGTTTCCTAATAAAAGGGAAAGTTCTTCAGCGTTTAGTTACCATGAAATAAGTTTTCAAAAAGATATTGTGAAGTACTTCCTAACTATGCATAACATCGTTTATGATTGATTAAAAAAGAACTTGAAGGCAGTAGAAAATTCTAGACCTTATCCAAGTTAGCATATCTCTCGTTTTCTACTAGCTATGAGCAAAATTTCTTTAACGTCATTCTAAGTATGCATAACAACTTCTAGACATAGTAGTAACATCTGTACAGCAAATGAGACACAATCAAGCTCTTAGATCTTCATTGGCAATTGTCTTCAATGATAAACTTTGCAAGGCACCAAAGTAGTCACTTGTTTACCTATAACCATAAATAATATTTAATGATGTTAAGCATATAGGGTGGAGACTTCTAATTGTGCTTGGGAGGTACGTACCTCCTCTAGTAGACATCCATCATGCAGGCCCTAGGCAATATAGAAAGTAACTTAAAATCCACCGTGTAAACTATTATTGAAAATTAAACATAATTAGTTTAACCTATAAATTTGACTAGATTATAGAACATCAGTAATAATGGTACCTTTGGTTTTTAACAAAAGTCCCTCAAATAATTAGCATGGTAAAGACCACGATCAGGAATATTGCAACAAGACTGACAGCAACCCAAAACCGTGATCTTGTCCATGGACTCTATGGTAAAAGTCTTATGAATGCATAATGCACTAACATAATGCTATAAATGATAAAGCATAGTGTATACCACGGAAGTCCAAAATGATCCACTTGCTAAGTGAGCAAAGACCATAGACGTCAGGCAATTCACACACCAGAGAAATATGAATCACAATATACTCCTCAGATTTACCAAAATCAGATTGGTTGTTAAGCATTGATAGGAGAAACGCAACAATAAAGGGCACCATATAAGTGAGCGGCGACTAAAAAGACTTCATAAGAACATAAGAACATCATTTTCATGAAATTTAATTGGAAGTGTAAATAATTAATTTCTTGGTTTATAAGAATAACATGAGTATTATTTATATTTTGCCACTTTTAGAAAATTAAGAGAAAGACAACTATTTTTTTGGAGTGGCAAAAAATAAAGGATTTTCAATATGGACAATCAAGAGATGTAATTTTATATAGTAGCGAATTTCTAAAAAAATATAATGCAAAATAGAATGCATACTAATTGAATTTGCTGACCATGTTGGGTTATATTTAAACTAATATCTTGCTCTACTTCTATGATTCTTTCATGCCGATGCATAATAGAATTGTCCATTTGCACCAATCTAGAACTATTTTGCCTTTCTTTTGATTCTAAAACTTGAATCCTATTCTCAAGCAAATGACGATCATCATTATTGGTCTACAATTGATTGGTTGTTGATTTTACATGCCAAGAAAATAACGATCAGCATATCCAGGAAAGGTCTTATAGTAAGTCTTACGATACACTAGCTTGTTAATTGCTGTTGTCACCAAGGCATATCACCACTTGCTTTGACCTCCTCAACGCCATCACCTCGTAAAGGACAATGACAGCATGCTATCACAGGTGTAAGCCGCAAGGCCTAGATCTACAACATAAATACCAGCTTCTACCACATTGTGTTGGACAAGGCTAAACAAGTCCTATAACACGCTAGCTTGTTGCTGTTGTCACCAAAAACTACAAACATTTGCTTTCACCTCCTTAATGGCATCACCTCATCAAGGACAATGCTATTATTGTGACTAGCCCTTGCAGCAGCTGCATGAGCGACTCAGCGAGCAACCGTCTAAGTCCAAACCTGAAGTCCAAACCATTCCAGTGAAGCACAGCTTACCGCTCCTAATTAATATCCGGCCTCCTACTTGCCACAAGCCCACAACGGTGCTAGCCCCCCATGGGACACTAGAGCTCTTATTGAGTCATGACAGTGTTTAATTGATGTGCTATTTGTGTGTGCTTAATGTCTGTATACAGGTGTATGATGAACTAATGATCTAATGAGCTTTGCATGGTGCTTACACATGTTCTTACAGCTGCAAAGCTATGACCTGCATAACTGATCCTAAAAATTTTCTGGATACCCCCGGCACACCCCTGGGTCCGCCCCCTGTTACTACCACATTTGCAAGCCTCAAAGCCCAAATTTAGCAAGACAGTAAAATACCAACCTCTGCCTAGATCGACAATGCTAACCTATCACTATGGGCATTGATTCCTAAATTTGTACAGATCTATTCGTTTCTAGATCATTCTTTTTTTTCAGCATACAAAAAGTAGCACTAACCCAACATTATGAAACATCATTTTTTGTAGAGACAAGTATCTAAAAGATACAATATCAAAATGTGAGGGGTTGTAAACAACTTGCTTATCTTGACATGAAATAATTAAACATGCTGAGTACATTGACTTATATCATGTTTTAGTATTGTGATTCTTTCTTCATGATGATTGATCGAATCCTCTAGTTTTTATTGTCTAAAGGTGTTATATCTTTCTTTAGATTCTAAAGCTTTGACCCTATCAAGATTATCGTGCATCTGTGTGATGGTTGATCCTACGTGCCAAGATGGTAAATATCAACATATTCAACAAATAACCATAAATATCAGTATTAGTTTATGTTATATTGAACAAATACTAATGTGCATGGTGCCTGGCAACCGTTGCCCAACATTGCTACTAGTTTGACAAGCATTGGTTTGCTGTTAAATGACCCAAACCCTAACAATGGGCTGATGGCTAAAATTATAAGTACATTTTATGTTGCAAGTAGCAAGTGTATTTCCATGGGAACAACAAGATAAAAGTGATACATATCATATTAGCATTACGGTACATAACATATTAGCATTACATCTTTGCCCTTCGTCTAGCCATAAATATTCGGTCCTGGACTAGAAAGTATGGCAATTAGTGGTATATCAGCTATTAGGGCTCGCACAATTCATTTGCTCTGAATTTCAAAGATCACAGTTCAGATATATGGGTCCGTTGCATTAACATCATCTTGTCATCGATTCAAATCCCTGTGCATTCCAGCTCCTATAGTGTTTAATCCTCAGATTGCATATTACTATATGAATTTTGTTTCCAACTTTTCTCATTGTGACATTGGTGATGTCACTTTTTCCTTTGCTTTTATCTACATGAACAGATGTCCTAACTATTCTATGTGTACAATCTAATAACTTAGTTAATGAAGAAAATTTATAAATATTTTTGCTATTCACTCATTAGTTCATAGGTTAGGTCTCCATGCTGAGTATAACAGTGAATAACAAAAACATCTATGCATTTTCTTCATTAACTAAATTCTTGATTGTACACATAGAATATTTAGGGCATCTGTTCATGTAGATAAAAGCAAAGGAAAGAGTGACATCGCCAATGTCACAATAAGAAAAGCTGGAACAAAATTCATATAAGTAATATGTGATCTGAGGATTAAACACCATAGAAGCTAGAATGCACACGGATTTGAATCGATGGCAAGATGATATTAATGCAACGGACTCATATATCTGAACTGTGATCTTCGAAAAGAGCAAATGAATTGTGCGAGCCTTGATGACTTATACCACTAATTGCCATATACTTTTTAGTCCAGAACAGAGCATTTATGGCTAGACGAAGGACAAGGATGTAATGCTAATATGTTATGTATCACTTTTATCTTGTTGTTCTCATGGAAATGTACTTGCTACTTAAAAAAATGTACTTACAATTTCATCCATCAGCCCGTTGTTAGGGTTTGTGTCACTTGACAGCAAACCAATGCTTGTCAAAATAGTAGCAATGTTGAGCAATGGTTGCCAGGCACCATGCATATTAGTACTTTTGTTCAATATAACATAAACTAATGTTGATATTTACGATTATTTGTTGAATATGTTGATATGTATTATCTTGGCAGGTAGGATCAACCATCACACAGATGCACAATAATCTTGATAAGGTCAAAGCATTAGAATTTAAAGAAAAACATAACACCTTCAGACAACAAAAGTTAGAGGATTTGATCAATCAGCATGAAGAAAGAATCACAATACTAGAGGGCCTTGAGGCGTGCAAATGTGGTAGTAACAGGGGGCGGACCCAAGGGTATGCCAGGGACATTCAGAAAATTTCTAGGATCAGTTA
The DNA here is from genome assembly GCA_019925245.2 of Oryza australiensis. Taxonomy (NCBI): domain Eukaryota; kingdom Viridiplantae; phylum Streptophyta; class Magnoliopsida; order Poales; family Poaceae; genus Oryza; species Oryza australiensis. The sequence goes on along the minus strand of JAIFGZ020000540.1, from coordinate 3,538,466 downwards.
TGCAGTCTATAGCCTTGCAGATGTAAAAACAGGTGTAAGCATTGTGCAAAGCTCATTAGATCATTAATTCACCATACACCTGCATGCAGACATTAAGCACACACAAATAGTAAATCAATGTAGCACTGTGATGACCCAATAAGAGCTCTAGTGTCCCATGGGGAGCTAGCACCGTTGTGGGCTTGTGGCAAGTAGGAGGCCGGATATTAATTAGGAGCAGTAAGCTGTGCTTCACTAGAATGGTTTGGACTTCAGGTTCGAACTTAGACGATTGCTCGCTGAGCCGCTCATGCAGCTGCTGCAAGGGCTAGTCACAATAATGGCATTGTCCTTGTTGAGGTGATGTCATTAAGGAGGTGAAAGCAAATGTTTGTAGTTTTTGGTGACAACAGCAACAAGCTAGCGCGTTATAGGACTTGCTTAGCCTTGTCCAACACAATGTGGTAGAAGCTGGTATTTATGTTGTATTGCTAGATCTAGGCCTTACGGCTTACACCTGTGATAGCATCTTGTCATTGTCCTTTACGAGGTGATGGCGTTGAGGAGGTCAAAGCAAGTGATGATAGGCTTTGGTGACAACAGCAACTAACAAGCTAGTGTATCGTAAGACTTACTATAAAACCTTTTACTTTATCTCTTGCTGGATATGCTTATAGTTATTTTCTTGGATGTAAAATCAACAACCAGCCAATTGTAGACCAATAATGATGATCGTCATTTGCTTGAGAATAGGATTCAAGTTTTAGAATCAAGAGAAAGGCAAAACAATACTAGATTGGTGCAAATGGACAATTCTATTATGCATTAGCATGAAAGAACCATAGGACTAGAGCAAGACATTAGTTCAAATATAACCCAACATGGTCAGCAAATTCAAATGCTCCATAACAAAGTAGGTAAATTCTGTTTAGTATGCAGTCCATTTTGCATTATATTTTTTTAGAAATTCGCTACCATATAAAATTACATCTCTTGACTGTCCATTTTGAAAATAATCCTTTATTTTTTGCCACTCCAAAAAAATAGTTATGTCTTTCTCTTAATTCTAACTTTGCAGTGGCAAAAGATAAATAGTACTCATGTTATTCTTATAAACCAATAAATTTATTATTTACACTCCCAATTAAATTTTAGGAAAATGATGTGCTTATGAAGTCTTTTTAGTTGTTGTTTACTTGTATGGTGTCTTTTATTATTTCGTTTCTCCTATCAATGCTTAACAGCTAATCTAATTTTGGTAAATTTGAGAAGGATCTTGTGATTCATATTTCTCTAGTGTGTGGATTGCATGGTGTAACGGCTATGGTCCTTGCTTAGCAAGCGAATCATTTTGGACTTCCATCGTATCAAGCTTGACACTATACTTTGTCATTTATAGCATTGTATCAAGCTTGACACTATACTTTGTCATTTATAGCATTACGCTAGTGCATTATGCATTCATAAGACTTCTACCATGGAGTCCATGGACAAGATCATGGTTTTGGGCTGTTGTCGATCTTGTTGAAATATTCCTGATCGTGGTCTTTACCATGCTAAATATTTGGGGGACTTTTGTTAAAAAACCAAAGGTACAACTATTGCTGATGTTATATAATCTAGTCAAATTTATAGGTTAAACTAATTATGTTTAATTTTCAATGATAGTTCACACAGTGGATTTCAAGTTACTTTCCTTGTTGCCCAGGGCCTGCATGATGGATGTCAACTTCAGGAGATACGTACCTCCCAAGCACAATTAGAAGTCTCCACCCTATATGCTTAACATCATTAAATAATATTTATGGTTGTAGGTAAACAAGTGACTACTCTGGCACCTTGCAAAGTTTATCATTAAAGACAAGAGTTGCCAATGAAAATCTAAAAGCTTGATTGTGTCTCATTTGTTGTACAGATGTTACTACTATGTCTAGAAGTTTTGCATACTTAGAATGACGTTGAAGAAATTTTGCTCATAGCTAGTAGAAAACGAGAGATATGCTAACTTCGATAAGGTCTAGAATTTTCTAGTGTCTTCAAGTCCTTTTTTTAACCAACCATAAATGACGTTATGCATAGTTAGGAAATACTAGATAGTATCTTTTTGAAAACTTATTATGCATGCATTAGTGCCCCAATCAAAGAACTTGCATATAAGCAGCCTTTTTTTCTAAAGCAGAAGCAATTTTCTGAAGACGATCAGCCCTCAGTTTTCAAAGTACTTAACAGGACCTGTGTTTGTTCACCTTGGAGATGCACCATATTGTCAAAATAATATTGTTACAATGGTATCTTATTTTGTTAGTTCAGTTCTTTGTGAAATCACTACCTTTTAATTTATGATAAACTGATAATAGAGATACAGCTCCCATATAATTTCCACTTTTTCATTGGCAGACTTCTAAGGTGCACTGCTACTCTTATACAGCAATGGAAAGATCAGCACAAGGCTGAACAGATTTATAAGGTACATTGCTATTCTTATATAGCAAAGGAAAGATCACCACAAGGCTGACAGATTTCTCTTCAAGGATATCCTATGGTTCTCGATTTTCTGCTTTCTACACTGTCTACGTAGTATGTGTTCCTTGAAGCTACAGATTAATAGTCATAACTGCTAACTGTGCATGTGACAAGGTAAATGTTAAATATGAGCGTAGTTTTTTTAAGTGGTTTAATTAATTCATATTTACGTGCAACTGATTACTAGTAACTATAAAAGCATAAGCTACAACGCAGCTTACCTGCATCTGAAATCGTTCCATCTCTTGAGCAAACTTGGTCATCTTCAGGTCTAGGATGAAATTGTCTTTTTCTAACTTGTCCACCCTTTTCTTAAGACGGTAAGCCAAATTCTTCAATTTGGAATTGTCAGATCTCAAAGTCACATTGGCCTCTTCTGTCCTTGAAACTCTTCTAAGCAATTTCTCCTGTAATATGTTTGTTCTCATGTATAAGAAACAAAAGTACAATATTAAACTAGTTTCAGAAATTCTCTTGCTGAACACAAGAAGAGACCTTGTAATCTTCCAGTGATGTGATTCTCTCTTCGAGTTGAACCAGGCGGTTGCAGTAAATCTGCTCTTTTGACTCCAACTCACTGATCTTGAGCTCGTGGGACCTCAGAAGACACATAATCTTGGTTACACCTCTAGGCCCTGAATTTGGGAATCCCAATTCCATCCATACAGTTCCAGTTTGAGCCACGTAATTCTCCCTGCAGCGTTAAAAAAAACAGCAATCAAGAGCACGAAACCCTCACCAAAACCCCAAGACGACCGATGCTAGGATCGGCAAAACGGAGGAGAGGAAGGAATGGAGCGAGCAGCGGAGGCAGCACGCACACACCGTTCATCCTCGGACAACGACGACGAGGGCGAGGGTGACGGCGGCGGCGGCGGCGGCGGCGACCGCGAGCGGGAGCGGCGGCGCCCACCGGCGGAGGAAGCAGCCGCGTCGCCCCGCTCCCGCCCCGGAGACGACGACGGCGGCCCCGCCGTTGGAGGCTGCAGGCGCCGCTGCTTCTAGAAACCAAATTGCTTAATTAACTAGCTTAGCTTAATGATAGGATCACTTAAGCTTAATCCATGTTCTTAGTGCCTTGCTTAGTTCTTCTCTCCCAGGCGTATTAGAGAGCGCGGTAATTAACTAGTACAAAACATTGCGGTTACTGTTGCATTTTGTTGAACGTCAGATGCCCCAGGCCCACTGGAGGCCCACTGGACCCTCTATAACAAAACGGTATAAGTTTTTAAAAAGAGAAAGAAAGAAAGAAAAAGACCTCTCTTCATTGTATTACTCACAAGTAGGATTACAATCTAGTGAGGGAAATTTACAAATTCCTATGCATTTTTATTTAGTGTAAAAATTATGCTAATAGGTTTATATTTCAAAGTGATTTCACAATATCTATTAAATATTTTTTATGATGAATCAATAGCAAAGTATAATTGCAAAAAAAGTATAATCTTAAAGATTTTTTTAAAACAAATTTCCAGATATAAATATATGAAGGCAATATAATGCAAGTGATTATTCTAATATTTTACTTATATTCAATAATCTTAAAAAATACTAACGCAACGTTATTCAATATTGATTACAAATTAATAATTTATTTTCATATTAATACTTACAATAGATATATCTAGTAACTTCCTTTCATATGACCAGACTCATAAAACTTCAAGGAAAATTTAATCCTACCCAACTGATGAATATACTATACCATTGTATGAACCTTCCCAAAAACTTACTTAGGTGTTGTTTGGATCTTTAGTCCCCTTTAGTCCATACTGTTTGTTTACAGAGATTAAAAAGGACTAAAGCTCATTAATTAAATTGAACAAAGACCATATTACCCCTATATAATCATGCAAGCTGAAAATACAAACTTTATTGAAAATACAAATTGGAGGAAAGGATAAAAATGTACACATGCCTCACGGTGGATTGCAAACACGGTACCAAACAATATTTATACAAGTGTTTGTTATTATAAATTGAAATGAAAGTGCTTAATATTACAAATTACTCATTTCACAAGATAAATAAAATGGTTTTCAAACTTCAAAGGCCATCGGTAACTCAGTCCCAAAATTGATTCATCACATGCCTACCCAAAAAATCGGTTGCATCATTTGATGGAGAAGAACCTGTTCCGATCAATGGAACATAATTTGCATCTTGGTCACAATGGTCAAAATCTTCATCTGCTACCTTACTCTCTCTAATGAAATTATGCAGTGCTATGCAGGCGACAATTATTTTTTTGGTTGCCGACCATTTGTTCGATAGATTCGTGCTGGGTGCGGGCGAGAAGGAGAGCGTGTGGTGGCGGGGGGCGAACGACCGACGGCGGTTGGGGGCGAAGGACCAGCGGCGGCGGGGACAAACGGGATCGAGGGAGCGTTGGATCGAGAGAGCGTGTGGCGGCGTGGGGCGAACGAGGGGCCGAACGACCGGCGAAGGGGGACAAACGGGATTGAGGGAGCGCTGAGGGAGACGAAGAGAGCTACGGGAGAGAGAGAGGTAACACGCTGCGGGAGGGCGTGCAGGGAAAAAAGTTGTTTTAGTCTCTATTAGCATCTCCATTATGGACTAATGGATTAATGATATTTTAGTCTCTTTTAGTCTCTCCTGTTTGGGTGTTTAGAGACTAAAATGGAGAGACTAATGATTTTAGTCCCTAAACCAAACAGGGCCTTAGTACAGTATTTTTTAAGGATGTTTGCCGTCTTAAATAAACAAAAAATATCACTGCTTAAAGCCTCAAACCTCACACCTAATGTCAGAAAAAAGAATACAAATGTAGGCAAGGACGAATCTAGAACGAAAAATACCGGGTATCATATACTTATCAATCATATATATTGCTCTTTTTACATGCTAACATGAGCTAACACCAATGGGATTATAAAGTTTACCCTGTGGATTCGCCCCTGAATGCAGGGTTACAAGCAAAATTTTCAGTGACATATTCAGTCTAGCTTAAAACCGATGGCATTGCTTTCATGGTTTCATACTTTCATTGCGTCGCATCCCTCCAGTCCACCAAACTCTGCGCTCCTTCCAATGTCGCCGCCGACTTCAGGTTCAGGTCACTAACTTCACTTCTCCTTCAGCTTCTGATCTACACTGGTAAGCTCTTCACTGAACTCCCACAGCTTCTTTGCTAGCTCTGCATCACTCGCCACAGCCGTCGGCGTAGCTTCGTTGCAGTCGGCAAAGTATTTGCCGGACACGTCCTTCAATCCAGGATGTAGTGCTAGATAACAATTCGTCGCAGCTCCCTGCAATATTTATCATTTCTTGGCATTGATCATTTGGGCAGAAATTGTTGTTGTTCGTTTAGTCAGGCGTGCTTTTTATCGTTACCTGTGGTATGTTCTTCAGAAAAGGTTTCATCACTGAGAAGATTGATATAATCAGACCTGCAAAGAGAGCGTTGTGGTGTCTAACGGTTGGTTGATGGAAGTTTTGTTCTTCGATTATATGTGTATTTTGTTGAGTTTGTGACTGCATTACGGTTTGTCAGGATGTGGCGACCGAGGTTGGTGGCGATTACTCCAGGATGCAGGGAATTTGCAGTCAGATTGCATCCTTCTTCCTGAATTATAACAAGAATTCCTGAGTTACTAGATTATAAGAGTGCCAAGTTGTGTTCGGCTGGAGCAAATCAAGATGCAGAAAGTTGTTGGAAAGTGCATTGCTAATACTACTTTTAACGAAGGTTTGCTTGAATGAATATAAATTTTCTTGAGGCTTGTTTTCTTCATGAATCATTGAAATGTCCGAGATTACAGACCTGAAAACGCCTGGATAGCTCATTTGCATGGAGAATATTCGCTAATTTGGAATGCCCATATGCCTTGAACGGACGGTACCTGAAATTTTTCATTATATAAGTAAGCTCATTGGTTCGATTTGCTACTGAGTCAACCTGAAGAAGAAATGTATATTACTAACTTCGACTTGTCGTTCAGCTTATCTAGATCAAAGCATGAACCATCACTTCCTCGATGCGTTATAGAAGACACGTTTATGATCCTGCCTTGCAAACCAGTTTCTTTAGCCGTGGCTTTCATCTTGTCGAGGAGGAGATTTGTCAGCAAGAAATGCCCTGTTTACAAAGTAAAATTTCAGAAGTGATTAATTCATCCGGTATCTCTTCGCTTCGCTCCAAGAAATCGGTATCTCAGGTTGCCAAGCTTCTATACAACATACTTACCAACATGATTCGTTGCAAATTGAAGCTCAATCCCATCTTTGGATAGTCCAAAAGGGCAGGACATTACCCCTGCATTATTTCTTCAGAGAAACACAGAACGAAAAGTGACTTGTCAATGAGTTCAGTAACACAATTTTCCACTACTGAACCTTTGCAATTCAGTCAATGATGCCGAACTGTTCACACGTACATGAGGACGTTCAGATGCCTATAAGAAGAGTTGAACGACTTTGCGAAGCTGCGAACGGAGTCGAGGGAGCTAAGATCCATCTCCATGACATGGAGATTTAAGCTGGGAATTTCCTCCGCAAGGCTCTCTTTCACCTTCATGCCACTCTCCAGTGTCCTTGTTGGTAAGATCACCTCTGCTCCCCTTAGTGCAAGAACCCTAGCTGTCTCCTTTCCTATGCCATTTGTTGCACCTGACATTCACCAAATGGATCACATGATGATGGAAGAAAGAATGAGATAAATATGAACATTTATAGGATCAGGGCTAAGGCCAAAACTGTTCTGGAAATTTTCGATCCTTTTCCTCTTGTGGTATAAGCTATAAATCTATTGGCACAGAAGTTTGATTTAGAATGACGTTTGCCAGGTACGGAGTACCAGCTAGTTTTCAAAAAAAAAAAAATTGCGGGGCCGACGAAAGGTTCGTCGGACGAATTTCATTTTTCAATTATTTCTGCCGGGACGGCTGAAGAGCAGCTGGCCAAATTTTCTTAAGAGAAGAGGAAGGGTGTTAACGATCAAATTTGATAAGCCAAATCTCCGGGTTTGAAGCCACAATCGAAGCAGAATTGGAATGTGTGGTTCCTAGAAGTAAATTGGCATTGCCATAGTTGACTTGATTAGACATAGACGGCCATCGATGGTGAGGAGTTTTGGCTTTCATCCGGCCATTTTCTTCGCTAACTTGTCGAACATCGGTTGGAGTTCTGCCTTTGTCGGTCTTATAGTGGACAGCGGTAAACCGAGATAAAAAATCGGTAGGTGCTCTGTTTTACATGAAAGGATCTGTTCGACCATGAGCCATTGTTGCTCAGTGCACCTTATCGGCGTGATTGCACTCTGTTTTTTCAATTGTTTTCTGAACCTTAAGTGAAATTGGCACCATGCTTTCAGAAATTCAGAATGGTGCACCAGTGCTGTATTACATTCTTACCGGATGAATTTATAAACTATGACAAGTTCAACTCTAAATTCAAGTTTCATATTCATATTTATCCAATAAACTGGTGGACAAAATCGCAGACTCTACTATTAAGTATGGACGCTGATAAAATGAAGGGGAAAATCTTATGCGCAAAAACATTGCCAAGACATGAAACACTGACAGGCGAAAGCAAACCTGTGACGACAACCGTCAGGTGGCTGGCGTCGATGCCGGCGGTGACCTCGTCGGCGGTGGACGGCGCACCGAAGCCCGACGGCCCTTGGCGCCGTCCACACAGCCATCCCCAGCTAAACCCCATTCTTCCTCCTCCTCCTGTTCTACTGAACTGTAGTAACTAACTGGTCAGCAGCACAAAGCTTCAGAGAAATTCAGAGTTGTGCAGAAGAAGCAGCATTTGTTACCATTCACCATCTGGGAGGAGATAGGGACTTGTGTGGCGCACAACTGCACATGACAAACACCTGCTACATCTGGCCACCGGTTGGACTGTTCTGAATCTTTGTCTAAAGATGCTTTCTTTTGGGCGAAAAGATTCTGAATTTCTTATCAGATGATTTTTCAACTAGTTGTAACACTTGGAAATTTCAGAGATCTCTGTGGAAAACCGGTTTTCAAAATTCAAAGTTGTCTAGATTGACTGATTGATTGGACAGAAATGGCACTGACATGAGCAGACAATTCGTAGTTCAGACTTCGGAGTTCGGGGTATCATTGGCAGCGACATTTGTTCTCCGTTTAGTCCATTTCGTCGATGCTTGGGAGAGCCTTGGCTATGTCCATGGATGGAGCTCGAGAATAGTCAAGAAAAACAGGCTGATCATTTATTTTCTTCTGAAACGAAATGGGAAAAAAAACAGGCTGATTATGAATGCATTTGAATTTGTTTACACATGCAAACAGCAGTACTGACAAACAGCTCTCAAGTCATATAAGCTGTATCTGAAGGATCTGTTGAGACATGGTCAGGTTAAAATTTCAGACAGTCTAACAGTGTCATTTTCCTCTGTTGATTTCTCCACGACGATCCACCAGCTGTTCGCTGAAATCCCAGAGACTCTTGGCTAGCTCTGCATCTCTTGCAATAGGCCTCGGTGTGGCTTCCTTGCAGTCCGCGAAGTATTTGCCGGAGACATCCTTCGCGTCAGGATGCAGTGCCAGATAGCATGTGGTTGCAGCTCCCTGTAAAAAATAGATTGAAGTTCATCATCTCAGATAAAATTTATCTTTGTGACACTAGCTAGTTACTGAGGATTTTACAGTTTTTTTTAGAACAAAGATTTTACAGTGAGATTGTTGAGTGATAACAAGATTGGGAATGATTACCTGATGTGTGTTCTTCAGAAAGAGGTTTCCCACAGAAAGGATTGAAACCATCACTCCTGCAAAATATTCAGATGGGATTTGGAGGTTGGAACAGGTAATAACTGAAGAAAGGAACAGCTTTTAGCATTTTCAGGGATTTGCAAGGTTTGTAATGGCATTACTGTTTGTGATGACATAACGAGTGATGTTGGTGAAGATCAATCCAGGATGCAGGGAATTTGCAGTCAAATTGCATCCTTCTTCCTGAATGTGCAACTAGACAGATTTAGTTACCAAGGAATGATACAAACACTGTTATTTCATCAGAAGATAAACAAAATAATAAGTAGATCAAATAGGTCAGCTACCTCATACACTGAATCACTACACTTTCAACATTTTGTTTCAAGTGCATTGCTGAATGCTAATGCTATTGGGTCCAATGCTTAGACATGAATTTGCTCAAAAAAATCCCATTCTTTATTTGAGGATTTAACTAATTATGTCATCAATCATCATGACCAAGATAAACGAAAAAGTCCAAAACAAAATGTGTACCTGAAAACGCCTGGCTAGTTCATTTGCATGCAGAATATTGGCTAATTTGGAGTGTGCATATGCAATGAATGGCTTGTACCTATAAATTCCGAGCAGGATACAGAGAATACTTTTAAATACTTACATTGTTTTCATGTACGCAGCAACAATAAAAAATAACATATTGCTGACCTAGACTTATCGTTTAGCTGGTTCAGATCAAAGCAAGAACCGTCACTTCTCTTGTGCGCAATAGACGATACGTTCACGATCCTGCCCTGCACGCCGGTCTTCCTAGCCGTCGATTTCATCTTGTCGAGCAGGAGATTTGTCAGCAAGAAATGACCTGCATGCTTGTAATTCACGTAAAAAATTCAGCATATGCTCACAAAATCAGTAACAAACTTACAATGAACTAGTGTTCACGCGTCATTCTTACCGACATGATTCGTTGCGAACTGCAGCTCAATCCCATCCTTGGATAGCTGGAAAGGGCACGCCATTATCCCTGCATTGTTTCTTCAGACAAGCACGGCAAAGAAAAAAAAACTACTTTTGTCAGCGAGTTCATTTTCAGTTCAATGCTGCACCAAACTGTTCATCTTCTGAACATTTTGCAAATTGCAATCTCCATCAATAACGAGACATCCATACTGACTTCATCTATCTCAATATATCAGTCCAATCTTGCTCATAGAGATAGATAGGGTGTGCGTATGTGTGTTTATAAGAACGAGTGTAGAGGTGTTGTGAGCTGTTACGTTTATACTTTTACATAAGAAAAATTTACGATCTTCGAGTACCTCAATTTTACAATAAAGAATTTTGATACCTCAAAAGATACCAAGTTTTATATTGAAAAATATGATACCTCCACTATTTTATCTAGAATGATAAAATTAGGCCTCTCACATACATGAGGATGTTGAGCTTCGTGTGAGAGGAGTCGAACGCCTTAGCGAAGCGGCGGACGGAGTCGAGCGAGCTGAGATCCATCTCCATGACGTGGAGCTTGCACCCCGGGACCTCCTCCGCGATGATCTGCTTCACCATGTTGCCGCTCTCCATCGTCCTCGCCGGGATGATCACCTCCGCTCCCCTCATAGCGAGAACTCGAGCTGTCTCCCTCCCGATCCCGTTCGTCGCTCCTGCATTCGTTTTTTCCATCACCAAATCAGTGGAAAAAAAGAGAGGAAGAATTGAGCATTGGGATCAAGTTTGGCGATATGTTCTGCGACAAAATTGATATGAATCTGCTGTAATTGGAAGAAGAGAATGACTGTAGTAAAGAAAGCGGAGGAGGTTTTGGTTGCCTGTGACGATGGCGGTGAGGTGGGTGGCGTCGATGCCGGCGGTGACCTCATCGGCGGTGGAGGCGGGGCCGAAGCCCGACAGGCCTCGCCGCCGGCGAGCCCACGGCCACTCCCAGAGCCCCATCAGCGCCGCCGCTTCTGCTCGTTGACCGTGTTGCACGTGTACCGCGAGGATAAAGATACGAGTGGCCAGTGGGTGCTGGTAACCAATGATCGGACACGTGGACGGCTGATCTTGTACATCATCATTGTCGCTGACCGTCCATCTGTCTCCGTTTTTCTAGAGAAAAAGAAAAAACAAGACACGCCTGGTGGGACTCGAACCCACAATCGTCTGATTAGAAGTCAGACGCCTTATCCATTAGGCCACAGGCGCCTCCTTTAATTTTGGAATTTACTATTTCTACCTATTAATTTAACAAAGTGATTGAGACCCAGTAAATTCACCACCAGGCCAACTGAAATGGTGTTTACTAATTTGCACTATTCAACATACGGTAAGGAGCCTTCTGATGGATGTGGTGCTTATGTGACGATAAAGAAAAAATTGCCAGTCAATAATAGGCCTCGTTGCAGCCACTCCCATGTTTAGGCCCTGTTTGTTTATCTCAGCTTTTAGCTTTTCCTCCTATAGTAGACAGAAGCTGAAACAAACAGGTAGCTTTTATGTTCAGCTTCTCAAAAACCATCTGGCTTTTATGAACTAGAGAAGCCAAAAGCTGGAAGCCCATCCAGATGAGCTTTTCTGGCTTCTGAGAAAGAAAATTACCCACCATGTCACTGGTTACACATACCGATTCGCCCTGTTGACCGGTCTTTTCTCCCTCCCACCGCACAAGGCCGACTCGCGCCCCTTCCCGTGAGAGCTCGTGGCGCTAGGGTTCGCTGCGCTCCCCGCCGCCGCGACCCCCTACGGCGCGCCGTGGTCCTCTCGTGCCCTCTCCGTCGCCGGTCCCTCGGGTGCGCGCCTCCTCTCGTTCCCACCCCATCATGCCGCGCCGCCCCATGCCTAGCGCCGCGCCGCCTCCCTCTCGTTCCTTCTCGTTTCCAACTGTCGTGCCGCCTCTCGCGCTTTGGACGCCGCCGCGCCGCCCCATGCATGCCGGCCGCCCCATGCTAGTGCCTCCCCCATCCTCTTCCTTGCCGGCGACTCCCCATCCTCTTCCCATGCAGCGCCTCCCCATCCTCTTCTCGTTGCCGCCCCTAAGAAAGTATTCGACCCCAAGTGATTGTATTGCAGAACATTGCCTCACTGTCTCTCCAAATTGTCTCGACCGACCGCTGTGTTTTTGTCCCCAAGATAATCCGGTTGATGAGACATGTTATATTGTTGTTCAATTGATGATATATGTTTTACATAATAATTATGGTTCATGTCTTGTTGAATGTGCTTGTCAAGAAGCCGAGGCAGCTCATGAAAGCCAACCGAATGAGGATGAGGGTAAAGTCGACATGAATGCATTTCGTAATAGCATTGCTGACGCTTTGATGGCGATAAGAGAATGATGTACAAAATGTTGTTTATTTTGCCACGAAAACATTGTATGACGCTACTTTTTAAATTATTATCACTATCGTCATCTCAATCCGATTTCTCATGAATTAAAAAAAACTAGGGTCGTTTTTGAACATTCTGAATTCTGTTGAGTCAAAAAGCTAATCCTGAAGCAAGTTATCAAACAAACACAGCTTCTGCGGTTGCAGCTTCTATAGATGATAATAGCCAGAAGTCAAAAGTCAGAAGGTAGCTTTTATAGAAGCAGAAGCTGAAACAAACAGAGCCTTATTTTCTTTCCGATTGGTCATGCATATGCATGTTCACTAGTAAACCAAAATTATGAATTGACAGAAGATAATACAATCCTCACCAGTTACCACTAATAATCCATACTTCAAGATTTTGTGCCAGATACTCAATAAGAGATCAAGTGAAATTAAAATTGTAGTGTCGTTTTCTATTTCAACGAACTTCCAAATAAAAGAGTGGTATTCACACATTGTACAGACAAAATCATAGAAGCCCAAAACCATTGGTAAATAAATCCAGTAGGAACACCCTTACAACATTTCATATTGATGATCATTATTGGTAGTTCAAGTAGAATAGAGTAACAGGTACAAAGCCATTAGCCCATTACAATCTTTCCTGGCGATTATTGTAGCGGCACATTTACATTGCAGGGGTTGTTTTCTAAATGTTTTCAGGCTTACGACAATAGCTGGACAGCTGCGATTTTAGGTATCTTTTCTCTGAGCTTCTGAGTTAGGGCTACACGAACTGTCATCACACTGGCAGCTGGGCCCGTAAGCCTAACCTTGACGATAGGTTCCTCGATTGCAACGAATTCAAGCTCACCACCTCCTGTGCCAGAAAGGTATGGCCTAATCTCGTCGAGTACCTAATATAGGTGAAAAGAAGTTAGCATGCTCCAGCGCCCAGTTTCATCGCAGCATTTTTTTGCAGACAAATACTCAAAAGATGCAACATATACAATCACTAAAAGGAACAAAGGAAATTGCCATCTTCAAAGCTATTTTCAAAGAAGATTATCACGATACAAAAATTAATTAAAACAGAACCAAAGAGCAAGAAATCAGCAGCAAAGCGATTAAATATGAACTATAAAGCAAGACATCAGCAAATGCCATACGGTTATTGTTCCCAACATCCTTTTCAATTGCACTATTAAAGTAATTAGCGTGGCGCAAAAAGATTTGTCAGAAGAATTTGATCTTCTATTATGTAAGTTAATCAATTAGCCACGCTAAAGCTTAAGTTACTTCGACATGATGTACTCTACAAGAGACCTTTTGAGTATAATTTTATTTAGCCAGAAATATAAGCAAGTACCTTTTCAATATTCTCCTTGTTCAATTCAAGGCCAGTCTCCTCATCAGCAATGGGCTCGACAGCAACAATTTCAGGAATTTTCTCCATCAAGCGTCGCTCGATACCCATCTTCATCGTTGTAACTGAAGCTGGGCATGATCCACATGCTCCTTGCAGCTTCAACCTCACCACATTCCCATCAATTTCATGCAATGCAACATTGCCTCCGTCTGCCATAAGGTATGGTCGAACTTCATCCAATACCATCTCAACATTTTCAGCTGTCAATGGCAGCTCAACTGCTGGGTCTGGGTTGGCAATAGCCTTAACCACTGCAAGAACAGCATCCAAACAGAATTAGCATTATACTGAATCCCAATTCATCAGCATCTTAATTACCCCTGAAAAAACAGTACAGCAAGCAAAAGGTCAAGACTGTACCTATGTCTAACCTATAGCAACAGTGGATGGTGTTCCTACATCCTAATTGGTCTAAACTTATTGACCTGGTGTTGCTTATAATTGATTTGAGATGTTTGTATGCTAGAGCATCACCATCTGGAGACAATACAAAAACTAAGATCCCACTAAATTGGTTCTGGAGTATAATACAGTTCCATTGAGATTGGAAAACATATTAGAAGAAACCATGCTGGATCGGTACAATTGCAAGGTGCGCTATGGCCTATGGGTAACTAATTAGCAATTACTGAATTCATCACTAAGTGTTTGCAGCTAATTAGTGATCACTGAATTCATCAGTAAGTAAGTGTTTGTAGCTTACAATTCATTGCCCCAACACACCATAAAGATATGAACAATTAACCATGTATTAGTGGGCAGAACAGGCAATAAAAAAGCAGTCCCTACATGAAGCATGGATAATCCAATACACTTGGTTACTACAGCACATACAGGGGCTTGAATGCACTGCAAAGTTCTTCCCTGAGCCGATAATAGTTCTAGATTTGTACTATCAAAAGCTGTTACTCCTGTTCCTAAAGCTCTATTAGCCCCCTACCAATCCAAAGGTTCTCAATAAGGTAACAAAAAATGAAGAAAAGCATGAAAAAAAAACTCTCACCTTGAGGCCGCCGCCGCCCCCGGTGAGTGGCCGCAGCAACCAGCCTCGGCGCGGAGGAGGCGTGAGCAGCCGTCCCACACGGCGACGCAATCCCCACCTGTAAATAAACCCAAATCAAGAACTCGTCGGCTCGACGGAAACAAGAAATCCCCACCTAAAATAGGATACGGAGAGGAACAGCTAGCACCGTAACCCTAACCTTGAAGGGGGGCGGCGATGAGGTGGAGGTGGACGGTGATGGGCTCGGCGCCCACGCCACCGCCGCCGCTGCCGTCTGCATCGCCTCTACAACAAAGATGACCTGGGCCGAGTATGGGCTTGGCTCCTCGCGCGCTTCCACACCACTAGCGCGTTCTTTGGGTGGGAGGTTTGTTGAGGTTGTTGGGTTGGAAGCTTGGAATGGAGAAGGGAAGAAGGAAGGAGAAGCTCTTCTTCGATTCGTGGTTTGCCTACGCCTTGCTTTTTTTAAAAAATTTGTTTTGCTTTTCCTCTCTCAATTTCGATTTTGCTTTGATTTTTTATTTAGGAAAATAAATTATTACTGCTTGGAATTTAGGGAGAGGAGAAGATACGTGTAAATTGTTCTTGGAAATTTCGTGGCTCTTCTTCTTCTCTCGGCTTCGGGTCCTAGGCTTCTAGCCGAGTTTGAGCCGCAAACTAGGACACGGCCGCGTGCACCGCACGCGTCTTGCCGTCATATTCCTTTGGGCTGCTTGAGTCCGAGTGGGCCGGGCCTATCTCAGCCCAGCAGATAGGACTACCTCGTGATATATGCTAGTATTAAGTCTATTTAGCCACTCTCAACTCCTGCCCCTGATTGAAATCGCAATCCCTCAACCGTAATACTCAATACTAAGTAGTATAATGTCTTAATCATCTTTGAAAACAAAGCAAATGAAGTCCCTCGGCCATTTGGATAATGGTTTTATTCTACCTTACGCTCATGAGACGCACATATTAGTAAAAAATAAATAAATAAATAGTAGCCTCACATATCAGTCATCCTAATTTTATTCTATTCGTTTTCCTTACCTCTTTCACGTTATCTCTCCATCTCCAGTAACAAGGCCGCCGGGAAAGGAGTGCCCAGGCGGGCGGGCGAGTCGTTACCAAAGGTGAAGAAGAGAGATAGAACGGAAAAGAGAGAGAGGTGAGGGAAAAAATTTTATTCTATTCGTTTTCCTTACCTCTTTCCCGTTATCTCTCCATCTCCAGTAACAAGGCCGTCGGGAAAGGAGTGCCCAGGCGGGCGGGCGAGTCGTTACCAAAGGTGGAGAAGAGAGATAGAACGGAAAAGAGAGAGATGTGAGGAAAAAATAAGATTAGAGTGACTGACATATGGGACTGATATTTATTTATTGAAAACAAAAAATATGTTGTACCTCAGTATTACTTGAGTACGGTTGAGGAAGGCAATTCAATAAGGAATGAGAGAAACAAAATACACTTATTCATAATGCTAATATGCCATGCATAACTTGCATCTTGTTACATTTACTGCTTTCGATTCCATAATTCTTAACATTTTGGATAATGACATGGTAAATATTTTTAAATATATTTTCTATTATATAAATATATTTTTACTTTTTATTATAGTACTACTTTCATTTTATGTTATAAATTGTTTTGACTTTTTTAAAACTTTTTAAGTTTGACAAAGTTTGTAAAAGATATAGCAATATTTTCAAAAAAATATTATCAAAATATATTCAATTTTATATTTTAATGAAATTTATTTGGTGATGTAAATGTTGTTAAATTTATGTAAACTTTATCAAACCTAAAAACAAGTTTGACTAAAAAGTTGACTAAAAAAATTTAAAGCGACTTATAATAAAAAACAACGAATGAAATATTTTGTAAAAATAAATCTATATATATTGTTATAGTGCATATAAACTAAATATTTTTAAAAATATTGTTCTAGGACATCTAAACTAAATATTTTTAAAATTATTGAGAAAGTTATAAAAGTTTGACTTTAATTCTATCAAAACATAAAAAAACTATGAAACCGGAGGATGTACACAATTTACTTGTTTATAATTGATAGTATTTTAAACATAACTTACATTTTCCTTTTATATTAATTTAAATGAATAGCCAAACGTATATAAAAATCAACGACTCCATATATCAAAACCAACCGGAGGAAGTATATGCTAATATGCCGTCTAGATGGCAAATAAAGTTATGGCAAATGTCCATTTTACAGCAACTAAACATGTCTTCTATTTTGATCTTACAAATTCTGTAGTTTGCTACTCCAAAAGATGGATCTTCTTCCATTTTTTACCATCCTGACTCATCCAGGTGGTCTCACGTGTCATTGTTAGGGTGTGTGCTCTACCAGGATCCTCTTTAGTGATCCTGCAGGTGTAGTTCTGTGAATAATAAGGATTAACAACAATTCACGAGAGCTACAACGATCGATCAATGTCTTGGTCGATGCGAGACATCTCCTCGTCGTCGTTGTCCTCGACGGTGGCCACCGTCAGCTCCTCGTCCAGGGACGTCGCCGACACGGTTCTCGACAGGGTGCCAACCGTGGCAGTCTCATGATCAGTCTCGTACGTGGTGTCGAGGGAGCAGACGGATCTCGATGCGAGGTTGTGCCTATTCTTGTCTTTCACCCTCTTGCACCAGCTGTGGAGCGACTCCCTGACACTCTCTGAGACCAGTGATTTCTTGAACTTGGATCCCATCTGAGATTCAGAAAAAAAATGAAAATGAAGAAGTGCATGATAGCCACAAAATATTGACGCTATGTAGAACAGTAGAAGCTATGCTCCCAATTCTACAACATGCTAAGAATTTTTCATGTATGAATTGACATATGTGAATCTTCATAGTCAGATACTCCCTCCATCCCATAAAAAACAAACTAAAAAAACAAATCTAGTATAGGATGTGTCGGAGGGAGTAAGATTAAGACTGTTCAAACTAAGGAACTCTTAATCAGTAAGACAAGATGATACCCCCTTCCGTTCAAGAAATTAGTAGTAAAAAATTCTGAGAAATTAGGCAAGGAATTCTCTGAGATGTGTTGGTTCAATAGCCAGAATACCTGAGTAATAATTACATTAAGTGGCAATGTGTTGTAGCTGCACCAAAACTGAACTAGAATCCTGCAAGATCGGAAGAAGTTCATTGAGTCCCAAGTCTTAACTAATATAGTTCATACTGAAATTCGCTTCTTTGTGGCAGCTTTTTTCTCAAAATGAAAATGATAAAACATATTTAGATGCCAGCTTCCTCTGACGTCTAAAACTCACCCAGAAGTCAAACGGAGAACAATCATGTAATGGTTCTTCATGAAACAGGATTGCGCACTAAGTTCCAACTGAAAAAGATGAAGGCAACTATGTAAATAACCATTGGATAAACACGAAAAATCCATCTACTAATCCATAGGAAATTTTCATTAGGAAGTGAGGACTGATGACAACTGGCTCATTTCTGTGTGTACTACCAAGTCATCTAGTTGATAACTTTAAGTTTACAGTTATTCATGTTTTAGTGGTAACATGCTGAAAACATACTAATCAAGAAAAATATTGCATAATACAGGAGCCATCTCATTCTCCTTATAGATTTACACTAATGTAATATTTGTTACTATCAACCAACCTAAATCTATGATTAATCATAAATCGAAGGAGGCAATTCTCACCAGAGACCACACAAACGTTGCCATCTCAAAAGCATTCTGAAAGCAACAGTAAGGTTAGGATGGAGAAGATGTTCATATAAACATCATAATATAACAAATGGAGTGTCTTAAAAAATATAAAATATGGAGTGAAGCAAAAGAATATCACCTGAAATGAAATGAATTGTATAAGCCACCACAGGACCCGAGGTTTCCCGAACCAAAAGAGATCATCACGCAACTTCAGTTGTGTCCCAACATATGGTGCTGTTGCCCCAACAACTTCTAAGGCCAACTGAGCTATGACATGCTGCAGCTCAGTGCCCACTAGCAGGACCAGCTTCAAAATATTCAATACACAAAATTATGACCAGACATAACAAGAAACAAGAGGACAATTAACTTAATCTAGTAGTTAGGTCAAGCAACACAGGAAATACTTACAATAGCAGGGACAAAGGATATCCAGAAATATATATTAAGACCTTCAAATAACAAAAAAGGTCAAGTGTATGACACAATGATCAAAGCTGCTAACCAAAACTTTGTATGTGTGTGTATGTGACTGACAGAGAGAGAAAGAGTACCATGAATATTGACAAAAATGCATATTATTGCATATGCCCACAGTGGCCAACTGCTCAACAAACAAAATGTTAAGATCATGGAGAAATATGCCAGCAAAACATAGAACAAAATGTAAAAGAAGTTGTGTGGCTTAAAAACAGATCACATCTCTTGATGACAAGCAAATTGTTAATTTTGGCTTCAACATGCAGTTTGACACATTTATACAGTAGATGGAGTAAAAAAATGAAAAAAAGAACATATAATATATATTCACTCGAAAGATCAGGAACACACTGTTTGGAATTAATAAGTTCATCTCAATGCCTAATTCATCAGATGAATACAATTTGTTTTACCTGATGCCAACACTTCCATTATAATCATCTTCCATGCTCCGTACCATGTATTTGTGGAAATTATACGAGTCTGGCAACTTATGGTACTGATGAGAAAATTGATAAGTAAGCACAATGCAGAGGAATGTAGGAAATCATACGCATTCAAACACTTTCTCAAAATAAATAAGCATCTGAACGGGTAAGAAAATTGAAACAATCAAGAGAAGTTCTAACTGTGATAAAACCCAATCTCAATGCCATATAGTCTGACTTCTTGATGGAACGCCTAAATTGACGCAGAAAGCATAGCTGCACCATTGTCACAGTATAGAACACAAATTAGAGAGAAAACAGAAAAGTCACTCAAGGTTAAAGTAGAAATGGCTAGGTGAAGCAACCAGTGAATAAAAACAGTAATTTTCAAGCCTCTACTTTTGAATATGCTGGTAAGCTAAAAAAACAGTGCAATGTGAATCAATGCAGTAAACAGCAGCCTGCCTGTAAAGAAATAGTACATTTACCATCCAAATAAGTATTTTATTTTTGCTCCATGGATGAGATGTATGATGGAACACAAAGGTAGACTGCCTCTGCATCACCTTAGTTCTCCTAGCTGAGAGATATAAACGCTATTCAGGTAGAGCAAACTAACTGTACCAAGCTAATGCAAGCATATGGTTTAATTGACGGCCTAACCTTGCAACTGCTCAGTAGGGAGCTGACATGCTTGGGTTTCAAATTTCCTCCAGCTATATATCTTCAAAGACAGAAAGGAAACGCATTAACACAAAAACATGTGCCAAGATGTTGGACCGATGATCAACAGACAATACACACCCACCTTAATCATGGACAGAACAACTGTTACAAAAGTGTACAACACATGGGTGATACCAAGGATAAACAAGAACCGATGCAGCTGTTCAAGGCCCTCATATGAAACAAAAGGCTCATGACCCTGCAAGCAGAGAAAACACCAGCTGAATCACCACACAGTGCCATTTATCGTAAACGACCAATCTACTATTCCCTGGACGGAACCAGGCCAGTTACCTCACTGCAAACATTCTGTGACCGAATACCAAAGAGGCCATTAGGCACCACAGTCTGGTTCATCTCCATGGTAGAGCGCTTCCCTCCTACCACCAGATCCTCATAATCTGTCTCCGAGCAAATGTAGAATCGGCTCGTGAAGAGCGACGATGGCACGCAGATTTCCGATATCCAGCGGGCCGTCTGGCTCAGCAGCAGCGAGATGACGCCGAGCAGCATCAGCTCTGCAATCAGGCATGGGTTTCCCTTGCTGAGGAATACGATCGAACAGCTTGCAAGCAGCAGCAACATCAGCAAGACTTTTTCCGTTCCAAATATGGCATGAGGATAAAATTAAGGGAAAAGATAACAATGACGGACATGCAAATCTAGAGGGGAGCACACATGAATGAACTACTAAATAAGGAGAATTTTCCAGACTATGCATAATTACATGAATTACTTTTATGCAGATGAACAACGACTGAAGGTGGTGATTGGTTGGTTACTAAGTTACTAACCTTCGCGGATCTTCTCGAGCGCGGCGAGCATGGCCTTCCGCTTCGTCTTGCGCAGCCACTGGGTCACACGTACATGAAGCAAGCGAAGGGAGAAAAAAAATCGGTGATCGAGAAAAGTAGTAGCCAATTAATCGAGCGCGTGAGAAGCGGCCGTAGCTAGCATCCAGCTAGTAGTGCGAGTTGTTGCAATACATCAGATCAAAGCCGGGGAAAGCGAGTGTGTGTTTGGGATACATACCTTGGCGAAGCGCGAGAGGCCGCGCTCGACGAGGAAGCAGGCGGCGACCATAAGCGTGGTGACGGTTGCCACCGACCACGTCGGCGTCTCCGCCAGCGACCTCCCCTCCTCCACCATCCCCACCCTCCCCCACTGCCGCCGCCGGTAGCTAGCTAGCTAGCTACTAGTCAACCCGCAGGCAGCTCCGCCGCCCTCGACGACGGCGAGCATCGATCGATCGGAAGCGGCGAGGAGCAGTTAATGCGGATCGAGGTCGGCGCGGGATCGAAGCATCGGAGAAGCAGCAGAAGCAAGTAGTAGAGCAGAGGGTTGAATCAATGCGAGAGAGAAGGGAAGCGAAGGGAGGAGCGGAGTCAGTGAGAGACCACGTGGGTTGCTCGTGGTGTGCTGCTGTTGTTGCCAACTTGTATTAATTAATTAATTACTCCGCTAATAAAGCCCCACGTGCCGGAAGAGGAACGAACGCGCGGGGGAGCTCAGGTAGTCCGCCGCCGAACGGCGCCGGCTCGACGCCCGGCGAGGAGGGGACTCCGCTCGGTGGCGGTTGGCGGAGAAGGCATTGAGGAAGAAGGAAGGCGTGGAAGGCGGAGGCCTCGGGAGTCGTGAGGGGAGGGAGGAGGTGTGGGTGGTTACGTGGAAACCTATTCTAAATTTTACTTGAATAATCATAAAAAATAAAAATAATTTAATAAAATATATTAATTAATCTATATTAATATATTAGTTTTATCTAAATAATAGTAAGGTGGATCCCACGCTTGGCCCATACGAGGGTGGGACCATATTGACGTGAACAACACACGTCGGTCTGAGAGATATGTTTAGCTTCAGTGCAGGTCCTAAAATCATTGAAGCGCGGACGTGCCAATCAGTTTGATCTGTCACTGACAAGATATACAAAACAGCATAATACAGAGTATATCGACTGATAGGTCGATAACCAAAACAGCCGATCTGTTGACAGCCGATCCGTTGACAGCCGATCGACTGATAAGCCGATAACGTGATTCCAGCCGATGCCGATGTCGGCTGATGCAGTTAGGATTTAAATCCATCGATAATGTGCTGAGCAAACATCTATATAAAACGACCGGCTGACGATAACACAATAATATTGCAATGTACTATAGCATAAACCAATCACATGGTGACATAGATATTAATATGAATATCAAAGCACATATCGGCTGGAGAATAATGAATACTCTGTTGTCATCGGCTAAAAACCAACTCATATGTAATTCCTTACAAGCCGATGCAACGTCCATGGGATCAACTATAGATATCAATAGCATATAATCTAGGTCTCAAAATATGTGTAGACCAAGTGACTGGGATAAATCGGTAGCGTACCGAGACAGTATAAATCACTTATGTCTAAACGTACCTTAAGACAAATATTATACGTATTCATATCAAGCCGATGTCATGTCCAGATAGCTCATCGGTTGAAAACCCGATGAAATCCTTATTGGCAGCCAACAGACAGGCTAGGAATTAC
This sequence comes from Oryza australiensis, assembly GCA_019925245.2. Lineage (NCBI taxonomy): Eukaryota > Viridiplantae > Streptophyta > Magnoliopsida > Poales > Poaceae > Oryza > Oryza australiensis. Next base: position 3,515,659 of record JAIFGZ020000540.1, on the reverse strand, counting down.
GATTTTAATCACGACTTAGTAGGTCAAACTGAACTAATGCAGCACTAAATATAAAAGAGACGCAATATCTAGACAATCAAGCCCTTGACTAATTTTGAGGGTGGTGGATGCCTAAGCTAATCTAATCTAATATAACGATTTAATCGATATCGGCAGAACCCTAAAACGAAAGACAGCCGATAGCGCCAAATCGAGATACTAGAACTAGATTCAACAGAAACATATGATAAACAATTAAGCAAAGATGTTAACCGAATCAAAGCAATCCAACACGATTGCTTAAGCCGACGGGACCTTGGACTTACCCTTTCGCCGGAGATCGAAGCCGATGCAGCCCCGCGTCAGGTGTAAGTTCCACCGGATGATGAATAAAGTAGAAAATATAAAAGGGTGGCGATGCGCCGAATTATATTGATCAAGAGATTATGTCTTATATAAACCTCGGGCTTACATATTTATACCTGTAGGCTGACAGAGATCCTAACAGATTACAAATCAAACTTTTTAAAGATAAAAGGAAACAAACCGAATACTTATTGGATACTAACACACTTTTTTAAAGATAAAATAAAAAGTTAACAAACTATTCCTAATTAATAGATACAAGTCGTATCCTTTCTAAACTCGGTCTCTTCTGGATAAGATCTTCTCAAACCAAATCTAATAAGAATCCGACTGTTGGAGATATTAATAAAAGAAAACCCTCATTGGCTGCTACAGATCTCTAAGCCGATTCTAGCTTTGAGCCAATATGAACACTGAGCCGATGGGGACACCGGGCTTACCAAATTCTGTCGTTAATAGACTTGCTGCTTTCCCCGCCCACGCGCACACGCACCGTTCAACCTCAATCTGTCGTGGCACCTATGTTACTCGTCCTTTTTCCTTTCCCTTTTGCTCTCATCTCTTTTTTTCTCCACTGTCTATATCTTAGTAAGTCAGTCGAACCACTATTTTTCTAGCATCAAGATGAAGAAAAACGATTACTGGCATTCATCAAAAGAGACACAAGCATTCATTCAGTGAGTTATCACTTTTATAGTGAATTGTACATAATAAATACATCATCAACTGGTTAGCCTAATATATTTGATTATTTGAAATAGATTTCTCACATAATTCATAGCATAAATGGACACCATCAACTGGTCGTCTTGATGTGTGGCTGGCATCAAGTAAACTCGCTTTCGCTTATAACCAGCTTATATCATGTTTGTTATTTTGGAAAAAGGATAATAATTGATGTTATCAGCTACATTCTTCATATTCACATTATTTTTTCGATGTTTATTTTTGTAAGTTCATTTTTGATGTCATTGATTTTTTAGAAATTAAATTAACTTTGTTCTTCTATCCATTATGAATTATGTACGCTTTTAGGTGACAGATAGCTAGATACTTAAAAAAACACAAGAAAAATATTTTGGTATTTTTACGAAATCAGAACAATGTATTTTTATTTCACTCATAGTCTAATCCACTCCTAATATAAATTTAGATTGTCAATAGTCTTGAATTATTATTTTAGAACAATATTATACTATCGTACTTTACTTTCAATATATTTAATAATATGAATTGAATTAAAGATCAAATGAACAGATTTTACAAAAGTTATTTCTGATTGTATAAAATAAAGTTTTAATAATTTATTAAGAAAATATTATGATGTAATAGCGTTAGCCTCCGCATATTATTGTTATATGAAAAATCATCGGTGTGAAAATTTGTTATATGAAAAATCATCGGTGTGAAAATTTGTTATATGAAAAATCATCGGTGTGAAAATTTGTTATATGAAAAATCATCGGTGTGAAAATTTTAACGGTTGGTGAGATGACATATCTATATTAATTTTTTTATTTAAAATTTTTATAATTATTTAGATGATGTTGAGCGATGTCCCTCGAGTTTAAAATAAAACTTCCGTGATCGTGGGCTTCGGAATCGTGATGGGCTGGACCGTCCGTAGGATGATGGACAGCCCAGATCGGCCGAACGCTGGGTGGAGCCCAGCCCACTGATCCCTACAGGCTAACTCGCTCGCAGTCGCAGTCCGCTCCCTCTCCTCGCTGCGCCGCCGCTCCCATCCGTCCGTCAGGTATAGCATGGCGCCGTCGGCCGGCATCCCGCTCTCGAACCCGCTCTCGGCGTCCCGCGGGGAACGGTGGAAGCAGAGCACCCGAGGACGCGCGCGCGCCACGTGTTCGACGAATTGCTCCGGCGAGACGGGGGCTCCTCTGTCCATGGCTTGAACCGCACCCTCGCCGCCGTCGCGCGCGACAGCCCCACGGCCCGCCGTGTCCCGCTTCAACCGCATGGTCCGAGCCGGCGACGGGAAGGCAACTCGGTAACTCCTCCCACGTTGCCCTTGCCCACCATACTATGGTCGATGCGAAAGTAAAGCGCTAATCTCTTCGGTTCGGTGTTACTTCGCGCGAAAAATTAAATCGTTACATCAAAAAATAAAATTTTCAAATTTTTTCGAGCGAAAACTCCATACATACGGAGTGCATGAAGAAAAGAAACTATGGAGTATATTTTTCACTTGATGATACACTGCAACATACTCAAATTAAACAACACGATAGTGTACAACATACAACACGTAATGCTCCCGGTAAGGAAAGCAGAACACACACACTTGTTGTTACGAACTGTACTACAGTTATATAATACACAAGGCATAGTCACGTCTCAACGCAAGACGTCCATATAAAACGACTTGCCGGCCGTCGACGATCAGATCACCATCGCCGGGCGGCGCGCGACCTCCTCCCGCCGCCGCAGGAGAGCACCCGGAACGCGCGGGACAGCAGCCCGGGTTTCCTCGTGCGCACGCGCGGCGCCGTCGTGGTGGTCGTCATCGACGTCCTCGGGACTATCCGGCGCCACAGCGCCCGGAGCGACGTCGGCGTCCTCCTCCTCCTCGCCGTCGTCGTCCCGACCGCCGTTCCCCTCTTCTTCCTCCGCCACGGCGACCTTCCCGTCGTCAGCGACGGCATCGCTCTCTTTCGCAGTTAAATTAGTTTGCTACCAGCCTAATTAAACATAAATGGGATGGATGCTATAGAAAACCTGATCGGCTATGGATTGCTGCACGGATTGTCGATCAGCAAATGACATGGCTGCTTTTAAAGCTCGCCGGGCGACCAGGTGGCTCGTGAGGCCGTGCCACGTGTGCTTGTGGATGGGGGCAGCGAACGTGCACGATGGTGACACGTGTTCGGTCACGTGGGAATAGCTTAGTGGTTTGGAGACGTCAACTAAGCTTGGTCGCTAGAAAGTGCTACCATGGCCGGTCATCCAGTGATATGACACGTTGATATTCTCTCAATGTGCGTACTAATATACATATATACGTTGATGTCTTCCACACCAGTGTGTCGATGTACGTATTATTATACCTATACGCGATATATATCTATATAAATTCTGTACACCTGTTCCATGCAACCTGCAGACAAACGGCGTTACGATGTCCATCTGCTTAGCAGCGTATCTTCATCTTATCTTAAACCATTTGCTGCTATCATATGGCAAGGTACCTAAACAAGCAAACATTACAGATGTGGATGACACATTTATCTATTTCCAGTGTACGCTTGATTTCTGATGCTATAACTAGAGAGACAATTCAGCAAGGATGAAGACTCAGCCCAAAGGCTAAACAATCATCATGTCGAACTCATGTTTCACTTTCAATAGTACCTGCAGGGGAAGAACATAGAACTTCACCCATTCAGGCCATATATATCTAACTTGAATGTATTAGTTTGCACATACTACAAGGCTATGCCAAAATTGGATGTATAGCAATTCATAACAGGGGCAATTCTAGCCACTGGATTGCATCCACACTGCACCAATATTCATCAATGATATCCTACTACTGGCCAAAAGAGGCCACCACAAAATGAGAGAATCTAAATGTACTTCCCGGTACTGAGACTAATTCCTGAACTAATGAGGTATACATTTATGAGGCCAGTTCCAAGAAGAAAATGAAGTAAAAGAAGAACATAAAAAGAAAAGGCAAAACAAAGGGAGAACGATCTCCTGTATAGCTTCCAAAAGTTGATCAGAATTTTATGAGCATTACTCCACAATGGACCTGCGCCAACAACACACGCTTTGCTGATAGGATCTATCAGATAGCCTTTTGGTCGCATTTGATGTTCAGAATAGCAATTTAGTCGCATTTGATGTTTCTGTAGATTCTCCTCACAAAGAGAGTAGACCCTAGATAGCCAACAGCACCTAAACCAAAGACGTGATGTCAAAACAGACCCAGTGGCAATTTGAAATACAACGAATACAACTTTAAATGCTCACCGCAAAGTATCCCTAGTCCGAGGCAGAACATCAAGGTGTAGCCAAAGTAGAAGCTTGTCTGGAAGAAGCCCGACATCTTTGTCTTCATGTGATAATAGTATATCGAGTATAGGTAGACATACAAGGCAGTAGATGCGGCGGAGAAGAATGATGTCCATTGCCAATGATAGTTCTCGGCATTCAACAAGAAATAAGTACCCACAATAGTGACACATATGGTGACTATTATGAGGATAACAAAAACTAGCAGCATGAAACCATATACATAATAAACCTGCCAAGTACCAAAGAAAGAGTGTTATTATCTATCCATCAAATTAAAAAGAGTTTTAGGTTGGTACATATCTATTATAAATGCCAGCTGTTCTAGAGAAATAACTATGTTGAGAAGTGAGAACTGAGAAGCACATCAATGTTCACTGATATATTCTCTTTACCTTGTAGTTCCAGAATGAAGTAAACACAAAGTACATCTCGATGAAGATGCTGCCGAAGGGGAGTAGTCCACCCATCAATGAGATAACAGAGGGTGTAAGATACCACTTCTTCTCAGGAATAGGACGTGGAATCGTCTTAACACGACACGGATTGTTGGGAGCACCACTCCAGTTTCTACCAACTACAGTTCCCAATAGAACCAAAGGAAAAGAGATGAAAGCCCAAAGGACAAATATGACAACCATGGTGCCAAACGGTATGGCCGCTAATGAACGGTAGAAGATAGCAATGGTGTTCAACACCAATCCAATCGAAAAGCACAAGAACGGAAAAAGGGATGCAGTAAGGATCATAGACTTTATCCAGTTTTTGCCTGCCATGGATCAGAAATGCATTCAGTGAACAGTAGGTAAGAAACACAGAAATTGAGACTTTTCAAACTCAAGAAACTATTTCGGGATAGTAGAATAAAACGGGTAAGTCCAACAACAAAAACAATCCAAACAACAAAATTATATGTGTAGAAACATACCGCCATTCCTTGAGTAGAGGCCACCACTAACATATCCAGAAATGAAAGATGTAAGGGCGTAGCACACGATGAAGGTCGTGATGATAGCTCCTCGTCTGACAAATAAAAAGTACAGCAATTAGTAGGGTGCAAAAAAAACACTAGCTACCTGAAAAACGTTATTGTCAATCCAGAAATTTAAGATAAAACCGTGCACAGCTTCTTGTCTAAGTGTGGCAAGATTCCTCTTTTGTAATCTAGGTCCCACATGTCAATGACTTTGAAAAGTGTGGCATGGCTTCACTTTGTTGGCTAGTGTGTGGCTGAGATTTTGATGGCCTCGCCTTTGGCAAGCTTGGCAAATAAAGTGTGGCAAACCTAGGCAACCTTAGTATATGAACCAAACAGCCCCTTAGTTAGGAAAAATGACGTTGGAAACTCATAAAGTCATACTAATCTTACTATAACATTATTTCACATGGTGATGAAAGCAGTAAGTAGATAGAGTTGTGCTGCTCCAGAAGGCAGCATGGATGAGCTTTAACAAAGGCTGTAAATTGTAATTGGGTTAAACAAATAAGCCATATATCAATATAGTAATGAGGTTGAAAATCAAATTAAATAATGAGGTCAAAGACATCTCTAGGTATAATATGCCATGCTTATACTATTGCGTCATTGTCCACCCCCATCCACCAAAAAAAAGGTGGTGCATATTCACCCATCTATTCAACTATTCATCACCTTGTACAAATTAGGGTTGTGTATTTATTGTGATGTTCCAGACAAACGTATTAATGGCCCCAAAAGTACCTTCAACTACATTGTCATTTGGGGCCTTTCATACTACCCTACGCCCCTACCGGCACCAGGCCAGAACCAAGAGCAATAGTGCAGACATTCAAGCCCAACCCCAACTACTGGTACCAGGACAGCTATTTAATTGCTTCTTTTGTTAGCATTTATCCGGTGTGTAGACTGTAGAATACCTTCAGCATTAGACAAGATTTGTATGAGCTGCTATTTGTGAGGACTCGACTAAGATTGGTTAACAAACAAGAATAGCATCATCCATCATCTCTCTTCTGCTTCACACACAAGCCAAAGACACTTCCACTCGTATTGGTCATATTCCCATTTTCCAAATCCAAAGGGTGTGTCATACCTATGCCAACGACATGTGCACATGCAATGCATTAAGAAAAGGATACTAAGAAAGCTGATTTTGAGCTCACCCAACATATAACATGCCAACAATGGCTAATACAATCACGAGAAGAATAAGGGCCGCCAGCTGAGTGCCAATACCAACAAAAGCAGAAAGAAACACCAGGCTACGAGGAGGCCGGAAAACATCTCCATGGACAAGCTTCCAACCAGATTCCTCACTAACATCTCTTTCCTGATAAAAGAAGTTTATAACTTAACACAACTATAAAGAGATTAGATGAAAATAATGCAAAATGATTTGCTATGAATATTCAAATAATTCGCCCAGTCAAACACACGCACACAAAAAAAAAGTTATTATTGTCCGGAAGGTACTGTAAACTTGATGTTTGACTGGTTTAGTTTTGTTGAATATTAGATTGCTTGCATGGAAATGATGAGTAGATCCATTGTAAAATCTATTATGAAATTCAAAAATAAGGTTGCATCTAAAAGACCATTAAAGTAAACAAAAAATAACTCCTGCTACCAGAGGGAATACACAAGTGATTGTAGGTGTGAGGCTTCACATTCAGTACTTACAAGTGACTCCAGATCATCATCTTCACGAGCATATTTCGCATAATCATTTCTCAGCGTCCTCATCAATATCATTGATACCAATCCAGTCAAGAAAATAACCATCATGAACGAATTGAAGATGGAGAACCAATGGATCTGAACATGGAAGATTGCAGCAGAACTTAGTTTTCTTGTAAATTTCAATTCCTCGGGAGTTAAGAAAGTAAAGTCTACCACTTCGTCAAAACCACCACAGAGCAAAGTAAATTTTAGCACAAAAACTGTCCAGCAAAAGACAAAAAAAGTTGTGTTGGTGCGAACGAAGATTACCTGGTGTTCAAAGAACGGGTAGTCCAAGTAAACTTCAAAACGTCGTGCAAATGCAACGTTTGTTTGCACCCACTTCACTGAATAGGTCATGTCCAATTTTTTGCCAGCTTCAAGAAGCTTGGGTGACTCCTGAGTAAGATTGACATGAATTATCTGCAAAAAAAATAATTAGCCAGTATAATAGGTTTCAGCTAACATTTTAAGGTCCTAAAGCAGACCAACACATACCCTGTTACCATTGTATTTAACAACAATGTTCTTGTGTGTGTAGAGGTAGTGCTTATTTTCATTGTTTTTGTCAGTCTCACCAACAAAACCTGCTCAGAGGCAGCTTGCATGTTATTCAAAAGAGGTAGAGGGTAGAAAGTGTTAAAGCAAAAGAAATGCCATTTAGGTTTAGAATTTGTTACCCCATAATGGAAGATCATCTAGGCGGTTGGACAACAGAAAGCAATGCAGAGAAAGTTGGATAAAAAGAATGTAAGTACTCAGAAATGAGAAATAGCATACAAAATAAGAAAATAATGCCCAATTAAATGCACATTTGTACCTATGAAAAGTTCAAACCAATATGACCTTTCAATGGCATCAGTAAATTGTTGAATCTTTTTGTCATCAAGTTCAATTGTGCATATGGGACCCTTCTCCACATTTTCTAAAACAAAGAAGCTCAATGGTCAGGGAAATCGGTGAGTTGCAAGGAACATACATTGATGCACATTCCAAAAGTAAATAAAATCAAGGAGGGCATGAAAAGATCAACTTACTTAAAAACTTTATATCAACCTGACTATCGATCAGCTCATTGCCACCAAGGACCTCTCCGAGACCACCCCATTTGTGTGCGGGGTTTTCAGATGGCTGACAAAATGGGAGGCTGTAGTAGTTGTAAGTTTCTTGCGGGTTATTGTACGGGCCAACCTTGTTTACCCAGAGTTTAACTGTTTCTTCAGCTTTGTACTGCATAAAATTAAATAACAGGTAGATGAAGTGATTTAGTACATACGAAAGTTGTTCTCAGCGTGATTACAAATCAGTAGGCTTTTAGTTTTTAGAAATGACAACAAAGCAACAATAAAGTTAAACAGTACTAACACTCAAAACTTCTGAATCTGTATACTGGTACGAAGTGCAATTTTCTAAGTTATAGAGAACAACAAAGATCATGACCAGTTTGTGATAGTGTTAAAAAGAATGACCAAATCAGAAAGAACACCTTAAGGTTCATCCTAACTTGCTTATTTTGCAGGCTCTTCCATTCTTCACCAAGAATTTAGACTGTTCAATACATTCAATATCAACCACAATGAAATGTGTTCTAAAAAAACTATAGCCAAAGTTCTCATGCATATTCTCATTTTTAGGGATGATTAAATCATCCTTTAAATTGATAATTAGATACCTGAGTTTTTTTAATGTAGATATGTAATATAGACTTGACAGAAATCGTATTTCAGCTTTCAGCTAGAAAACTGCATCCTGAGTCTCTGTCTGCCTGTTAGGTGGATTCCATGATGCAAGTTCCATGTGTCATTGCTTACTTGATAACTTCCTTTTAGAATAGTAACAGCAATACTTCACTAGAAGCATAGATTTTCGGTAAATAATTTGTCCGATATCACAATTCACGAATGCAGCATAACAGAACACAATCAAAGAGAGACTTAGACTCACACTCCGTTTCAGATTTCCACATCAAACTACAGAGCCATGTAATTACACTACAGAGTATATCAGTATACTTATCTAACAGAATCCTACCAAGAATGATATATTTTATCCAAATCTAGTGTGCCAAAAGTTCTTTTACACAGACCACAATGTCAACCAACCCTTATTCAATACATGAAAATTTGTCAACTGCTAAAATGCATGAGAACACCTGACAAAAATATTGCTATAGGTATTCCAGGATCACCTCACAAAGTTTGGCTTCAACAGTTCAACCAATATAAACAGCCTGTTTGGGATGTGCATGGCCATATAATCTAGAACTAGTAACTTAATTTCAACTCCAACAAAGCATAAGGGAACTAGAACAGCGGACCTAAAAAACAGCCATAAAGGCAATATTAAATATTAGTTATTTCTCGTCTCTTTCGATGGCTGCATGTGTGTGGGATTTCAAGACTCGTGAGCACCACGTTACAGGAGCTCCTTTTTGCTCATTGGCATTGACCCAGAATGTATGTTCCCAGGTCCACCCCTGCATGCCATTATTACACGTTCAACTAGTAAGCTCCCTGACATTGGGAAGCTTTGCCAAAATAGGAAAATAAATTATGAAAACATTCAAGACACGCCAAGGACAAGGGTAACTGACCCGCCAAGGCGCCAAGGATAATATATCAACTGTAACAAGCCCGCGACAGTGTATGCTTCATCGTATCCCAAGCATGAAATGCTTCGCATCTCAGCATTTTGATGTGCCAACAAAAGGATAAAATTTTGATGATATGAAGCTAAGGCAGGAAAAGTCTGCTGCCATTGTCTTATTCAAAGGCCTAGCATAATACAGATTGTTTGAACAGCAATACAACTACAGTGGTTTGTATGTTCAAACAATGAGCTAATTCGAAGCACTATAGCACCAAAAACGTTTTTTCGGCCAAATGTGTTTCCGCTTATGATTTTCTGTTTCTTCACTCTCATAATTCTAGAACAGCCTTCGAACCAATCCTCCAGCGCATCGCTTCCATGCTCCTACCGCCCAGCCCTTCCTATCATAGTGCTAAGATCAACCTTGCACCTCCTCCAAGCAGGCATGCAACTCCCAGCACTCGCCGAGTCACGGAACTCAAAGCTACAGAAACCGCGCCGCCGCTCCTAGATCCAGCGCGGTGACTCGGCGGATCCAGCCGGAGGAACACGTCGTAGGTTCGGATCTAGGGTTAAGGGAAGGAAGGAAGAGAGAGAGAGAGAGCGGAGAGGGAGCCCGCTGCGTGCGGGCGGGGCACGCACCTTGTGGTCGGACTCGGAGGCGGAAGCGAGGGGCAGCCCCACGACGACGACGAGGAAGACGGCGGCAAGGAGGAGGAGGAGGAGGTGGTGGTGGTGGCCGCCGCGGCGATGCATCTCGTCGGCGGCGAGATCTGGGCGGGGCGCGGTCGGGGGGGAGGCCTTGGGGTTGGTCTCGCGTCTCGTCTCAGTCTCGCCGCCCGAGCACGACCTGCCTCCTCATACGGGGACCTGCGGTTTTTTGCTGGGAGGTGCCTGGGGAATGTGGTATTTCATGCAGCCAGCATGATCCTTCTTTTGTTTCGTGTAGTGTAAGGCAGAAGTTCTTTATACTTTTCAAATTTTAAATGAGCGTCCTTTTTAAATAAAGAGTCACACACCACGAATATATACCCTAATACAAGGTCAAATAGACAAAGACTAGTAGCAACTCCTCTAACTAAGTTGGGCATGTACTCGTTGAGTTAAGTTATAAGTATTCTTCTTAGTCCAATCTCGGTTAAGACGGCACGTCATCAGGCTTGGAGAACCTGGTGACGGGTGATTTGGTCAAGTCCACCAGATAATGAAAAGTCTTTTTCCATTATAAATCATATTGAAAGCATGTTCACGTAAATTCAAATAATTTATTTCTATCGTCTGCATAGCACGAGAGACTATATGCTTTTGAAGGTCATTTGCTTAAAATATAACTTTGCCACAGTTTAGTTTCAAGGCATTGTTATATCATGACCAATAAAATTATAAAGCCATAAGTTAGCCTCAATTAGAGAAGATGTTTAGGCAATGTTAAGTGGGTGCTTGTTCCAATAAATTGTGGGTAGAGGATATTATGTTTATGAATGAAACAATCGTCTAATAAACTATAGTGTGCCTATATTTTGCATGTGAAAATATAACGTGTTTACGTGGCTCACCACAACAAACATAGTTTGTGGATATTGATCATGAGCAACTAAATGCTGTTTTGATATTGCAATATATTATTGAAAAAGAAAATAAGAAACATATTTTCTTGTGCTAAGATAAATACCTTTTTTCATCTAGGCATAAATCTGAATATTACAACAAGAGTATGGGTAACAAAAACCTAGGGCTAGATAGATCACCAACTTGGTTTGAATCCAGAAGGTGGGTATGCTAGGCCTTTTTAATTATTGTTTTTTGTTTCTTTTAGTGATTTTTAGGCAAGTAATGTATTTGAGGGGCAAGTAAATGTTACATTGCATGATTGACGGCAAATTTATATCAGCATAAGTGTAATGAATGAAAAAAGTAGTGTTGTCAAATATAATGGGGCAAGGAGTTAGAGAAACGCCAACGTCCTCGACGTAATGTACGTTCAAACCCTAATTTTTTTAATTATTGAAAATATGTCCATTATATTTTTTTGGGACGAGGGCTAAGGCTTGATACATAGTTAATTTTATATCCCTACCCTTCGTAGATGGACAGGTGCAAGGGCATACATGTTATTTTCCAGCCTATAGCTTATTGGGCCCTAATTGGACCATGTTATGGGTTTAGCCTTGTTGCACAAGCCTGCCGTGTTGGAACTAAGTGGTAGAAGTGTTGTCAAAAGTCTTTAGTATTCGTGGTGATCTTTTTTGCCTCTAATAGTCCACGTCACCTTTAGTGCCCCATCACCTTTAGTAGTATTTGTCGTCTATTGTGGCCTTTTCCTGATGAATTCACGTTTATCATTGTCGGGGTCGATGACCTTCCTTCAACAAGTATAGAACGTGTGTTGCCTGTCTACAACAGGACATGACAAGCTATTTTGTCTTTCTAATTTGCATATGAAACAGTGATTTCATTTAATAATTTTGGACAATATTCTAATTATCACAACAAAATATAGCATTTACTCTAAATCTCAATGACCTTTGATAACTAAATTGGTTATGTTTTTTTATTGAACCTAACGTAACTAATCTTTTGATAGCAATGGGGCATTAAAAATAAAAGGGATTATTACTAGAAACACAAGAGATGAATTCAAATTTGTTAGCATGTTAATACACATAGTTTATACACGGCAATAACTCTGGTCAAATTCAAGCTTTCAACCACTCAGTCCATTTTGTTTAGGATAATATAACTAGTTCAAATATACGACTAACCCAACAATCTAAAACATGCTATCACACAACCCGTCTTCGTCTTAGTCATGTCTCCAGTCATGACACCAACATAGGATGCATATACATTGGCTTAGATTATTGTCACGGATTATTTATTTGATTAACACAATAGTTATTAATATTTTGAAGAATAAACTTCAAAAATAGCTAGGAATAGGTTGTAGAAGAAAGTATTTTTAAGAAATCATATGTGTAAGAAGCACGGAGCAAATAATTTGTTGTAAAAATCTTAAAGAAAATTCTAAAAAGAACAGGGCCATTTTCTCATAGCGCAAAACCCGGATGTTAAAACTGAAAGAGTTAAAAATCACAAGCTTATCTTCACGCTTTTCAACCCAAGTCCTGGAAGGACCTGGTCATGATTTCGATAAAACCAGTGGTGGACCTAGCAAAGAAGAGATGATCCCTTGCAAAGGCGAAAGCTTCCAAGTGGGCCCCACGCACCAGTGTCACAGCGCCAAAACGCCGTCGTCCGCCGCATTCGCGCTAACTCACACCCAACACCGTCTCTCAACTCAAAAAAAAAACAGAATTCGAAATTTCGAGGACATTTTGATTTGCTCTCTTGATTTTTACTCCCATTTCAAAATCCCGGGGGGCAATGGAGCTCCGCGCCACCGGCCGGCGGCGGCCACCGCGGGCGCGATCCGTGCCACCGGACGACTCCTCGGGACCATCCGTCGCCGGCCGCAAGCGGTGAGCTCCCTCGAACGCATCTCCAGTTAGTACTCTCCAGCTTTTCCTCTCCATCTAGGGTTTGATTGCTTGTTGCTACGTGTGAGGTGAGGTTTGGGGTTTTTGCCGCGGGATCGGCGGAGCAATCCGTGGGGTTAAGAGGATGGGGGAGGGGGAGCAATCCGTTGCAGATGATATGGTAGTTTTCATCGGGTGCTGTCTCTGCTGTTCGCGTCATTCCACAGAGTAGAGGAGATTCGGCGCCGCAATTGCGATTTTGGTTCACCATTGGCGTCGTCGATTCTCGTCGTGTCAGCTCTGCTACGTTGGTTGGTTGGTTGCCTCCCCACGGCCGCCACCTGCGCGGTGGTTTGGCTGATCGGTGATCAGCATCGTCTTGGCAGTCTGGTATACGCGGCAGCCACAATTGCATCGTCTCTTGTCTGCGTGGGGGGAGCATTTACACGGCCACAACAGCAGAAATATAATATTCACCAAGAAGGGGTGGTTTCGGTGTTAGTCCTTTGGGATTTTGATCAGCTGCAGCGATTCACACTGGCCACCCAATTGCAACCAATTTGCCAATTTGAAATCAATGTTGCAATTGGGTGGTCAGTGTGACTGACAAATTGGCTTTCGGGTTCTTATTATAGTAATCTGTAAATTTCTGCCAAGAGCATAGCATGACCTCTAGGGTCGGTCCTGATAATTTGGAGACCTAGAGCGAGATAAAAATGAAGGCCCTTCGTTCTGAGATTTTTTTAGTTAGACCATATATAATATTAAACTATACTCCCTTCATTTTAAATTAATTATTTTTTAGATTTGTCGTAAGTCAAACATATCTTTGACCATTAATTTTTAGAAGTATATGTACTTTAACATCATATGAATTATATATTATAAAAATATATCTCATGATGAATCTAAAAATTTTGAATCTTATAATGTAAAATTATATGGGTTTATAGAAATTAATGGTGAAAGATTAAAATGTTTGACTTATAACAAATCTAAAATAACAAATTAATTTGAAATAGAAGAAGTATATAGTTTATAAATATTAGCTAGATTTTTACAATTAGTCACACTAATATTTTTTAAAGTACTATCGTATAATTATTTTAAAGCATTGTTATAAAAACAAAGCTATACTTTTGATAATCCAATCGACTCAACCTGATATTACCATTGTTACTAGCTCCCTTATTAAAGTACTACTGTAAATTTTTAAAGCGAAGTCTATATTTTTAAGAAATCAATAGCGATTGAGTTGCTATGTTAAGCTAAGCATACTTACTCCTACTCTTCGATAAAATATTTTTGATAAGTTAATGATAAAAATAATATTATACATGTATTACACACACACACACACCCACCCGAGATGGGGCCCGTCGGCACCGGGGGGCCTAGGGCAGCCGCACGGCTTGCCCTGCCCCAGGTCCGGCGCTGATGACCTCAGGTACAGTCATCTAAATTGTTGCGTATCAGATGACCCTCCTAGGGACTTGCACATTGCCCTCAACCATAGAAAGCTGTTACAGTTTCGCACGGTTAAGCATTTGGTCGATGTTCACCAATTGAAATGTCAATGTTGATCCAAGGCTTTATCCTGTAAATACTTAGGCTGTGTTAGGTTCCTTGGGTTGGGAACTAATCCCTATGGCACGCAAAACGAAGCGACTCATTAGCACATGATTAATTAAGTACTAATCCATTTTTTTGAAAAAAAGATTAATATGATTTTTTTAAACAACTTTCGTATAGAAAAATTTTGTAAAAAACACACCATTTAGTAGTTTGAGAAGCGTGCACGTGGAAAACGAGGGAGGTGAGTTGGGAAAGGTGGGGGAAGAACACAGTCTTAGCTGACGATACAGGTCTTCTACCCTGTATTTCATTGGTATGAGGAAGGCTGAATACGAAGCTAGGTCCTAGGATACAGATTTGCCATTCTATAGAACGAGATACAGGCAAATTTAAGTACGGTACCAAACAGGAAGAATTTTTTAGTGGGTAATTTTGCTTCTCAAGTCCTACCTAAGTGACATGAGAAGATTTGTTTTAGAAGGAACATGATTCTTTAAAGCCTGTTTATGATCACTTGGTAATGGATTTTCTTTTTGGCTAGGTCAAAATATCTGTGTGGGTTTAGGTACACATTAATTTCTGATGTAACCTAACCAAAGAGAATTCTTACATATCTAATTTGATGATCTGTTAAAGCATTGTCAAACTTTAATCTTGCATAAGCTGTGAAATAGTATTCAATGATTCCACATAACTCATTCACCATAAGATTGCTGAAATAAACACGCATGATCACTGCTGTAAAACTCAAGTCTTAATCTCTCCAATCACTTACCATTATGGTGTTTAAGTAGATTGACGAACTACTTAGTGCATATAAATGACGCACCTGCATATTAGTCAACAGGTGTATCCTAGAGGATCCGATGAAAATGATTGAAAGCGACAAAGATTCTTAGATGTTTTGAAGCACTCTGTAATTGAAAAGAAATCATAATTTTGTATTTGAGGGGTCTGTATACCTACACCTTGTGCAGAATCCATCATTTGCTAGAATACAGGTACATTTGCATCAATGATGTTATGACCTTACCGAAATAAAATTGCTGGTATAGTGTTCAACGGTGGCTATTTATATTTGTGCCCAGCTAGTAGCTTGTCTTATCATTTTAGCAGTTCCTAACTAACGATCAATATTATTACATTCTGCACATTTTAAGGTCTGATGCTGTGTCACTAGAAAGTTGCACTGTATCTTGAGTTCAGGATTAAGGGAACTAGAGGATCGCCCCGCACAGTTTTGCGTGGAGCTAGATAATTCACGCAGAGTTAGATTTAATATACAACTCTGAAATTATATTTCTAAAAGTACCATTACATGTAAAAGTCTATTTGGATTTCATATACAACTCTTGGCTTTTATTTCTATAAGCCTCTGGATTTCATATACAATTCTCAGATTCTATTTTAATAATCCCGGGATTTTATATACAACTCTTAGCTTCTATTTCTAGCTATGAGTCTTTGGCTTTCATATACAACTCTTAGATTCTATTTCTATAATCCCTGGATTTCATATACAACTCTTAGCTTCTGTTTCTATAATCCCTAGATTTCATATACAACTATTGGATTCTATTTCTATAAGGTCTGGATTTCATATACAATTCATAGATGCTATTTCTATAGACTTAGACTACATATATAACTCTTAACTTCTATTTCTATGGATATAATTGTATTTTATATACAACTATATCAATCAATCTATACTGTTATAATTCGGACCCACTATGATCCAACGGCTAAGATCTTTTTCTTTTTTCTCTGATTAATGTGGAAATTTCTAGTCCTCACAGTGAACGTGGTGCCTTCTTTCAAGACTGTTTTAATAATATAATAGATGGTCAAGCATTATAGTTTGTCCAATATGAGTACTAATGATGCAGAGAATTTTCATTTTTTCAGCACTATATGAATTTGTTAGGATGATGACTTTTGTTTTTTCAGATGACTTACAGTGTTTATATTCTGCAACACACACTCACCAGATGTTGACTGCATGACTGAAAACATACAATATTTTTCTTTAATTTTTCCATTGCATACTTCACAACTTGTTGATAATATATTCTCCTTTCAATTCTGCAGGGGTATACATCAGCACTGCTCAAATGAAGAATCAATGCATACTGCAGATAGAATAGAAGCACATATATAAATGGGACTACTTTTGGCTAGAGCAAATGCATCTGTATGATGCAGTAGTGTTAGCCACTCTGGTTCAGGACTTCAGGTATGTTGACAATCCTAATGTATGTATCTATGTCTATATAAAAGACAGAAGAAAATCAAATTACATGCTAATCTGCTATTTCTTGGCACACTCCATTAAATTTTCTGCTTGCATTGAAACTTCGATCTTAAATATTACTTCGATCTTAATGGAGTGTGCCAATAAATTGCAGGTTAGCATGTTCAGGTGATTGTTCCAGTGGAAATGATATTGTTCTTGTTTCCATTGTCCTTGACCTTGAGTAGAACTTTAAGGATTTTCAAGGAGCTTGGGAGCATACTAAAACATACCTGACCCGATGGCATGATGTTGTTAATAAGAGAATACAAGGTGGTAAACCACTAAGGAAACAAGGATAATCCTAATAATTCTTAGAACCAAAGGGCGAAAGCATCAGTTCTGGATTTCATTAGAAAAATGATACCAACATATTTGTAGAGTTCCAAGCTGAAGAGCAGTCCAGGTCCAAAATGCCACACATGAGATGACTTCATGGCATGCTAACCCAGAGTAAAAAGATTTGTAGACAGCAACCTATGCTTTTGGCACACAAATCTAAACAACCTAACATGCTCTCTGATTACTTCTCATACATAGGGTAGACTTCCTCCACTCCAAGCTCTGCCCCTTGCTCAATGTTAGGCTGGATATCTTCTTTTCTAAGTCTATTTAAAATGAAGGTGGGCTACCAAATACTTCAAAGGAAAAAGCATAAGTTTCCAACCCATGATTTGAGCATCAAAGCACGGTCATTATCAACAACATTCAAAGGAAGTAAGGAACTAATCATATTTTTGAAGTTATAATCCTCAAGCCGGTGATGCAATGACAAAGATTCAAAATGCCGGGGCATGGACTCTTTGGAACCATCGGAACCATTGCGTTTTTTATGGTATTGTCCCTAACCTTGGTGGTGTTCTTACCCTTGCTAGAGAAGAGCGCCGGCTGTGGAGTCCAGCAGGAGCTAAGGGTCTGTCCCCTTTGACAGCCCGTCTCGGTGGTTAGCTTAGTGCTACTCTTTTGGTCGTTTCCTTTTCTGTTTTTCGGGCGCGATTTTAATCTCTGAATTATGTGGGACTGTGTGGGGGCGTGTGTTGTAGGGCTCTAGCCCCTTTCTTTCTTCTTAATATAATGAAGCGCAGCTCTCCTGCGTTTTTGAGAAAAAAAGATTCAAAAAACTGGTGTAAATATAGATATCTGTAAATCACAATATCTTTTCCTCCATCTTGTCTGTCTTCCTTGAAAACTAGGGCATGGTTTCCTTGGAGGGCATAATTTTTGTAGTGTGATTTAAATGTTGTTCTGGAATTTAGGCCCAAGGCCCATGACTGGCCTTGTTAATTCTTGCTTTCTTCTAAATGCTTGAACAAGAATTGGACCCAATGTTTATATTCTTTTCATGAATTGGCCAGCCCATCCAAAAGTTCTAATTTTGAACATCTGGTCAATTGCTCCAACTGTTCAACCATGTGCCGCAAAATGTTTTGGATATTCTGTCTCTGAGATTTATCATTTCATGTCTGTTCGTAGGATGACCTAAGCAGTTAGCATATTTTTGGGCACACCTCTTAAGATTACACGATCTCTCAACCTCTCCCAGAATCTGAGTTTCCTTCTTTATCTTCATTAAATATTTGAGAAATATTGTTCTAG
This sequence comes from Oryza australiensis, assembly GCA_019925245.2. Classification (NCBI taxonomy): domain Eukaryota; kingdom Viridiplantae; phylum Streptophyta; class Magnoliopsida; order Poales; family Poaceae; genus Oryza; species Oryza australiensis. Next base: position 3,497,055 of record JAIFGZ020000540.1, on the reverse strand, counting down.
CAAGGTATCAATTTTCAGCAGCTGATCACCTTTGCTTTATGCATTCAAAGTCAACCATATCTGAATAGGCTTCTGCTCTAACAAACATTTATTTCATAGACAATTTTGCTCTACCAAGGGAACTCCTTTAAATAACTTGTCTAAAAGGCCTAACCTGAACCTTTGGATAGGCATTTCTTTTTAATAATGTCATACAAGCTTAGTCATCTTTGTGCAGGTCATGTCATTACGTACATGTTGTTAATATTTACATTGCTCTTGCCTATCATGAGAGGGACATGAATCACTATATTAATTAGTTGCTATTGCTTGAAAGTGGAACAACAGTAATGTAACAACTAAGGTTTTCTAATTGTTATTTTTTTTGACTGTCTGCTGAAAATAGGAGTTAGACAGGGACAGTGGTACAATTAATTACTAACAAAATGTTACAGTCATGATGTCAGTCTGCAAATATGAAAAAAAATATCTCTTGTTCTCTGCATGTTAGGTAGCACCCGTGATGCAATGACAAAGATTCATAGAAGCTTCCAATCCATATCGAGCCTACCATATCTTCAAGCCTTTATCATACCAGAGTGGCCTGGTGGGTGCACTAGAGGTTATAATATCTTTTTACTCCTTTCTCTTGTTAGGTGCCGGTTGTGATGCAATATCAAAGGTCTTAAGTATTTTTGGACCTGACCTACCTCGTTCTAGAAGGGGTTATTGCACTCTACATCATTGATGTTACTTAAGATCATATATGCCATCTTTCAGTTGCTCAAGCTGTGGTGTTAGGTAAAGCTATACTAGGCATTGCATCATATCCGCATGCCTCCACAATATCCCACCTACTTTAGTTTTTGGGTTTTGCACGGTCCTTCTCATGGGTAGAACCTTCACTAGACCTAACTCATCCTATGTAGTATGAATGTCAAACATCTTTAACCCTTTTCTTCTCTTTTGCTTTGTAAAGTAGATTTATTGATAAGTTTATGTGACTTTCAAGAGAAAAAGTTACCTGGGCACTTATGTGCCCACTCATGTCATGTATGCAGCATGTTGGAAAAGAGTGAGAGCAATTGGGCGTGCAGTCAAACCAGCTGGGCATTTTGCCTTGTTGTAGGGAGAATCTCATCAGTTGTTCTAGTGCTCTATAATGGAGTACACATGCATGCCTTCAGAGTACTCTAATAACTTTTTTTCTTGTATATATGTGCCTAATGTGCTATCCTGATCTTGCTTCTCTTAAAAAAAGTATTCTTTTCTTGCTATATTTTGCTACTTAATAACTACTATCTCAACGTTTTTGAAAAAAAAAAAGAAAGTTGTTCGCTGTATCTGTTGGGTTGGGAATGTGGAACATTGAAACTGTTAATTAGTGCATGCATTCCTGTACTTTTCCCATAGTGTAAGGTGTTCTCTGTAAATGTTACCTCTTGAATGTCTGGGCCCTTTGGATACTTAGCAATACAAGCTTGATTTGACAGAAACTAAGCCAGACAAGTCTTATTAGTGACCAAACTATGTATACATTACATATACATACCATATACCATTTGCACAATTTAAAATTTCTCAGATGTGTGTTATATCTCCTGATCTTATGAACTCCCACTTCAAAAGGTTTAACACTAAATTCACGAAAAGGTTTAACACTAAGGATGCAATGGCTCAATGATTTAGTACTCCCGGAACAAAAAAGTTTTAACAGTAAGGATATTGGATCCATGCTGATAGCCTGATAGGTTAGAATCTGGCTATCCTTAGGATGGGCTTTCTAATAACCATGCAAGCAATTGTTGTTTTCATTACTCAACAAACTAATTAAGTGCACATATCCTTTATTTGACTTGGGGAGAAATAGAACAAAATATGTTTATGATGTATTGATGTCTCAATCTTAGCATTTTTGTTAGACGTTCCTTGATATGCAGGTTACTACGATCTGATGTTTGCGCGTCTTGTAGTCCCTGTGGTTTCCTTTTTCAAGAAGGTACATCAAAACTAAAGGAATGGTAATCAATAGATTTGTCAAAGACCATGACTTTGGAAAGTAGATGGTACTTGGACGAGCATCTTCAGATGCTCCTGCAAGGTAGTTACTGTTCTCTCTAATAATTATCCTAGTATAAGGTACCTTAAAAACGAGCTGATGCAGACTGGACAATGGTACAGTAACTTGCAGAGTATTCTTACGCATGTATTGCATATGGTTTTTGTAGGTTATATATGCTTGCACGCGTGTGGTAATACTTCCTTTCCATACTCCTGGGCATGCACCATGTCTCCTACATTTTCTGAAGACTCCAACACTCCTACATAATCAGGTCTGTACACAATGCACCCACTTAGATACATGGGCAAGGGGACAAGATCTTAAGGGGATGATCATCATGGGCATGTGACTGCGATGTTACAATGGTTAGGCAGAAGGATAACATCACTTTTTATTCGCTTAACAAAAATATCAGCACACTCACCACCAGTCACCACTCACTAGCTAGCACGCGATGATTTATGGGTGACAGGATTTTAGACAAAGTGCATCAAAGTTTGCCTGCTTCGATCTTGGCCGTTCATTAGACGTTGGGTAGGCCGGAGCGATCCAACCCAGACCTCTCATTGGAAAAAAGAAGTTGTATAATGGAGCCGCTATGCTGGATTAAAGTTAATCGATAAGCCGTTGAATTCTTGTGCCGGCTATGACTAGGAAAGGTCTGGCTGTCATCAGTTTCAGCTTTTCTTAAGGGTATAGGAGCAGCTGCCTCTTCTTTCTTAGAAAATATAATTACGCGATTCCGGCACACACTGCATGCCACCTTTTCACATCCATTGCAGCTGAGCCTGAGCTAGTAGATCATTGACAAGGATAGTTGCAAACTGCGTTGCATCCACTGACCATTTGTGGGAAAGAAATTGGGAAGTAGGGAGGGGTCACTTGTGCTTCTAGAAGGTGACCCCACCACAAAAAACCAACAAATTCACCCAACAGCCATATCAAAAAACTCACCCGAGCCAGCCGAGAATGACGTCTGAAAGGGAGGTGCGAGAGGTGAGATGCGGTGGGGGACTAGAGCAATTGCCAAAAGCACAGGCCAGGAATTTGTGAAAAGAAGAAGACACCGGCTGCTGTCTTTTTGGGGTGATGTCATGTGGGCTACCAACCACCAACTACCATCGCCCAGTGCTTGCATCCAGCCATCCATTCCTAAGCCCTCTGTTTATCCTCTCCTTGTTCGTCCACAGCTAGCTACAGCCATCTTCGTCGTCTTCTCCTAAGTTGGTTCTTGTCATTTACACTGGCAAAGATTTGGATTTCTTGCGAATGCGGATTACGCTCAATTTGGGTGGTCCATAGCGCTGATGCATACTTAAATTTAATTGCAAGCTCCCTGGGGCATCATCCAAGATCTTGCGAGTGAGCCCCATGATCGTTGACCACTTTGATATAGCTGTCCAATCTGAATGATTCGGTTGCCATGGATACTTCCGTATGATTGGAACCGTAGGATGCTCGCTGTTAAATTCGGCTCTATCCAGGAGGAACCTAATGAATCATCATCAGCTAGGAATACGGGTGTGAGCCTCACGATTGTTTTGAACCACTGGTGGAAGGGTAAAAAAGGGGGAATACTTGGATGGAATTGTTTTTTCATCTGTTGTTACCTCTTGGTGATTGCTGACGGGGTAAGAAAAAGGATTCGCCCCACCATACGTTCAGGTGGTCAAATGAGAATAAACTCTCTAGCAGTCACTGATTTTGTTTTGTCTCATTTGCATTTACCCCATTTCCAGTTTTTAAGGAAGTTTTGCAAAAGACCCTGCCCTCTGAAATAACTATTCTTGTTGACAAAATAGAAACATTGGTTGGGAGAAGTTCATGCTTTTTAGATGACTTTGCTTTCCAGCAAGAACAAAAGGTAGCTATCAGTCTCTGGGTATTATATTGGTTGAGTTCGCAAGCGCTCACTGCCTCACATTGTCAAAAATTTGGAATCCCTGTCTATTTTGCAAGGTGCAAGTTTTCACAGACTTATCTCAACAAATCTGTCTCCAAGACTTTTGACAATTAGAATTCTTAGTTAATGCCGCAGTTTGCTGTTGGGCCAGATCTTGTGGGCCATAAGCGCAAGCGCTTAGACTAAACAAGACAAACCTACTCTTTCCACTTACGTTCTTTGGTTAAGCAAACGTTTAGCTTTGGCAGTTCTTTCAAATGAGCAGGTCTTTATATTTATATTTTCCTTTTAGGAGGAAAAAAAAGAGCAAATCTGTATTGCAGCAAGAACTAGTCGACTAAGCATCCCTATTTTACATTAGTTTTCTACAGACATCTTAGATCCAATTGATAGGATCTTGGGAATATTTTCTACCTCACGTGATTAAATTTCCATGGCGAAAATCGTTGAGATCTCGAGTAGAAACATTTTTTACATAAGGAACTACAGCGTAGGGTGAGGTGTTGGTCCTCTCCTATGAGTGCAGGTGTCACATGCATGGTTTGCCGTTGATACTGACTTTTACATAATTTCTATTTAGTTCGAGATGACGACTTATTATTTTTATATTGACTTTTTAAAGCTTAGTTCCTTTTTCATCTTACGTCTGCATAGAGAGGCTTACACGACACCTGCATATTAGATTTGGACATAGTTATTAAAAATATGCAAAATTAAATGATGAGAGATTATGGTTGGATGAGAAGTGAAGGTAGATGAGAAAATTGAATGACGAAGGGTTATGATTGGTTAAAAAGAAAATGTTGGTGGAGAAGTTGTTATATTTTGGAAAAAAATTCTAAAGGCTAAAAATAGTTATATTTTGAGACGAAGAAAACAATATATATCTGACTTTTATTAGATCTAGCTAATGATCTGGGTTAATGCGAGTTGTTACTAATATTGAACACAATCGAAGATCTGAAGTACAGCCTTCTGATATCTGAACTGTCTTTGCAACAGGCAGATATTATTATGGTATATAATGTTTGTAGCCGCTCGTATTTTCATCACACATTTTGAATGCAAACCAAAACCAGGGGAAAGGGTGAATCCTATTAATATGGGTAGGACATCGTGACATATGTAAACAAATGAAGAACTAACATCATTTTATTTGGTGCTTTGCTTTTGTTTTAAGATAAGTGAAGCATTATGGAATATAAAAAGGAAAAATATTGGAGCTTGGCAATTCCATCAGTACTGGCATTTTAACTTTTAGATATATGTAATCTAGGAATGACGCTAATCTACCTTTTGTTCAAAATATGGGGCTTAAGAATAAAATCTTTACTATTATGATTTTATCATGATTGACTAGAACGATGCACTATCACATTTCAACTCCTTTCACAAAAGGAATACCAATATTATACCTTGCTCTCCAACAAAAAGAGGAACTCTTTTACACTACCCTTATGTAGCAAACCCTTTTCATTAAGGGAAATTAACCGACAATCTTGTGTTAAAAAATATTTTGAGAAAGCTACTATGCGGTGGTTAAGAAATAGCATCTGTAGAACAGTTGTTTTAGCTTGTTTCGGAGGATTTTTCGCTCAAAATCGGAAAAATGTATGAAATTTCTGAATAAAGTTCTAAATGAACATTCCTCCGGTGGTTACATCTTCTATATATCAAATCAGTGCGTATTTATTTTCGCAGACACATATATCAACTATATAAGTTGAAATGGTTTCTAATTCTCTTGTATATTATGATCATCTTTGTCAGCTATGAGCTTCTCACTGTGGTACCTGACTCTTGTCAAGGTGTAGAAGGCACGGCACATCCTAGCCACTTAGGTAGCTATTTCCTCTGGTTTAGACAGCTGCACTCTTGGATAATATTACGGACAGGGCAGTGTTATATTATACTAGTAGGTTAAAACGTATGCATGCTTCTAGGGATAGTTTCAAATTGCTCCTGAATAGCTAAAACAAAGATTGCTCAAGGAAGATATATAGGTAGGATGAGACTAGAGTGATCAGTCAGGGAGACCACTGACATTATGCTTGTGCTTAATCCTCTGAACTCTTCAGAAAAGCCTGAAGCTAGCTTAGTTAAGTGCTAACTATAGCACTGATCCATGATTAAAATACTAATTACCCCCACCGGTTACCAGCACCCACCCAAGGGTTAAGGACAGATCACAAGCCAAGCTCCGACTATTAAGTCATTAACTAACCAAAAGCTCCTCAATCCATGCCCCCTCCTAGATGGCACTTTATCCCTTTCATTAACACCTCTCCCAACCCTTCTACCTACCTACCTAACCCCCCAAAAAAGAGAGAGCATCTCACATGCTCTCCATTCTCTCCCCTGATCTCCCTCTCTATCCACAAGACAAACCTTTTCTTTATTTTTCTTTTAAAAACTGTGCCTCCTTTTCTCACTAGCTGCTCATGTGATTGCAAACATTCATCACGAAACCTAACTTCCCATAAGAGCAAGTACAATAGCAGACTATAAACAAGCAGCTAGATGATTATGTGGAGGAGAGAAGAGAGAAGAGAGGAGAGAGAAGAGAAGAGAGGAGAGAAGCTGGCTATAGATTTGTAGCCAGTTGCAGCACAAACTCCAAGATAGAGTATGTATATGAGAGGTGAGACGGTATTAATGATGTAATATGTAACTATTGTATGAATTAGCTATTGATTGACTATAAAATTATTTGAAGCTAATAGTTGACTATACTATTGGACTTGCTCTAACCACCAGCGGCACCACAACCACAGCGTGCACCCTCCTTCACTTTCATCAGTATGTACCACTCACTCCTTGTACCTCCCTCATCTTTGGCCAATCAAGAGCATCTCCATATAAAAAGGAGACATAAAAACAAGTTGCAAAAGGGCTACTAGCTGCATGAGGGAAATAAAGTGTTTGGAAAGCTATGTGTTGAGTGATGCATTCTTATGAGGTCTCCAAAAGGGCATGTTTAGATCTAATGGTAGATCATCAACTACCTATGTCTTGCCCTAAAAAAATTAACTATATGAGTTAAAAGAAACTAGAGGAAGACAAGAAGGAAACAATAGCTAAAACTAGTTATGAACCATGTCACCCTGATGATCGATCAAGCATGATGATCACTCTGGCCGAGGCTGCAAATGAGAGTGGAAAAAAAAAAAGAAAGAGGGCACATTTCCTGATGAATATTACAAAGAGCTAAGCATGTGTGGCTGGGTTTTAATTGCTAGTTAAGTAGTGTAAATATATCTCTTCCCTCAACTTAATTACGTCATTGTTGTACTACTACTGTTGTGGTGGCCGCCTCCTAGCGGCGTGATGAATCTAAACATGTGCGTGCTGGCCTGCATGGATGGAGCGCCGCCGCGGCCGCAGCTGCACACCTCGCCGCCGTGGAGCCCGAGGCGGTTCAAGCACAGGCACACCGCCGCCGTCGCCGTCGTCGTCGTGGCATTGCCGGCGCGGCTCGCCGTCCCTAACGCCTCGTCCTCCACCTCCTGCTTCATCGGTTCGCTCGTCTGATCTTGCGGCTGGTAAGGAGCTAGGCTGATGGACAGGTTGAGATCGATGCCGAGGTGCCGCGGCGGCGTGGCGGAGCTGGGCTCGTCGTCGCTGCTGTGGCTGCAGGCCTCCGGCGAGTTGGAGAGGACGGCGAAGTGGTCAGGGTGGTGGCCGGCTGGCGTGGTGGCGAACCGCCGCGGCGCCTGGAGCTGTTGCTGCTGGTGGTCGGCAGCGGCATTGAGCGGGCGGTGCGTCTGCGGATCGACGCCGCGGGCGAGGAGCTTGCGCTTGATGTGCGTGTTCCAGTAGTTCTTGATCTCGTTGTCCGTCCTCCCCGGCAGCCTCCCGGCGATCAGCGACCACCTGCATATATATAGATATATTATTCATCCATCGACCGATCAGTAGTATGCCCTATTGATTCATCCATGGCGATGCCGCCATGATCGGATCACGTTTCTGATCTCTAGCTGATACAGTATTTCTTCTTTGCAGGTAGGCTTACTTGTTGCCGAGCAGCTCGTGGAGCTTGATGATGAGCTCGTCCTCCTCCTCGGTGAAGTTACCCCGCTTGAGGTCCGGCCTCAGGTAGTTGATCCACCGCAGCCGGCAGCTTTTCCCGCACCGCAGCAACCCTACACACAGGTACGCAAACACGTACCCTGGTCAGTTAGTCACCGTCAGCCTCGACGTCGATCGCCGGCACCATGCACCATGGTCGGCGTAGACATGATTTTGTACGTTGTGTATACCTGCGGCCTTGGGGAGCGACCTCCAGCATCCCTCGCCGTTGGCCTTGATGTAGGCGATGAGCCGCTGGTCCTCCTCCTTCGTCCAGGCTCCCTTGTTCGTGTGCGCCTTCTCGCAGCATGGGGACCTCCCCATGCTAGGCTACCTAGATGGCGCACACTATATATCTCTATCTATGTATATATAGATCGAGTCGAAAGAAAGCTCTCTTCTTGTTGACGACAAGAAGAAACACAGGAGGGAGGAAGAAGATGAAGATGAGCGGCCGGGCTGGTTGGTTTTGCTGGTTGCAGGTGATGCTTTGTGGGAGCTTTTTGTGAGCAAGGAGAGAGAGAGAGAGGAAGAGGAGGATGGTGGTTGGTTTTATACGAGGGAGAGGGAGAGGAGGGGAGGGCCCCATTGACCCGGATCCCTCTAGGCCATTTGACCGAGTTGGTGCGATGAGACGAGAGGAAGAGGAGGGAGGTGGGGTGAGTGGTTGCAAAGCCCCTCCCCCCGGGGCTGGATTTGGTAGCTAGGTATACTTCACTCCCAGTGCACCTCGTCCTATTCCCTTCCTTTTTCTGTGTGTCTGGTTTTGTAGTATTGTTTTTGCTTCCTTTTTTTTTCCTTTCCAATCCGATTTGTTTTTGGACATGGGATTGTTGGGTGTACCCGGTGATTGTACCAGAAGCGTGAGTTGGGCGCGTATAGGTAGGGGTTTTTTTTCTTGCCTCCGATTTGGTTGGTGTACTTGATGGTACATCTTTCTGAAATACTATATGTTTGCTGGTAGCAAAAAAAATGAATGATTTTAGTATGGCATCTACGGTGCTGTATAATTGTGTATAGAGACATGACTAAGATATATGTTATTTTTAGTAGTAGGATGACGATGATTCGTGCATGCCGTTCACTTGAATCGATCGGTGTTATTTATTTTTAGTGTATTGTTCGTCTACATGTCCTTAACATAATTTACATTTTGTGTGATGCATTATATATTTTTGAGTTGGGCTACTGTGTGGGCGCCGCACAGCCTTATCCCGTGTGGCATGACCGAATCTCTAATTTGAAAACTCAAATTGAAAATCCGAACCATTCAAATTGTTCTTAAATTTGAACGGATAATGTAGAATAATTTGAACGGTTCGGATTTTTAATTTGAGTTCTCAAATTAAAGATTCGGCCATTTTCACACGAGATGGGGATGTGCGGCGCGTCACAAGAAGTCCAACTTTGTTATTCCTCTTTTATCATTTTAGGTTGATTCTAGCATGCAAATGCCCAAGGTTTTCAATTGGTCCAAGGGATTGCTGTTGCTTGATGAAAGAAAAAGTCTGAGTTGGAAACAAACTTCAATGGCTCCCACACCCACTTCCACGTTAGTAGATTTTTTGGGGCACACATCAGCAGCACATGGCGATGCTTAATGGGTATAGAAAGTGTTTATTCCCTCACCCTGACTCAGACTACGTTGCTTCTCATTTTATTTTAATTTCTACTACACTCCCGTAATCTTTCTTTTTTTTTTCAGGCTCACCCACCGACATTTTTCTAGTACCCCACGCTAGCTCCCCCTCCTTTCTGAGATTCTAGAAAACCCAGCAGCATGTCTTTGTGTGTGTGATTGTGCAAGAAAGAAAGCAAAGAAAGGGAAAGGGTGAAGCAAGAAAGGGGGAGAATCTGATCAATTTGGTGAGCTACCCCCTCCTCCCTTCCCGCTCCCCATTCCCCTCCCTCTTGATATGGAGCAAGTTGTGCACTTGTTTAACCCACTACTTTATTCTTGATTGGTGTAGATGTTGCAAGATTAGGGTAGGCCGAGTATTCCATGTACTCACCCTCGTTGCATCGAAATTCGCACACCCAGCTGTTGCACCACAGAGCACTACCAGTACCATTACTATTGTGTTACCAACCACTCCCTTTATCCAAAAAAAATTAACTTTTATTTAGATTCATTCCCAAAAGTTGATTTTTTAAGAATAGAGAGCGCATATTAATAGCTAATGGTGTGTCACTCGTTATGATCAATTTCATGGCTATTTTGTTTGTTGTTTTGTTAACTTTGAATAGTGATACAGTCATGATGTTGGCAGCGCTATTCGAACTAGTCTTGCTGAATTATTTGAATTCTAAAGAGGAAGGTTGGATTGCTTCCATTCCCATGAGGACATCCTGGAGTCTTGAGTCTTGACTGGACAAAATACAGGTACCCCTAGTAGACTAAGCTCGGGTGTTCATGTTCAAACAAAAGAAATATTTTAATGGTTTAATCTCGAACATAAGAAATATTTTAATGGTTTAATCTCCAATGATGTATCCTTAAGAATTGTAAACTCATTCGGGGTTTGGTGGTGACATTGATTCCAGTGCTAAAGAATATTTTTCGTGGTACTCCGGTCCAGTCAGCTGCCCCCATTGTGGTGCCATGAAACATCACTCTTTGCATTCTTTCTGTTGCATGAGTCCAAAGATAATACCACCAGATATACTACAGTTAAAAGTGCTTATCTACTCCATTAAAAAGAGAAGTGGTACTGCAAGCATGGTATCCAAAGCGATCAATAAGACAATAACAATCCTGAAAGATTGTTTTCATAGCAGGTGCTTTCAGAGTTCCTGTCATTTGCTCTGGCATGCAAGCATTTTTCCCTAGCAGCATATAATAACTAGTATTCAGCATGAAAACTGCATGTGTGTTGATGTAAACACTTCACCCTATATATATGTCACATTCATCCATGTTTCTTCATTTGTGGTGCAGATAAGAAATGCTCCAAAAGAGAGTGGTGGGAGCTGATGCAGATCTACTGAGAAGAAGAGGCAGAGGCAATGGATGGAGATTGGAGAGGGAGGGAAGGCTCCTGGCCTTGGCCTTTGCATGTGGAGCATGGAAAAGTGGGTAGCTAGGGAATTGATTGGTGGAAATAACTCCCAGAGGTTAGGTTAGTTTTCTCCTCCTTGTTGGGTGCTGGCAGCTGAGTGGCCAGTCCCCATAGTACAGAGATCTGGTATCTTTGTCAAGGCCAGGAAGCCTTAAATGCACCCATCAACTACCACTCATGCTCTCCTCCCCTACACCATCCAATCCACTGCATGAGTTGAGTGACCAGACCAACCAGCCCCCTACAAACACCAGGCCACACACACACACACACACACAGCTGAGTATAGTGAGCAGGAGGCAGGACCTCCTCATCAGTAATGGCACCCTCTTTTCCCTCCATGAAACTGCCATGGACCCGGTCCTCATGCACTACCAGCAAGTTTTATATGGGAGATGGATCCTTCCTTGGCTACTCATCAGTTAAAATGTAACAAATAGTACAACATATCATCTATAATACATAAACTCTACTATTTTTTATTAGTTTACTCTTACATCATTTTGTATTTTTCTTGGAGATTGTGTGGAGGTTACCCTTAAATAAGGGGTGCCTCATCCTCTCTCTCATAACTTCTTTCCTCCACCTTATCATCTAATCTTCTTATGTAACAAATTTAGAGACAACATCTAAGATATTATATTAATTATATTATAGTGCTCGCTCTACAACATCAGATGTTATTACTGCTGCTGCTTCGATTCATCATGATACTCCCTTCCTCCCAATATAGTTTGTCATTTGTTTAGTGTAGATTAAGCCTTAGAAAAAAATATTATAGTGCCTCTCTTATTGAATGGTGTATGGTTAAAAGTGGGAGGGTGATTAAGGGTAGAATAGGATGAAATTTGAGTGGGAGATGATTGATGGGATACGTAGTACTCTAAAGTGACATTTTCTTTTAAATTTGAACAAAGATTACTATTTTGGGTTGGAGGAGTATTTGTTTATCGTATTGGATTATCTGTTGTTCCATTATTTTTTTTGCTCTTTACCCTTAACTAAATGCTTTGAAAGAGGTTAGGCGATTATATTATACAGAGTGCATTTCTATAGGGGGTATACATTGTCTTTTATCATTATTTTTTCTTGTATATATTTGTAGTCTATGGAGCAATATTGCAAAATGAAGATAGTAACATGCAGTTGGTGCTAGTACTTGCACTAGCTAGGCTGTGTTATTGCATCCTTGGCTAATGTCTCTGAATTGCGGGTGGCCGGGTCCCTTTTTATCAATCTAAGTGCAATTGTTCAACAGTCGCAGATTGTCACACCATGGATCTAGGAGGCGAAACGGTAGGCAAAATGTTAATCTTTTCTATGCCATTAATTTGATATTTGCAAGATGTCACATTGCTAGAATTATATTGCTTTTTGAAACTTCAGTAACAGAGTCCTTTGAATCGCAGGAATAAAATTTTTGACATGAATATAAATACAAAATAGAGGATTAAAAAATATATAGAAATGATCATTTGATTCGACCACAGGAAAAGCACACGATTTGGCTAAGAGAAGATAGATTCAAAAGAAAAAAATCAAAGGTTAGAGCTTTTGCTAAGTTTTCTCTAAAATTTTTAGGATCGTCTATTTCATAAGAGTTTCAAAGGATGAGATATGATTTAATATTTTATCTCAAAGGTCTTCATTGGAAAACTTTTATAGGATTAAAATCCTTCAAAATTTTTATGTTTTTTTACCGATCAAAAGGGGCCCTTACTATTGCCACGCGGTTGTATGGAGCCGAGGATGCAGTAGACCTGGTGTACCCATGGGGCATTCCTAGGAAGGGAAGCCAAGAGGAGAAAGGAAAGGGAAGAGAAGAGATGGCAGCAGGAGGTTGCAGCTGGTGGTGTAATAATAAAGGTGTGTTAATGAATGAGATGAGATGCTGCTGAGCTACTACCCTCCCTCCATACACCTTGGGCCAAATCCAACAAGAGGTAGGTAGCATCTGCTTCAATAAATTGGCTTACCTGCACCCTGTACTGCACCTGCTGCTGTTATACCAATTCCATCTCTCTAAATAAATCTGGACTAGTACAAGTACTACTAGAGTTGTAGTGTAGGAGTAAGAGCCTAGGAGGCAATAAGAAGGTGCAAGGCTAACCCAATTTTGGGGATTGGTTTCCTTTAGTTTGTCGAATTCACAAGAGTTTCACCAATCAACAATAGTGTAACCAGTAAAGTCATGCCTTGAAGTATCTTGCTATGTCATGAAAATTTGTCTTTTTGGACATTGATGCAAGGCTGCTTGGAAGCTGTTCTTTTAAGCTATGGGTTATAAGCTAACCGATGCAATAGAAAATAATTTTAAAGTGATACTTGCACATCTATTCTTAGCATTAAAAAAATACCAAATAACTAAAACAACAAAAAAACCCCTAAAATTATAATCATAAAATCACTTGCAAACAAGCAGGCCATAATCTTTAAGTTACAATTATAACTTTTAATTTCCCTTGATGTGTTATTAGTAAGACTTGGTAAAACTATAATAATATCAGGAGAATTACTTCTTAACAAGATAGTCATGCAAGATCTTTGAAAATTTGTCCAAAAACATGTCCAAAACCCGCTTCCCATCATTTATATTTTTGTTTATAAGTTATTGTCAAAATTTAAATTTTAAAACTTTAAATTTTGTGAGTTTTATCATAGTTTATTGTTTAGTATTGGTTTTTAAATCATAGATAACATAGCAGAAAAATTTATCTATAAATTATCTTTAGCTGTCTATATTATATCGTTTATATTTTATCAGCTGTACACTAACCGATCTGCCTAACCTGAAGCAACGACTCGACAACCATCTTGATCAAGCGATCACCAACGAGTATCCTTGAGCAATTCCATGACATCTCCCGTTCTTTTTTAATTAATTAAGATATATATATTCAATTTCGATTTTATTAGCACATATTTTAAACTGTTGAATAATATATTTTATTCAAAAACTTTCTATACAAAGGGTACTCTAAAATATCAAATAAATTTATTTTTAAATTTATAGCAATTAAAACTCAATAAATTATACAGAAGCTACCTTAAAATATCAACTAAATTTATTTTTAAATTTACAGTAATTAAAACTCAATGAATTATATAGCTTTTTTATTTTATATGCCGTATTTAATTTGCGTCATCATCAGTCTCAAAACCGGTCCACAAGTCTTCCAAAATCCAGAAAAATAACCAGATCAGGAACGACTTGGCCGTTCCGTTCAGGCCGGTCAATGCAGCATCACATTCACAAGACGATGCAACAGTAACAAAAGAGCAGTTGGTGCACAACTTTTCAAGCGATGTCCCCATTCCACCGGAAAGTTTTCCCTGGCTGACACAACGAAATTTTACTCTTTCCGTTTTTTCCTCTTCGTTGTCAGACACGTCACCAGTGAAATTAAATATAAACATCTCCCTTGTTGTATCTAAAAAAGAGTACGGTGTTGGTGACCCCCGAGTCAAGAGATGGACTAGCCGTAGAAACTGTAGGAAAAAAGAAAGGCACAACACTAACTTGAGACCAAGATGACTCGTTCACCCTTTGTAACTCTGGGCGTTCGGGTTACCCGATTATTTCGGGTCGGGAAATTTGGGTTTTGAGAAATTTAGGTAATGAGAATTGTTACCCGATAACAACCTAAAAAAACACTACCCGCAAAATTGGGTACCCGTAATTTCGGGTTCGGGTTCGGGTATACCCAATTTATCCGAAATATATAAAATCACAGTATCCACTCAAACAACACAACTTTTGTATAGAAATAGAACTGGACTAATTAATAAGTAACAACTGATACTTTTAAGTTTTGAAGCAACTGTAGGGGGCCAACACAACTCATACTTAAACAGTATGACACATTCACAAAGAAAGACACGAGTACTTGAGTCGATAAGATACAAAAGCAAATTCAAGTATTCAACAGTTTAAGGCATCAAGCCGATGCCTGCCATCACACAAATAAGAATAAAAGGATGGTTCAGAGTCCATATGCCAGTGTCGTCCATACTCCAGTTAGCGGACGGGCACAGGACTATAGGTAGTTCGGGTACCGCGTGATGTTACCCGAATTACCCAAATTAAATTCGGGTAATAGTATTCACTACTCGATCTAGACTTCAGGTACTGCGGGTTCAGGTTTTTCGGGTCTGGGTCTGGGTTTTTTGGGTTCGGGTAGCGGGTAACGGGTAATATGCCCAGAGTTAACCCTTTGTATTTAATCAGCACCGTTTCTTTCATGAATCATGATGTAATGGCGTGCCCTAATTAGCTACTCTAGTTTTCCCGCCAGGAATCATGCGCGCACATAAGCGAGGAGTTATTTTGTGGGAAAAGTTTATATTTCTGCACTAGATACACACAGCCTAATTATTCGAATGAAGCTTTAAAACATAATAAACTCTGAGAGAAAGCACTGATAGGTATATAAAAGACTATCGCCGTAAAACTGCATATTTATTTCAAACCAAGATATATATAAAAAGAATCACATATTTAATATCAAACTTATTATAACCTTATTTTTTGGGTAGATTCGATAGGATATATCTATAAATTTACAGTGTTAATGATTAAATGGTTAAATATGTAGTTTTATGATATTTTAATATAAAACTAACTATGGTTCTCTATCGTTTTAAAGTGATGAAATACAAACGAAAGGTGATACGTAGTAGATATCTACTTGTTTATAGGGGATAAATTAAATAGTAAGTGGTCTATAAATAATACATTAGAACTTCAAAAGGATTTCTTTGAAAAAATCGTATTTGTAGGAAACGTGGAGCAAATATTTCATGGCGGCAATAATTAGGTGAGGATAATCTAAAAATAACACTACCTAAGATGATCTACTACTTCAAAAATAGTAATATGGTAATAATCTCCCCTTTACCATCTTATGTAGTACCAACAATAAAATTCTCTAAATTGAACCATCCATCCGTGAGGCTGTGTTTAGATCCTGAAATTTTTTTTCCAAAATATCATATCAATGCTTTGGACACATATTTGAAGTATTAAACATAGACTAATAAAAAAACAAATTACAGAATCCGTATATAAACGACGAGACTAATTTATTAAGCCTAATTAATCCATCATTAGTACAAACTTACTGTAGCACTTTATTGCCAAATCATAGTATAATTAGGCTTAAAAGATTCGTCTCGTAAATTACATGTAATCTGTATACATTAATTATTTTTTAAGTCTATATTTAATATTTTATTTATATGTCTAAACTTTCGATGTGACGGGGCGTGATGCGATTGCATGCAGCGTACGGTTACTGGCATTGACGCCCCCCATTTTTTGTCAATTGGAAGCTTTGAATCGAAACTCATCTACCATTGACGATTCCGGCTACTAATCCTTAATAACAACAAGAACCCTAGACCAGATGACACTATCTGTACGATCGATCATGCCGTCCGTACATTTCGAAAAGACAGCCATCGAGAAAACGCAGGTAAAAAACGATCGAATTAAAGTACCATCACCAGTACGGCAGATTTAAATTTTGACTTGATCAATATCAAATCGAACCGAGAAAACGAAGCGTTTCCGTGATTTCGTCGTCGTGGGTTGGTACGTACTACTGGTCATGCATGCATGTAGATCAGTTTTGTCAGGAATTTTACGCTTAGTGGTTGCTTAATAATTCTAAATCAACAATTAAATGCTTTGTCTAATGACCTTTTGTTTAATTTTGGTGTTTACACCTCGTTTGGTCGATCCAGCTGAAGATGTATATTTAGATTGATTATTTGAGCCTAGCTTATACTCCCATCGAACGGCCTCGTTCAATTTTTTTCCATCTCAACCGTCCTTCTACCTTGCATCACTTATTTTTAAATAAGGAATATCATAATTTTTTTAATCAATCTTAAATTTTCTAAAAACTTATAGAGGTGTTAATTTATATTTTGGAATAAAGAAAATATGTTGATCTGATCTTCCTTTTATTAATTCTCTCTCACTGGTAGACTTTAGCAGCCACTATAATAATTGATAAATATTTTATTCTTTGTTTTCTTACTTTTCTCTGTCACTCGTAGACTTTAATTACCCCCTCGGCCTCTTCTGACATGTACGTCGAGTGTCAGTAAAAGTGTTTACTGATAGTCAACTTCCTTGATAGATTAGCTAGAGTGCTCCCATATGAATGGTGTGAGATGTACTTGTAATTTAATTTTCATTGATTCCCAAAAATTTCCTTCTGGCGTGGCGGTGAGATGTGGAAAATTGGTTTACTTAAGCATTAAGCTATACACATTCATAAAGTTGTTTCTCGATCTATTTATTCATCGTCTATTTTGATTCAATTAAGTAGTGGACGTGTGATGGACCGAGACAAACATCGTGAACAAAAGAAGCGTGCTACATGGATGATCTTGTCAAACATCCAAGACATCTTTTAGAAATGACAACTTAGCTAGATTTGTGCAAGATAATAATCCTTTAGGGATTCTTGATGAAAGTGTTCATAGTTATTAATGATGTAAGTACATAGCATGTTCGTAGATATCTATATTCATAGTGAGAAGTTGATTTTTTATGGGATGGAGAAAATAGTTGGTAAGAGAATTGAGAAGGTGAGAGAGAAATTAACCAACTTATGGAAAACAATTAAATAAATATAGTATTGGGATCAACCAAAGTGATTTCACATCAGAAAATCAGAGGAAAATGAACAGAGATAAGAGATAAAAGTAAGAGAAAGCGATGAACTCCGCCTCACCGGCGGCCCTCTGATAGCCAGCATGATGGTTTCTAAGTAAGTTTTACCCTTTTTTATGAATTCTTTGGTAGATCTTTATTATATGTAAGTTAGTTTTGTCTTCTACGATGTTGATAGAGTTAATTTTTTTAAGAGTATTTTGTCTTTTTTTCTCTTTGTTGGTGGCTATTATTTGGGAGGTCTTCTATAAAGACACAGCAAGTTTTATCTATTGGGTTGTCAATGATTTAGTTAGTGTCGTTAATTTTAGAGTCCGGATCACTAATTTACTCGATAACACTGGTTTAAAAGTACTATCAGAAGAATACAAATGGTGGTCGAAGCTCCTTCATATAACTTTTGCGTATGCCGGAATCACATCTCTCGCGACGCTTCAAGATTTGGAGTTTCTTAGCTCTATTTTATTTTTTTTGGCTCTTATATGTCTCCTTATACCAAATGGTTAAAATAATTTCTTTTATTTAATTCAATTTGCCCTGTTTCAGAAAAAAAAGCAGAGAAAGTGACGATGAAATTTATTTTTTTGGCATCGTTTGTAATATTATTGTAATTGTAAGGTCAGTTTTTGTAATAATATAGCTATGATATGCAATATAAATTTATGATAGACTTTACATGGTGGGTGTCATTGTGTATTCCCTAGCAAACAAACATAATACACTTATAGGTCGTTGTACTAGGCATAATTAACCAAGAAATCATCAATTGGTTGGAGATAATTAAGAGAGCGAGGCCCCCACTTACTATATATGCATTGATTTTGTTGAAAACATTTTAGTTTTCTTAATAAGTACGAAATATTATTGTAATCTAAACGGACCCAGCTGATATAATGTTTGAAAGTTGAAACCTTACCCGTAAGTCCGTAACATGGTACAGTTTGCATCGTACGGTTTTGGACAGTGATTTTTTTGCCTTATCAAACGGGCCATGTACAGCATGCGGCTTTATATTGTCGTTGAAACACCAGTTTATTTGACATGAGCTTGCGTTAATTAGGTTTTGGTCCCCAAAACAAACACAAGACAACACAACGGAATTAGTAAAACATCCATCAGTCATGTACTCGTGTTATGTAAGAACGAAGATATTGTAATCGATGGATGTGCTATATCTAAAAAAAATAAATTTAATGTCTAACACGTGTACACCCTGAAAATCCTTTAACTGAATGGTATCCATTTTGTGAGTAATGTTTAATCAAATAATTAATGGCCATACAAACGTATGTACACAGCTTCACCGTAGATGGGGACAAGCTGGGAGCATATATTGGACGTACTGACAACCATTCCAACTGATAAATGGACAAGGAGATATTTATAACTAAGCTGAGGTAGTTTTCATGCCTCAGGACAAAAATAAAAGGCCAGCAACTATAGCTAGGCTAACCCACTAATTAACACTGATGGCTCACCTAATACTGCACAATCCAATCTACTACCAAATTTAATCTTGGAGATGCTTTTTGGTCCTTTTGTTTCATCATTTTTGTTTTGAAGCAACTTTTCCAACTCCAAGGTGGTCCTTTTGGTTCCTTGTGTTCTAGAAGCCCTGTGGTGTGTACCTACCTACCTACCTACCAACTTCCCCTTATTTGGTACCTAAACTAACCAACATGGATACTGTTGGCTAATAGTCTACTGATCAATCAATTGATGTATACCATTACAAAGATTGTGTAATAGATTATGTGGGCATCAGCCATTTTGGCTACCTATGGTAGGAGTGTACTAGATCTCTTAATTAGTTTTCATCTAACCAATAGATACATAGTAATTCTTTTTTTCTTCTTCTTAAATTAACTACCAACACCACTCTCTAACTGGAAGTGGCACAGAAGAGTAGATGAAAGATGGCTAGAAGTAGAAGTAGTAGGTTTCTTGTGAGATTACAGAAAACTATCATGACTTGACATGGCTATAATAATGTATTAGTAGTAATAGGGAGATTAAGGTAGAGCAAGTTAAAAGAACAAGCTAGAACAACATCTGCGTACAGGTCGTCCATGTGCCATGTTGTTATTCTCTGAACACGACAGAAACACAAATTTTCTACCCCACTTTAATTAGTTTTCTGGCATCAAAACAGCACTCATGCACATTGATTTGTTCAACATGGAAAGAAGGATCAATAAACAAATAACGCCGGGGGCTTCTGTTCCTTGCAGGCCATTACGTTGCTTTACGTAGTATTACCGGTAAACCAGGGAAGAACTTTCTCCATGACACGCCATCAGAAAATGTTGTTTTCATCGCTTGTAATTTTGCCCCCCAGAATCTCTCTGTTCAGACAACATCGCAGGAAGAATACTCATCTCATCATTGACATGTATACTACTTTTCCATGTTTGACACTTCACAAAGTACTAAAATTATGTAGTACTCCGTACTACTAGTACTACTTTAATTTGTTATTTGTCAATGTATTCTGATAAGTAGTGCAGTAACATCTGCAAACCATGGATATTGGATTTAGTATTTCATTTACTCCCATTTTTCCAATGAACGGCAATGTTGATTGAGCATAGCCATAGAGACTTCAACCATGACCTTTTTTTTCCCAAAGAGTTTACACTATGAATCCTCCGCGCTGTTATAAAAGTGAATCCAACAATATGACTTGTGTACCAACAAAACATAACTCTGAACCAATGTAAAAGTAGTATTGGTCAAAGTTGTGATAGGAGAGTTAACGATGTTATTAGCACTAAATTTCCAGTAAGCACACTTTCAGAGAAATATTAAGAGCAACAACATTGCGTGCAAGGCGAGAGATCAATTGAGAGACGAGAGATTATGCTGGCTTGTGTATGTTTGAGAGATCAAGGTGAAGAGTTGTGACAGTTGAGAGCGAGACGCTCTGAAGAAACGCGTGAGGGAATTAATGCATGTGGCCAGAATCTACACGTTCACACTTGAACAGCAGTGTCGAGCTTGTCGCCGAACCTTGCACGTTAAGATCGACACGGAATTGACAGGTACGGAATAATGATAATAGTGTCCTACTACCACCATTTTCCTACTGATTTTGATAGCAACCGATGCGCCACCAATGGAGCAACCACCAGTTACCATCTGCTTACCACATAAGGGGAAAGCGAGAACGTTAACATATTTTCTTTGCCTTAAAATATAACGATTTCTAACCCTTACAATTTGACTCAAAATATAACAACTTTTTAATTAATATTCTTTTCCTAACCAATCACAATTCTTCATCATTCATTTTTCATTTTTTCTATCTGCATCCACTTCTTAACCAATTACAACATTTTTTATTTAATTTTATTCTTTTTTTAATAATTATGTTCAACCTTAAAACATCTTATATACTCAGAGAAAGAGTAGTACATACTATACTATACCTTGCAAGCAAAAGCCGGCAGCGACCACAGCTCCATCCATGCAGAAGAACCAGTAGGCTATTATAGTTATAGTATGTAGTACTCGGTCTCTAACAATATAATTTACTTACCTTTTTATTTTCAAATTCAAAGTAAAAACCTGTTAACGGTAAAATTTGACAATTTTTATTAGCCAAAACCGAGTCAAAGATTAAATTTACGTCATGATTTTACTAGATTCGGTTGATAAGTTTATCTAAAAAACGAAAGGTTACTTTAGTTTCTATTTTTGCTAGAGTCCTAAGCCAATAAAATTATGTTAGAATCGAACTCGGATAATTTTCTTTTAGCCGATTATAATCGTGTGTGAGTCGGAGTTGTAATAGTAGTTTCTTTAGAGACAGAGTCATGTGTTAATCCGATCATAACAAAGTCGGAATTAATTTAACCTATGAGCATAAATATGTATACTCAGTGTCTTTGTAAAATAACAATGGACCCTAGTTTTTTTAGGTTTTCAACAAGTTCTTGTTTTTAGTTCAGGCTACATAGATTTCAATCTCCAGTGAGAAAATAAGTCCAGTCAACTTGTATCGGCCAAGTTATTACTTCCTTTGTTCAGTCCGATATACTGATTGTTTTTTACTCACGTCACATATCTGATATATCGTCCCTTGTGGAGATCGTTTCCTACGCTTGTTGCGTTATATCAATCATCTTACATAAATATATCAAATATTTAAATCTACTAATCTTATTATTGATCTTGCACTGACTCAGTTAGGTCCGATCTGTTAAAAACGTGGTTTGTTTAGTAAATTTAATTCAATATGATATTTTTATATAAGGTTGTATCAGAGTTGTAGCCAATACATTGTCTATTTATTATCGAGAAAACAATTATATATCGGCTATTAACCTGATTTATATAATCTTAAATCTATCTAATCTTCGCTACTAGCAGCTAAATACTGTCTCAATTAAGTCTGATCTATCATAGATGATGACAATAAAGAATCAATTAAGTCTGATCTATCATAGATGATGACAATAAAGAAAAAAATAGGTTTCTCATTGTATAATACTTGATCCTAAAGCGATAGTGGTTATTGTTGAAATTACTGATGTGCTTACTACGATTTCGTGCATCGGTTAATAATTTAGAGTATATAATTGCTCATTAATTGTTTTTATTTGGTCTTAATCTCATACTGTCTATCTCATACTGTCTTGTCTCGATTAAGTTCGATATATCAAGATTCAAAATAATAAAGATAATTTGCTGACAATTATATTAAACCTAAATTATGTCACTGTATAATTTTGCATATTTTAACATATTTCTTTTATTATAGCCAATTCCTGATTAGCATTGACTAGACAACGTAATATCTTATCGACCAGACAGCCGATTGACCATCATAATTAATCGTAATTTAATATTTTAAAATCGTAATTTAATATTTTAATAGAACCTACACTGAAGTAAAAACCACCGTGTAAACAACAGATTTCATGTCAACAAAACCGCTACCACCCAATTATCGGAACCGACTGAAACCGGTAAAAAAACAATGACTTTTGATCAAAGCCATACGAAAACAGGGCTAAAACAATAGGTTTTAAAAAAAACAATCAGTTTTTATGAAAACCAGCCGGTCGGTCGGTTTTGTGAACCCTGATCAGAATAATATTTATCCAACAAGGTGTAGGAAGTATACGGCAAAAGAAATTATATTTACAGAGAGAGAACTAGTGTGATACAGGGTGTACAAATATGTACGGGATGTATATACATACATACATTCATATTAACAGACACCCACGCCCCTACAAAACTCGCTTCATCCTGTCCTGATCTTCCAAGCTCCCTATAAATATCCCATGGTAATTACAGGCGCAAAAACAGGGTTGATCTGAATATCTTTTTTGCCTGATACTGTGTTCTGCAAGCTCGAACCTTGAAAAGCCCACGAGAAATCGGGCTGGTAGGTTGATGCTGCTGCCATCCCAGGGTTCCTGACCAGGGTCCAGGATGATCTGGTCCAACAGCTTGATAAAACATTCTGAATGACTCTTCACCAGCATGAGCTCACTCTCTCATATCCCTAAATCAAAGGGGGAAGGCTTATCCCTGATGCTTGCTTAGTTCCCAAAGGTTCTCTGTGGGGATTGTTCTTTCTTGAGTCTCCAGAGTTCGGTAAGCTTGTGCTTCGATTGCATCGAGATCAAGGCTCTCGAAGAAATCATCGTCGTCCCAAACGAAGTTGTTGACTTCAGCATTGATGTGTGAGGAAGGTTGTGGTGCTGGTTCCGGTTCCGGTTCAAGGTTTATAACAGGGATGGAGGCAGCTTGTTGGAAGCTTAGCTTCCTCTTTCTGCAGTCTAATGTAGTGGATGATTCACCATGGGCTAGACTTGTTTCACCTTGTTCCTTTCCTGAGCTGGCTCTCTCCACGAAGCTTTGCTGGTCCCCTAGAGGACTAGGGCCAACGGTATGATGTGGTTGATGGATCCCTTGTGGAGTCTCAATAGAATCGTGGAAGTTCTCTGAAGAACAGCTCGCACTCGCACTTCCGCTTCTTGAAGCAGAATTGTCAGGGACATCTTGGTACCTTGAGGGAAGCACTATTGGGGTCTGAGTAAGCAGCGATCGCCTGCAAGAACATCAAATGGAAATTGAGTTTCGAAGTTTCTTTCTGCAAATTTTATCAGAAGTACAGAAACATGAACACAGGCCACAGTGATGCCCATATCTATACAAAAATCTTGGCAACTGATGAACTGAAAAAGGATAATGCTCACTGCACATTTATCTGGTTCCGAGTTTCCAACATGACTGATGTCAAACAACTTCTTACAGGTAAGATAAGCTAGCTTGTGTCATAATAGTCAAATTGTCATTAGGTATTCAATGTACAAAATTTTGAATAAATTTATAAAAATGTTACAACTTCAGAACTTCTAGGTGAACATAGAAATGCTGCTAGTTTTTTGCATTATGTACCGAGTAGGTTATTCAAAATAATCTAATCGCAGATGCACCCAAAGCCCAACTGTACAGCTCCACTACAACCAATCAGTTGTAAAGCAATACTGTAATTTGGGACTGTACTGATGACTTTACAGATATCGAGCCATGCAAAGTTGGAACATATTGAGCCATGAAGAGTTGAAACTGTAACTGCACAAGTGACGTGTCGAACAGCACCTTTTGGGGGTAGAAAGAACGACACAAGCAGGACTGTTCAAAACAAACACATGGCTTGAAAGAAAAAAGAGTTGTTTGATCATCAAGTAATACCTGTAGAAGGCCATCATGTCACCACTGTTTTCACCACGATGTACGCTTTGGGTAAATTGGCCCGTAGGAGTAGCCTGGTCATTAATAAAACTGTCTTCATATTTATCTGCACTATGATCATTATCCTCATCCGCTGAAACATCAGCATCTTCAGACACCCTAATACATGTAAGCCATTTATAATAAATTAATCTAAACAATGATTCATATTGATAAGCTCTACTAATAGTAATAACAGGGCCAGCTTTAGTTTGTTTGCTAAATATTATATAAAAAGATTTTAGAAATCATACTCAGCTTCATCATCAATAAACGTATCCAGACGCCTCTTGGCCCTCCTTTTGTTTCCTAGATTTGGAATCAAAAGGAATCTATCAAATATATGCACAAAAAGAAGAAAGATTTGAAAGTTGTGATTATAATAAAAGGTTAACAATTACACGAAAGAGGCTCAACTCACTAATAGTGTGTAAGGTTTAACATACTTTTGGTAGCAAAATTGCGGTTTCCTCCAGCAGTAATATCATATCTGTCATCCAAAGACATGGAGGAAACTCTTTTGATCTTGTCAGCATATTTGCAAAGTCTTCTGTACTTGGGTGCTTCCTGGACTGACCCTGATGTGTCCCCTCCTGACCTAAGCTGCCAATCATCAGAGAAACTATCACATAGTAGATTTGCCGTTGGAGTATGAGCAGCAGGACTATGTATTTTCACATTTGATGGATGCGTCCGCTCTTGTTTGTTTGCTTGAGTCTGATCTAGGGCATTCTCTCCTGGTGGAACAGCAAGTCCGGAGATCTCAGCAAAAAAATGCCCTTTTCCCTCAAAGTTCAGAGGTCCATTTCTAGATTTCAGCTCATTGGCCTGAGCTCCCTCACTGTGTGACTTTGAAAAATCAACCTTTTTCTGCACAAAATCAGCATTTGCAGCACTGTCTGCCTCTAACTGTTTGTGGCCAACTTCAAGCATCGGAGACTCAGGAACAATTCCTTCTTCAATATAATATGTTAGTCTTGGACTGAGCTCCATATCTTCTTGACCTGACAGACCTGGGCTCACTAGTTTAGAATTGCAGGGTGTGTGGCATATTTCTTTTGGACTTACCAATGTTTTAGGAGGTGGAGTTCCAAGTACATGTCTGTCATCCGTGCGGCCATATTTTTCAGTGTATTCAGGTGAATGGGGAGCTAAACCGAACTCACCTGTAAGGATAGGTTTACTTGAATAAGCAACACCTGCAAGGCACTCGAATTCAACCGTTGGTCTACTGATATCAGCAGCCAATTTGAGGGACGTGGTCTTGTTCTGGACCTTTTGGTGCCAATTTACATTCCTGGCATCCTTATGGAATTCAGATGTCCTCGGTAGAGCAGGTACAAAGGTGATTGAGACATAACCGCTAACATCCACGGCTACATAATCTCCACTGAAGAAAGAGTGGACAGGATATTTCTTAATAGGGGAACTTGGTACAAGAATTTTATTCCATGCAGCTTCACCGGATGAAGCTTCCAAACCACAAGATTCCTGAGGAATTGCCTCTTTCGAATTACCTATAAATGGTTCACAGGTTTAGAATGTCATATATCAATCAGAAAAGGCAAGCTTAAAACACCGCATGCACAATAATAAGCTGAGTGAATAAACAAATTTTTTTACAGGTCGGCCAAAGGATTAGGCCAACCAGATTTCATTAAGATGGATGGAATTTACAGATTACATGGTATCGACAGAATGCTGTCGAAGGTGGAAGAGGACCAACCACCCAAGGAAAAACCACCCCCAACCTCTATAGGAGGCTACTCGACATTAGTTTTAAACAGCCCTGCTTCCTTCCAAATGTAATTTCTTCTTTGATCTTCTCAAATAAAAAAATGATTTTAAATTAATATCATGAACTGAGTAAACTAAAAGGGGAAGGATATGACACGCACTGACCTTCGGGTGCCTCATCCATCACAACTGGTACATCAGCAGGTCCTTCCAAAGGGCTTGCACACTGAAAAGGTGTTCAGAAAATGTTAGGACTTCTGTTTTCATTTCTAAATTACTACAAAGAAGTCACACGGATC
Source organism: Oryza australiensis (assembly GCA_019925245.2). Lineage (NCBI taxonomy): Eukaryota > Viridiplantae > Streptophyta > Magnoliopsida > Poales > Poaceae > Oryza > Oryza australiensis. Next base: position 3,470,510 of record JAIFGZ020000540.1, on the reverse strand, counting down.
TTCAATGAATCTACCTTTGTCCTAGAGAAAGAAAGATCTTGAAGTTGTTGCATAGCATCAATTAGCATGTTCGTTGTTCGGAACGAATGTGGCACTCTGTAGATATCACATGGTGAAACCTGGAAGCTAGGAAATGTAACAAGAGATGGCTTCCAGAAATCTTGTTTGCATGGACTGAAGTACCGAGCAATTAATAGACCATCATCCTCTGACATCTTATTAAAGATTGGAGATGTGCGATTCACATCAACTTTGCTTTTCTTTGAGCAAGGAATATACTTCTCTATGGATAATTCAACAAACTTAACTTCTGGATTATAAACATGTGGAACCTACAGGGTGCATCATAAAATTACGCAATTAGCTCCTCCAGATTTAAGAAGCAACTTTATGAACACGATGATAAAAAGAATTACCATCCTAGGACTAGCATGGTATTCAAATCTGCCACGATCACGCAATAACTTCTTCATAGTTTTAGTATTTCCTTGCTTACTTAAGTACCCTTTCATCTCCTGTCCGCTACAAGCCAAAACCAGTTTGGGAAGTTAAGGTAACCAATGCCTGAGAGAGAAATACATCGAAAAATGCATTTTTAGCGGCACTTTGGCAATTGTCAATTTTCACCATCCAAAAAAAGGATATCAACTCTCCCTTCATTCTTCCTTCCAGTCCTTCCCATACGCTGAATCATCCTTAATGCGGAGATGTTGGCATCAAAACAAACCACAAGATCAACCTCCATAATATCTAGTCCTTCCTCACCAATTGATGTTGCCACTAAAATATTGTATTCCCCAGACCGGAATTTCTGTAAACAATTTACAGTCAGATAGAAGAGAAAAAATGCAAATCATGGATGAGCAGAGTATATAGTTCAATACATGCAAAATAGCTTGTTGCATTTTCTGTGTCTGGCCCTTCAGTTGATCACCTGAAGGCAAAAAACTTGAAATAAATAAACACATCATATGGTTCATATGTTTAAATGCATAAACGTTCCATTCATAGAATATTAGTACCACTAAACTACTTAGATAAAGGAATATGTAGGAGACCACTATGTTTATTTTATATGGTCACTACCATCCAAAATGCCACGAACACCTGGAGAATGAAAATCAGACCAAAACGCATATTCTAATTGAAAATTTTAGCATATTGAAATAAAAGTAAAGAACTAAGAGATCATATGTTTCCAAATCATACTTCTATGAGATCAGTGATCTACAATTAAATCTCAGCTGATCACTGATAACACATTATCATACCTGTAGAACTTTGTCCGATGAATGCAGCAGGCCTCACAAGTTCACCATCAATATTTCTTAGGGAGCACAATATTTCTCTGTGTTTCACAGTATAACAAAACATTCAAGCCATATAATAGATTGGTTCCGACAGACAATTAAGCGAAGCACAAATGCACATTGTTTCTGATGCACAGCTAAAATAACAAACAGATTGTTTGCTGCAGCAAGGAGATATACACAGTAGCACAGAAAATTCAACAAAAACTATAGGGCATCCTGAGTCTTAAAAACAATGCAGAGGAACTAAAACATGCAATGCTAGCTATAGTTGAAAGGGAACTGTTCAAAAGATGAAAGACCCACTAACTGACTTAAAACCAACCCTTACAAATGAAAGTAAATATGCATATCCAGTGCATAGTGACATGTTCAGCATTAGTATGTCTTAATTCGTCGTATATAAATTATAGCTGGTTGTCCAGAAAAGTAAAGAAATTGGACCAGAAGATTTAAGATGTTGACAAAAAGATGCAAAGCTTAGTTTTCCCAAGCTGACTTGCCTCCAACTATCCATTTGGTTTGTCCATGTTTAATATGAGCTATTGCTGTTATCAAACACTTCTTCCTTCTGTCCTTACATTGTACGTTTCCATCTATTAATTCAGTATTCCCTCTGATTCCACTTATAAATTATCTTATACTTGTGCACAAGGGTTTAGAGTATCACACTGGAAATGTGAATCGTGTATTCATGAGTGGTATCATTTATGTCTAAATATTATGACAGTAACTATTGGAGTATTGATCAATGCTGGCATGAATAAAATGAACATGGATGGTAATCTGACTAGCATACTTCTAGCATTCTCCACATATTGCTCTTTGACAATTTCATCTAGCATTCGTTCTGTTGAAATTGGTACAGGATAATCAGTGGTTCCATAGGTCAAGTTAAACCACATGAAATACGTTGTTTTGAACCCTGAACGACTAATGACCTCAGTCCAATTTCACTAAGAACGTGTCAATATCATTCTCATGATACCTTCAGTAAAAGTTTTTTAAGAGAATTGTTAATAGATTAACCCTTGTGAAACACAGATGGTGCCAATGGCTTCGCCTTCAACATATTTATCATCGGATAAGCTACCCACACGCAAACAATAACAATGATAATAAACTAATCACAATACAAAGCCAAAAAGAACAGCACAAAAAATTATGCATGGATCAAAATTTCAGTGTAAAATAAGAATTTGCAAATTGATATAAAATATAGAAAAAGAGTACTGCATAGTTTCTTACTTGACACATTCCCGGTAATGTGCAAAGATAATGACCCTTGAGTCCTTTGAATTTTCGTCTGCGTCAACATAACCAGTATCAAAGTTGTCATAAATAAACTTGAAACTTCACAATGTTTGCCCTGGTTTTGTTCATGCAAGGAAACAAATTCCAGAATGATATTGAAGTCAATTAATAAAAGTTTCTTCCTAATGGGTGTGCGTAACTTGTGATGCAATCATGTGAATGAAAAAAAACCATGTAACCTCCTATCAGTGTGCTCTATAGAGAAATAACGATGTTAGAAAACTAAGACCATCCCATTCTTCTCTCGCAACTTCAATGCTTAAGTGCTACCTGTTGTGTTCCGTGACATCCCATGGGATTTGTCACTCCATTCGAAATACAAGACTAGAAATGACCAAAAAAAGACCCCTACCTTGTGTCGTTGAAATATTTGTCTGCTATTTGACAATAGTACCACTAAACAAATACAGATGGAAAAGGATGCTGCTTTCAGAGTTTCAGACATGACTCTCCATAATGAAACCGACTCAAAGAAGTTTAAAGCCTTTCCTCCTGTCCTAGCTACAAAATACACTCCTCAGTATCATTAATTTTATAATAGTAGTACAATCCTCACCCCTTGGTAGGGTCCACCCCAACTATCTTCCAGAAAAAGACAATGACTTCAAGCAGACAAAATAGTACTCCCTCTGTTTCAAAATATAAGCACTTCTAGCATTTGAAATTTGTACCGGAATATAAGCACTTCTAGAGTAGTGCGTGTCCCATCAACCACCTCTCATTCATTCCCATATTACCCCCAACTCCCCAAGGATACCTCATTTAATGAGGGCCATCATAGTCTTTTCTACTCAACATTAATCTTCAGTAAAACCCCAATAAATGCTTGTATTTTCGAACTGACGGAGTGCCACATTTGCAAGAATACTAGTGACAAATATTCAGGTGTCACTGTAATACTAAACAGCAAAGTTTCACCAACAGAACACTTCTATACTACAAAAGAGTTACTATTCTTACAAAAATACAGCTCCACCGAATGATGCACTAAACTTTATTACTGATAGATAGAGCTATTAGTTGTCCTACAGAATGAGTAGGTTGTCGTATAGCAAGCAGTATACATTATAGAATTATTGATCGACAAGACAAAGACAAAATATGTACCACATTATGAGAAAGTTAGAAAGTTACTTACAGAAGTGATCTACCAACACTTCTACCAATTTCTGAACTTTTGGACTGAGAATGCCTTGAGATAAGAAGTTCTCCATAGTTTTCTTTACTTCCAAAAATGTGTTATTTCTTGTAAGCACCTTCCACGATCTTCAATACACAAAAGGCATGATAAATATGAGCATGCATGGAAGACTCTTGTAAACCAAGGTAGAGCATGCACAAAATCAAGAAAAAAAAGGGTGAGATCTCTAGTCTGATGAAATGATGGAATAAGTCTTGGCATCTTTGTGGTCTTTGTGGCAGGTAGTTTGTTTGTCCTTGTTGGTCCATTAGGCATCTTGGACTAACTTTAGAATAGCATCTAGGTCAAAGTAATTTTTGGCTTTTAGACTAGCATCTAATTGTTAGGACAGCATGTGTTTGGCTGCTAGGACAGCATGTGTTTGGCTGCTAAGACAAGCATGTGTTTGCTGTAGCTTGGCTGCTCTAGTCTAGACTATATATATACTTGTATCCCCAACACTAGAATGTATGGCTTATGAGAAACAAACCCAGAAAATTGCCCGCACTTCTTATTTGTCATCCTCTCAATGAGATTGAGAGTCCTATTCCTAACATCTGGTATCAGAGCCACACTTTCCTGTAGGCTAAACATCTCTGTTCCACCCCTTCCCAAGCTCGGTTGAGCTCTCGGCCAGCAGCGAAGCACGGCTACTCCTCCTTCCCTTGTCTTTTCCCTCTCCACGCAGCGGCCCCGGAGGTGCGCCATGTCCGACGTTCGGTTTCGGCGCTCGGTCGCCTCGAGCACTCAGCGTCAGCAGGACGCCGAGCTCGCCGCAGCCAGAAGAACGCAGCGAGCAACGGCTCGACCGCCGCAGCGTGTAGCGAGGCGCGGCGGACCGGCGGCGCGGCGGAGTTGGCAAGCAAATGGCATGGGAGGCGGAAGCGAGGCGGCGAAAGATGCGGCACGTGCGGCGGAGGTAGAGGTTGAGACCTTGCGCGGCAGCATCAACGGCTCCATCGCCGACGACATCACCGCCGACAGGGAGTTTGAGAAGGCAAGAAGAAGGGCGCGGGAGCGAAGCGGAGCGGTGGGCGGCGGCCCGCCTCACGGCGGCGGCGGCGGCCCAAGGACCGCGTGCCCGGCGGGAACCCGGCCCAGCGCGGGCGTGCGGCGGCGGCCGGAGCGTGCACGCGGTGGCGCGCTCCCGGTGGAGGTGGGCGGCCCGACGGAGAGCGCGGCCCTCGCAGACTGCGCCTCTCCCTCCCCTGACCGGCGCCAAGGCCACCACGGCGTCCAGACGGTGGTCAGGGACTTTGGTCCCGGCGGTGGGTGGCCTACCCTCACCAAAACCAACTACATCGAGTGGGCGCGGTGATGAGGGTGAGGCTCCGAGTGCGGCACATGTGGGAGGCGATCCGATGCGGCGACGTTGACTACAACGAGGATCGGCGGCGCCGGATGCCCTCATTGCTGCGGTTCCGAGATGCGGTTCTCACTTTCCCGAAGCGGACGCCAAGGAGGCTGGGGCGCCATTGCCGCAGCACGCATTGGCGGCGGCCGTGCCCGCAAGTCCACACTGCGGGCACTTCGCAAGGAGTGGGAGAACCTGGCCTTCAAGCCGGTGAGGATGTTGATGACTTTGCTCTTCGTCTCAACACTCTTTTACAGAAGATGGTGCAGTATGGCGACGACACTTACGACGAGGAGAGAGCTGTCGAGAAGCTCTTCCGCTGCGTCCTAGAGAAGTACAGGCGGATCGCTCGCTCGATCGAGTCTCCGCTAGACCTCTCCATGATGTCGATCGAGGAGGCGTTAGGTCACCTCAAGGTCGTCGACGGTGATGAGCCACAGCTTCTCTCGGGGCCTATCACCATTGGCGGGAAGCTCCATCTCACTTGGGAGCAGTGGGAGGCCTCTCAGGGTGACGGGAGGAAGGGGGAGTCTTCTTCCCCAACAGGCGGCCGCAAGCCATGCAAGGCGCGTGGAGGTGTCCAGCTGCGGTGGGCGCGAAGACGTGCCGAGAGTGGCGCTCGCAGAGGCGCCCAGAGCGGCGCCGCCGGCAAACACAAGCCGGCACGAGACGACACCTGCCGTAACTGTGGCAAGCTTGGCCATTGGGCCAAAGACTGTCGACAGCCGAGGCGAGGCCAGGCTCACGTCGCACAGGCTGAGGAGGAGCCGGCTCTGTTCCTAGCACACGGGAGCATCGAGCTAACTCCAGCGGCATCGGCCGCAACGGCTCTCCACCTCGACGAGCCGAAGGCACACGCCTTCCTCGGTGACGGCTCCAGCGACGACAAGATCGATGGCTGGCTCCTCGACAGTGGTGCCACTCACCACATGACGGGTCGCAGGGAGTTCTACTCCGACCTGAACACCGACGTACGCGGCTCCGTCAAGTTCGACGACTCCTCGGCTATGGACATCAGGGGCATTGGAGTCTACTTCATCCCCGCGCTAAGGAACTCCATCATCAGCCTGGGCCAGCTGGATGGGAATGGCCTGCGCATCCTGATCGAGGATGGAATCATGAGGATTTGGGACCGCCATCGTCGCCTTCTTACCAAGGTAAACAGAGGCATCAATCGTCTATACGTCCTCAATGTGCAGGTGGCACAACCCGTTTGCCTCGCTGCTCGTCGAGATGACGAGGCGTGGCAGTGACACGAGCGTTTCGGGCACCTCCACTTCGAGTCCCAGGCGGCTCGGCGCCAAGGAGATGGTGCGAGGCTTGCCGTGCCTCGACCATGTGGAGCGGCTCGCGACGTCCGCGTCATGACAAAGCGAGAGGAGGCTCCCCCACCAGCGGGCGAGCTTAGAGCCAAGGAGCGGCTCGAGCTCGTGCACGGGACTTGTGTGGCCCGTGACACCGACCACACCGGGAGGACGGCGCTACTTCCTGCTGCTCGTTGACGACCTCACCCGCTATATGTGGATGGTAATCTTAGGCAGCAAGGGAGAGGCTGCGGACGCCATCAGGCGTTCACAGGCCGCTGCGGAGGCAGAGAGCGGCCGCAAGTTGCGTGTGCTGTGCACCGACAACGGCGGCGAATTCACGGCGGCTAAATTCGCGTTGTACTGCGCTGATGAGGGCATTCAGCGCCACTACACCGCGCCGTACAGCCCGCAGCAGAACGGCGTCGTCGAGCGGCGCACCCAGACGGTTGTGGGGATGGCTCGAGCTCTCCTCAAGCAGAGGGGGATGCCGGCCATCTTCTGGGGAGAGGCGGTGGTGACGGCCGTCTACATCCTCAACCGCTCTCCTACCAAGGCCCTCGATGGCAGGACACCGTATGAGGCTTGGCATAGGCACAAGCCGGCGGTCTCCCACCTGCGGGTCTTCGGCTGCCTCGCGTTCGCCAAGGAGCTTGGCCACATCGGCAAGCTCGACGACAGGAGCATCCTAGGGGTGTTCATCCGAAGGCACAGCGTGTGCGCACGACGCGCGACGTAGTGTTCGACGAAGGGCGAGGGTGGGTATGGGACAAGGCGGTGGACGATGGTTCGACCCCGACGTACGACGACTTCACTGTCGAGTACGTCCACTTCGAGGGAGCTGAGGGAGTAGGCAACTCCTCTTCACCAAGCATGCCTACCCCAGTCCCCGAGCCTTCACCGACTTCGGCTGCGACGAGCTCTTCGCTGACACCACCACAGCCGGCGACCCCACGCACTCCAGCACCAACAGCCACTCCTCCGGGCACGCCTACTCCGACACCAGCTTGTGTTGAGCGTAGCCCGGTAGAGTTCGCGACTCCGTTCTCCCACGACGGGGAGCGCATCGACGCGTACCACGACGGCGAGCAGCTACGGTACCGTACGATGGAGGACCTTCTCGGCGATCAGCCGGTGCCGGGATTGGTGCCTCGCGATCTGGAGGCACAGTTGCACCTTGTGTGCGACGACGGTGAGCCTCGGTCCTTCGCGGAGGCCGAGAGACACACGGCATGGCGTGCCGCGATGCAATCGGAGATGGACGCGATTGAGGAGAACCGTACCTGGGAGCTTGCCGACCTCCCTCGTGGTCACCGCGCGATCACCCTTAAGTGGGTGTTCAAGCTGAAGCGGGATGAAGCCGATGCCATCGTCCAAGCACAAGGCTCGCTTGGTGGCACGCGGCTTCATGCAACGGAGAGGATCGACTTCGACGATGCATTCGTCCCGTAGCACGGATGGAATCCGTGCGACTCCTCCTGCGGCCGCTCGGGAGGGTTGGTGCGTTCATCACATGGACGTTAAGTCGGCGTTTCGAACGGCGACTTGAAGGAGGTCTACGTGCACCGGCCGCCGGGATTTGTTATTCCCCGTAAGGACGGCAAAGTGCTTCGCCCGCACAAGGCCCTCTACGGTCTGCGGCGGCCGAGGGCATGGAATGCCAAGTTGGATTCCACGCTCAAGGGGATGGGCTTCCAAAAAGCCCGCACGAGACGGCCATCTACGGCGGGGCAAAGAAGGAAATGCCTTGCTGGTGGGTGTCTACGTCGACGATTTGGTGATCACCGGCACCAAGGGTGCGGAGGTGGCGGCGTTCAAGGAAGAGATGAAGACCACTTTCCGGATGAGTGACCGGGGCCTCTCCTTCTACCGGGATCGAGGTGCATCGGGACGACTCCGGGATCACGCTTCGACACCGCCTACGCCAAGCGCATCGTCGAGCGGCGGGCTCACCACCGCAACCCAGCTCTCACTCCGATGGAGGAGAGGCTGAAGCTGAGTCGCGACAGCACGACGGAGGAGGTGGACGCCACGCAGTACCGGCGTCTCGTGGGGAGCCTTCGCTACCTCGCCCACACACGGCTGGACTTGGCTTTCTCCGTCGGCTACGTTAGTCGGTTCATGCAGCGGCCGACGACGGAGCACCCAGCGGGCGTGAGGAGGATCATCCGCTACGTTGCAGGGACTCTCGACCACGGTCTCCACTACCCGAGGTGTCCTGGAGAGGCACACTTTGTCGGGTACAGCGACAGCGACCACGTCGGCGACATCGACACCAGCAAAAGCACGAGCGGGATTCTGTTCTTCCTCGGCAAGTGCCTTGTTAGCTGGCAATCGATCAAGTAGCAGGTGGTGTCCCTGTCTAGTTGCGAAGCGGAGTACATAGCGGCCTCCACTGCTACGACACAGGCCCTTTGGCTTGCTCAACCGCTTGGTGATCTCCTCGGCGAGACACCTTTGGAGCGGTGGAGCTCGGGGTGGATAGCAAGTCCGCTCGGCCCTAGCGAAGAACCCCGTTTTCCACGAACGGAGTAAGCATATCCGGGTGAGGTACCACTTCATCCGAGGCTGCTTGGAGGAAGGGAGCATCAAGGCAAGCTACATCAATACCAAGGATCAGCTTGCGGATTTGCTCACCAAGTCCCTTGGGAGGATCAAGTTCCTCGAGTTTCGCACCAAGATCGGGATGACTCGGATTTCCCACAAGACGACGCACAAGACTTAGGGGAGAATGGTGAAATGATGGAATAAGTCTTGGCATCTTTGTGGTCTTTGTGGCGGGTAGTTTGTTTGTCCTTGTTAGTCCATTAGGCATCTTGGACTAACTTTAGAATAGCATCTAGGTCAAAGTAATTTTTGGCTTTTAGACTAGCATCTAATTGTTAGGACAGCATGTGTTTGGCTGCTAGGACAAGCATGTGTTTGCTGCAGCTTGGCTGCTTTAGTCTAGGCTATATATATACTTGTATCCCCAACACTAGAATGTATGGCTTATGAGAAACAAACCCAAAAAATTGCCCGCACTTCTTATTTGTCATTGTCTCAATGAGATTGAGAGTCCTATTCCTAACATAGTCTAGTGTATCGATCAATTAATTTATATGAGATGTGGGTGTGTTCGCTGCACAAATGTAGGGATGGCTCACCGGAGGATGAGATTGTCCGTAGCAGATGGTGCAGTGGTTGGCGAGTAGAAGAAGGTAGCAAGGGTAAATAAGAGAATCTAGATGGGATGGGAACATGAATTGGAAGAATAATATTGTTGAGATGTACAAGGCTACAAGCTTCATTCAGGTACTTATTTACATATACCATTCAGCCTACCAAAAACAGTACTATCATCAGAAGTGTATATGGAACAGCTTGAATACAACAAACTGACTAAGCTCCTGAATTCTCAATATATTGGTCTATTATATCCAAGTTCTTAACAGAATGGACTAGGGTTGCTACTGCTTCGCACAAGTATAATCAGTAAAAATGTAAAGGATATTCTTTCATGCTCAAGGGGATGATGCTCAGAAGATCCACAGTTAGGAGCCTAATTATGCACTATGATGACATGCAAGTGAAACATTGTAATAGAAGTGTTTGTAGAGTGTAGGCAATACCCTTCTTTATATTTGGCTTCGATTGACTGATGTGCTGCCTTGATACCATAGCTCAAAAGCATTTTCATAATGCCATAAAGTAAGGTTAGGGCTTGAAAAGATATACCAATTTCCTTTTTGTCTGCTAAAGGAATATTTGGCGGGGGTGCTTGATCGAATTTGTCCTTTAACATGCGCAACTGGTGTGGAGTCCACTGGAAAAAATAAGTAAGCAATTAATAATGCACATGAGTAGCAAATCAGAAGTGCATGAGCAGCAAAGCATCAGGACATAAGTAGATAAATGCTTCACCTAAAATGAATGCATGTAGATGATCAATGTATTAAAGACAGCATGAAACATACATTTGAAGCATCCCTCTGATCAATCACCCTAGCAGAGCGCAATTTAACAAGATGTGGACGTATAATATCCAAAAGCTTATCATTGACTTGTTTAGCCTCATCGCCAACTGGTATCTGCATTGAAACAAGTGACCCGTTCAGCAGAGAGAAACAGCATAGATAACTTACAAATTTTATCACTGTCCATGCACACCTCCAAAGTTTGAACTGTGCGCCTTTGAATATAACGGCTGACTTCAGGATCACTTTCATCACAGTGAACCAACTCTGAAATGTGCAAATTGTTGATAACATTTTGTATAGCTGGTTGCTTTGCTGAATGTTAAGCACAAAACAAGATTGAAAATTAGCAAGCATCTCCATTTTTCAGTACTTTTATTTAATTTTGAGGAGACTAACATCCTGGTGTAGCAGTCAGAGCTAAAATCCTTAACGGCACTCGAGCTGCCTCCAACTGTCAACAAAGCAGAAAAGTAGAAAAAATAACAAGCAGATGTCAGAATGACTCATTCATTTACACTCTACCAATATCATCTTCTTCAAATGAGCTTGATATGGAGGAAACCCATGAAAGATAACCAACAAAAGAGATTGCTTGGGTATCAAATATACCTCACGCACAACAACACAGTAAGCATAATTTCTCGAGGCTCGATGAGCTTCATCTATCACCAAGCAAACGAGCTGATTCACCATGCAAATCCCTGCCAAAAGCCAAATTCACAATGTCAAATCAGAGAAGTGGTAGCATTAAAGATAGTGGGAACAAGAAGAAACTACTGTGGGTGGTCCATTTCTGAAGCGGGCAGTCCAAACATGAAATTGAGGTAATAATACTTAATGAAAGGTGGAAGAGAATGGTAAAGCTGGTGTCGAAGAGTAAATTATATAGCTGTGTTGACACATGATTTCCTGGGCCGATATGAACTACAAGTTTGGACATGATTTGTTGTCATGTGTGGGCTTTTATATGCATCTGTTATGCACAAAATTTCTGCCTTCTTTTGTGCTGACTCCATTTCAATGGAAGCTCTAGTGCAACTGTATTTTCATTATGCGAGAAAATAAGTCATGCTGTTTCTTCCAGAAATAAATCAATGTTTGGTTGCCACTTGCCATTCTAAACTACTCATAAAGCAAAACATGGAACCTTCAAAGACAAGGTACAATTGTAAAATATCCAATAAAAATATTAAAAGCATAGGACAAACAAGAGAAATAATCACCAGATTGTATATCATTCTGAAGAACTTGTGGAGTGACAAAGAACACTCTTTTAGACTTCCAAAAGCATGATCGCTTTGAAGGGCTTAGATTCCCCTTCAAATCAATTGTCCACTCCTGCAACAAGTAAAAAGCAATAGTTCCAGGTACTGGTAGAGAAGAAAATGTGATCTTCATTTGATACCAGATAAGCGTGAACATCTACGGAAAGAAATCAATACCTGTGGTATTCCCACTGTATTATGACATGCCTCAATTTGCTGAGTAACAAGAGGGCGTGTAGGTGCAGTAAATACGATTTTCCCTTTTTTTCCAAAATTTACATGGTAAGAAGAGCAATTGTCAGCAAGGGTTTTTGCCAATTGACAACAGAATAGGAAAAGAGTTCCAGCATGGTACAAAAAATTACCTTCGGGAAACCATCTAAAGTAGTTATACATCACTACTGCAGCAATAAAAGTTTTACCAAGCCCTGTTGGTAAAGCCACTAGTGTATTGGTAAATAAAGCCTTCTCTACAAAACATTTTTGGTACTCTCGGACTTGTACATTAGCTGCAACACATGAACAAAAGCCACTTAAATTACACAGCTCACACATTGACACCTTGGTTACAGAGCTAAGTGATTATGTGTAACCTCTAAATATTTACAAAGCAAACATGATTACAGCAAAAGTGAACTACAACAAGAACAGAAAGGAACATTTGAGAGGTGTTTCAGAAGTTATTTTTTGTTTTGCTTATTGGAATCGTCACATTATTAATCTGAGGAACGGAATATTGCACAGGAGAGTTTCCCTAGGTACTCTGGGGGCTATACAACTTCTATAAAAAAAAGATTTTCGGTAGAAAATGACACAAGGTCCAAGTGAGCAATCAAAATAATTAGCACACCAGTACAGATTCATGCACTGTTTGATTGTGTCTAAACCAGGTTATTCTTGCACACTGTTTCATTTGCCAATGAAATGTTCTAGAAAACTACTGGTAACGGAGTGATTCTTCTCGAAATGCTAGTAAATGTGGAAAACGCTCACTTGGATAAATCCACGTTTGCACCGCCTCGTGGTCCAGAGCAACGGCGCAGGGCTTAGGAACGATCTCCTCATCCGCCCTACGCGAGCACCCCTCACCGGCGAGTTCACCGGCGCCACTCGGCCGGACCGGCGCTGCTGCGGGCGGCGAAGCAGACACAGGTGCCCCCCTCTCCTTCGCCATCTGCCTCCTCCTGGTGAAGGAGTCAACGAATCGGTCGAGCGTCGACTGCCGCGCGCCGGCCACCGCCATGGGGTCGGCGCGCGACGGCACGGCCGCCCAGGGCTCCGGCGGCGGGGCCGGGTCCGGAGCGGCGGCGGAGGCAGAAGCGAGGGCGCATCGCCTGTCGATCTCCTGCACGGCCGCCTCCCAGTCGAAGTCCTGCGGGGGTTAGGGTTCCCAGAGCAGGTGAAAACGCGAGCGGAGGGGGTGACCGGAAGAAGAGAAGGAAGAGCTTACGTCGTCGTCGTCGTCGATGATGATGGCGGGGTGCGGCGGCGGCGGCGGAGCGGCCATTCCGCCGCGCGCGGGAGCTTCGAGATGGTGGGGGGTGGGGGTGTTGGGTTAATTTTGGGAGGGGAAGAGGCGGAGGATTTGGGCGGGGAGACGGAAAGTTTTCGGAGGTGGTGCGCGCGTGATGATGCGGGTGATCGCGACGGAACGGGGCGGCCCATGTCATTTGGGCCTTAAAGAATAGCAGCAAACTACGGCCCATAAATGTGATAGATATGCGGCCCTTATCGGATAGGCCGGAACAGGATTGTGGGCTACGTAACGCCTCAGATATGATGGGCTGGGAAATGGATTTTGGGCTACGTGTGGCCCATCATAATGGGCCGTAATAGCTCGTAGGCAAAGTGAGGCCCATGTTACTCGGCCTGGAAAGCATCACGACTCTTAGGCCTCGTTGTTGTGATTAGATACATATTTTACATGTGTTGTTAGCACGTTTTTTAAATTGTTAAATAATATATTCGGTGTGAAAACTTTTATATATTTTTAAAAAATCAGATGAATCTAATTTTTAAGTTTAAAATAATTAAAACTCAATTAATTATATGCTAATGATTTCTCGGTTGACGTGTCTCATACTTGATCTTCATCTTCATACCCTCAGACTCGAACGGGTCTTAGGTTGTGTTCAGCAACTGCATACTGAGAAAAACTTACTCGTGCTCCATGTACATTTCTTAAATTGCTAATTGTTACGTTTTTTTAAAAAATAATACAAGGGAATGGCACGACCTTCTTCACGATGGATCCGGATATGCCGTGAAACCTTGCGAACTAGATGAACAACACGATGACCGTGCAACGCACCTTTCATCACGAATTCATTAAAAATACGCTTTGTTGATTCACTTGACCACACAAAAGTGGTTATATTGCCCCCTCAAATCCCTGCAAGGAAAAGTAAGAACAATCTATGGCATAACTCCTAATTTCTCTCTCTAGTTTGACAGCGATGACACAAAACCTCGAAGAAAAACAAGAGCAAATCTGCTGCAATTATCATTAAGAATAAACACGGTCTACCTTTTTGGGTTGTATTCAAAGGCATATATAACCATTACATGGGTTAGAAACTAACTAGGAATCAAATACAACACAATTTAAAAAACTATATGCAACACCATCAGTTTGTTTCAGCTCTTGCAGTGAAACCATAAGAAATTAGTGTTCGTGGGCCTTCCATCATGTGGGCTATGAAGTTAGCTTTCCAACATATGCTCACATATCCAAAACGGACTCCAGACAATAGAGAAACAAACGTTTTAGTCAGGTATGTCCACGTTGATGCAAACCCAGTTCGAATTGAATTTTTTTCTTCCTAGCCTTCAAACTCCGGTTTTTGGAAGACTTTAATGGTGGGAACTTGTAGATGCACTTCTTTCCTACCCAAGATGGGCCTTGGGATAATAGAACCCCATCTAAACATGTCGTCCAAGGCCCACACCCAACAACAATGCCGCTGCTTGTGCATCGCCCAGTTTGGTCACGCAAGATGTCTTCACACATGCAATTGTAGTTGATAGAAAGCACCGATTGACGTGTTGTTTGATCCGTTGGAAAGTTGATATGATAAGCTTTAGAAGTATGTAAGCCCTGCATGCTGAAAGCCTCCACATCAATGTACAATTCGTCATCAACTTCATGAACAGAACAACAATTGATCTTCTCTATGTGTGCCACTACCTCCCTCATCTTCCTTTGGACCCATATATTGTTTATGTATGTCAATGATTCAAATCTCTCATGTCTGAAAGTAATGAAGTGATAAATATTATGTAGCATCAAATTCTCATATATTTCACGTATGGAATTAGAGAAAAATGAATTCACCTTATGTTTTGATTCACATGCAAAGGACAATATACAATTGGTAGATAGATCCAGATCATCTTTCCTTTCTTCAAGAAAAGCCATACTTGGTTTTGTGCTATGAAATTGTGCTAAGCTAAGAAAATAACATATATGTATGACATATGTATATGTCATTAGTTTCAAGGTTCCCTTGGTGCCATAGGGCATTATATCAATGTTTGTATCAATGTGTTTCCAGTTGTTCACATCATACCTGCTCATATCAAGTTTTCTATAGAAAAATTACTTTAAAATCATATTTATCCATCTTTCAAGTTTAAAATAATTAAAACTTAATTAATCATATATTACTAATTTATCTTGTTATATATCTTCTTAATTTTCTCATTTCCCTTCATCTCAAACACATCCTTTACACCCTTCGAATCCACGTGGGTGGATTGTGTGGACACTCGTAACCTCATAATCACGTGTGGACGTACACACATAGCCTCACATGTCTATGGTCCAAATTAGAGCCTTCGTATAACATTGTAGAGGACATTTGACTATATTAAACACATTCGTGTGTATATACTCTCTCGACATAACCCTGTACAATAAATTTAATAAATTTAGACACTACAACGAATAGATGTATATCCAAATTTGTTGTATTGTATTGTCTAAAATTATTGTTTCCATTTCAATCCTATCCTAGGTTGTTTGTTTTTGAGGGAGTACTAACTAACATAGCATTTAATTCTAAACAAGATAAAAAATAGCACTTGTACTGCAGGCAGTCAAGCACACATGCCTCTACATGTGTGATGGGTCCAATACATATCTGACCGAGACTATAGCATGAGAATATATACATATATATAACTATCTATAAAACAAGTAGTGTTTTCACCAAAAATTTGGTTCTGTCTGGCTATTTTGCAGAAAACCCCAGTTTTTTCGAAATGGAGGGTCGCGGCCCAAGCAGTGATCCACCTTGGATTTAATCCAATTCCGAGGCCATCTCACGCCCAACACGAACTAGGCCCGAAATCCCTAATGGACGACCAGGCGCACGACCCACTATGCGTGCGACCACTTTCGTTTTTGGCTCATTGGTTGTTTTGGGAATTTTCTTTTTCGAAAAGGAAGGAAGGGCTTGGATGGAAAAAAAGACCTCATGCACCCCTTCCTCCCTGCGCCCATCCCTCCCATCTCCATCCGCGCCGCGTCCCGTGCCGCGCCTATGCCCCTCCCTCCCGTCGCTTCTCGGAGCTCCCGCGCTGCGCCCCACGTCCCAACTTTATCAGTTGCAACGCACGGACATAGTTGCTAGTATATATATATACCCAACCCCAACCGTAATAAAAATAATTCTGAATCAATTCAAAAGTACTTTCGGTGAAGAGACACTTCACTGTAAGAGAATATAATGTTTCGGTTGAAATGACATTTCACTATAGAGAATATAACATCTGACATAAAAGGAATGGCTAAGGTACAAAGGTGTCTTCACCTTAGGCAAAATAAAAGACAAAGTAAAGCAAAAGGAAGCCCTTCTTCATGATGCGAACCAGCTCATGAATCCACAGTATCAAGAAAATAAGCTCGAAGCACCTCAGAGCATCCTTCTCCATCCCCTATAAAAGAAGGAGCTTGCCCAGTTGAGGAACACACACCGCAAGAAAGAGCTTCCCACTTAGAGCCTTCAAGCAACCCACCAGTCTCATAGTAGTATTTTAGAATCCACCTTGCCAGCATAGTTGAGCAAGGAGTGCAATATTTAATCAATGTAAGGTAAGAAAAACTTGTTTGTATTCTCTTCGGGGTTCAAACGGAAAACCGTATGTAAGCTTACTTGTTTAATACGAAGTAATTTTTATTATGTATCCCTGTCTGTTTGTTCTAGTCAAGTGTTTATGCTAGGGACCCTATAGGAGAAACCTCTTCGGTCGTTCTCGTTTTTAGCCTGCATCTTGCATAGGCGTCTGGAGAACCCTGTGTCTGTAGAGAAATGTTCCCTTTGGGTGGAACTGCCTGGGGAGACGATAAATTCTTAGCTAGATCATTTGTGACTAGAGATATATAGTTTTAAGTTGCTTCTAAGAAGACAGGTAGGTGAGGCATACGGCGAGTACCGAGTAGGATTTTAAAACTTCTGAATCAAGCGTCGGCCGTTTAGGATTCGCCACTCTGCAAAGATCCAAAAATCTTCGAATAATTTAGCGTTGTGAACAGTAAAAGTGAACAGTAAAAACGAATAGTAAAAGTAAGCAATAAAAGTAAGTGAATAGTAAAAGTGAATAATAATTAATCAAATATAGTCAAGTGCAGCCTAGTTAGTCTCTTTGTAATTTGGAGATAGAAATAAGTTGTATCAGAGCAGTCATCATAGAAAAGCTAAATTCAGAAGTTAATTTTGGAAAAGTTATAACTACCAAAGAAAATATTAATATAAGGTGTAGACTAAATCATATCAAAGAAAATATTAGAGCCAGTCATCATAGAAAAGCTAAATTCAGAAGTTAATATTAAAAAAGTTATAACTACCAAAGAAAATATTAATATAATGTGTAGACTAAATCATATCGAAGACCATAGTTGGCATTCTAATAATAGTCAGCTAAATTTAATTGTTGATCTAATCTATAATTTTTATACAAATTGGGATAAAAGGCAAGAAGACTTAGAGCAAAAAATTGAAGAAGTATATGAAGAATGAAAACAGATTGAAGAACAATATTTTCTTGTTAACAACAAATTAAATTCTGCATTAAAATTGCTAGAAGAATATAAGACAAGACAAAATAAGATCTCGCAAAACAACGACTATATCAGAGAATTATTAGAAAAAAATAAAATCTAGTGAAGGAAATGAGATAGTTTTGGCTTCATCAGGTATAATTGCATCCTCACAAGCCATTAATTCAGAAAAATGGACTTATCTAAAAGTCTCTTCAGAAGAATAGCAAGCAGAGATGACAGATCTTTAAGTTATACTGATAAGCAAAAAGGCAAATATGAAGACATAGATGAGCTGGAAGATATTGTAGAAGTAGACAAACAGCTCGAAAGATATCAAAGAGATACTTTGAGAGCAATAAGTCCTCAATAAGTATACTGCATGGGATTATTTGAGAATAAAAATGGGTTATACGAATATCTAGAGAAATAGAATTAAGTGTTCTAACTAAGCGGTAGATTTAAAAATAGTGGCTAATGAATTTGAAAATGGGTTAAAATATTCAAGATATAAGTATATTCACCAAGGTATGTATATAATAGGAATCAAAGGAATGACAAGGAAAAATTAGGTGCTAAAGTTTTAATAACCTTATTAGATAAGAGATGAGACACAATAGATAAAGCCTCACTAGGTTATTTAGAAGGAGATATGAATGAGAACATGTTGATAACTTATATAGCACTGATTTAATGATGCTTGTAAAACAATTCATAGATAAAATGAGTCTTATTTTTCAAACAAAAGGATATAAAGAATTTAAAGGGACAAATTTGATAGTAAGCATAGAATTTATAGGAAGATTAACTAATAGAAGTGCCTCTAAATACAAAATAAATGTAAATGATGTGATTGAAAAAATGCATTCGAAAGGAATAGTATTTATGAGCCCCATGACAATAGATTCTGAAGAAAGAGCAGGAGAACAATGACAAATTAGTGAATTTATAAAAAAAACAAAACTTTGAGTTAGCCCGAAAACTACATAAGTTACCAAGATAGAAAAGTGTTAGTATTAGATTTACAAACTATAAATCCGAACCACGAGAAAACTTGGATGCGAATCATCCAATAGAAATATAATAAATAGTAATACCGGACATAGTGTCTCGAGTTTATGGAAAAATTAGATCAAGATAGCGAAATAAAATATTATGAAGATAAATTAAAGGAAATAAATGAAGAATATAATAATTCAATGAAGAGTGAGTGGCCTAAAATAAGAGATAAAGAACTTTATTTTTTAGAGAATTATCTAGGGTAAAGAAACAAAAAGGAACAAAAATATGGCATTAGAAATTTCCAACACCCAAGAAACCAAAGTAGAACAAATAAAGCAGAAAGAGCAGGCTGAAAATGACAAAGGAAAGAAGCTTGATAAAGGTTTAAGTGAAGAAGAACAATGGGAAGAAAATGAAAGGTTATTTCTCGAAAGTTATGAAGAAGAAATAAATATAGTAAATGAAATGGAAGATATAAAAAATGTAATAGATAATACAGAACAATACAATGATTTTATAAACTCTTTAGACGATATAGGTTTGCATAACCTTGACAATGCAATGGAAGCTATGAAAGTAGAATTAGAAACAGGAAAGAGGAAAAGATATGGGGAAGGTATTGTAAAGAATGAAGGGAAAGAGAAAGACCACTAGGGCGCGGAAAGTGGCCCCCGGATAGAGAAAATTTTTCATATAATTATATTTCGGGACAATATAGGCATATGGGCACCGTGGAGATTATGGCAATTGGGTATCCACATGGCAAGTTTATCCGACTGGAGGTAGGGATAGATTGCGCCTACCAAATATGTAAACCAAATATGACTTGGGTGTTACGTTGCCGATTGAGATAAGACAACGACCTTTAGTCATGGTTTGGTAAGATTGAGGAGACCTACTTAGAGTAAGATGGGATTTTCGATATGTAAGCCGCCTCCCAAGACTATATAAGGGGGTGAGGGGCGTCCCTTGAGGGATATCATATCATATGATTCATAAGCTATTAGCTTTTAGCCTTAGATCTTGAGATCAATATACACTCGGAGGATCGAATCCCTGAAACAGGAGTAGGGTATTACCTATCGAGAGGGCCTGAACCTGTCTAAATCCTTGTTTTCCACCTAACCCATTGTGCTTGGCGATCTTGACTGCACCCCCAAAATTCTATTACCGAAACCGAGTTTCGACAGTTGGCGCGCCAGGTAGAGGATCCGCGCGTCAAGATTTCTTCAACAATCTCGCCGACAAGCGCGTTGGGATCTTCTTCGATTCGGCGACTTCGCCGCCAACGACTTCGACAAGCTCTCCTCCTACGACTCGGATTCGAACCGTCGCGAGGAGAAACCCACTCGGCGCCATTCGAGCTCCCGAACAACGCCAAGATCTACGACGAAATCTTGGAGTCCAAGATGCAGTCCATCCACTCCGACGAAAGAACTCACTCGGCACCGTTTGGACTACCGAACGCCGCCAAGATCTGCAGCGAACTTCTCATCTCTCCGACGGAGCCAATCCACTCCGAAGAAGACCTCTCGGCACCGTTTGGATTACCAAACACCGCTGAGATCTACCGCAAGCTCCTCCACTCCAAATCAAGATTGATCCACTCGGAGAGATCCACGTCCTCAAGCTCAGACTCGGACCGGAACGATCCGATCCGAACTACCCGGCTCAAGGGAGATCGCCGTCATCCTCCAACCATTCGGCTCATGCTCATCCTCGAGCTCAACGAATATCTCGGCTCTTCGGCTTTGACGACCTTTACGGCATCCCTTCGGACGAAGCCGACGACTCCGACTGCGACAAGGACTACGAGCCGAAGTGCTTCAACGTCCTCATGGCTGAGGTGGTCAAGACCGACTCGCCATGGCTCGCAGCTTGCGGAAGAAGAACGAGCGAATTGAGCAAGAGCGCAAGCGGCCGAAGAGGAGAAGAAACGCAAAGAGGAAGCCGGCGGAAGGAAGCAGATCTAAGGCGCACGGACGATCCGCTCAAGAGGCTATACTTCAAACGCGGGTCCGCAACACCAATATCTTCCAGACGTCACAGCAGAACGCCGTCGCTGCCCTCACTCTCCTGGACACCGTTATTGAGACGGCTCCCCCCGACGTAACCCCAATCTTGGACAAAATCAAGACCATCGTCGCGGCTACGGCCAACGATCATCCCTCCACCTCAGCACGAAGACCGACTGAGTCCGTGGCAGAAACGCCCGACAGAAGCCGGCTCCCACCGCTAAGGTCAAGGGATTACAAGAGGCCGGAGCCAGACCGGTCAACAACCAGGCCAAGAGGCCCACACCCCGAGTCCACGCACAAGCATCGGGAGCAAACGGTCGACTCCGCGAAAAGCAACACGGACGACCACCCATCCACCACTGCGTCCGCCGCAACAATAGCTCCAACTACCGAAGCAGCCTACCGAGGACCCCGCCGAGTGATCTGCGGGAAGTCCTCGATCGTTGCTACCAGGAACGGGATCAATGCACTCGGGAAGATCGAAGGGGATCACCTGACAGTAATGACGATGGAGTACCAGCTTTCACTCGGGAGCTCCGCCGAGTGCATTGGCCGAATGGGTTCAAGCCGACTGGAATCGAGAAGTACGACGGCAAGACCGACCCCAAGTCATGGCTAACCGTGTACACTCTCGCCATCCGTGCAGCAGGAGGCGACAACAAGGCCATGTCCAATTACCTGCCTGTGGCCCTCGCCAACTCAGCCAGGAACTGGCTCACGAGCCTACCAAGAGGCTCAATCGACTCGTGGAGTGAGCTGAGGGACCACTTCATTGCCAACTTCCAGGGCACCTTTGAGAGGCCTGGAACCCACTTCGATCTCTACAACATCATCCAGAAGCCGGACGAACCTCTGAAGGACTACATCCGACGCTTCTCCGAAAAGCGCAACAAGATCCCCAACATCACCGACGACATCATCATCGCCGCCTTCTAGAAGGGAGTCCGTGATGAGCTGTTGATCGGGAAGTTTGGGTGTAAGCCACCGAAGATGGTGAAACAGATGTTTGAGACGGCAAATTCCTATGCCAAATCCAACGATGCCATCAAAGCGGCGCGCCAAGACCGGCCCGACAGAGGGATGACAAGCGGGCGGGAGGAAGCCGGAATCCTAAGAAGGATAACGACAACAACAACCAGGGCTAGGAGGACCGCAAGCGCCGATCCGAAGATCTAGTTGCCGCAACTTCCAACTCCCAACGCCGCCCCCGAGTCGTGGCCTACGACGCCATCATGAACGCTCAGTGCACGCATCATCCCAATCACAAGCACGTGGCTAAGGACTGTTTTGTTTATAAACAGTTCGCCGAGGAATATGCGGCACAACTCAACAAGAAGTCGACTGAGGAAGCCGGCCCATCGGGCGCCAAGAAGAACAACACAGCTGAGAATGCCGAGCCGTTTCAAGACCCCGTGGGCGAGCTGAATCACATCTTCGGGGGGCAGCTAGCCTATGAATCCAAGAGGAAACAGAAGCTAACTGACCGAGAGGTCAACGCGGCGCAACCCGAGGTCCCACAGTAACTTCGATGGTCGGAGGTGGCCATCACTTTTGACCGCTCGGATCATCCCGACCGAGTGGTTCACCCGGGGCGCTATCCACTCGTCTTGGACCCGGTGGTCCGCAACATCAAGCTCAAGCACGTTCTCATCGATGGGGGCAGCGCCCTCAACATTTTGTTCGCCAAGACCTTGGACGAGATGCAGATCCCGAGGGCCGAACTGAAGGCAAGCTCAGCCCCCTTCCATGGAGTTATTCCGGGCTGTCATCTACACCACTCGGGCACATCGCCCTTCCGGTCACCTTCGGAGTTCGAGAGAATTTCCGGACGGAGAACGTTACTTTCGAGGTGGCCGACTTGAAACGGCCTACCACGCCATCATCGGAAGGCTTGCACTCGCCAAGTTCATGGCAATACCCCATTACACCTACCTTTGTATGAAGATGCCGGATCCCAACGGCGTCATCACTCTTCGCAGTGACGTGAAGCAAGCCTTCACCTGCGACAAGGAGAGCTGCGACATGGCACAATCTCGCGAGAGATCATGTGGCCAGCAAGAAATCCGATTGGCCGCATCGACTTCGGCAGAGGGTGAAATCCCCGCGAAGAAGATAGCCAAATCGGAACCGCGACGCCAAGACCAAGAAGATCTCCCTTGATCCATCGGATCCCTCAAAACTGTAAATCGGCGCTGAACTAAATCCCAAATAGGAAAGCACGCTCGTCACCTTCCTCCAAAATAATAAAGATGTTTTTGCTTGGAAACCATCGATATGCCCGGAATTCCTAGGGAGGTGATCGAGCACTCTTTGCACGTCAAAGATGACGCAAAACCAATCAAACAGCGATTACGCAGGTTCGCGCAGGATCGAAAAGACGCCATCAAAGAAGAGCTCGCAAAGCTCTTAGCCGCTGGCTTTATCAAAGAAGTTCTGCATCCCGACTGGTTGGCCAACCTGGTTCTGGTCCGTAAAAAGACGGGGCAATGGCGCATGTGCGTTGACTACACCGACCTCAACAAAGCCTGCTCCAAAGATCCATTCGGGCTGCCTCGCATCGACCAAGTCGTAGACTCAATAGCCGACTGCCAACTCTTGAGCTTTTTGGACTGTTACTCGGGCTACCACCAGATCAGCTTGAAAGAATCCGACTGCCTGAAGA
This sequence comes from Oryza australiensis, assembly GCA_019925245.2. NCBI lineage: Eukaryota > Viridiplantae > Streptophyta > Magnoliopsida > Poales > Poaceae > Oryza > Oryza australiensis. The sequence continues at coordinate 3,447,102 of JAIFGZ020000540.1, read as the reverse complement.
CATCGTTCATCACGCCGTTTGGAGCCTACTGCTACATCACCATGCCCTTCGGCTTGAAGAATGCCGGGGCCACATACCAACGCATGATCCAGAGGTGCTTTCAGACGCAGATTGGGAAGAACGTGGAAGCTTATGTCGATGACGTTGTCATCAAGACCAAGCAGAAAGAAGACCTGATTGCTGACCTAGAAGAAACCTTCGCAAATATTCGGGCCTTCAGAATGAAGTTAAACCCGGAGAAGTGCACTTTCGGCGTTCCATCAGGCAAACTGCTCGGCTTCATGGTGTCGCATCGCGGCATTGAAGCCAACCCAGAAAAGATCAACGCTATCTTGTACATGAAGCCCCGAGTAACCGGAAGAATGTCCGAAACTCACCGGCGCATGGCGGCGCTAAGCCGATTCATCTCTCGACTCGGCGAACGAGGCATGCCCTTCTTCAGGTTGCTAAAGAAAACGGACGACTTCCAATGGACCATGGAAGCCCACAAGGCCTTCGAAGATTTTAAAGAATTTCTCATGACGCCGCCCGTCCTAGCCTCACCTCAGCCCCAGGAGCCTTTGCTACTGTATGTTTTAGCCACGCACCAAGTGGTTAGTATGGTCCTCGTGGTCGAGCGTGAAGAAGAAGGGCGGGTCCAGAAGATTCAGAGGCCAATCTACTTTGTTAGCGAAGTGCTGGCAGGAGCCAAAATTCGCTACCCTCAGGTACAAAAATTGTTATATGGTGTTCTGATAATCTCAAGAAAATTGGCGCACTATTTTCAGGATCATTCGATCACCGTCATCACTTTCTTTTCACTCGGCGATGTTATCCACAACCGGGAGGCGACTGGGCGCATCGCGAAGTGGGCCCTGGAGCTGATGCCGCTGGACTTAACTTTCAAGGCGAGGACGTCCGTAAAGTCACAAGCCCGGCGGACTTCTTGGCCGAGTGGACCGAACAGGCAAGAAGATGTACCTCGGGAAGACCTTCAATATTGGACCATGCACTTCGACAGATCCAAGAGGATCACCAGCTTGGGAGCAGGAGTTGTGCTGATCGCCCCGACTGGGGAAAGGCTAAAATACGTCCTACACCTCCACTTCTCCGCCTCACATAACGTTGTCGAGTACGAAGCCCTGCTACATGGACTGCGTCTCGCAGTTTCACTCGGGATACGTCGGCTCGTTGTGAAAGGGGACTCCCAGCTGGTCGTGAACCAAGTCATGAAAGACTGGTCCTGTCTAAACGACACTATGGAGGCCTACCGACAGGAGGTTCGCAAACTTAAAGACAAGTTTGACGGACTCGAGCTATCACACGTCCTAAGACACAACAACGAAGCAGCTGAAGAGTTGGCGCAGTTCGGATCCAAACGTGAAGCTGCCCCAACAGACGTTTTTGTCGAACACCTCTATGAGCCAACAGTTGCGTCAAAACCAACTCCTAACGAACAAGCTGCAAACGAAGTCGCCATGATTGACACCGACTGGAGGACACCACTCATCAAATTTTTAACACAGCAAGAGCTGCCGAAAGACCGGGATGAGGCAGAACGTGTCCGATGTCGTTGCCAAGCTTACGTCATGGTTGACTCCGATTTATACAAGAGAAGTCCCTCCGGAGTCCTGATGAGGTGCATCACACCCGAGGAAGGACGACAGCTACTCCATGACATCCACTCGGGCATATGCGGAAGCCACGCGGCAGCACGCACCTTGGTAGGCAAAGCCTACAGACAAGGTTTTTTCTGGCTTACCGCGGTCTCCGACGCGGACAAAGTGGTACAAACCTGTGAAGGCTGCCAATTTTTCACCCGACAGAGCCATGTCCCCGCCCAAGAGCTACAAACAATTCCATTATCCTGGCCATTTGCGGTATGGGGCTTAGACATGGTCGGCCCTTTCAAGAAGGCTCCGGGAGGATTCACGCACCTATTCGTCGCAATCGATAAGTTCTCCAAGTGGATCGAAGCTAAGCCGGTTGCTGCAATCACCGCTGACAAGGCGCGGGACTTCATCCTCAATATCATGCACCGTTTCGGCGTCCCAAACAGAATCATAACCGACAATGGGACTCAATTCACTGGAGGCATCTTCAAAGAATTCTGCGAAGACTTCAGGATCAAAATCTGCTATGCGTCGGTTGCACACCCCAAATGCAATGGTCAAGTTGAGCGTGCCAATGGCATGGTCCTTCAAGACATTAAGGCCCGCGTGTTCGATCGCTTAAGTCCTTATGCCGGCAAGTGGGTGTAAGAGCTCACCTCGGTTCTATGGTCTCTGCGGACCACGCCCAGTCGGGCTACCGGCCAAACTCCCTTCTTTTTGGTCTATGGCGCAGAAGCCATGTTGCCAAACGAGATGGAGTACGAATCCCTCCGAGTCCGCAGCTTCAACGATGAACGCTATGACCCGCACCGAGTGGACGACCTCACCCGACCGGAAGAGGCCCGTGAGGCAGCCCTCATCCAGTCGGCAAAATATCTTCAAGGGCTCAGAAGATACCATAGTCACAACGTTCGAGCACGAGCTTTTATCGTTGGCGATCTGGTTCTACGCAAGATTCAAACCACCAAGGACCGTCACAAGTTATCCCCCTTATGGGAAGGGCCGTATATAATTGCCGAGGTGACTCGGCCGTGCGCATACCGATTAAAGCGTGAAGACGGATCTATGGTGGAGAACTCCTGGAACATCGAGCATCTTCGACGATACTACGCTTAAATTGTCTTAAGTTTCATGCTTTTTTGACTCGCTAAACTCAAGCAAGATGACTTCTTGAGTTAGCAGTCGGGGGCTGTACATATGTCAATAAAGCATAGTTTTCTTCACCAACTTACGCATATTCAGTTTATCATTGTTTAATGTTCCTTGATTCGAGTTCAATGTTTAAGGACTGAGAATTTTTTGATGACCTAATCAAGCTTAGGCTTGGTGACAGTCGGACGAAAATTACTTAAGAAATTTTACATGAAAACTCGGATCAAGGCATTAACATAAATAAGCCAAATATCTACAAAGTTTACATCAGAAAGTTGCATATAATGTTTACAAGACAAATCAAGACCGAAAGTGGTTCACTACATCAGCGGCCATCTTTTTGGCTGATTCCTGTGCCTCACTAATCAAATCGAGGGTGTGCTCATCTGAAGTTCCCTCAGCGAAGCCTTCCCCGACTGAATCGACGTCCACTCGAGGGTAGAGTGACTTCGCCTAAGCAAGGGCGAAGCCCGCTCCCATGACAGCCACCTCGGAAATGTTGGTCAAATACTGGTCAAGGGCTTGCCTAAGCTTGTCAAAGACTTCAACTGGGTCCAGTGAGCTGGTCCCGACTCCATGATGGAACAAAGATAGCAGGATCAGCGTTGCTGCGTTAGCAACATCTTCTCGGACCTATCCAGCTTGATTGACCCTCTCAAGCAAAACATCGTATTGAGCTCGGGTCTTGACTTTGTAAGCTACCAAAGACACATGATTACACAGAGCGTTCGAAGACAAAGCAGTACAAAGAATGTTACTTTGAAGAAGCTTACCTTCAAACTCGGCCTCCAGTTCGGCCTTGCTGAGGCTGACTGCTTCCAGCTGGGTTTGAAGTAAGTGGACCTCCGATGAATTCTCTACAACAAGAGAGGTTATCAACAACCGAAATCAACGCAGAAGCCATAAAGAGACTGAGAGGGTTAAGCTTACTCCCGACTGAACCCCGGAGGTCGAGGTTTTCTTCCTGGAGTTCGGCTATTTCCCTCCTCAGGGCTGCCTCCCTCGACGCGGCCTCTTCTCGAGTGGTCTTTAACTTTTGCTGGACATCCTCCGGGAGTTTAGATGCGGGACCAACTTCTCGAGCGCTTCGGACTTGGCCATCGATCGCGACGTACTCTTTCTGCACGCAAGACCAAGTTGGCCGACGAAAAGGGATAACGATGCCGCAACGGAAAAGATCGGGACTTACGTTGAGTAGCCGAGGTCACCTCATTCAGGCTGTTGACAAGGGCATCCCTTTCCTCGCTTTCCGCTTGCTTATCTAAGATGATGCCCTGCCTCTGGCCTTCTGAACCTCGCCACTCGACCTTTATTGGGGGAACCCATGTTTCAGAAGACTGTAACCTGGGGATCTCTTCCACTGTGGCTGGGTAGATCAGGAGGAACAGATGAAGATACGAGAAAGTTAAATTGAAGATTAAAGATGAAATGTTAATCCAAGACTTACCGGTTTCGGTGGCCGAATCCTTAACTGGCGCAGCCCGGCTGGTTTCTTCCTTCTGACTTTTGACCGACTGGTCTTTAGTCGGAGCCCTTTGGGCTGCAGCCGGGGGCTTCTCCGCGGCCGACTAGTTTCCAGTCGAGGTGTCTCGGCTGGCGGCCGGGGGCTTCCTCCTTGGGATATCTTTGCTGGGAGGCAAGGGCTTTTCACCCGGAGCGCTCTCGCTCGGGAGAGGGCTCCGGGGTTTTGGTTCCACGGGCTTAGATGCCTCGGACGTGGCAACTGGCATTGGCCCTTCACTCTTCCCGACAGGGTCTATATCTTGGGGCCTCCTGCCAAACGGACGACGAGCGTTGTCGGAATGAAGACAAACAAATTTTCAACAAAGAGCTTAACTTCAGTCATAAGGTGTACCTGGATGACCCACGGATCTTCGGCACCGCTTTTGGTGATGGCCTTGGAGGGGTTGCCCCAGCTGGAGGGGCTGGGACGTCATCGTCCGAGTCATCAATAATGAGCCTCCTCTTGCTTGCCCGTTTGCTAATATCTTCACTTGGAGCCGCCCTTTTCCCGACAGGATCACTCTAGATCTTCACGCCGTCGGCTGGCTTGTTGACAGGTCGGGTCGGCACGTCATCGTGAGGGATTTTGTATGGCTTCAAAATGATGGAGGCATTTTTCTACAAGATAGATTCTTATAACACGAGAAGTGTGACATCAAGATTACAAGGCAATGGAAGAGGCTAAGTCGGCTTACGGAGGAGGAGGTCGATACAGGTGAAGGGAGGATCGGCGCATGAGGCTGCGTTCGACTGTAATTCCAGTCGAGAAGACCTTGTACATTCGGATCTTCAAGATCTCGAAGCTGAGGGAGTCGCGATCTTCCCGATTGGGTTCCTTTTCGCCCTCGTACTCGAAGGCTGGCTTCGATCGCTCTTTAATCGGCGCCAGTCGGCTCCTAATGAAGTGCCGAGTGATTTGCTCGCCGCGAAGACCTTTTTGCTTCATCTCCAAGATCTTCGCTAGCAACTTGTTGGCTTCATCCCAGTCTTGGGCTACTGGCACAGTGCTCCAAGTAGGCCTGGGCACGGGGGGAAGGCCAACGAAGTTCGACAGGCTGGGTTCAAGATTGGAAATATAGAACCAGCTTGCATGCCAACCCTTGTTGGAGGATTTCAAAGGGAGAGAGAAATACTCCTTGCGGAGGGATCCGCGGAGTTGGAAACCTGCCCCACCAACGACGCAGGGTTGGTCCTTATTGGGATGCGGTTTAAGGTAAAACATGCGGCGGAAGAGCTGGAAGTGGGGGAGAATGCCAAGGAAGGCTTCACATACATGAATGAAGAGAGCGATGTGGAGCATAGAGTTGGGGTTCAAATGATAGAGACGAAGACCATAATAATCAAGAAGCCCCCTAAAGAACTCGGAGGTGGGGAGGTGAAGCCACGTAAAAGAAAGAAGTGAAGACGACGAGCTCACCGGTGTTCGGGGTGGGAAACTCCTCACCGCCGCCGGGCGCCACCCACGATCTCCTTGGGAGGGAGCACTCCGTGCTTCACTATCTCCTTAAGGGTGGATTCCCTCACATCCGAAGTGGCCCACTGCTCGAAAGGGATTTTCCTCTCATCCGCCATGAATGTGGTTTGTGTGGGGTGCAGGTCTGGCTAAAAGGATGGGTATTTGAGATGGGAGTCTGAGAAGATGGATACGGAGGCTAGCTGAGAGCAAAGCGTAGGCTTCTGGATCGGTGGATTGGGCGCGCGCAAGGGTTTAGGGTTCTCCGCTGCAAGCTGATGAACAGTGTTGCGATTGGGGAATTTTTGTTGGGAAGACGAAGTGGCGGGGATAACCTCGAGGCTTTGTAAAGAGATTTGAGGGTTGCGCTAGGTTTTCTTGCAATTGGGCCGAGCCCTTGAGAGACCGGTGGCCCAGCTAAGGTGTGGCCTGATGCGTGTCCTTAGGGACTTAAGTGGATGAACTTAAGCAGATTTGCCTTTGCAATATGCACGTGTCTGAGTGCCCTGTACCTTTGGAAATCCTTTCATACTGCGGTTTGCTTGACTTCATGAGAAGCTAGCACGATACAATTTGAAAGGTGACAAACAGCTAAGCTTTTTATGGCTGCCTTAATGACAAGGGCTGTTTGGTTTTTTAGCATTTGATTGGATGATTATGTCAATGCTAACTTTCCACCTTGGTGAAGATCCTTTTTAGATTGAGACCAATATTATGGCAATAGCTATTTAATATTTTGGTCGTATTTTTCACACAACCGAAAAACTTGTTTACCCATGAGGGATGATTAAAATATTTGTTTAGAGATGACTCGGGCGGATCCACTCGGATAAGCATGAGCTTACCGAGTGCTTTCCACCTATGAGGGTTGATTGAGTTATTTGTTCTGAGATGACTCGGGCAAATTCACTCGGATGAGCATGAGCTTGTCGAGCAATGAGATTTTTTATGATTGCTTTAGCATGAGCTAAACATTTATATGAGTATGATTCTTTATAGTTCTTGATTGTATGTTTGGTCTGTTTTTGACTAATCACACAGTCGGGGGCAACACCTAATTAGGTACATCAAGAGATGCACCTAGATATTTATTTTTGAGAATTTTTTGGATATTTTCCAGCCCTTCACAGTCTTTGGAGCCACTCGGAAGATTCAGGCAGAGATGATGGAATCACTCGGCGCCAGAAGCACTCGGCCAAAAAGTTGTTTGGCTGTATACTGTATTGATTTGATGCTGAGTTGTCTCGTCGACTGAAAAGGACTCGGGGGCTACTGTGGAGATTATGGCAATCGGGTATCCACATGGCAAGTTTATCCGACTGGAGGTAGGGATAGATTGCGCCTACCAAATATGTAAACCAAATATGACTTGGGTGTTACATTGCCGATTGAGATAAGACAACGACCTATAGTCACGGTTTGGTAAGATTGAGGAGACCTACTTAGAGTAAGATAGGGTTTCCGATCTGTAAGCCCGCCTCCCAAGACTATATAAGGGGGGTGAGGGACGTCCCTCGAGGGATATCATATCATATGATTCATAAGCTATTAGCTTTCAGCCTTAGATCTTGAGATCAATATACACTCGGAGGATCGAATCCCTGAAACATAAGTAGGGTATTACCTCTCGAGAGGGCCTGAACTGTCTAAATCCTTGTTTTCCACCTAACCCATTGTGCTTGGCGATCTTGACTGCACCCCCAAAATTCTATTACCGAAACCGAGTTTCGACGGGCACTAAAAGGAGAGACTTTGAGAAACCTATTAAATTTTAAAATCAAAGGAGTGATGGTGCTATATTAAATTTAGCCGCACATGACCCCATTGACTGGCGCAATATTATTAGCATTTGGAAAGGGTTAATAGTTCAAAAATATATACAAAACCAACACAATATAGGAAATAAAGTTGAAGATATGATAACTTATTTAGAAACATTTCTAGGTAAATTTGCTAAGGTCTTGTGGGAAGAATTAAAAAGAGCTGGTAGTAATCCGCATAATTTTGCAAATGTAATATCAACATTATTATAGCGAAAATCCAAAATTAGGTTATAAAACATTATAAAATGAAAGGTTAAAAGAAATAGAGAAATTAACATTAACAAGTTGGAAAGGCATAAAAGAATTTTCTCAACATTACTTATATAATGCTACAACGCCAAACAAGGATATAACAAGAAAATAGTTGAACGTTATTTCAATAAATTACGACCCATTAGGAAGCATAATATTTGAAGAATATAAAAAGGAAACTGAAGGAGCTAAAATTAATATTTCCCAAGCCATAACATTTGTGTTTAAACAACTAAAAAAAATATGCACTAGTATACAAGCCCAAAGATTTATGAAGCATTCGATTACAATTTTTACAACAAAATAGTACAAATACCTTTTTCATATGTAGAGGATAGGACTAGAAGTAGAAGAAATTATAAACATCAAAATAAAAATAACTATAGTACTAGAATTAAGAAAAGATATTTCTTAAGAAGATCGAGATAATAGAGCACCTTTCTTACGTTAACAACCAAATTTGGTAACCAAATCCCTAGGTTTGAAGCGCAGAGAATGGAGCGGATTGGGAAAGATGCGTGATCTCGTGAAGAGGCAGGAAATGTAATCGGCCGAGTCCGAATCGACTACGGAGCCGCTCGGCTAGGCGCGAATCGGACTAGGACAGCCGATAGCCGATCCCGATTCGAGAAGAAGATGGGATCGTTTTCAATGGAAAGCTTGAAGATAAATGGTAGATTCGGTTCCCAAATTGCGCGTTAAAGATATTGTCATCTATGGATAGAGTCCTATAACGACAATTGTATCTGTAAATTAGGGATTTATTTAGATATTCCTATTGTAATGCGGCATGGGACCACGTCCCGGGATATTGTCGTACCATGTACAGTAGATAGATTAGAAACCGTGTTCAACACGGACTTTGTTGCACTTGGGTATAAATAGGAGCCGAGACCTCTGTAAATAAAGAAAATACACAATCAATACAATCTCGACGCATCGTCTCATATTTTCTTTTAGACGAGTTCTTGATCCGGCTTCGGGCTGCATCGTTTCGATCCCCAATTAAGGTAAATGCTTGTCGTTAGTGGTTTATTTCGTCGAATCTAGTGCTTCCATCATCATGATACTCTAAGTTTGATACTTTAGACTGCGTAAGTTATCATATACGGCATATAATCTAGAACAATGTCTAGATCTATCTTGTCATCGGCTTGTTCTTCTCGGGAGGCAAGCGACAATAGAGTTAGATCCAGATGTTGGCCTAGGTTATATGTTGTATCCACCGTCTTGAGGGGTTTACATCGGTCTATATAGATCTAATGCTATCTTTTTGTACTTAATGCTGCATCATCTATGATCTATTAAGTCGCTTTTAGAAGTATTATGATCTATTCGGTTAGATGTAAACTTGTAGAGACAGTGTCGGGGTTTCAGCCGGCCTTACCTGTTCTAATATTTCTTTTAGTATTACTTGCTATTAGATTTATTAGAGCTGCTTCTTATATTAACATCTTAATCTGGTTAAATGTTTTAAGCCGATATCAATCTGTCAGCATCAGCCGACAGCCGATTGATCTAGGTTTAACTCATTTAGGTTAGATTAATATTTTTTCATAAGAAGTATCGGAGTACTAGCCGATCTGTAGTTAGGTCTACAGTATCGGCTAGGCCATGAATGCATATATTTATTATCCTAGTGTATATTTAGATTGAGTGATTTATACTCTCTCGTCATAGCTGATCTATCCCAATCACTTAGTTTAAATATGTTTTGGAATAGCAATTATATATAAATTTGTTTCCTTAGCCGATCTGGTAGGATCTAACCCTAACCTTAACGCATATCAATTTGTTTCTTGTTGGTTGATAGATCAAACCAACTGGCACGCCTGTTTACATCAAACAGCTGAGAAAAGGATCTGCATTGGAGTTAAGCAGATCTCCTAGGCCAGCGCGTGAGAGAATTTTATCATCAACACGCTTCTTGGCACGCCCAGTGGGACCATCAGCAGATCACTAAGCATCGGACGTGATGGTTAACATCAAGAACTCAGAGATCACTGAAGAGAACGTGGCTCCAATCAGGATGAAACAACTATCGGCTGAACACCATGCCGACTACAAGAAAATGGTAGAAGAATTGCAGGCCAATTACCTGCAATCGTTCGCCCAGACCCGATCTGGGTCAGTCCTCTAGAAATACAAATTCAGCATGGACGATTTCAAGACATCCTCCTCAAGCGATACGAAAGGCAAACACAAGATGGAGGAGCCAAACAGAGCAAAACAATTCGGAGCTGCATACTTTGTAGGATCGGATCGATTCGGCTGTGCATCATGCACTCGTCAACCAGAGCGGCATTTTGGTCAATACCTTGAACAACATGATTGTCACTGTGGTTGATTCAAAGATTGCCGATCAGCTAAGGGGGGCCAACCTACTTTACAGATGGCCAGTTCCCCGGCTACAGGACTTTGGTCACCTAGAATCGACCGATCCCACCACCAGTGCAGCCAGGGCCGTCAGGAGGAGTCCCCAGTTTGCCTAATCCTTTTGGATCGGCCTCAAGACAGCCGATCACTATGCTCAACCAGCAACAACCCCTTCCACAGATCAGCTGGCCGGCATGTTCAACAACAATCGGCAACAGGAGCCGATTGCCCATATCGGCCAGGGAGGACAGTACAATGCTGGTGGCCGACAGCTTTTTCCGGATCCACAGACGCCACCGCCGGCGAATCGGCCGCCTCCTGCTGGCAACCCACTCCAGTACCAGTACCAAGGAGGCCATCACGACCAGCACTACTGCCTTCAAACACCGCCATCTCAGTATCAGCAGGCACCCATGCAATACGAACAATACGAGCCGATACAGCAGGTTCAAGACAACAGGACTTGGGCCGATTTGATTGCCGATGTTATGCACGATCAATTCGGCCTCAAGCCGAAAGATTCTGAGAACATGTATCGGTACCCCTATCCGGAATACTTTTAGCGAGTTCCACTGCCCAACCGATACAAGGTCCCGGACTTCTCCAAATTCTCAGGACAGGACAATGTTTTAACATACGAGCACGTCAGTCGATTTATGACGCAATGTGGTGAGGCATCGACTACAGACGCCTTGAGAGTTCGTTTGTTCCCTCTCTCACTTTCGGGATCGGCCTTTACATGGCTTTCTTCGTTGCCCTACAACTCTATTCAGAGCTGGGACGATCTCGAGAAACAGTTTCACAGCTACTTCTACACCGGCAATCATGGTATAAAACCGTCGGACCTGACCAGCATTAGGCAGAAGCATGACGAATCGGTTCAGGACTATATTCAAAGATTCAAAGAGATGAGGAACCGATGCTACAGCCTGGTGCTATCCGATGCCCAGCTAGCCGATTTGGCCTTCCACGGGCTAATCACGCCGATCTGTGAGCATTTTTCGGCTTAGGACTTCGACAGTTTGGCGCATCTCGTGCAGAGGGTGACGGCCCATGAACAGAGGTTTCAAGAATCAAGGAAGGTCGTCAAGAAAGTAGCTCAAGTCATCGTCGAATCAGCTTCCGATTCCAGCGACGATGATGCAGAGGTCACGGTAGCCGAATGGACCAAGAAAAAAAGGCCATCGTCTGCCAATGGTTGCTGAAAACGGCCAAGGAGGAGAAGTACGACTTCGACATCACCAAGGCCGACAGGATTTTCGATTTGTTGATGAAGGAGAAACAAATTCAACTTCCGGCAAACCACATGATCCCGTCGCCTGAAGAGCTCAAGAAGAAGAAGTACTGTAAGTGGCACAACTCCACCTCCCATGCCACTAATGATTGCAAAGTTTTCAGGCAACAGATCCAGTCGGCAATCGAGACCGGAAAACTCAAATTCGCCGATTCACCTTGGCCGATGAAGGTAGACGGAAACCCTTTCTCGGTCAACATGGTTCAAGCCGGCCCCAGGAAAGCTGATCGGCAGAACAGAATGACGTACAGCTTAGCCGAAACTCTCAAAGGGGTCAAGGTAGAGAAGAAGCCGACTGAAGACCAAGTCGCGCCAATCAACATGGTGCGCCCCACTGGCCGATCGGCTGACCGATGGCCGATCCGCATGGACAGCCGATGTCGCTTTCAGCAGCGGTTTTGGCAAGAAGAAGAGGCCCGGCTCAATGGGCTTCGTGTGCGAGAGACAAAGGTCCAAGGCCGACAATACAACAGGCATTACATCGACTGCGACCCCCACTGGCATTGTGAGCTTTTGTACACCCTAAAAATCGAAGGAATTAAAAATCAGAACGTAAAAATCGGAACTTACAAAAACTTTTGTTTGTTGTCTTTTTCTCGTGTTTGTTGCTTCTTATTTGCCAGCTCAGTTGCATAAATTTAGTTGTGAACAATTCCTCTCGGTGCTTGTGAAAACCAAACGCTTTGGATTTTCATTGGGAAGAAAATCTCGAAATATAAGGTTAGAAATTTTGAAAATAAAATCGGAAAAGGGATACAGATATATGAAGATATGCATTTGAGAGACATAAAATATTAATTGGTGATTATGGAAAATTAATTAGGGAATAAAATAGACAATAAACTATTTTAAGGGATTTATATGAAAACTAGGAAATTTATTCGGAATAAAAAGTGGTGAATTATGAATTTAGGAAAAAGAGATTTAAATAAATATGAAAAATATATTTGGAATAATAAAAAGTGGGGAAAAAGTTGAAAATATAATATTAAAAATTTTTCGGAATATTGGAATTTATTTTGAATTTTTAGAGTGGAAAGAAATAGAAATGGGGAAAATAGGATTTTAATTCGGAAAAAATCGAAAAGTACACTGTTCATTAGGTCACAAGTGCTCGACGCCATACCAGCCCCGCCGCGCGCGCGCCGCGCGTCGCCCGCCGTACCGCGCCCGCGCCTCCCTCGCCGCCACGCGCTCACCGCCGGCCGGCCCCGCCGCGCTCGCGCCGCGCGCGCCCGCCCGCCCGCCGACCCCGCCGCCCGCGCCGCGTCGCCGTCTCGTGTCGTAACCCCGCGCCCTCGCCGCGCCACGCGTTGACGACCCGTACCGCCCGCGCACCGCGCCACGTCGCCGACGTCGCCGCATCGTCCGTGCACTCGCATCGCGCCCGGCCTCGCCCCGGGCACCGTCGCGTGTGCAAAGCCGCGCCGGCCCCCCTCTATCCCGTTCGTTCGGCCGCGCCTATTTAAAGCTTCCCCTCCCTCTGTTTCCCCACACCGCCGTTGCCTCTAGCCCCCTCTTCTCTCCCGAGCGCCGTCGCCGCAAAATCGAGCCGCGCCGCCGCAAGCCGCCGCCGTTGCCGCGCCGTCGCCGTGAGCCGAGCTCCGCCACCCTCCCTTGCCGTCACCGTCGCCAGTAAGCTCCCGACCGCCGCCCCTCGCGTTTGCGCGACCGCCGGTCGTAACGAGAGAGAGCGGAGAGAGTGCGCCGGTCGAACACCACAGGCGGGCGATGAATGATGCGCAGAGGAAAAGAAAAGAAAAAGAAAAAAGAAAAGAGAGAAAAGAGAAAAAGAAAAAATAGAGAAAAAATAGGAAAAATTATGGAAAATTTGGAAAAATATTTTGAAAGGATTTGAGTGAATTTTTAGGCAAAAATAAATTATTTTCTTGTATATTTTCTCGGAGCGAAATTTGAAAATCAAATTCGGACTTTTTCCGAGATTTCGTTTCGCGTCGTTTTTAAATCCGGATTTCGTTTAATTGTTTCTCGCCATTTAAATATGTTTCATTTTTGTGCTCAAACCTTCAAAACCTCGGGCACAAATCCCTCCGTTGATATTTCCAAATCTATTTTCTCAAATATTTACGATCGTCGTTTTGCGAAAACCCTAGGGCATCGACTCGATTCCAAAACTCGGATTTTTCCCTAGCAATACTCGCCCGAACTCGAGTAGAATTATAGGCCAAACATTTGGAGTCGTTTTTGTTGTTTTTATGGTTCTTTTCGATCTCTCGGTATTTTATTAAATTCTAATTGAATTCAATTGATCTTTCGCACGTACGGATAGCACCTGAAGAAGCGAGCACCGACTCCGTTGAAGACCCCGCTCAACAAGCGTGCGAGCAAGGCAAGTCATCACACTCTTTGAACATATTGATCCCAATTGCGAAATGATGTTGTTTTAAATCTTAAACATGCATGCTATACACAAAGAATTACCTATACTTGTTATGTCATGCCGTGTTATTGATTACCTTTAGAATTATTCCTTGTAACCCTCAATGTGATACATACAACCGGAGAATATCTTCGGTAAACTGCTTAGCCATGCTATTCTTAGATTCATGCATACTCATGATTTTATGAAGAGCTTTATGCTTGGGCAACTACCTTAGGGAAGGTAGTTGAGATACGGCATGTGGAGACATGAGCGCCACATTGCCATGAGAATGATGAAATGAGTTTTGATGAAAATTGAAAGTACTAAACAAATGTTTTAGGCTCGGGCGGTTGGATGATTTGGGTGGATTCCGGAAAAGGCAACGCCGACCCCGTCAATTAAGGACCGAGCCATGAGATAGCCGGAAACGAGCCAATACAACCGTATTTCGGAATGGGTATAGACCTAGCGGAGTAGATAGCCGAGCGGAGGCGGTACCCTTGCATAGTGGTTCTAATGTATGAGATGAGATTTGAAAGGGATGATGGGAAATTGGAATTTATTATAACTTGATGAATGAAGTCTCCCCTTACCCGGTGCGCCGAACTCCTCTCACTGCTAAAAAATGACGGCTAGAGTGCATGAGGGCTTAAGTTCATGGAGCGGATACTGCCGAAGTGAGGTTATCGAAAGGCTTTGCCGCGACCATCTCATGTGTTGGGACGTAGGATCATTTGTTGGGCAGTCGCGGAGTACGGGTAAAGTGTACATCCACTGTAGTGTGAATGAATCAATCTATTCGAATAGCCGTGCCCGCGGATATTGAGCATCATGACAAGACTTTCGCTTGGCTAGACTCTAAACTTTAAAATGATGGGATGGGTTTGCATGATGACTTATATTCACTGATGGATCAACTTCTCGAGATGCGAGAAGGGGTGGACTCCCCAGAAAACCATGACGAACCGGAGGCGGGAAGCCATTCTTGGAATCACGATGGATGGTAGACAGAACCGTCGCCGATTTAATGAACTATGGAACTAAAACTTGACTTGGCTAGTTGTTAGGCTTGTGAAAAGAGTTGTGAAAATTGGCTTTATGCAAAAGAACACCAGCCATTCTTTGAATGACCCTATCATATGCATCACTTCCATGTTGGCTTGCTGAGTACGGTTGGTACTCACCCTTGCTAAACGCACAAACTTCATATGGTGGAAATGAAGACTTGGAGGATCCCTATGCCTACTACCGGGAGGGCGAAGAAGCCGATGGCGCTTGCTAGGTCTTAGTCTCGGTCGTTGCTCGTGGCAATTGACAAGCCGCCGCCTTCATTCCGCCGCCTTACCTAATTTCTACTTTTGGTTGTATCTGGACCATGAGGTCCTATGTGATGGATATTGCCTTCGAGCCTATTATTGTAATAATTTCGATGTAAGACTATTCGTGCATTTATACACGATTATTCAAGATCGTATTTTGTGGGTACCAAACTACTTGATCCAGGGAAATGGTACTATGAACATGAAAGATTCCCGTTCCAAAACGGGGTCCACACTTTTCCGATTCTGTTGGGAATCGGGAGGCTGCGCGACGATCGAGAACCGCCCGGCTTGCGTGAGTACCGCGAGGACGAGTACAGAGACCCACCGATTCTAAGCCCAACTCAGTTCGTCCCTAGGGGCGTGCGGCTGAACCAGATACGATAGTCTAGGCCGATCCATCAAGACTTCTTTGATGAAGACTATGACGAAGAAGCGGTGATGATGAACAATCGGCTAATCCCCAATGGTGCCCTTCGACTGTTCACCAATACGAAGAAGAGAAGAATTCACAGGCTGAAACGCGAAGGACAAGAAGAAGAAGTTCGGCAGATGATTCGGGAGCAGCGCCGTCGGCTAGGCAAGAAACAGTGGAGGCCCAAGAAGAAAACTGCACCAGCCGACGAAAGCCGAAGAAAGCTCAGTCGATCAAGCCAGAAGGGCAGCCAAAGGTAAAGGAAAAGCTACTGCATCGGTCAATATGGTCTTCATATTGCAAGCTGAATTCGGCGTCACCGAGGCCGATGCAGATAGCGTTGAGGATACCCTATCCAAGCTAGCCTTATCCCCAGATCAAGCCATCTTTGACAAACCAGAGGGAACTAAAAATCGGCATCTCAAGCCACTATATGTGAAGGGATTTTTCAACGGCAAGTCGATGTCCAAGATGCTGGTCGACGGAGGGGCCGGGGTAAATTTGATGCCCTATGCAACTTTCAAAAATTTGGGCAAGGGAGTCGAAGACTTGATCAAAAAAATATGATATTTAAAGACTTCAGCGGCAACCCATCAGAGGCCAAGGGTGTACTCAATGTGGAGCTGACCGTCGGCAGCAAAACCATGCCCACAACCTTCTTTGTCATCGACGGGAAGGGGTCTTACAGCCTTCTGCTTGGGAGGGATTGGATCCACGCAAATTGCTACGTCCCTTCCACCATGCACCAAAGTCTGATAGAATGGCACGGCGACAAGATCGAGATTGTACCAGCCGACAGGTCAGTAAACGTTATCAATGCCGATTTGCCGTTATGGGGAATCGATGACATCGATTGTTTGTCCGAGAAAATTTGGCAAGCTGATTTTCTTAAAGTGTCCGATTCTGCCATACAGCCAATCAGAGACGAGAAGCCGCAGCTGCTGCTTTGAGGGCGTCGTGGAGGGCTCGAGCGTCTACGGCAAGGACACCGCAGACGACGACGATGGCAAGCTTGGGCACGGTTTTATGTCGGGCGACGAGCTAGAGGAAATAGATATCGGCTCTGGAGATAGGCCTAGGCTGAAATAAAGATTGTTTTGCTTGGGAGTATTTTGAGATGCTTGGTCTTAGCCCATCAATTGTTGTTCATCGGCTGCCTATCAAGCCGAATTATCGGCCATTCAAACACCTCCCAGGAGGTTCAAAGCCGATATGTATGATGCAATCAAAGCCGAAATCACTCGGCTATATGACGCTGATTCATTTGGCCTTGCCGATATGCCGAGTGGTTCTCAAATATTGTTCCAGTAATTAAAAAGAATGGTAAACTTAGGGTGTGCATCGACTTTAGGGACTTAAACAGAGCTACTCCTAAGGACGAGTACCCGATGCCAATAGCCGATTTACTCATGGATGCTGCTTCAGGCCAAGATTATTAGTTTCATGGATGGTAATGCAGGTTATAATCAGATTTTCATGGCCGAAGAAGACATCCACAAGACTGCTTTTAGATTCCCAGGAGCAATCGGCTTGTACGAGTGGGTCGTCATGACGTTCGGGTTGAAGAATGCTGGAGCAACTTATCAAAGGGCCATGAATTACATTTTCCATGACATGATCGGCTCCCTGGTAGAGATTTATATTGATGATGTTGTTGCCAAGTCTAGGGAAACAGAAAATCACATAGCCGATCTTAAGCAGGTTTTGGAGCGAACAAGGAAATATGGCCTCAAGATGAATCCACTAAAGTGCATGTTCGACGTATCGGCCGGGCAGTTTTTAGG
Source organism: Oryza australiensis (assembly GCA_019925245.2). Taxonomy (NCBI): domain Eukaryota; kingdom Viridiplantae; phylum Streptophyta; class Magnoliopsida; order Poales; family Poaceae; genus Oryza; species Oryza australiensis. The sequence goes on along the minus strand of JAIFGZ020000540.1, from coordinate 3,429,756 downwards.
GTTTCTTGTTCATGAAAGAGAAATTGAGGTCACCCCAAGAAGCATTAATCCCATCAAGACGATACAACCTCCGAAGTACAAGAAGCAACTACAATCTTTGATCGGCCAAATTAACTTTATCAGGCGATTTATAGCCAATCTTTCAGAGAAGATGGAGCCGTTCACACCACTGCTTCCGCTGAAGGCCGATCAAGCATTCCTTGGGGGGTAGAGCAGCAGAAGACATTGGATAATATCAAGGATTATTTGAGCTCGCCTCTAGTTTTGATTTCTCCATAAAAAGGGATACCGTTCAAGTTATATCTATCAACCGACGATAAATCAATCGGCTCAGTCTTGATCCAAGAGGTCGAAGGGAAGAAAAAAGACATCTTTTATCTCAGCCGATGACTATTGGATGCAGAAACAAGATATTCAAAAGTGAAGAAATTGTGCCTTTGCCTGTATTTTCCATGTACCAAGTTAAGACATTATCTGTTGTCCAATGAGTGCACAATAATATGCAAAGCCGATGTAGTTAAATATATGCTATCGGCTCCAGTGTTAAAAGGACGACTTGGAAAATGGATTTTTGCCTTAACAGAGTTTGATTTGAGATACCAGACACCTAGGGCAGTTAAAGGACAAGCCATAGCCGATTTCATAGTCAAACATAGAAATGATTCAATCGGCTCGGTGGAAATTATGCCTTGGACCTTGACGTTTGATGGTTCGGTTTGCGCGAGAGGATGCGGTATCGGCTTGGTAATCAATCCCCAAGGGGGCATGTTTTGAATTTGCATTCTCAATCAACCCCCACGCTACAAACAACCAAGCCGAATACGAGGCGGTGCTCAAAGGATTACATCTTCTTAAGGAAGTCAAAGCCGACGCCGTCGAAATTATGGGGGATTCACCGTTAGTCATCGGCCGGTTGTCGGGAGAATATGAGTGCAAAAATGATGCGGCGATGGTCTACTATCAACAATGCCGAGACTTCATGGATAGCTTTCGGCTAGTCACATTAAGGCATATCCCGGGAGCGAGAACACGAAGCCAATGATTTAGCTCAAGGGGCATCGGGTTATCGGCCGATGACAAAAAATATTGAGATAGAGGTTGCTGCCATGACAGCCGATGACTGGAGGTTTGAAGTCTACAATTATTTACAAAATCCTTCTCAATTGGCTTCTAGAAAATTGTGATACAAGGCTTTGAGATATGTCTTGCTTGATGAAGATTTATACTACAGGATGATTGATGGCATGCTGCTAAAGTGTCTCAGTGCCGATTAAGCCAAGGTGGCTATCAGAGAAGTGCATGAAGGAATATGCGGCACACATCAATCGGCTCACAAGATGAAGTAGTTGCTTCGGAGAGCGGGGTATTTTTGGCCGATGATGATGGAAGATTGTTTCAAGTACTACAAGGGCTGCCATAATTGTCAGAAATTTGGAGCTATACAAAGAGCACCAGCATCGGCTATGAACCCAATCATAAAGCCTTGGCCGTTCAGAGAATGGGGAATTGATATGATCGGTCAGATCAATCCACCCTTGAGTAAAGGACACAAATTTATATTGGTGGCAACCGATTATTTCACGAAGTGGGTGGAAGCAGTGCCTCTGAAGAAAGTTGATTCTAAGGACGCAATCGAGTTTGTTAAGGAACATATCATATACCGATTTGGCGTTCCTCAAACCATAACAACAGACCAGAGATCTATCTTTGTATCGGATGAGTTTGTTTAGTTTGCCGACGACATGAGAATCAAGTTGCTCAATTCTTCGCCGTATTACGCTCAGGCCAACGGGCAAGCAGAAGCTTCTAATAAAAGCCTAATTAAGCTGATAAAGAGGAAGATCTCTGAGAATCCCAGGCAATGGCACAACCGATTAGCCGAATCACTTTGGGCCTATCGGATGACATGCCACGGATCTATCCAAGTCCCTCCATATAAATTGGTCTACGGGCATGAAGCAGTCCTACCATAGGAAAACATCATCGGCTCAAGACGGATCCAGTTGCAAGATCAGCTCACAGCCGATGATTATTACAATTTGATGGTAGATGAATCAGAAGACCTGATTTTGTCACGGATGAGGGCTTTGGAAAAGGTCACAGGGATAAGGAACGAGTAGCCCGTCATTATAACAAGAAAGTTGTTGCCTATGTTTTTGAAGAGGGCGAACTCGTTTGGAAATTGATACTGCCGATTGGATCAAGAGATAAAAAATTCGACAAGTGGTCACCTAATTTGGAAGGGTCTTTCAAGATCCACAAATGCGTCTCTAAAGGAGCATATATGTTAGAAGGATTTGATGGAGAAGTGTTTGGAAGGGCTCTAAACGGCAAATATTTGAAAAAAATATTACCCAAGCGTTTGGATCAATTCATGATTCGGCTGTGTTGTTGCCGATTCGTGCTAGCCGATGTCTTGACTTGTGCAAGCATTGCCTTTAGGTCTTTTTCACGCTAAGTTTTTCCCCCTAGTTTTCTGCAATCGTCTAAGTTTGGCCGACAACGACGACAGTGGCAGAAGTTGCGGATTTCATAATTTTGTCGACATCACAGGCATCAACAAAATTAGGGGGGCATATATATACACAATCAAGAAGGCAAACATCAAAATCAAGAAGAAATTTTTGACAATTTTTAAAGGCAGACATCAAAATCAAGAAGAAATTTTTGACAATTTTTAAGTTTTTGAAGCCTTCAAGGTTATGATAAAAATGTGATCAGCAATCATGACAATAAGAAGGACACTGTATAAGCCGATTACAAGATAAAGATGAGCTACATCTATTACAGGCTCAAAAACGCGTCTATAGCCGAGATCTCCGCCGCTTGGATCGCTTTTACTTCGTCAATCACTGCTTGATCTTCGGCGTCGGAGCCGGGAACTACCTTGGCTGATTTGTGAAGCTCTTTCAAATATCTGATGGTGGCCGTCAATCTGCTTGTTTGATCTTTGGTGACTTTCGACAAGTCGGCCAACACCTGTTCTTCGACAGCAATCTCAGCTCGGCATTGTTCTAACTGCTACAACAAGTCAGTTTCTTTGGCCCTCAAATTGGTGATCTGGGTTTGAGAAGTGGTTGGGCCGACCTTCAGTTCATTCAGCTTTGCTTTTTCGGCCTCCATGCTCTTGACTGTGTCTTCGATCTTGGCAGTCACATCAGCTTGGGCAAGTCTTTCAATCATGCGTTGCATCGCACGCCCAAGCCTTGGCCGATGTTGATCAATACAAACGGCAACAGATACTTTGGTGACGAGATCTTCATGGAGCTGGCCTTCAATTTCAAAGAATCGAGACTTGACCGATCCACACTCCTCGACTAGCCTGTCTATGTCAATATCTAGCCGACAGCGTATGTCTTGCAATTTTTCCTTAAGCTCGTCGGCTGGGGCTTTGTCTGGGCTAGTTGCCTTCCCCTCTTCGTCACCTAGAAACTCTTTTATGTCGAAGGAGAGTAGATCGGCCAAAGGCTACAAAAGGAATGACAAGATTAAGTTACAGCTAAAACGGTCGATTATTTAAAGCGTTTGGAGAAGAGATATAAGGCTGAACTCACTCTTGCTGCAGGCATGGGGATAGCTTCTTCAACTTCGGCTGGGTTGTTTGGAATGGTGTCTTCTTCAACATGACCACTGACTAAAGTTGCTGCATCAACGTGTTCGTCGGCTGGCTTCGTGATGTCCTCAGCCTCCTGGCCGCCCACAGCCGATGTCGTGTGCTCGCTCGATACCTAGGGGGCAGCCGATGGAGATGGAGGAGGCTGCGAGAAAAGATAAGTGTCAGTTGGTAAATTGGCTAGGATTAGCAAAGTACAAATACGGACCAAAAATAATTACGGTGAAGCACGATGCGGAGAACGCGAGCCAACTTCTTGACCTACACAAAACATATTCGGTTAAGTGCAAAGTGGTTTTATTTTCAAAGCCGAATTTAACAAGACAGGGGTTACCGGCCGTTTCTTCGTAGGCGGGCTTGGAGCTGGTGGGTTGTCGGCTGGAGGGCTGATTGAATTATGGCTCGAATCGCTTGATTCGGCCGCTGCCCCGACAGCTATTGACATCTACTCGTCCGCAACCTCCTCGTTAAGGAATTGGTCGACTCTTGGATCCATAGACGAGAGGTTGTCAGCTGGCGCGGTCGGCTATTTCTTCTTCTGCTTCTTTGCGGCTGCAGCCGACGGTTTTGTGCTTGGAGCAGCTCTTTTTTGCCTATCCAGTGGCTGGCGTGTCTGCGCATGTAGCAGTGACTTCAACTTTGGCACCTCCCAGCCGATGGCCGATGGAGCTAACCCACACCCATTCGGCAAGACGCCTAAGCGTTATTCAATGGGGATGCCGAGTTACTCACTGTTGGCGATTGTTTCTATCACCCGCAAGGAAGGAAAAGTTTAAGTGTTATCGATTAAATTAGCCGATGATTCAAGAAGAAGAAGTAAACTTGGAATTCGGAACTCACCGAAGGGATTTCATCGGGCGGGAGCAAGGTAATGTAGTGAGAGGACCGCTGGTGAAAGAAGTGATGTTTGATTTCGACCCACCACCGGTCATAGATCGTGCTTTTCCGTAGGCTAGCACCATGTTGCCGATCTTGCCAAGAGGGGGCCGGCTAAGTCCATCAATTTGCTCATAATTGGGGCCTGGTCCACTATCCCCCTTGGTTTCGATCTTATCGGCATAGTAGCACCCGACGGGTAGTTGCCCAAGTCCAAATTGCCGGGCAGCCGACACTGGATAATAAAACTCATAAGATTTGGCCACTGATCGGCCCTGGTGGATTCCCGTCGGCAGGATGCAAGGGGTGAGAGCGGCTGTGAACAACTCTCGACACTTGGGGTAGTCATCGAGTTGATTTCTTCCAAGTTGAATTCAACGGGCAGCTCAAAGAGTGGCCTATCCCTCGTAAAAGTACCAGCAGCGGTTGTCCTTGGCGAATCCATCATACGGGGACATGAACCACTCGGCCAACAGTTCACTGGATTGCTTGGACCCGACATGCATAGCCGCTTCACCATAGCCGAGGCACCTCGTGGTGGTTATCTCGTTCCCATCATCATCTTCAATCGGCTCCAATCGCGGGAAACATGCTTCAGTCAGAGGCGGCCGACCGGATATTTTTTGGGTCATCAACACTAACCAAATCTGAAGAAACCACCATGGACCACCGGTGTTGACAGAGGCATTGGCAGCTATCTTGGCGATGGCCTGATGGAGGGTTTGATACAAATAGCCGAGGAGATGAAGGCATTTAAGGTGTCATTCCAGAAATAAGTGGCGGCCGACATCAACATTTTATCCTTTTCCATATCGGCTATTGGCAAGGCCAAGCATTGGGCTATCCCTATTTCTTCCCAGTGGGTTTGCTTGGCCGATTGCATCCTTTTGTACCATTCAAGCCAGGACTTGTCAATTGAGGGCCAAGATTTGAAGGTGTCAGCCCAATGGTTCAGAGAAGGTTTTCTCATGTTGTAGCGCATCCTATCGGTTTCAGCTATTATCAACTCAGTTGGGTCCTTATTGCCGATAGGCCCTAGAAAGTATCTGTTCTTTTGAACAAGGCTAGGGATTATTATCTGATGGGTGAGATGCTACAATTAGAAGGAAGAATAAAGGTTCATAGTCAAAAACCCTAGAATGCAAATCTATGCATAAAAGTGGTAAAAAGAGGGTTTTTAGCCGATTAGGGTTACCTCACGGAACTCGCGGCGCGAGTCGATGCGGCGGCGGAGGAGGCCATCGCTCGTGTGGGGATCGCCGAGGAGAAGATTGCCGCCGTTGGTTTTGAAAGATGGATGGGGCGCTGAAGAACTTGAGGGCGTTTGCTGAGGTGGCTATCTGTTGGCGGCGTGACTCGTTTGGCGGCCGGAGGGGTGGTATATAAAGAGTTTTGTAACGGTCGAAACAGAGTCAAGCTAGGATTGCGCCTGGAATTTGAATCGCCTAAAATCCGGGGGGGCATGTGTTAACGACCAAATTTGGTAACCAAATCCTCGGGTTTGAAGTAGATATTGGAGCGGAATCGGGAAAGATGCGTAATCTGTGAAGAGACGGGAACAGAATCGGCTACGGAGCCAGTCGACTAGGCGCGAATCGGACTAGGACACCCGATAGCCGATCCCGATTTAGAGAAAAAGATGGGATCGTTTCTGATGGAAAGCTTGAAGATAAATGGTAGATTCGGTTCCCAAATTGCGCGTTAAAGATATTGCCATCTATGGATAGAGTCCTGTAACGGTAATTATATCTGTAAATTAGGGATTTGTTTAGATATTCCTATTGTAATGCGACATGGGACCACGTCCTGGGATATTGTTGTACCATGTACAGTAGATAGATTAGAAACCGTGTTCAACACGGACTTTGTTAAAATGCATATAGAAGAACTGTTAAAATTAGAAGCAATAAGGGAAAGTAGGAGCCCTCACAGATCGGCTGCCTTTATAGTAAGAAACCATGCCGAAGAAGTTAAAGGCAAATTCAGGATGGTCATAAATTATAAAAGGTTAATACAATTGAAGATGCTTGTAACATCCCTAATAAACAAGAATGGATCAATAGAATACAAGGTGGTAGATATTTCTCAAAATTTGACCTAAAGGCCGGATTCTGGCAAGTAAAGATGACAGAGGAGTCTATAGAATGGACCACATTCACATGTCCTCAGAGACATTATGAATGACTTGTAATGCCACTAGGTCTAAAAAACGCACCTGCAATATTCCAAAGAAAAATACAAAATATTTTTAATGAAAACCAAGAATTTATATTAGTCTACATAAATGATTTGCTAGTCTTCTCAAAAACATATAAAGAACATATCGAGCATCTAGAGATAATTTTTCGAAAGGTAGAACAAAATGGGTTAATTTTATCCAAAAAGAAAATGGAAATATGCAAAGAGAAGATCAACTTCCTTGGCCATGAAATAGGAGAAGGCAAAATACATTTACAAGAACATATTGCTAAGAAAATTTTATAATTTACTGATGCTATGAATGATAAAAAAACAATTGCAACAATTTTGGGAATTGTAAATTATGCTAGGAATCATATTAATAATCTAGCAAAATTAGGAGAACCTCTATATGCTAAATTGAGAAAAAATGGTCAGAGATATTTTAATTCTGAAGACATTAAATTAATAAGGTTAATAAAAGAAAGGGTGAAATAACTAAAGCATCTAGAATTGCCTTTAGAAGAAAATTATTTCATTATTGAAACAGACGCATCGACCTACTAAATATTCACCTAAATCAGAAGAAAAACTATGTAGATATGCCTCTGGAAGCTATAAATTAAAAGCAGTAAATAACACAGATCGAGAAATCCTAGCAATAATCAATGCTATAAATGTCTTTAGGTTATATCTAGGGTTCAAAGAATTTATGGTTAGAACGGATTGCGAAGCAATATGTAGATATTATAATCAACTTAATAGCAAGAAAAGTTCTACTAGGAGGTGGATTTTATTTGAAGATATCATTACTGGAAATGGATAAAAAGTTATATTCGAACATATTAAGGGAAAAAAATAATCATTTACCTGACATGCTCTCTCGTGTACCTTTGTTGTAGGAATAAAGAAATCCATGAGCTACAATGGAGTTGAATTCTTTACATTTGGAGAAGACAACAAACTTAAAGTATTTCCACCAAATACTTACAAGTTTAAACCAAAGACTCATATAATATTAGATGAAGTCCAAAAATGCATCTTAGACAATTTTTGGTACTAATATAATAATAAGAGAGAATAAAAAGATTACATGCTATCAATATTAAATAGTCTTGCTGAATATTTTCATCTAATAAATGAGCTAATGCCAACATCAGAAAATAACAAAATAATACAACAAAAACCTATATATGTAGTATTTGATGAAAAACTCCCTGGAGTTTATATATCTTTCGAAGAGATAGTAGCCCAAAAAATAGATGCAAAATTAATTGGGGGCTTATCATGAAAAAATATAGAGATATAGATGAAGCATTAAGCCAAGCCACGAAAATATTAGGAATAAACTACTATTTGGAGCCACCAAAATAATATATAAAAATACAAAAAGGCCAAAAATAAGAAAGCACCGAAACCCCATATTATGCAAATATTAAGAGTGACGGGTCATCCAAAAACCTACATATAAAGAATGCTTAATTAAGGGAGTTGATCTCTTAGATGAAGAATATATTGATTGGAAAATAATTGAAAAATTTGAAGAAGCATCACCTCAATTAAAAAAGGAATTAAAATAAGAAATACTTAAGGAATTAAAACAATAAATGAATAACAAATTTGAAGAAATGAAAAAAGCATATGATGAAAAATTTGATGTTTCTTTTCGATGTTGATACCATGGATATGGGTAGTCTGCGGCCAGACCAATGAAGCAATATAGCTAAAATACTAAATTTAAATTTGATAATAATTATCAATTTTCGTGGGGTAAGCCCAACCCAACCGTAATAAAAATAATTCTGAATCAATTCAAAAATACTTTCGGTGAAGAGACACTTCACCGTAAGAGAATATAATGTTTCGGTTGAAATGATATTTCACTATAGAGAATATAACATCGGCATAAAAGGAATGGCAAAGATACGAAGATGTCTCCATCTCATGCAAAATAAAAGACAAAGTAAAGCAAAAGGAAGCCCTTCTTGATGATGCGAACCAGCTCATGAATCCATAGTATCAAGAAAATAAGCTCGAAGCACCTCGAGCATCCTTCTCCATCCTCTATAAAAGAATATATATATATATAACTATCTATAAAGCAAGTAGTGTTTCCACCTAAATTTTGTTCTGCATGGCTATTTTGCAGAAAACCCCTTGAGTTTTTCCAAAATTAACCCGCAGTCCATCTAGCTCATCCTGCTCCTCGCCGACACGGGCACGCTGCCGTCGGAGACGGCGGTGGAGTGGATGGACGGGTTCTTCTCCGTGGTCCGCGAGGTGGCCATGGTGTTGTACGAGCTCTGTAAGCTATCGGAGAACAGGCGCCGCGCTGTGCGCGTTGGGGCAACGCCTGTGCTCGTCGACCTCGCCGCTGCCGGCTCCGCCCGTGCCACCGAGGTGCTCAGTCTCTTCGCCAAGTCCCGCGAGGGCCGCCACGAGCTGTCCAGGATCCCCGACATAGTGGTCGTGCTCACCGGCGTCGCCGGCAGCGGCAATGCCTGTTAGTGATATGCCCTAGAGGCAACATGGAGATGTTGGATATCATGGTCAATGTTTATGTATTTATAAATAAAGTGTTATTCAGTTCCATGAAATAGACATCTTGTATTGATCAATAAGTACATGACTTATTTATGAGACTCTATATGTATGAATCTATTTCTAAATGATCCCTGATCATATATCATATTATTGGAACTAATATAATTCTAAGATCGGCATGTTTATTGATTGATGATCATGTCTCATAGATCATGGGTATGGAGATACGCTATTCCATAACTGGGTAGTTATAAAGGTAGTTTTCGGGTTTGCTATGAAACATGGAGTGGGATGTGAGTGATCAAGATGGAATTTGCCCCTCCTTTAGAGAGATATCTCTAGGCCCCTTGAGGTAATGGATTATGGAAATACATGGCCATGCTAAGTTGATTGAGGAGTCAATCAACAGACAGATAATCCAATACAGTTCGAGTGAATGGTTAGGCTATTGAAGGGATGGCACACATCTTGCCTATAGCTTAATTGGTATCGTGAGGCAAAGGGATTTGTGTACACATTACAGTTCGAGCCGATATTATATTCTTGTATGCTATGGTGTCAATATGTCTTGCTAGGCGCCGCTATTGACAGGTCAGCTGAGTTGGACTCGAGCCGACGATCGGCTAAGTAGACTATAGCCGAAACCAAGTATACCTGAACCTACAAGGTCGCACGCTTAAGGGGATAAGAATAGGCATTCGAGTTGGACTCGAATACGACTCGATCGGACAGGGATCCGATCGGATAGAGTCCTATGGGCTTACGACGTATGGGCGGCCAACTCTATGAGACATGGATGAAATCTGATTCAAAATAGAGTCCTGATCGACCACTAGTCCCAGTAGGCCAACTCTATATAAAGGGGTGAGGGGTGGAGAGATGTGGTACATCAGTTGAATTGAATTGCACCAAAATCAATCTGATTTGGCGCAACAAGTCGCCGAGATCAATCTCCACGGAAACCCTCCCCACTTTCGAGTCAAACCCTAGCCTTGCATCGCGTGCTAGCACACGGGTGTTCGGCGTTACGTCCCCGGACGTGTGGATACCGGTAGAGGCGCTGCTACGTTGCGCGCTATTGATCGGCTTCGGATTGGCTGCAATCGGAGTGAGCGGCTACGCGAATCGGTGATGAGAGAGCTGTCGGACGACTCGGATCAGCTACGACATCGGCGAATCGGCTGATTGGTGAATCGGTTGTCCCAGGAATCGGCTGTCGGCTTGCGGGAATCGGCTGTCATCGGCCAGCATAGTTCCAGATCGGATAGCCCTGATTGGTTGTTTCCGCTGCATACTCCAATCGGTAACAATCTATCGGCCCTTACTTGCAAGTGTTCCTGGTTTGCATGGTAGAAAAGTTTTTGTTTTCGGCTAGCGTAGCCTCCGCGTAACCCTTCAACACCCGCGCAATCGAGCGAGCTCTCGTCGTCCCGAATTTGATTTGTGGCGAGAGCAACGAATTGGCACGGGAGGCAATAAAGCTTGGAGCTTTTCATCTTTGTGAGGCTCTTGTCAACGACGAAAACTGCAAGATTACCAAGAACGCGGTTGAATTAGCTCGGACGCTCGAGAAGCTGTAACGAATTCCATCTCCAAACATCAAATTTGTTAGAATTTTGATTCGATGCCTCTTCGAATCGGTGTTGGCCTCTCGTGTACAAAGGTAGAAAGAGCAAAGGTGAACCTTTTTTGGTCTTCTCTTCTTTTGGTTGGGTTCATTTCCTTCTCTTTTCATGTGGTAGCAGCGCCGAAAGGAAGAAGAAAAAAACAAGTAGAATTTAGTTCTTTTTGTTCATATGCTTAGAGAAACATGGTCCTCTCATCATTTCACCCAAAGCTTCGTGGTGTTCTGGATTGAATTCTGAATCCCAAAATCATCCAATCTCAAATGTCGTATGATATGATACATCTCATGATCAAGTTATCTTTTGCTCTCAAGTGTGTTCTCAGTGCAATTCCTATATTTTTCACTGCGGTTGTTGTGTTGTTGATATGAGGAGGATTGGATTGTGTATCCGCTTATCATCCTCCTTTGGATTGTGATGTAGTGCTATATGATAAGAAATGGAATTTATTAGAAAAGCGTAAAAGTTGTCATTTTTCACTTGCTCACAAACTCTTCTGGTCGTGTTTGCTTGATTTATACTTCATCAGATATTTTGGTTATATGAGGTTTGACATATCACTCACTATTTTTTTTTGTTTTTTCAAGTGGTGCACTTAAACCTCGTGCATCTCTCTATGTTTTTCACGTCAAAATTAAATAAGGAGTGTCATCCAATTTGCTGCCCGTATTAAATTGCCATTGGAGCTCTCACATTATACTCGTGGATTTCCCTTGATATCATGGACTTTAAATTAGTCTAGATTATCTAACTATAGTTCATGTTTTTGTTTGAAGTGTGTGGGTAACATTTTTCCTAAATTATATGTTCTTCTCTATCAGTGCTGGATAAAAAATTTCAGTTGCTCTTGCATGGAGAAAAAGTATGCAATCAGTTTGTAGCCAAGAAATGAGATACCGTCGAGATTGCTTGTGTCACTGTAGTTCTTAAACAAATGAGCAGCTATATTTTCTGTTTTGAGAAAATCTTTTGAGTGTTTATATTTTGATGCTAGCTTTAGTTTGTATTTTGTAATAAAAAAACAAACTCACCTTTGATATCCAAATTAAATTAAATTAAATTAAAATCACTCGTGCAAACATGTCTTTAGTATTCCAAGTGTACTGAACAATAGGTCTCACGTAAAAAAATATAAATTGAAATTACATGAGACTTCAACTTTAGAATAATTATGATAAAATAAAATGACGCCCGTAACTATCTATAAAGCAAGTAGTGTTTCTACCCAAAATTTTCGTCCGCCTCACTATTTTACGAAAAGCCCTTGAGTGTTTATAAAATTAACCCGTAGTCCTAATACTGAAAAGAAAGGAAAGGCTTGGATAAAAAATATCTCCTGCGTCCCTCCCGCCCGTCCCCATCTGCGTCGCGCCTGTGCCCCCCTCCCGTCTCCATCCGCGCCACGCCCCGACTTCACCGTTGCAACGTACGGCACGATCTAAGTATATATATATATATATATATATATATATATATATATATATATATATATATATATATATATATATATATATATATATATATATATATATATACACACACACACACTGCATATCGAGTAACATTTAACAAGATAAAAACTCTACTATCAGATTACATGCGCTTGATTTGATTTGATCACTGAACACATGTCCGTTGTGTTAGGAAGAATTAAAAGTCACATGTAACACGCTAATCTTCTCTATCAATTTTTATAATCAATGTGCACAGAGTCTACTTAAGTTGATTAAGATTTTTTTCAAAGTTTTCATATGAGACTAAACATTTAATTTCATAGCAATTACTAATAGCTTTTAATTCTTTTAGTTAACTAGATACGCTGCGGCGCATCCTTGCCGAGAACGCTGGCGTCGAGTACCTCCGGGTGCTGGGCCTCGCTGGACTCACCGACGTCGACAGCTTCCGCGCCCGCGTGCCGGTCGTCACGCACACCGACCTCGAGCCGTACATCCAGCGCATCGCCGACGGCGACACCTCCCCCGTCCTCACTGCCAAGCCCGTTGCCGCCATTTCCCAAAGGTAAGTTGATTATGGCGTACGTCGACCGAACAGCTTTGATCAAGCTCAAGAACTTGAAGAACCGGTCATGGCATTTGCAGCTCCGGCACGACGCAGGGGAAGCGGAAGTATCTTCTGTTCAATGACGAGCTCCTCGAATCGGCGATACAGTTTTTCCAAGCCAGCTATGCGTTCACGAACTAGTATGCACGTCTCGCCGTCGCCGGCGTGATCGCTCGCTCGTGGGACGGGTATATCATCTCATGTCTTCGGCCGCCATGCAGGGAGTTCCCCATGGAGGACGGCAAGGCGCTGTAGTTCATGTACAGTAGCCAACAGGAGACGACCAAGGGCAGGCTCACGGCGACGACGGTGATGAGCAACCTGCTCCGCAGCGAGGAGTTCAAGGCGTCCATGGGCAGGTCGCGGGTGCAGAGCTGCAGCCCCGAAGAGATGGTTTTCTCCCCGGACTTCGACGAGTCGCTCTACTGCCACCTGCTTTGCGGCCTGCTCTTCGCCGATGAGGTCAAGCTCGCGTCCGCCTCGTTCGCGCACAGCATCGTCGTCGCGCTCCAGAAGCTCGAGCGGGTGTGGCGGGAGCTGTGCGCCGACATCCGCCGCCGCACTGTGTCGCCAGCGCGGGTCACCATGCCGGCCGTCCGGCGAGCCGTGGAGAACCTCCTAGCCGGGCCGAACCCCGCGCTCGCCGACGCGTTGGAGAGCCGGTGCGCCGTCCTGAGCAACTGGTACGGCCTTATCCCGGTGCTGTGGCCCAATGCCAAGTATGTGCAGGCCACCATGACGGGCTCCCTGGAGCACTACGTCAAGAAGCTGCGGCACTACGCCGGTGGCCTTCCGCTGGTGTCCGGCAACTATGCCTCGTTGGAGGGGATCATTGGCATCAACGTGGAGCAGCACGCGCCCCCCGAGTCCGTCGTGTTCACCATGCTGCCTGACGCCGCGCGCCTACTTCGAGTTCATTCCCATCTAGCCGCCCTGCACCGTCGACAACCCGGGAGGCGCCTTGTGCTACGACGACGCCGACGACGCCCAGCCCGTCGGCCTGACGGACGTCGCCATCGGCGAGCACTACGAGCATGTCATGACCACGTCCACAGGGCTGTACCGCTACCAGCTGGGCGACATGGTGAAGATGGCCGGGTTCCACCACGCGACACCCAAGCTCAAGTTCGTGTGCCGCAGGAGCCTAATCCTATCCATCAACATCGACAAGAACAACGAGCATGACCTGCAGCTCGCCGTCGATAGCGCGGCCAAGATCCTCGCCGGCGAGAAGCACCAAAAGCTCTAGATCGCCGACTACAACAGCCACGCCGACACGTCCTCGAACCCGGGTCACTACGTCCTCTTCTGGGAACTCAACGGCGGTGGCAGTGAGGACGACGACGATGACGATGGTGCAGACTGTGACGGCATGCTCCAGCGCTGCTGCGACGAGATGGATCGGGCCTTTGTTGATGCAGGCACTAGTACAGATCGTCTCATCTCATCTCATATGTTTGGATTTTGCGTACCGTCATAATGAAATCATCTTAAACGAGCCGACAAAGAGACCGATAAAGAAATACTCACACAAACATGTTAAATGTGTATAAAACTTGAGTCCGTCACAGATGATACTTATCGGTGATGGACTCAATTTAAGGCTTGACAAAAATAACCTATGATATCTTTCTCGGGCCCCAATAAAAATCTGTCATCGATAATGACAGTTAGGCCCGATACTGATGAGTGGCATCGATGATGGGCACCAACTTGAGGCCCGATTGAGATAACAGTTAGGGTCGGCACCGATTGCAGGCTATAGATACCACGATCACAGATGTGCTTCGAAATCATTTAGCCTATGACGTCGATTCAGATCTACACATTAGCGAAAAAATTTCTAAGTCCTCACTCACTTTCAGAACCCTAGCGCCCTCGTGTCGTCACCGCCGCCGTCATCCGCCGACCCCGCACCCTCGTGCCGTCGTCGTCGCTGTCCTCTGCTCCACCACTGTCGCCACCGTCCTCCTGAGCCCAGCGCCACCATACCCGAGCCCAGCGCCGTCATCCTCGAGCCCGGCGTCGTCATCCTTCCTCGCCGCCCTCTGCTCCCTCGCCCTCATCCTCCTTCGCCCGAATGTCGGCGTCCTCTGCTCCAGGTAAGTCCACCTAGCCCTCCTCATTGTTCGTGGCGCTTGGTTGTATAATTCGGATGATATGTGGATGAATTTGAACAGTAGATTGTATAATTTGGACTGCTCTAGAGTTCGATCGTTTTGTTAACAATGGGTTGTATAATTTAGATGAATGGATTATACTCGTACTGTTAACTTAAAATATATGAATAATGAATATGTATGTGAATGGATGTGTGAATGTCAGATGTATGTGAATAATTTATGTGAATGTCAGATGTGATTTCTGAAATATGAATGGAGATGCTGAGAAAGGAAAATATATGAATATGTCATTTTTCAGCGGACATAACTAGCAAATGTGTGAGGCTAGCCAAAAAACAGAATATATTTTTTTGGAAAAGTTAATCGGTGATGGGTGTAACTTAAGCCCGATGAAGATGACATTATTCTTGACGGGTTTAAGTTAAAACCCGATTGAGTGGTTAGTCATCTGTGACAGGTTTTAGTGAGGCCTGATTGAGATTATATCATCGGTAACGGCCCTTTGTTTGACTAGTCTTTTGGGTCAAATCTATCAATGACGGGTTTTAGTTTAGGCCTGACAAAAATAAATGCATCAGTGATGGGTTTTTGCCCAATAAAGATGACTTATCACATCACTGACATTTACATCATGACAAACGTTATATCAGACACAGATGAGAGTTGCCGCTTGATTGAGATGAGGGTAACTATTGTAATGACATCCTATCGAGGAAGACGCGCGCCATCGGGCGCTCGAGCTGCGAGTGCTGCGGCGCGGGACGTTCCAGGAGGTGCTCCACCGTTTCGCCGGCGGCAACCCGGCGGGCTAGTTCAAGTTGCCCTGGTGCGTCGCGCGGTCCAACGCCGGCGTGCTCGCGGTCCTTTCTCGCAACACCATGAAGATTTTCGATTTTCTTCAGCACTGCTTACGATTGATGCATCCAAGGAAAAGTCATTTCGTTCCCTAAAAGACGTCCTTTAACTTTCTTGTTTGTTTTGCATGTCACAAAATCTGTAATACGTGTGTAATTCGAAAAAAATATATATGTTGCCGGCTTGTCGTCATCGGCAAAGTTTATGGCAATTGGATACCCACATGGCAAGCTTATCCAACTGGAGATAGGGATAGGTAACGCCTGTCAATTATGTAAACCAACTATGACTTGGGTGTTACGTTGCCGATTGGATAAGGCAACGGCTCATAGTCACGGTTTGGTAAGATTGAGAAAACCGACTAAGAGTAAGATAGGGTTTTCGATTTGTAAGCCCGCCTCCCAAGACTATATAAGGGGGGTAAGGGGCGTCCCTTGAGGGATATCAGATGTATGCGAAGTACATACAAGCCACTAGACACACGAGATCTTGAGATCAATAAACACTCGACGGATCGAATCCCGAAACAGAGTAGGGTATTACCTCACGAGAGGGCCTGAACCTGTCTAAACCTTGTTTTCCACCTAACACATCGAGCTTGGCGATCTTGACTGCACCCCCAAATTTCTATTGCCGAAACTGAGTTTCGACAGTTGGCACGCCAGGTAGGGGCCCGCGCGTCAAGACTTCTTCGACAATCTCGCCGGCAAGCGCGATGGGATCTTCTTCGGGCATCAACGACTTCGCCGCCAACGGCTTCAACAAGCTCTCTTTCCCGACTCGAATTTGGACCAGTCAGGAGGGGGAATCCGCTCGGTGACGTTCGGGTTACCGAACAACGCCGAGATCTACGACACGCTTCGACGTCCAAGATGCAGTCCATTCACTCGGAAGGAGGAATCTACTCGGCTCCGTTCGGATTACGGAACGTCGGCGAGATCTAGAGCTGTCTTCTCACCTCCCCGTCGGAATCAATCTACTCGAAAGGAGAAACCCTCTCCGCACCGTTTGGACTACCAAACACCGCTGAGATCTATTGCAAACTCCTCTCCCTCGAGTCGAGATCAATCCACTCGGAGGAACCCATGTCAACAAGTTACAACTCAGACAGGAAGGATCCAGATTTGAGCAACCCAGGCTCGAGGGAAGTCGCAGTCATCCTCCAACCGTTCGGGTCATGCTCATCCTCGGAGCTCGATGAATACCTCGGCTCTTCAGGCTTCGACGATCTCTACGGCATTCCCTCGGACGAGGCCGACGACTCCGACTGCGACAACGACTACGAGCCAAAGTGCTTCGACGTCCTCATGGCTGAGGTGGCCAAGACCGACTCAGCCATGGCCCGTAGGGTCGCAGAAGAAGAACAAGCAAGACTTGAGCAAGAGCACAAGCTGGCAGAAGATGAGAGGAGGCGCAAGGAGGAGGCCGACAGAAGAAAGCGAGATCTGAGGGCGACTGGACGATCTGCTCGGGAGGCCATACTCCAGACGCGAGTCGACAACGACAATATCTTCCAAACCCCCCAGCAGAACGCCGTTGCCGCACTCACCTCCTCGACACCATGATCGAAACGGCTCCCGCCAACGTGACACTGATTCTGGACAAGATCAAGACCATTGTTGCGGCCACCGCCAACTGCTCTCCCTCCACCTCAGCCCAAAGGCCGACTGAGTCCGTGGCAGAAACGCCCGACAGAAGCCGACTCCCGCCACTAAGGTCGAAGGATTACAAGAGGCCCGAACAAGACCGGACAGCCACTAGGTCAAGAGACCTTCGCCACGAGACCATGTGCAAGCATCAAGAGCAATCGGCTGACTCCCGCGAGAAGCGGCATGGATGACCACCCGTCCACCACCAGGTCCGTCGTAGCAACAACTCCGACTACCGAAGCAGCCTGCCAAGGACCCCGCCGAGTGATCTGCGGGAAGTCCTTGACCGGCGCTATCAAGAACGAGATCAGCGCTCCCGCGAAGATCAAAGGGGCTCGCCCGACAGTAATGACGATGGAGTACCCGCTTTCACTCGGGACCTGCGCCGAGTGCACTGGCCGAATGGTTTTAAGCCAACAGGAATCGAGAAGTACGATGGAAAGACCGACCCTGAGTCGTGGCTAACCGTGTACACCCTCGCCATCCGTGCAACAGGAGGAGACAATAAGGCCATGGCCAATTACTTACCTGTTGCACTCGCCAACTCAGCCAGGAACTGGCTCACAAGCTTGCCAAGAGGCTCGATCGGCTCATGGAGCGAACTCAGGGATCACTTCATCGCCAACTTCCAGGGCACCTTTGAAAGGCCAGGGACCCACTTCGACCTCTACAACGTCGTCCAGAAGCCAGACGAGCCATTGAAGGACTACATCCGGCGCTTCTTGGAAAAGCGCAACAAGATCCCCAACATCACCGACGACATCATCATCGCCACCTTCCAGAAGGGAGTCCGTGATGAATTGTTGATCGAAAAATTTGGGCGCAAGCCACCGAAGATTGTGAAGCAGATGTTCGAGACAGCAAACTCTTACGCCAAGTCCAGTGACGCGATCAAGGCGGCGCGGCAAGACCGGCCTGACAGAAGGGACAACAAGCAGTCGAGAGGAAGCCGGCATCCTAAGAAGGATAATGGCAACAATAACCAGGGCCAGAAGGACCGCAAGCGTCGGCCTGAGGACCTGGTTGCCGTGACGTCCAACTCCCAACGTCGTCCCCGAGTCGCGGCCTACGACGCAATAATGAACGCTCAGTGCACGCATCATCCAAACCACAAGCATGCGGCCAAGGACTCGCTTTATTTATAAGCAATTCGCCAAGCAATATGCGACACAACTAAACAAGAAGCCGATCGATGAAGGCGACTATTAGCGAAGTGGCGGGGAGCCAAAATGCGCTACCCTCAGGTAAAAAAATTGCTATATGGTGTTCTGATAACCACAAGGAAATTGGCGCACTACTTTCAGGATCACTCGGTCACCGTCGTCACTTCCTTTTCACTCGGTGATGTCATCCACAACCAAGAGGCGACTGGGCACATCGCGAAGTGGGCCCTGGAACTGATGCCGTTGGACTTAACTTTCAAGGCGAGGACGTCTATAAAGTCACAAGACCTGGCGGATTTCCTGGTCGAGTGGACCGAACAACAAGAAGATGTACCTCGAGAAGACCTACAATACTGGACCATGCACTTTGATGGATCCAAGAAGATCACAGGCTTGGGAGCAGGAGTCATGCTGATCTCCCTGACTGAGGAAAGGCTAAGATATGTTCTTCACCTCCACTTCTCCGCCTCGCACAACGTCGCCGAGTACGAAGCCCTGCTGCACGGACTGCAACTTGCTGTCTCACTCGGGATACGACGGTTGGTCGTGAAAGGGGATTCCCAGCTGGTTGTCAACCAAGTGATGAAAGACTGGTCCTGTTTAAACGACACCATGGAGGCCTACCGGCAAGAAAGTTCGCAAACTTGAAGACAGGTTTGACGGACTGGAACTATCCCATGTCCTAAGACATAATAACGAGGCAGCCGACGAGTTGGCGCAGTTCGGGTCCAAGCGAGAAGCCGCTCCAACAGACGTTTTCGTAGAACATCTCTACGAGCCAACTGTTGCAGCCAAACCAACTCCCAACGAGCAAGTTGCAAACGAAGTCGCCATGATCGACGCCGACTGGAGGACACCACTCATCAAATTTTTAACTCAGTAAGAGCCGCCGGAAGACCGGATGAGGCGAACGTGTCCGACGTCGTTGTCGGGCTTACGTCATGGTTGATTCCGATTTATACAAGAGAAGTCCCTCCGAAGTCCCGATGAGATGCATCACGCCCGAGGAAGGATGACAACTACTCCAAGATATCCACTCGGGTATATGCGGAAGTCACGCGGCAGCACACACCTTGGTGGGCAAACCCTACAGACAAGGTTTTTTCTGGCTTATAGCGGTCTCCGACGCCGACAAAGTGGTCCGAACGTGTGACGGTTGCCAGTTCTTCGCTCGGCAGAGCCATGTTCCAGCCCAAGAGCTACAAACAATTTCATTATCTTGGCCGTTTGCGGTATGGGGCTTGGATATGGTCGGTCCCTTCAAGAAGGCTCCAGGAGGATTCACGCATTTGTTCGTCGCAATCGGCAAGTTCTCCAAGTGGATCGAGGCAAAGCCGGTTGCTACGATCACCACTGACAAGGCGCGAGACTTCATCCTCAACATCGTACACCGGTTTGGCGTCCCAAACAAAATTATAACCGAAAATGGAACTCAATTCACTGGAGGCATTTTCAAGGAATTCTGCGAAGACTTCGGCATCAAAATTTGCTACGCATCAGTCGCGCATCCCAAGAGCAATGGACATGTTGAGCGCACTAATGCCATGGTACTTCAAGGCATCAAGGCCCGAGTGTTTGACCGGCTAAGTCCTTATGCTGGCAAATGGGTTCAAGAACTGCCCTCGGTTCTATGGTCACTACGTACTACACCCAGTCGGGCCACCGGCCAAACCCCTTTCTTCCTGGTTTATGGGGCAGATGCCATGTTGCCGAATGAAATGGAGTACGAGTCTCTTCGAGTCCGCAGCTTCAACGACGAGCGCTACGATCAAGACCGAGTGGATGACTTGACCCGACTGGAAGAGGCCTGTGAGGTAGCCCTGACCCAGTCGACAAGATATCTTCAAGGACTAAGACGATACCATAGTCACAATGTTCGGGCGCGAGCTTTCATTGTCAGCGATTTGGTTCTACGTAAGATTCAAACTACCAAGGACCGTCACAAATTATCTCCACTATGGGAAGGGCCATATATAATCGCTGAGGTGACTCGGCCAGAAGCATATCGACTAAAGCGTGAAGATGGATCCATGGTGGAGAACTCTTGGAACATCGAACATCTTCGACGATACTATGCTTAAATTGCCTCAAGTTTCATGTTATTCTTGACTGCCAACCTCAAGCAAGACGACTTCTTGAGTTAGCAGTCGAGGGCTGCATACGTGTCAACAAAGCATGGTTTATCATTGTTTAGTGTTTTGATTCGAGTTCAATAGATAAGGACTGAGAATTTTTTGATGACCTAATCAAGCTTAGGCTTGGTGACAGTCGGATGAAAATTACTTAAGAAATTTGCTATGAAAACTCGGGTCAATGCATTAACATAAATAAGCTAGATATCTACAAGTTCACATCAGAGTTTACAAGCAACATTCACAAAGTCATTGAGATCCATGCCTCTGAAGATTGCAGCCTGGGGATTTCCTCCTCTTTTGTTGATCGATTTAAAGAAGATAAATGAAGACAAAGAAAAGATAGATTGAAGACTAAAGTCGAAGACCGCTTCAAAGCTTACCGGCATCAATGGTCGAACCCTTGACCGGTACTTCCCCTCTTTCTTCTTGGTTTACGCCCGACCGGCTCTCGGGGCATCTTGGGTGGCATTCGGGAGATCTTCTTCAACCATCTGGTTTCCAGCGGGGTTCTCTTGGCTGGCAGTCGGGGGCTCTTTCGCTGGGACATCCTCACTGGGAGGTGGAGGCTTCTCACTCGGAGCGCTCTCACTCGGGAGAGGGCCCCGGGATTCTTGTTCTGTAAGCCTTGTCGCTTCGGCCACTGCAGATGATTTTGGGCTTTCACTCTGCCCACTGGGGTCTATGTTCTGAGGCCTCCTGCAAAGAGAAAGATGGGAGCAATCGGGACAAAGGCAGAGAACTGGTGAACAGTACTGCGAAAGAGAAAATTTTTGGGAAGACGAAGTGGCGGGGATGACCTCGAGGCTTCGTAAAAAGACTTAAGGGTTTTTTGCCAAGTTATCTCGCGATTGGGCCGAGCCCATGAGAGACTTGCGGCCCAGCTAAGGTGTGGCTTGACACGTGTCCTTAGGGACTTAAGTGGATGGACTTAAGCAGATTTGCCTTGGCAATATGGACGTGTCACATAGCCTGATACCTTTAAAATCCTTTCATACCGCGGTTTGCGCAACTTCACGAGAGGTTGGCACAATGCAATTTGAAAGGTGACCAACAGCTAAGCTTTTCATGGTTGCCTTGATGACGGGGATTGTTTGGTTTTTAAGCATTTGATTAAATGATTATATCAATGCTATTTTTCCACCTTGGTGAAGATCTTTTTAGATTAAGACCAATATTATGACATGAGCTATTTAATATTTTGGTCATATTTTTCAGATGACTGAAAAATTTGTTTACCCGTGAGGGGTGATTAGATTATTTATTCCGAGATGACTCGGTAGATTAGCTCGGATAAGCATGAGCTTGCCGAGTGAATTGATTTTCTTACCCATGAGGGTGGATAGAATTATTTGTTCGAGATGACTCGGGCGGGTTAATTCGGATAAGCATGAGCTTACCGAGTGTTTTTACCCACGAGGGTCGATTGAGCTATTTGTTCCGAGATGACTTGGGCGGATCAACTCGGATAAGCATGAGCTTGTCGAGTGAATTGATTTCTTACCCATGAGGGCTAATTAAATTATTTGTTCCGAGACGACTCGGGCAAATCTACTCGGATAAGCATGAGCTTGCTGAGTGATGTGATTTTTATGATTGCTTTAGCTTGAGCTAAGCATTTATATGAGAATAATTTTTTATAGTTCTTGACTATATGCTTAGTCTGCTTTTTGACTAACCACATAGTTGGGGGCTACACCTAATTAGGTGCATCGGAGATGCACCTAGATATTTATTTTTGAGAATTTTTGGATATTTTCCAGCCCTTCAACGATCTTTGGAGCCACTCGGGAGATTCAGGCAGAGGTGATGAAATCACTTGATGCCAGAAGCACTCGGCCAAAGAGTTGTTTGGCTGTGTGCTATCTTGGTTCGAGGCTGAGTTATCTCGTCGACTGCAAAGGACTCGGGGGCTACTGTGGAGATTATGGCAATCGGATACCCACGTGGCAAGCTTATCCGACTGAAGATAGGGATAGGTTACGCCTGCCAATTATGTAAACCAACTATGACTTGGGTGTTACGTTGCCGATTGGATAAGGCAACGGCTCATAGTCGGTTTGGTAAGATTGAGAAAACCGACTAAGAGTAAGATAGGGTTTCCGATTTGTAAGTCCGCCTCCCAAGACTATATAAGGGGGTAAGGGGCGTCCCTTGAGAGATATCAGATGTATGCGAAGTACATACAAGCCACTAGACGCACGAGATCTTGAGATCAATAAACACTCGGCGGATCGAATCCCCGAAATAGGAGTAGGGTATTACCTCACGAGAGGGCCTGAACCTGTCTAAACCTTGTTTTTCACCTAACCCATCGAGCTTGGCGATCTTGGACTGCACCCCCAAATTTCTATTGCCAAAACCGAGTTTTGACAATATATATGTTGGGCGCTCGTCGTCATCGGCAAAGTTTTTCGTTGGATGTACGGGTTCGAGCACGAACCATGTAGTCGGTATGCTAGTATATATCTATGCTAGTAAATATCGAGTAAACTCAACTCAAAGAGCTCAAAAAGAATTGTGGATTAGATCAAATGCAGAATTGCATAGGCAGAGCTTTAGTGGAAGCAAATGTGGGTCATGCATGAGCTTGCCTTACATTTCAAATTGAAACTGCATCAATAATTAACTACACTGGTATAGAAAACCCCTTAGGTGCTGGTTGGGAAACACCTTTAGGTGTCGGTTTTTCCAATCGGCACCTATTGGTCGGCACCTATTAAAAAAGAAATAGGTGACGGTTTAAGAACCGACACCTATTAGATTCCAGGGAACAAAAAAATTCGGTTCGTCGGTTTGAGCCGAGCTCCACCATGCATAGATCCAATCAACAACGCAAATCATATATCCAACCACAACCTCCACAAATCAATCACAAACAAAAATCACAGATAAATCCTCCACAAATCATTCATCCACAGATCCACATATATATCCACACATCATCCATGATTCATACACATATATCAATCATCCACAGAAATCCTCCACAGATAAATCACAAAAAAATCAAACATCACAAAATAAAAACCTTGAGCTCGGTCGCCATCGGTCGGAGTCGGACTTGTCGCCGTCGACCCGGGAGACGGACCTCGGCGTCTCCTCCCCACGGTGCGGCTGGCCGTGAGCACGCTCGCCGGCATGGGCGGCACGGGCGGCGCGGGGGAGGCGGCGGCGGGGACCCTCCCGCGACCGCCCGTCCCGTCGCTCCCGTGGCCTCCCCGCCGCCGCCCATCCGCTGCTCCCGCGGCCTCCCGCCGTCGCCTCCCGCCGCTCCCGCGGCCTCTCGCCGGCCACCTTCCACCACACCCACGCCGTCTCCCCGCCGCTCCCGTGGCCTCTCGCCGTGGCCTCCCGCCGCTCCGTGGCCGCCCGTCCCGCAGCTCCGTGGCCTCCCGCCGGCCGCCTCCCGCCGCTCCGTGGCCGCCCGTCCCGTCACTCCCACGGCCTTCCGCCGCCGCCTCCCACCGCTCCCACGGCCGCCTGTCCCGTCGCTCCCGCGGCCGTCCCGTCGCCGAGAAAGGACAAAGGAGAAATAGTGAGTCGGCTAGAGGAGTGGTGAAGTGAGAGAAGAAAGAGAGAGGAGTGGTGGTGGAGAAGATAAGGCTGGAGTGGTGGAGGAGATTCGGTTTAAATCGGTCGCTCGGGTTATAGGTGCCGGTTTTATTAAAAACCGACACCTATAATATATTATATGTGTCGGTTTTTTTAAAAAATCGATATTAATAGTATACATACCGGTTTTTATTTTAAACCGACACCTATAAAATATTATAGGTGTCGGTTTTTTTAAAAAATCCGCTATCAATAGTACATGTGTCGGTTTTTCTTTAGAACTGACACCTATTGTGTTAATAGGTGCCGAATTTATTTTGATCGGCACCTTTTGGGGCGATACCTATGGGTTTTTTTAGTAGTGCTGCTATGTACTTGCTTTAGTATTAGACTTTCTTACATCAACAACATATAATTTTCAACCACCTAATTCTTTTTATAAATCCAAATAGTTGCATAAATATAATATGCCTTCCATCAGGTCTGTTTAATATCGTTGGCTTCTCTACGTATGTCTGATCATTCATCTTATTTTATTAAAAATTTATGTAACTATCCTTTATACCTTATATTATCCCTTATATTGTTGCTTATTTATATAAATTAAATAAAACAAATAGTAAAAAACAATAGGTGTTAAATATTGAAAAATGAAGGGAGTATATTAAAAAAATCTTTTGTTATAATAATTTTAGTCATGCCTCGAAACTTATATTATTTACCATGTTGACTATATCTATAACTATATATAAAGCAAGTAGTGTTTCTACCCAAATTTTGTTTTGCCTGGCTATTTTGTAGAAAACCTCATGAGTTTATCCAAAATTAATCCACGGTCTGCCTGGCTATTTAAAAAAACCCAGTTAAAGAAGAAAAAGGGGTTATTTTGTAGAAAACCCCTTGAGTGTTTATAAAATTAACCTGCAGTCCCAATGCTTAAAAAAAGGGAGGGCTTGGATAAAAAAACCTCCTGCTCCTCTCTTTCGTCCTCATCCGCGTCGCGCCCACGCCGCACCTGCACCCCTCCCTCCCGTCGCCGCTCGGAGCTCCCGCGCCGCCACTTGGACCTTCGCCTTTCACGTGCTTCCCTCCTTGCGTCGTCGTCCTGTTGCAACGCACGGGCATTTTGCTAGTAAATTCTAAACTCTCTATCTCTACTAAATAGAAAATTGAAATTGCTTCTTTGCTTTGTTATATATTTCTACTTTCCGTTAAACCCAAACTAGATCCAAACCATAATAAAGCACGCAAGTTTACGAGTGACGCCCCTCTTTATTTCTTTCGTTCTAGCTCTGGAGATCAACCGCGATCGCTTGCTCGTCGTTGCCACTAGCCACACCGACACGTTCGTCCTTGGACCCGGCGTAGGATTGCAATCGCGCTAATGATAAGTTTCTGAGATTTTATATACATAGTATGTCATATAGGGTTGATTAATGACATAAGAGAGGGAATCAATTTCATCTAAATGAAACCATGCATACACGAATATCAACTTTTCATGAGTGATGAAATTAAATACGATTTTGATTCTATGAAAACACATCATAAAATTATACATTAAAGATGATGCTTTCAAATATCATTTTATTTCATTCATGTTCAACTGATTGTCTTAAAAACATCAATATAAAACTTTTTATTAGGATTAGTCTTATCCATGCGGGCAGTCGTAGGGCACCGCCTGATGCCTCTAATTCAGTTGCAGTTAACCTAATTAATAAACTCCTTGTTCACTGCTAGCTCGCCCGTTGTCGTCGTCGTCACCATCAACGCTTGCACTTCCGTGATGTTGTGGTCGCCGATCCTTCACCTACGCCGCCACCACCATCGCCGCCACCGCCTCCGCCTTCGCCGTGTGTGTCGTCGCTGACGACGGACCTACCAGAGCTTCTCATTAGCGACGAGTTCGTCGACGTCCACTAGTACATATCCTCTTATATATGACGGTCTTTTACATGCATGGGTTTTATGGGCCGTCAGAACGAAGTCATCTCAAACGAGCCTAAAAAGAGGTCGACAAGAAATACTCGCACAGACATGTTAGATGTGCAAAAAAATCGAGCCCGTCACGGATAATACCTATTGGTGACAGGCTCAAATCACGGCCCGACAAAGATAACCTATGATATCTTTGTCGGGCCTCAACAAGCCCGTCACCAATGACACTCATCGATGACGGGCATCAACCTGAAGCCCGATTGAGATATGCAATTAGGCCCATCACCGATGAGTGTCATCGGTGACGGGCTCCAACCTAAGACCCGATTGAAACAACAATTAGGCTCGTCATGGATATGCTTCAAAATCATTTAACCTAGCCCAAGTGTTGATTCGGATAGCGCGAAAATTTTCTAAGTTCTCACATGGCGAACCCTAGCGCCACCACCGCCTCTCGGAGCCCGTCGCCGCCGTCCCTCGCATCCTACCAAGCCCGGCGTCGTCGTTCTCCCTCACCATCACCGTGCGCCGCCGTCCCCGAGCCCGACCACCAAGCGCCACCGTGCTCCAGTAAGTCCATCTCCCTCAGGTGTTGTCATGCTCCCTCATGTATATATCTGAGATAAATGTCATGCTATGTATTGAATCCGAGATGAATGCAATGCCATGTATTTTTATCAAACCCTAGCCGTTGTGTCTAGTTTGTGCACGTGTAACAAGTTTTTGCGCATTGTTCCTGTTTTGTCCTCTAATTCGAAGTCTGTTTTTAAAACGACCATAAATTTCGCATACGAGCTTCGATTGAGACGTTCCATATATGAAAATCGATCAGAAAAAAATTTTGGATGCATTTGTTCCCAAATTTGTTGGGTTCGGCGATTTTATTTTCCCCAAAAACTGCTCAGAAGATTGTCTTTTCAAGCCCGAAAGCTTTCTTTCAATTTTAAGCGCGTCTTTTGAATTTTTCACCGGTAGGCTCAAATTTTTGTGGTTACCTCTCGTGTTCTCCTAAGTCAAGAAAAAATATAAAGAAAATAAAAAAATATCATATTTTCCCAAAAAAAGTCAACATCAGATCAAAAGAAAAAATAAAGAGGGACAAAAAATGAACAATATCTAAAGGAGCACATAGAAAGGTGCAATATATAGATCTTAGATAATGTCATTTTTATTTTGGTTATATAAGGGACATGTATAGATCTGAGATAAATTCAAATTATTTTTTGTTTGGAAACACTTGTTTGGAAATACTCATCAGTGACGGGCCAAAACTTAAGCCCGTCACAGATGATACTCATCTGTGACGAGCATAAGTTTAGCCCATTACCGATGAGTGTCATCCGTGACGGACTTAAGTTCAGGCCTAACAAAGATAAATACATCGGTGATGGGCTTGTGCCCGATACACATTATTTCTCATATCACTGACCGCAGCG
Organism: Oryza australiensis; assembly: GCA_019925245.2. Lineage (NCBI taxonomy): Eukaryota > Viridiplantae > Streptophyta > Magnoliopsida > Poales > Poaceae > Oryza > Oryza australiensis. Next base: position 3,402,005 of record JAIFGZ020000540.1, on the reverse strand, counting down.
CCGTGACGGGCGTGTATCCGACATAGATGAGGGTTGCCGTCCAACACAGATGAAGGTTCCTGTTGTAGTGGTCAAGCTGTGAGACGAGGGCTCCACCGTGCAGCAACAGCAGGAGGACGGAGCAGCCGGGTTCTACAGCAAATTGGGTCGGGTGATCGTGCATGTTCTTCTTAGTTGTGGATATTGTGGTACTCGTCATCCTCGATCAGTCAATCGGCGTGCTCATTCTTGATGTACTCCAATTTGATCTATGCATACGCTCCATGGAGAAACCTCTGTTACTATACAATTGTCTCCTACTACGGAGCATTAATGATTTTCTATCTGTTGATCATGTAACAAGTAAATAACTAAATTATGTGAACAAGTAACAATAAAGAGTGGACCTTTCGTGCACTGGCGGACCCAGGAAAATTACCTTGGGTGTGTCCACACTAAAGAAGTAGTGCCTCCATCAAAAAAACATAAGAATTTTTATCTGTGGATTTTTTAGGTAAAATGAGGACGGAGTTAGTAGGGAGTATAGTACAGTTTCATAAAATAAAATTCACCCAGATCTAAAACAACAAAATTTTGGCAAGGTTTTATTCAAATTTTTGTCGAAATTCATGAAAATCAGAAAATTTAGACAAATTTCGAAAGAAAAGAACACATTACACTTCTTCTTGGTCTGTTGTCACAAACCATGGCGAACACCTCCTGCCATCTTCACCATCGGTGCAGGATAGCAGGAATCAATGGTCGAGACACAAGCTTGGACACCATGACATTGCAAAGATGAAGCAGAATTATAATCCTTTGATGCCTTGATGCTTTGCTAGAGAAAGAAAGGATTTTCCATTGCATTAGATTGAGAGACCATCATGCTTGCCGTCCGCCGCATCAGCACTGTCCAAACAATCGTGCTTATGGCTTCGGTTGCGCCTCCAAAAATAATGTTCTAGACGGCTAAGGGAGGAGTGGCCAATAGGGCTGGCAATCCTATCCGCGGATGCAGCTACCCGTGGGTTTCGTACCCGACGAGCATGGGTATAGATAGTAAAATCCATCGTGGGTGTGTCCGAACCCAAACCCAAAGTTCACAGTGTGGGTACGGGTTCTATTTTTTACCCATGGGTTTACCCGAACCCACGGACAAACCCGAACCCGCCCAAAAAATCCCAAAATACCCTAGGCCGCGTAACCCGCACCAGTCAAGTGACACTGACAGTCATCCAAATTTTCTCTCCAGTCTCCCTCCCAATCCACAAGGTAGCGGCTCACGCAGACTCCCTCCCACGCCGACGCCCCCTCGGCTCTCCCTTCCCTGTCGTCGGTGCCCCCTCGGCCTCCTTGGCCCCCTCGGCTATTGTACTATACTGATTTATGAATTTTATGGTTAGCTGTACTGGAATGTATACTTGTTGCCTGGCTGCACTGGATGTCATTCAAGTTAAAAAATGGCTGCCAAGCTGCTGTGCTGCTAGGACACAATATGTATGGACATTGTTTTTTTGCTCGGTTCTTCTACTTGGATGGACACTTGCATGAAATTGTACATTGTTTCACACGCCGCACTGCGCTAGGCTGCGATCACAGTTGTTGCTTGCCAAGAATAAATGGGATTATATGGTCGCTAATGATTCTATCGAAATATATATTGCTGCTGCTACCCGTAAATTAATTATATGTCATGCCGAGTGTTGCTTTTAGGAATATAGGCTATACCCATGGATACCCGAAACCCGATGGATACCCGTGGGTTTGGATTTGGGTTTAAATTTGCGCCCGTGGGTTTTTTGTTGGTGGGTTTTGCTTGGGTTGATGGGTTTAACCGTGGGTGGTTTTCATTGTACCCGCACCCGAACCCGGTGGGTGCCATCCCTAGTGGCCAAACATGTCGTTTGGGCTTTCAATCGCTGAATGCTGATGAACAAAGCATACAACAAATATATTTGGGGCTTGTTTGGTTCAGTTTTTTTGTGGCTTTTCAGCATGAGAAGCCAGAAGCTGAACCAAACAGCTGGCTTGTTGGTAGTGAGAAGGGAGACGTCAAGGGCGTCTTGTTGGTACATGTCGTAGACATCGTTAAAGTTGATCCACATATCGTACATTCCACGGAAGAAATCTTCATCTTTAATCCTTGCCGTGGACATAATTCTACCATGAGCTGATTCATCCTTGTATCATTGATGAAATCAGTACATCTGTGTAATTAGTTCTTGACCAGCTCTGGCTTGACAAGTGGTGCACGATTATGTATGGGTGTTTTAGATCTTCTTCTGTGGCATTCTTGATAGAGGATATCCCTAACAGTTGCTCCTTGCTAAGATATGTGTTTGCCATAAATTCTTGAAAAGTAATATCAAGGTACGATGGCATCGGGTTAACCGCTTGTTTTTCTTGCATTCCAAGCTGGGGGACGACCTTTGTCATTCTTGTGCTCTTCCCATAAGACTTACGAATTGAGCGGTTGTAGTCTAATACTAATGTCTTTCTTGTGGGTTCGCTCATCTTCTGAAAAAAGCCTTAGTTGTCGGGTTTATTGGAATCTTCTTCTATGGTATCCACGGCTTGAAGTGCTCCTTCACTTGGCTTTTCACTTCCTGGTCAGTCTACTCGTCAATCATATCATACGGTCTTTACTTGAGAGCGGCTTTCTTTGGCTCGTCAAGTCTTAGCTTCTTCGTTTCTGTGGACTTTGACGGCACGGGACAAGGTGGGTAAGACCGTTGTCGCCTGCTACTTGCAATGGTTGTGGCGATGAAGACGGAGGAGACAGTGCAGACTAAGGTTGCGGTGGAGACGGATGTGATGGTGGAGACCGAGGTTGTGGAGGAGACAGTGGAGATCGAGGATTGTCAGGCTGCGGCGGTGGAGATGTAGGAACAGACGCCGTTGCTCGTCCAAGAAGCATGATATAGTGCTTGCACCATAGTATGATGACATGGGTTGTCTCTCTTAGTTTCGTCTTCCCATCTCCTCCGGGAATGTCTAGCTCGACATCATCAAATCCTACGCAGACCCGCTCCACCTCAACCTTCGAGTATCTAGATGAAATCAGCCTATAGTGGTACATCACGTCTTTCTGGACTTGTATGGCCATGCCCTCTACCACTTTCACGAGAAACGAGGTTAGTTAGTAACATATGCACCAATTTTCGCAAGCTACAAAGCAGGTTGTGTAAACTACGAGCACCCCAATAAGGTAACTCCCAAAAAATAGATTTCTTTCACATTGCCGCATGACCATCTTCACTTGCTATAGGTTGGTTGCCAGGTCCCTTTCCAAATACTACTTTTAGATATTTCATCATAGCAAACACCGTTTTTTCGTTATGATGTTTAGGCTTGGTACGATGGTCTACATTCTATTCAAAATGTTTGTCTTTTTTCTGCAGGGTGGCTTGCAACAAGAAATCAACGATGACTCATGTACAAAACCTTCCAACAATGTTTCAAATATGTACTGTTAGTTTCATCCATACAGTGGGTGCAAGCCTTATACCCCTTATTTGATTGCCCCAATAGGTGCTAAGTGCGGACCAATCGTTAATGGTTATGAAGAGCAACACTCATAGGTTAAATTGCTCACGTTTGTCCTCATCCCACATAGGAACACATTCTTTCTTCCACAGCAGTTGCAGATCTTCAACCAATGGTATTAGTTATACATCAATGTCGTTACTAGGTTGCTTTGGGTCTTGAATAATAATTGACATTATGATGTATTTTCGCTTCATGCGGAACCAAGGGGAAAGGTTGTAGATACATAGGGTCACAAGCGAAGTGCAATGACCGCTGCTCATCTCTCCAAATGGATTCATGACATCCATACTTAAACCAAACATTATAATCCTGGCATCATTTTCGAAGTCTACAAATGTTCTCTCAATGTTTCGCCACTGCTACCCGTCGACGGGTGTCTCAACATCCTGTCTTGTTTATGGTCTTCTACGTGTCAGGGCATCATTCTAACATGCGATTTGTTCCTAAACAAACACTCAGACGTGGTATTATAGGAAAATACAACATGCCTTAGCAGGAACTCTCTTTTTTGAAGTTTGTTCGTCAACATCACCGGAGTCATCTCATCTAATCTTGTATCGTGATGCCATACAAATATGGCATGCTTTCAAGTTTCTATATTCCTCACCACGATAGAGGATACAATCGTTCAGACATTCATGTATCTTCTGGACTTTCAGTCCTAAAGAGCAAACTATCTTTTAGCTTCATACTTTGTTGTGGGCAATTCGTTTTCCTCTGGAAGAATATTCTTTATGAGTTTCCATAACTCGCCAAATGTCTTGTCAATCACACCATTTTTTGGCTTTCATTGTAGGAATTCCAGTGTGATACCCAATTTTTTGTGCCTTGTTCGCAACCTGGGTACAAAGATGTTTTGTGGTCCGCTAACATACGCTTCAATTTATGGACCTTCTTTTCATTTTCACTTTCGCAGTCTTTCTTTGTGTCGCACAACATCTGACCATGATCATCTTCATCGTCGTTTTCTTCACCAGTTCCGTCTGCATCACCTATTGTACTATTTGCAAACCCACCGTATTGAGCCCAGTCCAGAATGTTGTCCTTTTCTTCATCTTCTTCCATTGCAACCCCTTCACTCTCTGTGCGAGGTCCAACAATTTAGCTAGGCATGAATCTCGACTGCAACAAGTAAACACGAAGAGTTCTTATGTAGAATACTCCTTCGGTTTTGCACTTTCTGCATAGACAACATATAAAATCCTTAGGATTGTAGGCATTGAACACACTCAAAAAATAATGCATGCCATCAACAAACTCCTTCGACCGTCGGTTCGCAGTGCCGATTCATTTACATCAAATAAACAAATGTAAAGGAAGTCCACGAAAGTAAAATTAATTAAATAATCATATAATAGTTTAAAACATCATAATTAAACTCAAAACTAACGGTACACGTAGAAAGCCCATACGCGCTCATACACATAGAAATCATATATGAGGAGATTGTTGTTGAGCCCACAAATCTCTATGACCATTTCTTTAAAAATTATGTATTATATTTATTTTAAATATGTTTATTTTAAAAATTCTAAATATATTTTTATTGAATTCTTCTTATTTCTAATGATTTAACGAGTTTTAAATGGACTTAATCGGAGCCCTAGAAGTTTTAAAAAATTCTAAATATATTTTTCATGTATTATCCTTATTTTAATTACTTCTAGAAGTTCTTTTAAGTTCTAAACATATTTTTAATGCATTCTTATTTTTAACTATTTTAATGATTTTTAAATAGACTTAGTTTTCTATTTTTATTTTTTAAAATATATCTAAAATTTGAAGCACTCTTATTTTCTCTAAAATATTATTCTCTCTCATTTTTTCCATATAAGAATGATGTATAGTAATATAGCTAGAAATTTAATATGTCAACCATATATTAATAGAATATAAAGTTACTAACCTTTTATTTGTGTAATATCACCAAAATACTTTCGAATTTTTTTGGCAGAACATCTCTTCCTTCTCCTCTTGGCGCAATGGCTCGGGTTGGAGAATGAAGAAGACATATAAAAAGAAATAATCTTTAATACCAGTTGATGTTATCAACCGGTACTAAAGATCAATCTTTAATACCGACTGGTAACATCAACCGATACTAAAGTATTGATCTTTAGTATCGGTTGATGACATCAACGATACTAAAGAGCTCGGAGGGCGTGCCATGGTCTCACAAAATTAGTATTAAAGATTATACAATGTCGTGGGGCTTTTTAACCGATACTAAATAACATCTTTAGTATCGATTAGTAATAGATACGAGATATTTGTGTTTTTTTACCATGACGAAAGATTCATTAGTATCTGTATTTTAAAAGCCCCAAGGCTATACACGTTTGGCCTTATTTCTTCTCTCCTTTTTTAACACCACACAAATGCAAGCACTTACGAGTTTATGAGAATGGTTATTTAATTTCCTAGTGTAATGGTCAAATTGTTGTCTTTTTAAGATAACGAAATATAAATCCTAGACTTTGTTTTAAAGAAATTATAAGCACTTATTACATCAATCTTTTAAAAGGAGTAAATATACAGATAACTTTGTAATAACTTACTAAAAATAAAATATAATAAAGTTTATTTATAAATTTTCATTTAAAATTAACGAAAATCTGTATTGTCATATTTTTAAACTTGGACATGTAAAGCTCGGAGAAGTTCGGGTGTTGCGGGAGCTAAGGCTCACCGAGGAGGTCGTCAACGAGTCCTTGCCATCTCCATCTCTCACGTTCAATTGAATATGAAATACAATTGTTATTAGGCCGTTTGGATGTCGATACATTGAGATTTGGCGCGTGATATATATGTGTTTCTTTGTCCGTGCAATTCGTACTAAGAGCATCTTCAAATGTCTCTAAATAAATATCTAATTTTATTTTGAAAAATTTTATTTAAAAAGATTATAGGATGTCAGCTCAAACTGATAATAGAGTCATGATTTTTAAAATAGCTTCCATCATCGTGAGGATTAATTTACCGCGAGACTCACATGAAAAAATAGATCTGAGTGGCAAAGCATGCGCCTGCGCCAACGTCTACTGCACCACCTACCTTGTCGTGCGCTAGCAGTTTGCTGCTGCCCTGCGCCAGTGCCGCTTGCAGCATTTGCACCAGCTGCTTTTGCCCTATCGCGAAATCAATTCACCTGCTGTTTGCCGCACCAGCTGCCGCCCAACGCTATGCTATGATGTGTTGTTGCCGCTTTTGCTCTACTATTCCTACTGTCACGCTGCTGCCATGCTCTGCTGTTGCTGACGTCGCACTGCTGCCGCGACACACCTCCTGTCGTCACCAGCCCGAGGGATCTGTCGTCGCGCCATGGAAAAAATTACGAGATTATACCTTAACAGTTATGGCTCTAGCTAGTTAAAAAATAGAGATTCAATTTCGAAAATTTGTTGTATCAGTTCTTAATTTTATTCTCTAATTTCTTTAGAAATTCTTTATAAGAGTTTTTTCGAAAATTAATTTTTGAGAATGGCATACTCTAAAACTATGAGTTAGTTGGTAGTGGTTAAAACTTGAAAAGTACACTTTTACACGTGTAAAACGAAATGACTTATTAGCATATAATTAATTAAATATTATTTTTTAAAAAATAAATTAATATAATTTTTAAATAATATTTTATAAAATATTTTTAAAAATATATCGTTTAGCATTTTAAAAAATATACGTGTAAAAAACCGAAAGTGGTGAGGACACAACCTAAATATTTAGACCCAAAGTCGTTAAATCCACGTGTCTCCATCGTACACAAGCTCGTGGTCATGCTGATCGGCTTGCTTGACTAACTGATTTCCTCGCCGCACTCCTCCGTAGGGCTATGTAGAAAATAAAATTTTTGAAGGAATTTAATGTTATAAAAAAGTTTTTTAAAATAGAGAATGTACTTTATTTATTAGAAATACAATCCTCTAGTGTGAAGATTATGATAATCGGGTATCCACAGATGAAGCATTCGCTGGAGATAGAGATAGATTGCGTCTGCTAAATATGTAAACCAACTATGACTTTGGTGTTACGTTGCCGATTAGATAAGGCAACGGCCTATAGTCACGGTTTGGTAAGATTGAGGAAATCAACTTAGAGTAAGATAGGATTTTCGACTTGTAAGCCGTCTTCCAAGACTATATAAGGGGTAAGGGGGCGTTCCTTGAGAGATATCGAAGTCTTATCGGCTTTTGGCTTTAGATTCATGAGCTATTAGCTTTCAACTTTAGATCTTGAGATCAATATACACTTGACGGATCGAATCCCCGAAACAGGAGTAGGGTATTCCTCACTAAAGGGCTGAACCTATCTAAATCCTTGTTTTCCATCTAACCCATAGTGTTTGGCGATCTTGTCTCATGCACCTCAAAATTCTATTGCCAAAACCGAGTTTTGACATCTAAAAATTTAATAAAAAATATAGCAAAAGGTTTAACCTTTTAAAAAATCTTTGAGTTTACTTTTTACGATTTTTTATTTTTTTCTGTGGTTCAATCAAACAGTTATTTTTATGATTTTTATATAATTTTTTATTTTACATTTACTTTTATCGGAATCACTTATTTTTTACTTCTTCGTTTGTTCGTTCATGGTATTTAAAGGGACCTAAGTCTGGATCGTTTGGCAAACGGTGTTTTCTTTTAAAAAAAGTTGAGCGAAAATCCCCCTAAATCCGACCCGGTAGCTCCGTCCTCCTCCCTCCCGTTATCCCACGCAGAGGTCGATCCTACCGCCGCCGCCGCCGCCGTTGGGGACGGCGACCACCGAGCGAGGGGCCGTTCAGCGCGGGGGCGGCGCAAAGTTCGAATCAGCCCGCCCTAACCTCCCGTGGGTTTGTTCCTTGCTCCCCCGATCCTGGCCTCCTGGGTCTCCTCGTCCTCCCCGTGCTCTGGCCCCCCTCCCCGAGGCGCTCGTGACGGCCGAGCTCGCGTCCGCGTTCCCCACCAACGCCGGCTACGTCGCCTGGGTCTCCTCCCCGCGCTCGGCCCCATCGCAGGGCGTTCCTCGCCGTCCCCAAGATCCGGCCGTCTCGCCGTCGAGCCCCACGCCTACCTCAACTCCATCTTCTGGAATCTCAACTTCATGAGCTATCGGTACGGGTGCATTGGCCGATTTCTCTTTTGTTCTTGTGAGAATACGGGTGGGCGAACGTGTCGTATGACCATCTTTTTAGGATCTTGAGGGCGGAACTAGGATTTTTTTTTTGAAGCCTGGGAAAAGTCTAAATAAAACGGTAAAACCGCTAACCACTTATATATAGTTTATATGCTCATTTTACTATCAATTGAAGATAAAACAATTTTCTAACAAAAGCATAGTTTAGTTCAATATGCATATAATTTTTTCACTAGTTGAAAAGCTAAGTTGATTTTATTTATTATAGAAACGGACGTATGCCCATTACTTTAGGGGATCATGTCATCCATTGTGAAGCAGGCAAGTCAGCAACCGATGGCTATGGCCTAATTGCATCATGCAACAGTGCTGCAAGGCTAGTTGCCAGAACCGATGCTCCTAATTATGTCTAGGAAGTCAGAAAATAGATGGATTTTAATGCAAAGCAATCACTCGATCTCCATCGGTGGTGCACGTGGAGCCCGGGCAGCTGCCCGCACTGGCCGGGTGGTGAATCTGCCGCTGTTTGAGGGTATTGTGCGAAATTGATGCTGATTCTGTAAGATTCAGATTGTTATCGACCACGAGTGGGCAATTTTGTTTTTAATAATTTGATTTGTTGAACCATTGAAGTGCAGTTCGCTATTTGTTGTTCTAATTTGATTAGACTCCTGTGCCTAACGAGTACTCAAATTTAGGAGTTGGCTTGAGGTTGCAGGCTAGCTGCAATGAGGAAGCTTCATTAAACTAAATAAAATGCCCTGTGTATGTCATGTTAATTCTATGAAACAACTTAGGTAGTACACACTTTGAAAAGCTACTGAATTGACGTGTTTATCTGGCAATGCCTACAGTAGGTAGACAATAATGTACAATCATTGTTTTATCCTAGGAAAGGTTTAGAACATGATATATTGCCGTTATCGATACTTATATGTTGTATATTTTGATTAGGTCATGAACTGATAAGTGAGAGATTGAGAGTTCTCTGGTCCTCGCTTGTACAATCAGGCGGATACAGAACTGAAAAGGCCCATGCCATTTGCAACTGGTGTTTGCTGATAAATGTTTTGGTTCACATGTCTGTACAGCGAGAGCTGGATGCAAGACACTCTGGGTATTGGTGAATTTTAGCGAGCTCTCGTGGAAAATCAGCAAAAAATTTCACCTGAAGATATCTGCCAGCAAGTATAACAATGAAGTTTCCAAAACGCTATGCCATAGTGTTACTGACATTTATGTGCACTAATGTGTGCTACATTGAGCGGGTGGGCTTCTCAATTGCTTACACAGTAGTAGCTGACGCTGTTGGAACAAACCAAGCAAACAAAGGCATGATATTATCCATGTTCTACTATGGCTATGTTCTATCACAGATTCCTGGTGGATGGGCAGCTCAGAGACTGGGAGGTAGACTTGTCCTGCTACTGTCATTTGTGCTGTGGTCTTTGATCTGTGCCATGGTTCCACTAGACCCAAACAAAGTAATTCTGCTTGTTCTTTCTCGCCTTCTTGTGGGTGTTGCACAGGGCTTAATATTTCCTTCCATTCACACTGTTTTGGCGCAATGGGTGCCACCCCAGGAGCGCTCTCGCTCGGTGTCCCTAACTACCTCAGGGATGTATCTTGGTGCAGCCTGTGGTATGCTTCTGCTCCCAAGTCTGGTGAAGCACATGGGACCCCAGTCAGTTTTCTCAGTTGAAGCAATGTTGGGCGTAGCATGGCTTTTAATGTGGTTCAAATTTGCCAGTGATCCGCCTCGCACTGATCTTCCAAAGGTGGCATCCAAAGATAAGATGAAGGTACAAACCGGTGGAATTGTTGCTCCTCGCACTGTGAAGATTCCATGGGCAAGGATACTTTTTAGCTTGCCGATTTGGGCAATTGTTGTGAACAACTTCACCTTCCACTATGCACTGTACGTTCTGATGAACTGGCTGCCGACATACTTCAAATTAGGACTTCAGCTAAGCCTCCAGGATATGGGGTCTTCGAAGATGCTTCCCTATTTGAATATGTTTTTGTTCTCCAACATTGGTGGGGTCCTCGCTGATCACCTGGTTACAAGAAAGATATTATCTGTTACCAAGACAAGGAAACTTCTGAACACAGTTGGGTTTGTCGTCTCAGCTATTGCACTCATGGCCCTTCCATTATTCAGAACACCTTCAGGGGCAATATTCTGCTCATCAGTATCTCTTGGTTTTCTGGCTCTAGGAAGGGCAGGATTTGCTGTAAACCACATGGATGTGGCTCCAAAATTTGCTGGGATTGTGATGGGGATCTCAAACACAGCTGGGACTTTAGCAGGAATAGTTGGTGTTGGTCTCACAGGAAGAATTCTGGAGGCAGCTAAGGCATCTAACATGGACCTGACAAGCTCGGAAAGTTGGAGGACAGTTTTCTTTGTGCCAGGATACCTTTGTATTTTCAGTTCCTTCATTTTCTTGATTTTCTCAACTGGGGAGAAAATCTTCGAATAGTCAGGTGATTATTTGTTGTTACTAACTTGCGATGAGGGGAGGTGTCAATACTTAGGTTTTTTCCAGAACTTTTGGACTACCTGCCAATAGATTTTAGGCAAAAAAAAGGGACAAATTTTGCCTGTCAGAACAGATAGAAATGATGATGGTATAGGCACTAACTCGTGTTACTTCATTGAAGCTGTACTCATTATCTATATAAATGAAATGTTATACTTGCATCGTACTTGTTTGAAGTTTAAACAGACTGTGTAGCTGTGTAATCCAAAGTGGAGCTTGAAATTGTATATAGTCCATAAATATATTTCATACGCAGGAACTCTTCAAATATCTCACTAATGTACAATTACACACGACCTGAGCAAACACACTGACATTCAAACAGAAAAGAATAAAATTTAAAACCCCATGGATGCCATTAATTCCAGCGACAAACTACTTTGGCATCTGTTGACCACAGCACAAGACAACCTTACATGCCACCATACAAATTGGAATGATTACATGGTTGTGATTGCTGGAAAGACTAATTAAGTAATTAACACATCTGTATTTCAAGCACATACTTAGACAACCTATTCATCTTACAAATCCGTATTGTAATCACACACTTAATCGAACTGTATGTAGCTTAAGACGGAGAGCTTGCAGCAGGTTCAGACTTCAGATTGCTGCAAAAGCTCAATTTCATCCATCTATTTGATCACTTGTTCGCCAGAGCTGCGAACCTGGGCTCCTTGGCCTGGAACTTCTGCTTCACGTACACCTCCATGTAGTCGCCGAACTTGAAGCTCGGGTAGTCGACGGCGGTGGCGGCATTGCCGGAGGCGGCGGCGGGGATTGCCGGAGCAATGTTGGCCATGCGCGCCGGGTTGTAGAAGGAGGCGATGGAGCGGCGGTTGCCGTCGCGGGTGGCCAGGATTCTGTGCCACGCGCTCTTGAAGCGGCCATTGCTAAGCACCTGTCAATCATAGAACCGAAGATATAATTTCAAGTTTAAAGGTAACTTGCAAGTCTAAAACAGCATAAAACAATCTCTCTCTCTCTCTTTTAAATTAGTTCGTATCAACTCTGCTGGGCACCGAATCTAGAGATGATTTGTATAGCATCTCCTGATTAGAGCACTAAACACGCACTTAATCTGCTAAGCATTGTAGTTTATAGGTTGTGGTCTACTTGATTAAGTGTGATTTAATTAACTTTTGCTGGACAAGTCCACCATTGTACATTACCAAAAGCTTTTAGTTGACTCTCACCTCGATCTGGTCCCCGGTGTTGACGACGATGGCGTTCTCGACGGGCTGGACGTCGATCCACCGGCCGTCGCCGCCGCCACCGTGGTTGGGGAGCATCTGGAGGCCGCCGAAGCGGTCGTCCTGGAAGAGCAGGATGAGGCCGCCGGCGTCGGTGTGGGCGCGGAGGCCGTCCACCAGCTCCGGCCGCGGGCACGGCGGGTAGTGGCTCACCTTGGTGCCATAGAAGGGCTCGAAGTCGCCGTCGTTGGTGAAGACCTTCTTGATGTGACCTTCCTCCAGCCCAAGAAGCTCCTCCATCACTCCCAGCAGCTTCTCTGCCAGCTTCTTCAGCTCCCTCCTGTACTCCATCATCGTCTCCCTGCAATTGCCAATGATGATCTGACTCAGCACAATGATTGTCATCAATCCCGATGGTCGCCGGAGACAATTTTGCGAAGAATCATATACGAGTTCTTCTCCCGTCCTTGGAGAGGTATCATATTTTCCTTCCTTGGGAGAAATTGGTGATATTAATTTTTCATTATGAGCTAACCAAAACATGATATATTTTCTCCTAAATGGCACTGACTTGAAGGATGGAGGATTGGAGGGCCAGGGCAGGTCGTCCTGGAGGGTGAAGACGTCCTCCCAGTCCATGTCCTCAATCTTCTTCATTGCAAGGCCCTCGCCTTCCTGGTTCACCAGGCGGGCGAGAGCCTTCACCGTAGGGTTGAATTCTTTGAACCCGTCCTCCCGCAGCTTGTAGATGTCATTGCACACCTTCTTCACCCTCTCCAGCAGCTCATCAGGGATGCCAGTGTTCACCAGCTGCATCATGATCAAGCCACAGCATATATATATCTTTCCATCAGTGCTCCCATGATACATGGTGGAAGAATTTATCCAATTGTTCAGCATGGTTTTCGTGTGTGTGATTACCTGGAAGAACCCCCACTCCTCAAACCCTGCAGCGAGCTCCGCCATGGTGGCCTCCCTCTCATTGCCATCGAGCTTGGAGAAGTCGATGACCGGGATCGCCATTGCCGCAAATACGAGCTTTGGAAACTACTTCTAGCTCCTTGGTGGATCAGCTATGAGAGCAATGGCTAGAAGTTGGGAGAAAGCTAGTAGAGAATGAAGAGGAGATGACTTGAGCAAGGTGGTTGTGGCATAGGGGGCTGTGAAGCCTGCCCCTTTTATAGCTGCACAAGTTAGGTGTTCAAATGATTTTTTTTTATTGATCAAATTGTGTGAAAGCTTGCTCCAATTTCAGGGAGTGGCTTTTGGGGTTTGAATTGGTTTACAAGGGAATGGCATCATTCTGGCCGGTGTTTACTTTGGTTCTTGTGATGCAATTTTCTAAGTGTAATCAAAATGGCTAGTTTTGGGTTGTTTGGGATTAAAGAATGTGTGAAGGGTCAATGCAAGAAGGTGAGAAGAGAGAGAAAATGCATTCGGAATTTCAGATTCAGCGTGTACAAGTGTACAGCCAAAGCTAGCTATTGTTCTTAATTTTGCCTCAACTATAGGGAGCTTGCTCGAGGTGTAGGACGGTTGGCTCGTGCATGCCAACATCTTTAAATTCTTTAGTCCAACATTTTCTATCAACAGCTAAATATACAGGTCTTTTAGAGGCTAATCATTAGGAAAAAAACATGGAAAACCAGAAGAATATATTGTGCCAAGATCTGTAACTTGGACCAGTGTGTGAAACCTGACGTGGAAGTGGAAGGCATATCAAAGAAAAAACGGGGATAATTTCATAAGCTTAATAGAAATTATTAGTAGGGGGGTGAGGTACCACCATTAGAACACCATTTCTAATGTAAACTTTAATCAGTACATCTTGGTAACCCTCTTGGTATTACACATGTTATGAATATCCAAATCTACAATAAAAATTTGGTACTTCTCTAGGATTGTAGAAGTTCTTAATAATGATAGTTTGCTCTCCTTGAATAAAAGGCAGACCTCTTACTCTTGTGTAAAAAAATATAGTTTACTAGCTAAATGCTAGTGCTTTGCTACGGATAAAAAATATTGTAATCTATAATTATCTATAAAGCAAAGCAAGTAGTATTTCTACCAAAATTTTGTTTTGCCTGGCTATTAACCCACAGTCCTAATACAATTTTCGTCCATCTAACTATTTCGCAGAAAACCCCTTGAGTGTTTATAAAATTAACCCACAGTCCCAATGCAATTTTTGTCCACCTGTCTATTTTGTAGAAAACCCATTGAGTGTTATAAAATTAACCCGCAATTTCAATGCTAAAAAGAAAGGGAGGGCTTGGATGAAAAAAAAGACCTCTTGCGCTTCTCCCTGCCTCGTGAAAATAACTAGGAAAAGAAAGGAATAGTTAGATGTTACCGTAGATTTGGCCGAGCGTTGTGGTAATGTTACGTGCAAAGTTAGAGTTAGTCACGTTAGATTTTTTTATATGATGTTGTTTACATACTAGCTTTAGTTTGTATTTGCAATAGAAAAAACAAACTCACTGTGATATCCAAATTAAATTAAATTAAATCCAAATCACTCGCACAAGTATGTTTAGTATTTCAAGTGTGCCGAACAATAGGCCTCAGGTGAAGACATAAAAAAATATAAATTAAAATTACATGAGACTTCAACTTTGAAATAATTATGATAAAATAAACTACGTCCGTTGAATATATTTCTATAAAATGTTTTAGCAATCTTCAGGAGTATTCACCTTAATTTGACCTAATATATGGCTACCATCTAAATTTGGTTGAGTTTTAGTATTAAGAAGTTTAAGATGTAATTTATAAATTTACAAGGGAGTAGGTGTAGTAATAGATTCACTCTATTACCACCGCTACCTTATTTTAAAATGATATAAATATTTAGGTAAGTCTCGTATAACATCATGTAAAATAATGAAGTCTATATCAATTATATACTTTTCATTTGAGACTCCAATAATGATATAGTGCTATAGTTGGAATTATATATAAAACATATGGCCTTGATTTAATTACCCAATAGGTTCTATAATTAGGTAAGCGTATATCAATCAGTTTATCCACAAACAAGATAAACTCGGACTAGAATTAAATTTGGTAGCTGAATATAAGATTTTTATGGGTTTTTTTTTGGGTGAGGGTGCATATGTACTACTCAGACAAAGGTGGTGTTCCCGGTTGGACGCTAGATGATGTCTCTAGCCCATGTGACGGCAGCTGCTAACTACCTTAAAACTGTAATTAATCTTTAATCCCCTTATTTCTTGCCGCCCCCTGGCCCCTCTTTGAGTTGACATTGCACTGCTGCAGACAGCTTCGGTTTCCAACTCCTTTGCCTCAGACCATTATTAAACTTGTTGTCTTTTGGCTGTTCCAATTAAGCTACACCCATAGTACCATAAAAAATCAATTTTAAGATATAAAAGTTAGTTTTTATGTGACGAAAGGAATACTTTCTTCGTCCTAAAATATTTAATTTTTCTAAAATATAAATATGTTTAATTTTTTAATGAAGTTTAAAGAGTACGATGAAATTAAATAAGGAATAGTTATGATTAGTTGAGATTATAACGCATGTTAATTATCTGCTAGAATTTATTGTATTTTAGAATAGATAGATAGCTAGCCTCCTGTTAATGTGTGTTTCTATGCCAATTCTCCAATTATCCTGGAACCTGGATGCATTGACGCATGCAACGCAAGGTTAATTGTCTGCTCAGGCATGCTGGAGTAGGTGGGGTTGATGGCTTGATAAAACAATCTACGTATTTTTTTACTCCTTCTATCCTTTAAATTATAATTTAAAATTTATAATTTTTTATACGGTCTTAAGTGATATACTTTGATCATTAAATTATTAAATATTACGTTACCAATGAATATAAAATTAAAATCACATTAAACTATTTTTAAAACAAATCTAATGATATAATATATATAATATTTTTTAAGATGAATATTATAAGATATTGTTAGTATGATTATTAGTTAAAAGTTATCTGGTTTAATTTTTTTAAAAATAAGGAAGATGTCTTTGTTCTAGCTTTGTTTCAACGATCATCCATATTTGAAGGAAGGTCAGTATCAATTTTAATATTTTTAGTAAGATGACCACTTAACCACGGTTAACTCTTAAGAGAGATCGACTGAGTGGACAATTCTCCTGAACTTAACCATTTAACCATAGAGATTTAAAATAAACACAATATGATTAATTTGGATCGAGGACTCGAGGTTGATTGGATTGAGCGTACAATTAACAAGAATAATGTCCAGAAAAGGACCACGTAGATATATAAAAAAACATTTTACGTTTCGTTTTTAAGCCATAGCAACAAGATAGAAATTTACGAATTCATAGTGTACCACTCGACATCGTGGCAAATTATGTCCATACTATGATGGACTTCTAAAATTCAATTATAGCGAGACAAAATTTCGATGTTCTATTTCATATCTATTTTAAGATCAGTTGAGATATATGGCAATCGATACCGTGTACTGGGTTACACCTTAATACAATTAGCAAAACACGGTTATTGTATAGACACTCCCTAATAACTAATGGACACTAAGGAATTTAATGATTATAGTCTATCATCACAAACTGTCAGAGGCCCTGAAATTGATTAGCCATTGCTGCTCATCATTAACGTACGGATGATCAATCACGTACTCATGTTTGAACCTATTGTCTCCCTCCTCTCTCCACCCCCTTCCCCACGAAACGAGATCCTTTAACATAACATTAACTTTGCGCATTACTGATATGTAAACCCATAAAAAATATAACACAAAGTCACTTGATGTTACGTCAGAGGAACCACTGCCTTCCCTCAACACGCATAACATATGAACAAATTGAGTAGCTCAATTAGCATATTATGCTTTACAGGCTGTTAATTATTTATTTTCCCTCCCATTTGTTAGAATGATTATTTTAATAAGTGGAACTGAAATATGAGGTTGAAACCATGATATGCCTGCACTGTCTTTACTCTTTGATGTATGACTTGTGAAATTGGTATAAAGAATAAAATCCCATGATCTTAGGCCTGCAATAATTATTTTAGTAAGGACATGGGATTCAACTCAATTTTGGGAAACAAACCAGGCCTGCCAACATATTGGAGTGTTGTATTATTTGCACAGAGAAGTGGGAAGAAACTAATGACATGTTGAATTTCACAATATTATAATGTAAAGTTTATGTTTGGAATTCTGCTCAGTAAAATATTATGGCATTAGTTGTGTACATCCATGTAGGATACAAAGATCGGAATTTTGTTCATATTGCTTAAACTGTTCAGTTTCACCGTCTTTGGCCCATTTTACCAATCTAAAATCACTAAGAGACATCTTATGATCCTTAAGGAAGTGTCAAATTTTTGCATTACAAATTTTATATTAGAAAATATGAGATGTTTATTTAAAAAACTGTAAAATCACTCCGTTTCTAATGATCTCGTCTTGTAATTGGAGTATGTACGCACTGGATGATGTAGACGAGTACCAGAGAATTTTTGTTTATTCTGATCCTCTCATCCTTGCACGGATTATTGGAACTTTTGTATTCCCTTTTGTTGACTCCTGACCAAGTTCATCCAAACACGAGTAGCTGGCAACTGGCAGGCACGTCACGCCCATGATATGATAGTACCCAACAATCCTCTCCATGTAGTCCCTATCTCAAATTTTATAAACATTCATGCAAGCATTTGGTTTTATCCATTCTCTGCAGGTTCTTATCTCATTTGGTTTGTTGCATTCATTCCTCGTCCTGTCATACATGTGCCTTTCTCTATGGAAAATCTACTGAAATACTTGTTTCCAGAGTTTTGAAAATCAAAAAACTTTGACATATTGTGAAAGTATTTTTTCAAGACAATCTATACATACGATTTTCATGTTTATAACATCCTGTCATCCATGGGCCTTTCTGTATGGAAAATCCACTGAACTAGTTTCCAGAGTTTTGAAAATCAAACAACTTTGAAATATTGTTAACGTATTTTTCAAGACAATCTATCAATCTATACATACGATTTTCATATATATATATATATATATAATATCTACTCCCTCCGTTTTATAGTATAATCATTTTTATTTTTTTAAGTCAAACTATTTTAAGCCTGACTAAGTTTATAAAAAAATTAATATTTTTAACATAAAACAAACATATTATCAAAATATATTCAATAAAATATATTCAATGTTATATTTATATTTATGAAACTAATTTAATGTCGTAGATATTGCTAATTTTTTATAAAAGATGTTTGGCTATAAAAAAATTCAAAACGACTTATAAAAACGAATGGAGTAGGTGTGTTTAAAAATATTTGGCTGTGTATATCTAGTTTTGATGTATGGCCAGGTTTAATCAATTTTCTGAAAATTTATTTAGAAAGATAATAATACTTGATTTTTAAAAAAAATGACGAAATATATGTTCATAACGATAACTATTTGTGGATGGGGGAAGTAGTAGCATTTACGACTTGAATATTCGATTTTCACTAGGATAAACTAGGTGCCTTACCTGTTGGGGCACAACTGGTCGGCCATGCTCCACGCTGGTATGTTCATAAAAAAAAACCGGATTTTAACTTGAGATGATGGCAAGCGTGTTGTTGCACTGTCACCTAAGCTTAATCTGAATCCATAATTCCATATATCATATTCCTTTGTGTTTCTAGTCACTCGGTAACTCCGAGACAAAGATACCTATCTCATGGTGTATGTCAAGGCCGGCAAAGTTGCGTAACAATAAACCTCTCCATGGTCGATCCAATGCCATGTTAGTAATCCCAACAATTTGTACACCTGATTTCTTTTATGATCCAAGAAAAGGATTGTGGAGATTGTGGCAATCGGGTATCTACATGGCAAGCTTATTCGACTGGAGGTAGGGATAAATTGCGCCTGCTATATCTGTAAGCCGAACTTGACTTGGGTGTTACGGTTGCCGATAGAGATAAGGCAATCGGCCTATAGTCACGGTTTGGTAAGATTGAGGAAACCGACTTAGAGTAAGATAGGGTTTCCGATTTGTAAACCCTTCCTCCCAAGACTATATAAGGGGGGTAAGGGGCGTCCCTTGAGGGATATTCCGATAGGAGATCAGATATTCCAACACTAGATCTGAGATACGACTTCGTAAGCAAGAGCTTTAGATCACGAGATCAATAAAGACACTCGGCGGATCGAATCCACCGAAACAGGAGTAGGGTATTACCTCACGAGAGGGCTGAACTGTCTAAATCTTCTTTTTCTCCTAACCCATTGTGCTTGGCGATCTCGATTGCGACCCCATAAAATATATTGCCGAAACCAAGTTTCGACGTGCTGGCGCGCCGGTAGGGGCCGCGCGTCGAGACTTCTTCAACAATCTCGCCGACAAGCGTGATGGGATCTCCTTCAAGACTCGGCGACTTTGCCGCCAACTTCGCCGGCGACTCCTCCTTCGACTCGGATTCGAACCGTCGAAGGGAAAGACCTACTCGGCGCCGTTCGGGCTCCCCAACAGCGCCGAGATCTTCGACAACATCTTGAAGACCAAGATGCGATCCACCTTCTCCGACGACGGACTTCACTCGACACCATTCGAATTACCGGATACCGCCGAGATCTGCACCAATCTTCTCGCCTCCCCGACAGAAGCAATCTACTCAGCTGAAGACCTCTCGGTGTCGTTTGGGTTACCAAACGCCGCCAAGATCTACAGTCAACTTCTCTCCCCCGAGTTGGCGGCGATCTACTCGGAGGAGCCTAATCTCCCAAGCTCCGACTCGGACTGAAGCGATCCAGATCCGGATTTCCCAGGATCAAGGGAAGTCGCCGTCATCCTTCCGTCCTTCGGCTCCTGCTCATCTTCAGAGCTCAACGGATACCTCAGCTTCGCCGGCTTCGACAATCTCTACGGCATCCCTTCCGACGAAGCCGACAACTCCGACTGCCATATGGACTGCGAGCCGAAGTGCTTCGACGTCCTCATGGCCGAGCCGGATGAGTCTGACTCAGCTATGGCCAGAAGGCTTGCCGAAGAGGAGCGAGCTAGAGTGGAGCTTGAGCGCAAGACAGCCGAGGAGGATAAACAACGCAAGGACGAGGCCGACAAAAGGAAGCATGATCTACGTGTAGCCGGACGATCTGCCCAGGAGGCCATCCTCCAAACACGGGTTCGCAACACCAATGTCTTCCAGACGCCACAGCAGAACGCTGTCGCCGCACTCACGCTCTTGGACACCGTCATGGAGACGGCTCCGGCCAACGTGACTCCTATACTTGATAAGATCAAGACCATCGTCGCGCCACGGCTAACGGCCCTCCCACCACTTCGGCGCGAAGGCCGACCGAATCCGTGGCCGAAACGCCGGACAAGAGCCGGCTCCCACCTCTAAAGTCGGAGACTACGGGAGGCCCGAGCCGGCTCGGTCGACAACCAGGTCAAGAGGCCCACCTCGCGAGTCCACGCCGAGGCACCAAGAGCGCGGCCGACTCCCGCGACAAACGACATGGACGACCACCCGTCCACCACCGAGTCCGCCGCAACAGTTCCAGGCTACCCAACACCAACCAAGACCCCGCCGAGTGATCTCGCGGAAGTCCTCGATCGCCGCTACCAGAGCGCGACCAACGCACTCGGGAAGATCGAAGGGGATCACCCGATAGCGGCGACGATGGAGTACCGGCCTTCACTCGGGAGCTCCGCCGAGTGCATTGGCCGAGTGGCTTTAAGCCTACAGGGATTGAAAGGTACGATGGCAAGACCGACCCTGAATCTTGGTTAACGTATATACCCTTGCCATCCGAGCCGCAGTGGCGACAACAAGGCCATGGCCAACTACCCGCCCGTGGCCCTCGCAAACTCAGCCGTAAATTGGCTCACGAGCCCGCCAAGAGGCTCAATCGGCTCGTGGAGCGAGCCGAGGGACCACTTCATCGCCAACTTTCAAGGCACCTTCGAGAGGCCCGGCACACACTTCGACCTCTACAACGTCATCCGAAGCCGGACGAGCCCCGAAAGATTATATTCGTCGCTTCTCGAGAAGCGCAACAAGATTCCGAACATCACCGATGACATCATCATCGCCGCCTTCCAAAAGGGAGTCCGTGATGAGCCGCTTATCGGCAAGTTCGGCGCAAGCCACCGAGGACGGTGAAACAAATGTTCGAGACGGCGAACTCATACGCCAAATCGAACGACGCCATTAAGGCCGCCCGTCAAGACCGGCCCGACGGAAGGGAGGACAAGCAAGCGGAGGAAGCCGAAATCCTAAGAAGGATGGCGGCAACGGCGCAACCGGGGCCGAAAGATCGCAAGCGCCGATCGAAGACACCGTGGCCGCAACCTCCAATACTCAACGCCGTCCCGAGTCGCCGCCTACGACGCCATCATGAACGCCCGGTGCACCCACCATCCGAATCACAAGCACGCGGCGAAGGATCTTTATCTACAAGCGGTTCAGAACAAGACGCGACGCACTCAACAAGAAGCCGATCGACGAGGCCGGCCCGTCCGGCGCCAAGAAGAACAATGCGGCTGAAAATACCGAACCTTTTCAAGACCCGGTGGGGAGCTCAACCACATCTTCGGGGGTCCGCTAGCCTATGAGTCCAAGAGGAAACAGAAGCTAACCGACCGGGAGGTCAATGCGGCTCAACCCGAAGTCCCTCAGTATTTGCGATGGTCGAAAGTGGCCATCACCTTTGACCGCTCGGATCATCCTGACCGAGTGGTTCATCCGGGGCGCTATCCACTCGTCCTGGACCCCGTGGTCCGCAATATCAGGCTCAAGCGCGTCCTCATCGATGGGGGCAGCGCCCTCAACATCCTGTTTGCCAAGACCATGGATGAGATGCAGATTCCGAGGGCCGAACTAAAGGCAAGCTCAGCCCCCTTCCACGGGGTTATCCCGAGGCTATCTTCAACACCACTCGGGCACATCTCCCTCCCAGTCACCTTCAGAGCCCGAGAGAACTTCCGAACGGAGAACGTCACCTTCGAGATGGCCGACTTCGAAACAGCGTATCACGCCATCATCGGGAGGCCCGCGCTTGCCAAGTTCATGGCAATCCCCCACTACACTTACCTCTGCATGAAGATGCCGGGTCCCAACGGCGTCATCACTCTTCGCAGCGACATGAAGCAAGCCTTCACCTGCGACAAGGAGAGCTGCGACATGGCCCAATCTCGCGAGAGATTACGTGGCCAACAAGAAGTCCGATTGGCTGCATCGACTTCGGCGAGGGCGAAGTCCCCGCGAAGAAGATAGCCAAATCGGGATCCGCGACGCCAAGACCAAAAAGATCTCCCTTGATTCGTCTGATCCCTCAAAAACTGCTGTAATCGGCGCCGACCTAGATCCTAAATAGGAAAGCGCGCTCGTCACCTTCCTCCAAAATAATAAAGATGTTTTTGCTTGGAAACCATCTGATATGCCTGGAATTCCTAGGGAGGTGATCGAGCACTCTTTGAACGTCAAAGATGACGCCAAACCAATAAAACAACGATTACGCAGGTTCGCACAGGATCGAAAAGACGCGATCAAAGAAGAATTTGCAAAGCTCTTGGCGCGGCTTCATTAAAGAAGTCCTTCATCCCGACGGTTAGCCAACCCAGTCCGGTCCGCAAGAAAACAGGGCAATGGCGCATGTGCGTTGACTACACCGACCTCAACAAAGCTCGCCCAAAGATCCGTTCGGGCCGCCTCGCATCGACCAAGTCGTCGACTCAACAGCCGGCTGCGAACTCCTGAGTTTCTTGGATTGTTACTCGGGCTATCACCAGATCAGCTTGAAAGAATCCGACTGCTTGAAAACATCGTTCATCACGCCGTTTGGGGCTTACTGCTACATCACCATGCCTTTCGGCCTGAAGAACGCCGAACTACATACCAGCGCATGATCCAAAGATGTTTTCAAACGCAGATCGGCAAGAACGTTGAAGCTTACGTCGACGATGTTGTCATCAAGACCAAGCGAAAGAAGGCCGATCGCCGACTTAGAGGAAACCTTTGCAAACATCCGGCCTTCGAATGAAGTTAAACCGGAGAAATGCACCTTCGGCGTCCCATCAGGCAAGCTGCTTGGCTTTATGGTGTCACATCGCGGCATTGAGGCAAATCCAGAAAAGATCAACGCTATCTTAAACATGAAGCCCCCGAGTAATCAGAAAGACGTCCAAAAGCTCACTGGCTGCATGGCGGCACTAAGCCGTTTCATATCCCGACTCGGCGAACGAGGCATGCCCTTCTTCAGGCTGCTGAAGAAGACAGACGACTTCCAGTGGACCACAGAAGCCGACAAGGCCTTTGAAGATTTCAAAGAATTCCTTACCACGCCACCCGTCCTGGCTTCACCTCAGCCCCAGGAACCCCTGTTGCTGTACGTTTCAGCCACTCACCAAGTGGTTAGTACGGTCCTTGTGGTTGAACGCGAAGAAGAAGGACGGGCCCAGAAGATTCAAAGGCCAATCTACTTTGTCAGCGAAGTATTGGCAGGAGCCAAAATCCGATACCCTCAGGCGACGTCATCCACAACCGCGAGGCAACCGGGCGTATCGCCAAGTGGGCCCTAGAACTGATGCCGCTGGACTTAACTTTTAAGCCCAGGACGTCCATTAAGTCGCAAGCCTTAGCGGACTTCCTGGCCGAGTGGACTGAACAACAAGAACACGTGCCTCGGGAAGACCTCCAACACTGGACCATGCACTTCGACAGATCCAAGAGGATCACCGGCTTGGGAGCAGGAGTCGTGCTGATTTCCCCGACTGGGGAAAGGCTAAGATATGCCCTTCACCTCCACTTCTCCGCATCACACAACGTCGCCGAATACGAAGCTCTTTTACATGGATCGCGCCTCGCAGTCTCACTCGGATTCGTCGGCTTATTATGAAAGGAGACTCCCAGTGGTCGTCAATCAAGTGATGAAAGACTGGTCCTGCTTAAACGACACTATGGAGGCCTACCGACAAGAGGTCCGCAAGCTTGAAGACAAGTTTGATGGGCTAGAACTCTCACATGTCCTGAGACATAACAATGAAGCTGCCGATGAGCTAGCACAGTTCGGATCTAAGCGTGAAGCCGCTCCAACAGACGTCTTCGTCGAGCATCTCTACGAACCAACCGTCACGGCGAAGACGACTCCTAACGAACAAACCGCCAACGAAGTCGCCATGACCGACACCGACCGGAGGACGCCGCTCATCAAATTCTTAACTCAAGAAGAGCCGCCGGATGACCGGGATGAAGCGAACGCGTCCGGCGTCGTTGCCGGCGTACGTCATGGTCGACTCCGATCTATACAAGAGAAGCCCTCCGGAATTCTAATGAGGTGCATCACACCCGAAGAAGGGAAACAATTACTCCAAGATATCCACTCGGGCATATGCGGAAGCCACGCGGCGGCACGCGCTCTAGTCGGCAAAGCTTACAGGCAAGGATTCTTCGGCTCACCGTGGTCTCCGACGCGGATAAAGTCGTAGGAACCCGCGAAGGCCGCCGCTTTTGCCCGACAAAGCCATGTCCCGCCAGGAGCTTCAAACAATCCCACTTTCCTGGCCGTTCGCGGTATGGGGGCTGGACATGGTTGGCCCTTTCAAGAAAGCTCCACGAGGTTTCACACACCTCTTCGTCGCAATCGACAAGTTCTCCAAGTGGATTGAGGCCAAACCAGTCGCCACAATTACTGCTGACAAAGCACGAGACTTTTTTCTCAACATCGTGCACCGCTTCGGCGTCCCAAACAGAATCATAACTGATAATGGGACTCAATTCACGGGAGGCATCTTCAAGGAATTCTGCGAAGACTTTGGAATCAAAATCTGCTATGCATCAGTAGCCCACCCTAAAAGCAATGGGCAAGTCGAGCGAGCAAACGGCATGGTCCTTCAAGGCATCAAGGCTCGCGTCTTCGACCGGCTAAGCCCTTACGCTGGCAAGTGGGTCTAAGAACTTCCCTCGGTTCTATGGTCGCTGCGAACCACACCCAGTCGGGCCACCGGCCAAACTCCTTTCTTTTTGGTCTATGGCGCAGAAGCCATGTTGCCAAACGAGATGGAGTACGAGTCCCTCCGGGTCCGCAGCTTCAACGATGAACGCTACGACCCCGACCGAGTGGATGACCTCACCCGATTGGAAGAGGCTCGCGAAGCAGCTCTCATCCAGTCGGCCAAATACCTTCAAGGGCTCAGAAGATACCACAGTCGCAACGTGCGAGCACGAGCTTTCATTGTTGGCGACCTGGTCCTACGCAAGATCCAGACCACCAAAGACCGACACAAGTTATCTCCCTTATGGGAAGGACCGTACATAATCGCCGAAGTAACTCGGCCCGGTGCTTACCGGCTAAAGCGCGAAGACGGGTCCATGGTGAAGAACTCCTGGAACATCGAGCACCTTCGACGATTTTACGCCTAATTTGGCTAAGGCCTCATGTTTTCCTTGACTGCCAACCTCAAGCAAGATGACTTCTTGAGCTAGCAGTCGAGGGCTGATACACATATCAATAAAGCTCGAATTTTCCTCATCAAATTTTTGTGCACAATTTGGTTTATCATTGTTTAATGTCCTTCGACTCGAGCTCAGTGTCTAAGGACTGAGAGTTTTCCGATGACCTAATCGAACCTAGGCTTGATGACAGCCAGACGAAAACTACTTAAGAAATTTCACGCAAAAGCTCGAATCAAGGCATTGACATAAATAAACTAAAAATAGTCACAAAGTTCCACGTCAGAATGTTACGGTTACATGACATTTACAAAGCAAAGTCAGAATACAGATCAGAGCTTGAAATTGTTTACTACATCAAGAGATATCTTCTTCGCCGCCTCTTGCGCCTCACTCAGCATATCTAAGGCTTGCTCGTCCGACGTTCCCTCAGCGAAGCCCTCCCCGACTGAATGGATATCCACTCGGGGTAGAGGGACTTGGTCGTGCAAGAGCCGACCAGCCCCCATGTTGGCCGCTTCGGTGATATTCTTCGGTATTGTTCGGGAGCCACCAAGCTTGTCGAAGATCTCGATTGGCTCCAGCGAGCGATCCCAACTCCTTGATCGAACAAGGACAGCAAGATCGGCGTGGCGGCGTTGGCGACTTCTTCCCGTATCTCGTCGCTGGTTTTGATCCGCCCAAGCAAGACGTCATATTGGGCTCGGGTCTTCATCTTATAAGCCGCAAAAGTCCCGATCGTTCAAAGCACTCGGAAATAAAGCAAGACACGGGATTTGACTTCAAAGAAGGTTACCTTCAAACTCGGCCTCCATCTCGGCCTTGTCGAGGCTGACCGCTTCCACTGGACTTGAAGCGAGTGGACCTCCGAAGAATTTCCTACAACGAAAGAAGATTATCAATAGCCAAAATCAGCATGAGAACCATGATGAAGCTGGGAGAGGCAGGCTTACTCCCGATAGATCCGCGGAGGTCGAGGTTCGCCTCCCGAGCTCCGCGATCTCCTCCCTTAAAGCCGCCTCCCTTGATGCGGCCTCCTCCCGAGTGGCCTTCACTGCCGCCGAACGTCCTCCAAGGAGTTTAAGTGGGGGACTAGCTTCTCCAGCACTTCAGATTTTGCCATTGAGCGGCAATATTCCTTCTGCATGCGAAAGCAGTGGAGTGACCAACTGAAAGATAACGATGAAATAATCAAAGAGAAAGACAAAAGACTTACGTTGAGCAGTCGGGTCGCCTCATTCAGGCTCTCGACAAGGGCATCCCTTTCATCCTTTTCGGCTTGCCGGTCTAGGATAATGCCCTGTCTCTCGCCTTCCGAATCCCGCCACTCGATCCTGATCGGGGGAACCCAGGTCTCAGAAGACTGCAACCTGGGGATCTCTTCTACTGTGGCTGACAAGCAAGAAAGACAAATGAAGACATGAAAGATTCAAAATTGAAAGAACGAAGGAATGCTTCGAAGTAAGTCTTACCGGTGTCGGTGGCAGCCTGCCTAGGTGGAGCGGCCGAGCTGGTTTTGTTCTTCTTCGGGCTCGGTGCCGAATGACTTCCAGTCGGGGGCGCTTGAGCCGCAGCCTCGTGTCTCCGGCGATGACGCTTTCCAGCCGGGATATCCCGGCGCGGCATCGGGCTCCTCCTAGGGGCGTCCTCCTCCGGAGGCGAAGTTTGTTTCTCCGAACGCTCGCACTCGGTTGCGGGCTCCGGTTTTGGCTCTCGGCCTTGGCACTTCGGGAGCAGCGGCCGGAGTCGGCCCTTCACCCCCCCGGCAGATCTATGTCCCGGGGCCTCCTGCGAAAGTGAATACGGCGAAGATAAAGAAAAGTTTTCGCGAAAGAGTTCAAGACTTCGGTTTGAGCATACTGGATGACCGGCGGATCTTCGGCGCCGTCCGCGTGATCGCCTTAGAGGTGGGGTCTCGGCCGGAGGAGCCGGGACGTCGTCATCCGAATCCTCGATGATCGCCGCCTTTTGCTTGCGCGCTTGTTCGAGTCCTCACTCGCGCCCCGCTTCCCGACCGGATCGCTTGGATTTTGATCCCGCCGGGTTTCTTGGCGGGCGACGCGGCGCGTCATCATGAGCCACCTTATATGGCTTGGAGGTGATAGAGGCGTTTTCCCGCGAAGAGAGAAGGTGCAGCATTAAGAGACAAGACGTCAAGATTGAAGATACTATGAAGCAACCAATCGGCTTACGGAGGAGGAGGTCGGTGGATGCTGAATGGAAGGACTGGCAGAATGAGGGCCCGCTCGACTGCAATCCCGGATGAGAAGAGCTTGTACATCCGAATCTTCAGGATCTCGTAGGTGAGCGGATCTGGGGTCCTCCCGATTGGGTCTGCTTCCGCCTTCATACTCGAAGGCCGGCTTCGACCGCTCCTTGATCGGCGCCGCGGCACCCGATGAAGTGCCGAGTGATTTGTTCCCCGCGAAGATTCCTCTTCTTCATCGCCGGGATCTTCGCGAGCGATCATTGGCTTCGTCCCAATCTTGGGCTACGGGACAGTGCTCCAAGATGGCTTAGGGACAGGAGGAAGACCGACAAAGGCGGGTAGGCTGGGTTCGAGATTATTGATATAGAACCAGCCTGCATGCCAGCCTTTGTTGGAAGATTTCAAAGGGAGAGAAAAGTAGTCTTTGCGGAGAGATCCGCGAAGCTGGAAGCCTGCTCCGCCAACAACGCAAGGTTGGTCCTTGTTCGGATGGGGTTTCAGATAGAACATGCGACGGAATAGATTGAAGTGAGGAAGAATGCCAAGAAAGGCTTCACACACATGAATGAAGAGAGCTATGTGAAGCATCGAGTTGGGGTTCAGATGGTAAAGATGAAGACCATAATAGTCAAGAAGCCCCCGGAAGAATTCGGAGGTGGGAAGGCTGAACCCGCAGTAGAAAAAGGAAGTGAAGACAACGAGCTCACCGGTGTTTGGGGTCGGGAAGTCTTCCCCCGCAGCCGGGCGCCACCCCACGAGTTCCTTTGGCGGAAGCACGCCGTGCTTCACCATCTCCTTGAGGGTAGATTCCCTCACTTCCGAAGCGGCCCATTGGTCGAAGGGAATCCTTTTTTCCTCCGCCATGAGAATGGGTTGATGGGAAGTGGATTTGGCTGGAAAAAGTTGGATCTTTGGCGATGGAACGTGGGAGATTTGGCTGTGGAGGCTGGTTGTTGCAGAGATCGAGCTCTTAGATGGACGGATTTGGGAGCGCGCGAGTCTAGGGTTCTCCGCGGTGAGCTGTTGAACAGTACCGTGAGAAGGGGAATCGTTTGGAAGACGAAGAGGCGGGGACGACCTCACGTATTTATAGAAAGATTTGAGGGTTGCGCTAGGTTTTCTGGTGAGTGGGCCGAGCCCATAAGAAAATCTACGGCCCAGCTAAGGTGTGGTCCGATACGTGTCCTTAGGGACTTAAGCGGATGAGCTTAAGCAGATTTGCCCTGGCAATATGCGCGTGTCCGAGTGCCATATACCTTTAAAGATCCTTCCATACCGCGGTTTGCTTGGCTTCATGAGAAGCTGGCACGATGCAATTTGGAAGGTGACCAACAGCAGAGTTTTTATAGCCGCCTTGGTGAACAAGGGCTGTTTGGTTTTTTGGCATTTGGTCGGGTAATCTTACCAATGCTGTTTGTTTTCCACCTTGGTGAAGATCTTTATAAGATTGAGACCAGTATTATGGCAAAAGCTATTTAATAACTTGGTCATATTTTTCATATGATTGAAAGAACTTGTTTTCCCATGAGGGATGAATGAAATGTTTATTCCGGGATTACTCGGGCAAATCCACTCGGTTGAGCAAGAGCTTACCGAGTGCTTTTTTACCCGTGAGGGATGATTGAATTATTTGTTCTGAGATGACTCGGGCAAATTCACTCGGATAAGTATGAACTTACCGAGTAACGAGATTTCAGTGATTGCTTTAGCATAAGCTAGGCATCTACATGAGAATAATTTTTTATAGTTCTTGACTATATGTTTAGCCTATTTTTGACTAATCATATAGTCGGGGGCTACACCTAATTAGGTGCATCAGGAGATGCACCTAGATATTTATTTTTAAGAAATTTTTTCAGCCCTTCACAGTCTTTGGAGCCACTCGGGAAGATTCAGGCAGAGATGATGGAATCACTCGGCGCCAAAAGCACTCGGTCAAAGAGATTTTTTAGTTGAGTGCTTCTTTGGTCTGAAGCTGAGTTGTCTCGTCGACTGAAAAGGACTCGGGGGCTACTGTGGAGATTGTGGCAATCGGGTATCTACATGGCAAGCTTATCCGACTGGAGGTAGGGATAGATTGCGCCTGCTATATCTGTAAGCCGAACTTGACTTGGGTGTTACGGTTGCCGATAGAGATAAGGCAATCGGCCTATAGTCACGGTTTGGTAAGATTGAGGAAACCGACTTAGAGTAAGATAGGGTTTCCGATTTGTAAACCCTTCCTCCCAAGACTATATAAGGGGGGTAAGGGGCGTCCCTTGAGGGATATTCCGATAGGAGATCAGATATTCCAACACTAGATCTGAGATACGACTTCGTAAGCAAGAGCTTTAGATCACGAGATCAATAAAGACACTCGGCGGATCGAATCCACCGAAACAGGAGTAGGGTATTACCTCCCGAGAGGGCCTGAACTTGTCTAAATCTTCTTTTTCTCCTAACCCATTGTGCTTGGCGATCTCGACTGCGACCCCATAAATATATTGCCGAAACCAAGTTTCGACGAGGATATCCTCTCTCTTTTTTTAATCTCTCTTGAGAATAGTAGGACCATAGTTAGTTAATCAACCTACATGATGGCTACCTTGACGTAATTAAATTAGTAAGTAGGAAAATGATCATTGTATTGATAGCCTGAAACTGGATATAGCATTTGAAATCTTTCAGCAGTTGATGTGTATATTCAGGAAATTATAAGAGCTCTGCTTTGAGTTCTTTGAGCAGTAAGCAATTGAAGTACCCATGGCAACTATTGATTGATGACTACAAAATGCAAGTGCGTACAGTATCCCCTCAATTACTGTTTAATTATTCTGAAGTTATATATGTTCATCTTGTTTGGATTCTTTTGTGTCAGGTTTTCCCTTTTTCTGAAAGACCGTGCTGTTTTTTATCAGTATGAACTAAAAGAGGACTGTTGGCCTATGAATTCATATCTTGCTTTATTAAAAATACAAGTACATACAAAATTATGAATCATGCCATCAATGTTAGGATTGTGGGACATGAGAATGGTCCTGGAGAAAGATGCTGTCTCCCTGACCACAGTGTTCTAAATTTTTTTTCAGAGGTTGAGATTTTTGTGCCTAATCCTACCAAAATTCTGGAACCTGAACATTATAATATAGTCATTGAAAACCCAAGATATTGTTCTAGCTCTACATTGTTCTCCAGCTTTCCTTTCATAACTTGACATGCTTGACCATGGACTACTTAGAACTCCAAATATGTGGAATCAATCATCCAACTACTGAATTTTCCATCTATTTCTCTTTTTAGATATAACGAATAGTAGTCGATCAGAATTATAACCATATATAGGATATAGTCAGAGCCTGCACCAAATACAGAGATTACTCCGACTCTTCGATATGGTTAAATTATATACTGTATGCTCTTAAAGAAACATCCAAGCATGAACTGAACTTTCATTTTTGACTTACGAATTAGACAACATTATAAAGGAAAACGACCAGGTTCAATTAAAAAGATGTGCATGCTCCATGCAGCCGAATAAAATTTCAGAAGATAAGAACAGTGTTATCTTAAGGGATTATTCAACCTTTCCAATTTTGTTGGCACATAAACCGATTTGGTTGTCGTGGTTGACTGCAAATTGAAAACTCAACAGATCATTTGATCTATATGCTTGATCTGACAAGTGGTGCTAATCTGGTTCTGACGATGCCGGTTGACAAGGAAGAATTCGAGTGCAGGTTCAGATTTCAGATTGACATCATAAGCAAATAGTCAAAAGGGATTGACATCATATGGACAAGTTTAAATACATTTTTTGGGTTGACAACCATGCATCAAGTCATCAGCTTCTGAAGCATGCATTGCTCCTGACAAGATCTGTTCCCTGTCAAAATCTTAATGAGCTTATTTAAGGGGTAGACTATTGTAACCATCTTCCTTACCTGAAAAAAAAAATCACCAAGTCACCAACTGCCCCAGTTCAACCTTGTTTCTGTAACCATCATCTCCTCCAATATTTCTGAATGTGATCATCATCTCCTCCTACTCCGAATGAGACTACATGCAAAGAATTGTTGCACTAGTTAAACAATGCATTTGGCAGTTCACAGTTCGGATCACTAATCGGCTTGCAAAGTTAGCACTGGTTTTCTTTCTTTATTTTATTTTTTAAGCTAGTACAAGTCAAATTTATTTTTAGCGAGTACAAAATGACGCGCTCATGTACACCCCACAATCACGCCCACAAGCTCCCACCTTAATTAGTGCGTCCAAGCACGCGGCGTCTAAAGCTAAATTTGGCTTTTGCAACTCGAATACGTTTTACAAATAGTAAACGGTATATTTTTTTAAAAAAAATATTTTACATGAAAGTTTTTTTAAAAAATCAAATAAACCAAATTTTCAAATTTACAATAACTGTTTGTCTACTCCCTACCGAGCTTAGCCTAAGCAAGATTGAGCACTGGATTTTCTTGTGATATTTGGGGTGAAGTTGTTTAATGGAAAGATTGCAAGAAACTGATGAAAAAGATGAAAAATATGTGGCAGGTTACCGAAAGGTACGAAAGGTCGATTCAAAGATGGATTATTTTGAGAAATTGAATTATGGGCAGAGTGCTTGAAGTGAAGCAACAAGAGGAGAAAGGCAAGTTGAGCCCCTCTGAATCTCGAATTTTTTACATTTTTAATTTTATTTTTTAAAAGATTTACAAAACTAATTTTTTCAAACAATTGCAAAAATGGTTTCCCGTCGCTCTCTGGGAGGACGACTTTTGTGACGTGGCTCACGCTCATTGGTCTCCGTCGATGTTTGGGACGTTTTTTGAATTTGTAAAAAATCCAAGGGTCTAAGTGCAAAATCGCTGTCTTCCTCTTTCAGGCTCTGCGCGCGGCGGCAGCGCGTGGAGGCGGGGCGACAAAGCGGCAGTGCACGCGCGCGCAACGCTGGGAGGCAGCGGCACGGGTTAGGGTTAGGGTTACGGGATTTTTGCATTTAGACTCTATTTTTTGCAAATTCAAAAACTTTCAAAACGTTGACAGAGGCCAATGGCCATGAGCGACGTTACAAAAATCGTCCTTTAAGATGCCGTTCTCTCGGAGGGCGGCGGAAGACCATTTTTGTAAATGTTTGAAATGAGAAATTAGTTTTGTAAATCTTTTAAAAAATAAAATAAAAAATGCAAAAAATTCTCTGAATCTCTGTGGTTGAAAGTTCCCTCTTTGAGCACGTTCAACGGCCCAAATTTGTTCAGCTGAGTACGGAAAGCCACACTCATCAGCCCATATATCACGAATTTGGCCCCGTTCAAAACTCCCATCGATTTATCGATTATTGTTGGCACATTTCTCAAGCTCATGAAATATACGTATTTTTTAAAAGAACTTTTACATATTAGTTTCTTAGAATATGTTTTAGAACAACTTTTCAACTTTGTAATATTTTATTCATTCGTTTGCTCTCAAATATTATCACAAAATCATTTAGGAGTTTTGAACTGGGATCATGGATCATTCCCCAAATCCAGTTAGGCTCTTTTTCTTGTTTTAACCTCTTCGTCTTTGCCAAATGGCCCAAATCTATATTAAAAAACAGCATTATTCTTGTAAAAACACATACACACAGTCTTATCCTTACAAAGGTAGAAATCTAAACACCGTCTTGAACATAGAGAAAAAATCAGTATTGAAAACTTTGCTCATACACTGTATGCCTTCTCAAATCACATCCATTACATGTACATACAAACATGTCCTGCATTACATTCTTCATTTCTGCTTGTACCAATCAACATGTACAATTTGCTCCTCCCAAATGGGAAAAAAGAAACTCTTTCTACACCACCCAAGAACCAAGAAAAACATGAAAAATAAACAAGACAGACCAACCATCCAAGCCAGAAACAAAATCTACAAGGCTTTCTTTTGCTGCAAAATCATCACATTTTACAACCAAACTCTTGAGAGTTGATTTCCTCGTATGCAACTCAATATGAATAAAATGTTTTTTTTTGTGAAATCCCTCACGTTTTTCTGAACAAACTGAGGGGCATGCCGAAGTTCTGGTACACCCTGATCTCGCCGGCGAGGCTCGCCGTCACCACCACCATCCCCCACGCGTTGCCGCCCTCTGCGCCGCCGTGCCACCGCGACGATGGCTCCCTGGGCACGCCCAGCTGCTTCTCTCCGGAGTAAGTCATCGGCCCGGACTTGGGCCGGAGAGGCAAGTTGCCCAGGTGTCGCGCTGGGCTCCGCGACGCGTCGCCACCGACGACGTCACCGCGCACGCTCGAAGAGGAGCGTTCGTCGTCGTCGCCGCCGCGCGGCGTTGGTAGGCACGGTGACAGCGGCCATGGAACGGCCGCCGACACGTCCTTGCAGAAGAAGCACTCGTAGGCGCGGCTGGTGCGCCACGTCTTGGCCTTGACGGCGACGCTGCCTCCGGCGGCGCCGCCGGGCGCCGTGGCGCGCCGCCAGACGTAGACGTTGGAGTCCTCGCTGGCGCAGACGACGTAGCGACCGTCGCCGGTGTACGAGGCCGAGATCTGGCTGCTGGTGTTCTTGAACCCTGGCAGGAAGAAACACAGGTTCCCTTTGGTCTGTGAGGTTCGCGCGGTGTGCAACGGCGAACTTTTACACGGCGACACGACGCGGCGCGGCGTGGCGTGCCGCCATTGCCCTACCTTTAAACTTCTGCAGCACGGTGATGCCGTTGAACACCCTGATCTGCGAGTCCGCCGTCGTTACCAGGATCTCCGAAGGGTTCCCCGGCGCAAACTGCACAATCACATTTTGCTCCATACATTCTTCGTTTTGCAATCGTGTCCATGTCGATCGAGGAGAGAAGCAGCGAGTACCTGGAACCCGGTGATCTTCTTCGCGTGCGACTTGCGCTTCTTGGATATGTTCATGTCGATCTGAGCCTCCTGGTTGAGCTTGCAATCTGCTGTCTTGTAGAATCGGCAGCTCCCTTTGTGTGACCCAACAATGGCGGCCTTGCAACACGATCATCAAGCAATCATCAATGGCGGACGGGCTAATCGAATTTGACATGGACATGATCGGTAGGTTGGTGTGTGTACCTGGCCGTCCGGGGTGTAGCAGGCGGCGGTGACCATGTCGTCGAGGTCGCTCCAGTCGACGACCTGCCGCTCGGCGACGCTCCAGATGCGCACCTTGCTGTCCAGCGAGCCACTGATGAAGTAGCCGTCGTCCACCGGGTTGAACTGGACGCATGTCACTGCCACCACACAACATGCCGATCAGATCAAGGTCATCGCCATTGCCGGCGGCGCGAGCACGGCGTGCGCGTCGAACGGCGAACGCTCAGTCCTCACCGTAGTCGTTGTGCGGGAACAGCTTCAGGCACGCCTTCGCCTCCGTGTCCCAGAGTCGCACCGTCTTGTCCATCGACGACGACAGCAGCAGCTGCAGCTTGCGATGAGGTCGACAATGGCGGACACGATTCAGTGGACGACAGGACGAGCTGTGGTAGCCATTGCCATACGTGCAAGAATGGAGCGCAGGGAGATTGATACCTGGGACATGGACCAGGCGAGGTCGAGCACGTCGTCGAGGTGGCCCTC
Source organism: Oryza australiensis (assembly GCA_019925245.2). Taxonomy (NCBI): domain Eukaryota; kingdom Viridiplantae; phylum Streptophyta; class Magnoliopsida; order Poales; family Poaceae; genus Oryza; species Oryza australiensis. Next base: position 3,366,434 of record JAIFGZ020000540.1, on the reverse strand, counting down.
GAGGGAGCACGCCGGCTCGTCGGCTAGCGCGAACACGGTCTCCGGCACGACGACGTGCTCCGGGAGCACGTCCTTACAGCTCTTCCAGCGCCGAGCACGCACCTTCCTGGACAGCTGCGCCGCCAGCCCCGGCGCCGCTGACCCGCCGTCGCCGTGGGGCGCCAGGGGCGGGAGGCTCTGGGAGGACGAGAGCAACTCCGGCGACATGGAGGACGACGGGGCGTCGGCGTCCACGACGCGCCAGACGTGCACGACGCGGTCCTCGCCGCCGCTAGCGAGGAACCGGCCGTCGAGGCTGAACTTGATGCTCCATATCGAGCCCTCGTGCGCGCGCACCTCCTGCCGGAAGCACAGCCCCGTCAGCTCCTTCCCCGTCTTGCCGAAGCTGTGCACCTTGGGCCGCTCTAACGACGGCGATTCCATTGTGGCGTTGGCGGACGCCGACTTGGACATGGTCAGCGCGGACTGTTGCGCTTGCGCCGCCGATGACGATGACGATGACCTACCGCAGCCGCCGCCGCCGCAATTGCCTTCCTTGTACTTCTCTTGGATGAGACCGGCAGCCGAGGCCACGAACTTGATGTTCTTGAACCACCGGGGTTTCTTCTTCCCCGGCTTCGCGTCGCCATTCGCCGCCCCGGCTGCCACCGGCTGGCTCTGGCTGCGGCGCATCAGCTGCTTCACGAACGGCGTGTAGCCGATGAACCGCTCGAACTCGCCTAAGCTCAGCTGTGCGCCGGTCTGGACGTCGCGGAGCGCGCCCCACGAGCCGTCCGTCGGCTGGCCGTTCACCACGAACTCCTTGCCGTCGTCGAGGTTCTTTATGGTGAAGCTGCGGTTGCCGTCGTCTTCTCTCTCATCCGTGGAAGCCGCCAATGGCAGCGGGCTGCGAGCGGCCGCGCGGAGAGCCTTGTGCACCGGCGAGCCGTGCAGCGAGTGCGGCACCGAGTACACGCGGCGGAACGTTGGAGGCTTCCTCGCCGCGCCGCCGCCCCGGACGGCGAGGCGGCTGTCTGACCGGCACCGTGTCAGGAGAGCGTTCCGCTGCCGTTTCACGGTCTCCGGGGCCGCCGCTGTCGAGGTGCTCGGCGCGTCGTCGGCGACGGCGACGACCGGACACTGCGACGGCTGACGCCTCGACGCGCTGCGCGGGATGTTAGGCGGAAGAATCGACCTCATCCTCGCGCTGCGGCTGCGGAAGAGGGCCCTGCTGCTGGCGAGCCCCATCCCCTGGAGCAGCCGGCGGCGGCGCTCCTGGATGGACATCGGCTCGGCCTCCATCCACATGCCGTAGTCGTACCTCGACACATCCTCCTCATCGTCGTCGTCAAGGTCCAGCTCAGCCTGCTCATCGCGGAGGTGGTCGTCGCCGACGGCGGTGGCGAAGGAGACACGCACGTCGTCACCTCCTCCTCGTCGTCCTCGTCCGAGGGGAACTCAGGCTCCTCGTCATCGACGACATGCACCGCGTCGGAGAACTCCGACTTGTCGACGTTCCGATCTTTGTCTTCCTCCGCGCCGGCATCACCACGGCCTCTTCTGTCCGCGACATGGACGGCGGTGGCCGTGGCGCCCACCTCGCCGTCGTGCTCGCGGCTCATGTTTCTTGGCTGTTCTTGCATGGCGGTGGCAAATCGTCTGGCACGGCAGGGAGTTCCGGGGACAGAGACCCTTGCTCTGATGTTTGCTAAATTTAGTTGGATGTTTTGTAAGGTTGTAATGTTTTCTTCCCGTGTCCCTCGAGATCGATTCAAAAACATGCATTATTTCAGATAAAAAGGCAGACAAAAGTTGCGAATGACAAGTTTGAGGTTTTGGTTATCTCGATCGATTATGTTCAAAATTTCAAATGTGTTTTAGTTTGTATCTGTCCTATAAATAGATTTTTTTGCTTTCGAACCCATAATCGAATCCAATGAAAATTCGTTGTAATTTTGGGCTACTTCATTGTTTCGATCCGATGTACTATTGTTTTTGTATTTTTTATTCAATTATATAGAAGAAGAACACCTAGACACACCATATTATATGTGTTTCTAACAAATACTCAAAAGATCGAAACAAGCAATAAATACCTTACACTTAAAAACAAAAGAAAACCCTCTTAAAACCACATTACGTCGGCCGTCTAGCCGTCTATCATACTTCTTCCAAATTTGCCAACATGTGTACAGGCGGATTTACCCCGTCTTCCCGCGCTACATGAATGCACGTGAAGATATATTTTCGCGCCAAACACTTATTGCAGAGGTTTGCATGAGATTCAAAGCATTTCTACACCCATTTTTTTGACTATTAGTAACATTTTGACTTGCACTATGATTTCTCAATTCTAATGAAAACCCAATTTCGAATAAAATCAATTGGAATTTTTTTAAAAAAACAAACATTTGTTTTAAACAATTGAAGTCAGTAAATTACATGAAAAAACTATGACGCTGCTTCTGGATTATAATTTCATTCCAGGGGCTAAAGCGTTTTCAAAAAGAAACATATGCAAAGTGTATATGACAAGTCTAAATCAATTCTTGGCTAGACTTACCTTTCCACTTAATGACCTATTTCGGCTCAGAGATAAGGTAGCACCACTGCAACGAAAAAATAGTTAAAAGAAACAGAACGAACCGAATTCTCTCATACTCCAAGACGAAAAGTTTATATAGATTAACCAAATTTGTGGCAATCCAGACATTGTGTGGCCTAATTTAACTTGTATTACACTGCCACTTCTATCACTTCAATAATCTGTGAAGCTAATGAATAAATCAATTAAACAACCCAAGAACACAAAATAGAAATCGAATTCATGCATGACATGATCTGATCGATCACCTCCTCTAAAGCTAAAGTCCAGAAACCAAAAAAAAAAAATCTGGTGGCCAGTGGCCTACACTTAAAATTAACGATATTGGGATCCTGCCATGACTATCTAGATATAGTACAAATGTACACGGATGCCGGAGTTCGCCGCGGCCGTCGCCTCGATCCGGCTAGTCACTCACCTTCTTCTCCCTGAGCTTCAACACCCTCCTGTGGCGGTTGGAGTGCTCTTCGCCGTTGAAGCTGGGGCTCGTCGACGGCCGGTACTCCGGCAGCAGCCTGTCCATCTTGCTCCTGATGCCGCACGCGTTGCAGAGCGTGCCGGGGCCCTCCGGCCCCATTCGCCATTGCGGCGTCTCCGACGTGCCGCAGTGGCTGCACCTCCTGTCCTTCCTCACCTGCCGGTTGCGCTGACGCCCCACCACGCGCCGGTGGTAGTTGCCGCCACCGCCGCCGCCGTTGCTGATGCCACCGTCGCTGATGAAAGCGCCGGCGGCGTTGAGCTCGCTGATGCTTTTGCCGCGCGCGGCGGCGACTGGCACAAGGTGGAGCGGGCAGATCAACGACCACTGCTGTCTGCGTAGGATGCGCCGCCTCCTGGGCGCGGTGCGGGATGGGAACGGGGCGGCGATCCTCGGTAACACGGATACCAAGGACGGCGACGAGAGGCTGGAGTCCGAGGGAGTCGTGGTCACACTGCTCGACGGCGCCGCCGCGTGCTCCCACTCCCACCGGAAGGGGGTGGCCGGCGACGCGGTAGGCGTCGCGGAACGAACACCCGGCAATGTCGGCAATCTGTTCTTGGAGACTGAATCAGGCGCGGTCATGCCGCGTTCGCCGCCGGGAGCCGCGCCCCCCGCGGTCACCGCGTCCCCCGGGGTCACCGCGTCAAAGCGGACATCCGGCAACGCAAGCAGTCGGTTGTCCGGGACAGCGCCCGGCGCGTTCATGCCGCTCGCGCCGGCGCCGGCGCCGGCGCCGGTGCCAACTGCAGGCCACGTGTTGACCGCGTACGGACAGGGCAGAAGCAGCTTGCTTTCGAGGAAAGCGCCGGGCCCGCCCACGCCGCCGGCGACGTGCGCGCTCATGGCGCCAGCTCCGCCGCCGGGAGCGCTCAAGCCGCCGCCCACTCCAACGCTAACCACGGGCTTCACGTCGAGCGCCTCGGTTTCCATGTCCTCCTCCCCCGCGCTCTTGGACACCACGTAGTCCTCGCCGCGCCCGCCGCCACCAGGCACGCTCACCTCGCTACCCCCGCCGCCGCCGAGCGAGCTCTCCTCGGCGCTGGAGCCAAACGCCACGCGCTCCACCGCGCCCATGCTGTCCTCCTCTCCGGCGCCTCCTCTGCCGCCGCCGGAGGGCCCACGCGGCGGGAACAACTCAACGTCGAGCGAGTCGAAGAAGCCATGCCCAAAAACGGAGGAGTCGAAGTTGAGGACCTGGTCGAGCGGGTCGTCGGGGCAGCAGAGCCCCTCGAAGGGACACGAGGGGTCGTCATCGCCGTCGACGCCCGCGGCGAGGTCTAGGAAGGAGGAGGAGGAAGTCGGCTTCGACATACTCGCATATGACCGGCCGCCGTCGTCGCCGCCGCCGCCTTAATCAGCTAGGTTTAAGGTTAGGGTTTCCTTCATCAAGGGTAAGTACGAGAACGAAAAGGATTGGGGATTAACGGGTAGTCGTATAGGAGGATGACGTGTGTCATCTTCAATCATGACCGTTCAATCTACGACGAACGGTTCGGATCTCTCGCTATCAGGCCACAAGGTCTTCCAGATGGTTCGTATCGTACCAAACCTGCGCCGTCGGCCGCCAGGGGCAAATCTGTAAAACAACTCCGCTGAGAACCCGAAGAAGGAATTCCCATGGATTTTTATAAAAAGTTTTAAAAAATCAAAAGAATTTATCAGCTACTGAATTTGTAATCTACTCTGTTTGAAACTTTAATTTATTAACACTAGCTTAACATTATTATATTGATTAAATTAATTTTTTAACGGGAGTACATATAGCAGTACTGAGAGAAGGAGGTAGCTCAAAACTGAACTAACCATATATCACAAAGCACAAATCAAAATTCAGCCTTCGAAAACCGAAAGAACTAGCCTGACAAGCACTAGCATGGTTACGAATTTGCACGCGTGCGGCGACTCGCGCTACACCTCGGTGATGTGGCGTGTGGTACTAGAAGTAGTGCTTTCTTCTTATTGTTTTAAAATATACTGTTTTTCTGATTTTTACAGGAAAACATTGATTTTAAAATATTTTATAAAAATATACCTGATTCATCGATCGAAATGGCGGGTGTTACCAATCTACCAAATCTTACCAAATGACTTGATCCAAAGAACAAAGTCCACGAGACGTGTCGCCAATCTTTTTTAAAATATTTTTTTAAAATCGGTATATATTCACATAAAAATAAGTATATTTTTTAATTTTAATTTCAAGCTCCCACGGTGGCCGGTGAGCCACTCCTAAAATATTTTGATGTATTATGACTTATTTTCACTGTTAATTTTTGCGTTACAATATGTGCTATAGTTTATTAGTTCATAAATTGGATGGAAATTATTGTGATGAGAAAATATTTATCAATGTAAAGAATTATGGATGATATATGCTCAGTAGTATGATGACCCTTCCAAGTGTCATGAGATTGTGATTATTTATCAAGTTACACCAATTTTTGTTTCTCTTAGCCCAGCATGTTTGGAAAATGGGTTTGGGAAATATATAGAAGATATTAACCATTCATTCATCTCACCCTTTTCATAATCCATTGTCCAGACGCCCCATTTTGTGTCTCTTCAACATGGGTCACTGGTGGCTCTCAAAAGGGTCTCTTAAACACCAAAATAAAGAGTCATTAAGAGATGACTGTGTTGTAGTCTTAATGCAAGGTTTACTTTCCTTCGCTCTAAATAAATACATCCATGATCTTATTAGAAGTTCAGAACAAATAACTGATTTCGAACAGCAGTCTAGAGCACTAGATGAATGAAAATCTTAGCCTCGTAGGTAATGCAAAGCCTGTTACACTTACAGACCTCTATCCATGATCACTGAATAGCTCCATAACTCGAAGCACAATTAACGACGACTTAAAGCACATGAATATAGCCGGCCTGCATAGAATTAGATATTGTACTAATTTTTATGAAAAACACACAATATGTTATTATGGCATATATATACAAAAGAACATTAATTGGAATTTCACACATCTACAAATCTTTTCATAAAACTACCTTGTTCTTTTCTATTATCATGTGCACGGTTCTGAAGCTTCTAAACCGTGCAATTTTTGCAAAGTTTTCTACAAATAAGTTTTTTTTCTTAGAATAGTATTTTAAAACAACCTTTTAACTTCATGATAGTTTATTTATTTATTTATTCATACATACCCTCAAAATATTGTTGTAAAATCAAATAATCTATCATCTAATTAGACAAAAAAGAACTAGGGGCCTGCGAGACCTAGAGTTAATAAAATGATGATACTTTTTTTAAACTATATCTGTAATTCTTATATATATGTTTCTCCCTTTCTTGATGCAAATGCAATGAGACGTTTCAGAAAAAAAAACCTATATATGCAATTCCTTAGTTATTATGTAATGTGGAGTTAGCAGTTTGGTAGAAATTGGTATTTTGAGAGAGGATCGTCTATCTATCACATGATTTAGTGCTGTCCTCTGTCTATAACTATAAATCCTTGGATATTTTCTAACGGAGTAGGCATGGTGGAAGGGAAACTTAAGCTTTTATATATATATATATATATATATATATATATATATATATATATATATATATATATATAAGAAAAATGCCCGTGTGTTGTAACGGGACGACGACGCAGAAAGAAAAACAGGTGGCGGCGTGGGAGCTCCGAGTAGCGACGGGAGGGAGGAGTGCAGGCGCGGGGCGGATGGAGACGAGAGAGACATAAGATATCTTTTTTTCCATGCAAGCCCTCCCTTTCTTTTCAGCATTGGGACTACGGGTTAATTTAAACAATCAAGGGGTTTTCTGCAAAATAACCAGGTGGACAAAAATTTTGGGTAGAAACACTACTTGTTTTATAGATAGTTATATTATATATATATATACTAGTAAGTGCCCGTGCGTTGCAACGGGTGAAGTCGAGCGCGACGCGGATGGGGACGGGAGGAGGGCGCAGCGCAGCGGAGCTCCGAGCGCGATGGAAGGGAGGGCGTAGGCGCGGCACGGGGTGGGGCGCGGCGTGAATGGGGACGGGCGGGAGGGCGAGAAGGTCTTTTTTATCCAAGCCCTCCCTTTTTTTCAACATTTGACTGCAACTTAATTTTATAAACACTGTTTTTCCGCAAAATAGTCGGCGGACAAAAAATTTTGGATAGAATCACTACTTCCTATATATATATATATACATATATATATATATATATATTCTGCTCTCAAGGAGCTGTGTTTTCATTTCATGTCAACCCACGGGTTTGTTCATTTACAGAAGAAACTAAACAAAGTGGAACTCTCCACTAACATTAATACATTTTATTTAAATTGTTTGAAGTTCTTATTGCTTCAGAAAGTACGAAAATGAACTTGAAGAAATGTATTCGTCATTCCAAATTGTCCTTGGGGATGGTGAATGAGCTTCATATTTCTTATTCGGTGAACATTGTCATCAAAGTTGTTTTTCATGGAATAATTTAGTTTCTGGAGGCTAATTTCTGCTGTTTTGCTTCCACTTCAACGTAGGAACAAGTACTGTATTTTTTTTAGATGTAGGAAAAAGTACTTGAAAGAAATGGTAATGGTACGGACATGTTTCACTGTTGGGGATACCATTTATAGTCTCGGTTTACAACCCATTTTAGTCTCGGGTTATAAACTGGGACCACAAAAACGAGACTAAAGATGTCTATCTTTAGTCCTGGATGAAATAACTGAATCTTTAGTCCCGGTTGGTAACACTAACCGGAACTAAAGATATAGACGCCAGCAAAATATCTTTTTTTTATTGTTTTTGCCGCTTGCATATTGACATCCCCAAATCGAGTTGCTCCCGACATCCCCATGATCCCTACATCAAATTGACATCACGAACCGAATGAATGTACTATGTTTGACATCACAAACTCACAGATTGAAAAAACATCACAAATCAAATTCATACTGGGATAAACATCACAAAATTCTAAAAAAAAAAGAATGAACATCATAGCGCTTGCCTCCCACCGGATCTGGCAAAAAGGATGCTGGATCCGACAAAGGAGAGGGCTCTGTCGCCGCCCATCGCTCCGGAGAGGACGAGGACAGACGGAGAAAGAGAAGGAAAGGAAGGAGGAACCGCCGCCACCTCCAAGCTGCCATGCCGCCGCCATCTCCGAGCCGCTGCGCGCAGCCACCTCTGAGCCACCGAGCTGCCGCCATCTTGTTAACGATCAAATTTGGTAACCAAATCCCTAAGTCCAAGCCGAGATTATAGAAGAATCGGATTGGAAAATGATTTGCGGAGAAAAAAGAGGTTGCATCGGCCACGATCAAATCGGTTGGAAGACCAGTCGGCTGAGGCCGAATCGGATAGAGATAGTCGATAGTCGACTCCGATTTAGAGAAGGAGATGGAACTGTTTCCGATAAAGAAGCTTGAAGATAGAAGGAAGATTCGGTTCCCGGATGTTCGTTAAAGTATTGTCATCTATGGATCAAGTCCTGTAACGGCAATTGTATCTGTAAAATTGGGTTTTATTTAGATATTTCCTTTTGTAATGCGATATGGGACTGTATCCCGAGATATTGTCGTATTTTGAATAGTAGATTAGATAGAAACCGTGTCTTACACGGATAGTGTTATTCTTAGATATAAATACGGCCCGAGACCTCTTGTAAATAATAATCATACATCAATACAACTTCGTCGCATCGCCTCCTATTTTGTTTTAGACGAGTTCTTGATCTGGCTTCGAGCTGCATCGATTCGAACCCCGAATAAGGTAACTTCTCGTCGCTAGTGGTTTATTCCGTCGAATCTAGTGCTTACATCGTCATGACACTCTAGGTTTAATGTTATAAACTGCGCAAGTTATCATATACGACATATAAATCTAGAACAATGCCTAGATCTATCTCGCCGTCGGCTCGTTTCTCTCGGGAGACAGCAGCCGACAGAGCTAGATTTAGATGTTGGATTAGTTTATATGATGTATCTACCGTCTTGAAGGGTTTACATCAGTCTATATAGATCTAATACTATCTTTTTGTACTTAATGTTGTATCATCTATGATCTGTTAAGTCACTTTTAGAGGTATTTAGAACTATTTGATTAGATGCCTACTTGTAGAGACAATGCTGGGGTTTCAGCCAGCCTTACCTGTTTTAATAATCTTTTAGCATTATTTACTATTAGATATATTAAAGTTGTCTTTTATATTAAGATCTCAATCTTGTTAAATGCCTTAAGCCAATATCACTTCGTTGGCATTAGTCAATAGCCGATTGATCTAGGTTTAACGCATTTAGGTTAAATTGATATCTTTTCATAAGATACATCGGAGTAATAGCTGATTCACGTTAGACCTGCAGCATCGGCTAGGTCATAAACACATATATTTAGTATCTTGATGTATATTTAGGTTAAGTGATTCATACTATCTCGGCATAACTGATCTATCCCAGTCACTTAGTTTAAATATGCTTCGGGAAGGCAATTATATACAAGTTGATTTCCTGAGCCGATCCGGTATGATCTAACTTTAACCTTAACACATGTATCTGTTTATTATTTCTTATTGGTTAGCAGATCAAACCAATTGGCATGCCTAGATCATCACATGTAGCCAAGGACGGATCTGTACTGGAGCTAAGCAGATCTTCCAGGTCAGCGCGTGAGAGAATTTTCTCATCAACACATCTCCGAGCCGCTACCACCTCCCTTCCCATCAGATCTTGCGGAGGGGAGGACCCCGCCGTTACCTCCGAGCCACCAGGCCGCCGCCATCTCCTCTCCACCCACCGTCGTTGTCGGGTGGTGCGGTGGAGGAAGAGGGAGCAAGAGAGAGGGGGGTGAGAGAGAGAGGGAGAGAGGAGGAGTACTCGGAGAGATCAATATGGGAGAGGAAAGTGTGCCCCGTCTAAGTGCAAGTAGATTATATACGCGCGCGTGGAGACCTGACTCTTTTTTAAACCGGGACTAAAAATGATCTTTAGTCCTGGTTGGTATTACCAACCGGGACTAAAGATCAAAAAGTACCATTGAGCTTTTGAACCAGAACTAAAGATATTTGTTAGTCTCGATTTCTATTGAAATCGAGACTATTGTGGATTTTGGCAGATGGATCAAATATCACTTCTCCAGTAGTGTTTGGATTGGTGCCGATTTACGTCTTACCAATGTTTTGGTAGCTTCAATAGGAATTTGTTGACATATGATTTGAAGCCACTTTTTGCCCATATTAAGTTATATCTAGTAGCAAATCTATCCTGCCAAATTTGATAGTGCCAAATCTTATCTAGGTTTTGACACTACCAATATTTTGGTAGGGTTTTGAACCCCAAACAAGCCCTACATTTGAAGAGGACCGCATCCTTTGTGTGATAGAACAGATCTAGTCTGCATATGAATGTTTTGAATGGACTAGCATAATGTCTATGCATTGTAACAGATATTTTTCATAAAAATAGTTTATTATATATATTTTTAATATTTTTAAAGCATCTTTATTTTTATTGTCTAGAGCGATGAAAAAAATCCATAATAAAAATATTCGATTATCATTTTTGAACTTTCTTTTTACCTTTTAGATCGTATGTTGGGAGCGATGGTGGTGGAACCACTACCACTATTATCTTTCATAGTAGTATAGAAAATATAACTTCTTTAAGAGGTCCAACGATGTCCCTAAAAATTAATCTTTAAATTTTAAATAGATATATAAAGATTCTCAAAAAGATGTAGAGTATCTAATCAAAAGTTTGTTATGATGGATTTTCTGATTACTTTTTAATTTCTTAACTAACTAGTATTCTCAACTGATTGGATATTTCCACCTCAATTTCCTGCGAGAGGGACAGCGCTGCGCGTGGAAAGAGCTAGCGACGGCGCTGCGCTGCGCGGAAAGGGCTCGCAACGGCGCTGCGCGTGGATAGTACGTGACGCTGGCGACGGCGGTCTCGACGGTGCTGCGCTCGCGTGACCACGATCCACCACAAGGAGGAACCAGCTCGTATGGCAGATACACGCAACAGATACTGTATCTCGTCGGCAGAAACACGTGAGCTGTTTGCAAATTCTGTTCGCGGTTTCTTTTTGCCGGCAGAAACACGTGAGCTTCGGAAGAAGCTCTGAAGTCTGCAGTTTTTGTTGGGCGGCAGAAACACTCAACAGAAGGTGGGCTTCTGTTCTCAGTTTGCAGATCGCCAGGTTCTGTTCGTATGCCCTGAAGTCTGCACATCGCTGAGATTCAATTCAGGCCTAGAGAAAAACTACACAGAAGGTGAGATGCAACCATATATCCCAGAATATAGACAAATGTTTGTTTATGTACTGTGTGTTGCAGTGGATGTGTATTTAATGTTTGTTTATGTACTGTGCGCCCATGCTTGGTCGTCGCACCCGTCGGTCGTCGCACCCGTCGTTTGCACGGTCGCAGATGTCACGCCAAATATCTTCTCGAGTTAGCGGGAGGAATTCAAATATCTTCTCGAGTTAGCGGGAGGAATTTTAAAAAGCAGGATTCTATTTTCAGTTTTGAGAACGAAATCCGTCTTTTAGAGAACTTATAATTTTAAAGATCCATATAAAGTTTTTGTTGTAGCCATTTTTATAGGAAAATTTTCAAAAATAGATTTAAAAATTTATTAAGAAACATCATTGGATATGCTCTAAATTCTATGAAGTTTTGATTCCGATAAAAAAATAGACTACGTATTTTCAATTGGTTTTTGCAAGAACTAGCACTCTAGATATTTGCTGAATGGTCTTTTGATAGTTCCTTTCTTAACTACTGGACCTTTTTTTTTGTCTTGCAATCATTCAAAACACTGGTAAACAAAGTTAAATGTTGGCAGACTGAAACTAGAGCAGTAAGGTAGCATCATGAATTTTCATTGTATTTGTAGAAGTTTTGAACTAATCAGCAAAATTTGATTGTGTAGGAGAGAGATTCTACTGAACCTTTTTTTGGAGATTACAAAGAAATCAAAAGATAGTAATATCTACCTATATTTCCACTAAATAAATTTCATCCATACTTATATATGATACATGTTTCCTTTTCAGTATTCTCCTTCTTGATTTCTGCTGCTGCTTGGGTATGCACCCATGATGAAATCGCTGCATTCACCCTACATAAGATGGATTCACCATAGAAGTAATCATCTGCTAAAAGTTCATTGCGAGGCGCTCATATATTGGCAGATCATCTAGCAATCGCATGGTTTGACAGCAGCACTTGTTGGTGGTGTTCTTCAGCTTAGGCTGGCTTCGGCTGGGCTTGGCTTGCTCGGCCAGCGTGGCAGCCAGGCTGCTTCCGGCCTGGGCTACCCTAGTGGGCCGCCTGGCATTGCTGGATAGATGGGCCGGGCTGATAGCTAGCTAGCTGGGTTGGCTAGGTGGGCTGGAGGGGCCTCTTTGCTGGCAGTGGTAGCCTAGGTGAGCAAAGGTAGGTTGGGCTGGCCCAGCTAAGATTAGGGCTGGCCCCTATCTATTGAATTTTTTGACTAAAATATTTTAAAAATAATTTTGTTTCGAAAATTTACAAATCTACACACCTCACAACCCTACGAGGGCGTTAAGAGACCTTAATGTAAATTTTTTATTTGTATTCAAACCATTTTCATTGGTTTTAATTGCTTAAAAACTAATAATGCTTATTCGACATTTAAATGATTTAAAATGAAAAAGTAATAAACTCATCAAGATTTACAAGTTTAATATAAAGTTTATGATATCCGATGTTATTTAAAATATAGATATGAGATTTTGTTAAAATAGGTTTTAGATTTTGTAACGAATATTTCGACATCTAAATGATCTTAAATGAAAAAGTTGTTAACTAAAAAGTTATCTCCTCAAGCTTTATAATTTTGTTCATCCAACTTTATATGATATATTTTAAATTATAAAATTATATAGTTAACAAGCTAAACTAAAAAATTACATTTAGACCCTCAACGTTCTTTGAAAGGACTTTTTAAAAGAAACACTCTAAAAGGACGTGAGGCGTCTACATTTGTAAATTTTCCAAACAATTTTTTTAAAATATTTTAATAAAAATGTAAAAATAAAAAAATCCCCAGTAAAAGATTATGAAAATACTAGTTTTGAAGATAATTTTCTTAGGCGAAATATTTTTATAAAATTGTTTTATAAGTTTACAAATATTCTGCCCTAAAGAGAGGATTTAGAGAATAATTTTATAAGGTTGAAGAAGCGTTTTTGTTTTAGGAGAATGGTTTTATATTTATAGATAAATATAATTACTTAGGGGTAGGATTCCGTCACTTCTTGATTTAATTTGGTAAAATATAATCAATTCCCATTGTGAGCGGATTTTAATTAATGTATTTGAATAATTTGTCTTCCATTTGGCGAATTTAATTATTTGTTCTCCATAATATTTTACTTGGGATTTGTAAAGTATTTCTAGATTTGGGAATTAAATAAACAGTTTAATCCTCGGTCCACTTTTACTTTTTTTTATTTAACCAAAAGTATTGTTGGTCCTTTCATTATATTATATTATGTACGGTAAATAAATCTATTATTATATAATAAAATATAATAAAAGTTCATTAAACTTTCTTAGTTGTCACGTGGCGCTCTAATAACCTTAAAATGCCCTTGATTTTCACTTAATCGGGTGAACCCAAGGCTATAAACTGTTTATAGATAGCCTTTCCGTTAAACCGATGAACCTATTATTTTTAACCATTATTTAACCACTAATAACATACCCATAATAACATACCCATACTGACGCTACAATAATATAATCAATCACTTTTTTTAAATTCAAACATGCATATAAACAAAAAAATCTCGGATAACCTGCATGTATGCAAGGAAAAAAAATAAAAAATAATATGAAAAAAATGGATTCTTATTTTTATCCGTTAGATTATGAGTGAGTGAGAGAAAAATGTTAGATCTCAATTGTTGTTAAGGTGTATCATAAATGGTAGAGAGTAGAGATAGAGATATATAAAGATTAGATTGATGGGGCTCATTAATTATAATCATGAGATCCATCTTTAAGAAAACAACTCTCGACCTCTATCTTCCTCTCTGTATATGGCGTGAATCGTTTCAGAAGATAAACATCAACTCCCGATGGAGATCATCGGCAAAAGAGCGTTGCGACTACGTTCGTTCAAATCAGTGGTGCAGTAGATTCCGCAGGCAAGGTAGTGCCAGGATGATTTGATGAAAACCAACGCCACAACGACGACCAAGAGTTAGCAGCATGATTTTCATGTAATACGAGAGTGCTTTGCCAAACTTGTAGTGGTTATAGCCTTGCATTGATCTATCTTCCTAATTGGTATTAAATCTCCACTTTACATGTATTTATTTGTAATTTAAATAGGTGCGTTTAATCCATTCACTACTATGGATTCGATTTTTACATGGAGACAAAATTGATTTTTGCATATGGACAAATGACCTGCCTGCGTCCAAAGTTTGCATATGGACAAATGACCTGCCTGCGTCCAAAGGTCACACGTAAATTCGATTATCGCATGTTGGCGCTTAAGCCATTCGCACGCAAAAATAAAAAATCACAAAAACAAATAAAAATATAAAAATCCACCAAAACCCTAGATTTGTCGCCACCCGGTCACTGCCGTCACTCGAACCCTACCCCACTGCCTCTACTTAGGCCATCGTCATCGAGGTCATCATCGTCGCGAGAGAGGACGGCTGCCGCCACCTTCACGTGCCTTTTCCGCCCTTCCCCGCCATCCGAGCCCTCCACCGTTGTCGGGAGGGAAGAGAGGGGAGAGGAGGAGTGGGGAAGAAGAGGAGGAAGGCCAGGACGCCTCATGTCGCCGTCGACGTCGCTCGCCGTCGCCACCATGTAACACACCACCCTTTCCCGGGCTAGGTCCGTCTACATCTGGAAGCTCTCTAGGACCTTAGACGCCCTCACAGACCAACATTAGTCTTGGACCTTAGACTGCCCTCACAGACCAACATCAGTTTTTTCTGCGCACTTTGTCCTCACTCATGCGCACCCGAGAAGAACTTCTCGGTCAGTCACCCATCCCCAAATTTTGTCCTCACTCATGCGCACCCGGAAAGAACTTCTTGGTCCCGGAAAGAACTTCTCGGTCGGTCACCCATCCCCAAATTGCCCCAGGCCATGCGCACCCGGGAAGAACTTTCCGGTTGGTCATCCATCCCTAAATTGCCCTAGGCCAAACACACTTAACCTTAGAGATTTTTTAGAGATGAGCTTTCAGAAAAGAAGTTGCAATAACTTATTGGTATGAGTATGTCTATTAATCCTATTAAGCCTTGGACCAGGATGTCACACACCACCACTGCCGAAGCCCATTGTCGGGAAGGAGGAGAGGCGAGAGGAGATGGGGAGAAGAGTTTCGGTTGGGGGCAGAGAGAAAGTACAAGGAGTGGGTAGTGGGAGAGAGAGGAGGGGAATATAAAAAAAGAGCGGGAAAAGGAGGAGGATTTTTGCATGTAGGTTACTTAAAAGGTTTGCATGTGAAAATATGCTTATTTTTTGTATGCGGACCTTCTAAGAGGCTCGCTTACGAAAATTAATTTTTGCAAGCGGGTTCCTAAAGAAATTATATGCGAAAATGGGGGTCGGTTTTTGTAGACGTTAAAATTCATCTGCAACCTGTTGAGGTGTTCATTCAGAAAAATCATTTATGTAGCAATGATTATTCACATGGTTAGATTGAAAGTTAATTAGGTTTTAAATTTCTCTTTGCCCGTACTATTCTTGATTATGTGTGAATGGAACATTGCACCATGAAATGCAAGTGACGCGATCCGTCATGGAGCTGGATGAGAAGCTACGTGTCAAGCGGAGGTAGCTGATCGAGATGACGACGTTTGGTGTCTGCCTCCGGTTGTGCCGGGGCAGGTGGTTCCGGCCGCCACGGTGGTGGGAGCAATTATTGTTATCGGTGATCCGGAGAAGAGAAGCTCCTTTGTATACTAGTCCTACTTCCATAGTGAAAGATAAAAAAATTCCAAAAGATAAACACCAAAATTAACATATTGCGTGGAAGTGCACTCGTTATTAGTACTTTGCTTCACATAAATTTATATTTTACAAAACAAATGGATATGTTGTACATAGTGAAAGATACAAAAATCGTACTAATGGGATGCAATTCTACAGTAACATAGGAGTCTTCGTCGAGGGAATTTAGCTTATATTAACGATCAGCAGGACGAACGTGCCGACGCCGATAAGCGCCCCAATCAAAATGGAGAAGAATGTGACCGCGCGACACAGCCTGCTGCCGAACCCAGCTTTGTCGTCGCCGCTCTGCGCGGCCGGCTGCGGCTGCGGCTGCCGCACGGTGGAGCTCTCATTTCCCAGCTCGAACTCGCCGCTGAGCTGACGTCCTGGTGGGTTCATCGCATGTGGCGGGAGAGGCGGCGCCGACGGTGGCGGCACAGGTGGATAACCGCGCAGCCGAGACGACGAGAATGGCAGCGACACAAGCGATGAACAAGCAGGTCTAGCTTATTTGCGACTTATTGCAGCTGCGTCTTTGGATCAGGAGATGCGTTCGTGTCTTCGACTCCAACCCAACATATATATTCATGTCGACGCTCGATTCAGAATCCGAATCGGACAACGAAAACATGACATGACATCAAGTCGAAGTCGGAGTTGGATAAATCTGCGTGTGCGATGCGAGGCAGCTATAAATTGCATCCATGAACGATCAATCCGCATCAACTCTCTCTCCCCTGCGTCCATCGATCTCTTCTCTGAGCTTTTCCCCGTCGTTCGATCGATCGATCTGTCCATGGAGAAGGTGGAAGCGCGGCGGCGCGCGTACGAGTTCCTCGACACGGTCGACGGCGACGAGACGCGCGCGCGGGGACGGGCCGTGCGCTGCTGCGAGATGGCGCTGAACCTGTACGCGGAGTACGGCGACATGAGGGAGGCGCGGGGGCTCCTCCGCGGCGGCCTGATGCAGCGCGACGCCGACTACGGCAGCATCTACCGCGGCTGGATCGCCATGGAGGCCGACCACGCCGGCAACGTCGACTTCGCCAGGGCGCTCTTCGACGAGTGGCACGCGCTGTGTGGGGACAAAGACGGCGGCTTCTGGTGCCGCTACATCTCGTTCGAGGCGCGCCACGGCGGCGACCGGCGCGCGCGCGACGTGGCTGAGGCGGCCGTGGCGGCGTGCCCCGGCGAGCCCGCGGTGCACGCCAAGTGCGCCAGGTTGGAGCTGCGGCTCGGCCACGAGGACCGCGCGTTCGCCGTGCTCGCCAGCGCCCTCGCCGCCTTCGCGTCGGACGCCGCCGCGCAGGAGTGGCTGGTGGACCAGGTGCGCGTCTACCGCGACGCGCTGCGGAGGCGCACCCTCGCCGGCCGCCTCCGCTCGTGCTGCCGTGCCGTCATGCCGTCTCGTCGTCCGCATGGTTACGAGAAGCTCCAGTCTGGCTGATGCTTGCATGACTTGTGTCCCGACAAGCTAGTCGACGAATTAGCTCTCTATTTTGCATTTTATGATAAAATCAGTTTCTGTACTGTATGATTAAATTTTGGCAAAAGAGAGGAACAACTCGTTTGACATTCTCGTTACCGTTATTAGTCTCGTCTTCACATATTGCCGATGTACATTTATAATTTATTCAGCTCTCGTCTCTTGCACATTTTTATGGCTATACAGAAGAATCAAACCAGCCAGATCCTGTAAATGAAGTATCTCCCTCCTGTCGGCTCTCCATCCCGATTCCCCCTCTCAAGACGCGCCCGATTCTGCCTGTCACGCGTGCGCGGGCGCTCCCTTTCGGGTCCGCCCCTCTCGATCTCTCTCGTGCGAAAAGTAGCCTGGAAGTTCTGCTTAGCTTCAATACATTTAAACTTTAGGTTCAATAGTGTGCTAGTTGGTTTGATCATGCAATCATATCGGTTCATTCTTGATTCATATGGTTCCCAAATTGTTGTGGCGGAGGTTTTTGAACAGACTGATTTATTTGTGGTTGATATTGATTGGCCTCCTCATGCCAATACTGATAAGATGATGATGGCTACTGTTGCTAAAGATTGAAATACTAATGCACATATAGTTGATGTGGATTTGGTTGAGATTGATATTTTTGAGGAACCTCATGCACATACTGTTGTCTGATTGGTTGCCCCTCAATTAGTTGTTGTTGCCTTTTTATAGGTTGTATCAACAAATTCTATCGGTTATTGCATCTGCCTCCAGTTGTTGTCTGAAGTGACTGTCCTCCATAATTTGCAGTCTTCTTGCTTAGTTTCTTGCTCCATAATTAGATTCTTGGTTAGTTATATCTTCTTGCTTGTTACTTCCTTCATCTTCATGTTTCAGCATGATAATTTTGGATATTTTTATTAATTTTCCTTGTCGAGTAACATTAAAGGAATCAAAATACATCTTTTGAAGCTCCTGAGTTAGTTGTTCCATCTGCACCTTTTGCTCATCAGACAATTTATCAATAGTCACTAGAATGATGTTTTCTTTCTTGGTTTCTGACATGGTGAAAATCTTGAGGTCCCACAGGCGTGTCAAAAGAATGTTGATGTGAAAACACGACGACCTAGGAGTTCTACTTAGCTTCAGTGCAGATCCAAAACTTTCGGTTGAAGGGCATGCGAGTTGGTTTGATTCTACAATCAATAAGATAGACAATAGTAAAAGTTAGAAGACGATAGTTGATCGGTCAATAGGCCAATATCGTATCGTGACGACCTAGCCGATGCAAACGAGTTGAATCAGTTGTAAGATAAAAGATGTTGCTCATGAACTAGATTTAGATTAGATATAATCATAAATAACTTTTCCTTAACAGAACCAATTCTATAGGTCGAACCAATTGATGCAACGTAAGATTGTAATTATTAAAGTCAATTGTCATATAATTGTATGATCTAAATAGTTAGCCAATGAACATATATGAAGATTTGACCCAAAGCAATCACGATCGTATGTAGATGTAAATAACATGTAATTACTAATTTAATTTTTTCTTAGCTACAAGCAATTATGATAGATCGGATCTAACCAAGACAATATTAATTACTTATAATCAAGATCAAATAAATTAATAATTAGATACATATCGACTATAACTCTGATATAACCTTATACAAGACTATCAATCTTAATTAAATATACTAAATAGATTATACTCTCAACAGATCCGACTTAATCGCGACCGTGCGAGACTAATAACAGATTTAAAGGATTGATAAACGTGTATAAGATGATAGATATAATAGATTAAGCAAAATAAAGCATGTAACTTAAAGAAAAATAGTTATATCAGGTAAGATTGGCTAAAACCCTGATACTAACCTTATTAGCATCCCAAAAGCAAGCTAGTTCTTACAACTTCAATCACGACTTAGTAGGTCAAACCCAATTGATACAACACTAAGTATGAAAGAAATAATAAGGTCTAAACAAGTCTGATTGTTTTTCATGGTGGTAAATATACTAAACAATCTAAGTCGTCAGTAACAGTTTGGTCGATATCAGCAAACCCTAAATGAATCAGCCGATACGAGTAAACAGTACTAACATCTTAAATTGGATAATGTATATGATAAATTAGCACTTGTATTGATCGGAATAGAGTGTCGAACTCAACCAATGGAAGCCCTAGCCTCGCTGATACAAGCAACTATAAACAGAAGTCACCTCTTGCTGAAGATCAAACCTAACCGATGTAGCCCAACTCAAAAACCTAGAAAACTAGGGTGGCGATGCGCTGAAAGTGTATATTGAAATATTGTTGTTTTTACAAGACTCTAGGTGTATATATTTTATACCCATAAGCATAAACTAGTCCATCTCAGACGTGACACAAACTTCTCTAAAGATAAAGTAAAACTTACAAGCCCAAACTGGACTCTAATCAGTATTTCCTAAACTTACAAAAGGAAAATAATTAATCCTGCCTAATTAATAGATAACTCTCCATGTCGCTTTCTTCTAGAATTCGATCTTCTTTTTTATAATACTCTCAGTCCCTTCAACCGAATCCGACAAGAACTCAAACTTGTAGCACTTATCGGCAACCGCCAGCCGATACCACTTTGCTAATACACCCTCAGCCGATGCATTTCCCTGTTTTTGGCAACTGAAATCACGCTGTCAATTTTGGTTCGTACTTATTCCTTATTTAACGGAACATGCCATTTTTGTCGTTAACACTCTGACGTCCCTCCTCTCGATCACCCTCTCTCGCTCTGCTTTGCTCTCTCCTCCCGATCCTTCCTGATCCCCCTTTCTCTCCTCTCCCCACTCTTTCTCTTCTATTGAAAGAGAGAAAAAATAATTTAAAAAATTTGTATTTAATGGGAATTAAACTCTAGGCCTTCACCTCAATTTCCACAAAGCATTAACCAGTAGACTAAATCTCACTTGTGATAGATGTTCCTTGTAATATTTTATTCTCACATGTGTAATCCCTCTAGTATTTGGCACAATATACAATAACGACACTGTGATGGTTGTATTGTACACTTCAAACCATCTTACTGCATAATCACAACCCTATTACTAGCTGCTACAGTAACATCACCATGAGAATTATAGACTCCAGTAATATGAGACAACATTATTTAATTCTCATGAGTAGGAGCCACCACCACGTTATTGATTGTTGTTAATACAACTAACCATTCCTAAAACATAGTATTTGCTCTCACATGTTACTGCCAATTGTATTATGTGTTACTGCAAACTTGTAGTAACAATATAACTTGTGTGCAGTAACAGGATAAATATATCTACTTTGTAACAATAGCCCTTATTCGAACTGTTTTAGCCGTTCCCGACACACGCCTCAGCTCGCATGCATCATCCTCCCTGACCTGCTCCTTAGACTACACCTTTCTCCTCAATATCGATCTCCTTATCCCATGCATCTCGATCCTGATCCCCTGCCTCTCATATCTCTTGTCCTACTCAATCATACTTGTGGAACTTTGTGATAAGGATTTATTGATCATTATTTATTATCACATTCAAACTAAGAACATGGTTGAATAATTCTAATATTTTCTATAGCATGGTGTGATACCAAATCAGTTGTTACCATGAAAACTTATAGATTGTTATTGTAGTTTCATTTACAATCATCACATAGTTGTAGTAACATATGTTACTATGAAACTTATAGGTCATTACTTTGAAACTTACATGATGTTACTGTGAAACTTAGACGTTACTCTGTTACTTTGAAAATCACTTCAATGCAGTAACAAGAGTGCAGGTGTGTGGCCTCCGAAGCCTTTCCCCTCATGTACCCTCTCTCTATCGAGTTGCATACCAGATCTCTCCCACGCATTATGAAGGAAAACGATCTATCTCCCTAATCGTCCTTAGAAAACCATAGTTTAGAGGAAAATGCACCAATCCTCCCTTAGTGAATACATGTGAAACTTATAGTCATTAATACATCTTACAGTAACAACGTAATGGGAATGTAGTAACGTAGAATAAACAAATAATAATAATAATGCTAGAGCATTACTATTTGTGGAGAGTTAGATTTCAAAAAAACAATCTTTAAAAAGAAATATCTCACACATCACTTGATATTTTTCAAAACCGTTTACACCATGATACTAAAAAAAGTACTTATCAAAAGTAGATCTATCATAACTATGTTATGGTTATATTTTAATGTTATTACTGCAAGTAAGACAAGGTGTTATTGTGCAATGGTCATCGTGTTACTGGATCATTCTTACGAGATGAGAGCTGAGAAGAGGTGGGTGATGGGCGGGTTTGACATCGACGTGAGGACACTTTGACCGGTCTTTGATCGAGGTGGAAGGTGGGTTTGGGGCCTTTAGGAGGGAGGGGGTGGGCTTGGCCCTTGGGAGGGGAGGTACAAAATAGATATTATGTACTTCTATACCCCTGGTATAGAATAGTTTTGCTATATATATATATCTTTGAACTGATAATCTGGGGCCTTTCTTACAGACAGGTAGCAGAGGCAGACACACAATCAAACATAAAGCAACCGAACAAAGTCGCACACATAGCAGAACTCAATTAAAAGCGTAATCTCCAACATTCATGTTCTGAGGAATTATGGAAAAACATTTCTGCAGATCACACAATTTTGAACGTCTGTAAAGATTTATTATTCAGACTTCAGATTTTACTTGAGGCAAGAGTATTTCACCAATGGCAAGTTACTCCTAGAAGAGATGATTTCACCAACGACAAGTTACTCATAGAAGAGATTATTTCACCAACAGCAAGAGTATTTCTGCCCATTTCATTCTGCACTATTCCAAGAATCCAAGATACTCAACTCAGTAAACCATATCCCCCACCCCACCCCAACCAACTCCAGGCTCAGTACCAGTATCAATATCCATACTAATAGTTTCGGGTACTCCCGAAACTAGCCATTTTCAGAATAGTTGATGGTGCAGGCTACACACACATTGTTGGTGCAGTATCAACAAACCTAGCCATTTTCATAATGATATGATGAAGATAGTTTTAGAATATCAACATTCCACCAAACAAACCCTAAGAGATGAAAGAAAACCGTAGACTAGACTAATTAGCTGTAATCTGGCAGTGTAATTTGTTATCTTATGCTATTCGGTATCAGTTATCTTCTTTTTTACTTCCGTTGTCATTTGGAACCTCATGTGTTTTATAGTTATGCAATGGTGATAGTTGCTCACTTGCTAAACCTCGTAATAGTTGTCCTTAAGTTGTAATTAAGGACATCTTTTTGTCTTGCACTCTTCCTAAACATGTACTCTAGTATTTTGTTGCTCATCGGTTGGAATCTTCTTGTATTCCAGTCATTCCAGAAATATACTTGGGTGTTGTTCATTTGGTGCCACTTTTATCCCTACCAAATTTGGCACTACCAAATTTCACTATGGCAACAAACTGAACATAATCTTACTATCCTACCAAATTTTGGTAATTCTAGAAATTTTCACTCTTCAAAATTCTACCATAATTCGGCAAGGCTCTAAACCAAACATACCCAATACCGTTATAATTGGTAATCCCAAAATACACCAAATTTTGGCATTTCCAAGAATGGATAGGGTTGAAAGTGGCTACAAAGTGAGAAGTCCTTGATATAAGACTTTTCATATGCTTCAGCCATTCCGTTTATGTCCCCTTAGCAAAAACATAGGAAACCTTGAGTATTTCAATCCAGTAGGAAAACTTCCTACAAAGGAATTCAACCATATCTTTTGTTTCAAAAATATATATCTTTTTATAAAAATTATACGGAGTAGAAATTCCTATAGAAATTGTGGAGAAGATAAACATGAGTCATACCTCATGTTCTCACGTTCTCCATCTCCGATGGGCACTTCGTTGGTTTCGCCATTGCCATCTTGCGCCTCCTGACCCGATGGCCTCATTTGTCCTCCACCGCTAACACTTCCCACCCCGGCCTCCATCCTTGTGGCCTAGGGTCATCTCTCTAAGCCTAGGGTGTAACATCCTGAAAATCGGAAAATTTAAAAAAAAAACGGAAATTAAAAATCAGAACTTACGAAAACCTTTTGACTGTTGCTTCTTGATTGAGTTTTCGCTTTTTATTTGCCAGCTTGGTTGCATAAATTTATACGCGAGCGATTCATTTCGATGTTTGTGAAAAACCAAAAGATTTGAAATTTCACTGGGAGAAAATTTTTGGAGTTTAGAATCGGGAATTTTAATATAAAATAGGAAAAGTGTTATGGATTTATAAAAATATATAATTGGGAGCAAAACAATGTTTAGGTGACTGAGTAATATTAATTAGTGAGCAAAATGAGTAATAAAATATTTTAGGGTATCTATATGAAATCTAGAAATTAATTTGAATCGAAATCGCATTTTCTCGAATTGAGGAAAAGAATTAAATTAATTGTGTAAAATATATTTTTAAAATAATAAAAGTGGGTAAAAAAGGTTGGACATATATTTTACAACTTATTTTTAGATGTTTTATATTTTATTTTGAATTTTGGGGGTGAAAGGAAATAAAATTGGGAAAATAGGAAATTAATTCGGGAAAATATGAAAAGTCACTGTTCATTGCGCGCCAAGTGTTCGACGCCGTACCCCGGACCCCGGACCGCCTCGCCACCGCGCGCCGCGCGTCACTCGCCGTACCAGGGCCCCGTGCACGCACGTTCTCGCCGGCGTCACCCTCCTACGCGCACAGGAGTCGCCGTACGTCGCGCGTCGCCACGGTCGTCGCCCGCGTCACCCCGTACGTCGCACAGCAGCATCCGTATGCCGTCGCTCGCGTCACCACGCCCCCGCACAGCACCCGCCATACCGCGCCCATCCCGGCCCCGGCTTCGCCTGCGCACCCCGCGCCTCGGCCCCGCTCGCTCGCGCCGCGCGTCGCCCGCCTGCGCCGACCCCAGCGCCGCGCGTCACCACGCCGTCCGCGCGACCACACCGACGTGGATGTCTATAAATAGGACTCCTCGGCCGAAACTCAAAATACAAAATTTGTTCGTTATCTTCTCACCTAGCTTCCTCCCAAATTTCCCCAAATTCTATCCACCACATTGCGTGAATTTTGAAAAACACCCGAAGAACCCTAACTCGGCGCCCGAAGCAAAACTCAGGAATTCGTCGTTCTCGGTTGATTGCTGCTAAAATTAAAGGTATCATCGTAATCCTCACATCAAGAGCTTCATTTCCCCTAACTTTTCGGGACCAAAACGTCGTCGGAGGCCCACCGCCGGCGAGCCGCCGTGTTTTCTCTGTTCGGCCGCCGTCGCGCGCACACGTCGCCAGGCCAATGCCGTGCTTCTCCGGCCAAACGCTTGCCATAGATAGCTCCCCCGCACCTTGTAGATGCTCCCAAGTCCCTTGGTTAGGTCGTGCCGTTGCCGGAATAACACGGCGACGACGCCGCCGCCGCCACGGCCACCTCACCGTCGCCGCCCCATTCCGCCGCCTCTCCGGCCCGGCGAGCCGTGAAACAAATCCCCGTAGCCCCTAGATGGTGTAGGCCCCTTTGCCCTTGAGCCGGCCCTCCTCGCCGCCGTTCGCCTTTTTCTTTCGTCGGTCGCCGGCGCTATCGGAGAAGAACAGAGGGGAAAGGAAGCAGGGGAGGGAAAGAAAGGAAGGAAGGAAGGAAGAAAATAAAAGAAAGGGGATAGAAAACAAGAATGGGCGATAGCCCAGTGGAGAGGGTCAGTTGGGCTGTGTGTGAGGTTGCAGGTTCGACCCTAGCTTTGGCAACTTTTTTTTTTTAAAAAAATTTCTATTTAATTTTTCTATGAGGATTTTAAAAGCAAGGGTGAGCCTAGTAAAATCATAATAAAATTTTATTTACCCCTTTTAAATTCCTAAGCCCTATTTACCATGAATTTTGCATCTTTATAAAGTGATTATTATATATTCTTTTCCAAAATTTCTTTTGCAAAAAAAAAATATACACATATAGTCAAACTTCTTAACATATTCCCTCTCCAAAGAAAATTTCTATCTTTTGTGAAATCCATTATTCATCTAAATATTATTTTATATATATATATAGATACGTGGAGTTTCTAAACTCAAAAATCCACGTTAGTTATTTGGCATCTAAGCTTCAAGGTTCATCAAAAATATTCCGAGATCCGGTTATTATTAACCCTAGGACTTCTCGACCGAGAAATAATTTGATGAAATTAAAAAGACAACCACTTTCTTTTATTAATTAAATCATCAACTCTTGTATTTCTCAAACTTTAAGCATATTAAAATAAATATCGCACCCTTCTTAGCAAAATCGGATTCATTACGAACTTCAAATTATTGCAACTCGCCGTCTTAACTCGGATTCTAGCCAAACTCGAACCTAAATTCATTTAACACCGTAGATTCGTCTTAGGAGCTTCTTTTACAATTTATTTGGCTTTTAACTTGATTTTATTGAATTCTAAACGAATTCAATCCTTTCTTTTCGCACGTATGGTTAGCATCCGAAGAAGCAAACGCCGACTACACGAAGACCCGTTCAACAAGCGTGCGAGCAAGGCAAGTCAACACATCCCTTTGGACATATTGATCCTACTTTGTGAAATGATGTTGTTTTCAATTATAAATTGCATGCTATACACAAATGAGTACCTATTCTTGATATATCCCGCCTTGATATTGAATACCCTTAGAAATATTCTTTGTAAACCTTCGATGTGATGCAACCGGAGGTTATCTTGATAAATGCTTAGCCACGCTTATACTAGATTCTTGCATACTCATGATTTTACAAATAAGCCTCGTGCTTGGGCAACTATCTTGGGAAGATGGTTGAGACACGGCAAGTGGAGACATGAGCGCCACGTTGCCTTGATCATGTTGGAAATGGCTTTGATGAAAAATGAAAATACAAACCAATGTTTTTAGACCGGGGCGGATGGGTGGATTTGGGTGGATTCCGGAAAAGGCTAGTACCGTCCCCGGCGGTTAAGGACCGAGCCATGAGACTACAACTTAGAACGAGCCAGACAACCGTACTTCTCGAATGGGTATAGACCTAGCCGATTAAATATCCGAGCGGAGGCGTATCCTTGCATAGTAGGTTCAGTGTTGGCGTTGAGGTAAGGGCTTGCCGGTGGGGGTGCACCACCGGTGAGTGCCTGGACGATAGTTAAGGCCTTCCGCAGGGGGTGTACCGCGGTTGGTACTGGCGAGATCGGGCATGCGATCAACATGAAGAAATGAAGACATGAAAAAAAGGACATGAAGATGGAAAGTTCAAGGATAGAGCAATACTTTCTCTTACCTCGGGAACGCTTAACTCCTCTCACCGCTAGGAAATGACGGCTAGAGTGCATGAGGGCTTAAGTTCATGGAGCTGCACGCCAAAGTGAGGTTATCGAAAGGCTTTGCCGTGACCGTCCCATATAGAGGGATGTAAGCTCATTCAATGAGTAGTTGCGGAGTACGGGTAAAGTGTACATCCACTGCAGTGTGAGTTAATCAATCTATTCGAATAGCCGTGCTCGCGGTTAATGAGCGACGTGACAAGTGTTTCCCGTGGCTAGACTCATAAATTTTAAGATGATGGGTGGGATTGCATAATGACTTTATGTGCTGGGAAACCAACTTCTCTATCTCGAGAGAAAGGAGAAAGACACCCCGAACACCATGACGGATCGGAGGCGGGAAGCTATCCTTGGGATCACAATGGATGGTGGACGAACCGTCGCCGACTTAATATACCGTGGACCTAAAACTTGACTGGCTAGATGTTAGGTTTGTGAAATGATTTGTGAAAATTGGCTTTGCGCAAATAAACCATAGCCATCCTTTGAATGACCCTATCATGTGCATCATTCCGTGTTGGCTTGTTGAGTACGTTGGGTACTCACCCTTGCTATACGCACAAATCTCCAGATGAAGGAAATGAGGAAGATCAGACACATACTACTAAGAGGAATGAAGACAATGGGGCGCAACAGTCTTAGTCCCCGCCGTTGCTCGTGGCAATCGGCATGCCGCTACCTTCCGTCGCTATCTTATCTAATTTCGTTTTTGGATGTATCCTGACCGTGGGTCATATATGTATTGGATAGTGCCTTCGGGCCTATTATTGTAATAATTTCGTTGTAAGCCTATTCGTGCACTTTGCATCTGGTAAATCAGAACTGTATTCGTGGGTACCAAACTACTCGATCCAGGGATAAGGTACTATGAACACGAATGATTCCCGTCCTCAAAAACGGGGTCTACGAGCTGGTATCGAGCAAGGCGACCGTAGGATAAGACCAACCGGCGCCCACCCCTTTATAGCTGGTCAAAGGGAAATATCCCTACATAGGATTATTTTGGAAATACAAACTACTTTCACAAGGCAAACATGTTTTCTCTCTCACCCCAATTCCTCTACAAACATTTGATTTTACTTTCTCTAAACCTAAACTATCCTCAAAAATAGATATAGGACTGTGACCGTGTTAAAGCTTAGGAGATTGTTTATTCCACCCGCTAATGCAATAAGAGTGCACAGGAACAAGGTCCCAACCAGAGCTTAACTGTTCTTCCGATTTCTTTCTCTCTCGACAATAGATGGGAAAGAACAAGGGCAGAAATCAAGATCTCAAGCAATTTCATGGATCAACACAGAGCGACCCTATGGGCATTCCACCTTCTTTCCCTATGAATCCGACCTTAGCCCAGATAATGGCTAGCCAGACACAATTGATGATCATGCTGGTGCAGCAAATGCAACGACACCTTCAAGTTTTGGGTTCGTGTCCAGAGCAACGTCGGCACATTCCGACTCAAGCCTTGATGACTCCTGCGAATATACTGCCAAGCCCACAGAGAGCAGTAACGCCAAACCCACCATTAGGAGGGAAGGAAACACTTGGCCTCCGTTACGGCTTCATGGGACAAGGATATGGAATAAGGAACAGCAGTGCGGGAAAAACACCGGAACCCCGATCGAGGAGAGATACAAGGCGGAAGGAAGGACAAGGAACTCAATCCAATGACCGGCCAAGGGCTCGGTTGCCATCCAACTTCGGGAAGAGGAAGTCACCAAAATGGACCACAGGTAGTACTGGCAGGATGATCATCACGAGCACAATGTGTACCCCTGAAGATGCTGAGGAGATTCCCCGACGTCTAAAGAGGAATGTGCACTGCTTCAACTGTGGAGAGTTAGGACACTATGCCAATGACGCCCTAGGACAACTACCGCACCGTTTCGCACTCCAACACCTATCCCGGCTGCCCCAAGGAAAAGGAATGTGACTTGCTTCAACCGTGAGGAATTTGGACACTATGCCAACCAATGCCTCAAGTCACACAAAGATCCCTCCTCTTACCGGTGCCAATACAACAGCCATAGGAGGCAACCCCGATCGGGTGGCGCCCAAACAACTAAACAAGAAGTCCGCATCAACTCGGTCTTGCTTGGGATGGAATTAAGACGAACGACCATGCCCTTACCCTTTATGTATGAAGACCCTAGATCGATATTAGTGTTGTTGTGTTGTGTTGTATGGACTACACATGTCCAACGTATCCCCTGATGTAACATCTACGAACTAATATGAAGCTCCATGTTATGTTTTAAATGAGTTTATTCCACCATGCTTGCTGTGTGCAAAAGATCATTTGAAACAACTTAACGTAAACAAAAAGAAAGAAACGGGATCGATTAGAATCGTGACCTTAGTAGGCTAATCCCTTACCCCATCTATACTTTTCAGATGGCGCACCGTCGTAGAGCCTCAGCAGCTACTGAGAACCCGTCGGAACCTAACCCTACCACCCTAGCAGAGGTCATGGCTTCACAAACCCAATTGCTTCAAGCCATTGCCAACAACCAAGGACAACACGGAGGATCGAGCTTAGGCGAGTTTATGCGAGCCAAACCGCCAACGTTCTCCATGGCAGAGGAACCAATGGATGCTGAAGATTGGTTGAGGGTAATAGAGAAGAAGTTGACTCTCGTCCGAGTACGGGAAGCTGACAGAGTCCTCTTCGCCACTAATCAGCTGGAAGGTCCCGCAAGTGATTGGTGGGACACCTACAAAGAGACTCGGGCTGAAGATGTCGGAGAACCAACATGGGAAGAATTCACGGCGCTTTCCGTGAAAATTTCGTACCATCCGCGGTTATGAGGATGAAGAAAAATGAGTTCCGCAGCTGCGCCAAGGAAACACCATGGTACAAGAGTATCTTAACAAGTTCACGCAGCTTGCCCGTTACGCCACGAGCGATCTGGCAGATGAAGAGGAAAAGATGGACAAGTTCATTGAAGGACTGAACGATGAGTTAAGAGGACCGATGATCGGTCAGGATCACGCTAGCTTCCAGAGCCTCATCAACAAGGTCGTAAGGCTTGAGCATGATCAAAGGACGGTTGAAAACAACCAAGAGAAGACTTGCTCTAGCCCGCCCGATTCAAGGAACGCCCAATGACCCAAAGGAGCAACGCCAACAAGTTGGAAGCCGCCGTCACAATGACCAATCGCCCGTTGCACCCGGCAACGCCAGCAGCCACCCGCCACCCCTTTCCGCTCCCCGGCACCTACCTTGGCGACCCCAAGACTTAAGAACGTGAACTGCTTCAACTGTGGGGAATATGGACATTTCGCCAATCACTGCCCTAAGCCACGTAACACCCCCATCCGTACTGGAGCCAACGCCATTGCTGTGCGAGGAACCCCTACCCCGCACTGGACGCAGACGTTCGGGACACCCCACCGGGAGGCCACCACAAGAATCCGCCATGGCCAAGTGAACCATGTGCATGCCGAAGAGGCCCAGAGGGACCAGATCGTGCTAATGGGTACGTTCTCCAACCATTCTGCACTAAGTTAAAGTTTTGTTCGGTTTCAAAACTTCGCATTCTTTCATAACCTCGAGGACAAGCACAGGACCATGGACCGAGACTCGATGTTGTGTGAGCGAGCCACGGGAATATTTACGCTACTATCCATGGCCGTATGCCGAAGGTCGGATTACCCTGGACATATTTCCTAAGGATTTGTTGATTATGGCTAAAGCAAAAGCCTAAAATTTGTTTAAGGGGGTAGAGTGACATGACCATGGATCTTTAAATTGTGCCCCATGTTAAAGCTAGAAGAAACCAAACCTTCTTCGGATAGTCTTCCGTCAACCATACCCGGATCACAATCATACCATAAAGGTCACTACCCATCTATGCAATAAGGGTCTCGAAATTTTGGAGTAGCAAGTCTATTATACAACTTAAGAAAGGCTTAGCAATAGACATACTAAATATTGTATGTTTGAAAGATCGTTCATCGACGACACCGCCACCATCTCGTTAGTCAATTGGACATTACGCCTATTCTCAGCAGAACAGTTATAGATGGATCTAAGCCCTCAAAACATAATCGGTTTCGTATACTTTACATAGGGAACTAGTTGGAACGCTAGTAGCAATCCTAGCAATCAATGTCATCCAACCACTCTTTTGACAAGCAAAACCCAACAACAACCTAAACCACCCGAGCACCGCTTTAGACAAAACATCCAATATGCTCCCGATATAAAGACGAAGGAGATTCAGCAAGGGCCGCGATCCATACATAAGGGGACAAATTTCAGAACCATCCATTGACTACCTAATCTATTAGTAACCCCGAAAAGAGAAAAAGACAATGGGAGCCAACACGACGAGGAGACAAACCGCCTCACAAAGGAAATCCGGTAACCATCCCCGTCGCGTTCCGCCACACCTCCAAACAAAAACCAAGTGGATATAGCACCCAAGCTAGTAAAGTACTAATGGCCGCTCCGACATACCACACTTTTGCCCACACCCATCGCCAGCAAGAACCCCTTTCGCGAATGCACCTCCATGGCCGAAGAACCTCAACACCACTATCCTTCGAGCATCGTCTCCGACAACGAATCCACCCATTGCCCGAACCGATGAGGAAACATCTCCTTCCACCCTAGGCCCCGCGATCGCAAGCCCTAACCGCCGACAAAGTCCGCCTCTACCAGAACCCATCGCTCTACTTTGCCTTCGTCATGTGGCCCTCGCTCCATCCCTCCTTCGGGAGCAACTTCGCCTCCACTCACCGTCCAATCGCTAGCCGGAACAAGTGTGAGAGACAAGCCACCTCTCTCTTCCCTTTTCCTTTAAAAATGAAGCAAGGGCACACATCAAAAGATTCCTTACGGAAATATTAGATTAATAAGAACCACTAAGCCTAGAGTACCTAGAAGGGTCTATATAGTTACTCAAACAAAGAACCGCAAAGACACAAGAGGGATCACCTTAAGATCTCCGTGATAGATTCCGTCTCATCAAAGGAAATTATCCTATCCATCGTTTGTTGGGGTGAGGTCCTAAATAGATCGGCCTCATATGGACCAACAGACTTCCAACCACAGCCCAACCCAAATCTCGGGGACGAGATTTATTTTAAGGGGGGTAGGTTTGTAACATCCTGAAAATCGGAAAATTTAAAAAAAAACCGGAAATTAAAAATCAGAACTTACGAAAACCTTTTGACTGTTGCTTCTTGATTGAGTTTTCGCTTTTTATTTGCCAGCTTGGTTGCATAAATTTATACGCGAGCGATTCATTTCGATGTTTGTGAAAAACCAAAAGATTTGAAATTCCGCTGGGAGAAAATTTTTGGAGTTTAGAATCGGGAATTTTAATATAAAATAGGAAAAGTGTTATGGATTTATAAAAATATATAATTGGGAGCAAAACAATGTTTAGGTGACTGAGTAATATTAATTAGTGAGCAAAATGAGTAATAAAATATTTTAGGGTATCTATATGAAATCTAGAAATTAATTTGAATCGAAATCGCATTTTCTCGAATTGAGGAAAAGAATTAAATTAATTGTGTAAAATATATTTTTAAAATAATAAAAGTGGGTAAAAAGGTTGGACATATATCTTACAACTTATTTTTAGATGTTTTATATTTTATTTTGAATTTTGGGGGTGAAAGGAAATAAAATTGGGAAAATAGGAAATTAATTCGGGAAAATATGAAAAGTCACCGTTCATTGCGCGCCAAGTGTTCGACGCCGTACCCGACCCCGACCGCCCGCCACCGCGCGCCGCGCGTCACTGCGTACCAGGGCCCCGTGCACGCACGTTCGCCGCGTCACCCTCCTACGCGCACAGAGTCGCCGTACGCCGCGCGCCGCCACGGCGCCGCCCGCGTCACCCCAGACGCCGCACAAGCAGATCCGTATGCCGTCGCCGCGTCACCACGCCCGCACAGCACCCGCCATACCGCGCCCATCCGGCCCCGGCCGCTCGCGCACCCCGCGCCTCGGCCCGCGCCGCGCCGCGCGCGCCCGCCCGCGCGACCCTGGCCAGCCACCACGCCGTCCGCGCGACCACACCGACGTGGATGTCTATAAATAGGACTCCTCGGCCGAAACTCAAAATACAAAATTTGTTCGTTATCTTCTCACCTAGCTTCCTCCCAAATTTCCCCAAATTCTATCCACCACATTGCGCGAATTTTGAAAAACACCCGAAGAACCCTAACTCGGCGCCCGAAGCAAAACTCAGAATTCGCCGTTCTCGGTTGATTGCGCTAAAATTAAAGGTATCATCGTAATCCTCACATCAAGAGCTTCATTTCCCTAACTTTTCGGGACCAAAACGTCGTCGGAGGCCCACCGCCGGCGAGCCGCCGTGTTTTCTCGTTCGCCGCCGTCGCGCGCACACGTCGCTGTGCCAATGCCGTGCTTCTCCGGCCAAACGCTTGCCATAGATAGCTCCCCGCACCTTGTAGATGCTCCCAAGTCCCTTGGTTAGGTCGTGCCGTTGCCGGAATAACACGGCGACGAGCGCCGCCGCCGCCACGGCCACCTCACCGTCGCCACCCCATTCCGCCGCCTCTCCGGCCGGCGAGCCGTGAAACAAATCCCCGTAGCCCCTAGATGGTGTAGGCCCCTTTGCCCTTGAGCCGGCCCTCCCTCGCCGCCGTTCGCCTTTTTCTTTCGCTCGGTCGCCGGCGCTATCGTAGAAGAACAGAGGGAAAGGAAGCAGGGAGGGAAAGAAAGGAAGGAAGGAAGGAAGAAAATAAAAGAAAGGGGATAGAAAACAAGAATGGGCGATAGCCCAGTGGAGAGGGTCAGTTGGGCTGTGTGTGAGGTTGCAGGTTCGACCCTAGCTTTGGCAACTTTTTTTAAAAAAAATTTCTATTTAATTTTTCTATGAGGATTTTAAAAGCAAGGGTGAGCCTAGTAAAATCATAATAAAATTTTATTTACCCCTTTTAAATTCCTAAGCCCTATTTACCATGAATTTTGCATCTTTATAAAGTGATTATTATATATTCTTTTCCAAAATTTCTTTTGCAAAAAAAATATACACATATAGTCAAACTTCTTAACATATTCCCTCTCCAAAGAAAATTTCTATCTTTTGTGAAATCCATTATTCATCTAAATATTATTTTATATATATATATATATAGATACGTGGAGTTTCTAAACTCAAAAATCCACGTTAGTTATTTGGCATCTAAGCTTCAAGGTTCATCAAAAATATTCCGAGATCCGGTTATTATTAACCCTAGGACTTCTCGACCCGAGAAATAATTTGATGAAATTAAAAAGACAACCACTTTCTTTTATTAATTAAATCATCAACTCTTGTATTTCTCAAACTTTAAGCATATTAAAATAAATATCGCACCCTTCTTAGCAAAATCGGATTCATTACGTAACTTCAAATTATTGCAACTCGCCCGTCTTAACTCTGATTCTAGCCAAACTCGAACCTAAATTCATTTAACACCGTAGATTCGTCTTAGGAGCTTCTTTTACAATTTATTTGGCTTTTAACTTGATTTTATTGAATTCTAAACGAATTCAATCCTTTCTTTCGCACGTATGGTTAGCATCCGAAGAAGCAAACGCCGACTACAGAAGACCCCGTTCAACAAGCGTGCGAGCAAGGCAAGTCAACACATCCCTTTGGACATATTGATCCTACTTTGTGAAATGATGTTGTTTTCAATTATAAATTGCATGCTATACACAAATGAGTACCTATTCTTGATATATCCCGCCTTGATATTGAATACCCTTAGAAATATTCTTTGTAAACCTTCGATGTGATGCAACCGGAGGTTATCTTCGTAGAAATGCTTAGCCACGCTTATACTAGATTCTTGCATACTCATGATTTTACAAATAAGCCTCGTGCTTGGGCAACTATCTTGGGAAGATGGTTGAGACACGGCAAGTGGAGACATGAGCGCCACGTTGCCTTGATCATGTTGGAAATGGCTTTGATGAAAATGAAAATACAAACCAATGTTTTTAGACTCGGGCGGATGGGTGGATTTGGGTGGATTCCGGAAAAGGCTAGTACCGTCCCCGGGCTAAGGACCGAGCCATGAGACTACAACTTAGAACGAGCCGCATAAACCGTATTTCGAATGGGTATAGACCTAGCCGATTAAATATCCGAGCGGAGGCGTATCCTTGCATAGTAGGTTCAGGTGTTGGCGTTGAGGTAAGGGCTTGCCGGTGGGGGTGCACCACCGGTGAGTGCCTCGGACGATAGTTAAGGCCTTCCGGCAGGGGGTGTACCGCGGTTGGTACCGGCGTAGATCGGGCATGCGATCAACATGAAGAAATGAAGACATGAAAAAAGGACATGAAGATGGAAAGTTCAAGGATAGAGCAATACTTTCTCTTACCTCGAACGCCTGAACTCCTCTCACCGCTAGGAAATGACGGCTAGAGTGCATGAGGGCTTAAGTTCATGGAGCTGCACGCCAAAGTGAGGTTATCGAAAGGCTTTGCCGTGACCGTCCCATATAGAGGGATGTAAGCTCATTCAATGAGTAGTTGCGGAGTACGGGTAAAGTGTACATCCACCGCAAGTGTGAGTTAATCAATCTATTCGAATAGCCGTGCTCGCGGTTAATGAGCGACGTGACAAGTGTTTCCCGTGGCTAGACTCATAAATTTTAAGATGATGGGTGGGATTGCATAATGACTTTATGTGCTGGAAACCAACTTCTCTATCCGAGAGAAAGGAGAAAGACACCCCGTAACACCATGACGGATCGGAGGCGGGAAGCTATCCTTGGGATCACAATGGATGGTGGACAGAACGTCGCCGACTTAATATACCGTGGACCTAAAACTTGACTCGGCTAGATGTTAGGTTTGTGAAATGATTTGTGAAAATTGGCTTTGCGCAAATAAACCATAGCCATCCTTTGAATGACCCTATCATGTGCATCATTCCGTGTTGGCTTGTTGAGTACGTTGGGTACTCACCCTTGCTATACGCACAAATCTCCGATGAAGGAAATGAGGAAGATCAAGACACATACTACTAAGAGGAATGAAGACAATGGGGCGCAACAGTCTTAGTCCCCGGCCGTTGCTCGTGGCAATCGGCATGCCGCTACCTTCCGTCCGCTATCTTATCTAATTTCTTTTTTGGATGTATCCTGACCGGTGGGTCATATATGTATTGGATAGTGCCTTCGGGCCTATTATTGTAATAATTTCGTTGTAAGCCTATTCGTGCACTTTGCATCTGTAAATCGAACCGTATTCGTGGGTACCAAACTACTCGATCCAGGATAAGGTACTATGAACACGAATGATTCCCGTCCTCAAAAACGGGGGTCTACATAGGGTCTCCCTACTTGGCCTCTTTCCCCTCTCCAAGCCCTCTCTCCTATCCTAAAACCCGAACTCTAACCTCTCCATTGCCACCACGCCGTCGTCAGAGAAGAGGACCTCAACATTGCCAAAGAAGAGGACCTAGCCATCACTGTTGCCATTGTCAGGAAGGTCGCCGTCACCGGTGTGTTCATCCCCTCCTCCCTCCTAACTTAAATCTAGGGTGCTAGGTAGAAGGTTCACCTGAAACATAGCAATAACTTAGGCCCCGTTTGGTAGGGATTTTTCTCCCTGATTCTCAACAGAATCAGTAGAATCTCTACCAAACGGGTAATTTTGCAACTAATTCTGAGAAAAATCACTTCAAGTGATTCAACAATTTTACATAGGAAGTGAGAATCACCGAAAATCATTTTCTCCCCAAAATCACCCGAAACCAGCTTCTCGTAATCACTTGAAACCAGTTTCTCCCAAGAATCACCTAAAATATTGTTTTAATTATTATTTTATTATACCAATTCTGATTCTCTTTAAAATCTGATTCAGGAAAATCACCATCTAGAATCAGAGAATTACATAATTAGAAGCCCTACCAAACGGGCCCCTAATAAAAAAGTTTGTGCTAATATGCAAACATATGAGGTATATTTAAAATTTCTATAGTGATAAAACAAGTCACAATATGGTAATTAGATAATCTTTTAATAAGACAAAGGGTATGTTCAAAAGTCAAAGTCAACGGTGTTATATATGAAGAAAAACAAAAAGAGCTTTATATCTTAACCATATCTTAACCATTGTAATTTGGTTCCATCATGATCTATCAATCAAAATATTTCCTTTTTCCTCGATTAACATGGTGTAGTAATTTCTACTTGACCTCTTTTCAATATTATTTATTTATTTATACGCAAATTTATTATATTTATAAATTATATTAATTTCTACACGGACTCACATATTAACCACAATGGGCTCATACTTTTCTTTTTCTCTGAATTAGATAAAAATTGCAAAGCCATGAGAGTTCTCTATTAATAGACTGAGAAATATAAGTCGAAAAAATCATGAACAAGCCGCATGAATATATTGACTCTATGTGAGGGAGCTTAGCTTTCTAATAAACAGCTTATGAGAATATGAAGAAGTGAGAAACCCAACTTTTAGCCTTTAGTTTATTTTATAGATTCAGTAACTACAGCTTTTTATAAAAATATTGATGAAAAACTAAACTTTTTGATAAAACAGATCCATTGATTGATTTCTCAATTCCGTTGGGCCGTGAACAGGACGGTTCGTTCCTCGTTCCTTAATTGAAGCGTCGGCCCAAACGCTCGGCCGCAATGATCGCGCGCATCGATTTTGAATTTGGTTCCACGAACTCATCGCCACCGCCGTCCTCGCCCCATATAAATATGGCGTGCTAGTGCAAGCGTCGCCTTTAATTGCGGTTACCAGATGGCGGCCTCCAACAACACCAAGGGCGGCGGCGGTGGAGGCCCGGCGATCGGCATCGACCTCGGGACGACGTACTCGTGCGTGGCCGTGAGGCGGCACAACCGCAGCGAGGTTATCACCAATGACCAGGGCAACCGCATCACGCCCTCCTGCGTCGCCTTCGCCGCCGCTGACAGGTTCGTCGGCGACGCCGCTGAGAATCAGGCTGCGCTCAACCCAACCAACACCATCTTCGGTGAGTATTCTATACCCCTCGTTTATATATATACTTGTTTCATGTTATTTTCTTTGATCTTCCAAGGACTAGCAGGAACTAGAAAGTTCATATATACGGATGCCTGTTCATGTTTCTGCCTTTTTTCGCACCTTGTGTATTAGTGTAATACTCCGGCCAAGAAAAACCTTCGTTCAAATTACTCAACTCACAAAATTATTGCTTACCTTGTATTACTGGAGTCGGCCATGGAAACCCTTTGTGGCTTTGTTCAAGTTAACTCACCAAATTTTTGCTTACCATGTATTAGTGGAGCTAGATCTACAATGCAGGGAAACTAAGTATCGTAAGAACGAAAAAGTAGTCTTGTAAAATTAAACCAAAGCTAACAAATTGCAGAAATATGAAAAGGCAGAAAGAAAATTTAAGAGGGTTGCACCATGCAACCGTGAACATATTCTACTATAAAGAATTGGATGATCGATATATTTGGTGGCGGAGCGGTGAACAGCCAAACTCGACACAGCATGCGTCTCTCCTGTGGTAGATACATCCAGTTCACATCTAACATGGTTTTTTCAGGGCTAGTTAAATTGAAATTTGTTAGGCTATTTTCAGTGGGGAGTTTCATCTTATAATTTTCAAGCGTAACATGTCATTAAAAAGATTTGAGTGGATAAAAGAAATACTATCTTCCAATGCAAAGTTTCATTCCACAGTTTTATAGTTTAGATATATCATTTAATTGCAAGACATATGATCGGACGTGATAAGATGAGATGAAACTCTCTATTCCCCAGTGCTAGTTTCATCAGGTTTCATAGTTTTGGAAATAGTACATACATAGTTTCATCATCTTGATAAAACAACTTCCCTCTCTCTTCTTTTAAATTTTCTCGCAATGTCATCATATAAGTTGATGTGTCAGTGTATTTAATTTGTATGAAACTACCACGAGAATAGCCAAAGGCCCGTTTGATTCAGTTTTCAGGTAGCTTTTCAGCTTCTGAGAAGCTAGAAAGCTAAAACAAACAGCTAGCTTTTCGAGCTGGCTTTCGAAAAGCTGGAAAGTTAGTTTTTGAGGAAATAAATTGAAAGCTAGAAAGCTAACTGAAATGAGCTTTTACTGGCTTTTGGTGTATTGAGAACATAAAAATTTATTACAAAAGTTAATAATAAAATATCATCGCTAGTAAGCTAGCTTTTCGAAAAAACATAAGCTCAAACAAACAGTCTTATACTTCCTTCATCCCAAATTATCTGTGTATGTCCTTGACAATTATAATCAACGATAATATATTATAAAAAATTAACTGTGAAAGTGTATAAAACTATTTTAAAATATAAATATAATAATATGACATGCTCACAGCCAGGATATATTAATAGTTTAATTATTAGTTAAAAGTTAAAAATATTAACTTTTGTAAAATTGTGAGCTTATTATATTTTGGGATTGATTGGGAGCACGACGAAAGCTCCTATTTTCATATATGCAATTACATTTTGTATTATACTATAAATATTATAAATTTCTGGAACTAGGCTATTTTTTGTTTCCCCCAATTGCTTACATGACTTAAATTATTGCAGAAGCTAAGCGACTGATCGGCCGCCGGTTCAGCGATAAATCTGTACAAGAGGACATCAAGCTTTAGCCTTTCAAAGTCGTCGCTGGCCGTGACGACCGGCCGACGATCGTGGTGCAGCATGAGGGCAAGGAGAAGCAGTTTGTGCCTGAGGAGATCTCCGCCATGGTGCTCACCAAGATGAGGAGGCGGCCGTGGCCTACCTCGGCGAGCCGGTCACGGACGCCGTCATCACCGTCCCCGTCTACTTCAACAACGCCCAGCGCGAGGCCACCCTCGACGCCGGCGCCATCGCCGGCCTCAACGTGATGCGCATCACTAACGAGCCCTCCGCCGCCGCCATTGCCTACGGTCTTGACAAGATGCCGCCGGCCAGCGGCGGTGCAGGGAGGATGGTGCTCATCTTTGATCTCGGCGGCGGCACCCTGGATGTGTCCCTCCTTAACATTGGTCGTCCGGGCAGCAACAACGACAACAACAACGACGACAGCTTCGAGTTCGAGGTGAAGGCCGTCGCCGGCGACACTCACCTCGGTGGCGCCGACTTCGACAACGCGATGGTGAAGTACTGCATCAACGAGTTCATCCGGAAGCACGACGTGACGGACGAAGGCATCAGGAGCAACCAGAAGGCGATCCGGAGGCTGAGGACGGCGTGCGAGAGAGCCAAGAGGTTGCTGTCCTACACGGCGCAGACCAGCATCGAGGTCGACTCGCTCCACGACGGCGTCGACTTCTGCGCCAAGATCAGCCGGTCCAGGTTCGAGGAGCTCAACAAGGAGCTCTTCGGCAAGTGCGTCAAGGCCGTGGAGAAGTGCCTCGAGGACGCCAAGATGGACAAGAGCGGCGTGCACGACGTCGTGCTCGTGGGCGGCTCCACACGCATCCCCAAGGTGCAGAGCATGCTCCACGACTTCTTCCAGGAGAAGAAGCTTCGCCACAGCGTCAACCCCGACGAGGCCGTCGCGTACGGCGCCGCCATCCAGGCCTCCGTTCTCAACGGCGAAGCCGACGCCGACGACAAGAAGCGGGTGATGATACTGCGCGACATCACGCCCCTCTCGCTAGGAATCGAGGTCAATCTCGATCACACGATGAGCGTCGTGATCCCGAGGAACACCTTCATCCCGACCAAGAATGTGCAGCGCTACTCCACTCTCTACGACAATCAGACCAGCGTGACCATCAAGGTGTTCGAAGGCGAGAGCGCGACCACCCACGACAACAACATGCTCGGCAAGTTCGTGCTGTCCGGCATCCTCCCGGCGCCCAAGGGAGTGCCCCAGATCGACGTCACGTTCGATTTCGACGCCAATGGCGTCCTGCACGTGTCCGCGGAGGACAAGGGCACGGGGGGAAGAACAACATCACCATCACCAACCACAGCGGCCGCCTGAAGAAGGAGGAGGTCGAGTGCATGTCGCGGGAGGCCAGGAGCTACAACAGGAGGCGCAAGCGAAACAGATCATCGCTCGAGTAAGTTAATCGTACCATAATCTTCTTGGTTTTAGTTTAATCCAAATCCATGGATGATTAGTACTAGCGCTGTCGTGTGACTTTTGCTTTGGCATGTATGTGTATTTCGCAGGATGACTTCTCGGAACCTGGTGATCTTGGAGTGATCGCTGCTTAATTGCTAGCTGGATTTCTTTCATCTGTCGTTCGAACTAATTTCAATGTTGCGGAACAATGTGTGTTACTAAATTTATTTGCTAAACTTTATCTTGGTCTATACATGATTACCTAATTGAGCTTATGCGGAAGATGATGATTTAAGTGACGTATGTTTGATGGAGCCATAAGAGCCCACTTTAGACTCATGGCATTGTTGTAGTAGTAGCCGGTGGCGGTGCATGGTGCTAGAATTTGCTTAAGAGTAGAGCTAAACTAGTATAATTTGCCTAAGTATGTTTTTTATCTTCTATACTTTTCAAAATAAAATGTAATTTTAATGGATATCATCGTTTCCCTAATAACACTGCATCTTATGATCGGTAGAAGGTTTTGAGGAGTGGAGGAAATATGTGTGTTCGTCAACCCACACGAGTCTTGTTTCTCCTGTTTTATAGCGCTAGGGAGACAGCGGTGACTTTATTCTTCTTAGAGATCTACTTCTTCTAACTCAAGTAGCAGCAATTTCCAATACAAAATCACAGGTATATAGGTGAGGTGTGAGAAGCAAGAGTTAGGAGACTGCTAAGGATCGATCAGACATTCGATTTGGTGCAAATCGTTGTTGTATCGTGTTATTGAAAAATGTTTTATCCCTTGCTAAAAATGTTTCAATAAAAATATCTCACTTACCAGAGAAAAATATTTCAGTAAAAAAATCATATACATCTTGTTTTAAAATTTTAATTGGTATAAATACAATGATATGATTGAATCATAAATAGGATATATAGTTTTAGAAAAATTTGTTTTGAAGTTTGATAGTAACTTTCCATGCATGCATAATGGCTCGAGGAGGAAACATACGAGTGTCTGACTGTCGTCTGATTTTTTTCATTCCATCAGCCATCCGGATTAAAGTGTTTTTGCTAGCGCAAGAGCTAGCAGGAGCAAGATTTAGAAGATGGAATCAGTAAGCTAAGAGGGTACATGGGTTGGTAGGAAGAAGGGAGGGAAGGAGAGATCGACAATGAGGCAAGCCCGTCACCACCGTCGCCGCCTGGCTTTCTATTCTGATCGATCGATCAATGTTTCCTGGAGTAGGAGCAGCCATCCTTTTGTTCCCTGTCGCTTGGGCTGGTCTGGGCTTGCGTTGGAGAATAGTTGACATGGTCCATACTGCATATGACTCAATAAAGCTTCTAACAATCCTCTTTTTTTTTAAATTCGTCAAGCCCGATCTCTCCGATAGATCGGGCTCGATTTCATTATTTTCCGGTTGGATAGTCGGTGGCATTGGTGGCATTGCCGGTGGGGCGATGGGGGGACCACTGGTGGGCAGGGTTGGTAGCAGGTCAAAGGGACATGTGGCGAGTTGGAGTGCACAAAAAAAACTCAAAACTTGTAAGCTAACTCAATTCTTAAACTCGGCTTGAGCTTTTGCTCGTTTGCTTAATGAGATAGCTTGTACTAGCTCATGAGTTACTTGCTTATCTCATTTAGCTCATGATACGTACTATAACACACGTTCATTGAGCGTAGTCTATAGCCGTAAAGGCCGTAAACTCACAATCGACCATTTTACCACAACCTCGTGAGTCATGATGCATAATAACATCTTTAAGCCCCCTAGATTTGCTGCAATGGCAGCGAGTCGTACGGGGTCCAGTTTTTTCCGACCTCGCTTCGATCTCCCGATCACATGGTCGATCACGATCTGATATT
The DNA here is from genome assembly GCA_019925245.2 of Oryza australiensis. NCBI lineage: Eukaryota > Viridiplantae > Streptophyta > Magnoliopsida > Poales > Poaceae > Oryza > Oryza australiensis. Next base: position 3,323,723 of record JAIFGZ020000540.1, on the reverse strand, counting down.
CCGACCAGCTCGCCGACCACGTCCACAACCACGATCCGATCTCACCAAATCTGTTTCGATTCGCCGACTTACACCGCAATGTAGCGATGTCTCTACCGATATCCACACATCCAAGGAAGGAACACCGAACACCCGTGTGCTAGCACGCAATGCACAGCTAGGGTTTTGACTCAGACGTGGACTAGGGTTTCCGTGGAGAAGTTAATCTGGCTTAGAGGTTGCATGCCTAGCCCTTCACCCCTCATCCCCTTTATATAGAGTTACCGACTGGGCCTAAAGGCCCATCGAAACTCTATGTCCAGTCGGATCCCTATCCGATTGAGTCGTACCCGAGTCAAACTCGAATGCATGTTCTATCTCGTTAAGTGTGTGACCTTGTAGGCTCAGGTATACTTGGTTTCGACCCGAGAACACTTCTCGATCGACCCGTCAACACGACCCCTAGCAGAACGTATTAACACCATAGTATACGAGAAGATCATATCGGCTGAACCCGTAATGTGTGTACAAATCCCTTTGCCTCATGATACCAATTAAGTTATAGGCAAGATTCGTTTCATCCTATCTATAGCTTAATCATTTATTCAATCTCGTATTGGATTATCCATCTGTTGATTGACTCCTCAATTGACTCGGTATGGCCATGCACTTCATCAAGTGGCCCAGAGATATCTCTCCCATAGAAGAGGCAAATTCTATCTTGATCATTCATATATCGCTACATGTTTCATAGCAAATCCGAAGACTACTTTTATGACTACCCTGTTACGGTGTAGCATTTGGTAGTCCCTAAGTAAGCTATTACACATGTTGAAATCCATGATGATCTCAGGTCTAAGGACTTTACACTAATACTACTTGGGACCAACTAATAACACATTAATTCCTTGTAGTGTCTCAAGGTGAGTTTATCCAACAGAATGTTCTCTAACATGTGTTCACGTTTATTGATTTGGTATATCATGATCTATGAGACATAATCATCAATCAATAAACATGCTGATCTTAAAATCATATTTGCTCTATAAATATGATATATGATCGGGGTCATTTAGAAATAGATTCATACATAAAGAGTCTCATAAATAAGTAGTATATTGATCAATACAAATTGTCTATTTTATAAAACGAAACAACATTTTATTCATTTATACATAAACATTGATCATGATATCCAACATCCATGTTGCATCTATGGCATATCACTAACACATAGCACATCAGCTATAGCCCTTAGCCACACAACCACAAATCATGCTATATATATAGATTTTATTTTATGTATTATTAATGAGTTTAACGAAGCTTTTATCGAGTAAAGTGAAGTGTTATTTTTTAACTCGTTAACAATTATATTAACGAGTCTAGTTCGTTTACTTAACAAGTTCTTACACTCGAGTCGAATTGGGCAGCGTAACAAGGAGGACACGAGTGATCGAGGCAAGCTTTGCACATTATCTATGTGTCATCCTCATGACACGGTTAAGGAGGTTCGATATACTGGCAAGGCAAGCGACTTAGTATTGATTGATTGAAAAATATGTAGTAGAAATAAAATTTAAAAACTATTGTTGATAAAAAATAAGCGTCTAAGATTTGTTCATGTCAAGTTTGAAAGTATAAATTTTATATGAATAAATTTTAGATGTTCATTTATAGATCATACCAGATTTCCAGTACTTTTATCTGATTGATTGATTTCTCATTTCTCAACTCCGTGGGGCCGGGAAGAGGACCCGAATCGAGGGCCCGTTCAATTCCTTGTTCCGTTTTCAACAGTCAGTCCAAACGCCCAGCCTCAAAGCGTCATCGCCATATCATCATATCGTTCGTTGCCTTATATAAAGACGAAGTGCGCAGCGTTCCCCGAAATAGTCGCCTCAGACTGCGGAGAGATGGCGGCCTCCTCCGGCAACGGCAAGCAGGGCGGCGGCGGCGGCCCGGCGGTGGGCATCGATCTCGGGACGACCTACTCGTGCGTGGCGGTGTGGCGGCACGACCGCGGCGAGGTCATCGCCAACGACCAGGGCAACCGCCTCACGCCGTCCTGCGTCGCGTTCTCCGACGACGACGAGAGGTTCGTCGGCGACGCCGCCGTCCACCAGGCCGCCCTCAACCCTCCAACACCATCTTCGGTCAGAACTACACACGAGCTAGCTGTTTTCTAGCTTGTTTAATCCTCCCTCGCTTTATATATAGTCTACTTCGGTGGTCTCACGAGTGTCAATATAATCAAAGTGGCAACGGAATATAGATTATAGAGTGTCGAATCAAAATTTTTATATATCTTGATTTGTCGAGGTGTTCATGCGAGACATTTTTTTCTCTTAGAAGTATAAATTACTAGTATTTCATCGTGTGCACAAGTGGATTTGTCCAACATCTCACAAAATACCGATCATCCTATTCCAAGAACTAGCAGGAACTAGTAGCAAGTTCGTACGGTTGCATGATATACAAGCCTCTTAAATTTATCTTTCTGCCTTTTCATATTTCTGTTAGTATTTTTCTTACTAGTACTTGACTACTTTTTCGTTCTACGAGACTCTTTAGTTCCCAGCATGACTGTTTAATTAGATTGCCTAGGCATTTCTAGTAAATACACACTTCTGCCATGCAAACCTGTCGTTCAAAGCAACAATAAGCAAGTTATTGAATTCTTGCAAGCACCAAGGCCAAACTTGACAAATTAATTAGAGCAAATATACCATGTAACCTTCAAATTTCAGGGGAAAAATGAAACTGGTGGATTAGATTCGTAGCTGCAAGATTAATATTTTTACAGAAATGGTAGGAGTCTCAAATAAAAATTAATGGAACTAGCTTGGCTATTATGTTTCACCCGATTGGTTAGTACACGACTTAAATTAATTGTTATTATTTCAGAAGTGAAGCGACTGATTGGCCGGCGATTCAGTGATGAATCTGTACAAGAAGACATCAAGCTTTGGCCTTTCAAAGTCGTCGCTGACCGTGACGACCGGCCGACGATCGTGGTGCAGCATGAGGGCAAGGAGAAGCAGTTTGTGCCCGAGGAGATCTCCGCCATGGTGCTCGCCAAGGTGAGGGAGACAGCCGAGGTGTACCTCGGCAAGACGGTCACGGACGCCGTCATCACCGTCCCGGTCTACTTCAACAACGCCCAGCGGCAGGCCACGATCGACGCCGGCGCCATCGCGGGCCTCAACGTGATGCGCATCATCAACGAGCCCACCGCCGCCGCCCTCGCCTACGGTCTCGAGAAGATGCCCGTCAGCAACAAAGAGAGGACGGTGCTCGTGTTCGATCTCGGTGGCCGCACCTTCGACATCTCCCTCCTCAACATCGATCCCGGCGTCGACACCGACATGGGCCTCTTCGAGGTGAAGGCCGCCGCCGGCGACACTCACCTCGGCGGAGCGGATTTCGACAACGAGTTGGTCAAGTACGCCCTGCGAAAGTTCAATCGGAAACACAGGTCGATGGACATCGAAAGCAACCAGAAGGCATTAAGGAGATTGAGGACTGCTTGCGAGAGAGCAAAGAGGATGCTGTCATCCACGGCGCAGACCACCATTGAGGTGGACTCTCTCCATCAAGGCATCGACTTCCGCGTCACCATCACTCGATCCCGGTTCGAGGAGCTGAATAAGGATCTCTTCAGCAAGTGCATGGAGTCTGTGGAGAACTGCCTCCGCGACGCCAAGGTGGACAAGAGCAGCGTTCACGACGTCGTCCTCGTGGGCGGCTCCACCCGCATACCCAAGGTGCAGAAGATGCTGAGTAAGTTCTTCGACGGGAAGGAGCTCTGCCGGAACATCAACCCCGATGAAGCCATCGCGTATGGCTCCGCCATCCAGGCCTCCATTCTGAGCGGAGGCACGGACGATAAGAGGTTGGTAGATATGCTTCTCCGCGACGTCACGCCGCTCTCGCTGGGTATCGATACCAGAGATGATCATACAATGAACATAATGAGCATGGTGATCCCGAGGAACACTGCCATCCCGACCAAGAAGGTGAAAGGCTTCTCACCTTCTATGACAACCAGATCAACGTGCTCTGTTTGGTGTACGAGGGTGAGAGCGCAAGCACCAAGGACAACAACCTGCTCGGCGAGTTCACGCTGTCTGGCATCCCCCGGCGCCCAAGGGAGTGCCCCAAATCGATGTCACATTCGATATTGATGCCAACGGCGTCTTGAATGTTTCTGCCGAGCACAAGGTCAGCGGGTCGAAGAACAGCATCACAATCACTAACCGCAGCGGCCGGCTGAACAAGGAGGAAATCAAGCACATGGCTCTGGAGGCCGAGAGGCACAAGATAAAGCAGATCAAGCTAACCGAAGCATGATTCTGCAACCTTCCATAATCTAAGATGTCTCATCGGAACCACCATAATCCAAGGAGTACTATCATCGGCATCCTAATGCAATGGGTAGCTAGTAGCTACAGGTATTCGATTATGGGATAGTTGCATTCGATGTTCAATGCTAGTGTGTTGTTATGAAACTTCTGGCTTGGCACATCTATAGCCATAGCCTAGCTTAAGCTTTTATTAGTTGTTTCTGGAACTTGTTTTAATTGGTGATATTACAGTAATCTTCTGCATCTGTTTAATTAGTGTCTTGTATTTGTGGAACATAGGTAGTAGTAGTTTCAGTTTTCCTTCCACAGGCACAGTTGTCTGATGTCAAAATAGCCTATTAAGTGTTTGTTAACTAGTTCTTGTATATCACTAAAAGAAAGGAAATGCTGTTTGCATGACAAAAGAAAACCCATAAAAAGCCAGAAGTGGAACACGGCTCAATGAGACAATGGCCATAAACACTTTGAACCAAACTGCAGCTTAGTGCAAACACATACTCCCTCCGGTTTCAATATATTGGACAATGATACGGTCTTCAAAATACATATTTAATTATAATTTTCTATTATAATATATATAATAAATAAACATATTTATATTTTTAATATAGTATTTTATAAGACAAATTGTTTCAGTGCCATTAAAATTTTTAAAGTTATTGATAGTCAAAGTTATAAAATATTTAACCAAAGACTTGTCTAAAACGTCAAACCGAAGAGAATAGCATGAACGTGCCTTTTTATCATGAGTAGAAAATCGTAGTGATGTCATACCAATACTCTTTGGCATATAGTTATTTTCTGATTGGACCAATATTTAACCTAAAGGTGATTTTATCATCTTTGAGAAAATATTATAAGTGATCAAATTTTCTAGTGTAAAACTTAGTATCTTCAGATACTAGGTAGGTACTTATTTTTATATAAAATTTAGGTACCTTGATATATTTTCTAAAAGACCATAAAATTTCTCTTACCCTAAACAATCAGGTCGTTGCTCCGTTTCAATTTTGAAGCTTAAGCAAACAGGGATGATCACTATGACATTATCATTCTCATTTAGACCTGGGGAAGAGTTAAGCGATAAGAATTATGCGAGGAAATTGTCTCTGTAACCATACCTAGGAGAAACTAACATCGAAGGATTTGGAATAATCCAAGGAGTTGGGAATAGGTGATGAATTTGGGATTCGAGGTCTTATTGGGTTTTCTGCGGTTAACAAAGGCTGATGGCGGTCCAATGATGCTGGCGATGGAGGAAGCTGTGGGGTGGCAAGGGAGGCCAGTTCCAGTGACTAGGTGAGCTGGCGACCTCGCTCCCCGAGGCTGTGACATCGGCGACAGGGCTGGCAGCGATGAACAGAGGAAAAGGGCGGTGGCGCTTCGGCGAGATTCTAGACGGGTGCGGTGTTCGGAGAGCACCAAGGTCGCGAGGGTAATCTGATGGTGGGTTCATCTCGGGCTGGGGAGGGCGTCAGTGGTGAGCAGCATGCGGCCACGGTGGCAGTCGAAACATACCGTTCATTGCTACCTTGATTGTATTGACACTCGAGAGACGACGAAAGAACATACCAAGGAATATATGTAAAGCGAGAGAGGAAATCGACCACTAGTAAACGACCTCGCGACACTGCCCAATTTAACTCGGCTTGACTCATAAAAAAGTATCAAGGGCTATGACTGACGCGATATATATCATGACTCATAAGGTTGTGCTAAAATGACCGGTTGTAAGTTTACGGCCTTTGTTGCTATGACTGTATAAACAATAGACTTGTATGCGACTCATTAAATAAATGAGCAAAAGTTTAAACTCGACTCTACTCATTACCAAAGTCACATGAAACCATAGGACTCATGCACCCATTCTCATTCCATTGTTTTGACCCATTAAGCAAACAAGCAGAAGTTTAAACTCGACTCTACTCATTAACAAAGTGACACAAAACCATACGACTCATGCACATGTTCCATTACGTGCAATGATCGGATCGCATGTGGCCAACTCTTAACGAAATGGAGTTACCCCATATCACTCCTTAGCACTATAAAACGGGAGAAATATGACTTGTGTAGGTTGGGAAACACACATATTTCCTCCCCTCCTCAAAGCACTAACCGCCAATCCTAAGAAATAGTGTTGGTGAGTCAGATCATCCCTTCGGCCCTTCGGCGGTTGGTACTGACCAGATTTGAAAATAGGGGTGTTGAATCCCCTAGCGACATAATAAGTATAGACGAAGCAACATAGCGAGCTCTCATGAATCTGGGGTGGCGGAGACGTGGGATAGGGTTGAAATGGGACGGGTATTTCCCGACCACCTACCCAACCCGAGGCTGTGAGAAGAATATGGGAGAGAAAATAGGATACCTGATACTATCCGAGTTCAAATCTAAATCTGTAAAAAAATGGGTTAGAATAAGGGAAGACTTGTATCTGTCCGTATATCCCATATTATAAAATATATATGAAAATCTATATAAATTCACCTACAAACATGGTAAAAGATTAATTAATCACTATTTTACGAACTCACATGCAATATTGTATAATTTTGCCATTGATGTATCTCTTTCAATACTTCAATTGCCTCATTATATTTAATTTTTGTGAATCGGTTCTTGAATCCGATTCAGAGAAAATAATATGGGATAGGATACGAGATGAGTGATATGTTATCCTTCATTACCTATACCCGACTCGAATTTAAAGAAAATATGGGTTAGGGTACGACCGCACTCGCCCATTTTCATACCTAACGTGGGATACATTGTCGGGCGTGTGGGATGCGGTGGATATGGGCGGCTAGTGGAGGCCAACCGGGCTGCCCGGCACGGCCCGGCACGGGCACGGCCGCGGCACGGCCCGTCACGGACGGCCCGCTAGGCACGGCCACGTGACGGGCCGTGCCGTGCCGCCCGCGTGCTCCGGCCTCGGCCCAAGCACGGCCCACGGGAGGCCGGGCCGTGCCCGTGCCTGCAAGACGGCACGAATTTGGCCCGTGGGCCGTGGCCGAGCCCATGGGCCCATAAGGCACGGCCGAATTTAAAAAATAAAGAAAAATATGAAAAAATAGGAAAAAATGTAAATAAAGGATAAAAAATAAAACAATGATGTATTTGTCACGTTAAAAATATGAAAAAATATATTCGTCATCTATTTTTCATATTGAAATTATTAAAATAAATATTGACACTTACTCTATGTTAAAAATAATAGTGATCTTTATTGATGTTTATATCATTATATGATACATGCTGCCTCGTTAAAAACTTTGTCATGTAAAAACTCATAGGGAAAACTGAGAAAACCATGACAAAGAAAAGAGTACAGCGCAAAGATCACAACTACTTTTAACAAAGTTCTATTGGGGTTGGTCTGGATCTAAGTAGAGGTTCTCGAACTGGGCGGGCAATTCTTGGTTCTCGGCAGTGTATTGGGCATGTTGTCTAGCTAGCTCCCGCCTTTAACGCTTAGTAGCATTTCGACGTGGTCGCCGCTCGAGTTGTCCTCCTTTCTTCGACGATTCGACCGCAAAGGCTGAAGGCCGATTCGGAGGATACTGTTGACACGGGTACCGTCAACACATCCCGTGCCAATTTTGAAAGCACGGGATATGCCATCTTGTGGTCATTCCACCATCCGAGGACGTTGAAATCTTGTGCTTCATGCCTGATGGCGTCGCTGTCCACATAACTTGACAACTCTTCGGCAACACCGTGTGAAGTGACGTCTCCACTTCCAGCCGACGAACTGCCTCCCCCTTGACTTGAAGATGAGCCACCCCAAATTCTACCCCACTCGTATCTTCTTCTTACTTGTAGTGGGGATAGGAGGGGGTCTCGCCGCGAACTCCCGAAACTTTAGTTCGTACTTTCCAAAAACTTCATATAGTTTACTCCTAACCTCGCATAAAAAGAACTATAATCTACACCTATAGTATCTCCAATAAGTGATAAAATAGTGGAGAATCCCCTTAATTTACCCCTAGGATCTAATATGAAAGCAAAAGCATACAACATAGGTATATTTTTCTAATATTTTAAATATTTTTGTTTCATGTGAAAGACAAAGTTGGGCTAGAATTTCATCATTTTCATATTCTTTTAACAACGTGGCAATCTCGAGAATATTGTGCAAAATTAAATTGGCGTTGGATAGTAAACTTGGGACGAGTAAGAGTAGAGTCATAAAAAGTTTCAAGAAATTGGTAATATCTTTGGACAATTGCCCACACGTGCTCACTCGCATTGGCCCACCGTCAGCGTTTCTTGGGCCATTACGTGACTGGACAAAATCAGTTAGTAATTCACTATAAGGTAACACAACTTTTAACATTAAATAGGTTACATTCCACCGATGCTCAGTATCGGTGGCAAACTTACGTGCTTTCTTACCACCGCATGGCAAAACCTCTTCCATGCAAAGAATCCGCGGGTTAGAAGCGCTTAACCACGCGATTGCTTGACGAACGGCGTCAATGTGAACACTTACTCTCTTCATCCCAGTCTTAACAATCAGATTTATTATATGACAAGCACAACGCTGATGAAGTAGAAAAGACTGCGCATAAACACAAAATAAAGGTTGCAATATTTCCATAGCCCTAGAATTAGCAGATGCATTGTCTAGTGTAACAGCAAATATTTTATCTGTAAGATTATATTCATTAATTACCTCCCTAATTCTTTCGGCTATGTTTTCACCTGTGTGTGACACATCTATTAACCGGAGGCCTAGAACTCTTTTTGCAACTCCCAATCATCATTAACAAAATGAACAACTACGCTAAGATAATCCTCCCTAGCTCCACTGCTCCATATATCGAGGTAACACTAACGAGAAAGTGCATGTACTAAATAGTTCCTTAAGTGCATTACTACCCTTCTCATAAAAATTTTCTAAATCTCGGGTTGTTGTTTGTCTACTAACCGCTTTGAATCTAGGATTATGCGATTGCCGAACGTATTCTTCGAAAGCGGAGACTCCCAAAGTTCAAGGGTAAATCTTGTCCGGCGATTAACCTGACAAGATTTTCCCGAGCTACCATGGGATCGTACTCCCACTACGTACCGTACCGTCCGGGTTTAGCATCGCTGTTGTTGCCGCAATTGTATTCCTTGCTTCCTTACACACGCCCGCATGACGCTTTAGGTGTCCGTACCACCGAAGATCGTGCGGATAAAGTATTTCTACAAATTCTACATCTAGCTTGTGTTACCTCCCTCCCATCCGGGCCGGTCACTTTCACCTCATCAAAGTGCTGCCACACACCGGAGGTTCTCGATCTTTTCGAGCCGTGTGTGTCGAAACACTTCCGCTCGCGGATCCCGAATATCCTTCCGGCGTCGCCACCGTCGACCTGCCTCCTCCACTGTGGGAGTTGGAGCCGATCCGGAGGCATCGTCAAACCCCGACATGTAATTAGGGTCAAAATCACCCAAAGTGAACGACGGCGACGATATGGATAGTTCGGATCCATTCTGCAATTTTAATCCAAAATAAACAAAATTTAGATATTTATTAAATACACAAACAAAATACAACTAATACATACATATGAATATCACTTACATCTTTCGAGCCGGAAGCACTTCACACCTCTGCGATCAAACTAATTAACTACGAAACTAATTTTGATTTTTGACAAAATTTGAGCAAATTTTGTCAAAACCAACAAATTAGAGCACAAGAGAAGCACTTGAGACTTGAGAGCACAAAATAAGATGTTTGGGGTGAGGAGAAATGGCTGGGGTGGATGCCCTATTTATAGGACGAAATTTGCAATTTTTTAAAATTTTTTCGGATTTTTTGATTTTTTGGCCTCCAACGGCTATTTTCAAATTATAGCCGTTATATAGCCGTTGGGACACGTGGCACGACGTGATTCGCCGGTTCAAACCATCCCGCGCGCCCTCCTCCCGGCTGCCACGTGTCGCGACGCTATTGGACCGCCCGGAGCCGTGCCGTGCCGGCCCGTGGCCGTGCCGTGCCGGCCGGCAGACGGAAGCTGCCCGTGCGCGTGCCGTGCTTGGCCCACGGCTCGGCGGCGCCGGCCTGCACTGCACGGCCGTCGTGCCGTGCCGGCACGGCCCATCACGAGCCGGGCCGTGCCGTGCCGGGCCGGTGCACAGTACCGTCGTGCCCGGGCCGGCACGCCTCGGCCCGGCCCGTTTGGCCTGCACTATGGGCGGCACAAGAGGTGGCGTTTCGAGCCAGTGGTCGCAGACTTGTGTGGATGGAGGTGCGGTTGGGGATGAGTATGGCCACGAGGCGACCGAGGATCTGGACTCTAAAAATTGGGGGCCGCGGAGGAGCATGGGAGGCGCCGGTGGTGGTGGGCGAAACGGCGCAGGAGGCATGAGCTCGCGTGGGAGGGAGCCTCGGCTCCACCACCGCGCCTTCTGCCGTTGGCGCCGCCAGCGACTGTGGTGGAGCAGCCAGCTGCACAGCCCCGCAGTCACCGGTCGAGTCGGGGAGGAGCCGCGTGCCACCAGGCCATAGCGAGGGCGGACGAGGAGTGGACGTCGGGCCAAGCGAGCGGTGGGGGCACCGGGGCCGGAGTGGCCACCGACGCGGAGGCGGTTGCCTGGCTGTTGCTCGCTTGCTCAGATGCGGTCCACTTCTCGTTGAAATAGTTACTTGTAATAATTAATTTTAAATCATGTAAGCAATCGGGTGAAACATAAATAGCCTAGCTAGTTGCAATAATTTTGTATTTGAGACTCCTACCATTTCTGTAAAAAATATTGACTTGCAGTTATGAATATAATTTATCCACCTGTTTATTTTTTCCCTCAAATTTGAAGGCGACATGGTCTATTTGCTCTAATTAATTACCAAGTTTGGCCTTGGTGCTTGCGAAAATTGAATGACTTGCTTAATGCTTTGAACGACAGGTTTGCGTTGCAGAAGTATTTACTACAAGTGCATAGGAAACTAAATAGTCGTATTGGGAACGAAAAGTCTCGTAGAGTGAAAGATTAGTCGAGTAAAAACAAAGGTAAAGAAACAGTAGAATGATCGCTATTTTGTGAGATGGTTTCCTATAATTGACAAATCCACCTCACGCACTGCTAGGAATATACTCTCCGTATACGAAATAAACATAAAGACATCGATACGATCTTCAAAATATAACTTTGATTTTTTCTTATTATAAAATATATATTATATAATAATATATGTATATTATTACGAAAGTATTTTTTAAGACAAATCTATTGATATAATTTTCACATTTTTAAACTTAACAATTTAAAAATTATTCATCATTTATATTCCTAATGTTTGACTAAAATTTTTCTAAACGACGTTTATTTCGTATACGGAGAGACTACTCCCTTCATCCCAATTTAATCATCCTCTAAACAAAAAACACCAAGACCTGTTGCTCTGTGTCCAACAAAAATTTATTCACACTTTGAATGTTGTATGGGATAAACCAATATAAATTAATCTTAATTGGTTCTATGTATGCATGAATGGTATTCCAAGATGTTTTATATTTTATTTTGAATTTTGGGGGTGAAAGGAAATAAAATTGGGAAAATAGGAAATTAATTCGGGAAAATATGAAAAGTCACTGTTCATTGCGCGCCAAGTGTTCGACGCCGTACCCGGACCCGGACCGCCCGCCACCGCGCGCCGCGCCACTCGCCGTACCAGGGCCCCGTGCACGCACGTTCTCGCCGGCGTCACCCTCCTACGCGCACAGGAGTCGCCGTACGTCGCGCGCGCCACGGCCGTCGCCCGCGTCACCCCGTCGCCGCACAAGAAGATCCGTATGCCGTCGCTCGCGTCACCACGCCCGCACAGCACCCGCCATACCGCGCCCATCCGGCCCGGCCGCTGCGCACCGCGCCTCGGCCCGCGCGCTGCGCCCGCGCCCGCCCTGCGCCGACCCAGCGCACCCACCACGCCGTCCGCGCGACCACACCGACGTGGATGTCTATAAATAGGACTCCTCGGCCGAAACTCAAAATACAAAATTTGTTCGTTATCTTCTCACCTAGCTTCCTCCCAAATTTCCCCAAATTCTATCCACCACATTGCGCGAATTTTGAAAAACACCGAAGAACCCTAACTCGGCGCCCGAAGCAAAACTCGGGAATTCGTCGTTCTCGGTTGATTGCTGCTAAAATTAAAGGTATCATCGTAATCCTCACATCAAGAGCTTCATTTCCCTAACTTTTCGGGACCAAAACGTCGTCGGAGGCCCACCGCCGGCGAGCCGCCGTGTTTTCTGTTCGGCCGCCGTCGCGCGCACACGTCGCAGCCAATGCCGTGCTTCTCCGCCAAACGCTTGCCATAGATAGCTCCCCCGCACCTTGTAGATGCTCCCAAGTCCCTTGGTTAGGTCGTGCCGTTGCCGGAATAACACGGCGACGAGCGCCGCCGCCGCCACGGCCACCTCACCGTCGCCCACCCATTCCGCCGCCTCTCCGGCCGGCGAGCCGTGAAACAAATCCCCGTAGCCCCTAGATGGTGTAGGCCCCTTTGCCCTTGAGCCGGCCCTCCTCGCCGCCGTTCGCCTTTTCTTTCGTCGGTCGCCGCGCTATCGAGAAGAACAGGAGGGGAAAGGAAGCAGGAGGGGAAAGAAAGGAAGGAAGGAAGGAAGAAAATAAAAGAAAGGGGATAGAAAACAAGAATGGGCGATAGCCCAGTGGAGAGGGTCAGTTGGGCTGTGTGTGAGGTTGCAGGTTCGACCCCTAGCTTTGGCAACTTTTTTTAAAAAAAATTTCTATTTAATTTTTCTATGAGGATTTTAAAAGCAAGGGTGAGCCTAGTAAAATCATAATAAAATTTTATTTACCCCTTTTAAATTCCTAAGCCCTATTTACCATGAATTTTGCATCTTTATAAAGTGATTATTATATATTCTTTTCCAAAATTTCTTTTGCAAAAAAAAATATACACATATAGTCAAACTTCTTAACATATTCCTCTCCAAAGAAAATTTCTATCTTTTGTGAAATCCATTATTCATCTAAATATTATTTTATATATATATATATATAGATACGTGGAGTTTCTAAACTCAAAATCCACGTTAGTTATTTGGCATCTAAGCTTCAAGGTTCATCAAAAATATTCCGAGATCCTTATTATTAACCCTAGGACTTCTCGACCGAGAAATAATTTGATGAAATTAAAAAGACAACCACTTTCTTTTATTAATTAAATCATCAACTCTTGTATTTCTCAAACTTTAAGCATATTAAAATAAATATCGCACCCTTCTTAGCAAAATCGGATTCATTACGTAACTTCAAATTATTGCAACTCGCCCGTCTTAACTCGGATTCTAGCCAAACTCGAACCTAAATTCATTTAACACCGTAGATTCGTCTTAGGAGCTTCTTTTACAATTTATTTGGCTTTTAACTTGATTTTATTGAATTCTAAACGAATTCAATCCTTTCTTTTCGCACGTATGGTTAGCATCCGAAGAAGCAAACGCCGACTACACGAAGACCCCGTTCAACAAGCGTGCGAGCAAGGCAAGTCAACACATCCCTTTGGACATATTGATCCTACTTTGTGAAATGATGTTGTTTTCAATTATAAATTGCATGCTATACACAAATGAGTACCTATTCTTGATATATCCTGCCTTGATATTGAATACCCTTAGAAATATTCTTTGTAAACCTTCGATGTGATGCAACCGGAGGTTATCTTCGGTAAAATGCTTAGCCACGCTTATACTAGATTCTTGCATACTCATGATTTTACAAATAAGCCTCGTGCTTGGGCAACTATCTTGGGAAGATGGTTGAGACACGGCAAGTGGAGACATGAGCGCCACGTTGCCTTGATCATGTTGGAAATGGCTTTGATGAAAAATGAAAATACAAACCAATGTTTTTAGACTGGGGCGGATGGGTGGATTTGGGTGGATTCCGGAAAAGGCTAGTACCGTCCCTGGTCAGTTAAGGACCGAGCCATGAGACTACAACTTAGAACGAGCCAGTACAACCGTACTTCTCGAATGGGTATAGACCTAGCCGATTAAATATCCGAGCGGAGGCGTATCCTTGCATAGTAGGTTCGGTGTTGGCGTTGAGGTAAGGGCTTGCCGGTGGGGTGTGCACCACGGTGAGTGCACTGGACGATAGTTAAGGGCCTTCCACAGGGGTGTACCGCCGGTTGGTACGGCGAGATCGGGCATGCGATCAACATGAAGAAATGAAGACATGAAAAAAAAGGACATGAAGATGGAAAGTTCAAGGATAGAGCAATACTTTCTCTTACCTCGGGAACGCCAGAACTCCTCTCACTGCTAGGAAATGACGGCTAGAGTGCATGAGGGCTTAAGTTCATGGAGCGGGTGCACGCCAAAGTGAGGTTATCGAAAGGCTTTGCCGTGACCGTCCCATATAGAGGGATGTAAGCTCATTCAATGAGTAGTTGCGGAGTACGGGTAAAGTGTACATCCACTGCAAGTGTGAGTTAATCAATCTATTCGAATAGCCGTGCTCAGCGTTAATGAGCGACGTGACAAGTGTTTCCCGTGGCTAGACTCATAAATTTTAAGATGATGGGTGGGATTGCATAATGACTTTATGTGTTGGGAAACCAACTTCTCTATCCGAGAGAAAGGAGAAAGACACCCCGAACACCATGACGGATCGGAGGCGGGAAGCTATCCTTGGGATCACAATGGATGGTGGACGAACCGTCGCCGACTTAATATACCGTGGACCTAAAACTTGACTGGCTAGATGTTAGGTTTGTGAAATGATTTGTGAAAATTGGCTTTGCGCAAATAAACCATAGCCATCCTTTGAATGACCCTATCATGTGCATCATTCCGTGTTGGCTTGTTGAGTACGTTGGGTACTCACCCTTGCTATACGCACAAATCTCCGGATGAAGGAAATGAGGAAGATCAGACACATACTACTAAGAGGAATGAAGACAATGGGGCGCAACAGTCTTAGTCCCCGGCCGTTGCTCGTGGCAATCGGCATGCCGCTACCTTCCGTCCGCTATCTTATCTAATTTCGTTTTTGGATGTATCCGGACTGGTGGGTCATATATGTATTGGATAGTGCCTTCGGGCCTATTATTGTAATAATTTCGTTGTAAGCCTATTCGTGCACTTTGCATCTGGTAAATCAGAACTGTATTCGTGGGTACCAAACTACTCGATCCAGGGATAAGGTACTATGAACACGAATGATTCCCGTCCTCAAAAACGGGGGTCTACATAGGGTCTCCCTACTTGGCCTCTTTCCCCTCTCCAAGCCCTCTCTCCTATCCTAAAACCCGAACTCTAACCTCTCCATTGCCACCACGCCGTCGTCAGAGAAGAGGACCTCAACATTGCCAAAGAAGAGGACCTAGCCATCACCGTTGCCATTGTCGGGAAGGTCGCCGTCACGGTGTGTTCATCCCCTCCTCCCTCCTAACTTAAATCTAGGGTGCTAGGTAGAAGGTTCACCGAAACATAGCAATAACTTAGGCCCCGTTTGGTAGGGATTTTTCTCCCGATTCTCAACGAATCGAGAATCTCTACCAAACGGGTAATTTTGCAACTAATTCTGAGAAAATCACTTCAAGTGATTCAACAATTTTACATAGGAAGTGAGAATCACCTGAAAATCATTTTCTCCCCAAAATCACCCGAAACCAGTTCTCTCGTAATCACTTGAAACCAGCTTTCTCCCAAGAATCACCTAAAATATTGTTTTAATTATTATTTTATTATACCAATTCGATTCTCTTTAAAATCTCGATTCAGAAAATCACCATCTAGAATCGAGAATTACATAATTAGAAGCCCTACCAAACGGGCCCCTAATAAAAAGTTTGTGCTAATATGCAAACATATGAGGTATATTTAAAATTTCTATAGTGATAAAACAAGTCACAATATGGTAATTAGATAATCTTTTAATAAGACAAAGGGTATGTTCAAAAGTCAAAGTCAACGGTGTTATATATGAAGAAAAACAAAAAGAGCTTTATATCTTAACCATATCTTAACCATTGTAATTTGGTTCCATCATGATCTATCAATCAAAATATTTCCTTTTTCCTCGATTAACATGGTGTAGTAATTTCTACTTGACCTCTTTTCAATATTATTTATTTATTTATACGCAAATTTATTATATTTATAAATTATATTAATTTCTACACGGACTCACATATTAACCACAATGGGCTCATACTTTTTCTTTTTCTCTGAATTAGATAAAAATTGCAAAGCCATGAGAGTTCTCTATTAATAGACTGAGAAATATAAGTCGAAAAAAATCATGAACAAGCCGCATGAATATATTGACTCTATGTGAGGGAGCTTAGCTTTCTAATAAACAGCTTATGAGAATATGAAGAAGTGAGAAACCCAACTTTTAGCCTTTAGTTTATTTTATAGATTCAGTAACTACAGCTTTTTATAAAAAATATTGATGAAAAACTAAACTTTTTGATAAAACAGATCCATTGATTGATTTCTCAATTCCGTTGGGCCGTGAACAGGACGGTTCGTTCCTCGTTCCTTAATTGAAGCGTCGGCCCAAACGCTCGGCCGCAATGATCGCGCGCATCGATTTTGAATTTGGTTCCACGAACTCATCGCCACCGCCGTCCTCGCCCCATATAAATATGGCGTGCTAGTGCAAGCGTCGCCTTTAATTGCGGTTACCAGATGGCGGCCTCCAACAACACCAAGGGCGGCGGCGGTGGAGGCCCGGCGATCGGCATCGACCTCGGGACGACGTACTCGTGCGTGGCCGTGAGGCGGCACAACCGCAGCGAGGTTATCACCAATGACCAGGGCAACCGCATCACGCCCTCCTGCGTCGCCTTCGCCGCCGCTGACAGGTTCGTCGGCGACGCCGCTGAGAATCAGGCTGCGCTCAACCCAACCAACACCATCTTCGGTGAGTATTCTATACCCCTCGTTTATATATATACTTGTTTCATGTTATTTTCTTTGATCTTCCAAGGACTAGCAGGAACTAGAAAGTTCATATATACGGATGCCTGTTCATGTTTCTGCCTTTTTTCGCACCTTGTGTATTAGTGTAATACTCCGGCCAAGAAAAACCTTCGTTCAAATTACTCAACTCACAAAATTATTGCTTACCTTGTATTACTGGAGTCGGCCATGGAAACCCTTTGTGGCTTTGTTCAAGTTAACTCACCAAATTTTTGCTTACCATGTATTAGTGGAGCTAGATCTACAATGCAGGGAAACTAAGTATCGTAAGAACGAAAAAGTAGTCTTGTAAAATTAAACCAAAGCTAACAAATTGCAGAAATATGAAAAGGCAGAAAGAAAATTTAAGAGGGTTGCACCATGCAACCGTGAACATATTCTACTATAAAGAATTGGATGATCGATATATTTGGTGGCGGAGCGGTGAACAGCCAAACTCGACACAGCATGCGTCTCTCCTGTGGTAGATACATCCAGTTCACATCTAACATGGTTTTTTCAGGGCTAGTTAAATTGAAATTTATTAGGCTATTTTCAGTGGGGAGTTTCATCTTATAATTTTCAAGCGTAACATGTCATTAAAAAGATTTGAGTGGATAAAAGAAATACTATCTTCCAATGCAAAGTTTCATTCCACAGTTTTATAGTTTAGATATATCATTTAATTGCAAGACATATGATCGGACGTGATAAGATGAGATGAAACTCTCTATTCCCCAGTGCTAGTTTCATCAGGTTTCATAGTTTTGGAAATAGTACATACATAGTTTCATCATCTTGATAAAACAACTTCCCTCTCTCTTCTTTTAAATTTTCTGCAATGTCATCATATAAGTTGATGTGTCGGTGTATTTAATTTGTATGAAACTACCACTGAGAATAGCCAAAGGCCCCGTTTGATTCAGTTTTCTGGGTAGCTTTTCAGCTTCGAGAAGCTAGAAAGCTAAAACAAAGCTAGCTTTTCGAGCCTTTCAAAAGTGGAAAGTTAGTTTTGAGGAAATAAATTGAAAGCTAGAAAGCTAACTGAAATGAGCTTTACTGGCTTTTGGTGTATTGAGAACATAAAAATTTATTACAAAAGTTAATAATAAAATATCATCAGCTAGTAAGCTAGCTTTTCGAAAAACATAAGCTCAAACAAACAGTCTTATACTTCCTTCATCCCAAATTATCTGTGTATGTCCTTGACAATTATAATCAACGATAATATATTATAAAAAATTAACTGTGAAAGTGTATAAAACTATTTTAAAATATAAATATAATAATATGACATGCTCACAGCCAGGATATATTAATAGTTTAATTATTAGTTAAAAGTTAAAAATATTAACTTTTGTAAAATTGTGAGCTTATTATATTTTGGGATTGATTGGGAGCACGACGAAAGCTCCTATTTTCATATATGCAATTACATTTTGTATTATACTATAAATATTATAAATTTCTGGAACTAGGCTATTTTTGTTTCCCCAATTGCTTACATGACTTAAATTATTGCAGAAGCTAAGCGACTGATCGGCCGCCGGTTCAGCGATAAATCTGTACAAGAGGACATCAAGCTTTAGCCTTTCAAAGTCGTCGCTGGCCGTGACGACCGGCCGACGATCGTGGTGCAGCATGAGGGCAAGGAGAAGCAGTTTGTGCCTGAGGAGATCTCCGCCATGGTGCTCACCAAGATGAGGGAGGCGGCCGTGGCCTACCTCGGCGAGCCGGTCACGGACGCCGTCATCACCGTCCCCGTCTACTTCAACAACGCCCAGCGCGAGGCCACCCTCGACGCCGGCGCCATCGCCGGCCTCAACGTGATGCGCATCACTAACGAGCCCTCCGCCGCCGCCATTGCCTACGGTCTTGACAAGATGCCGCCGGCCAGCGGCGGTGCAGGGAGGATGGTGCTCATCTTTGATCTCGGCGGCGGCACCCTGGATGTGTCCCTCCTTAACATTGGTCGTCCGGGCAGCAACAACGACAACAACAACGACGACAGCTTCGAGTTCGAGGTGAAGGCCGTCGCCGGCGACACTCACCTCGGTGGCGCCGACTTCGACAACGCGATGGTGAAGTACTGCATCAACGAGTTCATCCGGAAGCACGACGTGACGGACGAAGGCATCAGGAGCAACCAGAAGGCGATCCGGAGGCTGAGGACGGCGTGCGAGAGAGCCAAGAGGTTGCTGTCCTACACGGCGCAGACCAGCATCGAGGTCGACTCGCTCCACGACGGCGTCGACTTCTGCGCCAAGATCAGCCGGTCCAGGTTCGAGGAGCTCAACAAGGAGCTCTTCGGCAAGTGCGTCAAGGCCGTGGAGAAGTGCCTCGAGGACGCCAAGATGGACAAGAGCGGCGTGCACGACGTCGTGCTCGTGGGCGGCTCCACACGCATCCCCAAGGTGCAGAGCATGCTCCACGACTTCTTCCAGGAGAAGAAGCTTCGCCACAGCGTCAACCCCGACGAGGCCGTCGCGTACGGCGCCGCCATCCAGGCCTCCGTTCTCAACGGCGAAGCCGACGCCGACGACAAGAAGCGGGTGATGATACTGCGCGACATCACGCCCCTCTCGCTAGGAATCGAGGTCAATCTCGATCACACGATGAGCGTCGTGATCCCGAGGAACACCTTCATCCCGACCAAGAATGTGCAGCGCTACTCCACTCTCTACGACAATCAGACCAGCGTGACCATCAAGGTGTTCGAAGGCGAGAGCGCGACCACCCACGACAACAACATGCTCGGCAAGTTCGTGCTGTCCGGCATCCTCCCGGCGCCCAAGGGAGTGCCCCAGATCGACGTCACGTTCGATTTCGACGCCAATGGCGTCCTGCACGTGTCCGCGGAGGACAAGGGCACGGGGGAAGAACAACATCACCATCACCAACCACAGCGGCCGCCTGAAGAAGGAGGAGGTCGAGTGCATGTCGCGGGAGGCCAGGAGCTACAACAGGAGGCGCAAGCGAAACAGATCATCGCTCGAGTAAGTTAATCGTACCATAATCTTCTTGGTTTTAGTTTAATCCAAATCCATGGATGATTAGTACTAGCGCTGTCGTGTGACTTTTGCTTTGGCATGTATGTGTATTTCGCAGGATGACTTCTCGGAACCTGGTGATCTTGGAGTGATCGCTGCTTAATTGCTAGCTGGATTTCTTTCATCTGTCGTTCGAACTAATTTCAATGTTGCGGAACAATGTGTGTTACTAAATTTATTTGCTAAACTTTATCTTGGTCTATACATGATTACCTAATTGAGCTTATGCGGAAGATGATGATTTAAGTGACGTATGTTTGATGGAGCCATAAGAGCCCACTTTAGACTCATGGCATTGTTGTAGTAGTAGCCGGTGGCGGTGCATGGTGCTAGAATTTGCTTAAGAGTAGAGCTAAACTAGTATAATTTGCCTAAGTATGTTTTTTATCTTCTATACTTTTCAAAATAAAATGTAATTTTAATGGATATCATCGTTTCCCTAATAACACTGCATCTTATGATCGGTAGAAGGTTTTGAGGAGTGGAGGAAATATGTGTGTTCGTCAACCCACACGAGTCTTGTTTCTCCTGTTTTATAGCGCTAGGGAGACAGCGGTGACTTTATTCTTCTTAGAGATCTACTTCTTCTAACTCAAGTAGCAGCAATTTCCAATACAAAATCACAGGTATATAGGTGAGGTGTGAGAAGCAAGAGTTAGGAGACTGCTAAGGATCGATCAGACATTCGATTTGGTGCAAATCGTTGTTGTATCGTGTTATTGAAAAATGTTTTATCCCTTGCTAAAAAATGTTTCAATAAAAATATCTCACTTACCAGAGAAAAAATATTTCAGTAAAAAAAATCATATACATCTTGTTTTAAAATTTTAATTGGTATAAATACAATGATATGATTGAATCATAAATAGGATATATAGTTTTAGAAAAAATTTGTTTTGAAGTTTGATAGTAACTTTCCATGCATGCATAATGGCTCGAGGAGGAAACATACGAGTGTCTGACTGTCGTCTGATTTTTTTCATTCCATCAGCCATCCGGATTAAAGTGTTTTTGCTAGCGCAAGAGCTAGCAGGAGCAAGATTTAGAAGATGGAATCAGTAAGCTAAGAGGGTACATGGGTTGGTAGGAAGAAGGGAGGGAAGGAGAGATCGACAATGAGGCAAGCCCGTCACCACCGTCGCCGCCTGGCTTTCTATTCTGATCGATCGATCAATGTTTCCTGGAGTAGGAGCAGCCATCCTTTTGTTCCCTGTCGCTTGGGCTGGTCTGGGCTTGCGTTGGAGAATAGTTGACATGGTCCATACTGCATATGACTCAATAAAGCTTCTAACAATCCTCTTTTTTTTTTAAATTCGTCAAGCCCGATCTCTCCGATAGATCGGGCTCTGATTTCATTATTTTCCGGTTGGATAGTCGGTGGCATTGGTGGCATTGCCGGTGGGGCGATGGGGGACCACCGGTGGGCAGGGTTGGTAGCAGTCAAAGGGACATGTGGCGAGTTGGAGTGCACAAAAAAACTCAAAACTTGTAAGCTAACTCAATTCTTAAACTCGGCTTGAGCTTTTGCTCGTTTGCTTAATGAGATAGCTTGTACTAGCTCATGAGTTACTTGCTTATCTCATTTAGCTCATGATACGTACTATAACACACGTTCATTGAGCGTAGTCTATAGCCGTAAAGGCCGTAAACTCACAATCGACCATTTTACCACAACCTCGTGAGTCATGATGCATAATAACATCTTTAAGCCCCCTAGATTTGCTGCAATGGCAGCGAGTCGTACGGGGTCCAGTTTTTTCCGACCTCGCTTCGATCTCCCGATCACATGGTCGATCACGATCTGATATTCCGACCAGCTCGCCGACCACGTCCACAACCACGATCCGATCTCACCAAATCTGTTTCGATTCGCCGACTTACACCGCAATGTAGCGATGTCTCTACCGATATCCACACATCCAAGGAAGGAACACCGAACACCCGTGTGCTAGCACGCAATGCACAGCTAGGGTTTTGACTCAGACGTGGACTAGGGTTTCCGTGGAGAAGTTAATCTGGCTTAGAGGTTGCATGCCTAGCCCTTCACCCCTCATCCCCTTTATATAGAGTTACCGACTGGGCCTAAAGGCCCATCGAAACTCTATGTCCAGTCGGATCCCTATCCGATTGAGTCGTACCCGAGTCAAACTCGAATGCATGTTCTATCTCGTTAAGTGTGTGACCTTGTAGGCTCAGGTATACTTGGTTTCGACCCGAGAACACTTCTCGATCGACCCGTCAACACGACCCCTAGCAGAACGTATTAACACCATAGTATACGAGAAGATCATATCGGCTGAACCCGTAATGTGTGTACAAATCCCTTTGCCTCATGATACCAATTAAGTTATAGGCAAGATTCGTTTCATCCTATCTATAGCTTAATCATTTATTCAATCTCGTATTGGATTATCCATCTGTTGATTGACTCCTCAATTGACTCGGTATGGCCATGCACTTCATCAAGTGGCCCAGAGATATCTCTCCCATAGAAGAGGCAAATTCTATCTTGATCATTCATATATCGCTACATGTTTCATAGCAAATCCGAAGACTACTTTTATGACTACCCTGTTACGGTGTAGCATTTGGTAGTCCCTAAGTAAGCTATTACACATGTTGAAATCCATGATGATCTCAGGTCTAAGGACTTTACACTAATACTACTTGGGACCAACTAATAACACATTAATTCCTTGTAGTGTCTCAAGGTGAGTTTATCCAACAGAATGTTCTCTAACATGTGTTCACGTTTATTGATTTGGTATATCATGATCTATGAGACATAATCATCAATCAATAAACATGCTGATCTTAAAATCATATTTGCTCTATAAATATGATATATGATCAGGGGTCATTTAGAAATAGATTCATACATAAAGAGTCTCATAAATAAGTAGTATATTGATCAATACAAATTGTCTATTTTATAAAACGAAACAACATTTTATTCATTTATACATAAACATTGATCATGATATCCAACATCCATGTTGCATCTATGGCATATCACTAACACATAGCACATCAGCTATAGCCCTTAGCCACACAACCACAAATCATGCTATATATATAGATTTTATTTTATGTATTATTAATGAGTTTAACGAAGCTTTTTATCGAGTAAAGTGAAGTGTTATTTTTTTAACTCGTTAACAATTATATTAACGAGTCTAGTTCGTTTACTTAACAAGTTCTTACACTCGAGTCGAATTGGGCAGCGTAACAAGGAGGACACGAGTGATCGAGGCAAGCTTTGCACATTATCTATGTGTCATCCTCATGACACGGTTAAGGAGGTTCGATATACTGGCAAGGCAAGCGACTTAGTATTGATTGATTGAAAAATATGTAGTAGAAATAAAATTTAAAAACTATTGTTGATAAAAAATAAGCGTCTAAGATTTGTTCATGTCAAGTTTGAAAGTATAAATTTTATATGAATAAATTTTAGATGTTCATTTATAGATCATACCAGATTTCCAGTACTTTTATCTGATTGATTGATTTCTCATTTCTCAACTCCGTGGGGCCGGGAAGAGGACCCGAATCGAGGGCCCGTTCAATTCCTTGTTCCGTTTTCAACAGTCAGTCCAAACGCCCAGCCTCAAAGCGTCATCGCCATATCATCATATCGTTCGTTGCCTTATATAAAGACGAAGTGCGCAGCGTTCCCCGAAATAGTCGCCTCAGACTGCGGAGAGATGGCGGCCTCCTCCGGCAACGGCAAGCAGGGCGGCGGCGGCGGCCCGGCGGTGGGCATCGATCTCGGGACGACCTACTCGTGCGTGGCGGTGTGGCGGCACGACCGCGGCGAGGTCATCGCCAACGACCAGGGCAACCGCCTCACGCCGTCCTGCGTCGCGTTCTCCGACGACGACGAGAGGTTCGTCGGCGACGCCGCCGTCCACCAGGCCGCCCTCAACCCCTCCAACACCATCTTCGGTCAGAACTACACACGAGCTAGCTGTTTTCTAGCTTGTTTAATCCTCCCTCGCTTTATATATAGTCTACTTCGGTGGTCTCACGAGTGTCAATATAATCAAAGTGGCAACGGAATATAGATTATAGAGTGTCGAATCAAAATTTTTATATATCTTGATTTGTCGAGGTGTTCATGCGAGACATTTTTTCTCTTAGAAGTATAAATTACTAGTATTTCATCGTGTGCACAAGTGGATTTGTCCAACATCTCACAAAATACCGATCATCCTATTCCAAGAACTAGCAGGAACTAGTAGCAAGTTCGTACGGTTGCATGATATACAAGCCTCTTAAATTTATCTTTCTGCCTTTTCATATTTCTGTTAGTATTTTTCTTACTAGTACTTGACTACTTTTTCGTTCTACGAGACTCTTTAGTTCCCAGCATGACTGTTTAATTAGATTGCCTAGGCATTTCTAGTAAATACACACTTCTGCCATGCAAACCTGTCGTTCAAAGCAACAATAAGCAAGTTATTGAATTCTTGCAAGCACCAAGGCCAAACTTGACAATTAATTAGAGCAAATATACCATGTAACCTTCAAATTTCAGGGGAAAAAATGAAACTGGTGGATTAGATTCGTAGCTGCAAGATTAATATTTTTACAGAAATGGTAGGAGTCTCAAATAAAAAATTAATGGAACTAGCTTGGCTATTATGTTTCACCCGATTGGTTAGTACACGACTTAAATTAATTGTTATTATTTCAGAAGTGAAGCGACTGATTGGCCGGCGATTCAGTGATGAATCTGTACAAGAAGACATCAAGCTTTGGCCTTTCAAAGTCGTCGCTGACCGTGACGACCGGCCGACGATCGTGGTGCAGCATGAGGGCAAGGAGAAGCAGTTTGTGCCCGAGGAGATCTCCGCCATGGTGCTCGCCAAGGTGAGGGAGACAGCCGAGGTGTACCTCGGCAAGACGGTCACGGACGCCGTCATCACCGTCCCGGTCTACTTCAACAACGCCCAGCGGCAGGCCACGATCGACGCCGGCGCCATCGCGGGCCTCAACGTGATGCGCATCATCAACGAGCCCACCGCCGCCGCCCTCGCCTACGGTCTCGAGAAGATGCCCGTCAGCAACAAAGAGAGGACGGTGCTCGTGTTCGATCTCGGTGGCCGCACCTTCGACATCTCCCTCCTCAACATCGATCCCGGCGTCGACACCGACATGGGCCTCTTCGAGGTGAAGGCCGCCGCCGGCGACACTCACCTCGGCGGAGCGGATTTCGACAACGAGTTGGTCAAGTACGCCCTGCGAAAGTTCAATCGGAAACACAGGTCGATGGACATCGAAAGCAACCAGAAGGCATTAAGGAGATTGAGGACTGCTTGCGAGAGAGCAAAGAGGATGCTGTCATCCACGGCGCAGACCACCATTGAGGTGGACTCTCTCCATCAAGGCATCGACTTCCGCGTCACCATCACTCGATCCCGGTTCGAGGAGCTGAATAAGGATCTCTTCAGCAAGTGCATGGAGTCTGTGGAGAACTGCCTCCGCGACGCCAAGGTGGACAAGAGCAGCGTTCACGACGTCGTCCTCGTGGGCGGCTCCACCCGCATACCCAAGGTGCAGAAGATGCTGAGTAAGTTCTTCGACGGGAAGGAGCTCTGCCGGAACATCAACCCCGATGAAGCCATCGCGTATGGCTCCGCCATCCAGGCCTCCATTCTGAGCGGAGGCACGGACGATAAGAGGTTGGTAGATATGCTTCTCCGCGACGTCACGCCGCTCTCGCTGGGTATCGATACCAGAGATGATCATACAATGAACATAATGAGCATGGTGATCCCGAGGAACACTGCCATCCCGACCAAGAAGGTGAAAGGCTTCTCTACCTTCTATGACAACCAGATCAACGTGCTCTGTTTGGTGTACGAGGGTGAGAGCGCAAGCACCAAGGACAACAACCTGCTCGGCGAGTTCACGCTGTCTGGCATCCCCCGGCGCCCAAGGGAGTGCCCCAAATCGATGTCACATTCGATATTGATGCCAACGGCGTCTTGAATGTTTCTGCCGAGCACAAGGTCAGCGGGTCGAAGAACAGCATCACAATCACTAACCGCAGCGGCCGGCTGAACAAGGAGGAAATCAAGCACATGGCTCTGGAGGCCGAGAGGCACAAGATAAAGCAGATCAAGCTAACCGAAGCATGATTCTGCAACCTTCCATAATCTAAGATGTCTCATCGGAACCACCATAATCCAAGGAGTACTATCATCGGCATCCTAATGCAATGGGTAGCTAGTAGCTACAGGTATTCGATTATGGGATAGTTGCATTCGATGTTCAATGCTAGTGTGTTGTTATGAAACTTCTGGCTTGGCACATCTATAGCCATAGCCTAGCTTAAGCTTTTATTAGTTGTTTCTGGAACTTGTTTTAATTGGTGATATTACAGTAATCTTCTGCATCTGTTTAATTAGTGTCTTGTATTTGTGGAACATAGGTAGTAGTAGTTTCAGTTTTCCTTCCACAGGCACAGTTGTCTGATGTCAAAATAGCCTATTAAGTGTTTGTTAACTAGTTCTTGTATATCACTAAAAGAAAGGAAATGCTGTTTGCATGACAAAAGAAAACCCATAAAAAAGCCAGAAGTGGAACACGGCTCAATGAGACAATGGCCATAAACACTTTGAACCAAACTGCAGCTTAGTGCAAACACATACTCCCTCCGGTTTCAATATATTGGACAATGATACGGTCTTCAAAATACATATTTAATTATAATTTTCTATTATAATATATATAATAAATAAACATATTTATATTTTTAATATAGTATTTTATAAGACAAATTGTTTCAGTGCCATTAAAATTTTTAAAGTTATTGATAGTCAAAGTTATAAAATATTTAACCAAAGACTTGTCTAAAACGTCAAACCGAAGAGAATAGCATGAACGTGCCTTTTTATCATGAGTAGAAAATCGTAGTGATGTCATACCAATACTCTTTGGCATATAGTTATTTTCTGATTGGACCAATATTTAACCTAAAGGTGATTTTATCATCTTTGAGAAAATATTATAAGTGATCAAATTTTCTAGTGTAAAACTTAGTATCTTCAGATACTAGGTAGGTACTTATTTTTATATAAAATTTAGGTACCTTGATATATTTTCTAAAAGACCATAAAATTTCTCTTACCCTAAACAATCAGGTCGTTGCTCCGTTTCAATTTTGAAGCTTAAGCAAACAGGGATGATCACTATGACATTATCATTCTCATTTAGACCTGGGGAAGAGTTAAGCGATAAGAATTATGCGAGGAAATTGTCTCTGTAACCATACCTAGGAGAAACTAACATCGAAGGATTTGGAATAATCCAAGGAGTTGGGAATAGGTGATGAATTTGGGATTCGAGGTCTTATTGGGTTTTCTGCGGTTAACAAAGGCTGATGGCGGTCCAATGATGCTGGCGATGGAGGAAGCTGTGGGGTGGCAAGGGAGGCCAGTTCCAGTGACTAGGTGAGCTGGCGACCTCGCTCCCCGAGGCTGTGACATCGGCGACAGGGCTGGCAGCGATGAACAGAGGAAAAGGGCGGTGGCGCTTCGGCGAGATTCTAGACGGGTGCGGTGTTCGGAGAGCACCAAGGTCGCGAGGGTAATCTGATGGTGGGTTCATCTCGGGCTGGGGAGGGCGTCAGTGGTGAGCAGCATGCGGCCACGGTGGCAGTCGAAACATACCGTTCATTGCTACCTTGATTGTATTGACACTCGAGAGACGACGAAAGAACATACCAAGGAATATATGTAAAGCGAGAGAGGAAATCGACCACTAGTAAACGACCTCGCGACACTGCCCAATTTAACTCGGCTTGACTCATAAAAAAGTATCAAGGGCTATGACTGACGCGATATATATCATGACTCATAAGGTTGTGCTAAAATGACCGGTTGTAAGTTTACGGCCTTTGTTGCTATGACTGTATAAACAATAGACTTGTATGCGACTCATTAAATAAATGAGCAAAAGTTTAAACTCGACTCTACTCATTACCAAAGTCACATGAAACCATAGGACTCATGCACCCATTCTCATTCCATTGTTTTGACCCATTAAGCAAACAAGCAGAAGTTTAAACTCGACTCTACTCATTAACAAAGTGACACAAAACCATACGACTCATGCACATGTTCCATTACGTGCAATGATCGGATCGCATGTGGCCAACTCTTAACGAAATGGAGTTACCCCATATCACTCCTTAGCACTATAAAACGGGAGAAATATGACTTGTGTAGGTTGGGAAACACACATATTTCCTCCCCTCCTCAAAGCACTAACCGCCAATCCTAAGAAATAGTGTTGGTGAGTCGATCATCCCTTCGGCCCTTCGGCGGTTGGTACCGACCAGATTTGAAAATAGGGGTGTTGAATCCCTAGCGACATAATAAGTATAGACGAAGCAACATAGCGAGCTCTCATGAATCTGGGTGGCGGAGACGTGGGATAGGGTTGAAATGGGACGGGTATTTCCCGACCACCTACCCAACCCGAGGCCATGAGAAGAATATGGGAGAGAAAATAGGATACCCGATACTATCCGAGTTCAAATCTAAATCAGAAAAATGGGTTAGAATAAGGGAAGACTTGTATCTCGTCCGTATATCCCATATTATAAAATATATATGAAAATCTATATAAATTCACCTACAAACATGGTAAAAGATTAATTAATCACTATTTTACGAACTCACATGCAATATTGTATAATTTTGCCATTGATGTATCTCTTTCAATACTTCAATTGCCTCATTATATTTAATTTTTGTGAATCGGTTCTTGAATCCGATTCGAGAAAATAATATGGGATAGGATACGAGATGAGTGATATGTTATCCTTCATTACCTATACCCGACTCGAATTTAAAGAAAATATGGGTTAGGGTAGACCGTACTCGCCCATTTTCATACCTAACGTGGGATACATTGTCGGGCGTGTGGGATGCGGTGGATATGGGCGGCTAGTGGAGGCCAACCGGGCTGCCCGGCACGGCCCAAGACGGCACGCGCAGCGGCACGGCCGTCACGCACGGCCCGTTAGGCACGGCCACCGTGACGGGCCGTGCCGTGCCGCCCGCGTGCTCCGGCCTCGGCCCAAGCACGGCCCACGGGAGGCGGGCCGTGCCCGTCGCCAAGACGGCACGAATTTGGCCCGTGGGCCGTGGCCGAGCCCATGGGCCCATAAGGCACGGCCGAATTTAAAAAATAAAGAAAAATATGAAAAATAGGAAAAAAATGTAAATAAAGGATAAAAAATAAAACAATGATGTATTTGTCACGTTAAAAATATGAAAAATATATTCGTCATCTATTTTTCATATTGAAATTATTAAAATAAATATTGACACTTACTCTATGTTAAAAATAATAGTGATCTTTATTGATGTTTATATCATTATATGATACATGCTGCCTCGTTAAAAACTTTGTCATGTAAAAACTCATAGGGAAAACCGAGAAAACCATGACAAAGAAAAGAGTAACAAGCAAAGATCACAACTACTTTTAACAAAGTTCTATTGGGGTTGGTCCGGATCTAAGTAGAGGTTCTCGAACCGGGCGGGCAATTCTTGGTTCTCAGCAGTGTATTGGGCATGTTGTCTAGCTAGCTCCCGCCTTTAACGCTTAGTAGCATTTCGACGTGGTCGCCGCTCGAGTTGTCCTCCTTTCTTCGACGATTCGACCGCAAAGGCTGAAGGCCGATTCGGAGGATACCGTTGACACGGTACCGTCAACACATCCCGTGCCAATTTTGAAAGCACGGATATGCCATCTTGTGGTCATTCCACCATCCGAGGACGTTGAAATCTTGTGCTTCATGCCCGATGGCGTCGCCGTCCACATAACTTGACAACTCTTCGCAACACCGTGTGAAGTGACGTCTCCACTTCCACCACGAACCGCTCCCCTTGACTTGAAGATGAGCCACCCCAAATTCTACCCCACCGTATCTTCTTCTTACTTGTAGTGGGGATAGGAGGGGGTCTCTGCCGCGAACTCCCGAAACTTTAGTTCGTACTTTCCAAAACTTCATATAGTTTACTCCTAACCTCGCATAAAAAGAACTATAATCTACACCTATAGTATCTCCAATAAGTGATAAAATAGTGGAGAATCCCCTTAATTTACCCCTAGGATCTAATATGAAAGCAAAAGCATACAACATAGGTATATTTTTCTAATATTTTAAATATTTTTGTTTCATGTGAAAGACAAGTTGGGCTAGAATTTCATCATTTTCATATTCTTTTAACAACGTGGCAATCTCGAGAATATTGTGCAAAATTAAATTGGCGCTTGGATAGTAAACTTGGGACAGAGTAAGAGTAGAGTCATAAAAAGTTTCAAGAAATTGGTAATATCTTTGGACAATTGCCCACACGTGCTCACTCGCATTGGCCCACCGTCGTCGTTTCTTGGGCCATTACGTGACTGGGACAAAATCGCTTAGTAATTCACTATAAGGTAACACAACTTTTAACATTAAATAGGTTACATTCCACCGATGCTCAGATCGGTGGCAAACTTACGTGCTTTCTTACCACCGCATGGCAAAACCTCTTCCATGCAAAGAATCCGCGGTTAGAAGCGCTTAACCACGCGATTGCTTGACGAACGGCCAATGTGAACACTTACTCTCTTCATCCCGCCTTAACAATCGATTTATTATATGACAAGCACAACGCCGATGAAGTAGAAAAGACTCGCGCATAAACACAAAATAAAGGTTGCAATATTTCCATAGCCCTAGAATTAGCAGATGCATTGTCTAGTGTAACAAAAAATATTTTATCTCGTAAGATTATATTCATTAATTACCTCCCTAATTCTTTCGGCTATGTTTTCACCTGTGTGACACATCTATTAACCGAGGCCTAGAACTCTTTTTGCAACTCCCAATCATCATTAACAAAATGAACAACTACGCTAAGATAATCCTCCCTAGCTCCACCGCTCCATATATCGAGGTAACACTAACAGAGAAAGTGCATGTACTAAATAGTTCCTTAAGTGCATTACTACCCTTCTCATAAAAATTTTCTAAATCTCGGGTTGTTGTTTGTCTACTAACCGCTTTGAATCTAGGATTATGCGATTGCCGAACGTATTCTTCGAAAGCGGAGACTCCCCAAAGTTCAAGGGTAAATCTTGTCCGGCGATTAACCTGACAAGATTTTCCCGAGCTACCATGGGATCGTACTCCCGCTACGTACCGTACCGTCCGGGTTTAGCATCGCTGTTGTTGCCGCAATTGTATTCCTTGCTTCCTTACACACGCTCCGCATGACGCTTTAGGTGTCCCGTACCACCGTAAGATCGTGCGATAAAGTATTTCTACAAATTCTACATCTAGCTTGTGTTACCTCCTCCCATCCGGGCCTGGCCACTTTCACCTCATCAAAGTGCTGCCACACACCGGAGGTTCTCGATCTTTCGAGCCGGTGTGTGTCGAAACACTTCCGCCGCGGATCCCGAATATCCTTCCGGCCGTCGCCACCGTCCGAGCACGGCTCCTCCTCCAACTTGGTGGAGTTGGAGCCGATCCGAGGCATCGTCAAACCCCGACATGTAATTAGGGTCAAAATCACCCAAAGTGAACGACGGCGATCGATATGGATAGTTCGGATCCATTCTCAATTTTAATCCAAAATAAACAAAATTTAGATATTTATTAAATACACAAACAAAATACAACTAATACATACATATGAATATCACTTACATCTTTCGAACCGGAAGCACTTCACACCTCTGCGATCAAACTAATTAACTACGAAACTAATTTTGATTTTTGACAAAATTTGAGCAAATTTTGTCAAAACCAACAAATTAGAGCACAAGAGAGCACTTGAGACTTGAGAGCACAAAATAAGATGTTTGGGGTGAGGAGAAATGGCTGGGGTGGATGCCCTATTTATAGGACGAAATTTGCAATTTTTTAAAATTTTTTCGGATTTTTTTGATTTTTTTTTGGCCTCCAACGGCTATTTTCAAATTATAGCCGTTATATAGCCGTTGGGACACGTGGCACGACGTGATTCGCCGGTTCAAACCATCCCGCGCGCGCCTCCTCCCTGGCTGCCACGTGTCGCGACGCTATTGGACCGCCGAGCCGTGCCGTGCCGCCCGTGGGCCGTGCCGTGCCGGCGGCGCCAAGACGGAACAAGGCCTGTGCCGTGCCGTGCCGTGCCCACGGCTCGGGCGGCCGGCCCACACGCACGGTCCGTCGTGCCGTGCCGGCACGGCCCATCACGAGCCGGGCCGTGCCGTGCCGGGCCGGTGCACAGTACCGCTGTGCCCGGGCCGGCACGCCTCGGCCCGGCCCGTTTGGCCTGCACTATGGGCGGCACAAGAGGTGGCGTTTCGAGCCAGTGGTCGCAGACTTGTGTGGATGGAGGTGCGGTTGGGGATGAGTATGGCCACGAGGCGACCGAGGATCTGGACTCTAAAAATTGGGGGCCGCGGAGGAGCATGGGAGGCGCCGGTGGTGGTGGGCGAAACGGCGCAGGAGGCATGAGCTCGCGTGGGAGGGAGCCTCGGCTCCACCACCGCGCCTTCTGCCGTTGGCGCCGCCAGCGACTGTGGTGGAGCAGCCAGCTGCACAGCCCCGCAGTCACCGGTCGAGTCGGGGAGGAGCCGCGTGCCACCAGGCCATAGCGAGGGCGGACGACGAGTGGACGTCGGGCCAAGCGAGCGGTGGGGGCACCGGGGCCGGAGTGGCCACCGACGCGGAGGCGGTTGCCTGGCTGTTGCTCGCTTGCTCAGATGCGGTCCACTTCTCGTTGAAATAGTTACTTGTAATAATTAATTTTAAATCATGTAAGCAATCGGGTGAAACATAAATAGCCTAGCTAGTTGCAATAATTTTGTATTTGAGACTCCTACCATTTCTGTAAAAATATTGACTTGCAGTTATGAATATAATTTATCCACCTGTTTATTTTTTCCCTCAAATTTGAAGGCGACATGGTCTATTTGCTCTAATTAATTACCAAGTTTGGCCTTGGTGCTTGCGAAAATTGAATGACTTGCTTAATGCTTTGAACGACAGGTTTGCGTTGCAGAAGTATTTACTACAAGTGCATAGGGAAACTAAATAGTCGTATTGGGAACGAAAAGTCTCGTAGAGTGAAAGATTAGTCGAGTAAAAACAAAGGTAAAGAAACAGTAGAATGATCGCTATTTTGTGAGATGGTTTCCTATAATTGACAAATCCACCTCACGCACTGCTAGGAATATACTCTCCGTATACGAAATAAACATAAAGACATCGATACGATCTTCAAAATATAACTTTGATTTTTTCTTATTATAAAATATATATTATATAATAATATATGTATATTATTACGAAAGTATTTTTTAAGACAAATCTATTGATATAATTTTCACATTTTTAAACTTAACAATTTAAAAATTATTCATCATTTATATTCCTAATGTTTGACTAAAATTTTTCTAAACGACGTTTATTTTTCGTATACGGAGAGACTACTCCCTTCATCCCAATTTAATCATCCTCTAAACAAAAAAACACCAAGACCTGTTGCTCTGTGTCCAACAAAAATTTATTCACACTTTGAATGTTGATGGGATAAACCAATATAAATTAATCTTAATTGGTTCTATGTATGCATGAATGGTATTCCAAGATGCATATTTACTCTTTGTACAAACAAAGATATAACTTGATTAGATGATGATCGTTTTAGAAAAATCTCAAAAATCTTAGATGATGATCAAACTGGGATGGAGGGGTATATAATTTTAACAGAGAGAAAAATATCTCCCATGAATACCTCGGAAAATCAGGATAACCAAACTTTGATTTGACACACTATTCATTGCTAGATTGTATTGACATCCGAGAGACGACGGAAGAACATACGCAAGAATATATGTAAAGCAAGAGAGGAAATTAAGTAGGAAGTGAAATCAACCACTAGGGACCGACCTCGCCATGATGCCCAACTTAAATTGACTTGATTTAACTCATAAACAAAGTCTAGCTTAGCTCGACTCGCTACTGATAAAGTGATCTTTGATCGATCTGTCAAAATTCACAATAGTTCTGGTTTCAATAAAAAACGAGATTAAAAATATTTTTAATCTTGGTTCTAAAAATATTTTTTTTGTCCCGGTTAGTGTTATCAACCGGGACAAAAGATTGTTTTTAGTCCCGGTCCAAAAAATCTGCATGTCATTGTGAGGTCTCATTATTTTTAGTCCCGTTGGTGATACCAACCGGGACTAAAAATTAATATTTATCCCGGTATTTTACATAAACCGGGACAAAAAAATTCATTGTCCCCCGCGCCGCGCGTACGTCCTTATCTTATTCTCCTCCTTTTCTTCTCTCCTTATCCTCTCCCTCTCATATCTATCTCCATCCGGCCACTATCTCTCCCTCTCCATCTCCATCCGCCTCTCTCTCTCCTCCCTCTCCATCTTCCTCTCTCCCCGCCTCTCCTCCCCATCTTCCTCTCTCCGGCCTCTCCTCTCTCCCGGCGACGGCAGCGGCGACGGCCTCGTGGGCGGGCGGCGAGGCCCCACGGGCGGGCGTGTGGCGCGTGGCGGCCCCACGGGCATGCGGCGGGGTTTCGCGGCGGCGGCGGTGTTCCGTGGGCGGGCGACAACAACCCGCGCGGGCAGCGCGTGGCCCCACGCGGACGGTCGGCGGGTGTTAACGCCAAAATTTGGTAAGCCCCGAAGTCCTTATCGGCTAAGGGTTAGCATCGGCTCGAAGCAGAATCGGTTGAGAGTTTTGCGACAGCCGATGAAGGGTCCATATTTTCAGCAGTCGAGTTTTTGTTAGATTCGGTTTGAAAAGATCTTATCCAGAAGAAACCGAGTCCAGGGAGGATACGGCTTGTATCTATTAATTAGGAAGAGGTTGTTAGTTTCCTATTTTATCTGTAGAAAAGTATGTTTTGTAATATGTTAGGATCTTTGTCATCCCACGGGTATAAATATGTAAGCCTGGGGTTCATGTAAATCATCTCTCGATCAATACAACTCGGCGCGTCGCCACCTTTCTTTCTACTTTGTCATCCGGCGGAACTTGGGACCTGACGCGGAGCTGCATCGGCTTCGATCTCCGGCGAAGGGTAAGTCCAAGGTCCCACCGGCTCAGGCAATCATATTGACTACGTCGGCGTCGTCCAAGGCTGCATCAGTACATTCGACCTCTTGGATTGCTTCGATTCGGTTGATATCTTTGCCTGATTATTTATCATATGTTTCTGTTGAATCTAATTTGGCTCTATCGGTTGTCTCTCGTTTTAGGGTTTCTACCGATACCGGTTAAATCGTTATATTAGATTAGATTGAAAATCAGCCAAGGGCTTGATTGTCTAGATATTGCTTTTCTTTTCATACTTAGTGCTGCATCAGTTTGATCTACTAAGTCATGATTAGAACCGTAATCTCTAGTCTGCCTGTTGACTGCCACTAGGGGTTTCATCGGGGTTTCAGCCGGTGAGTTATCTGGATATTGCATCAGCTTACAAGGAATATACACAAGTTGGATCTAGCCAATTGCAGCAGAGGTGTCATTGAATATTCGATCTTTTAGATTTTGTGACATCGGACTTCCAGCCGATATGTGCTTTAACCTTTAAATCAGTATTTATTTCATCATGTGATTGGTTCATAGAAGGAGGCGACGGGCTTGCCTCCTTGTCGATCTTTCCTTCCCTCTCTTCTTCTTCTTCCTACCAACCCATGTATCCTCTTAGCTTTAGTACTGATTCCTTCATGATCTTCTAAATCTTGTTCCTCGTAGTTCTTGCTTCTCCCACCGCACCTATATACTTGTGATTTTATAATAGAATTTGCTGCTACTTGAGTTAGAAGAAATGGGTCTCTAACAAGAATGAAGTCGCCCTCGTCTCCCTACCGCTATAAAACAGGAGAAACAAGACTAGGGATGGCACCCATCGGGTATGTGTGCGGGTACAAAGAAAACTCACCCACGGCTGAACCCATCAATCCGAGCAAAACCCACCCACGAAAAACTCACGGACGCAAATATAGAATAAAATCCAAACCAACGGGTATCCATTGGGTTCTCAACTTCTCATAGGCAGTTGTCAGTTTGTCACATACAAAAAAGCAACAACACATCAAAATATCAAACAATAAATTTAGCTATAACAAAAAACAACATACTTCTCATTATAACGCATCATGCAACACACTTCTCATTCTAACACATCATACAATACATAGAAAATATGATCTCATAAACATGTAATAAATATTTGGGTTCATTACAGGGTATAAATGTATAATAAGCCCTCCAAGCAGTACACAGTAAACATATGTTCTCAAATCTCATAAACATGCAAACAAATCTCACAAACATGCAATAAAAATTTGGGTTCATTACATAATGTAAATGTGTAATAAGCCCTCCCGTTGGTGCTAACCAACCAAGTAGAAATAGGAAAGAAGATTCAAGCAGTTGGAGGCTTGAGGGCGGCGCAGCGCTGGACTAGAGGGTCACAGTGTGGCCTGCAGATGGGCCTGGACAGCGCCGGCTTGGGCCTTAGAGGGGGCGGCATCGGCCTAGAGGGCGCGCTGCGTGGGATATGAGGGTGCCGCCGTGGGATTGGAGGGCGCCGACGCGCCATGGAGATGGGCCTGGAGGGCGGCGTGGCCTGGACGGGGGCGAGAGCGCGTCAACGGCCTGGCGAAGGACACACCACCAACCTAGAGTGGAGAGGCTGAAAGACTCAAGACTAAGAGGTGGAGTTGTGGATGAAGGGCGTACTGGACAGAGACTGAAGTCTGGAGGACGAACGCCTAGCCTAGGGTTTGTTGTGTCCGTTTCAGGCGGGTTGGATGTGGGTTTGGATATGCCCGCTGTTTCGGGTAAACTCACAGATAAAAAATAGAACCCGTATCCACACTCTAAACTTCGATTTCTGAAGATTTTACTATCCATGCACATCGGATATGAAACACGCGGATACCCGTATCCATGGGTAGGATTACCACCCCTAACCAAGACCTCACCTGGTGTGGGTTGACGAACACACATATTTCCTCCACACCTCAAAACCTTCTACCGATCATAAGAAGTAGTGTTGTTAGGGAAACGATGATTCTCATCGGCGGTGCTAAGTTGTTGCGCCTTCAATCCCTGGCGCCCTATAAGCATCAGCGACCAGCAATGCACTTCAGCCCTATAGGAGTAAGAAAGCTAGGGCTATAGCCATATTCCTAGGCCTAAATACCCATTAAAATTACATTTTAAAATTTGAAAAAAAATAGAAGATAAAACATACTTAGGCAGATTAAACTAGATAAAGTTTGGCAAATAAATTTAGTAACACACATTGTTCCGCAACATTGAAATTAGTTCGAACGACAGATGCAAGAAATCCAGCTAGAAATTAAGCAGAGATGTAGAAGATCACTCCAAGATCACCAGGTTCCGAGAAGTCATCCTGCGAATACACATACATGCCAAAGCAAAAGTCACACGACAGCGCTAGTACTAATCATCCATGGATTTGGATATTAAACTAAAACCAAGAAGATTATGGTAGGATTAACTTACTCGAGCGATGATCTTGTTCGCTTGCGCCTCCTGTTGTAGCTCCTGGCCTCCCGCGACATGCGCTCGACCTCCTCCTTCTTCAGGCGGCCGCTGTGGTTGGTGATGGTGATGTTGTTCTTCCTCCCCGTGCCCTTGTCCTCCGCGGACACTTGCAGGACGCCATTGGCGTCGAAATCGAACGTGACGTCGATCTGGGGCACTCCCTTGGGCGCCGGGAGGATGCCGGACAGCACGAACTTGCCGAGCATGTTGTTGTCGTGGGTGGTCGCGCTCTCGCCTTCGAACACCTTGATGGTCACGCTGGTCTGATTGTCGTACAGAGTGGAGTAGCGCTGCACATTCTTGGTCGGGATGAAGGTGTTCCTCGGGATCACGACGCTCATCGTGTGATCGAGATTGACCTCGATTCCTAGCGAGAGGGGCGTGATGTCGCGCAGTATCATCACCCGCTTCTTGTCGTCGGCGTCGGCTTCGCCGTTGAGGACGGAGGCCTGGATGGCGGCGCCGTACGCGACGGCCTCGTCGGGGTTGACGCTGTGGCGAAGCTTCTTCTCCTGGAAGAAGTCGTGGAGCATGCTCTGCACCTTGGGGATGCGTGTGGAGCCGCCCACGAGCACGACGTCGTGCACGCCGCTCTTGTCCATCTTGGCGTCCTCGAGGCACTTCTCCACGGCCTTGACGCACTTGCCGAAGAGCTCCTTGTTGAGCTCCTCGAACCTGGACCGGCTGATCTTGGCGCAGAAGTCGACGCCGTCGTGGAGCGAGTCGACCTCGATGCTGGTCTGCGCCGTGTAGGACAGCAACCTCTTGGCTCTCTCGCACGCCGTCCTCAGCCTCCGGATCGCCTTCTGGTTGCTCCTGATGCCTTCGTCCGTCACGTCGTGCTTCCGGATGAACTCGTTGATGCAGTACTTCACCATCGCGTTGTCGAAGTCGGCGCCACCGAGGTGAGTGTCGCCGGCGACGGCCTTCACCTCGAACTCGAAGCTGTCGTTGTTGTTGTTGCCCGGACGACCATGTTTACGAAGCTGATATAATCTTGAGCATTGACCCATTTTACCCAATGCATATTAGTGCCTGTTTGGATACGGAGATTAATTTTAGTTTGTCACGTATAATGTTTAAATGTTATTTTAAAGTATTAAATATAGACTATTTTACAAAACTCATTTATAATCGGTGGTTAATTCGCGAGACAAATTTAATGAGTCTAATTACGTCATGATTTGACGATATGATGCTACAGTAAAATATTTGTTAATCATGAATTAATTAGACTGAATAGATTCATCTCACGAATTATTCTTCAATTCTATAATTATTTTTATAATTAGTTCATATTTAATCCTTCAAATTGATTTTCAAACATCCGATATGACACAGACAAAAATTTAGTCCCTCCATCCAAACAACCCCTTAGTCCCTCCATCCAAACAACCCCTTATTTTATTCCTGCATTTAATCTTGTTAGGCGTGCATGTAGGAAGACTGAGTTTTAGGGTGTTTTTCAGTTAAGCTTTATCGCTCTTTATTTTCCTTTTCAATAGCTGACCGATTCAGGAGCTAAATCGTGGGATGGCATGGTTGTTATGATCCTGATTTCATGGGCTGTAGAGGTGAATAAATAGAGGAGAAAAACACCAGAAAAGCCGCATAAGTTTTAAGCAGCCCAAATACTCTGTTTTCTCTGTTCCTGTGTTCTCTCTGTCAGTGGCGGGCCCAGGTCCCGACAACCCTGGGCCGCTGCCCGGGCTCCCCGGCCTGTAGCCATTTAGGCCCATTACAAATATAAGAGAATGGTGTGTTGGGCTGGGGCAAAAAAATTGAGAAATTGAGGAGAGGCGACATGGTGGGTTGGGCCAGGAGCGCGCCACTGCTAGGCTCAGAGAAGTGAAGCGACGCGCGTGCGGCTGGGCTCAGAGAAGGCAACACGGCGACGGTTCGGTTTCTAGGCTGGACAGAGCGACGCCGTCTCCCGAGAAGCGGGCGACGCGCGGCAAATACACGCAAACACAACGTGGCGGCGGCTGCACAGATCGAATCAGAGAAGCGAAGCGACGTGCGTGCGGCTGGGCTCAGAGAAGTGATGCGCGCGGCAAATACACGCGACGCCCTGCGGCGGCCGCACAGATCGCCGATTGGAATCCGTCGTGACTTTGCCGTGCGTTCGAGGGGACTCCGCCGTCCAATCTCTTGCGCCGTCTTTTGGTCGGTTGTTCTTGTTCCGGCAATGGCAGCACAGAGAAGACTTAGCCAATCGGGTAATAATTCTATTTTTATTAGTTTTGTTCTTCAATGTTTTTTACCAGAGCCATAGTAAAAAGAAGAGAGGATATATTATGAAGTTACTATACAAACGTGCAAAACTAAATTTATTCTATACGTGAAGAAAAAATCGATAATTTTGAACCAATTCTGTACAGTATTTGGTGCTAGATTTTTTTTCTCCAAATGCAAATCAGATTTGGCCTTGTTTAGAATCTTAATTATGGAATCATAATCTATCATACCAAAAATAAGGAAATGCTCGTGCACCTTATTTGGCAGTACTGACTATTGGTGCATATGTTTTTGAATGATTGAAATATGATTTAGGGATGAGACGTTTTTTGGTTGATACAACAAGTAGGGATGATCACGATGGCAGCCATGGAACTCGAGAAAATTTGGAGGAGCCAAATCAAATACTGCATCATCTGCAGCCTCAACCAATTCAGGAAAATAATGCTGCCGGTGAGTTTGATCCTAATGAAATCATATGTGATCCAGCTCTTAGAAAACCAATATATGAGTATGCTCCTGAAATTCAAGACCAAGTTAGAAGAGCATATATTTTGAAGGGTCCAACACAACCAATTACTCTGATTTTTCCTCGTACACAATATGCGGCTGGTGCTTCAAGAGCCTTTTCACCGTCATGGTATAAGAAGTATAATTGGTTAGAATATAGTGAGTCCAAGGATGCTGGATTTTGCTTTTATTGCTTCCTTTTTAAACAACCAGAAGACCGTAACACTTTGGCTATGATGTTTTCAATAGAACAGGTGGAGAGATTGGAAGCATGCATATAAATCACTTCCGATCATGTCGGTGGCGTAAATAGTGCTCATAACAAATGTGTCAAGAATTGTGATGATTTTAAAATCGAGGCGAGCGTGCCTAATGTGTTATTTAGAGCTAGTCAACGGTCGGAAGAATTGTATCAAATTCGTTTGTCTTCTACTCTTCGTTGTTCAAGATACCTTTTAAAGCAAGGCATGGCTTTTCGTGGGCACGATGAGTCCTCTACCTCTTTAAATAAAGGTAATCTTCTGGAGTTGATAGATTTTCTTAAAGATAATAATAAGGAAGTGAGAAATGCCTATGACCGTGGTGGGTTAAATTGCAAGATGACTTCGCATAAGGTTCAAAAGGATCTTGCAAGATGTTGTGCGTAAGAAATAAAGGAAGTGATTATGGGAGAGATTGGTAATAGAAAATTCTCCATGCTCATTGACGAATCACGTGACATATCAGTTAAAGAGCAAATGGCAGTAGTTTTAAGGTATAGGAAGTCATTAATTTGTACTCTTTTTTATTACCTAATTGTGGTTTAGTATTTAATTTTTTTGTCACTCTATTTTGTAGATATGTCAACTATCAAGGGAATGTTGTTGAAAGATTTTTTGCTCTCATACATGTTACCGATACTACATCCGAAGCCTTGAAGCAAGCATTATTTGATGTTCTTGATAGGCACAAGTTATCAATTACTAGAATAAGAGGACAAGGATTTGATGGAGCTTCTAATATGAGAGGTGAATTTAATGGCCTTCAAAAAAATTCTAGATGAAAACCCATATGCATTCTATGTCCATTGCTTTGCCCATCAATTACAATTGGTTGTTGTTTCTATAGCAAATTGTTGCTCTTCTGTTTATGATTTCTTCGAGTATGTGTCATTAATTGTGAACACAACAAGTGCATCTTGCAAAAGAAGGGATACGTTGATTGAAAGCCATCATAAAACTATTTTGGCTAGGCTTGAAAGTGGTGAGGCATCTACATGAAGGGGCTTGAATCAAGAAAGTATCCTTGCTAGACCCGGGGATACAAGATGGGGTTCACATCACATAACTTTGGTTCGTTTATCCCAAATGTGGGATTCAGTGATAGATGTGCTGCGTATGGTTCATGAAGATGCACGAGTACCAAATCAAGCGGCTGGTTTGATAGAAAAAATGGAGTGTTTTCGGTTTGTGCTCATTTTGAAGCTTATGTTAAAGCTGCTTGGTATTACAAATGAGCTCTCGCATCTGCTACAAAAGAAAGATATTAACATTGTTAATGCTCTTGAGGTTAGTATTTAGTCTTTATATTCAATTTCTCATTTATCTAATTGCTTCTTTCTAATCAAAATATTTCGTTTATTGTATATACAGCTCGTCCATGATGTAAAAACTCGCTTAAACATCATGAGAAAAAGTGGATGGGACACATTATTTGATGAGATAAAACAATTTTGTGAAGTGAAGGGTATTCCGGTTCCAAATATGGCTCAAGAGATACCGATGAGGGGACGTTCTAGGCGTGATGAATTTACTATCACTAATCTTCATTATTTTTGTGCTGAAATTTTTATGTTGTTGTTGTTGACAAAATATGTGTTGAGATGAATCATCGGTTTAGTGAAACGACTACAGAGTTATTGACATGCTCGCTTCTCTTGTCTTGATCCAAAGAACTCTTTCTCCAAGTTTGATGTCAACAAGATTGCTCGACTTACTAAAATTTATGGTGGGGATTTATCTGATCATGATCGTGCAATAACAAGGGAACAACTTGAGACATATATTTCTCATGTGAGAAGACATGTTGCATTTGCTTCTTGTGCGGATATAGCAAGTTTGGCAGCAAAGATGGTTGAAACAGAAAAATATTTGGTTTTCCCATTGGTCTACAAGCTCATTGAACTGGCATTGTTAGTTCCGGTCTCTACGGCAACAGTTGAAAGATACTTCTCAGCGATGAAAATTATCAAGACTAAATTGCGTAATAACATCGTCGATGATTGGTTCAATCACTTGATGATTTGCTATATTGAGCAGGAATTATTCAAATCACTTGATGAAGCTACTATCCTTCGGCGGTTTTAAAATATTAAGACTCGAAAGATGCAATTACCTCATTCTCGTAATCTTCCATAAGGTATGTCTATTAAACAATGATATTAGTATCAAATATCAACAACTTTTTTTATTTACTGATCAACATGTTTAGGACTTTGAGTGATTTTTACCATTAATTGTTATGCTTGTGGTTCGGGTTCGGCGGTTCGCCCAGTGCTTCCATAAAATTCTGGGTCCGCCACTCTCTCTGTTTTCACCAGTTCAGATATCTGCTCACAATCAAAATCGCCGTACAACCAAAGTTTTCGGGGAGCGAGCTGTGAGTGAATTCGTGAGGTTTAGCTGACAGACCAATGTTAAGGAGGGAGACATTCAGGGTGCTGCCGCCGAGATCAAAGATGAGCACCATCCTCCCTGCACCGCCACTTGCCGGCGGCATCTTGTCAAGACTGTAGGCGATGGCGGTGGCGGAGGGCTCGTTGATGATGCGCATCACGTTGAGGCTGGCGATGGCGCCGGTGTCGAGGGTGGCCTCGCGCTGGGCGTTGTTGAAGTAGACGGGGACGGTGATGACGGGGTCCGTGACCGGCTCGCCGAGGTAGGCCATGACCGCCTCCCTCATCTTGGTGAGCACCATGGCGGAGATCTCCTCGGGCACAAACTGCTTCTCCTTGTTAGTGATATGCCCTAGAGGCAACATGAAGATGCTGGATATCATGGTCAATGTTTATGTATTTATGAATAAAGTGTTATTCAGTTCCATGAAATAGATATCTTGTAGTGATCAATAAGTACGTGACTTATTTATGAGACTCTATATGTATGAATCTATTTCTAAATGATCCTC
Source organism: Oryza australiensis (assembly GCA_019925245.2). NCBI lineage: Eukaryota > Viridiplantae > Streptophyta > Magnoliopsida > Poales > Poaceae > Oryza > Oryza australiensis. Next base: position 3,279,871 of record JAIFGZ020000540.1, on the reverse strand, counting down.
GATCATATATCATATTATTGAAACTAATATGATTCTAAGATCGGCATGTTTATTGATTGATTATCATGTCTCATATATCATGGGTATGGAGATACCAAATCAATAAACATGGACACAAGTGCGGAGAACACATTATTGGATAGACCCACCATGAGACACTACAGAATTAATGTGCCATTAGTTGGTCTCGTAGTGTTGGTACAAAGTCCTTAGACCCGAGATCACCATGGATTCCAACATGTGTAGTAGCCTACTTTAGGACTACCAAACGCTATTCCGTAATCGGGAGTTATAAAGTAGTTTTTGGGTTTGCTATAAAACATGGAGTGGGATGTGAGTGATCAAGATGGAATTTGCCCCTCGCTTTGGAGAGATATCTCTGGGCCCTCGAGGTAATGGATTATGGAAATGCATGGCCATGCTATGTTGATTGAGGAGTCAATCAATGATGATAATCCAATACGGTTCGAGTGAATGGTTAAGCTATTGAAGGGATGGCACACATCTTGCCTATAGCTTAATTTGGTATCGTGAGGCAAAGGGATTTGTGTACACATTACAAGTTCGAGCCGATATTATATTCTTGTATACTATGGTGTCAATATATGCCGCTAGGCGCCGCGTGATGTGTCGGCTGAGTTGGACTCGAGCCGACGATCGGCTAAGTTAGACTATAGCCGAAACCGAGTATACCTGAACCTACTGTGGTCGCACGCTTAAGGGGATAAGAATGGCATTCGAGTTGGACTCGACACGGCTCGATCGGATAGGGATCCGATCGGATAGAGTCATATAGGCTTACAACGTATGGGCGACCAACTCGTGAGATTCGGATAGGATCCGATTCAAAATAGAGTCCCGATCGGCCACTAGTCCCATCGGGCCAACTCTATATAAAGGAGAGAGGGGTGGAGAGCTGCGACACATCAATTGCATCGCATTGAACCGAATCCGCAACAGAAGTCGCCGAGATCAATCTCCACGGAAACCCTCCCCACTTTCGAGCCAAACCCTAGCCTTGCATCGCGTGCTAGCACACGGGTGTTCGACGTTCGTCCCCGGACGTGTGGATACCGGTAGAGGCGCCGCTACGTTGCGCGCCGTTGATCGGCTTTGGATCGGCCGCACGGAGCGATCGGCCGTGGTGGAATCGGCTGCGGTGGCGCATCGAGCGAGGCGTGAGAACGCGGCCGGACGACTTGAATCGGCTGTCCCCGGAATCGCCGTCATCGGCCAGCACAGCCCGATCGGATAGCCCCGATTGGCTAATTCCGCCGCATACTTCAATCGGTAACGATCTATCGGCCCTTACTTGTAAGTGTTCCTGGTTTGCGCGGTAGAAAATTATTGTTTTTCGGCTAGCGTAGCCTCCGCGTAACCCTTCGGTGGTATCGAGCTAATCTTGCTTAGTTCGGGTTTTAGACTGGATCTCGGAACAAGTTTTGTACACGGCTTGATTAGATCAATCGGTTTTACGGATCTGTTGTGGAGAGTTAATGGTAATTGCGTTCCTTGATAGTGTATCGGAACGACGTAATGTGATTACGTCGAAGCAATATCCATAGAACTCGGTTTGAGTCGGCTTCGAGATAGCGTTCCGTGATAGTGTATCGGAACGGTATAATGTGATTATGCCGAAGCTATCTCGTAGTCCGATCTTGTTTGCTGCCTCGCGCCTGCGCAAACCATCTCCCTTGATAGTGTATCATGATGGCATAATATGATTATGCCGATATGGTTTCCGTAAGCGATTTCATAGATTGGATCTATGAATTTCGTGTGGTGTTCCGGGCGCCGTGTGCGTACCCCTTATAGGTCGTCTCGATGTCGAATCTCGCGATAGGTAGAAAACGTTTCTACTCTTAACTTGTTTTTGCAGAGAATGCTTTGAGATGGTATGACTCTATTGTATGTATGAGATGTATGAGATGCTTGTGATGCATGTAATATTCTTTCATATGTGCAATCCCCGTAATATTCTTTTATACGTGCAATGCTTGTAATATTCTTTCATGACCTACGAGTCGATGTAATCTTCAATTAGAGCTTCGTAGTAGTAGCTTAGTTTGAAGAAATCAAGCATCATGCACATTGGAAGATGGTGCCGAAGATGGAGATCCTCAGCGCCGACGTGGAGATGAAGATCACCATGTGAAGGGGGCCATACTATTTCATTATATGCTATTCTACTTGCTTTCATATCTGTGATATGTTTGTTTGATAGGATAGTGTCCCTCACAAACTTAAGTGGTAATGATGCCCTTCCAAATGTTGCACCCGTCACCGTTATGCTCGTTAATGGTGGGTTTGCCAAAGCAGAGTGCCATTCTCTATCATAACTCGAGGGAGTATATATCGGACATATACAGCAGAAGCATTTGGTTTACTTCACAAGGCTATCAAACCAAGTTTGGGCCTTGGGGCATAGGTTGGCGCCGGGCATGGAGATGCCACACCAACAACAAGAGTCACATAGAGATGTGATTAGCAAGGTGTTGCTTATCCATGTTACTAATTTTCTAGCAGTGATGCCAAAGCTCACTAGAAAATTAATTAACATGTGGATCTTGACCCAATACGTAACCTAGAGGGAAGGTGTAAAATACGTAATGGGAGTCTTATGTTAAATTGTTTAACAAAAGACATAGCATAAACATTATGCTAAACTTTGCTTTTTCGTTGTAGAATAAATGACGGCTAATACTACCCAAGACCTTTAATTTGCGATCTATTCTCGAAAAGAAAAATTAAATGGAACAAACTTCATGGATTGGTATCACAACTTGAGAATTGTTCTCAAGCAAGAGCGTAAGGAGTACGTTCTTGAAGTACTCTATCCCGAGGATTTGCCAAATAATGCCACCGCAACCGCACGAAGAGCTTACGAGAAGCACACTAATGATGCCCTAGACATAAGTTGTCTCATGCTTGCTACAATGTCCCCCGAGCTTCGAAGCAATATGAGAGCAGCGATGCTCACACTATTATTCGGGACTGCGTGGCATGTTTGAGAACCAAGCTCGGGCCGAGAGGTTCAACACCTCAAAGTCCTTGTTTGCGTGAGCTTGTTGAGGGAATCCCGTCATCCGCATGTGATAAAGATGATTGGCTATATCGAGAGTCCGGAAAACTAGGTTTTCCCCTTAGCCAAGAGTTGGCTACTAATGTGATTCTCCGCCGCTCCCTCCGAGCTTCGAGCCATTCATATTAAACTATCACATGAACAATATGGATAGAACCTTGGCTGAATTGCATGGGATGCTAAAGACAGTGAGGAGAGTATCCGAAAAAATGGTCATCATGTGATGATGATGCAGAAGGCTAAGCGCAAACCACCGTCAAGAAACTTTGCACCAAGAGGAAGCTAACTCCCGATGAGATCGCGAGTGCCTCCAATGCAAAGAAGGGCAAGAAGGGGTCGGCGGGATCGATGTTGTTTGCTTCTATTGCAAGGAGACAAGCCACTGGAAGAGGAACCGCAAGAAGTACATGGAAGATCTAAAAAGAAGCAAAGTACGACTTCGCTCTGTGTATTAATGTTATAGACATTAATTTTGCTACTTCACCTACTCGACTCTTGGGTATTTGATACCGGATCGTAGCTCATATTTGCAAATCGTTGCAGGAATGAGAAGAAGTAGAGGCTTGAGAAGGGGCGAGGTGAACTCGCGCGTCGGCAATGGAGCAAGCGTTGCTACGCTTCGTCGGCACAGCACCACTTCATCTACCTTGAGGATTAGTTTTGGAATTAAATAATTGTTATTGTGTTCCAACACTATGTCAAAACGTTATTTCCGCTTCATGTTTGCAAGCGGAAGGATATGATTTTAGATCAATGAACAATGGTTGTTCAATATATCTCGTAGATATGTTCTATTTTCATGCTCCATTGATGAATGGATTATACGTTTTGAATCTTGAAGCGTCTCCCATCTATAACATTAATACGTAAAGGCAACTCTCTAATGATATAAACCCCACGTTTATCCGGCAATGTCGCTTAGGCCATATAAATAAGAAACACATGAAGAAGCTCCATAAGGATGGATTGCTTCACTCTTTTGATTTTGAATCATTTGAGACATGTGAGTCTTGTTTACTTGGTAAGATGACAAAGGAACCTTTCACGGACATAGTGAGAGAGCAAGTGACTTGTTGGCACTCGTACATACCGATGTATGTGGACCAATGAGCTCAACGGCCGAGGTGGTTATCGCACTTCATTACCTTTACCGATGACTTTAGTAGATATGGTTATATCTACTTAATGAGGCATAAGTCCGAGTCCTTGAAAAGTACAAAGAATTCCAGAATGAAGTACGAATCATTTAAGGAAAACAATCAAGTTTTTACGATCGATCGTGGAGGAGAATACTTGAGCCAAAAGTTTGGTAATCATCCGAAAGATTGTGGAATTGTTCCACGCTGACTCCGCCAGAACTCCACAATGAAATGGGGTGTCCGAACGGAGAAATCGCACCTTGTTGGACATGGTGCGGTCGATGATGAGCCAAAGTGATCTTCCGTTATCCTTCCGGGGATATGCTCTTGAAACAACTGCGCTCACACTAAATAGAGTTCCATCTAAGTCGCTTGAAAAGACACCATATAAGATATGGACAAGGCAACCCCTAGTTTGTCTTTTCTCAAAATTTGGGGATGCGAAACTTATGTAAAACGTTTACGCCGACAAGCTCACACCCAAATCCGACAAGTGCTTCTTTGTGGGATATCCTAAGAAAACTAAGGGATATTACTTTTATAATCGGGAACAAGGTAAAGTGTTTATCGCCCGACACGGTGTTTTCTTGGAGAAATAGTTTCTTTCAAGAAGGGTTAGTGGGAGCAGGGTGCATCTTGAAGAAGTTCAAGAAACACCGAAAATGTCTCAAACGTAACCACAACAGAGGAGCAAAGTGTTGCGCCACCAATTGTAGATACACCAATTACTGAGGTCAAAGATCACGTTGTGCGCCCGATAGGTACACAGTGACGGAACAACGTGATATATTGTTGTTGGACAACGATGAGCCTAAGACCTATGAGGAAGCGATGGTGGGACCCGATTCCAACAAGTGGCTTGGAGCCATGAAATTCTAAATAGAATCCATGTACGACAATCAAGTTGAAACTTGGTTGATCCACTCGATGGTGTCAAAACCATTGAGTGTAAATGGGTTTTTAAGAAAAGGCTGATATGGATGGAAATGTTCACATCTATAAGGCGCGATTGGTGGCGAAAGGTTTTAAATAGATTCAAGGAGTTGATTATGATGAAACCTTCTCGCCCGTCGCAATGCTTAAATCTATTCGGATTATCCTAGCGATTGCTGCATATTTCGATTATGAGATATGGCAGATGGATGTCAAAACGGCTTTCCTAAATGGAAACCTAAGCGAGGATGTATACATGATACAACCTCGGGGTTTTGTCGATCCACAATCGCTGGAAAGATATGCAAGCTACAAAAATTCATTTATGGATTGAAGCAAGCATCTCGGAGTTGGAATATTCGTTTTGATGAAGTAATAAAAGGGTTTGGTTTCATCAAAAACGAAGAAGAGGCCTGTGTTTATAAAAAGGTCGTGGGGAGTGTAATTGTATTTCTAATTTTATATGTGGATGACATATTACCGATTGGAAATGATATCCCTATGCTAGAATCCGTCAAGTCTTTATTGAAAAATAGTTTTTCCATGAAAGACTTAGGAGAGGCAAAGATACATATTGGCATTCGGATCTATAGAGATAGATCCAAGAGGCTAATTGGATTAAGCCAAAGTACATACATTGACAAGGTGTTGAAAAGGTTCAACATGCACGATTCCAAGAAAGGTTTCTTGCCCATGTCACATGGCATTAATCTTAGCAAGAATTAGTGTCCTCGGACACATGATGAGCAGAATAAGATGGGTATGGTTCCATATGCTTCAAGCAATTGGATCCATCATGTATGCCATGCTTTGTACATGCCCGATGTCTCGTACGCTTTGAGTGCTACGAGCAGATACTCCCGATCCAGTGAAGGTCACTGGATCGTAGAAAGAATATCCTTAAGTACTTGAGAAGAACTAAGGATATGTTCCTAGTCTATGGAGGTGAAGAAGAGCTCGTTGTAAGTGGTTACACCGATGCTAGCTTCCAAACGGACAAGGATGATTATAGATCGTAATGGGTTCGTGTTCGCTTGAACGGAGGCGCATCACTGGAATAGTTCCAAGCAGGATACCGTTGCGATTCTACAACGGAGGCCGAGTACATTGCTGCTTAAGCCGCAAAGGAGGCCGTTTGGATCAAGAAATTCATTTCGAGCTTGGTGTGATGACTAGTACGACGGTCCAATGTCTCTCTATTGTGACAATAGTGGAGCCATTGCGCAAGCCAAGGAGCCGAGGTCATATCGAAGTCCAAACACATACTTCGACGATATCATCTCATCTCGCGAGATAGTGGACAGAGGTGATGTCAAGATATGCAAAGTGCACACGGATCTCAACATAGCCGATCCGACAAAACCTCTCCCTCACCAAACATGAGGCGCACACAAGAGCAATGGGTATTAGATACTTACATGATTGACTCTAGTGCAAGTGGAAGATTGTTAGTGATATGCCCTAGAGACAACATGAAGATGTTGGATATCATGGTCAATGTTTATGTATTTATGAATAAAGTGTTATTCAGTTCCATGAAATAGATATCTTGTATTGATCAATAAGTACGTGACTTATTTATGAGACTCTATATGTATGAATCTATTTCTAAATGATCCTCGATCATATATCATATTATTGAAACTAATATGATTCTAAGATCGGCATGTTTATTGATTGATTATCATGTCTCATAGATCATGGGTATGGAGATACCAAATCAATAAACATGGACACAAGTGTTGAAGAACACATTGTTGGATAGACCCACCATGAGACACTACAGAATTAATGTGCCATTAGTTGGTCTCGGTAGTGTTGGTACAAAGTCCTTAGACCTGAGATCACCATGGATTCCAACATGTGTAGTAGCCTACTTTAGGACTACCAAACGCTATTCCGTAATCGGGTAGTTATAAAGTAGTTTTCGGGTTTGCTATGAAACATGGAGTGGGATGTGAGTGATCAAGATGGAATTTGCCCCGCTTTAGAGAGATATCTCTGGGCCCCTCGAGGTAATGGATTATGGAAATGCATGGCCATGCTATGTTGATTGAGGAGTCAATCAACGTACGATAATCCAATACGGTTCGAGTGAATGGTTAAGCTATTGAAGGGATGGCACACATCTTGCCTATAGCTTAATTTGGTATCGTGAGGCAAAGGGATTTGTGTACACATTACAAGTTCGAGCTGATATTATATTCTTGTATACTATGGTGTCAATATATGCCGCTAGGCGCCGTGTTGGATGGTCGGCCGAGTTGGACTCGAGCCGACGATCGGCTAAGTTAGACTATAGCCGAAACCGAGTATACCGAACCTACGGGTCGCACGCTTAAGGGGATAAGAACAGCATTCGAGTTGGACTCGAACGGCTCGATCGGATAGGGATCCGATCGGATAGAGTCATATAGGCTTACGACGTATGGGCGGCCAACTCGTGAGATTCGGATAAGATCCGATTCAAAATAGAGTCCCGATCGGCCACTAGTCCCATCGACCAACTCTATATAAAGGAGGGAGGGGTGGAGAGCTACGACACATCAATTGCATCGCATTGAACCGAATCCGCAACGAAGTCGCCGAGATCGAAACCCTCCCCACTTTCGAGCCAAACCCTAGCCTTGCATCGCGTGCTAGCACACGGGTGTTCGGCGTTCGTCCCCGGACGTGTGGATACCGGTAGAGGCGCCGCTACGTTGCGCGCCGTTGATCGGCTTTGGATCGACCGCACCGAGCGATCGGCGTGGTGGAATCGGCCGCGGTCGGGCGCATCGGAGCGAGGCGTGAGAACGCGGCCGGACGACTTGAATCGGCTGTCCCCGGAATCGGGCATGCATCGGCCAAGACAGCCTCAGATCGGATAGCCCTGATTGGCTAATTCCGCTGCATACTCCAATCGATAACGATCTATCGGCCCTTACTTGCAAGTGTTTTTGGTTTGTGCGGTAGAAAATTTTTGTTTTTTGGCTAGTGTAGCCTCCGCGTAACCCTTCACTCCTTGCCCTCATGCTGCAAGGAGAATAGTAATGGGTTATGATTTATTGAGAATGTTAGTGAAGAAGTTATTAGATTTTAAGATAAATTTTAAATGAGTAAAAGTTGTTATATTTTAGAGTGAGGAATACAAAATATAATTTACATATATGAAAATAGGAGCTCCCCAGATCCGAAGATCCGATCTCACAATTTAAAAAAGTCAATATTTATAACTTTTGATTATTACTCAGATTAATAATATTCATGTTTAGTATCATGCACGTGAGCATCTCACATGCGATTTATATTTAAAAATAGTTTCATATGACGTTAACATTATAACTGTTGATAATAATAAAATAAATTAACGGTGCAAGCCTATTATCAAAAAGAATATGCATGTATTATAATTTTGGAGAGAGAGTATAACAAAATTCAATTGAACTAGCCCATACAAAATTACACGGAAAAATCCCCTAGAAAGAACTGGATGTGTCTACCACAGGAGAGACGCGCGCTGCGGCGAGTTTGGCTGTTCACCGCTCCGCCACCAAATATCGATCATCCAATTCCAAGAAATGGCAATGGCAGGAACTATAATATCATAGGTTCGCACGGTTGCATGGTGCAAGCCTCTTAAATTTCTTTCTGCCTTTTCACATTTCTGCAATTTGTTAGCTTTGTTTAATTTTACAAGACTACCTTTTCATCTTCTATCACACTTAGGGTCTGTTTGATAGGGCTGCTGATTTTGTGATTATCTAATTTTAGATTTTGATTCTCCTAAATCAGATTCTGTCAGTATAATAAAGTAATAATTATAATAATATTTTAGATGATTTTCAGATGATTATTGGAAGAAACTAGTTTCATGTGATTTTGGAAAGAAACTGGTTTTCAGATGATTCTTACTTCCCTATATAAAATTGTTGAATTATTTGAAGTGATTTTTCTCAGAATCAGTTGTAAAATAACCTATTTGGTAAAGATTTTACTGATTCTGTTGAAAATCAGAGAGGAAAATTCCTACCAAACGAAGCCTACATGGTAAGAAAAAATGTAGTGAGTTAATTTGAATAAAGTGTTTCCATGGCCGACTCCCATAATACAAGTATAAGTGGCCAGATGGGTCGGCCTTCCCGTGCCGCCCCGAGCACACACATCCTATAGCGTGGCCTGGCCCGACACAGCATGACGGCGCGTGGACCGTGCCAGCACGGTCCGTTCGGTCGTGTCGTGCTTGGGCTGACGCCGCAGCCCGTGGGCCAGCACAGCTCATGTAACGTGCCGGCTTGGCACGACATGGCCCATGGGCCGGCACGACACGGCGGGGACCGGGGGCCAATCAAGCGCCAGCGGGTGATGGCGTCGTCGCGGAGCTCCCCTCGTGGTGGTGACCGTGATGGTGGTGATGGCGACCGGCCGTGGTGGAGATGCTCCCGAGCATCGGTGGCGTGGTGGTGGTCGACGACATCGTCGTCCCTGCAGGCGGCGTCCTCGACATAAGCGCCATGGGTGTTGTGGCGGCGCTTCATGAGGAAGGGGATACAGACATGGCGAATCTGGCGGTGAAGAACCCTAACCCTCCTCACCCTAAGCCCTCCTCCTCCTCGAGGCCGCCACCGCTGCCATGGTGCCCCGCAAATCGTGGTGTGGCCCGCCGCCTCCTGCCAGGGAGAAGGGGGCAGCGTCCACCTCTATGCACCGTGACCCCGACTCCGTCGGCCGGCGACTCCAGGCGCCATCCCGCTCCTCCTGGCCCTGGCGTGTGCAACCCCGCCGCACAAGGTGCGAAAGTTTTTTCTTGGCTGGAGTATTACACTAATACACAAGGTGCGAAAAAAAAGCAGAAATATGAACATGCATCCGTACATATGAACTATCTAGTTCCTGCTAGTCCTTGGTGTTGTGGGAGGCCGCCATCTGGTAATCGCAATCTGGAAACTCGTTGTGATATTCTGGATGAAAATTTTGGAATCTTCAACTCTGGTTGAATTTCCTTGATTTCTAGGGAACATCGAGGGAAGAATTTGAATGCGTGTAGAACTTGAGAATTTTTTAGTGCGGAATGGATTTGAACTCAAGATTTTTTTCTCGGACCTCGTGATCAATCCGCTCCGTATATGATTCCTCGTGATCAATCCTGCTCCGTATATGATTAATCGTGACTCAAGAATTTCCTTGATCAATCCTGCTCCGAATATGATTATGTTCTATATAAGATTGTTTCCTACATGATTTCCTCCAAACCAAAAAAAGAAAAAGAAAAGTCAATCCGATATGATTTCCTATATATATCGATCTATCGATATGCGCCTTTAAATCAAACCGTATGCCTACATACAGAGATATATATAGAGACGAGAGAGCTCTCCTTCTTCTTCTTCCGTAAGTCCAGCTTGTGAATTGTGATCGATCTAAGTTGCCGTTCGACTTCGACGTGTGCGGTTGCGCCTGCGCCACCTTCGACGACGACGACGCTGCAACCATGGAGGTGGACGGCCGGCTGCTAGAGGTGACGCTGCAGCCACCGGCGATGGACGGCGAGGTGGAGGAGGAGCAGGCGGCGCGGTTCATCACGTCACGGCAATTATGCCTTTTGTGGGTACGTTATGAACCCTAGTTTTGCAACAGCTATCTTTTGATTAATGTCTTCTCCTCTGGAGGCTAGTATATACAGGCATATAAGTTATTCACTGTTTAACGTTTCGGATACTCCTATATTTAGTTAAACTTCATTCAGAGCCAACAATGCATTCCATGCCGTGATGCCCGGGAACTGGCTCCACAATTGATAGCATCTCAAATGTGTAGTTTAATAGTAAGATTAAAAAGATACTAGGTATAGATTTGTCTTGAAAATATTAATATAATATCATTAATGTATTAGATTCAATAAATTTGTTCTAGTGTAAATTAAAACTGATTCTCAATTTTTTTAGTCTAATCTTAAATGTTAAGTATTAATGATCAGACGGAGTATTCATATAGTTATAAAAACAAAGATCTGTGGTTCAACCAAAAAAGGGAACCAACGTTTGGCTAGTTTGGTCTGAATTAAACAAAAGACCGGAGGCATAATTAAACCGGGTAGAAACAGTTAAACCGGACAGTTTTACGTATGTAGAAAGGGGGAAAACAGAGGTGATCCAACCGGTCAATAATTTTTTTTAGAAAAATTGAGATGCGCAATTTGTTAAGCATGTGTTTGGTTCAAACCATTGGTGGGATAGAATGAGACGATGCTACTTTGGGTTTGGTCTAGGAACAGGTGGAATGAAATCATGCTAAAGAAAATTATTTCCTAAGATCCTGATGAGTTATATATAAAAAAAATTGACGGATAAAAACAATCCACCTTCTTTCCGACATATGAAATAAGACCATCATATCTCTCGTGTCAAACACATGGCTACAATCATCCATCCAAACACAGGGTTGAGCCTAATCTGTACATGATAATAACTGTTTTGCATTTCTTTTAATGCACATGTCCATAAACAAGTGCTAACAGTAACACAATACTTTTACTGTGTGCAGGGTGTGCCGTGCGTGTTTTTGTTCAGTTGCATGCTAATATTTGTATTTGCCTTGAAATACACCCATGGAAGTATATGGTTCAGTGCATTCAGTGCGATTCTTATGGCCATACCCATGACTTAGGTCTTCTTCATCATCTACGGCATGATGAACTCGGATGAGGAGCCGCCGTCGCCGCCGGATGTCGAAGTAGGAGAGCAGCTCGTTGATTCGCTCCAGTATAATTCGACGGAAGCACGAGACAAGATGCTCAGGTGCATTCTCAGGGTAAGTGCAAAGATCCATCTGATTATTTCTAAAAGTTGCAATATACATTGGATCAAATAGTGTTATTAGATTTTTATACAATCATATAACTGATTTCATTTGCTTGAATGTTTGCTCTGAATCATAACAATAAAGAAATTTTATGGTCTCTCGAGGTAACTAAAGTTTATCCCAACCAAAAGTTTTGGTAACTCCAGATACCTAGTATCTAGATGTACCAGATTATACGGTATAAAATATGGTACCGTACTATAGGAGTTATGGTATGATAGCTGAGACCCTCAACTATGTATAATAAGATTCGGCTGTGTGAATCATACACGATACATAGACTATGACAATTTATTTATTTTGCTTCAGTACCATGCTAGACGTGGGAGCATACACCCCTAAAAAGAATACGTCTATGTATTGGTGGGAAAAAAAAGGTTATTCAAAGAATTTTCTTCAGTTGAAAAGAAAATTTAAGTTAGCACATTACATAATCGTTCTATTATTATTTTCTGAATTCTCGTTGGTTCCTCACTTCATTCAACTCAACGGAACCTAGCTGAAAGATTTAACCGGTCGATTTCCAGGGACTTATACTCTTGGCGTGGCTGTTTATGATCGATTTTATGAGAATAGATTTAGGCAGAATTCCACTGTATGATATTCCTATCATCATCATCTGTGTCACAATGGTGAGTGGGGGACTTTTGCATGGTCTGCCAGATGATCGAGGGTGTGGGCTCATGAGCAGCAATGCTACTGTATCCATGAAGAGTATTTGAATAAGCATTATACTATTATATTAAGGATTATATGGAATTTTTTGGCGGAGTTATTTTTAAGTGTTTGTCAACTTGATGATGCCTCAAGTGTTACTATCAGTAGTAGAGTAGAGCTAGGCATGTAGATACAAGGAGAGAAGTAGAGAAATTTGTGCATGTGAAAGAAAAATAATAAAGTTATGCTTCTGCCTATGCAAATGCATGTTCCTCTGATCGATTGTATTTGAGAAAATTCAGAAAATACCATCGTACATATACGTGAGCTGCAAAATAAATATGTACATTTTGCTGCCATCTTGTCAACAGCTTGGGTTTGCTTAGAATGCAAATCTACTTGTAAATGCAAATCTACTTGTAAATGCAAATCTACATGTGCTACTCTGCCATCCCCATGCCAAGTGAACCATTCAGGGAACTCAACATATGTGCACTAGATAGCCTGAGGATATGTTTTATTTGCTTCAAACCATGCAATGAGCTTTCTGACGTTGTTGAATGGGTTCTCCAAAACTTGTTAAAGGTTATCATCTTCAGTGAAGGTAATATTGCTTTCAAATGGCAAGTGTACCGGAAGTCGCTCAACAGAAGGATCAATGTGGTGAATTTCAAATTATAGCAAGCGCCATGCTGCCTCATTAGGAGCTATGGACCTGCACTCTAAGTAATCACGTATCTCATTAACTCCTTGATCAGATGATTTAGCAGTTGTGCTTCTATGTTGCAAACCAACCTTGGCAAAATCAGAACCCTTGTTAAAGTACTTGAATATATATTTTTCCATATCACCACGGTTCACTCTTACCACATTTATGTGCATTTGATATCTTATCACCAAATCAACATTATGTGGAACAATATACTGATTATCAATAGCAATGCCATTCTTGTCAATAGCTATCCCATTTTTTGGCCTAGCATATCGAACATGGCCATTTAGCAAGACTGTTGTTTTCTCACAATAATCCATTGGGTAGTTGTTGGAACACTCACAAGAAGCCATGCAAGGACATGATTTCTCGGCTGCACCACATGGACCATGGATCATAAACCGAGATCAGTTTTGTTAACCCTGTTCTAACACAACGGAAAATTTGGATAATAGAGTAAGAACTGAAATGAGTTCCCTCAAGAACAATGCGTGGATGAGAACATCCCTCTCCAGGACTGGACTGAGAATCCTTTCTAGGCCATAATCATTGTTCTCATTCAATCGCAACATGACCGCATTACCATAATCTCATTGAAGTCTGGCCCTCGGATTGTGTTCTTAATGTAAAGTCAACGTGTGTTTGATTCTTCATTTGATGATGAACAATTGACATGTGAGATTATTGCTTTTTGTGTTTTGATCTTTGGAGATTTATTGAAAAAGTGGTTTTGGTTTTCGGACGATGAACAATGTTCGATCGGCTGCCACGCCGGTCCGACCGGGCGTGTTCCCGGTCGACCGTAGGTGTCTGGGCGGTCGAGACCGGCGCTTGCTGTGATGGAACCAGCCGAGGATCCCCGGACTGGTTGCCGATTTCATTTCGGTTTTGGTTTCGGTTTGTTTCCTTATACATACATGGAAGTTTCGTGTTCCTATGCATGTGTCTGGTTGTTTATGCTAAAAATGAATCAAGTTTGGATAGCTTGTGCTCGGATATGGTATTCTTTATTTAATTGTGTGCAGGTATTCTTTACGCCTCGGGAAAATGTTGCCGGTGATCGAGTCGGAGTCAACTTGGAGATAAGGTGACGTCCGAGATGGGGATCATGCGGGATGCTGAAGGGTAGAGATTAGTGCACATGATTGGAAAGTTTCCATATGGCATACAATGGAGATATTGTTGTGTATGGAAAGCGAAATTTCGGTTGTAGGAAAACCGAGGTTGTTACGGTTGGTTTATGTATAGTTTGTTTCTTGTACGGGAAGGTTTCCTAGTGGATTAGGATTTCTTGTATGAGTAGGATTCGTGGCTCTTGGCTGCGGATCTTGGGTATAAATAGTGAGGGAAGGCGTGGCCTTTCGATATCGCTTCTATTGCTTGGAGTTCAAGTTTTTAGGGTTTCGAGTTAGAATTTAGCTTGAGATTTTGTGAGGAGTGCTTTGTTGGCACTTTGTAAACACATAGAGTTTCAATAAAGATCAATCTTCTTGAGAATTCTTTGTGTCTACTTCTTCTTCGGTGTGACGGTGTAATTCTCGGTTCAAACGGATCTGCTAACCGGTCAGACCACAGATACTATAGCGGTCAGACCGCGCCTTCTTTCCGGTTAGACCGCAAGTACATTGGCGGTCAGACCGGCGGGCATCGGCTACATCGACAATCGGCTGAGGCGATCGGCTACGGGCGGTCAGACCGAAGGTTATCAGGTGATCAGACCGGCTGAACAACACGGTCAGACCGGTGTGACACCTACGGTCAGACCGGCTTCAGAAAACCAGAAGTAAAGTTTTATTTCCGCTAAAACTTTGTTTTGGGGGTACTCAACCATTCACCCCCCTCTGGTTGGCTTTTCGTTGGGCATTCGATCCTACAAGTGGTATCAGAGCCACGTTTTTCTGCTTTGGATTTTCTTTGATCTAAAGTTTTTTTTCATCATGTCGGATAAATTGTCAACAAAACCGCATGTTTTTGATGGCACCGATTTTGCGTATTGGTGTAGTAAGATGCAATCTTACATCATGGCTCAAGACTATGATGTGTGGCAAAAGGTTGCACTTCCCTACACCATACCCGATGCCATTAATACTGATGCTTTGAAAACTGAGTTTAATAACAATTGCAAAGCTCGAAACATTTTTTTGAATGGAATTTCGCGTTCTGATTTTGATCGTGTTTCTCATCTTCAAACCGCTAATGAAATTTGAAATGCTTTGAAAAACTTTCATCAAGGAACTACAAACATAAAAGAACTTCGTCGAGATCTTTTTAAAAAGGAATATATAAAATTTGAGATGAAACCTGCTGAAGCTTTGGATGACTATCTTGGTAGGTTTAACAAAATCTTGAGCAATCTTAGATCTGTTGATTCTTCTTATGACACTAATTATCCACAGTCTGAGATTTCTCGCCACTTTTTAAATGGTCTTGATATGTCTGTTTGGGAGATGAAAGTAACTTCTATTCAAGAATCATTAACATGGCAAATTTGACTTTGGATTCGCTTTATACAAAACTCAAAACTCATGAGATGAATATTCTTTCTCGAAAAACGGATTCTAAGTCAAGTGCTTTGATTTCTCCTTCGACTTCTTCGAGATGTTGCCTCTTCGTCATCTCCAAATGCTCTTGCTTTGATTAACGCCATGTCCGATGAACAACTCGAGCAATTCGAGGAGGAGGACTTGGCTCTTGCTGCTAACAAACTTTCCAGAGCTATTAATAGAGTTAGGTTCAGGAAGAAAGGAGGACCAACGTGTTGCTTTGAGTGCGGCGCCTTGGATCACATCCGCTCCAACTGCCCCAAGCTTGGGAGGAGCAAGAAGGAGGACAAGAGCGCCAAAAGACAAAAGATGACAAGCCCAAGGGTAGGCGCTCCAAGGAGATGATCAAGAAAGTCTTGAGTCAAAGTCTATGCCGCTTTTGAGTCACTCAGCGACATAGACTCTGACAGTGAAGAGGAGAAGGGCAAGAACATCTCCGGCGTTTGTCTCATGACGCGTGGAGATGAAGATTCTTCAGATGAAGAAAATGAGGTAAGCTCACTTGAGGATGCAATTCTTGTTTTAAGTGCTAAAAATAAAAAATGTGAGAAAATGTTTAAAAAACAAGAATTTGTAATTGAATCTTTAAATGCTGAAATTGCTAGATTGAAATCTCTTATTCCCAATGATGATAATTGCAAAAATTGTGAGGTTTTAATGCTGAAAATTTCACAGATTAGGGAGGTCAATAATTCTCAAGTTTTGGCTCCTAAATCTTGTTTAACTTGTGATGCTAATGAATTGAAAGTAAAAGATGCTTTAGCTCGTGTTAAGCACATGGAAGAAATAGTTAAACAAGATGAGGTAGCTTCTTGCTCTAGATGTCGCAAAGGCAAAAATGTTTTAATTGATTGTGAAAATTGTGTTAATCTTGGAAAAGAAGTATCTTACTTGAAAAGTTCCTTGCAAAATTTTCTAATGGTAAGAAACAACTTAACATGATTTTGGACAAATCAAAAGTGTGTAGCGACAATAAGGGAATATGTTTTGATGCTCATGATTATTTCACCAAAATCCTCCAAATGTTTTAGGAATAACTGAAAACGGTGAAATCTTGACAAAACCTAACACCATGAAAACAGTTTTCTAGTCTGCTGGAAATTTGCCATCTCTTTCTGTTTATCTAAAAGAAACTAAACCTAATTCTTCAAAACCATCTGTTACTAAAGAAAAGTTTTCTTGCTCTTTTTGTGGTAAAGATGGTCATCTTATTGGTTTTTGTTTCAGATTAGCACGAAAACAGAAAAAGGAAAGAGAAAATAATTTTACAAAATCAAAGTGGCAAAAATCTGGTTTTCCCTCGGGAAGGCCGGTCAGACCGGCACTGGCACCCGGTCAGACCGACGACACAGCCTCGGTCAGACCGGCGATGGCGCCCGACCGTACCCAGCATCTGCAGCGGTCGATCGGCCCCAAAGGAATTTTTTAAAAATTCCAAAACCTGTTTTCTCTCGTCGTTTTGTGCCTATTGGATATACTAGTCGTGTGTCTCAGTACTGGATTCCTAAATTTCTTTTAACTAACCCCAGTACTGAGGCCTCGACATCTCCTGTTTTGTAGGCTTTCGTGGCGAGGAAGGAGAACGTGTGGATCATGGACTCCGGTTGTTCGCGGCACATGAACTGAGATAAGAAGTGGTTCTCCTCCCTCAAGATGGCATCCAAGACAAAATCAATAATCTTTGGGGATGCTTCAACAAGTTCCGTTATCGCTACCGGATCCGTCAATGTAAGTGACAAGTTCGAATTGAAAGAGGTAGCTTTGGTAGAGGATTTAAAATACAATTTACTTTCAGTTTCACAAATTGTTGATGAAAACTTTGAAGTTCATTTCAAGAAAACTGAAAGTAAAATATTTGATTCTTGTGGTGATTCTGTTTTGAACATTTCTCGTTATGGGAGAGTTTTTAAAGCTGATTTTGAAAACCCTGTTTCTCCTGTTGTTACATGTTTAGTTGCTAAATTCAACAAAGATTTGATGTTCTGGCATCATAGACTTGGCCATGTTGGATTTGATCATTTGACTCGTTTAAGTGGTTTGGATCTTGTTCGTGGTTTGCCAAAACTCAAAAAGGATCTTGATTTGGTTTGTGCACCATGTCGTCATGGTAAAATGGTTGCTTCTTCTTACACACCAATTGTTTCGTGATAACGGATGCACCGGGACAACTTTTACACATGGACACCGTTGGTCCAGCTAGAGTGCAATCTGTTGGAGGAAAATGGTATGTGTTAGTTATTGTTGATGATTTTTCTCGATATTCTTGGGTTTTCTTCATGGCAACTAAGGACGAGGCCTTTGGACACTTTCGAAGTCTTTTTCTTCGCTTGAATTGTGAAATTCCCAACTCTTTGAAAACAATTAGAAGTGATAATGGTGGTGAGTTTAAAAATGCCTCTTTTGAACATTTTTGTGTTCAAAAAGGAATTGAACATCAATTTTCTTCTCCACGTGTTTCTCAACAAAATGGTGTTGTCAAAAGAAAAAATCGTTCTTTGGTTGAAATGGCTAGGACAATGCTATATGAATATCACACACCTAAAAAATTTTGGGCCGAAGCTATTAACACTGCTTGCTATGTTTCTAATCATATTTTCTTGCGTTCTAAACTTGGCAAAACTCCTTATGAGCTTCGTTTTGGTCGTCAGCCTAAAGTTTCACATTTGCGTGTTTTTGGTTGCAAGTGCTTCGTGTTAAAATCTGAAAATTTGGATAAGTGTGAATCACGTTCAATTGATGTTTTATTTCTTGGTTACCCCACACACACTCGTGGCTATTGTGTACTTCTTTTAGAGACTAACAAAATTGTCGAGACTGGCGAAGTCACCTTTGATGAGGCTAGTCCCGGTACTAGACCAGATTTTTCGTGACACGCCACGGGATCGGGGGAGTTTGGTCGAATCTTTGAAGACGAAAGCAACGACGACGACGATGAGGTCGACTGCCCTCGGCCACCGGCCAGTGTCGTCGGTCGACCGGCAGAGCTCCCTGCCGTCGGGCCGACCGAGACCCGACCGACCGGCGGGTCGACTTCTTCGGACTCCGTCGATACCAATCAAGAGGATTCTTCGGGGACCACGACCAGTGCTGAACTAGAACGTGAATCAACTTCTGAGATCATTGCACCCTTGCACATTCAGCGACGACATCCGCCGGTACAAATAATAGGTAATTTAAATGAGCGGACAACGAGATCTAAGGTAACTGCGCATGACTCTGTAAATTCTGCTTTTGTTGCTTCTTTTGAACCCAAAGATGTTACTCATGCATTAACTGATGAATCGTGGATTAACACCATGCATGAATAACTTGAAAATTTTGAAAGAAATAATGTTTGGTCTTTAGTTGAACCTCCTTCTAGACATAATATTATTGGAACCAAGTGGGTTTTCAAAAATAAACAAAATGAGGATGGTTTGATTGTTCGCAATAAGGCTAGACTAGTTGCTCAGGGTTATACTCAGGTGGAGGGTTTGGATTTTGATGAAACTTTTGCTCCTGTTGCTAGGATTGAGGCAATTAGGCTTTGCTAGCTTTTGCTGCTTCCAAAGGTTTTAAATTGTTTCAAATGGATGTTAAAAGTGTTTTTTCTAAATGGCTTTATACAAGAAGAAGTTTATGTTAAACAACCACCAGGTTTTGAAAATCCTGATTTTTCCAACCATGTTTTTAAACTTTCAAAAGCTTTATATGGTTTGAAACAAGCACCCAGAGCATGGTATGACAGACATAAAAACTTTTTGCTTGAAAAAGGTTTTCAAATGGGAAAATTAATAAAACACTTTTTGTTCTTAAGCATGGTGAAAATTAATTTTTCGTTCAGATATATGTCGATGATATCATCTTTGGTTGTTCAACTCACTCTTTGGTTGTAGAATTTGCTGAGACTATGCGTAGGGAATTTGAGATGAGTATGATGGGTGAGCTGTCGTACTTCTTGGGATTACAAATCAAGCAAACACCTCAAGGTACGTTTATCCATCAAACAAAGTACACCAAAGATCTTTTGCGCAGGTTCAAGATGGAGAGTTGGAAGCCAATCTCTACACCCATTGGATCTACTGCTGTTCTTGATCCCGATGAAGATGGTGAAGCTGTGGATCAAAAGGAGTATAGAAGCATGATAGGATCTTTGTTGTATCTAACTGCTTCTAGACCAGACATACAATTTGCTGTGTGTTTATGTGCGCGCTTTCAAGCTTCTCCACGTGCTTCTCATCGTCAAGTGGTCAAGCGCATCATGAGGTATTTGAGTCATACACTTGAGTTTGGCATTTGGTATTCAACTTCATCTTCTCTTTGCTTAAGTGGTTATTCAGATGCTGATTTTGCGGGTTATAGAATTGATAGAAAAAGTACTAGTGGAACATGTCATTTTCTTGGAACTTCATTAATTGCATGGTCTTCTAGGAAACAGTCTAGTATAGCTCAATCTACTGCTGAATCTGAATATGTTGCTGCTGTTAGTTGTTGTTCACAGATTCTTTGGCTGATTTCTACTTTAAAAGATTATGGACTTGTTTTTGAAAATGTGCCTCTTTATTGTGATAATACAAGTGCCATTAACATTGCTAAGAATCCTGTTCAACACTCACGCACTAAACACATTGATATTCGTTTTCACTTCTTGCGAGATCATGTTGAGAAGAAAGATGTTGAATTGAAATTTCTGGATACAAAATTGCAACTTGCTGATATTTTTACAAAATCATTGGATTCTTCTCGCTTTGCTTTTCTTTTAGGAGAATTGGGAATCATTCATCCTTTTGGCATGTTTTGAGGGGGAGTTTTTGTGCTCTTTGTTTTATCAAGCTACATGATTAAAATAACTTGAAACAGAGAGCTTTATCCATACATATTGTATTCATGTGCATGCTAGCAATATTGTGAAGGTTTATTTGTCACTAGCATAGCTTATATATATTCTAGTATTTTTATGTGATCTAGATTTTATATTTAAGAGAAATAATGCATGACACTTTAAAGCAATACTTGAATTAAAGAAATATGCAATGTTGATACTAGTACTTGTGTTGGATTTTAAATGCTTATATATATATATTATGTTGCTTTAATATTCCTCAAATTACTTTAAAATTGCTCATTGTGAAAAGAGAATAAACGATTATCTATGAGAGAAAAAATGAATACCGAATCCTTGGAAACAGTCTTGACGACAAGGACGTATTCGATGTGAGCGAAAATAATGAGTACCGAATCCTTGGAAACAGTCTTGACGACAAGGACGTACTCGGAATAAATGAGAGAAAAAAAGAGCAACAAATATGGCTCAAATCAATATGAAAAAGTTTTTCTCTTGAATTATATGTGCAAAAAGGTATATTTGAGAAAGAATAAAGATTGCAATAGATATATATATTTGGGTTTATCTTTCAACCTATGTGCTTGTAAAGATGTTGCATTATAAATCATTGCAATTCATGAATTTTTACTGTGTTATTGCTCTTAATTATAAAATATTTGATTCAATGATTATACTTTCATGTATATTTGCTATCTAATTGATAAATTTATCTTCTTATTATTGCAACACATGACTTGACTTGCTTTATGTATGGTGCTCAGCTCTTAAACATTTATAAACATAATTCCTATGCTTGATGAATTCATTGTCAAAAGGGGGAGAAAATAATGTTGTTTGGGAGAACATTTGTATGGGAGAACAAAAGTGCAAGTTTTTTTGGAGTCAAAGGATTTTCTTTCTTTTGAGTCAAAGGATTTTCTTTCTTTTCAAAAGGAGAGAAATTTTCTTTGATTTGTGAGCTCTTCAATGCTTTTTACCATTTTTGTTTTTAACTTTTCAAACACCAAAATAACTCTTTTATTTTGTTTGCCAATGTGTTCATCAAGGGGAAGATTGTAAAATCAAAGTGTGTTTGATTCTTTATTTAATGATGAACAATTGATGTTTGTGATTTATTGGTTTGAGTGTTTTGATTTTGAAAGAGTTGAATTTTCGGACGATGAAAAGTGTTTCGGCTGGTGCCATTTCTACCTGGCCCGGGCCGGGCGTGTTCGTCGGTCGGCCGGAGGTGTCAGGGCGGTCGACCGGCGGTTACTCTGCGGTCGACCGGTCGAGCGTCCGGCCGGTTTGCTGATTTCGTTTCGGTTTTGGTTTTGGTTTGTTTCCTTATACATACTTGGAAGTTTCATGTTCCTATGCACGTGTCTGGTTGTTTATGCTAACAATGAGTCAAGTTTGGATAGCTTGTGCTCGGATATGGTATTCTTTATTTAATTGTGTGCAGGTATTCTTTACGCCTCGGGAAAGTGTTGAGGGTGATCGAGTTGGAGTCAACTTGGAGATAAGGTGACGTCCGAGATGGGGATCATGCGGGATGCTGAAGGGTAGAGATTAGTGCACATGATTGGGAAGTTTCCATATGGCATACAATGGAGATATTGTTACGTATGGAAAGCGGAATTTTGGTTTTAGGAAGACCGAGATTGTTACGGTTGGTTTATGTATAGTTTGTTTCTTGTACGGGAAGGTTTCCTAGTGTATTAGGGCTTCTTGTATGAGTAGAATTCGTGGCTTTTGGCTGCGGATTTTGGGTATAAATAGTGAGGGGAGGCGTGGCTTCTCCGTATCGCTTCTATTGCTTGGAGTTCAAGTTTTTAGGGTTTCGAGTTAGAGTTTAGCTTGAGTTTTGTGAGGAGTGCTTTGCATGCACTTTGTAAACACAGAGAGTTTCAATAAAGATCAATTTTCTTGATAGTTCTTTGTGTCTACTTCTTCTTCTGTGTGGCGGTGAAATTGTCGGTTCAAGCGGATCTACTAACCGGTCAGACCGCAGATACTACGGCGGTTAGACCGCGCCTTCTTCCCGGTTAGACCGCAAGTACATTGGCGGTCAGACCGGCGAGCATCGGACTTCATCGGGGTCGGCTACATCGACAATCGGCTGAGGCGATCGGCTACGGGCGGTCAGACCGAAGGTCATCAGGCAGTCAGACCGGCTGAACAGCACGGTCAAACCAGCGCGAAACCTGCGGTCAGACCGGCGTCAGAAAACAGAGGTAAAGTTTTATTTCCGCTAAAACTTTGTTTTTGGGGTACTCAACCATTCACCCCCCTCTGGTTGGCTTTTCGTTGGGCATTCGATCCTACAAGTGTTGCCGGTGATCGAGTCGGAGTCAACTTGGAGATAAGGTGATGCCCGAGATGGGGATCATGCGGGATGCTGAAGGGTAGAGATTAGTGCACATGATTGGAAAGTTTCCATATGGCATACAATGGAGATATTGTTGCGTATGGAAAGCGGAATTTCGGTTGTAGGAAAACCGAGATTGTTACTGTTGGTTTATGTATAGTTTGTTTCTTGTACGGGAAGATTTCCTAGTGGATTAGGGTTTCTTGTATGAGTAGGATTCGTGGCTCTTGGCTGCAGATCTTGGGTATAAATAGTGAGGGGAGGCGTGGCCTTTCGGTATCGCTTCTATTGCTTGGAGTTCAAGTTTTTAGGGTTTTGAGTTAGAATTTAGCTTGAGATTTTGTGAGGAGTGCTTTGTTGGCACTTTGTAAACACAGAGAGTTTCAATAAAGATCAATCTTCTTGAGAATTCTTTGTGTCTATTTCTTCTTCGGTGTGGCGGCGTAATTCTCTCTTCAAACGGATCTGCTAACTGGTCAGACCGCAGATACTACAGCGGTCAGACCACGCCTTCTTCCCGGTTAGACCGCAAGTACATTGGCGGTAAGACCGGCGGGCATCGGCTACATCGACAATCGGCTGAGGCGATCGGCTACGGGCGGTCAGACCGAAGGTTATCAGGCGGTCAGACCGGCTGAACAGCACGGTCAGACCGGTGTGACACCTGCGGTCAGACTTGCTTCAGAAAACCAGAGGTAAAGTTTTATTTCCGCTAAAACTTTGTTTTTGGGGTACTCAACCATTCACCTCCTCTGGTTGGCTTTTCGTTGGGCATTCGATCCTACACTTAAAGGGTTTGTAATGAAGCAAGAAACTTGTAAACACTAGTACAGAACCTTCCATCCGTAACGGGCCCAAATATGCCTGGAGCACTTGGACCGTCAGAACGAAGTCATCTCAATCGGGCCGTCATTTGCACCGTTGTAGATGTACTCGTACAGCCCCAATTGCAAATAGCCCGTCAGCGATGAAACTCATCTGTGACGGGCTTAGATGTAAGCCCGATTGAGATAACCTAGGATATCTCAATCGGGCCATAATACCGAGCCCGTCAGAGATGAGGGCCATCGGTGATGGGCTCAAAAATAAGGCCCGATTGAGATGACTTTATAGCCCATCACCGATGACTCATATCGGTGTCGGGCTTTCATTGAAGCCCGTTAGAGATGTCTGTGCCCCGTTACAGATTTTGTTTAACTGGCCCAATTGAGATATAGTTCGGACACACTATAAATGCACCAGCAACCACTGTCTGAATTCATCCCACTGTTTACTTTTTTGGTGGGAGGTTGAAGGAGACGAATTTTTGTTATTTTTTTAAAAAATAGGAATATATTAGAAGTAAGTATAAAGGTTGATTTTTTTTACAATTTAGTAGTATGATAACTAAGTTTTGTTAAATTTTGTAGCGATGGATCGAAATTGGATGAATGCGACAACTTTAAAGCGTCATTGCAAGGAGTATAGAGATGGCGTTTTAAGTTTTATGAACGTCGCGGAGGAGGGTAGGAGAAGAAGAAATAGCAAATACATGTGTTGTCCATGTAGAGATTGCAAGAATAAGATTTTGTTTAGCGGAGAGGAGGTACACTCGCACTTGATACAACGGGGATTTATGAAGGACTACACATGTTGGGTGAAGCATGGAGAGACAGAATCGGATAATGGTGCAGCTGCAGACAGCATCGGTGCCGACAATCATGAAGATGAAGATGAGTGTGACATGTTTATTCCATCTCCATTGGGCGGTGAAATGGTTGGATCCTGATATGCTGCAAGAGATGTTACGTGATGTTGAGGAGCAAGCTCACAACGAGAGAGATTCGATGAATTTTAGCCGTTTGGTCAGTGACTCTGAGACACCTCTATACGCCGGATGCAAGGCAAAGCACACCAAATTATCAGCTACCTTGGACCTAATGAAGCTGAAGGCAAGTAGTGGATGGACAGACAAAAGTTTTACAAAACTTTTGAGAATATTGAAGGCCATGCTTCCTGAAGAGAACACATTGCCTGAAACGACATATGAAGTAAAGTAGGTTCTGTGTCCCCTAGGGTTAGAGGTTCGTAGAATTCACGCTTGTCCAAACGATTGCATATTGTACCACAAGCAATATGCGGACCTAGAAGCTTGTCCTGTGTGTAAGGCTTCTCGATACAAGCGAAAGAAAAGTGCGGGGGAGGGAAAGAAGTCAAAGCGGGGTGGTCCGGCGAAGGTTATATGGTATTTACCCATCATTGATCGCTTCAAGAGAATATTTGCCAACCCGAAGGAAGCAAAATTAGTGCGGTGGCATGCCGAAGAGAGAACAAATGACGGTTTGCTAAGGCACCCAACGGATTCGATTCAAGGAGGAATATTGATCGAATGTACAAAGACTTTGCTGCCCACCCCAGAAACATGAGGATATGTTTGTGTACGGATGGCATGAATCCTTTTGGAGATATTAGCAATTCTCACATCACTTGGCCCGTCCTTATTGCGAACTATAACCTCCCGCCATGGTTGTGCTTCAAAAGGAAATATATTATGTTGTGCTTGTTAATCCAAGGTCCAAAATAACCGGGCAATGATATCGATGTATTCCTAGAGCCTGTTATCGATGATCTTGAGATTCTTTGGAAAGAAGGCGTGTACACTTGGGATGCATATGGTCAGGAGAACTTCAAGCTACGAGTTCTACTGTTCTGCACCATTAATGACTATCCTGCACTGGGCAATCTTTCTGGACAAACCATGAAAGGAAAGAAGGTCTGCTCCGACTGTATGGAACATACACACAACAGGTGGCTGAAGAAATCCAGAAAGATGGTTTACATGGGTCATAGGAGATGGCTCCCGCTACGCCACGCTTTTAGAAGAAAGAAGAAAATTTTCAACGGTAGGAGAGAACTTGGAACTGCTCCCAAGGATCTGTTTGGAGAAGAGGTCCATGACATGGTCAAAGACATAACTAATGAGTTTGGGAAGAAAAGAAAACGTGGCAAGGAAAATGATAAGGCTATGTGGAAGATGAAATCCATATTTTGGCAGCTACCATACTGGAAAGACCTTGAGGTCCGGCATTGCATTGATCTAATGCACGTAGAGAAGAACGTTTGCGACAGTTTGCTTGGGCTGCTGCTTAATATGCCTAGAAAGACAAAGGACGACTTGAATGCTCGCCTAGATCTGCAGGAATTGAACATTCGCAGTGAGCTTCAACCTGTTACGGATGAAAAGACAGGAAGAGTGTACCTCCCACTAGCTTGCCACACATTGTCGAAGAATGAAAAGATCGCAATGCTATCATGCTTGTCTGATATTAAGGTTCCTTCGGGCTATTCAGCAAGGATAAGTAAATACGTTAAATTGGAGGATCTAAAAGTGGTTGGAATGAAGTCTCACGATTGTCACGTGCTGGTCACACAGATCTTACCAGTTGCTATCAGATGTATTCTACCACCCAAAGTGTGTCACACAATCCAACGTCTTTGTGCCTTCTTCAATGCAATCGGCCAGAAGATTATAGACCCCGAAGATCTAGATCAGATGCAGGCTGATATTGTCAATACCATGTCTCACTTGGAGATGTATTTTCCACTATCTTTCTTCGATATCATGGTTCATCTCCCTGTTCATCTAGTGAAGCAAACAAAAATATGTGGCCCAGCTTTTCTAAGGGAGATGTATCCGTTCGAGAGGTATATGGGAGTTCTTAAGTCATACGTTCGAAATAGAGCAAAACCAGAGGGGAGCATCATTGAAGGGTACACGACGGAGGAGGTTCTTGAGTTCGCATCGACTTTATGGCCGAGACCGATTCTATCGGAGTTCTGCGTCTCGCCACGAAGGAAGGTTAGCGAGCCTTGGCACAATAGGCAGAAAAAAATTGTTCCCGATCAAGCTACCTATGCGCAGGCTCATTTCGTTGTGCTACAACATATGGCCGAAGTACCTCCATATTTTTAGGAGCATCTAGCGAAAGTCCGACAGGACAACATGGGTCGATCAGACATGTGGATCAATAGAGAACATACTACTCCCTTCAATGAATGGTTCCAGAATCGTATCGCACGATCGACTGATGACCCAACTGAGATAATACGAAGGTTGGCAAGGGGACCAAGCTGTGATGTTGACACATGGCAAGGGTATGATATCAATGGATACATATTCTACACCGTCACACAAGATAACAATGCACAGTACAGAATAGTGGAGTCCGTATAGATGCATATCAGGATAAAGCTGGATCGAACACATATTATGGCCGCATAGAGCAGATTTGGGAGATGAACTACAGGAGCTTCAAAGTCCCTTTGTTTCGTTGCAGCTGGGTGAATATTCGAACCTGAGTTAAAGTCGACAAGGAAGCATTCACTTTAGTGGATCTGGCCAAGGTTGGATACACGGATGAACCATTCGTCCTAGTCAAGCAGGTCGAGCAGATTTTCTATATAAAAGACCCCGCAAACAAGAAGCTGCACGTTGTTAGGGATGGCAAACGAAGAATTGTTGGGGTTGACAACATCGTCGATGAAGAAGAATACAACCAGAATCTTCATGTGAGACCTCAGGTCGAACTTGACGATGATCCCGAAGACAAAGTGGCATACGTTCGCTCAGACCATTTGGAAGGCATATCCTTGTAAATAGAGTCTTTGTAGTAATATAATTTGTAAATTGATGAATGTGACGAAGTATTTTGTATCAGTGCCTTAATGGTTGCAAAACATACAATGAGTAGTCTCTCTACCTTACACTATAAATACAGGTATTCGTATGGGTTGCATTAGCTATACTTGTTATTTTGTTATGCACTGGTCCTCTCTCTTAAGTGTGATGTTTTCTTGTTTTCCGATTATTCACTTCTCTTGGTTCCTTAAACAGGATATAATTAACTTTGCCAAGTTTAAGCACTTTTTGCTATTGAATAAATCATTAAACAAGCTCTATGATGTGGTATGAATAAATTTTGAACAAGCTCTACTTCATCTGTTAATTATAATATTTTTTAAAAATACAATCCCAACTATAAACTAATTTAATAAGGCATTCGATGCGGATGACACTTATCCGTATCCGGCCTAATGTCATTGCCCGATGCAGATGATAGTCATCCACATCAGGCCTTGTGTTAATGCCCGATGCGGATGACACTCATCCGTATCGGGCTTACTACAAGGGCCCGTCAGAGATGACTCATCCGTATCAGGCTTTAGTAGTACGCCCGTCAGATATGTAGTTGTCGAAACTCGGTTTCGGCAATAGAAATTTGGGGGTGCAGTCAAGTTCGCCAAGCACAATGGGTTAGGTGAAAAACACGGTTTAGACAGGTTCTGGCCCTCTCGTGAGGTAATACCCTACTCCTGTTTCGGGGATTCAATCCGCCGAGTATTTATTGATCTCAAGATCTGTTGCTTTTGCTCCTAAAGCTGATATCTGATTTAGCATATCCCTCAAGAGACACCCCTTACCCCCCTTATATAGTCTTGGGGGATGGGCTTACAAGTCGGAAACCTTATCTTACTCTAAGTCGGTTTCCTCAATCTTACCAAACCATGACTATGAGCCGTTGCCTTATCTAACCGGCAACGTAATACCCAAGTCATAGTCGGTTTACATAATTAGAGGGCGTAACCTATCCCTATCTCCAGTCGGATAAGCTTGCCATGTGGGTATCCAATTGCTATAATCTCCACAGTAGCCCCCGAGTCCTTCGCAGTCGACGAGATAACCTTGCCTTGAACCAAGATAACTCACAGCCAAACAACTCTTTGGCCGAGTGCTTCTGGTGCCGAGTGGTTCCGTCATCTCTCCCTGAAACTCCCGAGTGGCTCCAAAGACTGTGAAGGGCTGAAAAACATCCCAAAAAATTCTCAAAAAATAAATATCTAGGTGCATCTCCTGATGCACCTAATTAGGTGTAGCCCCCGACTATGTGGTTAGTCAAAAACAGACTAAGAATATAGTCAAGAACTATAAAAAATCATTCTCATATAAATGCTTAGCTCAAGCTAAAGCAATCATAAAAATCACATCACTCGGCAAGCTCATGCTTATCCGAGTAGATTTGCCCGAGTCGTCTCGGAACAAATAATTTAATTAGCCCTCATGGGTAAGAAATCAATTCACTCGGCAAGGTCATGCTTATCCGAGTTGATTTGCCTGAGTCATCTCAGAACAAATAGCTCAATCGACCCTCGTGGGTAAAAAACACTTGGCAAGCTCATGCTTATCCGAGTTAACTTGCCCGAGTCATCTTGGAACAAATAATTTAATCGACCCTCATGGGTAAACAAATTTTTCAGTCATCTGAAAAATAAGACAAAAATATTAAATAGCTCATGCCATAATATTGGTCTTAATCTAAAAAGATCTTCACCAAGGTGAAAAAACAGCATTGATATAATCATTTAATCAAATGGTTAGAAACCAAACAGTCCCTGTCGTCAGGACAGCCATGAAAAGCTTAACTGTTTGTCACCTTTCAAATTGCATCGTGCCAACTTCTCATGAAATTGCGCAAACCGCAGTATGAAAGGATTTTAAAAGTATTGGGCTATGTGACACGTGCATATTGCCAAGGCAAATCTGCTTAAGTCCATCCACTTAAGTCCCTAAGGACACATGTCAAGGACAATGTGAAATATAAGAAAGGTAAGGACAATGTGGTTGCTGATGCATTGTCTCGAAAGAATGTGTTGCTGAATCAACTCGAGGTAAAAGTTTTGAGACTTGAAAGTTTGAAAGGTATGTATGACAATGATCCTGAATTTTCAGAACCATACAAAAATTGTAACGATGGAAAAGGTTGGGAAAAATATCACATACATGATGAGTTTTTGTTTCGAGCTAACAAGCTTTGTGTTCCAAATTCCTCGTTAGACTTTTGTTACAGGAATCACATGGAGGAGGATTGACTGGCCATTTTGGACAAAAGAAAACTTACGAACTGCTCGGTGATCATTTCTATTGGCCCAAGATGAGGAGAGACGTCATCGATTTGTGGAGCGATGCATCATCTGTCACAAAGCTAAGTCAAAACTGAACCCTCATGGTTTATACACTCCCTACCTGCTCCTAATATTCCTTGGGAAGACATAAGCATGGATTTTATTTTAGGACTGCCTAGAACTCAAAGGGGAAAAGATTCTATTTTTGTTGTGGTCGATAGATTTTCAAAGATGGCTCATTTCATCCCTTGCAACAAGACCGACGATGCTTCACATGTTGCTAACTTGTTTTTTAGAGAAGTTGTGCGGTTGCATGGAATGCCCAGGACCATTGTGTCTGATCGTGACGTCAAGTTTGTGAGCTATTTTTGGAAAACATTATGGGCAAAAGTTGGGACCAAGCTTTTGTTCTCAACCACTTGTCACCCTCAAACCGATGGGCAAACTGAAGTGGTGAATCGTACATTGTCAACGCTGCTACGGACAATGGTGAAAAAGAACTTGAAGGATTGGGAGGATTGCTTGCCTCATGTGGAGTTTGCTTATAATAGGGCTGTACACTCCACAACTAATTTGTGTCCTTTTGAAATTGTTTATGGATTCAAACCAATTGCTCCGATAGATTTGTTGCCTTTGCCGATGCAGGAAAGAACAAACATGGAAGCCTCTAAGTGTGCTGCATATGTAAAGAAGATACACGAGAAGACCAAGGAAGCAATTGAACTCAAGGCAACACGCAAGGCTGCAAGTGTGAACCAACATCGGAAGAAACTGTTATTTGAACTAGGGGACTTGGTGTGGATTCACTTGCGCAAGGATCGCTTTCCTGATAAGCGCAAATCCAAGTTGATGCCACGAGGAGATGGTCCATTTCGTGTTCTTGCAAAGATCAATGACAATGCATACAAGATAGATCTTCCAGCAAGTTATGGTGGCAGCACCACTTTCAATGTTGCTGATCTCCCACCATTCACAAGTCAAGATATCTCAGAGTCGAGGACGACTCCTTTTCAAGACGGAGAGTGCCGACCACTCAAACCTTTGATAAGCCTACACCGACCACTCCGACCAGCATGCCGACCACTCAAACCTTTGATAAGCCTACACCGACCACTCTGCCGACAACTCACGCCTTTGACGGACCAATTACTCGTAGTCGAGCTAAGAAGCTACAACAAGAGGTGCACGCGCTACTTTGTGAAATTCATTTTAATATTAATGAGAATTATATACTACCTAAGTCGTATATGTTGCTAATGCTTAGGTTCACTAAAGATGATGCCAAGGATGCACCAAGGATGGACTACAGAGAAGAACCGAGCTCGAGCCAATCCAGCAGGACAGAACCGTCAAAAAGAAACTGTCATAACTTTTGATCCACAAAAGCTATGAAGGTCCATGAGGACTTGTTGGAAAGCTTATTGAGTCTAGTTTCCAATGCTTCAAGTGCCAACTAGTTTGGATGCATCGTTTTTCCTGCCGACCAGTTTTAGTGCAGACTGGTCACAGAGTCAACAGTCAGCCTGATGGTCAACTTCGTATAATAAACTGTACCAATCTACAATATGTTGTGGTACATGCTGCACATGGTGTGAAAGCTTAGCAAGTTAAATTTCTAACGCAACAAACCGCATGTCATTTGGAGATTCCTAGATGGAGTTATTGCCAAAACATTGAGGACTGCGCAGAAGTCAAACAGCCACGCGGAAACTCTCCAGGAAGGCATCTCGAGGAGGCCCGTTCACATAGTGCGTGTTATTTTGTTTAATTCGTGTTTCCACCTATCTAGCAGGGCTGTTGCTAGTATAAATATCCCCTAAACTCATTGTAATCACAGACCATTGATAATTGAAATACAGAACCCCTTTTGTTCAGCTGTGTGCTAACAAACCCTAGAGAGTGATCTCTACCCCTTTGCTCTTGTGATTTCCTTCGCGGGATTTACAGAAGCGGCGGCTTCATCCGCTCCCAATTGGTGCTCCTACTCCCTTCGAGGTTTCCTCGATTGATTGTAGGTTGTGTTGGTTGGTTCCTTGAGAGTGTGGTTGGGCGAATCCTCGATTCAGGTTGCCGGTTAAAGACGGTGGTTGGCTTCGAGTTTTATTCGTCAGGTTGCACTAGTTATCGCTGCTTGCAGCAAAGTTATCCAGAGTTTGATCCTACGCCGTGAAGATCGGGACATCATATCGTATCATCTGGTATCGAGCTTCAGTTGCCACGGTAGGATTGTTTACCCTTAGCTACATATATATTCTTGTTCGTCCTATCCACCGAAAAAGCCATAAAAATATTTGCCATAACCCTTTTGTTCAATCTGTAATTCTTGTGAGTTCGGTTAGGTCTCAGTCCATTAGAGTCTTTGTTTTAGTTGCTGATCATATCTCCTTTGTGTGTCCTTTGAGCCTCTTTATATATCTGAAAATTGCTAAAAAAAATCTATAGCCATTATCGTCCTTCGCGTTACCTTTGATCCTATCAAGTTATTGCTA
This sequence comes from Oryza australiensis, assembly GCA_019925245.2. Taxonomy (NCBI): domain Eukaryota; kingdom Viridiplantae; phylum Streptophyta; class Magnoliopsida; order Poales; family Poaceae; genus Oryza; species Oryza australiensis. The sequence continues at coordinate 3,247,362 of JAIFGZ020000540.1, read as the reverse complement.
CTGGTTGTGCTTTGTTTATATCATAAGTGTGCAAGTGTTATAGCTGATCCCTGTGTTTAGTTCTATATAAAAAAGTGTGTCAAAAAAAGGAGAAGAAAGAAAAGTTTAAAAAATAAAAGTTGAGAAAGTTATTGAAAGATCGGTTTGTTTATATGCACGTGCTGAAAGTTTATCACAACCGGTTGTGCAACCCATCCGCTATCCGTGTTTGGTGCAAAACTTTGGTTGGGTTTGATCGCAACACTTGCATCCCAATCATATTCCTTGTTTGCATCAACTCTGAAATTTCTTTGCGCATGTGTTTGATCGATTGACATCATTCCATATCCTTTGGTCAGCACTAGGCGGGGAACTTCTAGTTTGGATTGTTACTTAACTTTACAACAGCAAGGATCAGATTGCATGCCTTGTTTAATTAATCCCCACCAAGCTCCACATACAAGCCATCGTAATCGGTATCTCTGGTCTTGTATTCGCTTAACCATCACTCTTGTTACCACCACACATTTGTTTCTCTCGTAACCGCAGGAATTCATAAGAGCTTTGGTCGGTAAGAGCAAGTGAGGTCGTGAGATTCCACATATATTTCTATTACATATATATTTGTTGCTTTGTTCTCACTAATTTGACAGGAAGATGGATTCCAATGGTGAGATCGATGAATGTGTCACTATGGCACAATTTAATGAACTTCGGCAAAGCATGGAAGAAAAGCAAGATCAATTGACACAAGCTTTCCGGGCCTTATGTATGAGATCGAGGACGTCATCCTCCTCAAGAAGGAGCCAGCAACCATGGTGGAGATGATGAAGGTAGTGATGGAAGGAGAAGGGGTCGGGGGAACCGAAGAGCTGCACATAGCAGAGGAAGTGGACGAGGTCGGCCGAATGATAATAAAGAATCTGAAGATAAGGATGATGATAATCATTCTCAGCGTAGTTTTGGTCGCCGACGTCATAGGAGAGGCAACCCAGAGGAAAGGTTTGGTAAACTAAAATTTACCATGCCAAAATTTGATGGAGGGTCTGAACCTGAAGACTATTTCACATGGGAGTTGAAGGTGGAAAAGATCTTTCGCATGCATAATTATTCAGAGCAGAAGAAGTTGGCAATGGCATCTCTAGAATTTGATGGATATGCTCTTATTTGGTGGGAGCAACTGCTCCAAGATCGAGAAGAAGAAGGGGAACGTCCTGTTGCAAGTTGGCAAGAAATGAAGAGAGAAATGAGACTTCGATTTGTGCCCAAGCACTATCGACGTGATCTCTTTGATAAGCTGCAGAATCTGAGACAAGGAAATTTCTCTGTTGAAGAATATTATAAAGAGATGGAGAAGGCTATGATTCGAGCTAATGTGCATGAAGATGAGGAGCAAACCATTGCACGTTTCATGGCTGGTCTGCATCGCAACATTCAACGTATTGTTGAGTTTCAGCCCTACCGACATTTAATTGATTTGGTACATCAAGCAACCAAAGCTGAACGTCAACTTCAGCAAGATGCTAAGAGCAGCAAATCCCGTCATTTGGCACGAGGAATTATTCTGGAGGAAGCAAATCAATCTCCAAGTTTGCTGCCGCACCTCGTCGACAAAAGTTCAAGCGGAGGTTTGCGTTCCAATATTCAAAATGCTGTTAGTGGGAAGAACACTGCTGGCCCAAGCATGAGTGCTAAACCAGCGGCATCCACCTCCACTTCAGTGGGTTCTACAGCCAAGAGTAGCGGTATCCAATGTTTCAAGTGTGGAGGCCGTGGGCATGTAATTAGAGAGTGCCCAAACAATCGGGTGATTCTTGTGAATGACAATGGAGAATTTGATTCAGCTAGTGAAGAAGAAGTTGAGGAAGAGAATGTTGAGGAAGCACAGGAGGATGAGGAACATACTAGGTGTGATTTTGAGCAAGGTGCTGCTCTTGTGGTGACTCAAATTTTGAGTGTCCAAGTGAAAGAAGCTGAAAATGGACAACGACATAATCTTTTTCAGATCAGAGCAAAAGTGCAAGATAAGGTAGTAAAGGTGATCATTGATGGCGGAAGCTGCCATAATCTTGCTAGTCGTGAGATGGTTGACAAACTTGGTCTAAAGTTGCAGCGACATCCTCATCCCTATCATGTCCAATGGTTGAATGATTCGGGAGATATTAAGATTGGGTATAGAGTAAAAGTACCATTCAAAATTGGCGAATATGTTGACACCGTTGAGTGCGACGTGGCCCCCATGTCTGTGTGCCACTTGCTGCTTGGTAGGCCTTGGCAATATGATCGCTATACTTAGCACTGTGGGAGGACAAATCAATACACCCTTGAGCTAAAAGGGAGGAAGTTTGTTCTCAAACCTATGACACCACAACAAATCATGGCCGAGCACTTACAAAAGAAATCTGAAGTTGTACCCTTGAGTAGAGAAGATGGAGAGCAAAATAAATTGAGTGACATCCACAAATCGGTGAGTGAGTGCCACAAGCCAAATTTGAGAGACAAAAAGAAAGGAGAGGGAGAGCGCTTAGTTATGCTAGCCACAAAATCTGAGATGAGAGAAGTGAGGAACAACCCAGATCAAGTGCACTTTGTACTTGTGTACAAAGACATTTTAATTTCACCTAATGACATCACCTCTCTTCCTAGTGTTGTGTCTCATCTTTTGCAGGACTATGAAGATATTTTTCCAAAGGAGACACCAGCTGGACTACCTCCAATTCGTGGGATTGAGCATCAAATTGATCTCATTCCAGGGGCTGCACTCCCGAACCGACCACCATACCGAAGCAATCCTGAAGAAACAAAGGAGATACAAAGGCAAGTGCAAGAACTTCTTGATAAAGGTTTTGTTCGAGAAAGTTTAAGTCCTTGTGCTGTTCCTGTGATCTTATTACCTAAGAAAGATGGATCGTGGAGAATGTGTGTTGACTGTAGAGCTATAAATAACATCACTGTTCGCTATCGTCATCCTATTCCACGCTTAGATGACATGCTTGATGAATTGAGTGGCTCCACAATATTCACTAAAATTGATTTGAGAAGTGGTTACCATCAAATAAGAATGAAAACTGGAGATGAATGGAAAACTGCGTTTAAAACAAAATTTGGGCTGTATGAATGGTTAGTTATGCCTTTTGGATTGACTAATGCTCCTAGCACTTTTATGAGATTAATGAACCATGTCCGAGAGCTTTCATTGGAAAATTTGTAGTTGTTTACTTTGATGACATCTTGATTTACACAAGTCGTTTGAAGAGCATATGAATCACATTCGTCAAGTTTTGGATGAGCTCCGAAAGGAGAAATTATTTGCTAATCTTGACAAGTGCAGTTTTTGCACATACCATGTGGTGTTCCTTGGCTTTATTGTTTCAGGATAAGGGATAACGGTGGATGAGACCAAGGTAAAAGCTATCAAGGATTGGCCAACTCCTACAAATGTAAGTCAGGTAAGGAGTTTTCATGGCCTTGCTGGTTTCTATAGGAGATTTGTGAGAGATTTTAGTACCATTGCTGCTCCATTAAATGAATTGACAAAGAAAGGGATTGAATTTAAATGGGGAAACTCACAGAAAATGCTTTTCAAGAATTAAAGAAACGATTGACTGAAGCACCATTACTTGTTCTACCGATTTCACTAAAACTTTTGAAGTTGAATGTGATGCTAGTGGGATTGGAATAGGCGGAGTTTTAATGCAGCAAGGAAAACCTGTAGCATATTTTAGTGAGAACAAGGAGAAACTGGGAGGTGCTCAACTAAATTATTCTGTGTATGATAAAGAATTGTATGCTTTGGTGCGTGTACTTGAGACTTGACAGCATTACTTATGGCCGAAAGAATTTATTATTCATTCCGACCATGAAGCTCTGAAGTACTTGAAAGGACAATCAAAACTGAACCGTCGCCATGCCAAATGGGTTGAGTTCATTGAAACGTTTCCATACAATGTGAAATATAAGAAAGGTAAGGACAATGTGGTTGCTGATGCATTGTCTCGAAAGAATGTGTTGCTGAATCAACTCGAGGTAAAAGTTTTGAGACTTGAAAGTTTGAAAGGTATGTATGACAATGATCCTGAATTTTCAGAACCATACAAAATTTGTAACGATGGAAAAGGTTGGGAAAAATATCACATACATGATGGGTTTTTGTTTCGAGCTAACAAGCTTTGTGTTCCAAATTCCTCTGTTAGATTGCTTTTGTTACAGGAATCACATGGAGGAGGATTGACTGGCCATTTTGGACAAAAGAAAACTTACGAACTGCTCGGTGATCATTTCTATTGGCCCAAGATGAGGAGAGACGTCATTAGATTTGTGGAGCGATGCATCATCTGTCACAAAGCTAAGTCAAAACTGAACCCTCATGGTTTATACACTCCCCTACCTGCTCCTAATATTCCTTGGGAAGACATAAGCATGGATTTTGTTTTAGGACTGCCTAGAACTCAAAGGGGAAAAGATTTTATTTTTGTTGTGGTCGATAGATTTTCAAAGATGGCTCATTTCATCCCTTGCAACAAGACCGACGATGCTTCACATGTTGCTAACTTGTTTTTCAGAGAAGTTGTGCGGCTGCATGGAATGCCCAGGACCATTGTGTCTGATCGTGACGTCAAGTTTGTGAGCTATTTTTGGAAAACATTATGGGCAAAACTTGGGACCAAGCTTTTGTTCTCAACCACTTGTCACCCTCAAACCAATGGGCAAACTGAAGTGGTGAATCGTACATTATCAACACTGCTACGGACAATGGTGAAAAAGAACTTGAAGGATTGGGAGGATTGCTTGCCTCATGTGGAGTTTGCTTATAATAGGGCTGTACACTCCACCACTAATTTGTGTCCTTTTGAAATTGTTTATGGGTTCAAACCATTTGCTCCGATAGATTTGTTGCCTTTGCCGATGCAGGAAAGAACAAACATGGAAGCCTCTAAGCGCGCTGCATATGTAAAGAAGATACACGAGAAGACCAAGGAAGCAATTGAACTCAAGGCAACACGCAAGGCTGCAAGTGTGAACCAACATCGGAAGAAAGTGTTATTTGAACCAGGGGACTTGGTGTGGATTCACTTGCGCAAGGATCGCTTTCCTGATAAGCGCAAATCCAAGTTGATGCCACGAGGAGATGGTCCATTTCGTGTTCTTGCAAAGATCAATGACAATGCATACAAGATAGATCTTCCAGCAAGTTATGGTGGCAGCACCACTTTCAATGTTACTGATCTCTCACCATTCACAAGTCAAGATATCTCAGAGTCGAGGACGACTCCTTTTCAAGACAGGGAGGATGATATGCCTACACCGACCACTCCGACCAGCATGCCGACCACTCAAACCTTTGATAAGCCTACACCGACCACTCGCCGACCACTCACACCTTTGATGGACCAATTACTCGTAGTCGAGCTAAGAAGCTACAACAAGAGGTGCACGCGCTACTTTGTGAAATTCATTTTAATATTAATGAGAATTATATACTACCTAAGTCGTATATGTTGCTAATGCTTAGGTTCACCAAAGATGATGCCAAGGATGCACCAAGGATGGACTACGAGAGAAGAACCGAGCTCGAGCCAATCCAGCAGGACAGAACCGTCGAAAAGAAACTGCCATAACTTTTGATCCACAAAAGCTATTAAGGTCCATGAGGACTTGTTGGAAATCTTATTGAGTCTAGTTTTCAATGCTTCAAGTGCCAACCAGTTTGGATGCATCGTTTTTCCTGCCGACCAGTTTTAGTGCAGACTGGTCAGAGAGTCAGCAGTCAGCCTGATGGTCAACTTCGTATAATAAACTGTACCAATATACAATATGTTGTGGTACATGCTGCACATGGTGTGAAAGCTTAGCAAGTTAAATTTCTAACGCAACAAACCGCATGTCATTTGGAGATTCCTAGGTGGAGTTATTGCCAAAACATTGAGGACTGCGCAGAAGTCAAACAGCCACGCGGAAACTCTCCAGAAGGCATCTCGAGGAGGCCCGTTCACATAGTGCGTGTTATTTTGTTTAATTCGTGTTTCCACCTATCTAGCAGGGCTGTTGCTAGTATAAATATCCCCTAAACTCATTGTAATCACAGACCATTGATAATTCAAATACAGAACCCCTTTTGTTCAGCTATGTGCTAACAAACCCTAGAGAGTGATCTCTACCCCTTTGCTCTTGTGATTTCCTTCGCGGGATTTACAGAAGCGGCGGCTTCATCCGCTCCCAATTGGTGCTCCTACTCCCTTTGAGGTTTCCTCGATTGATTGTAGGCTGTGTTGGTTGGTTCCTTGAGAGTGTGGTTGGGCGAATCCTCGATTCAGGTTGCCGGTTAAAGACGGTGGTTGGTTTCGAGTTTTATTCGTCAGGTTGCACTAGTTATCGCTGCTTGCAGCAAAGTTATCCAGAGTTTGATCCTACGCCGTGAAGATCGGGACATCATATCGTATCATCAAGTCTTTTTACGAAGCCTCGAGGTCATCCCCGCCACTTCGTCTTCCCAAAATTTCCTCTTTCTTCTACTGCGGCTTCGGCCTTCCCACCTCTGATGTGAACTTGTAGATATCTAGTTTATTTATGTTAATGCCTTGACCCGAGTCTTCATAGAAAATTTCTTAAGTAATTTTCGTCCGACTGTCACCAAGCCTAAGCTTGATTAGGTCATACAAAAATTCTCAGTCCTTATCTATTGAACTCGAATCAAAACACTAAACAATGATAAACCAAATATAAACAAGTTGTCGAAGAAAACCATGCTTTACTAACACATGTGCAGCCCCCGATTGTCAACTCAAGAAGTCATCTTGCTTGAGGTTGGCAGTCGAGAATAACATGAAGCTTAAGGCAACTTAAGCATAGTATCGTCGAAGATGTTCGATGTTCCAAGAGTTCTCCACCATGGATCCTTCTTCACGCTTTAGTCGATATGCTCCTGGCCGAGTCACCTCAGCAATTATATATGGCCCTTCCCATAGTGGAGATAATTTGTGACGGTCCTTGGTGATCTGGATTTTGCGTAGAACCAAATCACCGACAATGAAAGCTCGCGCCCGAACATTGCGACTATGGTATCGTCCAAGTCCCTGAAGATATCTTGCCGACTGGATCAGGGCTGCTTCTCGGGCTTCTTCCAATCGGGTCAGGTCGTCCACTCGGTCTTGATTGTAGCGCTCGTTGTTGAAGCTGCGGACTCGAAGAGATTCGTACTCCATTTCATTCGGCAACATGGCTTCTGCCCCGTAAACCAGGAAGAAAGGAGTTTGGCCGGTGGCCCGACTGGGCGTAGTCCGTAGAGACCATAGAACCGAGGGCAGCTCTTGAACCCATTTGCCGGCATAAGGATTTAGCCGATCAAACACTCGGGCCTTGATGCCTTGAAGAACCATGCCATTGGCGTGCTCAACCTGTCCATTGCTCTTGGGATGTGCGACCGATGCGTAGCAATTTTGATGCCGAAATCTTCACAGAATTCCTTGAAAACGCCTCCAGTGAATTGAGTCCCATTGTCGGTTATTATTCTGTTTGGGACACCAAACCGGTATACGATGTTGAGGATGAAGTCTCGTGCCTTGTCAGCGGTGATCGTAGCAACTGGCTTAGCCTCGATCCACTTGGAAAACTTGTCAATTGCGACGAACAGATGCGTGAATCCTCCTGGAGCCTTTTTGAAAGGACCGACCATATCCAAGCCCCATACCGCAAACGGCCAATATAATGAAATCGTTTGTAGCTCTTGGGCTGGAACATGGCTCTACCGAGCGAAGAACTGGCAACTTTCACACGTTCGGACCACTTTGTCGGTGTCGGAGACCGCCGTAAGCCAGAAAAAACCTTGTCTGTAGGCTTTGCCTACCAAGGTGCGTGCTGTCGCGTGGCTTCCGCATATACCCGAGTGGATATCTTGGAGTAATTACCGTCCTTCCTCAGGCATGATACATCTCATTAGGACTCCAGAAGGGCTCCTCTTGTATAAATCAGAGTTGACCATGACATAAGCTTGACAACGGCGTCAGACTCGTTTCGCTTCATCCTGGTCTTTCGGTAGCTCTTGCTGAGTTAAAAATTTGATGAGCGGTGTCCTTCAGTCGGCGTCGAGCATGGCGACTTGGTTTGCAGCTTGCTCGTTGAGAATTGGTTTTGTTGCAACGGTCGGCTCATAGAGATGCTCTACGAAAACGTCTGTTGGAGCAGCTTCTCGCTTGGACCCGAACTGTGCCAACTCGTCAGCTGCTTCGTTGTTATGTCTCAAGACATGGATTAGCTCTAGTCCGTCAAACCTGTCTTCAAGTTTGCGAACTTCTTGCTGATAGGCTTCCATGGTGTCGTTTAAACAGGACCAGTCTTTCATCACTTGGTTGACAACCAGCTGAGAATCTCCTTTCACAACCAATCGTCGTATCCCGAGTGAAACAACAAGTCGTAGGCCATGTAGCAGGGCTTCGTACTCGGCGACGTTGTGTGAGGCGGGGAAATGAATGTGAAGAACATATCGCAGCCTTTCTCCAGTCGGGGAGATCAGCACGACTTCCGCTCCCAAGCCCGTGATCCTCTTGGATCCGTCAAAGTGCATGATCCAGTATTGTAGGTCTTCCCTAGGTACGTCTTCTTGTTGCTCGGTCCACTTGGCCAGGAAATCCGCCAGGGCTTGCGACTTTATAGACGTCCTCGCCTTGAAAGTTAAGTCTAGTGGCATCAGTTCCAGGGCCCACTTCGCGATGCGCCCAGTCGCCTCCCGGTTGTGGATGACATCATCGAATGGGAAGCAGGTGTCGACGGTGACCGAGTGTCCCTGAAAGTAGTGCGCCAATTTCCTCGCGGGTATCAGAACACCATATAGCAATTTTTGTACCTGAGGGTAGCGAATTTTGGCTCCTACTAGCACTTCGCTAACGAAGTAGATTGGCCTCTGAATCTTCTGGACTCGTCCTTCTTCTTCGCGCTCGACCACAAGAACCGTTCTGACCACTTGGTGAGTTGCTGAGACGTATAGTAGCAGGGGCTCCTGAGGCTGAGGTGAGGCTAGGACGGGCGGCGTCGTGAGGAATTCTTTAAAATCTTCAAAGGCTTTGTGGGCTTCCGTAGTCCACTGGAAGTCGTCAGTTTTCTTCAGTAGCCTGAAGAAAGGCATGCCTCGTTCGTCGAGTCGAGAGATGAATCGGCTTAGCGCTGCCATGAAGCCAGTGAGCTTATGAACATCTTTCTGGTTACTCGGGGGCTTCATATTTAGGATAGCGTTGATTTTTTCTGGGTTAGCTTCAATACCACGATGGGACACCATGAAGCCGAGCAGTTTGCCTGATGGTACGCCGAACGTGCACTTCTTCGGGTTCAACTTCATTCTGAAGGCCCGAATGTTTGCGAAGGTTTCTTCTAAGTCGGTAATCAGGTCTTCCTTCTACTTGGTCTTGATGACGACATCGTCGACGTAAGCTTTCACGTTCTTGCCGATCTGCGTTTGAAAGCATCTTTGAATCATGCGTTGGTATGTGGCTTCAGCGTTCTTCAGACCGCAGGGCATCATGATGTAGCAGTAAGCTCCAAACGGTGTGATGAACGATGTTTTCAGGCAGTCGGATGAGGACGCGCTTTAGCTTGATGTTCCGAACCACTGGGTCTAGAACCAGGGGATACCGCCCCGGGTGAACCACTCGGTCAGGATGATCCGAGCGGTTAAATGTGATGGCCACCTCTGACCATCGTAGGTATTGCGGGACTTCGGGTTGTGCCGCGTTGACCTCGCGGTCTGTCAGCTTTTGCTTTCTCTTAGACTCATAAGCTTGCGGCCCCCCGAAGATATGGTTGAGCTTGCCCACGGGGTCTTGAAAAGGCTCCGGATTTCCAGTCGGGTTATTCTTCTTGGTCCCCGATGGGCCGGCTTCGTCAGTCAGCTTCTTGTTTAAGCTATGCCGCATATTGCTCAGCGAATTGCTTGTAAATGAAGCAGTCTTTGGCCGCATGCTTGTGATTTGGGTGATGCGTGCACTGGGCGTTCATGATCGCATCGTAGGCCGTGACTCGGGGACGGCGTTGGGAGTTGGACGTCGTGGCAACCAGGTCCTCGGGCCGACGCTTGCGGTCTTTCTGGGCCTGATTGTTGCTGTCGTTATCCTTCTTAGGATGCCGGCTTCCTCCCGAGTGCTTGTCATCCCTTTTGTCAGGCCGATCATGGCACGCCGCCTTGATTGCGTCGTTGGACTTGGCGTAGGAGTTCGCTGTCTCAAACATTTGCTTCACCGTCTTCGGTGGCTTACGCTCAAACTTTTCGATCAACAACTCATCACGGACTCCCTTCTGGAAGGCGGTGATGATGATGTCGTCGGTGATGTTGGGGATCTTGTTGCGTTTTTCCGAGAAGCGTCGGATGTAGTCCTTCAGTGGCTCATCTGGCTTCTGGATGACATTATAGAGGTCGAAGTGGGTCCCAGGCCTTCCAAAGGTGCCCTGAAAGTTGGCGATGAAGTGATCCCGTAACTCACTCCACGAGCTGATCGATCCTCTTGGCAAGCTCGTGAGCCAGTTCCTGGCTGAGTTGGCGAGGGCAACAGGTAAGTAATTGGCCATGGCCTTGTTGTCTCCTCCTGCGGCACGGATGGCAAGGGTGTACACGGTTAGCCACGACTCGGGGTCGGTCTTTCCGTCGTACTTCTCGATTCCTGTCGGCTTAAAACCATTCGGCCAATGCACTCAGCGCAGGTCCTGAGTGAACGCAGGTATTCCATCGTCGTTGCTGTCGGGCGATCCCCTCCGATCGCGGGAGCGCTGATCTCGTTCTTGATAGCGCCGGTCAAGGACTTCCCGCAGATCACTCGGCGGGGTCCTTGGCAGGCTGCTTCGGTAGTCGGAGTTGTTGCTGTGGCAGACCCGATCGTGGACAGGTGGTCGTCCATGCCGCTTCTCGCGGGAGTCGGCCGATTGCTCTTGAGGCTTCCGCGTGGCCTCATGGCGGGGGTTTCTTGACCTAGTGGCCGTCCGATCTTGTTCGGGCCTCCTGTAATCCTTCGACCGCAGCGGCGGAAGTCGGCTTCTGTCGGGCGTTTCTGCCACGGACTCAGTCGGCCTTTGTGCTGAGGTGGAGGGAGAGCAGTTGGCTGTAGCTGCGACGATGGTCTTGATCTTGTCCAGGATTGGTGTCACGTTGGCGGGCGCCGTCTCGACTACGGTGTCGAGGAGGGTGAGGGCGGCAACGACGTTCTGCTGGGGTGTCTGAAAGATGTTGGTGTTGTCGACTCGCGTCTGAAGTATGGCCTCCCGAGCGGACCGTCCAGTCACCCTCATGTCCCGCTTTCTCCTATCGGCTTCCTCCTTGCGCCTCTTCTCATCTTCTGCCAGCTTGCGCTCCTGCTCAAGCCTGGCTTGTTCTTCCTCTACGACCCTGCGGGCCATGGCTGAGTCGGTCTCGGCCACCTCAGCCATGAGAACGTCGAAGCACTTCGGCTCGTAGTCCTTGTCGCAGTCGGAGTCGTTGGCCTCGTCCGAGGGGATGCCGTAGAGATTGTCGAAGCCTGAAGAGTTGAGGTACTCATCGAGTTCCGTGGATGAGCATGACCCGAACGGTTGAAGAATGACTGCAACTTCCCTTGAGCCCGGGTTGCTCGAATCTGGATCATTTCAGTCCGAGTCGTAGCTTGATGACGGGGGTTCCTCCGAGTGGGTCGATCTTGACTCGGGGGAGAGGATTTTGTAGTAGACCTCAACGGCGTTCGGTAATCCAAACGGTGCCGAGAGAATTTCTCCTCCCAAGTGGGTCGATTCCGATGGGGAGGTCAGAAGATGGCTGTAGATCTCAGCGACATTCGGTAGTCCGAACGGCGCCGAGTGGATTCCTCCTTCCAAGTGGGGGGAACCCAACTCGGAAGTCAGAACCTTGTCGTAGCTCTCAGCGTTGTTCGGTAACCCGAACGGCGCCGAGCGGGTTCCTCCTCCCGACTGGTCCGAATCCGAGTCGGGGAAGGAGAGCTTGCTGAATCCTTCGGTGGCAAAGTCGTCGATGCCTGAAGAAGATCCCATCGCGCTTGCTGGTGAGATTGAAGAAGAAAACTTGATGCGCGGTCCCCTACCTGGCGCGCCAACTGTCAAAACTCGATTTTGGCAATAGAAATTTGGGGGTGAAGTCGAGTTCGCCAAGCACAATGGGTTAGGTGGAAAACACAGTTTAGACAGGTTCAGGCCATCTCATGAGGTAATACCCTACTCCTGTTTCAGGGATTCGATCCGCCGAGTATTTATTGATCTCAAGATCTGTTGCTTTTGCTCCTAAAGCTGATATCTGATCTAGCATATCCCTCAAGGGACGCCCCTTACCCCCCTTATATAGTCTTGGGGGACGGGCTTACAAGTCGGAAACCTTATCTTACTCTAAGTCAGTTTCCTCAATCTTACCAAACCATGACTATGAGCCGTTGCCTTATCTAACCGGCAACGTAATACCCAAGTCATAGTCGGTTTACATAATTAGAGGGCGTAACCTATCCCTATCTCCAGTCGGATAAGCTTGCCATGTGGGTATCCGATTGCTATAATCTCCACAGTAGTTGACTAGGGTTACTTAGTCAATCCCTCTCTCAGATCCAGATCCATTCATACCTCCTCTCCTCCACGCCGCCGCCTGCTAGTGCTCTCCTCCACGTTGACCCCGAGCCCGGCCATCTCCTCGCCTCCACGCGCTGCCTCCATGTGATGCTATGTGATACTTTGTGATGCTCATCCGCTGCTAGTATCTTGTAATTTCTGTTCATCTATTGTTGATTTTCTCGTGTGCTTGAACTAGATTTAAGAATGGTTTCTGTGGAAATTTTGGTTGGTTGTGCGCTAGGGTTTCCCTGTTTGGTTGTCATTCTGTGGCTAATATTATGATGAGATGAGATCTTTAGGGTTATATTTAGGGTTTAATCTTTTTGTTATCTTTGAAGCTTTATTTAGGGTTTAATCTGTGGCTTATATTTAGGCTTATATTTAGATGTATGTGTTGTCACTTGTCATATATGCATATATGTCAATCTTTTTATATATGTAAGTGGAATACTTGTTCCTGCACCTCTTCATTTGTGTGGTTTTATGACGGTTGATCCATAATATCCTACGGCTACTACTACTACTCTCTGCCGGCACATCAACTTTAAATTGTTTTCTTTTTTGATTGAAACAGTCAACTTTGTTGATTGAAACTCTAATTTTAAGTTGATTTCAACTTTAGTTTTTGGCTTATCAACTGTAACTATAGCTATCTTTCTATACTGCTATGATGCACAATTTTTTGATGCTGATATGACTATGATATGATGCTTGAATGATACTCTTGGCCCTAACTTGCTGTTCCTTTCCTCACCTTTCTTCTATACACTCCCCTGGATTTCTTCTCTCCTCTTCCTGGCCAATGATGAATGCTCAAGAACAGACCATAAGAACGGACCATCGACACTTGTTCTTTTTTTTGGGCACTACAATTTCTGCCTAGTGATGAATGCTCAACATTCTTTCCTCACCTTTCTTCTCTCCACTCCTCTTTCTCGCCAGTGATGAATGCTCAACATTAATGATAAGAACAGACCAGCTACACTTGTTATTTTGTTTTTGGGAACTACACTTGATATTTTTTGATAAGAACAGACCATCTACACTTGTTAATTTGTTTTTTTGGTTCTACGCATGCTCTTTTTTGCAAAGTTGATCCATTCATAGCCACAGCCACATCCACAACCAAGTTGATCCACACTTGTTCTTTTTTGGAAAAAAAACAGACATGAACTACACTTCATTTTTTAATAAGAACATACCATCTAGACTTGTTCTTTTTTTATCTACACTTGTTCTTTTTTGGGGGGCACTACACTTGTTCTTTTTTTGATAAGAACAGACTATCTACACTTGTTCTTTTTTTGGATCTACACTTGTTCTTTTTTTGGATCTACACTTGCAAATGATTGTAATTGATGCATAATTTCTGAGCAAAACTGAGGCCACATCTAATACTTTCACCTTCCAATAGTTTAGTAATATGTAAAAGTTTAGTAATGTTATTTTTCTTTGATAGAAAATGTTGGCGACTACAAGTGGGACCACAACAAGCCGGGCTCCAAGGTCCCAGAATAAGATCCCTAAGGAAGTGTATAGAATAACGGAGGTGGACGAACATGGATTTCCTACGGCCCCAGAGAAAGCCGTCAAAAAATTCGCAACAATCTGCGGAATCGTAGGGAGGCGAAACTTCACAATTCTGGCGGACCACATCGATCGGGTCCCACAGGAAGAAAAAGATGAGGCCTGGAGAAAGTTCAAGGAGAGCTTTGAGTACCCAGAAGAGGCCGAGGAAAGACTGAAGCGGCGGGCTATGCGCAAGATGGGCAACTGGTGGAAAAATTTCAAGACCACGCTCGTCACCGACTACGTCCTCAATCCATCCTAGCCAGAACCATTTAGGAAGTACCCATTCATCACCTAGGCCGTGTCGGACGAGTTCCATGCCGCCAAATCAACCCCTGAGTCTCGGGCAAAAAGCGAGGCCTATAGGGCGTTGCAGGCAAAAAACCTTCACCCTCACCGGTTTGGCACAGGAGGATACGTCGGGAAGCAGCAGGAATGGCAGAGGGAGGATCAAGTTGCCGTGGAATCTAACACCCCGCCAATTCTTGGTGATATCCCGACTACCCAAGCAAGGAACTGGGCAAGGGCAAGGGCGAAGAAGAATAGTGATGGAACACTGACGTTCCCAAACCCCGAAGATCAAGCGGTGTATGATAAACTTGTAAGTTTAACACATAAAACATCTTTCAATAGATTGTATCGTCCTCTACATTTAATTAATCCTAACTGTACGGCAGGTCCAGCTGACTGCTGAGAGACATTCCTCCTCCGAGGTCTGCTCACAAAGGCGCGAGGATGACATCCTCACAAAAGCCTTAGGAAATGAAGAACACCGTGGACGGACAAGGGGCATTGGCTCTGCTGTCCCATGGAAGTATGGGTTTCCCCAATTTGCTTGGCAGTACAAGAAGCACAAGGTATCAAAGAATGAGAAACAAGCACGCCTTAAGGAGCAACTTCGGGAGGAGCTTAGAGTCGAGCTCGCCGAAGAATTCAATGAGAAACTGGCACGATTAGAGGCTCGGGTGGAGACATATGAGAAGTTGATCGCCGAAGCTCCGGCCGTTGCAGCTCCCAGAGTAGAAGTGAGCCTCACGCAAAGGCGTAGCAGCTGCGCATCAACTAAGGCGGGAGCAGAACAAGCACCAATCCCCGCCACGGTGGACCACATAATGGTAACAAAATTCAACAAATGTATATTTTGTATTAGCACCAAAGTACACCCTAGTAGTAATGACACGTACGATTCTATTGCAGGAACCCACATCCTACACTCAAGTCGTTAGGGTGACCCAATCATTTTCAATTCCGGCTGTAGAGGGTCTTGCATTCAAGCCTACCCCCGAAACCCGGGTTCATGGGGCACAGCTGCTAGCTGGACACGCAAAAGTCCAAGTGGACTTAGTGAAGCCCGATTGGGTGGGCTTCACTCTCCAGCACCCACCGAACGATGAGGTTCTGACCCTTGGAGCTGCACGTGGGACCTTTATCCAATGGCCCAAGGAGAACATTCAGATCAATGTAACTCCTAGGCCAGCACCAAGTTCTCGTCCGGTACCGTCGCATGCACATACTGATATTGTAGTTGCCCCTCGAGCCAGAGAACTTGAACTTGTAGTTGCCTTTTAAGCCAGAGAACTTGTAGTTGCCCCTCACGCCGTTGAAGAAGATCTCCAATTACAATATGATACAGATTTTGGGGACGACGGTATGGAGGTGGACAGCAGGCCGCACCAACCCCCTCCTGCCAAAAAGTTGAAGAAGGCGAGATCTTCTCCACCCGACATCGGCAGAAAGGGGAGAGGAGTAGGCAAGGTGCAAGGGGCCAAGAAAAAGCTTGATCTTGGCAAGGCGTCATCAGCTCCGAATACTTTCACATTAGGCATGCCATTGGTCGGAGACGACACCTTATCAAGGATGGGGCCTGCATGCAAGGATTGCACGGTACTACATGGAAAGGACCAACACAAAGAGGAAGCATAGAGAGACCTCCATGTTGGGCTACCACGATAGTCAACCATTCCTCGGCCCTGCTAGCTTCATCGCCATAGACTTCCAAGATCTATGGGACCTCTACAGGGTGCGAGCGGTCGACACCAACCTCCTTAAGTGCTACTCTTTGTAAGTATTTGTGGGTACGAGATATGATAATAACTGTCCATATCTGACGCTAACCTGGACTCTGGTCTTGCTTGTAGGTTTACCTGGAAGCAGGTCCAAAAAAATCACCCTTTGTTGCCTTTCTCGATCCATCTATCGTCAACGAGACAAATATGCAAAACGATCGAGCTGGCATGGTGGAATATATCAAGGACTGCTTGTATGCCCATCAAGACAAGGACTTCCTTATGTGTGCCTACAATCAACAGTAAGCGTGTACCCTACTTAGATTCAAATGCGCGACTCGTATAGCTCTAGTATTTACCTTGCAATTTAATAATGTCGCAGGGATCATTGGATTCTTCCGGTAATAACACTGAAGTGGAGTTTGGTACACTACCTTAACTCCAATATCAAGCCAAAAATATACAACTGGACGACAACTTTCCAAGTATGTGGACTAACTTGGCGCCTCACATGCAGGTTAAACTATCAAACATTCCAGATAACAACTTCGATATCATTAGAGAGGAGATATCACAATTCATACTAGATGATATATTGTCTCCGAAAGGAATGTTTTAAAGTAAGGTCCTGGTAGCTCGATCGACTCTGAATGGTAGAACATTTGCAATGACAGTGTGACAAACATTTGATTTTTGTAAATATTCTTTGTAATACAATTCTGCACGTTGTTTCTGTATATACTTGCTTTTCTTTGTAATACATTTTTGCAGGTTTTGATGCATCTGTAACTAAATTATTTCGCTCGATGATGAACTGGAGCCGTTCAGACATGTTGCAAATTGCAACATCCAAAACACGGTTCAAATTATTTAGGTGTGTTGTAGGCTGGGTGGCTACCAAAGATGTCCGCATCAAACCTTGTGTCACAGGGCACAGACATCTTCTGGTAGCCACCCAACCTACCACAACACCTCATACTATTACATATATAGGCTAGTTGTTCTGAGAGTAAAAAGTAAAGACCATTTTGGAACTACACTTGTTCTTTTTTTGGAACTATACTTGTTCCTTTTTGGAACAAAACAGACCATTAATTTTTTTGGTTCTATACATGTTCTATTTTGCAAGAAAAAACAGCCATCTATACTTGTCTTTTTTTTCTGTTTTGGGAGTTAGTACACTTATTATTTTGCTATGGTGTGGCTATGAAATATATATGTGATGAATATATACGTAACTAAATTATTTCGTTCGATGATGAACTGGAGCCGTTCAGACATGTTGCAAATTGCAACATCCAAAACACAGTTTGAATTATTTAGGTGTGTTGTAGGCTGGGTGGCTACCGAAAATCTCCGCATCAAACCTTGTGTCACAGGACACAACAGAGATTTTTTGGTAGCCACCTAACCTACCACAACGCCTCATACTATTACATATATAGTCTAGTTGTTCTGAGAGTAAAAAGTAAAGACCATTTTGGAACTACACTGGTTCTTTTTTTGGAACTCCACTTGTTCCTTTTTGGAACAAAACAGCCATCTACACTTGTCTTTTTTTAGCAGTACACTTGTTCCTTTTTTGGTTTTTACACATGTTCTTTTTTGCAAAAAATAAATAGCCATCTATACTTGTCTTTTTTTTCTGTTTTTGGGGTTAGTACACTTGTTATTTTGTTGTGGCTGTGGCTGTGGCTGTGGAATATATATGTGATGAATATATATGTGAATGGATATGACTGTGGCTATGATGAATATATATATATGAATGGATATGGATATGGCTATGGCTGTGATGAATATATATGTGAATGGATCAACTTGGTGCTGTGGCTGTGATGAATGGCTGGGGCTGGGCTGTGATGATATTTGTCCATTTTTTGCAGCGGGCATGGCTAGCAAAGGCCTGAGGCTAGCCAAAAAACAAATTTTATTTTTTTGGATAATAAACTCATCCCTGACGGGCATTGTGGAAAAACCCGATAGAGATAGGACATCCGTAACGTTCTCAACCTAAAAGCCCAATAGGGATAGATAGGACATCCGTGACGGGCTACTTAAGCCCGTTAGAGATATGTCATCCGTGACGGGCAACAAACCGGGACATTATTTGACTCTGTGTTTGGTCAACCCTATCGGTGACGGCCTAGGAACTACGGCCCGTTAGAGATGAGTTGTCATCTGTGACGGGCTTAGAACTAGGCCCGATTGAGATGTGTCATCCGTGACGGGCGTTCAACACCACTGGTTTGACTTTCAAACTCATCTGTGACAGACATTTTTTATGGCCCGATTGAGATAATGTGCATCCGTGACGGCGTTGTGCCCGTTAGAGATATTTTCTCACATCAGTGACCTTTTCACAGTGACGGGGGGACAACGCGATAGAGATGAGGGTTAATGCCCGTTAGAGATAGCCGGTGCCAGCGTAGTGAAATACAAGGTAGTTATATACTTACCAAAACCCTAGCACGTCGGCAATCCTCAAAACACCTTTGAGCCTCTTGAACTGCATCTCTCAGTTCTAGCAACCACCATTCTAATACCATCTTTTCTTGTTCACCAGCTAATTTAAGACAGTATCTAGTCACCCTATATAAAGGAAACATCAGTACCTATTCTTAAAACGTAATCGTAGTAAGCTGCAACATGGATTCACTCCACCAAATATAAAAAAATATTCAACACCAACCAAAAAAAGCAGGACTACTTGTGATAAATAAGGGCATCACAAATTGCAATTCCTGTTTTAGATAGACACACTCTTGAAGAAATCATTTTCGGTTGAAGTGCCAAAATCCACAATAGTCCTGGTTGAAGTTGTACCCGGGACTAAAAAAATATTTTTAGTCCCGGTTTAAAAAGACAACGGCTCTCTAGGACCTTTAGTCCCGATTCGTGTCACGAACCGGGACTATTTAGTCCTGGCTCAAATCTTGTCAGAACCTGTCAGAGCGCTGGGATCTTTAGTCCCGGTTAGTAACACCAACCGGGACTAAAGATGCTATTTTTTGTCCCGGTTGTTGTTACCAACCGGGACTAAAAATCATTTTGATCTTTAGTGCCGGTTGGTAACACCAACCGGGACTAAAGATGTTATTTCTTTTTAAACTCCTTCTTCCTCCTCCAGCCCGAGCCAGCTCCACTTGTCTTCAAACTTTTGCTCTAGCTAGAGGGAGGTGCTGCCAAAATTTTTGTGATTTTGTTTTGGTGATAATACACAAATCTTTGCTATCTACAAGGTTAGCAACTTCTTCCTCTTCGATGTGTGCTTAGAACTTCGCTTTTTACGGTTGTTTTCGGACATTTTCATCTCTAGATTTTTATGCAAGCATGAAGAGAGAAAATTTATTTGGACTAATTATTTTACTAAGCACATTACATTGTGTTGAGAAAAATATCGGGGAAAATAAAGAGGAAGAAAAGTATGCTTAGCACGTTACATTTGTAGAAATTTATTACGTACAATTTTATCTTAAAAAATATTTATGGAAAATGATGAGAGGAAATCTTTTGGACAAAAAATTTATAAAATAGATGACAAAGAAAAAATATAGAAAATTTGATAGTAGATTAGAAAAGTAAGATAATTTTAAGATCGTTAAAATAGTTAGAAATATGTACACTACGTACATTGTCTAATTACATATATATAATTATTGTAATAATATTTAAATGGTTTTAATTTCGTGGATTTTTTTTACGATTTTTGTGCATTCCATGTAATGGATCAGCAATGGATGTACAATGTGGATCGACGGTCGACAGAGTTTATTCAAGGCATGCATTATTTTTTGAGTGTGGCCGATGCCAACAAGCAGAAGGGTTTCATACGTTGTCCATGCAAAAAGTGCAAAAACGAGAAGGAGTATTCTACATCAAGAATTATTCATGCCCACTTGTTTCAATCGGGATTCATGCCTCACTACAATTGCTAGACATCGCACGGAGAGGTGGGGGTTGCAATGAAAGAAGATGAAGAAGACGATGACAACATTCCGGAATGTGGTCAATACGGTGGGTTTGAAGAGAATACAGCAGGCGAGGCGAGCGGGGATGCTGAAGAAACGACGGTGCCGATGACCTTGGTCAGATGTTGTGCGACGTATAGGGGGACTGCGAAGGCGTAAAGGAGGTGCAAAAATTGGAGCATACGTTGGCGGACCACAAAAGGTCCTTGTACCCAGGCTGTGAACAGGGGCACAAAAAGTTGGGTACCACGCTGGAATTCTTGCAATGGAAGGCCAAAAATGGTGTCAGTGACAAGGCATTTGGCGAGTTACTAAAACTCATGAAGAACATTCTTCTAGAGGGAAACAAATTGCCGGAATCAACGTACCAGGCTAAGAAGTTAGTCTGCCCTCTAGGACTGGAGGTACAGAAGATACACGCATGTCCTAACGATTGTATCCTCTACCGTGGTGAGGAATACGAGAACCTAGAAGCATGTTCGGTTTGTAAAGCACTTCGATACAAGATTAGACGAGATGATCCAGGTGAAGTTGACGGACGACCTTCAAAGAAAAGGGTTCCTGCTAAGGTGATGTGGTATTTTCCTATAATACCACGGCTGAAGCATCTGTTCAGGAACAAGGAGCATGCAAGGATGATGCACCGGCACGCGGAAGAACGCCTACTAGATGGTATGCTGAGATCCCGCCGATGGGTCACAGTGGCGAAACATCGACAGAACAATTAAAGACTTCGGTGAGGATGCAGGAAACCATAGGTTCGACTTAAGCACGGACGGCATGACTCCTTTTGCAGAGATGAGCAGCGGGCATAGCACTTGGCCTGTAACGATGTGTATCTACAACCTCTCGCCTTGGCTATGTATGAAGCGGAAGTACATTCAGATGCCGGTTATTATTCAAGGCCCGAAGCAACCTGGTAATGACATCGATGTGTACCTGAGACCGCTGATCGAAGATCTAAAACTGCTGTGAAAGAAAGAAGGTGTTCACGTGTGGGATGAGGATAAACAGGAGCAGTTTAACCTACGAGGGTTGCTGTTTGTTACCATCAACGATTGGCCTGCACTTGGCAACCTATCCGGACAGTCAAACAAGGGGTACAACGCATGTACCCACTGTATGGATAATACCGAGTGTACGTACCCGAAACATTGTAAGAAGGTAGTGTACATGGGCCATCGTCGCTTTCTTGTTGCAAGCCACCCTGTCCGGAAAAGGGGCAAATATTTTGATCAAAAAGCAGACCATCATACTAAGCCAAAACATCGCAACGGAAAGGCCGGGTTTGCCATGGTGAAAGACCTCAAAGTAGAATTTGGAAAGGGACCCGGCAACCGACCTATAGCAATAACGCCAGAGGGTGAAGTGTGGCCTAATGGGAGGGACACCCACGTAACAAGCGCACTTCACGTGCATCTTTAACCCTAAACCATACTGCGTCTCCCTCCTCCGTGGGGTCCCGAGACGCAAGGGTGATCGATGCACTTTGCTGCTTTGATCCTTTCAAAAAAACCAACCTATAGCAAGTGAAGGTGGTCGGCGATGTGGAAGAAGAAGTCAATTTTTTGGGAGTTGCCCTACTGGGAAGTCTTAGACGTCCGCCACGCAATCGACGTGATGCACCTCACCAAGAACCTTTAAGTTAACTTGCTGGGCTTCCTAGGTGTATACGAAAAATCAAAAGATACACTTGAGGCACGTAATGATCTGAAACATATGGCACAATGTGACGACCTTCACCCGCAACCAAAGGAGAAAGGAGCCGAATACCTAAGTCCAGCCAGCTACACTCTGAGCAAGGCAGAGAAGGAAATAATGTTTGAATGCCTGGAGAGCATCAAGGTACCATCTGGATACTCCTCGAATATAAAGGGAATAATAAGCACGAAGGATAAGAAGTTCACAAATCTAAAGTCCCATGACTGCCACGTGCTGATGACACAACTACTTCCCGTTATAATTCAGGGTATCCTTCCCGATAATGTCCGGGCAACAATAACAAAGCTATGTGCTTTCCTAAACACAATTTCACAGAAGATCATCGATCCAGACAGACTAGAAGACTTTCAAAATGATGTGGTCCAATGTCTTGTCAGCTTTGAGATGATCTTTCCGCCTTCCTTCTTCAATATCATGACCCATCTCCTATGCCACCTTGTCAAAGAGATCCGTCTCCTCGGTCTGAAATTCCTACACAACATGTTCCCTTTCGAGAGGTATATGGGCGTTCTAAAGAAGTACATCCGTAACCGTTCGCGTCGGGAGGCCAGCATCGCCAAGGGATATGGAACAGAGGAGGTGATTGAGTTTTGCGTCGACTTTATTGAAGACCTTCGTCCCATTGGGGTGCCTGAATCAAGCCATGAAGGTAGACTACGGGGGAAGGGAACTCTTGAAAGGAAGGCCATAATGAACATAGACAATGACTTGTACAGGAAAGCACATTGGACCGTGTTGCAACAATCTTCCTTGGTGGCTCCTTACATCGAGAAGCACTTGGCGATTGTTCGCTCCGAAAACATCGGTAAGACAGATGCCTGGATTACACGTCATCACATCGATGCATTCCCTGCTTGGCTGCGACAACGTCTCATGGGCAACGCGAGCATTGACCAACAACTAGCCTTCTTGGCGAGGGGACCATCTTGCTCGATAACCACATTCCAGGCATATGAAATCAATGGGTACACATTTTACACACAGGCCCAAAATTTAAAGAGCACGAATCAGAACAGCGATGTCCACATCGATGCCGTGGGATACGACGGTACGACTAGCACATATTACGGCAGCATCAATGACATATGGGAGCTGGACTATGGACCTCTGAAGGTCCCTCTTTTTCGGTGCCTGTGAGTTAGGCTCAGTGGTGGAGGCGTAACCATTGATGCAAGTGGGATGACAAAGGTCGACCTGAGCAAGGTTGGATACTCAGACGAACCCTTCGTCCTTGCCAATGATGTACGGTAAGTTTTCTATGTCAAGGACATGTCTAGCAAAGCGAAGAAGGGGAAAGGGTCCGACGAGCCAAAGCGTCACGTGGTTCTCCCAGGCAAAATAAAAATCGTGGGAGTCGAGGATAGAACTGACGAAGATTATGATCAGTTTGACGGGCAACCTCCGTTCGTGGTGGCGGTTGACCCGAGCATCCTTCTATCAAATGAGGACACCCATTACTCAGGCAACGATCATAACGAAGGAACAATTGTGCGGAAAAAGTACGTGAGGACAAACGTCACTTAGCTAAATTTTTGTATGGATGATGTAAATTAAATTGAATTATTGAATATTATTGTTATCATTTGAATTTATCGTAATTTATTGTAAATTATTAAATTATATATGGGAAGGACAAATGTTAATTCTATATGCTTATTACAATTTAAAATAGTTTTGAATATGGCAAATGTTAATAACATATTGTTATTTAAATCTAAAATATTTTTCAAATAAGCCATATGTTAATTTATATTATTATTTAAATTTAAAGTAGGGCATTGTTTGAATACATTATAATATAGGGCACCTTTGTTGAAATACTTAATCCCGGTTTTTAAAACAAACCGGGACTAAAGGTGAATTTGAATGGGCGAAAAATAATCTTTAGTCTTGGTTGGTGGCTTCAACCGGGTGTGGACCCCCGTTTTTGGAACGAGAATCATTCATGTTCATAGTACCATATCCCTGGATCGAGTAGTTTGGTACCCATGAATACAGTACTAAATTACTAGGTGCAAAGTGCATGAATAGTCTTACATCAAAAGCATTACAATAATAAGCCCGAAGGCAATATTCAATACATATATGACCTACTGGTCCGGATACAACCAAAAGCAGAATTTAGATAAGATAGCAGTCGGAATGCAGTGGCATTTCGATTGCCACAGGCAACGGCCGGGGACTAAGACCTAGTAGACGCGTTCTCCTTCTTCGCCTACCTGGCAGTAAGCATAGGGGTCCTCCAGTTCTTCGTTTCCACCATCTGAAGGTTTGTGCGTATAGCAAGGGTGAGTACCCAACGTACTCAGCAAGCCAACACGGAATGATGCACATGATAGGGTCATTCAAAGGATGGCTATGGTTTATTTGCACAAAGCCAATTTTCACAAATCATTTCATAAACCTAACATCTAGCCAGGTCAAGTTTTAGTTCCATAGTATATTAAGTCGGCGACGGTTCTGTCTACCATCCATCGTGATTCCAAGGATGGCTTCTCGCCTCCGGTTCGTCATGATTTTCTAGGGAGTCCACCCCTTCTCGTAGTTCGAGAAGTTGAGTCCACCAGCACACAAAATCATTATGCATTCCCACCCATCATTTTAAAATTTATGAGTCTAGCCACGGGAGAAACTTGTCACGTCGCTCATTAACCGCGAGCACGGCTATTCGAATAGATTGATTTACTCACACTGCAGTGGATGTACACTTTACCCGTACTCCGCAACTGCACATCGAATGAGCTTTCATCCCTTCATATGGGACGATCACGTCAAAGCTTTTCGATAACCTTACTTTGGCAGTATCCGCTCCATGAACTTAAATCCTCTTGCACTCTAGCCATCCTTTCTTAGCAATGAGAGGAGTTCTGGCACTCCCGGGGTAGAGGAAACTCACAACATTCTCATTCATTACTTAACACTTAAGCCGCAGCCTTATCTCGATAACCAGAACCACCTCTCCACTCAAGAACCACTATGCAGGGATACTGCCTTCGCTTGGCTATCTACTCCGCTAGGTCTATACCCATTCGAGAAGTACGGTTGTACTGGCTCGTTCCAGGTTATAAGTCTCATGGCTCGGTCCTTAATCGACCAGGGACGGTTCTTGCCTTTACCGAAATCCACCCAAATCCAACC
This sequence comes from Oryza australiensis, assembly GCA_019925245.2. Classification (NCBI taxonomy): domain Eukaryota; kingdom Viridiplantae; phylum Streptophyta; class Magnoliopsida; order Poales; family Poaceae; genus Oryza; species Oryza australiensis. The sequence continues at coordinate 3,222,416 of JAIFGZ020000540.1, read as the reverse complement.
ATCCGCCCTAGTCTAAAAACATTGGTTTTGTACCAAGAGATAAAAAAGAACCATAAAAATGACTCCAAATATTTAGTCTAAAATTTTAATCGAGTTAGGGTGAGGGTTTTGGGATGAAATCCGATTCAAAAAGTGAGTTTGGAATTTTTAGGGTTTTCGCAAAATACCGATCTAATTGATTAAGGGGATAAACTTAAAAAGACGTTGATCAAAAAGGATTGGTATTTAAATCTTTGAAGGTCCGAAGAACATATTTTTAATGACAAAAAGAAAATAGACAAATTTTGAGTAAAAACGACGCGAGAACGAGATCTCTGAAATTCCTATTTTTAAATTCCAAATTTGCTCGAGAAAATATATGAGAAAACTTTATATTTTTGCCCAAATATTTTCCTAAATATTTCCCAAAAGTTTTCCTAATTTTTTTCCTATTTTTCTCTTTTTCCTTTTTTTTTTTTTTCTTTCTTTCCCTTTTCTTTCCCTTTTCTTTCCTTTTCTTTTTCTTTTCTCTTCTTTCTTTTTTTCTCTTCCCCTACCCCTCCTGTTCACTCTCTCTCCTCTACCCACCCGTATACCCTCGGCCGGCGAGGACATGCGCGCGCGGCTAGCGGCGCGCGGCGCGGTGGCGACGGCGCGATGCTACGGGAAAAGAAAGGGGAAGGAAATGAGGAGAGGCGGCGCTCACCGGCGCGGGCGAAAGGCACGGCGGCGGCGACGGTGACGACGGCTCGCGACGGCGTAGGCTTGCGACGGCGGCAACGCGAGAAGAACGGCGAGAGAGAGAAAAATGGAAGAGGCGAGGAGCGGCGGAGTGGGGAGAAAAGGAGAGGGCTTGGTCCCCTTTTATAGGGCTCCGGCGAGAGAGAGAGAGAGGGCCGGGCGGCGGCGGCGTGAGGTGGCGGGGCCTAGCACGGCGGCGGGGCGGGCGGGCGAGGACGGCGGGGTCCGGGCGCGAGGTCGACGCGTGGCGCGCGGGGCGGGTCCGGCACGGGCGCGCGGCGCGCGTGGCGCGAGGTGGGGCTGGGGCGCGGTGCGACGCGTGTCGCACGCTCGGGCGGGTGCGCGTTACGGTGGTACGGCGTCGAACACGTGTTGCGTAATGAAAAGTGTCATTTCACAATTTCCGATTTAATTTCCTATTTTCTCATTTCTTTTTCCTTTCACCTCTAAAATTTAAAATAAAATCTAGCTCACCCAAAATTAAGTTGTAAAATGTGTTTTCAACCTTTTCACCCACTTTTATTATTTTTAAAAATATATTTTACATATTTAATTTAATTCTTTTTCTAAATTCAAGAAAATGTGTCTTTAATTCAAAAATAATTTCTAAACTTCATATATATCCTTTAAAAATATTTTATCACTCATTTGGCTCACTAATTAATATTACTCCACCACAAAATAATGTTTTGAACCAAAGTATATCTTTACAGTATATTTTGTAAATCCACCACCCTTTTCTATTTTATATTAAAATTCCCAACTCTATACTTTGAAATTTTTCTCCCCTTTGGAAATTCAAATCATTTGAATTTTCTCGGACATCGAGATGAATCACTCTCTTTATAAATTTTATGCAACAAAGCGGCAAATAAGAAGCAATAAACACGATGAGAAACAATGAGCCAAAAGTTTTTGTGAGTTTCGATTTTTAATTCCCAGCTTTAAATTCTTCAAATTCCAGGGTGTTACAAACCTACCCCCTAACAATAAATCTCGTCCCCGAGATTCCTTACCGTTCGCAGAATAGGTTCGGGTACTCGGTCTTCAGAAAGTCTTCTTTTTCCCAGGTGGCTTCATCTTCAGTGTGGTTGCTCCATTGCACCTTGTACATTCGCCACGTCTTGGTCCTAGTCTTTTTCTCGGCTTCGTCCAAAATCTTCACGGGGTGTTCGGGGTATGTGAGGTCTTCGTTGATAAGGACGTCTTTCGAGGGAACTGGCTCTTCCGGCACTCGTAAAAATTTCTTCAGTTGTGATACGTGAAAGACAGGGTGTACATCGGAAAGATTTTCCGGCAGTCCGTTGATAGGCCACTTCGCCTCTTCGGCGCTTATCCGGAAAGGTCCAACATATCTTGGCGCCGTTTTCCCTTGACCTTGAACCTCTTGGTCCCTCTTAGTGGCAAAACTTTTAGGTACACAAAGTCGCCTATTTTGAATTCCAACTCTCTGCGGCGAGTGTCTGCATAGCTCTTTTGCCGGGATTGGGATACCTTAAGTCGATCTCTTATCAGACGAACTTTCTCTTCGGCTTCCCTAATGATGTCTGGTCCAAATATGGCTCGCTCACCGGTCTCCGACCACATCAACGGGGTTCGGCATCTTCGTCCAAACAAAGCCTCGTTCAGCGACATCTTTAGACTAGCCTAGTAGCTGTTGTTATAGGAAAACTCTGCACAGGGCAGGCATTTCTCCCAGTCCTTAGTAAAATCCAATGCACAAGCTCTTAGCATGCCCTCAAGGACCTGGGGGTTTGTCCATCAGTCTGAGGGTGATAAGCAGTACTGAAGGCGAGGTGAGTTCCCAACGCTTCGTGAAACTTATCCCAGAAGTGAGATGTGAATTGAGTACCACAATTCGACACAATCCTCTTGGTTACTCCATGTAGGCACACAATTTTGGACATGTACAGCTCAGCCAATTTAGCGCTACTATACCGAGTCTTGACCGGGATAAACCGGGCAGTCTTGGTAAGTCTATCCACGATCACCCAAATGGAATCGTATCCTGTAGCAGTTTTGGGTAGTCCCACTATAAAGTCCATGCCTATTTCATCCCATTTCCACTCAGGGATCTTGAGTGGTTGTAGCAATCCTGTCGGTCTCTGATGCTCAGCCTTGACTCGTTGACACACATCGCAAATGGCTACATATTCCGCCATGTCTCTTATCATGTTGGGCCACCAGTATTCTGTTTTCAAATCCTGGTACATCTTGGTGCTTCCTGGTTGTAGCGAGTATGTTGACTCATGGGCTTCCTTGAGGATCAGTCCTCTCAATCATCCTTTCTCTGGTACGTAAATCCTTTTACGATACCATAGGGTTCCATCGTTGTCGGCTGTGAATTCCTTAGCCAATCCTTCGGCCATGCGCTCCTTGATTAGCTGGATTTCCTCACAATCCTTCTGGGCTTCATTAATCTGACTTTGTAGGAGGGGCTGTATCTCCAACGAATTCAGTTGTCCATGAGGAATCAACTGTAGGTTAAGTCGAGCCATTTCTTCTTGAAGCTTGTTGGCCATACATTCCATCCTTAGTTGGTTGCACTGGGCTTTGCGGCTCAAGGCGTCAGCTATAACATTGGCCTTACCAGGGTGGTAATGGATTCCTAGGTCATAATCCTTGATTAGCTCCAGCCATCTTCTCTGGCGCAGGTTAAGATCTGTCTGGGTAAAGAAATATTTCAAGCTCTTGTGGTCCGTGTATATATCATAGTGGTTTCCGATCAGGTAGTGCCTCCAAATCTTCAAGGCATGCACCACTACGACCAATTCTAAGTCATGGGTGGGATAATTCTCCTCATGCGGTCGCAGTTGTCTTGAGGCATAAGCCACAACTTTTCCATCCTGCATCAACACGCCTCCTAATCCTTGTCGGGATGTATCACAGTATATGACGAAGTCTTTCCGGTTGTCCGGTAGGACTAAGATCGGGGCGGTGGTTAACTTTTCTTTGAGCTGGTCAAATGCCAGTTGACACTGCTCAGTCCATGCATACTTCTTTTCCTTCTTCAATAGTTGGGTCAAGGGTCGAGCTATCTTAGAAAATCCTTCAATAAACCTCCGGTAATATCCGGCCAATCCCAAGAAACTTCTAATCTCTGATACTGACTAGGGTGTTTTCCACTTGGTAACAGCTTCGACCTTGGTAGGGTCTACTGCTACGCCTCCAGCTGAGATTACATGTCCGAGAAAAGCTACTTCCTTAAGCTAGAATTCACACTTGCTGAATTTGGCATATAGCTTATGCTCTCGCAACTTCTCTAGTACCAGTCGCAAATGATCTGCGTCTTCTTAATCATCCTTGGAATAGATGAGGATATCATCAATGAACACTACCATGAACTTGTCCAGATATTCCATAAATACTTTGTTCATGAGGTTCATGAAGTAGGCTGGGGCATTGGTCAGTCTGAAGGACATCACTGTGAACTCGTACAAGCCATAGCGTGTAGAGAACGCAGTCTTGGGTATATCCTCAGTCCTAATTTTCAGCTGATGGTATCTAGATCGAAGATCGATCTTTGAGAACACTCGGGCTCCCTTGAGCTGATCGAACAAGTCGTCGATTCGAGGTAACGGGTACTTGTTCTTAATGGTAACCTCATTCAATGACCGATAGTCTATGCACATTCTCATGCTTCCGTCCTTTTTCTTAACAAACAGCATTGGGGCTCCCCACGGTGAAGAAATAGGGCGTATGAAGCCTTTCTCTTGCAGTTCCCTTATCTGCTTCTTAAGTTCTTCCAATTCGTTTACTGGCATCCGGTAGGGTCTCTTAGCTATGGGGGCGGTGCTAGGCATGATGTCAATAATGAACTCTATGTCTCGGTCTGGGGGCACTCCCGATAGTTCCTCAGGAAATACATCCGGGTAATCCTGAATTACTGGCATTCCGACGATGGGTAGCATGGTGAATATTCCCGTAGCTCGGTCACAGAGCATGGGGTCTTGATCCATGGCTACTCTCATTGGTGATCCCCATGGGCTAGATAAGGTAACTTCTCTTCGTCCACAATCTAATACCCCTTGGTTCTTGGTCAACCAATCCATTCCTAGTATGATGTCCAGGGTTTGGGGTAGTAAAACCATAAGGTTGGACAGGAATACCACGTCCTTGATCCGAATGGGCACATCGATGCACACATGGGGTATAGTTATATCTCCCCTAGGTGAATGTACTACCATTGGTCTCTTAAGGTCTACCCAGTGCAGATTGTGCTCTTTGCTTATTCTTGATGAGATAAATGAATGTGAAGCTCCAGAATCAAACAAAATCTTAACTGGTGCAGAGTGGATAGAAAACGTACCCATCAGCACGCTTTGGTCCTCTTGAGTTTCCTTAGCGCGCACATGGTTCACCTGACCACGACGGAATCCAGTTGCAGCTTCCTTTGGTTGGGGCGTTCTGAACAAACTGCGTCCAGGTGTCGGGCGGGGGTTCCTCGTACTGCGAGGGCTTTGGCTCCGGTGCGGTTGGGGGTGTGCGCGGCTTAGGGCAGCTGTTGGCGTAATGCCCAAATTCTCCGCAGTTGAAGCAGTTGACATTCTTGGTTCCTAGGGCTGCCAAAGTAGGTGCCGCAGTGCGAGACAGTGTTGCAGGTGGCCTGCTGACGTTGCCGGGTGCGGCAGGGCGATTGGTTGCCACTATGGCTGGCTTCCAACCTGAGGGGGTTGCTCCTTTGGGTCGCTAGGATGTCCCTTGAATTGGGCGGGCCATTGCAAGCCTTCTCTTTTGGTTGTTTTCAACCGTCCTTTGGTTATGCTCAAGCCTCACGACCTTGTTGATGAGGCTCTGGAAGCTGGCGTGGTCCTGACCGATCATTGGTCCTCTCAGCTCATCGTTCAGTCCCTCGATAAACTTATCCATCTTCTCTTCTTCGTCTGCCAGGTCGCTTGTGGCATAACGTGCAAGCTGCGTGAACCTGTTAAGGTACTTTTGTACCGTGGTGTTGCCTTGGCGCAGCCTACGGAATTCATTCTTCTTCATCCTCATGACTGCAGCAGGGACGAAGTTTTCACGGAAGGCAGCCGTGAATTCTTCCCAAGTTGGTTCACCAGCATCTTCAGCCCGGGTTTCCTTGTAGGTGTCCCACCAGTCACTTGCGGACCTTCGAGCTGATTGGTGGCGAAGATGACTCTGTCAGCTTCCCGTACTCGGACGAGAGTCAACTTCTTCTCTATTACCCTCAACCAATCTTCAGCATCCATGAGTTCATCTGCCGAGGAGAATGTCGGCGGCTTCGCTCTCATAAATTCGCCGAGGTTTGATCCTCCGCGTTGTCCTTGGTTGTTGGCGATAGCTTGAAGCAGTTGGGTCTGTAAAGCCATGACTTCCGCTAGGGTGGAGGGGTTAGGCTCTGGTGGGTTCTCAGTAGCTGCTGGGGCTCTGCGACGATGCGCCATCTGAACAACGTGGATAAGGTAAGAGACTTGATCTGCTAACGTCACGATTCTAAAGAATTTTTCTTTGAGTTGTTTAAGGTGATCTTTCAAAGCAAGCTTGGTGGAATAAACTCATTTATGACATAACATGGAACTTCATATCAGTTCATAGATGTTACATCATGGGGATACATTGGACATGTGTAGTCCCATGCAACACAATACAACAACACTAACATCGATCTAGGGTCTTCGTACATAAAGGGGTAGGGGCATGGTCATTGCTGTCTTAACTCCATCCAAAGCAAGACCAGAGCTGTTGCAGGTATCCAAACTAGTCATCCAGCCATCCGCATGATCCAGGTGCTGTTTTGGCTCTTGTGGATTACTGGTGTTGTAGGTCATGCGGTCGTCTTGAGACTGAGGGGCTTGGGCAGTGGGCAATTTCTGGCTACATGTCCTATTCCGCCACAGTTGAAGCAACGTCGGTCTTCTTTTGCCGGTCTCAGGAGAGGGCATTTATTGAAAAAGTGTCCCAACTTACGACAGTTGAAGCAGATCATACCCGATTTGTCACGAGGTGCATTCTTTTGGGTATGCCACACGCCTTTGTTGCCATTATTGGCCTTTGCCAGGGTTGGGGCTATTTCAGGATCCGAAACATCTTCTCTATTAGTGGTACCATCCAAGAGTTGATTGGCGGATCGCCAGAATACCTTTTGGTCCTTCCTCTGCTTGTCTGAGATTATCATTAGTTGGCAGTCCTTAGGTGCATGATCTGTCCCATCACACAAGAAGCACGTAATGGCCCTTGTGAGGCAATCTTTCGGCATGTGGGTGTCTTCACCGCAACTGCAGAGGTAGATGCACATACTTGCAGTGTGTCCCACTTATCCACATCGAGTACATGCCCTGGGTCCCAGCTCTCCTTCACTATCACTTCCCATGTTTTCTTCATCATCATCTCCGGAGGACATCTCTTCTGATGTATCGTCTTCTGGTTCGGGCGGTCCATAAAGCTGGAGATGTCGGGTTAACTGACGCGCACCACGGAAGGTGTTGTTCCTTAGGTGTCGGGGAATTTTCGCAGCATCTTCGGGCGTAAACACCGTGCCTATGACAATCATTTTGTGATCACAACTTATATTCCAGTCTAGTGACTTTCTCTTGTTACGCACCGCCTCTTTTCTTGGGTCAGGATCCAGGTATACCCATCCCTTGTTCCATTTCCGATCATGGCCTGCCATCTGCTTTTGAAGGTAACTTAGGGTCACAGAGGGGTAATATCGAAACAATTTTGGTAGAGGAATGGGGACAAGAGTATGAGGGAAAACATATTTGTTTCGTGAAAATAGTCTGTATTTTGAAAATAATCCTATGTAGGGATATTTCCCTTTAACCAACTATTCAGGGGTAGGGCGCCAGTTGGTCTTATTCTACAGTCACACTGCTCCGATACCAGCTCTGTGAACCCCCGTTTTTGGAACGGGAATCATTCGTGTTCATAGTACCATATCTCTGGATCGAGTAGTTTGGTACCCACGAATACAGTACTGAATTACCAGGTGCAAAGTGCACGAATAGTCTTACATCAAAAGCATTACAATAATAGGCCCGAAGGCAATATTCATACATATGACCTACTGGTCCGGATATAACCAAAAGCAGAATTTAGATAAGATAGCAATCGGAAGGCAGCGGCATGTCGATTGCCACAGGCAACGACCGGGGACTAAGACCTAGTAGACGCCTTCTCCTTCTTCGCCCACCTGGCAGTAAGCATAGGGGTCCTCCAGTTCTTCGTTTCCACCATCTGAAGGTTTGTGCGTATAGCAAGGGTGAGTACCCAACGTACTCAGCAAGCCGACACGGAATGATGCACATGATAGGGTCATTCAAAGGATGGCTATGGTTTATTTGCACAAAGCCAATTTTCACAAATTATTTCACAAACCTAATATCTAGCCAGGTCAAGTTTTAGTTCCATAGTATATTAAGTCGACGACGGTTCTGTCTACCATCCATCGTGATTCCAAGGATGGCTTCCCGCCTCCGATTCATTATGGTTTTCTGGGGAGTCCACCCCTTCTTGCAGTTCGAGAAGTTGAGTCCACCAGCACACAAAATCATTATGCATTCCCACCCATCATTTTAAAATTTATGAGTCTAGCCACGGGAGAAACTTGTCACGTCGCTCATTAACTGTGAGCATGGCTATTCGAATAGATTGATTTACTCACACTGCAGTGGATGTACACTTTACCCATACTCCGCAACTGCTCATCGAATGACCTTACTTTGGTAGTACCCGCTCCATGAACTTAAATCCTCTTGCACTCTAGCCGTCCTTTCCTAGCAGTGAGAGGAGTTATGGCGCTCCCGGGGTAGGGGAAAACTCACAACATTCTCATTCATTACTTAACACTTAGGCCGCAGCCTTATCTCGATAACCAGAACCACCTCTCCACTCAAGAACCACTATGCAGGGATACTGCCTCCGCTTGGCTATCTACTCCGCTAGGTCTATACCCATTCGAGAAGTATGGTTGTACTGGCTTGTTCCAGGTTATAAGTCTCATGGCTCGGTCCTTAATCGACCAGGGACGGTTCTTGCCTTTACCGGAATCCACCCAAATCCAACCATCCGCCCCAGTCTAAAAACATTGGTTTTTGTACTTCCATTTTTCCATCAGAACTATTTTCATCATGTTCAAGGCAATGTGGCGCTCATGTCTCCACATGCCGTATTCCAACTACCTTCCAAAAGATAGTTGCCCAAGCATGAAGCTTATTTGTAAAATCATGAGTATGCACGAATGTAATATAAGCATGGCTAAGCATTTTACTGACGATAACCTCCGGTTATATCACATCGAGGGTTACAAATAATATTCCTAAGGGTAATCAATATCAAGGCATGGTATAACAAGCATAGGTGTTCATTTGTGTATAGCATGCATTTTTGAAGTGTAAATCAATATCATTTCGCAAAATAGGTTCAATATGTTCAAAGGGGAAGTGTTGACTTGCCTCGCTCGCACGCTTGTTGGACAGGATCTTCACCGTAGTAAGTGCCTGCTTCCTCGGTTGCCATCCGTACGTGCGAAGAATCAATTGAATTAGATCAGAATTCAATAGAAATACCAAGAGATCAAAAAGAACCATAAAAACGATTCCAAATATTTAGCCTAAAATTTTAATCGAGTTAGGGTGAGGGTTTTGGGATGAAATCCGATTCAAAAAGCGATTTTGAAATTTTTAGGGTTTTTGCAAAATACCGATCTAATTGATTAAGGGGATAAACTTAAAAAGACGTTGATCAAAAAGGATTGGTATTTAAATCTTTGAAGGTCCAAAGAACATATTTTTAATGACAAAAAGAAAATAGACAAACTTTGAGTAAAAACGACGCGAGAACGAGATCTCCGAAATTCCTATTTTTAAATTCCGAATTTGCTCGGAGAAAATATATAAGAAAACTATATATTTTTGCCCAAATATTTTCCCAAATATTTCTCAAAAAAATTTTCTAATTTTTCTGGATTTTTCTAATTTTTCCTATTTTTCTCTTTTTCCTTTTTTCTTTTTCTTTCTTTCCCTTTTCTTTCCTTTCCTTTTTCTTTTCACTTCTTTCTTTTTTTCTCTTCCCCTACCCCTCCTGTTCACTCTCTCTCCTCTACCCCCGTCTACCCCCTCGGCCGAGCCAGCGGCGGCGCGCGACTAAGCGGCGGCGGCGGCGACAACATGGCGCTACGGAAAAGAAAGGAAAGGAAATGAGGAGAGCGGCGGAGCTCACTCACAGCGAGCGAACGGCACAGGGCGGCGGCGACGATGATGGCTTGCGCGGCGGCGCGAGAAGAACGGCAAGAGAGAGAGAGAAAATGTAAGAGGTGAGGAGCGGCGAAGTGGGGAGAAAAGGAGAGGGCTTGGTCCCCTTTTATAGGGCTCTGGTGAGAGAGAGAGAGGGGGCCGGGCGGGCTGGCGGCGCGGCGAGCCACGCGGCGGCGTGGGGTGGTGGGGCCGGGCGCGAGGTCGACGCGTGGCGCACGCGGGCGGGGTCCGGCGCGGGCGCGCGCGGTCGGCCAGGTCGGCGAGGGCACGGCGCGTGGCGCGCGCGGGCCAGGCCGGCGCGGCGCGCGCGTGGCGCGCGACGTGAGGGTGGGGCCGGGCGCGGCGTGGCATAGCGCGGCGCGTGTCGCACGCGGGGACGGGGCGCGCGGTACGGTGGTACGGCGTCGAACACGTGTTGCGCAATGAACCGTGCCATTTCACAATTTTCCGATTTAATTTCCTATTTTCTCATTTCTTTTTCCATTCACGTCTAAAATTTAAAATAAAATCTAGCACACCCATAATTAAGTTGTAAAATGTGTTTTCAACCTTTTCACCCACTTTTATTATTTTTTAAAATATATTTTACATATTTAATTTAATTCTTTTTCTAAATTCAAGATAATGTGTCTTTAATTCAAAAATAATTTCTAAACTTCATATATATCCTTAAAAATATTTTATCACTCATTTTGCTCACTAATTAATATTACTCCACCACAAAAAATAATGTTTTGAACCGAAGTATATCTTTATAGTATATTTTGTAAATCCATCACCCTTTTCTATTTTATATTAAAATTCCCAACTCTGTACTTTGAAATTTTTCTCCCCTTTGAAAATTCAAATCATTTGAATTTTCTCAAACATCGAGATGAATCACTCTCTTTATAAATTTTATGCAACAAAGCTGGCAAATAAGAAGCAATAAACACGATGAGAAGCAATGAGCCAAAAGTTTTTGAGTTCCGATTTTTAATTCCCAGCTTTAAATTCTTCAAATTCCAGGGTGTTACACCGGGACTAAAGTTGCCCACCTACCTGGGCCACGTGGCTGCCGAGCCATATTTAGTCCCGGTTGGTGGCTCCAACCGAGACTAAATTATCTTTTGTCCCGGTTGGTGGCTTCAACCGGACAAAAGATGCCGATGACTATATATTGCAAGGGTCGCACTGGGATCCAAACGGTTAGCCGTTTTCGCAAACCGTTCATCATCTTCGTCGCCGTCGCCGAACACCCTAGGACGCCGACTCACCGCCGTCTTCAGCTCCATATTTGTTGCCGCGGGCCGGAAGCCGAATGCTGCCACGCCGCCGTCGCTGGGGACACGCCGCCGCAGGTTAGCTGCCACCGCCGCACCCTTTGTGTGATGATATATATGTAGGGTTTAGGGTTTTCGGGGGGTTTTGGGGCCTGGGAGGCATCGCCGCCGCCGTCGTCGCCGCACGCACGCCGCTGCATGCCCCCCACGGGGCCGCCGCAGCTGCCCCTGTCCCCCCCCCACACGCCACCGCCGCCGCTGCTGCCTCCCCTCGACGCCCCTGCCGCCCCTTGCCTCCCCCGACGCCGCCGTCGCCCTCTGCCTCCCCGCCGCCACCGCATGGATGCGCATGATTAAATTTGATTAAATGTTTATGTGTTTGATTAAATTTGAATGCAATGCATGGATGATTTGGATGGATGGATAAAATTTTGAATGCATGGATCAAAATTTTGATGCGAAATTGATATGTTAAAATGTGAAATTTTGGATGGATCAAAATGTGAAATTATGTGAATTAATTTTGATGTGAATGTGAACTTGTAAATTTTGAATTTTGAATATGACTTGAGAATTATAATGTATGAATTATTGTGAATTTTAGAATTTTGAATGGAATGGAATGTTTATGTTTAAATGGACTTTATGTAAATATGGACTTTTGATGTTAAATGTTAAAATATGGATGTATGTATGTGTATGTTAGAATGAATTAAATTTATGTTTATGGACTTTATGTATAAATGTACTTTTTATTTAAATTTGAATGCATGAAGATTGTGAATTTTGAATTTTGAATGGACGACTTTATGTAAATATGGACAACTTTATGTGTATGAATGTTTGAATGTGTATGGATGACTTTATATATGAATGGACTTTATGTTTAAATTGTGAATGTGACTTGTGAATGTGAACAAACTGTTAACGACCAAATTTGGTAACCAAATCCCTAAGTTCAAGGTTGGAATTAAAGCGGAATCGGATCGGGAAAGTGATCTATGGAGAAACAGAGGCTGCATCGGCTACGGTCAAATCGGCAGGGAGACCAGTTGGCTAAGGCCGAATTGAATAGGGACAGCCGATAGCTGATGCCGATTCAGAGAAGAAGATGAAACTGTTTCTGATAAAAAGCTTTAAGATAAAAGAAAGATTCGGTTCTCAAATGTTCGTTAAGATATTGTCATCTATGTATAGAGTCCTGTAATGGCAATTGTATCTGTAAATTAAGGATTTGTATAGATATTCCTTTTGTAACGCGGCATGGGACTACGTCTCGGAATATTGTCGTACCATGTACAGTAGATAGGTAGAAACCATGTTCTACATGGACTTTGTTGTACTTGGGTATAAATAGGACCCGAGACCCCCTATAAAACGGGACAATCATAACACAATCAATTCGGCGCATCACCTCTTTATTTTCTTTCAGACGAGTTTTTGATCCCGCTTCGGGCTACATCGATCTCGACCCCTGAATAAGGTAAACACTTGTCATTAGTAGTTTGTATCGTTGAATCTAGTGCTTAAATCATTATGATACTCTAGATTTAATGTTATAGACTGCGCAATTTATCATATACGGCATATAATCTGGAGCAATGTCTAGATCTATCTTGCCATCAGCTCATTTCTCTCGGGAGACAGTAGCTGATAGAGCTAGATCTAGACGTTGAACTAGTTCATATGTTGTATCCACCGTCTCGAGGGGTTTACATTGGTTCATATAGATCTAGTACTTCTTTTTTACTTAATGCTGCATCACCATGACCTATTAAGTCGCTTTTAGAATTATTAAGATCTATTCAGCTAGAAGTTTATCATTAGAGACAGTGCCAGGGTTTCAGCCGGCCATATCTGTTTTAGTTATCTTTTAGTATTATTTACTATTAGATATATTAAAGCTGCCTCTTATATTAAGATCTCAATCTGGTTAAATGCCTTAAGCCGGTATCAATCTATTGGCATCAGCCGACAGCCGATTGATCTAGGTTTAGTGCATTTAGGTTAGATTAATATCTTCTCATAAGATGTATCGGAGTACTAGCCGATTCATGTTAGATTTACAGCAACGGTTAGGTTATAAATGCATATATTTATTATCCTGATGTATATTTATATTAAGTGGTTTATACTGTCTCGGCATAGCCGATCTATCCCAATCACTTAGTTTAAATGTGCTTTGGGATAGCAATTATATGTAAGTTGGTTCCCTGAGCCGATCCGATAAGATCTAACCTTAACCTTAATGCATGTATCTGTTTACTTCTTGTTGGTTAGCAGATCAAACCAACTGGCACGCCTTAATCACCAAAGATAGCCAAGAACGGACCTGCACTGGAGTTAAGCATATCTTCCAGGCCAGCGCGTGGAAAAGATTTCTCATCAACATGCTTCTTGACACGCCTGGTGGGACCATCAACTCGGCTATAACGCAGTAACAAAGTCGACGTGATGGTTAATGTGGAGATTGTGGCAATCGGATATCCACATGGCAAGCTTATCCGACTGGAGATAGGGATAGGTCGTGCCTATCAAATATGTAAACCAACTACGACTTGGGTATTACGTTGCCGATTAGATAAGGCAACGGCTCATAGTCACAGTTTGGTAAGATTGAGGAAACCGACTTAGAGTAAGATAGGGTTTCCGATCTGTAAGCCCACCTCCCAAGACTATATAAGGGGGGTAAGGGGCGTTCCTTGAGGGATATACGATTTCATAAGCAAGATCTTTAGACACACGAGATCAATAAAGACACTCGGCGGATCGAATCCACCGAAACAGGAGTAGGGTATTACCTCACGAGAGGGCCTGAACCTGTCTAAATCTTCTTCTTCTTTTAACCCATTGAGCTTGGCGATCTCGATTGCGACCCCAGAAATCATATTGCCGAAACCAAGTTTCGACAGTTAACATCAAGAGCCTCGAGATCAGCAAGGAAAACATGGTTCCTGTCAAGATGGAACAATTATCGCCTGAGCAATTGGCCGACTACAAGAAGATGGTGGAGGAACTACAGGCCAACTATCTACAATCTTTTGCCCAAACCAAGTCTGGGGCCGTCCATCAGAAGTACAAATTCAGCATGTACGACTTCAAGGCATCCTCCTCAGACGATACAAAAGGAAAACACAAGATGGAGGAGCTGAAGCAAGAACAAGACGATTCGGGACCGCACACTTTGCAAGACCGAATCGACTCGGCTGTGCACCACGCTCTCGTTAATCAGAGTGGCATCTTGGTCAACACCCTCAACAACATGATTGCCACTATGGTTGACTCGAAGATTGCCGGTCAACTGCAGCGGGGGCCGACTTATTTCACTGATGGCCAGTTCCCCAACTACAGGGTCTTGGCAACCCAGAATCGGCCGATGCCACCACCAGTACAGCCAGGGCCACCAGGAGGGGTCCTCAGTCAGCCGACTGCATCCTCGTCGGCTTCAAGGCCGCCGCCCGTCATTCTGAACCGGCAACCACCTCCTTATCAGGAGCAACCAGACAGCACATTCGACTTCAATCGGCGGCAAGAACCTGCCGCCAACCTCGTTCAAGGGGCACAGTACAATGCCGGCGGCCGTCGGCTCTTCTCCGACCAATCACCACCGTTGGTGAATCGGCCGCCTCCCGCCGTCGACCCAGCTCAATACCTGTACCAGGGAGGCCAACATGACCAACATTACCGGCCGCAGACACCGCCACCTTAGTATCGGCAAGCACCCGTACAATACGATCAATATGAGCCGATACAGCAAGACCAAGATAACAAGACCTGGGCCAATTTGATTGCGGACATCATGCACGATCAATTCGGCCTCAAACCGAAAGATTCTGGCAATATGTATCGGTATCCATACCCAGAACATTTTGAGAGGGTGCCACTACCCAACCGATACAAAGTCCCAGATTTCTCCAAGTTCTCAGGGCAGGACAATACTTCTACATACGAACACGTCAGCCGATTCCTGGTACAATGCAAGGAGGCATTGACTACAGACGCCTTGAGGGTTTGCTTATTCCCGCTCTCGCTATCGGGATCGGCCTTTACGTGGTTTTCTTCACTGCCTTACAATTCCATCCAGAGCTGGGCCGATCTCGAGAAACAATTCCACAGCTACATCTACACCGGCAACAATGAGATGAAGCTGTCGGACCTGACAAGCATTAGGCAGAAGCATGAGGAGTCGGTTCAGGACTACATTCAAAGATTCAGAGAGATGAGGAACCGCTATTATAGCCTGGTGCTGTCCGATTCCCAGTTACCGATTTGGCTTTTCATGGACTGCTGTCGCCGATCCGTGAAAGGTTTTCAGCTCAAGACTTCGACAACTTGGCCCATCTGGCGCAGAGGGTGACGGCCCATGAGCAAAGATTTCAGGAATCAAGGAAGGCCGTCAAGAAGGTTGCCCACGTCATTGTCGAGACTGACTCAGAGACAAGTGACAATGACGCAGAGGTTGCAGCAGCCGAATGGCCCCAAAAATAAAAAGACCATCGTCTGCCAATGGCTGCTGAAAACGGCTAGGGAGGAGAAGTACGACTTCAACATTACCAAGGCCGATAGGATTTTTGATTTATTGCTGAAGGGAAAGCAAATTTAGCTTTCTGCCAACCACACGATCCCATCAGCTGAAGAACTTAAAAAGAAGAAGTACTGTAAGTGGAACAACTCTACCTCCCATAGCACTAACGACTGTAAGGTTTTCAGGCAGCAAATCCAGTCGGCTATTGAGGCCGGGAAGCTAAAGGTCGCCGATTCACCTCGGCCGATGAAAGTCGATGGCAACCCCTTCCCGGTCAACATGGTCCAGGCCGGCCCCAGGCGAGCTGATCGGCAGAACAGAATGACATACAGCTTAGCCGAAACTTTCAAGGGGCCAAGGCAAAGAAGAGGCCAACAGGAGATCAAGCTGCGCCAGTCAACATGGTGCATCCAACCGACCGATCGGCCGATTGACAGCCGATTCACATGGATAGCCGATGTCGCTTCTAGCAGCGGTTTTGGCAAGAAGAGGAGGCCCGACGCGGCAAGCCGTACGTTAGGGAACCTGAGGTGAGGGGCCTCCGAGTTATCATACACCACAACGACTGCGACCCGCACTGGCGTTCCGAGTTTTTCCGATTCTGCTGGGAATCGGGGATGAGGCTGCCGATGATAGACAACTGTCCGGCCTGTAGTGAATATCGTGAAGACGAATACAGGGGTCTGCCGATGCAAAGCCCTGCCCAATTCGTCCCCAGGGCCGTGCAGCTTGACCAGAGGCGGAAATCGATACATGATCGGCTTGGACCGATCCACCAAGACTTCTTCGAAGACGAAGATGAAGACGAAGACGAATACTACGAAGAAGAAGCCGAAGATGAGCAATCAGCTAACTTACAATGATGCCCTTCTGACCTCTTCACTAAAATGCAGAAGAGAAGAATTCAGAGGCTGAAAAGCGAAGGGCAGGAAGAAGAGGTCCAATAGATGATTCAGCATCAACAACGTCGGCAGGGCAGGAAACAGTGGCGCCCCAAGAAGAATAACACCCCAGCCGACGAGAGTGCAGCCGACCAAGCCAGAAGGACGGCTAAAGGAAAAGGGAAAGCCACTGCATCGGTCAACATAGTTTTTATATTGCCAGCCGAATTCGATGCCACAGAGGCCGATGCAGATAGTGTCGAAGACGCCTTGGTGAAACTAGCATTCTCCCCGGAACCACTATACGTGAAAGGATTTGTTAACGGAAAGCCGATGTCAAAGATGCTAGTCGATGGAGGGGCAGCAGTCAACCTCATGCCCTATGCCACTTTTTGGAAGCTGGGCAATGGAACCGAAGATCTAATCAAGAGGAACATGGTGCTCAAAGACTTCGGTGGCAACCCATCGGAGGCCAAGGACGTGCTCAATGTCGAGCTGACCGTCGGCAGCAAAACCGTACCCACAACATTCTTTGTCATCGACGGAAAGGGATCTTACAGCCTACTACTTGAAAGGGACTGGATCCATGCGAACTGCTATGTCCCTTCCACAATGCATCAAAGTCTGATCCAAATGGCAAGGTGACAAGATTGAAATCGTGCCAGTCGACAGGTCAGTGAGCGTTGCTAACGTCGATTTGCCACTTTGGGAAATCGACGGTATTGATTGTCTGTCCGGCAAAATCTGGCAAGCCGATTTTTTAAAGGTGTCCGATTCTGCCATACAGCCTATTGCAGACAAAGAGCCTCAATTATTACTTTGAGGGCGTCATGGAGGGCTCGAGCGTCTACAGCAAGGACACCGCAGATGACGACGATGGCAAGCTTGGGAGAGGTTTCATGTCGGCCGACGAGCTAGAAGAAATTGATATAGGTTCTGGAGATAGGCCTAGGCCGACATACATTAGCAAAAATCTGTCTTCTCGTTTTAGATCCCAGCTTATTAATTTATTAAAGGAATATAAATATTGTTTTGCTTGGGAGTATTTTGAAATGCCTAATCTCAGCCCATCTATTGTTGTACATCAGCTGCCTATTAAGCCTGGGTATCGGCCGCATAAACAGCCTCCCAGGAGGTTTAAGGCCGATATGCATGATGCGATCAAAGCCGAAATCACTCGGCTATACGATGCTGGATTTATTCGGCCTTGCCGATATGCGGAGTGGGTTTCAAACATTGTTCTAGTCATGAAGAAAAATGGTAAACTTAGGGTGTGCATCGATTTCAGGGACCTCAACAAACCTACCCCTAAGGACGAATACCCAATGCCCATAGCCGATTTGCTCGTGGATGCTGCTTCCGGCCACAAGATCATAAGTTTTATGGATGGTAATGCAGGTTATAATCAGATTTTTATGGCTGAAGAAGATATCAACAAAACTGCTTTCAGATGCTCAGGAGCAATCGGCTTGTATGAGTGGGTCGTCATGATGTTTGGCTTGAAGAATGCTGGAGCAACTTATCAAAGGGCCATGAATTACATTTTTCATGATATGATCGGCTCTCTGGTAGAAATTTACATTGATGATGTTGTTGTCAAATCCAGAAAAATAGAGAATCACATAGCCGATCTCAGGCAGGTGTTAGAGCGGACAAGGAAATATGGCCTAAAGATGAATCCACCGAAATGCGCGTTTGGCGTGTCGACCGGGCAATTTTTAGGGTTTCTTGTTCACGAGAGGGGATTGAAGTTACACCAAGGAGCATTAATGCTATCAAAACAATACAACCTTCGAAGGACAAGAAGCAGTTGCAATCTTTGATCGGCAAAATCAACTTCATGAGACGATTCATCGCCAATGTTTTGGAAAAGATGGAGTTGTTCACACCATTGCTTTGGCTGAAGGCCGATCAACCATTCACTTGGGGGACAGAGCAGCAGAAAGCGTTGGACAATATCAAGGATTACTTAAGCTCACCTCCAGTCTTGATTTCTCCACAAAAAGGGGTATCATTCAAACTGTACCTATCAGCCGACGACAAGTCCATCGGCTCAGTCCTGATTCAAGAGATCGAAGCAAAAGAGAAAGCCATCTTTTATCTCAACCGATGGCTACTGGACGCAGAGAAAAGATATTCACCAGTGGAGAAATTATGTCTTTGCCTGTATTTTTCATGTACAAAGTTTGAGACATTATTTATTATCCAACGAATGCACAGTGGTATGCAAAGCCGATGTAGTCAAATATGTGCTATCGGCTCCAGTACTCAAAGGACGAGTTGGAAAGTGGATTTTTGCTTTAATGAAATTCGACTTAAGATATCAGGCACCCAGGGCAGTTAAAGGACAAGCCATAGCCGATTTCATCATAGAACACAGAGATGGTTCAATCGGCTCGGTGGAGATCATGCCTTGGACTTTGACATTTGATGGCTCAGTTTGCACGAATGGATGCAGTATCGGCTTGGTCATCATATCACCAAGGGGGGCAGGCTTCGAATTTGCCTTCTCAATCAACCCCCATGCCACAAACAATCAAGCCGAATATGAGGTAGTGCTTAAGGGATTACATCTTCTCAAGGAAGTTGAGGCCGACGCCATCGAAATAATGGGAGATTCACTGTTGGTCATCAGCCAGTTGTTAGGGGAATACGAGTGCAAAAATGATGCGCTGATGGTCTATTATCAACGATGCCGAGAATTGATGGACAGCTTTCGGCTAGTAACATTAAAACACATCCCTTGAGAGCAGAATGCAGAAGCCAATGATTTAGCTCAAGGAGCATCAGGCTACAGGCCGATGACAAAAGATGCTGAGATAGAGATTGCCACCACAACAGCCGACAACTGGAGTATTAAGGTCTATAACTATCTGCAAAACCCCTCCCAGTCGACTTCAAGGAAATTGCGCTACAAGGCTTTGAGATATGTCTTGCTCGATGAAGATTTATACTATCGGACGATTGATGGAGTGCTGCTCAAGTGTCTCAATGCCGATCAAGCCAAGGTAGCTATCAGAGAAGTGCATGAAGGAATCTGTGGCACGCATCAATCGGCTCACAAGATGAAATGGCTACTTCAAAGAGCAGGGTATTTTTGGCCGACAATGCTGGAGGATTGTTTCAAGTACTAAAAGGGATGCCAGGATTGTCAGAAGTTTGGAGCTATACAAAGGGCACCAGCATCGGTTATGAACCCAATTTTCAAGCCTTGGCCGTTCAGAGGTTGGAGAATCGACATGACCGGCCAGATCAATCCACCCTCGAGCAAGGGACATAAATTCATATTGGTGGCAACATATTATTTCACAAAATGGGTGGAAGCAATTCCTTTAAACAAGGTTGATTCAAAGGACGCAATCGAGTTTGTTAAGGAGCACATTATATACCGATTCGGCGTCCCTCAGACAATAACAACAGATCAGGGATCTGTCTTCATATCGGACGATTTTGTTCAGTTTGCCGACGGCATGGGCATCAAGTTGCTCAATTCTTCATCATATTATGCTCAAGCTAACGGACAGGCAGAGGCCTCAAACAAGAGTCTAATCAAGCTGATAAAGAGGAAGATCGCTCAATATCCTAAGCAATGGCACAGCCGATTAGTCGAATCACTTTGGGCCTATCGGATGGCTTGCCACGGATCAATCCAAGTGCCTCCATATAAACTGGTCTATGGACATGAAGCAGTCCTGCCATGGGAAAACATCATCGGCTCAAGAAGGATTCAGTAACAAGATTAGCTTACGACCGATGATTGCTACAACCTGATGGGAGATGAATCAGAAGATCTGGTGTTGTCACGGATGAGGGCCTTGGAAAATGTAATAAGAGATAAGGAATGAGTAGCCCGTCATGATAACAAGAAGGTTGTGCCTAAGTCTTTTGAAGAGGGCGAACTCGTTTGGTAAATTGATATTGTCGATTGGATCAAGGGATAATAAATTCGGCAAGGGGTCACCAAATTGGGAGGGGCCTTTCAAGATCCACAAATGCGTCTCCACAGGAGCCTATATGTTAGAAGGGTTGGATGGAGAGGTATTCGGAAGGGCTCTGAACGGCAAATATCTAAAGAAGTATTACCCAAGTGTGTGGATCAATTCGTGATTCAACTATGTTGTGTCGAGTCATGTTAGCCGATGCGTTGTGACTCACGCATCGCCTTTAGGACGATTTTACGCCAAGTTTCCCTTAATTTTTCTACATCAGCTCAGCCTAGCCGACAGCGACAAGATATTTGATTTGATAATTTTGTTAATGCTGGGAACACCATCAACAAAATTAGGAGGCATATACAATACAATATGATATAAAGAAGACAGAGCAAATTTTTCAGAATTTTTGAAGCTTTCAAGCAAGTTTGAAGTAATCGGCAAGCATACATGTGAATGACATTAAACAAGGGTTAAGTTGCAACCAGCCGATTACAGAAGAAGTTTAAGCCGATTACAAAATGCATAGAGAGTTTGAGTTACAAGGATGTCCTAGTTGGCTATTACAATCGGCTTAACGCTTCAGGAAGTCAGCGATAGCCGATATCGTCTTGCGGCGAATCTCATCAATCTCTTCAACCGCCTTGGCGTCAGCTGCATTAGTGCCGGCCACCGGTTTCACCGCCTTTGTCAAGTCTGTTAAGTACGACACGGCCGCCTTGATCTTTGCTCGTTGATCTTCGATTTCTTTTGGCAGGCCGGCCACTCGTTCTTCTTGGAGTTGCATTTCAGTTTCAGTCTTGATGAGTTCGGCCACCAGTTCGTCCCAGCGCGCGCGAAGCCAATCAAGTTGGGCAATCGGCTCTGTCTTTAGAGTGTTGAACTTGGCCTTCTCTGCCTTGATCTCTTCTTGATTGACCTTGATCATAGCTGCCAATGACTTGTTTTCTCGGCGGTCGGCTATCCGCTGCTTTGCCCTTTCATATTTGTGCCGATGTGCCTCGAGAAAGGCTGCTAGTGCGATGGTGTCAGCTAGATCGTCTGGGAGCCTCGCTTGGATTTCTTCAAACCGGTTACAGACAGAGCCGCCATCGTCGGCCAGCGTGGCCCTTAGATCTTCGTCGAGCAGCACCATGGCCTTGCCAGCATCCTCGTTCGGATCGACGAACTCAGACAGGTCAACACCCAGGAGATCGGCTACGCTCTACAGAACAAGGAACAATTATAACATGGGTAGAGATCATAAGGCCGATTGAAGAAGACAGTTATAGTACTTACTTGGACTGCTGAGGCCGATGTAGCTTTGTCATCAGCATTTTCGACCCCTACAGCCGATAGAGTGTGCTCGCTTGAGATTTGGGGGGCAGGTGTCGGAACGCGTGGAGGCTGAAAAAGAGTTAGTTCAAGAATCGGCTGGTTAAACAAGGAAAATACAATGGATAAGAGCTTATCGAAGGAGGAGCCTTTCTCGGCCTAGTGACCACTTTCTTCCTCTGTCGATGCGACAAGGACAGTGAGAAAATGTGAATGAAGTTATTGAAAGATTGAGCAAGGAGAGCGGCTTACTGGCGTCAGACGAGCAGCCCGCTTTGGAGGACTTGGGGTTTTCTGAGCCAATTGCTCGCCGGTCGATGGTGTCTAAGCATACTTTTCTGAAGAGCTGGTGTCGGATGCGGCTTCATGAACAACTTTCTCCATTTCTTCGGCTCTAACCTCATCGTCCAAGAAGGAATCCACATCTGGATCGATTGGGGAGAGGTCGTCGGCTGGAGCTCGTTTTGGCTTCTTCGAAGCTCTTTTCTTTCGTTCGGCAGCAGGGGTGGCAGCAGCCGACAGTTTTGCCCTCTTCGGTCATTGAAGCGGTTCACGAGTTTGGCCGTGAAGGAGCGTGCCCACCTTCGGCGCGTTGTGGCCGATGATGGACGGTGCCAACCCACAACCGTTGGGAAGGATGCCGCAAGCGTAGAGTATGGCTACTCCTATGTTGCTGGTATGCGAAGGGGAGTCATCGATTGTCTGCAAAGGAATAAGATGCGGTCAGTTGAGAACACAAGTGATAGCCAAGGAAGAAAAGGATTAAAACACAAAATACTCACCGAGGGGACCAAGTCAGGGTCGACGATTGTCAGGTACATCGAAGCCGATTGGTGGAACAGATGTTGTTTCCATTCATTCCACCATCGGCTAAAGATAGTTGTCCTGGTCACCGCCAAGTCAATCTTGTTGATGCTGCCCAAGGGAGGACCAGGGATGCGTAACAGCCGGTGCATCATGATACTGCTTTGATTTTTTTCTCTGGCCTGGATCTTGTCGGCATAATAAAGACCAATCGACAGTTGACCCAGTCCGAACTGCCTTGCAGCTACCATTGGATGATAGAATTCATAAGTTTTGGTGACATTGCGTCCTTGATGGATGCCGACAGGAAGGATACAGGGAGTGATGGTTGTTACATAGATTTCCCTCTGCTTTAAATATTCTTCAGAATCGAGCTCGTCTAGCCGAAGATCATCTGGTTGTTCAAATTTATCAAAGTTTTCGTAGGCAAACTAGATCTTCAAGGTGTTTGGAAAGCCACTGTATAGATTGTCGAACCAATTCTTGAAGTGGTCGGCTGTTAACTTAGATCCGGGGTAAGTGGCAGCTGCCTCCCCATATAACATGCACCACCGAGTCGTTCTCTCTTCATCATCTTCAACTCGTGGCTCGAGCAAGGGGAAATCGGCTTCAAGTGGGGACGGCCTTTCAGCGACCTGGTAGAGGTGAAGATTGAGCCAGAGCTGTAGTAGCCACCAGAGCCCCCCTGTGTTGATAGCTTGTTTTGAAGCCAGCCTAAGCGATGTGTTGCTCAACATCTGATACACATAGCCGAGCAGATACTTTCCCAAAGGGATCTTTTTCTTGCTCACTAGGGCTTCGGCTATATGCTGCCAATTGCTGGTTGGTTCGCAGCTTGATCCGCAAAAGACAAACTTTTCTAGCCACATAAGGAGAAAAGCTGCGTGTTCCCTATCAGAGATCGACCCATCCTTCATGTTCATTGCTATGAAGCCGCTCCAGCCCCCTATGCTTTTGGTCTTGAAGTTGTGATGGCATTTTACTTGGAGGCTGTTGGGATCGACTGTGGATGTTATGTCTAGACCGGTGATCATTGCTACGTCCAAGAGTGTTGGGTCATCGGTCCTTGCCTAAACAAGAAGGCGTTGAGGGTGTCGCACCAGAAGTAACTTGCAACCGATAGGAGGGGTTCATCCTTAGGCATGTCGGCTATTGTCAGTTCTAGGCATTGGCTTATGCCAAGCTTGATCCAGTGGGTTTCCTTCATAGCCGACATTCTAAGGTACCATGCTGGCCAGGATTTGTCCGTTGAGGGCCAAGATTTGAAGGCGCTGGTCCAGTATGCCAGATCTGGGGTTGAGAACCTATAGGGGATCCGGTCAGTTTTGGCGTTGATAAGTTCACTTGGGTCTAGGTTGCCGATCGGCCCTAACAGATATTGGTTGGGATGAACAAGATCTGGAATGGCGATTTGATGCGAAAGGTGCTACAAGGTTGCGGGAAAGAACGAAGGAATCACAAAAAGCGAAAAGATTGAATCGCGGAAGGAAAAGAGCTATGGCCGACGAAACTTACCTCGGCGTACACCGTTGAGGCGCGTCGGCGTGGGTGCTTGAGGATGCCATTGGTGAAGGGGATCGCTGCCGCAGGAGATTGTCGGAGGGGTTCGCTTCGGTTCGCGGAATCGCCAAAGGGAGAAGGAGAGTTTTTCCGGCTAGGTCTTGAGGAATAAAAGTGATAGTGTGGCTTGTTTCGGCGCTGGGCGGGCGATATTTAAAGAGTTTTTTATATAGCCGAAACGGAATAGGACGGAAGTCACGCGGGAATATGAAAAAGCGGCAAATCCGCGATATTATCTTATCACGGACTTGGGGGGCATATGTTAACGATCAAATTTGGTAACCAAATCCCTAAGTTCAAGGTCGGAATTAAAGCGCAATCGGATCGGGAAAGTGATCTATGAAAAAACAGAGGCCACATCGGCTACGGTCAAATCGGCTGGGAGACCAGTCGGCTGAGGCCGAATTGGATAGGGACAGTCGATAGCCGAATGTCGATTCAAAGAAGAAGATGGAACCGTTTCTGATGAAGAAGCTTGAAGATAAAAGGAAGATTCGGTTCTCAAATGTTCGTTAAGATATTGCCATCTATTGATAGAGTCCTGTAACGGCAATTGTATCTGTAAAATAGGGATTTGTATAGATATTCCTTTTGTAACACGACATGGGACTACGTCCCGAAATATTGCCGTACCATGTACAGTAGATAGGTAAAAACCGTGTTCTACATGAACTTTGTTGTACTTGGGTATAAATAGCACCCGAGACCCCTCTAAAAAGGGACAATCATAATACAATCAATTCGGTGCATCGCCTCTTTATTTTCTTTCAGACGAGTTTTTGATCCCACTTTGGGTTGCATCGATCTCGACCCCCGAATAAGGTAAACACTTGTCATTAGTAGTTTGTATCGTTGAATCTAGTGCTTACATCATCATGATACTCTAGACTTAATGTTATAGACTGTGCAATTTATCATATATGGCATATAATCTGGAGCAATGTCTAGATCTATCTTGCCATCGGCTCGTTTCTCTCGAGAGACAGTAGCTGATAGAGCTAGATCTAGATGTTGAACTAGTTCATATGCTGTATTCACCATCTCGAGGGGTTTACATCTATTCATATAGATTTAGTACTTCTTTTTGTACTTAATGCTGCAGCACCATGACCTATTAAGTCGCTTTTAGAATTACTAAGATCTATTCGGCTAGATGTTTATCATTAGAGACAGTGCCGGGTTTCAGTCGGCCTTATCTGTTTTAGTTATCTTTTAGAATTATTTACTATTAGATATATTAAAGTTGCCTCTTATATTAAGATCTCAATCTGGTTAAATGCCTTAAGCCGGTATCAATCTGTTGGCATCAGCCGACAGCCGATTGATCTAGGTTTAGCGTATTTAGGTTAGATTAATATCTTCTCATAAGATGTATCGGAGTATTAGCCGATTCATGTTAGATCTACAGCATCGGTTTGGTTATAAATGCATATATTCATTATCCTCATGTATATTTAGATTAAGTGGTTCATATTGTCTCGACATAGTCGATCTATCCCAATCACTTAGTTAAATGTGCTTTGGGATAGCAATTATATGTAAGTTGGTTCCCTGAGCCGATCCGGTAGGATCTAACCTTAACCTTAATGCATGTATCTGTTTATTTCTTGTTGGTTAGCAGATCAAACCAACTGGCATGCCTTAATCACCAAAGGTAGCCAAGAACGGACCTGCACTACAGTTAAGAAGATTTCCCAGGCCAGCGCGTGGGAAAGATTTCTCATCAACACAAACAGACGAACGGACGTGAACGAACGGACGGACGGACAAACGGACGGACACGGACAAAAAAACGAACGGACATGAATGAACGAACGAACGAATGAGTTTCGTTCGGTCATTCGTTCGTTCGTTCGTTCGTTCGTTCGGTCAAACGAACGTAGCTTGGCATGCAACATCCTCTTTCTATCCTCTCCTCTCCACTTCCTCTCCTCTTCACCTTATCTCCCTCACATCATCCTCCTCTCTTTATCTCCTCTCCTCTTATCTTCCTCTCCTCCAGACGATAGAACGAACGAACGGACATGGATGAACGAACGAACAAATGAGTTTTGTTCGATTGTTCGTTCATTTGGTCGTTCGGTCGTTGGTACGGTCGTTCGTTCGGTCAAACAAACGTAGCTCGGCATGAAACGTCTGCTTCTATCCTCTCCTCTCCCTGAATAGGGTTAGGGTTAGAGTTAGGGTTAGAGAAACTAAAGAGAAGAAGAAGGAAAATATAGAACGTAGTTTGGCACATGCTAGAGACAAGTGTGCATATCTATTTTTTCCATCTTCTTCTTTTTGTCTTTGTTTTTTTCTACGTAGACATACATGATTTCCCTGAATAATTGATACATGTATTAATCGAATATTTTTCCTTTTTAAAATTATTTGATTAACTCCTCGAACCCACAACAATCAAATGTCTGATCGTGATGACGAACAGTTTCTCCTTGATGAGATCACACACGGTAGCACTCAGTATTACACTGAGGAGGGGACCGAGGATCCAGATCAATACCTCAACGAGGAGGGGAACGAGGAGGGGAATGAGGGCTCCTCATCAGTATGACAGTAGAGGGCACGCGGGCAACGCGAAGTCAGCAAATGCATTGAGGGTCGACACGTCATAACAGAAGTAGCATCGAACGGTCGACCAAGTGCCCCAGCGGACGCCGCAAGGAAGTTTGTGGCACACAACGGATGGGTGGTGAGGGATCACGTGCCCATCAGCGTTGTCAACTGGAGGCGATCAAGGACAGGAGGAGATGAGCAGAGCTATCTCCCGGACACAGAGAAAGAGATGCTCTGGACGACAATGCTGCAGACGTTCACCATCCCAGACTCTAATCAGGTAAAGGTCAAGGATTGGACGTTAAAGAAGATGGTTGAGCTCTTCAGGAACTATAAGAAGGAGTTACACAAGAAATATGTCCTGAAGGGCCAAACTCCAGACTTCGACAAGTTCCCAAAGCTCAGAGATCACTAGGAGGCTTTCGTGGAACATAAGACTGGGGAAAAAACGCAAGCCCTAATTGAAAAGAACAAGGCCAATGCAACCAAGAAGAAATACCATCACAAGCTTGGGTCGGGCGGCTATCAGAAGGGAATGCAAAAATGGGAGAAGATGGAAGCTGACCTGAAAGCACGAGGTATCGTTCCAGGCACAACCAACTGGGCCGAACGATCACAGCATTGGTTCTATGCTCACGGTGGATCGCTTAATCCCAGAGATGGATCAGTTATCTTCGGCGCTCAAATCCAAGAAGCTGGATGAAGATTAGAGGAAGCGCTGGAGGCCTCTGCCTCGGGCTCATTCAGGCCCGACAGAGAGAAGGACGAGCTAACGCTCGCACTCCAGAACCCAGAGCATCCGGGACGAACGCGAGGAAAAGGCGTCGTTCCCTGGAAATACGGGTTTCAAGCGGACATGACACATACAAGAGCCGCATAAGGTCAAAGCGAGAGACGGATGCGAGGTTCACAGAAATGTAGATGCGGCTCTTGCAGATTGATCAGATTGTGGACCAAAGGCTGAATGAAAGGTTGGCAGAGGATCGGAGCCACTAGGTTAGGCAACAACCAGATCCAGCAACAACGGCTCAACTACAGCAGCAGCGCAGCAGCTGCGCGTCAACAGGAAATAAAGGCAAGTTGGCCCCACAAGATCAAGCGTGTCCGCCATGCCCCGTGGATGATATCACGCAGTGGACACCGTGTGAGCTGCACATTCCGCTCAAGAACATAACAATAAAGGCATGTTCATATTTTTATGTTGTATATTTCCTTGAATAACTTGACAATCAAGGTTCATTACTAACTAATAAGCAATCTGCTCGAACAGGTTGTGTCGGGCATGGCGATTCTAGTAGAACGAGACGACACCTACCACTGCAGGCCCGTTCCATCTACGTACTCAAAAGTGGAAGTTGAACCGGTGGAACACGGCTACGAAGATCTTGAGCTGGATATCCCCGAAGGAGATGGGGAGATGACGCTAGGAGAAACAACTCACGGAATATTTCTTTGGAGGAAGCCCTTCATCATATTCCTAGGATGAACAACGTCTCCTATCGTTCCACCGCCGTCGCCTCCACGTGGACCGTCTCCTCATCCTCCTTCGCCTCCTCCGCCTCCTGCGTCACCTCCACGAGCACCGACTCCTAAACGGACGTCTCCAACTCCACCGCCTTCTCAGCTTCCTCTGTCGCCACAACAAGCACCGACTCCTAAACGGGTAGCATCTCATCCTACTTCGTCTCCTCCGTCGCCTCCTAAGCACAGAGCTCGAGCCACGCGGTCAATGTCAACCAGTGGACCAAGAAAAAAGAGGCCTAAACTTGACCCGCTCCCACCAGCCCCAAAGAAAACGGCGTACGACATGACTCCAGAGGAGCTGCACGAGGTCGTCCAAGCTGAAGCAAGGCCCACTTCAGAAAGAAGTCTCCTGAGAAGCCTCATGAAATCCTCCAGGAGACCAAGGACTTCTTCAAGAAGACGTACCTAACGCCACAGCCTGAACCGCAACCTCGACAGCAGTCCGACTATGATAGGACTATTCGAAAGGCTGCTGGCAAGGCGAAGAGAACGGGAAAAGATGTACCCCAGCTCGGCATGCAGCCTCAGAAACCTCTAGAGGTCAGCACAGTTCCAAATGTTAGATCAGAGTTAAGACAATTTATGGAATCTACTGGAATTTCAATGGATCAATTACACGGCCGTGCTCCCCTAGCGAAGGCTCCGCTGAAATACAAGGTTAAACTTGGAAAGCCTCTTGTAAAGCCGGATCAAGTGAAAAAGCTGCCTACACAGATGCACCGCTTCCACAAGTGGTACATGCAAGAATCCAGCAAGGGTGGAGAGATGGTAACGGGCAGATATTCACTACACTATTTCTTCGATGGAGGTGACTACTTCTATATCCGATTCGAAGACATATTCGACCTGTACCAGCTTGATGCCCTCGACGTCTCACTTCTAGCCACGTGGGTTCTGTAAGTATCGTTCTGTTATTTTGTTTCTTACCTCTTTGTATTTAGCTAACTAAAATTCTTTTTAACCATTGTAGAATGGCGATCCAATACTGCAACAAGCACGACTGTACCAAACATGGATTCATGGATCCACGCAAAATCAACGACGTATTGGTTGATCAATTTCCTGATCCAACAGTGGACAACATATACAATGCGCTGGTGCAGAACCACTTCCGGTCGTTTATCCTTCTGCCCTACAACACTGCGTAAGTTTTTTCTTCCTTCCGTATCAATTTCAATCCCGTGCATACATAAAGTTTCATATGTGTCATCTAAACCAATTTACATATTCCACTAGGTTCTGTTAGTAATTGACATGGATCACTCGTGGATCCATGTCTTTGACTCAATGGATAAACCAGAGTCCACGTACTCAAAGATATTTGAACTGTTTAATAGGTAATGTTATCTTACTTGCTATTGCATATATGCAGTTCTCGAATAATTACTAGCTAACTTTCAACTACACGTAGGGCATGGGAACGACTTCGGGTGAATGTTCACGGAAATTGGAAAGATAAGCTCTCTGTGAGGATGAACTTTCCAGTGAGTAACATGCTCCAAAGTTGTTTTGAATCATTACTTTGTTCTAAAATATGAAATGTATATTAAATCTGTCGTCGTTTCTCCTTTAGTGTGCAAAACAGTCGCAGGGCACCAATTTATGCGGATACTACGTCTGCGACTACATTCACTGCTTTGTGACTGATGTCACAACTATCGACGATATAGATGTACGTATAACAACCATTCATACATTACGTCTCGATTTCTTATTCACTTCATATATTTATTTCTCGTTTATTCGAAGTAATGACAGCTTATGCGAGTAAGAGACAACCTCCCCCATAAGACTTTCATACAAGCTGCTCAGGAAGAATTTATGGGATTTATAAACGAGCAGATCATTGATCCCGCGAGGGAGTTCTACATAAGTTTTAGTAACTTTAGCACTCAATCCACAAAGTAGATTAGAGACAATTTTTTGTAAGCTATGAAACATATATGGATATTGTATGTGTGTATATATTTTGGTAATATATATATTTCCTTTCTTAAGTTTATTTATATGCGTGTAAATTATATATTTATACATATATATGCATGTTGCATATATATGTATAAATATATGTGTGTAAAATATGTATGCACAATATAATATATACAAGTGTAATATATAGGCAGCAAGCTAGCAGCTATAGCAGGAGCAAACTAAAAAAAATAAAAAACCTTTAGTCCGGTTAGTAACACCAAACGGGACTAAAGATGGCGAGCCGCCACGCGCGCCGCCATCTTTAGTCCGCTGGTGTTACCAACCGACTAAAGATGACGATTTTAGTCCCGGTTTGACAACGGGACTACAGGGTTACTAACCGGACTAGTGTGGGTTTCTCCAGCAGTGACATAAGCTGCAAATAATTATATTTCTCGACATATCAGTATACTAACTAACATCTTGTGGACTTGTTATCAATTCAAAATTAAAAGTATGCCTTCAGTTCATGAATCCCAACGGTACACTGCTCAATTGGTAAATGTTGTAGGTGCCACAAGCATTATGCAGCACACAGTGAACAAAATGTATTTGAAACGTATGTTATAATTCTTATCAATAACAAAACCCCCCTTCCAAGAGAACATATATACTGATAAAAAAATACCCAAAATGAAATACTGTGGTTCTAAGGAACAAAATTGCAGGAACAGATCAAAAGATGATGGAAGGTCATAGAAACAAACATTGACACCAGTCCTACAAACTGTATACCGACAATCATGATACACAAGACATGCTTTGTCGATGTAGTTCTAGCTGGATTCAGTAAAAATCTATTATGAAGAAAGACAAAGACGGAGTAAAATTTCAGCATACCTTTCATATTCCTGTTGAGCACGATGTGCATGGTTTAGCAAAACATGGTCATTCTCAACCAGATTTCTCCATGTGTGCACCGAATTAATAGCTTTTAATAAATCCTCTAGTAGACATAAGAGCAATGCATCAACAATTAAATCAAGAGAACACGTAGATGGTTGGGTAGGACATGAGAGGGCTTTGGAACTATACTATCGAATATTGATTAGCCATTACTGGCATTGCACCATTTAAAAGGTGTATTGTATCTATGTGTAGTGCTATGTATGTACAAGGGAAAACTAGCCTATAATGCCTTCTGGTCCAGTCGTTCTTCCCAGTTCAGGCACCTGATCAAGCTGTGGAACCAGTCACCAATTTGGTCGGATTCATTAACAGTTGGGGTGGGTGCTGACTCTTGGATATTTTAACAGGGTCTCCTCTTGATAATTGATGCCTCCTTTTGCCATGAAATGATACCCAAACGTTACTTCTTGCATCATCTGATATATGTGGTAGTTGCAAATGTAATGGCAGTTCCAAAGAGTGTACAAATTTTACCAGTTAGTAATGGTATTGTAGGTTAAAAATAGATGAGCTAAAGCTGCTACTAAAGTCTTAGATGCATAGTCGTAGTAAACATTCTTAAGGGTGATAATAAGGTTGCGTGAAAACAAAAACATTTTATCGGTTGTTGAATGTTGATTGCTCCATACCTTCAATTCAAGTCGTGCAGAATCAGGAAGGATGATAGGTCTAAATGACAATTGAGTGCGGGCAAATTGGAGTAAACATCAAACATGGGACATTTGGATGGACCTAGATAACAAAAGCAACAATGATCATAGTGAATAGTTGTCCTGTTCAATTGGTATTGGGTTGCGTGCTTGGAAAGAAACATTTCCACGGCAGATATGAAAAGGCTAACAAACACATATTATGTGATTGCATATCGAACACAATGCATTTGAATGAAACAAGAGTACATGACCACCATAAAAGCAACAAATCTACCCATCATTTATCCTTACTCAGCTTTCAAATACCGAACAGGATTATACAAGAGCACCAAAAATGAAAAGTATATTCAATGCAGCAACGATGTTCAATATTATGTATTTCTGATGAAAAATTTAGAAGAAAGAATATGATATTTAGCTCATTGATCTTGGAGATTGGCTGTTACTATTATTCTTAAAGTAAATGTTGGGCATGTTTCTTTGAAGTTTAGCAAGACGGTTCCATGAACTATTTCGCTAGCATAGAGTGGAAAGCAGCATAACTAGCCATTTCAGATGTTCCTCTTTGAACATGTACAGGATGCATTATTAGAGACAAGTTATATTTATATAACACAATGTCATATTTTCATGTAAAAATTTTCCCTGGAAATATTAAGCATGTGCGTCATCAATGAGAAATATCTATATATAACATGGAGCGAAAAGCAATAGAGGAAACATATCTTATCTAATAACATAGGAGAAAGCTTTTTTTCATGCACATTTATCACTTAACAAGGGGTAATTTAATGCTTGTGAGGATTTATAAAACTTGTAAGAATTAACCTACCATTGAGCCTCCAGCTGCACTAGAGTATGATGTACTGCCAGTCGGTGTAGCTACTATCACCCCATCTCCTTCAACCTACAAATATTCTCCATCATATTCAAAAAATAGAAGTTTTGAGTGCATGTCTAAAATAATATTAAAAAATCCTAAATTTATAAATAAATACTAGAATAAAATAACAAAAATAAGCTCCAAGAAGTGTGTCTACATTAGTATTTATAGCAACAAATACTTGCTTCATGTAATCAAGTGACAGAAGAAGTTATGAAATGGTGAAGGACAATTCAGCTTAGAGAAATACGAAACATGAACTTAATGCAATATATTTTTTTATCATATGAACAGTAGCACAAACGTAGTTATGGCTTCTCTATTTCAGTGCAGTTGTCGCTTGTCAAGCTTAAAAGAATTGAGAAAGGAGCCTACCTTCATGATTCCATCCACTAAATATCCAAACAAATAAGGTGGAGGAGGAGGCTAGTTGGGGGCGGTGAGGAGCGGCACGAGAACAAAGGGGAGTCAACAACGTGGTACGATCCGTACGACGTCGACGAGTAGATGATGTTTTCTGGGGCGGCGAGTCCGCGTCGAGTCATGGTGTCTGGGTGTGGGCTTGGTGGGGTCAGCGCGCTGGGGAAGAGGTCCAAGCACGAGATGGTTTACGCGGGGGCAGCGTGGTGGCGGAGGGCACAGTTGCGGGGAAGCGAACCACCGTGTGGCGCGGAGACGGTGGGCGGTGGAGGGTTCAGTGCTCGAATAGGAGAGAGGGCGTGAAGTTGGTAAGACTGGTTCACCATGTGGGGGCGGCCGGCAACGTAACCGGGGTGTAGCTAACTGGGAGGTGACCGCCGACGAGGCTTGGTGGTCTCGCGGTGGTTGGTTGGCTATGACTGTGAGTGGTGTGTGTGGATACGTGCGGGAACCGAAGCACAGAAGCCATATTTGCGGGTGCAAGGGCGGTGGGTTGGCGATTGTCACCAGAGTGGTGTAGTCGTGTAGAGGAGGAGGAGCCGAGGAGGCGGTGAGGCATTTAGGTGGCAGGGACCATGAAGAGTCGAGAGCCAATTGCATGGCGAAATTATCGTGTCGACAAACAGTGGAGACGCGCGCACAAGAGGCCAAGCTCCAAGGCATGGTGGCTAGGGCTTGGCGCGCGTGCGGAGGTCGAGCGGCGTGGCACGGTGGAGAGGGGCTTACGTTGACGATAGAGGCGCGGCGCATGCACGGAGGCCGAGCGACGTGACGTGGTGGCGAGGGGATCGCATCGACGGTGGAGGAGCAGCGCGTGCACGGAGGTCGAGCGGCGTGCGTGGTGACGAAGGGTTCACGTCGACACGCTCTGGTGCGAGTCTCTTCGCAAACGGCAAGCGCGGGGGTTTGATTTCCCAAGTTTGCAGGCAACAGGTTAGGTTGTCCACGGTTGCACGCTTTGAAGCTATGGCGTGGTGCTACTACTGGCTGTGCACTTTAAGGACGTGGTGTAGTCGTGGAGGAGGTGGCAGCGATGACTTTATGCAGTCGCCTTCGGCAGCAGCGGGTCTAGCGGGGGGCTTTAGCCCCCCTAGAAGGGGGCCATAGCCCCCCTACCTAAGAAATTTTTGCCATGGGAGGAACGTTCGATCGAAGATCAACGGTCTAGATTAGAAGCCACATACCCCTTCACTACTTTTATTTAAGAAACCCTGACCTGTTTTGCAATTAACCTTCAGTGCGTAGTAGTTCAAAAATATTTATGTTTTGGTCCCTAAGTCTTACCAGATAACCCTTCTGCTTATCAATAAATACTCTTACAATCCACCCTTGTTATTTTACATGTTACACCTCTCGTTTGTCTACATAATTACATATAGGTCCACTTTATTTGCATTTTGAACCCTCTAAACTCTTTTGTTTTGCCAACCAACCCTTAGAACTTGTTTTATACATAACTTTTTTGTTTTCAATCTGATTAGTGTGATTTTCGTGTTTATGTGTTCGTAGTTGCGTAGATTAATTTAAAATCTTTTGTCTACTCTATCTTCATTGATTGGTGTATTGTTCTAATTAATAGTAAATTGTTTGCATGTATGGCTTGATTTGGATGTTTGGTTGGTTCTATTGATCACATATAGACGAAAAGTTGTATGAGTTAATTGAAGACGAAGTCTTGAGGACCAGCATTAACAAGCATTTAAATGTTACAGTTCCTTTCATTTGTCTTGCCAAGTTCTTGATTTATCCTCTGTTCTACTCTGTTTCTTCTTTTCTCTGTTAGTCAAACTCTGAATTGGTTTGGGGCCTGACAGCCACCTCGGCCGCGCCGCCATCGTCAGCAGCAACGCCGTCGTGCCGACTAAACATGGAAGAGGGGAATCGACACATCACACACCTCCCTTCCCCTTCCCCAAATGAACTTGACCCAAACCCACCCAAAAATGGTCGGCCCATCCGAAGCTAGGTGTCTGAACCCAACCACCATAGCCGCTGATCTGGACCCATTTGTCAGGAAAGTAAACGGAGATACGGTAAATGTGTGTGATGCCTGACGTGGCGGCTTCACGTCGCCTACGCAGCCTCCTCCCGCCGAGAGGGCTAACAGGAGGGCCAACCAACGTCGTCCACGTGGGACTAGCGAGAGAGATTTGAATTGCAAAGTCCTAACCTCGCTATAAATGTCACCTCCCCTTTTTTCTTCATGGTGACTAGCTCGCAAAAATTCCTTGGAGATCTGGCACGGCATGATCGGGTTCGCTGCTTTGGCGTCTCGGAGGTGAGCAGTGTGACGCGATGACGCCTCCTCTCGCGACGCATCCTCCTTGGCCGGTCACCACTAGACCAGGTATGAGCCCAACTATCTATCCACTCCCTTCTCCTGACGGATTTGTTACCAATGAAGTGGGTTGCGGTTCACGGAATCATGGGTGAGCACGGAGGGAAGTCGCGATGAGTGGGTGGTGTTCTCTGGCGAGTGGTACAACACCGATGAGTTGGTTGTGTTTTCTGGCGGGGTCGAGTGGGTGGTGTTGTGTTCTTCTGCGTGGCGAGTCCCGTCGAGTCGTGGTGTCTACGGGGTGTGGGCATGGTGGGGATTAGGTCAATGTGCTAGGGAAGAAATGGAGGTGAGCGAGCGGTTCGTCTTTGTGGGTGCAAGCGTGAGGCCGCATGTGTAGCCAGATTGTGTAGGCGTACGGATTGGTCTCGGAGAGGTGCAAGGAGGTGAAGGAGGAGGCTATTTGGGGGCGGTGAGGAGCGGCGCGAGAACGAAGGGGAGTCAACGACGTGGTACGAGCAGTATGACGTCGACGAGTAGGTGATGTTTTCTAGGGCGGCGAGTCCGCGTCGAGTCGTGGTGTTTGGGTGTGGGCTTGGTGGGGTAGCGCCCTAGGGAAGAGGTCCAAGCACGAGATGGTTTACGCAGGGGCAGCGTGGTGGCGGAGGGCGCAGTTGCGGGGAAGCGAACGGCCGTGTGGCGTGGAGACGGTGGGCGGTCGAGGACTCAGTGCTCGAATAGAAGAGAGGGCACGGAGTTTGGTACGGCGGGTTCACCACGTGGGGGCGTTCAGCGATGTAACCGGGGTGTAGCTAGCTGGGAGGCAACCGCCGACGAGGTTCGGTGGTCTCGTGGTGGTTGGTTGGCTGTGAATGTGAGTGGCGTTGCTGGATTCGTGCGGGAACCGAAGCATAGAAGCCATATTTGCGGGTGCAAGGGCGGTGGGTTGGCGATTGCCACCAGCAAGGTGTAGTCATGTAGAGGAGGAGGAGCCGAGGAGGCGGCAGGGCGTTTAGGTGGCAGGGACCTTAGAGAGTCAAGAGCCAATTGCATGGCAAAGTTATCGTGTCAACGAATAGTGCAGACGCGTGCACAAGAGGCCAAGCTCCAAGGCATGGTGGCTAGGGGCTTGCCACGTGTGCAGAGGGCAAGTGGCATGGCATGGTGGAGAGGGGCTTACATGACGATAGAGGCGCGACGCATGCACGGAGGTCGAGCGGCGTGGCGTGGTGATGAAGGGTTCACGTCGACACGCTCTGGTACGCGTCTCTTCGCAAACGGCAAGCGCGGGGGTTTGATTTCCCAAGTTTGTGGGCAGCGGGTTAGGTTGTCCACGGTTGCACGCTTTGAAGCTATGGTGTGCTGCTACTATTGGCTGTGCACTTTAAGGACGTGGTGTAGTCGTGGAGGAGGTGGCAGCGGTGACTTTAGGCAGTCGCCTTCAGCAGCAGCGGGTCTAATCTAGACCGTTTATCTTCGATCGAACGTTACTCCATGGCAAAAATTTCTTGGGACGGGGGCCAAGGCCCCTTCTAGGGGGCTAAGCCCCCTCCCAAGAAATTTTTGCCATGGGAGGAACGTTCGATCGAAGATCAACGGTCTAGATTAGAAGCCACATACCCTTCACTACTTTTATTTAAGAAACCCCGACCTATTTTGCATTTAATCCTCGGTGCGTAGTAGTTCAAAAATATATATGTTTTGGTCCCTAACTCTTACCAGATAACCCTTCTGCTTATCAATAAATACTCTTACAATCCACCCTTGTTATTTTACATGTTACACCTCTCGTTTGTCTACATAATTACATATAGGTCCACTTTATTTGCATTTTGAACCCTCTAAACTCTTTTGTTTTGCCAACCAACCCTTAGAACTTGTTTTATACACAACTTTTTTGTTTTAAATCTGATTAGTGTGATTTTCGTGTTCATGTGTTCGTAGCTTTGTGTATATTAATTTAAAATCTTTTGTCTACTCTATCTTCATTGATTGGTGTATTGTTCTAATTAATAGTAAATTGTTTGCATGTATGGCTTGATCTGAATGTTTGGGTGATGTTGTTGATCACAAATAGACGAAGAGTTGTATGAGTTAATTGAAGACAAAGTCTTGAGGACCAGCATTAACATCAAGCATTTGAATGTGATAGTTCAGGCCCGTCTTGAGGACCAGCATTAACATCAAGCATTTGAATGTGATAGTTCAGGCCCCCTTAATATTTTTCCTAGATCTGCCACTTGCCTTCGATACTGATTCATTGATCCAGTTGCATGGTGCGAGATGCAAACATTGGAAAACCGAGATAGGGGACCAAAGACGTCATGTCAATTGTTGTGGCGAGGCTTGCTGATGTCTGAATGATCAAGTGGCTGAGGCAGTACATGGCTAGGCTTTGAGGAAGGCCTAGGGTCTCGGTGAATGGTGGACAAGGTGGCGACGCGAGCGGGAAGGCCGAGAGGCCTGGTGTGCGGTGGAGAAGTGCTCGCGTCAAAGATGGAGGCGCGCAGTGCATGCACAGAAGTCGAGGGTGTGTCGTGGTGGCGAAGGGCTCGGGTCAATGGTGGGAAAGTTGTGCACCTGACTGCACAGATCGGGGCGTAGAACACGTAGATTATCTAGCTCGAAGGGTGGCAAGCAGTATAGATAGGCAAACAGCCCGCAACCCAATGGCCCGGTTCAGGCACGGCATGGCCCGATCGTTGGGTCGTACTTAGGCCTTATCCTTGACATGGGCCGGCACGGCCCGGCCCAATGATCAGGGAGGCAAAATAGATTAGGGAGACAAAATAGACTTATTCCAGCCATATAAGGCATGACCCAAAATGATGAGAGATGAAAAATAGACTTATTCCAGCCATATAAGACAAGACCAAAGAAATGAGGGAAACAAATTAGACTTATTTCAAGGAGAAGCATGGTGGGCTGGTCGTGCCTTCGGGTCAGCACGGCACGGCCCGAGTCTTATTGGGTCGTGCCTGGACCGTAGGTGCAGCCCATGGGCACGGCACGGCCACGTCTTATCGGGTCGTGCCTTGGTCGGGCCCAGCCAAATCGTGTCGGGCGGCTCGTTTGGCTAACACTAGCAAGCAGTCAAGAATGCAACCAATTGGAAAAATAGAATGAAGGGATGATCAGGAATGTGTGTTCTCTCTATTGTCGTGGAAAGAAACTTTGTTGTTTTACCTATATCACACTTACCTACTCCCTTCATTCATAATAAGATCTACTCTTCAATGTAATTATAATCACAGGTGTCAGCTATGGTAGATGACAATAGTAAGCCCTTTCTGGACAAGGTAAAGGATTTTTGGACGGATGTTTCTACCAAAAAGTCCTAAGTTGTCAAAAATAACAACGATGGTCAGGTAGGTATCTAATATATTTTTCTATGTTAAAACCTCGTATAAGCTCACTTAATTCTGGACTGATCATGAGCTCATCTTTTCATGCAGATTAAAGAGAAAAACAAGGAGCAGTCAAAACTGTAGGGCAAGCTAATCGTGATGCTCGCACTGAGCAGTGTCTTTTGGACCGGCGCCAAAAATGTCGTTTCCAAGCTTAAGGGTTGGGTTCTTTGTGTGGTCAGTTTCTACATCAACTTTGCTCTAATCTCCATGATGGTAAGGGCATGCGCTGGTACCGTGCCAGATGTTTTCAGGTGGCACCTGGGCCTCTCGGGCAATGGCGTACTTCAAGGATTGCTCTTTAATGTCATAGACTTCAACTTTGAACTGTTCACAAGCTTGACGGCTGAATCCTTTAATAAGCTGTGGCAGTAACACTCATCTGGACGTTGGCCACTAAAGATCCTCTCGTATGTACCAGCACAACTCTTTCAATACTAGTATGCTCAGTACCCACTGGTAATTAGTCTAATCCATTAAATTGGTATCTTCCTTTTACTGTAGTGTGCTCTCGTTGTCCTAAGGATTATTTGGCGCTTCTTGCAATGGATCTGGGATGTCATTCAGTCCATCTGCACTTCTTGTTTCAGGTTTGAGAATACTCCACATATCATTAGCTACTTGTGATTAGTGGGGGATCTAGGAAAAATAGTAAGGGGGGCTGAACTATCATATTCAAATGCTTGTTGTTAATGTTGGTCCTCAAGATTTTTTCTTCAATTAACTTATGCAGCTCTTCGTCTATTTGTGATCAATAGCACCACACAAACATCCAAATCAAGCCATACATGCAAACAATTTACTGTTAATTAGAACAATACACTTACCAATGAAGATAGAGTGGACAAGAGATTTTAAATTAATCTACGCAGAACTACAAACACGTGAGCACAGAAATCACACTAATCGGATTTAAAACGAGAAAGTTATGTATAAAACAAATTCTAAGGGTTGGTTGGCAAGAAAACAGAGTTTAGAGAGTTTAAAATGCAAAAGTTGACCTATGTATAATTATGTAGACAAATCGGAGGTGTAGCATGTAAAACAAAAAGGGTGGACTGTGAGAATATTTATTGAGGAGTTGAGGGGTTATATGATAAGAGTTAGGGACCAGAACATAAATTTTTTTGAACTACTACATGAAGGGTTACGCGGAGGCTACGCTAGCCGAAAACAAAAACTTTTCCCGCGCAAACCAGGAACACTTGCAAGTAAGGGCCGATAGATCGTTACCGATTGGAGTAGAGTGCAGCGGAATAGCCAATCA
The DNA here is from genome assembly GCA_019925245.2 of Oryza australiensis. Classification (NCBI taxonomy): domain Eukaryota; kingdom Viridiplantae; phylum Streptophyta; class Magnoliopsida; order Poales; family Poaceae; genus Oryza; species Oryza australiensis. The sequence continues at coordinate 3,182,335 of JAIFGZ020000540.1, read as the reverse complement.
GGGCAATCCGATCTGGAACAGTGTAGCCGATTCCCGGAGACAGTCGATTCGCCAATCGCCCGATTCGAGTCGTCCGGCCGCGTTCTCACGCCTCGCTCCGATGCGCCGACCGCAGGCCGATTCCACCACGGCCGATCGCTCCGGTGCAGCCGTCCGAAGCCGATCAACGGCGCGCAACGTAGCGGCGCCTCTACCGATCCACACGTCCGGGACGAACGCCGTACACCCGTGTGCTAGCACGCGATGCAAGGCTAGGGTTTGGCTCGAAAGTGGGGAGGGTTTCCGTGGAGATTGATCTCGGCGACTTCTGTTGCACGCGATGCAATTGATGTATCGTAGCTCTCCACCCCTCCCTCCTTTGTATAGAGTTGGCCGACTGGGACTAGTGGCCGATCAGGACTCTATTTTTGAACCGGATCTCATCCGTATCTCATAGAGTTGGCCGCCCATACGTCGTAAGCCTATAGGACTCTATCCGATCGGATCCCTATCCGATCGAGCCGTATCCGAGTCCAACTCGAATATCTATTCTATCCCCTTAAGCGTGCGACCACAGTAGGTTCGGTATACTCGGTTTCGGTTATAGTCTAACTTAGCCGATCGTCGGCTCGAGTCTAACTCAGCCGACCCACAACGGCGCCTAGCAGCACATATTGACACCATAATATACAAGAATAATATCGGCTCGAACCTGTAATGTGTACACAAATCCCTTTGCCTCACGATACCGGTTAAGCTATAGGCAAGATGTGTGCCATCCCTTCAATAGCTTAACCATTCACTCGAACCGTATTGGATTATCCGTCGTTGATTGACTCCTCAATCAACTTAGCATGGCCATGCATTTTCATAATCCATTACCTCGAGGGCCCGAGATATCTCTCCAAAGGAGGGGCAAATTCCATCTTGATCACTCACATCCCACTCCATGTTTCATAGCAAACCCAAAAACTACCTTTATAACTACCCGATTACGGAATAGCGTTTGGTAGTCCCAAAGTAGGCTACTACACATGTTGGAATCCATGGTGATCTCGGGTCTAAGGACTTTGTACCAACACTACACGAGACCAACTAATGGCACATTAATTCCTGTAGTGTCTCATGGTGGGTCTATCCAACAATGTGTTCTCCAACACATATGTCCATGTTTATTGATTTGGTATCTCCATACCCATGATCTATGAGACATGATCATCAATCAATAAACATGCCGATCTTAGAATCATATTTGTTCCAACAATATGACATATGATCAGGGATCGTTTAGAAATAGATTCATACATATAGAGTCTCATAAATAAGTCACGTACTTATTGATCAATACAAGATGTCTATTTCATGGAACTGAATAACACTTTATTCATTTATACATAAACATTGACGTGATATCCAACATCTCCATGTTGCCTCTAGGGCATATCACTAAGATGAGGGTTAAATGCAAAATAGACTAGGGTTTCTTAAACAAAAGTAGCGAAGGGATATGTGGCTTCTAATCTAGACTATTGATCTTCGATCGAACGGTCCATGAGTCGTCTTTTACCTCTCGCTGCTCTATTTCTTCCTTCTCTTTTTTTCTCCCATGTCAGAAGTTTCTAGGAGCTAAGGGAGGGCTAAGGGGGTTCTCCGGTGGTAGGGGGCTAGAGCCCTGTTGGATCCGCCACTGTTTGTGATGGTACGGTGTTTAACTAAGTAACCCCGTGGCTCTTGCAGGCCGCCAACAAGGATGTCGAAGATGGTAAGGCACAAAGACACGACTAATCAGTAAGTATAAATATTGTCATTAATCATGTCCCTCATTCATTGCACTACTAAAGAAATGATCTTTAATCCATCTGCCAAAATCCACAATAGTCCTGATTCCAATAGGAACCGAGATTGAAAAATATTTTGTCCCGGTTAAATCTTTAATTCCGGTTAGTAACACCAACCGGGACAAAAGTTTATTTTAGTTCTGGTTCAAAAAATCTGCAGCCCGTGTGAGATCTCTATTATTTTTAGTCTCGATTGGTGTTACCAACTAGGACTAAAGATAACATTTGTCCTAGGTTTTTCATCAATCGGGATTAGAAAAAATGTTCGGCCTTATCTCCTCGTCAAACACGCATTGTTCTCCCTCTCTCCTCAGCTTGTCAAACGGTGGTCGCGGGTAGTTGGCAGCGGTGGCGGGCTCCCTTGATTTTTTATGTATTTGATGTATTTTTTATGTATTTGATGATCTGTGATCTGTGATGTTGTATTGATGATTTGTGTGATTTTGATCTATGATCTGTCATTGGATTTGTGAATTTGTGATTTCGATTTGTGATATTTGGGGATGGTAACTAGGAGCAGTGAATAAAAAAACAATGAAAAAAACAAAAATGACGTAAACAAAAATGACGTTTTGCTGGCGTCTATAACTTTAGTCCTGGTTGGTAACACCAATCGGGACTAAAGATTCATTTTTAGTTACAGTTATTTCACCCGGGACCAAAAATATATATCTTTAGTCTCGTTTTTGTTGTCCCAGTTTGCAACCCGATACTAAAAGGGTTATAAATCGGGACTAAAAACGGCTTCCCAGTAGTGTTGGTAGGCGCGGCACAAAATTTGTACAACACACTTATGAGTCCATGCGTTGTCTAGTAATAGTAGTACTAACATTGTTTACGCTAACAAGGACCTTGCGGCTTCGCTGATAGCGACGGATCACTCAAAAGTTCCAGAGTCAAGAGCTCAAGTGTGATGTGGTACCCGAGAAGACCTACTGGTAGTAAAGTTACTTTTGTTACACTTATATTAGGTTTTTTTACTCCGTGTTAAACTTGTATTAGGTTTCCTTAGCTTTGTAGGACTACGCGTCAATATATTTGTAATAGTGACACTTTATTTATTGAATTAAGATTATTGATCTTCTTCATGGATCAGAGTGTAGGACTACGTGTCATTTTGGTTTATTGTGGTAATATCAGTGATGTCTATTTATCAACTAATTTAATCCCAGATCAGCGCATGAAACATATTGAGATTGATTTGCACTTTGTTCGAGACAAGGTGGCCGTAGGTAATGTCCAGGTTCTTCATGTTCCGGCGTCATCTCAGTACGCTTACATCTTTACAAAGGGGCTACCATCTTTTGTCTTTGTCGAGTTTATTTCAGCTTGAACATTTGTACTAGTGGCTGAGTATGACGCTTTCGTTTGCGGAAGAGTGTTAGACTTGTACTTGGCTCCATGTTAGACTTGTATTAGGTTTTCTTTGCTTTGTAGGATTGTGCACCAATATATTTATAAGAATAATATTTTATTCATTGAGTTGAAATTGTTGATCTTCTTCAACTCTAACTGACATGATCAGCCGAGAAGATTCATCCAGTATACTTTAGATGCATATATTATATAGAGATAGATTCTGGCATGCAGCATCCTGATACTGGCAGGCAGCATAGGCCAGTTCAACTGATTTGCCAGCTTGAAACCTTCTGTGTTTCGTCTTACGAAGTACTAGTAGGAATTAGGCGATGAACGAGGATGAACGATGCGCTTATGTGTTCGGTGGATTTGTCATGACATGTCAGACTGCACCTCTCCAGCTGAGACGCGGGCATGTTTAATTTCAGGCCATTTTGCTAATGAAATTTTAGACCATGTGATATGGAAATTTACATTGATCAAACATAAAAAAACAATTTGATTTAGAAAAAATCAACGATCTATAATATGAAAGGAAGTAGCATATCGTTAACAATCAGCACGGATGCTCGGCATTGGCACGGTGAGAGGCAGCGCTGGGTCCAGTTGACGATGGCCTGGCTTCCTCGCTCCCGTTTGATACCGGCGGCTGGTGGCGAGCTAGCGGATGCAAGGCACCCTTTGCATGCTCGGGCTAGGTCTTCTCCAAGCGTCAGCAGTGTGTCCATCGGCGGCAAACAGTGGGGCGGAGAGATTTTTTTCCCTTTTTGTTATGTTGTGTGGGGAGGGGAGGAGGCGCTGATGAAGAATGCGGGAGCTGGAAGGAACTGACGAATGGGCCCGGAGCTGCGGGCGGACGAGGGTGGCATGAAGAGGATGATATATGGGATGTTGCCGGTGAAACCACTTGGGCTGAGGCACCGAGCAGTGTGGGTTGAGCGCAATTTTGGCTGGGTTTTGATAATACCGCTGAAGGTTTCGGTTCGTCAAAACCAATCGGTTTTAGCTAGTTTTTTATGATGTTGACTACAAAAAATTATCGGCTTCCTTCCCTTCCTCTTTCCTCCTCCTCCTTCAAGTGCAGTAACGTGAAGTCCCTATCCTATCGGTCTTTAATTTTCGTCTCTGACGGCTGCCGGGTCCAAGCGCAAGCATTTTTTTTTTACAAAAGATCCATCCACCTTTATAACAAAACCCATAAAGATAGTGTTCTTATAAACTGAAAAGAAAACAAGCAGCTGGTTTAGTGGTTTAGCTAAGAAACTCCCAAGCTCGAGGGTGCAGCAGCATATTACAGCAAGAGGAAGCAGAGCAGCAGCAGTATGTGTAGGAGCTCGCGGCACCGCACCAATTTAGTCTCCCCTCGTGTGGAGATTATGGCAATCAGGTATCTACATGGCAAGCTTATCCGACTGGAGGTAGGGATAGATTGCGCCTGCCATATCTGTAAACCAAATATGACTTGGGTGTTACGTTATCGATTGAGATAAGGCAACAGCCCATAGTCACGGTTTGGTAAGATTGAGGAAACAGCCTTAGAGTAAGACTTAGAGTAAGATAGGGTTCCCGATCTGTAAGCCCGCCTTCCAAGACTATATAAGGGGGGTAAGGGGCGTCCCTTGAGGGATATTCTGATAGGAGATCAGATATTGTATGCTTTATGAGCTTTTAGCTTCCAGCCTTAGATCACGAGATCAATAAAGACACTCGGCGGATCGAATCCACCGAAACAGGAGTAGGGTATTACCTCACAAGAGGGCCTGAACCTGTCTAAATCTTCCTTTCCTTCTAACCCATTGTGCTTGGCGATCTTGACTGCAACCCCAGAAAATTATATCGCCGAAACCGAGTTTCGACAGTTGGCGCGCCAGGTAGGGGCCACGCGTCAAAGACTTCTTCAACAATCTCACCGACAAGCATGATGGGATCTTCTTCAGGATTCGGCGACTTCGCTGCCGACAACTTTAACAAGCACTCCTCCTTCGACTCGGATTCGAACCAGTCGGAAGGAGAGACCCACTCGGCGTCGTTCGGGCTCCCGAACAGCGCCGAGATCTTCGACGACATCTTCAAGTTCAAGATGCGATCCACCCTCCCCAACGAAGGACTTCACTCAACACCGTTCGGATTGCCGAACACCGCCGAAATCTGCACCGATCTTCTCGTCTTCCCAATGGAGACGACTACTCAGAAGAAGACCTCTCGGTGCCGTTTGGACTACCAAACACCGCCGAGAGCTACGGCAAACTCCCCTCCCCCGAGTCGAGTTCGACCCACTCGGAGGAGCCCGCATCACCAAGCTCTGACTCGGACTGGAACGATCCAGACCCGGGCTACCCAGGATCGAGGGAGATCGCTGTCATCCACCAGCCGTTCGGCTCTTGCTCATCTTCGGAGCTCAACAAATATCTCAGCTCCGCTGGCTTTGATGACCTCTATGACATCCCCTCAGATAAAGCTGACGACTCCAACTGCCACAAGGACTACGGGCCGAAGTACTTCGATGTCCTCATGGCTGAGCCGGACGAGTCCGACTCAGCCATGGCTCGCAGGCTTGCTGAGGAAGAGCAAGCCAAGATCGAGCGGAGCGCAAGCCGGGTCAAGAGGAGAAGAAACGCAGGGAAGAGGCCGACAAGAGAAAGCAAGATCTACGCGCGGCCGGACGATCCGCTCAGAGGCCATCCTTCAAACGCGGGTCCGCAATGCCAACATCTTCCGACGCCACAGCGAACGATGTTGCCGCACTCACACTCTTGGACACCGTCATGGAGACAGCACCCGCCGACGTGACTCCAATACTTGACAAAATCAAGACCATCGTCGCAGCCACTGCCAACGGTCATCCCTCCACCTCGGCACGAAGGCCGGCTGAGTCCGTGGCTGAAACGCCCGACAAAAGCCGACTCCCGCCCCTAAGGTCAGGAGACTACAAGAGGCCCGAGCCCGACCGGTCCACGACTAGGCCAAGAGGCCCACGTCACGAGTCCACACGAAGTACCAGAGCAAATGGCCGACTCCGCGACAAACGACATGGACGTCCACCCGTCCACCGCCACGTCCGCCGCGACAACAGCTCCAGCTACCCAACCAGCCAACCAAAGACCCCGCCGAGTGATCTGCGGGAAGTCCTCGATCGCCGCTACCAGGAGCGAGACCGACGCACCCGGGAAGATCGGAGGGGATCACCCGATAGCGGCGGCGACGGAGTGCCAGCTTTCACTCAGGAGCTCCGCCGAGTGCACTGGCCGAATGGTTTTAAGCCAACAGGAATAGAGAGATACGACGGTGTCACACCCTGGGTTTTTCCCTAATTCATTTAAATAATTTACCCTGAAATAATCGAAATTTCTAAAATTAACCTGGAGCCAACCAATAATTTTAAAATGCAATTAATAAATGGAAACGACATGGTAGGATTTTTCTTGAATTCTACATGTCAAAATACGCTAACATGATTTTTACTTGGAATTTTTAGAGCACTCTAAGTATTTTTAATCAATTAAATAAGAAATCAGGAATTAATTATGCCCCCAAAAATCCTTTTTCCCTTTTTCTTTTCTTTTCCGTACGGGCTGCACAGTGTTCCCGCTCTCCCCTTTGGGCCGCCGGCCCGGTCCCTTCCCCGGCCCAAGCCGCCCGCGCGCGCTCGCCCCCCTGGTCGTGGGCCGAGGCCCGCAACGCCCGCCGCGTCGCGCAAGTCCGCGGAGCGTCCCTCGCCCGCGAGTCACTGACGGGTGGGTCCCGCCTGTCAAGTTCCCCGTCCCCACGCCCGGTCGGTCCGGCCGCCGCCCGCCATGCGCACCGTCGCTCCGCTCCTTTCCATTTGAATCCGAGCCACGTCGAACCCGTGTCGGGCCCAATCTCGCGACGCCGTTTCTATCTCCTCAACCCTCGCGCCCGATGGAAACCCTATCCACGCGGAATCCATCGCCGATTGTTTCCCCCTCTCTCTCCGAATCCGTGAACAACGGCGTCAAATCCGCGCCATTTCCGTGTTTGTTTCGGTCCCGTTGTGCCCCTATAAAACTCCCCCTTCGCCGCCGCGCGTTTCCCCTTTGTTTCCCCCTTGCGCTAGCCCCAAATCCGCCGTCGCCATCGTCGTCGTCTCCGTCGCCAGTGAGTGCGCCGCCGTTCTTTTCCTCTTCGGTTTTCCGGGTTTCCTCCCGAACCGCTCCCGCGCATCGTTCCGCTCTTCACCGTGGTTCCCCGCACCCGCAACACCCTCCGCCGCCGTCGCCGGTGCCACCGGAGCTCGGCCGGCCGCCGCGCGGCCATGGCCGGCGGGCGAGCTCGAGCCGCCGCCGCCCAAAACCCTAACCCTAGCGTCGCTTCCTCTGGGCCGTCCGATCGGTCGGATCGGGAAGATCCGCGCTGTCCGATCGCGCCCGATCCGTCGCCGTTCGATCCGGTCGCCGCACGCCGGATGGCTGCCGTGTGTCCGTCCTCGGCCGCCACCCGAACCCTAACCCTAGCTGCGATCCGCACCGTCCGATCCTTCGGATCGGGCGGATCCGGACTGTTCTCTCGTGCGCAAGCCGCCGCCGCCTCCCGATGGGCGCCACGTGCCCCGCTCCTCCGCCGCCGTCGTGGACTCGGTCCACCGTGGACCGCGCCGCGCCGCTTGCGTCGGCCGCTTGCGCCGGTGACGTCAGCCCTACCGCTTGCGCCATGCTTGCGTCACCGGGGCTTAATTGCGCAATAAATAGTTTTAATCTTTTCGGTTTAGTTTAAAAATCGCAATTAAACTTCTAAAATTAATATCTTTTGAATCCGAGCTCCGTTTTAGCCCATTCAAATTTCATTAAATCCAAAAAATGTCAAGAATCCATTAAAAATACTTTTCAGTGCTTGTTTCGGTAGACTTTTAGGGTGTTTGTTGAGTGCTTTGTTTGTCGTGTAGATCTCGAGTTTTCCGGCGAGCCCGTTCTCTTCGAAGTAGTCGCCGAGGTTCCTCGGTCTCCGAGCAAGGCAAGTCATACCTTACATTGACCATATTGTACCTATTTTATGTAAATATCTCTTTTCCTTTCAAATACGCATATGTTTTGGAATGTCATTTCATGGGATGTTTATACCTATTGTACTCAACCATAGGATTGTTTACCTTATACCATTGATAACTTGGGGTTCAATGTGACTAGATGATTGCTCAAGGTTTGCTTAATTATGCTTAGGGCAACTAGCTCACTTAAGGGAATCGCACTAATCAAGTTTATTACTAAAAGTTAACTCTCAGATGATGTTAAGTTGCGATCCCGTTTCTAATAATATTGATTTATGAAAAAGGTGGGTCGTGAGCACATGGTTGGACTTTGGTTAGCGTGCTCATGACGATTAAGGACCGGTTCTCGGGAAACCATGGAAGAAATGCCGTGCATACCACAAGCCAGCATGGGTAATGGCTAGGTCTGTAGCGTAGCTGTCTCTAGTTAACGTATCCCAGAGAGGGTGGGTGTGATGGAGTTGGGTCGGCCCCGGTTTTAAGGGTTGATCAGCTTCCGGATTCACCGCGGCACTAGAGGGGGCTGCCCATTGCCCGATGGGAATGGGGGTGAAACCTTGGTGTGGTACGATTGACTAGAGGGGGTTATGTGAAGGGTCCTGTCACAGTTCCTTTCCGGGGCACCATGGTGGTGCACCGGTGCACGGTAACGTGTTGTGGGATTGTGTCTTGTGGGTACAGTTGTACACCTCTGATCAGAGTAAAAACTATTCGAATAGTCGTGCCCACGGTTACGGGCGATCAACCAGATTCACCTTGATTAGTCTCTTTTATTTATTTGAATGAAATGTTGAAGCATGACTAGTGCAGGTGGATGGATGGGCTGTTGCAACGTGGTTTGAGCGTTGGACGGTGTTTATTTAATCTTGCTTAAATATTACTACGGTTTTACTTGTCTTCAAATATTGTTATTATATTCGCAAATGCTTGTTTATGCAAATTGAGCCCTTAACCTTTCCTTGTTATTTATCTTGCATCATGTCCCCTTTTCCTGTGACTTGTTGAGTACGGTGGTTGTACTCGGCCTTGCTTCTTTTTCCCCCTTCGGTGCGGGAGGTTGAGGTCGAGGTCTCCGAGGAGGTGTAGGCTTGTTCTCGTCAAGGTTTAGCTGTGGTGTTGGTGTTCCGCTTCGCTCGTGTCAAGTTTAGCTTAAGTCAATTTTTTTCCTTTCCGCTACATTTGTGTAACTCTTTTATATTGTTTCTAAGACGAGGATTACTGTATTATCAATAACGTCGATTTGTGTACCTCGGCGATGCCGGACGAGGGTGTAATGCACAAATTAGCTACGAAATTCGGGTGTGAATTTCTCGGCGTGACAAGTTGGTATCGAGCCTTCCACGTGATGTAGGACAAGCCAACTGGAAACCTTAAGAGCCCTCTAATTCTTTTCATGTGCATATGTTTTAAAAAAAGGGGGTGTTTTGAAAAGTGGAGTCAGTCTAGGGTTTAGGAATTGTGAAAATGGGATGTTGGTCGTGGGTTTTGAGCATGTTTTGATTTTCCCACTCCTTTGTTTCTATAGATGGCAGGTTCCCCCATTGACGCACTGCGGAAAAGGGATGACAGGCTTCGTTGCAGAGCTGGCGCGTATGGCTCTTGCAATTGGATATCCTGAAGCACCGAAGTATACAACAGTTGCGCCTCTTAGTGGCGAGTTGCCCTACCGTGTTCGGTTGGAGGTTCACGGGTTCGTGGGAACGTGTCTTCCCAACATGGAGGTCACGGCTTCCGGAGGCACGTCGATCACGCTTGTCAAGAAGCCGCCTACCCGATGTTGGCCAGATGAGGAGCTGCATGATGCGACCTTCGCACCTCCTCCTACCGCTACCATCCCCGTCGAGGTAGTTCCTCGGAGGTCGGTGCATTCAAGTCTACGGCAGAGGAGAATGACTCTACCTTCGTCCACATGTGCACCGTGCTCAAAGGACTGGATCGGATGCACTCGACCTACACAAGGCAACCAAAGAGCCGAACGACAAGAAGATGCTAAGGATCGCGCGGCTGCGGGACGAAGTGGTTCGTCGAAGAAGGAGGTAGCCGAGTTGAAGGGACTCCCGCCACCGGTTGGGATCGAGCTCCGCACTACGCCGCGGAAGACCACCACCGCGCCCGTCCGTATCCAGTGGCACCTCGGATTCCACCGCCTTCTCCGGCTCCACCCGCTCCGGTTCCGGCCAGAGTACCAGTTCCTCCCGCTGCAGCTCGCTCTCACCTTTGCTCCGGCTTCGGCGAATCAAGGCGGAGGTGGCGTAATGGTTGGATCTCCGTCTCCGAGTAACTCAAGCTCAGAGAATTCGGCGAAGACATGGACTCCGAAGAGACTCGAGATCCCTCGAAGGGAAGAGGCAAAATCGGTTGGGCTACGGCAACCGATTCGGAAGAGTCCAAGTCGAGGTGACGCCCGAGGACTCTAGGAGCCGTTCGGAAGAATGGGGATCTTCCGAAGGAAGCAGCTTCGACTCCTCGTCTCGTGGATCGTTCTAGTTGCCCTCCTTAGTTTTACCGTTTAACTTAGTTTGTCTTCTTGGTAGTTGCTGTGTGTTAGGCTGCTGTGTGTGGGATAGCTAGCAGTCGATATCAAGTGTGATATGACTGGCCAATTAAGGATGTTTGGTGCTTTTCCTTGTTTTTAGTCAAGATCAGAACAATGCATTTGAATTCTAATAATAAAGATTAGTTCTAAGTATGTCTGTTTTTCTTCTTTTCTCTCTCTTCGGTCGGTCGTCTCCTTCAGATGGTGAACACCAGGACCAGTGGGGCGAACAGCAACAATAGGCAGTCAGGTGCCAACAACAACGAGGCTCACGACGCCAATGGCAATGCTCCTCCACCGCCACCCGAGAACCCCACCATCGCTCAAGTGCTCGCTTCACAAACACAGATGATGGCTGCAATGATGCAGCAGATGCAACAACAACACCATCAGATGCAACAGCAGATGCTGCAACAAATGCAGCAACAGCAGCAGAACAATCAGTTTGCCGCCCCACCACTAGTCCAAGTTGCCAGAGTTCCTTCGCGTCCGACCGCCGACTTTCTCCAGTACCACTAATCCCATGAAGGCTAATGATTGGCTCCATGCCATAGAGAAGAAGTTAGACCTGCTGCAGTGCACGGATCAGGAGAAAGTCTCGTTTGCCACTCATCAGTTACAGGGTCCTGCTTCGGCTTGGTGGGACAACTACTTGGTTACTCGCCCGGCGGGAGCAGCAGTTACCTGGGAAGAGTTTCGTCGCAGTTTCAGGACCGCACACATTCCTGCGGGAATAGTTGCATAGAAAAAGCGTGAGTTCCGTTCCCTTGAGCAGGGTAACAGATCAGTTACTGAGTATCTGCACGAGTTCAACCGTCTTGCCCGTTATGCCCCAGAAGATGTGTGTACTGATGCAGAAAGGTAGGAAAAGTTTTTGGTGGTTTGGATGATGAACTCACGGACAAGCTTATCTCCGGAGAGTATGCTAACTTTGAGAAGTGGTTGACAAGGCCATTCGATAGGAAGATCAGCGCAACAAGATGATCAAGAAGAGAAAAGTATTCCAGTCCCGACCTCCTCAACAGCAGGGAAATCAGCAGAGGCCGCATTTCATGCCTCGGAAGTCGAGTGGACCTACCACCATGATTGTTCGTCGCATCGACCTTATCCCCGGGAATTTCCAAGCGCGGTAGTGGCAGTGGTCAACAACAGCGTACTCCAGCCCCGCGCCCTCCAACGGCGCCATCCCAGCACCAATCTCAGCCACCACCTCCAAGGAAGGACTCCGGGGCAAGCCGAGGTCTGTTTCAACCGTGGTGACCGGCATTTTGCGGACAAGTGTCCAAAGCCAAGACGTCTTTGGGCCAAGGTTCATCCAGGCTCGAGTCAACCATGCGTCCGCCGAGGAAGCACGGACCGCTCTGAAGTTATACGGGTATGTTTCTGTAAACTTTACTCCTGCCACGTATTATTTGATTCGGGGCTACACATTCATTTATCTCAAAGCAATTTGTTGGGGCACATGGGTTGTCGGTAGTGGGACTTAAGATACCTATGCGGGTTCAAACCCCTGGAAACCGCTTGGAGACCACTCAGTATTGTCTCTCAGTGACCATAGAAATCCAAGGATCTATGTTTCTAGCCAACCTCATCCTCCTTCAGTCCAAAGGCATAGATGTCATCCTTGGGATGGATTGGTTGTCCAGACATAAGGGAGTAATTGACTGCGCTAGACGCACCATTACCTTAATCAATACGAAAGGAGAAAGAATTGTTTTTCGCTCTCCCACGCAAGTCAAGTTCGTAGCAAGTTTGAACCATATTTCCACCGGGGAATCGTTCGAGATGGCGGCAAAGACCCCTGTGAAGTTAGAGGATATCCCCATCGTCAGAGAATACCCTGAAGTTTTCCCCGAAGACTTAACTCAGATGCCGCCAGAAAGGGAAATTGAATTCCGGATTGATCTAGTACCCGGGACCGCCCCAATACACAAGAGGCCGTATAGGATGGGAGCCAACGAGTTGGCCGAAGTAAAGAAGCAAGTGGATGAACAGTTGCAAAAAGGGTATATTTGCCCGAGCACGTCGCCTTGGGGTGCTCAGGTGATTTTCGTGGAAAAGAAAGACAAGACCAAAGAATGTGTGTCGATTATCACGCACTCAATGAGGTTACTATCAAGAACAAGTATCCACTACCACGGATTGATGATTTATTCGATCAACTCAAAGGGGCCAAGGTGTTTTCCAAGATAGACCTGCGATCGGACTATCACCAGTTGAGAATTCGGGAAGAGGACATTCCCAAGACCGCTTTCACCACCGGGTATGGCACATGCGAGTGTACGGTCATGTCTTTTGGGTTAACCAACGCACCGGCCTTCTTTATGAATCGATGAACAAGGTGTTTATGGAGTTCTTGGATAAATTTGTGGTGGTGTTCATTGACGACATTTTGGTCTACTCTAAGTCGGAAGAGGAACATGAGCAACATCTTCGAGATAGTACTCGAGAAATTGAGAGATCATCAACTCTACGCCAAGTTTAGCAAGTGTGCTTTCCAGTTAAAGGAGGTACGGTTCCTCGGCCACATTGTGAATGCCCAAGGAGTAGCCGTGGATCCAGCAAATGTGGAATCAGTTACCAAGTGGACCCCGCCTAAAACGGTTACGCAGATCCAAAGTTTCCTTGGACTTGCAGGTTACTACCGCCGCTTCATTGAGAACTTCTCCAAAATCGCCAAGCCGATGACTCAACTGTTGAAGAAAGATGAGAAATTTAAGTGGTCGGCAGAATGCAACAAGAGTTTTGAAGAGCTTAAGAGGAAGTTGGTGTCTGCACCAGTATTGATCCTGCCAGATCCAGCAAAGGATTTCCAAGTTTATTGCGATGCATCTCGCCAAGGGTTGGGATGTGTGTTGATGCAAGAAGGCAAAGTGGTCGCATATGCATCTCGTCAATTGCGCCCACACGAAAGCAACTACCCCACTCATGATCTGGAATTATCCGCAGTGGTTCATGCACTAAAGATCTGGCGACATTACCTAATTGGTAACCGTTGTGAAGTGTATACGGATCATAAAAGTCTCAAGTATATTTTCACCCAACCGGATTTAAACCTCCGACAGCGAAGATGGTTGGAACTGATCAAAGATTATGATTTAGGGATACACTACCATCCCGGCAAAGCTAATGTGGTTGCGGATGCACTAAGCCGAAAGAGTTACTGCACCACCCTCAGTGTCGAAGGAATGTGTGACCAGTTGCAGCAGGAATTCGAGTATCTAAATCTACGAGTGGTGGATTTTGGTTTTGTGGCTGCTCTGGAAGCCCAACCCACTCTCATTGATCAAATTCGGGCTGCTCAGGCATCAGATCCCGAGATGGCCGAACTCAAGAAGAACATGAGAGTCGGAAAAGCTCGTGGTTTTACGGAAGACGAACACGGCACAATCTGGATGGGAAAGAGATTGTGTGTGCCAGAAGACAAGGATTTGAAAAAAATGATCCTTACGGAAGTTCACCAAACTCAATACTCAATTCACCCGGGCAGTACAAAGATGTATCAAGATCTTAAAGAAAAATTTTGGTGGGTCAGTATGAGGAGGGAGATAGCGGAGTTTGTTGCACTTTGTGATGTTTGTCAACGGGTTAAGGCAGAACATCAACGGCCCGCCGGACTGTTGCAACCACTCCAGATTCCAGAGTGGAAATGGGAAGAAATTGGGATGGATTTCATCATGGGTTTACCCCGCACAACGTCAGGATATGACTCAATTTGGGTCGTGGTGGACCGACTCACCAAGGTGGCCCACTTCATACCAGTGCATACTACCTACTCAGGGAAGAAGCTAGCAGAGCTTTATCTCACAAGGATCATGTGTTTGCATGGCGTGCCTAAGAAGATCGTGTCCGATAGGGGAAGTCAGTTTACTTCCAAGTTCTGGAAGAAGTTGCAAGAAGAGCTCGGTACCCGTTTGAATTTTAGTACGGCCTATCATCCGCAAACAGACGATCAAACTGAGAGAGTGAATCAGATTTTAGAAGACATGCTGAGAGCATGCGCGCTCGATTTTGGAAAAGCGTGGGACAAGAGCTTGCCCTATGCAGAATTCTCTTACAACAACAGCTATCAGGCCAGCATTCAAATGGCACCGTATGAAGCACTGTATGGACGGAAATGCCGCACACCCCTATTCAGGATCGGACGGGTGAGCGCCGGTTGTTTGGCACGAAGTAATAAGTGAAGCGAGGCAAAGGTCCGAACGATTCGGGAAAGGTTGAAGATTGCGCGATCCCGACGGAAGAGCTACGCGGATAATCGTCGAAGAGATCTCGCTTTTGAAGCGGGGATTTTGTGTATCTTCGCGTTACACTACTCCGGGGAGTACACCGCTTCCAAACCAAAGGTAAGTTGGCACCACGTTTCGTGGGACCATACAGGATTCGGGAACGTCGAGGAGAAGTGGCCTATCAGCTGGAGCTTCCCTCCAACATGACTGGTATTCACGACGTGTTTCATGTGTCCCAGTTAAAGAAGTGTTTAAGGGTACCAGAAGAACAGGCGAGTCCAGACCAGATCGAAATCCAAGAGGACTTAACCTACGTAGAGAGACCAGCACGTATTCTTGAGGTCAGCGAGAGAAGGACTCGGAACAAGGTTATCAGGTTTTGCAAGGTTCAATGGACTCATCACTCCGAGGAAGAAGCTACTTGGGAACGAGAAGATGAGCTAAAGGCCGCGCACCCGCACCTTTCGCCAGTACCTCCGAATCTCGGGGTCGAGATTCCGTTTAAGGGGGTAGGTTGTCACACCCTGGGTTTTTCCCTAATTCATTTAAATAATTTACCCTGAAATAATCGGAATTTCTGAAATTAACCTGGAGCCAACCAATAATTTTAAAATGCAATTAATAAATGAAAACGACATGATAGGATTTTTCTTGAATTCTGCATGTCAAAATACGCTAACAGATTTTTCTTGGAATTTTTAGAGCACTCTAAGTATTTTTAATCAATTAAATAAGAAATCGGAATTAATTAAGCCCCCAAAAATCCTTTTTCCTTTTTTCTTTTCTTTTTCCGTACGGGCTGCAGGTGTTCCGCTCTCCCTTTAGGGCCGCCGCCCGGTCCCTCTCCGGCCCAAGCCGCCGCGCGCCGCCCCGTCGTGGGCCGAGGCCCGCAACGCCCACCGCGTCGCGCAAGTCCGCGGAGCGTCCCTCGCCCGCGAGTCACTGACGGGTGGGTCCCGCCTGTCAGGTTCCCCGTCCCCACGCCCGGTCGGTCCGGCCGCCGCCCGCCATGCGCGCCGCCGCTCCGCTCCTTTCCATTTGAATCCGAGCCACGTCGGACCCGTGCCGGGCCCAATCTCGCGACTCCGTTTCTATCTCCTCAACCCTCGCGCCCGATGGAAACACTATCCGTGCGGAATCCGTCGCCGATTGTTTCCCCCTCTCTCTCCCAATCCGTGAACAACGGCGTCAAATCCGCGCCGTTTCCGTGTTTGTTTCGGTCCCGTTGTGACCCTATAAAACTCCCCCTTCGCCATCGTCGTCGTCTCCGTCGCCGGTGAGTGCGCCGCCGTTCTTTTCCTCTTCGGTTTTCCGGGTTTCCTCCCGAACCGCTCCCACGCGCATCGTTCCGCTCTCCACCGTGGTTCCCCGCCCGCAACACCCTCCCGCCGTCGCGGTGCCGCCGGAGCTCGGCCGGCGCCGCGCCATGGCCGCGGCGAGCTCGAGCCGCCGCCGCCCAAAACCCTAACCCTAGCGCCGCTTCCTGGGCCGTCCGATCGGTCGGATCGGGAAGATCCGCGCCGTCCGATCGCGCCGATCCGCCGCCGTTCGATCCGGTCGCCGCACGCCGGATGGCTGCCGCGTGTCCGCCCTCGACCGCCGCCCGAACCCTAACCCTAGCCGCGATCCGCACCGTCCGATCCTTCGAATCGGGCGGATCCGGACCGTTCTCTCGCGCGCAAGCCGCCGCCGTCCGATCGTCGCCGCCCATCCCCGATGCGCGCCACGTGCCCCACTCCCTCCGCCGCCGCCGTGGACTCGGTCCACCGTGGACCGCGCCCGCGCCGCTTGCGTCAGCCGCTTGCGCCAGCTGACGTCAGCCCTACCGCTTGCGCCATGCTTGCGTCACCCGGGGGCTTAATTGCGCAATAAATAGTTTTAATCTTTTCAGTTTAGTTTAAAAATCGCAATTAAACTTCTAAAATTAATATCTTTTGAATCCGAGCTCCGTTTTAGCCCATTCAAATTTCATTAAATCCAGAAAAATGTCAAGAATCCATTAAAAATACTTTTCAGTGCTGTTTCAGTAGACTTTTAGGGTGTTTGTTGAGTGCTTTGTTTGTCGTGTAGATCCAGAGTTTTCCGGCGAGCCCGTTCTCTTCGAAGTAGTCGCGAGGTTCCTCAGTCTCCAGAGCAAGGCAAGTCATACCTTACATTGACCATATTGTACCTATTTTATGTAAATATCTCTTTTCCTTTCAAATATTGCATATGTTTTAGAATGTCATTTCATGGGATGTTTATACCTATTGTACTCAACCATAGGATTGTTTACCTTATACCATTGATAACTTGGGGTTCAATGTGACTAGATGATAGCTCAAGGTTTGCTTAGTTATGCTTAGCGCAACTAGCTCACTTAAGGGAATCACACTAATCAAGTTTATTACTAAAAGTTAACTCTCAGATGATGTTAAGTTGTGATCCTGTTTCTAATAATATTGATTTATGAAAAAGGTGGGTCGTGAGCACATGGTTGGACTTTGGTTAGCGTGCTCATGACGATTAAGGACCGGTTCTCGGGAAACCCTGGAAGAAATGCCGTGCATACCACAAGCCAGCATGGGTAATGGCTGGGTCTGTAGCGTAGCTGTCTCTAGTTAACGTATCCCAGAGAGGGTGGGCGTGATGGAGTTGGGTCGGCCCCGGTTTTAAGGGTTGATCAGCTTCCGGATTCACCGCGGCACTAGAGGGGGCTGCCCATTGCCCGATGGGAATGGGGGCGAAACCTTGGTGTGGTACGATTGACTAGAGGGGTTATGTGAAGGGTCCGTCATGCGTTCCTTTCCGGGGCACCATGGTGGTGCACCGGCGCACGGTAACGTGTTGTGGGATTGTGTCTTGTGGGTACAAATGTACACCTCTGATCAGAGTAAAAACTATTCGAATAGCCGTGCCCACGGTTACGGGCGATCAACCAGATTCACCTTGATTAGTCTCTTTTATTTATTTGAATGAAATGTTGAAGCATGACTAGTGTAGGTGGATGGATGGGCCTGTTGCAACATGGTTTGAGCGTTGGACAGTGTTTATTTAATACTGCTTAAATATTACTCTTTTTTCTTGTCTTCAAATATTGTTATTATATTCGCAAATGCTTGTTTATGCAAATTGAGCCCTTAACCTTTCCTTGTTATTTATCTTGCATCATGTCCCCTTTTCCGGTGTGACTTATTGAGTACGGTGGTTGTACTCAGCCTTGCTTCTTTTTCCCCCTTCAGTGCCAGAGGTTGAGGTCGAGGTCTCCGAGGAGGTGTAGGCTTGTTCTCGTCAAGGTTTAGCTGTGGTGTTGGTGTTCCGCTTCGCTTGTGTCATGTTTAGCTTAAGTCAGTTTTTTTTCCTTTCCGCTGCATTTGTGTAACTCTTTTATATTGTTTCTAAGACGAGGATTCTGTATTATCAATAATGTCGATTTGTGTACCTCGGCTGATGCTTGGACGAGGGTGTAATGCACAAATTAGCTGCAGAAATTCGGATGTGAATTTCTGGGCGTGACAGACGGCAAGACCGACCCCGAGTCGTGGCTTACCGTGTATACTCTCGCCATACGCGCAGTAGGCGGTGACAACAAAGCTATGGCCAACTATCTGCCCGTGGCCCTCGCCAACTCAGCCAAGAACTGGCTCACGAGCCTGCCAAGAGGCTCAATCGGCTCATGGAGCGAGCTGAGGAATCACTTCATCGCCAACTTCCAGGGCACCTTCGAGAGGCCCGACACCTACTTCGACTTATACAACGTCATCCAGAAGTCGGACGAGCCTCTGAAGGATTACATCCGGCGCTTCTCGAGAAGCGCAATAAGATCCCCAACATCACCGATGACATCATCATCGCCGCCTTCCGAAGGGAGTCCGTGATGAGCCGTAATCGGCAAGTTCGGGCGCAAGCCGCCAAAGACGGTAAAACAAATGTTTGAGACGGCGAACTCCTATGCCAAATCCAATGACGCCATCAAGGCAGCCCGTCAAGACCGGCCCGACAGGAGGGAAGACAAGCAGGCGGGAGGAAGCCGGAATCCTAAGAAGGATAATGGCAACAACAACAACCAGGGCCAAAAAGACCGCAAGCGCCGATCCGAGGATCTAGTGGCCGCAACCTCCAACACTCAACGCCGCCCCCGAGTCGCCGCCTACGACGCCATCATGAACGCTCAATGCACTCACCATCCCAATCACAAGCACGCGGCTAAGGATCGCTTCATCTACAAACAGGTTTGCGAGCGATGCGCGCGCAACTCAACAAGAAGCCGACCGATGAGGCTGGTCCATCGGGCGCCAAGAAAAACAACGCGCCGAGAATGCCGAACCTTTCCAAGACCCGTGGGAGAGCTCAATCACATCTTCGGGGGGCCGCTAGCCTATGAATCCAAGAGGAAACAGAAGCTAACCGACCGAGAGGTCAACGCGGCTCAACCCGAAGTCCCTCAGTACCTGCGATGGTCGGAAGTGGCCATCACTTTTGACCGCTTGGACCACCCGACCGAGTGGTTCACCCGGGCGCTACCCACTCGTCCGGATCCCATGGTCCGCAACATCGGGCTCAAGCGCCCGCGTCCTCAGTGATGGGGGCAGCGCTCTCAATATTCTGTTCGCCAAGACCATGGATGAGATGCAGATTCCGAGGGCCGAATTGAAGGCAAGCTCAGCCCCCTTCCACGGAGTCATCCCGGGGCTATCATCTACACCACTCGGGCACATCGCCCTCCCGGTCACCTTCGGGGCTCGAGAGAACTTCCGAACGGAGAACGTCACTTTCGAGGTGGCCGACTTCGAAACGGCCTACCATGCCATCATCGGAAGGCCTGCGCTTGCCAAATTCATGGCGATCCCACATTACACCTACCTCTGCATGAAGATGTCGGGTCCCAACGGCGTCATCACTCTTCGCAGCGACGTGAAGCAAGCCTTCACCTGCGACAAGGAGAGGCTGCGACATGGCCCAATCTCGCGAGAGATTGTGTGGCCATCAAGAAATCCGATTGGCTGCATCGACTTCGGCAGAGGGCGAAGTCCCTGCGAAGAAGATAGCCAAATCAGGATCCGACGACGCCAAGACCAAGAAGATCTCCATTGATCCATCGGATCCCTCAAAAACTGCTGTAATCGGCGCTGAACTAGATCCCAAATAGGAAAGCGCGCTCGTCATCTTCCTCCAAAATAATAAAGATGTTTTTGCTTGAAAACCATCTGATATGCCTGGAATTCCTAGGGAGGTGATCGAGCACTCTTTGCACGTCAAAGATAACGCCAAACCGATAAAACAACGATTACGCAGATTCGCGCAGGATCGAAAAGATGCTATCAAGAAAGAGCTCACAAAGCTCTTGGCTGCCGGCTTCATCAAAGAAGTCCTACATCCCGACTGGTTAGCCAACCCAGTCCTGGTCCGCAAGAAGACGGGGCAATGGCGCATGTGCGTTGACTATACCGACCTCAACAAAGCCTGTCCCAAAGATCCATTCGGGCTGCCTCGCATCGACCAGGTCGTGGACTCAACAGCTGGCTGCCAACTCCTGAGCTTCTTGGATTGTTACTCAGGCTACCACCAGATCAGCTTGAAAGAGTCCGACTGCCTGAAGACATCGTTCATCACGTCGTTCGGTGCATACTGCTACATCACTATGCCTTTCGGCCTGAAGAACGCCGGCGCCACATATCAATGCATGATCCAGAGATGTTTCCAGACACAGATCGACAAGAACGTAGAAGCTTATGTCAGCGATGTTGTCATCAAGACCAAGCAGAAAGAAGACCTTATCGCTGACTTAGAAAAAACCTTTGCAAACATCCGGGCCTTCAGAATGAAGTTGAACCCGGAGAAGTGCACTTTCGGCGTCCC
This sequence comes from Oryza australiensis, assembly GCA_019925245.2. Lineage (NCBI taxonomy): Eukaryota > Viridiplantae > Streptophyta > Magnoliopsida > Poales > Poaceae > Oryza > Oryza australiensis. Next base: position 3,161,554 of record JAIFGZ020000540.1, on the reverse strand, counting down.
ATCAGGCAAACTGCTCGGCTTCATGATGTCACATCGCGACATTGAAGCCAATCCAGAGAAGATCAACGCTATCCTGAGCATGAAGCCCCCGAGTAACCAGAAGGACGTCCAGAAGCTCACTGGCTACATGGCGGTGCTAAGCCGCTTCATCTCTCGACTCGGCGAACGAGGCATGCCCTTCTTCAGATTACTAAAGAAAACAGATGACTTCTAGTGGAACGCGGAAGCCCACAAGGCCTTTGAAGATTTCAAGGAATTCCTTACGACACCGCCTGTCCTGGCCTCGCCTCAGCCCCAGGAGCCCTTGCTGCTATACGTTTCAGCCACTCACCAAGTGGTTAGTACGGTACTCGTGGTCGAGCGCGAAGAAGAAGGACGGAAGATCCAGAGGCCGATCTACTTTGTTAGCGAAGTATTGGCAGGAGCCAAAATTCGCTACCCCCAGGTACAAAAATTGCTTTATAGTGTCACGATAACCGCGAGGAAATTGGCACACTATTTTCGGGTCACTCGATCACCGTCGCCACCTCCTTTCCACTCGGCGATGTCATCCACAACCGGGAGGCAACTGGGCACATCGCTAAGTGGGCTCTGGAGCTGATGCCGCTGGACTTGACTTTTAAGGCGAGGACGTCCATAAAGTCACAAGCCCTGGCGGATTTCCTGGCCGAGTGGACTGAGCAACAAGAGAACGTACCCCAGGAAGACCTCCAACACTGGACCATGCACTTCGATGGATCCAAAAGGATCACCGGCTTGGGAGCAGGAGTGGTGCTGATCTCCCCAACTGGGGAAAGGCTAAGATACGTCCTTCACCTCCACTTCTCCGCCTCACACAACGTTGCCGAGTACGAAGCCCTGCTACATGGACTGCGGCTCGCAGTTTCACTCGGGATACGTCGGCTCATTGTGAAAGACGACTCCCAGCTGGTCGTCAACCAAGTAATGAAGGACTGGTCCTGTCTAAACGACACCATGGAGGCCTACCGACAAGAGGTCCGCAAACTTGAAGACAAGTTCGACGGACTCGAACTATCACATGTCTTGAGACACAACAATGAAGCAGCTGATGAGTTGGCACAATTCGGGTCCAAGTGTGAAGCCGCCCCAACAGACGTTTTTGTCGAGCACCTCTATGAGCCAACCATCATGGCAAAGACAACTTCCAACGAACAAGCTGCAAACGAAGTCGTCATGACTGATGCCGACTGGAGGTCGCCACTCATCAAATTCTTAACTCACCAAGAGCTGCCGGAAGACCGGGATGAGGCAGAGCGCGTCCGACGTCGTTGCCAAGCATATGTCTTGGTAGATTCCGACTTATACAAGAGAAGCCCCTCCGGAATCCTAATGAGATGTATTACACCCGAGGAAGGGAGATAGTTGCTCCAAGACATCCACTCGGGCATATGCGGAAGCCACGCGGCAGCACGCACCTTGGTAGGCAAAGCCTACAGACAGGGTTTTTTCTGGCTTACCGCGGTCTCCGACATGGACAAAGTGGTACGAACCTGTGAAGGCTGCCAATTTTTCGCCCGACAAAGCCATGTCCTAGCCCAGGAGCTACAAACAATCCCATTATCCTGGCCGTTCGTGGTATGGGGCTTAGACATGGTCGGCCCCTTTAAGAAAGCTCCAGGAGGATTTACACACCTATTCGTCGCCATCGACAAGTTCACCAAGTGGATTGAAGCCAAGCCGGTCGCCACAATCACTGCTGACAAGGCACGGGATTTCTTCCTCAACATCGTGCACCGCTTCGACGTCCCAAACAGGATCATAACCAATAACGGGACTCAATTCACAGGAGGCATCTTCAAGGAATTCTGCGAAGACTTCGGAATCAAGATCTGTTATGCATCAGTCGCACATCCCAAAAGCAACGGACAAGTCGAACGGGCCAACGGCATGGTCCTTCAAGGCATCAAGGCCCGCGTATTCGATCGTCTAAGCCCTTATGCAGGCAAGTGGGTTCAAGAGCTTCCCTCGGTTCTATGGTCTCTGCGGACCACACCCAGTCGGGCTACTGGCCAAACTCCTTTCTTTCTGGTCTATGGCGCAGAAGCCATGTTGCCAAATGAGATGGAGTATGAATCCCTTCGAGTCCGCAGCTTCAACGATGAACGCTATGATCCTGACCGAGTGGACGACCTCACCCGACCGGAAGAGGCCCGAGAGGCGCCCTCATCCGATCGGCAAAATATCTTCAAGGGCTCGAGACGATACCACAGTCGCAGCGTTCGAGCACGAGCTTTCATCGTTGGCGACTTGGTTCTGCGCAAGATTCAAACCACCAAAGACCGTCACAAGCTATCCCCTTATGGGAAGGACCATACATAATCGCCGAGGTGACTCGGCCGGTGCATACCGACTAAAGCGCGAAGACGGATCTATGGTGGAGAACTCTGGAACATCGAGCATCTTCGACAATTTTATGCTTAAATTGACCAAAGTTTCATGTTTTCTTGATTGCCAACCTCAAGTAAGATGACTTCTTGAGTTAGCGCGGTTACATAAGTCAATAAAGCATAGTTTTCCTCATCAACTTTTGTGCATGATTTGGTTTATCATTGTTTAATGTTCCTCAATTCGAGTTCAGTGTTTAAAGACTGATAGTTTTCTGATGGCCTAATCGAGCCTAGGCTCGGTGACAGTCGGACGAAAATTACTTAAGAAATTTCACACAAAAACTCGGATCAGGGCATTAACATAAATAAACTAAATATTCACAAGACTACGTCAGAGCATCACAACCATACAATATTTACAAGACAACGTTCACGAGACAGATTAAAGCCGAAAGTTGTTCACTACATCTATAGCAATCTTCTTCGCCGACTCCTGCGCTTCACTAAGTATTGGTCGGGGGCTCTTCGCGGCTTGTCAAAGATTTCGACCGGGTCCAGTGAGCTGGCCCCGACTCCATTGTGAAACAAGGATAGCAAGATGGGCGTTGCCGAGTTGGCAACCTCTTCCCGGACCTCTCCGGCTCGTTTGACCCGCTCGAGCAAGACGTCGTATTGAGCTCGGGTCTTGACTTTGTAAGCTGCCCAAAAGAATTCGATCACGCAGAGCACTCGGAAATAAAGCAGCACAAAGAATGTTACTTTGAAGAAGCTTACCTTCGAACTCGGTCTTGTCGAGGCTGACTGCCTCCAGCTGGACCTAGAGCGAGTGGACTTCCAACGAATTTTCTGCAAACACAAAAGGCTATTAGCGACCGAGATCAGTACAAAACTCATAAAGAAACTGGGAAGATTGGGCTTACTCCCGACTGAACCGCGGAGGTCGAGGTTTTCCTCCCGGAGCTCGGCTATCTCCTTCCTCAGAGCTGCCTCCCTTGACGCGGCCTCCTCCTGAGTGGCCTTCAGTTTCCGCTGGACGTCCTCCAAGGAGTTCAGGTGAGGAACCAGTTTCTCCAGCGCCTCGGATTTGACCATGGATCGACAATACTCTTTCTGCACGCAATATCCGAGGTTGGCCGACTGAAGAGAAGTAATGATACAAGACAAAGAGAAGATCTGGGCTTACATTGAGTAGCCGAGTCGCCTCATTTAGGCTGTTGACGAGGGCATCCCTTTCTTCGCTTTCGGCCTGCTTGTCCAAGATGATGCCCTGCCTCTGGCCTTCCGAGTCCCGCCACTCGATCTTGATCGGGGAACCTGTTTCGAAGACGCAACTGGGATTTCCTCCACCGTGGCGGCGGATTAAGAAGAACAGATGAAGACACGACGATTTAAACTAAAGAGTAAAGACAAGACCTTGATTCAAGACTTACGGCTTCGTGCTGCACTCTTAGGTGGAGCAGCCCGGCTGGCCTCATTCTTTCGGCTTTTTGCCGACTGGTCCTCAGTCGGGGTTCCCTGAGCCGCCGCCTAGGGTTTCTTCGCAGTCGACTGGTTCCCAGTCGGAACGTCCCGGCTGGCAGTCGGAGGCTCTTTCCTCGAGACATCCTTCTTGGGAGGCGAGGGTTTTCTGCCCGGAGCACCCTCGCTCGGGAGCGGGCTCCGGTGATATGCACGTGTCCGAATGCCCTGTACCTTTGGAAATCCTTTCATACCGCGGTTTGCCTGACTTCATGAGAAGCTGGCACAATGCAATTTGGGAGGTGACCAACAGCTAAGCTTTTAAAGCTGTCTTGATGACAGGGGCTGTTTGGTTTTTTAGCATTTGGTTAAGAGATTATATCAATGCTATTTTTCACCTTGGTGAAGATCTTTAGTGATTGAGACCAGTATTATGGCAAGAGCTATTTAATAACTTGGTCGTGTTTTTCATACGATTGAAAAACTCGTTTTCCCATGAGGAACGATTGAAATACTTGTTCCAAAATAACTCGGGCAGATCCACTCGGATAAGCATGAGCCTACCGAGTGCTTTCCACCCACGAGGGCTGATTGAATTATTTGTTCTGAGATGACTCGGGCAAATTCACTCGGATGAGTATGAACTTGCCGGGTAATGAGATTTTTATGATTGCTTTAGCGTGAGCTAAATATTTATATGAGAATGATTTTTTATAGTTCTTGACTATATGCTTAGTCTGTTTTTGACTAACCACATAGTCGGGGGCTACACCTAATTAGGTGCATCAGGAGATGCACCTAGATATTTATTTTTGAGAATTTCTTAGATATTTTCCAGCCCTTCACAGTCTTTGGAGCCACTCGGGAAGATTCAGGCAGAGATGATGGAATCACTCGGCGCCAGAAACACTCGGCCAAAAAGATTTTTGGTTGCGTAACGTTTTGGTTTGAAGTTGAGTTGTCTCATCGACTGAAAAGGACTCGGGGGCTACTGTGGAGATTATGGCAATCGGATATCTACATGGCAAACTTATCCGACTGGAGATAGGGATAGATTGCGCCTGTCATATCTGTAAACCAAATATGACTTGGGTGTTACGTTGCCGATTGAGATAAGGCAACAGCCCATAGTCACGGTTTGGTAAGATTGAGGAAACCAACTTAGAGTAAGATAGGGTTCTCGATCTGTAAGCCCGCCTTCCAAGACTATATAAGGGGGTAAGGGGCGCCCCTTGAGGGATATTCCGATAGGAGATCAGATATTGTATGCTTTATGGGCTTTTAGCTTCCAGCCTTAGATCACGAGATCAATAAAGACACTCGGCGGATCGAATCCACCGAAACAGGAGTATGGTATTACCTCACGAGAGTGCCTGAACCTGTCTAAATCTTCCTTTCCTTCTAACCCATTGTGCTTGGCGATCTTAACTGCGACCCCAGGAAATTATATTGCCGAAACCGAGTTTCGACACCTCGCTAGTTGGCAGTGAGGGAAATAGGTATAAGGATGCTATGCCGGAGCACATTAACTCCATGTCAACCCTTTTTGAGTGAGGTGGGAATGAAAACGCAAGAGAGTTAAAAGTCCAGGTGTAGTTTAACTAGATGAGTATATATTTCATGATATGAGTGTGTTACAAATGATATCCCGGTCAAGGCGTACGGTGTCGAATGAGCCCGACGAAGTTGTCATGACAGGACATATATACATGATGCCAGTAGGCGATGTTCTTTACTCTTGAAAAGCCCAGGTATAGATGCATTCGACAAGGTAATGATTCAAAAGCATAGGTTTGATGAGGGGTATATATAGCTTGGATCGATGCTCTCTACTAATAACATATCGACTGTTTGGTTATTAAGAATAGATTAGTAATTCATTAATACCGTATGGGTAACTTAGCCATTTACGTTTTTTTTTTCGTCCAGGTCGCTTGGCATCGGTTGCTTTTGCAACGTGACTCTGGTTGTGGGCCTGTGGCTAGCATCGGCGCATTGTTCCTATTTCATCGAAAATTTGGATCGCAGCTCCTTCGGCCGGCGGCTCCACGTGGATAGCGAGTAGCAATTCCTCCGGGCGACGGCGCGTGTGCAGGGGCAGGCCGAATTTTTTACTTGGTATTTAAAATTAAAAAAATATTTTTCTAACCCCAAAGTCTAACAATTCTATAAACATAGGCAGCTTTTTCTAAAAAAGCCTTTAAATTAACCGTGGAAGTGTTTTTCTCTTCATGTTTCAAACCTACAAAACAAGTCTTCCAATTTAAGTACTAATCATGCTAACTCTGCTAAATATGTGCACTGATGAAATTTATAAATACTAACTCTGCTACAAAGCTTCACAAATCAGTGAATCACAAGTTTCAAAGTTCAATTATTCAACCATAAACATTTTGTCATTTTTGAATTCAAATAAATTAATCCTAAATCCTAAATCAATTGAACCATCGTGGATTCAACTATGAACTAAATATTAAATTTCTAATCCAACCAATTTACTAAAATTTTACTAACCTCAAATGGGGGTTGCATAAAATTTTACTAACCTTAAATGGGGATGGGCATTGTCACTGCCGCACTGGTGGTGGTGGGCGGCGCGGCTCTGCCGGCAGTGGCGCCACAGGATGGAACAGTCACCGGTGGGCAGGCGACGCTGCGCCGGGCACCACGAGGACGGCGTCACGGCGGCCGTCGCGGGCGCGCGTGCCGCACCGTGTGCGTGGGCGTCTCGGCGGCGGCGCGCTTGCGGCGCGCGGCGCGCGCGCCAACGGCCGGGACGGCGGGGAGCCGGGAGGGGCGGGGCCACGAGGACGGGTAGGCGCCGCCGCCGCTGCGTCGCGTCGGTCCGGAAGCTAGGCGCCGCTCCTCGCGGTCGTCGGCCATGCGCGCGCGTCGCCGGGAAGGGAAGGAGGAGGCAGCTCGGGATGGATTAGGAAGGAAGGTGAGGTGGGCTAGGATTTTATTTTTTTACTAATTTGGGCTATTGGGCTAATGGGCCGAGGAGAGAAGCGAGCAGGGGATGGGATGGTGTCATGTTGAGCTATAAAAAAAATCTGTTTTGTATACTTTTTCACATACATATAAAAATATATATTATATATATGATTTTTTTGTCAAAAATCTTGGGTATTCAAGTGAATACCCATGAATCATGGTGGGCCCACCCTGATTGACCTCGTGTTCGCATCCCGGTTTTAGCTTTAGTAATAGTGTGTTTATAAAAGAGCACTTTTATAGTGGCATGAATTTAATTAACACATTAATCTAATTCTTTTTGGATGAGAAAAGATAAAAGGTCTAGATTAACTCGTATGACATCATATAGACATTGTGAAGAAGCAATTTTTGGGTGTGTGCACATGTGTACATGTGTTATACGTTTGTTAACATTGAAAAAGTAAACTTCATTAATTTTACGGAATGAAAAAAAATACATCTGCAGGTGTTCTTGTTCTTGCTGTGGGTGTATTTGCTGAATTGGGCGAGAAGATTTACCTTGAGCTACACTGATGGAAGTATATGATTCACTACGTTCGCTGTGATTGTTACGGCCATACCCTTGACCGAGCTCTTCTACATATATACATGCCATGCACATCGAGGAGATCATGGAGGAGGAGCCGCCGCCGCCGCCACCGAACGCCGGAACACGCGCGAGAGCGGCCGGATCGTCGCTAGGCTCCGGTACATTTTGATCACCACGACGGACGACGACGCCGCCAGTTACGAAGCACACAAGGAGAAGATGTCCAGGTGCATTCTCAGGGTACGTACATATATACGTTCTGTAATTAATGAGCTCCATTGATTTAATTATTTTTCTCTAAATAATTAGTATGTTAATACATTATACACATATATGTTATATTTGATGAAAAAAGAATGGCTAAAGCTTTTCAATAAATTGATTCAGTTCAAAAATTCTCTACATGCATAATGCATGGTGGGTTCCGCAGTACTAAGATTAATTTTCATTGATTTCTTTTCTTATCCCTAAATATATTAATATGTCATTAATTAATACATATATATTGATATGTGTGTGTACATGTGTGTGCATATATATATATATATATATATATATATATATATATAATGGAAAAAAGGCTGTCTTTTCGTTGAACTGATTCAATACAAAAGTAGCTTTACATGGCGGGTTCTTCACAAAACTGAGCCTCCACGGTTTTTGAAGGATAATTTGCAGGATTTGAATTAATTCCTAAAAGGTTCATGTATCATAACTAATTCATGTGTTCCAATGTGATTAGAGAGCCTGAATTTTGTCTCCCGCTCTATGATAACGAGCTCTATCTGCATTTTCTCCAATATTGTACTACCATTAGCTTAATTCCCCTGCATTTCAAAATAAACAAAAGTGACAACATTTTTTTATTTCTTGTCTGTATTCTCATTCGTTCATATAAACAAAATTAAACTAACTGAAGATGACTCGATTATATATTAATTTGTAGGGACTTTTGGTCTTGGTGTGGTTGTTTGTGATCGATTTTGGGAGAAGAGTTTTTGAAGAAGTTGATTTGCCGCCTGCAATTTTTTTCAATTGCTGGCTCTTTCTAACGGTGACCCCGTTACTTGTCATGGCCGGTTTGTACATCGAGGGACTGCCGCCTGTAGTGAGCCAAACTTAATTAGTAGCAGATGATAGTGTTTACAACTTAACAATGCATGCATAGGAAAAGTAAATACATGCATGAAAAGCTTTGCTGGAAGGTGTCCAAACTTGATTTGTAGCTAATCAAGCATATGGCATCATTCTTTCATACACACGTTCACTCTAGCTAGCATGGAAGAATAGAAAACAATCAAATCTGAGACATATTTTTTGGTTCAAGCTCAACTGCTATTTTATATTATATCTTTGAATAATGTAACATAAATATTTTGATCTCATTAGATCTAAGGTGTCGTATGTTTTTTAATATTAGTTTCCGCCCAATAACTACAATTACTCTTATATATAAAAAAGTCAAACTGATCACACGGTATTCATGTGCTCAAACTGCTAGTTTTATTATTTCATACAAGTTCGTGTTGCAACACGTAAGTATCATTGTATTTTAGTGTAACCTAGATACGATAGCCAACCACGTATTGGCAACGGCTTTACTCACCGATGGCTATGGCCCGAACGTCCGACTTTTTTTTATCTCTCGTTCACTGTTATAGAAACATAGATGTTGGAAAAGTATTAGTTTTTTCAACATACCTATTTGTCGGTAATAATAAAAAATAAATAGCCGTCGGTTTAAGAACGGATATCTTTGAGGCTAAAAAATAAAAAAAATTTGGCTCGCACCGGCTTGCATCGCATCGTCGATTCATCAAAAAACAACATTCCATCCACCATTCATAAAAAACACAATATTCCATTCATCCACAAGAACACACAAACACAATCCATCCACGATTCATCCACATATACAGATCCATCCACAATATAAAAGAACACAAACACAAATCAACATCCACAAAAAAAATCCACACATGTACTACCATCGTCGTCGTCTTCGAGCGGATCTAGTGGATGCACCACCTCCCATCACGCCGCTACCCCTGCCGTCGCCTCTTCTCCTGCCAAATCTGACGAAGGGAAGGGCTCCTCCGCCACCATCGCCTCCCCTCCCACTGGATCTGGTGGAGGGGAGGGCTTCTTCACGGCCGCCGCCGCCTCCCCTCGTCGCTTGCCGCCCTCCCCGGCGAGATCCAGCCTCCCGCCGCTGCCCCGGCCTCTCGCCAGGAATCCGCCTTTTTCCTACTATCGTGACTAGATCCGATCTCTCCATTCTCTTCGTGCGCAAGTTTAATGATCAACTACATGGAGATAGATACACCAACTTAGTTTTCCAGCCCATGCCTAATGTTTGGGTGTTGCCGTCCTCGAGCTAGACGATCTATCTGGTTTTACAGTTGAAAGATACAAATCAAATTAGGCCAGTAATTAGGTAAGATAGAATTAAATTTGAAATATATATTTTTTCAAATTTACGTAAGTATGCTCGATTTGGAAAAAGAGTGAAAATATACCCAATTCGCCGTATGGAATGGCTCCCGCCGCGCGATGGATGTCCCTGCGTCGACCGCGAGCTGTTGCTATCAGGCCATTTCCGTAGATGCATCGCATTCTTGCTGATAAGTGCTTGCCTAGGTGCCAGCACAGCTATAGCTCTTTGCTGCAACGCATCCGCCGCCCTCTGCTTCTTGGCGAGTATGAAGATGCATCTCCCTCGGTGCGAATCGAGTATATATTTGCAAATTGTTTGGATGTCCGTGCGTTGCAACGAAATGACGATGCGGGGAGAGAAGCAGGCAGAGGACGAAGGTCCAGAAGACGGCGCGGGAGCTCCGAGCAGCGACGGGAGGAAGGGACGCAGGCACGACGCGGATGGGGGCAGAAGAGAGGGACGCAGAAGGTTTTTTTTTCATCCAAGCCCTTTTTTTTAATATTGGAGCTGCAGGTTAATTTTATAAACAGTCAAGGGGTTTTCTGCAAAATAACTCTTTTTTTTTAATTAGGTTTTTTAAAATAGCTAGACGGACTACGGGTTAATTTTGAAAAAAATCAAGGGATTTTCTGCAAAATAGCCAGGCAAAACAAAATTTAAATGGAAACACTACTTGCTTTATATATAAATAAGTATAGATATAGATATATTCACGCAAATTCACCTAGAAAATATTATATTTTCAAATTCAATTTAGAGACATATAATAGGGATTAGACTAGTAGTGGGCTACGGATTGACATGGGCTCTGATGGGCTTACTTCTGTTTTTCGGCCTATTTAGTTTTCCACATGACAAAATCGAAGGAAAAAAAAAGTCAAAAACTAAACAAAGAATATAAGCATACAAAATAGCAAAAATAACCAAACCTGAGAGGAGAACCGTTTCGGTTCGGTATTTGGCGTCGGTTAGTTTTTGTTGTGAACCCCAAGCTCAGACCATTGCATCCGCCTCAATGAGCCCGCTCTCAGCCTTGCAGGCCAGGCTCTAAGTTCGAATGGGCCGGCCCAGACTGCGAATGGAATCCTCACTTAACTGCATAGGCCGTCGAGCCACTCATCAAATATGAGTTAGAGTAAAGTAAGGTCATATATGATTTCTTTTATTTTAAATTTTATTTTTTAAAATATTTGTAAAACTAATTTTCCATTTCAAATAATTACAAAATTGGTCCCCGTCGGTTTGGAAGGGCAATTTTTGTGATATGCCGTGAGCCGTTGGCGTTTGGACTTTTTGAATTTGCAAAAAATCCAAGGGTTTAAGTGCAAAAATCGCACGAAGGTAGCCTAGCAGCAATACATGATGAAATTTTTGCATTTAGACCCTCTGATTTTTTGTAAATTCAAAAACATTCAAAACGTCAACGGAGGTCAATACTCAGAGAGCAACGGAGAACCATTTTTGTAATTGTTTAAAACGAAAAATTAGTTTTGCAAATCTTTTAAAAATAAAATTAAAAATACCAAAAATTCATTATATCTAATTAAGTTAGAGGATCTACTTTCCATTATTACATCTGCAATATCATCATCGTTGTTGGATCAATCGAAGCAGCAAGATAAACTTATTATGAGCCTTACTAGATATTTTTTCATCCTAAAATATAATAACAAAATACTAAACCGAATTAGACGTCACATATAATACTATAAATTTATATAAACTTTCTATTCAAATTCATACTACTAAATTATGTTTAATCTATTACCACATTACTATATTTTTTCACAGCTTACAACTCAATCCGAAGATAAAAATAATTTAAAATTAGATTTTTATACCTCTATTCTTAATGGTCGTAAAGCCAAAACCGAGTGACAAAAGCAAAAAAACTCCAAATTAATTCTAAACTTAAAGATTCAAACTTAAGCTCAAAAACTGGTAGGCCTTTTTTCCCCCTGAAACCTCCCGATCATTTGCCAATATCAGCGAAAATATCCAAACTGACATGCTTGTCTAGACTCTAGATCATTTCGGCGGAAAGCTCCCCGAAAACTAAAAATTTTCCCGCCTCTTCCCCCCTCGCCGCCGCCGCCGCTCGCCTCACCGATGACGCCGTCGTACGCCTCCCAGTCCGGCGCCGCGGCGGCGTCATCCTCCGCCGCCGGCGGGCGGAGGGCCGCGACATTCGCTGGGGCGAGCGTGTTCCTGTCGCGGAGCCTTGTGGCCCCCGAGGTGTACGACGCCGTGCACGACGCGCTCCGCCTCAACGGCGCCGAGGTCTTCCTCTGCGCCGACCCCGGCCGGACGGGGCCGCTCGACTTCCACGTCATCTCCTCCTCCTCCCACGTACGCGCGGCTAGCTCCTCCCCAATAACCCCTCCGCGAGATGACGCGGTTGACTCTTCGATCCCCAAAACCGTAATAAAATGTTTACTTCCGATTTGTTGCCGTATTCTGCAGGAGAGGTTCGCGGATCTGAGGGCCAAAGGCTGCAATTTACTCGGTAAAATGCGCTGATTCCCCTGCAGTTTGGGGATGCGGCTGTTAATTTTCTCTATTGGCTGAGAACTGTTACTTCCTTGGTAGTGGAATTAGCCCAGAGTGTAATTCTATTTAACTGAACCGAATACCTAGAAAATGGGAATATGGCAATTTGTGGATTGGAGTCTACAAATTTGTGCATCCATTACAGATTGGCTGAGGTTTTCGTGGATAACTGTGCTAATTGCACTGAAACTAGTTGGTTTGGAATTGTCTTACATTAGAGGTTAGTTCTTCAGATTATTGCAGTACTAGATGACAATAGCTGAGGGGTTTGAGAGCATTTCAGTCTTTCAGACTCAGATATGAGGGTTAGAGGATGCAGTTTGCTTGTGGTCAGCTACCGTTTCAATTTAGGGTTGCCATTTCTTAAATCCGGATAGCGTCTTTGAGAAGGCGAGAATAACTTATCTGCTCAAAATGTAGTGAAGTTATTTAAGTAGCTGAATCTTCAGATTGAGGATCTGAGATTTTGGTGAGGTTCTGTCTGATAATGATTACTATTATGAATCTTTTTCAGGACAAATTCTGTTATATTTTGAGTAAACATGCCTTTTTTGATGCCTTAAATTTTCGTATACTATACACTGCTTATAGTTCAGATATGTTGGTCCATGTTTTCACACCTGACATGGAATAGTTTGGTGGCTAAATGTTCCACTAGTGCTGATGTTTGTATGCTTCTTTTTCATAGCGTTACTAGTTACTACAGACCATGACATTGAAAAAATCAATCTACATAAAATGTTCTTGCAACTTAAAAATTTGATCTCATACATGTTTCTCTTCTCTATCATGTCTCTTGTTAATATAACTATGATATGACATGTTTTCTAATTGCTGTAGCACATAAAATTTTCTAAGGTTGAAACCACTGTCAGCCAAAATTATCACTTATGACCACAATGATTCTTGATTTAGCTTTAAATGTAAGACTAGGTTTAATTTGACAGGACCACAGTGCATTTTTTCCTGTGCGAAGGAACATCGCTTCCTACCTAAGCAAGGTTATACTTGTTGTCTTGCAATGGATGGGGTTAAGATACTTTGCTCAGGTTTTGAAAAAGATGAGAAGGTATATGTATCATAACTTATTGTACTGTCATAGTTCCAAATGCACAGTGCATTTATGTCTATTTTGTTTTTGTTGTTCCAGGCAAATATTGAACAATTAGTGACAGCTATGGGAGGTACTTTGCAAAACAAAGCACACACGGATGCTAACTTTGTAATTGCAAAGGATGTATTGGCTGCCAAATACAAAGTAAGTTACGCTTAAAGAATGGGCATGATTTGCTAATTTTGCTATTTTACTTGTTGTAGTCCAACAAGTGGTATATGCTTACTTTACAGTGATAACTTCTATGTAGCTTATCTAGGATTAGGAGTGAAACGTTAAGTAGTTGTTAATAACTTAATATAGAAAATTGCTATGGTATGTCCAGTTCATACAAATTCCTTCACTTTTGTTTAGGCAAATATTCAGTGCTGTCCATAGTGGCTGTTTAGTTCTCCTAAAACTAAAAGCATTACTCGTTTGTGGTATTGCTTTCGTTGTTATCTGGTCCCATGCACACCTACTGCCCTATTTAACTCTATTGTATTCCTTCATTATCACTCCTTTAGTTAGCCTCTAAAGTTCTTAAACTAGAAATTGCACTAACATATGAAACTGAAGCTTGGTTTATTGCCTTTATTTTTTCTCTTTCAGCAAGTAATCCCAGTTTCCATTAGAAAAATGGAAATTTACACTCTTAAGGATTCTTCATATGTAATCAATTGCTTCTATATGCATCACTTGCATTTATAACATGAGATGGTTCTGATCTGAGGGGTAGCTTAACATTGCTGTGCTGTGCCATGCTGGTAAATATGGTTAGTTCAGAAAAGTAGGTCATTGACTATTAATTTAAAGATATTTAGTTGACACTGCTGATTATAAACCACTATAGCGCCAAATTGTGCCATAATTCATCTTCATCGGGTCTCCCATCTCACCACAACCTAATGGACACCATTTTCTGGGTTGTTGGGACTTGTATAGCAAACCTTAACGGAAAATTTTGTTTGATTTACTGGTCATATTGAGGCTGGCACTTTCGTGCTGAACAGAGCCATTTGGTTCAACTAGATAGGGTTGATTATGACTATTAACATTTTTCATGGCAGATTTATGTATCTTCTTACCTACTCCCACCGTTCCAAAATATAACCATTTCTAGATTCTTTAGCAAAAACTAAGTTAGAGGGAAAAGATTCTCTTTTAGTCATTTCAATGGTCAAATTTTGAACTTTGAATTGCTTAGATTCCCTCCCCAAGCATCTCATTGGCTGAAAATGTATAGATTTCCGTGCATTGGAATCAGTGCCCCAGAAATGCTTATATCGTCGTACAAATTTTGAATCCTATAAATGCTTATATTTTGGAACGTACAGAGTATTATTTTACCAGTTGAGCTTCAGTATCTAGTATCAACCATCAAAAGCTCTTATGCTGTAAAACTAGCAAGACTGATTGTCTACTATCTTTGGTTTCTGATAACTTCTTAAAATTTGGACGGGTAGAAATTATTGTTTTGTAACTTGACATCTCACTGTTTCTGCGGTTGACATGATATGACTAATAGAGAAACTGCGAAATGCTTTATTTTTGTTTTCTGCAGTGGGCTGTTAATACTCTGAAGAAGCCTATTGTCAGCAGGAACTGGTTAGAGCAATGTTGGATTGAACATCGTGTTGTACCTCATGAACCTTACAGGATCCCTCCTTTTTCTGGGTTGAATATTTGCATCACCAAACTGAATGTAGGTAGGTGCAGCTGAATTCTATTTTATCTGGAGCTGGAGTGGGTTCAACTTTTCTTAAACAGTTCATATGCTTTATTTTGTTTAATCAGATGAACGGAGGGAGTTGGCAAAAATAATAGTGCAGAATGGTGGCCAGTATTCAGCAAGTCTTACACGACGGTGCACTCATTTAGTTTCAAATATATCCTTTGGTACTTCTGCATATAATTTTCTTGATTTGAGATTTTGTTTGTTCAAACCAGTCATTGCATCTCTTTTATTTAAGTTTAAACTTCTAATAAAAGATATATACTTTGCTGGCCAATATTCAGCTAAAATAAGTACTATTGCAACAAGATAAAGACCATCCACATGGCTTCAGTGAACACATCCAAAGACATTCAGCTAAAACATCTGATGATTAATATGTTCATATATGAGGCCAGAAATATTAGTTCGAATTCCTGCAGGCCATGCATCTGATGCATCCATCCCTACAATGAAAACTGATGACACTCCGATAGAAACTAACTCTAGATTATGAGAATTGACTTATTTTTTACTGTACTGTTGGTGGCATGTAGTGCTTTGGCACACAGTAAGTGTTCTTCATTTCATCGCAATTCATTGATATATTATTGATAGAAAATTTTAAGAAAACTTTTCTTAACATGCCATTTTACGGACTTGGAGGTGACAAGTATGTTGCGGCCCAAACATGGGGTAATATCCATATAGTAGTTCCCAAATGGATCGACCAATCTGTTGCTCGAAAAGGTAACAATCTACCTACATGGGCTATTATTGATTGTGCTGGTGTGATATGTTTGTTTCTCCTATAGAAATTCTAAAGTTTTCAAGGTTAAACTAACTTCATGATTTCTTTCTTCACTGAAAAACAGTTTGCCTTGATGAAAGTGCATACCTTGTTTGTCAGAATTCCACTAATATTAATGGTGTAAAACATTCCCTTAAGGAGCAACACAACCCTGATATCAGTAGTGCAAGTTTTCAACCTGTTCCAACAACATCGGTAGATGACTCAGTATCAACATCACAGTATGTGCCTGCTTCATTTGGTGATGCTTCAACGATCTGCAGTACTGATATTGGCGCACCTAGTTTCCAAGAGACAAAAGAACTACAGGTTGATAGCCATGTTGCTGAGGACTCAGAGGCAGAAGATGATGACCTTTATCTATCAAATTGTAGAATTTCTTTGGTGGGTTTTGAGGAGAAAGAATCATCAAGATTAATCATGATGATACGCAATGGTGGTGGATCCCGGCATGTTATGTTAAGTGAGAGACTAACACATATTATTCTAGGTGCACCATCAGAGGAGTAAGTTCGTCCTACCATGTCTTCTTCATATGCCAGTTTTATTGTGAACTGGTAAGGTAGCAGCAAATGATACTTATGTCTTAGCAGAGAAAAAAAGGAGGTGAGACGTCTGGCTGCTTGGGGTGTAATCAATGTGGTAAAAGCAGCATGGTTAGAAGACTGCAACAAAGCAAAAAGGGAGGTGAAAGTATCCCCAAGTTATGTGGCTAATGAGTTGCTCTCGAAAGGTATATATTATAGAATCACCAGGTCTAGTTGTATCCATATTACTGAGATGGATCACACTAAATCACATTTTTCCTTGACTTCATTTTCTACTGTGTTTCTACCTTTTTGAACTCAGAGTTTTCATGTGTGGTTATGGAAAAATTTGTTGACACGCGTGAAACAAAAGCAGCCAAAAGCTCAGGTGGAATTTTTCATATTCCAATCATCAATGACTTGCATGATAAACAACATGGAAAAGATCTGTTATCTGAAAGAAAATCAGCACGGGGCAAACATGAAACCATGAATAGTAACCAGGCAGCAACCAAGTCTGCAATATCAAGTCAACAGTGTGGAATGGCTAGTAAATTTCAAGTAAACTCTTCTGCAATAAATTCGCAGAGTAGCAGATCATCAAATACTTTCAAAGGGAGAACATTTTGTTTCTCAAATTCATTTCCCCATGATCGGGTATGCTAAGGCATTAATATGCCATTAACTTCTGCTGTTGCTATCAATTCTTTATTTGTGCCACCTCCCTTTTCCACTTAAGATGACTTACAATCAAGTGAACAGTAATATGCTGTTAAAGTAAAACGAGTTGCTTCCTGAAAAAAAAAGAAATGTTGATCCTTCAACATTTTGTTCCAGCACTAAAGAAAAAAAAGCTTACTCATATTCATCTAGGTGTTATATCCATTTGCTCTATTTTCTGTTAACAGAATGGCCATTTTCATCTTGATCAGAGAAC
Organism: Oryza australiensis; assembly: GCA_019925245.2. NCBI lineage: Eukaryota > Viridiplantae > Streptophyta > Magnoliopsida > Poales > Poaceae > Oryza > Oryza australiensis. The sequence continues at coordinate 3,144,153 of JAIFGZ020000540.1, read as the reverse complement.
TCAGGTTGTTGACTGGGTCAGAGAAGGCGGAGGCATTATGGTGGATGATGCACAATCAACAGTTGTGGATTTCATTATCAAGAGCCATGGACAGAATAGCATGCTCTGCGACTTCTCTCATTCAACTGTTGTTTCCACTCATTGGATACGCTCATGTTTGGAGGTACATCCCTGAGACAATGATCACTTCTTCAGTCTGTGTTATTTATTTCAAGAAGCAGATAATTGATGTCCTACACTTGCATCTGCAAATTTCTTTAAGCTTCAAATCCTTACATTTGAAGTTTTGTGTAGGAGGGCTGCCTGCAAGATGTGGGAAACCATCCTATTTTCTCACCTTTGTGCTGCCGCATCCCGTTTCCTGGGTTTGAAGATTTCCGTTTCTGTGTGTCACAATATGAAGAGAAAGATAGACTTCTGCTGAAGAACTTGTGCTTTATCCTCGGAAGTAAATTTACAGAGAAAGCAACAAAGAAAGTGACCCATCTTATCTGCAAATTTGCAAGTGGTCCAAAGTATGAGGCTTACTATAGTAGGGGAATTCCAACCATAACAGCCGAGTGGATCTTTGAGTGTGTAAGACAGGTATCATCTTTCATGCAATTGTGCATATTTTTGTTTTTCTTTTTTGTTGGGTGCTATGGTCTTGTTAATGATGGTTTGTGACCATTGGATTGCTTAACACCTAACGGTATAGCACACTGCGTTTGCAGGATAGAATTGTCCCTTTTGACCAGTTTCAGCCAAAACCACCTACTTCTCAGGACAGAGATGCTGGTCTATGCACTGTTAGTCAATATCCCACACAGGCGGCAAAGACAATTTCCAGATTTGACTGCTCTGAGTCGCATACTGAGTCTCAATTACCAAGAAGCAGTTCAAAATACAACTCCGGTAATTGTTGTTACTGTTACATGTTATGAGAAATAATTTCCTTTTGTCTCAACAAACTTATCAGTGTTAGATTAGCAGGTAATGCCTCTATTAATGAAGAACCAAATGACCCTGGTGTTAGTAAAAGGAGGCGATTATCCGAGTTTGGCAAAGCTAATGATACATCTGGAAACATAGGAAGAACTGAGAAACTACAGGACAGTACCCCTGTTCCTGATGTTGCAGATGCAATAGAGGACCTACTGGTTCAATCATCCAAGGTATATAATTCGTAGATATTACTATTTAAAGTAGACAAGAGGGTGCATTGATGCATATGTTTATAGCACACTGCCTAAAATAGCAACCTGACATTGTTGTTTTCATTGCAGATTCAAGACGCACAACCTCCTAGGAGTGTATCCTGCACGTATTTGAGATTTGTGCTTGACTACTTGTGCTTTGCTGTTTACTCCCTATACTTAAGTCATCATTTCTAGGATCCTTAACTTCTAATGCAGATTTTTGCACCTGATGATTCTGTTCTTAATCAAGATCAGGAAAATACACACTCTTTTGGCATTTCAAGGCACTGGTTGAACATGTAAGTTGGTCATCGTTCACTTTTTTTCATCATGTCTATAATACACAAACAATGAAACTTCTGATTTTTGTATATTTCCTAAAAGCGCACAACTACATGGGATAATAGATTATTCTGCAAATATAAACTTCTATGGCTACTATTACTTTCCTTTTATATTTATCGAGCTGTAGATGGCCCCTAATTGTAATAGCTCTTACAATCCTGTATACACTGATCTATTCAATCACCAATATCTGCTTGCTAAATGCTTGCAATGTTAACGTACAAATTTGAACAGATCAGCATGTTACTCTTTCCTAATCCTTTTCTCATATAAAACAACATGCAGTTACTTGCATCTCAATGTGTTTCTCATCCTGCCATCTTTTCAATTCAGGCCACAGAAGCTACACAACACCCCTGACACGAAAGTTCAAAGTGTGAACTCAGCCACCACCTCTGCTACCCCTCCTGCTGCGGCCACTACCTACTACCCTTTCAGTGAAACTCAGACGGAGTCTCAGGTCTGCAGTCTATTGTGCTTCCTATTTAGCAAGTTTATACCACCAGTGCCCAACTCATGCAAGCACCGGTCTATTGTGCAGGTTGTTGGCTATGAAGAAGATTTGACTGGCAGGCAAAAGATTATCGACAGAGTTCGCTCTCAGAGCATTAATGTCACTCCAGCAGCTGAAATGTCTTCTGATACCTAGGAGACGAGCTAGCCTGTTTTTGCTCGCGCGGTCAGATCTGTCCATAAAATGCAGTGGAAGAACAAGAGTATCATCAAATCTACCCGTCCAGCCTCTAACCTGTTCAGCAAGAGTGCAAGACAGATGGAATATGATAATCTGGAGGCTATTCCAAGGCAGAGAACATGCGCGAATGGCACCAAGTTCAGAAGATTCTCATGGAATGTCACTGAGCAAAGTGCCTGTACCTCAACTTTTGCATATAGTAAATCCAACCCTGCTGTGCTTCTTAGTTGGCTGTGTGTTTGCTGTACCGGATCTTGTATATTACCAAGAACGTTTCTTGATTATTAGATCCCAGGGTAGCAAAGCTAATGGAGACGCTCTCTTTTTTTTTTTTGTTGAGTACAGAGTACAGTGGCTCTGGAGCGTGTAGCATGTGAAAACCAGTGCCGGTGTTGTGGTTGGCTCATGAAAGCACCAGAGGCCAAATTTTTGTTCATCTCTCGTATGATGTACAGGGGCAGATCTGAAAGACGGAGAAGCAGATTAGAGTCCAGAACGTAAGGGCCAAACTTTGTCCTGTTTCGAATATTACAATTTGGCTGTTTTGCATAATTCAACGGAAAATTTAACAAAGGCAAGTAATCTGTCTGGAAGTAACACAACGTTGCGTGACCTATTCTTGTCGACTACACGAGCTACTGACTTGCAGTTCCAAGTTACAAGTAGCCTCCTTTGGAAAAGAATGCGGGATATTTCCTATAATTACTATTTAATCATTTGAACAGCGAAGCCATTTGGAGATGGTTTGCATGAGAAGACTTCTGTGGTGATGCCTTATGCAGCCATCCTATCATGCTTTGAGACGTGTGACATCGCCTTCGGATGAGAGTGGCATGCCACATTGTACTTGTTTTTGTCCTACTGCTCACGATTCACAGGTTAGGACTATTTAGTGGAGAACTTGTATGAATTCTTATGAGGAGTTTCCTTGCACAATGAAATATCTTTGATGTTAAGTGATTTTTTTAAAAAAGTAAAGGAAATAAACCGAAGACACGTGATTGAAGCAACAATTTTGTTTTTCAATAGGACTTTTATATTTCCACTTTTAGCGGTCCAAAGTCGGCTTAGTGACGAAGGCGACAAAAAACCTTCGAATTTAATTTTAAATTTTAAAATTGGATGCGCACGGTAATCTGAAGCTGAAATAAGTAGTCCCAAATACATTAGTGGTGAGTTTTATCCAAATACAAACAAAAGGCACTAGAACTTTGGATATAACACGAGTGATTCCTAACATCTTCATCCCAAAAATCCTCAACAACACGAATCATTTTCATCCCAAAGTTCACATAGATAAAACCATTTATTTCTTTCCTTTTTTTCACATCAATTTAACTGAACTACAACAGTCTAGAAACACAACCTCATATTGTGGCCCATGGTAATCCCCAACTTGAACCTCATCCATTTAACAAACCTCCAAAAATGTCAATCTCAAAAGAGAAAAAGAAAAGCCTCCAATCATCTCAAGTCTCTCAATTTTTCCCCTCTTTTTGGACTTCTTCCCAGTTTTATTGTGTACATCTTTTATTTCTCCCTATATCTCTTCCAAATTTCATTTCATTTCTTCTTCTTATTTTTTGTGCTTTTTGTGTTGTGTGTGCTTCCATCTGGCAATGGCATCAGCAGCAGCATGACCCACCGACTACTACTACTATTATTACTTCTCTTTCTCTTCTTTCTCCCTCAAAAAAGCCACGGTTTTTAGTTTTTTACACACACCCCGCCGAATACTTCTGTGGATGCCATCGGAGAGCGCGCCGAGAACACAACCGCCGCGACAGCGACGCGCTCCCTCCGCCGGCGCCGCCGCTGCGCGAAAGGCTCCGTCCTCGTCCTCGCCGGCTCCGCACGCCCCTGCTTGATGCTCGCCGTCTGCGCGCGGCACGGGCCCGTGAAGCTTCCGCCGCCGCTCACCGGGGAGCGGGCGGCCGCATGGGTCGTCGGGAGGTGGTGGTGGCGGCCGGCGGCGGCGCGGCACGGAGTAGTCTCCGCGCGGGCGTCGTTCTTCAGCTCTCGGATCGGGCTCGACTCCCAGGTTCGTTGGTTCGATACGCCTGCCGCTCGTGAGCATTTCGTCGAGTATCTGCGGGGTGGTCTTTGCACGCTGCTCGCTGTGTTATCAATTTCCGTTGCTTTGTACATATGGCTGAAGACTTGTGCTTGTTCGTTCACCTTGAGATCATTTTGGACTCTGGCTCTTGGGGTGCATTCATTAGAACAGTTTGATAATACTCTACAAATGAGCTTGAATTTTTGTTTCTCGATTGTTTGTACCGATAGCTGCATATGAAATTTGATTTCTAGTTCATTATGTTTGAAGTGAAATGATTCTGTGTTGATTGATCAAGTGATTTCTTGTAGAATTATCACACAAGGGACCTGTCTCAACTGTTGTGGGTGGGTCCGGTACCCGGCGACATTGCAGAGATTGAGGCATACTGCCGCATATTCCGTGCAGCTGAGCAGCTCCACACTGCGGTCATGTCGGCACTCTGTGATCCAGAGACAGGGGAGTGCCCTGTCCGCTATGATGTGCAAACCGAGGACCTGCCAGTACTGGAGGACAAGGTCGCTGCCGTGCTCGGATGCATGCTGGCATTGCTGAACCGGGGCCGGAAAGAGGTGCTCTCCGGTCGATCAGGTGTTGCGAGTGCTTTTCAGGGATCTGAGGACAGCACAATGGATAGGATTCCACCTCTCGCCTTGTTCCGTGGGGATTTGAAGCGATGCTGTGAGAGTATGCAGGTTGCACTTGCTAGCTACCTTGTGCCGAGCGAGGCCCGAGGGTTGGATATATGGAGGAAGCTTCAAAGGCTGAAGAATGCCTGCTATGATGCAGGTTTTCCAAGGGCTGATGGTCATCCTTGTCCAACGTTATTTGCGAATTGGTTTCCGGTGTACTTTTCAACTGTGCCAGATGATTCATTATCAGATGAGTTAGAGGTTGCATTCTGGAGGGGAGGGCAAGTCAGCGAGGAGGGACTGGAATGGTTATTGTCGAAGGGATTCAAAACTATTGTTGATCTACAGGAGGAAGATGTTAAAGATGATTTATATCTTTCGGCAGTTCAGGAAGCTGTCTCATTGGGAAAGATAGAGGTGATAAATTTGCCTGTTGAGATTGGGACTGCGCCCTCTGCCGAACAGGTTCAGCGATTTGCAGAAATTGTATCTGATAGTGCGAAGAAGCCCATTTATCTTCATAGCCAGGAAGGGATTAGTAGGACATCTGCGATGGTCTCGAGATGGAAGCAGTATGTCACTCGTGCTGAGAGACTGGCTACTCAGAACCGTTCATTAAATGGAAATGGTAAGCATGTGAAGAATGATCAAACAGAGCAGCTCACAAACAGCCCAAGGTTCTCTTCAGAAGGTAGCAAAAATGGTACACCTCTGGAATCTGATAGAACCATGAAGGAGGGGGAAACATGTGACATAGACATTGAAACAGCACGTCATAATCTGGAAATCACTAATTCCCTTTCCAGTGAACAAAGTACTGAACAAGGTGAACTGCATGGCACCAGGACAGAACTTCAGTCAAACTTTAGACTAGAGAGTAATCCTCTTAAGGCACAATTTCCTTCTTGTGATGTTTTCTCCAAAAAGGGGATGACTGACTTCTTTAGAAGCAAAAAGGTATATCCAAAATCTGTTTTAAGCCCTCGGAGACGGTCGAATAGCTTGTTGGTCTCAAGGAGAAAACAAAGTCTCAGTGCTGAACAAAATGGAGCCATTGACTATGAAGCAGCTGAATTTAAAGTTCTGAAAAGTTCAAATGGAGCACTGTTAGATAATGATTATATTCTATCAGTTGCTTCAGGTATTACTAATGGAAAACCATCCAACAATGGAGCCTCCACATCTGTTGAGGACAGGGAAATGGAAACCTCAGTTGTAACAGTTGATCCTAGGACATCCGATACCAGCAATTCTAATGGCATTGCGCCACTTGGATCACAAAAATCTGCTGAAAGGAACGGTGCTCTTTATGTGGAGAGAGAAAAATCAGATCATGTTGATGGAAATATGTGCGCATCTGCAACTGGTGTTGTTAGACTTCAGTCAAGAAGAAAAGCAGAGATGTTTCTAGTACGCACTGATGGATTTTCCTGTACAAGAGAAAAAGTAACTGAATCATCTCTGGCTTTTACGCATCCTAGCACCCAGCAACAGATGCTTATGTGGAAATCTCCTCCAAAGACTGTCCTACTATTGAAGAAATTAGGTGACGAGCTCATGGAAGAAGCTAAAGAGGTGTGTACATAATATTTCCCTGCTTATGGATATATCTTTAACACTTGTAATCACATATACAGCATACATCTTGTATCCGGTAGCAAAATATAGTTGAATCATCTGAAAGGAAACATTGTATTTCCTGCTTATGGATGATATACATCCATATCATTGCCTTGTACGATGCATCTAGTGTTAGAGAATTCTCTTTTTTTTTTGAAAGTTGTATGCTTCATGATCAGAAGGCACTTACTTTTTTATTGGTACTGAGCAGTGATCACTTCATTAGTTTATAGTATGGATATTTTGTGGTATGGATATTTTGTGTGACTTCACAGTGTTGTGGATGAAGTAACTCTTAAGGATTTAACATGTATAGCTCATGCAGTATATGTTTTTTTTGGCAACATATCTTTGTGAGTGTCAAAGATGGTCTTGATTTAGTTTTCTTCTTAAAGCTGATGACTAGTGACCACTTAGGCTATATATTTCATGTATTTACATAATTCCCATCTCTTTTTGGAAACAAGCATAGCTTTTGATCTGCTGTAAGCCTTCCAATCACTGTTTTTTTTCAGGTTGCTTCATTTCTGCATCACCAAGAAAAGATGAATGTTCTAGTGGAGCCTGATGTTCATGATATATTTGCTAGGATTCCTGGTTATGGTTTTGTGCAGACCTTCTATACTCAAGATACCAGGTAAACCTTAAATATATTTCAGTTTATGATCCATAAGTTACATTAGTTTCCATATTGATATTTACTAACAACGTGTCGGGCTAAAAATCAGTGACCTTCATGAGAGAGTTGATTTTGTTGCTTGCCTGGGTGGTGATGGCGTCATTTTGCATGCGTCAAATTTATTTAGAACTTCTGTACCACCTGTTGTCTCTTTCAATCTTGGATCTCTTGGATTTCTGACTTCACACAATGTATGATTTAACCTCCTTTCAGACAGTACTTTATCATGTTAACTTGTTTATTTGTCAAATCTAAGCATGCTATCATTTTATTTACCTCAGTTCGAAGGGTTCAGACAAGACTTGAGAGCTGTCATCCATGGGAACAATACACTAGGAGTTTATATAACCCTTAGAATGCGTCTACGATGTGAGATCTTTCGCAATGGAAAAGCAATGCCTGGAAAAGTATTTGATGTGCTAAATGAAGTTGTTGTTGATCGGGGTTCTAATCCTTACCTGTCCAAAATTGAATGCTACGAACATAACCATCTAATCACAAAGGTAAGATTCAGAAGTTATTAGAGAAATACATTTCTCTTAGCATATTTTGGCTTAGTGGCTGTGTTCATCATGGTGTTCTTTTTCTGTTATCTCTGTTTGGAAATTTAATGGATGGAGTCATGAAGCTAGAACCTTTTCTCAATCGTATTATGCTTGACAAAGTTTAGTCAGCAGCTGCATTGAAATAGAAAAGTCATAACTACTTTGTTTTAGTACAGTTCGTATGATAAAAACATATATTAAGTTCATGTTTCATATTTCTCCAAGATGAACTGTCCTTCACCATATCCCTTAATGATATCCTATGTTTCAGTAAGGGAGACAACTCCTGTCACTTGATTGCATGAACCAAGCGTTTGTTGCAACTAATTATTAAATACTAATGTAGACACACTTGAGCAGTCTGCCTGCTTCACTCTCGTAATCTTGGAGATTATATAATTGTTGTTCTATTCTAGTATTTATTTATAAATTCAGGATTTTTATTGATATTATTTTAGCTACTTACTCAAAACTTGTTTTTTTTAATCTGATGGAAAATATTTATAGGTTCAAGGTGATGGGGTGATAGTAGCAACACCGACTGGCAGTACAGCATACTCTACTGCAGCAGGAGGCTCAATGGTAGGTTAATTTTTACAAGTATAAATCATGGGAAACACTAAATCAACCCATGTGAAGTGATAAATGTCCATGAAACAAAAGTATGTATACATGTCCATGGAAAAAGCGTTGTGCAGTGTAATTGAATCACACCTATTAGTTCTATTGCTTTTCACTCCATGTTATAAATAAATATTTGATATTTCCCATTGATGAAGCACATGCCAAATATTTTTACATGAAAATACGGCATTTTTGTTATATAAATAGAACTTCTCTCTAGTAATGTATACTGTACATATTCAACAGGAACCTCTGAAAGGGCTAGTCATGCTCGCTAGTGATTCATGAAACCTTTTTGCTAAGCTTCAAAGAAACTTGCCTAATCAGCATTTACTTTAAGAACAATAGTAACATCCAATCTCCATCACATATGAGCTAAACATCAGTTTCTTCTTAACTGTCATCAGAAATATATAATATTGAATCTGGTTGCTGCACTGAAGATACTTTTCATTTTTGGTGCTCTGCGAAATCCAGTTTGGTATTTGAAAGCTAAACAGTGAGAAATGATTGGGTTGATTGTGTGCTTCTGTGGTGGTCATGAGCTCTTGTTTCATTCAAATGTGTTGTGTTCGGTATTCTGTGAGCGCTATGCAATCACATAACGCATGCTCGTTAGCCTCTTCATATCTGCCAATGAACTGTTCCTTTTCCAATGCATGCTACATGTACCAATTGAACGGAACAGTTATTCACTATGATCATTGTTGTTTTGTTGTCTAGGTCCATCCAAATGTCCCGTGTATGCTGTTTACTCCAATCTGCCCGCACTCGCTGTCATTTAGACCTGTCATCCTTCCTGATTCTGCTCGTCTTGAATTGAAGGTATGGAACAAATGACATTCAACAATGGATGAAACGTCTTATCTTCTTCATGCAACCTTATTACCACCTTAACTATGATCACTATAGATATAGCTTCATCAGTTTGCATTGGTTAGCTAACTGGTAGAACTTGCGCACTTTTTGGAACTTGCAACTTGCACAGATTCCAGATGATGCAAGAAGCAACGCCTGGGTATCATTTGATGGCAAAAGGAGGCAGCAATTATCAAGGGGAGACTCTGTTCAAATATCCATGAGTCAGCACCCGCTCCCAACTGTTAATAAATCCGACCAAACTGGTGACTGGTTCCGCAGCTTGATCAGGTGCCTGAACTGGAACGAGCGACTGGACCAGAAGGCATTATAGGCATTAGAGGCTAGTTTTTCCTTGTACATACATAGCACTACACATAGATACACTATTTAACAGGTGCAATACCAAGCAATGGCTAATCAATGTCGATAGTATAATAGTTCCAAGCCGTCTCACGCCCAATCACCAACCAACTACGTGTTCCTTGTATTTAATTGTTTATACATTGCTCTTATGTCAATATTATACTCGTCCTGTTCCAGAACAAAATATAAGCGTATTTCAAAATTTATACTACAATTATAAACATTTCTAGGCTTTTATGGAGAACCTATAATTGATCTTAGAGGCAAGTCGTGGGTGGCCCTGTGGCACCTAAGACTGCAAAATAATCTACCTTGGCTCTGTGCTGGAGATTTTAATGAAATTGCAAGATGAAAAGAACAGATGTTTTTGGTTCGGTGCAAAAGGAAATCAAAAATTTGAAAAGAGAGCTAATTAACCGAAGCAAAAACTGAGGCCTCCTTCAGGTTCATTATAAAGGAAATTGAACACCAGCTCCATATATTGGATGATAGGGAAGTGCGCTCTCACGTCAGGAATGGTTGAAGGCTGGATATAAAAACACGAATTTTTTTTAAGGCAAGAGCATCACACTAGAAGAGGAAGAACACAAAAGGTCGCTAAAAGTATTAGATGGATCAGGGTGTGTTTTGATTGCCTGCATGCGTCTTAATTGTAAAAATGAAAGGAGGTAATATCACCTTCAAGAAAAGAAGGTAACCAAACTCAGCTTCATGCAACAACCAAACAAAATCTGTCGCATTTGATAGCAAACTCTGATTGTTTTGCGGAATTGCCTGCTGAGCAGACGAGGGCCGGCGTTCTGATTGCTTGGAAGAGCTCTGCGTTCCGTGCTGATGTAGTTCATTTGGGACGTTGGTCCATAACTGTTAACTTGCAATGGCTGAGGCTGAAAAATCTTGGTCACTCACCTTAGTTTATGGGCCACAGTCTGAGCCAGATAAATTCCTTTTCCTTGAGCAGCTTGCGCAGGTGCGCACGGTGTGTTCTGAGCGTTGGATGGTTATGGGGGACTTTAATTTGCTATCAAGCGCGGCCGAGAAAAGCAATGACAAGGTTAATCGTAGACTGGTTAACGCGTTTCGGAACAAACTTAATACGCTTGAGCTGAGGGAGGTGTACCTATTTGGACGCAGGTATACATGGAGCAACGACCATCAGAATCCTACGATGGTAAAACTAGATAGAGTTCTAGTTTCACCGCAGTGTGAGGAAGATTTGCCAGAGCTGTTTCTGCAGGCGCTAAGCTCATCGGCTTCTGATCATTGCCCTTTGCTGCTTACCAGTGGGGAAAGGGGAAGCAGAACATGTCGTTTTCGCTTTGAATCCTTTTGGACAAAGTTGGATGGTTACAAAGAGCTGGTTCAGGAGGTCTAGCAGGAGCAGGTGGCATCACAAGACCCATATGTTGTTCTTTATGTCAAGCTCGCAAGACTCAGTAGAAGGCTGACTGCTTGGGGCCAAAAGAAGATAAGCCGATTTAGGCTAATGCTCCAAATTGCAAATGAGTTAATTCAAAGGTCAATATAGCGCAAGAGGGGCGGCCGCTTTCAGAGGGAGAACGGAAGCTGAGGGCAACATGCAAAGGTCGGTGCTTGGCTCTTGCTTCCTTAGAGAGAAGGAGGTTGCGACAAAGGGCTAGAATTTTGTACTTGCGTGAAGGCGATGCCGGCACTTCCTTTTTTCACCTAAGGATCAAAGCACGACCGCGAAAACTATCAATACCAATCCTAGAAAGTGGAGGAATGATTGCAACTACACAACAGGATCTCTAGGTAGTAGCCCGAGAGTACTTTGATAATTTGTTTCGGCCTGACAGTGGAGTCACAAAAGAACTCTGCTTTGATCGACTCGCTTTGGCATTGGCAGATTTGTCGGATTTAGAGGCTCCTTTTTCTGAGGCTGAGGCTTGGTCGGTGGTTTGTGCCCTGCTAAACGAGAAATCGCCTGGTCCGGACGGGTACACAACTCTTTTCTATCAAAGTTGTTGGGAAGTTATTGAGGAAGATGTCATCAACGCTTTAGGGAAGTTTTCTTCCGGCAATAGTCAAAATCTTCATCTGTTAAACTCGGCCTTGATTGTGCTCCTCCCTAAAAAAGAAAACCCAAGATCTTTGTCGGATTATAGACCCATAAGCCTGATTCACAGCTTCTCAAAGTTGGCGACGAAGATAATGGCTATGAGATTGGCGCCGAGGCTCACTACCCTTGTGCCTGAAACACAGAATGCGTTCATCAAGTCTCGAAGCATTCATGAGAATTTTATTTTTGTTAGAGGACTGGTGCAGCGGCATCATAGGCTAAATAAGCCAACAATCTTCCTCAAATTGGATATATCCAAAGCTTTTGATTCAGTCTCATGGAGTTTCTTGATGACCATGTTGCAACACAGAGGGTTCGGCATAGCCTGGCGCAGGAGCATCTCTGCAATTCTTTCAACATCCACTACCAAAGTGTTGGTTAATGGCACTACTACAGAAGCAATTAGGTTGGGGAGGGGACTGAGGCAGGGTGATCCGTTATCGTCAATGCTCTTTGTACTCGTGATGGATGCCTTACAAGCGATGGTGCTGCAAGCTGGGAGAGCGAGATTGCTGGCGCTGATTCACATGAACACCTCTGTACCTGCTGTTTCAGTCTATGCGGATGACGTGGTAAATTTCTTCAAGCCCTCAGCCGAGGAGGCAAATGTGGTTAAACATCTTCTGCAATTGTTTGGGGGAAACAACGGGGTTGAAAGTTAATTTCTGCAAAAGTACGTTTGTGCCAATAAGGTCTACAAATCGTCGGTGCGAGGAAGTGGAATCGGTCCTTCATTGCCATAGGGGAGCGTTCCCAATTACTTACCTAGGGCTTCCTCTTTCCACGGGGCGACTAACAAAGACTGATTTACAACCAACAATGGATAGGTTTGGGAAGAAGTTAATAGGATGGAAACCCAAGTTACTAACAATTGATGGCCGTCTCTGTTTAATCAAAACAACTGTTACAGCTTTGGCAATTCATTTTTGACAGTGCTTCAATTACCTCAGTGGGCAGTCAAAGAAATTAATAGAAAATGTCACGCTTTTCTGTGGAAGGGCCATGAGGAAATAAGCGGAGGTCACTGTCTCATGGCTTGGTGAAGCGTTTGTACTCCAATTCACAAAGGAGGGCTTGGTATCAGAGATCTTAAACAGTTCAGACAAGCCCTACGTCTACAATGGCGAGCGAAGGCGTTTGAGCAGAAGGGGCGACCCTGGACTATGGTTAGTTCTAATCCAGGCAATGATATTGATCACCTCTTTCGTCCCGCGGTGGCTTTTACCGTCGACAACGGAGAGGACGTCAGCTTTTGGACAGATAATTGGCTGGGGAACACTTTGATGTCAGATTCCCTGTGCTGTTCTCTCATGTCGACGACAGGAAGAACAGCGTATGTGTGGCCCTGCATAGTAATACCTAGGTGCGTCGTTTACAGGGGACCTTGTCCACCCAAGCGCTTGGCGAGTTCTTTGAATTATGGGATGAGTTGCAAGGTTTAACCTTGCAGACATCTCAAGATAGCTTAAGATGGAAGCTAACAGCTCATGAAGCTTTCACAACCGCTTCGGCCTTCAGCTTGTTCTACCTGGGAATGGAAGATTGCGCTTTCAGGGAAATCATTTGGAAGTCCAGACCGCCGTCAAGAGTGTGGTTCTTTATCTGGCTAGTGCTCAAAGGGAGGTGTCTCACCGCAGACAACTTGCAGAAGTGAAACTGGCTGCACGATCCCTTATGCGCGCTGTAGTATCAGCGATGAAAACTGTCATCACTTGTTTGTTGAGTGCCCGTTCTCGACGGAAGTTTGGCGGGAGTTAAGGAGATGGTGTGGTATCCGCTTTCAGCCCTGAGCCGGGGAGTTAAGGATGGCTGAGATTTTTGTCAATAGCGTTGTATAATCTGCCCTGAGCCGGGGAATGGACGCTGCTTCATTTTCCTTGTTTTCCCCTTTCTTTTCTGCTGTCATTTTCTTTACGTTTTGCTTGAGCTGTTCTTAGCTTCGGCATAAGACGGCACAACATTGCTACATGCTGATTGTAAAGGAAAAACTTTTTTCCCTTTAAGCTTAATAAAAATCTGGTCGGCTTTGTCTTTGGCTGCCCCAACAAAAAAAATTTGTCGCATCGAGTACTTTCTCGTCAAACAACCAGTGGTTCTAACACCACTTTCTCGTCAAGCAACCAAACAACATACACTGGTTCTAACACCGAAGGTACGATCCCCGGAGCTACTCACCTAGTATAGACCCATAAGTTTATGCAATGTCCTCCAAAAAATTGCTTCAAAGGTTCTGGCAAATAGAATGAGAAGAATTCCCCCGATGTTGGTATCAGAGGATTAAAGTGCATCTGTAAGATAATTACTGACAATATTTTCATCGCATATGAGTTTATCTATACTTTGTCGAGTAGGAAACCAAGTATATTGCTTTGTGCGGTTAAACTAGATATGATGAAAACTTACGATCGGGTGGAACGACACTTCCTAGAATGGAGGCTTGGTTTTCTGGAGCATTGGATTATGATGGTGATGAGGTGTGTGCAGACGGTGAAATATGCGGTTAAACTAAATGGAGCAATATCTCAATCTATAGAGGCAAGATGTGCCAGGTCGAAGTGGGCTGACACGGGCACGCATGCACTATTCACAGCACGACACGAAAGGGAGACGGGCCGGGCCTTTAACGGGTCGAACAGTGTTCCAAACGGTACAAAACGTGCAAAATAATGTCATAGGCCAATCTTTGCCCATGGGCCTTTAACGGGCTCGTGTCGGCACGGCATGGCCCGGCCACCCCGTGGACCGTGCTTGGGCCGAGGGGTCGGCACGTGGGCCGTGCCGGCACGGCCCGCTACAGAGCCCCGCCTAACGGCCGTGTCGCGGCGTGCCGGCCGGGCCGTGCCGGGTGGCCCGTTTGGCCATCTATGTCTCAATCTTTTGAACTTCAAGAGGTTCTAATTGGATAAATGCCATTGCAAATTGCACGGTTTAAAAAGCTATCATTATCTATTTAGTTATTTATAATCATGTCATTACACTACATCCAAAATTGGATCCATTCCGGCCACTTTGCATGCCTCAAACACGTTTTAAATTTTTTTCTACCGTATTTTTTATGGACCAAAATACTTCTGCCCTCGATCCCCATGTAAGACCCACTTATCAATTCCATCATCTTTCTCTATCATTCCCTCTTTTTTCCCTTCCCCATCTCTGTCCACATCCCCTTTCTCTGGGGGGCTTAGCTCATCTGGTAAAGAGGATAGGGGTGACGTCCCACGAAGAATGAGGTGAGAAATATTTTAGCCTTTGTTTAGAAACATCTAGGCCGACTGTTGACGTCAAATTCGTACCGTCGCAGGATGTGTTGACGTCGAATCACACGCTGACCTGAGAGATCTGCTTAGCTCTAGGCAAGTCCTAGAATCGATGAAGCGCGGACGTGCTAGTCAGTTTGATCCTACCACTGACAAGATATGCAAAACAGCAGAGCATAAATCACAACAGTCGATCTGTTGACAGCCGATTGTGTGATCCCAGCCGATGTCGATGTCCAGATAACTCGTCAGCTGAAACTCTGACGAAACCCTTATTGGTAGCCATTAGGCAGGCTAGAGACTATGGTTCTAATCACGACTTAGTAGGTCAAACTAAATTGATGCAGGACTAGGTATGAAAAGAAACACAATATCTAGACAATCAAACCTTTGACTAATTTTCAGGGTGGTAGATGACTAAGCTAATCTAATCTAATATAACGATTTAGCCGATTTCGGCACAAACCCTAAAACGAGAGACAACCGATAGAGCTAAATCGAGATACTAAGACTAGATTAACATAGACATATAATAAGACCGTCTAACCCTCTGGTGAAACATTAGCATGAACCTATCGACTTAACAAAACTTAGATTACCGATGACAATCTAGTAGGTCGGACCTAACTGATGCAGCACGAGATTGTATATGATAATCTAATACTCAATGAGCCGATAGATCTGTCTAATGTGATGAATATAACAGATCTACCTAAAGCAACATTACGTTTACAGAAACATTGACTTGATTAAAATATCGGACCTAACCGAGAAAGTCCTAACTGAGCCGATGTATCTATGAACGGTAATGAAACTAAAGATAGATACGATATACCTGGGCCGGCGGGACCTTGGACTTACCCCTTCGCTGAAGATCGAAGCCGATGCAGCCCCGCGTCGGGCGCCAAGTCTCGTCGGATGATGAACAAAGTGGAAAAGGTAAAAGGTGGCGATGCGCCAAATTGTATTGATCGTGAGATGATTTACATGGACCCCGGGCTTACATATTTATACCCGCAGGCTAACAGAGATCCTAACAGATTACAATTCAAACTTTCCTAAAGATAAAAGGAAACAAACTGAATCCTTACAGGATATTAACACACTTTCCTAAAGATAAAATAGAAAGTTAACAAATTTATCCTAATTAATAGATACAAGCTGTATCCTTCTTAAACTCGGTGTCTTCTGGATAAGATCTTTCCAAACTGAATCTAACCAGAATCCGACTGCTGAAGATATTGATCCTCCATCGGCTGACGCAGAACTCTCAGTCGATTCTGCATTGAGCCGATATGAACACTTAGCCGATGGAGACTCCAGTGCTTACCAAATTTTGGTGTTAACACCGACGAAGAACATTAACAAAACAATAAGCAAAATTTAAAACGTATCTTCCCATCAAGACATGCATCAAGCAGCTAGTTGTATCATCATTTGCATGCATGCACGGGTACCCACTTAATCTCTGCTAAATTACCAACTAAGTATGTCAGTAACAAGTAGGAGCTATTTTTTAGCAGGCCTAAAACCACATTACACAATCAAATTATGCTGGATAATGTCATCGTCAAGAATAGGCCTATGGAAAACTGGGGGCACCAACCAGGTCGTAACGCATCTGCTAGAGTACTAGTAGCATTCGTTCGCTACTCGAAAATCTTAAAGCAATTTGAGTTTGGACTTGAGCTCAATTACTACTCCATACATGGAACGATTGAAGCCATGCATCTACGGATAACATATTCACAACCTGTAGGTTATCTGTTTCCAGGATCACCCTAGTAGCTCCTCTTTCGCTAGCCGATTCCAACGCCATAAGCCTCAACCATAGTGGGCATTGCCAACTGAAATTGTAGAAATGGGATGCAACTCCCTTTGCATTCAGCCACCCTGAAAGCCCCATCCACGTTCACCTTGATCCAGCCAGCCACTGCTAGGCGCTTCACACTGTTGTGTCGGATCATTAACAATAGGTGATTTTCTCTTATTCATCAAGTGTCTCCTGCTGTATGCCAATCACCTGTTTTAGCTCCTCTTTTCCCTCCTGTTCACATCCCTTCCCAAAGAAAATGTAAGATTTTGATAGATTAACCTTCTGCCCTGAACTTACTTTGTACTTCTGTAATACTTGTCGGAGGCGAGTTGTAGCTGTTCTTGTGTGGCTTGTACAAAAATCACACTATCATCATCAAAAAGAAGGTGGGTAATGTGTGGCCCAGTGGCCCCAAACTTAAATCTTCTAAACCAATTAAGTTCCTTTTCCTGCATCGACAAAGCTGAAAAACCTTCTAGGCACAAGAAAACTAAATATGGAGATAAGGGGTCGCCTTGTCGAATACCCCGTAATGAAAGAAACGACTGAGATATCCCACCATTCAGCTTGACCGAATATTGAACAGACTATACACACCTTAGAATCATTGCAATCAATCCTCTCAGAAACCAAGTTTCGCTATGCATTTGCTTCAGAAAATAACCATTCTACTCGATCCAGTGGCGGATCCAATGGGGGGGGCTAGGGGGGCTCTAGCCCCCTACCGCTGGAGAACCCCCTTAGCCCCCCTAGAAATTTTAGCCATGGGAGAAAGAAACCATGGGAGGAAGAAAGAGAAGGAAGAAGTAAAGAGGTAGAAGACGACTCGTGGACTGTTTGATCATAGATCAACGGTCTAGATTAGAAGCCGCATACCCCTTTGCTACTTTTGTTTAAGAAACCCTGACCTATTACTTATTTAACCCTCAGTGCGTAGTAGTTCAAAAATATTTATATTTTGGTCCCTAACTTTTATCAGATAACCCCTCAACTTCTCAATAAATATTTTCATAGTCCACCCTTGTTGTTTTATATGCTACACCTCCGATTTGTCTACATAATTACGTAGAGGTCCGTTTTTTGCATTTTAAACCCTCTAAACTCTATTTTCCTTCCAACCAGCCCCTAGAACTTGTTTTATATATAACTTTCTCGTTTTAAATCCAATTAGTGTGATTTCCGTGCTCACGTGTTCATAGTTCTACATAGATTAATTTAAAATCTCTTGTCCACTCATCTTTATTGATTGGTGTATTGTTCTAATTAATAGTAAATTGTTTGCATGTATGGCTTGATTTGGATGTTTGTATGATGCTATTGATCACATATAGACAAAGAGCTGTATGAGTTAATTGAAGACGAAATCTTAAGGACCACCATTAACAACAAACATTTGAATGTGATAGTTCAGCTTTCCTTAATATTTTTCCTACATCCACCACTGACTCGATCGTATGCCTTCATCATGTCCAGTTTCACCGCACAAAGCAGTGTTTTTCGGTTTCAACATATATATGCACTCATAGGCTATGAGGACATTGTCGGTAATCAATATTTCCGGGACAAACGCACTTTGTTCCTCTGAGACTATCACAGGAAGCGCCCCTTTCAACCTATTTGCCAAAACCTTGGAAGCTATTTTATATAAAACATTACAAAAGCTTATAGGTCTGAACTAAGAGAGCACCTCTGGATTTTTTTACTTTCGGTATAAGGATCAGTGTCTGATAAATTGCTGCTGGTAGCCCATCCAGCCCGGTTGTCTTTGTTGCAACCATTTGAAAAATGGCATCATTTATCTCCTCATCAGTGAATGGTTTAACTAATGCGTTATTCATCTGATCATCGACTAGAGTTGAAATTGCCCCCAACATCTGTTCACAATTCTCGTTACCTTGCGAGATAAACAGTTCAGAATAGAACAGCTTCGCCATTTCTCACATTTCATCATCATTTTTGCAGAATGTTCCATCTAATCTTCTCGGTGCCTTGACAGTATTCTTCTTTTTACGATGCGAAGCCCTCTCCTGAAAATACTTAGTATTTTTGTCCCTTCGTCGAGCCAATCCAGACGTGAACGCTGTTTTAGGTACCGGTTTCTAAATAATAACCGGCACCTATTGACTAAATAGGTGCCGATTTTATTTTGTATCCGACATATATTACCCAAACCGACCTAATTTTTTATAATATACTTTTTTACTAAAAATTGTTAAAATATGGAATTAACCATTTTATAAAATTTTTTCACCGTTATTTTATGAACATTTTTATATAAGAGGAATGAACATTTTATGAAAACTCGAGATGGAATTAAGGATTTTTATAAGGTGGAATTAACCATCTGTTATATTTTTTCACCATCATTTTATAGGTGTCGGTTCCTATTACGATATAGGTGTCGGTTTTTCTATTAAGGTGACACCTATTCCTATTAAGACGTCACATATTCTAATAGTATAGGTGTCGGTTCTTATTACGAACCGACACCTATACTATATATAGTATATGTCAGTCTTACTGTTGAGCTGACACTTATTTAAGAAAATAGGTGTCGGTTCTTGTTATGAGCCGACATCTATTTGTTAACCGGCACCTATAAATATTTTGTAGGGTGGGTACGCCTAATAGGTGTCGAATTTAGTTGAACCGATACCTATGCATTTTTTAAGTAGTGAAAAGTGCTCATAAACAAGTTAAAAGGTGAGCCCATACAGAACTTAATATTATTTTCGTGGATGTGCATTTTCATTGCAGTTGTAGATGAACTTTTTCTGTGCAATTAACTACTAATTGTGAATGCGGGCTGAATAGATTCTGTCGATAGCTAAATTCCCTAGTTATTTGATAAAATAATATCAGCTTCACATTATTCCCTAGGTGTTTGTCTAATATGTTGGGATAGAGATTTAGAGTTCAAGGAGTCAGCTTTTGGTATTGCAAAATGTGATGCAAGTAAAAGCAGTTCTGGACAGAATTTTATTCTTCATACTACATGAGTAATTGAGAATAGTCATTGAATGCTGAAATATTTCATTAACTATGAGAATAATAATTTGATTCAATGATGTTGTTTACAACCTTGTATAGGAATAACATGGCAGTTCTTACTTTATTCACTCAACCTTTTTAAAGATGGCTCATCGTTTTGCTTTGGAAATTTCCATTATGCAAGATGTTAATGCGAGATTCGGGAAAGCTAAAATTAAGAATTTTGGACAGTTAAGTTTCAGGAGCGATTTCAAATTATTATTTTTCTAATTGAATGCTAGGTGCCATGTACAATACTACATTTGGGTAAAAAAATATCATCCAAATGTAGCATGTTCAACATTTACAACGCTCACTTGCAGCCTGTCAGTGTCAACTCCAGGTGTACATGCAGATGCCAGATTGTCTCAATTGCAAGGGTAAGCAAATGGGAAATGGACTGCAATGGGTCCTTTGATCTTGAGGCCGATTCTTGAGTTAGTAGTCTAGACTCTAACGGGATATCTATTCAACTGCAATGATGTTTTGGTATTTTTTTCCTTGGTTCTTAAATAGCAAAATCAATGCAGGCTTATCAATCTGAAATTTTTTACTACTTATATGCAGAAGGTGAGTCAATACTCAATACCGTCCACAGCTGAACCAAACGATGTTAGAGATAAACCTCTCGAGGCTTTCGTGTATATCTTGGATATATGTTTCTGTATCTCATGTAACCGACTATGGCCGAATAGGCTGGCTGTGGCCGGATAGGATTAGATCAAGTAATCAGTTTGTTTTAGCTTTGTAACAACCTGCCAATTGCCGGTTGATCTGTTATTTTATGTATGCCACGGGAGAGGCTTTTTCTCTCAATCTGAATCAACACGCAATACGCTGAGAGTCCAAGTCAGGGCCAGCGTTTCCACCACACAATAGCGCCTCTGAAACTTTCACATGGTATCAGAGCCATGGCGAGTTCAAGTGCTGCTGCAAATCCATCTACCAATCCGCTGTTTGCGTTCATATCGCTGAAAAAAAATCTCCAAATTGAACTATGCGCTTTGGAAAGCGCACGTTCTCACCGTGATATGTGGTGCTCGTCTTGAAGGCCACATCACCGGCAAGACCAAGATCCCAGATGAAGAATTCGTAGAGAAGAAAGATGATACAATCGTCACCAAGCCGAATCCCACATTCGAGGAGTGGTATGCCCAGGATCAACAGGTCCTAGGACTAATCTTCTCTTCAGTTGGGAGAGAAGTGTTCGGCCAAATTGTTGCTGCAGCAACCGCGGCGCAAGCATGGCAAGAGGTGGAGCGAATGTTTGTTGCTTAGACCCGTGCCAGGACGATGAATGTGCGATTTGCACTAACAACTACCAGAAAAGGTAATATGTCAATTGCTGAATATTTTGTCAAGATGAAGGGCTATGCAGATGAGATGCTTGCCACCGGGAAGCCATTGGATGATGAAGAACTAGTTTCTCACATCTGCAATGGATTGGATTCAGAATATAATCCGGTGGTTACGGCAGTAGCAGCAAGAATTGAACCAATCTCCGTTTCAGAGCTTTATTCTCAACTTCTTAGCTTTGAAACAAGGCTTGATCTTCAAGATGGATCCGGGCTATCTGCACATGTTGTTAACAGATCAAGCGGACGCGGTGGCTTTGATGATCGCACATCAAATCACGGTCGCAACAGCCGTGGCCGCTGGTCAGGACGTGGTCGTGGCGCCCAGCCACGAAGCAGCAACAACACACATCAACGCCATCTTCAAGGAAGCAATGATGACCGGCCAACTTGTCAGGTATGTCTCAAAAAAGGACATACAACTAATAAGTGTTGGCATCGCTTCGATGAAAATTTTGTCCCTGAGGAGCGTCATGCCGGAGCTGCAATAAATTCCTACAACATCGACAACAACTGGTATGTTGACATTGGTGCAACAGATCACATCATAGGCGAACTGGAGAAATTGTCTGTACGTGAGAAATACAAGGGCAATGATCAAATTCACACGATAAGTGGCGCAGGTATGAAAATTAAACACATTGGTCATACTACTGTTCCAACCCAATTCCGTAATCTATATCTAAATAATGTTCTTCATGTTCCCAAAGCCAAGAAAAACCTTATTTCAGTTCATCGTCTTACTGAAGATAATCTTGTTTTCCTTGAACTTCACCATGATTATTTTCTTATCAAGGATCGAGCCACGAAGAACATAATTCTTAGAGGACGTCGTTACAAGGGACTATATCCTCTTCCTTTAGTTCAGTCAATAAAGCAAGCTTTTGGAGTAGCGAAGCCATCCCTGTCTAGGTGGCACAGCTGCCTAGGACATCCATCGTTCCCAGTTGTGTCTAGAATTGTTAACAGTAATAAGTTACCTTGCTCTATTGAGTATAATAAAGAGTCAGTTTGTGACGCTTGTCAAAAAGCCAAAAGTCACCAGCTACCTTATAATAGATCAATTAGTTCCTCAAAGTTTCCCTTAGAACTTGTTCATTCAGATGTCTGGGGTCCTACATTAAACTCTATTGGCAAAAAAATACTATGTTAGTTTTATTGATGATTTTAACAAGTTTACTTGGATCTATTTTATTACCTATAAATCTGAAGTTTTTCAAAAATTTCATGAATTTTATACTATGGTAGAGAGATTATTTGATCAAAAAATTCTCTCCCCGCAAACCGATCGGGAGGAGAATATCAAAAACTCCATAGTTTTTTTTGATAAGCTTGGCATTGTTCATCATGTCTCTTGTCCACATACGCATCAACAAAATGGGGTTGTTGAGCACAAGCATCGACATATCGTTGAAGTCGGCTTGTCCCTCCTTGCATATGCATCTATGCCTTGAAATTCTGGGATGATGCCTTTATGACAGTTGTTTTCCTTATCAATCATATACCCAGACAACCGTATACCCCGATTTTTAGTCGGGAATCTTTCGTGTTCATAGTACCATTTCCTGGATCAATTAGTTGGTACCCACGAATACAGATCTTGGATAATCAAGTGCACATGCACGAATAGTCTTACAATACCATTATTACATTAATAGGCCCGAAGGCATTGTTCATCCCACAGGACCTTATGGTCCGAATACAACATAAAAACGAGTTTAGATAAGGCGGCGGAAAGAGGCGGCGGCTTGTCCATTGCCACGTGCAACGACCGGAGCTAAAGTCTAATATGCGCCGTCGGTTCCTCGTCCTCCCGGTGATAAGCGTATGGATCTTCGGCTCTTCAACTCTATCACTGGAGGTTTGTGCGTATAGCAAGGGTGAGTACCAACCGTACTCGGCAAGCCAACACGAATTGATGCATATGATAAGGTTATTCAAAGAACATGGCTAGGGTTACTTTTGCGTAAAGCCGGTTTTCACAATTCTTTTCACAAGCCTATCGTCTAGCCAAAACAAGTTTTAAGTTCATAGTTCATTAACCGGCGACGGTTCTGTCTACCATCCATCGTGATTCCAAGGATGGCTTCCCGCCTCCGGTTCGTCCCGATTTTCTAGGAGTCCACCCTTTCTCGTATCCTCGAGAAGTTGATCCACCAATGGATAAAATCATCATCATGCAAACCCATCCCAGTAATTTTAAGTTCAAAGTCTAGCCAAGCGAAAGTCTTGTCACGATGCTCAATATCCATGAGCACGGCTATTCGAATAGATTGATTCATTCACACCGCAGTGGATGTACACTTTACCCGTACTCCGCGACAGCCCAACAAATGAGCCTACGCCTCAACACATGAGACGGTCACGGCAAAGCCTTTCGATAACCTCACTTTGCGCACTCCGCTCCATGAACTTATGCCCTCATGCACTCTAGCCGTCCTTTTCTAGCGGTGAGAGGAGTTACGGCGCACCCGGGTAAGGGAAGACATTTCCAATCTTTAAGTTTAATTAACGGTAGTTTAATTCCACCATTTATAACAAAAGGCCGCAGCCTCATCCTCATCCCATAACCACATCATAGAGAACCATCTATGCAAGGATACGCCTCCGCTCGGCTATCTAGTCACTAGGTCTATACCCATTCGAGAAGTACGGTTGTCGGCTCGTTTCCGGCTATCTCATGGCTCGGTCCTTAATTGACCAGGGTCGGCACTTGCCTTTTCCGGAATCCACCCAAATCATCCGGCCGCACCAGTCTAAAACATTTGTATAGTACTTTCAATTTTCATCAAACTTAATTCATCATGGTCATGTGGCGCTCATGTCTTCACATGCCGAATCTCAACTACCTTCCCTAAGGTAGTTGCCCAAGCACAAAGCTTTTTCATAAAGTCATGAGTATGCATAAATCTAAGTATAGCATGGCTAAGCGGTTTCAGAAGTTATGCTTCGGTTATTTGTATCACATCGCGAGTTACAAGGAGTAATTCTAAAGGTAAACAATAGCAAGGTATGGCATAACAAGTATAGGTAACTCGGTAAAGCATGCATGTTTAAAGTTTAAAATAACATCATTTCGCAATTAGGATCAATATGTTCAAAGGGTGTGAAGACTTGCCTTGCTCGCACGCCGGTTGAGTGGGGTCTTCCGCGTAGTCGGCGTTCACTTCTTCGGACGCTATCCGTACGTGCGAAAAGAAGGGTTGAATCCAATTAAAATCCAACAATATCAACGAAGAGAAAGAGATCTCGAAATGACCGCGGAAAACGGATTCCAAACACAACCTCAAACTCCGTAAATTTTAATAGTTGAATCAACGGAAAGAAGTCCAGTTAAACCGAGCGAACCATCGTAATAAATGTATATTTTGTTCCTAAATTTGAAGATATTCTAAAATAATTAGATTCCTAATTTCCATATCTTCAATAATTGATCTTTAATATTGCAATTATATTTGCTAGGGTTTTGAAATTCCAACGGCCGAAATAACGACATTCATGCTTAACAAATCTTTAAAAAGGGCTCATGTAAACTTCGATAACAAATTAGAGGTCGGACAATATTTGAATTCATAAAAAGGACAAATTTAATCTAGAAATTACTTTCTCCAAATATTTCTTTTTGGAAGGAAAAAGAATATAATACTCATTCCTAGACAATAATATTTCAAAAACCCTATCTTTTTATCCTAAAATATTTCCAAAACATTTCAAAATATTTTACCCAAATTTTCTTCACTATTTTTTTTTTTTTTATTTCCCCTTTTTTTTCTTCTTCCCTTTCTTTCCTCCTCTTCCTCTCGTTTCGCTCTGTTTTCCTCCCGGCCGACGGTGAGGGAGGGTGTGCCGACGGCGAGGGAGAGGGCCGGAGCTAGGGAAAGGAGGGGCGCTACACCATCCTGAGACCACAAGGGTCCCATTTCCTCACACGGCCGAGACCGGGAAGCGGCGGAAAGAGCTGGCGACGGCGAGGTGGTTCAGCGGCGGTGGCGCTCGTCGGCGGCAAAATCCGGCGAAGCCCGGCTAAAGTGAGGGGTCTACGAGCTTCAGCGAACCCCAGGGGATGCTAACGGTGGGGTTGGTTCGGCCGGAGAGGCACTGCAGCGGGCGGCGACGGCGAGGTGGTTCGGCGGCCGAAACAGAGGAGTTCTAGGGGTTCGTCGCCGGCGATTTTCCGGCGACCAATTGGCTCGGGGAGCTTAGGGGAATTAATACCTAGAGCACGGGGATGATGATGGTACCTTTAATTCGGGAAGAAATCGGCCGAGGGTGACGAATTTCGGAGTGTCGCACGGGCGGTCGAATTAGGGTTCTTCCGGCCGAGCTCCGATCTTTCCCAAAATTCGCGCAATGTAGTGGCTAATCCTTGGGGAAATTGGGGGAAAGCACGAGCGAGCACAGGGAGGATTTTCGGTGTTGGGGCTGGGTCCGAGGAGGCCGATTTATAGGCGGTCGACGGCGAGGTGGTTCGGGCGCCCGGTGCGGTGATAGGTTGACGACGCGCGCACGTCGCGCGCGACGTGCGGCAACTGCAGCTAACGCATGCGAGTACGGCGAGCGCGGTGAGGCGTGCGCGAGAGCGGAAGAGGCGGCGCCGCGGCAAAGGACGGCGTGGTGCGGGCGTGTACGCGCGGCGCCGACGCGAGCGGCATGGCGAGCGTGTACGGCGGCGACTTTGGGGACATTCGGCATGGCGCGACTGTACCGGCGACCACTGTGCGTGACCGGAGCCGATGACGCTGGGAACATGCACGCGCGAGGTCTCGGGTACGGCGGGTGACGCGCGGCGGCTGCGAACGGGCGGTGTACTCGGTCGAACACTGTTGAGCTAATGAACAGTGCACTTTTTCATTTATCCCGATTTTAAAATCCTATTTTCCATTTCCATTTCTTTTATCCCTAAAAATTCTAAATGAATTCTAATATTCCCAAAATAACTTTGAAATTATATTTTCAAACTTTTCCCCACTTTTTATTTTTCAAAATATATTTTTCATATTTTTATTTCTTCTTTTAAAATCAATAAATTGGGGTCTTTAATTAATTTCTAAATTCATATTTCCTTTTCAAAATATTTTTATCATCCAAATCCAAATATTTATTATTTTTCTTCCACCAGTTAGGGTTTAAACCAAAATATATTCTTTTCAAGAATCTTTGTAAATCCACAAAATTAGGTATTTATCCTTCTCCAAATATATACATTTTGAATTATTATACGTTCCGAATTCTACTCCTTCGATTTTCAGGATGTTACAACAACCATCCAACATGACACCCCTTTAAAACGTTTATTCAAGCAAGAGCCTGACTATTCGTGTCTTCGTGTTTTTGGTTGTGCATGTTGGCCCAACTTACGTCCCTACAACAAACATAAGCTAGAGTTTCGTTCCAAACGTTGTGTTTTTCTTGGCTACAGCGGTCTACATAAAGGTTTCAAATGCCTTGACGTTGCATCCGACCGCATATATATTTCTCGTGATGTAGTTTTTGATGAGAATATCTTTCCGTTCTCTAAACTACACGCAAATGCCGACGCTCGTCTTCGTGCCGAAGTAGCACTCTTGCCTACAGACATTGTTCCTTCATCCTTCCATTTTTCAGGGCGGAACTAGTAGGTGATAATGTGTTTAATTAATCTAATGCCACTAATCCCTCTCGATCTAGCACATGTGATGACAGGAGCTCCAGCAATGCGATGATGCAGCTACTTCGTCCAGCGCACACCACTAGGCCGAGACAGCACCAGCTTCCTCGAAATCCATGCCAACAAATCTGACAGCCGGCGCACCAAATTTTCAGGCCGCGCGCGCATCAACTTCCCGGGCCGCGCAAGCACTAGATCTTCCGGGTTCAGTGTCGACAAACCTGTCAGCCGGTGCACCTGACCCGGGCGAAAACTCAGTGGGTGCACCTGATTTTTCGCCCACCGCTGTTGCATCTGCACATCATTCCTGTGGCGCCACCTCTTCAGGGGCCGACGTGGTGGAGCTAGCTGCCTCTGCGCATCATTCTAGTGGCGCCACATCCTCAGGGTCAGCCGTGGGGGAGCCAACGGCGCACAATGAAGTTACATCTGCACCTCACCACCTGAACCATGGCACACTCGGTTACAATCCAGCATTCGCAAGCCGAAGGTTTACACTGATGGGACTGTCAGGTACGGATGTTTTACATCTTCTAGTGAACCTCATAATTTAGATGAGGCCTTGAGTAATAAAGATTGGAAACTAGCCATGGATGCAGAATATGATGCTCTAATTAAAATAAAACCTGGCATTTAGTTCCACCAAGGCAAGGTGTCAATATCATTGACTGCAAGTGGGTGTGTAAAATAAAACGTAAGTCTGATGATAGCTTTGATAGATATAAAGCAAGGCTAGTAGCAAAAGGATTCAAACAAACATATGGGATTGACTATGAGGATACATTTAGTCCTGTTGTAAAAAATACTACTGTCAGAATTATTCTCTCTATTGATATTTCTCGAGGGTGGAGTCTGCGCCAACATAATGTACAAAATGCTTTTCTTCATGGTTTTTTGGAGGAAGAAGTATACATGAGATAGCCACCTGGATATGAGAGCAAGGTATCTCCAAACTATATTTGTAAGCTGGATAAAGCACTATATGGTCTTAAACAAGCATGGTACTCAAGGTTAAGTAGCAAGCTATGTGCACTGGGTTTTAAGACATCAAAAGCTGACACTTCATTTTTTTCTATCATAAAGGGATGGTCACGATATTTATTCTTATTTATATTGATGATATCATTGTTGTCAGCTCTACCTAGGAGGCTACTACATCCTTATTGCAAGAATTGAGTAGAGAATTTGCTCTCAAGGATCTTGGAGAACTGCATTATTTTCTTGGAATAGAGGTAAATAAAGTACAAGATGATATTTTATTAAAACAGGAAAAATATGCTCGTGATATTTTACAGTGTGTAGGTATGCTGGATTGTAAACCAGTAAATACACCTTTGTCTACATCAGAAGAACTGTCAGCACATGAAGGAGTGCTGCTTGGTTCAAGTGATGCTACAGCCTATAGAAGTGTAGTAGGTGGGTTACAGTATTTAACTTTGACTCGACCAGATATTTCTTTTGCAGTAAATAAGGTATGTCAATATTTACATGCACCTACAACAGTTCATTGGGCAGCAGTAAAAAGAATCCTAAGATATATTAAATATACTATGAAGGTTGGGCTAAAAATTTGTAGGTCATCTTCTCTTCTAGTAAGTGTCTTTTCAGATGCAGACTAGGCAGGCTGCATAGATGATCGTTGCTCCATTGGAGGTTTTGTTGTATTTTTAGGGACCAATCTCATATCATGGAGTGTAAGGAAACAAGCCACTGTGTCAAGATCAAACACTGAAGCGGAATATAAGGCTGTGGCTAATACAACTGCAGAAATTATCTGGGTTCAGATTTTATTATAACTGAGCATTTTAGCACCTAAAGCTGCAAAATTGTGGTGTGATAATATTGGAGCTAAGTATCTCTCAGCCAATCCAGTTTTTCATGCTCGTACAAAACATATACAAGTTGTTTATCACTTCGTCAGAGAAAGAGTGGCAAAGAAACTTCTTGATATTGAATATGTTTCTACAAAGGACCAAGTTGCTGATGGGTTTACAAAACCTTTAACAGTAAGGTATTTTGAGATGTTCAAAAACAATCTTAACCTGAGAAGTTTAGATTGAGGGGAGTGTTAGAGATAAACCTCTTGAGGCTTTCGTGTATATCTTGGATATATGTTTCTGTATCTCGTGTAACCGACTATCGCCGGATAGGCTGGCTGTGGCCGGATAGGATTAGATCAAGTAATCAATTTGTTTTAGCTTTGTAACAATGTGCCAATTGCTGGTTGATCTGTTATTTTATGTACGCCACGGGAGAGGCTTTTTCTCTCAATCTGAATCAACACGCAATACGCTGAGAGTCCAAGTCAGGGCCGGCGTTTCCACCACACGATAGCGCCTCGAAAACTTTCACAAACGATACTGTAATGTGCAAGGAGTCTTTGTTGCCAATGGCCATGTGCAAAACTGCAGCCAAATGGTGAGCACATACCAGCATTATGGGGCCCAATCATAATTTTCTCTTTCTTTCAGAGAACTTAACATTTCATTGTCTACTAATACTTTCCATTTGAACCCGTGTAGGCTGCAATTGGAGATGATGATGAAATATTCCAGTCAGCTGCATGTAGGCTGTTACTTGCTACTAGGTGTGTCAAGTTAATTATTTTTGTTCAGAAATATTGTACTGGTTCTTTGTTCCTTGAAAGATTCACAAATATTGCAACATGTGTAGGATCGAATGCTCAACTAAAAGCCAACCGAGGGGGATGAATGGTTGAGTACCCCAAACACAAAGTTTTAGCGGAAATAAAACTTTACCTCTGTTTTCCGACGCCGGTCGACCGCAGGTGTTGCACCTTGGTTTGACCGTGCTGTTCAGCCGTCGACCGCTTGATGACCTTCGGTCCTGACCGCCGTAGCCGATCGCCTCGGCCGATTTGCGTAGTAGATCCAAATTACGCCGCCGCACTAGGAAGAAGTAGACACAAAGAACTATCAAGAAAATTGATCTTTATTGAAACTCTCTGTGTTTACAAAGTGCGAACAAAGCACTCCTCACAAAATCTCAATCTAAACTTGAAACCCTAACTTGAGAAACTCTAAAACTCGAACTCAAAATCGATACCGAGAGGCCACGCCTCCCTCACTATTTATACACAAAATCCGCAGC
Organism: Oryza australiensis; assembly: GCA_019925245.2. NCBI lineage: Eukaryota > Viridiplantae > Streptophyta > Magnoliopsida > Poales > Poaceae > Oryza > Oryza australiensis. The sequence continues at coordinate 3,114,260 of JAIFGZ020000540.1, read as the reverse complement.
CAAGATACATAAACCAACCATAACAATCCCGGTTTTCCTAAAACCGAAATTCCGCTTTCCATACGCAACAATATCTCCATTGTATGCCATATGGAAACTTTCCAATCATGTGCACTAATCTCTACCCTTCAGCATCCCGCATGATCCCATCTCGAACGTCACCTTATCTCCAAGTTGACTCCGACTCGATCACCGGCAACACTTTCCCGAGGCGTCGCACACAATTAAATAAAGAATACCATATCCGAGCACAAGCTATCCAAACTTGACTCATTGTTAGCATAAACAACCGGACACGTGCATAGGAACACGAAACTTCCATGTATGTATAAGGAAACAAACCGAAACTAAAACCGAAATGCAATCGGCAATTAGTCGGACGGCTCGGCGGTCGACCGCAGACCGCCGGTCGGCCGTCGAAACACCTCCGTCGACCGAGCGAAACAGGCCCTCGGGCCGAGGCCGTGCAGCGACAACACGTTCATCGTCCAAAAATTTAACTCTTTCAAAAACAAAACACCCAAACCAATAAATCCCAAATACCAATTGTTCATCATTAAATAACGAATCAAACACACTTTGATTTTACAATCTTCCCTTGATGAACACATTGGCAAACAAAATAAAAGAGTTGTTTTGGTGTTTGAGAAGTTAAAAAAACAAAAATAGTAAAAAGCATTTGAATGCTCAAAAATCAAAGAAAATTTCTCCCCTTTTTAAAAGAAAGAAAATCCTTTGACCCCAAAAAAACTTGCAAATTTTTTGTTGCACTTTTTATGCAAATTGTTCTCCCAAACAACATTATTTTCTCCCCTTTTGACAATGAATTCATCAAGCATAGGAATTATGTTTATTTAATTGTCAAGAGCTTAGCACCATACGTAAAGCAAGTCAAGTCATGTGTTGCAATAATAAGAAGATAAATTTATCAATTAGATACAAATATGCATTAAAGTATAATCATGAATCAAATAGTTTATAATTAAGAGCAATAACACAATAAAAATTCATGGATTTCAATGATTTATAATGCAACATCTTTACAAGCACATAGGTTGAAAGATAATCCCAAATATATATACCTATTGCAATCTTTATTCTTTCTCAAATATACCTTGTTGCACATATAATTCAAGAGAAAAACTTTTCATATTGATTTGAGCCATATTTGTTGCTCATATTTTTCCTCAATTATTTCGAGTACGTCCTTGTCGTCAAGACTGTTTCCAAGGATTCGGTACTCATTATTTTTGCTCACATTGAATACGTCCTTGTCGTCAAGACTGCTTTCAAGGATTCGGTATTCATTTTTTATCTCATAGATAATATTTTATTCTCTTTTCACAATGAGCAATTTTAAGTAATTTGAGGAATATTAAAGCAACATAATATATATATAAGCATTTAAAATCCAACACAAGTACGAGTATCAACATTGCATATTTCTTTAATTCAAGTATTGCTTAAAGGTGTCATGCATTATTTCTCTTAAATATAAAATCTAGATCACATAAAAATACTAGAATACATATAAGCTATGCTAGTGACAAATAAATCTTCATAATATTGCTAGCATGCACATGATCAACAATATGTATGGATAAAGCTCTCTTTTTAATTTATTTCAATCATGAGGCTTGATGAATCAAAGAGCACAAAAACTCCCCTCAAAACATGCCAAAAGAATGAATGATTCCTAATTCCCCTCGAAGAAAAGCAAAGCGAGAAGAATCAAACATGAATGCACAAAAACATAAACTCCCCTAAAATTAACCTCCAATTTTCCAAGGAAAAACAAAAAGAAATTAAAGATCTTTGAAGAAGACATCCAATTGCAAATGATATCACCAAGGTTCTCATAAAATGACATATATCCACTTCTTGATGTCATCATGACAAACAATCGTTGTCTTCACATTACATACATATGGGGAGTATGCCATCAAAATACCTACAAACAAGAAGATGTCGAGGCCTCCATGTTGGGGTTAGAAATAAGAAATTTTGGAACCCAACACCGAGTCACACGACCGTAGAACTAGTAGGTACGTATGCGCAAACAAAATCGAACCAGACTTACCCGAAACATTACCTTGTTGCTTTACAAAAGTCTGATTTGAATTATGCACAAAACTGCCCGAGGTCGGTCGGCCGCCCAGCGTACATGCGGTCCGACCGAGCCAGGCGCCTGGCCTCGACCGCTGTTCAATCTGGTCCGACCGCTGGTCGTGGCCGGTCCGACCGACTTGTCGTGTCGGTCCGAGAACTCCTCGAACCAAAACCGATTTTTGCCATTGTTGCTTTGCAAAAGCAATTTCTCTTTTCTTTTCTTTTTACGGCCAAGTTTAAAACAAAATCCAACCAAATGTCCATCTTTTCCATAATACGAACAATTATATCTCTTATGATAATTAGGAGCACAAGTAGAAACAGATGGTTTTGAAATATTGGTTTTAGTTTCTTTTAAACAAACGAAAGAGATGGCAAATTTCCAGAGATTTGAAAATTGTTTTCAAAGCATTAGGTTTTGTTAAGATTTCACCATTTTCAGTCAAATTCAAAACACCTTTGGTGAAATAATCATGAGCATCAAAACCTATTCCCTTGTTGTCGCAACACACTTTAGATTTGTCCAAAATCATGTTAAGTTGTTTCTTACCATCGAAAATTTTTGCAAAGAACTTTTCAAGTAAGAAACTTCTTTTCCAAGATTAACACAATTTTCACAATCAATTAGAACATCTTTGCCTTTGCGACATCTAGAGCAAGAAGCTACCTCATCTTGTTTAACTATTTCTTCCATGTGCTTAACACGAGCTAAAGCATCTTTTAGATTCAATTCATTAGCATCACAAGTTAAACAAGATTTAGAAGCTAAAACTTGAGAATTATTGAAATCTCTAATTTTTGAAATTTCCAGCATTAAAACCTCACAATTTTTGCAATTATCATCATTGGGAATAAGAGATTTCAATCTAGCAATTTCAGCATTTAAAGATTCAATTACAAATTCTTGTTTTTAAACATTTTCTCACATTTTTTATTCTTAGCACTTAAAACAAGAATTGCATCCTCAAGTGAGCTTACCTCATTTTCTTCATCGAAGAATCTTCATCTCCATGCGTCATGAGACAAACGCCGGAGATGTTCTTGCCCTTCTCCTCCTCACTTGCCGAGTCTATGTCACCGAGTGGCTCAAAAGCGGCATAGACTTGACTCGGCACTTTCTTGATCATCTCCTTGGAGCGCCTACCCTTGGGTTTGTCATCCTTTGTCTTCTCGGCGCTCTTGTCCTCCTTCTTGCTCCTCCCAAGCTTGGGGCGGTTGGAGCGGATGTGATCCAAGGCGCCGCACTCAAAGCAACACGTTGGTCCTCCTTTCTTCCCGAACCTAACTCTATTAATAGCTCGGAAAGTTTGTTAGCAAGCAAGAGCCAAGTCCTCCTCAAATTGCTTGAGTTGTTCATCGACATGGCTTTAATTAAAGCAAGAGCATTTGGAGATGACGAAGAAGCAACATCCGAAGAAGTCGAAGGAGAAATCAAAGCACTTGACTTAGAATCCGTTTTCGAGAAAGAATATTCATCTCACGAGTTTTGGGTTTTGTATAAAGCGAATCCAAAGTCAAATTTGCCATGTTAACGATTCTTGAATAGAAGTTACTTTCATCTCCCAAACAGACATGTTAAGACCATTTAAAAAGTGGCGAGAAATCTCAGGATCGTGGATAATTAGTGTCATAAGAAGAATCAACGGATCTAAGATTGCTCAAGATTTTATTAAACCTACCAAGATAGTCATCCAAAGCTTCAAGAGGTTTTATCTCAAATTTTATATATTCCTTTTTAAAAGATCTCGACGAAGTTCTTTTATGTTTGTAGTTCCTTGATGGAAGTTTTTCAAAGCATTCCAAATCGCGTTGGCGTTGAAGATGTGAAACGCGATGAAAATCCAAACGAGAAATCCCATTCAATAAAATATTGCGAGCTTTGCAATTGTTATTAAACTCGGTTTTCAAAGCATCGGTATTAATGGCATCGGGTATGGTGTAGGGAAGCGCAACCTTTTGCCACACATCATAGTCTTGAGCCATGATGTAAGATTGCATCTTACTACACCAATACGCAAAATCGGTGCCATAAAAAACATGTGGTTTTGTTAAAAATTTATCCGACATGATGAAAAATTTTAGATCAAAGAAAATCCAAAGCGAAAAAACATGGCTCGATACCACTTGTAGGATCGAATGCCCAACTAAAAGCCAACCGGAGGGGGTGAATGGTTGAGTACCCCAAAAACAAAGTTTTAGCGGAAATAAAACTTTACCTCTGTTTTCGATGCCGGTCGATCGCGGGTGTCGCCTGGTCCGACCGTGCTTTTTGCCCGACCGCTTGATGACCCTTCGATCTGACCGCGTAGCCGATCGCCTCGCCGATTTGCTGTAGTAGATCCAAATTACGCCGCCGCACCGAGGAAGAAGTAGACACAAAGAACTATCAAAAAATTGATCTTTATTGAAACTCTCTGTGTTTACAAAGTGCGAACAAAGCACTCATAAAATCTCAATCTAAACTTGAAACCCTAACTTGAGAAACTCTAAAACTCGAACTCAAAATCGATACCGAGAGGCCACGCCTCCCTCACTATTTATACACAAAATCCACAGCCAAGAGCCATGAATCCTACTCATAAAAAAACCTAATCCACTAGGAAACCTTCTCGTACAAGAAACAAACTATACATAAACCAACCATAACAATCCCGGTTTTCTAAAACCGAAATTCCGCTTTTCATACGCAACAATATCTCCATTGTATGCCATATGGAAACTTTCCAATCATGTGCACTAATCTCTACCCTTCAGCATCCCGCATGATCCTATCTCGAACGTCACCTTATCTCCAAGTTGACTCCGACTCGATCACCGGCAACACTTTCCCGAGGCGTAAAGAATACCTGCACACAATTAAATAAAGAATACCATATCCGAGCACAAGCTATCCAAACTTGACTCATTGTTAGCATAAACAACCGGACACGTGCATAGGAACACGAAACTTCCATGTATGTATAAGGAAACAAACCGAAACCAAAACCGAAACGCAATCGGCAATCGGTCGGATCGGCTCGGTCGGTCGACCGCAAGCGCCCGGTCGACCGTCGAAACACCTCCGGTCGACCGACGAACACGCCCGTCGGCCGGCTATGACAGCCGACTAAACACTGTTCATCGTCCGAAAATTTAACTCTTTCAAAAACAAAACACTCAAACCAATAAATCCCAAATACCAATTGTTCATCATTAAATAACGAATCAAACACACTTTGATTTTACAACACGTACTGTTTATTTAATCTTATAAAAGTGGAACTACTCTCCTTCTGAAATTTTACAAGCAAATGGGAACAGAACTTGAAGTTATCATTTCATTTCTTGATAGACTGGAAAGTAGAATATCTGATTCTTTTAGTAGAGATATTGAATTTAATATTTAAACATACAAGTGCTGAAATTTAAATTCAGAAATTGAATTGCAAACCGACAAAGTACCATCGCTTTTGCCCTTTTTTCCCTGTTGAGTTAGTAAAATAGATAAATGATATGTATGCTAGCTTCATTTTCACGGGAGGAAGTTTCAGGTTTTCACTTCGACAAGAATAGGTTATATATTCATTCTACAGGCGATGCTAACTTCATTTGTTGAAGTTTTCAGATTTCTATTTTGCTGAGGATATGTTCTATCACTCTACACAACTTACACCCAAACTATATGTACAATGAGTTTTTCTGTTCTTACTGAATGACACATCGGTTTGAAATGTATGTGTAGTTGTTCTTACTTTGTTCCATGTGATGTAAATTTCATGCACACGCTTATATATGGTAAGATTTTCACTGTTGTATTACGTGCAGCATGCATTTGGATTACATATTTGTACGCACGTGCACAATTACTCATGTATTCTGTAAAGTGGAACTTGCAGATACAGAGAAAATAATGAATTTGTAGCTTCAAAGGAGGTGGTTTGGTCTCTTGCAACCTCAACCTTCAATTTAAGGCACTTTAAAGGGCATCAGGCCATGCCCAAAAAATAGGATCCGAGGAAACTGCATTTATTTTCCCAGTATAATTTTATAGAATAAAAAAGTTATTTACAAGACAAAAAGACAAAAAGAAAAGGAGGCCTGGATTATATAATTATGAAAGTTGTAAACCATTTGCTTGAGAGAAACATTTATTCCAAACATATGTAAAAGAACCTCTATTTTGAAAAATATTGATCTAAAAATATTATGAAATTATGCAACTTTGATCATAATTGATGCGGTTTTATGAAAATTACTCTAAAAATATTATGTTAGTGTAGCATTAGCATAAATAAATTACTAGTTTTATAAGTTATGCATCTAAAATTTGAACCCACCACGTGCATGAGCACTGGGTTAACGTGAACAAATACGTATATATATTGCAGTCGTAGTACATGATGTACAGTAACAATGATGTGTTTTTTAAGGTATTAACACAGTATATAATGTGTAGTAACAACCATGTTATATTTAGCATTACCTCTATTTTATATATATTGGTTAACACGTGAGGCTTTTAACCTAACCTATATGTTTACAATTTCTTTTACAATTGTTATTAGAGCGATAGAGATAGACAAGAGAGGAAGAAAAGAAAAACACAATATGTGTCCCACATGGACCCAACGAAAGAAAAGCTCCATGATGGAATGAGAAGGGGAAGGAGAACTTAACACTTGCGATAAGAGGAGGGGCATGCCCACATAGACTTAGGCGGGGAGGCACTCACATGGGCAACGGCTGTTGAGGGCTCATGAGGGATAGGGGGTGCATGTGTGTGCTTTGACCAGGAAAATTGAGAGCGTGATGCGAGGCCCACTTAGGGAACAGGAGAGGAGTAAGAATAGAGATTTCAGACCCAACTACCACCATGATTAAAACTGGTCAAAACGAATTCATTATGCCTAATCTCGATCAAATCGCTAGATGGATGCAATATTCATGTTGTGAAAATTACACAATAACACTCCACCTACCGTACAATAACGACATATAAGTCTTGCAAACATGGCGTGTTATGATGATGTTACTACGGTTAAATAGTAACAACCTATAAAACTTTTATAGTAACATACTGACTTGTTACTACAACTTCTATTGTGGTAAACAAAAATGATTAGGTCCATAATTCTTGATTTGAACAAAGATACAAATTAAAAAAAGTAGTAGCCTCTAACCATAAAGTTTAGATCTATTGGCTAATAAAGGTAACTATTATCTAGAAGCTCATGGGTTCAAGTCATTAGTCATAGTTTTCTATTTTTATGATTTTTGTTTTTTGGAGAGAGTATTTTTCTAAACCCGAGAGGTGAATGACAATGACTCCGCCTAATGTGACCGTCGGGGTTGTCGTTGGCCACATCTTTATTTAGAGGTAGTGAGCGCGTCTAGTGGCAAAGACGTTTGGTTCTAGCGGTAAAATGGTCGCAACTCTATTCAAACACCTTGTACCTATATCAGGCGTATGGGATCAAAGATGAATGGAGGGTCTAAACACACCTAGAGAAATTTAAAAAGAAAGAGAGGGGGGTACAAGAATGAACGGGGAGTATTATAACCAAACTGAACCCGACACTTGTGAAGCTCTCCTGATTACTAGCCAGCGATGCATGCAGAGAAAAGAAAACTTCCTACATATAGAGAGAAAGAGAAAGAAAATTTTCTCGCCACCGCAGTCAGCAACGCCATCGGCAGCTACGACCCCAAGGCATTGTGCTCCAAGACAACAGACGTGGCGTCGTGTCTCAGGGTGTTCCTGACACTCTCGGACAATGTCACCAAGGTGCAAGACAACCAGGAGTTGTACCCAGAGACGAAACCAGCAAAATGAGAAAGGGGGGCTAGTGTGGTCAGACAACATACGAAGACCAACAAAATATGTATATATACAATATAAATATGTATATAATCATAGTTTTTGTTGTGACAACACATATAAGTGATTTTTGTTTGTAAAATAAGCTAAAAAACCTTACTTATTTTTCATTAAGCCTCATTTTACCATCATCGCTGGATCTAAAATATTTTTTCGGTATAGGAGGGGTCGTGGCCCCTGCTGCCCCCCCGGTTTCGTCACTGATTGTACACACTATTCGTTAAGGACTTACGAGGCCTCATCGCTTGCGGAATCCATGATTGCCATCACCACTACTGCCGATCCCACCATCATCGCCACCTTGTGCCTTCAGACAAGTGCCTTATGAGCTGCAACAAAACCATCGGCGACATCGACGCCATCCTGACCTGCGGAAACACCTACATGGAAGACATGCTTCCCATGATCCCCCATAATCTCATCGTGTTGTTCCACGGCAGCCATCCACTGCCGCTCTGCAAGAGTGGATGCCCAGACAGTTCGTCCTCAAAAGGCGAGGCCCTCCTCGCCAGCACGTTCAACTATATATGGAGCTTGTTGGATCTCATGGAAGTTGTCCTCCCGGAATTTCTTTCTGAGATTGGGACAACGACCAACAATATGTCAAGTGGTGCTAAACATAAGACGACGATACCATCTCCCGATGTCAGTGCTGTGGTGGTCACGGTGCCATGAGCAATTACATGTAGTATCTTCGCTTCGACTACACCCGCAACAGTGCAATGCACATGGAATTAATCCATACATGCATATACTATGTATCTAAGAAATAATTAAGATTGCACAGAGAGCATTTAAGAATCAAGTTTCACTATTTTTTGCACTATATAGTAGCTCATTTAATTTGATCCATCAGTTAGAGTCTCACCATATTACGGTCCGTTTTGTGCCTTTTATTCTGTCTAAAATAGTGTTCTAATCCTTACAATGAAATTGAATTTTTACCACTCAAGCGCGTATACATGCTTGCTTCCCTATCACTCAAATAGTTACAGAATGTTCTGAAAATAATTGCAGCATTTATACAGTAAGCATCTATCATAACCAAATTTATGTTTTTTGCCACGTAAAGATTGAATTTAGCTTTTAGGGATAATTGTATTCTTGCCTTTACTTGCTGCAATTGTCATTTTGCATTTGCTTTTTACGGCTTGTGGTTTTGCCCTCACTTGCTGCAATTGTGGTATACCAAGATATCTAAGGCCTTGTTAGTTTCAGCTTAAGATTATTGTAATCTAGATTGTTGAGTCAGATTACTATAAGCTGGATTATAATAAGCTAGAGTAGAATAAGTTGTGAGTTGTTTGTTTCTTTTGATTGGAGACATAGATTACTGAGTTTGAAAGTCTAAAGTGTATAATGCTCTCAGCTATTTTGGATGCTTTGTTAAGAATGTGAATGATTTGAGAGAGAATGGAATGGCAAATGGAATGGGATTGCTTTATTCATTGTTCTGTACAAATATATATATATATATATATATATATCAAGGGTGACAACTGCCACTGATTGGGAATGGGTGTGAATGATGTTAACTGCCTGTTAGTGGAAGTTGTGGATGAGATTTAATGCTGTTGTAACACTCTCTCTTTGATCGAATCCTCCTTGAGGTCAATAAATAATATTAATCCTCGAATAATATCCTATATGATAAAAATGAGGAGAAATATTTGATGGATATGTTGTGAAAACTTCTTCAAAACCCAATGGAAAAAATAAGGAGAAAATGATACAATATATAATGCTTATTGCCTCATTATAAACTCATATGAGAAAACCTTATAGGAGAAAACTCGTAGATAGTTTAGAGGACAATATATGTCATTGATATCTCCTTAAAAACCCCGATGGGGAAAAGGGGAGATATGGCATATGCTTATGTTAATATTGCCTCATTAAAAACTTCGCATGAGAAACCTTGAAAGTAAAACTCATACAAAAAAAAGAGTACAATATGATGGTTTAGATAGGGCAACATGTATGAAATTTCTCTCCCTGAACCTTGCAAGTCCTGAAGTCTTCGCATACCAATTCCTTGAACACATTTCTAGAACAAGGAAGGTGGTAAGGATTTTGTGAATAAATCAGCGAGATTATCACAAGATTTGGTTTGCAAGATGTCTATTTCATCCATTTGTTCTAACTCATGGGGATAAAATAATTTGGGAGAAGTATGTTTAGTTATGTTATTTTTGATGTAGTCTGTCTCCATCTGTGTAACACAAGCAAAGTTATCTTCATAGATAACCGTTGGTGAATCAATTTCACTAATACCACATGATTGTTGTATGTGGTTGATCACTCTGTGAAGCCAAACACATTTGCGTGATGCCTCATATAGTGCAATTATTTTAGAGTGATTGGTGGAGGTAGACACAAGGGTCTGTTTCGATGACTTTCATGAAATGGTTGTCCCTCCATGTAAAAACACAAAGCCTGTCTGGGATCGGTCATTATGGGGATCAGATAAATAGTCGGCATCAGTGTATCCAATCATATTGGAGTCTGGGTTCCCTTGGAAAAATAATCCAAGATCTCTCATTCCATTCACATATCTGAGGATATGTTTTACTCTTGTCCAATGACGTTTGGTTGGAGCAGCGCTATGTCTAGCTAGCAAGTTCACTGCAAATGCAATATCAGGCCTGGTGCAATTTGCAAGATATATAAGCGCTCCAATGGCACTGAGATAAGGGTACTGAGGTCCCAGAATTTCTTCTCCTTCATCCTTTGGTCTAAATTGATCAGTCTTGAGCTCTAAAGACCGAACGACCATTGGAGTTTTGGAGGGATATGATTTATCCATATTAAATTTCTCCAATACTTTTTGGACATAGGCAGATGGATGCACTAAAATTCCAGTGAAAAAATGCTCAAGTTGTAAACCTAAGCAAAATTTGGTTTGACCCAAATCTTTTATTTCAAACTCCGTCTTTAGATGATTACGTGCTTCATCAATATCTTGTGGATTGCCAATGATATTTAAATCATCAACATACACTGATATGATGCAAAATCCCGTTTGAGATCTTTTGATGAAAACGCATGGACAATCATCATTGTCAGTGTATCCCTTCTGCAGAAGGAACTGACTAAGTCGGTTATACAACTTTCTTCCCGACTGCTTCAAGCCATAAAATGACTTCTGAAGCTTTACACAATACATGTTGTGGTTTGTGTTTTGATCCGGGATAGAGATTCCATCGGGAACCTTCATATAAATGTCCAAATCAAGTGACCCATAAAGGTATGCAGTCACTACGTCCATCAATTACACAGATAGATGATTTTGAACAGCCAGAAATATAAGGTATCGGAATATTATTCCACTCATAACTGGAGAATATGTTTCCTTGAAATCAATGTCGGGCCTCTACGTGAACCCTTGTGCTACAAGCCTCGCCTTACGTCTCACAACCTCGTTGTTTTCATTCCATTTTTGGACGAAAAACCATTTGAATCCCACAGGAAAGATTCCCCGAGGTGCGTATTGCATGAGTGAATACCTTCCTTTTGGAAAGTGAGGCTAATTCCGCTTGAATTACATCTTTCCATTGATTCCATCCGAGCGCTTTTGCATTACGCCATGGTCTTTGGATCGGATCATTTTGGATGATTTCGCAATTGAATCAGCGAAATGTATGTCGACAACTTTAGACTTTCTATCATATGATTCTCCAGATTCAATGTAGTTAATGGAAATTTCACGTACCCTTTGTGATGCATCATTATTTTCCAATATGACCGCATCGGGGTGTTCCGATGTTCCAACATCAGTAATTGAGTGCACTGTTGATGGGGGATGTGAAGGTTGAACCTTCACAGGGTGTTCCTCAACATGTGGTTATGTTTCATTTGCTGTGTTGGGAGATATGTTCTTCCCTTTCCTTTGCTTGCTAGAAGCTGCTTCTGTACAAATAGTCGTACTTCTCCCCCTCTTACATGGGAGTTGAGTAGTTTTATTTGGTACCTCTACTCTTTCTGACACATTTCTCGCGGGATTGTAGGATTTTGTAACACCCTTATAATTAGCAAATGCATCTGGCATATTATTTATAATATGTTACAAATTTATGATCTTTTGAACTTGAAGTTCGGTTTCAGATGTATGTGGATCTAGATTGGAAATGTCTGTGGCATTCCAATTAATTTCCTAGTGTTGTTTGTGGTTTTTAGTTTCTCCCCCTAATGCCGAGAAATGATCTTCATTGAAGATACAATCAGCGTATCGGGCAGTAAATACATCCCCTGTAAGGGGTTCCAAGTATTTAATGATCGACGGAGATTGATATCCCATATAGATCCCCATTTTCCTGTGTGGGCCCATAGATGTACGCTGCGGTGGTGAGATCAGTACATACAAAGCGCAACCGAACTTTCGCAGATGGGAAATATTGGGTGTATTTCCACGTGCAAGTTGCAACGGGGAGGTTTCATGGTATGCAGTTGGATGCAATTGAATCAAGTCAACAGCGTGTAAGACTGTGTGACCCCAACAAGTTGTTGGTAGATTGCAATTCTGTAGTAACGGCCTTGCAATAAGTTTAACCCTCTTGATGAGAGATTCTGCCAACCCATTTTGAGTATGAACATATGGGACCGAGTGCTAAACTTGAATCCCTAAGGCCATGCAATAATCATTGAAGACACGTGAGGAAAATTCAGCAGCATTATCTATCCGGATAGATCGGATTTGATGTTCAGGATATTGTGCTTTAAGTTTGATAACTTGTGCAACAATTTTAGCAAATGCATGGTTCCTTGTGGAGAGGAGACTCACATGAGACCATCTAGTAGATGCGTCTATGAGAACCATGAAATACCTGAACTGCCCAGATAATGGTTGAATGGGACCACATATGTCGTCTTGAATGCATTCAAGGAACTTTAGAGGTTCGACATGAATTTTGAGGTAAGAGTGTCTCAAAATTAGTTTCCCTGTGGCACATGTGGTGCACACAAAATCTGAGGATTGGGAAAATTTTGAATTACTTAATGTATGACCAACATAATTGTTGATAATTTTCCTCATCATCCCTATGCCAGGATGACCAAGGCGATCATGCCAAGTTTGGAATGTGTTAACATTCTGAAAAATTATTTTGTAAGAAACATGTGGTATGGGTTTTATGTATGTGCAGTACAATCCAGACGGGAGTGAGGAAATTTTTTCAAGTGTCTCTCTGCCATATCCGTGATATTTTGTAATGAGAAGAAATTTCTCATTATTGTTCACATGAGTTTCCACATGAAAACCATTATTATGGATATCTCTATAACTCAATAGGGTACGCGTTGAATCGGAATACAATAATGCATCTTCAATTGTTAGCGTTGTACCCATAGGGAGCATAATAGTGGCCCAATCGGTGCCAACTATTACCGCATCGCGTCCAGCGATTGTTAAAATATTTCCTTTATTCTTTGTGAGAGTTTAGAAATATTTCATCTCCCTGAATATAGAGTTAGTGGTACCGTTGTCCACTAGGCACATTTCCTCATCCATTGGATCAACGTCCGTACAATCTATGTAAAATAGAGAAAATTGAACATGTAATTATCAAGTAATGTATGTAAAATACTTACAATACATATAGGTATTTAATTGTGCTTAATACAAATACAATACCCAAACCATATCATCAAGTACTGATAATATCTAGCCTATTACAACAATCACAATTAAACATCATCCATAAGTAAACAATGTATCTCAAAGTTGATAAATCTAGTTAAAATCTCCAAATATGTCACCAGAGGCAAACTCTATGAGCATATTTTCCTCAATAGTGGGGTTCCCATCAGTAGGTGGTTGTGCCTCGGTGTTGCTTGTGTCCGCTGGAAAATATCTTGTTGAGGAATGTCAAGAGGAAAATCTTGATTTATGTTCACATCCGGTTGAGAACTGAAGTGTGCTTCAAATTTTCCACCTTGATTGGAACGTCCTTGGTTGGAGCGTCCATGTCCCACAGAATTCAAATACAAATCCACTAAGTGCTTAGGAGTGTGACATCTCTGAGTCGGGTGGTTGTAGCAACCACATTTGGCACAAGTGCTTGACTTGTTTTGCTTCTTGTTATTTGATTGTGAAATATTCTTTCCCTTTTGAGGACCATGAGACTTACACTGCCTCTGTCGCTTGCGCTTGTTTTTTGCTTTTGAAGTTTCCAGGATTACTAGGATGAATAGCATTCCTTGGTTGTTTATTCTGAGTGTTAGTATGCACTTATGACAAAGGCTTAGTTCCCACGAGTCGTAGGTTGGAGTTCCAAAGGAGGAGCTCATTGTGCCTTTCAGCCTGAAGTAATGTTTTGATTAACTCAGAATAAACGGTGAAACCTCTTTCACGGTATTGTTGCTGAAGGATCATCTGAGCGGCAAGCATAGTAGACAATGTCTTTTCAATTTTATCCGCATCAGATGGCTCCTTTTCACAAAATCTCAGTTTAGCACTGAGTTTATGAACAACATGGTTGAATTCTCCAACAGATTTAAAATCTTGGAGGCGGAGATGATTCTACTCATTTGTTGCCTCTGACAGGATAACTGTCTTTTGCTGTTCATACCGTGTTTATAGTGCAAGCCACATAGTACGTGAGTCTTCCTCCATCAGATACTCAGCCTTGAGATCTGGATGGATGTGGTTCCTTATAATAAATAAGGCATTGTATTTGAGATGTGATGCCAATGGAGCAACTCCTTGTTGGGGAGGAGCAATGGCCGTATACAATCTGCGCAACGATAGACTAACTTTGAGATCCATCGCCCATGTGGGGAAGTTATGGCCATCAAGAGTGAGTGTCTCGAACTCTTTGCTAGCCATTGTGCCTACATATGTAGGGCCATAGATGTGTTAAAATCCTATGACAATGTTGAATAAGCCATGCGAAATGTAATTAATCAAGGTATACTTGAAAAATAGGGATATTCTCTATTTGTAGAATAATATAGTCAAGCACCAACGGTGTTAACTTTGTTATTAATTCATTTTCAACATCGGGTACACACATTGAGGATAAAAATCCCGCAGTTGTATATGATACTACCTTGTGTATAATCAATGTGAAAAAGAATTATATGGTAATCACTTGGGTGTATACTTTAATTATTCATAATCGAATTGGGTACGAACGTTGAGGATAAAAATCCCGTAGTAGTACTAAGGTACTACCTTGTGTATGGCCAATTTGAAAATAAATAAAATTAGTCACCCAAAGTGTAGACCAAAATTTCAAAACTTCAAAATATTGGGTATGCACGTTGAGGATAAAAATCCTACAGTAATACAAAGGTACTACCTTGTGTATGGCCAATATCGAAGTTAAGAAATTAATTGTAAATCCAAAAAAATGAGAAAATCAACCCAAAGCATTTGCAAGTAATTTTAATTGCTTGTATGGAAAGCTGAAAATTGAATATATATATATATACATGCATTAAGTAAATTGCATAAAAGATTGATAAATATGTACATAGATGGCCTATGGACTGATTTGCAATTTACATGAAACTGAGAACTAATATTTAAATATGCTTGCTAGGACTGAAACACAATTTAGAGACAAGTGAAGGACTAAACTATAAATTTGTAATTCTAAAACAGTAAAAATAAAAAAAACCTAAATTAAGTGGCTTGTGGACCTAGGGCTCGTTCGGTGGTGGTTGGGTGGCTGCCGATTTGTTGTGAGAGAAAAATCTGTTTGGTGGTTGGTGGGCGGATTTTTGTGAGAGAAAAACACTTTGTTGGGTGGTGGGGTAAGCCGCCGACGCGCCCTAATGGGCTGCGGCCCACTAAGCCGAACCGGCACATCAAGCCCAATGAAAAAGGGGCGTAGGGTTGAAACCTTAACCGCCCTATCTCCCCGACGTCGCCGTTTGGAGTGAGAGGGAGGAGCACCGTCCCGACGCCAACACCGCGTCGCCGCCCGCGAGGGCCGACGCCCGGGTGGGCCCGCCGCCGCGCCGGGGGCCGCGGCCGCCGCAGGAAGCCATCGTCGCCGTCGCGGGAAGGTCGCCTTCGGCCGGGCGTGTGGGGAGGCTGCCGCCACCACTCGCATGGCGCCGCTCGGGAAGGGCGCCACGACGCCGGGAAGCCGGCGCATGGGAAGGCCGACGACGCCGCGTGCATGGAGGAGGCCGCTGCGCCGAGCCGTGCCTGAGGACGCTGCCGATCGAGTCGCCGTCCACGCCACCGAGCCGGCCCCCCACTCCCTCCTCTCCCTCCCCCGCATGATTTAGGGCGGCGACGAGGCGCGACCCTCAACTCCGTTGAAGGAGGAGGACCCCACACCACCGCTGCCATTGGGGAGAGCGCGAGCCGAAGCACCATGGGGAACCCGAAGCCACATCGGGCGGAGGCCCGGGCAACGGTTGGCGGCCTCGCCGGCGTGAACATGGCACGTGAGAAGCGGAGAAGGCAGAGGCGGAGCAGCGGGCACCTCGACGTCGCCGATGCGGTCCTGTAGGACTTCATCAAGCGCAAGCTAAGGAAGTCGAGTAGGAGCGGAGATGCGCGCTGTAATCGTTGGTGGAGAATGGCTCTGGTTCCTCGTCAAGGCAGAAACAGTGAGGGAGGGAGCTGGCACGGAGACGGCCGGCTCTACCTCCATCACCACCGGGCTGCCCAAGTCGAGGGACCAGTGGCATCTGGTGAAGGTGGTGTCAGTTGTGCTGCAGCAAACACCGGAGCGTCACGGCGACCACGACGACCACCATGGTGCCTCCTAAAGTTCCTTCTCCCGTGGTGTTCACCACCATGGCGTTCACCGAGGATGTAGCCGAACATGGTGAGGAGTTTGGCGCGGGCATTGTACTGATCGCCGTGGTGGAAGATCAAGTGAACCAAATCCACGAAGAAAATTGCCGGAGGTAAATAGCGAGGCATCTTTACCTTCTTCTTCCTCCTATGTTGCACCGTTCAAACAGAACTTGCCCTGTTCTTCACTGTTTCTTGTTTCTCTCTGTGAATGTGAAGAGCAAAGTGCTAACAACGTGTTAAGAATGTGAATGATTTGAGAGAAAATAGAATGGCAAATGGAATGAGATTGCTTTATTCATTGTTCTGTACAAATATATATACATCAAGGGTGACAACTGCCACTGATTGGAAATGGGTGTGAATGATGTTAACTGCCTGTTACTGGAAGTTGTGGATAAGATTCAATACTGTTGTAACAATTACTAGCCAGCGATGCATGCAGAGAAAAGAAAATTTCCTACATATAGAGAGAAAGAGAAAAAAATTTCCTCGCCGCTGCAGTCAGCGACACCACCAGCAGCTACGACCCCAAGGCATTGTGCTCCAAGACAACAAACGTGGCGTCGTGTCTCAGGGTGTTCCCGACACTCCCGGACAATGTCGCCAAGGCGCAGGACAACCAGAAGTTGTACCCAGAGACAAAACCAGCGAAATGAGAAAGGGTGGCTAGTGTGGTAAAACAAAATACGAAGACCAACAAAAAATGTATATATACAATATAAATATCTATATAATCATAGTTTTTGTTGTGACAACACATAAAAGTGATTTTTGTTAAAAGTGATTTTTGTTTGTAAAAAAGGCTAAAAAACCTTACTTATTTTCATTTAAGCCTCATTTTACCATCATCGCTGGGGTCTAAAATTTTTTTCCGGTATAGGAGGGGCCATGCCCCTCCCCGGTTTCGTCATTGGTTGTACACACTGCTCGTTCAATACTTACGAGGCCTCGTCGCTCGCGGAATCCATGATTGCCATCACCACTGCTGCCTATCCCACCATCATCGCCACCTTGTGCCTCCAGACAAGTGCCTTATGAGCTGCAACAAAACCATTGACGACATCGACGCCATCCTGACCTGCGGAAACACCTACATGGAAGACAGCCCCCATGATCCACCATAATCTCACCGTGTTGTTCCACGACGGCCACCCACTGCCGCTCTGCAAGAGTGGATGCCTAGACAGTTCGTCCTCGGAAGGCGAGGCCCTCCTCACCAACAAGTTCAACTATATATGGAGCTTGTTGGATCTCATGGAAGTTGTCCTCCCGAAATTTCTTTCTGAGATTGGGACGACGACCAACAATATGTCAAGCAGTGCTAAACATAAGACGACGATACCATCTCCCGATGTCACTGCTATGGCGGCCACGGCGCCATGAGCAATTGCATGCAGTATCTTCGCTTCGATTACACCCGCAACAGTGCAATGCACATGGAATTAATCCATACATGCATATACTTTGTATCTAAGAAATAATTAAGATTTCACGGAGGGCATTTGAATCAAGTTTCACTATTTTTTGCACTATATAGTAGCTCATTTAATTTGATCCATCAGTTAGAGTCTCACCATATTACGGTCCGTTTTGTGCCTTTCATTATGTCTAAAATAGTGTTATAATCCTTACAATGGAATTGGATTTTCACCACTCAAGCGCGTACACATGCTTGCTTCCCTATCACTCAAATAGTTACAGAATGTTCTGAAAAATAATTGCAGCATTTATACAGTAAGCATTTATCATAACCAATTTTTTGTTTTTTTTGCCACGTAAAGATTGAATTTAGCTTTTAGGGATAATTGTATTCTTGCCTTTATTTTCTGCAATTGTCATTTTGCATTTGCTTTTTATGGCTTGTGGTTTTGCCCTCACTTGCTGCAATTGTGGTATACCAAGATATCTAAGGCTAAGATTATTCTAATCTAGATTGTTGAGTCAGATTACTATAAGCTGGATTATAATAAGCTAGAGTAGAATAAGTTGTGAGCTGTTTGTTTCTTTTGATTGGAGACATGGATTACTGAGTTTGAAAGACTAAAGTGTATAATGCTCTCAGCTATTTTGGATGCTTTGTTTATCCTTTTGTCACTTTATACAACATAATTTGAAATAGCTAAAAAATATCGTCATATATTAACAAATAAAACACTTATGAATAGTTTGTTCGTACAATAGACTGGACACCAAATAATTATCTCCTAGCTAATGAAGTCCACCATAACAGCGACCAAGTTTACTCCTCGAAAGCAAAAAAAATCACCTCGAAAGCACCTCACGGGACGAAGGAAGTCAGCGATGGGTGGGGTCGCTCTCCAGTTGGTCACTGCCGTCGCCGCCGATCAGCACCGCCGCGATCGCTCTCCTTTCTACCACGGTAAGTCCCGCCGCTTGGAACCGCAATGCCCGCTAGGTGCGCCACCCTGGCTAGAGTGCCACCACCACACGCCACCATGATTCGCTAGGTCTCCTCCAACTCTCAATCTGTTCTAGAATGGAGGAGAGGAAAGAACACTACGATGAGAGCTCAGAGGTAATCTATTTGCTTGTTTTATCATGTAATCTATCTGCTTGTCTGCTTGTTTTAGATTACTCCTAATAATCTATATTATAATATTAAATTGAATCAAACAGGGCCTAAAGGGACAATACCTATCTGGCAACCAAACAACTACTATGAATATTGTTCCTCACAGTCTTTAGCCTAGGTAAAGCAAAAAGTTCACTTTAATGGAAATTAATATTGATCATAGGTAGTTGTTCTAAAACATATAGCAAATATTTTCAGCTTGCTCTAAATTATGATCCATGTGTCATCTGCATACAGACAGATAGACCATCATTAATAAGATGTGATACCACTCCTGTTTTATATGATCGTTATGGGCTTGGAATTGGTGAATTAAAGGAAAAATAATTTAGAAAATAGAAAAAATATTCTACCACCTAAAATACATCACATTCGTCTCACCACCCATTCACAAAATCATTCTCTATCCCCAGACACTATGTGAGGAGCAGCAGGCGGTGGCCCACGGCGGTGATAGTCTTGACTTCTGTGGCGAGCAGGCATAGAGTGATAGTGTGACTATAATCTCCCACTCTATTAAATATATTTATATGAATAGAATTAAAACTTTATTAATAATTGTTTGATATGTTGTATGAATATATTTTGGTCGAAGGATAGTAGGACTGAATAAGTATAACATTAACAGAATTATACATCTTAATTATATCATAACAACAAATATATAATTCGTCATATATTACTCTGACCATTACCTTTCTCAACTTTTAATTACTTTTAATTAAAGTAATAATATAAGTAATCACATTCAACATGGTCAGTTTAAAAGTATTCATACGCTGCTTTTTATAGTAATCCTAAATCATGTATTAAATTAATTTTACAAAATTTACTATCTCTATGCTACATTTTTTTATGGTGTAGTGAAGTACTATAAGTAACTAGCTATTGATATATACACTCGTTATTAGTGAAGTACTATTAAATACATATTGCTTATTTTATTATATGATCAATGTGTAAGATATTTTATTCTTTATTCTTTGTTACCACCTATCTCATAGGAGGTGTTTAAAGGGTCCAAAACATTCTCATGATACTGATTTGTTTTTTTGACGTTTTTTTCCTTTCGGTCTAACGGTACTCTTCATCTATCATGTATCCCATGGTTATATTCGTTTGATGATGTAGCTCATTCTGATGACATTTTGAGATTTTTTTTTCACTAACGTAGATATGTAACTTTGTTTTGTATTTTATATATACAAACTGCAGGTCTCTTCTACAGTAATTAAAAAAATCAATAATATTGAGTGACATTTTATTTGACACTTTTTAGTGACTGATATTTTATTAAAACCACCCGAATGAAGTGGGATTCTGACACCGTATCCCAAGTACGTCAAATGACTTTGGACGTGTTCGACTGATCTATAAGTCGACGATAAGAATAATGGTTGATTTGTTGTGAAAAAAAATCTGTTTAAATGATGATAATCACTGATATAAACAAACGAACATGGGCAGTTGACGTTACTGAAGAGGACCCACTTCCGTCCCGTCCAACCCAACCTGTCCCCGGTCCAAAGTCCAAACCCTCTCAAAACCCACCGCCTCTCCCAATCCTTCTCCCGAACCCCCAATCCCGGCGGCGGCGGCGGCGGCGGCGGCGGCGAAGATGATCATACCGGTGCGCTGCTTCACCTGCGGCAAGGTATCCCTCGTCTCCCCTTCCCACGCTTCGCGCCTTGATGATGTTAGGGTTTTGGTTCGTTCTTCCATCGCATTTTGTTTAGGGTTTAGTGCCCTGTTACGCTGATTGCGATTCTTTCGTGATTTGTTTGGTTGTTTTGGTTTCGCAGGTGATCGGAAACAAGTGGGATCTCTACCTCGACCTCCTCCAGGCAGACTACACCGAGGGGTAGCGTGATTCTTTTTTTTAAAAAAAAAACTTTGCCCAAGTTAGCATTCCACGATCGATATCTGCTCTGCAGCGTGTTGCAATCTTTCTGTACTGTGTCAAAATCCGTGGGTGATTGGGGGAGTCTGTACATGTTGGGTGTGGATTATGGAGCCGTACGGGTTCTGGGCCTTACGAGAGAACTCGAATTCAACCCTGCCTTTTGGGACGAATTCGGTTTAGTTTCAGCATGTATGCCAGGTGTGGGTTGTGCGGCAATGCCGCGCCTTGAATTTACTGGAGAAGGCTCGGTTATGGGTTTCAAGGTTTTAGGTAGTCAAGCCTCTTGAATGCAATAGACGTGCACAATGGATTGAGGCACAATGGCTGCCTCTGCTCTTATAGGAGATAAGTCCGCTGGTCTTTTCTTGAAATATTAAGTTTGGTTCAGCCCATGTGCACACAAGGGTTGATGTGGAGTAACTAGAGTAGTAGTAGATTGTAGAATAGGTTTAATCAGGGGATACAATACTAGCGACAGGTTACAAATAGCATGCTTCCATGGCCTCTGAATCCGTTCCTTCTTGGTATCCATTTATGTGCACGTGGTCTGTTAAGGATGTGTTTTGGCGCTGTAGGTACTTCATAAGAAAGAAGGGCTATGCAACTACCTGTATAACAGCTTAAGGAGGAGGTTAGCTAATGTCTCGGGGTGTGTCGTAGCATGCTTCTTTTATGTCATCTGCGTTAAGGATGCCTCAGTGCCACTGCCTGCATCTCACTTGTTTTCTAAACCATGCTGTGATTCTGGCTTATGCTTTATCTGGATACTTTTAGCACAGCCAGGAATCATTAAATTTCCAGTCAATCTAAGCATGTACGTAGCATTACTCACAAGTAATTTTGTAGCGATAGGGTACTATTCCTTACACAAGGATTTAATAGATCCTTTTGATCAGAGTTAGTTTTGATGTTTCCTGCCTCTTTTGATTCATGGCTAAGTTTGAACACCATTGAACAAAAGCTACCTGTGCATGTATTTTTCCTATGCATTGTAAAGTTGTACATGGTAGTTCCTTTTTTGTCAGATTAACAATCCTGAATGGTGTTTTTGGCAACCTTCTATAGCAAAATACAGTTTCTTATCAGTGTGCTTACAACTGATATAAATCACAGTATGAGATCATCAGCTGTGATCACTGTATGTGATCTAAATATCATATGAATGGAGGATGGGTAGAAGTTCTTGAGTATTGGCTTGGCTGCCTTTGTTCAAACTCTATACCCTGTGTGGTTACTTTCTGATTTTAGCTTACTACCAACATCATGATCATTCTGTAAATCTATTCCCAGGGATGCTCTGGATGCTTTGGGCTTAGTCCGTTACTGCTGTAGGAGAATGCTGATGACCCATGTTGACCTCATTGAGAAGCTGCTCAACTACAACAGTAAGTTGATTCCGTTTCGTTGCACAATCTTGGTATTGTTTCTCTGCTTCCAGCATATGCCACCAGCCACTAACGCAGCTATTTGTTGCCAGCTCTGGAGAAGACTGAGACCACTGCTGGCAATTAGATGAACCTCACGTACTCCATCACTTCATTGCACCTAGTACCCTTTAGTCTAGTGTTTATGTTGTGTTTGACACATCTAGACAAAACTTAGTGCTGCTATGCTTATGCAAAAAGCTGTTCTTTGCAAATTAGTGAATCTGGATGGACTTAACCACTTCCAATGTACCCAGGAATTCCCCTGCTGTGTTTCTGCTATGTAACTGTTGCTAATGTGTTGACTGCTTGAAAGACAATTTTATTCTGAATCTCAACTCGTCATTACACGGCAATTTATCACTGCTTATCTATTGCTTTAGCTATATACAATTGACAACTGCTTATTTGCGAGATTAGAATACTTCATGTGTGGTACTTTGGCCTCCATTATAAGATCTGTGATTCCATGAGATGGTTACAATCATGTGCTGTTGCCTGTTGCCTGTTGGAACTGTAACTCCATTTCATGAATGGGGCTTGTTCAAAAGGGAAAATCATCTATATATTTGTCCTTAGCACAATCCAGAGAGACATGTGACCTGAAGGTGTTTTGCAGTTCAGACTATTGTTTATTCTCCATGTTTCTAAGTGTCACTGTTATTCCCTTTTTTTTCATTCTTGTCGGCAAGTAGGATGGTCATGGCATGATGTCGGTTTGCTCATGTTGGCATGCATGCACAAAAATGCTTTTCTTCCAAGATCCCTTCAGTTGTCGGATGCACATTGTTTCTCAAGGGGTTCAGTCCATGTGAATTTGTTATGCCCCATGTGATGTAACATGTCCCAACTGGGGCTTTATGATATGATTTGGCTTTCATTTTCCACGATATTTTTAATAAAATTCGCCGTACCGACCTGATCTGATCGCCCGACGTCATGATGCAGATGAATAATTACTTGTGAAACCGACACTACTGATTAATTAGAGGTTAGGAATTTTTCTTAAAAGGTGTTTAATGATGGCCATACATCTTCCTATGAAGTGCATATTGTAGCTTGATGTTTTGCAGAGGTGACCACATGTCATGAATTTAATCATCTTGGGACAATTTGATGAGGATATATCAATTTAATTATTTGAGCATCCATAGCAACTGGGATGTTTAGTTTATCCAAAATAATGACAAAATGGATACAGGAAAGGATTAATTTGGGTTGTATCTCATTTTAAATGTATCCAAAAGAATGACAAAGTGGATACAGGAAAGGATTGATTTTGGAGAAAACCTGCAATAACAATCTTCCTACTTTATTTCTCACTTTTTCATCCTTTGGGTGAGAGAATTTTGGTTTATAACAAGGAAATTACATCCTTCTGAGATGATGGAACAGACCCATAACTTATGGGAGAACAAGATCTAAGACATCAGATTAAAGGACAGACTTGGAGGAGGGCATTTTGCATGTGCCACTTCTCATCCAAGGAACAAAAGTTAACTTAAGAAGGGGAAAAAAGATCTATACCGACTATACAAAAATGACCAGCCTGCCATGGACTGATCAATCGAAGCTCGATGATCGGCTCCATCTTCCTCGTAAATACTCTTCCAGGGAAGTGTTCGCAGCGATGAAATCGTTGCTGCTGACAGAGGCAGAATCGTCGTCAACATCAAATGCAAGATTGATGTAGGACTGGATGTTGCGGTTATTCTCTGGCGGTGTAACCACAGGCTCATCGCCATCGCTCTCGTATGACAATCCTACTTCTGATCTAGCCCACTTCAGAATACCATTGTCGCCGTTAAGTAGCTTCAGAACCTGGTATATACACCAAGCTGTGTGTAAGATACAGCACAATGGAAACAATAAATAGATATGAACTTAGGCATTGGATGCATCAGAAAAGCAAAATCTTACAGCTGCAATGTGAGGACGGCGTTGAGGTGTTGGTCTGATGCAGAGGGAAGCAGCAAGGGTCATCCTCTCCACTTTGTTGGCATGGTCCTCTGTAGGCAAGTTAGGATCTACAAGTTGTGTGAGCTTTCCTCCTTGTATGATGGAGTTTGCCTATATACAAAAATAACCTTCATTATCTGCTCTTTTACCATGATGCAGCCAAAGGTTTGGGTCCAGAGAAGTAGATTAAGAACATGACACTTACCCACATCACTAGGCTCTCCTGACCTTTCGGACAACCAGTGCAAAGCGGTTTCTTGCCTGAAATGAGTTCAAGAAGGACAACACCAAAAGCATATACATCAATTTTGTCATTCACCTTGCCGTGCATGAAATATTCTGGAGCCAAGTATCTGCAAAAGATATCCATACACTGGTAAGGTAAGGTTGCCACAACCCAACAAGAAAAGGTAAAATAGCAAACAACTGATTAGCTAACAAACCCGAAAGTTCCAGCGACATCGTTGCATGTGATCTGGGATGTTGCATCAGTGTCCCAGAGCGCAAGGCCAAAATCTGATAACTGCATAACAAGACGTTGAAAATTAAAGCTCACTTAATTTGATACAGCACAGAACTGAAGATTTTTTATGTTGTTGAATGGGCAAAGGTTACCTTTGACTCAAAATCCTCTGAGATGAGGATGTTTGATGACTTGACATCCCTGTGGATCACTGGACGATTGTTGCCATTACCATGGAGATAATCTAGTGCATGAGCAACTCCAAGGGCCACATTGAACCTCTTGGTCCATCCGAATAAGTTGTCGCATCCTTTCTCACCTGTGTGACATCAGAATAAGATGGTTTTTTTGAAAAATGGCAATGTTAAAGGGAGAAAAACTAGCAGGTAGTAGAAGTTACAGAACATACCATGCAGTATCTCTTCCAGGCTGCCTCTTTGCAAGTACTCGTACACCAACAGAAGGTCAGTGTCCTTGAAGCAGAAACCGGCAAGCGATATAATGTTCTTGTGGCTGAGGGAGCTGACAATCTCAATCTCTGAGACAAACTCCTTCAGCACTTCATCGGAATACTTCAAGATCTTTACTGCCAACTCCTTGCCATTTTCTAAGCAACCTTTGTAAACGCGGCTAGTGCCACCTTGTCCAACTATACACTCTGGAGAAAACAACCAATTTGGTCACTGAACCTAGCATATCTAAAAATTTTGGCAATAACAGAGAAAAAGTGAAATTCTTACCAGGTGAGAAGTCAGAAGTGATCTTTGCAAGCTCGCTGTAACTGAAGGAAGAATAACCGGAAGGGAATTTTTCTTTGAGTGCAATCAACTCCTCTGGAATTTCTTTATCCAATTCCTCGATCACCACAGAAGACTTTCCTGAATTGCTTCTGGAAGGGACAACCACCCGGTCACGCAAAATACGACTAGCACTGGTGATGCCATCAGGTCTTGTGGTTCTGTACTCTGAACGGACTGGTGAAGCTGACGAATACCTACTAGGCAGCCGCATTGCCCACTGCACCACGGACATCTTCGATCTGTCATGCGAGGCAGGTTTTCTGTCAGGCAGGAACTTCTTCCTAAGGAAGGGCCAGCCAGTTGCCACTTCTGATGATTCACGACGGTGAACCTTCACTGGGACTAATGCCAATGAAACTTCTCTAGTTGGTGCTGGAGAGCCTGGTGGCATGGTGACAGCCCGAAAAATGGACCTGCTATCTTGTTCACACTCATCCCGAAGTTTCTCCCCAATCACAGAAGTCAGGAGCTTCCTGTAGCTCCTCCTTGGTGTCTCGGTCACTGCATTCCATTTTACAGACTTAAGCATGCTGAATTTACAGCCGCCCATACCAAGAAATGAATAAACTGAAAATGAAATTATGTAAGTAGCATACTTGTGCTAGCACTATGGTATGGTTCTTGATGTACTGCATGTTTATGAAAAACAATCTTGCCGTTGTTCACTGCAAGAACCGAGCATCCAGTAGGAACCCTCTTTGCACAGTACTTGGCAACTGAAATGGAGGAGGATCTACTGTTTGGGAGCAAACAATAGTTCCAACATCAGAGAACAAATTATACTTAGGATCAACATAGAGTAAAAGTGTGTCAAATTAATTAAGTACCTAAAAGATAGAGAATTCTTCGCAACACCGAGGATGAGATGCGCAGCGCCATAGGAAGCCGTTTCTTTCACCAGAGTTTTCCGGATAGATGATCCTCCACAGACCTTGAGCTCCAAATTAATCTGACAAATTTAAAGAGGAGAAGCACAATGATGAGAATTCTCCAGCCAACCTCTCAGCTGTTAGCATCGATGACCAATTAAATCCCAAGTTGTCAACTGGCAAGCGAATATTTTTACAAGCAAGGGAACTGAAGAAATTCAATTCCGCTTCATGAATACTGAATGAACAAAACTCTGGCTGTCAAAATTTACGGTCCCAAAAATTCCGCTGTGCTCAAATCCTCAAAAAAGGATGTGAAGAAAAAAAATCGGATCATCCAGTAAAAAAATTTAGGGACAGTGACCCAGAAAAAGGAGAAGAGAAACAGCACAACTGGAGGGAGCAGCAATCAATTATGAGCCAAATTTGGCGCCGTTTGCGAGGAAAAAGTTGAGGGCTTCGCACCGCCACCATTGAATAGGAGGCGAGAAGAAGTAACCGATGCAAACCAAAGCAGAAGAAACGGAGATCACTGACCTGCTTGAGGTTGCAGAAGCCGTCGTACACGGCGAGCACTGACACCAGCGAGTCCGCCGCGTCGCTCCTCTCCTCCAATCCCACCGCTCCTCCTCCTGAAAAGGGAGCCCCAAAAAAATTCCCAAAAGATGAGCAAGCGAGCCACAGAAACGGCAGATTAGAAGCAGCCAGACTCTCACCGGCGGCGGTGGCGACGTGGAGGGCGACGACGCGGTCCCCGGCATTGGCGACCTTGACGAGCGCCCACGTCAGCAGCTCGTGGCTCGCCGCGTCCCTCCTGATCCCCACCACCACCGTCCTCCCCCTCACCGCCCCCACCCCCAACGCCGGCGACGCCACACCATCCAACGACGGGAGGAACCCTCCTCCTCCTCCCCCTCTACCGCCGCCGCGCGCGCCGTCGGGAACAAGCAGCCGCATCCCTCGCAGCCGCACAGAGAGAAACGAGAGAGAGAGAGAGAGAGAGAGAGAGAGAGAAATGGGGGGTTTTGTGTCAGCGATCCGAAGGAGGCTGCGTTTTATGCGGCCGCTTGCTCAAGTCAGCGGCGTCTCCTCCCAGTAATTAATCCTAATCCCGTTTGGTTTAATCACCTGATCCAACCGCCGTTAACAACCATTTCCCCCAACTGCTAGGAATTTTTTTATTTTCTTAAATTTTTTTACTTATTTTCAAAATCTTAAACACTACCTTGTCTAACGGGACAAAATAACGCTGACCTTCATGTGATGATTAAAAGGTTTCGTCTTAAAACTTATTTTTAAGCGAGTATATTTTTAAAATTAAAATTTTAAAAGTTCAAAAGAAAATCAACTGATGTTGCTTTGCTCTGTTGCTACTCCCATGGTTCATCACGGAGAAAAAACTATAGGAAAAAGCTATACCTAAAATAAATTCTTACAAAACTCCTGTGACATGTTGTGATGAGTAAATCTAGATTTTTGTATAACACCTGCCTAATTAAATCAAACCGTAAAAGACTTTGTTAGAAAGAGTTCTGCAATAATTTAAGTACTCGTACCAGTGCTCAAAACTATATGTACAATTTTTTTCTTACAAATCGAGATGCGGAATACCGTGATTAAACACATACTTTTAATAATTTTAATCTAGTTAAAATTAAATGGTTGAAAACTCTATTTCTAGGATGAATTTTTTAAGTAGGTACAGCAGTGCTAATTAATTACGCTGCCACTTGGCTAATTATCTCGTTATTAGAGCAAGTGCTAAGAAAAAACAAAGATGACAAAACAGATAAAAAGAAAAAAGATAAAGAAACTATTTTTCATGTACGAAAGTAACTCTACACATGAACCAAAATAAAAGCAACTAAATAGGTGAATAAAAAAGAAAATTGATTGGATGAGAATTTATTTGACATATAGTTTTTGTATGATATGACAAAGTATAAAAAGTATTCCATAGTATTTAGATTGAGATTACACATATAGAGAAAAAAAGAGAATGAGTATTTCTTGTGTAAGGACAACATCTTCATAGACTTTAAAGAAGGAAAAGAGACGAGTGACATTGATTGGATAAAAATAATAAAACAATTATACTAATATATTAAAGACAACGTATAATATATCTTGTCTTTTAATTAATTAATTAATTAATGATGTACATGATATTAAAGGTAACAATCGTTCTTAGCTCTTAATCCCTCGCTGTCAACACCGAGGTTAATGTGGGGAATTGTGCTTTGCCTGCTTCCGAGGGGTAGGTCACATGGAAAGATGCCTGGATCGGGCACGGTGTTATTGGGATTATCGTCATTAAGAATTAAGATGATTGCGCATTGTTTCACGAGAGATTAAGATGAGCATGTTGATGATGGGGATGCGTTCATCATCCGCGATCCAGCATCATCATCCACGATCCCAGTATTATTTTTCTTTTTCTTTTTTTTTCTAATACTCTACTCGATCAGTCTTCGGTTTCCACGGAAATTTAGGACAGATTTCCGTATATTAAAGAGCTAATGTTTCAGAATGATGTCTATGTTTTTGGCATGGTTAAGTTAATTGTTCTAAGTCATTAATTTGATCGATCAGTAGGTGTGAGCGGGTTAATTCTAAGTCATTAATTTGAGTTGATTCTGGTCAATTCTTTATTTTCTGGAACAGTGTCTATGGACTCGCGAAGTCATGTTTCAGAATGGTTAAGCTATTCTGACTGTGGACCAGACATGGTCATGTTCAGTTGGCTACTTCGATCTCATAGTAGTATTTTTTTCTCCCGCTAATCAAATTTGGTAGCACTAACAATTAGGCTGTGTTATTGGGTGAGAGTTGAGAACCCTCGTCTCGTGACACGAAAAACGAGACGATAAATTTACACATAGTTTAAAATTTTTAAAAGAGGTTAATATGTTTTTTTATAATTTTATTAAAAGATATATTATTTGACAGTTTTAAAAATATGTACGTGAGAAATAAGAGGGAGAAGTTTGAAAAAAAACTCAGCCTAAGTATGAAACAAAATGTAGATAATCTCAAAAGTCAATTAATACATGAGAAGGTTGTACTAAAATTGGAGACAGATTTTTCAGTCAGGGCTAGTAGAAATTAAAGACACAGACCATACGAGACAACCTAGCTATTACTCCAGCCTAATACTCCTACCTGTAGTGTCTTGTCTGTGATGACGTGTATATGTAGGTTCTTGGCATGGCGTACGCAGTTCAAAAAAATCATAATGGCGTTTGATGCGTACAAAAAGAAATTCCAAACTAGTTATAAGGTTTCATGCGTGCAAAGAATTTCCAAATTAATTAAGGTTTCATGCGTACAAAGAATTTCCAAATTAATTAAGGTTTCATGCGTACAAGACGCTGCTGTCTGCTGCCGTGTAATAAGGGGCCATTTCGTACGTCTCTTGGATGGGTTCGTTACCACGTTTATACGTCGCATGCCAAAGTTGGTTGTAAGTGCAAACCATTAAAACACTCCAAAGCTTTGAATTGGAAAAGACCGCCGTCACAATGCGAGTTTTTGGTGTTTGGTACTACAATTTCTTCTTTGACGAATAGTTTTGTGTATTTGTTGTAGGTTTATTTATTTTTTTTGCTTGTCTCTCGTATTTCCAAAGTGTCGGTGAGGGAATAAAGTAGTGTTCTTTTTGGATTATTAGCAGAAGAAATGCTAGTGAATAATTTACTTGATTATGGGACAAATTAAATCTAAGTAATGTCAGTAGAATTTTTTTTTGAAAAACATGTTTTCGGAAGCTTTGAGCAAATAATCTGATGTATAATATGAAAAAAAGAACGTGACCTAAATGTGCAAAAAAATCAGCGAGAAGGATTTTGTAATCCGTTCTTTTCAGTTTATGGGCGTATGAACTGTGCATGCCACGATTCTCAAATTTTGATTTTTTTAAAAAAATAACTTTTTAGAACATCAGTACTCTTTAGATCATTGGTCCTAACTACTTTTAGTTTATAGTATATAATGTATATTTCATTTTTATAAGCAAATGTCCATATATGTCCAATCATTATAATGAACATAGCGTTATCTCATTTTCAAGATAAGTCCAAACGAGTTCTGAACCATTAAGCCATCGCATACTCCTATTTCAGTAAATATTAATAAGACATTGAAACTTATGAGTTGTGACTCAGTCTCTGAAATGTTTCAGTCGTCTTCTTAAAATTCAAATTTATTTGGCGTTGGTTCTATTATTATGTCTCTATGTTTGTGAGAAGAGATTTTTTTTATGGCATGCAGCCAATTCTTAGAAGTATTAGATCATTAATATATGAAAAAATTGCTAAGATCTGATTGTGAAAACAATATCATTAGATTAGTCATTTAAAAAACTTTGTATGGTTATATTTTTTAAAAAGATATTGTAAAGAGATTGTATCGATATTAAAACAACGAGGAGAAAAATGTTAGTAGAAGTATAGGTGCACGTATTGCCAGGGAATAAATCAGATATGTGATGGTGGTGTGTAATTCAAAAAAGAAATGGAAATTGCTCTTGCTTATTTTAGCCGCCGTAACAATAAGTGTGAGATCACTAGCTTCCATTAATCTTAAAGCTCACTGATTTCTCGGTGATTTGTCCATTTACCATTAGCTTTAATCTGGACTTGTGGTAGAGCTGTGCTCATGAGGCAGTCACTGTTCGATCCGACGTGTCACATCATGCTCAGCTACCCCACCGACGTGGCACCTCCCTCCGTGCGGCAACGACAGCATCAGATTATTATCCATCGAGCCCATGAAATCGATTATGAATTGGCCTATCAAGATTTATTTTTCCGTCTCAAACCTAAATGTGTCTCATCCGATACTGTATTTTTATATTTTAGAGAAAAATAGTATTTAACTTGATTTTCATTAGCAGGTTTTTAAAACTACTGAACAGTACATTCTTAAATATAAAAATTACTTTAAAATATCATATATTTATTTATTACATTTATAATAATTAAAAACTAATTTAATTATACAATTAATATTTTTAATTTTACGTACATCCACACAATTTTCATTTTCATTGGTTTCAGCCATCAAGCCGATTATCGATCGTGTAGAAAATGCCAAGTATCATCGTGAGAATGCCACGTGGATTACAATTCCTCCGTCAGATTTGTCCGCCGTTAGATGCCGATCCGATGGATGAAACCACTTCTCCTTTCGTAAAAGAAGAGTGAATGCAGGCTCGCTCCTCCATGGCTCCATTATCGTTTACATATGTTCTTTAGATAAAAGAAATGATTTGTTGTCGTTTACATATGTACCCATGTGTATAGCTGGCCATATGGCCGAGCCGATAGCCCGATCGAAGCCCGATTTTTGCTCGGCCCAAGCACGACCCGGCCCAAAAAATACCGTGCCTGGGTCGGCCCGGGGCATCGTGCCATGTTTGGGTCGAACCCCCAGCCCATCGGGCGGGCACGGCCCGGCACGGTATTTTTCCCGCGGCCCGCGAGCGGCCCGACAACTCAACGGGCGGCGTCGGCCGCCCCGCCCCCATATAAAAAGACAGCCCACGCCCCCCGCCCGTGACCCCTAAACCCTAACCCTAGCCGCCTCCACACACGCCTCTCTCTCGCCACGCATCCAAATCCAGATCTAGACCGATCCATCGCTCGCGCTTGCTCACCGTCGCCGCCCCTCACACCACCACTCGAGGCCACGGAGCCGCCGCCGCGGCACGCCCTCCCCCTTTCCTCTCTCTCTAGTCTCTAGTCTCTCTCTCCCTTTACTTGTTCTTCTCTTCCTTGAGTCTGACGGCTCCGGCCATGTGCTCGCTCGCTCCGTAGCTCGTGGATACAGCTTTCCTCCCCTCTCTCTCCCCTCCTCCTCTCAATCTGTTGATTTGTTCCTCCTCCGTCGCTCTTGATATTGCTCCGTCGTCTCGTGTCGTCGTCTCGTGTCGTCATCTCCGGCTCCGGCTCCGGCCGTTGTGGTTCGTCCTCCCCTACTTAATCTATCTCGTTGATCTGTTCTTCCTCGAGTCCGGCCGTGTGCTCACTCCGACGGTCTTGGATACCGCTACGTCGTCTCGTGTTGTCGTCTCCGACTCGGGGCTCCGGCCGTTCTGGTTCGTCCCCTCCCCCCTACTTGATCTATTTGTTGATCTGTTCTTCCTCTAGTCCGGCCGGGTTCTCACTCGTTCGCTTTGCTCTTGTTTTTTGATGCAGGTCGTTGAGGGACGGAGCTGTTGAGATAGTGATCTTGACGGAGGAGCAGGACCGGACCGGAGAAGAGGTGATGGCGTCTGATCCAAATCAGACTGCCACCAATCACGACCTTGTGATTCAAGGGCTGGCCGAGGAGGACAACGACGATCTGACCGGAGATGCAGACGTGTTGTTCGGTAGCTCTATTGCGCCGATCAATGTTGATGCCGCCGCTCCAGATAATGGGGCTTCCGAGGCGCAACCCCGACGGGGACGCCGGCCATGGAGTCCACTAGCTCTGGAGCGGCGGCGTCGGCCTCCTTGAAGAGGCCAGATCCGGTGTCTGGCAGGATCTGGACAAGATCTTTGAGGAGGTAAACGACAAAAAGGTTCTGGTTAGTGCCAAATGCATTCGGTGCAAAGCTGTTCTTTCTCGCTAAGTCTTCTAGTGGTACTTGGTCATTTACTTAGACATCAAAAGTCTTGCCTAAAAAAATCTACCCATGTTGTTGCTGTTCAATCTAGACTTGCTATGAATCCCGATGGTACCGTTAGGAATTGGGAGTATAGCCCGCTATTGCTCGTTATGAGTTGTGTCGTTTAATTGCTAGACTTGATTTGCCTCTTGGTATTGGTGAGTATGATGCATTTGAGGAGTACATACAGCTTGCTCATAATCCTATCTTTAAGAAAGTATCTAGGCAAACCATAAATAGAGATATGGTTAAGCATTTCAATGAGCGTCGCTCTAAGATTAAGGATTATTTGCAATCTAGTGTCTCTTTTGTTGCTATTACTTCTGATATTTGGTCCGGCAATGCTAAGGAAGATTATCTTGCTGTTGTTGCTCATTATGTTAATGCTAATTGGATGTTAGAAAAGAAGGTTTTAGGATTTAGGCTCATTGATGAGTCTCATTCTGATATTAATATTGCTGAGCGTATTGCTATTGTTTTAGATGATTATGCTTTGAAAGATAAGGTTATCGTTGTTTCACTAGATAATGCCTCTGCTAATACATCTGCCATGACACATCTAACACCTATGTTATCTGGATATCTTGGCCGTGACCCTAATCCTAGTCATTCACTATAGCATCAGAGATGTGCTTGTCATATTATTAACCTAATTGTTAAGTCTGGTTTGAAAAGGCTTAAGCCTTATATTGATGCATTCGAATCTGTTGTTTCATTCTTAAATTCTTCTAATACTCGTATTCTTGAATATAAGAACTTTTGCATTGCTAAGGGGTTAGGCCTCGTAAATTTCAGCTAGACATGGATGTTAGATGGAATTCAACATATCTCATGCTCAAGCATCTCATGTCATATAAGAGTACATTTCATGCTTTTATTGCAATTAAATGGGTCTCATGATAATAGACCTCTCTTGACTGATTCTCACTGGCAAGTTGGTGAACAAGTGCTTGAATTTCTTGAATTGTTGTATGAATCCACCGTTGCTCTTTTGTTTACTATCCAAGTAGTCCTTTAATGTTGCATCATATATATGATATTGCTACGTATTTGCATCGGCATGAACATGATGAGATGTTAAGATCTGTGGTTAGTCCCATGAAACTGAAATTTCTCAAATATTGGCAAAAATTCCTATGTTATATTTTTTTGCCTTTATTTTGTATCCTAGAGCTAAGATGAGAGGATTCCATAACATCCTTCACCGTTATCACTTCCCACTAGCACTGACTACTCTGCCTATTATGTTGAAGTTAAAAATGCTCTTTATTTGCTTTTTTAAAATATGAGCAAAAATTTTCCTCTGTTAGATTGCAAAGGCCACCTCAATCACAAATACATCGGGTAAGAGAAGGCAAGTTTGGGGCAAGATATTTGGTGCGATGGTGTAAGTGGTCCTCCTCCTTCTACTTCTACTACTACTCCGGCTCCTATGTGTGTTGTCTCGAGTTATCCATTTATCTTGATAGTGACACGTCACATGTTATGATGATGATTTCAATATTATTAATTGGTGGCATGAGCACAAACTAACCTATCCAATCCTCTCTATATTAGCCAAGGATATTATGTCTGTTCCTGTCTCTACTATATTTTCAGAGTCCACATTTAGTCTCACAGGCAGAATTCTTGAGGATCAACGAAGGAGCTTGACACCTGAGATGGTTGAGATGCTTACATGCATCAAAGATTGGGAGCTTGCAGATGCTCGGGCTCAACATGCTGTTGAGAACAAAGAGCTCGAGGCTTCTTTTGTAGATTTATATCTTGATGACTCAATCTCCTCGATGTAACACTGTAAGTATCTCATACAAAGTTGAATCATACAAATTTGAAACATTGAATCATTGTTTTTGCATATAGATTGATTCAAACAAAATTGTTTGTAGGGATGGTGGCTCTAGGCTAGCGGTAACTAGCACTAAGTGCTAGGATGGTGCTAGCGCTGCTGCTTTAGTCTTCTTGACTGGAGGGTGGAGTGCTTGCATTGCTTGCTACCTTGCTATATGTGCTGTGCTATGCTATGGTTGTGTGCCTTTTGATATTTGTGTGTTGTGCATATGTGGCTATGACTGTGATTCCTTTGATGTGTTATTGTTGCCTGTGATTCATGTGGTCTCATTGGTCTGTAATATTGAACTATGTTAGAACATGAAGAATTATAAATTGAGAATAGAGCTTGTTGTACTCTTTTTTCCTATCTAGGGTTTTCTCACGAGGTGTGAGTTTTTACCTAGAAAGGTTTTTAATGAGACAGCATCACAATGACACAATGTCATTGTGATTAAAAAGGATCTATTCTCAATATTTATTTTCCATTTACTCTCTCTTATGTAGTTATGTTTGTCTGTGTGATGTATATGTTGTTATCCTTGGCTTTACTATAGCCCTAACTAATTCAGGCTTTACTATAGCACTGACTAATACTGTCATGCCTCATGTATATGTGTACATATGATATGTGGCTTTGGCTCCTGTGATTTTCAAAAATTGTGCTTCGGGCCGCCCGATTGCATTGGTTTTTTCATGCTTTTTCGTGACGGCCCGGCCCGAAATCGGCCTATTGTGCCGTGCCTGGGCCGAAGGTTGAGCACGCAGGCTGGCCCGACATGGTCCGCAATATTTTCGGGCAGTGCCTGACCCGAAGAACTCGTGCCAGGCCATTTTGTGCTTGGTTCCGGGCCGGGCCGGGCGGGCCATATGGCCAGCTATATCCATGTGAGATGTTTGCGAGATCTTAGCAACTTAACCCACGATTTAGATCGGTGTACGGACTAATCACTTGCTTAATTATATGATTATTTGATCAAAGTTAACTAACTAATTTGCATCCAAGAATATTCTGTTACCTCATTTGATTTACATTATCTTCATAATTCAACTACTAACGCAAATATTTCTGGCAGATGGATAATACGTACTACTTTCAGGTTGCGATGAAGAGGTTAACTATTGTCGAAAAAATTAGGCAACTCATTAGGAACTTTATTAAGGTGCTAACCACAAAAGGATTGTATCATGATCTTGTCCTTCAGAATTGTATTTCCTCTGATTAATTAATATATATATATATATATAACACCCACTTGGAGAAACGGTTTTCCATGCGGGCCGAAAGGCATCTTCCGTGCGGAAGGCCCGCCGCATGCGCGAAATGGTCTGGAAAAGATCATTTTCGCGTGCGGGCGGCCCAACCGCACGGGAAGATCGACTATCCCGTGCGGTCGGCTTAAGTTGCCCACACGGGAAGATCGATTATCCCGTGCGGCGTGCGCCCGCACGGGATAATAGAATATTCCGTGCGGGCCGCTTAGCCGACCGTACGGGAAGATGGTCGTGCCCATTATTTTATGTATACGTTCTTTTAGCCCCCTATTGTCCCTCTCAGTAATGTTAAGTGGATCAATATATATATATATTGCGAACGAGAAAAAAAGACATTTAATATTATTTCATCATAAAAGATATGTATATAACACAGATCAATCGATCATGCGTATGTTTATATACATATCAAGCTAGCTATTTTCGTCTCGCAAATTATAACATAAGTATAGCTGTAGCAACAAATAATTTACAAATTTAATGGCGGTGCTCTTTTTCCCACTCCCTAAGTCGTTTGAATTTATCGTCCGTCGCCCGCTCGCTCTCCGGATCGTAGAAATCGCCCAAATGGTTGCGACATCGCGACGAATGAAGCGGCAAAGATCTGCAACCAAGTTAAGCATAGTTCTATCGTCAAACCGGTTTGCTACAACCGGAACTTCCGTGAGCTGTTTAAGAAAAAAATAGTACACATATACATACGATTAGGAAAATTATACAAGATCGATAACATGTAACTTACTTCTTCGAACTTAGTAGTGTATCTCTCTAGACTCTAAGCATCTCACACACGTAGTAGCCGCAAAGGTTAGTGCCTGGTGGTTGCTTATAACACTGTGTTGAATAAAATTTATTATGTGCATGCGTCGTAATTTGAAGTTAAACACGATAAAATGTCGCATATATCGAGCATATAATTACCGGCCAATTTGTCTTCACAAGAAGCTTCCTCTTTTGTGGATCCTTGACCGGTCCATCTTGCCTTACATAATTATGGTGTGCTCTGTAGACAAAATAATTGCATATTTACTGATCAATTGTTTAATTATTCAATAGTAAAAACAGACAAAACTTATTAAATGGTGCATGATAGCACTTACAAATTTAAAATGACGAGGAACTCTTTAAATTTTCCGGCGTAGTGTGCCGGATCAAGAACAACGGTCAAGTGGTCCCGCGGATATACCAGAAATAGTATGTAGTGATCGCTGCGAAAGATCGAAGAGATATGTTAATTGTAGGGGATGAATATTAGTAAAATATCGGTTTTACGGATGAATATTACTTATTGCAACGCATAAGGAACCATTAGGACATCTTTATCTCTGTGCTCGAACATAACACGGCCCAAGTAGAATGCTACCGCGATCATCTTGTCCCTGTGCAATTGTTTGATGATCGTGTCCTTTTGTTTCTTCGTTTTGCCTTTGAACTCAGCGGAGTCCTCACGAATATGTAACTCGTGTTCCGTCCAAGCATATCCTTGTTGGGTTAACGAATGCACTGGATAGTTGGTCTTTTCGCGTCGCGTATTGCATCCTAAGTAATGCAGAGTAATTAATTATTCACAAGTTAGTTTGTAAATCAATTCTTTAATGACATTAAGTTAAGCGGATACTTACGGGCAAAACGTTGCAACGAGATTTATATCCATTTTTCCATCCCGAATAATGCGTGAAGGTCGTTGAAATCGATGACCAAGCATCCTATTTGGGCCACCGGTGAACGCATCATCCGGGACCTTCACGGTAAGCATGTTGAGCCCCAATTTGGATGCCTTTAGGTACCGATCGTGCATTAGCCCGATTTCCGGGCATGTCTTCCATGACGTGCCACGGCAGGAACGGCTTGCCATACTCGTACTTTGTTGGCACTTCGTCTGAAGTCCAATTTTGCAGGTCCTCCGCTATGTTCTTCACTGATTGTTGTGAGTCCGACAACTTGGTCGGTTGATCCTGCGGCTTGTCAGTCGGCCCCCTCCCCCTAAAAGCCAAGAACCCTAAGTCTCTCTTGTCTTTGGCCATTAATTCCTTGTCATAGCTTGATCGAATCATCTTTGGGATAATCTGACGAGAGAGCTTGCTCGGCATTGGAAGGCTTGTTGTTTGTAGAAGGGGCCTTTGGGGTACCGCCAATGCCGACTGCGGTGTCGGAGGAGATTGGTGAATATGTTGTGCAATGACTTCAGGGGCTGACGGCATTGGCGAATCAGGACCTTTATCCTTAGGAGGGGAGCGAGGTGGGGAAGCATGCCGAGGTGGGGAGCGAGGTGGGGAAGCAGGCCGAGGTGGGGAGCGAGGTGGGGAAGAAGGCCCTGGTGGAGAAGGCGGTGCAGGCGCAGCAGCAATCTGAGGAACCGACTGTACTGGGGATGCTGACGATGTACCGACCAGTAAGATATCTCGTCGATGCCATAGAATGAATTGATTCACCGCATCCCCAAGCAATTCTATCCCTTTAGGTGCGGAATGTCTAGCTCTAAGCTTTTATGCTCGCATGTAGCTTGGCCACCGCACCCTTGCATATTCCTTAGGGATTGGAGTGTTGTGAAATTGTCGCCCTAGTGTAGCAAGTCTTGTAGCCACCTCCTTTCTCTTCTCGTCCCTTCCTATCGGCACGAGGAGGCTGTACGGCGTGGGGCCGCATGGTATCCACGGATAGGGTACGGTGTCAACCGACCCGACGCTCTGGGCAAGTGTACTATGGGTTCTTCGGATTCTTGAAAGAAGTTAGGGAAGACTTGGCGATTCTTGCAACAAGAGAGTAGAAATGTTCTTCAACTTGTTTTGCTATCTTTTCTTCAAGTTTATGTTTGTACTGTCCCTTTTCTTGTAACTTGCGCTTCCCAGAAACTCTTCTTTCCAACTTGTCTTTGACGATACACCCCTTACTCGGCGAATGTTCGGGGTTACCCAATGTAGTGGCAACTGATCGTGTTCCCTTTTAGCAACAAATTCCCCAGTCTTCTCCTTTTCGGCTATGTTTTTTAGACTTGTGGTCACACACTCTATATCCGGATCCTCGAAAAGGATCTCTCCTCGTCGGTGACCTATCCCGTCTCGCGTGTCCACACCCGCTTTTTGCTTCTTTCTTTTAGTGCATCCACAAGCGGGGCTTTCCTTGGGCGGCAAACTGTTCTTCGGTTGCTCGCCACTTCTCTACGTGGCCATCGTAGCCGCTAGAGCCCAACCGGTACTTGTTCCTTTTCGCGAGGTCGGACATCTTCTTCCTCCGTGCTAAGGCTTCGGGGCTTGTCATCTTCGCCACGAACCTATCCCATTCGGCGGGCGTAATCCCGCCATAGTCTTCGAATGGGGACTTGTTCTTTTGCACGTAGTTAGTGTTCAAGTCCGATTTCCACCGCCTCCACCTCCCCCCTTTTTAATGCAAACTCTTTTCCCGAGCCTCGAACCGGGCGGATATACAATCCACTTCTATAGCTCGTTCCATATGAAGTTCTTCAAGTTGTCATCCACCTACTCCCGGGAATCTATATTTAAAGGGCCGTGGGTTCGCGCGCACTCGCAAGCGCTCGAACTTTGTCATTGCGACCTTGGGCTCTAATGGCTTCCCATCATGGTTCGAGAGAGGTGATATAATATGTTTCCTTAGGGGTTGGTTCTTACTTCTCTGATCACGTCTTCTTTTTTGACGTCCTCCAGCGCTCGCAGACGTGTCGGTTTCTACCGGAGCGGATGTTGCTGTGTCCGTCTCGACTTCAGAGCCGGGACAACGTACTTGGCGGCCTTTCTTTTGAGCGGCGCCTTGCTTCCATCTGTACGTACAACGTATACCGTTAAACGAGATCCTACGATAGGGATCATAACAATATGGCTAGAGTTACTGCTTGCTCGATAGGGATGTAGTCTAGGTCTTCTTCAACGGTGGTGCTGGTGCTTGCATAACTTCGATGAATGGATCGCTTGGTTCATGCCATGTGCCTTCGCTCGAAGACTTCTCCATTGATTCGACGTTGCGTGCCTCGGAGGGAGCTTCCTCGTTCGACATTTGATCTACGGTTGTTAATAAATACAACTTGTGAAATTTGTGAACACACAACTTGTAATATTATCTAATATTAAGGACATGCATAAGAAATATAGAGACAAACGAATGAAAAAATGTATTTATTTCCTTCTTCTCTTTATTAGAGATGAGAGATGAAAATATATATGTTTGCCTATTTTGTCCGTGAGAAGAGGTGAGATTGGGGGAGGGAAAGAGATGAGAGATGAGAGACCGAGAGGAGGGAGAGGAAAGAGGGAGATTAGAATATACCGAGGAGACGGTGGGTATCTGTGTTTGAAAATTTAAGTTCTAACCTAAAATCTAAAAGTCATCCTAAAACAAACGATCGAACGAACGACCAACAGCAGCGACGAACCAACGAACGACCGACCGACCCAACGAACGGACGCACGCACGGCGTTCGTCCGTTCGCTCGTTTGTTCTGGCCGGTCGTTCGGCATTCGTCGCGTTCGTTCGTCCGTCCGTCCGTTCGTCCACGTCTTCGTCCGTTCGTCCACGAACGAACGAATGGACGATCAGTGCTTCGTTCGCTCGTCCGTGCGTCCGTCCGTTCGTACATCGACTAATTCACATAAAAATTTCACGCGACTATTTCACATGAAAAAATTCATAAAAAATAGCAGTCCATTTTACATTTCCATCAAAAATTGAAATCCTACACATCATTTCACACAAAAAAATTCATCGACAAATCCATCAAAAAATAAAAGTCCATTTTACATTAACTAGAGTTCCATCAAATAAATAAAAGTTCATTTTACGTTATATCAAAAACTCATCAAAAAATTATCTAACATTCATCCAAAATTTATCTAATCCATTCATCACATTACAATCACATCCATAATCCATTCATCCACATCCATATAATCAGCTTAGCATAATCATCTTCTCCTTCTCGCAAGAACATAGCAAACATCCACATTCCGTGGAGTACTAACCGGGGCGGGAGGAGGTCGCACGGGGATGGACAGCGGCGGTCTTGAAGGCGGCGCGACGATGAGCCGTGAAAGGTGAAGATGGCGGCGGTCTCGGTGAAGTTGGCCGTGCGGGCGGGCCGGCGGTGGTGGGCGGTCTTGAGGCCGCGCGTGGCGACGCGCGAGAGAGAGGGTGGTGAAGGGCGAACGACACGGTGAGGTCGGTGAAGGGGCACGGACGGCGGCGCGGCAGTTTTGTTGTCGCCCGACGGAGAGAGAGAGAGAGGATGGGGCGGTGAGGCGAGGTTAGGCTGAGCGCGGCGCGCGGCGGCGCGGCGAGGGTTAGGGATGAGCGGCGGCGCGCCGGATCGCGGCGCAGATGGCGAACAGGCGGGATCCGGCGGCGGCGCTAGATTTTGGCGGCTGATGGCGCGGTGGTTATTTGGACTTTCGCTTGGGGACTTAGAAAAATTTGGGAGCCCGCGCACGAGTATATATAGGTCAACATATTTCCGTGCGGTCGGCTTAAACGACCGCACAGAAAACGGTCTTCTCGTGCGGGTGGTTTAAGAGGACCGCATGGAAAAACGAACTTCCCGTGCGGGCGATATAAGTGGCCCGCATGGAAAAATGATCTTCCGTGCGGGCGCTTTAAGTGGCCCGCACGGGAAGATATTTTCCGTGCGGGCGCTTTAAGCGGCCCGCACGCGATAATCGACCCCCCTCTCTTTTTTATTGCATCAAATTGGATATTAATGAAAAAATTATCAAACTGATTCAAAAAATTACAAAATTTTTCCATACATCAATATATGCTAATTATTGCCTATGGAAAAATTTTTGAAATCAAAAGACAATTTGGCCGTCACTTTCTCTCCAAATCTAAACAATCCTTCTCAACACTTCTAATCTTCTCTCGAGAATCTTCGGTTTTGTGAG
The DNA here is from genome assembly GCA_019925245.2 of Oryza australiensis. Classification (NCBI taxonomy): domain Eukaryota; kingdom Viridiplantae; phylum Streptophyta; class Magnoliopsida; order Poales; family Poaceae; genus Oryza; species Oryza australiensis. The sequence goes on along the minus strand of JAIFGZ020000540.1, from coordinate 3,071,883 downwards.
TGTCGTATGTGATAAAATAGTCGAAACCTTCTAAATTTTTACCACAGCCTCTACGTATAATATCATGACATCCAGACAATTTTCATGATTTTCCGACTTCGTTTGCTATTTATACAATTTTAAAATCATTTGGTCAATAGGTTCCTAATCTTGTTTCATGAAGAAAAATTCAAAATTTATTCTCATTTACAGGATAATGACTTAAGCATGTCTAAACAACATGAATATAATTTTTCTACTAATTTTATTCTATTTTTTAATCACTTGTAGTTCAAATGTGAGACTTGACAAAAAATTCATGAAAATAAAATAAATCAAAGAAATATAGCAAAACCAATCAAAAAATTACCAAATTTTATAATTAGGAGTTAAATGTTGTATTTACATAGTAGAGAAAGTTTGGAGGGTGGAGAAGAAATTTTTTCAAAATTTTGCCGAGCGCGAGAGCCCTTAAGCCGATCGCACGCGATAACGTATCTCATAAAATATTGGAAGCCGATCAATTTTTTACCACAGCCTCTATGTATAATATCATGACATCCAGACAATTTTTATGATTTTCCGACTTCGTTTGCTATTTATACAATTTTAAAAATCATTTGGTCAATAGGTTCCTAATCATGTTTCATAAAGAAAAATTCAAAATTTATTCTCATTTAAACGATAATGACTCAAGCATGTCTAAACAACACGAATATAATTTTTCCACTAATTTTATTCTATTTTTTAATCACTTGTAGTTCAAATGTGAGACTTGGCAAAAAATTCATGAAAATAAAATAAATCAAAGAAATACATAGCAACAGTTGGCATCATCGCATACGGTCCACTTAAAGGCCTGCACGAGAAAATGCATTATCCCGTGCGGGTACTTAAGTGGACTGCATGGGATAATGCGCTATTATCGCGTGCGGTTTGTTAAGTGGGCCGCACGGGATAATCGCATTACCCCGTGCGGTCCTCTTAAGTGATCGCATGGGATAATATCCCGTGCGGTCTCTTAAGTGGACCGCACGGATAATGCGATTATCCCGTGTGGGCAAATAGCCGCCCCGGACCGGTTTTCCAGCGCTACCTCTTATGGCCCGCCCGGAACCTATTTGGGGCCTCGTCCAGAAAAATCGTTTCTCCAGTAGTGACCCTTTCCAAAAAAATCCTAACCACAAAATTAAAGACATCATTAGTCGAGTGATTAGTTGCAGAATTAATCAAAATCGGAAACTTTTACTTAGTTTATGGGCGTTTTGGAGTAGTTTCTATGTAGCATCACAAATTTAATCAACTGCTTTAAATTAAATCGGATTTCTTCAGCCATATGGTCATATACAAGTCGTATCCTTAATTATTGTCTTAATTGATCTGATTAAATAAGTCATACTATAGCATTATAAATTGTCTCCGCTCTCCATTTGCCACATCAATGATCAATTGAAACTCATCGCTAGGTTCGAAATTAAAAGTTTCATTTAAAATAAAAGGTGCAATACCACCTCCATCGGATCGTCTGTTCATGAAGGTGGGGGCAGTAGGACTATTGAAACGATCGTGATGGAGGTGTTTGGACGGTTTGGCATGCGTTTTAGTAATAGAATTGAGTTTTAGTGTTAGTTTTAATGTCTTTTTTCGATTCTACATCTTTTGTTTGAAACTGTAATAATGAACAACCATATACATCAATCGATGCAGTAGCTGTGATATTAATATATTCTTTTTAAAAAAAAATCATTATATTGAATTAAATTAAATTATGCATATATTACATATAAACACACCTAGCTAGGTGCTACGCACTAGTGGAGAATCGATTTTGCGTGCGGACCAAAAGACATCTTCCCGTGCGGAAGGCCTGCACACACGCACGAGATGGTCTCGTGAAAATCAAAATTTTGCGTGCGGGCGGCCTAACCGCATGGAAAAATCTATTATCCCGTACGGACAACTTAAGAGGCCCGCACGGAAAGATCTATTATCCCGTGCGGGCCACTTAGGCCGTTCGCACGGGTATAGATTATCCCGTGCGAATGAATTAAGTGGCTCGCATGGGAAGATACATCCGTTCTATATTACGTATTGAATTATTGAATTATATAATTAAATCGATAACTAATTTCACATCACAAATGACACAAAAATAATTTCACATTATCACAATTTTACCACATTTTCACATGTATAATTTTACAACAAATTTTACGGTGCATGGATGCGACAGCGGCGGCGGTGGTAGAGGTGGCGGTCGATGTTGCCGGCGATGGTGCGTAGTCGAGGAGGCGGTCGCGGTGGACGAGGCGGCCGCGGGCGGAGGAGGCGGCGGTGGAGGCCAGCGGTGGAGGAGGCGGCCGCAGTGGACGAGGCGGCCGCGGTCGGAGGAGGCGGCGGTGGAGGCCGACGATGGAGGCTGGCGGTGGACGAGGCGGCCGCGGTCGGTGGAGGCGGCGATGAGGAGGCGGCCATGGTCAGTGGAGGAGGCGGCCGCGGTCGGTGGAGGCAGCGGAGGAGGAGGCGGCGACGGTGAGCGGCGGGTCGATGAGGAAGCCGCGACGCTAGAAAATTTCGTCGGGAGTTAGAAAATTTTGAAGCCCACGTGCACCTATATAGATGGTGGTGATCATCACGTGCGGGCGGCTTAAGTGCCCGCACGAAAAGATTATTATTTCGTGCGGACGGCTTAAGCGGCCCGCACGGAAAAGCTATCTTTCCGTGCGGGTTCTTAAGCCGTCCGCATGCGATAATCTATAAACTTTAGAGATAAACTACAAAAATTATAATAATATCTAAATTTGTTCGAAAATTCTATAAATCGACATGACAACTTAATTTTGTTCCATAACACTGTCATAAAAAACAATCGCTTTGATCAAGTGAGACTATATGTTGTTCATAAATGGCTACACCTTTGTTATAGTTTATGAACTCTAAGTTTCAAGTTTTTTATCTTATAAGAAGCTATGAACTTATAGATTACTTAAATTTGTATATAACCTTAACATTAACTCATTAGCACAACATATGAAGTTATATTGCCACTTGTGTTGTGGAAAAATATTTTTTTCTATTTTTAAGTAATAACCCTTTTTGGAAAAATTCGACATTTTCTTTTTATTTTTTTAATATTTTTCTTGACTTAGGAGTACGGGAGGTACCACGAAAATTTGAGCCTAAACAAGCGAAAGACGTGGCTGTGGAAAATTCGAAGACGCGCTCGAATAGATAAAAAGCTTCCGGCTCAAAAGGCGATCTTTTGAGCCGTTTTGGGAAAATAAAATTGTCGAACGCGGCAAAACGATGGATAAACGCATCCAAAAAAATTTTCTGATCGATTTTCATATATGTAACGTCTCGATCGGTGTCCATATGCGAAAGTTATGGTCGTTTTAAAAACCGACTCCGAGTTAGAGAACAAAACTGAAACAATGTACATAAAAACTTGTTACACGCGCACAAATTGCATTATATGTGCAGTGAGAGTCACTCTGTTATAGTTTCATCTAAAGAAACTCTAAGTTTCAAGTTTATATATGTTATAAGAAGCTATAAACTTTTATGCATCTCAAACTTGTACATAACCTTAACATTAACTTATTATCACAACATATGAAGTTATATTGCCATTTGTGTTATGAAAAAAAAATTCTATTTGATTCTATCCCATATCCAAGAATTAGATGGAGAATTTAATAGGTTTTTAGATAATTAAAACCTTATATCTCTAAATTGGTTTACAAAAATACATGTGCATCATCCTGTGCAACCCACTTAAACGACCGCACGAGAAAATGAATTATCCCATGCGGTCGCTTAAGTGGGCCGCACGGGATAATGCATCTTTGGTTTTTCCAGGTGCGGTCACTTATGGCTCGTCCGAAACCTATCGGATGCCTCATCTAGAAAAATCGTTTCTCCAGTAGTGATGATTAATTACCTTAACATACTCTTTTCACATGTGTTTTCCGGTGCATAACTCTAGTTATTTATTTTTATCAGTTATATAAAAGAATATACATGAACTGGTGGCAAATCAAGTCAATTGTGCCTACATTTATCTGCAGTTAATTAAGGTTTAAAATTATTGGAGTATAAGTTTTTTTACTTAAAAGGAGTATAAGTTAATTGTACACCTTCTCTCGTTAGTTTAAGTTTTTTTGTTGAATTATGATAGGTGCATACAAGCGAGAGATCTTGAGTATACGAATCCTGAGTAGCACGCATTTAAGGATACATTTGGAATACAAGATTTTAAAAACACAGAAATATTAAAATTACAGAAATATAATGGCATGCTCTTTAGAATCCTATAGCATTCCAAAACACGGAAATACTAGAGTTTTATTTCTTTGGATGATCCATAAAAAATAAATATAGGAATTTTAAAGGAACTTGCTTTTAGTGGAGAGAAAGGGAGAGATAGTGTATTGGAATTCTTAAAGGGAAAAAACAATAAAAATATGAGGTTTGGGTTTATGTTGATTTCCATAGGAATGCTGGCATCTTATCTCTGTTTCGAAGGGCATCGTATGAACTTTACCAAGTATTTCAATCCTCCATGTGTAGTTTTCAAAAAAAAATCCTTCAAGTATAAATTCTATAAATTTCTTTCAAATCCAAAAGAGTCCAAAATAAGAAGAATTGTTGCACGCTTCTATTCTGCGTTTAAGGCCCGAGAAAAGTATCCACGTATCCACGTAAGGGGAGTGTTTGGAGTAAATTGTTCGGTTGGGTCGTTAGCCCTACATACATTCTATAACGAAAGAAGAATGGCATGTATTGGGTAAGAATGAATGCATGTCGGTGAGAATGAACTCTTGTAGGTTGGTATTGCATGCACACATGACAAACATGCATGTACAGGACCTCCATAAGCCAAAAGGAGTCCTTTTGTACTCTCCCTTTTCCTCGTCACATTGATTGCTCCATTTCAGATTGCACCACCACTTAATTCCATTCCGTTATACCTACTTTACCTATGCGTGCGTGCATGGTCATCTCGTGGTCCATTACAACTCAACTTGCATATATAGGTGTAGTACACTTCTAGTGCTATACTTCTAGTGGCCCTGATTTCGTTTCAAAATATAAATTTTTTAATATGACATATCATATAATATAAATCGATTCGTAATTGTTGTGTCATATTTGATTAAAATTTATTATATTTTAAGATGAAGGAATAGAATGTGTTGTGTCATATTTCATTAAAATTTATTATATTTTAAGATGAAGGGAGTATTTTATGGAGAGTTGAAAGACAATGAAGGAAGATAAAATATGAGTCCTACCTTGATAGATCCTGTGATATCTAAAGGGGTTTCTTTATAAAGTGGAATTGCAGCTGGGAATGATTTGTTTGCGACCAAATTGATGGCTCTCCTTTGAACTCGAGAGAAGAAGAATCAAAAGGATGAGTGGCATGTGACCATCATTCCAATCGTAAGCCAGGAATGTTCTTTCCTAAAAGCTAAAGTTAACCGTACATGCTATAATCTAGTTATATATTCACCGAGTAGGTAATTAAGCATCATTCCTTGCTCACGGTATTTTCTCTATTCCAAAATATTAGACATAAACACATTTTTTCATGTATTATAATATAAAACATGAATGCATACATTAACTAGCCAATCTTTCTTATATAAATTTGCTTTGCTTTAAATCCTCAACCATGAAAACCCCCAATCACATTACTTGCATGCATCGAGATGATCCAACCAAAAAATTAAATGATTAAATTCTTTTTTAATCTTTGTGTTAGTGGTGGTTATGTTATATTTTGGGATAAAGGAAATATATATTTAGGGTTACTTTGGAAAAAAAGAAAATTGAAGGATACATAGAGGATTTGAATTCTTAAGACAAAACGTACTCCAATATAGTCATTTGAGATGATCCAACCAAGAAATTAAATGATTAAATTCTTTTTTAATCTTTGTGTTAGTGGTGGTTATGTCTTATATTTTGGGATAAAGGAAGTATATATTTAGGGTTACTTTGGGAAAAAAAGAAAATTGAAGGATACATAGAGGATTTGAATTCTTAAGACAAAACGTACTCCAATATAGTCATTTGAGACAAAGGATAGATGTCTCAAAAATTTCTTTGAAAAGCCTATAGAATTAAACATTTAACTGGGATTTTGAAGAAAAACAGACGTGAATCTGTGCCTCACGATTTTATCTTTTTGCAGGTATAATTTTTTTTTGTTTTTTTCTTGTGTATCATTCATACATTTATAATTTCCGTAGAATTTAGAGAACGTACGAATTATTTTAACCTTGTTGTTTTTTTCTGTTGTTTTAAAATTATGTTTTAAGATAGTCCTCCTGCGATAGATAGGTTGTTTATGATCTAGCCGTCTATATATATATTAGTACATGTACAAGTATCTTGCCTTTCTACTGTGCCCACAGCACGTAATCTTGCTTGCTGGGGAATCTAGAAGGCTGCAAGAAGTGGCGCGGTATTGAAGGCTAGCTGCGATTAGCGGTTGAAAAAAAAATGAAAACCGTTTGGGCGATTGATTTTTCAGTTGGAGACGGGCCGTTTATTTGGCGTGAGATCCGAGGCCACGCAGAAAAAAACGTCACTGAGTCACTGCTATCTTTATTTTAAAATGTCGTTATTTTTTAACATTTTAAAATATTATTATTATTTCATCTATCATTTTCTCTCAATCAATCATAATTATTTTCTATTTAATTTTTTCACATATTTTATCTTCTCAAATGATCATAATTTTTTTCTAATAATTTTAACCTATTTTTTTAGTATCGTGTCTATTTTAAAAATATTAATATTTTAAAACGAAGAAATACTACTCCCAACTATCGTCCTATGCGTAGGGCCCGGAAGTCGGAGCGTGTGTCTCCTCCAATATCTTCCGTATGGCCGTCGTTACACGTCGCCGTCTATCGCTTTCACGACTGGCGCCGACGACACAGGAGCGCGCGCGAAGAAGACACGACGACACGGGCTGGCTCGCTGGATCGCGCGCGCGCGCGTCGCGGATACATTTGATGTTGGCTGATCCGCGCGCGCGCGCGTCGCGTGCATATATATGCATGTACTATGTATCTGTGAGGGGTGGGGCGGCGGTGGTGGAAAGAATCTGTCGCGTTTTCCGGCCGCCCGCGCGACGCGAACCCTCTCCTCCCGGCAAACGCACCGCGTGTGCCATGTGCCCATGTGCCCCGCGGCTGCTGGTGTTTTCGCCGGGGCGCAGCGGTTGATTTTGCTGAGGAGTGCGTGTGCTGCTGCATTGGCTGCTACTGCGCTGCGCACTGTTACAAGTGCAGAGAGCCAGAGAGAACCAGAGCGGCTCCAAGGCCAATTCCTTTCTCACAATGGGTCACGTCTCACATGGGCTGATGGATGTGGCGCCCGCATCGATCCGTCTCACTGACTCTGTAGGCCACCAACTGTATACGGTACATCGGTATATGCAGCACGCGCCGACCGCGTGTATTGCTCGCGTAGGTCGCAGCCCTTGTCGCCGGCTGTACTGCACTGCACGGTTGTACTTACCTACCTACCTACCTAACCCCCGGCTACCCCTGCACGAGGCCACCTAGCTTAATTACCTCCCTAAGCGCATGAGCATTGGAGATCCAGTGGTCTATTGATCTCAACGTGGCATATAAGATAAAATATCGCACAAAAACTACACTATCTACACTGGAGACCACTCTTAAATATATTTTGTGTTTCAATCTCTAATTATTTATATGTTAGCTCTAGCGACATTTCTTATCATCAAATCAACAAATGAACTAGAACTTTTATATTTTAAACCATATAACAAAAAATAAGTACATATGTATCCTTGTCCTCCACACAAATCCACCTTCAGCCTCTCCCCCCCTCTACTATAAAAACATTTTTTTCATACGGTCAAAATCTATTTTTTCATGTAGTTGGGCCGCCCGTTAGCCCAAAAAGATCTATAAAAATAACGATTTTTTCATATGAAAATTCTATTTTTACATGTCATCCGCATGCAAAAAATAAAAATCTGAAAAAATAAAAAATTGAAACCCTAGCTCCCGATGGCGGCGGTGGCGTGGATCCGACCATCATGGGGTCGACGGCGGTGGATCCGGCCGCCTCCTCGTTATCGGCGGTGGCGCCCGGGCGGGACGGGATGGAGCTGCTCGCGCCCGCCTGCCGTCATCATCAGCTGACAGCTAGCGCGTCGGGGACAGGGATGGAGCCTCTCCCGACCGCCTCCTCGTCGGTGATGGCGGCGATGACGACGCCCGAGGTCACCTCATGCCAAATTCGCACTGAATTTCCGAAGTGAATGTGTATTAAAATACCCTGTTCAGACCAGCGGGGATAAACAAACGACAAATTGTATATACGGATCTATGTCTTAAAACATTTAAAAGTCTTACATATGCGGCGGAAAGGTAAAATAAACTTAAGAACTAGGCTTCGACTCTTGCGGGCGGCGACTCCACTCCTCGCAACCCTTGACGGCGGAACGAGCCTACTCGGCGCAGAAACCCAACGACGCCTTCGTCCTCTAGCTCGAGATGGGGAAAAGGAAGCAAGACGAGTACAACCACCATACTCGGCAAGTCATACCGAAAGAAGGTATGAATGCGGGGTTAAATTCCAAGGATAGGCTAGGGTTAACTTTTGCATAAAAGGACATTTCACGAAATTAAGTTGAAAGCAAAAAAGTAGTAATTAAAAGTAATTAAACAATATTTTAACACTCGCTCAACGCTACACCACGTTGAGACAGCCCAAACCATCCAACTATTCTATCTCAATTTCACGAATCAAGTTATTATTTTGGTGAGACTAATCACGATGAATCTGGATGATCGCCCATAAGCTGCGGGCACGGCTATTCGAATAGTTTTCATTCGCGCGAGGTGTACGTCCGTACCCACAAAACACAGCCCCACAACACGTGCTCGTGCATCGACATGCCACCATGGCATATTGAAAAGGGTCAGTGAGGGACCATTCGCATAACCCTCCCCGACCAAGCGACACCACACCTCGGGTTTCGCCTCTACCCGAAATCCAGGGTAGGCGGCTCCTGCCTAGGTGAATCCGGCACCGCATAGACCTTTCCCGGTCCATCCGCACTCCATCATGCTCACCCTCACCTGGATGCGTCGACCGGAAAAGCTACACTACAAGCCCACTTGCCCATGCGGCTTGTGGTACGCACTAATAATACTTCCGGGGTTTCCGCGAACCGGTCCTTAAGCGCCATGGGTGCGACTTGCAAAACCGGGCACCCACAACCCACCATAATAGTCAAGTTTTAATTTATCGATTAACGGTACCAACGGTACATCCGTGAGACCGACATTTTATGTGAAATAATTCTAGTAAATTAATTTTCCCTTTTATGATCTAGTTGTACTAAGCATAATAAGCATGTCCTAGCCACGATTCTAGTCAAATTGATTCCCATGTGGTCAAATACACGGGGTAAACAACCTAGGCTTAATACTATAGGTCCCATCCCGATTGCATTATAAAATAATGTTATGCAATAGATAAAACAATAGGAATTTGTAAAATAGGTACAATATGTTCAAAGAAAAATGACTTGCCTTGATCTTGATCCAACGGAACCTCGCGACAACCTCAAAGTAAACCGGAGCGTCCTAAGAACCGAATCTACCGACAAACAAAGCACGGCAAAGACATGCTATTAGACAACTAAAACAGACAATTAAACCATTTTTAATATATTTTTGAAATTTTTACGAATCCGCTGTAACTTGAACGGACTCAAACGGAGTTCGGATGAATTTTCGTGAATTTTACAAGTTTCACCTTTTTTACTAGATCGAAAAAGAAAAACGATTTATGACGCAAGTGTCTTAGGGCTGACATCACCGCGGGACCCACTGAACAGTGATGCAAGAGAGAGAAAATTCACTGGTGCACGGTGGACCGAGTCCACCGGCTTGGGAATGGGCACGCCACGTGGCGACACCGAATTGGCCGCTTGGTTCGGCCACACGGAGGCGCATGGTTCGGCACGGCTTGGCCGACCGACGAGCGCAGCGGCGGCCTCGTCGCGTGGCAGCACCGCGAGGCGGCGGTGCCGGCGGCCGTGGCGCGGCGGGCGACGCTAGGCGGCGACGTAGCGGCCGGCGGCGCGCGGCGACGCCACACGCGCGAGGCGGCGGCACGGCGGAGCCGGCTCGGCAAGGGGAAAAAGAGAGAGATGGCGCTTCTCACCGTCGGCCGGAGGTGGAGAAGAAGACGGCAACGACGCGAATCGGCGACCAACTTTTGGGAAAAACGACGGGGACGTGTTCCCGAGAATTGCAAAGATGGAGGTGGTGGTGGTTTGGCGAGATGAGCGACAGCTTTAGCGGGAACGGACGGAAACAGTGAGCTCGGCGGAAAAGGACGGCGCATGGTGCGGGAGCACGGGAGTGAGCGAACGCGAGCGAGTGTGAGTGTGGGATGTGTTCCGGGGTGCGAGGAAACTTATAGGCCGACAAGGGAGCTCGGGCATGGCGGGAGAAGCGGAAACGGACGGAAACCGTCGAGGCGTGGCATTAATGGCGCTGCGAATGATGGAGTTTAACTCGGCCGTTCCGACACACATGATGAGCGAAGGAATGAGGAAAGTGGGGGAAACGGCGGAGTAAAATCGGGAACACATGATGACGCGGTTAAATGTGGGAGAACATGGCCGGAAGAGCGGCGGCTTGCACGGCATGCGCGGGCTACACGGGTGGCTAGAGCTTGGGGATGACAAGCGGCCCGCTTGTCATCACCCCACCGAAGGGAGGACGAGCAGACTTGGCGCGCGTGGGAGGAACATTGGGCCGGCCCAAAAGGGAAAAGGAAGGAGAGAGAAGAAAGAAGGGGTGGTGGGTCTGCTGGTCGACGGGCAGGCCGGTTGGGCCACGGGAAGGAGGGGAAAAACTTGGGCCACTGGAAGGAAGGGGAAAAAGAGAGAGAAGTGGCTGAGGCCCACGGAGGGGGAAAAAGAAAAAAAAGGAAAAGGAAAAAGAAAAATAAAAGCCCTTTTCCTTAAGGAAATTAATTCAGTTAGTCTAATTTAATTTTTAAAATTGCTTCGATGCTCGAAAATTTCGATAAAAATCATGTTAGCGTATTTTGACACGGTGAATTTAAGAAAAAATCCACCAAGCCATTTCCAATTATTACATGGATTTTTAATTTAGGATTTTGATTTTCTTTAGTTTTCGGGCAATTTCTTCTTTACGATTTTTCACCTGTTTTTTAATCTAGGAGGAAAAGTGGAGCGTGACAGTCACCGCGCTAGCTGTTGCCCACTCTCGCTCGAAGGAGAGGAAGAGAGAGATAAGAGGAGTTGAAAATAATATGAGGAGAGGAGGTGAGGGAGAGAGGAAGAGTAGATAAGGATGACTTGAAAAAAAATTAAAATGCTAAGTGTGGGGGTTATCACCCTGGGTAGCCCACGGAGCTGAGTTAAGAGCAGCCGAAGTCGGACTGGTAGTCCTCGGGACGAGATCAAATGCCCGATCTCTTCCTGGGTTGGGAGCCCCGACCCCCGACTGTCCCGACTCAGTGTCCTACCCTGACTACGGCTCATCAGCCAGACCTCCGATCTCCTCGGGTTAGGAGGCTTGCATCGTAAGGATCACGAAAAAGATAAGGATGGGACAACCCAACAGAAGAAGACGTCACCCGACAAGACTGCGCAGAAGGTACCTGCGAAGGGCGGATCCCAAGGTAAGGTGGAGTGCAAGATACCCACGGAGCGCAGGACCTAGGGGGATCTCTATGTATTTTTCAGATGTTATTTGTACTTTCTTTTTAGTTTTTAGTCCTAGCTTTCTTGGCCCTCAAGTCCGCTTGTAACTGCCCTCGTTGATCTATAAAAGGGTGGGCAGAACCACGGGGAGGGGGACCGATTCTTGGGGAGCCAGGTATAATCTCTAAAACCCCAATAACTCTTATCCATTGTAGTCTATTTCATATACCACCCGAACAAAGAACACATGACGTAGGCTTATTATCCTCCGGGAGGGCCGAACCTGTCTAAAATCTCTCTGGCTCATTTTCTTTCTTGAGTTGACTATCGCGCCCTTTCAATAGACATTCCCGACCACTCTTTCACCTCTTTGGGTATCCCCCTCGGAGGACTGCCGACCCACACATCGACAATTGGCGCGTCAGGTAGGGGGACGTCTTGGTCGATCTGAGTGGTGCGATGGCAGTTTCGTTTCTCACCGACTTCGTGGCAGGAAGGAGATGCCAAACTCATGGAATGGGGAACGCTTGTGCTGATTCAACTCTTCTGCAGATAAGTATTATAAACTCAACTCTTTCTTTAAGGCATTCACATTTTGTAGGGTCACGCCTTCAGTTGTTGCTCGTTCTCCATTTCATCTTCCTCCTGAACCCTTGGGTAGCCCACGCACTCTCAATAACTTCTTTGCTATGCTTATGGTCTGCCTGAGGTACACGTTCCCGACCGGCTATGGTCGGGGTTCCCCGGAAGGAAGTCTATTGAGTATGCTCCAGCTACTCGGTGGCTCGGCAACATCCCCGAGGACTCATGCACAGTCTATCCACCTAAACGCGATAGATCCTCCCCGACGCTTTTCGATGTAAGGGCTCGCTCCTGCCAAGGCAGCCTAGGGCCAAGACTGTTCGTGGATTAGTGTGATACGTGCATAAGAGCTTGGGGGGCTCCGTCGTCTACCTCTTAATCTCTCTATTAGCCTATTCACTGCGTAAACGACTAAGTTTTTCGAGCTTGACTTGGGAATCCCTTGGGCCCGATCTGTTGAGGCCCCAACCTGTTCGGATGCGATGGTCAAACATGCAGCGAATAGAAGTTAAAATTAAAAGCTTTCTTCACAAAGCTAAAATTTGATTTCCTTACATGAGCCGAAGTTAAAAAGCTTTTTCATAACAAATGTTTAAAGTTAGAACTTCGCGATTCGTGGAACGAGACTAACTCTTCTTGTCTACTTTATCCTAGGTACCTGGCTACTTAATCAAAAGTGCATCTTAGGTATAATTTTTTCGGTTGTCGGCTCAATATCGGCGTAGATGCTCGGACGTCGGCCTTGGCCAATCGGCCACCATCGACTACCGCCTCAATCTTGGCGCGAGGATACAACTTGTGCACTATGCCGAGGACGTGCGTAATCGCCGACTTTGTTGCTAGCCGAATGAAGTCTCGGAGACGCTTCGGTCCTTCGAGAAGCCGCTCCATGAAGGTGTCCTCAGACTCGTCAGCAGGCACCACCTCGGTGTCGGCCTCGACAAGGAGAGCCTGGGACGCCTCCCGGTACTTTTCCCACCGAGCGTTGGCTACCTCGGAGCGTGCCTTGAGGTCGTGAATTTGCCTTCAAATCCTCGACAAGCGGCCTGAACGGGAGAAAGTCGGTCAACGCCAGTGAGGATGGAGAATCAAAGAGTATAAGAGATTGGTTGGTACCGACACTTACTCTTGGCATCCTCCTTTGCCCTCTTCATCGTCGATTTCAGCGCAGCCTCGACCTTGGCCTTGGCTACAGCTTTAGCGACTAGCTTCTCCTCAGCCTCGACTTTTGCCGCCTCGGACGCCGCCAACCTAGGCCTGACCTCTTTGAGTGCAACATCCGAGATCCAAAGAAGTTTCTCCGCGCCCTCCCGCTGCGCCATCGCCTTGTTGGCCCGCAACTCGGCGTCCCTAGCGGCCACCTCAAATCTCTTGGCTCCTGCGCAACACAAAGGGGTTATTCGGCGAGCTTGGCAGAATCCCCGGAAGGGGGTCGAAAGACCTACGCTTGGAAGCCGCGTCCAGCTTCGTCTCCAGGTCTTGGATTTTGGCTTTGATGACGGCGACGGGCGAATGACCTCCTGTGGATTCAAGAACGAATATAAAAAAAGGGAGATGGTGGTCGCGCAAGCAATAAAGCAAAGATTTGGATAAGGAACTTGGGGACCTACTAGGAAATGGTCAGACAGGTGGCGAAGAGTTTGAACGAACTCTTTTGCCCTTTCTGCCCCACTGCCGAGGACTAGTGTTAGAGCCAAGGAAGCTTTCGTTGTTGTTTTCCTTTTTCTTTTGAGGAAGCTTCCGTTGTTGTTTTCCGTTTTCTTCTGAGGAAGATCTAAATTTTTTTAGAGGAAGATTGATCAAAATTATTATTGTTACACCGAATTGAAGGTTGATAACAACTGGATATATGATATTCCCATGCACCGTCACACGAGCAATTATATAGCAATCACATAATCAAATAATCAGCGCAGATATATCTAAACAATTCATGTACAGAGTCAGATGGCGCATACATGCATAAGGGTGTACTACCTCCTGTCACCTTTGTGAAGTTTCAGACAAAAGATTTGGCTTTTTTTTTTGAAATTGGTTGTCTGAAACGTCATACAAATATGTCCCGAGGGGAGTATAAATTACATGTACACAGATACACAATTGATTGAGCCTAGCTAGCTGACAAGCTTAATTTATGAGTTGTATAAGCTATTTTTTATTATTGATTTGAATGACTACTCTAATTAATTAGTTAATTTTCAACCCCATGTTCATTATGCATCTACTTTCAAAATTGAATTCTCCCAGCTAGCCTGCAGGTTGCATTCTCAAAATAATGAGCTAATGCAACATTTTAATTCGAAATTATATATAGCCGGCCTGCTGCGTGCTGCCTGCATATACCATATGCAGGTATTATTTTGTCCAATTATATGTGTTGACTACTACTCCAGCTATTACTAATTTCTTGAAATTAAGTTGGTTGGAGTTGGTGTACTCGTACTAGTGCACGTGTGTGTGCAATTGCGACGAGGCTTCGATCTGATCCCTTTTCTTCATCTGTGCTAGGAGACAGCGAACAACCGATCACCTGAACTGTGAGTTTCATGTAGTATCATTTTTTAGGGGGATCAGTACTACTATATTATCGATATCATCATATCCATGCATGATACATCCACTAACTTAAGTAACTAATCAATCAACTGTCTATAATTTTATTACTAATATAATCATCCATCCACCTATATATTCTGCAAATTAAACTAACTAATAGTACACATGCACCAGCACTGGATGGCGTTTTGATTTTCCCAAGCTAGCTAGGCTGGAATTGGATCGAGTAGGATTTGGACAGCAACTAAATAAATTAAATCAAGGGAGGCAGCAGATCGTAGAAGCGAAATATTGAAATCTATATTATATATATACACAGTTGGATTTGTCATTATTCTGGTTGAACGTGTCCCGACTCCCGATCGATCTCCACCGACCGAGGTACGTACTCGGTCGGTCGCTGTGCCTCGCTGGCTTGCTGCTGCCTGCAGTGCTGCGTGCTACTGCAAGTGGGTCCCAGCCAGTTCGCATGTGACCGCTGGTTGAGAGACACAATTTCTTTTTCTTTTGTTTTGTTTTTTCATGGTTATATATATATATATATATATATATATATGTTCGTGTGTTGGACGTCATTTTTATTCAAGCCATTTTTTTCAGCATGAGGGTGCGGATTAATTTTATAAACACTTAAATGATTTTTTATAAAATAGTCGGCGGACGAAAATTTTGAGTCTTTATAGATAGTTATATATATAGTGGCGGCCTAGGATCCAACGACCCTAGGCCATTGCCCGCTCGACTAGCGTTGCCGCCGACTTGCTATTGCTGCCGACTTCTGCTGGCGACCTCTCGCTGCTACCACGCACGAAGCTACGGATGTTGTTACGGCTACGCTCATATTTGTATGTGAACCGCTCGAGCTCGCACGTGGGGGCATGGTCTCCCTTAGTGCCCGATCCAAACAGCAAGAGCCACCGTTGACGTCGCGTGATTGTGTTCGAGCGCCGCCGTGTAGCTTGCTCTTGTCGACGACTCAATCGAGGCGGATGACACCGATTGGTGATCATTGTCCGATTGATTCGGTGAAACAAGATGCTCTTCCAACGAGCACTTGTGGATTCGTACAAGCTACTAAAAATTCCGGATCCGTGTATATACACACATTATTCTATATGTATAACTATCTATAAAGTAAGCAATGTTTCTATCCAAAATTTTGTTTTGCTTGGCTATTTTGCGAAAACCCCTTGAGTGTTTATAAAATTAACCCGAGCTTCCCGGCTATTTTGCGAAAACCCCTTGAGTGTTTATAAGATTAACCCACAGTCCACTGGCTATTTTGTAGAAAACCCTTGAGTGTTTATAAAAGCGTCGTGCTTGCGTCCCTCCTCCGGTCCCCATTCACGCCGTGCCCCAACTTCATCCGTTACAACATACGAGCATAAGTGCTAGTCTATAATAACTATCTATAAAGTCAATAGTGTTTTTACCCAAAATTTGGTTTTGCCTCACTATTTTGCGTAAAACATCTCGAGTGTTTATAAAATTAACTGCAGTTTACCTAACTATTTTGTAGGAAACCCCTTGAGTATTTATAAAATTAACCCATAGCCCACTTTGACTATTTAGGAGAAAACCTCTTGAGTGTTTATAAAATTAACTCGTAGTTCATCCGACTTTTTTTCAAAAAACCATATGAGTATTTATAAAAGCGTCGCGCCTAAGAAAAGAAAAATAAAATAAGCTAACACGTTTTTCTCTGTGACCAACGTAACATGAGTAAAGACAATCGTAACTTTATTGTTAGAAAATCAGACCGTGTGAAAAATCAAAGAAATTACCATTCAGATATAAATTAGATATTACCTTGTGATATAACCTTGTAACTGTTATGATCGTAGCAAACGGACTTTATGATCATGATTAGACGTAACTCGTAACAATTATTATCGTAATACCAACTATAAGTATTACAAACATAACTCGTATAGCAATCATCGTAACTTTTTTTGACGTAGATTCTTTCTATAAATCCCGTTAACGGCAGCACGCTTCGTAACGATAGTCCTCGATCATTATTTGTTCCTCTGATCGTAACACATAAATAGAAGTTACTAATCACGTGGGCCCCTTTCCTTCAAAACGGGATCTAATCGCGTAGACCTTTGTTCTTCGTTAATACGGGTGAACACGTACATGAGCATGATATATTTTTATCTCCAAAAATATCAAGTATTTATCTCAAAATTTAAAATAGTTATTAACTTTGCAATTGATTGTAATTATAATAGTGTTAGTAACTATAGGATTTCATTTTAACCTTGTATAATAAAAAATGTATTAATATTTTAATTCTCGTAATTATAGTAACAATTAATCGTAACTCTCGTAATATATAAAAATTAATCGTAACTTTCCTAATACATCTATTCACAAAAAGTAACTGCGTACAAATCCTTTTTAATACATTTAATACATTGTAACAAATTCTATATTTATAACTATCTATAAAGCATAAATAATATTTTTACCCAAAATTTTTGTCCGCATGACTATTTTACAAAAAATCTCTTAGTGTTTATAAAATTAACCCGAGTTCCAATGCTAAAAAGAAAGGAAGGGCTTGGATGAAAAAAGACCTTCTGCGCTCCTCCTTCCGTCCCCATCCGCGTCATGTCCCGATTTCACCCGTTGCAACGTACGGGCACAGTTGTTAGTCTATCTATAAAGCAAGTAGTGTTTTTACCCAAAATTTCATTCTGCTTAGCTATTTTGCAAAAATCTCTTGAGTTTTTTCGAAATTAACCCGTAGTCTCAGTTTTGAAAAGAAAGAGATGGTTTGGATAAAAAAAACTCATGTGCCCCTTCCTCCCTACGCCACTCCCTTCCATCCTCATCCGTACCACGGCTCGACTTCATCCGTTGCAACACACGGACACACAATCACTAGTATATTATAAAAATTAAAGATTTTTCGTCTTGCTCTTGATATGTCGTGGTATTCGATTCTCGCTCGCTTCCGTACACATGTTTTTTTTGTCCGTCAATCCAACCAGTAGGAGTCTTCTTCGGTCAGATCCAACGGTGAGATCGTAGTGAGGAGCGTGCGTCCGTGGCTCTATGTATGAGTTTACTCCTATTCTTCAGTCCTGCCCTGCCCTGCGACAGACATGGCTTGCCTGCTCTTCCTATTCTTCAGCGTTAGGTTCATAGTTTCCTTCCCATCTTCTCATGTTTTCGTAAAAAAATAACGTAATCTGTTCTATTGCTCCCATGTATGTCAAACAAAATAAACAAGATGGCATTTGATTGGAGATAAAAAAATACAATTAATATGAGCAGGATGTATGCATGGAGGAGAATCGGAAGAACTAATATGATTATATTCCTACTAGCAGCACAATCGAAAGAACTAATCTGATTATATTCCTACTAGCTGGATCCCTTTATCAGCTTAAGCATCAAGCAGAAAATTTTCTAACTACACTTACGTACTGGCAGTTTCGAACGAAATCAAACCAGCATGAAGAAGCGAGTCTTTTTTTATAAAAAAAATCAGTTTAGCGTTTCATCTGCGCTTGATCAAGGTTTGTATTAGTGGATTTCTCTTTCTTTGCAAGAAATTTTAGTTGGTTTTGGTCCTTGTTTTATTTTTCTTTGATGATGGACTGTTGTAATTGTGCCATGGATTAGAGATATATGCATGCATTGCAGACCAGTATTAGGTTACAGGGCTTAATTAGATTATATGGAAGCATCATGACCGGTCAGGTTGTTTAGCTGTGTCGTGTCGCTGATAAGTATATAGTCCATATACGTTATCCATGCATATGTATATACATCTGGTTTAGTTAGTTGCGCAACTTACATTAACACGTGAGCCAGTTTCTTATGGAGGTTTTGTTGCGGTTAATTCTATTTTCTCGAGAAGAAACTTACATTAATACGTGACCAGTTTTTTATAGAGGTCTTGTTCCATTAATCCTTTTAATTTCTGAAAAATTTAAATAGGGTTTGGAAGAGAATAACTGCACACATATTAGTTGTGAAATTAATACTATCCAACCTCTTTATCCTAAATATTAATCGAACAAGCACGAACGAGATCATGCAATAGAATGCGACACAACCGCATCAAGAAGCTTAAGGCTAGGGGTTGATAACGAGCCAACGAGCAAGCTCAGGTCATTTGAGCTCACTGTATTACCAAGCTGCTCGAGTCGGCTCGTTAACCTTAGAGCTGGCTCGTTAAATTTGTTAGACTTGTTAACATATTTATTAGTTATAGGATCTACTATTTTTTTTGTTAACATCAAATTTTGATACGGTTTTTTATGAATTTGGTTAAGAAAAAATTCGATTAGTAGATGAAAGTTTATCCAGATCAAGCTAAATTCAAAGAGAAATCGTGAAGACCACGACATGATAGTTTAATTCTATCTAATTATGTAGGATTTAGTAACTTTTTTATCTTTAGGAAGTTTTATCTAGTGTCTGATCAACACTTGTATCTTTTCTTTTATCTTTAGAAACCTGTATAGTGTCTGATCAGATTTTGTATCAACTCGAGTGTATAAATATGTACACCTAAAGTCTTTGTAACGTATCTTCACAGATCAATACAATTATTTTTGACACATCATTATCTTTTATTCCAACAAGTTCTTAGTTTCGAGTTGGGCTGCATCGGTTTTGATCTACGACGAGGAAGTAAGTTTTGACAACTTCGCTTGTATCGACATGGCTAGAACTTTTTTGGTTAAGTTCGATATTCTAACTAGGTTGATGCGAGCGTTGCCTATGTGATATATTGATTCTATCTTGAACTGCATCATTGTTTAGAGTTGTATCGGCTTAGTTAGATCTTTCTCGGTTAGGTCCGATATTCTGACTAAGTTGACGCTTCTCTAATCACATTGTTGTTTTAAATTGATCGATATATTCATCATGTTTATGCAGATCTATCGACTAAATAGTTTTTTCTTATTATTTTCAATCTTATACTGTCTCGATTAGGTTCGATCTATTAGATTGATGCTAATAAGTTTAATTCTAGTAAGTCGATAGATTTGTATGCAATGTTCATCGGAGTTCTAGCCAATAAGATACCATTATTATAAACTTTAATTATCAGATGTATCGGTTAGTTAGCCGATATACATTTAAATTTACTTACGTCGGATCTTCAGTCAATGTATGCTTTAACTATTGAACTTATATCTATCATGCTATATCAGTTTTGATCGATTGGTTCATATTATATTATCTCGTTGTAATCTCTGAGTTACATCAGCTTATACTTAGTTAAATCTTTCTTTATCAACTACAATCTTATATTATCTTGGTTCAGTCTGATCTATCAAGATTGTCTTTGATAAACAGTTTATTAATGATTGTGTATAGTTAGCCGATGATGCATAAATCTCATTGTTTATTTTGTTATTTGAATCTGTCGGTGATATGGGCCCGGGGGTATGTCAGAGGTACGACATCTGGGAAAAGGAAGGCACCCTTGCCCATCAAGGTGCGTCAAAGCTATATCCTGAATGGCCTAACCTAGTCCTGGCCACGGGCGGCCATGTGGCCGCCCCAAGAAGGGCCGCCCGGAGGCTGCCCGAGGCCGCAGACTCCCAAGCGGCGGTCCGGATCACCCGGACCCCGACAGCAGGGTTCGGGGTTACCGGACCCCCATCCTCACCCCACACCTCTCGAGAGAGGCGAGTCCAACGCCAACGAACTCATTTAATGACCAAAAAAGAGAGGGGCGCCCGCCCGCCGCATTTAATGTGATGTGAGGCGCGCCGTCGGTTGCTCCCATTATTACCCCTTTTTGCCTGTCACGAGGCGAAGGAGGCCTAAAGTCTTTGACTAAGACCACGGCATTGCCGCGCACCCACTCTGCGCACACCTCCCTCACGCCCTGTCCAGTCGCGTTTAATGTATTGGGCGGCCGCGTGGGAGAGAGAGTGCGAGCGCGAGGCGCGGTGCCGTGCCTACCCACGGATGGGCCAGCGGCCGGTGGGTCCCATCGAGTAGGTAGGCGAGTCATCCTTGCATCGGCGGCATGGCCATCACGGTCGTCACCTTTTTCCGCCTGCCCCCATGACACAGCAAACAGGAAGAAGCAAGATGGAGTGGTTTCTCCGACAAGACGAGGCAAAAACCACTCCTTCACGTGGAGCAGAGTAGATACGATTCGGGCTACTGTGTTGTTCCGTTGTACTATAAAAGGAGACCCAAGTCCATCATAAAAACGGTCGGCTCACTTTATCGTCGGTTCCCTCCCTCAACTCGGTTGATCAGCCCCTCGAGCGGTAATTCTTAGCGACCTCTCGTCCATCTCTGACTCCAGAGAAAGAGAACAACACTCTCATTGCTCCCTGTAATTCTCCCCTCATACTACATACAGAACAGGAGTAGGGTATTATACCTCGCAGGTGGCCCGAACCTGTATAAACCCCTGCGCCTCCACAATCTTGATTTCTCCCGCCTCATCTGCATCATCCTATCCTCATCACGAGTTTAGATCAGGACTCACCGCTTCGTGCCGAACCAAAAAGAGGGTCCCTCGGATTTCCGCGTGTCGATCTTCGACATCGGCAGTGCGCGCTAGGTAGGGGAGCGCACCGCGTTTTGATTTAAACTCCCGTATTCCTCCCATTTTCCGGCGGGAAAACCTCTCTCTCTATCTCCACCATGGTTCACGGCCGCGTCCCACGCCCGCGTCGAGGCTCGCTCGCTACGCGCGAGCGCGACCTGGCCTACGGGGTGGCGGAGGAGGTTGACACGGGCGGGCACAGCCCCAACTTTCGCCACCTCCGCTTGAGGGGGGAAAGATCTTCGTCCCCCACCGCGCCGATGGCGACGGCGGCGGCCGCGCCCGTGCCATCTCCTCTGCCTCCGTGAGGCGGCGGGCGAGGTGGAGGGGCCGGGCATCTCGCGGGGCCGACAACGCCCTGCGGGATCTAGGCCATGCCCTAGCGGGCGTACCGGCGAACCTCGCCGGGGAGACGTCCATTGTCGCCTGGAGTTTGGCACGCCTGAGGGTGCCCTCCAGGCGGCAGAAGCTCTTTTGCGCCACCCCCCGGTCACCCCGGGCGAGGATCCAACGCCAAGCGGTGGTTCAACGACGTGGCGAAACTGGTAGGCACGGCCCAGCGTCAGCTGGCTGCTGACCTCGCTCCCTCCAGCCACCAACCGCGCGGTTCACATGCCGCGGTAAGCTCGTCCTTCCGGCGACGGGCTCGAAGGGCGGCGGCCCGCCCAACCGAGCGACCGGGATCTGTATGATGCGAGAACGGGACACCCGCCGCATCGCATCGGCAGGCGCCGTGACGAGCGCCGAATGGGGCGGGCACCGGATTGCGCTTCCTCGTCGGGAGGCGCAACCACTCGGCGAGCGGCCGCAGCGGCCCTCCCGCGAGTGGAACCCCTCGGGAGACGGCGAGCGGCCGAGATGGCCCACCGCGAGCGGGGGCTCCACGACGCCCCATGGGGCCCCGCAGCCACTGTCGTCCCCTCGGTCGGCAACGGCGCCACGCCTTCGTCACCGACCTCCGTAATGTGCGCGGCCTAACAAGTTTAGGCTGGCCCTTACGGAGAAGTACGATGGCTCGGTGAACCCTACCGAGTTCCTCCGGATCTACACCACGCCCATCGAGATCGCTGGAGGTGACGAGCACGTCATGGCCAACTTCTTTCCCATGGCGCTCAAGGGCCGAGCCCGCTCTGGCCGATGAATCTGCCCGGCCCGTCGGTCACTTCTTGGGACGATCTCGTGCCGCCGCCTTACCTCCAACTTCCAGGGCACGTACCCACGCCTGGAGTGGAGGCGGACCTCCACATGGTCCGACGAGGGGAGGACGAGTCCCTCGCGCAAATACATTCGGCGTTTTTGCAGTACGCAATACCATACCTTCCATCGCCGACCATGCGGTGATCTTCGCCTTCGGAGTGGTGTATGCCACGACGTTATGCTAGAGAAGATCGAGTCCAAGGCCCCGGACTACCACAGAGCTCTTTGAGCTCACCGACCGTGGCCCACAAGGAGGAGGCTCGGGTTTGGAATCCTAGGAATCCCGTCCCGGCCTCCACCGCGCCCCTCTCGCGTCCGGGAAGAGCGACGCGAGTGGCGACGGAAGCGCAGCCATCGCACGGTGGCGAGGAGGGTCACGTCCTCGCCGCCGACGGCGCGAGAAACCCTCGCGAAGGGCAAACCCACGGGCAACCGCAGCGGTCCTCGGACCCTCGCCCCTAGGGCCGGTCGGGACAAATGGTGCATGCTGCACCAAACCTCCCACCACGACCTCTTCGAATGCCATTTGGTCAAGAATTTGGCCGAACAGGTGCAAAAGTATGAGCAGGAGCGGAGAGAGAACGAGAAGGAAATCCGCCGCAAGGGCAAGGCCCCAGCGGAGCGTTCGGACAACCGGCGAGAGGAGGCCAAAGATGCGGCCCCCGCCGGAGATGACGATGACAACCTGGGCTACCAAGATCCCACATCATCGCCACCATCGACGGCGGTGCGGCGCCTGTATCCCGCCGGAGCCTCAAGTCCATGAGGCACGAACTCCTCGCGGCGTGCCGTCCCACGAGGTAGCCCGAAGGTCGCGCGGGCGAGGTGCCCATCACCTTTGACCAAACCGACCACCCGGGAGCATCGCACGTAGCGGCCACTTGGCCCTTGTGACCTCCCCACCATCTACAACGTCAAGGTCACCCGAGTCTTAATTGACGGGGTGCGGCCCTCAACATACTATCCCCGAAGGCCTTTGATGCAATCAAGGCCCCGGAATGGTGCTCGAGCCATCTTACCCCATCATTGGGGTGACGCCGGAAGGTGTGGTCCCTTGGGCGATCACTCTGCCGGTCACTTTTGGGGCCCCGCTAATTTCCGCACCGAGCGGATCGACTTCGACGTGGCGGACCTCAATCTTCCCTACAACGCCGTGCTCGGAGGCCGCGTTGGTGAAGTTCATGGCGGCTACCCATTATGCCTACCGCCGCTTAAGATGGGCCCCGAGGCCCCATCACCATCCACGCCGACATTAAAACCACACTAGGCTGCGCGGAAGCACGCGTGGATGACATTGCGGCGGCCGACCGCGTCGAACCCGAGGGCCCCCAAGGGAGACCTCGGGTTCCGGCCGCAAAGCAACGCATTACCTCTGCCGATGAGGTGGTGATTAAGTCTATCCAATTGGGTGACGACTGTCCAAGACCGCCAACATTGGTGGCAACTTGGACCCCAAATAGGAAGACACGCTCGTCTCCTTCCTGCGGCGAACGCCGACGTGTTTGTTTGAAAGCCGTCGGATATGCCCGTGTCCCCAGGAGGTGATTGAGCATCGACTCACGGTACGGCTCGATGCACGACCAGTCAGGCAAAAGGTGAGGCGGCGAGCCCCAGCGGCGGGCGTTCATCCGCGAAGAGGTGACACGGCTCCAGGAGGCCGGCTTCATCCGGGAGTGCTGCACCGGAGTGGTTGGCAAACCCGGTGGTCGTCCCGAAGGCCAACCACAAGTTGCGCATGTGCATCGACTACACCGACCTCAACAAGGCATGTCCTAAAGATCCCTATCCTCTACCTCGAATAGACCGGATAGTCGACTCCACCGCGGGTGCGACCTTTTATGCTTCCTAGATGCATACTCGGTTATCATCAATTCCGCATGGCTGTAGAGGATGAGGAGAAAACTTCATTTATTACCCCTGTGGGTACCTTTTGCTACATGTCTATGCCCTTTGGTCTGAAGAATGCCATGTCCACCTTTCAACGTGGTGTCCGCATCACGTTAAAAGACCAAATAGGGTGTAATGTTGAGGCGTACGTCGATGATCTCGTAGTCAAATCCGGGACCAAAGAACCTTGCTCCCGAACTTGGCCGAGACATTTAATAACCTCCGGTCCTCCCGCATGAAGTGAACCCGGAGAAATGCGTGTTCGGGTGCCGGCAGCAACCTGTTAGGGTTTTTGTCTCCGCTCGAGGCATTGAGGCCAACCCCGCTAAAATTAAAGCAATAGAAGAAATGCGCCCCTAGGAAACTCAAGGACGTGCAGAGACTCACTGGTTGTGTAGCTGCCCTGAGTCGTTTCATATCTAGGTTAGGAGAGCGGACGCTCCCTTTATTCAAGTTGTCAAAACGAACCGGCCCCTTCACTTGGACGGACGAAGCGGAGAAAGCCTTGGGCGAGCTCAAGCGCTACCTCTCCTCACCGCCCGTATTGGTAGCCCCGGGAAGGAGAGCCCCTCATTTTATATTTAGCGGCCACCCCCAAGTGATTAGTGCGGCTTTGGTTGTGGAGCGCGACGAAGAGCTAGACTCTCAATCACCCCCAACCCCATCGAATCCGGAGGCGGAAACCTCGGAACGGAGTTGGTCGAGGAAGCGCCGAACCGGAGGAGGCCCTTGGCCCCGAGCTTCGGGGAGCCGCCCGGCCCCTAGTCCGGGGCTCCGAGGCCCTCCCCAAAGAGTGGCCCCGAGGGCCCCGGCGGAGGTGATGGCCCGTAGCCCGGACGCCGAGATGATCCGCCCGAAGCACCGGCGAAAACCTCGGAACGGTGCCGCCGAGGAAGCGCCGAGCCCGGAGGAGGCCCTTGGCCCCGAGCTTCGGGGAGCCGCCCGACCCCTAGTTCGGGGGCTCCGAGGCCCCTTACACCCAGAGCGGCCCTGCGGGCCCGGAGGCGACGGCCCTAAGCCCTGACAATGAGATAACCCACCTGGTGTACCGAACCGTCGCCCTAACAAAGTAACCAAAACCCGCACCAAGGTGCAGCGACCGGTCTACTTTGTCTGCGAGGCGCTACGGGACGCAAAGACACATTACCCGCAGGCCCAGAAAATGCTTTATGCCGTGCTTGTGGCCTCCGGGAAGCTGCGCCATTACTTCCAGTGTGCACCGAGTAACGGTGATCACGTCCTACCCTCTCGGGAAAATCTGCGTGGCGAGAGGGCACGGGACGGGTAGTCAAATGGGCCATCGAGTTGTGAGAATTTGATCGCACTTGAAGCCCGGCACGTGATCAAGAGCCGGGCCTTGGCCAATTTCGTGGCGAATGGACGCCAACGGTCGATAGCGATCCACCCGGGAACCCGAGTGCGGAGGATCGTGGCCAAGGAGCCGCGCACTGGGTGATGAACTTCGACGGTTCACTCACCTTACACGGGCCGGAGCGGGCGTGGTGTTAACTTCCCCACGGGCGACGTACTTGATACATCATCGCTCGACTTACGGGCAACCAACAACATGGCCGAATATGAGGGCTTCTAGCGGGGTTGCGGCGGCGGCGGTGTGGGCATCCGCCGTCTGCTAGTCCTCGGGATTCCCAACCGATTGTAAACCTAGTTTCCAAGGAATACCAATGCACCGACCCCCAAATGGAATATGTCAAGGAAGTACGGCGTATGGAGCGCCATTTCGATGGCCTTGAGCTACGCCATATTCCTAGGAGAGATAACGCCCTGGCAGACGAGCTATCTAGGATCGCGTCCGCGCAAGCCCCAGCCCCGCCAGGCACGTTTGAAGAAAGTCTCATAGAGCCGTCGGCGCACCCCGAACCGTCCCAGAGGCAGGAACCGGCCGGTCCCAACGCCCCGGATCTGGCGGGCCAGCCACAGCCTGGCCCTGCCGGGACCAACATCACGCGCCAGGTGGCTTGGATTTCGGAAATCCGAGCGTACCTGCAAGACGCGTCATTGCCCGAGCAACGCGAAGCGAACGCATTGCCCGAACCTCCAAGAGGTACGTGTTGATGGAAGGGACGCTCTACCAACGCGGTGCCAACGGAGTGCTCATGAAATGCATCGCTCGGGAACAGGGTCTCGAGCTCCTAGCCGAGATCCACTAAGGCGAATGCGGGGCGCACTCGGCCTCCCGAACCTCGGTGGGAAAGGCATTCCGCCAAGGATTCTATTGGCCCACCGCGCCGAGGATGCAACGGACCTCGTGCGGCGATGCCGAGCGTGTCAATTCCACGCCAGCGACGCACCGCCGCCCAGGCCCTTCGATTAACCCGCTCTCATGGCCATTTGCGGTGCGGGGCCGGACATCCTGGGACCGTTCAAGCGAGCACGGGCGGCGCAAGTTTCTATATGTCGTCATCGACAAATTCACCAAGTGGCCCGAGGCCTATCCGTCAGCGTCATCGACAAACATTCGGGTGTGGTTCATGAAAGGCATCACAGCAAGGTTCGGGGTCCCTAACGGCTCATCACCGACAACGGCACCCGGTTCACGAGTGAGCTATTTGGCGAGTATTGCGATGACATGGGCATCAAGCTCGTTTCGCCTCGCCCGTCCACCCCCAAAGCAACGGACAGCCGAGCGTGCAAACGCAGAAATTCTAAAAGGCCTCAAGACTAAGACCTACAACATGCTCAAGAAGCATGGGGACTCGTGGACTGATGAGCTCTGCGGTCCTTTGGGCCAATCGGACAACCCCGAGCCGCGCCACTAGGGAGACACCTTTCTTCTTGGTGTATGGAGCCGAGGCGGTCTTGCCCTCCGAGCTCACCCCGGATCGCCCGAGCCACGTTATACACCGAAGCGATCAAGGCGGATGCGTCGTGACGACTTGGATTACCTAGAGGAAAGACGGCGCGGCAGCGGCGCGCGCGCCCGCTACCACAGAGCCTCCGCCGCTACCATCAAAGCAAAGTCGCCCCGAGCGCCGCAAGTCAATGATCCGGTCCTGCGCCGTGTGACAAACGTGTGCGGGGTTGAGCAAATTATCCCCGATGTGGGAGGGGTCGTACAAGGTTATTGGCACCCCGCGTCCGGGAGTAGTTCGCCTAGCCACGAGAGGACGGCACTCCGTTGCCGAACCCGTGGAACATCTCCCACTGCGCGAGTTCTACCCATAAGCCGCATGGTGCGTGAAACATACATGGAAGTTCATCCACTACTTCCGGTGGCATGGACAATAAGTTTGCTTGTTACATCCCATATGATTTTCTTGCACAATACCTGTTTGTAGTGTGTTTTCCTCCATGTCTTTGGAGCATGTTGCGGATGCGGCTTTCCAATGGTTCCCGGCCTTGCCCGCCTTAGCTGAGACCCCTAAGGGCGTCGAGGGTGCAGCGATGCTGCATACTACCACGGTGGGGGAGTCAACGCACAGGGGTTCGGGTGCGTACTAACACGCCTGTCCCGCCCCGTTGCCGCTGCCCTCGCTAGCCTTTTATGCCTTCGCTCCTACCCGGAACCCCGAGAAAGGCACCGCCAACGGCCGTGCATGCTTGCCCGAACCCGACCACCCCCCGCTACATGGGACAAATCATGGCGGAGGACTACGCTCGCATCCTTGCAATGGCTAAGCTAACTAAGAGTCCAACTACCGTTGCGGAAAAGCAAACAGGCGAGGCTCGGGCCAACCAACCGCCACTATGTGTGCGCTAAGTTGGCGGGGCTCCCAACATATATACATACACATATGAATCATCGAAGCGCCGCGATGGGCATTTACAATACAAGTCCAACATAATAAAGGCAAGTCCACCGACTTTATAAACAATACTATGAATGTCTTTGTACACAAATACGGATAGAAGCAAAAAAGGGAGCGAGAGAGTCCTAAGTGGTGGTGGGTCGATGGGGGCATCCGCGAGATCTTCGTCCGGCGAGTCTTTGCGGAGAGCAAGCTGGAAGGCCGCCGGGGTGCCGTCAAAGCCCACCATGATGGAGTCGACGGCGTCTTGGACCCGAAGACGGGCGGCCTCCTCGGTGCCTTCGGGAAGTCCTCGGTGGGGATATAGGGGTCAAAGCGGGGTTGCGAGCCGATAGCTCGCCAAGATAAGCATAGCGACTTGGCGGGACAAGTCGTATGACGACTCCTTCGCCACCTCGTCGACCTCCTCCGGCACCCTCTTGATCCCCTCCCACTCATCGATGTGAGTGGCCAGCCCCCTAAGGTAGGGATGCGGTGAGGAGACGGTTGACCCCCACCCCGCGGGCTGCGTCCCGGGCGCTCGGCGAGATGAGGCTAAGGCCGGAGCCCCGACGCAAGGTGCACTCCGGCTCCGCGGTCCGGCGGCGCGCCTCCTCCGGTTCTGGGCCGGCCCCGCATCTGCGCTGCGCGTCCATGACCACCTGCTCTCGGGTGGCGAACTCTTGCTCCCACCACTCCAACTCGTCTTGCCGGCGGCCCGAGGCGGCGGGGAGCGGCTGCTCGCGCTCCCAAATAGCCTTCGAGCACCGGGAAGCCTCCTCCTGGGCCTCCGGCACCGCCACCTCTTGCCCCCACGGCGGCCTCGCGCTCCGCGATGGCCTTCTCTGAGGCCGCACGTTGGCCTCCCGCGCGGCGGAGTCCTCCTCGGCCCTAGCAACGGCGGCCTCCCGGTCCTCAACCGCCGCCACGCCGCCTCTAGGGCCCTCTCCCGCTCCATCGGCTGGCCTCGCGGGCTGGAGGTCGGCTTGTCGGTCTGGCGGTGGCGGCCTCGGCGTCACACGGGTGCGCTCACGCTCGTCGAGGCCACAGGCGCGCTCCCCGAGGTCGCGGAGGAACCTCCGGCGGTGGTGCGGACCCTCTCCTCGGCGGCGGCGACGACACGCTCGCGGAAGTCGACGGCGTGCCGCTCAACGACGGTGTCTTCAAACACCTGGTTGAGCTCCTCCTGGCGTCGCTCAATCTCCGCCGTTCCCCGTGGACGAGGCCCTCCACCCTCACCGTGCCCGCCGCTCCCGACGGCCCTCCTCAACCTCGGCCTCCCGCCGCGCCACCTCAACCTCCCGGCGGCCAAGGCCTATACACGGGCCGGAGCCCTCCGGAGATCGCATTGGCCTCCTCCAATGCCACGGAGACAACCTTCCTCGCCCGCTCTTGCGGACGGACGAGGGGCTCGGTGTCGGGCGGCCATGAACCCGGACCGAGCGCCCCCAGATTCGGAGTCGGAGCTCGGCCCGGGAACAGCCGCCTGCACAGGCTGAGCTGCTGAAGACCCCCCATGGCCGGAACCGCCCGCTCCTTGCGTTGGGAGCTCGTGGCGGGCCGCCGCGAGCTAACGGTGGCGGCGGGGTGACGGCACCGTTTGGTGCGGCGCGGGCGATGGCTGCTGTGGCGGCGGCGACGGTTGCGTGGAGGGGACCCCAGGGTTGTTCTTCGCCGCCCTCCTGTCCCCTCCATGCCGGGCCGCCCACGGCTCGCTCCTCGTGGGTAGCCGGTGCCTCGGTCTTCGGGTGGGCCCTCTCCTCCGGTCGCACCGGATCCGGGACCGAACCCGTAGGGGGCGACCCGGACCCGGAGGGCTCAGGCACCCCGAGCCTCTCCTGCGCTTCCTCCCCCGAGCCCGAGGCAGAACCGCCCTTGGGTACAACCCTGGGGCAAAAATGCCTGTGCTCGTGGCTGGAAGCAAAACATGAACACAATAAGGAATCGAAAAATAAGACAAAAACGTGAGGCCCCAATGAGCATCCGCGCGTTGGCAAGGCGTACCTGTGGGCGGGGTTGAAGTCCCAGGAAACCCGTGAGATGGCTCGCTTCTTCTTCGTAGGGCCACTGGAGGACTTGTCGGGCCCGCTCGTCGCATCCGCCGATGCCGGAGCCCCGCGGGCGGCCCCGCCACCGGCGTGCTCGCTGTGGATGTGCCCCCTCCTCCGCCGTCGTCGTCGCCGCTGTGGACCCCGTTTTGAGACGGGAATCTTTCGTGTTCATAGTACCATTTCCACTGGATCGAGTAGTTGGTACCCACGAATACGATCTTGGATAATCAAGTGCACATGCACGAATAGTCTTACATTACCATTATTACATTAATAAGCCCGAAGGCAATGTTCATCCCACAGGACCTTATGGTCCGAATAAACCATAAAACAAAATTTAGATAAGGCGGCGGAAAGAGGCGGCGGCTTGTCAATTGCCACGAGCAACGACCGGAGCTAAGGTCTAATATGCGCCGTCGGTTCCTTCGTCCTCCCGGTGATACGCGTATGGATCTTCGGCTCTTCACTCCCATCACCGGAGGTTTGTGCGTATAGCAAGGGTGAGTACCACCGTACTCGGCAAGCCACGAATTGATGCATATGATAGGGTATTTCAAAGAACATGGCTAGGGTTAATTCTTGCGTAAAGCCGGTTTTCACAATTCTTTTCACAAGCCTATAGACTAGCCAAATCAAGTTTTAATTTCATAGTTCATTAATCCGGCGACGGTTCGTCTACCATCCATCGTGATTCCAAGGATGGCTTCCCGCCCTCGATTCGTCATGGTTTTAGGGAGTCCACCCCTTCTCGCATCTCGAGAAGTTGATCCACCGAATAAAATCATCATGCAAACCCATCCCAGCATTTTCAAGTTCAAAATCTAGCCAAGCGAAAGTCTTGTCACGATGCTCAATATCCGCGAGCACGGCTATTCGAATAGATTAATTCACTCACACTTGCGGTGGATGTACACTTTACCCGTACTCCGCGACAGCCCAACAAATGAGCCTACGCCTCAACACATGAGACGGTCACGGCAAAGCCTTTCGATAACCTCACTTTGGCGTGCCCGCTCCATGAACTTAAGCCCTCATGCACTCTAGCCGTCCTTTTCTAGCAGTGAGAGGAGTTACGCGCACCGGGGTAAGGGAAAACTTTCCAAATCTTTAAGTTTAATTAACATCGGTTTAATTTCACCATTCATAACAAAGGCCGCAGCCTCATTCTCATCCCATAACCACATCATAGAGAACCATCTATGCAAGGATACGCCTCCGCTCGGCTATCTAGTCGGCTAGGTCTATACCCATTCGAGAAGTACGGTTGTGCGGCTCGTTTCCGGCTATCTCATGGCTCGGTCCTTAGCCCCGGCGGTCGGCACTTGCCTTTTCCGGAATCCACCCAAGTCATCCAACCGCCCCAGTCTAAAACATTTGTATAGTACTTTCAATTTTCGTCAAAACTTAGTTCATCATTCGCATGGCCATGTGGCGCTCATGTCTCCACATGCCGTATCTCAACTACCTTCCCTAAGGTAGTTGCCCAAGCACAAAGCTTTTTCATAAAGTCATGAGTATGCATAAATCTAAGTATAGCATGGCTAAGCGTTCTACGGTTATTCTTCGGTTGTTTGTATCACATCGCGAGTTACAAGGAGTAATTCTAAAGGTAATCAATAGCAATGTATGGCATATCAAGTATAGGTAACTCCGTAAAGCATGCATGTTTAGAGTTTAAAATAACATCATTTCGCAATTGGGATCGATATGTTCAAAGGGGTGTGAAGACTTGCCTTGCTCGCACGCTTGTTGAGTGGGGTCTTCGACGTAGTCGATGGCGCCTCTTCGGATGCTATCCATACGTGCGAAATAAAAGATTGAATCCAATTAAAATTCGATAAGAACGAATAAGGAATCAAGAAAAAAAACCAAAAAGAGTACTCCAAACTATCTCCCTATGATTTTTGCACGAGTTACGGAGGACTTTAGAGCAAAACCAACCGTAATCCGAGATACGGTTATCTAGGGTTTTTCGTAAAAAGAACCGATAAAGTGATGAAGCGAGAATCTTACGAATGTTGTTTAAGAGATTCGTTGGCACATTTTTTAATGAATTCAAAAAGGTTAAGTATAGTTTGAAGAAAAGAAAAAGTAATAATAAATCTTCAAGAAAGTTTTACGTAAACGGAAGTTTCCAAAAATCGTATATAGAAAATCATTTTACTCGAGGAAAAATACGAGAAAACTATATATTTTTGGCAAAAATATTCCCCAAAATATTCCAAAAATATTTCCAAATTTTTCTAAAATTTTTCCCCCATTCTTCCTTATTTTTCTTTCTTTTCCTTTCTCCTTTTTTCCTTATTTTCTCCTCTACAGAACACTGTCGCATTCTCTCTCTTATCCCCCTCTCGCGTCTACCCCCGATCGGCTAGGCGCTCGGTGGGCCGACGACGACGGCGCGCGGTTGTACCGGCCGACGGCGACGGTGACGGCTCGGACTTTGGGCGCGAAACATGGGACACTTCTGGACCGGCGCGCGGCGGCGGGCTCCGTGATCGTCGGGCGATGGCGAACACGGCGGCGACGCGGTTCGGCAAAACCCGGCGTGGCTTCGGCGGTTTTCCGGTGATGGCGAGGAGGAAGAAGGGATAGAATGGTGGCGGCGAGGTGTGGGGAAGAAAGGGAAGCTTGCCCACCCTTTTATACTCGGCGAGAGCGCACGGAAACGGTGGGAGAGCGGCCGGGCATCGGCGAATGTCGGGCGGCCACGCGGCGGTCGGCTGCGAGCGCGCGCGTGCGTGTGCACGTCGCGGCGATGTGGCTGGCGCGCGACCGTCTGCGGCGACGCTGTGCGGCGAATACGTGAGCCGCGAGGGCGTGTGCGGCGTGGCGTGGCCGGCGTGCGGGCATGGCGGGCGGTGCGGCGAGCATGGCGTGCGCGTACGGGTGGGTACGGCGACGACTTCGGCGTCCGCGGCCTGGCGCGTTGCGCGTGCGCGCGCACGTCGCAGCAAACATGGCGAGCGCTGTGCGTGAGACGGGCGCGCGGCGACGTGGCGGCGGCGACTTTGGTGAGCGCGTGCGCGCGTGCGTGTACGGCGGCATGGCGGGCGACGTGGCGTGTGCTTGTGCGCGGGACGGGGTGACCGGCGAGTATGGCAGCGGTGGCGACGCGCGGCGTGTGTCGCGCGCGCGGAGACCGGACGCGGTCGAACACCTATCGCGAAATGAACAGTGCGATTTTCCATTTTTCCGAATTTAAAATCCTATTTTCCATTTCCATTTCCTTTATTCCTAAAAATCCCAAATAAATTTTGGTATTCTCGAACAATCTCTAAAATTATATTTACCACATTTCCCTACTTTTTAAGTTATATTTTTCCTATTTATTTATTTTAAAAATCTCTTTTCTTCTTTTTTTCAAATATCAATATCCTCTCCTATATTTTTCCAAAACTTTCCGGATTTGAGTACGACTCCGAGAATTTTATTATTTATTTTGTGTCTTAATTTATCTTCTCCCAATCAAAATTTTGTTTTATATCTCCCAAAATGCGTTTTCATAAATCCGCGCTTTTCCGATTTCCCTTTTTTAAAAAAACCACAGTGCGGCTTCCGCACCTCCATTTTGACAACACCAAATTATCCAAAAACACCGAAAAGGAAATTAATCACGTCAAAACTTATGCAACGAGTGGCAAATAAGAAACAACAAACCCGAGAAGAAGCAACAAGCGAAGGTTTTTGAAAGTTCCGATTTTACGTTCCGATTTCGGTTCTTCGATTTTCGGGATGTTACAAACCTACCCCCAACAATAAATCTCGTCCCGAGATTTCTTACCGGTTGCTTGAGTAGGTGTGGGTATTCGTCTCGGAACTCTTCGCTCTCCCGGGTAGCTTCTTCTTCGTGTGATTGCTCCATTGTACTTTGTACATGCGCCAAGACTTGGTTCGTGTCTTCTTTTACGCCTCGTCTAGTATCTTGATTGGATGCTCCGGGTAGGTAAGATCACTTGTGGACATGGATGGTTTCTAACGGGGCTTGCTCTTCGGTACCCGCAAACATTTCTTCAGCGATACGTGGAATCTTGGGTGGACATCGGAGAGATTCTCGGGCGGTTCCAATTGGTAAGCCACTTCTCCCTCCTAGCGCTTATCAAGAATGGGCCCACGTATCGTGGTGCGAGTTTCCCTTTGACTTTGAATCTCTGTGTTCCCGTAGTGGTGAGACCTTTAGATACACGTAGTCACCTTCTTTAAATTCCAATTCTCTCCGTCGGGTATCCGCGTAGCTCTTTTGTCGTGATTGAGCGGCTTGTAGTCGGTCCCGGATCGGGCGAACCTTTTCCTCGGCCTCCTTGATTATGTCGGCCCGAATACGGTTCGTTCACCGGTTTCGACCACATCAATGGGGTTCGACATCGGCGACCAAATAGAGCTTCGTTTGGCGACATCTTCGGACTGGCTTGATAGCTATTGTTGTAGGAGAACTCGGCGTACGGCAAACAT
Organism: Oryza australiensis; assembly: GCA_019925245.2. NCBI lineage: Eukaryota > Viridiplantae > Streptophyta > Magnoliopsida > Poales > Poaceae > Oryza > Oryza australiensis. The sequence continues at coordinate 3,037,146 of JAIFGZ020000540.1, read as the reverse complement.
TTCTCCCAATCCTTGGTGAAATCCAATGCACGAGCTCTCGGCATATCTTCTAGTACTTGATTCGTCCTTTCGATGCCCCGTCGTGCAGTGGGTGATAAGCGGTGCGAAGCGAGATGACTTCCGAGTGCCTCGTGGACTTTGCTCCAAAAATGAGATGTGAATTGGGTACCACGATCCGATATAATCCTCTTTGGTACACCGTGGAGACATACAATCCTACTCATATATAGTTCCGCTAGCTTGGCACTATTGTAGTTAGTTTTCACGGGAATAAATCGCGCAGTCTTGGTGAGTCGATCTACTATTACCCAAATGGAATCGTAGCCGATCGTAGTTTTGGGTAGTCCCACTATGAAATCCATGCCTATCTCGTCCCATTTCCATTCGGGAATCTTGAGTGGCTGCAGCAAGCGGTGGTCGTTGATGCTCGGCTTTCACCCTTTGGCACACATCGCACACGGCTACGTATTCGGCTACATCTCTCTTCATATTGGGCCACCGGTATTCTCCCTTCAAATCCTGGTACATTTTCGTGCTTAGGGATGTAACGAATATGCCGATTCGTGGGCTTCTTTTAAGATCAATCCTCTCAAACGCCTTGTTCGTACGCGATTCTTTTCTTGTACCACAGGATTCCCCTGTCGTCTACGAAAACTCCTTAGCGCGTCCGGCGCCATGCGTTCCTTGATTTCTGGGTTTCCTCATTCCCCTTTTGGGCTTCTTCTATTTGAGTCCTCGAAGGGGTTGGATTTCCAGTGAGTTTACTTCTCCGTGAGGAATCGGGTGCGATTAAGTCGAGCCATTTCTTCTTGGAGCTCATTGGCCATATCTCTCAATCCCACGTGGTTGCATTGGGCTTTGCGGCTCGGCGCATCGGCCACTACATTTGCCTTCTTAGGGATGGTAATGGATTCCTAGATTGTAATCCTTGATCAACTCCAACCATCGCCTCGTCGTAGGTTGAGATCAGTGAGTAAAGAAATATTTTAAGCTCTTGTGATCGGTATACACATCACGGTGGTTCCCGATCGAGATAGTGTCTCCGGATCTTCAATGCGTGAACAACCGCGGCTAATTCCAGTCGTGTGTGGGATAATTCTCTTCGTGGGGTCGTAATGGCGTCGCGAGGCATACGCTACGACCTTCCCATCCTACATTAATACTCCTCCTAATCCTTGCTGGGATGCATCGCAGACATCACGAAATCCTTCCGGTTGTCGGGTAAGGTCAAGATTGGGGCGGTGGTTAACTTTTCTTTTAATTGGTCGAAGGCTTTTTGACACTTCTCATTCCATTCAAACTTCTTTTCCTTCTTCGAAGTTGAGTCATAGGTCGGACTACGGTGGAAAACCCTTCGATAAACCGTCGATAATAACCGGCCAAGCCCAAGAAACTCCGAACTTCCGTCACCGACTTGGGCGCCTTCCATTCCGTGACGGCTTCGACCTTGGCGGGGTCTACCGCTACTCCTCCGGCTGAAACCACGTGGCCAAGAAAAGCGACTTCTTTGAGCCGAACTCGCATTTGCTAAATTTTGCATACATGGTGCTCTCGTAGTTTTTCCAGATTACTAGCCGTAGATGTTCCGTGTGTTCCTCATCGTTCTTGGAGTAGATAAGTATATCGTCAATGAATACCACTACGAATTTGTCCAGTACTCCATGAATACCTTGTTCATCGATTCATAAAATATGCTTGGGGCATTGGTCAATCCAAAGGACATTACGTAAACTCGTATAAGCCGTAACGTGTAGAGAACGCCGTTTTAGGAATATCTCCGGCTCTAATCTTCAACGATGATATCCCGACCGTAGATCAATCTTTGAGAACACTGCGCACCCTTAAGTTGATCGAATAGGTCATCGATCCAAGGTAGCGGGTACTTGTTCTTGATAGTTACTTCATTCACGATCGGTAGTCCACACACATTCTCATACTCCCATCCTTCTTTTTGACGAAGAGTCTTGGGGCTCCCGAGGAGAAGAAGGCGGGGCGTACAAATCCCTTCTCTTGTAATTCCCTTATTTGTTTCTTGAGTTCCTCTAACTCGTTGGCCAGAGCATTCGATAAGGCCTCTTGGATATGGGGCGGTGCGGGCATTAGATCGATGATGAACTCTACGTCACGATCCGGGGCATTCCGGCAATTCTTCGGGAAACACATCCGGTATTCTTGTACTATTGGCATTCCGCCTAGAGGTAGCATGGTGAACACTCCCGCAGCTTGCTCACATAGCTTTGGGTTTTGATCCATAGTTATGCTCATCGGTGATCCCCATGGGGTGGATACCGTGACTTCCCTTCGACTGCAGTCTATGATTCCATTATTTTTGGTCAACCAATCCATTCCGAGTATGACATCTATGGTTTGGGGTGATAGAACCATAAGGTTTGAGAGAAACACCACGTCTCTAATCCGTATGGGCACATTAATGCAGGCATGGGGTACGGTTATGTCTCCCAGTGAATGTACCAAGCATAGGTCTCCTAAGTGCTACTTGGTGTAGGTGGTGTTGTTTGCTTACTCGGGAAGATATGAATGAATGTGAGGCTCCGAATCGAATAAAACTTTAAGCGGTGCGAGTTGATAGAGAACATACCCATCAATACGCTCTGGTCCTCCGAGCTTCTTCACCCGCACATGATTCACTGGCCACGTCGGAACCGGTGGCGGCCTCGTTGGGTAGCGGGGTCCGAGCAGGACCTCGTCCCGCCGCAGGTGGGGGTTCCTCGGACGGGCGTTGCATTGGCGCCATGCGCACGGGGCGTTGCGTGGTTTTGGGCAGCTATTGGAGTAGTGCCCGAATTCTCCGCAAATTGAAGCGGCTCACATTCTTTCTTCTGGAGCGGCTAGGGTTGGTGTGGGTGTACGAAGGCGAGGTGTAGCCGACTGTTGACATGGTCGAAAGCGGGAGAACGTCCGGTTGCGGAACGTTTGGCTTCCACCCGGACGGGGTGGCTCCCTTGGGCGTTGTGGCGTTCCCCGAAATGGGCGAGCCATAGCGAGCCTCCTCTTGCGGTTGTTGTCTACCACCTTTTGGTCATGCTCAAGTCGGACGACCTTGTTGATGAGGCTTTGGAACCGGTGTGATCCCGCCCGATCATTGGTCCCCTCGGTTCGTCATTTAGTCCCTCAATGAATTTGTCTATCTTTTCTTCTTCGTCGGTCGAGTCACTGCGGCGTAACGGGCAAGCTGGGTGAACTTGTTCGAGATATTCTTATCGAGGTGTTCCCTTGACGCGATCTGCGAAACTCGTTTTTCTTCATCCTCATAAGCTGGTGGCACAAAATTCTCACGGAACGCAGTGAATTCCTCCCATGTTGGTTCGCCGGCGTCTTCACTCGCGTTTCCTTGTAGGTGTCCCACCGAGTCACTTGCGGGGCCCTCCAGTTGGTTAGTAGCGAAGACAACTCTATCGGCTTCTCGGATTCGACGAGGGTTAGCTTTTTCTCTATCACTCTTAGCCAATCTTCGCATCCATAGGTTCTTCGGCCGTGGAAAAGGTGGGTGGCTTAGCCCTCATGAATTCTCCCGGACTCGGTCCTCCTCGACCTCCCGATTATTAGCAATTGCTTGGAGTAGCTGGGTCCGCAAAGCCATAACCTCCGCCAGGTGGAGGGGTTGGGTTCGGCGGGTTCTCGTTGGTTGCTGCGGCTCTGCGGCGATGTGCCATCGAAGAAGATAGATGAATTAAGAGATCGGACCAATTATGGTTCCTAGGGGGAAATTTTTCTTCAAGTTCTTTTAAATGATCTTCAATCAACGGCGGGCGAAATAATAATAAGCTTACGAATTAAGACACCGCAAAGCGATGCTTAGGTTCATCATATTACATAAGAGGGTACATGGACTGTACACACACAGTCCTTCATGCCATGATAGCAACAATAATTATATCGTCCAACTACATCAACCAATTAAGGGGTATAGAGAGTGGTTCGTGCTTCGAGCCGGGAAGGTCCTCCCGCCTAGTCGTCCAACCATCCGCAAGAGCCGGGCGCGGAAGTGGGGTGGTCCGCTGCTGAAGCAAACCGGAGTCCCCATGGCTCGGAGGTGGTGGCCTCGGAGTCACGCCGAATCTTCCGACTCGGTGGCTGCGTACTCTTGCGAGCGGTCGGCGGGTGAGGGCCTCCGGTGTGAGTCGGGCGACGAGGGGAGCTTCCTCCTCCATTGGGTCGGTGTCGGTAGACTCCCATTTGATCTCCATAGGCTCGCCTCGGACTCCGTGTCGGTGTGGATCTGGATGGGGTTATCCTCTCCGATCCCGCTCGGATGGTACTGCTACGGAGCTCGGGGTGGGTCCCATGGACGCGGCGCGATGGGGTCTACCGAGTGCAGGTGCGGGCTCGTGCTCAACATAAAAGCTTGCTCCATCATGGCTTGAAAAGTATCCAAGCATGCTTGGAGTCATAAGGTAATAGTGGTCGGGCACGGGGCGGAGGTGATGGTATAGGCTCGGTGGAAGTACTGCGGCGTAGACGGGACGAGTGCGCAACTACTCTTCCAGTGGTTGATTTGCTTGCTTGCTCTTCTGAGCGCTCTTCCAGCTCTACGGAGCTTCTCCACGGGCCATGTAGCGGTCCGAGAGTTGCTCATCTTGGGCACCATTGGCTGCGGTGAGTCTGCCAGGCATGTTTATCTGGTCTCCACGACCTTGGTAGCTGTTGACCGGATCATTGAGGCGTGATCGCTGGTCGTTTATCTCGGCGGGGGCCTCCTCGTAACGTCGTCGCTGTCTCCCCCAACGTGATAGACGCGTGACCATCGGGTTGTAGCAGCGGGGGTAGCCTCCACAGGTGCATCGGGTTGCCCTCTTCGCGATAAGGATGATGCACGAACTCCGTCACCGTGAGTTCGACACGATGTATCGCATTAAGGCGAAGGAAGGCTTCGCGAGCCGCATCCCGAATAGCCGCTTCGCTAGGTCCCGGTGGTAGCGAGTGTGGAAGCGAAGGATGTCTCATTTCCCATGCGGGCTTCTATGGATACGGCGCCTCCCGGCTGGGTACACTTCGTAGCCATGCCTCTTGGTGTGATAGGTGGGTGGTTCCGGGTACCTCAAACACCATAGTAGGGCGAAGTTGCACCACAAACCCCTCGTCTCGCGGGATAGTGACTTCCCGGTTCCGTCGTGGTTTGACATCTCGCTTTTGTAGGCAACTTAGGGTTAGCGGGAGAGAGCTATCATAATCATTTGGTAAAAAGGAAATACAGATGTAGAAAAGGTATATTTGCATTTTTGGAAATAATAGTTTAAAACGATCCATTTGTAGGGATATTTCCCTTTAGCCAACTGGTTAGGGTAGGGCGCCATTTGGTCTTAGCCTACGGTCGCATGGCTCGATACCGGCTCGTGGACCCCGTTTTGAGACGGGAATCTTTCGTGTTCATAGTACCATTTCCTGGATCGAGTAGTTGGTACCCACGAATACAGATCTTGGATAATCAAGTGCACATGCACGAATAGTCTTACATTACCATTATTACATTAATAAGCCCGAAGGCAATGTTCATCCCACAGGACCTTATGGTCCGAATACAACATAAAACGAGAATTTAGATAAGGCGGCGGAAAGAGGCGGCGGCTTGTCAATTGCCACGAGCAACGACCGGAGCTAAGGTCTAATATGCGCCGTCGGTTCCTTCGTCCTCCCGGTGATACGCGTATGGATCTTCGGCTCTTCACTCCCATCTTGGAGGTTTGTGCGTATAGCAAGGGTGAGTACCACCGTACTCGCAAGTCCAACACGAATTGATGCATATGATAGGGTATTTCAAAGAACATGGCTAGGGTTAATTCTTGCGTAAAGCCGCACAATTCTTTTCACAAGCCTATAGATTAGCCAAATCAAGTTTTAATTTCATAGTTCATTAATCCGGCGACGGTTCTGTCTACCATCCATCGTGATTCCAAGGATGGCTTCCCGCCCCGATTCGTCATGGTTTTAGGGAGTCCACCCTTCTCGCATCTCGAGAAGTTGATCCACCAGCGAATAAAATCATCATGCAAACCCATCCCAGCATTTTCAAGTTCAAAATCTAACCAAGCGAAAGTCTTGTCACGATGCTCAATATCCGCGAGCATGGCTATTCGAATAGATTAATTCACTCACACTGCATGGATGTACACTTTACCGTACTCCGCGACGGCCCAACAAATGAGCCTACGCCTCAACACATGAGACGGTCACGGCAAAGCCTTTCGATAACCTCACTTTGGCGTACCCGCTCCATGAACTTAAGCCCTCATGCACTCTAGCCGTCCTTTTCTAGCGGTGAGAGGAGTTCAGCGCACCCGGGGTAAGGGAGAACTTTCCAAATCTTTAAGTTTAATTAACATCGGTTTAATTCCACCATTCATAACAAAGGCCGCAACCTCATTCTCATCCCATAACCACATCATAGAGAACCATCTATGCAAGGATACGCCTCCGCTCGGCTATCTAGTCGGCTAGGTCTATACCCATTCGAGAAGTACGGTTGTGCTGGCTCGTTTCCGGCTATCTCATGGCTCGGTCCTTAGCGACCGGTCGGCACTTGCCTTTTCGGAATCCACCCAAGTCATCCAGCCCAGTCTAAAACATTTGTATAGTACTTTCAATTTTCGTCAAAACTTAGTTCATCATTCGCATGGCCATGTGGCGCTCATGTCTCCACATGCCGTATCTCAACTACCTTCCCTAAGGTAGTTGCCCAAGCACAAAGCTTTTTCATAAAGTCATGAGTATGCATAAATCTAAGTATAGCATGGCTAAGCGTTTACGAAGTTATTCTTCGGTTGTTTGTATCACATCGCGAGTTACAAGGAGTAATTCTACAGGTAATCAATAGCAAGGTATGGCATAACAAGTATAGGTAACTCCGTAAAGCATGCATGTTTAGAGTTTAAAATAACATCATTTCGCAATTGGGATCGATATGTTCAAAGGGGTGTGAAGACTTGCCTTGCTCGCACGCTTGTTGAGTGGGGTCTTCGACGTAGTCGATAGCGCCTCTTCGGATGCTATCCATACGTGCGAAATAAAAGATTGAATCCAATTAAAATTCGATAAGAACGAATAAGGAATCAAGAAAAAACCAAAAAGAGTACTCCAAACTATCTCCCTATGATTTTTGCCGAGTTACGGAGGACTTTAGAGCAAAACCAACCGTAATCCGAGATACGGTTATCTAGGGTTTTCGTAAAAAGAACCGATAAAGTGATGAAGCGAGAATCTTACGAATGTTGTTTAAGAGATTCGTTGGCACATTTTTTTAATGAATTCAAAAGGTTAAGTATAGTTTGAAGAAAAGAAAAGTAATAATAAATCTTCAAGAAAGTTTTACGTAAACGGAAGTTTCCAAAAATCGTATATAGAAAATCATTTTACTCGAGGAAAAATACCGAGAAAAACTATATATTTTTGGCAAAAATATTCCCCAAAATATTCCAAAAATATTTCCAAATTTTTCTAAAATTTTTCCCCCATTCTTCCTTATTTTTCTTTCTTTTCCTTTCTCCTTTTTTTCCTTATTTTCTCCCTCTACCGAGCACCTGTCGCATTCTCTCCCTATCCCCCTCTTGCGTCTACCCCCGATCGGCTAGGCGCTCGGTGGGCCGACGCACGACGGCAGCGGCATGCCGGCGGCGCGGTGGCGGCTCGGACTTTGGGCGAAACGAAACATGGGACACTTGCGGCCGGCGGCGGCGGCGGCGGGCTCCGTGATCGTCGGGCGATGGCGAACACGGCGGCGACGCGGTTCGGCAAAACCCGGCGTGGCCGGCGGTTTTCGGTGATGGCGAGGAGGAAGAAGGGATAGAATGGTGGCGGCGAGGTGTGGGGAAGAAAGGGAAGCTTGCCCACCCTTTTATACTCGGCGAGAGCGCACGGAAACGGTGGGAGAGCGGCCGGGCATCGGCGAATGTCGGGCGGCCACGCGGCGGTCGGCTGCTGCGCGCGCGTGCGTGTGCACGTCGCGGCGATGTGGCGACGCGCGCGACCCTCGGCACGCGCAGTGCGGCGAATACGTGACGCCGCGAGGGCTGTGCGGGCGTGGCCGGCGTGCGGGCATGGCGGGCGGTACGGCGAGCATGGCGTGCGCGTACGGGTGGGTACGGCGACGACTTCGGCGTCCGCGGCTGGCGCGTTGCGCGTGCGCGCGCACGTCGCAGCAAACATGGCGAGCGCCGTGCGTGAGACGGGGTGACGCGGCGACGTGGCGGCGGCGACGATTGGTGAGCGCGTGCGCGCGTGCGTGTACAAGCGGCATGGCGGGCGACGTGGCGTGTGCTGTGCGCGGGCGGGGTGACGCGGCGAGTACGGCAAGCGGTGGCGACACGCGACGTGCGTCGCGCGCGCGCGCGAGGACCCGACGCGGTTGAACACCTATCGCGAAATGAACAGTGCGATTTTCCATTTTTCCTGAATTTAAAATCCTATTTTCCATTTCCATTTCCTTTATTCCTAAAAATCCCAAATAAATTTTGGTATTCTCGAACAATCTCTAAAATCACTGCAGCATGTGCGAGAATCTCCGTGCGCGCCGAGTCCAGGCACAGCGGCACCAACCCGGGCGGAAGCTGCGTCAGGTCCATCGCCGTAACGCCAAGGGTGCGGCGGACCAGGATCCCGAGGTCCTCTCGTCCCGGTCGAAGGCGGCGCCCACGTGGGTCCGCATGTCGTTGTTGGGACCCGTGTACATGTAGGCGGGGCACGGCCTTTCTGCAACGGTGCAATGCGCCTCATCGGAAGTCGCGGAAGACCGCGTGGCGGACAGCCCCCACCGAAGGTAGCTGATCCGATCCGGCCTGCCGTCCGGCTCCCCGGCTCGCGGACGCGCCCCGGCTCCTGCGTTCACCGGTATCCCCGTCGGCGAGAGATAGGCGGGGTGGTCGCCTAGGCGGTGCGAGACCAAACGCCCTCCGGTTCTCCCACGGAGCGAGGGTGGATGTTGATGAAGGGGGTGCCGAGTCCGTCGTTCCGCGGCTGGATCGCCACGTACCCGACCGCGCCGGGAGCCGGCCGCACACCGGAAGAACTCTGGAAGAGGTGAAGAGAGGGCATCACCCCCACGAACATCTCGCAGTGTGGGCGAACATGGCGAGGTAGAAGACGGCATTGGGGGTGAGGTGGTGCAGCCGGAGATTATAGAACTCCGGCACGTCGAGGAAGAAGCGGGAGAAGGGCGGCACGGCTCGACCATGGCGAAGGAGGCGAAGAACACCATCCTCGTAGGGGGGCTCCTCCCAGGACATCACGCGCTGCGCGTGCCGCGCGACGATACTTGTTGAAGAGGCTGCGAGCCTCGCGGTGCGGACCAAGGATTTGGGGAGCACGCTCCCGGCTCCAGAGGCGAATCACGGGCCATCTCAAGGGTGGATGCTGAAATGCAAAGGAAAGCTGGCGATAAGAGGAAGGAAGCAAAGGGCGCTGGGAAGATGAGAGGCGAAAAGCTGTGTGAGGCGATGGCTGTGGAAAGCGTAGAAACTGATCCCCTTCCCTGCGGATCCGTTTTTATAAGCGACCACGGCCCCCTCGGATTCCACGGCATTAATTTCGCCCCACTACCACGCTACACGCCTCCTTGCCTCTGCGCCCCTTCGTTTCCTTTTTCGCATCACCTTGGGTTCTGCGCCACTTGGATTTCGCGCCGCCCGGGTTTCACGCCCACCAAGCGCACTACGCGGGACGGAGAGGGCCGGGCGGTTTGAATGGGCCCCGTGCGCGCGGCCCGAATAAACTCGCCCCCCGTCCTGAGAAAAACTTAGCCTGGCGCGACATCGGTTGTCGTGTACCAACCTTTCGCCATAGCAAAACGCATCCAGTGCCCCGGACCCACACACTCAAAGGAATGGCGTCAACCGCGCCCGAGCCCAACTCGATCTCGGTCAACGCCGGGGGCTACTATCGGTGATATGGGCCCGGGGTATGTCGAGGTACGACATCCGGAAAAGGAAGGCGCCTTGCCCATCAAGGTGCGTCAAAGCTATATCCCGAATGGCCTAACCTAGTCTCGGCCACGGGCGGCCACGTGGCCGCCCAAGAAGGAGCCGGCCCGGAGGCTGCCCGAGGCCGCAACACTCCCAGCGGCGTGGTCCGGATCACCCGACCCCCAGCGCAGGGTCCGGGGTTACCCGGACCTCCGATCCTCACCCCGCACCTCTCGAGAGAGGGCGAGTCCAACCGCCAACGAACTCATTTAATGACCAAAAAGAGGGAGGCAGGGCGCCTGCCCCGCCGCATTTAATGCGATGTGAGGCGCGCCTGTCAGTTGCTCCCATTATTACCCCTTTTTGCCTGTCACGAGGCGAAGGAGGCCTAAAGTCTTTGACTAAGACCGCGACATGGCCGCGGACCCACTCCGCTCACGCCTCCTCACGCCCGTCCGCCGCATTTAATGCATTGGGCGACCGCGTGGGAGAGAGAGTGCGAGCGCAGAGGCGCGATGCCGTGCCTACCCATGGATAGGCCGGCGGCCGGTGGGTCCCATCGAGTAGGTAGGCAGTCATCCTTGCATCAGCAGCATGGCCATCACGGTCGTCACCTTTCTCCGCCTGCCCCCATGACGCAGCAAACAGGAAGGAGCAAGATGGAGTGGCTTCTCCGACAAGACGAGGCAAAAACCACTCCTTCACGTGGAGCGGAGTAGACACGATTCAGCTCGTGGTGTTCCCTTCTACTATAAAAGGAGACCCAAGTCCATCATAAAAACGGTCGGCTCACTTTATCGTCGGTTCCCTCCCTCAACTCGGTTGATCAGCCCCTCGAGCGGCAGTTAATTCTTAGCGACCTCTCGTCCATCTCTGACTCCAGAGAAAGAGAACAACACTCTCATTGCTCCCTGTAATTCTCCCCTCATACTACATACAGAACAGGAGTAGGGTATTATACCTCGCAGGTGGCCCGAACCTGTATAAACCCCTGCGCCTCCACAATCTTGATTTCTCCCGCCTCATCTGCATCATCCTATCCTCATCGCGAGTTTAGATCAGGACTCACCGCTCCCTGTGCCGACCAAAAAAGGGGTCCCTCGGATTCCCGCGTGTCGATCTTCGACATCGACAGAATCTACATTGGATCTATAGCAATTGATCAAAACCCTATCTACATCGGCTAACATTGCTATACACATCGGTCTATTGGCCGATCAACTCCTTGATCTTATAGTCTATCTTATTAGTTACAGAGTCAAACAAATTGACACGTTCTAAACCTGATTGATATTCTCAGGCCTTCGTGTAAAGAACAAATTTCTCGTCCACAACTGTATGTCAACGTATAAATAGTTCACTAAATAATTAAGTTACTAAACATAAATTAAGTTAAAAAGCACTAAGTATATAAAGATATAGTGATATCTTGTATTAACGAGTTAAACGAGTAGCTGTCGAGCTTAGCTTATACCAGCTGAAAATCCAGCTGGGTTCAATTTATTAAAACTACGAGTTCGAGTCGTTCCACACCTGTTAGTACAAATTTTTTTAATGTGCATCGGAAATAGACCACTGTTGCTACAGCCACACGTACGAACTGTTGTGTGCACTAGAACAAGTACTGCGTTAGGCACAGAACACTGCAGCAACAGTGAATTAAACTTCGCATTTGGTGACACTCCGTTTCTCACGCAATCTTTAAATTAAAACACTACTGGAGAAAGTCACACTAATTCCGGTTGTTAACCCTCAGTAATCCTGGTTATCAAACCGGGAGTACGAATCCGGGACTAGAGATGGGTGACCTCTAGTCCCAGTTAAATAACCGGGAGTAAAGATGCATCTTTAGTCCGATTGAAGCCACCAATTTTTTAAATTTGCCCTTTCTTCAGATCTCTATATATATATTACATACATATATTATATTACACATATACATATATATGCAACATGCATATATATGTATAAATATATAATTTACACACATTTAAATGAACTTAAGAAAAGAAATATATATTACCAAAATATGTACAATATTCATACATGTTTCCTAGCTAGCTTATAAAAAATTGTCTCTAATCTACTTTCTTTGTGGATGGAGTGGTTTAGCTACTAAAACTAATGAAGAACTCCCCACGGGATCAACGACACCTGCTCGTTAATAAATCCCATCAAATCTTCCCGAGCGGCTTGTATGAAAGTCTCGTGGGGAGGTCGTCTCTTACTCGCATAAGCTGTCATTAATTAGAATAAACGAGAAATAAATATATGAAGTGAATAAGAAATCAAGACGTAATGTATGAATTGCGTTATACGTACATATAGATCATCGACGCTTTGACTTCGGTCACAAAGCGGTGAATGTAGTCGCAGATGTAATATCCACATAGTTTGGTGCCCTACGACTGTTTTGCACACTAAAAAGAAACGATGACAGTTTAATATGCATTTCATATTTTAGAACATAATAATGATTCAACTCAAATTAGGAGCGAGGCATGTTACTCACTTGAAACTTCATCCGCACAGAGCTTATCTTTCCAATTTTCGCAAACATTGACCCGAAATCGTTCCAATGCCCTACGTGCGGTTGAAAGTTAGCACGTAATTATCCGAGAACCACATATATGCAATAGAAAGTAAGATGGCATTACTGTTAAACAGTTCAAATATGTCACAGACGTGGACTCGGTTTATTCATTAAGTCAAAGACATGGATCTTCGCCATGTCAAGTACTAACGAGATCCAAGTGGAATCGCAAATTGGTTTAGATGACACATATGAAACTTTATGTATGCACGGGATTGAAATTGATTCGGAAAGAAAGAAAAACTTACGCAGATATTGTAGGGCGAAGGATGAAGGACCGGAAGTGTTGCTTCACAAGCGTGTTGTATATGTTGTCCACGGTGTCATTAGGAACCGATCAACCAATGGGCCGTTGATTTTGCGTGGATCCATGAATCCATGCTTGGTGCATCCGTGCTTGTTGCGTATTGGATCGCCATTCTACAACGGTTAAAAAGAATTTTAGTCAGCTAAATTCAAGGAGGTAAGAAACGAAATAACGGGCGATATTTACAAAGCCCGCGCGGTTAGAAGTGAGACGTCGAGGGCATCAAGTTGGTACAGGTCAAATATATCTTCGAATCGGAGATAGAGGTAGTCATCTCCATCGAAGAAGTAGTCAATTGAATATTTGCATGTTATCATGTCTTCACCCTTGCTGGATCGTTGCATGTACCACTGATGGAAGCGGTACATCCGAGTTGGAAGCCTTTTCACGAGATCCGCTTGACGAGAGGCTTTCCAAGGTTGAACTTGTATTTAAGCGGAGCCTTCGCGGGGTGCACACCTGTAATTGATCCATATTAATTCCAGCTTCTTGCATGAATTGTCTTAAATTAGGTATAATGTTTGGAATCGTGCTTAACTCCGAGGCTTTTGTGGCTGCATGCCAAGCTGGGTACATCTTTTCCCTTTCTTCGCCCGCGCAGCCGACCGCTTTGGTGCGGGTGGCGGTGTCTTCTCAATTCTCGAGTCTTTCTTGGACGACCGCTTGATATTGACGACGCACTCTTGGATGATGACCGTTTAGGAGTCGGTGCTCGTTGTGGCGACGGAGGAGGGTTGGAAGGCGGTGGAGTTGGAGACGACCGTTTAGGAGTCGGTGCTCGTGGAGGCGACGCGGGAGGCGGAGGAGGCGAGAGCGGCGAAGGAGGCGGAGGAGACGACCCACGTGGAGGCGAGGCGGTGGAACAATAGGAGACGCTGTTCGTCCGGGAATTTTATGAAGATCTTCCTTCGAGAAATATTCCATGAGTCATTTCTCCTAGCGTCGTCTCCCATTCTCCTCCGGGGATATCCAGCTCCAGGATCTTCATAGCCGCGTTCCACTGTTCAATTTCAACCTTCGAGTACAAAGGTGGAACGGGCCGGGAGTGGTAGGTGCTTCTCTCGCTCTTGGAATAGCTATGCCCGACGCGACTGTTCGAGAAGATTGTTTATTAGTTAGTAATAAACGTTGATTGACAAGTTATTCAAGAAAATATACGTACAACATAAAAGTACGAATATACCTTTATTGTTATGTTTTTCATGGGGATGTGCGGCTCACACGGGGTCCGCGTGTGATGTCATCCACGGGGCATGGCGGACCGGTTGAGCTTGTGGGGCCGCTCGCCTTCATTTCCAGAGACGCGCAGCCTTGCTGGCTCTTGTTGGAGTTGTGCGGTTGTTCTGGATCCGGATCCTGGCTGGCTAACCCACCGGCTCCGCTCCTCGGCCAACCTTAGGGCCACCCTTTCGTCGACAATCGATCGATCTGCGAGAGCTTCATTTCCATCTCGCGAATCTAGCATCATTCTCTCGCTTGGACCTCATTCGGCTCCGTATGTGTCGACGTCGGCTTGGAACCCATATTTTCGGGGACGACGTCTTTTCTCGCGTACGCCCGTGCTCTGGGTTTTGGAGGACGAGCGTTAGCTCGTCCTTCTCTCCAGCCGAACGCGCCCGAGGAACGGCGGCACCGCCTCCTCTAACCTCCGTCCGCTTCTTGAATTTCATCACCAAAGATCACCTGTGCCATCGACGGGATTAAGTGAGCCGCCGTGAGCATAGAATCGGTTCTTTGATCGTTCCGCCGGTTTCTTGTGCTCGGAACGATATCCCGTGCTTCTAGGTCGGCTTCCATTTTTCCCATTTCTCCATTGCTTTTTTATAGCCGCTCACCCAAGCTGTGATGGTATTTCTTTTTGGCTGCGTTGGCCTTGTTCTTTACTATGATAGATTGCGCTTCTTCACCGGTCTTGTGCTCAACAAAAGCATCCCAATGATCTACGAGCTTTGGGAACTTGTCAAAGTCTCGTGTCCGGCCCTTCGGATATATTTCTTGTGTAACTGTTTTTGTAGTTCTGAAGAGCTCGCCATTTTCTTCAACGTCCATTCCTTGACCCTTGCACGATCTCGAGTGCGGGATGGTGAACGTCTGCAGCATTGTCGTCCACAGCATCTCTTTCTCTGAGTCTGGGAGATAGCTCTGCTCCTCTCCTCCTTTGGTAGACCGCCTCCAGTTGGCAACGCTTACGGGCACGTGATCCCTCACCATCCATCCGCGTGCGCCACAAACTTCCTTGCGGCGTCCTGCGGGCAATTGGTCGACTGCGGGTGCCACCTCCGTTATGACATGTCGACCCTCTATTTTCTTGCTGAGGCCGCGTGGCCTCTTACATCCAGCGGAGGCGAAGGCGGAGGCGGAGCCCTCATTCCCCTCCTCGTTCCTCGTTCGTCTCCCCTTGTTCCCCTCCTCGTTGAGATACCGATATGGATCTTCGTGTCCCTCCTTGTTGTAAAACTCGTTCCTCATGCGATCTCATCAAGGAGAAACTGTTCCTCGTCATGATCCATCATTTGATTGTTGTGGGTTGAGGACTTAATCAAAGAAATTTGAAAAAAATTATTCGGTTAATACATGTATCAATTATTCAGAATATCATGTATGTGTACGTAAAAAACATGGACAAAAAGAAGAAGATGGAAAAAATAGATGAAATCCGATAGACACTAGATCCAATTATGCACATCCACAATGGTGATATTTTTCGAAGTCACTTCTGGATTACGTCCACACCGAAACAAGCCGAACGACCGAACGACGACGACCGAACGACCGACCATTCGTTCAATCTATCGTTCACGTCTCCATTCGGTCGTTCATTCGTTCACCCTAGACCCTAAACCCTAAACCCAACCCTAACCCTAAACTATCGTTCGTTCACGTCCGTTCGTTCGGAACCTTAACCCTAACCCTAACCCAAATCCTAAACTATCGTCCGTTTGTTCTAACGTTCGTTGACGTCCGTGAGTACGATCATTTGAAGGAGAGAAGAGAAAGAGAGAGAATGATGTGAGGGAGATAAGGTGGAGAGGAGAGGAAGTGGAGAGGAGAGGAGAGAGAGAGGACGTTGCATGCCTATGTACGTTGTAACGACCGAACGAACGACCGACCGACCGACCGACCGAACGAACGAACGAGCGACCGAACGAACGAACGAACGAGCGAGTGTTTGTCCGTCCGTTCGTCCACGTCCGTACGTACGTACGTCCGTCTGTTCGTCCACGAACGAACGCACGACCGAACGAATGAAAGAATGGACGGCCGGAACGAACGAACGAGCGAGTGTTCGTTCGTTCGTCCCGTCCGTTCGTCCACGCCCGTCGCTCGTCTGTCCGTCCGTCCGTTCGTCCACGTCCGTACGTCGTCCCTCCGTCCGTTCGTCCACGTCCGTACGTCGTCCGTCCGTCCGTTCGTCCACGAACGGACGACAACGAACGAACGAACGGACGGCAGCCGACCGAACGAACGAACGAGTGTTCGTTTGTGCGTCCGTCCGTTCGTCCACGTCCGTACGTCCGTACGTTCGCCCACGTCCGTACGTCCGTCCGTCCGTCCGTCCGTTCGTCCGTCCGTTTACATCCGTTTGTTGATTTTATCGTTCTCGTTCGTTCAAAAATACAAACTTCACAAGTCACATACACATTCAAATTTAAATCTATTCATGCATTTAAATTTAAATACACATTCAAAATTCTAAATTCACAATATTCATGCATTAAAATTTAAATAAACAGTCCATTTACATATAAAGTCCATACAAATTTACACTTACACATCGAAATCATATTCACAAATTTACACATACACATCGAAATCATATTCAAATCCTCCTCATTCATTCACATTCACAAAATTTGGAGATTTAAACATAGCACGGCGGCTGGCAGCCACGGCGCGGCGGCGGCATGGAGGGAGGCGATGGCGATGGCGGTGGCGAGGATGCGGGCGGCCGGCGACGTGGAGGGGAGGCAAGGTTGGAGGAGAGGCGATGGCGGTGGCGAGGATGCGGCGGCGGCGACGTGAAGGGGAGCAAGGTTTAAGGGTTTAGGGGCGGTCGGCCGGCGTCGGGATCGGGAAGGGCGACAAGGGGAGAGGGCGGCGTGGGGAGGGGCGGCGGCGACGGCGACGGCGGTGGCGGTCACGACAATGGCGGCGATGACGATGGCATCGACGGCGGCCTAAACCCTAGCGCGCATCACGGAGAAAAAGGGCGTCGGCGGCTAACTGCGCAGCGGCGGCGGCAGCGGCGAGACGGCGGCGCACGGCGGTCCTCCGGCGGCGCGACGGCGGCGACGAAGACGGCACAGAGGCGGCGTGCTGCGACGGCGTCCTTGTGCTCGGCAACGGCGGCAGCGAAGAAGCGAAGCGATTGTGCGAAACGGCTAAGTGTTTGGATCCCAGTGAGGCCCTTGCTATATATATAGGTACGACATCTTTTGTCCCGTTGAAGCCATCAACCGGGACTAGAGATGGTATAGTCCGTTGAAGCCACCAACCGGAACTAGAGATGGCGGGGCAGCCACGTGGCCCGGGTAGGTGGGTATCTCTAGTCCCACTTGAAGCTACCAACCAGGACTAGAGATGTTTTCCGCCATCGAAATTCACCTCTAGTCGGTTGGTTTTAAAAATCAAAACTAATTATTACAGTGTCAATTATATTGTGTTATATTCATATATAATTATAATTAACATATATATTCATATATTCATATATAATTAACATATGTTCAAATAATAACATATAATTAATATTTGTCATATTCCAAACTATTTAAAATTTAAATAATAATATATAATTAACATATGACCTATCTAAAAATATTTTAAATTAAAATAATAACATATAATTAACATTTGTCGTATTTAAAACTTTTTTAAACCATAAACCCTAAACCGTGGTTTAAAATAGTTTTAAATACGATAAATGTTAATTATATGTTATTATTTCAATTTAAAATATTTTTCAAATAGGCCATATGTTAATTATATATTATTATTTAAATTTTAAATAGTTTGGAATATGACAAATGTTAATTATATGTTATTATTTTAATTTATAATATTTTTTGTTAATTATATGAACATATGTTAATTATATATGAATATATGAACATATATGTTAATTATAATTATATATGAATATAACACAATATAATTGGGCACTGTAATAATTACTCTCGTTTTAAAACCAACCGGGACTAGAGGTGATTTCGGGCAGGAAAACATCTCTTCATGTTTTTTCATATAAATCTAGAGATGAAAATGTAGAAAACAACCGTAAAATGCGAAGTGCTAAGATTGTAGATAACACATGACATGTAGATAGCAAAATATATAGAAAACAACCGCTATCTATAAGAGGAAGAAATTGCTAACCTTGTAGATATCAAATATTTGTGTATTATCACAAAGAACTTGCTAACCTTGGCAAGACCTGGACCTCTAACATATGAAAAATTTTGAAGATGTACAAGTGTGGCGGCTCGGGATGGAGGAGGAAGAAGGAGTATATAAAGCAAAATCTCTAGTACGGTTGGTAACACCAACCGGATCAAGATGCCATCTTCATCCGGTTGGTGTTACCAATCGGAGCTAAAGTGCTCGCGCTCGACACGCTCGACAACATTCGAACCGGACTAGTGGTGATCTTTAGTCCGGTTCGTGACATGAACCGAGACTAAAGTTCCTAGAGAGCCGTTGAATTTTTAAACCAGGACTAGAGATCGTCGTAGTCGGAGCAACTCAAATCGAGACTACGTGGTTTTTGCACTTCAACCAATGATAATTTGTCAAGTAGTGAAATCCTTCGATTTTCTTTTTTTCGATAACTGTATATATTTACAAAAGGAAAAAAAGTACCTATACAGCAACACATGAATACATGATCATTTAGTTCGGCCAAATCAAGCGAATTCGTCTTAATTAATTAAAGTAAGTCGTCATCATCATCGTATACGTACGGTATACGATCGCTGGCAGCAGAACGCCGACGTAGGTAGGTTACGTATATACGCATTTGACGGCGCCGCCGCCGCGCCTAATACAAGCCATGGTCCTGTTGGAGTGTGCCGGATTATTAATTAATTAATTGATTAAGCTTCAGTTAGCGTACCGTGCTAAAATACATTTACCTATAGTACTATACTACAATACTTGCCGGTATCCTCTCGAAAAAGAAAAAAAACAATACTGGCCGGAATGTGTACAAGCAAGTGCAAGAAAAAAACAGAAAATGACTATATTACCAATATCTCTCTCTTTTGTAGTTTTGTATATCATTTCTGTACATGCTGTATCGAATTTTGATTTATCTTCAGCTAATATACGGAAGCTTATGGCGAGAGTAGCCATCATTATCCTAACCATATATATCATCATTGCCCTGCGCCGAGTATGCTACATACAACGAGAGGAAGATCCATGATCTCGCCGATCTAACGATGGTGCTCGATTGTGACATTTTTGTACACAAACAAGTCGATGTGGCCGACACAAATCAAAGTGACCCGCCCTTCGCAAGGACATGCATGCCCATCATGTGCCAAGACATGTCTGGAAAGAAAAATATCACGAGTAACATTTCGAAAATGTTTCTTATTGGACGTTCCAAAAAATCGGACAAGTAGGTGCAATAGTACAGACACACAACAAATGCATGTGAGAAGATTGAAATGACTTTTTCTTTTCAATTATTTATTCGAATTACAAAAATTAAATCTTTATAACTAGATCTGATCTTTAACATTTTTCTCTAACATCTCAAACATTTTCATTCAAACAAATTTTTTAAGTAAGAAATGAAAGGTTCCTCAATAACGTCACCGAGTTCTGATCTGTAGCAGCTCAGTAACATTTCCCAAGTGGGAGGAATCGTGCTATACGTACGACTCCATCGTACGTCGTACGACCTGCATCCGACGGTGCACCAATAACAGAGCTCAGGTTTCTTACTATACGGGCTCAGAAAGCAACAACTGTGCCTATGCATGCACCGGTCGTATGCAGGTTATACACTTGGATCGTATGTAGGTTGTACACTTGGATCGGATGCATAACAATTTTCGTATATGTATGATGTAGTGTATACAGTGATGTGTGTACGTGTATCTGTGTGTAATTGAAAAAGAAACATTTCAGTTGCCACGGGCATTAATTAAATAATAGAGATGATACTTGGACTTCGTTTGGATGAACAAGCCCAAGTAATTATATATTATATATATAATATGGCCCGTTACTTCGGCCCATACGGACAAGCATTTTATGGGCCCGAGCACTGGAGGCCCACGCGCGAATGCATGGCCCAGATGTAAGTCCTCGTTAATCGTTGCTTTCCCCACCCCACTGGCCCACTCTCCCCAGTCCCACCACCTCATCCCTCCCCACCCCCTCTCCATGGCGCTCGCCGCCGGCGCCGGCGCCGGCGCCGCCTCTCTCCTTGGCCCCTTCTATCTTCCTCGTCTCCGACATCACTCCCCGCCCCGCCTCCTCCGCACAAGCTCCAAACGCTCACCGGTATCCAGCGCCAGGTCCAAGCGGCCTCCTCTTCCTCTTGCTCGTGCTCCTCTCTCCTGCGCCGCCGCCGCCGCCGTCTCCACCGCCCCCGTCGAGGAAGCCGCTGCGGGAATCCCGGTTCGTGGAGGGGCCTATGCAGCCTCAACGCCTGGGTGGTGCGCGACTACCGCCGCCTCGTGGACGCCGTCGGGGCGCTCGAGCCGCAGCTCCGGGGGCTCACCGATGAGCGGCTCAGGGCGAAGACGGACGAGTTCCGCGCCCGCCTCGCCCGTGGGGAGACGCTCGCCGACGTCCAAGCAGGTACTCAAGCTGCCGCCGCCCGCCCAGTGCTGAAACTGCTGCATTCTGACATTTTGTTTGCTCCCCATCTGATTGCGTCGGTGCGTTGCTTGCTTCTCCTGTCCAGAGGCGTTTGCCGTGGTGAGGGAGGCGGCGAGGAGGACGCTCGGGATGCGCCACTTCGATGTGCAGGTATCCTGACCTCGCTTGGTTAGACATGTGTTCGTAATTGATTGGGATTGATTTGAGAATTTGAGCTGGTGTTGGTTGTGCGAGTGATTGAGCTCTGTTCCCTTGATGCTTGTGTTAGATAATTGGTGGTGCTGTCCTGCATGATGGGTGCATTGCGGAGATGAAGACTGGTGAGGGGAAGACGCTTGTGTCTACCTTGGCGGCTTATCTCAATGCGCTCACAGGGGAAGGCGTTCATGGTACTATTATGCGAATTGATATGTCACATAACATTTTGTTGATCAGTCTGGCTACTTTAAGTGGTTCTGTGGAATCTGTTATGCTGCGTGCAGTTGGGCATTTAGGCTTAGTATATGACTGTTGGTTGACTGCACTTTTTTGTATTAGTAGCGGCCACATTCTATACATTGACTACTGTCTGCTGCTTCTTCACAATTTGTTAAGAGTTAGTAGTAAGACATTTAGTGGATCACAACTTTACATTGTCATTACATTTAGATAACTAAACATAAAAGAATTGCTAGTCATTTATGTCATCACTATTAGTATGTAATATATGCTTTGTGGTCATGTTTAAAGATCCAAACAAAGACAATTATCTAAGGTTGATTTTCTTAGTTGCGTATACATTGATCTGATGCATTGTTAACATTTCATGTTAACCTCTATTTATCTTTTCACTCCTTCAGATTTTATAAGCATTGTGATCCTTTTTCAGTTGTGACTGTAAATGATTATTTGGCACAGCGAGATGCTGAATGGATGGGTCGTGTTCATCGTTTTCTTGGTCTTTCCGTGGGTCTAATTCAGGTATTGACATTATGGCGAACAGTGCTTTTGTTGTACTTTCTAGACCTTCCTCTTGCTGGCATAGAAATACCTGGTAGTAGAAAGGCAAACATGTAACTTTGTGTCACTGTTTTTTTACATATCCACAAGGCTGGTATGAAGGCTGATGAGAGGAGAGCCAACTATAGGTGCGACATTACATACACTAACAACTCGGTAAGATGTCCAGTAGAGGATCAACTTTTAGTTAGTCTTATCATGTGGTTATTTAGATTTAGGGGACAATCTTTTTCTTTGCGGCATCTTTGTGTATTTCTTCAAGTTGACGTTGTAATTTTGATTAGATGCTAATTGCATACAAATACTTGTATATGTGACCTTTTACCTTCTTATTGTAGTACTTTTATGGTATTATTTGGTGAGTTCTCCATACATCTAGGTTCTCAAAGATTACTCATAACTTACAGGAACTTGGATTTGACTATCTTCGTGACAACTTATCACGGAACAAAGAACAGCTAGTTATGAGATGGTACATTTTAGACATTCACTTTTACATTGCAGAACTTTGGTTTCTTCATATTTCCTTTTTATTCCAAGGGAACACATTAGGAGAAAGTTTCACTGTTAAAATTAACACATGATTTGACAGGCCGACACCATTCCATTTTGCAATTGTGGATGAAGTGGACTCGGTGCTTATTGATGAGGGAAGAAACCCATTGTTAATAAGTGGAGAGGTTTATTGCTAATTCCTTCTCTAGGCTTATTCTTATAGACATTTGACGTTTCTCAACTGGTCCAAATGTAAGATATTTACCAAACTTATTGTAAGACATTTTGCTAATTTCTGTCTTGTTATTAGGATAATAGAGATGCGGCACGGTATCCAGTAGCCGCTAAAGTTGCAGACCTTCTTATGGAGGGTGTTGTGAGTATTGTTCTTGTATGCCAAACCTAAGTATTACAAGGGGTCATGGTTTTCTAGTAATTGCTAAACTGCTGTATTGATTTATTCTGCAGCATTACACTGTTGAACTAAAGAGCAATAATGTAGATCTCACAGAGGATGGAGTTACTTGTGCTGAGATGATTCTTGGGACAAATGATCTATGGGATGAGAATGATCCATGGGCAAGGTGCAATCACTGTTTATTTCTTTATGTAGTTTTTGTCTGAATGTGGTTTTCTTGCTTTGTGCAAGTGCAAGTATTGCTAGTCAACTAATGAAGTGCAGTTCTTTGTACTTCTGTCAAATGCATTAAAATTGATGAGCCCTAACCAAGCAAGGCAGAAATGTCATTGTTCTTCCATGGCAACCTTGAGTTTCTTAGAAAGTAGTAATATCATGCTGGTGCACATCTTTTGTCACCTCCACATCCAAATAACTGCTGAACCTATAGAGTTAATGAATGCTGCTACATGAGAGGTAAAACCAATATAATAGCAACTTGGAACATGCATTAACTAGTGATTTTAACCATAAACTTGTCACAATGCTACAGATTTGTGATGAATGCATTGAAGGCCAAAGAGTTTTACCACAGGGATGTCCAATATCTTGTGAGGGATGGAAAAGCTCTTATTATTAATGAGGTACTATCTCTGTTTCAGTATTGTTGACAAGTACTCTGTTAGTTTCATACTTACCATAAATCCGTAATACAGAGACAAAGCTGTCTGTTATTCAAAATATTGGATAAGAGCATAACATTCTATTTCAAAGAACCAACTCGGCAGATGTTAATTTCAAAACAAGGTTGCTTCTCTGAAGAATATGTTTACAAGCAAGATAGATTCTCAGTTCACAACAGCAAGGCTTTTTTGGTGGGTAGGAAGCAGAAATCTAGCATTGTTACACTGCATCATCCTAATATCATATAAAATTAGATTGCAGGAGTCCCAAACAATTGTCAATGTATTAGATACAAATATACAATGCTTTTAGTTGTATTGTAAATCTGGTAGAACATTCGAGAATAGCATAGCTCTGTTGGCTCAAACCTTCATTGCATCCAGGGTGTGCTATTCCTTTGTGACACTTTCCTTTTTTCAATCTTGGTGTACATCTCCTCATCTGGTAGTGGTTGCAGTACAACATCCATCTAACAACCCTGAACAGATTCCATTACAATACACCAATTCTAATGCTGATGTGCCTTGATAGGCTTTGCAAAGTAATCTACTTTATCATGGGATGACTAAGACTTCCAATTGTTGATTTAGAACTTCATTTCATGCTTTATCGATAATAATGTGGAGCCTTTCCTTGAAGGTTGTCATGTCCATCCTACAGTACTGCATTGTTCCAATGAATGGCATTAGTATCATTATTCTTACTTTATTTTTGAGGTTATGTTCTATATATCCTCTCGATCTTAAATTTGCCTATGGGTCTGTTACTGTTACCTATTTTGGGAGCCTATGATCTGGGATAATAATGCTAATGCTTCTCCAGCTGACTGGCCGAGTTGAACCAAAAAGAAGGTGGTCTGATGGTATTCATCAAGCAGTAGAAGCAAAAGAAGGCCTCAAAATTCAGGTCAGTATTGACTTATGCATTGCTGGTTTATACAAAAGGATCTAGTATCAGATTACACTGACTAGTTTCCTCTTTTTTTTTGAATTTATGATAATTTCTTTGTCCAATGCTAATTGCAATTTCATCAGGCAGATTCAGTAATCGTGGCTCAGATTACATATCAATCATTGTTTAAGCTTTATCCTGAGCTCTCTGGGATGACAGGGACAGCTAAAACAGAGGTACTGACGTGTTGTATCTATTTAACTATTTTCTGGGTTATTTCTTACTTTTTATCATTTGTGCTCAAATGGCATGATGATGATTTTACAGGAAAAGGAATTTCTGAAGATGTTTAAGACTCCAGTTATTGAAGTGCCCACAAATCTGCCAAATATACGGGTGGACTTGCCTATCCAAGCTTTTGCAGTAAGGATTGTGATGATTAGTTCATAAAATAATATGCAGTTTGCCAGTTTCTCTTTTTGGTGACAAAAAATGATCTATATCATTGCTCTTTGTAGACTGCAAGAGGTAAATGGCAATATGTGCGGGCAGAGATAGAGTCCATGTTTCATTTGGGTCGTGCAGTTTTAGTTGGCACTACAAGGTGAACCTCCTAATAGCATATCCATTTTGTTGCAATCCAAAACAATATGTTTACAACTGCTTGAAATAACACCAAATGTACTTTATGAACTATGACTATTAGATTCCAGCAGCTGAATTTTGAAGCGTGGAATATTTTGATTCTATACTTTTTTCGTATATTGATAGTTGCTTCTGTTCATTTGTTGTAAATTGTTTCTATTGTTGCTGGGATTATGAATATATAATTGTGTAGCAAACAAATTTTACTGCATCATCTTATCCCTTAGGGGGTTATGAGTTGATGGGTGGGATGCAGGAGTGCAGATCCCATGTTTGCTTTAGAGAGATTGTAGAATCGGAAGAGAGATCCCACCCATTCAACACAATCCTGATTAGCTTCTGTTATATGATAGGAATACAGGTAAAAGAATTTGTAGTAGTTAGCCTAGCCCAGGCAGAGAGCAAAATTTGAGGATGCAACTGTATGCTCCCGTATTTGTTAGTTTGTGCTTGTTTATTTGTCTGTTTTCTTGTTTGAAACTAATGGTGTGTATACCTGTTGCAGTGTTGAGAGTTCAGAGTACTTGTCAGATCTTCTTAAAGCTCACAATATTCCTCACAATGTCCTTAATGCAAGGCCAAAGGTTTGATATCTTGCTTTTAGTTCAACTTATTCCTCGTTTATCACTAATCGCATCATTCTCAACAGTATGCTGCAAGAGAAGCTGAAATTGTTGCACAAGCCGGAAGGAAACATGCTATTACAATTTCAACTAACATGGCTGGCAGAGGAACAGATATTATTTTAGGTGGTAACCCTAAGGTTAATTATCCATACTTTTAGTCCCTTACCTTTGCATTTTCTTATATCTGAAAACTGCTAACAACATTATCTTCATGGTCTGATCTTTTTTTTTCTTCTAGATGCTTGCGAAAGAAATTGTAGAAGATAATGTGCTTCCATTTCTTACCCATGAACCCCCAGATGTTGAAACCGTAGGCGAATCCACATCCCACAAGGTGGTTCATTTTAGAGCCTTCTCCACCTAAAATCCTCACAGGTGTTTCACACTGTTTCCCTATACTTTCTGTAGGGTCTCTCCAAAATTAAACTCGGGCCATCATCGCTAGGCCTGCTTGCTAAAGCTGCAATCATAGGTAAGTATTGAAAGTATCAACGACTGTATATTATAGAACTTCTAGAAAGCTATTATTGTTCTTTTTTTGTTTGGCTCACCCTTTCTTGTTACATGTAGCGAAATATGTTCAGAAAAGTGAAAGAAATGAATGGCCTTTTCAGAAGGCAAAATCCACTATTGCTGAGTCTGTAGAAATGAGTCATACTATTGGGATGGAGAAACTGCAAGATCGCTTGGCTGAAGAGTCTGAAATGTATCGTCTTTGTGATACAATAGGACTTGCTTATCTTACTGTCTTGAGGGATTGTGAAATTCATTGTTCTGCTGAAGGTGCTGAGGTGAAGGCATTAGGGGGTCTCCATGTAATAGGAACTTCTTTGCATGAGTCACGCCGAATAGATAACCAAGTAAGGGGATACTTTCTACCTGTGCCGCTGCTTAGCTTTTTGTATCACATGAAACCCTATGGTTCATGATTTGATATTTGAGATCAAACAATTTCAAATTTAGTAAATTGGCACTGACTTGCAAATATAACATGTTGAGATCACATAATACTTCTCTCTTCATTTTCTTTTTATACACACACACACACACACACATAATACAGGCGGTGAATTTGTGTTCTTATTTTGCTATTATCTCCCCTTTGAGTAGTCTGTAGTGTTCTGCAGAAGTGTCACATGCAAATTTGTTCTTTTGGTACAATCTTCATCTTCTAAAGCTTGTGGAGTTACTGAATATGACCCTGAGTTATGAAATGTTTGCTGCTACACTATCATTAAATCTGTAAGTTTTTTCCCCCTGTAGTTACGTGGCAGAGCTGGCAGACAAGGTGATCCTGGGTCAACAAGGTTTATGGTTAGGTATGTCTGTTCCCGAACATAAGCATTTATCTCCAATAAATTTGGGCATATACTCTGATCTTCTTATCTATTCACTTGAAGCTAACTGTCCCTAATTGGTCAACCAGCTTACAAGATGAAATGTTCCGGAAATTCAATCTGGACACTGAATGGGCTGTGAGACTTATATCAAGGATAACAAATGATGAAGACATAGCTATTGAGAGCAATGCTGTTGTAAAACAGGTCATAGTGCCTTTTTCTTGCCATGCTGGACATTAGCAATTCAGCATTCCTTTTGTTTTGACATGACAGTGTTTTGTCTTGTTTACATGCATTACCTTTTCAAATGCAGCTTCTAGGTCTTCAAATAAATGCAGAGAAGTATTATTTTGGTATTAGGAAAAGTCTAGTTGAGTTTGATGAAGTCCTGGAGGTATATAATTATTCCCAGTTAACATACTTATCCCTACTTCTATACCCAATTTGAGTAGTTGAACTCTGTGTTATTTTACTGGTAGCCGCACACTACTGTTAATGTGAATGCCCCTCTTGAGTCTTGATTCACATCAACTGTGCTGTCTGCTACATTCTAATCCAGAATTCTAGACGAAATGGTTATGCTTTCATTTGTGCTTATTACTGGGCCCTAATTCCCCAGTTGACATAACTTGGCTAAGTTCTTAACAAGATTTTGTATTTTGTCCTTGCATACTTATTAACAGGGCACTGTTTATATTGTTGATAGGTCCAAAGAAAGCATGTTTATAACCTTAGACAGGTTATATTATCAGGTGACTCTGAAAGCTGCAGTGAACAAATCTTTCAGTAAGTTTACTTTCTCTTATTAGATTCAAAATGTAGTTAATAAAATGGTCAACTGAGAGCTAGAGACATTCAGACATTCTAACATAGTCATTCTCTTGGATCAAAACCGCAGAATAGAGAATATATTTTTAAGGGTATAAATGGATAGAGATAATCTATTTTAGGGCCTGCTTGGATGTTTGGTACTCTTTTAAAACCTGCAAATTATTTCCACTGGTAATGTTTGGGGCCCCAAAATAACCCTTGTATTACACCGGAATTTCTTTTCCCTTCTAAACCCTGTTTGGGTATTAAGGATGCTAGCAGATGGTTACAGCATGAACAAAGAGCTAATTGCATACTTTTTCCTGAACAAATGAACATCTATAAGATTTGATAGGTGTGGAATAATAATCAGAAGTACCAGAATTAACCTGTCTTTGTTTCAAGATTTTTGTGATGATCATTCTGGAATTTGTTCTATACAGGAAACAGATCTTGGTGAATTGTTCAGAGAAAAATGTTCAATCTTGCCTCGAATTCATCAAATTACTATTGTCATTACCGAGAAATAAAAAATTACACAACATCTACCCAGAAATTACAAGAGCCACCTAAATCATCAAAATTACACAACATTCCTGGTAAAAATAATCAGCATGTTTTCCTTAAAAAAATAAAAATCAGCTTGATGAGCAATCGAATTCAGAACATAAACATCTACCAGAAATTACAAGAACCAAAAAGAAACATATTTCCTTCCACCGAATCTGAGCAACCAACACAACAATATTCACCACGATGACTCACATTTCCTGCAAGAACTAGCAACCGCAAGAAATCGAACAGATCGTTGGATCCAAGAACATAGATGAACAGAGAGAATAGGTGAAGTCGATTGGGTGGCACAATCTGGTACCGGCTGGATTCTCCTCTCTCTCCCCCTCCTATTGAAGCCAGGATGAGGCCGGTGGGTTATGGGGAGCAAGGTCGTCGCTGTGGGGGATGGTGATGGGGGATCGAAGTGGATCGAAACCTTCGACGACGGTGATGATGTGGATCGATGTAGAGATTCATCGGAACAGGGAAGAGGGGGTGGCAGTGGGGCGGAGGCATGGAGTGCTGCTAGGAAGGGAGAGATGAGGCGAGGGGCTGCAGCAGTGGGACGGAGCGCTACGGCGGCTGGGCAGAGCACTGCGAGAAAGGGCGGAGCGTTGCAAGCTCGAGACGAGGCGAGGCGAGCCCAACTTTTGTCGAAAAAAAAGTGTAGGCTACTGAGGCCACATTTTCTTTTCGCATGGAATGGGCCTAATACGGAGGTAAATTTAGTTGGTTACAGCCCATCCAAGCAAAACTTTTGTATTTATCCCTGAAAAAGGTTTGGGCTTGTATTTTACACTGGTATTGGGCCAAAATCAGCCATCCAAGCAGGCCCTTAAGGGTTTAGCCTGATAGGGTTCAGAAGCACGTTACTGACTGGGATATAATTTGTTATTCTATTAGACTGTTGGCGCTCTAGTTATAATGTACAATGTGATGATTTTTAGCTGCGAGCTTACTCAAGAGCTGTAAAATAATTTATCATCTATATCGTGTTGCTTCTTGTTGCTCTAACATTTTTTGCTTGCATGCTGACTGTTGTCTTGATGAATATCATTACATGCCTTCCCTTGATATACTTACAGGTACATGCAAGCTGTAGCTGATGATGTTATCTTGGGAAATGTTGATCCCCAGAAGGTACTTCAGAAGACCTGATTCTTAAGTTCCTTTCTAGGATGCTTAGTTCTGGTTCTATGTCAGTTGTTCACCTTACTTTTTTTTTCAGCCTCCTAACACATGGAACTTGGCAAAACTTTTGGATGAGTTTGTCAGCCTCGGGGGGAAGTTACTTGATGGTAATAGACAAATGATATGGAGTCCCTGCTCATCTTCTGTAGATATCCTGACTTTGAGATGTTCTGCAGAACCATTCAAGGAAATTCAAGAGGAAGACTTATTATCATCACTTGAGCAAATTCGTGAATGTGGCCCTGTGAATGTTGATAATTTTACTCTTCCAAATTTGCCAGTGTCACCTAATTCATTCAAAGGAATCCGGAAGAGAACATCTTCAATGATGCGGTGGCTTGCCATTTGTGTTGACGATGCATCGAAGTGAGTTGTGACACCATTTATGATTTTCCTTGATGTGTAGTTTTACATCCATCTACAGTTACCGATAGTTTTTCTGTACTCTGTGACAAACTATCCAGGAAAGGAAGATACACATACATTGTAAATATGCTTCGCAAATATTCTGGGGATTTTCTAATAGCTACATACTTGGATGCTGTGCAAGAGTCCCGTTATGATGATGCATACATACGGGGAATTGAGGTTTGCTTCTTACTGATTTGTTTATGCCGTCTTGTTGGAGATAAAACCTAACTGAACCCTGTGTATTGTGTGGAGGTCAAGTTCATAGACAGTATTGGGCACTTTGCAATCGACAAATCATTGTAGGCAGCTTGTTATTCTATGTTCATTTTTAATCCCTGCATAATTTATGCAATGCAAATTGTTAATTCTACAAACTAATATGTGATTAAAATTAAAATTAAAAACCTTGATTTATGGGCTAATGAGAATTATGGGAAGTATGGTATATGTGGCAAAGTTCTTTGCCTTGCCATGACTGTAATCTTTTTCTGTAGTCAAATCATATTTGTTGTCCACTATCTTCAATTTTGTTGAATTGCAGAGGGAAATACTACTGAAGACTCTTGATACTCTGTGGAAGGACCATTTGGTGAACATGAACAAGCTTAGTTCTGCGGTAGTTCCAATATGTTCCTTCAAATCTGCTGATTTACTCTTCTCCTGTTGTAAGCTTTCTAGTGTTGATTTTGAATTTTTTTTCTAGGTGAATGTTCGGAGCTTTGGGCACAGAAACCCTTTAGAAGAATACAAGATTGATGGTTGTCGGTTCTTCATCTCGATGTTGAGTGCCACACGAAAATTGACAGTGGAATCGCTACTCCATTACTGGTCATCTCCAATGGAGTCTGAGGAAATCTTCAATACAGGTGATAAATAGCCAAAAAAAATCATCATATCATATAAATTTGTCAAGAGAGTGCGTATCACATACTTCCTGAAATTGTGATGCATGTCTCTTCAATCTCCATCGTACCGGAATGTGTTTTTGGCCAAAATCACCTTCATGATTCATGAAAGCTTGAATCAACAGCTTGACTCTCAAGTCAGTAACAATGCGCTTTCACATGGGTAGTTCCCCAGGAGTCTAGGTAGGTTAGGCACTTACTTTATTAGAATTACAAAGCGATAGCACCACATGACAGAGAATTGGAAGCTGTGTTCACTCTGTAAAAACGAGAAATTGATATGGAGGAGTTTTTATGCTAATGCTAGCTGCGAAGCCTGTGCAAATTTTTGACTTGCGCTCGCTTCGGATGCAAAAATAATACGATTGTTCATCAAGAAGGCGGTTGTACTTGTAACGTAGGAGTACAAATTGATTAGTCCACATTGTATTACCCATATCACCATTGTTATCCCCACAAGTCCACTTTGTACTTAAGCTGCGAATGAAATGTGTACCGACAATGTCTGAATTTCAACCTTTTCAAGTACCGGGCACAGAGAGACCTCTCGTTTGCTCACCTCTTGTCAAATGAGTGCATGTGGAATCTCTTTACTTGTGGACAATGAACTCTTGCTCTTCATGTGCTAGTGGCAGCATCTGACATTACGTGGTTGCTGCCTTTTCATGATGATGACAAGTCAATTGCCCGAGGTCAGCATGCCATGCTTTCACATTTGCAAAATACCTTCCGGACCCTGTACATGAGACTGATACACATCGTATATTTTGCTATTTATTTGTACCTTGTGTTTGTACTGTTGAGTACTCTATAATTGCATTATCACTATGGAAAGTACCAGTTGATCTTATACACTGTTTCCATTTCTATAGCTATTCATGCCATTTAATTTCTGTAACTTGATGTGCCAAAGCGATTTTAAGTCCTTTCGAAAATAAAATGGATTTTAAGCCAATGGGGATAACAGGATAAGGTGCTGCTTGATGATGATGACCCATGCAACATGCAGTACTGGGTGTTGTGTTTCTTTTTGGATGTTTTGGTGTAGCTATCAAAGAAGCCAGCAGACATCTTGCACATATAAAAAGTATAAGAGGATTTCTCTTGCCTTCCTTCGCGTGGGCGGCTTGCCCTCCTTTTAAGCATTGCTTTCAATTTTCATCACCCAAGATCCTCGTCACTTTCTCAAGAGTGCCTGACATCATACTGATGATGTGCTACATTAAAAATATTGCATGTGATTGTTGTACTATTACTACCTCCGTTTTAAAATATTACTATCTTCATTTTAAAATATAACAATCGATACTAGTATCGAATTAGTGTCATGTACAGTTATCTGGCATGGTTGGGTGGTTTGGATGTTGTATGGATGGCTTCCAAGCTTGTGTCAGCATATCTAATATGAATCATTTATGACTTCTTAATGATATGCACACTTTATCTCCTGTTAGTTGCTAATAGTCATCGATCAACAACAAATAAACTAGTATGATACAAGTTACAAATAGTTAAACAGAAAAGCAAATTTGGCTAAAGTCTGAGCTATAAAAATGTTTTCTTGTGGCATTATATTCCCATCACTAACAAACAAGAATGTATGAACAACACGACAGCAGTTAATTACCTCACTGGTAGGGAGTCAGCAACATCCACAACTTTTATGATGGTCAGATTTAGTTCCAAAGCACTGAAGGAGACTTCAAGTGGACTTGGACCAAGACCAGATCTCCACCATTGTAATTGTATGTCCTAGCGTTGGGACGCATAAGGGAGTGTTTGGATTTGAAGAGTAAAGTTCAGTCCGTGTTACATCATCTCATCAATTTAAAAGACTAAACGCAAATTAATTATAAAACAATTATAGAATCAGAGGATAATTCCCAAGACGAATATGTTAAGTCTAATTAATCCATAATTAGTAAACATGTTAAGTCTAATTAATTCATTAATTAGTAAATGTTTATCATATAGACTCATTAAAATTATTCTTTAAATATGAATAAATTTTATAAATAGTTTATATTTAATATTTCAAAATAACATTTAAACATTCGATATAACGAAACTATCATTCGATATAAACTATCAGGACGTAAGGACATACATGTTTGTTCTCGAGGATCTTGACCGGCGTTTGTTGTACTGTACTAAGATATAACATGAACTAATTTTAGTTTCAGGATCCAAACAGGACGTAAGTACATGCAACCGACGTTTGCTGTACTGTACTAAGCCGTGTCGTCACCGACGCACTTCATCTTCCAAGCCAACCTCTCACAATCTCTATCTTTGATGTATATCGTGCATACCAATCGACATTGGCATGAGCCATTCGATCAGAAACCAACGGCGTGGATCTTATGTTGGATGGAGGAGGTCACACTCTCAAGGGGATGGGGTTGATTGGAGCCTCTTGTACCTCTCGATCGATCTGAGCCGTCCATCTGGTGTTCTTAACCCGATCGAACGGCCCAGGTATGGATTAGCATCATGGCGTGACAATGTTTACTGGTCAGTGATGGTACAGACACACAGTGACTTTCACTGTATTATTGTCCTGATGGTCATTAATTAGTAGGTCCAACATCGATAGATCTGAAGCAGTAATAATGTTTCACAAAAGACATGTAAAATTCCTCGGATTTTTTCACTATTTGGCACAGACTTTTGAAGCATAAATTTGCAGTCTTCGTCGAGGGATGGATTGAAATTATGGAGATTATGACAATCGGATACCCACATGACAAGCTTATCTAACTGGAGATATGGATATCTGCCAATTATGTAAATCAACTATGACTTACGTGTTACGTTGCCGATTAGATAAGACAACGGCTCATAGTCACAGTTTGGTAAGATCGAGGAAACCGACTTAGAGTAAGATAGGGTTTCCGGCTTATAAGCTCGCTTTTCAAAACTATATAAGGAGGTAAGGGGCATCTCTTGAGGGATATCAACTTTAGATCAAACATACAAGCTATCAGCTTTAGGAGCAAGAGCAACAGATTTTGAGATCAATAAACACTCGGCGGATCAAATCCCCGAAATAGAAGTAGGGTATTACCTCACGAAAGGACCTGAACCTGTCTAAACCTTGTTTTCCATCTAATCTATTGTGCTTGACGATCTTGACTGTATCCTCAATTTTCTATTGCCGAAACAGAGTTTCGACACAAATCGACTCACATATGATAGGCAGGCATCAACAGCTAGCTTAGGCTTTGAACGAAGACCATGACCACATCTACATCTGGTCAAAACCTTTGAAGTTCAGTAGTTGACAGTATGGGCCTTTGTCGACAATAGTTAGTTTTTAACCCATAAATCATCCATGACATGTGTCCTCAGGGCCCATGTGTCATAGACATAGAGGGTGGCAAATCATCAAGTGCCACTCTAATAAGAAGTTAATTCAACAGATCAATTTCCCTAAATAACGGGACACCAAATCAATTTTCCTCATGTTTGATATACCTTTTTAGTTTATGTGGAGTTAATTACCTTTTATAAGATGATTGAACCAAAGACAATCCAATCGGAAAAAAACTTATCATACTATATATACACCAAGTATAGAAACTATATATCTATCTAATATATTTTTTAAAATAAATTTTTATCCAATCATCTTTTTCTCTCTTTTTCATCTACCTATCTTCTAGTTTTTATTATTGGTTCTTATGTAAAGTTGATTTTTTTATGAGAAATGGTTTCTCTATTTTTCTCTCTCTAAGTCTTTTGTCACTTCAGTATTTTTCTTACGCGTCAATATATTAAAGAGATGTTAGCCTAATTCTAATGAAAAGTTTCATATTAATCTTTTCAAGACAAATACATAAACATAAATAAAATAAAATGGTATTTGAAACTATCCTTTCTAATGCTTAATTTTATGATGTGGTGATAGGATCAAAATCATATTTAATTTCATAACTCATGGAGAGTTGATATTCGTACATACAGGGTTTTATCTAAATGAAACTGGTTACCTCTATCTCTTCTTTAATTTTAATTTCATGTCATGGCATCAGACAATTCTACATCACATACTAATGAATGTGTATAAAACCTTATGACTCGCTGAGAATAGGCGGCTGCCCTAATGACTCCCGGTCTCTGCATTAATAAGAACGCACGACCAATACATTGCCATATCTAAATATGCCGAACCAAACTGGCTGCAAATAATAATTTATTAACATTATTAAACCTAATTAAGATTTTTTTGCGAGGACCTCAGTAAGAATTTTTGTCATCTTACAAAAAAACTGATCGCCATCCATCTTCTCAGTATTATCCCAGAAAATAAGTTGTTCAGATACATATAATCGCTGCCAATTTATCATTTTATCATTTGTATGAATTACATTTTTCTTGTCATATCGAATTAAAAGATTCACCAAGCAAATCCACCTTAATAAACAACGTTGTTGTCCATACATGCAAGTTAGTTACCTAGAGAATATATTTTTTCCTTTTTATTTCTTAGCCGTTTGCAATATTCGTATTCCACAATAAAAGAGAGAATGACAATGATTTTGATCCTGACACATAGCATGGTAAGAATATGCTCGTACTCTTGATGAGTTGATGTAAATGGAGTATTCAAAAGGCCAAAAGCTGACTTTTGGCTTTTATTTTTAAAAAACTGAAACTCCAAAAACCAAAATTTGCTGAAGCTTGTTTGAAGGTTGTTTGGGATCTTTTGAGTTGACTTATTTAGAATTGAACTGTTTTTATTTTTTAGTAACGATGGCGACAAGTAATTACTTAACTTTTTCCTCATGCGGAAAAGCTGTCCAAAATGAGCTTCGGCTTGTGGGCTTTTCTATTTAGCTTTTCAAAAGCTAGATTGAAAAACCCGCTATTTGGTTCAGCTTTTGGCTTCTCAGGTTGAAAAGCCACAAAAAGCTAAACCCCCCTTAGTTACCTTTCCGTTCTAATTAAATATAATAATTTAGTATCAGATTTGACATAATTAAGTATTATGAATTTGATACCAAAATTTGTCTAGAATCATAACATTACTAGCCTTCTAAAATTAGTTCAATTTTAGAATAGATGGGGTATTTTAATTCAGCTTGCTAAGAAAAACATATTTCAGTTCCCACACCCACACGGCAAGGAAAAGTAATTAAAAAGGAAGGGTAAATTGGATTCGTGTCATTGCAAATGTGTATAAATATCATTATAATTCGTTTATTTGTAGCTGTGTCATTAGAATCTTAGTCATTGCCATTACGTTTTTTATCCATTTTATTCCTTTTTCGTCAAGCTATCCTTCTTACTTCTCTTCTTTTCTTCTCCTCTCCTTCTTCTTTCCCATCGATCGGTCGCTCTTCTCCTCTCCCGGGCATGAATGTGTGGGGGCAGCAAGAGGGAAAGGCGGCGACAGCGGGTGGTGAGCCACGACTGTCCGTGGGCAGCGAGAGGGTGAGGCGATGCTGGCAATTGTGGGCCATGGCTGTGCGCGAGCGGTGGCGAGAGGGTGAGGCGGCCATGGCATCTTCTTCCCCGTCGTCGACGAGCTCTTCCGCCAAATCCAGTTCCTCCTCGTCAGTGATGCCCATGAAATCGGCAAGAAGTAGCTTGAGCTCATTGGCGG
The DNA here is from genome assembly GCA_019925245.2 of Oryza australiensis. Taxonomy (NCBI): domain Eukaryota; kingdom Viridiplantae; phylum Streptophyta; class Magnoliopsida; order Poales; family Poaceae; genus Oryza; species Oryza australiensis. Next base: position 3,000,942 of record JAIFGZ020000540.1, on the reverse strand, counting down.
GTTAGGGAATATTGCTTCGTAAGATTGAGCTCGCCGATAGCTTCATGCCCATGAGACGACGAGAAGGTGAGGTGGCCACCATGCTTGCCCGCTATAGTCGATGTTGCATGGCCCTCTCGCCGCCCACGGACAACTGTGGCTCGCCACCCACCATCGCCACCCCCACACATCTATGCCTGGGAGAGGAGAAGAGCGACCGGCCGACGAGGAATAAGAAGGAGATGAGAAGAAAAAGAAAAGAAAAAGGAGAGCGTAGCGAAAAGAAAGGATATGGATGGAAAACGTGACGATAGTGGCACGGTTCTAATTTTGTAAAATTTCAGTGACACAGCTACGAATAGACGAATTATAATGACATATCTAAATAGATATATTTACAAACGTATGGATCCAATTTATCCTTAAAGGAAATAGAAAAAAAGGTTATAATAAAGAAACAAAATGCGAGTAGTAGGTCCAATTTAACAGGATTCAATGCAGTAACTGTCAGCTACATATATCTTTAGTGGATAGATACATTTTATTAAAGTACAGTGTATTCTAGAAGGTAGAATTATATCACCCAATAAGAAACTACTTTTGATCGAAATCACTCGAGCAATTATTTCCATGAAACGGGAGAGGGTCCGGATCCACATAATTCCAGTTGGTACTCTGGGTATGTTTTGGGAGTTTCTAACTGTTGCTGTTTCTTCACTCTTTCCAAACAATATAGGTTGTCATCCATTTTGAAAATCTGTAGTTGTAGAATAAAAAATGACTAGCTACTAACAGAATCTAATCTTAAGCTTTTTCAAAACAGAGCCTCTAATTCAGCGAGGTAAGATTATGAATACAAGATGACGATGAGTTTTGGGGGAGTGTTGCTACAGCGTTAGTTGAACATATAATTATACTATCGTATCGAGCTACAGATAAAACATTGAGCTCCATCTATTTGGAGTTTAATTAGGAATGTCGCGAAACAATTCAATTTTATAAAGAGAGGGAAAACGTTCACTCCAAATAAGGCCTAAATGTATTTCTTATGATCAAACACACCAAAAATTTGAATATAAGACCGTTAATATTTCAAATGAAAATGAAACAACCAATTAGAAGAAGTTGAAAAGAAAAGCTATATATATAAAGTATGGGGAATTGCCTGTTTAAAATATCTCTTCTGTGTTTACGGTATATATATATATATATATAAGATGGACTACGTGTGAAATGCCATATAGCCCCATCCGTGCGACATAGCCGAATTTCTAATTAAAAATTAGAAATATTCAAATTGTACTACATATTAATATCTTTTTGTAGACTAAATTTTATAATTTTTTTAAAATTTTTTATTATTTTATTGGATAGGTCAAAGATGAATTAATCGAACGATTTCTGGAGTGTCTATTTTATTGCATCTAAAATAGTAAATTTTTTTGAAATAAATATAAAATTTGATCTACAAAATGATATTAATATGTAGAACAATTTAAACGGTTCGGATTTTCAATTTAAGTTTTTAAATTAGAGATTCGACCATGTCATATAGAATAGGGCTGTGTGGCATGCCAATTCGACTGCCTATATATAAAGTAGACAATTCCCCATACTTAGTTGAAAAGATTTTAAATAAACAAAATGTGCTCAAAATATAATTTGTCCGCTATTTCCATTTTTTATTCGACTGCCTATAACAATAAGTAGTTAAGGACTGCATCAGATGCTAATCCCAAAAATACCAATAAAATATATGCAGTGTCTTTTATGAGCGTGTGTTCACACTCACCCAATGCATAGCTAAGCCCAAACCGGATTTCATATTTTATTGACCTACAAGAATGCAGTCCCTGTCGTTGATCAAGCAGATGCTTTATTCATTGATAGCATGTGGTGATTTTGACCCAACATTTTAAAAAAAAGTCACTTGAGATAGAGAATGACGACTTTTAAAAAAGACAGTTTTTTCAAGTTCTTTAACAAAAAAGAAGTACTTAGTTTTCACCACATTAATATATATAAATGTTCATTTTACCATGGAGAGTTTTCACAAAAGTGCCCAGAAAGGTAGGGATCTTCACACCAAGAGGTCAGTTTGGGACCCCTCCTTGACCCTTTTTTGAGAGCATCCACATGCAAACTTCAAATTAACCCCAATAGGAAATGCAAATGTACTACTAGCCTTTGTTAATATAATGTTGGTAAGTATAAGATGTAGAGATGTTTTACAGTGGTTGTTTGGTTCTTCCTGGTTTCTTCATACGCAGATTTATCCTGACCATCGAAAATTATGTAACGGATTAAAATTAAATTAACGTGTTTAAGGGTAATTGAGTATTAGTTTTTTAACGAGACCAGCGGCGCCGTTGTTCCTCATACCGCGATCGCGAACGCGTCGCCTCCGTGGCTCCTCTCTCCAAGTCGGCCCGATAGCCTCCCTTCGCGCTGCGTTTATATATTTGTTTGGTTCGCAGCAAGACCGTTGCTCCTTGCCTGTCACCTGTCTGGGTGGTCAATGTTTGATCATGTACCAGCAGCCTCGGTGCAGTTGTTCATCTGCCACCGTCGAGAACCTGGGTACAAAGTGCTCTTCTAAGCGTTGGGATAAAACCTGGCATTCTCTGCTCATATTAGCACACAAGAACATTTCATTTTGTCCGAAATCCAAAAAAGTTTGTTTACACATCATAAATAGGATCCAAGAAGAATCAGAGTCGAGCAAGTCATCAATGGTGACGCTCTCATCAGTGTAAGTCTTGCTCATAGCCTCATACTAAAGCTACTGCTGCTGCTGCTGGAGCTCCTACAAACCTGAGGAAGCTTCTCATCACAAAAACCTTAACATCCTCACCTTCTACACCATCAACAGCGGCAGGGGCGGCGGCACCGGGCTCTCCGACGATGGTGCCTTGATCACTGAAGCAGCGAGCCGGCGCCTGCCATTTGGAGTCCTCAAGAACTCCACCTACCTCGAAGCTCATCACATGTTGCTGCATACCTATGGGAGCATAAGCACACAAATCATGGCACTGCTGCATCAAAGTTCGAAACAGAGCGGAAAATTGGACTGCATTTCTTGAGCAAAACACGGTGTGGCACCGGGACACTAATCACCGCGAAACCCGAGTGCTGCCATGGGCAAATGTTGCATCAAGACTCAAGGAATTAACTGAAATTATGCATTGCAACACCGTCAACTGCTAAGCAAGACCATATCAATCATCAAGCGGCTACTTGACACATCAAGAAGTGGAGAGAGTAGTGCTAAATGCTGGCATTTGCAATGTACAAATGTCATAGTGCTGCATCGAAATTGACTGAATTTATAATCACAATGCGCTCCATCTCCATGCCATCCTCGTCCTCCGCGGGGGCGGCTCCGCCGACGCCCGACGCGGAGGCGTCCCCGCCGTCGTCCCTCCACCGGCAGCGCGCGGTTGGCCAGGAGATCTCGGGGATGACGAGATGGCCCATGGCGGCGTCGACAACGATGGTGTAGAACGGCGGCGTGGGCGGGAAGAAGGCAAAGCGCACGACCGACGGGATGGGGAGCAGCCATGAACGCCGCAGCCGCCGCCGTCGGGATGGGGAGGACCCGCCAACGCTGCCGCCGTCGACGCCGGGGTGGGAGGACCCGCGAACGCCGCGCCGACGCCAGGATGGGAGGAGCAGCGAACACCACCGCCACCGCCGCCCGCACGGCCGCGAACGCCACCAGCCCGAACGTCTCAGCTATCCCCCTCCGACCACCTCATCCGATCAGATTTAAATGTGATTTTACGAGACTATTATATATACTTTTTAGTTCCTCTCGGTTCCTCCTAGTTCTTTCTCTTATGTTCCTCCTTATTTTTTATCGTTGAATCTAAAGCGATGGACGATCCTCATTTTTTCCAACCACTGTAAAAGTTCTATAAGATGTAATGGCCACTTAAATCTCCACTACGGATACAAATTGACGCCAGTTTGCATGCACATAAATAAAGATTGTTACCACATGCACAAAAGAAAAGACTGAAAGTAACTAGAGGAAAGTACTACACTGATAAGCATTATAACATACCATGATTTTCATGTATCTCTGATAATAATGCATGAGCTTCATAAGTGAAGTGGGTGGTCTGGTGACCAAAATGTCAAATTTATTGTGGTGTTTTCAATAGGTCACTTTTGTTCCTAGGACGATCAACTATGCCCCTCATATCAATAACGAAAATGTGGTAGTGTGCATTACATTGGCATGGACGGAGGGCTTTAATTAGCCCTAGGCTTGTTTTCTAAATTCATAATAGATACTTTCAAAATTCAGTGAAAATTTTGAAGATAAGAGATATATAAACAAGTTTAGCCTTATTCTCGGATTTTCTTGGCAACGCCACTTGCTCATATTCATTCCGATGGATGCGTTGGCATTGAACAAGAAGCTGAGAAGTCTAACATGGGACCGCCCTCAACCATGGCAATACAAACTGCAATTTTGGAAAAAAACAAGATTTGGAGGGAGAGATACCCCTCCAGACATTTTTTTAAGAACAAATTATGAACGTGTGAAGAATTGAACACGAAAGCTTGGAGTTAAAACCACACACTCTTTGTCACTACATCATCAAGTGCATCTATGCAATTTTGGATGAGAAGTTGAGATCCCACAAACAATCTTTCTTGCCAAATACAAAATGAATTGGAAAAATGAATAAATCTGAACTAGGAAACATCAAACAACTTATCATCCTATCGTGATACAATAGAGCATATGCATATGCAAGGAAACGGGGTTAGTGGAGGCCATATTTGAATTACAAAAGGAAATATTAGTCATTGAGATGACATGATTTAGTAGAATGACGGAATGACCCTATATTTCCGGTCAAGCTGTGCCACCGCATATGTTGAGCAACTGAAAGGATGGGGGTGAAGCCGATAAAGCCCAGCATTTTTTTCCTCGAAACAGCATTAGGTTTATATTCTATTCTAAAATATATTAATCAAACATCATTCTCCTCATTAATATATTAATATATGGAAGAAGTTCATAATTGACCATCAAACTATTACAAAAGTTCACATTTGACCATTGAACAAGAAAATCAGGTATCCTATACCCCAAACTATCAAAGCTATACAGCTTCGGACATCCGTCCCGATTTTGTGCAAATCCCGTGTCACGCTGGCACTGAGGGATAAGTCAGCACGGTTGAGTCAGCATTTGCCATTAAAAAATACCCATGCCTCTCTCTCTGTCTTCTCTCTCTCGGTCTCCCACTCTCCCTCTCGAAAGCGGTGGCGCTAGAAGCAGGCTGCTGGCGGCGAACAGATCTCCAGCGACACTGAGTAAATCGACAGTGGCACTGAGGAAATCAACGGTGGCGTGGAAGAAATCGATAGCGGTGCGCAAGGCGGTGGAATCCCAAGGTGATTGCGACCCACAAGCCCGGTGCGGCGCTAAAGATTGCGCCAAAACAGTGGATAAAAAGGTGAGATTCCTAGCTCAATAGGTATTTTTGGTCTCTAGGTGGTAGATTCAAGTTTAGGTTTTGATTTGTTGGCCTTCCTAAATTTGTAGCCATGGATCCGCTAGATACTCTGACGGTTAGGTTTCATTTTAATGGGGAATTTGTTAGAGGACATAACATGCTTGAATATGTTGGTGGAACTGAGGGTTTGTCATACATTGAGCGAGACAAGGTCTCTCTGCCGGAGATAAAGGGACATCTAGCAGATCATTGCAGAGTTGAGTTGGGAGCCTTGCTACACTGGTTGTGTCCTGGAGAAGAACTGATGTCTGGTTTGAGAGTTTTAGTAGATGATAGTTCGTGTCTTACCATGTCAAATTATATAGTAGATGACAGTTCGTGTCTACCAGTCAGTACAGTAGATACAGTAAGAAGGACCCAATACCAAAATTTAAGTTGGGAATGAAATTCACTGGCAAGGATCAATTCAAGAAAGTAGTTGTGAAGTATGGCTTGGCTGAGAGGAAGTTCATAAAGTTTGTCAAGAATAAGGCAAAGAGGATGATAGCTGTTTGTGAGTGGGCCACCTGCCCCTGGAGGTATTTAGTGTCAACCAATTCAAGGACAAATAGTTGGCAGATTGCTAGCTTGAATAATGTTCATACATGTCCTCCAAGAAGAGATAATAAATTGGTAACTACAAGCAGGGTAGCTAAAAAGTATGAGAAATTTATCATGGCCAATCTAACCTGGAATCTACAAGCAACAAGGACAACAATCCAAGAGAAGATGTTTGCTGATGTTAGTATCTCCAAGTTAAAAAGAGCTAAGTCCATTGTGATGCAAAAGGCTCTGGATGCAACCAAAGGCCAGTACCAGTTGTTGTATAGGTACCAGCTTGAGCTATTGAGAAATAACCCTTAGAGCACCGTAATTGTTGTGAAGAAACCTAATGTGGAGCCACCAGTGTTCCAGAGAATTTATATCTGCATAGATGCACTGAAGAAGGGGTTCATTGCTGGGTGCAGAAAGGTTGTTCGTCTGGATGGGTGTTTCTTCAAAGGAACAACCAATGGGGAGCTGCTATGTGCATTAGGAAGGGATGTCAACAATCAGATGTACCCAATTGCATGGGCAGTAGTTGAGAGGGAGACAAAGGAATCATGAGACTGGTTCTGTGATGTGTTGTGCAGGGACATAGGAGTTGGAGATGGGTCTGACTAGCGATGGCAAGTTTGAGGTCACACATTTGAACAACAGATTCACAGTATTGGCAGCTAGCAGGATTGCCTTGTGCTCATGCAATTTCTAGCATATACTTTTAGTAGCAAGAACCTTGAAGGCTACATAGCACAATACCATCATGTGTCTGAATTCAAGAACACTTATTCATTTTGTTTGATTCCATTGGAGGGGGCTAGTTGCTGGCCAAAGAGTGATAAACCATACCTGAAAGCTCCTGATTATGTGAAAATGTCTGGTAGACCCAAAAAAGAAAGGAGAAGGGAGCCCATCGAAGGACCAAAGGCTACAAAATATCAAAAGTAGGTACTGTGATTAGATGCAGGCAATGTAAAGCAATAGGCCACAACAGATCAACTTGTGCCAAGAGAAATGGTCATGGTAGTTTTGTAGGAGGGGCTAAATTTTCTGGTAATGCTAGTGCACGTGCTTCATTAGGACAAGCCAGGTCATCTTCAAAAGAGAGTATTAGTGCCGTCAAGAGGAGCAGACCATCTACTGACTTCTGCAGCATAGTACATCATCAATGGCAAATGTAAGGAGTGCAAATTATTTTTACTTCTTTACTTCACTTTACCTACTCACAATTGTTTTATCATCTTTTTAGGAGAACTTAGTCAGGGCTACTGCCACTGCAAATGTTCATGTCCAAGGATCAGCACAACTCAACTTAAATGCAAATGTGCCAATGTCCCAGGTAGGATCAAGTGTGACAAACAACATTTTTTCTGAAAAAGCTTTTGTTAAGGTTAGTGCCCAGGAGCCCAAGAGACAAGCTACCAGTGAAAAGGAAAGAAAATGGTTGTAGCAGCAACAAAAACTTGCTACATCTAAAGGGCCCCGGAGACAACTAGGTGACAACAAGGACAATGTGTTGTGTCCTCAATAGCTGAGTGATTGAACTTGTAGTGGATTCCTTTGCTGTACTATTAACTTAAGTAATGCTTGAACTTCTATGTTGTGTCAGTTTGTGAATCCTTGAACTTGCTATTTGTGTCCTTGCTAATATAATTGTGGTTTGAACTACCTATTTGTGTATGACCAATTTGCTATTATCAATGAAGAAGACAAATTATGCCTTTCTGCCATCAAACCTGAAATGTGCCTCAATGTTGCAATTGTATCATAACAGAGGAATAGAACAAAATGAGATGACATTTGCCAATTTTTCCATTTGATTCCGTACAAAGCACAAGTTCTATTACCATATCATAGCCAATTACATCACCCTAAACCTTTCCAAACACTACATTACTACATTTTAATCCACCACATTGCCAGCAAATGCAAGCAACCACTTCAGCACATTGACTTGTTTCTCCAATCGTGCTAGTCTGCCTCTCAACTTGGTATTTGCTACCCATGTGTCCACTCCGGGCCGAACCCCATGAGCTGCACCATCACCCGCCCGGCTTGATAGCAACTAGTTCTCCCTCCTTAGCTCTCTAACCGCATCGCGCAAGTCCACAAGCAACTTCTGCACGAATGGCGTTGGTAATGGATCCACCCACATCCAAAAATCACAGCCTCCAATGCCGCCTAAAGGAAAGGGGTACAAGGAGACATGAAACTTTGGAAACCAACAAATCTAACAACACCAACATTGGCACACTTCAATCGAACAACAAATCTCACCCTTTCATTGGCGCACTTCAGGAACCATCGCCCTGGATTATTGTCGCTCCATGACACAAGCCACACAACCTTTCTCCCACACTTGTAGAGCACCGATGGCCAATAGTCCAGGGGCCCTTCCCGATAGGGGATGGGAGTCGAATTGCTAGTCAGCACGGCACCACGCGCTCGCGTCTCCTGCTGCTAAAGGTCGACGAGATTGCCATGGCTACCGCTAGCTTCAAGACCTAACCCTAGCGTCGCCGCTTTCGAGAGGAAGAGTGGGAGACCGAGAAAGAGAAGACAAAGTGAGAGAGAGGCGTGGGTATTTTTAACGGCAAATGCTGACTCAGCCTTCGGCGCCAGCGTGGCACGAGATTTGCGCAAAACCAAGACGGATGTCTGAAGCTGCATGGTTTTGATAGTTGGGGGTGTAGGATACCTGGTTTTCTTGTTTGATTATCAAATATAAACTTTTGCAATAGTTCGATGGTCAAAACTTATTTCTTAATATATAGAGAGTTGTTGTGATTAAGGATAAAATGGATGAGACATTGATCTCGACCACAGTAATTAAGAATTGAAGTAAAATGTCTCAAATTCTCCTCATTAATATACAGAGGCTTGAGGTGATTAAGGATAAACTGGATGGGGGACTAGTCTCGAGTGCCAGCGAGGTGATGGAGCAACTAAGAATAATGTGGCAAAAGTCACCTTTTATGAATTTTATTTATCATAGATGGTTATATTTAAGATAAAATTTAAACTTAAAGACAATTATATTTTACAAAGGAGGGTGCTACAAATGTACAGTCCACTTAATACGCGCTCCAAAAATATTCGCAACAACTATTATTCGGCGGAACATGAAATCAATCCCAATATGCTTGACTCCCAAAATATCTTAGGTCCGTACCTCCATCAACGAGATCCTGACTTTGCCGCATGACAAACAACATAACCTAACTGGTCAAGCATATTCAATCCGAACATTACACAATTTCAATACTTTTAGATTAACTTTTCATCAAAACCGTAAAACTGAAACTCTCCAAGTGCTTTGATGTAAAATCCACGAACCATTTTACCAAAATTTTAGAACATTTTCAAAAGAAAAATATAAATGATAGAACCAGTTCATCCAAATTTAAATTTAAACTTAACATTCATATTTACGAATTTTTTCAGTGATAATAATATGTTTATCAAAATTATAAATTTATTAATCTTAATATATATCGATATATTCGATAAAAAATAATGTACGAGATGAGTGTATACGGTGTAAAGTGCTCATCTCATCTCTGCTCACCTGCTGGCCTGGCCCCACTCTCCCAGAGGAGAAGACCACCAAATTAACTTGACCACTTATTCTCTCTCTCTCTCCTCTCTCTTAAGCCTCGAAGCCTCTTCTCTCTCTTGACCCGTTTCTGGGAAGCTCACTGCCCAACCAGCCATGGAAGACGCCAGCAGGGGAGAAGAAGAAAATTCGATGTAAGTTCCTCCAAAGCTCGCTTCTTTTTTCCATGGCTTTTCTTCCCATCTTCGTGTATAAATACTAGCTGCATCAAACCGCGCGAAAAAGCTTAGAGCTTTGCCTTCTTTTCGCGCGCCCCCAATTTGGGGCAAAGAATGAGAGCGAAGAAAATGGTAGAATCCAAGAAGCTCAAATGCTTCTCCCCCTTGCCAGGTTCGAGACCAGCCACGTCCTCGGCGCGCTGCTCGCCTCCTCGCCGCTGTTGGCGCGGGCCTGGGACCGGTGCGCGGCCGCGGCCAACGGCGGCGCATCGTCGCTGGGGTTCGTGCACGGCGGCGGCGGCGGGGAAGGGGGGCCGGTGTACGTGGCGTTCTCCGGGGTGCAGGCGGCGCTGTCGGCGGCGGGCGCGGCGGTGGCCGGCAGCGGAGGTGCCGAGATCTTCAAGCCCGTCGGCCTCCGTGGGGACGCCGCCGGGCGGCTCTTCGCGCCGCTAGTCGCCACCGAGCCGGAGGACGCCGGCGGAGAGCCGGTCGCCGTGCAGGCGCTGGCGCTGCAGGGATTCTTGAGGCTATGCGGCTCCCCTGAATTCCAGGTAATTGACCAATTAGCTGAAAATATCTCGAGCTAATCGCCCATCTAATTGCGCATTTAAGCTCGCTAATTACTCCTCCTGATTTTAGTATCTCCTTTAGTTTTCGTCTACGATGATTTCACATTTTTCTTTCGAGTTAATTTGGGTGCAAGTTATGGTGATGTTGATGTGGCTGTCTTTAGTTGGTAGCATGTCCTCATGTTCAGACTTCAGCATATGAGGCTTGAGGAAGTTCGTACGGTGCTTTTTTTGTTTTATTATTGTAAGGTCAATGATACTGTTTATGCAATAACTAATTTAGGAGTCTAATTGCGCAAGGAATTCAAACAAGAACTGGAGCAATCTTCAGTGAAAATAATGATAACGGTTGCTGTGCCATTACTACCATGTGAAGATTGAGTGACTTGTAACCCTTCAGTTCCTTCCTCCTTAATCTAGTTTGGGTTTTTGAAGGCGGTAGTTTTTCTGATTGTTGTTAGAGTTGAACTGATTTCTTTCAAATTGCAGTGAAATTCCCGTGTTCCTTATTCTGCTATTTTTTCCTCCTGATTCTTGTATTGCCATCTGAAGCCGTGTCTATCTTCGTCTCTGTCACCGATTTGTTTGATTAAATTGGTCCCTTTGACAGTAGAGATTTTATACGCATGAGTTTATCTTGGAGCTTATAGGACGTGCACATGTGTTGTAAAGTGTACAATCCCTATCATTATAGGCGGCCAACCCAGAGCACAGATGCTATGCACCTGTCTTTTTGTGTCAACTGAAACTAAAAGTATGCACAAATGGCACATTGGCACGTTTGGCAGCACACCGAAAATGTTTTTCTTGCTATTGCTCTTTTGTTGTCACTTTCATTTTGATCCATTTGTGGTGGCCCATGGGTGACAGAGGATGATTAAGCGTGCTGAATATAATGCATGATTGAGAGAATGGCCACTGGCAACACTATGTGGGTAGGGATCTGAACATAATGTTTTTTAGCTGGCCGGATCTGAACACAATTCATTTCTGGCATGTGAAAAATGGGGATCCATGATGTGTCATTATCTTTAGATGCGAATAATAAAAGTTTTGAGTACTGATGAATGAAATCTGAAGTATGGACATCGTTGATTTTTGGATGGTAATTTAGATTTAAGCCTGCTTTTGGTATATGTACTTCTCCTGTGCATCTCAGAGGTAAAAAAGGATATGCAAGAAGGTTACAATATACTGAGTTTAGTGATTTCAGATGATTCTTGAATTCTTTAAACTTTTCAGTTGGCTGTCAGACATATGACCTTCATTCCACTATTTGAATAAACTGCATATTGGAAACTTCAGCATTTGTTGATCTTTTCTGTCATGTTTCACCCTGTCTCCATCTGGTGTTATATTTTTCTAGTAGTATCTTTGTGTTTCATAATCGACTATGTGGCCTATTCTTATTGACAAATCTGTGTACATTATCTTCATCTCCTTGATCTTTTTTGTTGAGCCATCAAAGGTATATGTTAATGTCTGCAGCTTGTCAATTTAGTCTGTTCGATCATACAGTTAATGCTTCTCTTATCCTCATGAGTCAAATCTATCTTGATGCTTCAATTTTTTTTAGACCAAGAAAACTGATCAGATCACTTACTAATTGCATTGTGTGGTTAACACTGCAGGTGCTGCTGAACCAGATCAGAGGCAAGGCAGTAGTGTTTACTGGCCACTCACTCGGTGGCGCCATTGCCGCCCTTGTGGCGCTGCACTACCTTTGCACATCATCGTCAAACTCAGCATTTGCCCCTGCTCCTCCAGTGCTTTGCGTCACATTCGGGAGCCCGCTGCTTGGCAATCAGGCCCTGTCTAGGGCTATCCTGTGTGAGCGGTGGGCCGGCAACTTCTGCCATGTGGTCTCACAGCACGACGTCGTCCCAAGGCTCCTCTTCTGCCCACTCAATGTCGTCCCCGTGCACATTGTTGTTGGGATGCAGCTGCACCAGTTGCCGGTGCGCGCGCGCCGTGCAGCCGGTGTGGTGGCCACGGTCACTGCCTGCATGGCTGACACCAACCAGGAGGCGCTGCGGCAGCTGATCCAAGAGCACGCCGGTGAGGCAGCAATTGAGCAGAAGCTTGCTGCTCCGGAGATACCTGGCGGGAGCCCATACCGGCCTTTTGGGGCGTATGTCCTGTGCTCTCCGGATGGTGCGGCGTGTGTCGACAATCCAACAGCAGCGGTTCAGATGCTATATGCAACATTTGCTGCGAGGTGTGCTCCAGAGACGGGCGCGGTGTCACCTGAGGCTGCACATTCCTGCTACGGCGACCTCGTGCTGAGCATGCCGCACCACTTGCTGCTCAAGAGGCGCCTTGGTGCCGCAGCCACCGCACCTGCTGTGTCCAACTATGACGTCGGCATCTCCATTGCACTGGAGGCATCAGGTATCACCGGTGAAGCTACAGAGGCAGCACCGGCACGGCAGTGGCTGAAGACGTCGAAGCGCGTGGGCCGGAGCCCGAGCCTGAACTGCGCGAGCCTCGCAACGCGGTTGGGACGGATTACGCCGTGCCGAGCGCAGATCGAGTGGTACAAGGCGTCGTTCGATGCCAACACCGGCTATTACGACGCGTTCAAGCAACGGCTATCGCTTAAGAAATTCAGCAAGGCCAACATGTACCGCATCAAGCTCGCACAGTTCTGGGATGGCGTCCTCGCCATGCTTGACACCAGCCAGCTCCCCTACGACTTCCACCGCCGTGCCAAGTGGGTCAACGCTGCCCGCTTCTACCAGCTCCTTGTTGAGCCGCTTGACATTGCCGACTACCACCGAAACAACCTACACCGCACACGCGGCTCCTACATCACCCATGGCCGGGAGAGAAGGTAGAAGCAGTAGCGCAAAACCACAAATGTTCATGCTAGATAATTCATGGACTCCATGAGGCTTATGCACTACCTGCACTCTATAGGTATGAACTGTTCGACAAGTGGTGGAAGCAGAAGGGCTGTACAGGTGCCAGCACTGGCGACACCTCTGCCACCACGACAGCAAGGAGGAGCAAGTTCGCTGGGCTGACACAGGACCCGTACTTCTGGGCGAGGGTGGAGGAGGCGCGGGAGCAGACAGAGAGCGCCAAGAGCGAACGCGACACGGCAGTGCTGGCGATGATGCTGGAGCGCCTGCATGAGTTCGCGCGCTACTCCAGCGAGCTGGTGGAACGCAAGGAGGTCTCCATTGACGTCATCGCGCCACAGTCAAGCTACTCCCTGTGGGTGAAGGAGTGGAACGAGCTCAAGCTCCGGGAAGAAGTTAGGACAATATTGTTTCAATTTTGAAGTTGAAACACCTTAAGAAATTTTATTTAATTAATTAGTTTGTTGAGCATTTGTCATCTAGTTTAGGCACAGATGAATGAATGTTAGCAACATAATATAGGTGATTGTAAATATTCCTAGTCTTGGTAGAAGCACTGCATTATGATGCATCTGTTCTTCATGTTGAAATTTGCAATACCTTGAAGCTGATTCACTTCTGTGAAGAATTTGCTTCCACCAAACCTGTATGACTCTGCATGTTTTGCCATTATGGATATCACCAAATGTACATAGTTTGATGACAGAGACTTGTTGAAAGGATCTTGTAGGCTTGCTGACTTCTGACCAAGAAAATTGTGTGTGGGGTTGGATTCTTCTTTTCTTCAGGTTGAGCTACTGGTGACCAGTACGAGTGTATGACCAAGAAAATGTCTGCTTCCCTGATTTGATCTCCAATTCTTTGAGGAGTTCATAATTTGCGTTCTGAATTTCAAAGTCGTCTGAAGCTCTAGGCCCAGTCTGAACTGTCGCAAAATGATCCAACCCCAGATTCTGAAACTGGCATGTACAATTTCAGCCCAGGAGTCGCAATCTATATGTATTATTTTTTCCTTTTGTGAGTTTGGCATGTAAAAAATCAATTATGCAGCAGAAGTTTGTGAATTTCTCACCAACAGGTCAAAGTTTCTCATTATTTCATTCATAATTTCCTTTTTTTCTTTAGAAGTAAAATTTCATCCATTCAGAATTTCAGAATTCAGATGTCGTGAACGGAAAGCTCAGTAGTGGATTGCTCTCACGGCATTTTTGGCCGCATGCGCCGTCGTCATCCTTCGCCGCGCGCAGCTGGCGGCCGACCGAGCGGCCGCGCCGCCTCCCCCCCCCCCCCCCCTCCTTCCTTCCTTCCTTCTTGTCCCGCCGTGCGCGCGCCGCTGTTTGCGGTTTGGCCGGAGCATGGTGTGGGACGGCTGTCGCGGCGCCGGTGATCGAGGCCACGAGACAGTATGCGCCAGCGGCCGACGGCGCCGCGGCCGCGCGGCGGCGAGGTCTTGCCGTCTCAAAACTGCAATGCAATACCTTGCATCAGTACGAACAGGATATTGTTCCCATCTCAAATCTGCCATGTTCACCATAGTCGAAAAGTATATATTCAGTCATTATAGCCGCCGATCTTGGTATGATCACGGCAACATTGTCAAGGAAATTCCCAATATCGATCCTTCATGGTTTGCCATAAGTTTTTCAGAAGTACTATAAGATGTTATAGCGTTGGAGGGTACAGTTTATGTTTACCTAAGTATCGTACCTTGGTCAATGAGAATTGTTTGTAGCATTATTGATACAGTAGCAGACATTGACGTGTGGATTAAAATTGTTAGTGAATTCACATGTCAGTCACATCGATTTGTATCCTATCAGATATCAATATATCTTTAAAAAATAATACATAAAATACAATGCTATCATATATATTAAATATGAGATAGACTACATATGGGTCTATCATTTTAATGGAATAACTAATGTGCTCACGTTAACACGATCTTATAAATATTAGAACGTATCGAGTCTAATACATTCGATACTAAACATGATATCCAATAGGTACCAGATCTGTTACCTACATATCATACTGACATCAATATGATATTATAGATATCAAATCTAATATGTCTTTGATACCCGATCTTATACAGATTTGGTATTTAGGTATCACGTTGACATCATTGTCATGATGTCCATGTGGAACAATATATGTTGATATGACACCCATGGTACCGTTTTGATATCAGCACAAAAAGTATTCGGTTGGTTCAAACGATATAGCATTGTGTAATCATTATCTATGCTGCAGCTATATTGCCATGTACACTCTATGTGTCTTAAAATAAATCAATTAAGTTCTCGGATGCTAGAAAAAATAGTAGTGAGAATAAAAGACCAATGTCCCACCCACCAATAGACAAGTACATAATATTAGTATGTGACCCAATAAACAAGAGATATCAAAGGTATATAATTTTTTGACGTGCACTAGGGATAGGCAAGAGCCTAAAAATCTAATTTATTTTGGAACAACTATAATATGAAGAAATAATTTTTGGACTGAAACTTTCATGTGAATTGACTAGGTAACTCCTAACCTGGCCAAGAAAAAAATAAGTTCACTTTTGACTACCTAAAATTTGTGTAATCTAATTCATATTTTTTAATCATAGTACTGACATTTTAAATTAATTATTAAAATCAAAAACTTTAAGTAGTATTTATTAACATGACGTGCACGTATAATCTAATAAAAAATTGAAAATAAAATAAGACCCACATGTCATACTTCTCTCCTCCTCTCATTCCTTTCATGTCCCAGAGCTGCGCGGCGGCGGTAATGGGATGGAAGGTTGAGGAGTGCACGGACACGTACGACAGCGGGCGGCACCACGATGACAGCGACAGGGGAGCTAGGCGGCGGCGGCAGTGTTGGTGCCGCACCGAACCAACGGGAGCACCTCGTGCTCCTCCTCGAAGCGGCACTTCGATTCCGTGTGCCCAGCGGCGACGCCGGCCACGAATTAACTTGGGTCACTAGTGTGGTTTTAGCTGTATTGACACAGAAGCTCTCTAGAACCTTAGACTGCCCTCACAGACCAACACCACCCTTTCTAGGCTGGGCCCGCCTACAGGCTAGGCCTGCCTACATTTGGAAGCTCTCTAGAACCTTAGACTGCCCTTACAGACCAACACCAGGTAATGGGATGGAAGGTTGAGGAGTGCACGGACACGTACGGCGGCGAGCGGCACCACGATGACAGCGGCAGGGGAGCTAGGCGGCGGCGGCAGTGTTGGTGCCGCACCGAACCAACGGGAGCACCTCGTGCTCCTCCTCGAAGCGGCACTTCTATTCCGTGTGCCCAGCGGCGGCGCCGGCCGCGACCACCGCACACGGAAGCTCTCTAGAACCTTAGACTGCCCTCACAGACCAACACCACCCCTTTCTAGGCTGGGTACGCCTACAGGCTGGGCCCGCCTACATTTGGAAGCTCTCTAGAACCTTAGACTGCCCTTACAGACCAACACCAGTCTTTCTACGCACTTTGTCCGCATGCCCTCACAGACCAACACCAGTCTTCTTTGGAGATGAGCTTCCAGAAAAGAAGTTGCAACTTGGTATAAGTATTCTATTAATCCTAATCCTATTAAGCCCTGGGCCAGGATGTTACAGCGTGGAGGAGGGCTGGGCCGGATGGCGGGGCGGCGCGAAGGGGGGCAGAGCCGGCCGGTGACGGCACGGACACGAACGCGGACGCGGAGGTGGCGCGGAAGGGGGGCTGGGACGACGGCGCGGACGCGAAGGTGGCCGGCGGCGGCGCACGTGTGACGGGCGAGAGGAGGAGGACGGCGGCACACGCGACGGGCGACAGGAGGAGGAGAGAGCAGGAAGAGGAAGAACAGAAGAGGGAGGAGGAAGAGGAGGAGCAAGAGGGTGACTGGGAGGGAAGAGGAGGAAGAGAAAGAAGACCGAGATGGATGGGTATCGATTTTTCGTTTTTTTTCATACATCAAAAACCGAACCTGCATCGAATTACTCGGTTTATGCAACACCACGAACCGAAACCGAAATTGAATACCGAAAAATCACAAATTTTGGTTCGGCTCGGTGCAGTTCTTTTTTTCGATTTTCGGTTTAAAAGTGCTTAGCCCTAAAAGAGAGGAGGAGTATGACATGTGGATCTCACTTTATTTTTATTTTTTATTAGATGACACGTCACCGAATGCCATTCTTAGTATTTAATAATTAAAGGGTCATAAATACATGAGTATTTAAGAGAGCCAAAATAAACTTATTTTTTCATTTATGCCAAGGAAGAGTAGGGATATATATTGGGCGGTGCAAGATGTGCATCTTCTCAGGCACAAAAAATTAGGGCCTCCTAATCGTACATCCCTTATTATAGAATAAATTCATTTTACATTCCTTATTTATTTAATTGTGTTGTTTAAATCATATCACTCAACTGCAAAATCAGCTATAAAATATCCTTTAACTATTAAAAACCAATTTATATCTCTAAGCGGTCTAAGCGGTTTAGGTTTAGGCAGTGATTTCATCCTATATAGCAACATGGCTGCCTACATGACATTTCAATTAGAATAAATAAATAAATAATATGGTAGACCTTATATGTCAGTGACCTCTCTCTCTACCTTTCTCTCGCTCCTTTTTTTTTTTCTGATTTCAATCGGTGCCAGCCGTTCGAAGCGAGGGGTTGGACTAGACGGAGCTGGGCCAGCTGGCAGCTGGTGGCGGCGGCGTTCTGCATCCCTTTGCAGGCTCGGAGCTGGGTGGTATGCAACAGGCAGGAGGACATCCTCTCCATCCTCCCCATCCACCGCTGCCTCTGCCCCGCTGCCGCCGCCCGACGTCCAAGAATAGGCCCTTCGCCGGCGGTCCTCGCCTCAGGGAAGAGCCCCCAGCAGGATGCCCATCCACCTCGAGGCCACCGCCTTCCACGTGCCGTCGTGTTTTCTTGTGCAAGCCAAATTAAGACATCAAATTGTGCGAGCAAATCGATTGGCCTGCAGTTGCAGTGGCAGCGGCCACGGATGAACACAATGCAACAGCTCGCCCTCCTTTCCTCCTTGCGGATCCCCTCGCCATGCTATGCCACGGCGCCCAGGACCACCACGCCGCCGCTAACGCGAGTTCTCCTCCGCCAACAACCCACCTTTTCTGCGTCGCTGGCCGGCGCTCCCGCTGTCGCTCGTGGCGTGCTCGGCGCCGCCGCCGCCTAGGAGTAGGCGCTCAGGTCTCACTGTAATTTTTTTATTTTTAATCAAAGACATAGGGTCCTATATTTATATTTTTTTATATGTCAACATGATGTAAGCTTTATATCAGATGAAACTATTGTTCAAATTGTCTTATGATTTTATTTACATTGGTTTTAAAAGTTAAGAGACGCATTATATATCTAATATTTCAGAGACAAATCTCATATTTAATGATAAAGTGAGGGACCAGGTGAACTTATCCCTATAATTAATTATCTATGCTTAATTAGGCCCAATAAACAGAAAAGGAAAGAAGCCAAGAATGCTTGATGTGTTTGTGTTTCGCAATTTAGCCCCTCATTCCTAGCTAGTCATAGGAAGAGACGGCTCTATTGGTATTATTTTTGTCTTAAAATAAGTTTAAATTTAAACTATATGACTGTATTTATTTTGAAACACAGAAAATAGTGCTCTATAACTGAAGAAAAAGAAAACACACATGTTATACTATGAATAAGGTCACGAACGCCTTAAATATCATTTCAAATGGATAACACACCTGCAAAGATAGGCGATCGTGTCAAATTAATACCGACCTGTTCCAAAATCTAATGTGTTTTAGATGGATGGGACACATCCTATGAATCTAGACGGTCGTAGTATTAAGATGTGTTCTATTCGTTTAAAAAATTTTATATCTTGAGACAGAAAAAATATGTGAGAACTGAGAAGGCACAAAATTTCTGTTTTGCGTACATGGCAATACAAACTTTTAAAGGGTTGTATACTTGTATCGTACGTAGGCCACAGACCAGGCCCATGGGGGGGGGGGCGGGAGGGACAGAAGTCCCATGCCTAGAAATTAAATGGGCCCGCTAGGTATGTATACATTAGTACTAGTATATAGTAACAGTACCAGTACACATATGATCCGATCATCTCTTGCGGCTACCGTGATGTTTCCTTTCCTGCTCGACCACGATGTTCCCTTTCTTGTTCGTGTGGTGATACGACGTTACGTTTCCTTTCCAGTTTCCTGCTCGGAGACGCTGCGTTCCATCCGATCTTCTCTGCTGCTACGACTTGGAGGGAGACGTCAAGGAAATTCCAACAACACTGCTTCTGCTCTGATTCCCAAGTACTGAGGAGAGAAAAAGGTGATTCTGTTCTTCTATTGCTCTGATCCCCTAGCACTGCTTCTACTCACAATTCTTAAATTTAGTTACTAATTGTTTAACGTGATCCCTACTTAATGAAATTGTATTTACTAGTTGTTTCTAAAATTTTAACAGTACCATGTCGTCAAGAAAATATCCTTCTGGCCATGACAAAAGAATGAAGAAAAAGGCGAATAGATGCTTTGGTAGAATCACAGAGAGGGATCTTTCATAAATTTCTTAAGAGTAATACAAGCACTTCAAGAGATCCGGATGCATTGGCGATAGTTGCTGTGGAGGAACCAGCTAATGCTAATCCAGAAGATCAGGACCATATGGAAGACAATGTTGACATCGACATGGATGAACATAATGTAAGTGATCATGAGCATGCATTTAATTCAAATGAAACAGAACCTACTATTGTTGATGAGGATCCAGTTTCTATTGATATTTATGATCCAAGAAATTGGGATAAACTTGATAATAAAGCAAGAGATACATTAGTTGAGAAGGGGCCTATAAGAGAAGAAAATCTTGAATTCCCTTGGGATGCTAATGATAGACATTTTTCCTATGTCTATTACTCTAGAAAAATAAGCAATGGAGAGGTACATGATATAAAATGGCTAGTTTATTCCAAACACTTGGACAGGGCGTTTTGTTTCTGTTGTAAGCTTTTTAATTTTAACAAATGCAAGAGTTCATTGGGGAATGATGGGTATAGAGATTGGAGGCATGTCAATGAGAGGTTGAGGGAGCATGAAATTAGTGTTGAGCACATTACCAATATGACCTCATGGAATCAGTTGAGAATTAGGCTAAAGAAACAACAAACAATTGACAAAGAGTTGCAACAACAAATCTCAAAGGAGAAAGAGTTCTTTTAAGAATAGTTGCCATTGTAAATTTTTTTGGTAAACATAATTTGGCTTTTAAAGGATCTAATGAGCAGCTTTACAAGGACCAAAATGGGAAATTTTTAGCTTGTTGTGAGATGGTTGCAGAATTTGATCCGGTAATGCAAGACCATCTTAGACATATTCAAAACAAAGACATTCATCATCATTATCTCAGCCACAAAATTCAGAATGAGTTGATTTCTCTTATGACCTCTGATATTACAAATTCATCATCAAGATTGTTACAAGAGCCAAATATTTCTCCGTTATTCTTGATTGTACCCGAGAAGTTAGTCACCAGGAACAAATGAGTTTATTGGTTCGATGTGTTAACATGGTTGATGGTAAAATTAAAATAGAGGAATACTTTCTTGGTTTCATGAAAGTAGATGGCACATCTGGTCTTGGCCTCTGCAATGTTTTGGTTGATGCCATTAAGTCATTTGGTCTTGACATTGATGACATTAGGGGACAAGGTTATGATAATGGTTCTAATATGAAAGGAAAACATAAGGGGGTTCAAAGCCGGTTGCGTGAAATTAATCCAAGAGCCAAATATATGCCATGTGCTTGTCATAGTCTTAATCTTACTCTTTGTGATATGGCCAAGTCTTGCACTAAAGCTGTCACATTTTTGGAATTGTGCAACGGATATATGTATTATTTGTTGTTCTACCAAAAGATGGAAATTTTTGCTTGATTATGTTGACGGTCTAACTGTGAAATCATTATGCAACACATGTTGGGAGAATCGGATTAAAAGTGTTACAACAATTAGATATCAAGCTCCTCAGCTAAGGGCAGCTTTACTTGCATTAAGTAAAGATCCCGATGTTGAACCCAAGGATAGGAGTGATGCAAAGAATTTATTTGATGTGCTTGGCATCTTTGAATTTATTTTTGGCATGGTTATTTGGCATGACATTCTATTTGTTGTCAATAAAGTGAGCAAAAAATTGTAATCATCATCTATGTGCATTGATTCGCCATGCGATAGATAGAAGGCATAATAGATTACTTTGAGACCTATAGGAATGATGGGTTTGCTTCTAGTATGGTCATTGCTAAAGAAATTGCATCTCAAATGAATGTTGAGCCATCATTTCCTGTAAATCGTCGTGCTCTTAGAAAGAAACATTTTGATGAAAATAATAGTGAGGCAGTCATCTTGCAAGGTGAGAATGATTTTAGAGTTAGTTACTTTCTGGTTATGGTTGATATGGCAAAAATATCGTTGAAAAGTAGATTTGAACAACTCGAGGCATTTAATGAAATATTTGGGTTTTTAATGAGTTCAACAAGATTGAAGTCCTTGGATGGTTCTGAACTAAATTTGTATTGCACAACATCGGCAGTAGCTTTCTCTCATAATGGCTCATGTCACATTGATTTAAATGAGCTAATTTGAAAGCTAAGGGTTATGCAATCCGCTTTGCCAAATTGAGAAATGACAGCTATGGAGATTTTTGAGTTTGTTACGGAAGGTGATTGTTATCCTGGTACTTCAATTGCTTATCACATCTTGTTTACTATGCCAATGACTGTGGCATCGGCTGAAATAAGCTTCTCAAAATTAAAATTGTTTAAGAACTATTTGATATCTACAATGTCACAAAAGAGGTTGAATGGATTGGCAACATTATGCATTGAGAAGCGATTGTTGGATGAGATTGATATTGAAACCATCATCGATGACTTCGCATCAAGGACTGTTAGAAGAAATTTTTAAGGTAATTTAATATGTGTACAAATTATTTCATATGAGTATTGCTTTTGCATTCAATTAGCTGCTTATTAGTAATATTTTGTATATGTGTGTATATATTATCAATAGGTAGTACTAGTAGTATTATTATGTTCATATAATAGGATCCAATATTTTAGGTTCGTCCTAGGTCCAAAAATAGTCGGGACCGGCCCTGGTAGGCCACACGCCACCCAACATTTGCATGCATGTTGAGCATTAAACAGCGAAAGTAGAAAAACATGAGCTTTTCGGTCGATCTGATCGGTCATGAAGTTCAGCGTCTACATGGTGATCAATCTCCTGGTACCAACAACGGCATGACCGCCTGTCGGCCTTCTGGCACGTCAGCACATCCCACTTAGCGGCTTGTCATGGTGGGGTCCCGCTTTGGGATTCGGTGCGTGTGGTGGCTGTGGGGGAGAGAGAGTGGCAGGTCAGCACTCAGCACTCGCCACTATTCACCGGTCAGAACACTGGAGCGTACTGGCGTAGTACATGCTGATTGATATTGTACGCTGGAGTATTTTGGCCTTCTTTTAATTACGTATGTGTCGCAGGGGCGATGACCCTATCCTAGTGCTGACCAAATGAACCGTGCCTAGCCGGACCGGCCCGAGCACGAATGTACTGTAGCTCGGTTCGGCACGCCGGCTTATGGGTCGTGTTGGCACCGTCTCGTTTGCCCGTGTCATGTCCGGGCCAACGCCTCACTGCACCGACCTTGACCCATGCCGAACAATGTCACAAGGCCAACCCCTGCCCATGGGTCATTAACGAGCCCGTGCCGACACGACACAACCTGACCTTGTGAGCCATGCTTGGGCCAAGGGTCGGCACGTGGACCGGCATGAACAGTCATGCCATAGTGGGGTGTCACGGGCATGCCCGGCCATTCCATACCGAATGACCCGTTTATGGTTAGCACTACCCTATCCTTGTCACTTCATCATTCCTCTCTCTTTCCTTCGTTTTTCCCTTCGATCCAGATCTGCGCGACATGAGAGGCGGTGGCAGCCGCGTGTGTGCAGCGATGACGAGCTCAGCGCGCGAGCTCACAGCCGCCGTAGTGTGCCGCCAAATGGGCCGAGCCGAGGCGTGCCGGCTCCGGGCATGACGACACCGTGCACCAGCCGCACGGCACGGCTCGGCTCACGATGGCCGTGCTGCACGGCATGACGGACCATGCCGTGCGGGCGGCCGCCGAGCCGCGGGCCGGCACGGCACGGCACGGCGCGGGGCGGTCCAATGGCGTCGCGACGCGTGGCGGACAGGAGGAGGCGCGCACGGGGCGGTTTGAACCGGCGAATGACGTCGTGCCACGTGTCCCAACGGCTATATAACGGCTATAATTGGAAAATAGCCGTTGGAGGCCAAAAAATCCAAAAAATCCAAAAAATTCCAAAAATATGAAATTTTGTCCTATAAATAGGGCATCCACCCCAGCCATTTCTCCTCACCCCAAACATCTCATTTTGTGCTCTCAAGTCTCAAGTGCTCTCTTGTGCTCTAATTTGTAGGTTTTGACAAAATTTGCTCAAATTTTGTCAAAAATCAAAATTAGTTTCGTAGTTAATTAGTTTGATCGCAGAGGTGTGAAGTGCTTCCGGTTCGAAAGATGTAAATGATATTCATATGTATGTATGTATTATTTGTATTTTATTTGTGTATTTAATAAATATCTAAAATTTGTTTATTTCGGATTAAAATTGCATAATGGATCCAAACTATCCATATCGCGCCGTTCACTTTGGGTGATTTCGACCCTAATTACATGTCGGGGTTTGACGATGCCTCCGGATCGGCTCCAACTCCACCAACGTGGAGGAGGAACCGGTGCCGACGGCGGCGACGGCTTCGGAAGGATATTCCGGATCCGCGAGCGAAAGTGTTTCGACACACACCGGCTCGAAAAGATCGAGAACCTCCGGTGTGGCGATACTTTGACGAGGTGAAAGTGACCGGCCGACGGGAGGGAGGTAACACAAGCTAGATGTAGAATTTGTAGGAATACTTTATCCGCACGATCTTCGGTGATACAGACACCTAAAGCGTCATGCGGAGGCGTGTGCAAGGAAGCAAGGAATACAATTGCGGCGGCAACAACCGATGCTAAACCCGGACGGTGCGTACGTAGGCCGGGAGTACGATCCCATGGTAGCTCGGGAAAATCTTGTCCGGTTAATCGCCGGACAAGATTTACCCTTGAACTTTGGGAGTCTCCCTTTCGAAGAATACGTTCAGCAATCGCATAATCCTAGATTCAAAGCAGTTAGTAGACAAACAACAACCCGAGATTTAGAAAATTTTTATGAGAAGGGTAGTAATGCACCTTAAGGAACTATTTAGTACATGCACTTTCTCGTTAGTGTTACCTCCGATATATGGAGTAGTGGAGCTAGGGAGGATTACCTTAGTGTAGTTGTTCATTTTGTTAATGATGATTGGGAGTTGCAAAAAGAGTTCTAGGCCTCCTGTTAATAGATGTGTCACACACAGTGAAAACATAGCCGAAAGAATTAGGGAGGTAATTAATGAATATAATCTTGCGATAAAATATTTGTGTTACACTAGATAATGCATCCTAATTCTAGGGCAATGGAAATATTGCAACCTTTATTTTGTGTTTATGCGCAGTCTTTTCTACTTCATCGGCGTTGTGCTTGTCATATAATTAATCGATTGTTAAGACGGGATGAAGAGAGTAAGTGTTCACATTGACGCCGTTCGTCAAGCAATCGCGTGGTTAATCGCTTCTAACCCGCAGATTGCTGCATGGAAGAGGTTTTGCCATGCGGCGGTAAGAAAGCACGTAAGTTTGCCACCGATACTGAGCATCGGTGGAATGCAACCTATTTAATATTAAAAGTTGTGTTACCTTATAGTGAATTACTAACTGATTTTGTCTAGTCACGTAATGGCCCAAGAAACAACGACGGTGGGCCAATACGAGTGAGCACGTGTGGGCAATTGTCCAAAGATATTACCAATTTCTTGAAACTTTTTATGAGTCTACCCTTACTCGTCCCAAGTTTACTATCCAACTGCCAATTTAATTTTGCACAGATTCTCGAGATTGCCATGTTGTTAAAAGAATATGAAAATGATGAAATTCTAGCCCAACCCGTCTTTCACATGAAATAAAAATATTTAAAATATTGGAAAAATATACCTATGTTGTATGCTTTTGCTTTCTTATTAGATCCTAGGGGTAAATTAAGGGGATTTTCCATTATTTTATCACTTATTGGAGATACTATATGTGTAGATTATAGTTCTTTTTATACCGAGGTTAGGAGTAAACTATATGAAGTTTTTGAAAAGTATGAACTAAAGTTTCGAGAGTTCGCAATAGAGACCCCCTCCTATCCCCACTACGGTAAGAAGAAGATACGGTGGGATAGAATTTGGGGTGGCTCATCTTCAAGCCAAGGGGGTGGCGGTTCGTGGTGGAAGTGGAGACGTTACTTCGCATGGTGTTGCCGAAGAGTTGTCAAGTTATGTGAACAGCGACGCCATCGGGCATGAAGCACAAGATTTCAACGTCCTCGGATGGTGGAATGACCACAAGATGGCATATCCCGTGCTTTCAAACCGGCACGGATGTGTTGACGGTGCTGTGTTAACAAGTGTCCTCCGAATCGGCCTTCACCCTTTGCGGTCGAATCGTCGAAGAAAGGAGGACGACTCGAACAACGACCATGTCGAAATGCTACTAAGCGTTAAAGACGAGAGCTAGCTAGACAACATGCCCAATACACCGCCGAGAACCAAGAATTGACCGCCCGGTTCGAGAACCTCTACTTAGATCCGCACCAACCCCAATAGAACTTTGTTAGAAGTAGTTGTGATCTTTGAGTTATACTCTTTTCTTTATCATGGTTTTCTCGTTTTCCTATGAGTTTTTACATGATAAAGTTTTTAACGAAGCAGCATGTATCATTGTATTATATAATGATATAAACATCAATAAAGATCACTACTATTTTTAACATATAGTAAGTGTCAATATTTATTTCAATAATTTCAATACGAAGAATAGATGACGAATATATTTTTTTCATATTTTTAACGTGACAAATACATCATTATTTCATTTTTTATCCTTTATTTACATTTTTAATTTTTATCTATAGAAATAATAGGGTTGTATATTTTTTCTATTTTTTCATATTTTTCTCTATTTTTAAAATTCGGTCGTGCCTTGTGGGCCCGTGGGGTCGGCCACGCCCCACGGGCCATATTCGTGCCATGTCGGCACGGGCACGGCCCGGCCTCCCGTGGGCCGTGCTTGGGCGGAGGCGGAGCACGCGGGCCGACACGGCACGGCCCGTCACGGTGGCCATGCCTAACGGGCCGTGTCGTGACGGGCCGTGCCTCGGCCGTACCGTGCCGGGCCGTGCCGCCGGACCGTGCCGGGCCGCCCGTTTGACCGGCACTAAGCGGCCGCGACCTCCTCCTTCCTCCATCCTTCCTCCGCACTTTCCCATCCTCCCTCGTCGCTTCCCCTCCCTCGCCGGCTACTTGTTCAAGAAGCAATGGCATCAGCGACGGCGGCTGTGGTGGTAGGAAGGACATGCGAGCTCGTGTGTGAGGTAGCAGCGGCTGTGACCTTCCTCCACCCTCAACCCTCGTCTCTTCCCCGTCATCCCTCGCTTCCCCTCCCTTTGCAGGATTGTCATCCAGGAAGCGGCGGCGCGCGGCGACGACGGTGGTGGCAGGAATCAAAGCCGGCAACTCCCAACTTTGACCAAGGATCACATACACGTGATAGCTAGCTAGATGAATACAAAGAAAACACGCACACATATATAGGCTTTCGGCAACGAATGCCTTTATATTTTTCTCTGTGACTCTCACACTACTCAAACAAACGAGTACTATAGCCTATTTATATGCTGTATATGGGAGCAACCACTACCCGAGTCTTCATGCGCACATACGCACGATCTACCTGCGTGAGCCACTAACTCTTGCATGGCTACTGACCACGAAACCACGCCGAATATATGCCCAAGTAATTAACATGCATACATGCAGCTAACTAATTACTCCACTAATTCTACAGTGTACTCAACGCCAAATGTGCCCCCTAATCACAAACTCATGCAACACACATGCATTACTCTACTAGGTGCACGACACACATGCACTACTAACCCGTGCATAATATTCTAAAACATGTAAGTCAAGACTATTGCTAACACGACATCACCCCCTGGATAATATAAGGATGTGTCGGATTAGTTGCATCATTCTTTTGCTACTATGAACTGTGTTTCCCTGGTCTTGGGCATTATTTTGTAAGACTTAATTACCTATTATGTGCAAGGCTTAATTTTGCTATTATGTGTAAGACTTGAATTTGCTATTATTGGTTAATTGGCACTTTGCAAATCTGTGATTGTTGGAAATATGTGATTGTTGAAAATGTATTATTACTGGAAATGTGTGATTGTTACTGTTTTTTATATACTATCTTGGTGGTCTGATGGTATTTCTTTTTCAGAATGTGTGCTTTTTGAAGACAATTAGTAATCGGGCGTTCGATTTTTACCTAAAAATTGTGTGTTTTCTTGTGCTATGTCATGTGCACCCTTCTACCATCCTCTCTCTGCTTTCTTTCTCTCTCCTCTTCTCTTATTTTTACTAAATTTTAAAAACTTTTTCTCCTAAAATATATATCCGATGTATATTTCGTATATACTATTGCATTCGTTACAATTTAATCTTCGTAACAAGATCTCATATAATTATATTTTGATAAAAATATATATTTATGTCTTTAAAAATCAACCATTGTTTCACCTCTTACAGAAAATTGTTTCATCACTGGATAAAATGTTTCAACTCAATTTATGAAAATGTTTCAGAGAGATACAATAACTAAAAAATATTAACTGCAATAATGATAGCTACCACACAAAACATTAAATCCCAATGAGTGGAACATAATTCTTTTAATAAAACATATAATGTATTTGAAAATACTTGATTTTGTTGAAATATTTTTATATCATGTATGATGCGTCGAGTTATAATTATTAATACATAAAAATACTTGTTAAAACATTGAGAAGAACATCACATGCAACATTTACAAATTACCTGGTGAAACACGAGGGAATATTTGTTGAAACATTCAAATAACACTATAGCTATGTTCTTTTCTGATTGAGATTCAAATTTTATGTTAGCACGCTTTTCAAACTACTAAACGATGTGTTTTTTGACGAGCTATACCAGAAGACAGTATCTGGAAGGTATAGGGGACGTTGGAACTAGGGTATATGCGAGATCGTAACAAAACACGGGATAAGGATTTATACTGCTTCAGACCCTGTAAAAAGAACAATAGCCCTAATCCAGTTTATATGAATATATGGGAAAAATACCACACGGATTACAATGGGGGAGTAAGATGGCAAAACTAACCCGCTAACTAAGTACTTGTCGAGAACGCCCGACGAGATCTACTCAACGAATATGGCTCTGGCTTCCTACAAATTGTCTCTCAATGTGGCGTTGGCTATGGCTTATAACTCGATCCCCCTCCCTCGATAGGAGGATATTGTATTTATAGCGTAGATCATCTTCTTCTCAGAGTAGAACTCGAAAAAACTAGAACATGCTAAGGAGACATTGTTTTTCTCGAATAGGACTATTAACACCTTCTATTTTGATAATACAATTTCCTTATATATTTGTCATATTTTCTTAATTAAAGGATACCTTTCCGTATATCTTTAGATATATGGTATTGTCGTACTCCATGAACCTAGGTATGTCTTATCCTTTGACACTGTCACGCCCTGAAGTTTCCCCTTTCTGGCCTTAAATTATTTAATAAATTGCTCAAAGAAATTATTGAAAATTTAACCTAGAGCAAAACCCTAATTAATAAATCCATTTAATAAGTGAAATTGGCTTGGTGGGATTTTTTTTGAGTTTCCCATGCTAAAATATATTAATAAGATTTTTAGTGGAATTTTAAGAGCAAAAGAAATAATTTTAATAATTAAACTATGATTATCAAAATTAAATAAATTTCAAAATTCCTTTTTTACTCCCCTCCCCGCCGCATCTCCTCGCGTCCATCTCCTCATGCCAGCCCACTCATGCCCGCGTCCTCCCCATTCCGCACCGCTCCTCCACGGGATGCTGACAGGTGGGCCCACTTGTCAGCTCGTCCCAACCTCTGGCCGGAGAAGGCGACGCTGGCATAAGCCACGCCACTGCCCTCCCCGTGCCCCTCGAGCCTACTCCGTGCCACCCAGGATGCCGAGGCCCCTCTCTCCCACTCCTCCCGTGCTCGCCGCCCGAATCGACGGGGATTCAATTTTGAATCGGCAGATTCGGCACCCTCCCACCACGTTCGAGCTCCCTCGCGCTCCTTAAAAAGCATCCCCGTCCTCCCCTCCTTTGTTTCCCCCACTCGCCGATCTCTCTCGCGCTCTTTCTCGATCCCGCGCCGTGGAACCCTAGCGTCGTTGCCTTCAATCGCCTCCGGTCGTCGCTAGCTGTCGTTCGGATCACCACCTAGCCACGCCACTACCACCACCGCACTAGTTGGGTCTGTCCGCCCTTGGCCACCACTTCGCATCGCCGGTTTTCCGCCAAAGCACTGTTCCCCTCGCCTGACGGTGAGCTCGCCATTCCCCTTCCTCTCTGGCCGCCTTTGCCACTTGCCGTGTATCGCCATTCTCTCTCTAAATCCCCCATTCTCTTCCTTAGGTCCAAACGAAGATGTCCTCTGCCTCCGTCACCTTCCCCGTCATCGGTTCGCTGTCGTCGATGTCTCCCCGAAGCCACCGTCCCCTCCTCTCGCCGTCACCGTCCTTGCGTAGAACCCTCGGTGGCCGCCCCTCTCTCCCTCCACACTCCGTCGCCTCGCCTCTGTGCTCGCCTTCGTGCCATATGGTTGTCGCCGGTGACCATCGGGTCGCGCGCAACGCCGCCTCCCGGTCGAGATGGCGGTCGATTGCCGCCGCCTCCCCACCGTCTAATCTGTCTCGGGCAGATCATGACCGCCCATCCGCCCGCCGCGTGGCTGTCGTGTCGATTCCATGTGTGCGTCACGTGGTTCACCCGTCTTCTCGGCTGATGGACTTGGTCCACCTTGCGCCACCATCCTGCATCATTAGGGCCCGCTTGCCGGCGCGGGCTCCCCTCGCTGACGTCAACCCTCGGGCTTTAATGCGTAATAAATAATTAAGGACTTTTGTGTTTATAGTAAAAACACAGTGAATCTTCTAAAAATTATAGAAAATTTATCCGAGCTCCGTTTAAGTTTATTCAAATTGTAGTAAATAATAAAAATACCTAGAATTCATTGGGGATAGGGCCGCCCGCTCGTTGGGGAGACGGAATTGAGTTGTCGCTCAACCAAGACAGGCTTGATGGCTCTGTTTGTTGGCTCGACTCCTTTAAAGGTGTCATTTTTAAAAAAAACATTGATATCAAAACTGGTATAAATATTATTGGTGATAGTTTTTTTAATAATCCATACTTATATGGACCGACACGTAAAGACAAGAAAAGAACTTATATAAACCGATACATACAGGGATATCTATATTAGGGTTTTTAAGTAATGAGCGAGAACACTAATTCGTTTCTCATTTCTTGAGGTGTTTTCCTTACGCAGTTCACATGACATATGTATGACAACAATTTGAGTTGGGATACGCGCCGCATGCCCCATCCCGTGTGGCATGGTTGAATCTCTAATTTAAAAACTCAAATTGAAAATCCGAACCGTTCAAATTGTTCTACATATTAATATCTCCTTGTAGACTAAATTTTATTTTTTTTTTAAATTTTTTACTATTTTATTGGATAGGTCAAAGATGTATAAAATAGATACTTCGAAATCGTTGGATTAATATATTTTTGACCTATCCGATAAAATAGTAAAAAATTTCAAAAAAATGTAAAATTTGGTCTACAAGGCAATATTAATATGTAGAACAATTTAAACGGTTCGGATTTTTAATTTGAGGTTTCAAATTAGAGATTTGGTTATGCCACACGGAATGGGGCTGTGCGGCGCGCCACACAGTAGCCCAACTCCAACAATTTTATCGCATTGTTTCTGGCTAGCTAGTTACAGTGTGAGATTTTGGTCGATCTTGTGGTTTAGGCTCAAGGAAATTGCTAGTCCGATATGTGGTCTTACCGATCGACCCAGAGCCTGTCTATCTCCGAAAGTACGAATAATCAGTAATGCAAAGCATCTCCGCCCACTACTGGAGAAACCATTTTCGGTTGAAGTGTCAAAATCTACAAGTCTCGGTTTGAATAGTACCCGGACTAAATAATATTTCTAGTCCCGATTTAAAAGTCTACGGATTTTTAGAAACATTAGTCCCGATTCGTGACACGAACGACTAAAGATCATCTTTAGTCTCGGTTCAAATATTGTCAGAGGTTGTCAGAGCGCCGGGCATCTTTAGTCCCGGTTGGTAACACCAACCGGGATTAAAGATGCTATTTTTTTCGTTGGTGTTACCAACCGGGACTAAAATGTCCGGTGCTCGACAGTTATGACAACCTCGACACCTCTTTAGTCCCGGTTTATAGAACCAACTGGGACTAAAGATCCTATTTTTATCCCGCTTAGTGTTACGAACCGGGACTAAAGATCATTTAAATATTTAGTCCCAGTTGTAACACCAACCGGACAAAAGTGAATTTTTAAGTGAACCTAATAAAAATATACAAATTTTGCTACATGATTCAAATGCCCTAAAATTAATTTGAGGGGATATATAATTTCAAAGAGTGTGGTGTTATGTGGGGATGGGTGATTGAAGATAGAAGAAAACTTTAATTTAATCATTACATTGTAATTACATATTATCATATTGTTATTAACTAATGATTCTCAATATATAAAATCTTTTATAAAATTATTTTGGTGAAAATATACAAATCGGAAGGATAACTATATATTGATAAGAACATTCAAACCCCGGCCGTCACGTCTAGTTTATGCGCGTGTAACAAGTTTTAAGCACATTGTTCCCGTTTTGTCCTCTAACTCGGAGTCGGTTTTTAAAACGGCCATAACTTTCGCATACTGGACTCCGATCGAGACGTTCCATATATAAAAATCGATCGAAAAATTTTGGATGTGTTCGTCCGCAGCTTAGCCACGTTCGGCGATTTTATTTTCCCCAAAAACGCCTCGGAAGGTTGCCTTTTCGAGCCCAAAAGTTTTTTTTCGATTCGAGCATGTCTTCGAATTTTAGCGTGTCTTCGAATTTTCGATTCCGATTTTGCTTGTTTGCGCTCAAATTTTCGTGGTTACCTCTCGTGTGCTCCTAAGTCCATAAAAAATATAAAAAATAAAACAAAAAGTCGAATTTTTCAAAAAACAACAACTTCGATGAATATGAAAAATAGAGGGGCAAAAGAGGAACAAGATCTAAAAAAGCACATTAATATCTAGGATTATCTATGTTTGATTAATTTAATATTATTGTTTTAAACATATATTTAATGAATTTAATTTGGCCCTATTTACTAATTATTTAATTGTTAACCCTAGTCGGGACCAAATAAATTTGGAAAAATAGCGAGAAATTATCTTTAGTCGGTTGGTGGCACCAACCGACTAAAGATGAATTAGAAATAGCAGGAAATTATCTTTAGTCCCGGTTGGTGCCACCAACCGGGACTAAAGATGAATTAAAAATAACGACAAATTATCTTTAGTCACGGTTGGTGGCACCCAACCGGACTAAAGATGAATTAGAAATAGCATAAATTATCTTTAGTCGTTGGTACCAACCAAGGACTAAAGATGAATTAAAAATAGCGAGAAATTATCTTTAGTCCGGTTGGTGACACCAACCGACTAAAGATGAATTAGAAATAGCGGAAAATTATCTTTAGTCCCGGTTGGTGCCAATCTTTAGTTCCGGTTGGTGACACCAACCGGACTAAAGATGAATTAGAAATAGGAGGAAATTATCTTTAGTCCCGGTTAGTATCACCAACCGGGACTAAAGATGAATTAGAAATAGCAGAAAATTATCTTTAGTCCCGGTTGGTGGCACCAATCGGGACTAAAGATGAATTAGAAATAGCGAAAAATTATCTTTAATCCCGGTTGGTGCCACCAACTGGGACTAAAGATGAATTGAAAATAGCGAGAAATTATCTTTAGTCCCGGTTGGTGACATCAACCGGACTAAAATTTCAGGGCTATATATATCCCCAGCGCACATCGTCTTCTCCACCGATCCAACACTTAGCACATTTTTCGATCTCTCCCCTCTCCCCTCGGCTCTCTTCCTCTCCCTCTTCCTCTCCCTCTCCCTCTTCCTCTCCCTCGGCAAGCAAGGGGGAGATGGCGGCCGCGGGGAGGAGGTGGCGGCAGCGGCGCGCCATCTCCTCACGGCGGTGAGCGGGACAAAGGCGGCGGCGAGCGGGGAGCCGGCGGCGAGAGCCGGCGGCGACGAGCGAGAGCCGCGGCAACGACAAGCGAAAAATACTTGTTGTTGTTGTATTTTATTGTATATATAGTGTGGACGATTTTGTGGACAAATTTGTGGACAATTTGTTGTATATATGTGTGAATTTTGTTGTTGCATTTTGTTATATTCGATTGTTAAAAAAATAATTTCGATGTTGTTTGCATATATATATGTATGTGATGTGTTATATATATGTGTTATGTACTTGCACATATATATGCACATTTGCATATATATGTATATATATATATACACATATGTGTGTTTAAACAAGCAGCAACAAGCTAAGAGCAAGTGAAAATTAAAAAAAAATAAAAAAAACTTTAGTTCCTTGAAACCACCAACCAGGACTAAAGATAAGGAGCCACCACGTTTGAACCAGGACTAAAGATAATGATTTTTATTCTCGGATTCGTAGTCCGATTGACAACCGAAACTACAATATGTTATCAACCAAACAAAACAAATATGCTATTCTCTATCGATGGCCGTTCACGTCGATGGCGTCTCATCGCATCACAATCGTTCACGTGCGACGTGGCACGCGCAGCCTGCAGCATGCATGCACGTGTATTGTATGCGCGATCCACTTTGTAAATATTCTTTCAAATTGACTTATAAATATTTAAAAATACGTATAGGATGTATTGTATTCTATATTAGATTTACTTTTTATAAGGCATGAAGAATACACTCAACGTTTTAAAAAAATTAACTTCCAGCAATAGCATGCTATGCGCACATATATAGTTAGAAATATCTACATACCCCATGCTTGCACGCTACTTTAATTACACTTTGCAGGACCGATCGAGTGACTGATCATGATAACATGCATGTCCTTTTGAATTTTGCAGAGAGAATTATTAATGGCAAAGAGATGATCGAATCCTACCACTAGTGTGAAGATCGATCGGTCGATTGCATTGCCTACCACTGGCCATGGTTGCTACTAGTAGCAACACTCGATTAGAAAATGACCAACGAATTATGAACCACTAAGTCTCATATATATATACTGATCAATCGATGGTACGTGATGTTGCTGACGGGCCGGTAGTAATTAGGTGGATATGTTCGCGTAATCACATCATCTTCTTCCTGAAGCCTCTCGATGATCAATTGCAAAGAGAATTGCAGTGTCCATGACCATGAGACCACGAGCCCAAGGTGCATGGACGCCTGTTCGTTCTTTTCTTTCTCTCTTTCTTTTCGCCCTATCGCTCTCTCTTTGGAAAGAAAGATTCTACCTATCAAATCCGGTGATAGATTATTGACAGTACATATATATATATATATATTTATACTAGCAAAATGTCCGTGCGTTGAAACGGGACGAGACGCAGCAGGAAAGCGAGCGAAGGGCGAAGGTCCGGCGGCGACGCGGGAGCTCCGAGCGACGACGGGAGGAAGGGGCGCCGGCGCGACGCGGGCGCAGCGCGGATGGGAACGAAAAGAGAGACACATGAGTTTTTTTCATCCAAACCCACCTTTTTTTCAGTATTGAGACTGCGTGTTAATTTTATAAACACTCAAGGTGTTTTCTGCAAAATAACCCCTTTTTTCTTTAACTAGATTTTTTTAAATAGACGGAGGAATCGCGGTTAATTTCGAAATAACTCAAGGGTTTTTTCAAAATAGCAGCAAAATAAAATTTGGGTGAAAACACTACTTTACTTTATAGATAGTTATATATATATATATATATATATATATATATATAAAGAGAATGTAGCAGCTAACAGCACAGTAGACATGCATGGTTCACACTATGGTGCATTATTGTTTGATTGATACTATATGAAACATAATTAATAATTGAGGGAAACATAGCATATATAATTATTGATCATTTTTTCTTTTTAGTGCTGAAATAATTGACCCATCATATATATTTCACAAAATTTCTCTGCTGATAGTATAGTTAATGTAGAACTTTTATCTTTTCTCATCTAATGGAGCATTTCTGTTTATACTGCTGATCTCAACTACTACTTGCAGTAGATTACGTTTTTTTTCCCTACTGATAGTGTAACAAATAAATCAACAGTTGCGATCACTTCTACTGATGATTAATTATCGTTTTTCCAATTTGGACTTTGGAATGAATCAACATATTTGTCTCATATGGGGACATAACTGCTATAGATATTACTTCATATTAAATACAGAAGAAATGATAACCGTAGATTTTTGCCTCGGGAAATATATACTTTCATAGGGGCAATAATATTACCATGCTTAACTAATAGTCAAATTGAGCTGCATTTTGGTACATGTCCAAAAAACGAACACCGTTAATTTATAATTTGTGGACAAAAGAGTAAGATGCCAATTAATCTTTTGAACACACTTCAATTTTAGTCAAACTTAGGTAGATGAGGTTCTAACTTGTAAGCTATGTGGCGAATCGATCGTACTGAAAAGAACAATTAAGTAGTAGCTAGCTAGTGGGGTGGTGTACACCTATGATTAAAGAACCTCACAAAGCTTCATTTTAATTTGCCAGCTTTTTATGGGCAATAATGTTATCAAGCTAGCATATATGCTACATTTGACGAGTTGCCACGTCGATATATATGCTCTCTTAGCTTTATATATAGCGAGATGATATTTGCATACGTACGATCATATCTGTAATTAACCGGTATATTATTTTCCCTCAATACATGCACCTTTCACTTGTATGACAACGTACCCAACTTACCATGAAGAATCGGCTTAATTTCACACAAATTCCTCACTTGCGTTAACTTTTTTGCAACCAAACCGGTAGGAGAACTCTCAAATCTATTTCAATAAAATAAACAGAAGTAAAAGCCTTAGACGGGTTACAAGAAAAATAAAAAAATCTTCATTCTACGAAAATTCTGAGTTGAAATTCTTTTTTTAAAAAATTCTTAAGTGAGAAAAATCCTTCAATATACAACCCACACTTTATATGGATTGTTCAACTTCATTCCAATTTGAAATTCTTAATTCAGCTCAACAGAAAAAGAATTCCAACTCAAAATTTGGGTAACAGCTTAAGCAAGAATGCACTCTGAAAATTCCCCAGTAGCTAGTACAGTTGCACAAATTGGAATTTTGCGAGAGCAACATCTACACTGTACCTGGGTAGGAAAATTCATATACCGTACCTGTCCAAGTTTGATACGGTGATATTAGTTGGTGGTGTATATGCCTAAGTCACTATATATACTTGTTGCGGCGTGCACGAACAGTAGTCTACGGTGAGAAGGATGGCCACTTAGAAAAATTCCTCACTTAATTTCCGGTTAATTTGATTTGCGTACTTAAATTTTCCACCACGAAGAAATTAAAAGCTAAAAGGGCATGACGCATGTTAGCATGTATATTATACGCACACACCTGCGGCATCCAAATAATTCAATTAATTTTCTAGATGCTCTATTAATTTGACATGACTGCAGAAGCACATATTATTTGCATAGTTAAATGAAAATAGTTACTAATTTGTTATTGTTACTGCTAGACTTATTTGCACACTTTTTATTTGTTGAATTTCGAACCATATGTTTCTTGCTAAATCGAAATTCTCCTGAAGTATGATGTCTATATACTCCCTCCATTCTAAATATAAAGTGCCATTATTTTACATGCAAAATCAACATTTGAAAATTCTAGCTAATAATTGAACTAAAAATATATGTATCATAAATATACATTAGATTTGTATTTAAAAATATTTTATCACTATTAATTTTCTAGTTGCTGATAATATCTATTATGAAGAAATTAATGTTTGAGATATATATAAATTTTGGTGATTGTGAAAAAATAATGCACTATTTCTATTACTAGTGCATAATCGATTTTTTTCGTGCTGGTCAAAAGACATCTTTCCGTGCGTAAGGCATACTCGCATATCTGAGAAGGTCTGAGAAAAGAACCTTTTCGTATGTGGGCGGCCTAACCACATGAGAAAATCTATTATCCCGTACGGTCGGCTTAAGCGGACCACACGAGAAGATCGATTATCCTGTATGGGCCACTTAAGCCGCTCGCACGGAATAATAGATCTTTCCGTGCGGACGAATTAAGTGGTCCGCACGGAAAGATACATCCGTATTAAATCGACAACTAATATCACATAACAAATTACACAAAAATAATTTCACATCATCATAATTTTAGCACAAATTTCACATGCATAATTATACAACAAATTTTACAATGGATGACGCCAGCGGTAGAGATGGTCGCAGTGGACGAGGCGGCCGTGGTCGGAGGAGGTGGCAGTGGAGGCCGACGGTGGAGGAGGCGGTCGCGTTCGGTGGTGGTGGCGGTGGAGGTGGACGAGGCCGGTCGCAGTCGTTAGAGGCGGCGGTGGAGGCCGGCCGCGGTGGAGGCGGCGGTGGAGGCCCTTGGCAGTGGGTCAGTGAGAAAGCCGCGACACTAGAAAATTTTGTTGAGAGTTACAAAAGTTCGGAGCCCGTGCGTACCTATATAGGCATAGCTGATCATCACGTGCAGGTAGCTTAAGCGGCCCACACAGAAAAATTATCTTTCCGTATGGGCTCTTAAGCCTTCCGCATGAGATAATCTATAAACCATATATCTCTAAATTAGACTATAAAAATTATAATAATATCTAAATTTGATCATAAAATTCTATAAATCGACATGATAACTTAATTTTGGTCCATAACACTGTATAATTAACATTGCACCTCTATATGTGCTTCTCTAGATATTGTTTCTCTTTTGTTCCTCTCTATTTTCTCTTTTGATCTACTGTTGACCAAAATAGAAAAAATTCGAATTTTTATTTTTATTTTTTATATTTTTCTTGACTTAGAAGCACATGAGAAGGTAATCACAAAATATTTAAGACTAAACAAGTGAAAGACGTGGCCGGTGAAAAATCGGAAGACACGTTCGAAATGAAAAAGCTTATGGGCTCAAAAGGCAATCTTCGAGCCAACTTTGGAGAAAATAAAATCGTCGAACGCGGCAAAGCGACGGATGAATGGATCCAAAAAAATTTCTGATCAATTTTCATATGGAACGTCTCGATCGAAGTCCGCATACGAAAGTTATGGCCGTTTTAAAACCGACTCCGAGTTAGAGGATGAAACAGAACAATGCACATAAAAACTTATTACACACGCATAAAACTATGTTATCTATGCAGTGGAACCATTTTGTTATAGTTTTATCTAAATGAACTCTAAGTTTCAAGCTCATATACTTTATAAAAAGTTATGAACTTGCATGCATCTTAAATTTATATATAACCTTAACATTAATTCTAAGTTTCAAGCTCATATACCTTATAAGAAGTGAAAAAGTTATATTGTCACTTGTGTTATAAAAAATATTTTTTATATTTGATTGATCTATCCCATATCCAAGAATTAGATGGAGAATTCAATAAGTTTATAGATAATTAAAACCTTACATCTCTAAATTGATTTTAAAAAAATATATGAGCATAATCCCGTGCGACCCACTTAAGCGACCACACGGAAAAATGGATTATCCCGTGCGGTCGCTTAAGTGGACCACACGCGATAATGTGTATTATTTCGTACGGTCTACTTAAGCGACCACACGCGATAATATCCCATGCTGTCCACTTAAGTGGACCGCACGGGATAATACACTTTATCCCGTGCGGTCGCTTAAGTGGTCTACACGAGATATTACCCTTGAGGACCGATTTTTCCAGGCATGACTACTTATGATCCATCTGAAATCTATCGGGATCTCGTTGAGAAGAATAGTTTTCTGTAGTAGTGAATATTTTAGATTAGAGAGGGTATCTAGCTACAAACTAACCAGAGCAAACATCCTGTACTAGATTCTTACGCAATGCAAGTACACAACACAATACAACAAACTGCAATCTCTTTCAGAGAAAAATTCTCAAAAGAGGCGAGAGTTTTGGGCATACATATCCGGACCAGAGACGAGATGAAGCATATATACCTAACATTTTCCAATGAATGCGATGTATATATGATTGCCCGAACGCTTCTTCCGTTTCAATTTGTCTGGCCTTGTTCTTGGTCGATATGCCGACCATGCATGCTACTGTAGATCAGTTTGGCCAAGATACACATATACGACGATGGAGATAATGCGTACGCGTGCACATTATTGTGACCAAGGTTAACCGTCCGATCATGGACAGCTACTAGTGAAGTGAAGGAAAAACTATTATAATCTCGGGGAGGAGGTACTTCTTTTTCTTAAAAAAGATAGATTAATATGTCATATATTGTTTTACAAACATGTTAAAATTTAAATTTTATAAATTATAAAAGAAAAAAACAAATATAACCATCAATATATGTATACAAGCTAAAGTTTAATTTATTTTGTTTATAATTTATAGAGATCGAATTTAAATTTATATGTTTATAGAGTGATATATTAATTTATATTGTTAATTTTTCTCATAATCATTTGGATGACATGTCGCTCCTCTGACTTATCTGCATGTGCAGAGTCACAAACATCTGCTTCTCATGTAGTGTGGGCAAGTGCATTGTTTTCCTTTTTAGGCTTCGGCTGTGTACTTTACTTTCTTTATTCCATTAATATTGAGGACAAAAACCATACTAACTTTTCTTTCATAAAAACACTAGAGATAAACCCCATAAAAAACCAGAGAGGGAAATCAAATATTTTTTACAAGGAATAAATCGGATATGACAAGTTTTTTTAATGGGATATGACAAGGTTTTAGGAGGGCATATTTTGCGTGTGCCTCTTAAAATGTTTCTTTATGTACCTCTTTAAACAGTTTTGGAAATGTATCAATGCATCTTTTACTTCTGGTAGTTTAAGACTTGAATTGGAATCAACAACCAAAAAAATCAATCATGTAGATGTTGTTGATAAGTCATGCACAAAGCTGGGGATCGAAATGACCTAAAATGCTAACTGAGACCAAACAAACCATGTGCCGGAGCATATGCTGAGGCAGAGGATGCATTGAAAATACAGAGCTTCAATTAAATCATATTGAAAGTTTAGCATGGTGTCAGGTCTATGCTATGAATGAGAATGCAGAAGTTCAGTTTGTGACAACAAGAGCTTCTCCCTTTCTCCTCACAACATGGAATGTCTCATGCCGTTTTGTCCTAAATTAATTAGCATGCAAAAAAAAAGCATGAGGAAAACAAGTCTTGCCCTTCTATATTCTTTTCCTCACAACATACACAGCTCTCGCAAGATCGGCAATTCTTATCCAAATATCTATCTATGTTGGTAACAGTAGTTGGAGCCAGTGGCGACATCAAGCCCAGACAGGAAAATGCTTTTATTAGCTACCAGTAATTTTTTGTAGTGGTTTTTAGCGTATGTCAACATTGATCGTGAAGAGCCACCTGACCTTGTCTGTCCGGCAGGTAGCTCCGCCGCTTCATTATAAGTGTGTTTCAGCAAATGCCACCCAATTAAGCATGAACCTAGTGAGACAAATACAATTTTACTTCGTACTACCTCCTTTTTCGGTTTTTTAATAGATCACATAATCAATTTTTTAAATAACATTTAACCATTCGTTTTATTTATAGAAAATAATATACATATGCTAAAGTATAATTCATACTAAAAATTTCTCTAATTATAAAACATGTCACAACACAATAAATAACATTTATATAATTATCTTTAATAGAAGGAATGGTCAAACATTATATCATTATTTCATATATTTTAAAGGAAAAGGAGTATATATTTTCCTTCCACATCATCTCTAAATCCATCAAAAAAAATGTGACCATTAATCCTAATCTAACACACCAAAATATTATCTGAAGAAAAAAAGGCACACAAAAGGACATGTGGCTATGATCTCAGGATGCCCAGGTGCAGTGCCATTTGCCACCGGCCGCAGTGGCAGTGGCAATGTCAGTTCAAGTTGGAAAGCAAGCGTGAGCAAGATGTCCACGCGTGGCGCCGTGGCGGGAGGAAGACGAAGCAGCCGCAACCCTACACGCTCTCT
The DNA here is from genome assembly GCA_019925245.2 of Oryza australiensis. Taxonomy (NCBI): domain Eukaryota; kingdom Viridiplantae; phylum Streptophyta; class Magnoliopsida; order Poales; family Poaceae; genus Oryza; species Oryza australiensis. The sequence continues at coordinate 2,959,262 of JAIFGZ020000540.1, read as the reverse complement.
CTCTCTCTCTCTCTAGCTCTCTATATATAGCTCTCGTCTTCTTCCACCTCTCACTCACTCGAGCCAAGCAAGGCGCAGCACCATCACCAGCTAAGTGTTCGACGAGTTCTTGGCGAGCTAGAGGTAGAGGTAGAGGTGTCGAACACCTTCGAGGAGGAGAATGGGGAAGGCGGCGGCGATGGAGGTGTCGGCGGCGGCGGAGGCGGGGATGGAACAGGGGGAGTGGAGGGACGACGACGGGCGGGCGCGGCGGACGGGGACGGTGTGGACGGCGAGCGCGCACATCATCACGGCGGTGATCGGCTCCGGCGTGCTGTCGCTGGCGTGGGCGATCGCGCAGCTCGGCTGGGCGGCCGGCCCGGCCGTCATGCTGCTCTTCGCCTTCGTCATCTACTACACCTCCACGTTGCTCTCCGAGTGCTACCGCTCCGGCGACCCCTGCACCGGCAAGCGCAACTACACCTACATGGACGCCGTCCGCGCCAACCTCGGGGGCGCCAAGGTCCGCCTCTGCGGCGTCATCCAGTACGCCAACCTCTTCGGCGTCGCCATCGGCTACACCATCGCCGCCTCCATCAGCATGCTGTAACCAATCAAATAATTTCTTGATTTGATTTGATCCAAACTCCATTTGATGCCATTGCTGATAGCTTAGCTGATTCGATCGATCGAGCAGGGCGATCAAGAGGGCGGATTGCTTCCACGAGAAGGGGCACAAGAACGCGTGCAGGAGCTCGAGCAACCCGTACATGATCCTGTTCGGCGTCGTCCAGATCGTCTTCTCTCAGATACCGGATTTTGATCAGATATGGTGGCTGTCCATCGTCGCCGCCATCATGTCCTTCACCTATTCGACCATTGGCCTCTCTCTCGGCATCGCGCAGACCGTCGCCAACGGTGGGTTCATGGGCAGCCTCACCGGCATCAGCGTCGGCGCCGGCGTCACCTCCATGCAGAAGGTCTGGCGCAGCCTCCAGGCCTTCGGTGACATCGCCTTCGCCTACTCCTACTCCATCATCCTCATCGAGATCCAGGCAAGCAGCTCGCCGCCACTGCCGCATCCTCTGTTCTGCATTCTGTTTCTGTGTCCTAAGTCCTAACAGAGTGTTCTTCTTGTGGTGTCAGGACACGATCAAGGCGCCGCCGCCGTCCGAGGCGAAGGTGATGAAGCGGGCCACGATGGTGAGCGTGGCGACGACGACGGTGTTCTACATGCTATGCGGGTGCATGGGGTACGCGGCGTTCGGGGACAAGTCGCCGGACAACCTGCTCACCGGGTTCGGCTTCTACGAGCCGTTCTGGCTGCTCGACGTCGCCAACGCCGCCATCGTCGTGCACCTCGTCGGCGCCTACCAGGTGTTCGTCCAGCCAATCTTCGCGTTCGTCGAGCGGTGGGCGGCGGCGACGTGGCCGGACAGCGGCTTCATCTCCCGGGAGCTCCGCGCGGGCCCCTTCTCGCTCAGCGTGTTCCGCCTCACATGGCGCACGGCGTTCGTCTGCGTCACCACCGTCGTCTCCATGCTGCTCCCATTCTTCGGCGACGTGGTGGGGCTTCTCGGCGCCGTCTCGTTCTGGCCGCTCACCGTCTACTTCCCCGTCGAGATGTACATCGTGCAGCGCGGCGTGCGGCGGGGCAGCGCGCGGTGGATCTGCCTCAAGATCCTCAGCGCCGCCTGCCTCGTCGTCTCCGTCGCCGCCGCCGCCGGCTCCATCGCCGACGTGGTCGACGCGCTCAAGGTGTACCGGCCATTCAGCGGGTAGGGTGAGATCGATCGGTGACCGTCCGATCGAGTGATGCATCGCATCGACAGTAGTGGCAAACTAGCGTGCACATGTGTACGTTGTACGGGCAGCAGTGCAACACTGCCGCTGCCCGGTGGGGCCTAGGTGTCAGATAAAAAAATTATTTATGAGCTTATGTGGCGTTTTGTCATTTAACACCTTGTAGATTCTTGTATTGTGAGTTGGAGATAACAAGGCTAATTGGTTAGTGAAGCACCCCTTATATACATATCTGTTTTTCTCTTCGATTTAAATACCCCAAACTTATTAGTATTATTAAACAGTTCAATTATATAGTCATAATTCGACTCATGTACCATCAATGAACGAATGTTTTCTTTTCTTTTCTTATTAATACAGTGCTCCATCCATTACAAATAGACTTCACTCTTATACATGAAATTTGGAAGTTGTTTTTGGATGGAGAGAGTAATATTTAAGCCTTGAGAAAGTATTGCACATACAGTAGATGATATATATACGATGGGAAAGCAAGTTTATAAAAAAATTGAAAAAATAGTAGTTTAATTAGATTACAGTGTCATACGAAACTCCATATACATAGACATGCAAAACTTACACATCCAACAAAAAAAACACAAAATTTTGTGATGAATATTGTAAATAATATTCATGCTAATTTTATTTATTTTGTTTTTCATCGTGTAAATTGAATTTGAACTTGATTTTTTAAAATCAAGATGATAGAAATACTTACTATATCAATGTTGTAGTTTTTTCGGGGAACTTTTGATGACAACTATATATTTCAGTGATATTCAAGAAGTGGTAAGCAAATTAAATGAGTGCGCATGCACTTGAGTTATAAAATTCCAATTCCTGTTTATGATTAATGATCCACTCGGTAAAATTCCATTTCCCATTCTTAGTATTGCCGCACCATAAATTGGTTGACTTTATGATTATATTATTTATATATCTTTATTTCGCTGGAAAAGTACACGTGTGACATGTCATCGAAAGATGAAAATGATCTATCTATACATGGCTCAACGTGCTTCCGTGTGTGTTGTGCGCTATCGTAAAAATCGTGGCATTTGAGGCTACTGATTATTGAAACTTTGCATTTATACATTTGATGTTGTGACTGTCAGTGAGACCATTGGTGAAGCTTAAACTACATTTGTTTACCAGGGATATTGCATTATCACATATACATCATCCAGTTAATTTGTACAAAAGAGCTAGCACATCTCACTAGCTTTGTAACCGTTTCAGCATTTAGGTTAAAATTTTTATAGCACGTAAAACAAAATATTTTATTAGGACATGATTAATCGAGTATTAATTATTACAAACTTATTTGATTTTAAAAAAATTTATATATAAAATTTTTTATACGGTATTCAACGGTTTGGAAGCGTGCTCACGAAGGCCATTTCGAAAAGTTGTATATAGTACACCCTGGAAATCCTTGACATGTCTTCACACATGACATGTTTATTTGATCCTGCTGTGATTTTCTAGACAAGTCTAGAGATGTACAAGCATCACATCATTACACCATGGAACACTCCAATAATTTGGAGAGGAATATCTTCATGATCTGTGAAGTGGTGCATCCACTGTTGGTGGATTATGATAACTGATAGAGCTCCATTAATTCACATATGCCTCTTTTCTGTTCTTCTCAAAAGGAGATAGATTGAGGAACAGGCACAATGGAGATGGGATTGGATTTCATGTGCATATATATGCATGCATCCCAGGGTAGGAGGAGGGCCCAAGGGGTGTACATGGCAGTGTTTATCAGGGCCATAAGTGTTGCTTTCTTTGATTTTGGGAGGTGAATTAAGGCTGTTTTTGGCCAGGGATCTTGGCAGGTGCCAAAAAGAATGGCTCACAAAGGATTGGAATCTTTGGCACTCCTGTTGGTTGGATCCTCTTTCCCTTGCAATCTTGCTATCAACTTTGCTCAGATTCATGATTGGAAGTTGATGTTTGTTGGGAGCCAGTAGATTTTTTTGCAAGTTCATAGAGTATACAAAATACATTTTCTCAGTGTTATAAATAAAATATACCTAATAATATTTTTATGTTACGCTTGACATATAAAATCATTTGCCTCATATATGAAAAATCGTTTTGGATAAGAAATGAAAAATAAAGTCCTGAGTATGAAAAAGACTATTCGGATCGTATCCATACACGGCTTCATAGTTTTACTTGGACAAGGAGTCACCCGAGAGTATAAATACAACGAGAGTATAAATATAAAACCGTCAGAAAAAATAAGACATGCCAACAAACACGAATATAATCCAATACAGATCTAGGCAAACCCAATGTAGAAACCACAAAGACCGATATAAGGGATACATCTTTAATCTCGCCGAGTTCATTTCGAGGAAAAATACTACATTAATCGTCGACTACGTGTGAGAGCTCTATGCCATCAAAACACGTGTGATATTAATATATAAAGGCAACACCGTCTTCGACCAACAGGAGTAGACTTATTACCTGTCAGGCCTGAACCTATATACAAAATGTCTTCCATCTCTGTTACGTCAATCTCGTGTATACCCTAACACCAACAATCCCTTATTTTATAAATACCACAAATAGATAGAGCCCGTCGACATATTTACATGAGGTTCAGATGAAGTGCTATTCGGGACTTTTATGTTGGGATGGTGCTTTTTTGGTTCTAATATAAAAAATCAACACTTGCAATGAACACTGTGAATGGATATACAGCTATATAACTTCATATAATTGATATCAATACTTGTGTTTCTTTAGATAATGGAACTGTTTAAGATAATTGAAGCGGTTTACACCTCCGAGCTTCGGGCTCCGGTCTCCCATTAAGCACACAACCTATGAGTTTTAATTTAAGACCTAAAGAATAACGTGAGGGACAAACCTGGCCCAACTTCCTCTAAATGATGGCCGGCCAACCTAACTAACAATATAAACATTTCCTAAGATCATGCTTACAAATAGTTGTATGTCTCTAGACAGCATAGATGTCTGATTGATTGTATAAGATGATGAAGTTGATGTTGGTTATACCATTAAGCTAATAATAAGATATTTGACTTCTTCTAGACCAAGTTTTCTTCCTCAAATGAAGTAGATAATTTTTTTCTTTTAAAATAATTCACCGAAGCTAACCCGGCAATTTCAACAAAAAACCGAACAATAGAAAGTTATTTTTATCACAAGACTGTAGGCGTCATACAGTGCACGTATAATTTCCACTGAAAAAATAGGTTGGGAACTTGAAAGTAGCAGGCACATATTAATTCTTTTCTTAAACTTGCGCACACAGTTAAGTCTCTTTCCACCCAAAAAACGGAAACCAACACATATTCTTTTATTTTTGCGGATAAATTAACAAATGCAGTACATATATAATTTATTTATGTTTTAAGCAGCTACGTGGCTCCAAACAATATAATTCTCCTCTATTATTTTTTCGCTACGGAAATCCTTTTGCCGAGTGCCTGGACACTCGGCGAAGCCTGTTTTACACTCGACGAAAATGTCGCCGAGAGTTGCACTCGGCATAGGTCACACGGTGAACTTTGGATCGGCAAAGAGCTCTTTGCCGAGAGTTTTTCATCGGGCACTCGGCGAAATATTCTTGAGTGCCGCTTCGACACTCGGCAAAAAAAAAAGTACACGTTAGGTGGGTATACGGTGATGGAAAAGTTTGCCGAGAGCCGTAAAAAACACTCGGCGAAGTTTTCAAGTTCGTCGAGTGCCGGGGATGAAAACACTCGGCGAACGCCCATACTTCGCCGAGTGTTTTCTTCCCGGCTCTCGGCGACTTGAAAACTTCGCCGAGTGCTTTGGCAAAAGCGCTCGGCGAAAGTGGTCATTTCGCCGAGTGCTTTTGTCATAGCCCTCGGCGAAGTTTATACACTCGGCAAAGAGGGTACCCGTAACCCCAGGTTACTCTCTTTGCCGAGTGTTTTGGTCATTGCACTCGGCGAAGGCGCTCTTTGCCGAGTGTTGCACTCGGCAAAGTTAAAATTTTAACCCTCTTCTATTTGTTCAATCGTATATTTCACAAATTTTCAATATATACATCACATTCACAATCCCAATCATTTCACAACCCCATAAGCATCATTCCACATCCCATAAGCATCATTCACAATCCACAAAACATAAACATTCACAATCTCAATCATTCCACAACCCCATAAGCATCATTACACATCGCATAAGCATCATTCACAATCCACAAGACATATAATTCACATTCGTAGTCACAGTCACAATCCACAAAATATAAACATAGTAGTTCATAGTACATAGTCCACAATTCGCAAACGAAATTCGAAGTCACGTAGATACTCCGAATTACAATTGTTCAAAAGAGATTTACCGAGATGGCCACGGCGCCCAACCGTCGTGGTCATTATTGGGGGGGGGTTATTTGATGCCGCCGACTGAGACTGCACAAAAGAAAAATAGAATAGTATAGGTTGTCAAGATAGTAACATTCGCAAATAAGAAAATTAAATGCGAGGTTAAGTGACTCACCGGAGTGCCTACAAAAGGATGTGGAGGAGTGAATACCACAGCCGTGGTGGCGGTACGACAGAAAGTCCCATGTTTTGACCGATTGATTACACGTAGCCGTACATCTCGGTCATCCTCATCTCAATCTCCCGCCGTTTCCTTCTCTCCTCTTCCAACTCGTCCTACAATATTTCATTTCAATTTTACAAAGTGAAGCAAATAATCGTAAATATTAATGAATTGAGAAAAAAAGAATTTTCTAACCCGCCGTTTCCTTCTCTCCTCTTCCAACTCGTCCTACAATATTCCATCCCAATGTTACAAAACGAAGCAAACAATCGTAAATATCAATTAATTGAGCACAAAACCGAAAATTTCTCACCCGGAGTTGCCGCACTTCGGCTCGTGAAGCGGTCGGCCGTGTGCGTATGGCGGGCTTTCGCTCGTGCTCCTTGCTCGAAGCCGGGACCGAGTGGGTGTACCGGCCGTGTCGAGAAGGTTGTCGCCAATCCAGATCGCCCATGCCTCTTGCCTCCTCCCACCCTCATGACGACTTCTCCATCAATATCCTGGGTAGTAGGATCGAAATCCTCCCCATGGAGCTCCCTTGCCATCGTAGTGTATCGACCGAGGCGGCCGTGGACGATCGCGTTTATGTACGCCGAGGGCTCGTGCTCGGGGTTGTAGTCGACGTCGGACGTCGCCTTGCCCTTGTGGGGCAAAGCCCATGACTTGAACTGGGAGATAGGTTGCCCATCATGCGACGCCGACTGCGAACAAAACAATAGTATGGTTAAGAACTATTGAGCATTGGTCATTGAAATGAAAAATAGAATTCACGTACCCATCTAGCTGCATACTGGTTGAGGCTAAGGCTGCCTTGGTGGTGTGGTGCACCTGGCATCATCAAACGCCGCTCTCGGCAAGTGGCGTGCGTCTCCTGCCACTCGGCAGCGCACCACCTATCCACCATGCGCTCCCAGCAATCGAGAAGCTAGCCGCACCACCAAACAGGCACCTACACGTCATCAAGTATAAGAGATATACCTAGATCAAATCAAATGTATTTAATCGTTCAAAATCCGATGTTATATTTACCAAGCATGTATTGTTCCTTTGTCGTTGTCATGGTTCTTGCTTCGGTTTTGGTGACCTTCAGGTTGTTGTATGCAGCGTTGTATGCAATGATGGCTTGGATGCGCGCCTCGTAATGCATGTCAGTCACGAGTTTGCGACAGAATTTGTCAGCCACCGCAGCCGCTTTTGCCTCGTATCCCGTCCGGCATCTAAAAAAATCCTGCATAAAAACATTATGTATTAAGCCATTGTTTCAATAACGTGCAATGAATGTGATGTATTGAGGGACGTGGTTTGACAAAAGACATACCCACAACTCGGCCTTCACCCGCTCCGCCCTGTTGTTGAAGATCCTTCCATCTCGATCAGGGAAATCGGGGACGGCGACGTAGTGGTCAAACGTGTAGGCGGGCTCCAACCTTCCGGCATCGAACAAGGCCAGAAAGTGTACTCGCACGTAAGACCCAGGATGCCGTTGACTTGGCATTTGTGATCACCTTCTCTCGATCACACCAACACCCGACAAGTGAAAATGCAATGAATTATTAGTTTCAATTGTAATTTTTAACAAATCAAATGAAAAAGTATTGACAACATCCAAGGTTACTTACCGAGTCCCTTGAGGCTGAATCAGCGGGCGTCTCTCGAAAGATATCGGTCGCCGTGGGAGGGTCGAGGGACCTCGCAACCAAACGGTCAAGGCAGACCCCCCTGCGGAAGCAGAACCAGACCCCTCAGCCGAGCCAGACCCCCCAGCCTCCTGCTCCTCCTCCTCCTCACTAGAGCTACTAGACCCCTCAGCCTCCTCCTCCTTCTGCTCCGCCTGCTCCACCCGCTCCTCCTACTCCTCGTCACTAGAGGACGGTACAGGGGAGGGTATCCTCCCTCGACCCCTGCCGCGACTCCTACCAGACCTCTCAGCTGCATCGGCCCCTCGAATGGCATCTTTGGCTCTTCTGAACACCGACGCGCACTTTCTCAAACCACCCACCATCTTTGTTGAATCACCTGCACGTAGAAAAAGAAAACCAATTAGCACACATATAAAAAATACGAAGAGAGAGATACAAAATAAATAGATAAAGAGAACATAGTTAACGCAGTGCATACATGTATTAGAAATAATCATCATGGTCAGGATTAGCTGGATCATAATTGTCATCATCACTATCACCCATGTCGATATAATCATTAGGTTCCTCCTCGGCAGGAGGAATGTTGTCGTCCCTCTCATTTCCTAAATGTAACCGCTGAAGCAATTCTAAGTCCTTCACATTACGAACCTCTTCTCCAGCGTCCTCATCAACAACCATTTCATTGTCTACATCCAACCCCATCGCTTCGGTTAAGTCTATCTCAAAACTTCTTTGTAGCCCATCTTCTTGAAAGAACTCGCCATCATATGTGTTTGGGTCCATGTTGTAGTCTTCATTGTTTGGTACAGGTAGTTTACCGTGTGGCGCTACCTTGTACACAACATCCCAACCCCGAAGACGGTCGTCGGTTTGGCACGGATATGACATGACGATAATAAACTTGTGTCGCCCGTTGAGCAACGATATATACATCGTCTCTCGCTAGGACGGTTGACTGTCGAATTTCGACTAGGCCAAGATTAGGAGTCTGTCTCACTTGAGCAGGATCAAACCAATGGCATTTGAATATGACAGGATTAAGAGGTCTACAACCATAAAAGTCGAGTTCATATATTTCTTCTATTCTTCCATAGTAATCAACCCCATCGAGCCCGGAGTAAAAACTCCGATTTGTGGTTCTTCGATTGGGTCGACTCGCTCATGGCTTGTTGTGTGAAAGCGATATCCATTCACATCATAGCCGGAAAATGACTTAACCCTATATGAACAGCCACCGAAACTTGTCTCAACTCGGCACTCATAGACGCATCGTTTTGGCCCCGCAAGTTAAAGCAGTTGTAGAGTCAAACTTCGCCAAAGATAAGCAAAAAGATTAAGCATTAGACAAATTTCGATAGTACCTTATTTTTGAACCAACAAATAAAATCGGGCATTCCATTTCCCGCACCCTGCCTTAGAAGGTTTTCGACTTCTTGCGGGGTAGGTTCCCTTGGTTGACGCCAAAATTGATGTTGAAATTCCCGTACGAACGAGAACAAGAGGGTTGAACGATGACAATAGTGACTAATTGGTAACAAATTTCTTGAGAACTTACCGCATGTATGGCTCCACTTCATCGAGGTTGGTCAACACGTATAGCATGATGTTGCGCCACTCATGATGATTCAATCTCTTGTTGGTCGCTTCACTAGCGGTTCCAAGTTGGCCTCGGAAAAGACGAGGTTCAATTCATCTTCGCCAAGATTGTAACAAGGAGGTGGATTATGCATGCTAGGAAGGTTGTCGGCATAGTATTTTGATGTGAAATTTGAAACCTCCTCCGAATGTATGCCTCTGCAATGGAAGCTTCAATCTTGCATTTATTTTTACATTTCGTTCTAATAACCTTCAAACATCTCTCAATTACATAGCACCAACGGCACCGCACGAGCCCCCATTCGGCACTCGTGTGGGAGATGCGAATCAAATGCTGCATCGGATTGAAGAAGCCGGGAGGAAAGATCTTCTCTAACTTACATAGCAAAACAGGTGCCATTCTTTCCATTTCGTCAATCACATCGGAGATAACTCCTTAGCACATAGTTGACGGAAGAAATTGCTCAACTCGCAAGGACTAGCCGGACATGCTCGGGGACATAGCCACGAACCATCACCGGGAGAAGCCGCTCAATCCATATGTGGTAGTCATGACTCTTGAGCCCGTTGATTCGCATGGTAGATAAGTTTACTCCCTCTTCAAATTGGCCGCATACCCATCGGGAACATCAACGTTTGGAACCATTCGAGTACTTCCCTCCTTTGGGCCCTCGTCGAACAAAATCGGCCTTAGGCTTTCTCCATGACTTGCCGCCTCGGGAGGCGTCATGTCTAGCTTTGGTCTATTGCATAACATAGTTTGATCCACTCGAGCTTTTACGTTATCTTTTGTCTTATCAGAATGTCCATGATTATACAAAAAGGTGCCTCGGCGATATTCTTTTCGGTGTGCATCACATCAATGTTATGTGGAAGAAGGAGATCTTGAAAATATGGGAGCCTCCCCAAGGCAGATTTTTGAGTCCAGGCATGTTGCTCACCATATCCCGAAAACAACCGTCTTCTTCATTGATCTTAAGAGCTTCTAACCGAGCACGAACCTCGACACTGTCATCATCGCGGTGCAGCCTCGATAATTATTACATCTTTTGTAAAGTTCTTGATGTCCCGCCCGAATGGATGGTCGGGAGGGAGGAATTGTCGATGTTTGTCAAAAGAAGAATATTTACCACCCTTCACCAACCGATGAACTTCGGAGCGGCCTTGCATACCGGACATGGAAACTTCCCGTGAACACACCATCTGCAGAATAACCCATATGCCGGCAAGTCATGCAGGGAGTTATGGTACCAAATATGCATTTTGAAGTTTGTCTTTGTAGCTCGGTCATATGTCCATACCCCTTCCTCCCAATTACGGACCAAATCATCAATCAAAGGCTCCATGTACACACTCATATTCTTCCCCGGATGTCCACGAATTATCAACGACAAGAATATATTTGATCGTTGGAAGATGATGTCGGGGGGGAGATTGAGGGGAATAACGAACATGGGCCAACATATGTATGGGGCAGCCGCCATTCCATAAGGGTTGAACCCATCCGTTGCCAACGCAACCCGTACATTACGAGCCTCTAGAGCTTTCCCGAATGAATCACATCAAACCTTCTCCAAGCTTCACCATCGGATGGATGTACAAGCTTCTCAGATTGTATCGACGTCCGAGCTTGTGCCATGTCATCTGTTTCGTGGATTCCTCGGTCATGTAAAGCCGTTGGATCCTCGGTACGAACGGAAGGTACCGTAAGATCTTCATGGGGATAGCGAGCTGCCTCTTATGCCCATCACCAGAGTCTACCTCTACGAACCTAGAGGATCCACACTTTGCACGTATTTTGCTTCCGCATGCTCTTTCCTAAATAGGATACATCCGTTCGGACAAGCATGTATCTGCTCATATGGCATCTTAAGTGCACGAAGGAGTTTTTGTGCCTCATACATGCTCTTTGGCGTAAGGTGACCATTCGGAAGCGTGCTCCCAACAACCGTCAACATAACATCAAAGGCCTCTCTACTCCAGCTAAACGGGACTTTACCGCCATTAGCCGTGCAATGGCATCTAGTTGAGAAACTTTTTGTATGCCCATGAAGGGGTTGCTGTGCTGCATACAACATGTCGTAATACGCCTTTGCGGTAGGCTCCGGCTCCTCCTCCCTACATCCTTCATCGAAGTGTGCTTCTTCATAGTCATTTAACATGTCTCCTACCCCGGCATCAGAATCAAACTCCTCGATGCGTTGTCGGACGACCTCGTCTCTCCCACGGTAGGCTTCACCATGGAACGTCCACCGGGTATAATCAGCTGTAAAACCATTCTTGCAAAGGTGTTTGCCCATGATCTCTTTTGTTTGTCGCTTCATGTTACCACATTTGCTACAGGGACACCATGTGGTTCGTGCTCCTTTAACCTTGGCAAATGCAAGTTTCAAGAAAGCATCAGTCTTCTCGATCCATTCATCGGTCAACGAACCGTGACTTGAGCGGCCCGTATACATCCACTCACGGTCATCCATCCTCTATCATATCGAATAATCATATAAATATTATTTCCATCTACCAAGTGCCTCTAATGTCTAATAGGTAAAGATAGGTCCTAATCCCACCCGAGGATGTGTAGATGAGTTTACTTCCCATGCTCTAGTACTCCGCTCCGAGACAGAATTTCGACAGCACCTTCCCGCTATTCTCCAAATACACGTCCCGACAGGGAGATTGTGTATCCGGAGAACAAATGGGAGATACTACCGAAATTCTGAGTCGGACCAAAATACTAGACCATGGAAAGTAAACTCATCTACACATTCTCAAGCTGTCCAAAAAACATGGACAATTTGAAAAAGATATGGTTAAAAATATGCAAGAAGACGCATATTTTCATCCGTATCTCTTTCGAACGGGAGACGCCTAAGATTACGTTATACACGTACAAACTACAAGTAAAGACAAGGCACTGCAAAATAGAGAAGCACGGCTCGATGGCCGGCACACAAGCGACGGCATGGCCGCACGATGCGACTCCATTCATACGGGTATATATACACTAATCTGTTAAATATATACGTGCATACAATACATATCATTCCTTTTACCATTGATTTGATTATAATAAATACCTAAATTTGTTTCTTTTTGCCATCAATTTGTTTCTAATGTTCCACATGGTATTAATCGATTTCTAATGCAAACAATTTCAAATCTATTAACAAAATCTCACAAAAACATTCTAATGTATGTAAAATTTGACAAAAAAAATTACCGAGAGGAGGGCCGGGCGGGGCGTCGGCCGGGGCGGGCCGAGGAGGCGTCGGCCGGGAGGCGGCGGCCGGGGCGCGGCCGGGATATAAGCGATATTTGCCGAGTGCCTCACTTTGCCGAGTGCCACCGATCGGGGCACTCGACAAAATAGATCTTTGCCGAGAGCCGGATCGAGGCACTCGGCAAACACGTATTTCGCCGAGTGCCTAGGGTTAGCACTCGGCAAACGCGTATTTCGTCGAGTGCCTAGGTTTAGCCCTCGGCAAAGCATGCGATGACGATATTTTTGAACCATTTTGCCGTGTGTCAAATTTGTGCCGAGAGCTACGCTTGGCAAACAATTTTATTAGTTTTTTTGCTTCTAATAATTTAGAAATTATCAAACGGACTCAAAAATTTACAAAATTTTTGCATAAACCCATATATGCTATTTATTTCCTAGAAAAAAGATTTAAAATCAAACGACAATTTGGCCGTCACTTTCTCTTCAAATCTAACCAATCCTTCTCAACACTTATAATCTACTCCGGAGAATCTTCAATTTTGTGAGCGTCGTACCTGATAAAATATTCGAAACCTTCTCAATTTTTTACCGCAGCCTCGACGTATGATATCATGACATCCTAACAAATTTTATGAATTTCGACTTCCTTTGCTATTTTTACAATTTTGAAATCATTCGGTCAACACGTTCCTAACATGAAGAAAAACATCTCAATTTCCCTTCATTTACCACATATTGACTCAAAAGGGTCTAAATAACATGAATATAATTTTTGCACTAACTTTTTATTTTTGCACTAATTTGAGACTTGCAAAAAAAATTCATGAAAATACAATAAATCAAAGAAATATAGCAAAACCATTTGAAAAATTACCAAATTTGATCATTAGGAATTACATGTTGTATTTACATAATAGAGAAAGTTTGGAGGATGGATGAGGAAAAATTTTAACATGTTTGCCGAGAGCCAGGTAAATACACTCGGCAAAGGTGGTTTTTTGCCGAGTGCCTAGCCCTGACACTCGGCAAAGGTTGTCTTTTGCCGAGTGCCTAGCCCTGACACTCGGCAAAGTTGGTTTTTTGCCGAGAGCCTAGCCCTGGCACTCGGCAAAATGTACTTTCGCCGAGGGCCGTGTGGAGACACTCGGCAAAAAGGACTGTTTGCCGAGTGTTTTTGTTCGCCGAGGGCAAACACTCGGCAAAGTGTCATTTTTGCTGAGAGCCTTCTCGGCAAATATATTTTTCGTCGAGTGCCCGACATAAAGCTCTCGATAAAAAATTATATACTCGATAAATATGGGTTTTCTCGTAGTGTTTGTTTGATGCTGGTATCAGTCAAATATTTAGGAAAGGAGGTAGTGATTGGTTGTATAGTTTCTGTTGAAGAATTGGTCGGATCGCCGGGATTACCCGTTATGTAAAAAAGAAAAGCAGTACACATATATCACCGGATCAGAGGTAGTAGAGTATTTGCACATAAAAGCAGGATTGCAAGCATGGATGTGTATCAATCTCATAGTATCATAGTAGTACTGTTTAATTAACCGAGAGAGACGTGTTTTAATTTAATTTTGCTATCTATTGACAGGCGCATCTGTATTCTAAAAGTTGCTGCATTATTGCTACATGGATATATTCCATTCTACTGTTGTTGAAGTATCTCAGATAAGAGTAGTTATCCAGCAAATGTTAGGCATTGTGGTCCATGAATACCATAGTAAATTGTTCCACAAGTTACAAGCATTGATTTGAGTCCACGACAACGTATGATATAAAGTATGGCTGCATACCGTGAGGCGTGAAGTAAATAATCCGCGTTAATAGTTTGGTGAAGTAGCTGAAAAGAAGTATAAAAGTATAGTATCTCTTAATACATTTTTATGGGTGAAAAATTATATATCTGTCATCAATAATGTTTCTACAAACAGTTCAATACTTGCCAAATAGATTTTTCTGTAATCTCAATACAGTATATTATATTTGACCATTTGTGTATGACACTGTCCTAACAATCATCTATGAGATCATCACTGCCATCCTCTCAGAATACAAACAAGATTACTTCAACTTTTCAAGTCATGCTTCCAAAAATACAAAAAGGTGTAGGACAAATCTCAATTCAAGATGAACTGTTCATTCACATATTGCTTTGAACTGCAATAGGTTGCACCCCTTTTTCACTTCATTTCCTTGCAGTTTCAGTGTACTAAGCAGGGGGCTTATATCTGCATTCATGGGCGCAAGATCATACCAAAATTCATCCAAATTCTTGTTATCCTCCAATTTGAATCGATCTGTACATGGAGTTCATCGAATTTAATTCCGCCCTCATCACCTTCATTTGCGTCTTGAATAACTCTAATTAACACTGCAACGAGAAAAGCATCATCATGCAACAACTTAATTTGATCTGATGATCCTCTATCAAAATAAATGTGGCCATGATCTTCAAAGTTGTCATTTTTTTCTTCAGTAATTAGAATTTAGAAGCGTTGGCATGGCGGTTTGCTTACAGTCAGTTTCAGGAGTCGGCGCGCGAGCGCATGCTGCTGGTGGCCGCCGGCGCCACGGCGGCGGAGCCCATCGCCTGCCGCTCGGCGGCGCGCCTCCGGACGCACCGGTACGAGCACGTGGCGAGCCAGAACGCCCACGGGAGCGCGACGAGCGCCATTCCGACGGCGGGGAGCCAGTGCGGCGCCTCGTTCGGCGGCAGCACGACGTAGCCGGCGAGGCACCCGCCGCCGGCGAGCACGGAGAAGAGGAGCAGCGCCGTCACCAGCCACACGCAGGCGCTCCCGCCAGGCCGCTCCTCCCCCTCCTGCATCGGCGGCGGCATCGGCGGCGAAAGAGGATGGCACTAGGCGGCGGCGCGGGTCAAGAGCAAGAACGGGGCGGCGTGCATGGCAATGGTGGCGCCAACCGCCTCTCTCTCTCTCCGGCCTTGTGTTCTTTGTTCTTGGATTTTGATTGGTTGAAAAAATGGGCCAAAAAGTTTTGATATTGTTATGTTGTTTGGGTTTTGTGGATCTTGGAGGAGGAGAAACAATGGTGACCCAAAATTGAAGCAGAGGTGCAGAGGGAATTGCGGGGAGTTAATAATAGCTTCGTAAAATTCCATTTTAAAAACTAAAACAGCATGTCCAAATTCCAAACAAAAAACATGCAAAAACTGGGAAATATTTGCATTTGTATGACTAGTTTATACCTGCTGCATCTGAACATTTCATCTGTAGAAAACCAGGTAGCTTTATACGGTATTCACATATTAAGATTAAGGCTCCGTTTAGAAAGCAGTAATTTTACAGGATTTTCATAGGAATCTGTTCAATTCTTGCAGAACTCTTTTGAAAATCTTCCAATCCAAAGGAGGTCAGAAGTGTTTACCGGGTGTGCATTCTCAGTTTTTGGGGGAAAGTATTGGGGCACTGAACTTCTGAAACAAAACCACTGAAACAAACTTTCAGTTCAAACATAAAGTTTAGGAAGAAATTCCATGATAAGAAATTTCTGAAGGTTGTGTTGCTCACTTTAAATTGCTTATGTATTGTTGTCATCGTCTGCGCAATCTGATATAGAAAAAATAAATAAATTTTGTGAATTTTCAATAAAAATGGGAAAAAACTTTATGTTTCACTGCAAAGTAGGCTGTTCATGATCTGAAGATACAAATATATAAAAACAGTCAACTTAACAGTGCCTTACATTTACACAAACTCCCCTGCACAATCCACACCAAACCAAAAACAGAAAGAAAAACAAAACCAAAACTAATGAAACAAATTTGCTCATCCAAATTGCACACAAGCAGCCACAACATGAGCAGGTTGATGATATCACACTCACACAGTGAGATGAGATCAGCCCAGAACGCTGTAAAGATCGCCATTGCCGTAGAATCCATCGCCGCCCTTGTCCTTGGTGCTCTTCCTCTTGGAGAAGATGATATCGCCGATGAGAGGCACGATGGGCTTCACCTTCCTCGCCTTCCTCCTCCTGCCGACCAGCTCGCCGTCGTCCATCTCGCCGAGGCTCAGCGCGTGGCTGAACGACGGCAGGTACTCGCACGACGTCGCGCGGGACACGGCCGCCTTGTCGCCGCCGCCGCCCCACCGCTCGCTCCTGAACGTCGCCACCGTCGACGACACGTCGGTCTCACCCCCGACGCTGCGCCGCGCCGCCGACGCCGACGCCGCCCTATCGGCCTCCAGCTCCGCCAGCTTCGAGAGGCCGCGGTGGAGCTGCGCGTTGAGCGACGCAACCGCCATCTCCATCTCGCTCCCCCGCTTCTTGAGCTGCGCCACCTCCTGCCTCGTCTCGGCCACCTCCGCCTCCAGCTTCTTGACGGACCGCATCACCATCACCCCCTCCTCGACCTCGCCGCCGTCGCGCTCGTCGTCGGCCTCGCCGTCGTTCGGCGGCGACGGCGACGGCGATGACTGCGGCGAGGACGGCGCTGAGTACATCATCGGCACGACGGCCGGCACTGCATCCTCCTCCTCCACCACCACCTCAGGCTCAGCTCCCATGGCATCCGGAGAAGAAACAGTAGTACCACTAACACTGCTACTGCTGCTAGCTTCCTTCTTGGCAATGGGTATGTCAATGGCAGTAGCATTGCCATTGCCATTGCTGGGTCGCCGGGAGTGGCCGTCGCCGACGAGGATGCGCTCGCCGAAGACGGCGACGGCCTCCCTGACGGACCGGAAAGGGCGGGCGGTGTCGACCTCGACACGGTCGGAGGCCATGGCAATGGAGAAGCACAGCAACAGCAACAGCAACACGAGGATCGATCGATCGATCGTTCTTGGCTGCAAGCAACATGCACGATCGCTTGGAGGATTATATGAAGCCAAAGATCAGTGGATCACTAGGCTGCAGGTAGTTTCTTTGCTTCCACTTCAGTAGCACACTTGCCACCAGCAACTAGTTTCCCAATAGCAACAAGCAATGAGACATGACTTGCCACCTAAAAGAAGTCAGATAAAACTCCCAAGCTAACCTCATCTCTCTGTAGGACTGGAGCTGAAGCAGGGATGCTTTCTGCGCACTCTTGGCAGGCAGGGTCCAATGAAGATTGTTCATGGCAATGCTATTTGATCCGATACCGGATTAAAAATCACTCACGAGCGAGCAGTATCTTGGATTTCACGGAAACAGTTGATAAACCGATAAAAATCGATGAAATTTAAACAAATCTTGTCAAAAATTTAAAATTCAGTTTGAAAATTTTTAGACTTGACCGAAAAACCGAGTAGTTTGTATTTTCGACCCGGTCTAAAAAAAATCCAGATTTCACGAAATTCTATCCGGTTTCCACCGGGATTGTAAACCTAGTCACAGCAACATGGAGCAGAACAGAACAGAAATTCTGGTGTCAGGAGGGTGGTTGGAGGAAATCATAGTTTTTTCAGTTGGGGCATGCAGTTCTGGAGTGGACAGGACAGGACAGGGACATTGTAACAGAAAATGTCTTTGTTAAGGCGATCGGAGACATAATCCTTTGAGCAATAGTGAAGATACACACACATATATAACTATAAGGTTAGTTTTATTTTTCTTTTTCTCTTATTATTAATTAATATAAATATTTTAGAGTATGTGCAAAGCTATTTCTTGGCACAAGAGCCGACACTTCTCATGTTTTTTCTTTATCTTTCATATATTTATAGTTGGCTTATAGCACATTATTATCCTTTGTTTTAAGATGAAAAATCATAAAATGTATATAGGTAGAAAAGTAACGAAAAAACAGAAACAAATCAATTCACACAAAGCAAAACCTACTCCTTTTAGTATCTTGTATATTAGTGCAGGGTTACACGGAGGCTACGCTAGCCGAAAACAAAAACTTTTAACCGCGCAAACCAGGAACACTTGCAAGTAAGGGCCGTAGATCGTTACCGATTGGAGTATGCAGCGAAAATAACCAATCAGGGCTATCCGATCCGAAACAGTGTAGCCGATTCCAGGGGACGGCCAATTCACCAATCAGCCGATTCGCGGATGTAGCCGATTCGCCGAGTCGTCTGACCGCGTTCTCGCGCCTCGCTCCGATGCGCTCGACCGCAGCCGATTCCACCACAGCCGATCCGTAGCCGATCAACAGCGCGCAACGTAGCAGCGCCTCTACCGGTATCCACACGTCCGGGGACAGAACGCCGAACACCCATGTGCTAGCACGCGATGCAAGGCTAGGGTTTGGCTCGAAAGTGGGGAGGGTTTTCGTGGAGTTTGATCTCGGCGACTTCTGTTGCGGATTCGGTTTAAAGCGATCCAACTGATGTATCACAACTCTCCACCCCTCGCCCTTTTATATAGAGTTGGCCGACTGGGACTAGTGGCCGATCAGTACTCTATTTCAAATCAGATCCTATCCGAATCTCATAGAGTCGGCCGCCCATACGTCGTAAGACCATAGGACTCTATCCGATCGGATCCCTATCCGATCGAGCCGTATCCGAGTCCAACTCGAATATCTATTCTATCCCCTTAAGCGTGCGACCCGAGGTTCGGGTATACTCGGTTTCGGCTATAGTCCGACTTAGCCGATCGTCGGCTCGAGTCCAACTCACCGAGCCGTCAACAACGGTGCCTAGCAAGCATATATTGACACCATAGTATACAAGAATAATATCGGCTCTGAACCTGTAATGTGTACACAAATCCCTTTGCCTCACGATACCGTTAAGCTATATGCAAGATGTGTGCCATCCCTTCAATAGCTTAACCATTTACTCGAACTGTATTGGATTATCTGTCTGTTGATTGACTCCTCAATCAACTTAGCATGGCCATGCATTTCCATAATCCATTACCTCGAGGGGCCCAGAGATATCTCTCCAAAGGAGGGGCAAATTCCATCTTGATCACTCACATCCCACTCCATGTTTCATAGCAAACCCGAAAACTACCTTTATAACTACCCGCACGGAATAGCGTTTGGTAGTCCCAAAGTAGGCTACTACACATGTTGGAATCCATGGTGATCTCATGTCTAAGGACTTTGTATCAACACTACCTGAGACCAACTAATGGCACATTGATTCCTGTAGTGTCTCATGGTGGGTCTATCCAACAATGTGTTCTCTAACACATATGTCCATGTTTATTGATTTGGTATCTCCATACCCATGATCTATGAGATATGATCATCAATCAATAAACATGCCGATCTTAGAATCATATTTGTTCCAATAATATGATATATGATCAGGGATCATTTAGAAATAGATTCATACATATCGGGTCTCATAAATAAGTCACGTACTTATTGATCAATACAAGATGTCTATTTCATGGAACTGAATAACACTTTATTCATAAATACATAAACATTGACGTGATATCCAACATCTCCATGTTGCCTCTAGGGCATATCACTAACAATTAGTACTACTTGAACTATTCCCAACGGTAGAACATATTTACTCACCTAAGTAAATTATATTGCTGACACACAAACTTATTAGATGGATATAATTTAATAAGCTGTCAACATATTCAAGAAGCTGTCAACAGATTTTTCGATTGTTTAAGCCGGATAGAAGCTAGAAGACAAAGTGGCACTATAGTTCAAGACAAGGTACACAACAAAGAATAATTGTTCTTTATAATTGTATTGGAGTTCAAATTTAATTTGTCCTTATGAACAGCTTGTGCAGACACAAAGTCTTTTCAAATCTGAAGATACTAACAATAAAGCTTTTGCTTTTATGCATTATTGGAACGAGTTGAGGAACCAACAAAAATGGATTGAGAAGGAAAAGGATTTAGGGGCTCCAAAGGTAACGCACAAGAAACAGAAGGCGATGACTGATCAACTACTCCAATGGCAACTCCAACTAATGGCCAAGATATCAAATATGAAAGTCCTGAGTACAACACATCGGAAAGACCACTCGGAGTTAAAACAGCCAAAGCAAGCTTACGTCAAGGTCGTGAAGACCGATACGTTGCAGCTGTGGACATCTTGTGGGAGAAGAAAAAAGTGGTAGACGACGAAAGATTCTCCCAATTGTATTTTGTTGGAAAAGAGTGTGTGGAAACAGACAAGGAACTTAGACAAAAGGAGGTCGATGTGAAAGAGAGGGAGGTTGCAGTTAGGGAAAAGGAGACTGCTGCGAGGGAGAAGGAGGCAGAGGTAAGATCTAAAGATGTTGATAGTGTTAACGACCAAATTTGGTAACCAAATCCCCAAGTTCGGAGCTAAGATTGAAGCGGAATCGGATCAGGAACGTAATCTGTGGAGAAACAGAGGCCACGTCGGCTAAGGACGAATCCGCTGCGGAGCCAGTCGGCTGAGTCCGAGTCGGACCAGGATAGCTGACGCCGATCCCGCATGAAGATAGGGATGGAGCCAGGTCCGAAAGGAAACTTGAAGATAAAGTATTGAATTCGGTCTCCAAACTGTGCGTTAAAGATATTGTCATCTATGGATAAGGTCCTGTAACGACAATTGTATCTATAAATTAGGAAGTTATTAGATACTCCTTTTGTAATACGGCATGGGACTGCGTCCTGAGATATTATCGTACTGTAAATAATAGATAAGGTAGAAACCGTGTCCTACATGGATGTCGTTATGCCTGAGTATAAATAAGACCCGATGGCTCTTTGTAAAACAACCAACACACAATCAATCAACTTCGACGCATCGTCACCCTTTTTATTTTCGACAAGTTCTTTCTCTTACTCAAGCTGCATCGGCTTCGATCTCCAAACAAGGTAATTCCTTGTTACCAGTGGTTTGTATCGTCGGGATTAGTGCTTCCATCGTCATGATACTCTAGTTTTGATGTTATAAACTACGCAATCTATCATACACGACCTATAATCTAGAGCAATACCTAGATCTACCCCGCAATCGGCTGGTTTTTCTTTTAAGACAGTAGCCGATGAGGCTAGATCCAAGGGTTGAACTAGATTATATGTCGTGTCTACCGTCTCGAGGGGTTCTCATTAACTTACACAGATATGTTATTTCTTTTTGTACTTAATGTTGTATCTAA
The DNA here is from genome assembly GCA_019925245.2 of Oryza australiensis. Taxonomy (NCBI): domain Eukaryota; kingdom Viridiplantae; phylum Streptophyta; class Magnoliopsida; order Poales; family Poaceae; genus Oryza; species Oryza australiensis. The sequence continues at coordinate 2,937,441 of JAIFGZ020000540.1, read as the reverse complement.
TAGACCTATTAAGTCGTTTTTAGTATCAAGATCTGTTCGGTTTAATGTTTATCATCAGAGACAGCGCTGGAGTTTCAGCCAGCCTTACCTGTTTTAGTTATCTGTTAGTTTTAATTGCTATTAGATATATTAAAACTGCCTTTTATATTAAGATCTCAATCTGTTTAAATGCCCTAAACCAGTATCAATCTGTCAAGTTACGCTGACAACCTATATCCTTTTATAAAATGTATCGGAGTATTAGCCGATTTACATTAGACCTACAATATCGGCTAGGTTGTCAATGCAGATAATTATTATCCTAATGTGCCTTTAGCCTAAGTGATTTATACTGTCTCGGTATACTACCGATCTATCCCAATCACTTAGTATAAATGTGCTTTGGAATAACAATTATATGTTTATTGATGTCTTCAGCCGATCCGGTAGGATCTAATTTTAACTTAATGCCTATTTCTTGTTTCTTGTTGGTTACAGGATCAAACCAACTGGCACGCCCTGAATTCACCAAAGGCGACCAATTTGGACCTCGCAATAGAGTAAAACAAATCTCTCGAGCCGGTGCGTGGGAATCGATTTCTCATCAACTCGCTTTTGGCATGCCCAATGGGACCAAGTGCAGACATCCAAGTTCAACACAATGTCCAGCGAAAAGAACCTAGAAATCAATGAGGAAAACGTCATCCCGGTGAAAATTGAACAACTGTCAGGTGAACAACTAGCCGACTATAAACAGATGGTTGAGCAGCTGCAGGCTAATTACCTATAGTCCTTTACCCAGACCAGATCTGGGGCTGTCCTCCAGAAGTTTAAATTCAAGCTCGAGGACCTCAACATGTCCTCCGAGGAGGATAGGAAAGGGAAGAAGAAAATGGAGGACGATAAACAAGAATAAGATGATTCAGGACTTCACACTCTACAGGACCGAATCGACTCCGCTGTCCATCACGCCCTCATCAACCAAAGTGGCATACTGGTCAATACCCTCAATAATATGATAGCCACTGTGGTCGTCTTGAAGATAGCCGAGTAACTGCCAAGAGGGCCGACCTATTTCACTTACGGCCAATTCCCTGGTTACAGGACGCTGTCAACTCAAGGCTTGCCAATCCCGCCATTGGGACAGCCGAATCTTCAAGGAGGAACTCTGATTCAACCAAACACGCAGGCATCGACTTCAGAGCCACATCCCAGGATTCTGGTTCGACAGCAGCCTCACATCAGGGCCGTGGTGCCCTGACAGGTGACGCAGGAGCAGGTGAGAACATGTTCAACACCAATCGGCGGCCAATCATGCCCAATGAGCTGATTGGCAGTATTCGCCCGGCGCCACATCATAGTCCTATCGGCAATCGGCTACTTCCTGAGCAGTCACCGTCGATCGTGTCTCGGCCGCCTCCCGCCGCGAATTACTTGCAATACCAACAACCAGGAGGCCAATATGATCAACAGTATCGGCCGCAGACGCCACCACCCCTTCAATATCGGCAAGGACCCATACCGTACGAACAATACGAGCCGATACCCCAAGCTCAAGACAACAGACCTTGGGCCGATCTGATTGCCAATGTGATGCGCGATCAGTTCGGCCTCAAGCCAAAGTACTTCGGCCATATGTACCGGTACCCGTATCCAGAACACTTCGAGAAGGTGCCACTGCCAAACCGGTACAAAGTGCCAGACTTCTCCAAGTTCTCTGGGCAAGACAATGTGTCTACCTACGAGCACATCAGCCGATTCCTGGCTCAATGAGGGGAGGCATCGGCTACAGACGCACTCAGGGTTCGCCTGTTCCCGCTGTCGTTATCAGGATCGGCCTTCACCTGATTTTCATCGCTACCATACAACTCGATACAAAGCTGGACCGATCTTGAGAAACAATTCCATAGCTATTTCTACTTCGGCAACCATGAGATGAAGCTGTCTGACTTAACCAGCATCAAACAGAAGCACAAGGAATCGGTCCAAGACTACATTCAACATTTTAGAGAAATGAGGAACCGATGCTACAGTATGGTTTTATCGGACTTCCACCTAGCCGATTTGGCGTTTCATGGCCTTCGCGCCAATCCGCGAAAGATTTTCGGCTCAAGACTTTGATAGATTGGCCCACCTGGCCCAAAAGGTGACGGCCCACGAGCAAAGATTTCAAGAATCAAGGAAGCCGTCAAGAAGATTGCTCACGTCGTCTGCGAAACAGACTCCGAATCAAGTGACAACAACGTTGAAGTAGCGGCAGCCGAGTGGACAAGAAACAAAAAGGCCATAGTTTGTCAATGGCTTTTGAAAACGGCTAAGGAGGAGAAGTACGACTTCGATATAACCAAAGCCGATATGATCTTCGATCTGTTCCTAAAGGAAAAACAAATTCAGCTCCCGGACAACCACGTCATCCCATCGGCTGAAGAACTCAAGAAGAAGAAGAAGTATTGTAAATGGCACAACACCACTTCCCACAGCACCAACGACTATGTGGAGATTATGGCAATCGGATATCCACATGGCAAGCTTATCCGACTGGAGATAGGGATAGATTGCGCTTGCCGATTATGTAAACCAACTATGACTTGGGTATTACGTTGACGATTAAGATAAGGCAACGGCTCACAGTCATGGTTTGGTAAGATTGAGGAAACCGACTTAGAGTAAGATAGGGTTTCCGATTTGTAAGCCTGCCTCCCAAGACTATATAAGGGGGTAAGGGGCGACCCTTGAGGGGTATGTTTTTTATGAGCTATAGATCTTGAGATCAATAAACACTCGGCGGATCGAATCCCCGAAACAGGAGTAGGGTATTACCTCACGAGAGGGCCTGAACCTGTCTAAATCTTGTTTTCCACCTAACCCATCAAGCTTGGCGATCTTGACTGCACCCCCAAATTTCTATTGCCGAACCGAGTTTCGACGCACGCAAGGTGTTCAGCAAATCCATCCGGCCATCAAAGCCGAAAAATAAAATTCGCAGAATCGGCTAAGCCGATGAAGGTTGATGGCAACCCTTTCCCGGTTAACATGGTCCAAGCCAGCCATAGGCGAGCTGATCGGCAGCACCGAATGACGTACAGCTTAGCCGAAACGCTAAAATCAGTTAGCGCCGACTCAGGACCACCTCATAAAGAGCCGACTGGAAATATAGTAACGTCAATCAACATGGTGCACACCAACGGACGATCGGTCGATCGTCGGCCCAGGTAGGACAGCCGGCTACGATTCCAACGCAGGATCCAGGATGAAGAAGAAAGCCGGCGTGGCAAGCCATACCAGAGGGCGCCTGATCAACTTGGCGTGGCATACTACCGTCGCCACGATGGTTGCGACCCGCATTGGCACTGTGAGTTTTTCAGGTTCTGCTGGGAGCAAGGAATGAGGTTACCAACCCTCGAAAATTGCCCAGCGTGTAGTGACTACGGGGAGGACGAATACAGGGGACCACCACTTGAAAGTTCTAGCCGATTCGTCCCCCGAGCCGTTCAACTTAACCGACGGAAACCCTTCGTTCATGATCGGCTCGGCCCCATACACCGAGACTTCTTCCAAGAAGAACATCAAGAAGAGGCCGATGAAGAGCAATCGGCCAACCCCCAATGGTGTCCTTCAGACCTCTTCACAAAAACACAGAAAAGAAAGATTCATAGGCTTAAGAGCAAGGGTCTGGAGGAAGAAGTCCGGCGAACGATCCAACAGCAACAACGTCAGCAGGGCACAAAACGATGGCATGCCAAGAAACAAGCGGCCCCAGCCGACGAAAGCCCAGCCGACGAAAGCCCAGTCGACAAAGCCAGAAGGGCCGTGAAAGGCAAAATAGTGGTCTCGACATTGGTCAACATGGTTTTCATTCTACCAGCGGAGTTTGAGGCTGCCGAGGCTGACGCGGACACTATGGAGGAGACCATGGCTAGACTAGTTTTGTCCCTAGAACAAGCTATTTTTGAAAAACCTGAGGGGATCGAAAATCGGCACTTGAAGCCACTATACGTCAAAGGATTCGTCAATGACAAACCGATGTCTAAGATGCCGGTCGATGGAGGGGCTGCTGTCAACCTAATGCCATATGCAACTTTTAGGAAACGGAGAAAGGAGCCGAAGACCTGATCAAGATGAATATGATTCTCAAAGACTTCGGCGACAACCCTTCGAAGCCAAGGGGTTTTAAACGTTGAACCGACCGTCGGCAATAAGACCATGCCCACTACATTTTTCGTCATCGATGGGAAGAGATCGTATAGCCTGCTGCTAGGAAGGGATTGGATTCACGCCAACTGTTGTATCCCTTCTACAATGCACCAAAGCCTGATCCAATGGCAAGGCGACAAGATAGAGATCGTGACACCAGTGTCGGTCAACGTTGCTAATGCCGATTTGCCACTCTAGGAAATCGATGGTATGATTGCCTCGTCCGGCAAAACCCGGCAAGCCGACTTTCTAAAGGTGTCCGATTCCAATATACAACCCATTGGAGAAGAGGAGCCTCAATTGCTACTTTGAAGGCATCGTGAAGGGCTCGAGCGTCTACAGCGAGAACACCATGGACGACAATGACGGCAAACTTGGGCAAGGTTTTATGTCGGGCGATGAGCTAGAAGAAGTTGACGTAGGAACAGGAGATAGGCCTAGGCCGACATACATTAACAAAAATTTGTCTTCTCATTTTAGGTCCAAGCTCATCGATTTATTAAAGAAATACAAAGGTTGTTTTGCTTGGGATTATTGTGAGATGCCTGGTCTTAGCCCATCCATTGTTGTGAATCGGCTGCCTATAAAGCCTGGATATTGGCAGTACAAGCAGCCTCCTAGGAGGTTTAAAGCCGATATGTATGATGCGATCAAAGCCGAAATCACTTAGATGTACGATGTCGGATTTATTCGGCCCTGTCGATATGCAGAGTGGGTTTCCAACATAGTTCCAGTGTTAAAAAAACAACAAGCTTAGGGTATGTATCGACTTCAGGGATTTGAACAAAGACTACCTCCAAGGACGAGTACCCGATGCCTATAGCCAATCTGCTAGTGGATGCCGCCTCTGGCCACAAAATCATAAGTTTCATGGACAACAACGTAGCTTACAACCAGATCTTCATGGCCAAGGAAGACATCCACAAGACAGCGTTCAGATGCCCAGGGGCAATCGGCCTATTTGAATGGGTCGTCATGACGTTTGGCTTGAAAAACGCTGGAGCTACGTATCAAAGGGCCATGAACTAATTTTTCATGATACGATCGGCTCCCTGGTAGAAATTTACATAGATGACGACGTTGTTAAATCCAGGGAAATAGAAGACCACATAGCCGACCTAAGACAGGTCTTGGAGAGAACGAGAAAATACGGCCTGAAGATGAACCCCTTGAAGTGTGCGTTCAGAGTATCGGCCAGGCAATTTTTGGGATTTCTTGTTCAGGAAAGAGGAATTGAAGTTACACCAAGGAGCGTTAACACAAATCAAAACGATACAGCCTCCCAAGAACAAGAAGGACCTACAATCCCTGATCGGCAAAATCAATTTCATCAGGCTATTCATAGCCAATTTGTCAGAAAAGATGTAGCCATTCACACCATTGCTTCGGCTGAAGGCCGATCAAGCATTCACCTAGGGGGCAGAGCAGTAGAAAGCATTGGACAATATCAAGGATTATTTAAGCTCATCTCCAGTCTTGATTTCTCCACAAAAAGGGATACCATTCATGTTATATCTGTCAGCCGACAAAAAGTCCATCGACTCAGTTTTAATTCAGGAGGTCGAAGGGAAGGAAAAGGCTATATTTTACCTCAGCCGACGGCTTCTGGACGCTGAAACAAGGTATTCACCCGTGGAATGATTATGCCTTTGTCTGTATTTTTCATGCACCAAGTTGAGGCAATATCTATTATCCAACGAGTGCACCGTGGTATGCAACGCCAACGTAGTAAAATATATGCTATCGGCTCCAGTGCTAAAAGGACAGGTGGGGAAGTGGATATTTGCCCTAACAGAATTTGATCTACGCTATCAGACATCCAAGGCAGTAAAAGGACAAGCTATAGCCGATTTCATAGTGGAACACAGAGATTATTCAATCGGCTCAATGAAAATTATGCCTTGGACTTTAACTTTCGATGGCTCGGTTTGCACCAATGGATGCGGAATCGGCTTGGTAATAATTTCTCCAAGGGGGGCAAGCTTTGAGTTTGCTTTCTCAATCACACCCCGCGCCACAAACAACCAAGCCGAGTACGAAGCCGTTCTTAAAGGACTACAACTGCTCAAGGAGGTGGAAGCCGATGCCATCGAGATAATGAGAGATTCGCTGTTGGTCATCAGCCAATTGTCAGGGGAATATGAATGCAAGAACGACACGCTGATGGTCTACTATCATAAGTGCCGAGAATTGATGGACAGCTTTCGGCTAGTGACATTGAAGCATATCCCCGGGAACAAAACGCAGAAGCCAATGATTTGGCTCAGGGGGCATCAGGCTACAGGTCGATGATAAAAGATGTTGAAATGGAGATCGCTACCATGACAGCCGACGACTGGAGGTTTGAAGTCGTCAACTACCTGCAAAATCCTTCCCAGTTGACTTCAAGAAAATTACGCTACAAGGCTTTGAGATATATTTTGCTTGACGAAGAATTATACTATCGGATGATTGATTGTGTGCTATTCAAATGTCTCAGTGCCGATCAAGCCAAGGTTGCTATCGGGGAAGTACATGAAGGAATTTGTGGCACACATCAATCGGCTCACAAGATGAAATGGCTACTTCGAAGAGCAGGGTACTTTTGGCTGACCAAGCTGGAAGATTGTTTTAAGTATTACAAAGGATGCCAAGACTGTCAAAAGTTTGGAGCTATCCAAAGGGCATCAGCATCGACTATGAACCCCATCATCAAGCCTTGACCGTTCAGAGGTTGGGGAATCAATATGATCGGCCAAATTAATCCACCCTCAAGCAAAGGACACAAGTTTATATTAGTGACAACCGATTATTTTATCAAGTGGTGGAAGCAATTTCTTTGAAGAAAGTTGACTCTGGGGATGCCATCGAGTTTGTCAAGAAACACATTATATATTGATCCGGCCTTTCTCAAACTATAATAACGGACCGGAGATCTATTTTTATCTTAGATGAGTTTGTTCAGTTTGCCGACGACATGGGGATCAAGTTGCTCAATTCTTCACCATACTATGCTCAGGCCAACGGGCAAGTAGAGGCCTCAAACAAGAGTTTAATCAAGCTAATAAAAAGAAAGATCGCTGAGTACCCCAAGCAATGACACAGCCGATTAGCCGAATCACTATGGGCCTATCGGATGGCTTGCCACGGATCGATCCAGGTGCCTCCATATAAACTGGTCTACGGACATGAAGCAGTTCTGTCATGGGAAAACATCATCGGCTCAAGAAGGATTCAACTAAAAGACCAACTAACAGCCAATGATTATTATAACTTAATGGTGGATGAATCAGAAGACCTAGTTTTGTTAAGGATGTGTGCCTTGAAAAAAGTGACCAGGGACAAGGAGCAAGTAGCCCGTTATTATAATAAGAAAGTTATGCCTAAGTCTTTTGAAGAGGGCGAGTGCGTTTGGAAGTTAATATTGCCGATTGGATCAAGAGATAACAAATTCGGCAAGTGGTCGCCTAACTGGAAAGGGCCTTTAAAGATCCACAGATGCATCTCTAAAGGAGCCTACAAGTTGGAAGTATTGGATGGAGAAGTGTTTGGAAGGGCTCTCAATGGCAAGTATTTGAAAAAATATTACCCCAGTGTTTGGATCAACTCATGATTCGGCTAAGGTTTTGTCGATTCATGTTAGCCGATGCGTTGAGAGGAATACACATCACCTTTAGATCATTTTTGTGCTAAGTTTTTCCCCTAATTTTTCTACATCGGCTCAGCCTAGCCGACAGCGGCACGATATTTGGTTTGATAATTTTATTAATGCTGAAGACATCATCAACAAAATTAAGGGGGCACAGATATATACTATCAGAAATTGGACTTAGCAAAATTTTGAAGGTTTTGAAGCATTCAAGACGTGATCGGCAAGTATGCATATGATTGACCATAAATAACATCGGCAAGCCGGTTACAAAAGAGCTGTGAGTTTAAATTACATAAGCCTAGTTAGCTATTACATTTGGTTCAACGGGAGAGGAAGTCGGTGATGGCCAATATTGCCTTACGACGAACTTCGTCTATTTCTTCGATGGCCTTGGCATCGGCTGCATCACTCCCTAGGACCGGCTTCACTGCTTTGGCCAAGTCGGACAGATATGACACAGCCGCCTTGATCTTCGCTCGTTGGTCTTCAATCTCTTTCGGCAAGCTGGCCACACGCTGTTCTTTTGCCAGGATGTCGGCTTCAACCTTAGCAAGTTCAGCTGCCAATTCCTCCCGACGCTTGCGAAGCCGATCAAGCTCGGCGGTCGGCTCGATCTTCGGGCATCAAATTTTGCCTTCTTCGCATTGATTTCTTGCTTGCTTGCTTTGATGGTGGCCCCTAGTGCTTGGTTTTCCTAGCGATCGGCTATTCGTTGCTTGGCCTTCTCGTATTTGTGCCGATGCACCTCCAAGAAAGTGGCTGGAGCAATGGTGTTGGTCAGCTGACCCAACAGCCGAGCTTGGATTTCCTCGAACCAGTTCCAGATAGAACCGCAATCGGCCACCAGGGTGTCCAGGAGTTCTCCACCGCTTAGCAATATCCGCCAACGTGGTCCTCATGTCTTCATCAAGCAACACCATGGCTTTACCAAGATCTTCATCCGGATCCATGAATTCGACAAGTCAAAGTCCAGAAGATCAGCTATGGTCTGCAAGACAGGAGACAGTTAGAAGATCAACAAAACTAGTAAGCCGATTTATGAAATTGGACAAAACTTATTTGGACAACCGGGACCGAGGTAGCTTTGTCTTCGGCATCACCACCACCTACAGCAGATGACGTATGTTCGCTCGATACGTGGGAGGCAGATGTTGGAGCGCAAGGAGGCTGAAAAAGGATACAAGTTCAGAAATCGGCTGATTCGAAAAAGAATTGCGATATTAGAGCTTACTGAAGGAGGGGCCCTCTTTTGCCTAGTGACCAGCTTCTTTCTCTGTAATTGCGAAGGCTTAGTAAGAAAGGAATGAATAAGGACATTAAAAGATTAAGTAGTGAGAGTAGCCTACCGGCATCGAACGGACGGAGCGCTTCGGGGGACTTGGAGTTTTTTGAACTGATTGCTTGTCAGCCGATGACGTCCGAGAATACTTGTCCGAAGAGCTTGATTCGGCTGCGGCATCATCTACGACTTTTTCCATCTCCTCGCCTCTGACCTCTTCATCCAGGAAAGCGTCTACGTCTGGATCGACTGGAGACAAGTTGTCGGCTGGAGTCGGTTTTGGCTTCTTCGAAGCCAGCTTCTTTTTCTCTACAGCCGGGGTAGCAGCAACCAACGACTTCGTCCTCTTCTGCCGATGCAATGGCTCATGAGTTTGGTCGTGAAGAAGCATTGTTACTTTCGGCGCATGGAAGCCGATGATTGATGGGGCCAGCCCGCAGCCGCCGGAAAGCATGCCAGGAGCATAGAGAATTGCTACTCCCGTGTTGCTTGCGTGTGGAGGGGAGGCATCGGTTGTCTGCAAAAGGATGAGGCATGGTTAGTCAAATATACAAGTAATAGCCGATGAGAAAAAGGGACTAAAGAGAGAAGACGCTTATCGATGGGATCATCTCCGGATCGACGGTTGTCAAATACATTGAAGCCGATTGATGAAACAAGTGCAACTTCTACTCATTCCATCATCGGCTGAAGACAGCTCTGCTCGTCATCGCCAAGTCAATATTGTCGATGTTGCCCAGAGGGGGACCGGGGATGTTGAGCAGCCGATGCATCATGATGTCTCCTTCGATTTTGCCTCTGGCCTGGATCTTGTCCGAACAGTAAAGGCCGATCGGCAATTGGCCCATGCTAAGTTGTCTCGCAACCATCATCGGATGATAAAACTCGTATGACTTCTGGATGTTGCGCCCTTGGTGGATGCTGACAGGGAGGTTGCAAGGTGTTATGGCCGATACATAAATCTTCCTCGGCTTTTCATATTCTTCAGAGTTGAACTCATCTAGCCGAAGATCATCTGGGAGTTCAAATTCGTCAAAATTTTCATAGGCAAACCATATCCTCGAGCTGCTTGGGAAGTCGCTGTACAGATTGCCGAACCAATTCTTGAAATGATCGGTTGTCAGCTTGGATCCAGGATAAGTTGCCGCTGCTTCCCCAAATGACAGACATCGGCGAGTGGTCACCTCTTCATCATCTTCGAACCATGGCTCGATCAGGGGGAAATCGGCTTCTAGTGGAGCTGGCCTTTCTGCGACCTTATAGGTGTGAAGATTTAACCACAGTTGCAATAGCCACCAGGGCCCTCCTGTATTGATAGCTTGCTTGGAAGCTAGCCTAGCCGATGTGTTGCCCAACATCTGGTACAAAAAGCCGAGCAGGTATTTTCCTAAGGGGATTTGCTTCTTGCTCACCAGGGCTTTGGCTATGTGCTGCCAGTTGCTAGTCGGCCCGCAACTTGATTCGTAGAATACGAATTTTTCCAACCACATCAGGAGGAAAGCTGTATGTTCTCTCTCGGAGATCAGACCATCTCTCATGTTCATCGATATAAAGCCGCTCCAGCCTCCTATGCTCTTGGTCTTGAAATTATGAGTGCATTTGATGTTGAGGCTGGTTGGGTCGACTGTGGAGGTTATGTCTAGCCCGATAATCATTACCACATCCAAGAGAGTTGGCGTCATCGGCCCTTGTCTAAATAAAAACGCATTCAGCATATCCGACCAGAAGTAAGTTGCAGCCGATAGGAGAGGCTCATCCTTGGGCATGTCGGCTAGTGTCAAAGCTAGGCATTGGCTTATACCGAGCTCGGTCCAATGGGTTTGCTGTCTAGCCGACATCCTTAGGTACCAAGCCGGCCAGGATTTGTCCGTTGAAGGCCAGGACTTTAAGGCGCCCGACCAATAGGCCAGCTCAGAGAAGGAAAACCTAAAGGGGATCCGGTCTGTTTCGGCATTAATGAACTCACTGGGGGTCTAAGTTGCCGATGAAGGTATGAGAAGGTCTGGGATGGTGATTTGGTGAACGAGGTGCTACAAATTGAAGGATAGAAGGGCAAGATTACAGAAGGTAAAAAGCCAAATCGCAAGGAATAAGGGGCTACAGCCGATGGAACTTACCTCAGGGTACTCTACCTGAGCCGCGTCGGAGCGAGTACTTGAAGACGCCATCAATGGAGGGGATCGCCACCGCGTAGGGGTTCGCCGATGAAGTCGCGCTTCAGTTCCGATGGGGTCGCCGAGGAGGCAGAAAGGTTTTTTTGGCTAGGGCTTGAGGATGCAAAAGTGACAGTGTGGCTTGGTTCGGTGCAAGATGGGTATTATTTAAAGAAATTTTGTGGCAGCCAAAACGGACTGGAGTGAAACTTACGCGGGAATTCGAAATAGCATCAAATCCACGATACTATCATATCACGGACTTGGGGGGCATGTGTTAACGATCAAATTTGGTAACCAAATCCCCGAGTTCAGAGCCAAGATTGAAGCGAAATCGGATCAGGAACGCAATCTGCGGAGAAACAGAGGCCACGTCGACTAAGGCCAAATCAGCTGCGGAGCCAGTCGGCTGAGTCCGAGTCGGACCAGGATAGTCGACGCCGATCCCGCGCGAAGATAGGGATGGAGCCAGGTCCGAAAGGAAACTTGAAGATAAAGTATTGGATTCGGTCTCCAAATTGTGTGTTAAAGATATTGTCATCTATGGATAAGGTCCTGTAACGGCAATTGTATCTGTAAATTAGGAAGTTATTACATATTCCTTTTGTAATGTGGCATGGGACTGCGTCCCGAGATATTGTCGTACTGTAAATAATAGATAAGGTAGAAACCGTGTCCTACACGGATGTCGTTATCCCTGGGTATAAATAAGACCCGAAGGTTCTTTGTAAAACAGCCAACACACAATCAATCAACTTTGGCGCATCGCCACCCTTTTTATTTTCGACAAGTTCTTTCTCTTGCTCGGGCTGCATCGGCTTCGATCTTCGAACAAGGTAATTCCTTGTTACCAGTGGTTTGTATCGTCTGGATTAGTGTTTCCATCGTCATGATACTCTAGTTTTGATGTTATAAACTACGCAATCTATCATACGCAGCCTATAATCTAGAGCAATACCTAGATCTACCACGCAATCGGCTGGTTTCTCTCTAAAGACAGCAGCCGATGAGGCTAGATCCAGGGGTTGAACTAGATTATATATCGTGTCTACCGTCTCGAGGGGTTCTCATTAACTTATACAGATCTGTTATTTTTTAATACTTAATGTTGTATCTAATCGACCTGTTAAGTCACTTTTAGAACTATCAAGATCTATTCGGTTTAATGTGTACCATTAGACTCGGCGCTGGAGTTTCAGCCAGCCTTACCTGTTTTAGTCATCTGTTAGTTTTAATTGCTATTAGATATATTAAAACTGCCTTTTATATTAAGATCTCAATATGTTTAAATGCCCTAAACCAGTATCAATCTGTCAAGTTACGCTGACAGCCGATTGATCTAGGTTTAGCGCTTTTAGATTAGATTAATATCCTTTTATAAAATGTATCGGAGTATTAGCCGATTCACATTAGATGTGCAATATCGGTTAGGTTGTCAATGCAGATAATTATTTTCCTAATGTGCCTTTAGCCTGAGTGATTTATACTGTCTCGGTATACTACCGATCTATCCCAATCACTTAGTATAAATGTGCTTTGGAATAACAATTATATGTTTATTGATGTCTTCAGCCGATCCGGTAGGATCTAATTTTAACTTAATGCATATTTCTTATTTCTTGTTGGTTACAGGATCAAACTAACTGGCACGCCCTGAATTCACCAAGGCGACCAATTTGGACCTGCACTAGAGTAAAGCAAATCTCTCAGGCCAGTGCGTGGGAATCGGATTTCTCATCAACAGATAGGAAGCGCCTGATAGATGAAGAGCGTATAATGACTTTAGATTTGAGCTCAATGACAGGCCAGCTTCAAGAATACTACACACGTCTAAAAGAAGAGACTATGAATCGTCGCTTTGGTGTTTAGACCATATTTATAGGTACAATACTACATATTTATTTGAGACCCAGATAATTTGATCCCAATAGATTTAGTTTGACAAATGTTAATATGTTGCTTGCTTTTCATTTCAGAGGTGGGCATGACGTGAAAGGATGAAAGTTGTGATGGAAGTACTATGTGGAATGATTTCACTAGTTTGCATAATTTCAACTATGTGTTGTCAATAATTTCAGCTTAAAGTTAAACATTTCATCGCAATACTAGTTTATCCCTATTATATAATTTATTTTTGCAAATGGGTGACTTATTTTCAGTCTGCACGACCAGTCTATCTACTATTGTTGTGTTCAAATGGGTGGCTTATTTTCAGTCTGCATGACCAGTCTCTCTACTTTTTTTTGTTCAAATTTTTGTGTTCAAATGGGTGGCTTGATCATGCCCCTGTTTTTTAACTGGTTATTGTTTTGTCAACCTTATAATAGCAGTAACTCTTGCTTGACAGCATAGGGAGTTTTGTGGTTTAGACCTTTTGTGATCATGGCAGAGATTCCTTGAAAGTACTATTGATGCCAAATGAGTAAAACAGATAGTTGTGCTCACCAGTGTTTGTATAATCTGAATCTTGGAAGTCAAAAACTGAAATGAGAAATAGTTTGTCATGTTGTATGTATTGCCTGAAATTCAAAAACTGCGAGATCAGGCATGAGATATTTTGGTACTGTACTTCTCAAACCACAAGGTATCCGTTTATGTTATATGTTGTTTCTTTCTCATGATTCTCTTAAACAAAAAGAGAAATTAGTTTCACTTGAATTTGAAATATCTATTTTCCTACTTTACAATGGAAAGCATAGCCTGACACAACAGCCTATGAATCGGGATGTGCTTAGCTGTCATGAATGTTTGGTGAGAGTCAGCAACTGATGTTTAGGGCCTGTTTGGTAGGGCTCCTCATTCTGTGATTCTAGATTCTGATTCTCCTGAATCAGATTCTATAGAGAATCAGAATCGATACAATAAAGTAATAATTAGAACAATATTTCAAGTGGTTTTTAGGTGATTCTTGGGACAAACTAGTTTCACGTGATTATTGGAAGAAACTGGTTTTCAGGTGATTCTCACTCCCTATGTAAAATTGCTAAATCACTTGAAGTGATTCTTCTCAGAATCAGTTGCAAAATAACCCGTTTGACAAGAATTCTACTGATTCGGTTAAGAATCATGGAGAAAAATCCCTACCAAATAGGGTCTTAGTTGGAAACCATCTGTCCCCCATCTGTTCTTTTATTCTAGTGTCATATTTATTGATTAAATTATCGTGTGTTATTCAGTGGATGCATACTGAAGTATTAGCATGTTTGTACTTAATGCTACAGGTTGGGAAGGATCTTGTAGACTCTTTAGACGAGCAAGGGAATACGACATTACATTACATCTAGCGGCTTTTCGAGGTCATTTGCCAGTGGTCAAGGCCCTCATGGCTGCAACCCCATCACTTGCATCAGCTACAAATGAAGTTGGTGATACGTTCCTTCATGGATTTGAGCAGCATTATCAATATGCAAGCGGACCATGGATGATTTTCCAGAGTCACATTATAGCAAATATCATTATAGTGTGAAGAAAGGGAGCTTGTCTGAAATTGAAAGGGAGCCTCCATGATCCTACTTTGCTTGAAGGCTGCAAAATACCTTTCCTGGGCAAGAGTTCACAACCAAGGAAGATGCTTCTCTTTTATTGTAGAATCAGTTTCTAACCTGGATGTTTAGCTCACCTGCATGTCAGTATGGTACTAATCTGATTATTCACACTTGAGCAATGCTTATAGATGTTTAGCTGATTACAACTTTACTTTGAGTCCACAAATTTTGGCATCCCATGAAAGTGTCATGTGTGGTCCTAATAATCAGTTCATGTACAGCACTGGTACAGTTCTGTCAAAATAGATGCTGAGTAAAGTGATGTTATTTGTGAATAAAGTTATTTTATTTGTGATATATTAATGAAGTTTACAAAAGACTATTCAGCAACATCAACCAACCTTTTTCATATCGGCAACAGGACCTTCCAAGCATGCTTGTAAACTTTTTCATATCAGCACATCAAATGATTATTACCTCTCTGATTACAACATCATATATATACACACACAGACACACACACATATATATATACATACATACAAATTATCGAATAAATGATATGATGTTGCATCACAATATGTAAACAAATGGCAATTCCACAAGTGCTCAACTAAATCATCCTGAAGCTGAGAGTGCACTCCCCTGTCATTTTGTATGACTCTATAAACTCATGGAGCTTAGGTGTATGCTCATGAGAGACATTGACTGGTTCATTAACACTATCAAATATGTAATGTTCGAAATCTGTTTCTCTCTCATACTCGATGATCATGTTATGCATATGTTAACGACCAAATTTGGCAAGCCAACCATCGGATTTGAAATTAAAGCCGAAGTGGAATTGGAGGAGAGCGTGATTCTTGAAAACACAGTGCGCGTTGGCTGAGTCTGAATAGGCTAAGGTGTTCATCGGCTGAGACCGAGTCGGACAAGGATAGCCGATGTAACCGATCCCGATAAGGACAACCGATGCAGCCGATTCCAGCAAAGGGACATTGAAATCATCATCGGATTCGGTTTAAAGTGCTTCATGAGGATTGTCATACATGGATAAAGTCCTAAAAACGCAATTGTATCTATTAATTAGGATATTTTATATAATTTCCTTATAGATTGCGTCGGTGAGAGTCTGCCTTAGACACTTGTCGTATTTTGAACAGTATTACGGATAAGAGTTGTGTCCGATAAGGACAGTGTTGTGTAATTGGGTATAAATATGACCCAAGACCTTGTAAAATTATCAACAATCAGATCAATACAATTTTGGCGCATCGCCACCTTTTTCCTTTAGTTTACTTTTGACAAGTTCTTGCTTCGAGTTGGGATGCATCGGGTTTCGATCTCCGACAAGAGGTAAATCTTGTTATGGCGGCTTGCGCTCTCGGGATTAGTGCTTCCATCTTCATGACACTCTAATCTTGTTCTCGTAATTCGTCGAGTTATCATATACATTATATCATCTAGATCAATATTGACATCTAATCTCAGTCGGCTTGCATTTGTTTCTAGATAACAGCCGGTGAGGTTAGATGTCAATGTTGTCTTAGATTATATAGTGTATCCACCATCTCGAAAGGCTCTTATCAACATGTTTAGATCTCATGTTTCTGTTTATGCTTAATGTTGTATCGGTTAGGTCCGACCTATTAAGTAATGCTTAGAATCATAAGATCTCTCTTGCTTTATAATTGCTATTAGAGATAGTATCTTGGTTTCAGCCGATCTTATCTGATTTAGCTATCTTGTCCTTTTTATGTTAACTGGATATGCTAAATTTTCCCTTTATATCAATATCTCATCGTGTTAAATATGTTAAGCTTGTTATCAATCTGTTAAGGTATCTTAATACTTGATTGTTTCCTGTTTAATATATTTAATATGTACTGATATCCTGGTATACAGCAGTACCGGAGTACTAGACAATACATGTTAGATTAATCTTATCGTCTATGCTATAAATATGTATAATCTGTCTTAGAGTGTTTTTAGCTCTAAGTGATTTATACTGTCTCGGTATACTACCGATCTATCCCAGTCACTTGATTTAAACATATTTGAAGACTTAGATTATATTGTATTGATATCTATAGCCGATCGGACGAATCTAATTGTTGCATATTCAAATACATGTTGCATCGGCACAATATCAAATGATACGTCATCGGCCACGAGCCGATTGGCTATCGATCTAACACTGTTTTCTCTTTTTAGTTTCTTGTTGGTTGCAGGATCAAACCAACTGGCACGCCTACGAACCTCAAGACACATATTTGGATTTGCACTATAGTAAAGCAAATCTCTCAGGCCAGTGCGTGGGATATTTCTCATCAACAGCATAATCACACAAGCCTTCATTATTTGACCAAGTGTATGTTGATCCCAATAATTCACAGGGTCATGAACAATGGCAAAGCGAGCTTGAAGAATGCCAAAAGCACACTCCACGTCCTTCCTTGCGGCTTCTTGTGCTTTGGCAAAGTACTTTCGCTTGTTCCTTTGTGGCATAGGTATAGTTTTCACAACGGTTGCCCAATTAGGATAAATACTATCAGCAAGATAATATCCCATTGTATATTCATTTCTATTGATAGTATAATTGACATTTGGAGCCTGCCCTTCTGCCAGCTTTGCAAAAAGAGGTGAATGTTGGAGCACATTTATGTCATTATGAGATCTCGTCATTCTAAAAAATGCATGCCATATCCATAGATCCTGTGATGCAACGACTTCTAAGATAATTGTAGGCTCATGCATATGTCCAGTGAACTGTCCGGCCATGCTTTTGGGCAATTCTTCCATCTCCCATACATGCAATCTATGGATCCGAGCAATCCTGGAAAACCTTGACTTTCTCCAATTGACAATAGTCTCACTGTGTCATTCTCATTTGGCGAGCAAAGATATTGTTGGCCAAAAACTACCACAACCGCATTGACAAACATTTTCAAGCTTTCATTAGTTGTGCTTTCGCCAATACGCACATACTCATCTGTCGAATCGGTTGATATCCCATATGTTAAAATCCGCATTGCCACTGTTACCTTTTGCAAACAACTTAACCCGAGTTTTTCAGTGGAGTTTCTTTTCTGAACAAAATATTCATTGTGCTCCTCAACGGCTTCCTTGATGCGTACGAATAACGTACGACCCATCTGAAACCTATAGAAGATACAATGCTATCAGTGAATACTTAGTACAAAGATTAAAAACTATAGTAATTAATGTTTAATTTAATACATGTGTCTAAACATGGTTGGATTGTATGTAGGATCTTCTGCAAAATAATCTTCAAATAGTCTAACATGACCCACTAGTCTATTACGTTCAATAACTCAATGGTTGGGTACATAACCAAGATGTGGTCCATCGTTGCCACTATCATTATCACTGTCTGCAACATGTAGTATATCTGCAATGAACTCAACATCATTGTCAAAATGTAGACCCCCATTTTTGAGGACGAGAATCATTCGTGTTCATAGTACCATTTTTCTGGATCGAGTAGTTTGGTACCCACGAAATACAGTACTAAATTATCAGGTGCAAAGTGCACAAATAGTCTTACACCAAAAGTATTACAATAATAGGCCCGAAGGCAATAATATTACATGCAGGACCTACTGGTCCGGATACAACCAAAAGCAAAAATTAGATAAGATAGCAGACGGAAGGCAGCGGCATGTCGATTGCCACAGGCAACGACCGGGGACTAAGACCTAGTAGGCGCCTTCTTCTTCTTCGCCCTCCTGGAAGTAAGCATAGGGGTCTTTTAGTTCTTCGTTCCCACCATCTGAAGGTTTGTGCGTATAGCAAGGGTGAGTACCCAACGTACTCATCAAGCCAACACGAAATGATGCACATGATAGGGTCATTCAAAGGATGGCTGAGGTTTATTTGCGCAAAGCCAATTTTCACAAATCATTTCACAAACCTAACATCTAGCCAGGTCAAGTTTTAGTTCCATAATATTAAGTCGGCGACGGTTCTGTCTACCATCCATCATGATTCCAAGGATGGCTTCCCGCCTCCGGATCATCATGGTTTTCTGGGGAGTCTACCCCTTCTCACAGTTCGAGAAGTTGAGTCCACCAGCACACAAAATCATTATGCATCCCAACCCATCATTTTAAAATTTATGAGTCCAAGTAAGCGAAAGTCGTGTCACGTTGCTCATTAACCGCAAGCACGACTATTCGAATAGATTGATTCACTCACACTGCAGTGGATGTACACTTTACCCGTACTCCATGACTGCCCAACAAATGAGCCTACGTCACAACCACATGCGATGGTCAAAGCTTTTCGATAACCTCACTTTGGTAGTACCCGCTCCAAGAACTTTAACCCTCTTGCACTCTAGCTGTCCTTTCCTAGCAGTGAGAAGAGTTCTGGCGCTCCCGGGGTAAGGGGAAACTCACCAAATTCTCATTCATTACTCAACACGTAGGCCGCAGCCTTATCTCAACAACCAGAACCGCATCTCCACACAAGAAGCACTATGCAGAGATACTGCCTCCGATCGGCTATCTACTCCGCTAGGTCTATACCCATTCGAGAAGTACGGTTGTACTGGCTCGCTCTCCGCCTATCTCATGGCTCGGTCCTTAACTGACCAGGGACGGTACTTTCCTTTGCCGGAATCCACCCAAATCCATCCAACCGCCCCAGTCTAAAAACATTGGTTTTGTACTTTCATTTTTCCATAAAAACTATTTTCATCATGTTCAAGGCAATGTGGCACTCATGTCTCCACATGCCATATTCCAACTACCTTCCCTAAGGCAGTTGCCCAAGCATATAGCTCTTTTGTAAAAGTATGAGTATGCAAGGTTCTAGTATAAGCATGGCTAAGCATTTTACCGAAGATATCCTCCGGTTATATCACATCGAGGGTTACAAAAAATATTTCTAAGGGTAATCAATATCAAGGCATGGAACATCAAGCATAGGTATTCATTTGTGTATAGCATGCATGTTTTAAAGTTTAAATCAACATTATTTCGCAAAATAGGATCAACATGTTCAAAGGAAAGTGTTGACTTGCCTTGCTCGCACACTTGTTGGTTGGGGTCTTCCACGTACTCAACTCTTTCCTCGGACGCTAATCGTACGTGCGAGAGAAAAGATTGAATTCAGTCAGAATTCAATAAAATCCAACAAAAGCCAAATAAAAATCATAAAACACTTCTTAATGTTCTAAGGCGGTTTTAGATAATGTTAGGTTTGATAAATCCGAATTTGGAAATGAAAGGGAGTGAGAAAGAGTTATAGTGTTTTGAAATCCGGGATAACACCGAGTCAAAAGTACATATAAACATCGGAGGAAAATATCCAAATTGGAAATACTTTTGTGTCATAGGCATGCAAAAATCACAGACTTAGAATATTTTTCTAGGTAGAAATTAATATAGCTAGAAATTAATATAGCTTTGGAAATCAAAAGCTCTGAAGAAAACTTGTGGCTTAAAGCATGGACGTGAATAGATCATTAGAAGCTGGACTCAAGGTGAATCGCCTAAGAGAAAAAGGGGAATCGGCTCACTGGCGACGCAACAACGCAAGGGGGGCGTCAGCTGTGGCGTCGGATATGGGCTTAACGGGGCTGAGGGGCTTGGGGTGGTGCGGTGTGGTGAGAGGGAGGCCGGGGCCTCTTTTATAGGCGTGGGCGGCTACAGCGCGCGGAATCAGCTGATGATGGAACGGCGTGGCTACAGCACACGCGACGAGACGACTCGGCGCTGCGCGGCGTGGCTGAGGCGAGCACAGGGCAAGGATGCAACAGAGAGCGTTGACGCGGGTGCACGGCGCGGCGTGGCCGACGTCGGCACAATGCAGCGCGTTGAATCGGCTGACGCGGGCATGCGAAATCGGCTGTCACTGGGTGGCGAGGCTACAGTGGTGGCGACGCGACGACTCGGCGTGGCACAGCATGGGGCAGTACGGTGCGTTGACGCCGGCGCGCACGCGGTACGTGCGTGCGTATGACAGTGTGGGCGTGCGACGTGCATGATAGAATTGGCTGATGTGGTGCACAGGTGCAGATGTGACATCAATGTTGACTCTGGGGCGTGCGGATACGCGCGTGTACGACGGCGTGGGCAGCGTTGACTCCGGCTGTGGGCGACGCTATCGGCTGCAGTACTATCGGCTGCGGCATTATCGGCTGTGGCAACGCTGTCGGTTGAGGCAACGCTGTCGGCTGTGGGCGGCTTCATTGGCTTCGGCCGATGCCGTTAGCTGCGGCCGATGCTAGCAGTTGCGGATGGCACTATTGGCTACCCAAGTTCAAATGACTACTATTTTATTATAACACGTCACAAGACTTGTAAATAAGAAGCAATAAGATCCAAATGAAGGCAATGATGTAAAAGTTTTCGTGAATTTCGAATTCTATGTTTCGATTTATAAGTTCCGATTTCTAGGGTGTTACAAAATCTTAATTATTTTTTATCTTTTTAGTTATTTAAGATTTGAGAATGGAGACAAATATACAGTATATTATATTCCAAGCAGGGATTTACCTGTAATATGCTAGTGGGTACAAGATCATTGACTTATTTTGTAATATATCATTATGCAAGTTATGTTAGACGCTATCATAAATTATTCAAACATGTGCAGATATTAGGTGTTTTATTTTAATGTTGTTAGGTAGAACATTTTGAAAATTGATGGAATACCATTGAAAGAAAACTTTAAATAGATGGATCATAAAACTGTAAGTGTGATTTGTGAGATTATACCATCCCATAAAATTGCACAAAGCTGAGATAACGTTTCTCGATTATAAAGGACTTATTCCAAACTTGCAGGCCGGGGCACTGTTTGCATGGACCGGTACTTTTGCTTTCTGACTGGCTGATCATTTGGCCCAATATGGAAGCTCTTCTCATTTCCCAAGGCTAGCTGTCCTGACTCCTGATGCGCCGGCACGGAGACAAAATTCTTTACTCAAACCATAAGCCTAAGCCTAATACTAGTGGGAAGGAAGTTTCATCAGATTTTATAGATATTAATTAGTATGTTACATAATATTATTTAATGGTATGATATAAAATTAAAGAAAAATAAAGAAAAATGTGTTTTATCTTGAAACCTGTGTACATAAATACCATTTTCAATGAGTCATAAAATTAAGTATAATTTTGATCTTATGAAACCACATCTATTAAGAAGAATAGTTTTAAATATTATTTTATTTTATTTATGCTTATGTGACTATCTTAAAAATAAAATATTAATATGAAACTTTTTGTTTGGATTAGCATAAGTTCACGGGAAAAATAATTAAAAGATAATGTTGATCAAGACATCTAAATAGCTACAGGTACTCACGAAAGCAGCATAAGAATTACAACTTGTTTCTTATTTTTATTAAACACACTTGATTTACAACAACACGCATGATTTAGAACAAAAGCGACAAGTAAAAGCAAACGATCACATCATCACGATCAAGTTCTTGGCAGACACAGCTCTTCCATTTCTTTCTCAAGGTCATACAGGAGGGGCCTAGTGATATCGATCTCTTTTCCATAATCGGTTCCAGCGAAAAGCATTAAATAAAAAAATTACAGCCCATTTATATTCCACGCTAGAGGTTTGAGGATGTCTCGCGTGAGGGAGTGTGTTGAAATATAAAGTGAATTATCAACTCAATACGATCGTCATAGTTAAATTAGATAGTACCACGTGCACGTGTTTCTTAGTGCTATATATGTTTATATTTGACACGTATCCTACTCAACCACAATCCCACTAGCTCCCAAGTCCCAACCAGAGTTACCGAAACCACGAAAATCGTCGTGGTTTTCGGCCGTACCATGAGGATGCAACACAGTAGTTGTATGGTTTGGTTTGAAAAATTTCGTACAGATTCAAAAATTATGAAAAAAATATTTTATCACAAAAATATGTTTATATTTTATAAAAAAATAAATTTCGCTCCGTCCGCCGTGAAAACCGTGGTATGTGGCGCGGTTTGAGCGAAAATCACAGCACGGCGTCAATTTGAATTTGGTTCAAATTTAAATTGTGTCGCTGTTCATTTTGGGCGTGGTTTTCGCGCGGTTCAGACGAAAAGCGCAGCATGGCAAAACGTTTTAAAATCGCTTCAAATTCAAAACCGTCTATTGCTCATTTTGTCGTGGTTTTCGTGCTATCGTGAGGGACGGTAAAGGAACACGAAATGGGAAACCCTTGTCCCAACCATACCGTTTAGTAAGGGAACTACAATTTTTTTCTTCTCAAATATTAATAGTACCTCCGACTCATAAAAATTGAATTTCTAGAGAGAGTTAAAAGACATATTAGGGGGATAGAAAAATGCCACAATAATAAACACAATACATACACATATTCCATAATAAACTTGATTAAAAAGAAGTTTGAGACAACGGGTTAGAGATAGGATGGAAGGAATAAAGATTACAAGGAAACACAATTTGATTACTCAATTTGTCGGGTCCTACATTAAATAGAAATTTTTATGGGACACAGATTTAAAGATAAAAATTTATTTTTTGGGACGGATGTACTAATTGCTAAAATAACAATCTTTCTGGGTCGGAGGGATACATATTTAAAAGTTTAACGACACGAATGTTGATAAATCTATGAATATCACTTTTCGTATATCAAATATTAATTATTTTTATCTATTTAGTTATTTAAGATTTGAGAATGGAGAGAGATATACAGTATATTATATTCCAAGCAGAGATTTATGCTAGTAGGTACAAGATCATTGACTTATTTTGTAATATATATCATTATGTACATTATGTACAGAATATAGTTATGCTATATGTAAGGGCGCTACACAGCACTATCATAAATTATTCAAACATGTGCATGCTGATCATTTGGCCCAATATGGAAGCTCTTCTCATTTCCCAAGACTAGCTGTCCGGACTCCTGATGCACCGGCACAGGGACCAAATTCTTTACTCACGCCCTAAGGCTAATCCGTGAAGAGTTTGATGAGATTTTATAATTAGTATTATGTAGAATTGTTTAACAACATGATATGAAATGATATGAAATGATATGAAATTAAAGAAGAGAGAACTATTTTCATCTGAATGAAATGATGTCCAGGAGTCATGAAATTAAAATCGATTTTGATCCTATAAAATCACACCATAAAATTATACATTAGGATGTAAAGTTTTAAACATTATTTTATTTCATTCATGTTTATTTATATGATTGTCTTGAAAACATTCTCATGGGAAAAAATAATTGAAAGATAATGTTGATCTAGACATCTAAGTAGCTACAGGCACTCACGAAAGCAGCATAAAAATTACAACTTGTTTCTTATTTTTATTAAACACACTTGATTTAGAACAACAGAATTTCTAGGCAGCCAAATCTTTCAGTTTTTTCTCAAGATCAGAGAGGAGAGGCCTGGCGATCTTATCCATTCCACAATCAGTTCCAGCGAAAAGCATGCAGCTTTCAAGGTTACCCATGGTTTTCGAAGCCCTGAACACCGACTCCAGGAATTCCTTCTTCTGCTCACCGGTGGCGTAGCGGTTGCGGCTGATAACAATCTGGCAGCAGAGCTTGATGATCCTCAGAGAGACAGGCGTCGTCTCCTCACAGTTGTCGTCTACGATTGCCTTGAGCTTCTCCACAAATGCATCTGCGAGAAAATCGCCTTGAGTTGTTATCACAGGAGCAGAGCCTTCTGCGGCGAACAGTTCATCATGTATCACCAAGGTCAGGGATAGCAGCGTTTGTTGCAGTTCCTTCATGTCGGCTTTGTCCTCATTTGCTTGTTGATCCTTCTGCCCCTGGCCAGTTTGCTTTGTACATTGCTTCTCAACGTCGTCCCCGTGTGATGAATTTCCACTGTTTCCTTCATTGTCTCCCGGTGCAGATGTGGTTATTTCAGATGCTACTCTTTCGGGTTTTGTCAGTATTCCGAAGACCTGCAACCACAACACAACTTGTGATTAAGGTCCGGTTTGTTTCAGCTTAAAAATATTATAATCCAGATTACTATAAACTAGATTATAATAAGCTTAAAAAACTGGATTGTTTCTCGCATAAGTTATAAGTTGTTGGTTTCTCTGGATTATTGGAGGCGTGGATTATTAGGTTTGAAAAGTTTACAGACCACCCAACACATCATCTAAAATAGATAATCACTCAAATTGTATCTTTGGTCACCCAAATGGAGAAGAATCTTCCATCATCCAAATGGTTGAGGTATGCCATTTGGGTGATCTGCTATAGACATGACATAACACAAATATATGTGCTGTTAACATTTGAATAATCCCTATCCATCTCATTTGGGAGATGAGATTTGGATGGACTTTGATGCTCTTATTCATCCTTTTGCCATTGTATACGACAAAGTAGCTAAAAAATATTATTATATATTAATAAACAAAACGTTCATGAATATTTTGTTTGTACAACAAGTTGAGCATCAAATTATTATCTTTTAGCAAATAAAGCATCGATAATCGATAATAGGTGAGGACAGAATTATACAGTGAGAGAAAGGTACGGATGACAGAGGTGGATTAATTTCTTTCAAGTGCCTAGGGGCGGTGGGTCTTTAGCTACCCACTAATTAAAAAACACCTTTAAAGAAGATTACTAAATTATACTAATCTGGTTATATATTGTAATAACTTATCATAATAATATATCTATTTGTTTCAGATTACTTAGATTATAATAATTTTATGTTGAATCAAACGTGACCTAAGTAATGCATGGTAAAAATATTTATTTAATACTCCCTTCATTCCAAAAACAAATATAGTATTTTTAGGATTCAAAATTTATACCATAATATGTGGCATTAGTTCTTACTGCACAGAAATACATACATTTTCAATGAATCTGGTGCTTGGGGTTGTAAGCGAATCAAAATTTGAAATGTAACCACTATGGTGATTAAAAGAGAATCTTTTTTCCCTAACCTAAGTGTTTGCTAAACAATCCAAAAATGCTTATGTTTTCGAATTCGAACAGCGAGAATAGGCTGTAGGCTAGACACATGGTATTTTAGAGCAGTGGTGATGATGGTTTTGTGACCAATCTTACTACCAACTTTTAACTTTTTTAAAAAAGATAAAAGAAAAGTGAGATTAGAGGACCCATATATCAACCACTATCATCAATATGTGAAACTAAAAAGTTTCATACGTGAGTAACAAATATGTACATTAATTAAAAGATGATAATAACATATTACTTATAATTTTTTAATTAAAATTTCGTTGCAACGCACATATAAGAGAAAATTCCATTCCTTAGCCTTTATATGTTACTTCCTCCGTCCCAATTTAGAGGCGTGAAAAATTCTCAGGTGTGGCGCTTTATATTTTCTTCCCTTAATGCCCTTGTGCATGTGAAATTACTGGACGGGATGTGGGGGAAGTTTGCACATACATGCAACGAGCGGATCAATATGGAGATTAATTATCTGCATGGGCTTTATTAGGGGTAGATAAGAATTTTTGTTCTGTTGTGCTCGGTTTTTTGGTCTTAGCAAAAAAAATATGTGCCCTTTGAACTGGGACGGAGGGAGTACAGAGTTTTCATTGTTGTACCCTCTATGCCCATTCTATTAGTTGATCATTAGCTTCTATTTTCCAAAATGGTTATGTTGTCTTTCTTTCATACTACTTGTGTTACCTACTTAAAAAAAATAAATCTCAATGTGAAAACTGTAGTTCATAATAAAATCAAAGGTGACAGAATTATTTGACCACAAACTCTGAGAAACATAAATTTAAAGTTTTCGAACAAATATCAAAAAAGTTTGATGAAATTCATACAAAAGTTGCAAAAAAAATGAAAATCTACTTTCTTTAGTTGAGTTTAAACAATTGTTAAAATGTTGCATGAATATCAGAAAAAGTGGACTTTACATTTGTTTAAAACCTCAAATTTCACTTTCAGATTTTTTTCATATTAAGAATTGAACTTCTTAATAAGATAGAATATAAATATGAGAGAGGGCAAATATTTTGAAAAAGTCTATCAGCGATCAAACTGAAAACTCAGAAGCATGCCAGGAATGAGGCAAATACTAAAGGTAAGGAAGAGATGAGGGCAAAACTCAGTATCACATAGACTTTTCTCTTGAAATAATGTGAGAAATTGATAGGTAGAGTTAGCTTTTCGCACCTTTTGGAGCAAAGTTTCATTGACGAGATCCTTGCAGAGGATGCAAAGATTCTCCAAGATCTCAGCTGATAATGTTCTGTACCTGATGTTGTAATCTCCATCAAGGATATGAGTGAGACCATCAAAAATGTGATTACGTTCCCTACCGATGAAGGAGCTAGAGGTAACCTCACTCTTTGACAGGATTGACAGCATCTCCCCTGCCGTAGTTTTAATCGCACTGGTGGCGGCGGGCACTGTTATTCCCTCAGGGAGGAAGATCTGCAGCTGTTTACTGACGAGTTTTTCTCTGGTTGCGCTGCTGATCATGTGGATGGACGGATCCACAGCTAACTCAGTCAGGAGCTTAATGGCTGGCATCTGCAGCTGTTCAGCATGTTCTTTGCTTCCCAGATCAAGAATGTCTTCCAGGTTGCTCACCGCCTGTTTGTTAGAGGAGATTTCACGGCGCACGCAGCCTCCTGCCGATCCTTCCTGGATGAGCCGGCACACCGCTCTGAGTGAGCCACCAACTACTTTGGCCCATGGCTCACTGCTGCCAATGTCTTGGATCAGCGTGGAGGAGAAGAGTGGCGCCGTGATCTTGGCGAGGAGCCCCGGAGCGGCGCAGATCTCTGCGGTTCTGTGGGTCGCGTGCGAGCTTCTCGAGAATACTGAGACCCTGCACAATCAGCTGGTTGCATCCTCCTCCAACCCCAGCTGCATGATCGACCTGCTTGTTGAGTTGCTGCGCTTGCACACCATCATCACCGGTCTCTGGCTTCCTCCTTAATATTTTCTCTCTTAGATACGGCCAAACCTCCTGCTGTATTATCGCGGATGGTCTCTCTTCTATCCCTAATATTATTTTATGTATTAGTGGCTTCAGACGTTCAGGGAACAAGCTCATAATTTGTGCTCGTGTACGATCTATTTCTTGTTGTACAGATCTTTGACTTTCAGCCCGTGACCGTGATGCTGATAATAAACGTTGTTCCAGAGTGCATGGTAGCCGGTGGTTTCCAGCAGGGATGACACCGACCAGATTGCTCCAGGGAAGTGAGCTAGGTGGATACCGTCGGCAAGATCCGCCACGATCCTCGCGGCGAGCCCTCTGATCTCTACGTCGTCGTCGTCTCCCGACCCATGGCCCAGCGTATCGAGCAGCCTCTGCATCTTTCTCCTGGAGCGAAGAATGAGGGTTCTGGCATCTTCTCCATCGTTGATGAGCATGTCCAGCATCCTTGCTCCCAAGAGGTAGTCTTCCTGCGACTCGGAATCCAGCTGCTCAACTGCAAAGCTGAGCAAGCTCCTTCTCTCAGCAAGCGCAGGGTCTCGCGCACATTTCTCCCGGATGTCCTGGAGATATTTCTCAATTGACCTCCTGTCCCTCTCTTCTGACAACTTAGATACCCTCTCTTCTGACAACTTAGATACCCTCTCTTCTGACAACTTAAATAGCTCGTGGAACAAACCGATGAAATCATTCTCATACTCCACGAGTATAAGCAACAAGTAGTAGAGCACACCTTGGCAAAGAGCCAGAATGTAAAAGAAGTTGAGTGCCGTCGTCAGGTTCGCTAAACTTGCTCCTCCACTAGAGGCGCCATAATCTCGGAACCTCAGACGCCACGAGGAGAGGCCGATGCAGATGAATGGACCAATGGTGTAGAACAAGGTTAGGATACTAATCATAACAAAGACGGGTACCACTAATAATGCAGTAAATGGAAAAAATAACACCCTCTTTCCAATACTCATGAAAGGGACCCGTGGATTGAGCAGTTCAAACACACCATTACGAGTAGGGTCGACTGCTCCCAGAATTTCGTTCCTAATGTCGAGTTTTACATTGCCATGTGACTCCAATTCGTTGAAGATGCTGTAGCAAAAGAGGGAGTCAGTGAGCTAGTGCTGCCTGTAATCCCTATTGTAAATACAAACTAAATGATGTTCCAGCGCAATTTTTTGTACAATATAGTATTAATATATTATATATTGATAATCAAAGAATGGTATCTGATACTCGTTCTCTAGCCTCCCCTTTGATAGTAGTATTGGTTTTTGATACATTACTCAGTTTTCTGTTTTCAGAAATACAATCGTATTTTACATTACAACTATATGGATCAATCGACACCATTATAATTTGTACAGAACACGATTAAATGGTTCATGTGTTTGTAGCTTTATCTTGTTAGTGTCATGATCTATAGTTGAAGAGAAAACGTGGTGACTCCTTTTACCCCTCTATTTATAATATAACAGGTCATCGACTTGAGCATCTGCATGGGCAAAATATTTTAATGTGATAGGTCAATAATTATTAGTGTAACTATATCGCTAATTCAACCATTTATCTACTAATATGTTTGTAGTAACTTTGCAATTTCTTATCAGGCATGCAATGGAGATTATATTCTAACAGTGCAAGATTATATATATACATATGGAGTTCTTTTTCAAATAGTTTTTTCAAGCAAGATAGACCCCATCTCAATGTATGTGATCTAAATTATTCAAGACAGAATATGTTTTATACCAATGGGTTTGTCCCGGTTCAACGATTTGTTATTGACATTATCACTTTCCCTAATATGTCACTAAGTTTATCAATTGTTCTACAATATACCACTGGACTAGGTAGTATTTTAAAAAATGCTCAAAATGCCCTTACAGATATACAAGGTTAACAATTAATTTATCCCAATAGAAGTTTCAAAAAATTATGAAGCTTTTTGTGTAATCTCCTCTCACAACATAGAAGTGTGTGTATGTGTTCCAAGATTTTTAAATTTTTTATTTTCTAAAAAAGTTATTTTTCTATGATATATGAGAGAGGAATAACTTACTAAACTATCATAGCACAAAAAAAATTGTGTACCATATGATAGATGACTTATATTGAAAACAATAGCACACAAAATATTCTACATAGCATATAACAAATAAATTATATTTTAAAAATAAGTAGTGCAAAGATCTTTAAAAGAACTATACACAAACTTCCATATATATTCTGTAAGGAGGCTAAACAAACGATTTCATAATTCTTTGGTATGTATGATAGGATAAATTAATTGTTAATTTTGTATCTTTATAAAGACATTTTGGTCATTTTTTTAAAAAAAAGGCCCAATGGCAATACTGTAGAATAACTAAAAAAACATAGTAGCATATTGTGGAAAGTGGCAATGCAAATAGCAAATTGTCGAATCACGACAAACTCAGTGACATAAGAGTTTCTTATTATTTAATTGTTTGATCGTTCATATTTTTCTTCTTTTTAAGTATAACCTCCTGCCTCCACATCAACTAAGGTTGTGTTCTTACCTCACAAGCCTTTACTCACTCGTTTTCCACGGGTACACTTCCAAAATACTAAACGTTGTGTTTTTTGAAAAATAATTTCTATAGAACAGTTATTGTAAAAAATCATATTATTCTATCTTTCAAGTCTTTTAACTAATATTTAATTAATCATATATTAATCTATTGCTCCGTTTTACGTGTGAAAGGAGGGGTTCTTAATCTTTTCAAAAGAAAACAGCCTAAGGATAGAACACAACTATATTTTGTTATCATTAGTATTTGAACCTAGTAGGTGAATCGAAGCCACGCACCCACTGTATATTCTACCACAACATTGGTGGTGTTTTCAGCTCATTTCTTTTTCCTACTACTTGTTAAATTGACATCAACATTTGAGGCTTAGAGGTTTACTCATTCTTAATTTCTTCTTGCATGATCATGTCTCGTTTTTTAGCCAACCTTCAGCTCCAATAGCGTAATCAAGGTTTGGCTTACTCATTCCTACTAGTTTCACCCAAACATATCCGTCCTATTTCTTCAAGCCGACCTCAAGTTTGACCATGTTTTTACAGGTAACAGTATATTGCTTTCAAAGTAGAGTAGTTTGTTTTTTTATGAGCTTTTAATTCCGTCCAAACTTTGAGCTCTCAGGTCGAGCTGAGCTTGAGCTCATTTGTATGCTCTCGAAGGCATCCGTAGCAACAAAACAGACCATATTTTGTAGTCTAGAATCATATAGTTAGTAATGAAAAATGCATCAAATGAAGTCCTTAGCAGTGCAAAATACACTAGATGACACTGTGGCTAACGTACGCGGTTGCTACTAATCTACTAATTTTCTTGAGGTGGATTGCATTTATAATTTACTAGTACTTGGTGCTGCTCAAAGCAATTTTTCATGAGAAACGTGCGTGGTTAGTGAGAAAAAAACTGGGAAACTTAATAAGCAAATACGTTAATTGATTTTTACTTACATTGTTGCTTCTATAACAGTAATTACTGTTAAGCACTGGAAATCCTTTTTCTGCAGCGAGCCGACGTAGCCACCCAGGAGGACTGCCGTCGACCACGTAAATGTCAGGTACGCCAAGACCGTAACTGCCATTCTGATGTACCCCTGCAGGGTGAAATTAAACTTGATGGTCTTTTCTAGCATGGCACGCTTCTCCCATACGACAGCCTCGCCACCGTCAGCTCCACCACCGCCGGCCATGATCCTCCACCAATATATGTTTCAGTGACGCCTTTTCTCAGGTTTAGCTGGTGACCTTCCCTTTGCTGTATTTATATATAGAGGAGAGATAGAGAGTCAGTCAGCAGAATCATTGTTAAATTATTTCCCCACTAATTCTAGTTTATGCAAAGTACGGATAACAATAAAGTGAGACTGCCAAAGGTCACAGCCAGGTTATATTCGAAAAGATGTATTATGTATATGAATGCGTTCTGAGTTTTGAGTTTTGGTGGGCGGTAAAATGATTTTTTTAGTAAATACCAACTATATAGGAAAAAATATAAGATGGAGAGAAACGAAAGGACTCAGATACATACATATGAATCATGTCCTAATATCCCTCGACAATACGGTTATAGGGAATCAGAAGCAAATTAATAGTGTGCGAGGGATACTGTTCTTAGAAAATTTACACATTAAGCTTGGAGCCCGTGCGTAAAAAACAAATTAAGTTTTTAGCTTATTAAATTAATTAATAAACATTTATTTAGTTTAAGTAAAGTTATGATTTTTCTTATTGAACAAGTTGATGATTTTAAAATTTGAAGAGTCAATAATGAAATGAGGGATGACTTGTTGAAAGATAATGGAACAGTATAGACTACGGGGCTCAGATGTTAGTGATAGAGGTGATGTGGGCTCAGTATAGACTACGATGGTTTGCATATAAAGCATGTGAACCTTTTGATCTGTTCTCTACTCCTGGTTTGTATATTGATCTAACTGGCAATGGCAACATGCTATGCTAGAAGGGCACATTCTTTTTCCTTTTTTCTTTAAGAGAAGACCAGGAGATTTTACCTTATGTATTGATAGAGCAGGAGCAAATACAGCAATTTGCTTATGTTATATCTAGCAGACAAATGAGACAATAAGTTGCAAGGTCCAGAGCCCAGTGTGCATGCCTGGAAATCTTTGATAGACTGGTTGTCCTCGAACTACAAATTAACAATCTTAACGGACATATACCAGTACACTTCCTAACATGTCAAGCCTCACTACGCTGAAACTTAGCCACAACTCATTTACTAGAGAGATACTCCCTTCATCTAAACAGTTAGACATATTGCTTTTATCATCATGATTAAGGAAAAATTAAGTCATCTTGCATGTAACAAAAATCAAAAAATATATATACATCCATACAACCAATGAATATTAAGATGACTCCTCGGGTTCCCATTAAACATTTAATTTATTTTTTATTTAAGTCTTAGATATACAAAAATTACAAATATGACTAACTCATTTGAAAAAACTAAAATATAAAATAAGTCTAATATTTTGGAACGAGAGAGTACCACATAAAATATCTCAGTTACCAAAGCTTTCTGTCATGCATTTGCAAGGCAACAAGATCAGTGGCATGATTCCAACTTCAATCAGTGCGTTCATATTTCTCATTGAACTTAATCTTGGGGACAATGAACTGACTGGCATCATCCCTACGATGCCGACCAAATTTTCAAGTCTTCTCAATTTAGGCCCTGTTTAGTTGCAAAATTTGGTGAAAACTTTTCATTCAAAAATTTTTTTGGGTGAAATCTTTTCATAAAAGTAGATGTTTAAAAGTAGATGTTTAGTTGCATATAAAAATTTTTAGACTGTTGTAATAAAGACAAATTTATTCCTAAAACTACTACTGTACAGATCAAGTCTGTATTTTTCTTTCCTCCCTTCTCTTCTTCTTTCCCGTCTCCTCACTTCTCCTTCTCCCCCATCCCATTCCCTGCTCCTCCCTGCTACTGCTTCCTCTTCCTCCACTTCTTCTATTTCCCTCCTCCTCCACTTCTGCCCCCGTGCGGCACCGCCTCCCCGCACTCCACTCCACCTTTGGACTTGACTGGCAAACAGCAGCAAGACGACTGACTAGTGCAGGAAAAAAAACAGCAAGTCCAGGGAATTGAACAGGTGCTCAATGCGCTGCAGTACTCTTCATCTAACTTGGAGAATTAAGATACAATGCGCTGCAGTACTCTTCATCTAACAGGTGCTCAATGCGCTGCAGTGCTCAATGTGCCGATTTGATCTGCGATTAAGCAGGAAACCCAACGGCATGCAAACAAAACAAGGAAAAAAACACAAATCAGGGGTGGATATAACTTGTAGTTGAACTCCCAAACTTTTTGGGGAAAAAACAAACAAACTGTTACTACTTGTATTAAGGGTTAAGGCAAAAATTAAGCTTCCAGATCCAGAAGAGAAGCTAGCGTTAACACACGCAAATTCGAGACAGAAGTGATAGGATGCTCACCACGATGGGATGCAGACGGCGGAAGCAGCAGGACGAACGACGGCGCCGCCCCAGCTCGCGAGACGGAGATCGGCGCAGGCGCAGGGCGGTGGCCGTGCGCCGCCTCCCCCGGCCGCCTCCCCCGTGCGCCGCCTCCCCCGCCTCTGCCGCCCTCCCCGTGCGCCGCCGCCTCCGCCCCCGTGCGCCGCCGCCAGACGAAGAGAAGAAGGGCGACGCGCAGAGAGAAGAGAAGAAGGCACGCGCGGGGTAGTGGCGTCCGGCGCTTCTCCCCACAAAATTTCACCTTTCCTTTTTTTTTTTTTGCCAAACTGCTCTCAAATTTGAAATTATTTTATCTTAATTTTTCACTTCTCTGTTTAGTTCCAAATAACCAAAAAAGTTGTCAAAATCCAAAATTTTTTACTTTTCATCTACAACTAAACCGGGCCTTAAGTCACAATCATCTCAGTGGATCTATTCCTTCAAATCTCGGTGTTTTGCACGACTTGGAGATCCTTGATCTTTCCAACAACAACTTGTCTGGTGAGATACCAACCTCGCTAGTAAGTATGCAAAGCTTAACACAGTTGCTTGTTTCTTATAATCAGTTCTCCGGATCTCTTCCAATATTTCCACGGCATGTGCTTATCGATGCCATTGGAAATCATGATCTCAAAAGCAGTCAAGATTACAGGTCAGATACCTGGGTTGAAGGAGATTACAGGTCAGCTTCATGAGTTGCAGCAGTTTCATTTGTAGGTGGCTTCGTCATCTCTTTCTATGGTGATGGGATTAGAAAGGGATGGTTTACAGGTTGATGAAGGAGCAACTGCAAGGACAACTTCACCAGGACTTGTGATGCATGTAAAACCTTTTTGTTAGGAACTTTGGATAAACATAATGCTGCGTAATGACAAAAGTTGGTTTGAAGTTAATACTGTAATAGGGCATTCATTTTGTTCTACAGAACATTGGTTATCAACAGCTCACATGGCAAGGAACTGCCTCTTATTTTAGAGGCTTGCAAGTTAAAACACAGTTTAGTGACAAAACTGACGCTTAAAGTTCAACTAATACAAGAGAGGAACACTACTTGACTAAACAACCATATCAACCCATTACGCGCTATCTATGACTATAAGCCTATAACACACGAACCGAACAGCATTTCCACAGAATTCTGATTGCTGCTTCTATCAATAACCTTCAGGTCCTTATAGTGGTAAGTGATAAGTGGTAACCAAGCAACACAAATTGGATCATCAGCTTTAGCAGGAGTGCACATGGCACAGCAACCCAGCATCTCTTCTGATGCGAGTTCTTCATTTGTTTTACTTTTCAAATGGCATTCTCTTGTAAACTGAACACTTGATCTATCATTTATTTTAACCATTGATCACTAAGTATGAGGTCAACATTGTAATCTAACCAAATCGGAAAGCCTAGCATAGATTGTATTCAAGCATTATTGTCGACACAATATCCTTAGTGCAGAGAAACCCAATAACTTCATCCTGATGTGTTCTTTCAGCTTCAACCAAACCAAGTGATCGTAAGTTCGCAAAATCATTTGAGAACCCAAATTTAATCCCCTCCCCACCCACCCACCCCAAAAAAAGGGGGAAAATCAAGCCTTCATCAAGAAAAACTACAATGAGACGGAACTAAATAAATATCTAATCAGAAACTTACTTCAGGCTTACTACTGATATAAATCCAGGTCAATGAGGATGGTAAGTGCAAGCAAAGCACACCACCATTGTCCACATGTAATACTCCTGTCCTTTAGGTGAGTATGATAGCAAATATATCAATATCAATATCAATACCAATCAATACCTCTTATAATACACCTTATTGACGGCTCAGATGCATTCGCTTTCTCTTACTCACTCATCATCCGACGGCCAAAAATCAACCGACGCTATCGTCTCCGCAGGGAATCAACCGACGTGCAATCTTCTCTTTCCATATCAGCGCGCCATCATCCTCCGCCCGCGCCGCGCACGCACCGCGCGCCTCCCCATCGCCGCCCGCGCCGCGCACGCATTGCCATTGCATGCATTGCTCCTCCCTTTATCTCTCACTTCATCCTGAGAGGTTTGTGGTTTCCCTGTTTGCACTGGACTTTGGGAAGTGAGGACGAGCGGGACGAAGAAGGCGAATGACGGAGAAGACGCGGTCGACGGCGGCGCCCGGGTAGAGGTACTCCCTTTTCCACCGAAAAATACAAAAATAGGAGAGATACAGGATGAATACATACGAGTAACTCCGCGTCGCGCCGATTCACCGCCGAATCGATCTACTCATCGCCGATTCATGACGGATAGACGATCAACCCACACTGCATTTGACGACATATCAAACATCATCGGATGAGGTATGTTAATTGTTGTCATACATGTTAAGTCTCTCGATTTGTAGCGAATTGTAACACACATTATACATGACATCAACAGAGTAGGAAACAACGCGAATATCACGCACAAAAAAGGGCCGAGGAAACCAACGAACAAAGAGAGGAGCGAAATAGAAAGCAACGTGAATACCGTGCAAGGAAAAAAACATCAGCAGTAGTAACGACTTCTGCTCAAGGTATCCGCAATTTTGATTATAATACTACATGATCAAAATGCGACTGGAACATGTTGTTTTATTGACAATATGGTGTTTCAGCCATTTGCCAATCATCAATACATCGTGACAAGGAAAATGATAAATACGTCAGGAAGCAACACACCGTTGACGCGGTTACATACCCAATGTTCAAACAACAACATAATTACTCCAGGTATGTTATCATCTAAAACATTTTAAATTTTGGGGGGTGCATATAGCTTGAGCAAGCTTGCCTCCAAAATCATGGTTAAATTATTAATTAATCACCTTATAAATTTGAGATATACGTACAAGCATACACCTTGATTAGTGATTATTAGCTAGAATATGCATATAGATGTCCCCACTCTCAGTATTGCTGCTCCTTTAAAAATAAAGTTTGCGTACACTGATTAATTAATATAGCTGAACTCATTCCCCAGCCGATCAAATTAAGGTTGATCAGTATGGAGCATAGTTATATATAACTATCATATTAATTCATAGAACCTATTAATGTATACTATTCTTCTTTTGTGATGTAGAACCTATAACCGGTTGCACGTATGTTAACATGACACCAGCGGTTTATTCCATCTTGCCGCCATCTCAGTTGGGTGCGTTGTCTCTGTCGATGCAATTTTGATTATAATACTACATGATCAATATGGCACTGTAACATGTTGTTTTATAGAGAACTAAATGTTATAGGAGGAGAGTCACCACAAGAATATGGTGTTTCAGCCATTCGCCAAGCATCAATACATCGTGACAAGGAGAATGATGATCCAATTAAGTCATGCGACTGGCTACATAGGAATGATGAATACGTCAGGAAGCAACGAACATTGTTGACGCCTTTACACTGTAGACTTTTTGAATAGTCATGCAAATGAGTGTGAAAATTTCCCTGAAGACCTCAAAGATC
The DNA here is from genome assembly GCA_019925245.2 of Oryza australiensis. Lineage (NCBI taxonomy): Eukaryota > Viridiplantae > Streptophyta > Magnoliopsida > Poales > Poaceae > Oryza > Oryza australiensis. The sequence continues at coordinate 2,900,274 of JAIFGZ020000540.1, read as the reverse complement.
TACTTAGGCAATTCAAAACTTATTTGTAATATGTGAGACATTACTTTATTATGTCTTATTATGCATGAATGTATTCCGGATTATATTTATGGTCATATATAATTATTGCGTGAGACAAAAACTATGAAAATAATCTTGCCGTCTGGTTGTTTTTAAGTGCATCTCTTAAATAAAACTGTTACGTTAGCACGGGCACTATACTAGTATAGAATAAAGCCATCAGAAAAAGTGATGACTGTAAAGCTCCAAATGATGCCAAGCTAACATTCTTTGATCTCAAAACAGGGAGATTGCAGGCTATAAAACCAAGACCGATTGCAGCCATAGCATAACAGCAGTAAATGGAAGCAACAAAAGTGAATATAGGCAGTCTTTCAGCAATTCTGTCAAGTAGCCGATATGCAAGATGCAAAAAGACTATAAAGGCACAACTTGTCATCTTTTCAGAAATCTTAAGGAGTATCAATTCGCCCTCAGCCTGCAATAACACATCCCAATAAGGCGATAATTCGAATTTTCATAGTGGTTTAAGAACAATAGAAAGGCATAACAGTTAGCGCAGGAGAATCATATTTTAACCACACAAATGTCTTCTCATATGACGAATAATCATCCACTACACTTTGACATACCCTGCTATGATTTCGACGCCCATTTGACGAACCAAGTGGAGGACGATTCACTAGCGCTCGATCAGCCATTACCCTGCATCAACCAGTGAAATTAATCCAAATCAAAATCACCCTACTTAATCCGGGTAGCAGCAAGCGAAGCACACATCATCAAATCACAGATTCACAGGCCCAAAACGTCACAATCATGTGAACCGCAACACCAATGGTAGATTCAGACGACGAGACTAGCCGCACCTGCTACTGATCGTTCACGAATCACGAACAGCGCAATGGGGATCCACGAGGAAGAGTGGTCGACACAGTGACGATGATGAGATGAGGAGGGTGCCTCTGAATGCTCTCCTCGCTACCCAGGCCACCTATGTCGCCGCCGCCGACGTCGTCGTCGCCGTTGTCTCGTTCCACGGGTATCCACGAGAGGAACCCTAGCGAGCGGAGCGGAGGAGGAAGAAGAACGCGGCGGCGCGGATCGGGCCGGAGACGGAGAGGGCTCGTTTTAATGGGCTGGGATTCAGGCCCAGCCCATGTAAAATAAAACTTGAGGAGATTTTCCCGGCCCAATCGATAACGGTCGCTTGATCATCTCCTCTCAGAGACAAAAAGGCAGTTCATTCTTCCTCTTTGCCATTTGCATCATTTCAGACTGGCATGGCCAGGGGGCAGGGCGGACGGTGCCACCGCCCAGGCCCCCGGCCGTTAGCGCCCTCGGCCATATACATACCTATAGTTTAGTCATATATTTATATATTTTTATAGGATGTTTTATGTTGTATTTGTTAAGCTTTTTTAAAACTACACTATTTATTAATCGTATCATGTTGTCTATTACAATTTATACTTAAATATCACTATAAACATAAAACCAGATAAATAACATTTTTATTAGATATTGATGGTAATTAAGTCTTAGTGTATCTATAACACAATCTTTCTAGTTGATTTGTTTCTCTAAGTTTTTCAACAATTTTTTTACAGATGGCGAGTTTTAGTATTGTATTATACAGTTGAGAAGTTTGGCTTTCATAAATTCCTTTTTATAATATTGTATTTTTTCAACTATTACCTAATTTAATGATGTGTATTGTTAAATATTTTTTCTATTTAAACTAAAAATTAGTTAGGGACCCTAAATATTATATACATTGTGTTTTCATTCCAAAATATATTAAGATTTGAGAAACGTCTTTGATCTAGGTTCTTTGGACATATATTAAGAAACGAACTTATGGTTGCATGAGTATGATGTGTGTATGATAATGTATACGTGTGTATATTTCGTAATTGAAATAAAAACACATTAATATTATATGGTCTTTGTTTTCTTACTCACCGTGAGGGCATGGCATGCCACATATAGGGATGAAAGCAGGGATGGGAAAATCCCATATCGACCGTCACCGAATACCGAAAATCCCGACCGAATACCGTATCCGCGAGAAAAACGGGAACGGAAAAAAACGGAAACGGGAAAACGGGAAACGGGAACGGGAATGGTTGGGGTGTTTTCCCGACCGTATTCACGGATCCCGTATTTATCCGGGAAAATTTCTGCTGGAAATTCTCGTTTTTGAGCTCATGTACATAATAAAACGTTCACTCTAGTCTATTAAACCTTCACTCATAGAATTTTTGAAACATTGTAAGCTCGTGTGCATAATAAAACCTTCACTCATACCGTGAGATTATGTATGGTTGCAATTGTTACATTTAGTTAAATCTTTGAAGTGGTTATATGTGTGTCGACGTTCCGTTTTCTTTTACCGATTCCCGATCGTAATTGACATGCTCCCGACCGTTCCCGATATACGTATTATCGAATTCGTTTTCTCGTCCGTCTTTCCCGTTTTCGTTTCCGTTTCCACTAAAAAAATATGGGAACGGGAATGGTTAAAGTCTTTTCCCGACCGTTCCCGACCGTTTTCATCCCTAGCCACATATTACTACTACTAGTCTTCCGAGAAACAATTTTGAAATCTTAAGTCTACTCAATATTAAAAAAACATCGAAATAGTTATAAAAAATCTTAAGAAATTGACGACACTCATAAAACATACCTATATAATTTTATAAAATCTCAAATATAAACTTAACTCGCACATCTATAAATAAAAATGACAAATAGATCCATTCCCTACATTCCCTAGTCTCTTCTTCGTCGAAGAAAATAAACTACTCTTCAATGTTAGGGTGTGTTTAGATCCACGAAATTTTTTTGCAAAATGTCACATCAATGCTTTGGATACATATTTGAAGTATTAAACATAGACTAATAAAAAAACAAATTACAGGATCCGTCTGTAAACGACGAGACGAATTTATTAAGCCTAATTAATCCGTCATTAGCACAAGTTTACTATAGCACTTTATTGTCAAATCATAGTCTAATTAGGCTTAAAAGATTCGTCTCGTAAAGTCTAAACTTTTCGATGTGACAGGTGTAAAAATTTGACGATAGATCTAAACATGCCCTTAGTCGTCGTTGTTGCATCTTGTAACGGCTAATACGGCACAATGTGTGTTTATAGCCGTAGTCGTCGTCGTTGCATCTTGTAACGGCTAATACGGCACAATGTGTGTTTATAGCCGTGTGTTGTAATGGGTTATAAAATATCATATATCACATGCTTTATATAGCCTAAAAAAATCAAAATAAAAAAATGGTGATAGAATATACTGTTCTGAATAACAAATAAATACTATTTCCGAAACATTTACCATTAGTAGCTATCTCTTTAATTTCATATAATTAGCATGTAGGAATCATTTTAGAAACTAGAACTGTACGCTGTAGAAAGCGAGAAGCGAAATTGTGTTTGATCACTCACTGACAGCTATCATTTTACAATTTATAAGCGTGTGCGCGCTTTATCAAAGTCGTGACAGCAGAGTCCATGATGATGTAGTTATCATCTCCCTGGCGACTTCTCATCACTTCGTTTGGTTTTGCAGGTCTCTTACTTTGACGGTTCGACCATTCCTCTTCCTGCAAAACCAGCTTTCAGTGCTTTTGCCAACTGTGACACCGACTTGTGGTCACATCCTGAATGTCTTCATCATCCCAGTGAAACTATTGCAGGTCAAGGCTGCAGGATGGATGGTCTCTGCGCTGGTTGACAGGCCGTGAATCGGTGACAACGAACACTGGCCGTGCTCAGTCAGTCTGCTTGACCCCTTCCTACATGTCACCGTTCTTGAACACAAAGTCTGAAGTTTGAACATTTTTGTGTTGAACATTGTGCTTCTCTGTCTTCATATGTTGCAGGAGGAGAGATGGAGAAAGTGTAGAGAGTAGCCATGGAGGTGATGAGTCGGCACCATGCTCCTGCTAGCAGCCTGTGCTTACTGCTGCCGTTCTTGCTTCTTGGCGTGTCCATGGCTGCGTCCACCGGGCAATCGCCAGCGCGACTGAACAAGGCACAGGAGGACATCATGCGAGATATTCTGAGCTCGGTGAGTAGAACCAAGAAATGGAACACCAGCTCAAATCCATGCCAATGGAGGGGTGTTCATTGCTCTTCTGTTGCATCCTCTGCGTTTGTCACTAGGCTAGCCCTCCCCGAGTATGGCCTCTCCAACGCCACCATCCTTGCATCCATATGCTATCTTGACACCTTGCGATCTCTTAATCTCTCGAGAAACTTTTTCACCGATTTGCCAAGCCAATTCTCTCCATGCCCCATGAAGGCTGAATTGCAAGTGCTGGATCTCAGTAGCAATATGTTGTCTGGTCAACTTGGCGATTTCTCTGGTTTTCACAAGCTCGAGGTTCTTGATTTGTCTTCCAACTCTTTAAATGGCAAAATAGGTACCCAGCTGAGTAATTTGCCAGAACTGAGAAGCTTGAACCTTAGTTCCAATGGCTTTGAAGGCCCAGTCCCTACAAGCATCGCTACCTCTCTGGAAGACCTGGTGCTCTCGGGTAATAATTTCAGTGGTCACATTCCAATGGGTTTGTTCAGGTACAGAAATCTTACTCTGTTGGACCTCTCCCACAATAATCTAGTGGGTGATGTCCCAGATGGTTTCTTGAGCTTCCCGGAACTCAGGATTTTGCTCCTGTCAGAAAACAACCTGAGCGGGAAAATTCCACGGAGCTTGCTGAATGTCACCACACTGTTTCGGTTTGGAGGTAATCAAAATAATTTTGTTGGCTCAATTCCTCAAGGAATTACCAGGAACATTAGGATGTTGGATTTGAGTTACAACATGCTCAATGGTGATATACCCTCTAATCTCCTCTCACCTGATACTTTGGAGACCATTGACCTCACTGCAAATAGGCTTGAAGGGTCCATCCCTGGGAATGTTTCTCAGAGCCTCCATAGCATTCGGCTTGGTCGAAACTTGCTCAGTGGAAGCATCCCAGAGTCAATCGGAGATGCCATTGACTTGGTTTATCTGGAGTTATATGGCAATAAGTTGGTTGGGTATATACCTTGGCAGCTCAGCAAATGCAAGAAGTTGGCACTCATCGATCTGTCATCAAACCAGCTGCAGGGAAATATACATGGGCTGGGCAACCTTGAGCAGCTGGTAGCCTTGAAGCTCCAAAAGAACAATCTCAGTGGAGATATCCCAAGTTCATTTTCTGACATGTCAGCCCTGGAAATACTTGACCTGAGTCATAACTCATTCACTGGAGAACTACCTTTCACAAATTCTACTCGGTCACTGAAGCTCTGCTACTTAGGTTTGCATGGCAACAAGCTCAATGGTGTGATTCCATCGGCGATCAGCTTGCTGCAGTCTCTGACCGCCATTGATCTGGGGAACAATGAGTTGACTGGAATTATCCCCACAAACATTGGAACCTTTCTGAAGTTGGAGCTTCTTGATCTTTCACAAAACTACTTGTCAGGTCAGGTGCCATCCTCACTTGCGAACCTGGAAAGATTAATGTGGCTATTCCTTTCAGACAACAACCTTTCTGGACCATTGCCTGAGTTGCCTAAATGGGTGATGGTCAATGTAACTGGAAATCCAGGCATCATACTAGACATGGAAGAAAATAGAACTTCAGGCAGTATGAAAGGCTCTCAGGATGATTTCAGATCAGCCACATGGGTCGCAGCAGCTTCTTTTGTACTTGGCTTCAGCTTGTCCTTCTATTGGGCTGGACATTGGGGAAAAATTGATGGCAAGGTTGGAGACTATTCACTGTGACGACTGACGATCATTCTATACATACCTGTGCAGATGAAAAGTTGATCCATATATTAGTAATGGTTGCAGATACCTTCAAGTTACTAAGAGATGTACTAGGTGACATGGAAAAGGATTAAAGACCATTACTGTATCATCCTTAATGTACACATGCTGAGGTCAAGCCAAGGTTGATTTGCATAGTCCTACTTATTGACGGAGGCAATTCTTTTTTTATAGGTGGTTATTTTCGAGTTTCTTTGGTCACTGAAATATTTCTTGAATTTATTTAGCAAATATTGAAGTATTTACATTAATCATTCTGGCTGAATCCATCACAATCCAGTCACTATATTAAACCGAATTTTCTATTAAAACATTGTTGGTACTTAACCTAGCCAAGAACTCATTCGGTAGAATTTATGAGCAAGCAAGTAGAAAGATTAGAACCAAAGAAATATCAAATTTAGTAAGGAAAAATCAAGAAAAGGTAGTTTTGGTTGCGAAGGGCAGCCTCAAATTTAAGTAAACGTACAAGTTCACTGGCGAACATGTTCTTTGCCTTGTATAGATGACAAAAGTAGTAGCAGAACTTTTAGAAGAGGATTTGTCCTATACGCACCAGCCATTTCCATTTATTTCTGTATGAGGCCTTCTCCAAACATAAAATGTATCACAAACACCAAAAAATAATTCAGGAACACGGATTGTGCTGTGTCTGAAGAACATGGGCTTCATTTTATCAGATAGAAACAAACTTTTGCATCTATGCTAAACATGTGCATCTCAAAGGGTGATTAACAGAGTAGTATGAGTTGGCCCAGCAAATGTTCATTGGAAATGCTCCTAAGGTCTGGCTTCTTCATCGTTCATCTCTGAGGCAGTTTCTTTTCAGTTTTCCCAAGCCCTTGTCGTGTAAGCTACCACCTTTGGGATTGTTGTTATTTGATCAGACTGCCTTGTTGGGTTTGTTTTACAGCTGAATTGAATGTGATGCAATTTGCTGAACGATATGAATATTTTTCTGATGTTGGTTGCATTGTACTATATAACTCTTTGGCGAAATTGTTGTCATGATCAACGCATAATTCTCAGAAATGTTGTGCTGTAAAAGGTGTACCGTTACTTCTTTAGTGCTTGTACTCTGTGCAATTGTGCATCAATTTCAAGAACATGGAGTGGTTACTTAACTCTGTCAGGCAGGAGAACCATTTCTGGCTGCAACTCACCTTGTTCTCAGAATGGTTTCAAGGTAGCTTTCGTTGAGATGGAGCATCTCCTGCTGCCTGTTGCTCGCAGTCTGCAGCAGGTGATCTTCCAGTTGCCTTCTTGCACGAAACCCAGCGACCATTTAGCCTCGCTCGGTGTATTCATCTGCACAACACAGGATAGTAAGTAAGCGAGACGCAGGGTAGGCGGATCTGATGCAGGTCTCGCCGGCGGTGTGGGCCGCTCCGATGCTGGCCATAGCCGGCGGAGGCGCCGCCACCCGCCGCCTCGTTGACGAGAACCAGCGGGCGCAGAGCTGGGAGCCTGGGACTACCAGCATTCGAGATCATGCTTGCATCCGTTGCTTCGTACCACAGCCTGAAGATTTTTACGAACTGAAGCTTGGTTTCTCTGAATCTTCGGCGCCCTCCTCTCCTTGCAGCCGTAGAGGTGGAATCTTCGCCGGGGTTAGAGCGGCGGCGGCGGCGGCGGATTCGTGGGGAGGAGGCGGAGATGGATTTCGCTGCGAGGAACGAAGAAAGATGGGATGCTTGGGCTGAAACGGGAGAATTTTTGGTATTCTTAATTTTTTATTAAAAAATTTGCAAAAATAATTTTTGCTTTCAAACATTTATAAAAATGGTCTCCCACTGCTCTCTGATAGAGCGATTTTTAAAAATCGCCCTTCTAAAGGACGGTACGGTTTTGTGATGTGGCTCATGGCTATTGACCTCGTAGATGTTTTAGGACGTTGTTTGAATTTGAAAAAAGAGGGTCTAAATGCAAAAATTCCGTCCTATGAGCCTCTAATTTTTGCACTTATACCCTTGGATTTTTTTACAAATTTAAAAACACCCAAAACATCGTGGTCGTGAGCCACGTCGCAAATATCGTTCTGGAGAGCGCCTTCCGAAATATCGCTCTAAGGGCGATTTCCGAAACGGCGAGGAACCATTTTTACAAATGTATGAAAGCAAAAATTATTTTTTAAAATATTTTAATAAAAAAATTAAAAATACCAAAAATTTAAAACGGGACACGAGAACTTGTTGAGCTATAACGGGAGAGTGGCCCACATGGTGCCCATACTAGATGGGCCCAAAAAGCTGCGGCACACATACGACCTATCCTACTTGAGGCTGGAAGGAGATAGCGGCGTAACAAACGAGATAGTGGAGAGCGTGTGGTTGGGACTCCCAATGAAGAAACTATGATAGTTTATATATATATATATATATATATATATATATATATATATATATATATATATATATATATACACACTAGCAAAAATGTCCGTGCGTTGCAACGGGACGATGACGCAGAAAGGGAAGCAAGCGGCGGCGCGGGAGTTCCGAGCGGCGACGGAAGGGAAGGACGCAGGCGCGGCGCGGGAGCTCAGAGCAGCGACGGGAGGGAGGGGCGTAGGCGCGGCGCGGGGCGCGGCGCGGCGCGGATGAGGACGAGAGGGAGGGGCGCAGGAGGTCTTTTTTTCCATCCAAGCCCTTTCTTTCTTTTCATCTTTAAGACTACGGGTTAATTTTATGAACACTCAAGGGGTTTTCTACAAAATAACTAGGTGGACGAAAATTTTGGGTAGAAACACTATTTGCTTTATAGATAGTTATAGATTAACTGCATTGTCACATAGACAATTTGCTGATGTGACAAGTGATTTAATGAGTAAAGAAAGAAAAAATCTAAATCAACCAAGTTATCTCTTTTTTAACGGAAAATGACGCGATGGTGCCTTTTCATTGAATATAGGTGAAGTAAATATATCCCTAAAGCGAAGAGGAGAAAAGGAAAGCTAAGTTGTTATCAATAGACAATAAACTATTATAACTCTATTAAAAGAGCATATTATACGATATCATATATCATATGTTATAGAAATTAGCATTGGAAATGCCCTTAACCGAAACGTGGCTTTTGATGAGCCCATACGGTTCGCTGTCTGCAAGAACTTCTTGGATGACCTCAGCCAGAATAATCTACTCCAGTTGGTGACGTTCCAGACGAGCTTCTCGATCTTATAGAACTCACGATTTTGCTCCTTTCATCAAATGGCAACCTCACCTGACCAGCAAAATTTGTTTGAATGTACTCTCTTCGTTCAAAAAGGAATACTTCGGTTTATTTGTTTTGAAACAGAAGATAAAAAGGAAAGAGATATGATATGATTAGTGATGCCGAAATTATCCCCTCATATCTAAAAACAATTTGAGCTCCAATTGTGATAGTGTGTAATCATTTTCTATCTAGCCTTCTCTAGCAACAAGTAATAGAGGCCAACGCTTCCTGACCTCGACCTCTGTCTAGGATAGCGTTTAGCATTTAACAATAGGATGACTTGATGCACCATGTTCGATCAGCTTTCATGGCAGTTTGCATCAGAACTCAGGACGGATTTTGATCCTGGTGGCCACAGAAGAACAAGGTTTTCCCTTCAACTAATAATTTAATAAAATTTAGAGGGATGCAATTAGCACTCAGCATTGGTCCTTTTCTATGCCTCCTATATTGATGGATGGGTCGACAGTCCTCAAAGAGGGTGCCCAAGAAGGTGAAAGAAAATGTTAGAAAAACTATCCTTCGATGAATCTGATGATTGACTCGAGTCCTGAGATGAGCCAAAGAGCAAAGACACAAAGAGTTATACTGGTTCAACCCTTTTGAAGGATAATAGGTCTACATCCAGTGTTTTTTGTTGGGGTGTATGATAAACAAGAGTTACAAAGGAGTGAGAATGTAAGCTCAAGATCGGAATATAGAAGTCTGGTGTTCTTCCTCCTCTTGGTCCCGTCGTCCTGCCCTTCCTTTTGTAGCTCAAAGGGAGCAGGAACAGGAGAACTTGAGGGCCAAAAAAGTTATGTCTAATGTGCTAGGCATCTTGTGCTCTCTCTCTTGTCTTGGGATCCCTCCTCCGCTGGAGATGCCTGTACTGTGCTATCGGGTGACGTCAATCTCTGTCGGGTTGTCCCCTCTCTCTTTCTCCTTGCACACCAAGTCTTGTCCCGAACATGGTCGAGGTCGGGTCGTGGAATCGGGGTCGGGAAAGGAGAACCGAGGTCGGACCCGGGGAAAGGTCGGGACGTCCGACCCCACAACGGGGGGTCGGGCCATCGACCATGTCCCGAGGACTCTCGGTTGTTTTGACTTCAGTTGGACTTTGACTCCAGTCCATGGGGTACCTGAGGTGACACTCCCCACATTCTATGAAGTACCTAAATATTTTCCCTAGAAAACACTTAATGTTCACACCGAAAATATCAGGGTAGAGTACATGATCCTTGCTAAGTTTACAAACCTACAACAGCTTATCTAGAAATACAGTATGTAGCAAAGTAATATTGTTGGAAATCATGTAACTTAGATAGATGACCGGATAGTTAATTGTGCATGGTTCTATGTGCGCGACAAAGTATAAGCGCGCGGTAGAGTAGCAGCAGCTGGTAGCGCCTGTTATCGCATGAGATATCTCCGGTAACAAACCTAGCTACTCGCATGCGATAATGAATGCATCCAACGGCTAAGATCAGTTTTCTCGATGTAACAGAACAAGCTATCCGGCTTCATCATCTTATATGTTGTACTGCTACGGTATCGACAATTGATACCTTTAATTAACACGCAACTAGGCCGAGCTCAAGGCACTGTTTCCATCCACCAAAACTTTCCACATGGTATCAGAGCCACGATTCCTGTCCACGAAAAATTCCCATCTGTAAATCAGAATCAATCTTGCCGACGCCATGTCCAGTTTGTCCAAGAACTCGATGCATACTCCCAATCCCTTTAGCGGGGTTGTGATCTCGGAGAAGCTGAGCAAGAGCAACCATGCAATCCGGAAGGCACAAGTCTTACCAGTAATTTGAGGGGCTAGATTGGAGGGCTACCTCACCGGAGCTAAAGTGGCGCCAGAAGAGACAATGACAATCGAAAAGGACAGCAAGGAAGTCATCGTCGCAAATCCTGATTTTGAAGAATGGATGGTTATAGATCAATAGGTGCTTGGTTTTCTTTTGTCCACGGTCAGGAGAGAGGCACTTGCGCAAGTCACCATGTGCAACACAGCCTCCTCCGCATGGAACACAATTAAAACCATGTTCTCATTTGTGACAAGGACTAGATCAATTAACACCCGAATAGCCCTTGCCACGGTGAAGAAAGGAGATCTCAACATCACGGAATATGTTGGGAAAGTTCGAGCTCTCGAAGATGAACTAAATGCATCTGGGAAGAAAATTGATGAAGAAGAGCTAGTGTCATACATTATCACTGGCCTCGATGAAGAATTTGAGCCCATCGCCTCATCTTTGGTCTCATGAGCTGAATCTGTCACGGTGGGGGAGGTCTACTCTCAGCTCCTTCACTTTGAACAGCGCATGGTGCTGCGGCAGGCATCCCATGGAGATCTTCACAGTCATGGCTCCATCAACTTGGCAAACAGGGGCCGTGGGAGATCAAGTCAATACTGGCGCGGGCGTAACATCCAGCAAAGAAGTCGTGGCGGACGTAGAGGTCGTGGATCTGGCACTGGTTTCTCTCCAGTGCAGCGATAAGGGGGCGCCGGCCTAGAAGGCAGGGTTAAATGCCAACTCTGCTTCAAGCGTGGTCATACGGTAATGGAATGTTGGCATCGCTTTGATGAAAACTTTGTGCCAGATGAAAAATATGCAGGTGCAGTTGTCTCATCTTATGGAGTTGACACCAACTGGTACATCGACATGGGAGCAATTGATCACGTAACAAGTGAGATCGAGAAACTATCCACAAAGGAAAAATACAAAGGGAAAGATCAGATTCATGCCGCAAATGGGACAAGTATGAAAATTACTCACATTGGTCACTCAGTTGTTAATACTCCTTCCTATGATCTTCATCTAAATAATGTCATGTTTGTTCCTAATGCCAAAAAGAATCTAGTTTCGGCTCGATGTCTAATTTTAGATAATTCAGCTTATCTTCAGCTTCATGCTAAACGTTTTTATCTTAAGGATCAAACCACGAAGAGGATTCTCCTTGAAGGAAGATGCAGGGGCCGACTTTATCCTATTTCATCTACTCGGCCTCCCCTGCATCAGAAGAAATAGGCACATGCTGTCACTGCTCCTTCTCTTGAGAGATGGCATAGTCGCCTTGGTCACCCAACTTTTCCTATTGTTAAGAAAGTCATTCAGAGTCATAAGTTATCTTGTTTAGATGTTGAGTCAAATAATATCCCAGTTTGTGATGCTTGTCAAAAAGCAAAAAGTCATCAATTGCCTTTTGGAATATCAACTAGTGAAGTCCATTCACCCTTTGAACTTGTTAATTCCGATGTATGGGGCTCAGCTCCAACATCTGTAGGGGGCAAGAAATATTATGTGAGCTTTACAGATGCCTACAGTCGCTTCACTTGGATTTATTTGTTAAAATTTAAGTCTGAAGTATTTGAAAATTTTCATGAGTTTCAAAACCATGTTGAACGCTTCTTTGATCGAAAAATTAAAACTGTCCAAACAGACTGGGGAGGCGAGTACCAAAAATTAAATTCCTTCTTCAATAAGATTGGAATTCTTCATCACATTTCTTGCCTCCACACACACCAACAAAATGGATCTGCTGAACAAAAACACAGACACATTGTAGAAGTTGGCCTTTCTTTACTTGCTCATGCTTCGATTCCTCTAAAATTTTAGGATGAAGCTTTTTCCTTAGCTGTCTATCTCATAAATAGAACCCCTACAAAGGTTCTCAAATATCGAAGTCCTTTGGAATAGCTCTACAATCAAACTCCTGGCTACATAAGTCTTAAAACCTATGGGTGCGCCTGCTGGCCTAATCTTCGTCCATACAATACCCGTAAAATGCAATATAGATCCAACCATTGTGTGTTCATTGGATATAGTGCTAATCATAAAGGGTTTAAATGTCTGGACATTTCCACTGGCAGAGTTTATATCTCTAGAGATGTGGTGCTTGATTAAAATATTTTTCCTTTCTCTCAACCCATCCTAATGTCGGCGCCAGAATCCGTTCTGAAATTAATCTTCTTCCACCTCACTTGTTAGCATCACGGAGTATAAACACCGATGACAATGTGATTAATTTTTCCCCTAATAGTGATGACCCTAGTGAGCAGGTTTCTTCCAGTACAGACACAGGGACACCACAGGATCCTAATGCGCCGGCCACTGATGCAAGTCCAAATCAGGCGCCACTATCTCCTTCGGTAGTAGACACACCTGAAATGTCCTCTTCACCTACTGATCACTTTGATTTTGATACAGTGGCACTGCATTCTCCCAGTCCCAGCTCTCCTGCAACATCTAATTTTGTCGCGAGTGTTGAGCAGCAATCACGAGTGACGGTCCCTGAGAATCATGCAGCCTCCTCTTCGGCAGCAGGGGAGATACAAGGCTCAGACCCATCACTCGAGCTCATCGCGGTATTCAAAAAAAGAAGATATATATTGACGGAACAGCGAGGTATTCTTTTCTTACTGAAACTGACAGTAGTGAACCTCAAAATCTGGATGAAGCTCTCACCAACACAAATTGGAAGCAAGCCATGGATGAAGAATACAAAGCCCTTGTGACTAATGGTACATGGCATCTAGTACCACCAAACCAGAAAAATGTCATCGGTTGTAAGTGGGTGTATAAAGTCAAGAGAAAGCAAGATGGTACTCTTGACAGATATAAAGCAAGATTGGTCGCCAAAGGCTTTAAGCAAAGTTATGGGATAGATTATGAGGAAACATTCAGTCCAGTTATTACAATGGCAACAGTTAGGATCATACTAACAATTGCTATATCAAAGGGCTGGTTTTTGAGATAACTTGATGTTAAAATGCTTTCTTGCATGGAATTCTTGAGGAGGAAGTGTATATGTATCAACCCCCCGGATATGAAGATAAACAACATCCCAATTATGTTTGTAAACTTGACAAGGCATTGTATGGGTTAAAGCAAGCACCGAGAGCCTGGTTTGCCAGATTAAGTCACAAACTATGCCAACTTGGTTTTCAGGAATCAAAGCAGATACGTCTTTGTTCTTTTATAATAAAGAAGAACTAACCATGTTCCTACTTGTCTATGTAGATGACATCATAGTGGTGAGCTCCAAATGTGATGCAATTCCTAAACTTTTGCAAACTTTACAACAAGATTTTGCATTGAAGGATCTAGGAAACTTACATTATTTCCTAGGGATTGAGGTAAATAAGTTTTCTCATGGTACTGCTCTTAGTCAAGCCAAGTATGCAAATGACCTATTAAGAAGATCAGGTATGATTAATTGCAAGCCAGTTACTACACCATTATCAACTAGTGAAAAACTTAGTTTACACAAAGGTGATCCACTAGGGCTAGATGATTCATCAAATTATAAAAGTATAGTAGGTGCCCTACAGTATCTTACTTTAACTCGACTGATATAACATTTGCTTGTTAACAAAGTTTGTCGGTTACGCATTCACCTACAACAGATCGTTGGATGGCAGTTAAAAGGATACTTAGGTAAATATTGTACCAAGATTGGAGTAAAGATTGAAAGATCACAATCTCTAGATGTGAATGCATACTCAGACGACGACTGGGCAGGTAGTGTCGATGATCGTCGTTCCACTGGAGGCTTTGCGGTCTTTCTTGGTAAGAGTCTAGTCTCATGGAGTGCACGGAAGCAGCTTATAGTGTCTAGATCAAGCATTGAATCAGAGTATAAGGCAATGACAAATGCTACAGCAGAAATCATGTGGATACAGACTCTACTCAAAGAAACACAAGTCTGAATCTCTCTCGTAGCAAAACTATGGTGTGATAATCTCAGTGCAAAGTATTTTTCTTCAAATCCAGGCTTTCATGCAAGAACAAAGCACATTGAAGTAGACTATCACTTTGTACGCGAAAGAGTTCAACAAAAGCTATTAGAAGTGGGTTTTGTTCCTACTGGTGATCAATTGTTGATGGATTCACAAAGCCGCTGCAAGTTCGTCAGTTGGAAGATTTTAAAAGCAATCTCAACTTGGGAAGTTGTAATTGAGGGGGAGTGTTGGAAATCATGTAACTTAGATAGATGACCAGATAGTTAACTGTGCATGGTTGTATGTGCGCGACAAAGTATAAGCGCGCGGTAGAGTAGCAGCAGCTGGTAGCGCCTGTTATCACATGCGATATCTCCGGTAACAAACCTAGCTACTCGCATGCGATAACGAATGCATCCGACGGCTAAGATCAGTTTTCTCGATGTAACAGAACAAGCTATCCGGCTTCGTCATCTTATCTGTTGTACTGCTACGGTATCGGCGATTGATACCTTTAATTAACGTGCAACCAGGCCGAGCTCAAGGCACTGTTTCCATCCACCAAAACTTTCCACAAATATTTCATCGATCACACCCTCATACCCAAGAACCATATATTGATAAAAATGTAAATTACAACCGATATTAATTGCTCAAAAATGATTATTCAGTTTATTTGACATTTGACCACCTAATCTCTCAAGTTATACTGTAGATGATAAGTTATTCAGCGCCAAGTTTGCAGCAGCAATACATACCTAGTTCGATATGTACTCTAACGTTATCAGCGACTAATAACTCTACACGCTAACAAGGATATATAATATCCTATGGTTCTAGATATGATCAGACCAAGATTACTTACTATCTAATTTATTTCTGCTTTTGACTTATGGACAAAAAATGGGTTAGTGGTGAGAGATGCCTTATGCTCTCCTCATACCTGATACTGTAGTATGGAGTTATTTTAAAAAGGTAAATATCAATATCATCTTTCTGGTGCCTTTTCACCGGTTTCGTTTCAAATCGTCTCTTATCTTGACCGTTCCTCCAAACCAGCTCAAATTATTCCAGTAGCCACAGACCCAGTAAAAAGGGTCAAGGTTAAGCCAGTGCTGGTGTCAAATGTGACACCGACGGCCACATCCTGAATGGCTCCATCTGCCCGGTGAAATCAGTGGAAGTCACACTGAACGGTGAGTGATCTCTGCTCTGCTCTGCTCTGAACGGTGAGCCGTGAGCGGCGGCATCGGCGCGGTCGGCTGGTTGCTGGGTTCAGCACGCGACGCGACGGACGATTTGGATGGCAAAGCGCGAGGTGTTCGTCCAAGGCCGGCTCAATCTGGACGCCGATATGGATGTCACGGCCATCACGCGTCTCTCCTGCCGGCCACCACCCATCTCCCTGCCCATCGCCTAGATTGAGATGGGAAGAGAGGGTAGAGAGGTGAGAGAAGATTGGACTGCTGACATGTAGGTCCCGTGCTGACTCAGCTATTATGTTAACCAAAATCGAAAGTAATATTGTCTTCAATCCAATGTGATCCGGTTTTATAAGATTAAGAATATGTTATATCTACGTATTTTGGTTCAGGAACAATTTTGAAACTTCACGACAAGACGAGGGACCTCAAGTAAACACACATTAAAATAGTCTTTGAAGGAAAAAATGTAAGCTTGTAATCATTTGCTTACTGGTTTAATCAATGGTTCAGTGAATCCCTCGCAAAAAAAAAGAAGAAAAATGGTTAGTGAATCGTGTATTTGAAGACAAGAACAAAAGAAAATTTGGCAGAATGAGGCATCCTCAACAAATTATTTACGACAGAAAATATGAACATTAGATCCACCAGTTTTCTGTCAAAAAAAAAGTATGATTTGATACTTACAGTCCCAATCAACATATTGACAACTATGTTGGGCAGCAGTTTTATCAGGTAGGTACAAGTAAAAAATAAAAAATGGAGCCTGATGTCCCTATTTTACATCTTCCTAGAAAAATCAGGTAAGCTCAAATTGCAGCACAACTGCATGACTGCCTAAAAATATATATAAAAAAAGAAAGTGCGAAGGATGCCACCATGTGCAGTGCAGTTCATGTTCTTTTCCAGAACTGGTATTCTGGAACAACTTTCTCTCGACTGGCTTTAAGGTTGGGGCAATCCCTGTTTTCCCCCATATTAGAGAAATCATCATCCAGAAAAGAGTTATCAACTGATAATTTCGCCATATGCATAGACTTTGTAAAAGCTCCACCTCCAGTTCTTCATCATCAAGTCATGTCATGTCTGAACATTGTGAGACGCCAAATTTCCTAATTGGTTCCTAGCATGTGATGTCTAAGAATTATTTTATCAGGCAATATTCAAGTCTTTGTATCTAACTGGAAAGTCTTCCATTAGGTAGCGATTATCAGCTTTAGGAAGTGACAATGGCAAGGTCTCTTCGTCCACAGAATCTCGGTATTTTAATGGAACGACTTCAATCGAAAACTTATTTTGGCTGGCCGACTTTGAACGACCTGTGGGTAAAGATGGTCCAGTACCTATTTAGAAAAATCTCATTAGACATGATGAAATAGTATCTACGAAATATGTGTAAAATGACAGATTGTGGCGTACTGTCAGTCATGTCCTTTGTCTTGTGGAGGAGAAATGTCCCAGAAAGGATGGTCACAAAACCACACAGCTCCGTGACAATTTGTGTTGGATTTTGTCGATCCCAATCCTGCATGGAATAAACTATGCTATCACAAATTGAGGAAATAAACTTTCCATAAGGCATCAATTGTTTCTTAAAGACAGTAACATAGTGAAAGAAAATTAAGGTGAGTAGTGCAGGATAACAGCATCGTGCATAATAATGATCACAGCAGCATAGTTAGTGGAGCAGGACATGTGTAGAACTACACATTAAGCCAAAAAAAAGGGGGCTGAATGCCTAATGGAAGTGATAGGTTACCTTGAACATTATCACACTGGCTAAAATTGTTAGTGAAGTAAACATCACATAATATATTGGTGAGACAACTGCTGTATTAAAGGTGTCCAATGCCTGCAAGTTACAGACACAAAAGAAATTACTATTGCTTTAATGGAATAAGCCCATATGTGATGTCACAATAATGGTAGCTCAATAAGCTACATGCTCCACTGTACTATGTTCAGAGTGACATTTCAATGCCCCAGTGGAGAGCCAGGAAATTTTTAGAGCCTGGACATTTGAGTATTTGCTGCAATTCTATTTTCAATCCCTACAACAACATCAAAATTCTATTGCACATCACCAACGAGCCCGGGTGGCTCCACAACTGCTATGCCCTACATCTTATTAGAGAGAATGAAGATTCTTTTAAGGACAGGTGCGATGATGTTATATGAATGAGACAAGCTGTTAGAAGATCCCTTAAAGTCAAGTTCAATCTCTTCATGTACCTTATTTAGATAGTTTATCTGGGTGCTCACACAGGTGGCTACAATCAGGGCAAAAGCCCATGTCTGAGGATAGAATAACTGGTTCACTCCTGAGAATGTTAACTTCAATGCAATGCCAAGAGCTTTTACACTCATCACCTGTTAAATTCTCACCATCAGATATATAAAATGGAATTTAGTTGAAATTACAGTAGAAAAAACATAAAAATGATTATGGTTGAATCATATATTTGGAGGGAAAGCATACAGTGAGAGATCCTAGAAGAGAACAGACTCCGATGTACACCATGATGTTTGTTTGTCCATGTTGAGGGACGACAAAATATATAAGCACCAGTGCTGCTGCAACTACTATAGCCGCGTAGCAAAGGAAACCTGAAAACAATAATGAATCATTCAGCGTAGCCCATGAAACTTGTAGTAAGGGTGCTGATGGCCATGGGATGGATATATTTTAGTATAGTAAATACCTGGTTCAGTTGCAAGATCCCAAACTTCCCTTACAGAATCGATGTTGCGTTCCTGTGGAGCATGGAGTACAATTGTGATAGATCCAACTACACAAAGAACACAACCAAGTATGCCAAAGGTGTGTAGTTTCTCCTGCAGAATGGCGTGTGCAAGTGCAGCACTGCACAAATTGACTAAAGATTATGGTTTTGATTTAACAAGTAGATAGCAAAAACAAATTTTAGCAAGTTTTTTATTTGATTCATCTGAAATTACCTGATGATTATACTGAGTGCCCCAAGAGGAGTAACAAGAATAGCAGGAGCAAATGCATAAGCAGCAAAATTTGCAATTTCTCCCACAATCACTGTTCACAAAAGTCATGTAAGATGCCATTAGTCAAGTTTCTTTCCTTAATGACATTTTTGTCTAAAAACAAATGAAACAACAACTTCAGTAGTATTAGAAAAGACACTTCGATGTTCATTTCCAACCAATACATTTCACCAAATATGTTACTGAAAGAATAACTAGGAAAAAACAACAGAATACCTAGGAGCAGACAGTAGCAAGAGATATTCATGCTAAGGAGCCATATTCAGGTGACAGGAAACCCTTTGCTCCGTACAGTCACTTTTCATGCCCCAGTTAAGCCATAAAGATTCTACTAATATCTAGTCACATACTTGTATCAATGTAATTATCAAGAACATCGTTTGGCTTCATTGAATTCAGCCCCAACAAAAAATGTTTAGTTTCTCCTGATACAAACTAACTGTATTTATCCTGATTCTCAAGACACAAAATCATCTTCTTGTAAGTTTGCTTTTGTTAGGGTCCTAAGGAGTTGATAACTCCACATCAAACAAGAGGTAATTGGGTAAAAGATAATAAAGGTCTCATCATGATTGAAAATTCAAAATGACATTAATAAGGCAAAAGTAATAGCAGGGTAAAGTTCAAGCAGAGCAAGCTAGATCAAAAGGGGAAAACTGATAAATCCAATGGAAAAATATCATGCACATAATGTGACAAAGAAAAGAAAGGGACATTTTCAAGAAGTACCAATTATTGTATAATTTAGAAGGAATCGAATGTGGCTTACTAGAAATCATGCCTATCCACCATAGAGGCTCCATTAAGTAAGAAAACCCTCCATATCCTGTTTAATGCAAATAAAGAAAACATGTTACCTCCTGCATTTAAACTTGTAGAGCTTGCAACACAATAAGTGCATTGATCTGACATCAATCATTTCAGGTAAGTGCATAAGGACATCGATCAGGTTGAGATGTAAGTGCATGTTTTGTTCATACGTTACCACTAGGCTGTCCTAAAGTAAGCTATTATAGAGTAAAGTATCATAGTAGTTGGTTGGTTTGATAAAATATTGCACATGTGACATCGCTATCATTGAAGTGAACTACTAGCCAGGCAAAAAGATCTAATTTCGTCCTGGCATACTGAAGAACCATATCAGTTAGCCACTAATCGCAGAAGCACCACAACCACCTAGCAATAGCATTATAGCAACCCGAAATTTGACTTGACCTGACTCTTTCCGCAGCCGGATCCAACAAAATCCACAGTATTCGTCCATGGCTCGATCAGACACAGCTCACATTAACATGATCCAGAAATTCAGAATAAGCAAGCATTGGTACCACAAGCATTGAACATCATCTTGTAAATATTTAATAATGGAGGACAATTGCAAAAGGCCAAGGATACCAGCACAAAAGACAACTTTTTCCGGACTCACTCATCTTAGTTCCAATAAAAAAATCTCAAGCAAACAAATGCCGTCTCAAATGAAGCAAGAAAAAAATTCTTCAAAGAGTCAACTGATCCTCCTTGCAAGTAAAGTAAAGATCCTTAGAGTCGATTAAAACTACTTTTGCAGGTAGTACTTTCCAGCTTCCACGCGCAAATCATTGCAATCCTTTTCACCGCGAGGAAAAAGAGAAACAAATCCATCCAATCGCGATGCAAAAGATGTTTCTGACTAGATTCACTACTGAATCAAACTAGATTTTCACATCAGCCGAATCTACCGCCAAAACGGCGTCACTGTGCCCAAAAAAATTTCACCTTTTTCCCAGCCTCTCTCCTCTGACAAGTGACAACCAAATCAAGATTCTAAAGAAAAATTTCGAAAATAAAGGAAAATATTTCCACTCCCATGAGAAATTCCCTTGACTCAATCAGACTATCAATTTACTACCCAAGAACAACAACCTCGCCAAAAAAAATCCAAAGCGGAAACAGATCCCTCTCTCTCTCACCGAGCAAACCAACAAAGCAAGCAAAGCTACCGGAAACCGCGTCGCCATGGAAAGCAAGATCCTCCACTCGATTCACTGCCCACGAATCCAACCCAACCCAACCCAATCCAGCGAGGAAACCGCGTAGACCCTACCCACCCCCACCGCCGACGAACCTTCGCACCGACGGGGAGATCCAAGCGCCAGAGCAGGCGCACCGAGTCACCGACGCGACGCGAACTCACCAGCGCGGACGCCGGAGTCGGCGGCCCTCCTGAGCCCCATCTTCTTGACGATGAAGCTTGCCCCGATGAAGGCGCTCGACGAAACCGCGAGGACCAGACCCTTGGCGTTGTCGGTGGACATCCCCCCGAGCCCCGCCGCCGACGCGGGCGCCGCCATCGCTGCAGCCACCACCGCAACCTACACTTCGCCGTCACTGCGCCGCCGAATCCGGTTACGCCGCCGCCGCCGCCGCGGTCATGTGGAGGAGAAAGGGCAAAGCTTGGTGGAGGAGCGAGAAGGGGGGAGCAATCGGAAGCGGGAGGGAAAGGTAGAAGAAGAAGTGGGAATTTTAAGGGGAGAGGGTTTTTTGCGACGGACCCCTCAAAGAATCTCTTATTCCTACTCCTATTCCTTTTAGGGTTAGAAATAATCCATTTTAGAACAATTTCCCTACTTCGAAAGCTTGTATAACTCTAGTTTTAGTTGGAAACTTGGAGTAGGCATTGGTGGTGTTCTCTTGAAGAAGATAAAATCACAACATACAAAATGAAAAACCATTAACACATAATTAATTAAATTTTTATTATTTTAAACTTAAAAATAGATCTATTTATATTTTAAACCAACTTCAATAAAAATTTTCGATTAAACACATAATTTAGCTGATTTTCAATAAAAATCAAGAAAAAATCTATATTTTTATCATAAAAGAACAGGACCATTATCGTTTCATATTTATGTTTTTTTTCTAGTTTGCCATTGTCATATAAATACTATCCATCTTATAAGTTGTTCTAGTATATCTCTTTTTTCGACACAAGTACTCCTGCAAATGAATACAACAAAGCTATTGGAATTGCTTTATTGACTCTTGCGCATAAGCGTTCTCAAAAGACTTACGTACATAGGCCTAAAATTACTTATATTTGGAACCAGGAGTCATAAAATTCTATGAGGTGGCTTCAAGCTTATTTAATTTTATTTATTCACATATATATATCTGCAGTGGCATATAAGCGCCCTATCTCTAATTATTTTTATGATAAAATCTATCTCACGCTTATTCCTAATTTAGTTTTAAAAAGTATACTCCTTGTACCAAAATATAAACGTTTCTCACATGGCGGAACTTAGAATCTTTCTAAATATGAGGCTCAATAAGTGTAATTTACACAATTTTACCTTTATTTTCTAGTTTTAAAATATAATTTTAATGAATATTTTTTAAAGAATCAAAGAGCTTTATTAACTCAAGCGGCAGGATACAGTCATCATGAGCCACATTTAAAAGCCAATCTGAAATTGAATCAATCCAGAAAAACACATGCTCTACACTAGACACTTTAGTAGCGCAAACATGTGCCACTTCTCGGTTCACCCAAACAAACTTTAATGAATATTTAATGAATATATAATTTTACCTAAATTTTAATGAATACATAGGATTAGGACTAGGGCTACAGCCCTAACTGCCCTACTCAAGTCTTTCTACTCAAGTCTTTGCCCTTATTCTACTATTCAAAATTTATACCATAATATAATCATTTATGCATGTACTTCTTTATTTAAATCAATCCAAATCATTTCTCATCTTAATATTAATTTTTGCTATAACTTATATAAATGTTTATATTTTTCAAAACAAAGAGATTATATGGCATGACATGAAAGCATGCATAACCGCTACATATACATCCGGAATTATAGGAATCAAACGAGTGGTGGTAAACCTAATTGTTGGGCTTGGTCACGGTCACTAAATTTATTACTTGTACAGTACTTAGTTTGTAGCACGTTTTCACTTCGCTTGCTATGGGAAGTTCCTCATCCTTTCATCACATAAATAAAGTAATAAAACCTTGCAATTACCGCCACGTCCTCCTATCTTTAGATTAGCAAAGTTAGACACCACATTAGGACTAGAGTCAGGTATGAACTCTACACCATATATGGACTATCCTCTTATAACAGGTAAGACAATGATCTCTAATCATTAATATACCGAAATATTTTTTCTTATTAATGTTTTCTTTTTTCATCCCCTTGCAACAATTTTTTTCAAATAAATATTAAAAGTCAACTCTGAGCCATTGTTATACGTAACAACAATATTTTTTTCTCCTCTCTCTTTCTTTCATATTACTAAATTCACTGATTATTGTAAAGACAATACACCCGTGGAGGAAGAGTTACCCCTAATAAGTGATAGTAAGTCCAAGCTTAGAATTACCCAAACTCCCAAGGGACCAAAATGCAAAAAAATCCCCCGAAATTCCAGGTGAATCGAAATAAATGTGTTTCGGATGGCAGGCGTGTCAGAGCCCATCCCAATCCAAGAAGCATCGCCGACGTCGCCTACGCGGACGCGACGTCCGATCCGCCGTCCATCTACGCATCGGACGGTGGAGGCTTCTCCCAGAGAGGTCGGGTCGGGTGGCGTTGGTACGTGGGGACGGTTGGTTGGGTTGGATCGGGTCGGGGAGCACGTGGAATATGCCTTTGCCCTCCTGTAGGCTGCTGTAGCCTCCACGCTGGCGCCCCGTCTTCATGTTGCCTCTCCCTCACTGTCTTGCCAGCATAGGACTTACCTAAGAGGACTAACCATGCTCTTTTCTTCAACCTCAAACTTTAACTTTCTCATTTTTTATATATACAAGTTATTTAAAAAATTCAAATAAATTTATTTTTTAAAATTTATAATAATTAATATTTAATTAATCATATTTGTTAGTATACTTTTTGTATGTACGTCATTTATTTGACATATGACAGTTAAATGTAGATGGATAAAAATGTTAAATGTGATTCAAAATGTCACAAATATATTTACCCGGTTCAAAGCATAAATATTGGTTAAAGGATGATTTAAAGTGTAACATTAGTGATAAAAGGTGGTACTACATAAAATTTACTCCTTTTTACTATTTTTAAGAAAATGGTAACAGTGCACTTTGAAATTTACTATTTTTTACTATTTTATGACGACTTCAATACGAAGTAGGAAAAAATTAGAAAACCTAAATTTTACATATGGCTATAAACGAAAAAGGTGGAAAATGATATCATTTTTTTATCATTATTTATGAAAATTTATGAAAACAGTATCATTATGGTTGGTAATTTCCGTATCTCTGTATAGGTACCTCGCGTCACATGAACAAATGCAGCAGTGAAAAAGAACCCTTATTACAACCGACAGAGATGGGGGGCTAGCTAGGGCCACGGCCCCCATGCCTCTCTCTCTATATCTATCTATCTATATATATACACACACACATATATATATATACATATATACATATACATATATATATATAGCCGTGCTCGTGCGTTATAACGGGTGAAGTTGGGGCGCGGCGCGGATACGGACAAGAGGGGGGGGCAGGCGCAACGCTTTTATAAACACTTTTATAAACACTCAAGGGGTTTCTGCAAAATAGTCAGGTGGACTGCGGGTTAATTTTATAAATACTCAAGGAGTTTTCTATAAAATAGCCAGACATAACAAAATTTTGGGTGGAAACACTACTTCCTTTATATATAAGTTATATATATACAAGCAATTATGTCCGTGTGTTGCAACGAGTGAAGTCGAGACGTGGCGCGGATGGGGACGGGAGGAGGGCGCGGGCGACGCGAGAGCTCCGATCGGCGATGGGAGGGAGGAGCGCGGGCGCGGCGCGGGGCACGACGCGGATGAGGACGAGAGGAAGGGATGCAGGGAGGAAGGAGCGCGGGAGGTCTTTTTTCATATAAGCCCTCCCTTTCTTTTCATTTGAGATTATGGGTTAATTTTAAAAAAACTCAAGGAGTTTTCTATAAAATAGCAAGACAAAACAAAATTTTGGATAAAAACAATACTTGCTTTAAGATAATTATAGATATATATGTATATATATACTATTTGTTTATTATTTATTATTTATTATTTTTGTTTATTACGAATAACTTGATTTGTCTTTACTCTTCTAATTTTAACTGCAACCTAGAACGAGTAGTTTTTGCAATAAAGCTGGTCAACACAATACTTGAAATAAAATAAAAAATATATTTTTGAGAGATTATTTAGTAATCTATATTGAAAAAGAATTGAAAATATAATTCACAACGAATGCCATTATAGATTATTTTTATGCTATGAAGACACGCAAAAGTGAGGCTCAAATTTTAAAAAAATAGTTCATTTTATTCTCTTTATAAAAAGTCACTTCTATGTGTTATATATTTTTATATATATAAACTTTGCTTGTAACACCCTAAAGTTCGAAGGCTTAAGAAAATCAAAATTTAAAATTCGAGCTTATAAAAACTTTTGAATTGTTGCATTGTCGTATTTATTTACCTCTTATTTACGAGTTATTGTCGAATTATAAATAACATAATATTTATCTAAAAGATGAAAAAGTCAATAAGGTTTAAAAACCCTAAAAAAAGGAAATGGCAAAATGAATATTAGAAATAAAAATTTTAAAAATATAATTGGGAATATTAAGGTTTAATAAAAATTTACTTTTTGACCAAAATTATATTTTTGGGTAAAATATAAAATTTTCTAAATTATAAAATAAAATTATAAAAATAATAAAAGAAAAGTTGGGCAAAATTTAAAATTTAAAATTAAATCAAATTTATATTTGGGGCCAAAATTATATTTTTAGTTTTATAGGTGAAATGCAAAAGGAATAAAAAAGAAAAATTAGGAAATTGAAAGATGGCATAGTTCAAGGGCGCTAGGTGTTCGGCCCATACCGCCCCCTCCCCACGCACGCCACGCGCGCCGCGCCGCCTCGTGCCTTGACGCGCACGTTGCGCGCCCGTGGCGCGCCCCGGCCTCCTCCTTCCCGTGCGCGTCGCCCTCGCGCCCGCACCGCACGTCGCCGTCGTCGTCTTCTCTGTCCTCCTACGCACCTATATAAGGGCCCCAAACCCTCTTTCTTCCCCACACCATTTTCCCACTCTCCTCTCCCGTTTGCGTCGGAGCTCCGTCGCCACTGCACCACCTCGTGTCGCGCTGTCACCGTCCTCGTGCCACTGTCACCGCCCGAGCCGCCGGTGAGACCCTCTGCCTCTTTCCTTCGCCCACGCCGCCGTGCCTCGCGCGCCCACCCCGGCTTGGGTCGGCCAAGCGAGCCGAGGGAGAAGGAGAGAAAAAGAGAGAGGGAAGGAAGGAGAGAGAGAGAGAAGGAGGAGGGAAACAAAGGAAAGGAGAAGAAGAAAAAAAAAAAAAGAAAGAAAGAAAGAGAAGAAAAAGAGAGAAGAAAAGGAAAAAAAATAGGAAAATATTTTGGGAAAATATTTAGGAAATTTAAGAGAAAAATATATTTTCTGGAATAAAATTTTAAGGGATAATTATAGGCTAAATATTAAGTATAATATTAAGAATTTAAATATCTCATGAATTTGATTTAGGATTTAATTATAACATTAGAGATTTAATTATAATTTAGTTTGTTGTTAAACCCTAATTTTATCATATGGATTTTCTAAAATTTAATTTCTAAATTATTTATTGTAGTGTCAAGCTTTAGGGTTAATTATTTTCGGATTCGATTATTTTAATCTTAGGGTTTGTCGGCTCGATAAAATTGGGAAATAAAATTAGAATTAACCATTTCTTTTCCCGTTATAATATTTTTAATCATCGATCATAATATTTCTACAATTTAAAATGAATTAATTTGAAATAATGTCACCTCATAATTAATTAAATCGGTTTAACCGTGGAATTTGAAACTATTGTATCAAAACTCGGATTCTATCGAAACTCGAACCTAAACTCATCTAAAATCGTAGACTAGTTTTATGAGCCGCTTTTGTGATTTATTTGGTATTTGGTGATTTTATTTGAATTCTGATCGAATTTAATCGGATCTTTCACACGTATTTAGAGTCCGAGGGAGCAGTTAAGTGCGTCGAAGATCCAGGACAACAAGGTTGCGAGCAAGGCAAGTCATCACTACCTTTGAGCATGTTGAACCTATTTGTGAATTTATGTTAGTTTTCAAACCAAATATGCATGCTACACGTAAGAAGTCCCATACTTGTTATATGCCATGCCTTGATATTGAATACTTGTATATTCTTTGCACCCTACAATATCGTGCGTCCAAAGTCAATCTTCGATAATGCTTAGCCATGCTAATTTAGATTCAAGCACACACACATTTATCAAATGTTATATGCTTGGGCAACTACCTTGGGGAAGGTGGTTGATTACGACATGTGGAGACATGAACGCCACATTGCCATGACAATGATGAAATGATTTTTGGATGAAAACTAAAACCAAACAAATGTTAGACTGGGACAGCTGGATGATTTGGGTGGATTCTGGCAAAGGCAAGTGTCGTCCCTGGTCAATTAAGGACCGAGCCATGAGATAAACATGAAACGAGTTAGTACAACCATAATTCTCGAATGGGTATAGACCTAGCAGAGTAAATAGCCGAACGGAGACAGTAACCCTGCATAGTGGTTCATTTGTGTATGAGAATAGGCGGGAAGCCTACGGGTGGAACATTGGACTGAAATTTGATTTAATTACAACTTAAAGAATGAGTGAGTCTTTCCCTTTCCGGGAGCGCCAGAACTCCTCTCACTGCTAGAAACTGTGTACGGCTAGAGTGCATGAGGGCTCAAGTTCACGGAGCGAGTACTGCCAAAGTGAGGTTATTGAAAGGCTTTGTCGTGACACATCTCATGTGTTGGGACTTCGACTCATGTGTTGGGCAAGTCACGGAGTACGGGTAAAGTATACATCCACTGCAGTGTGAGTAAAACAATCTATTCGAATAGCCGTGCTCGCGGATATGGAGCGAGGATAAGTTTTTCGCTTGGCTAGCCTCTACATTTTAAAATGATGGGATGGACATGCATGATGATTTTGTTATGTGATGGTGGATCAACTTCTTGAAAAACGAGAAGGGGTAGACCCCAGAAAATCATGACGATCCGGTGGCGGGAAGCTATCCTTGGAATCACAATGGATGGTGGACAGAACCGTCACTGATTAACTGAACTATGAAATTAAAACTTGATCAGTCTTAGGCCTTAGGCTTGTGAAAAGAATTGCAAAACTAGCTTTATGCAGAAGTACCACAATCATTCCTTGATTATCCTCTATCATATACATCTTTGCTGTGGTGGCTTGCTGAGTATGGTTTGTAGCATTCAGATGTGGGCGATGAAGACCCTGAAGGTTCGTACGCATACTACCAGGAGGGTATGGAAGACGATGACGCTCAATAGGTCTTAGACTTCGGTTGTTGCCTGTAGCAATGGCGTGCCACTGCCTTCTCTCCGCTGTCTTATCTGCATTCTGCTTTTGCTTGTATTCCAGACCATTCGGTCCTATGTTCTAGACAATGCATTCGGGCGCTATATTGTAATATTCGCATAAGACGATTTATATATCATGCACACTTGAAGATTCAGTAATGTAATTATGGATACCAAACTATTCGATTCAGGAAAATGGTATGATTCCTGTTACAAAAACGAGGGTCTACATTGTTGGTTCTTGTATTTTATCTGGCTATACTGGCCCTTTCTTTTTTATTTTGTTGGTTCCGTCACTGACAACCGATGTCTAGGTTTAATGGTAAAATGAAATATTTTTTACACGAAGATAATAATATTAAAGGAATAAAACGTCTCGATTTATCAGCCGAGAGTAGGTAACAGAGTAAAAGTTAATTTATATTATGACAAATTTTGAACTCTAGGAAACTTATTTTAGGACCGATGGAATACTATCGGACGTAACAAAAATTAAATTTTAAAACGGAGTTGATTTGGGGTTCTTTAGTTTTCATTATAATTCAATTTTTACATTGACTTTCAAACTCATAATAACACAAAATTTACCCATAAATTACTTTAATTATTTCTTTATTTTCCTAAGACTTGTCAACCGTAGCTAAAATGATCAGAGCATCTCTTTGGTGATGTAGTTTGTGTAAATATCTCTGTTTCATGAGAAGCCGTTAGTATAAGCTGTAACTTTGTCCATGTAACTTTATTTTGTAATGGATTATCATTCATTATAAGGCCTTTTTCGGTTTGGTCGGAATTAAAAGGGATTAAAGAAGGACTGAGAGGGAAGATTCCTCCAATCATTGGGGTTAACCAAACATGAACTAAGTGGGTTTGATCATATACCTGCAAACCTTCTATGGTTTTGGTGTTATATTTATGTTTGACCTATATAGTATGCTAGTATAACAGCTGGTTTCATCTGTACTACTATAAATGATGCTAATGGTGATATTCAATTTTGTCTCCATATTTTACTTTAGATATGACATTATATACCTAATCAGCAACTATGCTATAAACTTGTATACTTTTTGTTTTTATCTTTTATAATTTTTGTTGCAACGTCCAGGCCTTAGCAAGCATAATAAAGAGAGTCCATGTGATTGTAGAGGATTGTTTCTATGCAAATCTGAACGGCTTGATGACTTTTAATTAGTAAGTCCACATTATGCATTTTCCAGATACTAGTAACCATGTAATAAATAGTACTTTGATGACTTAAAAATCTATACTCTTTTGTAGTGGTGGTGGTTGTTTTGCCACCACCCCCTCACCATAAACTCTCAACTTTTGTTTAAAGAAGAAAAAATAACATGTAGGGCTAAAAACCCACATGTCAATCACTTCCATAAACTCTCTACTTTTATAAGAAAAATAAAAAGTGTGGGATCAAAGGATTCATATGTCAATAAGAAATATACAAATATATACAATAATTAAGATATGATAATAATACATTGATGATAATTCTTTTAATTAATTAAAATCCCGTTGTATTGTATGGACAATATGCTAGTAAGAGAAAATCCCTATGTATCTCAGAAATTTTACATAATCTCTTCTATGCCTTTGAGTTCTGTTCATTTTCTTATGTATCCTCGAATTTTAGTTTGGAACTTTTCCATATTATTTTTTGTTAGTTGACCGTCAGTTGACTGTTAAATTCATACAAAAAGTCTGTTTTGCCCTTGGAATGAAGAAACACATATATAGAATATATTGTTGAAGGGTAAAAGTTTATTAAATGAGATTTTTATATTTATGAATTTGTTATGTGAGATATTATTTAGGAGAAAATTTATTTGTAGATATAACATATTTTTTAATTATTAAAAATTGTATAAGTAGCATTTTTTTGATTGGTGTGTATAAGGCAAATCTATTTATATGCTACGTATATAATTTTTAATAACTAATAAATAAATATTAATTTTGTATGTTATGTTTACAAATAAATTTTCTCATAAATAATTTTTCGCATAGCAATCTCATAGATATAAAAGTCTCATGCAGCAAATCTCTATCCTTCAACAGTACACTCTATAAATATATAAATATATATGTTTCTTTGTACCCAAAGCAAAATGAGCTTTTCGCTCGATAGGAATTTAATGGTACTCACGGTCAACGATAACGAAAAGAATATGAAAGATATCTAAACTAAGATTCGGCGATACGTAAGAGAATTCGCAAAACTGGAGGACATAGAAAGAATTAGATAAAATTTTAGGGGTACGTAAAAACGCAGTGCAAGCTAGCCAAACACTGAAACACCTATAGTACTGTATTTATTTCTGACCAAATACGTCCATGTCGTGTTCTGAATTTAGGACGTGGGAGCCTCTATTGCCTGTCTGCTGCCTGACATAGATTTTCAGCCAAAGCCCACCCCACCCCAAACCAAACCCCCCCCCCCCTCCCCCAACCAAAAAAGAAAACTCTTTGTGCAGTTGTGCCAGTGTCAACTATGACCTTGTTTGGATGTAAAGGCTAATAATTAGTCACTGTCACATCAAAAGTTTAGACATTAATTTTAAGTACTAACATATAAATTAATTATAAAAATAATTATATAATCGGTGGTAATTCGCGAGCGAATCATTAACAAATGTTCTTGTAGCGTTATATTATCAAATCATGATATAATTAAGCCCATTAAATTCATCTCGTAAATTAGTCACCAATTATAAATAAATTTTATAAATATTTTATATTTAATACTTTAAAATATCATTTAAATATTCGGTGCGTCTATCCAACGAGGCCTATATACACCTATACACCTAGAAAACGGAGAGAAATTAATTAATTAATGCTATGTCCTACAGTTGACTGTTGTCAATGTCACTCTTTTGTCCTGAACCAATTTTTTTAAGAACAATTTGTCCTCAACTTTGGCCCGTGAATGACACAGAAGCAGAGGGACAGTTATTAGTTGCATTTGCTCCAAAGCAAGTACACCAAGCAAAGTAATACTAGTAGAGTGTTTACTGTTCATAATTCCTCTGTTTTTCTCCTTGTTTAAGCCAGGCTGATAAACCGTAAAAAATAAAAAATAACTTCTAAAATGGCACTGCTATATGTTGTTATTAGTAATTTAAAAATCAATGTTAAAAAACAGACCAGGATAAAAATACCTAAAGTCAACTTAGTTTTAAAATTCAAATTTTAAGGGTGACAACCAACAGACTAACAAGCTATTATAAGTACTATATCGTTTTGCCTACCACTAACTACAAGTCATAACGCTTATTACCATAAAAAATAATTTATAAATAAAACTTTTATAGATGTTCTAAGCGATTTAAAATCCAACATAAAACATAAACTACAATGACAAAAATTAAAATTAACCTGAAAATAATTTTAAAAATTTAATTTCTTGCTGTGGCTGATAAGTTAGATAGCAAATGATACAATTCACAGCTAGAAATGCAAAAGCTGTTGCTTTGGCTACTTGCCACTAGAAAGCTGCTCACTCAGCAAGACAGCAACAACTTATCTTGTCTCCTTGCTCACCTTCCTCTTCAAATAACAGCTTCGCATTACATCAATATTCCATAGCAGCAAAATTGCAAAAAACAACTTTAAAGAGTAGAATCTCTCTCTCTCAAAGAGTTATTTAATTGTTTGGATAATTCAGGAGATATTTTAGACGGTTTTGTATTTCTTTTTTTATTTACAGAAAAACGGTTTCATATTTTGGGGCTAAGTAGAAAAATTCCGTAGTATTGAAGGTACATAGATTAGACATGTTTCTTTATAATGTACTAACATTGAAGATGCATAGATATACCACTTTTTAGTTATTTAGTATAAGATACGGTATAATTTGACTTCATGTAACCAATTAATCATTACTCAACCATTACAGGATCACCTTAGTAGAAGTATATATATATATATATATATATATATATATATAAAGGAGTACTGGTTAATTAGTGTTACAATAAGGCTCTGTTTAGTTACATTCAAACTGTGAAATATTTTTGGATTTTGGTCACTTTTTAGGTTTTTAACTAAATATGTGGATGAAAAGATGAGATAAAAAAAATTGGTTTTGGAAGGAATTTAGCCAAAAAGATGAATTTTTCTCTTGGAAGATGTGTATGAGAGTTACATGTATGAGAGAAAAATTTTTACATGCAACTAAACATCTACTCTTATAAAAAAATTTTATCAAAAACTTTTTGGATGAAATGTTTTCACCAAATTTTACTAAACAGGCTCTAAGTTGTAAACTTAAGACCCAGCTTGACATGGTACAAACAATTTTGGCTTTTGGAACTCACATGAAGATGTGACAAAAGCTGTTGGGTACAGGCCAAGGAATGCATGGTGCCCATGTCTTTGATGTCAGCTTTGTGTCTTGGGCTGAAAACACCCTACAATGTACAGCCTGTACTATATTGGGGTACTTGTAATTCTCCATTCCTACTTTGCTACAGTAGCCTAGGATCATGTCTTACTTGAAAGAGTGAACTTAAAATTTGACTCTAGTAGCTGCATTTTGTCTCTAATACACAGCAAGTTGATTGATTTTACACCTGGCAAATTATTCATAGGACTCTCATCTTCTCGAGATAGACCATCCAAATCTAATATGTCTTGATGTCAATCCATCGTACCATTCAATTGTTTGCATTAGGTATAATGTTCCCATTGTATTATATAATGTGTCTATATGTGTGAAAAGAAACATATGCCTAGAAATTAACTCTAAACTCAACTACTCCATTCGTTTTAAATTACTTATTGTTCTAGTTTTGTATAAAGTCGAATATTTATATCCTTGACCATCAATTTCTCAATTTCTAGACACATGGTTTAACATAATGATATTTATATTTTAATTTGTCATAAGAAATACTTTCATAATACAACTACATCAATTTCTTAAAAGTTGATAGTTAAAGATAAAAATATTTGACTTAGACAGACATAAAATAATTTGAATCAGAAAAAGTAGCTGAAATTGGAAGTCCTATGGTGAGTAGACTCCAAAGGAGGCACTCCTGAGTAGTCACATTTCAATCATTAGCCTTGCTAAAGTTGCTAGCTAGGGTACCTGGATAAATTAACAAGAGATTAACTAATTAATCACCTCATCTTAGCTAGGTAGCAATCCATAGCAAAACCATTATTATTTTTGCCGCCACACCCAATGATGCAGGGAGGTTAGGGGGGAGCCATTGTTGACCAGCATGCATACCCAGCTCGCCTTTGGAGGCTTGCACATGAAATGCGGCGACATGGGGCCGAAATGAGGTATGATTTAATAATGGATGGTCACCTAATTATCCACTTTATATTAAATATAAAAGAGTAAATTTTACTTTAGGACATAATTTATTACTACTGTTTTGCTATGGACTACCCTTTAACAAATTTGATAGGGTAAATTTATCTTTGTGACACTTTAACCACCCTCAACTATTTTATCTATCTATGTCAACTTGTCATATGTCAAAGTAATAATTTAAATTTAACCGTGGAAATTCATTGATAAGTAGAAGATGGTGTACTCAAAATCGTTTATATGTTTGAGAAGAGAGCTCGGATGGTCCAAAGTATAACAAAAATAAGATTACTCTAAATTAAAATATTGGTTAAAAATAATGCAAAATAAAAATATTGATTAAAGGATGATCTAAAGTAAAATATCGATAATAAAATATGATTGAAAATAAAATTTACTCTAGATAAAATAAGCACTACTGGAGAAACGATTTTTCTGGACGAGGCCCCCAATAGGTTTCAGGCGGGCCATAAAAGCCAGCGCCTGGAAAAACCGTTCCCGGGGGGCTTGCAATTGGGTCGCACGGGCTATTATCCCATGCGGTCGCTTACGTGGACCGCACGGGATAATGCGATTATCTGTACGGGCCACTTAACCGACCGCACGGGATAATAGCGCATTATCTCGTGCGTCCCTAAGTACCGCATGGGATAATTCATTTTCTCGTGCGGGCCTTTAAGAGGACCGCATGCGATGATGACCAACAGTGGCGCAATAAATTTTCCGCTCAACCCGACAGTGGCGTATTTACCCTGGTGTTTTCTCTCTCCAAAAAAGGCAATTATAGGGGGGAAGGTTTTTGAACTTGAATTTTTTAATTGGAGTCAATACAAAAAGGTATCATACTTGATCTCCTCTTTCATTTGCTTCTATTTCTAAAAATTTGTATTGGTTGAATGCGAAGATATTTGAACTTTTTAAACTCGGTTTTTCTTTCTCCAAATAATAGACATTTTATTTTGTGGAAGGCTATAGACTTTAAATCTTCAATTAAAATCAATATAAAAGGTAATGTGCTTGATCATCTACTTTATTTGCTTCCGTTTTTGTAATATTTCATCGGTTGAATGTGAAGATATTTAAACTTGTTTGAATTGTATATGTGTGTTGAGCTATTTTTTTAATTTGTAGGTCAAATATTTTGTTTTTTTATTAAACCATTTTTTGGTAACTACTTTTGTCTCATTATTATTATTTGTTGTGCAATATTAATTTATGTTATCACTGTTTTTTATTATTTGTCAAATATTTTACTTTATTTTTATTATTTTTATTATTTGTAGGGTTTTAGTTTAATTTGTTTATTTAGAAACATCGACAATATAATATTAATTTATGTTATCATTGTTTTTAGATGGATCGAATATAGATGTATGAGACATGGAGAACTCATCCGGTGTTCATGGGAGAAGCATCAACATTTATTGATAAGGCTAAGGCACACCCTTTGAGGGAGAATAGGAATGATATTTTTTGTCCTTGCGTGGATTGCAAGAATCAGAAGATGATGAAAGATCCGAATGTAATTCTCGGACACATAATTCGGCGTGAATTTGTGGAGAAATACACGTTTGGACTTATCATGGGGAAGTCGCCCTCCGGAAGAGAATCCGATATTTGTTTCAATGAGGCAGAGAATTTTATAATTGAGGACATGTCTCGTGAAACGACGGGTGATTTTGGCGGCTCTGGTTTTGACGAGGCAGAGGTTGATATTGATCTTGATCTTGAGGATTTGTTGCGGCACGCTGAACCAGAGGTCCTAACAGAGAAAGCAAGATATTTAAACAATTGGACAGCGTTGCAGAAAGCAGCAAAAGATCTTTTATACGATTAAGCAAAGGGATGTGATATGGATTATATAGTGTTGTGGTCGGTGCTAGAACTTCTTAGATTGAAGGCCAGGCACGGATGGTCTGATACTAGTTTCAACGACTTGATGGGTCTCCTGAGAGCTATGCTTCCTAAGCCTAACTTGTTGCCAGCTAACACCTATCAAGCCAAAAAACTGATATGTTCATTATCACTTGGTGTGGAAAAGATCCATGCATGTATTAATCACTATGTATTTTATCGCAAGGAATACGCTGACATGGACAAGTGTCCAACTTGTGGGACGAGTAGGTACAAAAAGGATAACAATGTCGCCGATAGTGACATTGCCGAACCAAATTCATTGGTCGAGGCAGGGAAAAAGATTTTGGCCATGGTGATGTGGTACTTGCCAGTCAAAGATCGAATGAAGCGATTGTTCTCGAACCCCACCGACGCCGAGTTGATGAGATGGCATCAAGAGGGTCGAAAGACGGATGGTATAATTTGACATCCCGCCGATGCTCGACAGTGGAAAAACTTTGATTCGAAGCACCCAGAATTTGCAAATGATCCGAGAAATGTTAGGTTTGCATTGAGCACGAATGGAATGAATCCGTTTGGTGACCTAAGCAGCTCGCACAGCACTTGGCCAGTTCTGCTCACTATGTATAACCTTCCGACATGGTTATGTCAGAAGCGAAAGTACATTTTGTTGACTATCCTTATACAAGGGCAAAAACAGTCTGGCATCGACCTAGATGTGTTTCTTGAACTTTTGATGGAGGATATGCAAGAAATGTGGAAAGAGGGTCTACGATTATTTGATGCATACCGCCAAGAGTATTTTACTTTGCGTGTTATCATATTCGTTACTATTAACGATCTACCAGCCAATTTTTCCCTATCCGGACAGATTAAAGGAAAGATCGGATGTCGATATGTCCGGACGACACATCGTACATATACGACCTCGTCAAAAGTTAATTTACATGCGTCATCGTCGTTTCTTACCACGAAGCATAGGTATCGTACGATGGCTACCTTTTTGACAAAACGTTGAGGTAGGTACGCCCCCAAGCAAAGGATGGTTCCACGGTGTTCAAGCCGACAAAGAACATAAAGGTCGTGTTCGGCAAGGGAAAGAGAGCTTCAGGCAAGAGGAAGAAAAAAATGGTAGAAAACACGCTGTCCTTCAAGAAACATTCAATCTTTTTCAAGTACTTGACGTACTGAAAAGACCTGGAGATTTGTCATGCCATCGATGTCATGCACCTCAAGAAAAACGTGTTCGACAGCACCATCGGGACTTTACTTGACATCCCTAGTAAAACAAAGGATGGGTAGAAGTCACGTAACGACCTGGTCAATTTGGGCATAAGGAAAGATTTCCACCCAATAGAGCTAACGAATGGTAAGATTGAGATTCCTCCAAAGATGCTACTCAATGACACTAGAAGAGAAAAAAACTTTACGTAAATGTCTTCGTGGATTGAAAGTGCCGACTGGATTCTCATCGAATATCCAGGAAGCTAGTATCAATGAAAGATTTGTCGATTTCGGATACAACGCTCATGACTGTCATAAGATGCTTACGGTGTTTCTCCCTATCGCTATAAGGGCGGTGAAATAAGTGCACACCAAGGTTGTGATAACAAAGCTGTGCTATTTTTCTAATCGAGTATCACGAAAGTTTTGATCCGGAAGAATTAGGACCCCTTCGAAATTCGCAGTGGAGACATTGCCGCTAGAGATGTTTTTTCCTCCATCGTACTTCGACATGATGGAACATCTCATTGTTCACATTGTCCCTCAAATTATTGAACTTGGTCCTCTATACCTACATCAAATGTAGGCGTATGAGCGATACATGGCTGTTCTGAAAGGGTATGTCCGTAATCGTGCTTATCCGGAGGGGTCGATGATAGAGGGTTACACAACTGAGGAGGTTGTCGAGTGTTGCCTAGATTATATGAAAGATGCCAACCCCATTGGGATACCGATGCCTCGACATGATGGAAGATTATCTGGGAAGGGTACGGTAGGAAGAAAATGCTTCTACGACAACGATTACAAAGCGGTATCGGATGCACACGGCGTGTTCTTCAACAACTCGCCATCGTTGCGCCCTACATTGAGCAACACACTTCCGAGATCAGAGCATGCAATCCTAGTCGATCCGATGATTGGGTTTCAAAAGAACAGAAGCGCACTTTCCCCCAATGGCTTAAGGATCAAAATGTACCGTCTGATGAATCACTCGAGGAAAAAACGGTAGAAAGACTTGCAGCTGGCCCAACAAGCCTTGTGACCTCATGGCAAGGGTATGACTTTGGCGGATACTCTTTTTACACCAACAGCAAAGACAAGAAAAGCTCAGCGCAGAACAGTGGGTTCGTGTCGAAGCGTTGGATGCAACAGGGCAGAGGAAATCATACTATAGGATCATACAAGAAATATGGGAACTTGACTACGGTTTAAATATTCAGATCCCTGTTCTCAGATGCCAATGGATGAAAGACTGCATGGTAGATAAATTTGGATTTATGTGTGCTGAACGGAGTAAAATTGGACACAAGGATGATCCATGGGTCCTTGCAGAGCGTGTTGCATAAGTTTTCTATGTGAAGGATCCTTCCGATGAAAAGATGGACATTATTGTATCGGGCAAGCAACGCATCATTGGTATTGACAACATTGAAGACACGTCCGACTATAATCAGTACGACGCCATTTCGTTATTCACAGATCTTCCTACGCGGAT
This sequence comes from Oryza australiensis, assembly GCA_019925245.2. Classification (NCBI taxonomy): domain Eukaryota; kingdom Viridiplantae; phylum Streptophyta; class Magnoliopsida; order Poales; family Poaceae; genus Oryza; species Oryza australiensis. The sequence continues at coordinate 2,861,931 of JAIFGZ020000540.1, read as the reverse complement.
GAAACACATTGAAAGTGTCCTCGACGAATCAAAGTTTGCATCCGTACGGAAGGATGTTAATCCAAAAATTATAAAACGCTAGTTTTTTTTTTATATTCATGTTGTTTAGACATGCTTGAGTCATTATCCCGTAAATGAGAAAAAATTATATAAATAGCAAACAAAGTCAAAAAATTATGAAAACTGTGTGGATGTCATGATATTATATTTAGAGGCTGTGGTACAAAATTGAGAGGGTTTCGAATATTTTATCAGATACATTATCGCGTGTAGTCGGCGAAAGGGCCCTCGCAGTCGGCAAAATTTTGAAAAAAAAATTCTTCTCCACCCTCCAAACTTTCTCTACTATGTAAATAGAACATATTACTCCTAATTATCAAATTTGGTATTTTTTGTTTGGTTTTGCTATATTTCTTTGATTTATTTTATGTTCATGAATTTTTTTGCCAAGTCTCACATTTGAACTGTAAGTGATTAAAAAATATAATAAAATTAGTGAAAAAAATTATATTCATGTTGTTTAGACCTACTTGAGTCATTATCCTGTAAATGAGAATAAATTTTGAATTTTTCTTCAAGAAACATGATTAGGAACCTATTGACCAAATAATTTTAAAATTGTATAAATAACAAACGAAGTCAGAAAATCTTGAAAATTATGTAGATGTCATTATATTATACGTAGAGGCCGTGGAAAAAAATTGAGAAGGTTTTAAATATTTTATCACATACGACGCTCACAAAATCGAAGATTCTGCAGAGAAGATTAGAAGTGTTGAGAAGGATTGGTTAGATTTGGAGAGGAAGTGATGGCCGAATTGTCATTTGATTTTAAAATTTTTTTCATAGGCAATAATTAGCATATATTGATGTATGAAAAATTTTGGTAATTTTTGAGTCTCGTTTGATAATTTTTTTCATTAATTTCCATTTTGGTGCAAAAGTTGGAGGAGGGGCGATTATCGCATGCGGGCGGCCTAACGATCCGCACGGAAAAATATCTTCCCGTGCGGCCTTCTTAAAGGACCACACGGGAAAATATTTTCCCATGCGGTCAATTTAAGAGGCCTGCACGGAAAAGAGTTATCCGTACGGCCTCTTAATCCGTCCGCACGGAAGATCATTATCGCGTGCGGTCCTTTAAGCCGCCCGCACGCGATATTCGCCTCCTATATAATATCACGCGGGCTCCCAAAAATTTTCCAAGTCCCTGGAGAAAACAGATCTAGCGCCGCCAGGCTGCCGAAATTTTCCTCTAGATCCGCCGCCTCTCGCCCGCGCCCTTGCACTGACCTCACCGACCGCCAGCATCCACTCACGGCGCCTTGGCCTCGCCCCTACCGCCCGCGACGTCTACCGCGCCCCGGCGCTCGGGCCGACGAGCACGTACGGAGAGGAGTTTGGCGGCTACGCGGCGAGGAGACGCCGCCGAGCGGGCGGAGGAGAAGGCGGCGCGGCGGGAGACAGAGCAAGAGACGGCGTGGGCGACGGCGAAGGCCAGCTTCACCGAAGCCGACGCCGGCCTCACCGGCCTCAACCAACTCCTTCCCGCCGGCCACCAGCCGCCAGCCACCGCCCGACGCCTCCCCACCGTGCCACCGGAGAACGTCCTCCCCTCCGGCGCCAGCCGCTCCACCGTGCCACCGGAGAACGTCCTCCCCTCCGTCGCCGTCACCGCCACGATACAAATCATGCAATATATGGATTTTTGTTTTAATATTGATATGCAATAGGAAATGATGAGCCATGCATTGTGAAAGTATATAGAAATGGACTATATTTTAGATAAGAGACTAGTGAATACATTAAGAGTACATGTGAAATGGACTGTTATATAAGTGAAATGGACTGTTATATATTTGATGAATAACAAGTGATGACTAGTGAGACTAGAGTGACAGGCAGTGTTTGTTATATATTTGATGTACATTAAGAGACTAGTGAGACTAGTGTTTGTTACTTCACAAGTGATGAAATCTTCCTTTAATTTGGGATGATAATTAGTAAAATGGACTATTATTTATTTGATGGAACTATAGTTAATTTTGATGGAAATGTAAAATGGACTGTTATATATTTGATGAATTTTGTTGATGAATTTTTTTCATGTGAAATAGTTGATGTGAATTGTTTTTTTAAAGATGGACGTGAACGGACGAGCGAACGAACGAGCGTTCGTTCGTTCGTGGACGGATGGACAAACGAACGAACGAACGAGTGTTCGGTCGTTCGTTCACGTGGCGTTGATGTGAACACACGGACGGACGAGCGAATGAACGAGTGTACGATCGTTCGTTCGGTCGGTTGTTGATGTGAACGCACGAACAAACGGACGAGCGAACGAACGAGTGTTCCTTCGTTCGTGGAGATTAGTTCATGTGAATATTTTTGATGAATTTTAGATTTTAGGTTAGATTTTTAAATTTTCAAACACATATACCCACCCTACCGAACGACCTACAAATTAATCTCCCTCTCTCCTCGGTCTCTCATCTCTCATCTCTTCTCCTTCCCCTATCTCACCTTTTCTCACGGATAAAATAGACAAACATATGTATTTTTATCTCTCATATCTAATAAAGAGAAGAAGAAGGAAAGAAATATATTTTTTCATTCTTCTTCTCTTTACATACATAGATTGTGATAAAAATCTGACAGCCATCTCATTCCGTGATGACTCCCCGTGATTTAGAGGTGTGTTTTCTCTGTTTTCGGCAGCATTAATGTTTAAGTTCTCGTTGCTAATGTCTTCGGTCGAATTCTCGTGAATTGCCATATCTTGCCCGACGCCTTTTTCCTGCCTTCTTTACCGATCTTGGTCTTTTCAACATGTCATGATCCATCGTAGTAGCCTTCTTCACCGTCTTGGTCTGTTGAACATGTCACGATTCGATCTTGGTCTTTTTTCTTGCTCTTCTCCCTTTGTTTCATAGTCTTTCTGTATTGTTCTTTCTTAGAGTACGGCGAGCAGTACTCGTGTATCTCCATCAAACCGGGAGTCATGGATGACCGTTTTCATGCATGCAAGGAGGATGCTAAATTTTCCTGGGTCAGGACACTTGATTTTACACCCAATGACTTCATTGGGAATCAACAGGGCATGATCGCTTCCCAAAAGAATAATTGGGTGTAAAATCATGTGCCCTGACCCAGGAAAATTTAGCATCCTCCTTGCATGCATGAAAGCGGTCATCCATGACACCCGGTTTGATGGAGATACACGAGTACTGTTACGCCGTACTATAAGAAAGAGCAATACAGAAAGAGTATGAAACAAAGGGAGAAGAGCAAGAAAAAAGACCAAGATCGGATCGTGACATGTTGAAGAGACCAAGATCGGTGAATAAGGCTACTACGATGGATCATGACATGTTGAAGAGACCAAGATCGGTGAAGGCAGGAAGAAGGCGTCGATCAGGATATGGCAATTCACGAGAATTCGGCCGAAGACATTAGCAATGAGAACTTGAACATTAATGTTGCCGAACAGCGAAAGCACACCTCGAGGGCACATGGGAGCCATCGAGAATGAGATGACTGGCGTTTATCACATGCATACATGGGCTAGCTATAGACTTATGATTTCCTTCTGATGTGAAAGATGATTCAGAATCACAACTGATTCTCGCTTTTCGATCATCTTTCTTTTAGGGTAAACATTGTGCTCACATGTACACCTCTTATATACACCATATTACAACTGTCTAGTCGATTCGTTCACAAATTTCACAAGTTGTTATAAGCAACCACCAAGCACTAACCTTTGCGAGAAATACGTGTGTTAGATGCTCAGAATCTACAGGATTATACACTACTAAGTTCGAAGAAGTAAGTTTATCAGAGAAATATATCTTTCTACATGTTATCAATCTTATATAATTTTCCTAATTGTATGTATATGTGTACTATTTTTTTTTTTAAACAGATCACGGAAGTTCCAGTTGTAGCGAACCGGTTAGACGATAGAACCATGCTTAACTTGGTTGCAGATCTTTGCCGCTTCATCCGTCGTGATGTCTGTAACCATTTGGACGATTTCTACGATCCGGAGAGCGAGCTGGCGACGGACGATAAATTCAAACGACTTAGGGAGTGAGAAAAAGAGCACCGTCATTAAATAATTTGTAAATTTGTTGCTAGCTAGACTTATGTTAATTTGCGAGACGAAACTAGCTTGATATGTATACATTACGCACGATCGATCTGTGTTATATATATATCTTTTATAAGAAAATAATATTAAATGACTTTTTTTCTCGTGCGTAAAAAATATATATATTGACCCATTTAACATTACGAGAGAGAGAGGAGAGGAGAGAGAGAGAGAGAGAGAGAGGAGAGGAGAGAGAGGAGAGGAGAGAAGAGAGAGAGGACAATGACTAGCTCACGAACGTTGTACATAAAATAATGGGCACGACCATCTTCCCGTGCGGTCGGCTTAAGCTGCCCGCACGGGAAGATAGATTATCCCATGCGGGCCGCTTAGACGACCGCACGAGAAGATCGATCTTCCGTGCGGTCGCTAAGCGGCCCGCACGGATAATCTATCTTCCGCGCGGCCGCTTAAGTCGACCGCACGGATAATCGATCTTCCCGTGCGGTTGGACCGTCCGCACGTGAAAATGAACTTTTCCCGGACCTTTTCACGCATACGGGCAGGCCTTTCGCACGGAAAGATGTCTTTCGGTCTGCATGTAAAAACCGTTTCTCCAGTAACAAAGCCCATAGGAGTCCTGATCCAAAGTTGTGATCAAAATTTTAACAACGTTTTATTCTATCTGGGACAAGGCCGTAAAGGTTGACCTACTCCTTGTACCTTAGATTAATTGAAGATTGTACCATGGACTAGTTTTAGATAATATGGAAGAAGTTCCTCTAAGATAAACTCCCCATTAACGTTGACATGTGGGCCTGAGATCAAGTGGGCTCACATATCAGCAACCATGTCTCTCTGACGCTAACATTACGTCAAAGAATCTCATTTCAAATAACAGATACTATCTCAATCATAATATGTAGCAATCTAAGATTGGACCCATCATAAAAGTATGAATCTGGATATTAATGTCTAGATTCGTAACCCTATGATGATCCAATCCTAAGTTGCTATATATTTGGATGAATGAAGTATTTCATTTGTAGAGACCATGCATGCACATTCATCTTGCATGCAATTTATGTAATGGGACACATTATTTTTAGAAACACAATACATGCTCATAGCACGCACATAGTTATCTCTATAAATAAATGTACATACACTATCCCTATGAAGATTGACGAAGTTATCATGTTTGTCTTGTGTCTAACTTTAAAAAAATAATTAGTGATAAATATGAGCATTCGTCTCAAGTTTAGAACTTAAATTCCGTAACCAGTTAAGTTTTGTATGTTTATAATACAAATGACACAGATTAATTATTGGTTTATTGCAACATCTCAACATATTGGTTGAGCCGTTGCATGGTCATATGTATAATAACTCTCGTACAACAAGTGTCAAATCTTAGCCATTAATTATTACAATGTCGTCTTCAATAATATTTCCCATGGGACGTGCGATCGACGAAAGAGGCAGCTTGTGCTACTCACCACCAAATATTTCACACGTCAAATCAAGAAACAACGAAAAAGAGGTACTTTTATGCACAGTTCATGAATTGGACCACAAAACTATTGTAACTTTCTCCAATCCATTGAGAAGTATAGATGTAACTTATGAGGCCTGTCTGATATAGCATCTTCGTAAGAGTTTGACTACTTTTTTTTTCTCCTGGCAATCATGAAAGAAGCAGAATTTCAGGACGTTAGATTACTCTCTCGTCGGTTTCAGTAATACTGAAGTTTATGATAAAGATCGTACGTGGTTATCTGCTTGTGCCGTTACTTTTGAGGGACTATAAAAGTTTAGTAAAGTTTCTCCGCCTTCATACTCCCTCTCTATAGGAGCATTTTCTCTTTAGTAGCTTTTGTTCATAGGAGCGTTTAGTAGCTTTTCTTCCTTAACAGTCTTTTTCTCTTGTCCTCTGGTATTAACCTTCTAGCCAATTTATGTTGTATAACCAAACTTTACTTCCTTTTAATATATCGATGTGTAATTTTTTTATGTTCGTAAAAAAACACAATACAAATGTAAACACTTACAACGTGCACATACTCATCCCTATGAACACACACATACTCTGCCTTTATGAGCATCTTCGAAAGACTGAACCGATATATCTTGAGATTAACGAAATCACCACGGACGCTTCGCTCTCGACGGATATTTCGTTTATCATAAAAAAATAATTAGTCGTAAATACGAACACAGTGTCAAGTCTAGTCTAGGACATAAATCCAATGGAGTGGTTTTAAATAAAAAAAGTTACCTTAGCTTCGCAATAACTATACATATATACATATATGACTGCATAAGAGTCATATTGCCAATTGGGATGTATGATTAGAACTTGCACAAGAATTTAATTGCCCTAAGAAGCTGCTGGTTATCAACCATGGCAATACATATATCCCAAAATGGCTTCTATCTTAGATAGGTATTCTCTGACGCTAGTTATCTTCCGCTTTGATTTAACGTGAGTTGTTGGTGGTGATGTGTGCGTAATTTTATTAACACAACAATGATCGGTCACTGATTTCTAAGATTATGTTTTGATTTGAGGAAGATAAGGTCGTACATACAATTTGTAAGATATCATGAAAAAAGAATGGTATGCAGATTTTCACTAATTTATCATAGATGAAAAATCTCTATCTTTAAGTGATATTTTAAGTAGTTTTTTTGTTTTTAATCAAATTAGGATTCTAACTCGCAGTCATCTGTCCTACAACCTTTGTAATAATTGGTTGTATCTTTTTTGAAGTAAAGGCCAGAATAAATTCTATTTTGTAAAAAAAATCTTAGATAGGTACAAATGTTTCATGTTTTATGCCATCATTTGTGCTACAGTAAGCACAATGGTATATGTACCTCCACCATCGTATAGAACACATGCAAACAAACAAGCACAAAGAAAATGTTACATCATTTTGTCTCTTGTGTGCTTCATTCTATACCACAATTACACATGACATCTAATTGCATGTTTTATACCACAAAACTGAATGGCTTGGTGAATTTTGGACCACAGCTTAGTTGTTGTCACATGTCCTCACCAAATGCATGCCACACACCATCACACTACCAATTAACTTCATAACTAAATTATGTGTGCCTGTAATTAATGTTGTTCTCACAGGAAAGCTCAATTCCATGCAGACAATTGTACTAATGAGAGTCCAAGTCTTCAAGATTTTTAGTGAGTCATCTATTGGACCAGCAATGCTGTGGTTCCTGGGCCTTTCATGCCATACACTTGGTCACTTGGACAACGCCCTCATGCAGTGGTCCATTATTCTTCTGAATTTATCCTGGACAAGAATATGCTCAGATCCCTGGAACTTGTATACATCTAGGGATGAAAGCGGGTATGAGAAAATCCCGTACCGACCGCCACCAAATATCAAAAATTCCGATCGAATACCGTATCCACGAGAAAACGAGAACATGAAAAAATACGAAAAACAGGAAATGGGAAGGAAAAATACGAAAAACAGGAAATGGGAAACGAGAACGGGAACGGTGGAGGTGTTTTCCGATCGTATTCGCGGATCCCGTATTTATCCAGCAACATTCCCACGAGAAATTGTTGTTTATTGGACCTATCACAGAAGCAAGGATCATTCTTCAGAGTCTGGATCATTCCTTTCTTTATTGGCTATTGAAACAAAATATCACAGAAAAATGACACAATCCTAGTGTAGCATATTTGGTTGCTTCTGGGAGTACATTTCAGTAAATCTCAGAAAAAATCATTTACTTCTAAAGCATTGTTTCTGAAACTAATTTATGGCCTCAGTTTGGAATCGAATAGAACTTGACAACTGAATGGTCCATAATTAGAGAGTTAGAAGAAAAAAACTAAAAATGGTCCATAGCTACAGATTTAGGAGGAAAACCTAACAAATGTTCGAGATGACAATGATGGAAGAAAAAAAAACAGCTGGGTTCTGTAAACCAATTTACCGGCAAATGAAGCTCAAGCATGCTGACTTGGGCAAAACATGTGAGTAACCGAACAAAATCACGATCAGTAGAGTCATCATCAACCTTGACAGTTGTCCTCCATAAACAATCGTACTCTGATTCAATAGTCAAATGCTTGAGATTTGGTGCCCGAATCATCCACTCATCCAAGTGGCTGGCTTATAGTGCGTCGATCTTTCCGTTTTTTAACCAATTTTCGATCGTAATTGACAAGCTTCCGACCATTCCCGTTGTCTTGTATTACCGAATTCATATTTTCATTTGTCTTTTCTGTTCTCGTTGTCGATCCCGTCAAAAAAATACGAAAACGAGAATGGTTAAATTCTTTTTCCGATCGTTTTCGACCGTTTTTATTCTTATATACATCCAAGCATATATCTTAAAAAGATATAGAATTTTCTTCTTAAATATCTGGATTTTGTCTCTGTTAGGCAATAGAATATGCCGCATGTAAATCAGGGATTAGTTGCTATAGTTAGCAGGTGTAAATCAAGGGAATTACCCTTGCCTTGTATAACAAGGCCAGCTGGCCCTATATAATAGAAGGCGCCCCTCCCATTGAGGTGTGGTCAATTGCCCCCAATATCTAATTCTCTACATGGTATCGAGCTCGGGTCTCGATCCCGATTTAATCTCGCGATCTTCTCCTCCAAGCGCCGCCACTTCCCGGGCGCCACCACTCTTCCCTTCCCATGGGAACCCAATCGGAACTCCATTCCGCCACCGGCGTCCTTGGGAGTCCCACCGCGGCGTCCTTGGGAGCGATTCTACCCCGTGATCCGTCCTTCGCCACCATCAACATCAAGCTCCACGTCCCCATGACCCTTGAGTTGAAGCCCTCTAACTTCACCAAGTGGTCGACGGCGTTCCGGCCACATGTGGGAAATTCGGCCGCTGCATCATCTCGCCACTTCCTCCACCTCGCGCTCCGCCGACGAGGCTGGGCGCAGAGCGACTCGCGTCCGCGGATGGATGTACGGCCACCGTCTCCGACGCGTCCTCAACCTCGCCATGACCCACAGCGAGCGGCGGCGAGCTCTTGGCGGCCATCGCGTGTGTTCCGAGCGAACAAAGCTCCTCGCGCCATCTTCTTGAATCACGAGTTCCACTCGATGACTCAAGGGATCTGTCCATTGACGCCACTGCGTTCGCATGAAGGAGAAGGCCGACGAACCGCGCGACGTTGGGCGGCTGTCTCGAACCCAACCTCGTCCTCAACTGCTGCGCGGCTCAACGAGGTCTACTCCAACGTCGCGACAACATCGCGGGACGCAGCCCTCCCCGCTCGCCGCTCGGCACGGCTCCTCCTCAAAGACTGCGTCGCAAAATGAGGAAAAAGTGCGCGCCTCCACGCCTCCCGTCGCCGCCTCCTCTGGCGGTCACCAACAAGCAGAGCGTGCAGGGGCGGCGGCCTCACACCAAGAAGGGCGGCCGGCGGCCACTTCCCAAACACCTCCGGCGGCACCGGCACCAACAAACGCGTTCCCGGGGCTTCAATCCCTGGACCGGCGAACGTGTAGCCCCGGAGAGCGCGTCACCCGCCCGGGACAGCGCCGCGGGAGGTTCGACGCCCTGGAGGTCTGAGTGCAGCGGCGCACCCCGGCATACTAGGGCCTTCCCCGAGCCCACACCGCCTTTGCTCCGCTCCAGGCCCTCCACCAACACCGGATGAAGCCGGCCTCATCGCTGCCTTGCGAACATGCAACCGCAGTGCGACCGGACGATTGACTCAGGCGCCTCCACGCACATGACATCCTCGGATGGTATGCTTACACAACGCCTCCCCTCCATCTCCTCAATAACGGTAGGTAATGGCACCAAATTCCGTTACGTCTAGAGGTCATTCCATCCTTCCTACACCTACAACAAATTTCGCTCTTAATAATATTCTTGTCGCACCATCCATAGTCCGCAACCTATTATCCGTCCGTCAGTTCACTCGTGACAATAATTGTTCCTTTGAATTTGACGCACTTGGTTTTTCCGTTAAGGATCTCAGGACGGGACGCGTGATTCTCCGCGAATCGCTGACGGGGACCTATACACCATGCCTGCCTCCACGCGGTCCGCACCACCCCATGCTCTCTGGCGCCGTCGACTCGTGGCACCAACGTCTCGGCCACCCGCTCCCGCTGCCCTCGAACGCCTTAATAAACTTCATGGTTTCCTGCAATAAAGTAGACCGCTCCCTATGTCACTCATGTCAGCTAGGCAAACATACGCGTCTACCTTTCAGTTCTTCGCATTCCATCACTCATGCCCCCTTTGAACTTGTTCACTATGATGTTTGGACTTCCCCATCAACGCTGTCGGTTTTCGTATTACTTGGTGCATGCGGATGATTATAGTCACTACTTGTTGGGTTTTCCGCTTGAAAAAATCGAGGTCCACCAACACTTAGTCGAGCTTGCTGCGCTTGCCAAAACACAATTCTGTTTTCCCATAAAATGTTTTCGGGCTGATAACGGCACCGAATTCATCAACACTGCCACCACCAAATTCTTCGCTGCTCAAGGCACTCACCTCCGCTTCTCCTGTCCCTACACATCACCCCAAAATGGCAAAGCCGAACGCATCATTCGTACACTCAACAATTCCATTCGTACCATGCTCCTCCATGCCTCCTTGCCGCCCGCATATTGGGCCGAGGGCTCTGACGGCCTGCTACCTTCATAATAGGCGCCCATCCTCCTTCATTCAGCATGAAATTCCCTACACTCGTCGCATAACCAGCCGCCAACATATACCCATCTGCGTGTTTTTGGGTGCCTCTGTTACCCCAACATGCAAGCAACCTCTAAACATAAGCTCGCCCCTCGCTCCACGGCATGCGTCTTCCTCGGATATCCCCCCTCGCACAAAGGTTACCGCTGCCTCGACCTCTCGACACGTCGCATCATCATCTCTCGCCATGTCATATTCAACGAGACCACTTTCCCCTTTGCAGCCACCTCAGACGCCTCCTCCCCCGCCTCCCATGACTTCCTCCTCGACGACGATACAGTTTCGGTGCCTTGCTCTACTGTTGTTGCAGGTGGGACTTCCTCCTCAACGCCTGTGGTTGCCCCATCCCCCTCGGATGTCGAGCAGCCCCCCTCAGACGACGCGGCATCACGCGGATCAGCTCCTTCGGCACCGGGCGGGCGTGGTCATGTGCCCCCGCCTGGACCTTGCGTGGTCTCCTTTCCGAAGGTCTACGTCCGACGCTCCCGCACCACGCTCCGTGCTGCCGGCCGCCTCGGCGGCACACATACCCCTCCGTCGTCTGGCGCCGCTGCTGCGCCCTCGCCGCTACCGGTAGCATCTCTGCTCCACCACCGCCCACCGCCGCGGGTCACTCGCACCATGACTGGTGCCATTCCTCGCGTCAGCTATGAAGGGTTGGCAGCCACGACGTCGTCGCCACCGTCGCCCATTCCGACGAACTACCGCAGCGCGTTGGCTGACGTCAACTGGCGTGCCGCGATGATGGATGAGTACCAGGCTCTCATCGACAACAACACCTGGCAGCTCGTTCCGCGGCCCCCTGGCGCCAACGTCGTGACGGGCAAGTGGATCTTCCGGCACAAGTTCCATGCCGATGGGTCCCTTGCCCGCCACAAGGCCCGCTGGGTGGTCCGTGGCTTCTCTCAGCGTGAGGGCGTCGACTACGACGAGACCTTCAGTCCAGTGGTCAAACCGGCCACGATTCGGACCGTCCTCAGCATCGCCGCCTCTCGCGCATGGCCTCTTCACCAGCTGGACGTGAAGAATGCCTTCCTTCACGGCCATCTCCGGAGGGCGCTCTCCTGTCGGCGGCCCCGGCCGTCGACCCGGGCGCCCCTAACCACGTCTGTCTCCTGCAGAAGTCCTTGTACGGACTGAAGCAGGCTCCATGGGCTTGGTACCAGCGATTCGCCACTTTCCTCCGGCAGCTCGGCTTCGTCGCCTCCACCTCCGACTCGTCCTCTTTGTTTTACGAGAGGACGGGTCTCGTCTACTTGCTGCTATACGTCGACGACATCGTCCTCACCGCCTCGTCCTCGGCACTCCTTCAGCGCATTGTGGCTCGATTGAGCTCCGAGTTCGCCATGACAGATCTTGGCGCTCTTCACCACTTCCTCGGCATCGCCGTCACGCGCTCCTCCGATGGCCTCTTCCTGTCACAGCGACAGTATGTCGTCGAGCTTCTCCAGCGCGCGGGCATGGCTGAGTGTCATCCGACAGTGACACCTGTTGACACTCATGCTAAGCTCTCCGCGACCGATGGAGCTCTCCTGTCAGAGAAGGATGCCTCTGAGTACCGGAGCCTGGCGGGGGCTCTCCAGTGACGCTGACTCGTCCTGATCTAGCATATGCTGTTCAGCAGGTGTGCCTATTCATGCACGCCCCCCGAGAGCCTCACCGTGCGCTGATCAAACGCATCCTACGCTATGTGAAGGGCACTCTCTCCTCGGGTTTACACATCGCGCCGGGCTGTTGACAAGGCGACGGCTTACTCCGACGCCGGCCGGGCGGCGTCCCGACTCCCGACGCTCCACCTCCGGCTACTGTGTATACCTCGGTGACACTCTGGTCTCCTGGTCCTCCAAACGCCAGACCACAGTGTCACGTTCCAGCGCCGAGGCAGAGTATCGTGCTGTGGCCCATGTGGTGGCCGAATGCTGCTGGCTCTGACAGCTACTCCAGGAGCTTCACCTACAGCTACCCTCTGCCACCGTTGTCTTCTGTGACAACGTCAGCGCCATCTACATGACAGCTAACCCTGTTCACCACAAGCGAACGAAGCACATCGAGATCGACATCCACTTCGTCCGCGAGAAGGTGGCCCTTGGTGAAATTCGGGTACTCCATGTGCCCTCTTCTCATCGGTTCGCCCACATCATGACTAAAGGGCTTCCGACGGCATTGTTTCAAGACTTTCGATCCAGTCTTTGCGTCAGGAGCCTCCCCTTGCGGCTAACGGGCGGGTGTTAGGCAATAGAATATGCCGCATGTAAATCAGGGATTAGTTGCTATAGTTAGCAGGTGTAAATCAAGGGAATTACCCTTGCCTTGTATAACAAGGCCAGCTGGCCCCATATAATAGAAGGCGCCCCCTCCCATTGAGGTGTGGTCAATTGCCCCCCAATATCTAATTCTCTACAGTCTCCAAGGCCAAAAATCTTTAGGCATATGGCCAAAAATATGGGAAAGCGTCAAGAAAACTCCAAAGCGGTCGACAGTAATGACAAAAATTACATCCTGGTGGATGCTGTGGCTGTTTGAGGAATCTCATGTACATGTACAGTCTTTTTTTCTAAAAAATTGGCCTCTTTTTTCACAACAGTTATACACTGAAATTGAAAGGTGATCAAGATAAGAGTTAATAGTTTGGATCAAAATAATGATGAAAGGTGTTTCTCCTAATTTAAAAAAATCTTTATCTTAGACAAATTAAATTCATATAGGCATTTGTATAGTCATATAAAAAATGGAGCAAATATAAAATTAGAGGGAAGATAGATACTTTCTCCGTTTTTAATATATATGATGCCACTAACTTTTAAATATAATAAGACGAATGATCGAATGTAAAAATATATTTTCAACAAGTCGTTTGCAATAATACTAAAGTAGTGATAAAGTCGTTCTGCTTGCAATTGCTGCTAGCATTCCAGCAAGGATCCAAATCACTGACCAATTCAAACAGTAGGTTCTTACTGTAGCAACAGGGTGTTGATGTTGGCATGTTGCTGTGAGACAGAACTGTACTTTGTTCATTTTACTGTATTATTAGTTCGATCTAAGCCATTGATCGTGTCCCGGACGGGTACCCTTGACTGTTTGCCTCTACCGTAGCATGTATGTTGTCATGGAATGGGGATCACATTCATGGATTTGTTTGATCTGTATCAATCATGCATGAGATGACTTGTCACGGTCGTACGTGCAAATGTGTAATGGAGAATCATACCAGGTCACGTTTAGTACACACGTAGGAATTTAAGTGCCATATGCCCTTGGTATTCCTATGATATTTAAAAATGCAAGAAAGTTTTTTTCATGACATCAGTTATATATCTGTGTGTTATAAGGAGATCTTGAGAACGTGGTTTAATTTGATGTGGGAAATAGGATTCAATTGGTTGGTTAGTTTTTTTTTCAATGGTTTTTCTGAAGCGGTTTTTTTAATATAAATGATAGGGAAGGAAAGAGAAGATGAACGACTGCTTTACATTAACGATATTTGAAAGAGTGAAAGAACTTACACTACAAAGAGATAACAAGTGATAAAACTTAAAAATCTTAAATGTCCTTGAAAGTTCCTACAAAACTATCTATTCCATTCAAATTCCAAAGTAATTTGCAGGGGTTAATCCTCTGTTTTAGAGGAGGCCTAAACACTGTAATCCATTGTACGGACCAACTATTACTCATGTATTTCGAGGAAAAAGCTAGCCATTTTGACTTTTTTGAGTTTTCAAGAGAAAAGTTATATCCTCAATGATTGGGTCTCTACTTATTTAAAGAAACATTTCTTTTGAGTCAAACCATCAAGATTCCGGCTCACACTGAATTGCCAAATCTTTTTCTTAATATAAAAGCTAAAAAAGCCCCCCAAAAACATCAATGGTCCACTTGTTATGCTTTTTTACTTGCTAATGTAGGATCGATTTATTTACAGAAAAGAATCAAATATTATATATATTATAAAACTAACAAATAATTTAATATAAATGGTCTAAGCAATGTTGATATAGAACTTTTTAAAGAAATTTTATTTTCGAAAGCGTGACACGAATAATTCGTTTAGAACGGGGCCTAGCCACTTCCAATGCACCGTGCAATCAGCCATCATGTCCTTCCAAAATTTTTCATTGGAATTGCATCCTTCCTTTCAAGTGAAAGAAAACACATAGATTCTGATGTGCTTCATTCTTGCTATTTCAATTAGCACACCATAATAGTACATAAATATATTTTAGATATCCCACATGCCTATGTTTGAATTGCTGGAATCTAAAAGGCGTACCTAGAAACTAAGAAACGAACACTCTCTAGCTTACACTATGCTACTAAATGTGTCTAGAATCTTGTCACATCAAGCTAAAACAATGCAGAGCCAGCCAAGACAATCTGTTACCCAAGGCATTCTCTTCATTCAGTCATCTTTTCCTTTTTGTGAAAACCAGTGCTGAACATCTCATTCAGTCATCTTTACTCTTTACCAGAAAGCAGTACTACTACTACATGCACAACAGCATGCACAGAGTAAGGTAGATTCCATTTTTCCAAGCAACATCAAACATCTTTTGCAGAAAGCCATCAGAAAAAGAAAAAAAAAGCTACTCAATCTGTTGGGCTCTGCATAACTGCATTGTTGCTGTTGCTGTTTCTGCCACACACATCCTCCTTCCAAAAACCATTCAATTGCTCCTGCTGCTGCTCCTGCACATGCCTGTCTATGGATTCCAGCTTCCCTTTGCTTTTCAATCACACCACAATGCAACAGCAATCCTTTTCTTTTTTGCTACTACTACTACTACAAAATTTTTGATTCGTTGGTTCAACTCCAGTGCAGTGCAGCACCTCGCACCTTCTGTTACTGTTACTGTTAGGCAGGTCAGATACACGAACATTCTTCCTAGGGTGGTGTATCACTGTATCCTACAGCCTTTGTCCCTTTTTAAACTTTGGCTGTATAAGTAGTTAGGGGCTGTTTTTACAGGGGAATTAGTCCCTGTCACATCAAATGGTTTGATTATATGTTGTTTTAAGTATTAAATACAGATTATTTATAATATTCATTCATAATCGAAGGATAATTAGTGAGACGAATCTAATGAGCCTAATTATGTCATTAATTACGTCATGATTTGATGATATGATGTTGTTAATCATAAATTAATTAGGCTTAATAGATTCGTTTCGCAAATTATCTGATTTTGTAATTATTTTTATAATTAATTCATGTTTAGTCTTTTAGATTAATATCAAATATCCGATATGAAACGAATTAAAATTTTAGTCAATTAACCAACCAGCCCCTTACTTGCATGTCATTTGGGACAAACAGTGCACACTATTCAGTAATCACCACGTCATCGCTGATAATTATTGCCATCTGATTCTGAAGCTTCAGGGGGAACCATATTCTCTGAATTTCCCAACAGCTGCAGATTTCAAGTACGTACTAGTAGATGAGGATGCTGCATCCTTCTACAACCTAGCTAGACAGCCTTTGTCCCTCAACCTCAGCTCTATGATAGAGGCAATGGATCAATCAGGGCTGCCATTCTGCATAAACAGTGAAAACTAATCACCATATCATCACTGCATCATTATTGCCATCTTGTCTGAAACTCTGAACCTTCAGGGCAGCAACCATATCAGAATCCTCCCAACAGCTGCACATTTCAAGCAGGTAGATGAGGATGCTTCACCCTCCATGAGTGACCACATGTCATATACACATAGGAGTAGTAGCTATCACCATTCATCTCATATATACATGAGGAGAGTAGACTGAGCAATAGTAGCAGTAGATACATCAAGAACACAGACACATACACATTAAAAAGATTGCAACTTTGTTGCAAATCATGGACGAGTTCACCTTCTTCCCCGGTGCGGCAGCAGGAGGGCAGTGCAAGATTCCAGCATCGCCTCGCCGTGATCATCAGCTTGGCCTCGTCGGCTCGCCTCCGCGGTGGGTGTTCGCCGCCGTCGCGGAGGTTGACGACGACGGCGACGACGGTGGAGAGGAGGAGGAGGAGAAGATGGACTTGCTGTGGGAGGACTTCAACGAGGAGCTGGCGCGCGCGCCGCCGGTGTGCCCTCTGAGCCCGCTCAACATCAAAGGCGGAGGGCTGACGGCGACGATGGCGATGGACAAGGATGCGTGGCTCGACTCCGGCGGCGACGACGGCTACGGCTGCGGCGGCGGCGGGTTCGGCGTCAGCCTCTCCGGCGGCGGCGAGCAGCAGGCGAGGCGCATGTACTCCGGCGGCAGCGTCGTGCGGCGCCGCCGGAGATGGAGCCTGCTGCTGATGCTCAGGCTGCTCAAGAATCTCTTCTTGGCCAAGAACACGAGGAACAACCCAAGAACTGCACCCATCTGAAGTATGAAACGATCGATCGATCAGATTTTTGATCTGAAGTCTGAAACGACCAATCGATCAGATTTTCTCTAGAGGTTTCAGCAATCAAGAAATCCGAGAGACGACGACGACGACGACGACGAGGAGCTATATACACGAGTGTAAAATAGTAATGTGTATATATTGATATCTACTACATGTTTGATGTTTCTGTCACAGGACAGAATAACCCAAGGAGGTAAATTTCTTCTTCTTCTTTTTTTGCTGAAGTGTGTGGGTTCTTTTTGTTATCAATATAGTTTCCTATATATAATTATCTGTTTCTGTTCTTCCCTCTGATTCTTCTTATGTTCTTAGTTATCACAATGTATATTGGCCCCTGAATCATCAAAATTTTGTTTTTTGAATCAAGTTCAATAAGCCGTGACCATTTCTCAGTATAGTACCGACTGAGATCAATCATTGATGCCATCTGAATTTTGCTTCATGATATAAAAAAATATCTGAAATTTGCTTATAAATTTTTACTATACACTTGTTCCTACAGTTGCATTTGGTTTGGTGTCACCAATCTCGTAGATGCAGATGCCTTGCCATCAAAACCTACCGAAATGAGGGAGCTATTAAATGTTAAGGAGCTAGCTAGCCAAGTTTTCTGGTGATTTCACCAGAAATTTCCATGTGAAGTAGTGCCAGATGATTCCAAGTCTTCAGCTTCATAAATGTTGCAACTAAACGTCACAACCAAAATAGACCAGGATCAGGGTACAATCATTTGTGCATCTTCTGGAATTCTAACATTAGTAATATCAATGCCCTATCTGATCCCATAGTTTGTATTAATAATCTTTCTCTTGTAATAATCAGATCATAATTTAGAAAATGTCCAGACATGTATACTTCTGTAATCTGTATTGTACTGTATTTCAGTTTATCACTGAATTTTTTTTCAAATTCTCACCTAACACATCTTAGATATCAACTGTTTGATTCAGCTGTTGTGCTTACTTTGTTATAATGACCAGTACAAGTAAGTCAATCATCGTAGTCATAGTACATATCAAACCAAGAAAAGTCACCTGAATAGGACTTCCTGATTGGGATTTCTCCATTGTTCACTGGAGTAGAAAGGAAGAAGGCCTCAGGCTGGGCGAGGCGCCGACACATGTCCTGCGCGGCAATCTGCGGTATCTCAGATCTGTATATAGGCCTATAACAAATTGAAGCAACAGGGAGGTCAGGTAAGCTAGGCAAAGGAAGAGCTGTGAGAGAGATTCAACTACCAACTGGTTGGTCTCAAACAGCAGGAATTGGTTGTGTACTCTTTCTTGTACACTGTCAGGAAGTCTTGGCACCAATCTGCAATTGCATGTTGGGCATATTCATGCAAGAAGAGGAAACAAATTATTCTCACATCATAAGCTAATCATGCTATAACATGACTAGTAGCAGAGGTCTAGAACAAATGAACAATTGCTGTAGCATGAAACTGAACCTGAAACTGAATCAGAATTGTTCTACTAGCATAAACAAATCTGAAACCGAATCAGAATTGCTGCAAGCATAAAGTTTCAGGGCTTAGAAAACAGGATCACACAAGAACCAGTTCAGTAACAGTTTCCCAGAAAGAGGTAACAATCAGAAACTCATTTTTCTGAGCAATAAGATCAGAACATTTCTTAGCTAACAACCAATTTTCATCAAAGCTTCAGTTGCACACTATAGCCACATGTGTGCAACAACCACCCCAAGTAAAAGCTGATCAGATATGGTGAGGCATATCACACCATCTGGTTTTCGGATCTCAGGTCAGTATACTTTGATGATAATCTGAATGAAATCAACTACCTGTGACATATATCATGAAGCATATCATTAAAAATAATTAACAGCCACAAAAAAATGCAAGTTACATTGTAGCATTATAATGGCTGCACGTCTGCAACAATAGTACACTCCTCAACCAATACAACCAGGTCTAAACTAGCCATTCAACAACCCAACCAGAACAATAGTTTGCTTATTACCTAGGCACTTATTTTGTTTTTTTAAAGAAACCAGCATATAAATAGTCTTCTAATTGCCAACTAAAGCCTCAGATCAATGGAATTGAGGCCTCCAACATGCCGACAGAGCACTGTTACTTCGGGTCGGAACGGAGTCTGTGCGGAGTAATTTCTGGGACAACTCTGTAGATGTGCACTTTTATGTTATCCTTCTGGACAAGCTCGAATACACAAACATCAAACTTCTCCAGACTGTTGCCAACAGCAAATTTGCCCCAGCCACCACTGAAAGAACCAACAGAACGATCACTGTAGTAGACATAGTTAACTTGCCAAGCCTTCCCTTGTGGATCCCAGAGTGTGATCCTTTTGCTGGTACGGGGAAGACACTCACGGACAAATTCACATGGGATATTCTGCAATATAAGAAAGCAAGTTTTGGTTTATATATAAGAAAACAACTAAGGGAGGTTGAGTAAACATATACAGGTAGTATATGACCACACTACTCATGTTCGTAGATGAACATCATGAAATATAATATGAGCCTTTTTGTAAAAAAATGTATTGCCCCGAGGGTAAGGCATAATTGGGGAAAACTCTCAATTCAAGGGGAAATCGGAAGTTTATCTAAGAAAGATAGTTGAAAATACTAACTTGGCTCATTTATGATGCTATTAACCGAATGCTTGCAAATTACTACTACAGACTGTTGCTTATTTATTGATCGCTCTCTGCTGTATGCAGAAACTTTGTAATATCGCTATGTCAAGATGGGATGTTCAAATTAGAACTCATCCAAAACTCTCAAACTATAGAGGCAGCGCCATTGTGCAAATTAGAATCATGCATTCAAGAATCCTCTCATGCACTTCTTTTAAAATATAAAATGTCTCGTGCACATAGAAAAAGGGAAAATTGCTGGATGAGGATTAACACACGGAAGTACCATTACCATGAAAAATCCAACATAGACATATGACTCCATCATTATTTGCACGGCAAAAGGATTCTTAGATTTAAATTCTCTCGCCCTTTGAAGAGCATGGTCCTTCTCTGCTTCAGTTACCGGACGCCTCTGTGATATTACTGTTAGTTGTCTTTGACCCTTTGAAATGCCTGAAAAGTGCAACACACTCAAATTATCTACATAAGTCATTTATTAGCATTACGTTTAGGGGACAATAACTTACATTTACCACGCCGAGGCACCTCACCAGACAGAAAGTGCATCAGGAATGGTGGCTTTGGTGATTTGGTAGAAGAATTATCTTCGTCCGACATGCTGCATGATGAACCTATAATGTGCACAAGCATTTTAGGAAATCATATGAATCCTTAGGATTCTGAACAAGTATGACGGAAATAAATAAATAAGCCACCTCTAACCAAGAGATTAGAGATTAGGCTCTTTGCAATTACTTTGCATGGATTGACACCACGTAGCTTATGGCTATGCATGGAACAAATCAGGAATACAACTAAACAGATTCTATAAACATGTGGCAAGTCATTTCTGCCGTCATGCGGACCTCCCTGGTCCTCCAACAGTTCAAAATAATTGACTATTAATTGTCATCATCTAAGCTGACTATGCCAAATAAATATATTAATGTATATAACACTTTCAGAAATAGAGAAGTGCTTTACCTCTGGTACTGTTGTGGCTTGTTGATGTTGCCTTAGACTTGCCAGCAGAAGCTCCTGCACGTTTTCTCCTAGAACTTTCGCAAACATTAGCCTCAGATGACTTCTTAAATACAACCCTATCTTCCTTAAGGAAATCTACATCTCTAGTTCTCTTTCCCGTGATTCCATTATTTTCCTTCAGGGCGGGAGCCATTTTCTCTGTTGTGATAGCTGCAGTGACCATGCCCCCTTCATCACTTTCTGTTTTAATAATCACATTTTTGGAAGGGTGAGCAGAGAAAGTTGATATCTTGTCAATGCCTGATGGATCAAAGACTGTTACTGAGAATTGTGACCGTTTATCATAAGTGAATACTAAAAATTGACCACATTGAATTGAGTTATCTCTGACGAATTCTTTCCATCCATGCATAAAGAAGAATCCCTCAGAGTCTGAAGTCAGCTCTGCACTCCATGTATTTCCACTTCGATCAACCAGGGAAACCATTCCAGTAGGCTGATTCTGAAGGCATTGGTTGAATGATGATGGAATTTTCTGCATTGTAACAAAAGTTATAAAATATGTTAATTTATTTTACTAGACTACTTGTTAACATTGTGAACTACTCATACGATGCAATGTCAGTTTCAAAAACAAAGATGTCAAACAAAAACAATATGCCACATGATGTAATTGTTCTATAAAGCATCAAATTATCAAGACCAGCAAAGCAGTCCTGACATCATAGCCTAAAAAATGCAAAATTATGGATCATACGTGATATATGACTGGAAAAACAAAATGCTTAGACCAACTAAGATCAAACCTTACCCTGAGTAATTGAATTCCTTCTTTTCCCACCCCAAAAAATAAAAATAAAAACTAAGACTCAAACCCTCCGAAAGAATAACCTAACCCATTAACAGAGACCCATATGTGGTGTAAGTTTTTAGCCGTTGAGTTGAAAAATGAAAGGACATCATAGGCAATTTTATTGCAACACAGTGCTTTCTACTGTTCTTTGGCCACATAAATGTGAAAGTGAACTAAGCAAGTTTGGCAGCTAGTCAGCTACTTTGGGAAAACCGCAAAAATAGTACATGTAGTCATCGTCCAATTCACCTGAGCATTAGACAAACCTGGATTAAATGAACTTCTGATCCTAACCATAAATGTTCAACAATTAATTGGACACATTAAATCCCTGTACTTTGGTAGTGGGAACAATTACTCTATGTTTTGTAAGGAATGCTATGAGAACACATATCACCACTAAACAGGTTAATCAAGATGCTGTTTGCTGACTATGAAAAACCAACTGTGCAGTGCAAATGAAGAGCTATATATCAAAATCAATACTTCAACAGTCACTCGTGTGAACAATCGAAGTGCATAAGGCTACTAATGAAGCAAAGCAAGCCATTCAGAGTCACACTCAGGAATATACATGACCACTGCAAAAACTCGGACATTTATTTGAAATGCATATCTCATTTTTGCGCAGCTAACTAACCCATTGCAAGGTGGCATCTTTATTCCAACACATAAACAGAACCAGTTTAGAATCCTTCAACAATCCATAAAAGTTTCTCCCGGACGCAATAAATAGCCACCTTGGGGGGTCAAACACATAATAAAAAAAATAAATACTACTACATCATGAATCGAGCACACACAATCAGCATCTGCGGGATTCATAAAGAAACATATGCATACAGCTACCCTGCAATCAAATAGCCACGTTGGGGATCGAACACATAATCAGAAACACAAACTGCTAAATCATTAATCTACGGACTCACAAAAAGGGGGAAAAACGCATATAGCTACCCTGCAATCAAAAAGCCACCTTGGGGCTAAAACACATACTCCTAAATCATTAATCTACGCGAACACAATCCGTGTCAATGGGATTCACAAAAAAAGGAAAAACACATACTTCTAAATAATTAATCTAGCGAACACAATCCGCATCCGTGGGATTCACAAAAAAGGGGGAAATGCATATAGCTGCCCACAACCACCTTGGGGATAAAACACATTCCTAAATCATTAATCTACACGAACACAATCCACATATGTGGGATTCACAAAAAAAGGGAAAATAAGTGTATATAGCTACCCTGCAATCAAACAACCACCTTGGGGCTAAAACACATACTCCTAAATCATTAATCTATGCGAACACAATCCGCGTCTGTGGGATTCACAAAAAAGGAAAACACATACTTCTAAATAAGTAATCTAGCGAACACAATCCGCATCCGTGGGATTCACAAAAAAGAGGGAAATGCATATAGCTACCCACGGCCACCTTGGGGATAAAACACATTCCTAAACCATTAATCTACACGAACACAATCCACATATGTGGGATTCACAAAAAAAGGGAAAAAAGTGCATATAGCTACCCTGCAATCAAACAACCACCTTGGGGCTAAAACACATACTCCTAAATCATTAATCTATGCGAACACAATCCGCATCTGTGGGATTCACAAAAAAGGAAAACACATACTTCTAAATAATTAATCTAGCGAACACAATCCGCATCTGTGGGATTCACAAAAAAGAGGGAAATGCATATAGCTACCCACGACCACCTTGGGGATAAAACACATTCCTAAACCATTAATCTACACGAACACAATCCACATATGTGGGATTCACAAAAAAAGGGAAAAAAGTGCATATAGCTACCCTGCAATCAAACAACCACCTTGGGGCTAACACACATA
Organism: Oryza australiensis; assembly: GCA_019925245.2. Taxonomy (NCBI): domain Eukaryota; kingdom Viridiplantae; phylum Streptophyta; class Magnoliopsida; order Poales; family Poaceae; genus Oryza; species Oryza australiensis. The sequence continues at coordinate 2,838,406 of JAIFGZ020000540.1, read as the reverse complement.
CTCCTAAATCATTAATCTAGCGAAGACAATCCGCATCCATGGGATTCACAAAAAGGGAAAAAATGCATATAGCTACCCACAGCCACCTTGAGGCTAAAACACATACTCCTAAATCATTAGTCTACGCGAACACAATCCACATCTGTGGGATTCACAAAAAGAAGGGGAAAAATGCATATAGCTACCCTGCAATCAAACAACCATCTTAGGCTAAAACAAATACTCCTAAATCATTAATCTAGCGAACACAATCCACATTCATGGGATTCACAAAATGGGAAAAAATGCATATAACTAGGCACAACTAACACATAATCCTAAATCATTAATCTACGCGAACACAATCCACATCTGTGGGATTCACAAAAAAGGGGGGAAAAGTGCATATAGCTATCCTGCAATCAAACAACCACCTTGGGGCTAAAACACACACTCCTATATCATTAATCTAGCGAACACAATCCGCATCCGTGGGATTCACAGAAAGGGAAAAAATGCATATAACTACCCACAGCCACCTTGGGGCTAAAACACATACTCCTAAATCATTAATCTACACAAACACAATCTCTATCTGTGGGATTCACAAAAAAGGAAAAAAAGTGCATACAACTACCCTGCAATCAAAAAGTCACATTGGGGCTAAAACAAATACTCCTAAATCATTAATCTTCGCGAACACAATCCGCATCTGGGATTCACAAAAAGGGAAAAAAGCATATAGCTACCCACAGCCACCTTGGGGCTAAAACACATAGAGTATGTGTGGTTCATGGCCATTTCTACCTTGCCAATTTTGGGCAAAGGCAATGCCAATTTTTTTTGGCAAAAATAGGCTAGTCTTTGTTTGATTTGCTACCAAAGTTGCATCTTGACATCCAACTAAGCCAAATAATTTGGCAATGCAAATTTTTGGCCACAAACCAAACAAAACAACAAATATTTTGGCAGTTTCAAATTTTTTGGCTTGGCTGAGATTGGCTACAAACCAAACACATCCATAATGAAACATGCATAATCTTAAAATCATGATCCCTATCAACTAGCACAATCAGCATATAATGAACAGATTAAACCAAAAAAAACACAGGTGCACACAACATTACTACCACCCCACAATCAATCATCCAACCATCCATAACAGATTGAACTACAACAACACAAACAGAGAAAGAGAGACAGAGAGAGGGATTCAAGAAAAATCACCATCCGCTCCAGAGATTGCAGCGTGAGAAGCACCCGGAAGAAGCTCCTCCCGAAGCAGCTCATGTCGTCCTCCTTCCCTTTCCCCTTCTCCATCCGGCCACCCTGCTCTTCCCTAACCACCGTGACCGCCCTCTGCTCCTCTTCCTCCCTCCTGCTCCTCCCGGCCTCTCTGTTCTTGCGCCGCCCCATACCTTCCTCTCCTCTCCTCCTCCTTCCAGTCGCTACAACCAATCTACTACCACCACGCACCGGCAGAGCAAGATTGCAAGATTGCAAGAAAACCAAGAAGGCAAGAACCTTCTCCAGCAATGGAGGAAGGGTTTATTAATAGCCCCTGGCTGCGGTAGGGTCCAGCCGCATTGCAGGCAGCCTCCAGGGGACGCGAGTGTGCGGGTTGCCTGCCGCTCGCCGGCTCGCCGCTGGAGCGGGCACACACACAGCAAAGCTGCCGCTTTTGTCTCAAAGCTGACACTTTTGTCCTCCCCCTCATCACTCCACCTGAGAGTGAGGGGCAAATTGGTCAGTCTTGTCAGAAGCAGTAGCAGTAGCTGTAGACTGTAGTAGGAGAGGAGAGGATAGAAAGGCCATTGGCATGATGGTCCTCCTCTTCCGGGCAGTCTGCATGTGTGCGCTGCAGGGGAAATTGGGCAGATTTTGCTAGTGCTTTTTCGCTTGGATTGCGTCTCTTTTCTCATAGCAGAGGAATAACATGATGACATTGGATGACACTGCTGTTCTCTTCTGCTTCAACACCTGCAGATGACTAGGACTAGGAGTACATGACGAGATTGTCGCAATCTTGGGAGATTTAGGGGTGGTATTGGCACTGGTGTTGGTGTTAGGTTCATTTTCTTTTATTATATAAAGTACATTCATATAGTATTGTTTTTAGTCGTGACATATGCATAAGCTATACTCATGGTACCGCACATACATACACAACCTAGACATATATATCTCCTCTATATATATTTGGTTGTGGTAATTGTCAGCATTAAGTTAGGAGAGACAACCTAGACATATATATATATAGAGATGTCTCTTGTGTGGCGCGTGCGCCATACCTCATCATGTGTGGCGTGGCCGAATCTCTAATTTGAAAACTCAATTGAAAATCAACCGTTCAAATTGTTCATATATTAATATTGCCTTGTATACCAAATTTTATATTTTTTGAATTTTTTTACTATTTTATCGGATAGGTCAAAAATTGCAATAAAACAGATACTCCACAAATCGTTGGATTATTGCTTTTTTGACCTATCTGGTAAAATAGTAAAAAATCAAAAAAAGTAAAATTTGGTATACAAGGCAATATTAATATGTAGAACAATTTGAACGGTTCGGATTTTCATGGCATTGAGATTCGGCCACGCCACAGTGATGGGGCATGCGGCGCGCCACACAGAATATACTGGGTTGTGGTAATTGTCAGCATTGAGTTAGGAGAATGTAGAAATAATGACATTTTCAATATTTAGAGGTGGTAATGCATACTGGTGTTGACTTACCACACTCATTCCACATCCCGCACACACACATAGACATCCTTTCACACACAAACAAGGAGACATTGAATTTCAGCGTGCACACGACACAAGCAACACCACCAGACTCATTCCACATGCATACACACACACGGACATCTTTTACACACGACCGAGGAGATATTGAAGGACTAATGCCTCTGGTGCACGGAAATGTATAGTCCACTGAAACGAAGTGTGCATAATTCTGCCTAATTGGTGGTAATCTTACCAGGTAACAGGAAAAAACCAGTGGAAAACATAATGTTGGGAATCGAACTTGCGCCGACCAGCTCTCACCACCGAGATCCAACCACCAAGCTTCTGGCTTAGTCCTCACATCTACAGATGATTGCCAACATTTGAGTTGAATGGAAGAAAATATAGGATTCATAAAATTAAGTAGTTGCCAAAGCAAAGGTCAATGAGAAACCGGGGGGCGTTTAAAATTTTACATGAGATAGTTTGAAAAAAAACTGCGTTGCCCACGCGCAGGCGACACGGGGGGCGAAACCACCCAGCGCCGCCCCTCTTCCCTGCTTCCCCACCTCGCCGCCGCCGGAGCTCGTCGTTGGCAAGCCGGTTGGTGAGCTAGGATGGCGGCAGCGGGGCCTCTTCGCGGCGGCGCTTCAGCTCGGGCGTGGGAAAAGAGGCGCGGCGACCGGTGATAAGGAGTGCGGTAGTGAGTTCTCCCGGTGAGGAGGACGATAGATCCGACGCCACCGCCCCTAGATCCGGCCACCCCGCTCGCCGGTTGGCCACGTGCTCCTCGCCGACGCGTGCATCGCCGTCTCGGGCGGCGGCCGGCGTTGGATGTCTCGGTCGGCATTGACGCGGCTGGCGAAGCAAGGGCTGGCCGCGGTGCTGATAGGGCGCACGGGGAGGCGGGCGAGGTTGCCATGGACGAGTCGGAGGCGGCGGCGGTGGCAAAGATGGACGAGCGGCGGGAGGAAGTGGAGTGGAAGGAGGCGGCAAGGGTGACTGGTCGTACCTCGCGGCAGCGCCGCGGCGTCGCGTCGTTTACGGTGTTCCCTTCCACCATCACCATAGGGATGTGCTCTCGACGTCGACCCGGCGTCCCGCTCCTCAACATGGACACCGCTGCCACAACCATGTTCGACTTCCGGCGGCCTTCCGTCGTGCGTCCCGTCGATGCTCCGTCGCTCCATGATCATTGCTCCATGAGCGGCAGCGCGGCCGCTCACGCGAGGGTTTCGCTCCGTGTTGTTCCGCCTGCCACGACGTGGGCGAGTGGTCGGCGACGACGGGGATGGTGGTGGCGGCGGTGATGGTGCAGTGGCAGAAAGGAAATAAAAGGAGAAAAGGAGGGGAAAAGAGAGAGAAAAGAAATGGGAAAAAAGGGAAAAAAGAGGTAGGGAAAAGGAAAAAAAGAGAAAAAGAGAAAAAGGAAAAGAAAAAAAGGAAAAACCCCCCTTCCCAAAAAGAAGAAGCGCGCCCGGACTCGATAGGCACGCGCTTGGATCTAGTGCCCGCGTGGCTGGAGGTGACGTGTACGTGTCGGCGCGTGGAGAGGTCGGGGTCCCGATTCTACAACATGAGGGCACGCGGTGCAGAGACGTGGCCGACAGTGGAGGCGACCGGCGAGGTGCGGCCTGTGCGGAGGCCGGCATGACATGGCGAGATATGGCAGGCTCGTGGTTGTGGCTTAAGGTGGCACGGAGAGGCCCTACGCCGGCTCAGATGTTCGATGGAGATCGGGGGGAGCAGGGCAACTTCTCTCTCGCTATGATGGTGACAAAAGAAACAGATCTGTGATGGCAAGTGCAGTAGCGGGCGAGGCGTGGCCCCCGTGAAGAGGAGTGCAGTAGCGGGCGTGACGTGGCCCCCGCGAAGAGGAGTGTAGCAGCAGGCGTGGTGCGGCCCCGCAAGCGGTGAGATGGTGTCTAACGGCGGATGTGGTGAGGCCCCCGCGTAGAGTCCTATGAGAGATCCAGATCTGGTGGTTTTCACCCCGTCGAGTGGGGTCCAGCGTTGTAGCCCGCAGTGGCGACGGGTACTACATGGCAGAGACTCTTTCAATGCCGTGTAGTCTGTGTCCCCCTAATGTCCAGTTGACTCAGAGCTCTGTTGTAAGGTTTCGACGTTTGGTTATGTGTAGGTTTGGTGGGTGTCACCATATAGGCTTTGACTGGTTGGTCGTGTGGGGCGAGTGTGGTTTTGTTAGGGCTGTTCGTGGATGCTCGCTTTTAAGTGTTTGCCCGTGTTGATGTCCCAATCCAACCGGGTGAGTTTCTTCCTCTTTTCTTCTTTTTCTTTTTTCTATCTATGGCTTTCCAGGGTTATAGTCTTCTATTTTTTTCTGCTATATCAATGGAACACACACTATCTTGTGTGGTTCGTTTTAAAAAAATTTACATGAGATTGTGTGGTGCTATTACGATGTTTATTGATATTGGCACAAAATGTTTATGTTTTAATTAAAAAGATTGATCTCTTTTAAAGGTTTATCTCCAAATAATCAAATTATATATGTTGTTCTAACATAAAAAAAATATTGTTGATGAGTTATACTCCGATCATAGTATTCGTACATAAGATGCAGGGATCGACTGATATGAGGATGCAAAGGAATCTATAAAGAGAGCAAGGGAAATATGGATTTTTATATAGGTCCAGACCCTTTTAGGTAATAGCTCTATTTCTGTTGGCCAAGATCAATGTTGCCATTATATATCAATCTCTCATGAGTACAAAGGAAAGGAAAACTTAATCTAGTATACCAATATATCAGTGTAAAGCTCGGGCATGGTGGTCGACAACAAGCTATTGTCGGCTTCCTCATGTAGTGATTCGATGAGATTGAGGGTGGCTTGTATTGTCTTAGGTTTCTGTTACTTGTCCTTCTCCTTTCTTGGGTTTTTTTGTATTTATACCTTTAGGTGCCCTTTCAAGTAGAACTAGTGAGACAAATATGGATACGATCTGAGTAGTCCTGGTTGGACCCAAATATAATTATGCTTCTTTTTCCTGATATGAGACTCTTTCCTTATTTACTCAGGACTTTTGCCATATACATCAGGCTCGTTTCCATAACGTTTCCATACAAGACTTAATATATGATGGTCCCGCCGAGTTAGGTACACATGTATAGGGTATCTATATCTTGGGCACTGACAATTATACTAGGATTTGTATTTTAAATTACTTTTGTATGAGGTTGGCTTAGAGCTGTTAATGATATAGTATGTAGAATCAATGCTAAAAGTTAGTTGGAAGTCTTCCATACAATCTACACCCAATGGCCCATGGTCGCACCAAAACCTACTACTGCCATGTGTCCCCCCTCTCACAGGCAAGGTACCGCCTATTTGTAGGGAGGGGGATGAGGATCCATATGTCTAGTAGATCTAGTAGTTACTTTTGGTTTTTGTCCAAATAAAGTTTTTGTCTTTTTTCATCTTTGTCAATGGCGATGGTGATGGTGATGACAGATTTTCTAGTGTTGGTTACATGGTCATTTTGCTTCAATGGTTTCATCCATGTGGGCACATTTGGCTATATAGATTTTGTGTCCATGGCATCATTGTCTAGGTGAAGTTGATGGCGATGTTTGAAATAATGGTCCTTTGGCGCGCTCTCTCTCTCCATCACAGGTGGTCCATCCAGCACTGTTGAAGGGCTTGTGAGGGGTGTGGTTGCATCGACAAATTGCAGCATAGGAATAGATCTGGTTTAGGCACGGGACGCGGTCCCGTGATGATTTTCAACAATTGTATGGATCTGAAGATGGGTGACTATTAGGGTCTTCAAAGCCACCATGCAATTAGCTGTTTTTAATAGATATTGCTTCACATATTTTCAAAATAGGTGATTTAACATAAATATATATGCCACCTCTTATCAACACATGTCTCGTGATAATTACCATTGCACCCGCTATATGTGACCCCATACATGGAAAGAAACATGTAACCAAACATAAACATGCAGGTGTGCTCAATGGTAAATTAGTGTGTATATGTGCTACGTGAGGTTTGGCCTCCAAGCTCTTTAGACGTGTGCTAAAACACACCTATGTGGGAGTGTGTGGGAGTGAGTATTGGGCGTGTGTACTCACAAAAGGAAACGAATGTAGCAAGTCACTTTTTTTTCTTAGTTATACTGCCCTCCCTAGTCCTGACTATGCCAAAATAAAAAGATTAACGTATACGTATTTTAAAAAGAGAAAAATATTTTATCTATTATGGTTCAGGACGAACCCACTAAGGACCAACGGGTAATTTTTCATTCAACTTATAAGCTATGTATGGTTTACCTGTGGGACCCATAAGAACGGTAATTGGTCTGCACCGGGGTCTTCCTTTTCACTTCCCATCCCCAACTGTTGTCGCCTATTTTTCCCTTGGCTAAATCCAGCCAGCTCCCAATTGCTCCGCTTTCCTGCTGGTTTGTTGATAGATTAGGCGGTAAGGGGCATCCCACAATTAAAGCATATCCAGGAGCCTTTTTAAATTTTACTATTTAAATCATTGTTTAAGAGTTATTTATATAAAAATCGTTTTCTTTTAACTTTTCACTCTTCAATAATTTTTCTTATATCTCATATGCACTCTAGAGCACTCTAGAGAGTCATTCTTGTTTTTTATTTTTGGCTAACGAAAAATTTAAAATAGAAAAATAACTATATTTGGATAACTATTTAGAAAAACTATTGAATGATAATTTCTCACAAAAATCTCTATTTTTAACATTTAAAAAAAATAAAAAATCTTTTAAAGATGCTCTTAATTTAATAAACTATCCTGCATTGCTTTCGGATTAATTAGGGGCACCGGGCATTTTGTTTATTCAATAATTTGTGCACCGCCACAACTGGTGCTTACTGTTTAACCATAATTTGTAATTGGCAGTTAGCCAAGTGCTTAGGTAATTAGCCGATACAAAAAAAAAGACTTACCAACGAAAGCTCCTGCATGTTTTTCGGTAGTTTTTTTTAAACACCAGCCTCACATGATTTCCTCGATAGAATTCTATCTTCCATAAGACGATCCCCATCTTTAGTTCTCTTTCCTGTGATAACCAAGTAAGCTAGCTAACCTCCCCTATTAAATACTCAAATACTAATTATGAGAGAAAAGTAAATAAAAAAATTACCTCCAATACAAACTACTGAGGGGGTGTTTGGAAAATGGGTTAGGATAGGTGAGATTGGAAAATGGAAATGAATGAAGAGGTAGAATGAGATGAGGTGAGAGAAATGGATGGTAAGGTTGAAAGTTAGGGCTCGTTTGGTAGGGCTCCGATTCTCGATTCTCTGATTTTAGATTTTAATTCTCCCGAATTAGATCTTGGATAGAATCGAAATCGCATAATAGTAATAATTAGAATAATATTTTAGGTGATTTTCGGTGATTCTTGGAGAAACTGGTTTTAAGTGATTCGAGGAGAAACCGTTTTTTATTCTCACTCCCTATATAAAGCTGAATCACTTAAAGTGATTCTTCTCATAATCGATTATAAAATAACCCGTTTGGCGAGATTCTACTTATTCGTTAAAAATCGGGAGGAGAATCCGTACCAAATGGGGCCTTACTCTTCGAGGGGTGAGAAATCATATCCTAAACCTATTTTCCAAACATGCTCTATGAGAATGAAGCTTGAAACGGAATTTTCTCAAATCATATTTGTTTTATTGTAATTAAAGACATCTAATGTTGAAGGCAAGTTAACTCGCTCTAGCTCAGCTTATCTCATCTTGTTAGCCCATTTCTAAAATTGCTTCCAAAATATTAATAAGACAATAAATTTCTAACAAAGTTTAAGAAATGTAGAGACAACTTACGGTACACACTAAAGGCGCCTACAACTAGCTTATCATCAGATGATTTATTTTTCACTACCCACCAACCATGCATCACCTTCCTTGTATTTATAATTGTCCATGTGTTACTCACTTTTCCACTTCAATGAATGATTGGTTATTATGCGCATGTATAGTTATGAGCAAATGTATGTTAATTTTATTTATTTCCCTTTCATGTATCAATTATAAACTTAGTATCTAAGGACTAGCCAAAGCATCAGCTGGTACACTGAAAGAAATCCTCAGTTCAACACTACTCAGTTCAACAAGTAGAAAGACTAAGAGGGTTTGGATTGTTAGATGATGATCCTGCATCCCCTTCATCATGGTCTATTTTTTTAAACACACAGGAGAGCTACGTATCATTGAGTCTATCGTGCCCTCTGATTCTTCCTAACCGGATCATCATACAGCATGCATAAAATGCAACCATTGGGCTTGGGGAGCAGCAAGAGAAGGCCAATTGGTGCCACAATCGTAGGTGCCGTTCAACAGTGCAAGGTCGGGTGTCTACCAGGTTGATGATTTCGTGAAAGCCGGCCCGGCTTTCGTCCTGTTTCGCGGGGCTACGGCACGACATCCATGTAGTTTCGTTTAAATAATTTCGTGGGAATTTAAAAAATTTGAAAAAAATTATTTTAACACAAAAATATATATTTTTTATAAAAAAATATAAATTTCGCGATGTTTGTCGCGAAAACCGCGGTATATGACGTGGTTTTCGCGCGGTTTGAGCGAAAACCGTGACACGACGCGGATTTAGATTTGGTTCAAATTTAAAGTACGGTTTTCGCGTGTTTTGCGCGATTTTCGTGGTTTTTGCGCGGTTTTTCACACGGTTTTCGCGGTACGCACAAAATCATTCGAATTCAAATTTGTTACTGTTCATCGCCGACGGTTTTCGTGGCTTTCGGCCGAAATTTACCGTGCCACCGAGGAACGGCACGGCATAAGCCGCCGACATCAGGAACCCTGGTGTCTACCACGTATGTAACCCTGTTGTCTACCTCGTATGCCAGTCTCTGTAACAATTGACTGCTAGCTACTATCGGTAATTCACCGTCCCTAATCCATTGACCACCACATGGGACAACTAAAACTCGATCTCTTGTTTGGTGTTTGACCTTGTGGGGTGAAAAGATAGTAGCCTTTATATCATGTGTATTTTATCTCATTAGTTTATTTATTAAGGTTTAGTCATAAGTGTATGGTTATTTTTAGTATTCAATGTCTTGTGGCTAATGCCCGTAATATACATGCATGACTACTCATAAGGCCTTATGTCTTATTCTTATGGCACATTTTGAATGCCCTAAGGTCCAACCGGACCTACCGGATAAACAAAATTTCAATTTTCTAACAAAAACGTTCAACTATTCTTGTAAATGTTTTTTCTACAATTGTAGCAAATTGATACTTTTGGTGACATAGGTGTAGTTTTATTCGTTCCCAGGCTTAATTATGTGACATTTAACTATGTCATTTTTAATATATGTTAATTAACACTTTTCACTCATAATTTATGATATATGGACGCTCATATATGTCTATGACATAGGGATATAGTGACAAATTATTAAATGTCACGTGTAAAAGTGACATCTTATAATTCCAGGCCATCCCACGTGTTTTGATGGGCCGCGATTTTGGCCCATCCACGAATAATTGACCCTGTATATGCGAATGGGCTAATTTTTTATCTTGTAGAAACGAGAGGCCCTAGGCCTGTGGATAGTCCATTTTGCTTTCACTCTAGGCCCACTAAGTCGAAACCAACTCACTGCATGTACACTGCCCGGACGACCGGACGCCGGAGCTCCGCTGCTAAGGGCAGAGGCGAACCCAAAATAAATAATTGCTGGTCCTATCCATACCATAACATATACAATATATGGAACTAACATATTAATCTTTCAACAGATTTATATAGTTTTGAATCTTGGAAAATTTTTGAAGCAATAAATATATAGCCCGTTTTAAATGAAATAAAAAAGCAAACATGTCAAAAATATAAATCTAAAATATTCTATAATCTAATTTTGATATATTGTAACTGAGTCTAACTACAAATTAAATATAAAAAAAAATATATATATATATACACACACATATATACATATACATATACACATACACACATATCCTCTCCAATCCAACCTAACCAGCTCGTGTGTGTATGTGTGTATATATACACACCTATCCTCTCCAATCCAACCCAACCTCGTCCTCCTCCTAGCCCATCCCTCCCTCTCTCCTCCTCACGTGTCCTCCCTCACACCTCTCTCTCCCTCTCGTGTCCTTTCTCCCTACCACACACACCTCTCCTCCGGCCTCTCCTCGTGATCGCTCTCTTACGACACCCCTACCCTCCTCCGCCGCTCTCCCCTGAGACCCCTCCTTTTTCTTCTTTTTCTTTTCGGTTTTCTTCTTTTTTCTTCTTCTCTTTTAAAAAGAAAACAATTTTCTCTCTCGGCACCCCTATCCTCCTCCACCTTCTTCCCCTGAGACCCCTCCCTACCTCTTCGTGTTTCTTTTTTTATTTTTCTTCTCTTTCTCTCCGCTTTTCTTCTTTTCTTATTTTTTCTCCTTCTCTTTTAAAAATAAAACAATTTTTCTTCGTTTTCATCCGGTGCTCCCTTTCTCTTTGCCATTTTTCTCTATTTATTTTGTCAAAAATATGGCTTCATCAAAAAATTAAGATAAAATTTGCAAAACTAAGACTTGGACTCGTAGCCTCATAGTTTATGATGAGTACTTCTAACCAATTCACCCTACAACACTATGTGTTGGAGGTTATTGCTTGTTTCTTTTATATCTCTACTCAAACTATGTGAGAATAAATCAGGTTACGTTACTGTTAACTCATTAATTTGTTAATGTTTTAGCAACATCATTATGAAAGTGTAGTAACATGCCACATTATTGCAAATTTTATAGGTCGTTACTACATTTTTGGCACTACATCCTGATGGAACTGTACTTACACAGAACATGTAGTAATAATACTACTATAGTACTAGTGCTTGTGCTGAGCTAAACTTTTAAATCCCAATCTTTAGAGAGCAATATTTCTCACACCATATCTTGTTTTTCTAATCCGTTTGCACCATAATGTTCGTAAAAAAGTGGTTAACGAAACTATATCCATCATGATTATTTTTTGACGTCCTTACTATGGAAAGCAGTCGTGCTACTACATATTAACCATCACGTTACTACGCCTTTCCCGTGAGACGAGAACTAAAAAGAGGTGTACGTGAGAAGAGGCAACAGGCAGGTTTGATGCGGAAGGGGGCTTTGACTGGTCTTTGACCAAGATGAGAGAGGGTTTGGGCCCTAGGAAAGGAGGGAAGGTGGATTTGGACCATGAAAAGGGGTGTAGAATAGATTGTATATATAGCGGCATATCCGGTGAAGATCATTAAATAAGTAAAAACCCATAAAAACCAAACCTAAAAGTTTTATACATTCAAAAAAAACTAGACATAGGTGTAGGCATGAAATACATTATACTCAATTTTATAAAATTGAGTAACAAAAAGACAAATTTTGGATGAATAGTAAGATGATACTATTCATCTAAAATTTCCCTTTTTCCTTAAAAAGTTGAGGATACTATTCATCTAAAATTTTCCCTGTTTTTCTCAAAAAAGTTGAGTTTGGACTTAAAATTTTGATATAAATATATTTCATGTCCCTACGATTTTTCATTAATTTACAAAAACTTTTAGATATGTTTTTCACTGATTTTAATTATTTGATGATTTTCATTGGATATTTCCTTATATATACTATTCTCTAGTAATAATGTACTTAATATAGATTAAAACAACTTAAAAATTAAAATACTATCCGAGGTCGTATGATCCCAGTAGAATAACGTAGGAACGTCCTTGACTACAGACTACGGTGGTCATTGACCTCCGTCACACATGGCTGACTACGAACTACGGTGGTCACGTCACTATAGGTGGCCAAACAGGCGGTCCGGCCCGGCACGACACAGGCACGGGTCCGACACGGCTCATTTCGGCACGGCCCGTTAGGATTGACTCATGAAACGGGTCGTGCCGTGCCGGCTCACGTGCCTACCTTCCGGCCCAAGCACGGCCTATGGATGGCCGGGTCGTGTCCGTGCCGGCATGGCACGCCTATAGCCCACGGGCCAGGCCGAGCCCATGGGCCGACCGTTGGAGCCTGCACAGTGCAAATTTTTTTAAAAAAATGCCCGACAACATGTATTTAGTTAACAAAAATAAAATTGAAAATAAAAGTTTTTAAAAAAGAAGTAATGACTTAGTAATGTTAAAAATATAAAACAATGGTATTTTTGTTGTCTTGAAAAAAATTAAAAATGATAGATTGCGATTCATCATATTGAAATAATTTAAAGATAAATTCACACTTGCGAAAATATTGCAATTTTTTTTTAAAAAATAATAATGACCTTGATTGATGTTTATATCATTATAAGATATAATGATACATGCTGACTCGTTAAAAACTATGACATGTAAAAACTCATATGAAAAACTGAGAAAACCATGACAAAGAAAAGAGTACAGCTCAAAGGTCAGAACTACTTCTAATAAAATTCTAGTGGGGTTGGTCTGGATCCAGGTAGAGTTGCTCAAACTGGGCAATCAATTCTTGGTTATTTGCAGTGTATTGGGCATGTTGTCGAGCAAGCTCCTAGTCTTTAACGCTTAGTAGCATTTTGACGTGGTCACTGCTCAGATTCGTCCTCCAATCTTCGATGATTCGGCCACATAGACTGAAGGCCGATTCGGAGGACACCATCGACACGGACACCGTCAACACATCCTGTGCTAGTTTTGAAAGCACGGGATATGCTATCATGTGGTCATTCCACCACCCAAGGACGTTGAAGTCTTGTGCTTCGTGGTGGATGGCGTCGCTGTCCAAATAACCAGACAACTCTTCGGCCACACCCTGCGAAGAGCCGTCTTCACTTGTAGCCGATGAACTGCCACCACCTTGGCTTGAAGACGATCCACCCTAAATCCTATCCCACTGTATCTTCTTCTTACATGTAGTGGGGATAGGAGGGGGTCTCTGCTGTTGAACTTTCTGAAACTTTAGTTCATATCTTCCAAAAACTTCATGTAATTTACCCTTAACCTTAGTATAAAAAAACTATAATCTGCACCTACAGTATCACCAAGAAGTGATAAAATAGTAAACAACCCCTTAATTTACACCTAGGATCTAAAACAAAAGCAAAAGCATACAACATAGGTATATTTTTTCAATATTTAAAATATTTTTGTTTCATGTGAAGGCAGGTTCAGTTAGAACATCATCATTTTCGTATTATTTAAACAAAGAAGCAATTTCAAGAATGTTATGCAAAATTACATTAGCAGTTGGATAATAAACTTGTGACAGAGTAAGCGTATAATTATAAAAAGTTTCTAAAAATTGGTAAATATTTTTGATAATTGCCCAAACATGCTCATTCAGTACTGGCGACCCATCATTATTTCTTGGGCCACCACGTGATCGAACAAAATCGATAAGTAATTCACTAAAAGGTAAAACAACTTTTAACATTAAATACGTTGAATTCCACCGATGCTCTGCATCGGTGACAAACTTACAAGCTTTCTTACCGGCTGCATGGCAAAACCTCTTCCATGCAGCAATCCGCGGGTTAAACGCAGTTAACCACGCGATTGCTTGATGAACATCGTCGATATGGTCACCTACCCTCTTCATGCCAGACTTAACAATCAAATTAATTATATGGCATGCATAACGCTGATGGAGTAGAAAAGACTGAGCATAAATGAAAAATAGAGGTTGTAATATTTCTATAGCCTTAGAATTAGCAGATGCATTATCTAGGTTGACAACAAATATTTTAGCAGCAAGATTATATTCATTAATTACTTCCCTAATTCTTTCAGCTATGTTTTCTCCTGTATGTGAGACATCTATTAACCTAAGTCCTAAAACTCTCTTTTGCAATTGCCAATCATCATCAATAAAATGAACAACTACGCTAAGATAATCCTCCCTAGCTCTACTACTCCATATATCTGAAGTAACACTAACAGAAAAAGTACATGTACTAAACAATTCCTTAAGTATAGTTGAATCCTTCTGATAAATATTCTCTAAATCTCTAGTTGTGGTTTGTCTACTCATAGCTTTAGCCCTAGGGTTATGAGATTGCTGAATGTATTGTTCAAAAGCAGAAGATTCCCCAAAGTTCAGGGGTAAATCTTGCCTGGCGATTAACCGGACAAGAGATTCCCGAGCAACCATGGGATCGTACTCACAACTACGTACCGTACGTCCGGGTTTAGCATAAGTTGCTGCTGCCAGAGTTGTATTCCTTGCTTCTTGGCACACGACTCCGCATGACGCTTGAGATGACCTGTACCACCAGAAGAACGAGCAGATAAAATTTGCCTACATATTCTACAATGAGCTTTCGATACCTCCCTTCCGTCGGGGCATGTTTCCTTTATCTCGTCGAAGTGTTGCCACACACCGGAGGTTCTCGATCTCTTTGAGTCGGTGTGTGTCGAAACACTTCCGCTCACGGATCCGGAAGATAATCCTTCTGAAGCTGCCGTCACCGTCTGAACCGGTACCTCCTCCACAGATGGTGGAGTTGGAGCCGATCCGGAGACATCGTCAAACCTCGACATGTAGTTGGGGTCGAAGTCACCCAAAGTGAACGGCGACGACTAGTATGGATAGTTCGGATCCATTCTGAAAATTTAAACTGATATAAACAAATTTTAGAATATTTATTGAATTCACAAATACAATACAAATAATACACAAATTTGAATATTACTTACATCTTTCCAACCGCGAGCTCTTCAAACTTCTTCGATCAAACTATTGAACTACGAAACTAATTTTGATTTTTGACAAAATTTGAGCAAATTTTGTCAAAATAAAAAAAGGACACTTAAGAGCAAAAAGAACACTTTAGAGCACTTGAGAGCACAAGATGAGAAGTGAGGGTGAAGAGAAATGGCTGGGGTCCATGCCCTATTTATAGAGCAAAATTTGAGACTTTTTAGAATTTTTAGAATTTTTTATGAATTTTTAGCCCTCAACGGCTATTTTCAAATTTGAACGGCCATATAGCCTTTTAGGGGTATGTGGCGCACTCGGATTGGCCGCCCGGGGAGCCGTTGCGCGCTGTCAGTCCGCTAGGGCCACGCGTCGCCCGCTGATTCGCCACCCCCGCGTCGCGTGCCATGCCGTGCCGTGGGACGGGCCGTGTCGCGTGCACGCTACGTGGCCGTGTCGTGCCGTGCCGGCCCACGTGCTCGGCCGGCAGCCCAAGCACGGCACGGCTACTCGTGCCGTGCCGGCCCGGCCCATTAGCCTCCCGGACTGTGCCGTGCCGTGCCTGCTACAGGACTCTCCGTGCCTGGGCCGGCCCGCTTCAGCCGGCCCATCTGGCCACCTATACACGTCACACATGGCCTGATCTGGTCCAGGCTCTAGGTCAAAAGAGGCGGCAACCTAAACTCAAAGAAAGTACTATTTTCGTTAAAAGTATGTAAAATTAAGTGAGAGATGTTGTGATTAGTTGAGAAGTAAAGATAGATAAAAAAGGCGGAGGGTTGTAATTGGTTGAAAAAATGTTGCTGACGAAGTTGTTATATATTTTAAGTGGTAGAAGTTATTATATTTTGGGAGAGTTAGTAGCTATTACTTTTGTATTTTAATTTTACTAATATAAAATTACATGAGTAAAATCTCTTGTATTTTAGCATAAAGATAGTAGCTTCAAACCATCACCGGTCATAATCATGTTTTAAAGTTTTTGGCACATCAGAATTGGTGAAATTTTAAAGTTCTTCGTAGGCTTTTTATTCAGAGTCTAGGTCCGCCCCTGAATATAGATTAATACAATGTACCGTGGAGGTTTCCTTAATACATGAGCCAATTGACTTTTCAAATACATTTTATCATTTATCTTTTATAAAGATATTTATACAAGAGTAAATTGTACATGCAATAAAATAACTTGGCGGGTGAGTACAATATAGTACGAAAACTTGAGAATTGAACTCCAAGTACAACAAATTCAAGTAGATGTGTTCTAATAAAAAACTCGATAATTCAGTATTTTAATGCAACAACTTGGCTAAGTATATATAGTTTTGGTTAACGAGATTAGGTGAGTTTTTTTTCACGATGGCAATGTGACATCACATACGGATATTACACTATAATCTTGAATTTAATATTTAAGAATTATGTTGCATATCTAATTTGCACCATCGGTTAGGATTTGTTTTCACCTTCTCAAATCTCAAACGAAACATAATATTTTCTACATAGTGAACTTTAATTGACTTTCAGTTATTAGAATGATTTAAATATGCTTAAAAATGTGCGCTAGTACGTTAGCAAAATAAGTAGTAAAATTTGAATATGTATAAAAAAATGCTTGTCGCATCACTTCTACTTATCATAAAAAATGACACTCACTTACAAGTTGTTACACTCGTACACTCACTTAAAAGTTGTTATATTAAATTACACCTACATGCCAAGTTATTGTATTAGGATGCTATGATGTTCTAGCACTAAATTGCATCAACCTATCAAGTTGATGCACGGTGAATACAATTTAAAGCATTTTAAAAGCAGCTTTGATTGTTGGTCTGGTTACGCTCTTTTCACTTGCTAAGTAATTGAATACATATTATTGATTAAAATTTGATAAAAAAGTCAAAAGCATCATATATTAAAACAACAGAGGTATTGCCAATATACATTCATCTGTACTGCCGATGGTCTTAAATCATTTTTACTACAAATATTCAGCATACAACGCCGGCACATGACTTCTGTTGCGAAGTGACGGTGGTGTTGCACCTATGTTTTCCCGACATCACGTTGATATATTTCCCATAGTCCACAAACTCATCACCGTCTTTCACCGGTAACACCAACCCCACACCAAAGGCAACTAACAAAAACCACAGTTTATTTACCACTTGTTGCTATACCGATGTCCTTATCTTACTCTAGAATAACCAATTGATTATACGATTGACAATCTAGTTTTCGGTTCATACGCGAGGATAGGATAGTATGGCATAAATTAGAGATTATTTCATTAGACCTTTGTGATATACTACTATCGGTGATATGGACCCGAGGGTATATTGAAGATACAATATCTGAAAAAGATATGCCCTGGATGGCTCAAGCGGGTCCTAGCCACGAGCGGCCACGCGACCACCCCAAAAGGGGCTAGCCCGGGGCTGCTCTGAGGCCACCGTATTCCCAGCGACAGTGGTCCGGATCACCCGACCCCAGCGGCAGGGCCCGGATCACCCGAACCCCATCCTCACCCCGCACCTCTCGAGAGAGGGACGAGTCCAACCGCTAACCACCTCATTTAATGCCCGAAGAGAGAGGCTAAGCGCCCGCCCGCCGCATTTAGTGTGATGTGTGGCGCGCCTGTCAGCCGCTCTCATCATCACCCTTTTTGCCCGTCACGAGGCAAAGAGGGCATAATGTCTTTGACTGCGACCGTGGTATGGCAGCGTGCCCATTCCGCACACGCCTTCCTTCACGCCCCATTCAGTCACGTTAAATGCGTTGGGCGGCCGCGTGGGAGAAAGAATACGAGCGTAGGAGGCGTTGCGTCAGCACCTACCCAGGAGATGGGCCGCTGACCAGTAGGCCCCACTGGAGTAGGTAGGCCGGCCCATCCTCACGTCAGCAGCATGGTAGCCACGACACCCGCTTTTCTCCGCCAACTCCATGACGCGGCAACAGGGACGAAGATGAGGATGACTTCTCCGACAAGACAAGGCAAGGGCCGTTCCATCACGTGGAGCGAAGTAGAGGAAATCAGGACTATTGTGGTGTCCCCTTGCACTATAAAAGGAGACCCAAGTCCATCATAAAAAGGGTTCCTGGAAGTCCATCAAAAAAGGACGGTTGGTTGGGTTCCGTTCGTCCGGTTCCTGAGCAACAGCTAGTTCTTAGCAACTCCTTGGCCACCGCTGTCACCACCTCCGACGCTCCTGAGGAGAACACCCTCACCCGTCCCTGTAATTCATTTCCCATATTATACAAAGAACAGGAGTAGGGTATTATACCTCATAGGTGGCCCGAACCTGTATAAACCCCTTGTGTCATTGCAGTCACGATTCTTCTTCGGTTTTACCGGTTCCTCCCTATTCTTATAGTGAGTTTAGACCCGGATTCACCGCTCCCTTGTGCCGAACCAAAAAGGGGGTCTCTCGGATTCCCGCGTGTCGATCCCCGACATCGACAGCTGGCGCGCCAGGTAGGGGGAGCACACTGCATTTGGATTTAAACTCCGTGTTCTTACCATCTCCCGCCGAAAAATCCCCTCCCCCCGTCCTCGCCATGGTTCACGGCCACGTCCCGCGGTCCGCATCAGGCTCGCTCGCTACCCGCGAGTGCGACTTGGCCAACAAGGCGGCCGAGGAGGTCGACACGGGCGGGCACAACCCCAACTTCCGCCACCTCCGCTCAGGGGAGGAAGGACCTTCGTCCCCCTCACCGCCTCTGATGGCAACGGTGGCAGCCGGGGCCGCGCCACCTTCTCTGCCCCCCCGCTGAAACGACGGTTGTGGGTGGAGGGGGCATCCCGGGGCGCCAACGCTCTGCGGGATCCGGCCACACCCGGCGGGCGTACGGCGAACCTCGTCGGGGACGTCCATCGTCGCCCGGAATTTGGCACACTGAGGCGCCCTTCGGGCGGCGGAAGCTCTTTGCGCCACCCCGGTCACTCCGGGCGAGGGATCCAACGCCAAGCGTTGGTTCGACGATGTGGCGAAGCTGGTAGGCATGGCCCAGCGTTAACTGACCGCTGACTTCGCTTCCTCCAGTCACCAACCGCGCGGTTCATACACCGCGGTCAGCTTGTCCTCTTGGCGACGGGCTCGAAGGGCAGCAGCTGCCGCGAGGGCGGAAGAGAGCCTCTTAGCTACAGCCCAACCAGAGGCGCCTCGAGATCTGCTATACGCAGAACTGGACGCTCGCCTTCACATCGAGCAGCGCCGCGACGAGCATCATATGGGGCGGGCTCAGGACTGTGCCTCCTCGTCAGGAGGCGCAAGCGCTCGACGAGCGGCTACAGCGGCCCTGCCGCGGGAGGAGCCCCTCAGGGGACGGCGAGCGGCCATGGTGGCCCAGCCGTGAGTAAGAGGTTTCGTGGCGCCTAGAGAGGCCCTCCAGCCCTCGTCGCCCCCTCCGGCCGGCAACGGCTGTCAGGCCTTCATCGCTAGCCTCCGCAATGTGCGCTGGCCTAACAAGTTTAGACCGGCCCTTACGAAGAAGTACGACGGCTCGGTGAACCCCACCGAGTTCCTCCAGATTTACACCACAGCCATCGAGGCTGCTGGGAGAGACAAGCTCGTCATGGCCAACTTCTTCCCCATGGCGCTCAAGGGCCAGGCCCGCTCCTGGCTCATGAATCTGCCGGCTCAGTCAGTCACTTCTTGGGACGACTTGTGTCGACAGTTCACCTCTAACTTCCAGGGCACGTACCCGCGCCCAGGGGTGGAGGCAGACCTCCACATGGTCCGGCGAGGTGAGGACGAGTCCCTGCGCAAATACATCCAGCGTTTTTGCCAGGTACGCAACACCATACCGTCCATCGCTGACCATGCAGTGATCTTCGCCTTCCGGAGTGGTGTATGCCATGACGTTATGTTGGAGAAGATCGAGTCCAAGGCCCCCCGGACCACCACAGAGCTCTTCGAGCTCGCTGACCGGGTGCCCCGCAAGGAAGAGGCTCGGGTTTGAAATCCTAGGAATCCAGCCCCAGCCTCCACCGGCGTAGCCCCCTCTGCATCCCGAGAGGACCAGCGCGAGCGGCGGCGGAAGCGCAAGCCATCACGCGGTGGCGAGGAGGGCCACGTCCTCACCGCCGACGGTGCCGAGAAGCCCTCGCGGAAGGGCAAGCCCGTGGGCAACCGCAGGTGCTCCCTGGACCCTCGTCCCCAGGGCTGGGTCGGGAACAAGTGGTGCATGGTGCACCAAACATCCCACCACGACCTCTCCGAGTGCCGCTCGGTCCAGAACTTGCCCGAGCGGGTACAGAAGTACGAGCAGGGGTGGAGGGAGAAGGAGAAGGAAGTCCGCCGCAAGGGCAAGGCCCCGGCGGAGCGTCCGGACGACCGGTGAGAGGAGGTCAAGGGTGCGGCCCCCGTCGGAGATGAAGATGACGATCTGGGCTACCTAAATCCCCAGCACATCGTCGCCACCATCGACGGGGGGGCGGGCGCCCAGGTGTCCTGTCGGAGCCTCAAGTCCATGAGGCGTGAGCTTCTCGCGGCTGTGCCGTCCCACGAGGCGGCCCGGAAGTCGCGCTGGGAGGAGGTGCCAATTACCTTCGACCAGACCGACCACCCGGGGAGCATTGCACGCAGCGGCCACTTGTCCCTCGTGACATCCCCCACCATTTGCAACGTCAAGGTCGTCCGAGTCTTAAGTGATAGAGGCATGGCCCTCAATATACTATCCCCAAAGGCCTTTGATGCAATCAAGGCTCCGGGGATGGTGCTCGGGCCGTCTTATCCCATCATAGGGGTGACGCCCGGGAAAGTGTGGCCCCTCGGGCAGATCGCACTGCCGGTCACCTTCGGGAGCCCCTCCAATTTCTGCACCGAGCGGATCGACTTCGAGTGGCGGACCTCAATCTGCCCTACAATGTCGTGCTCAGGAGGCCGGCGCTGGTGAAGTTCATGGCGGCTACCCATTATGCCTACCGCCAACTCAAGATGCCGGGTCCCGGAGGCCCCATCACCATCCATGCCGACATCAAAACCGCGCTATATTGCGTGGAGGCGCGTGTGGATGACATTGCGGAGGCCGACCGCGTTGAACCCAAAGGCCCTCAAGGGGAGGCCTCGGGTTCCCGGGCCCCAAAACAGCATATCACTTCGGCCGATGAGGTGGTAATCAAGTCTATCCAGTTGGGCGACGACCCGTCCAAGACCGCCAAAATTGGCGGTAACTTGGACCCTAAATAGGAAGACGCGCTCGTCTCCTTCCTCCGGACGAACGCCGACGTGTTTGCTTGGAAGCCGTCGGACATGCCCGAGTCCCAGGAGGTGATTGAGCACCGACTTGCGTGCGGTCGGATGCACGACCGATCCGACGAAGGTGAGGCGACAGCCCCGGAGCGGCGGGCGTTCGTCCGCGAAGAGGTGACACGACTCCAGGAGGTCGGCTTCATCCGGGAGGTGCTGCATCCAGAGTGGTTGGCTAACCCGGTGGTCGTCCCGAAGGCCAACCACAAGCTGCGCATGTGTATCGACTATACCGACCTCAACAAGGCATATCCTAAAGACCCTTATCCTCTACCCCGAATAGACCAGATAGTTGACTCCACTGCGGGGTATGACTTTTTATGTTTCCTAGATGCATACTCTGGTTATCATCAGTTCCGCATGGCTATAGAGGATGAGGAGAAAACTTTATTTATCACCCCATTGAGTACCTTTTGCTACATGTCTATGCCTTTTGGTTTAAAGAATGTTATGTCCACTTTCCAACGTGGTGTCCGCATCACGTTGGGGGACCAAATATGGCATAATGTTGAGGCGTATGTCGATGACCTCGTAGTCAAGTCCCCGGACCAAAGAACCTTGCTCCCAGACTTGGCCGAGACATTCGATAACCTCCGGTCCTCTCGCATGAAGCTGAATCCAGAAAATACGTGTTTGGGGTACCGGCAAGCAAACTGTTAGGGTTTTTGGTCTCTGCCCGAGGCATCAAGGCCAACCCCGCAAAAATAAAAGCGATAGAGGAGATGCGCCCCCTAGAAAGCTCAGGGATGTACAGAGATTTACTGGTTGTGTAGCTGCCCTGAGCCGTTTTATATCAAGGCTGGGAGAGCGGGCGCTCCCTCTATTTAAGCTGCTAAAGCGAACTGGCCCCTTCACTTGGACGGATGAGGCAGAGAAAGCCTTGGGTGAGTTCAAGCGTTATCTCTCCTCACCGCCTATATTGGTAGCACCTCGAGAAGGAGAATCCCTCCTTTTATATTTGGTGGCAACTCCCCAAGTGATTAGTGCGGCTTTGGTTGTGGAGCGCGACGACGAGCTAGACTCTCAGTCGTCCCCAGCCCCACCAAGCCCGGAGGCAGGAAACCTCGGAACGGTGTCGGCTGAGGAAGCACCCGGCCGGAGGTGGCCTTTGGCCCCGAGCTCGTGGGAGCCACCCGGCCCCTAGTCCGGGGCTCCCGAGGCCCTTCCATCCAGCGGCCCCGAGGGCCCCGGGAAGGCGATGGCCCTGCAGCCCCGACACCGAGGTAACCCGCGCGGCGCACCCGAACCTGTCGCCCCTAGCAAAGTAGCCAAGGCCCGTACCAAGGTGCAGCGGCCGATCTACTTTGTCAGCGAGGCACTACGGGACGCAAAGACACGTTACCCACAAGCCCAGAAAATGCTTTACGCTGTGCTCATGGCTTCCAGGAAGCTGCGCCACTATTTCCAAGCAAATCGGGTAACGGTAGTCACGTCCTACCCTCTCGGGAAAATCCTGCATAACCGGGAGGGCACGGGACGGGTAGTCAAGTGAGCTATCGAATTGTCGAAATTTGACCTGCATTTCGAAGCCCGTCACGCAATCAAGAGCTAGGCCTTGGCCAATTTCATGGCAGAATGGACGCCAGCGGCCGATTACGGTCCGCCCCTGGGCGAACCCGAGAGTGCGGAGGATCGCGGCCGAGGGACCGCGCATTGGGTGATGAACTTCGACGGTTCACTCACCTTGCACGGGGCTGGGCGGCGTGGCACTAACCTCCCCAACGGGTGACTTGCTCCGTACATCGTCCGCCTCGACTTCCGGCAACCAACAACATGGTCGAATACGAAGGACTTCTAGCGGGGTTGCGAGCGGCAAGCAGGCATGGGCATCCGTCGTCCGCTAGTCCTCGGGGACTCCCAACCGGTCGTGAACCAGGTTTCCAAGGAGTACCAAAACGCCGACCCCCGATGGAAGCTTATGTTAAGGAAGTACGGCGTATGGAGCGCCATTTCGATGGCCTCGAGCCGCGCCACGTTCCCGAAGAGATAATACCCTAGCGGACGAGCCGTCTAGGATCGCGTCCCGAAGAAAGGCTCACAGCCGTCGGCACGCCCCGAACCGCCCCGAGGGCAGAAATCGGCTGGTCCCGACGCCCGAGACCTAGCAGGCCCTCCACAGCCTGGTCCTGCCGGGACCGACATTACGCGCCAGGTGGCTTGGATTTCGGAAATCCAGGCGTACCTACAAGACGCGTCATTGTCCGAGCGACACGAGGAAAGCGAACGCATTGCCCGGACCTCCAAGAGGTACGTGTTGGTAGAAGGGACACTCTACCGACACGGTGCTAACGGAGTGCTCATGAAGTGCATTGCTCGGGAACAAGGTCTCGAGCTCCTAGCCGAGATCCATGAGGGGGAGTGTGGTGCGCACTCAGCCTCCCGAACCTTGGTGGGAAAGGCATTCCGCCAAGGATTTTACTGGCCCACCACGCTGGAGGATGCAACAGACCTCGTGCGGCGGTGCCGAGCGTGCCAATTCCACGCCAAGCAGACGCACTTGCCGGCTCAGGCCCTTCAGACCATCCCGCTCTCGTGGCCGTTTGTGGTCTGGGGGCTGGACATCCTGGGCCCATTCAAGCACGCGCGGGGTGGCTGCAAATTTCTATATGTCGCCATCGACAAGTTTACCAAGTGGCCTGAGGCCTATCCAGTCAGCGTCGTCGACAAGCATTCGGCTGTGCGGTTCATGAGAGGCATCAGGGCAAGGTTCGGAGTCCCCAACAGGCTCATCACCGACAACGACACCCAGTTTACGAGTGAGCTGTTTGGCGAGTATTGCGATGATATGGGCATCAAGATCTGTTTCGCCTCGCCCACCCACCCCCAAAGCAACGGTCAGGCCGAGCGTGCAAACGCAGAAATATTGAAAGGCCTCAAGACGAAGACCTACAACGCGCTCAAGAAGCATGGAGACTCGTGGACTGACGAGCTGCCTGCGGTCCTTTGGGCCAATCGGACAACACCGAGCCGCGCCACCGGGGAAACACCTTTCTTCTTGGTGTATGGAGCCGAGGCGGTCTTGCCTTTCGAGCTCACCCTGGGATCGCCCCGAGCCATGTTATACACCGAAGCTGATCAAGAGCAGCTGCGCCGCGACGACCTGGACTACCTCGAAGAAAGACGGCGCCGAGCAGCGCTTCGCGCGGCCCGTTATCAGCAGAGCCTCCGTCGCTACCATCAACGCAAAGTCAGCCCCCGAGCACTGCAGATCAATGATCTTGTCCTGCGTCGCGTGCAAACACGTGCGGGGCTGAGCAAATTATCCCCAATGTGGGAGGGGCCATACAAAGTTATCGGCACCCGCGTCCGGCAACAGTTCACCGCCACGGAGGACGTCACTCCGCTGCCGAACCCGTGGAATATTTCTCACTGCGCAGGTTCTACCCATAAGCCGCATGGTGTCTTGAAACATACATGGAATTTCATTCACTTGCTTCCAAGGGCATGAACAATGAGTTCGCGTTATATTCCCTATGATTTTCTTACAAAATACATACTTGTAGTGTGTTTTCCCCCATGTGCTGGAACATGAGCTACGGATGCTGGTTTCCAGTGGTCTTCTGGCCTTGCCCGCCTTAGCCTGAGAGCCCTAAGGGCGTCGAAGGTAGAGCGATGCTGCATACTATCACGCCTGGGGGTAGTCAACGCCTGGGGGCTCGGGTGCGTACTAACACGCTTGTTCCGAACCCCCCGTTGCCGCTGCCCCCACTGGCCTTTTTATGCTTTCGCTCCTACCCGAAACCCCGAGGAAGGCACCAGCCGCCGGCCGATGCATGTCGCCCGAACCCGGACCAGCCCCTAGCTACATGGGACGAATCATGGCGGGAGACCATGCTACCGCATTCTTGCAATGCCTAAGCTAACTAAAAGTTGAACTACCGTTGCAGGGAAGCAAACAGGCAGGGGCTCGAGCCAACTAACCGCCACTGCGTGCGTGCTAAGTTGGCCGGGGGCTCCCAATATACATACATATATGAGTCATCAGAAGCAGCCATGATGGGCTGTTATAATACAAGTCTAACATGATAAAGGCAAGTGCGTTAATATTATAAACAATATTGCAATGTCTATATTCATAAATACAGATAAAAGCAAAAAGGGGCAGGGGAGTCCTAGGCGACCGACGAGTCGCTGGGGGCGTTCTCCGGGTGGCCTTCGTCCGGCGAGTCTTCGTGGGGGGCGAGCTGGAAGGCCGCCGGAGTCCCGTGAAAGCCCACCATAATGGAGTCGACAGCATCTTGGACGCGAAGACGAGCGGCCTCCTCGGTGCCCTCGAGGAAGTCCTCGGTGGGGATGTAGTGGTCGAAGCCGGGGTCGCGGGCTTGGTAGCTCGCCAGGATGAGCGTCGCGACCTGGCGGGACAAGTCGTATGACGACTCCTTCGCCACCTCGCGACCTCCTCCAGCACCCTCTTTATCCCCTCAGCCAGCTCATCTATGTGCGTGGCTAACCCCCCTAAGGTAGGGACGCCGGTGAGCGGACGAATAACCCCCACCTCGTGGGCCGCCTCCCGAAGACGCTCGATGGACGAGGCCACGACTCGGAGCCCCAAGCTCAAAGTGTGCTCCAGCTCCGTGATATGGTGGTGCGCCTCCTCCAATTCTGGCGCCGCGTCGCTGGAGCGAGGGGCCGGCGGGGGCTCCGCCGCGCCTCCGCGTCACTAACCACCTGCTCCCACCGTTCCAGCTCATTTTGTCGGCGGCCCGAGGCGACGGCGAGCAGCTGCTCGCGCTCCCAGACGGCCTTCAGGCACCGGAAGGCCTCCTCCTGGGCCTCCAGCACCGTCACCTTGCGCCCTCCACGGCGGCCTCGCGCTCCGCGATGGTCTTTTCTTGGGCCACCACGTTCGCCTCCCGCGCCACGGAGTCCTCCTCGGCCCGCAACGGCGGCCTCCCGGTCCTCGACCGCCCGCCATGCCGCCTCTAGGGCCTTCTCCGCTCCGCCGTGCCTGCCTCGCGGGCCGGAGCTCGGCGTCGGTGCTGGCGGCGGCAACCTCGGCATCACGCGGGTGCGCTCGCACCGGTCGAGCTCCCGGGCGCGCTTGTTGAGGTCGCGGATGAACCTCCCGGCGGTGGTACGGACCCTCTCCTCTGTGACGGCGATGACCTGCTCGCGGAAGTCGGCGGCGTGCCGCTCAACAACGGTGTCCTTGAACACTGGTTGAGTTCCCCTAGCGCCGCTCGATCTCCGCCGCTCCCGCTTGCGGACGAGGCCTTCCACCCTTGCCGTGGCCGCCGGCTCTGGCGGCCTTCATCAACGTCGGCCTCCGCCACGCCACCGCAACCTCCCGGCGGCCAAGGCCTGCACTGGGCCCGGAGCCCTCCAAGGAGACCGCGTTGGCTTCCTCCGTGCCACTCGGACACAATCTCCCTTGCCCGCTCTTGCGACCGGAAGAGGGCTCGGTGTCCGGGCGGCCACGAACCCGGACCGAGCGCCCGGATTCGGAGTCGGAGCTCGGGCCGGGTCGACCACTGCGCGGAGCGGAAGCCGAAGGCGCCCCATGGCGAGACATCCACCGCCGCTCCCTGCGTCGGGGCTCACGGTGGCGACGCCTGCGGAACTAATGTTGGTCGGCGGGCGACGGCTGCCGCGGTGGCGGCGATGGTCGCCACGGAGGGGACCCCTGGGGCTGCTCTCTGCCACCCTCCGCTGCCTCCTCTGCGTCGGGGCCGCCCCCAGCTCGCTCCTCGTGGGCGACCGGCGCCCCGGCATCTGGGTGGGCCCTCCTCGCATCGCACCGGATCCGGGCCCGAACCCGTAAGGGGTGACCCGGACCCGGAGGCCTCCGGAGCCCTGGGCCTCTCCTGCGCCTCCCCCACCGAGCCAGAGGCAGAACCGCCCTTGGGTATAACCACGGGCGAAAATGTCGTGCTCGCGGCTGGGAGCAAAAAACAAACACAGTAAGGGATCAAAAACAAGACGAAGGCACAAGGCCCACTGGGCATGTACATTTCTGCAAGGCGTTACCTGTGGGTGGGGTTGAAGTCCCAGGAAACCCGGGAGATAGCCCGCTTCTTCTTCACGGGCCGCCCGGAGGGCTTGCCGGCCGTCGCCGCCGCCCACGCCGACGCCGGAGTCCCGCGCCGCCCTCCGCCGACGGTGCGCCCGCCGTGGCGTGCTCCGGCCTCCGCCGTCGTCGTCGCCGCCGTCGCCGTGGCACCGTCCACAGCCCCCAGGCGGAGTGGCCCCGGGATGAGCCCGCCGCCCGCGATCCTCCAGATCTGCCGGGAGGAGCGACGCGCTCCGCGCCGCCGCCGCGTGATGGAGATGGGGAGGTGCGGGGTCCTCCTCTGGCCTCTTCCTCTTCCCCTTTGGGTCCGGGGCCCCCGACTCGCTCCGACCCGGACCCCGGCAGGCCAGCCGCCTGATAGGCACCTGGTCGTCGGCATCGTCGTAGTCGTCGCCCCCACCCCTCGGGGCAACGTCCGGCGCTGCTGACGACGAACCCACGCCGTCGCCCACCACCCGTAGTGCATTCAGGATCTCCGAGCGCGCCGAATCCTAGCACAGCGGCACCAACCCGGGCGGGAGCTGCGTCAGGTCCATCGCTGTGACGCCGAGGGTGCGGCGGACCAGGATCACGAGGTCCCTCTCGTCCCAATCAAAGGCGGCGCCCACATGGGTCCGCATATCGTCGTTGAAGCTCGTGTACATGTAGGCGGGGCACAGCCTCTCCTGCAGCGGCGCGATGCGCCTGATCTGGAAGTCGCGGAAGACTGCATGGCTGGACAAGCCCCCCTCCGGAGATAGCTGATCTGCTCCAGCACCCCGTCCAGCTCCCTCCTGGCTTGCGGACGCACCCCCTAGTTCCTCTGGTTCACCGGGATCCCCGTCGGAAGGGAGAAGCGGGGGTGGTCGCCTAGGCTGGTGTAGAACCAGAAGGCCCTCCAGTTCTCCCACCTAGAGCGAGGGTGGATGTCGATGAAGGGGGTGCCGACGGTCCTGTCATTCCGCGACTGGATCGCCACGTATCCGACCGCGTCGGGAATTGTTCCCTCGATCAAACCATACAATGTATTCATCAAAACTCCAGATTGATCGAACACAGCATGATGAATGATGTTATCAACCATCTCTTGCAGCGTCTCATCATCCATCGACTCGATAAATTGCTCCTTCTCTTCATTAATCAGCTTGAGAGATTGTTCTTCCTCAATCTTGACTTCCTTATCAGACATCTTGCGGCAATTATGGGTCCGCCGAGCCGTGTAAAAAAAATATGTTGTCCAAAACACGGTCCCACCAGGCGTGCCAAAAATGTGTTGACGAGAAAAATCAACACGCCGGCCTGGGAGATCTGCTTAGCTCCAGTGCAGTCCTAGAATCAATGAAGCGCGGGCGTGCCAGTCAGTTTGATCCTGCCACTGACAAGTTATGCAAAACAGCAGAACATAAATCATATTGGCCGATAGACCGATACCCAAAAACTAACTGATCGGCTAATAAGCCGATGGTGCAATTCTAGCCGATGCCGATGCCAGCCGATGGTGTTAGGGTTTGAATCCATTGGCTGTGCGCTGAGCAGATATTTATATAAAAGTGATCGGTTGATGATAACATGATTATATAATAATATAATATGACATAAAGCAATCACATGATATAATAAATACGATTTAAGGGTTAAGACAGGACATCGGGAAGTCCGATGTCATTAAATTTAAATATTCAATGAAGCCTCTCTGCAATCACTGGATCCAACTTGTGTATATTCCTTGCAAGCCGATGCGAAATCCAGATCTCACCTATGAAACCTCGATGAAACCCTTAGTGGCAAGTCAACGGCGGGCTAGAGATTACGGTTCTAATCATGACTTAGTAGATCAAACGATGCAAAGACTAAGTATGAAAAGAAAAGCAATATCTAGACAATCAAGCCCTTGGCTGATTTTCAGGGTGGTAGACGCCTAAGCTAATCTAATCTAGCATAACGATTTAGCCGGTATCGGCGAAAACCCTAAAACGAGAGACAAAGATAGAGCCAAATCGAGATACTAAAATTAGATTCAACAGAGACATATGATAAATAATCAGGCAAAGATATCAATCGAACCGAAGCAATCCAAGAGATCGAATGTACGATGCAGCCTTGGACGACGCCGACGTAACCAATACGATTGCTCGAGCCGACGGGACCTTGGACTTACCCCTTCGCCGAAGATCGAAGTCGATGCACCCGCGTCGGGTGCCAAGTCTCGCCGGATGAAGAACAAAGTAGAAAAGTAAAAAGTGGCGATGCGCGAGGTTGTATTGATCGAGAGATGATTACATGAACCCTGGGCTTACATATTTATACCCGTAGGGTGACAAAGATCCTAATAGATTACAAAATAAACTTTCCTAAAGATAAACTAGGAAACTAACAATCCCTTCGTAATTAATAGATACAAGCCTTATCCTTCCTGGACTCGGTTTCTTTTGGATAAGATCTTCTCAAACCGAATCCAACAAGAATTCGACTGCTGGAGATATGGATCCTCCATCGGCTGACGGGTCCTCTCAGCCGATTTTGCTTTGAGCCGATACTAACACTTAGCCGATAAGGACTTCGGGGCTTACCAAATTTTGGCGTTAACACATGCCCCCGGTTTTGGAGTATGAGAAGTCATGCTTCAAAATTGTCCTTGTCTTGATCGCCCCAAAACGATTCTTTTCTTCTTCTTGACACCGGCCCTCATAAGCCGATACCCTCTCGTAATAGCCGAGCCAGCCGTCGAACTCATGGATGAAAAACCGCCTCGATTAGTGTCGACAACCCTTGGAATGCAAGATCTCTATCTCGCTCATCGCTTAGGCTCAAGCTATAACATCGGTGTGGATATTACGAAACCTTTGAATATATTCCTTAGCCGATTCCCCTTCTTGCTATTTAACTGATATCAAATCTGCAAGTCTCAACTCGCTAACCTCAGCAAAGAAGTACATGTGAAACTGCTTTTCAAGATCGGCCCAACTGCTGATGGAATTTGGTGGCAATGATGAAAACCATGTGAAAGCCGAACCAGTCAAAGATAATGGAAAAAGTCTAACTTTCAGAGCTTCTTCAGCCGATGCCTCTCCACATTGAGCTAAGAATCGGCTGATATGTTCCATTGTGGAGATACCATCTTGCCCTAAAAACATGGAGAAATCTGGAACCTTGTATTGGCTCGGAAGTGAAACCCTATCAAACCACTCAGGATATGGCAGCCGATACACATAAATTTGATTTTTGCGTTTAATTCCAAACTGCTCCTCCATTACCTTTGCAATTATATCGGCCCAATCCTCTTTGGATAGATATCTTTGAGTTTCCTCTGGCCGATATTGCTGATGTGGCTCCTCATACTGACATTGATCATCTTGCCTCCCGAGCCAATTTTGTTGTTGCCGATGATGCTGAGATTGTTTGCCAATCTGCCCCCAATGCTGACTTCTTAAGGCAATTACCTTGGGAACTGTTTCCTCGATCAAACCATACAATGTATTCATCAAAACTCCAGATTGATCGAACACAGCACGATGAATGATGTTATCAACCATCTCTTGCAGCGTCTCATCATCCATCGACTTGATAAATAGCTCCTTCTCTTCATTAATCGGCTTGAGAGATTGTTCTTCCTCGGCCTTGACTTCCTTATCGGACATCTTGCGGCAATTATGGGTCCGCCGAGCCGTGTAAAAATATGTTGTCCAAAACACGGTCCCACTGACCGAATCCAACAAGAATTCGACTGCTGGAGATATGGATCCTCCATCGACTGACGGGTCCTCTCAGCCGATTTTGCTTTGAGCCGGTACTAACACTTAGCCGATAAGGACTTCGGGGCTTACCAAATTTTTGCATTAACACCCCCCGTCTAGAGAAAGCTTGGCCTAGCGCGGCATCCGTTGTCGCGTACCGGCCTCCTACTATGGTGAAGCACATCCAGTGCCGAGGCCCACACACTCAAGGAAATGGCGTTAACCGCGCCCGAATCCGACTCGGTCCTGGTCAACACCGGGGGCTACTGTCGGTGATATGGGCCCGGGGGTATGTTGGAGATACAATATCTGAAAAAAGAAGGCGCCTTCGCCCACTAGGACGCGCCAGAGATATGCCCTAGATGGCTCAAGCGGGTCCCAACCACGGGCAGCCATGCGACCACTCCAAGAGGGGCTAGCCCGGGGGCTGCCCGGAGACCACCGTATTCCCAGGCGGCAGGGTTCGGGATCACCCGGACCCCCCATCCCTCACCCCGCACCTCTCTGAGGGAGGGGCGAGTCCAACTGCCAACCACCTCATTTAATGCCTGAAGAGAGAGAGGCTAAGCGCCTGCCCCGCCGCATTTAGTGCGATGTGAGGCGCGCCTGTCAGCTGCTCTCATCATCACCCTTTTTGCCCGTCACGAGGCAAAGAGGGCATAAAGTCTTTGACTGCGACCGTGGTATGGCAGCGCGCCCATTCCGTGCACGCCTCCCTTCACGCCCCGTCCAGTCGCGTTAAATGTGTTGGGCGGCCGCGTGGAAGAGAGAATACGAGCGCAGGAGGCGTTGCATCAACACCTACCCAGGAGATGGGCCGCTGACCAGGAGGCCCTACTGGAGTAGGTAGGCCGGCCCATCCTCATGTCAGCAGCATGGCAGCCACGACGCCCGCTTTTCTCCGCCAACTCCATGACACGGCAACAGGGACGAAGATGGGGATGGCTTCTCCGACAAGACAAGGCAAGGGCCGCTCCATCACGTGGAGTAGAGTAGAGGAAATCAGGACTACTGTGGTGTCCTCTTGCACTATAAAAGGAGGCCCAAATCCATCATAAAAAGGGTTCCTGGAAGTCCATAAAAAAAAGGACGGTTGGTTGGGTTCCGTTCGTCCGGTTCCTAAGCAAGAGCTAGTTCTTAGCAACTCCTTGGCCACTGTTGTTACCACCTCCGACGCTCCTGCGGAGAACACCCTCACCCGTCCCTGTAATTCATTCTCCATATTATACAAAGAACAGGAGTAGGGTTTTACACCTCATAGGTGGCCCAAACCCGTATAAACCCCTTGTGTCATTGCAGTCACGATTCTTCTTCGATTTTACCAGTTCTCCCTATTCTTACCGTGAGTTTAGACCCGGATTCACCGCTCCCCTGTGCCGAACCAAAAAGGGATCCCTCGGATTCCCGCGTGTCGATCCCCGACATCGACAACTACCTTCATTTCAAAATGTATAACGTTGTTAACTTTTTTCATAATTTTTGTTCATTCGTCTTATTAAAAAATTATATAAATATTATTTATTATGTTGTTACATCTTTTATCATCAAATAAAATATAAATTTAACTTATATTTTTACATATTTATATAAAATTTATGAATAAGACGAATGGTCAAACATTATAAAAAATCAATATTATAAAAAATCAACGACATCATATATTTCAAAAAACGAGAAGAAAAGGAGGTAGTAATACTGAATAGATTATAAAAAACAGAATTTCTATACGACTAATAAACCCATCCAAAAATACTTGAAATTAACAAATGTGTACGTAGTGAGAATAAATTAATTAACAAGCTAGTCGTGAATACGAAGGGATGGTGTATTCATGAGAATGCTTTGGAGATGAGAGCATAAATTTCAAAGCTTATTTGGAATACAGGATTAAAAACATATAGGAATAGGAAAAATATAGAAATCTGATAAAAATTTAAGTGTAAAACAAAGAATTTGAAAACATAGATATTTTTATGTGGATAGTTGTTTGGACGAAGTAAAGGAAAAACATAGAAATCTTTAGGAAAAATGGATGCACTATAACAAATCGTCACGTACTAGTGAAGTAAACAATATTAATCAACCTAACACTGTGCTTAGTTGCTGGATGACCTGATTTGCCTCGTTCCCACACAGGGAGAGAAAAAAGAGGTCGTTCCCACAAATCCGCTTTGAATCCGTTGAAAATAAGAATATGATAAAAGTTTATAGATATTCGACATATATGAATTGAAATGTGAATAGTAGCATGCGAATACGGAATGATATCTTGTGAATACATATTATCTAATATTTTAAGTGAATTATCCGGTGGAGGGTTGAACGGATAATCCGACCTTTTCAACCCATGCAACCACTCTATTTGACTCGTTTCACATCAAACGATCCATCCAACCCATCTATTAGTTGACCTAATAACCTATTATCTCTCTCTTTCTCTCATAGAATGCTCCGACGTAGGCTAGGTAGGAGCGCCGCCATGCTCCTATCCCACGCACACGTAGATGGCGAAGCAGGAACGCGTATGGCATGTCACTGTCTGTGGCCCTCGACGTCGACACCTCTTCCAGTCCTCTCGATCTTCTTCTCCCCACGTCGAGTCTACACAGTGTTGAAATTATCTTTATTACTTTAAAAGATATAATAATGATGATGGGTCGAGTCTACATATTATTGAAATTACCAATATTTTCCTTGTTGGACTACATATCATCAAAATTATCACACTTTCGACTTCTATCATAGCCACAAACCCCAAATCTCACCCTTTCCTCATCATTTCCTCTCCTACCAACCTCCATGTTACTCGTTTTCTCGCTGCTTGTTTCCATGGAGCCTAGTCTACGCTCTCTACTCCTCCTGCTCGACATGTTTGACACTCGATGCTCAATGTCCCCTTGCCACTCCCATCTTGATATTTATGTATTTTCCTCCTGCTCATATCCTACTCGGTACATGAGCAAGGGTCTCACGCCTATCACTTAGCTACAACATTACCATATCTCTTTCTCTCCTCCATATATGCTACATGATCCATCCTTACGGCACTATGATTTTACTTAGGTCTATTTTTAAAATAACACATTGTGTATATATGCTTTTATCTCGCTTAGGTATCATCAAATGCCAAGCCTTGGGTAATTGAAGACAACATGATGTTATTTCACCCAACCACATTGGCGCCATACTATTTGCTTGCCGCACAACCTGTTCAATTTGCTAGGCTCATATGCATTTAGCAAACTATGTTTGTTGCTTAATTGAATTGCTCTGTTACTGTAGATTTTATTTTCATAGGACCTATAAAATGTTCTTATAAAATATATTTTTAAGTTATTCACAATAACATGTTTCTCTCAATAGAGTATCGCTGACATAGAGTTGAAGAGATTAGGAACGAATGATGCACATACGTAAAAGGATGGATTGAGATTTTCTTTAGCGAATGTGTGTTGGGCTAGTATCTAATCGTGTTTTTAATTTCATTAAACCAAAAAATAGGCTCAACTCCTACTCTTTTAGGTTGATATAAAAAACCTTTAATCAATACCCTTACATAACAACAAATATAAATATACAACGACGATATTACCACGCTTAAAACTACAATTTTCATACCTCTCATAACATAATCCATCATCCATCATGATTACAACTTTCCTATTTCATCAACCAGACAAACACAAATATATATTCCTAAAAGACCTCGTGTGTAAAGTCTGATCTATATCAATCTTGATCTCACCAACCTCCATGAGAGAGAAGAGATGAAAGCCTCAAGCAATAGTCTTGGTCTCCTAACCCCATTCATCATCACGTGCAATTAACCAGCCTCACTCCAACCAATTCCGGCCCAAATTACAGAAAAGCCCCTCCATTTCTCACCCTCTCACCACTCCGTCCATGTCCATGTCCATGGTGGTCGGGCACCGGCGCGGCCACCGCAAGCGCTCCCACCTCCTCCTCTAATGGCGCAGTACAGGCAGTCGGGCGGCTTCTTCGACTCCCGCGGAGGCGGCGCCGGCGGCCACCACCACGCGCTCCCGGAGTACCACCGGCCACACGCCTCCAAGCCGTCCCGGATCCGGCGCCCCGGGAAGCCCGCGCGCCGCCGCTCGCCGGCCGCGGCGGCTGCCGTCGCGTCCGTGCTCCTCCTCGCGGGCGTGTTCCTCCTCTCGCGCCGCCTCTCCCGCCAACCCGCAGGTTCGATGGTTTGACGTCGCCGCCCCCCGTGGTGGTGATCCTTTTCTCTCTTTCTCTCTTTTTTTTTCTTTTCAAGAAGAGAGAAAAAAAGTGTTATCTTTTGATGTGTTCGGGGCTCGGTGCGGATGGAGAGTTCTCGATCCAATTTCGTGTTTGCAGCCTCGGTGTTGGTGTTCTCAATGTGATCTCGTGTGCATTTTCGCAGAGATCAGCCAAGATTTGGGCGGTCGGGAGGGGTTACCGGAGTGGAACCGGAGCAAGGAGCTCAAGTTCGGCCATGGCGGGGGCGGCCGGAGCGCGCAGGATTCCAGGTACTGGGACCGAGACGATCGGAGGCGGGACGAGGACTACTCGGAGGACGAGAAGGAGAAGATCTCGGGTGCAAGTGGAAATAATGCAGGCGATGCTGGTGTCAGTGATAAGGTTGTGACCTCTGATCCTGCTGTTGAGGAGAAAGGGTTGACCTTGGATACCGGCGCTGCCGATAAGGAGGCTACTGAGGTAGCTGAAGGTGGCAAAGGAGGGACCTTGTACAACGAGGGGGGCAGGAAAGAGCTCGAGCAGTATGAGGTGGCTGCGATGGGAGCTGCGGGTACTGGGATCAGGGAGGTTGATCCGGATGATGAGTATGATGATGGCATTGATGCACAGGATGATCTTGATGATGCTCAGTCGCATTCATCTGATGGTGGGAGGAAGCTTGGCGACAGTAGTCATCAGAGCACCGACAGTAAGGAAAACATCGCTCATGATAGCACTGACAATAAGGAAAGCATTGCCTTAGAGAGACACACAGAAACAGGTGTGGGTATTAGTGATGGTGGGGATGTTAGTGATGCTGTTAATGTGAACCAAAAGAAGGTTTCGGCAACTGGTGACAAGAAACACACATCAAAGAAGAAATCAAAGCGTAAGAAGACTGGTGAGTTGTTCCTCAAATTTAAATGCTGGAGTCAGGCGATTTGGATTCAGAAACCTGATTTCTTGTTTAGCTTAGTGGACATATTGATCCTGCTACTGAGAATAACTAAGCTTTCTGCATTTTATTTTTGTTTCAATAGCCTTCTGTAGTGTTTAGAGGTAATTCTAGCTTGCTGCAGTGATATCAGAAACACCAATTATGGAATCTGGTTGTAAGAATGTACTGACTATGTGCTATTCATGTTCGATAAACATAAATCAGTTAGTCTTGGACATTTTAGAGTGCCACTAATCTGTTAGTTCCACAACATTAGTATCCTTTAAAATGAAGATTGAGATGTCAGCAGTGCAACATAATCATGTTGTATTTATGTGGTGCTTGATTTACAATGTTTATCAATAGGATTTATTGATTTCTACGTTTGATAATTTGGTATCACATAAAATACTCTTGGTATCAAATATGTTGCAATCGACTACCTATCTAGTGAATAGCTACCATGTGTTTTTTAGGTACATAGATAAAGCTTATTCTAGCCTTTATTATTATGGATGGTTCTCTAATCAGTTGGATAAACATAAATCAGGTTCAACTTGTGAAATGAGGTTTCTGAACTCCACTGCTCAACTCGTAGAGCCTGCTAAAAATGAGAAATTTGCTAGTTTTAATTTGGAATATGTGGAAGTTGAAGAAAAACCTCTTGGATCAGAGTATTGGGAGCCAAGATTTGCTGGCCACCAGAGTCTACAAGAAAGAGAGGAATCATACATAGCTCATGACCAACAATTACATTGTGCTTTTGTTAAGGGTCCCAATGGTACAAGCACTGGTTTTGATATATCAGAGGAAAACAGAAAGTACATGAGCAAATGCCACATTGCAGTATCTTCCTGCATCTTTGGAAATTCTGATCGTCTGAGGACTCCGTTTGGGAAAACAGTATGTTCTTTTTCTGCACAACAAACTCCTGAAAAATTTATGATACCCCCTCATTTTGCATGAGTTACAACCAATGTATCTCTTGTCAATGTATTTATTTTGGCAATCAACAAATTAGCATTCTTTGCATGATTTGTCTTAGAACTTTATAATCTCAGTAGCTTCATTTTACAATAGGTACTTATTGGCATGTCAAGTTAGAACATTATTTGCTCTGTTAGTAGGCAATGAAACATAAACCTTATATAATAGGCCTGTGAGATGCAACTGAGCCTTCTGCAATGTTAGTTTGGATAATTTGGATATACGACAGTACACGAACATATAACCTCAGTCTCCATACTTAGGTTAAACAATTACTGACCTTTCCATTCTGTTGTTCCAATGCACCCTGAATCTTTTTAAATGCTTCAGAAGTTGATGGAAATCTGGTAATATTTAAGAAATAACTTCATATGATATCTGTCTATGCAGATCACAAGTCTATCAAAGAAGACAGTATGCTTTGCTATGTTTTTGGATGAAATCACATTGCAAACTTTGGAATCTGAAGGCCAAAAAATGGATAGTTCAGGTTTCATCGGTATATGGAAGATCATATTGATTAAGAATATGCCTTATAATGACATGCGGAGAGTCGGCAAAATACCAAAATTTCTGGCACATCGTCTTTTCCCATCATCAAGGTAAAAATGAATGTTCTTACACATGGTGGTTGTACTTTTTTTTCACATTGAATCCACACTGTCATGTTTATGGGCCAATATCATTCTTAATCCTCAGCTGAACTGAGCTATAACTCCCTTCCCCCAAGAGAAATCAACTTGGGAGATCCAAGCA
Source organism: Oryza australiensis (assembly GCA_019925245.2). NCBI lineage: Eukaryota > Viridiplantae > Streptophyta > Magnoliopsida > Poales > Poaceae > Oryza > Oryza australiensis. The sequence continues at coordinate 2,800,138 of JAIFGZ020000540.1, read as the reverse complement.
GTTTACCAGCCGGTTACTATTTTTTATCAAAAATATTGGCCAACAGTAGCTGCCAGAAAATACCACTAGTAACCAGTCATAAACTGGTGCCACCAGGTGGAACTCTGTTTTTCACCTCTTGTCCCTAGGTCAAAACCCATGCTGCCCTGTTCCTATCTGTATGCACATTCCTGACTGCCTCACTACTAGTAGCAATCTATCCTGATTCCTTCAATTCAGCTGTATCTGTGTTGATCAGCCTTGCTGGTCTCAGATATGTCGAGCTCACGTGGAGACATACTATTCAGTAGTACTGTTTATGCCTTTTTTCTGATTCGTTCTTTCCAATTGCATTAGAATCACTAGCACAATTGACCTTAATTCCCACATGTATTTATTGCCCTTTCAAGTTAAGAAAAACAAATTGAGAAGTCCTCCTTATTTCAATTTTTAGGGTGTTTTCATATAATCATTTGCTGTGCCACATTATATGTAGAGAAACACACAACTCCCAATATATTATGCTGTCTGTCCAAAAAGTGTGCATGAATGTGAAAACATGTCATCTTGATGTTAGGTGAAATGTACTCGTTTGAACAAGTATTGCTTATACTTGCTCCTTAAATTTATTGTGCTTGTTTTACCAACCGTTTTTGCATGCCTAAAGACATTACTACTTGTGTCAGGTTCTCAATCTGGTTAGACAGCAAATTGCGATTACAAAATGATCCTATCCTTATCCTAGAGTATTTTCTTTGGCGGCATGATTATGAATATGCTATTTCCAATCATTATGATCGGCACTGTGTTTGGGAGGAAGTGGCACAGAACAAAAAGCTGAACAAGTTCAACCATACAATAATTGATCAGCAGTTTGAGTTTTACCAATCAGATGGACTGACAAAGTTCAACCCATCGGATCCCAACAAGCTGCTACCAAGCTGTATGCACTCTTGCCTGCTAGTTTATTGCTAGTGTATGAGCTGTTTTGACCTAATCTTCTTTTTTGGTTAACTTTGTACAGATGTCCCTGAAGGTTCTTTCATCGTGAGGGAACACACACCAATGTCCAACTTATTTTCGTGCCTATGGTTCAATGAGGTTGATCGATTTACACCTCGTGACCAGCTCAGCTTTGCATATACATATTTGAAGCTTAGAAGAATGAACCTGGAGAAGCCATTTCACCTTAATATGTTTAAGGTGGGTACAGTTGATCATCTAGCTAGTTTGACCGCAACCATACTAAATCTGATTTACATGTTATTCTCGTTCAGGATTGTGAGAGGCGGTCAATAGCAAAGCTATTCCATCATCGATCAGAAGAGAGACGCAGCAGTCCACAACTAACAAGATGACAGAGATTCTTTCGCAGAATGGGTGGTTCAAGGATATTTTAGGATTTTACCTTGATATAGCACAGGATGGCACAGGACCATTCAGTGTCAAGATTTATGTCCCTGCCGAGGAATTTAAGCCTAAAGGTCGCAAGCGATTTACTCCTTTACTCTATGATCCTGCAGACCAGTTCCTGCCGCCTTTCTATTTTGCACTTGACTAAGGTGGATTAGGGAACGATAGCCGTTTGATTTTCGTAAGTTCTGCTCTCCGGTAAAGTTTTGTTCATTCTTTTGGGGTGATCTGGGACAAGTGGGGCATGAACTCCCAGAACTAGTTAGCACTGTGTATTATCATATGGTTGTTAAAAGAACTACCAAGTGAAGACATGATTCTGATGTAATCCTCAATGGTCTTGTTGAAATGTAATACTACAACAGGAATAACCTTCTGTAATTTCTCTGTGATGGCAAACTAGCATTTTTTTGTCTGAATTTGTGGAATCTCCAGGCTTCCTTTGTACTTTTGCTAGATCAGAACTGAGAATGAATAAGTGATCATCTGTTTGTGTTTTGTTCTCTGAACTACAGCTTACTGCAATTGAGCATTCCTTCAACAATGAAGTGATCATCTGATTGTGTTTTGTGCTCTGAACTTCAATTCACTCTTAACTGAACATAGTTTACTCCTGCATCAAGTGCAATGTAGATGTGAAATTGCATCTGGTGTTTCAACTCTTTTAGCAGATACTAAACAAATCTAAACTTCAGATGTTTTATTGATCAGTATATTACACTGTGAAACAAGTTCCAAACCAAAGGAGAAATTAAAGTATAAAGGAAACCAAATATAATTAAACACCTTGATAAACACATATTCACACATTGCAAGAAGCTCTAAACCCTCAACAAAACAAATCCAATTGATCAGTCAAATTAGCATCCACCCCAGGTTACATACATCCTGCTGGTTTCCAGATTGCTCAAGGTCAATTAATTTTCAGAGGCGCTAACATCTAAAAATTCAGCCCAGTGTGAGGGCCTTATCTCTGAAGATGCCAAGCATCTCATTCCTGCCCTTGATCACCTCATCAAAGACTTCATCCAAAACACAATCAAACATCTCCACACCCTCCCTCAGCTCACCTGATCTTGTTCTTAGAAGCTCAACATGATCATCTTCTTGTTCTTGTTTGCCATTTTTAGTCTCTTCTCCTTCTTCCATTTTGGTGTTGATCATCATGGACTTGACCACCATGGCCACCCTCTCGTGCTCGGCGACGCCCGGCCGCCTCGGGAACCGGTCGGTGATCACGGACAGCGACTCGCGCCATGGCTGGAGCTCCGGGACCGGGACGACGGCGGCGCGGTCGAAGGTGCAGTGGCCGTCGTCGGTGGTGAGGGGGATGATGGGTGAGGTGAGGGCCTGGAGCACGAACATTGACACGACGGCCATGGTGATCTTGGCGACGAGCATGACGACGACCATGCCACCGGCGTCGTCGTCCCCTGCGCCACCGCCGCCGCCGCCGCTGGACATGATCTTCCTGCCTAGCCGCTCCGCCTCGCTCACCGCCGCCCTCACGTCGGACAGCCTGTCGCGGATGGCGTCGGCGTCGTGGGCAGGCTCCTCCTGAAGCCACCCGCCGGCGCCGTTCTCCGCGGCGAGCGGGACGATGCCGGCGGCGCCGGTGCAGCCGACCTGCGCGGCGAAGTCGACGACCATGCAGTAGCGGTGCAGCCGCGACACGGCGGACTTGAACGCGTTGCAAAAGTCGAGCAGCGCCGCCGTCTCCTGCATGTAGTGTTCGAACCAGCACCCGCCGCCGCCGCCGCCGTAAGAGACGGCACCTCCCACCGGCACGTCGGCCTTCTTGAACATAACCAGCAGCTCCCGCTGCATCCGCTTCACCAGCCTCATGGCGTCGGCGCACCACCTCATCGACACTGCCCCACCACCGCCGCCGCCATCGCTGTCGTCTTCACGCAGCAACGTGCTCTCCAGCTGCGCGAGGCCGTCCACCAGCGAGGCGCAGAAGGCGGCCGTGTCGCCGCCGAGCAGCTGGCATCGCCGGCGACCACCAGGCCTAATTAGGCATCTCATCGTCGTCACGCATACAACCCAAGAATCAAATCAAGAACCAAGAAGGATCAAACAAGAAACGGTGAATTGGGCATCACTTTTATGTTGCGCAAATACAACAATATAATCTAGTGAGAACTTGTTCATTTGCATGGAAGCAAAGCAGCAAACTTGGGTTTCTTGGAGGAGTAGGCAAGATTTTTTCAAAGGAAAAGAAGGGGAGAAGTGAAGCAAGAGGATAGCTAGGCTAGGTATAGATGCACACTATTCCATGCATGCACCTAGCTTTACTTTACCTTGCTTAATTATCAATTGCTCTTTTGATTTGGCATTCTTATTTTGGAGTTTGGAGACAACTCACCAACCAACCAACCTTCCTTTGGGGCTTTAGCTAGACAGGTCTTTGATTTGGATGTAGTGGCAACTACTAATAACTTATAGATTGACTTGTAAGGATGGATGGATGCATGGGACCCTTTGGTGTCTTGCAGGGAAGAAATGGGACACTTTTTACTTAGGGTAAGTGTTTCAAGCTCTTGAGGGCATGTGTCCTTGTTTTCTTATGTGGTTCAAGTAACTAAGAAAAACTTAAAATAAGATTTAGACAACGTATATTATTATGTCATGTGTGCTTTCACTTGCAAGATTAAATTTGATCTATATGTATATGTGAACGAAATTTGATCTATAGATCAGAGGAAAGAAAGAAAATGCAGTTGCATTTACAATTGGACCTGTTTCCTGCACTCCTGCGACATATGCACTTTATACTTTAATCTGTGCCAATGCATTTTAGGTTTTGGTACCGGACAGAACTGAGATGGAATGTCATGTGTGATGATTTATATTTTGGTTGTACAACGGAGTAAATTACAAGTACTACAATTAATCCAGCTGATATGATTATGTGAGGGAGTTAGTTCATCATTCTTTCCAAAAGCGCATTCACCTTTAATCATAATTCTAAAGGCGTTGCTTTTTTTTCATATTATTAAAAACAAATTATTTGCTCTACGTTTCGAAAATAAGGTTTTTCAAAAAGCTTTCTTCCACTGTATTGCTAGACCATTTATTTTAAACTATGTGTTAGGTTTATTTCTCTAAATATTTAATTTAGTTCTATAATTAATTCGTGATAATAATATGCTCCATACTCAATAACCAATACGTTTGGAAATCTAAATTTTCTCACAATAGAGCTGGTCAGTCATGACAATAATTTAGTTAATAATTTAAGATGTATAGGACCGTATCATCATATATACCTCGGCCGAAAATGTGATAGCTAGGTAGAATTAAACTCTCCAGGGTTTGAAAAACAAGGTAGAACTTTGCAAAGTCACAGTTAGTTGTGCCTTGGTGGAATAATACGGGAATATATTTTAAACTCTCGAGTGAACATCTTTCATTGTTGTATGTTATCCAAATAGCTATAAATTTTTTTAAAAAAATTAACAAGATAAATTATTATGTGATATATTAATCCATAAACATGTAAGTTAAAATTTGATTTCTACACGTTAAAAAGAGCGTATTCACAGTTAAGTTTTTTTTTCAAGCTCTAGAAGTAGTATTTTGTAGAGTGATATATCATATATTATAATTTTAATTTTTTAACTATTTGACATATAAAGTGTCCAATCGAATCATTTCTCAAATAATAAGAATTATGTCTTATCAAGCCTTGGTGGAAAAAAATACAGGCAAATACTGATCGGCATGAGTAATTACCAGAGACTCGTGTAGTGCATGCTCTGGGGTGAGACAAAAATAAAAGTGTCTCCTCTTTGGACCGCTTCAATAATTATGCTTAATTACTAACAGTAAAAACTTTCTTTCACGCCACAACCACTAATTAAGCAAGCTCCGTAAGAAAAAAAGTGAAAGGAAAAGAAATGGAAACGGTCGACAGAGCAAGCTTGCTCAGCTCTGACCTTTCTTATGCAGGTGTGCATCCAAATCGTGCGGCAAGAAAACAAACCATGCGGTCATGTGGCGATGTTGACCACGCCACGAGAATAACAGGAGAAAGTTGTTCTAGTGAATACTCTCTGGGTTCTAAAATAAAATAAAATAAAATATAAGGAATTCTTTGTTTGCCCTGAGTCACTGTTTTCTTATCAAATTTATAAAACAAAATAATAGTAATATTTACGATATCAAATGAGCAAACTTGATTAATTTACATAATTTACTTAGATTGTTAAATTGTGGTAGATGTTAATACTTTTCTTAAGAAAACTTGATCAAACTTCACTTGGAAAAAAACAGAATCCCTTAAATTAAAAGAGGAAGTAATTAACAATAGAAAATCAAAATACGGAAAGGAGCTCGAAGCTGCTCCTAGCCACGCCACCACGGCCTCGCCATAGCTGGAGATGTTGAATTTAGGCTAGAGCGCAAGATTGATGCCTCGCTGTCGCTATGACAGTAGGAACATGGGAGAATAATTAAGGATGCGAGAGGGGTTGCTGATATCAGATTTATGAGGACAAGCATAAAGTTTATATATCGAATGTATATACATATAAAGTTTCTATATACAAAAGATTTTATATATAAGCTTTACTATATACAAATATACAAAGTTAACATGTATAATTTTTCCCCATAGGCCAACCTAAACAAAACAAATGGGCTTTTTTCCTCTTTCACACGTGGGCCAAATGAGGGGGTGGTGCACGTGATCACACTGGCATTACACTATCCAGGGATTGTTTGGGGAGAAAAAACCTAATGGGTGATCAACCACGTGCGAGATCACCTTAGGATTCTCTTTTTGGGCCAACTGAGCGTTGTTGGAATCTCTATTTTTCGTCTAGCATATGTTGGCACGTGATCACACGTGCATTACACTATCTAGGTGCATCTAGCTACCTAAGTGGGTTTTGGTAGATTAATGATAAATTGGTTAAGGGACTAATGAACATGTTGAGAAGTATGTGCAGATTTAGTCCCTGAGAATTTAAGCAATGCATGAAGACCCCTATGAACTGAATGAAAAGCGGAGCGGGAACTCGGAGATTTATCATTGAGCCCTACATTGAACAACACATGAATGAGATGAGAGCTTGCAACGCCGAACAATCCGCTGATTGAGTCTCAGAAGAACAGAAGCACCGATTTCCATAATGGTTGAAGGATCAAAACCTGTCGATTGGTGAATCCCTGGAGGAAAAAACTTTACAAAGGCTGACATCTGGCCCGTCAAATCTAGTGATCTCATGGCAAGGGTAAGACATCAACGGATGTACGTTTTACAAGAAAATAAAGAACAAGAAAAGCTCAGCCCAGAACAGTGGAGTTCGTGTCGAAGCGTTCGACACAACGGGGTAGAAGAATCTTACTACAGGATCATAAAAGAAATTTGGGAACTTGATTATGGACTAAACATCCAGATTCTTGTGCTTCGATGCCAATGGGTGAAAAACACAACAAATGTTTCCCTGGATGACTATGGCCTAACGATTTTTGACAATAGTAAAATAGGCCACAAGGATGATCCGTGGGTCTTCACTTAGCATGTTGCACAAGTTCTCTATGTCAAGGACCCTTCAGATAAGAAGATGGACATTACTATATCCGGAAAACAACACATCGTAGGCATCAACAACATTGAAGATGTGGTTGTTGGTATTTTTTACGACCACAGATAAAATCAGCAAGCACATGGAATACCGTTGTAGCACTTCACCCAAGGGAGTATTCCAAGTGATATCGAATCCAAGGAAAGGTAGGGACTATCTAAAGAAATGATCATCCAAGGACATCCAAGATTAGGTAGGCGATAGTATAGAGAGGATTACTATGGTTGCGTCTCTAAGAAGCAGGTAAATTACTTCAACTTTTCTCTTGCTTACTTCGAGCGTCGGCTTACACTCGGTCTGCCGAGTGACTCCGGCCTATAGCTCTATGCCGTACCCGAACGTGAAGGAATACAAAGGACGGACATGGCTGTCACCACCTGCCACCTGCCTCTCACCCGTGGAGTACGAGGCAAACAAAGCTAAACTCTAGCCTAGACACCACGTCTAAACTATCAAATACTACTCTAGCCTTACGCAAGAACATCCGTCTTCATCAGGGGGCTTAGTACTAGAGCACCCAACTTAGGGTGGTGATCCCGCAAGCAAAATTAAAGTAAAGTAAAGTACTCAATGTAAATGCTTAACAACCAAAGTAAACACGAACACTTACTTTATTGAAGAAAGCATTCGTCGAGGTACAAGGCCAAAGGTCGGCACCGGGACTTCCGGCACTCCTCTGAATTGCCCCCCGGAGAAAACTTCGACATTTGGGGCACTCCTTTCGGAGCTTCCCCTCACTCTCTAATCCATCTTCTAAGTACTAGAAAACTAGCACTAAAACCTTTGGAATTGAAGCTTGATCTTGGTGGTGTGTTGAAGTGAGTGATGAGCTCCCCTTTTATAGCTTGGTATGGCGGTTAGAAATCGCCATACCTACCTAACCGTCATTGAGAAGGCTTGTAGGGGCGCTACGTGGAAGATTGGGGGGGAGGATTGGCGGCCAAGCTGGTTTGGTCGAACCAGGGTTCGGCTGAACCCTGGCTGGCGCCACTCCTCACCGACTTTCTCCTATGACTGATTTGTGGGCCTTTGAGTCGGTTCCTGGATGTTTGATGTCAATTTAAGTCGGTTTCACCTGACTTGTGGGCCCTTCGATCCGCGGGAGGATGACGTGGCGATCGCCGGTTGGTTGGAGTTATGTTCATTGTCATGAAAGCACGCCTTTCACTTCAATTTGATACAAAAATCACCTGCATACATTAATTTACCAACACTCGTGGAAAAGGTTAGTTTGTAACCCCTACCGCTATGTTGATATGCTAAGTTTGTTCCACTTATGCAAGAATTGATGGTCTGATTTAAGGTGATAATGACCATCAACAGCGGCTGATTATCACCAGTACGACGACCTACCATTATTTATTGATCTTCCTAAGATGATCAATTGCATAGAGCAAACCCTCAATAAAGGGAGGTTTTTGTATGTGCGTCCCGATGGAGTTACAAAAATTATTAAATGGTAGTTTCTTTTGTAACAAAAGTGTTTCAGGAACCATAAATATTTTGAAGGAACAAAGTTAAGGGTTTATGTAATGAAGCCCTAATGAATGTGTTCTGAAGATGTCCAGATGATTATTGGAGGGACATGTGAGATGATATAATTTTGTAGAAAAAGCTAGTCAATTTACTAATGTTAGATGTGATTTACAACTAGATAGATATTTACAATATTTTTGAGTCTATTTTTAATTATTTTTTGATTACTAATCAATTGATTATGTATTTTTAAATAATTAATTAATATTTTGGTAGGATCTTTGCATGCGGGCGGCTTAACGCCCACATTGAAAGATCATTTCCGTATGTGGGCACCTTAAGCCAACCGCATGCAAAAATGAGCTTTGCAGGTGGAGGGCTTAAGTGACCCGCATGCAAAGATCATTTTTGCATGTGGGCCCTCAATCCGCTCGTATGCGATGATCCACCCCTATATAAGCAGGGCGTGGGCCTTGGAAATTTAATTTCCAAGTGAACCCTAGCGTCGCCAGGCTACTCAAATTTCGCATGCCACCGCTGCCGCAACCCTCCGCCACTCTACTCTGACTGTCGCCTTCCTCCACACCGACCGCCGCCTCATCGTCGCCCTCCTCCAGGCCGACCGTCGTCTCGTCGCCATCCTTCTCCACTCCTCCATGCTAGCCGCCACTCTCCTCCATGCCGACCGTCCGCGTCCACGCCGCATGCCGTCCTCTTCCTCGCGGCCCGCTGAACTCCTCTATGCCGGCCGCCGCGTCGGCCTCCTCCTCTCCATCGATCCCCCGTCGGTATTTCACGATGTGAAATTAGGTGATTGTGAAATTAGAAGTGATAATTATTTGATTGTGAGTTGTGATAATTATCTGATTGTGGGATGTGATAATTATTTGATTATGAGATTAGATGTGAAATTTTATCGTTGTGAGATTATATTGTGAAATGTGATAATTATTTGATTGTGAGATTAGATGTGATAATTATGTGCAAATTTTCTACGTGATAATTAGGATGTGAAATTTTCGATTATGAGATTACATGTGACAAATTGAATTTTTAGATGATATGTGGTTAATTAATATTTATATTTGACACATCACATTTTAATTTTGATGATTCTATAAATTTGGGATGTCAAAATAATTAGAGAATTGAATGAAGATTAGATATGTGATAATTATTTGATTGTGACATTAAATGTGAAAAATTAATGTGGTAAATTAACATATCATATTTGACATGTGCTAAATTAATGTGGTAAATTATTGTTTATATTTGACATGGCAAATTTGAGATGCTTCGTTTTCGATTGTGAAGAATGACCGTGCAAAAAAATGTCAAAGACAAAGTTCCCTCCGAGGCACCCGTAGCACATGAAGAAAGAGAAGTTGTAGGCAAAGCCGGTTGCAGAGATCACTACAGAAATAATGCAAGTGGCCCCTCAAGACGATGACCTCGACTATGTACCTATCAAGCAGACAGTAAGTCCAGAACATTGTTACCCTATTTTGTAATTATCTTGTGTGGAGATCGTAGTTGCCTACTGGATCTTAATGACATGTTCATATAGATGGTTACACAATGTCACTCAAAACGAAAGGCGGCTCAGACTACTGCCGTACCTGAAGTAGAGCTGGACACAGACACGTCCGCCCCTGAGACAACGGACACATCGACAAGTGCAGGAGGATGTGTAATAAAAAGACATGATGAGAGAAGTAAGCACCAGCTGCCAAAGGAAACCTATTATGTGACTGCTCTTGGTGGGGGTGGGAAGCCCGTTGAGCCAAAGATTGTGTGTCAAAGTTCAGCAATGCACGCGGAACTCTAACGATACTGCACGGGCCAATAAATGTAGAGCAGCGAGAGAAGGTAGACAAGAGCATTAAGACCCTGCTATGGAATGAGTTGCAAAATATATAGTTTATCCGCCTGGTTCGGAGGTTAGCGGGAGGGAGTTTGCACTTAAGAAAAGGGGAGACCACTGGAGAAGTGAAAGTCCGATCTAAACACATACTACATTCAAAAGAACATGACCCCATTCATGGATTATTGGAAGATCTCGCAGGCCGATTGGGATAAGTTTGTCGCAAAGATGACAACACCAAAAGCATTGGCGAGGATGAAAAAGATGCCAGCCCTTGCAAGAAAAACAAATATCCACATCAATTGGGGTCGAGGGGGTACGCTGGCCACGTATATCAATGGCGAGAAACCGAACAAAAGTTTGCAGTGCAAGGCAAACACTTTTTGTCGGCCCCCTACAGGAACAGAGCAAGAACTGTGTATGGGCATGAAACACAGGGCAGGTCACCGAGGAGGATGAAATCTTGTTTGAAGATCCTGAGATCAAGTAGGTGACCATCAGTTTGCAGCAGATCGCCGAGAAGGAGAAATCATGAGAGTTTTTCACAAAAAGGGAGCATGACCAACTCACTGCGGCATTGGGCAACCCCGAACACTTAGGTAGGGTCTGAGGTCTATCCTCAAAGACGAGTTGGAAGGAAGGGTTTCCACACGACACCAAGAGCTACAAGAATCGAGACAGATACAAATAGAAGTTGGAAGACAAAATAGCCACACAAGTAAAGCAACATTTATACTCTCTAGCGGCTTAGAATCCCATTGTCTTTCTAACATTATTTCCTGAATCCCAGGAAACCCCTCAAGCGCCCAAATAAACTGCTCAACTGCCAAGCTGTGTAGGGTCAATTGAAACAAACCCCTACCCCGTGGATGTTATCACTAGTTTGACTCCGTGCAGACTAGTCGTTCTGATCGGCAGGACTGGGAAGACAAAAGAGGTTGCTACTGACTTAGTGATACCTAGACAACAATTCCACAACACCCCCATTCCAGACAACTATGCAGGGGTGCAAGTGTCTAAGGTCTGTGCCGAGCATATCACGTTGGAGTTAGACATCCCGGCGCCGAAGGGATCGAACTTCTCAGAGATGCAGTGAACCAGTTCATCTTGTGGTATCGTCGAGACATCATCCTTGCAGGACAACCACCATCAACCCTAGATCCATTCCAACCAATGACAGTTGCCGCTCCTGCACTGCCGTCCCCACTAGGACCACCTTCCTCACAAGCTTTCCCACCTCCGATAAGGTCATCACACCATCCACCTTTCCCACCAGCTTCCCCACCTTCGACAAGGTCACCAGACCATCCACCTTCTCCACCTACATCTCCTGCTCAAGTTCCTTGCCCTTCCCCTCCACCACCTGTCGAACAACCAGCTCCCATTCACCAATCTTCGCCTACGCCATAATTTGATCTCACCCAACAAGTCCCACCTCCCCAAGTAGCTCCATCAGGCTCCATTTCTACTTCCCTTGAACCTCGTTGGCTCATACAAAAATGGTTTTCACGTACGACCCAAAGGAAATGTTGAAAGAGAATGGGTGGTTCATGTTTTCGGCATTCAAGGGGAGAGGTTCGACAGAGAAGAAGAAAGAGATGCTGCTTAGATGTCAAATTCCTAGAAGTCAGTACTATGGGCAAAGGAGGACTTGCAATCTTGGAAATCTATAGATGTGTCTGAGAATTATGAATATGACAAGCCATTCTTACCCTGGCACGTTATGAACGATCTACCATTGCAGATAAGGATGATACATGAATGGTACCTCAAGGCAGCTAGAAAGGGCTTTAGCTTAATTAGTGTCAAGGTCCCGCGTGATGTTTTAATGAGTGGAACCAATGGTATCTTTCTAATTGATTTCCATGACCTACACATCATCTTCAAGCTCGATAAGATGGACGTCAATCTCATTGCAGCATTTTGCCTGTAAGTGTTTACTCTTGTATGTTATAAGTGAATATATGAAAGAAACTTTCATTTAATCTAAGCTGCATTCCATAGGTCACAATTGCATGAGGCGAAAAGAGTGAGGCAACCCGTTGGCTATATCGACCCAACAAGCGTTTACCAAACACAACACACTATACAGCTTCCTGCGGATTGCCCGGAACTAAGGGATAAGACACCGGAGGAACAATAAGCATATATCAAGAAATTGCACAAGGAAAAGAAGATCGAGGTAGCTTGCTACTTAGGAACAACAATGCTCTCACGTCGAGACAAAAATGTCATAATGATCCCTTACGCTTTTACGTAAGCAACATCTCTTCTTTGATTACTATTTTTGCAATAATACAACATAACTAACAAATGTCATCTCTAATTAATCTATCTTGTTTATAGCGGCCACTATATTTTATTTCTGGTATATCCAAGGGACCACTTGATCGTAATGCTTGATCCGACACACTACGACAAGGAGCCCTATATGGAGTTCCTCACTATTATGAATTATGTAATAAACAAATGTTTTATCGGCACATATCACATAGATATTACGTAAAACAGCATGGGCTAGTAAAGGATCCGCAGAAGACAAGGCTTCATGTGAAGATAGACTGGCCAATACGTACTGATGTATGCCATGAACACAAATTGTTGTAATGATTACTTTTTTATATTGACCGGTGTTATTACTATGTTTGTAGTGTTTCAAGCAACCCTTGAGCACTAACCTATGTGGATATTACATGTGCAAGATGCTCAGGGTCAATGAGAGATACACAACAAACAACAATAATGTAAGTCCAGAGATTGTTCTCTACATAGATTTTTTTCACATTTCATTTCCTAACTTTTATTGTCTTCTTTTTTTGACAGATTCCTCAAATCCCTTATGTAGCAATTCGGTTTGACAAACAAACAATTATGAACGTATGCGTCGACCTGTGCCACTTCATTCGCCATGACTGTCGCAACACATTAGGGAATTTTTACGATGATGAGAGCCAATTGGCATTAGAAGATAAATTCAAGCCTCTAAAAGAGTGGGAGAAAGAACATATGCAGTGGAAATTTGTTAGTGATGAAAGAATCATTAATTTGTAATGTATGGGATAAACATGTTTATATGTATATAAATGTTTTCGGTTGTATTTTTTTGAAAGCATGTTTATTTGTCAATGCAAGATTGTACTATCTATGTGCGAAGAACGATAGCTTGGTTAGCTTGTATGCGTATCGTTCTTAATTTTGATTATAAATAAAGGGAAATAATATATTACATAGGGGACAGGATCTTCCCATGTGGCCAATGGGTTAGTGGCCGCATGCGAAGATTGATCTTTGCATGCGGTTGGGCCAGCCGTATACGAAAGTGGTGATCTTCACAGACACATGAGAAGATCGATTTAGGCCGCATGGAAAAAGTATTTCTGTAGTAGTTCAATAATCACTATCAATATATGTCTATTGCTATAGGATATAGCACCGTTTGAGGAATCTTAACATTTGTTTGGAGAGCTTTAGATTTTAAGAAACGACAGGTAGAAGAATTTGAAGAAGCTAGGAATATTTGTCTCCACTCTTTTTATTTATTTCATTAGAATCTTATTAGTTGTGTGTCTTATGGCAGAGTCTAGGATGTTAAACACTTTTATTAGCTTTAAAACAACTATAATGTTGGGAATTAAAATTGTTCCCTATACTTATCGACGGGTGGTCGATCAGTCCTCCAAGGGGGCTACTCGAGGAGGTGAAAGAGTGGTCGGGACGTGCTACCAATGGGTCTGATGGTCGACTCAAGAACAAGGTGAGCCAATATTTTTAGACAGATTCGGCCCTCCTGGAGGATAACAATCCTACTCCTGTATTTTATGTTAGGGTGGTGAAAGTTTGGGATTAGTGTACAAATCTGAATGAAGGTTCTAGGATGCGATTTCTTGATCCCCTCACCCGCGTGACCTACCATCCCTTTTATACAAAGGGGTTTGGGATGCAAGAAAACTTGGTCATAAAGTAAAAAGCCAGTACAAACCAAAGCTGAAAAGTAAAACATAATCGCCTTGGGATCTGCTCGCCGTAGGCGTCTTGTGCACAGTCTTGCCTCGGGATCCACCCTCCGCAGGTGTCTTGTGTGCAGTCCTTGTTAGTGATATGTCCTAGAGGCAACATGAATATGTTGGATATCATAGTCAATGTTTATGTATTAATGAATAAAATGTTATTTCGTTTCATGAAATAGACAACTTGTATTGATCAATAAGTATGTAAATTATTCATGAGACTCTTTATGTAATATGAATCTATTTCTAAATGATCCCTGATCATATATCATATCTATGGAATGAATATGATTCTAAGATTAGCATGTGTATTGATTGATGATCATGTCTCATGGATCATGGTATGGAGATACCAAATCAATAAACATGAATACATGTTAGAGAACATGTTGTTGGATAGACCCACCTTGAGACACTACAGGGATTTAATGTGACATTAGTTAGTCTCAATTAGTGTTGGTACAAAGTCCTTAGACCTGAGGTTATCATGGATTCCAACATGTGTAATGGCTTACTTAGGGACTACTAAACACTACACTGTAATTGGGTAGTTATAAAAGTATTCTTTGGGTATGCTATAAAATATGTAGTGGGATGTGAATGATAAGATGGAATTTGCCCCTCTTATGGGAGAGATATCTCTGGGCCCCTCGATGTAATGGATTATGAAAGTGTATGGCCATGCCGAGTTGATTGAGGAGTCAATCAACAGATATATAATCCAATACGAGATCGAGTGAATGATTAAGCTATTGATAAGATGGCACGTGTCTTGCCTATAGCTTAATTGGTATCGTGAGACAAATGGATTTTTGCAAACATTACAGGTTCAGCTGATATGATTCTTTGTGTATACTTTGCTGTCAATACATTCTGCTATGGGCCGCTGTTGACAGGTCGGCTGAGAAGTGTTCTCAGGTCATAACCAACTATACATGAACCTACAGGGTCACACACTTAACGGGTTGGAACAGGTATTCGAGTTTGACTCGGATAAGGCTCAGTTCAGATAGGGAACCGATGAGGTATAGAGTCCCGATGGGCCCTTTAGGCCCAATCGGTTAACTCTATAAATAGAGGGGTAAGGGGTGGAGATTGTAACGTGTGAAATTCCCGTTAGACGCGAATCAAGATCTTCCACGAGAAAACCCTAGCCCCACCTCCGAGCCAAACCCTAGCCGTGCGTCAAGTGCTAGCACACAGGCGTTTGGCGTTCCACCCCTGGATGTGTGGATACCGGTAGAGGCACTGCTACGTTGCGGTGTTGGTCGGCGAGGAGGTCGAGAGGTCGGATTATGGTCAGCGAGGTGGTCAGGCGATCGGGTCGTGGTCGGCAAGACAGAGATTGACTACTTCCGCAACCTCCTCGATGTGCATACGTTGGACTGTCTTCTCCAATGTAGTCTTTCGCTGCCCTACACGTCAATTGGTAACAATCTATAGACCCTTACTAACATGCTTTCCTAGAGTGCACGATAGAAAATTTTTGTTTTATGCTATCGTAGCCTACGCGTATTCCTACAGTCCTGTCGGGTGACGTCATCCTCTGTCGGGTTGTCCCCTCCTTGTCTCGTCCGCGAGCCTTACCAAGGACGCCTCCTTCCTGAAGGGGAAGGCTTGCCCTTTTCGGGTCGGAGCTGTTCGTAGAGGTCGAGTTAAGGGGCAGAGGTTGGACCAAGGGGGAGAGGTCGGGCTGGCCGACCTCGAACGAGGTCGGGCCTCCGACCCCGGCCCAAGGACTCTTAGTCTGGCTCAGCTGATCTCCTTTCCTTTGCGTGGGCTACCCCGGGGTGGTATCCCCCACAATACTCTTAAAACCATTCAGATTATCGTTGTTTTTTCCTTTATGGCAAAGTACAATGCAAAAATGAGTGTTTTCATTCTCTCTTAATTTTCAGTGATTAATTTTGCAATGCAACTATAGATCGTATGCCGATTTAATGCTAAAAATCGAGCGCCCATCCCTAAAACACAATAGGGCATGTGCATGCATGCACCGAGTCAGACGTATGCAAAGACACCCAGCAAGCATGCGAGGTACTCAACAACAACCTATGCATGAAAAGTACAAAGTATATCATTAATAAATAACTTGTTTAACACGCCTTAAAGTATTTTTGTTCTAAATTACTTATCTGATATGTCCTAGCATTAATAAATAACTTGTTTAACACGCTTTAAACTATTTTTTCTCTAAATTACTTATGCGATCTGTAAACTGATTATACTGTTATATTTGTTATAATTAAATCTTTGAAATAAGATGTCACGTAATTATATTTTGGATTATATGTATATAATTGAAACACTTTTATATTATATATGAAACATTAAGTTGCAACCATTGAAACATTACAAAATACTGCATGAAACATCAATATCTCCTGAAATATTAAAAAAATTCCATGTGCAACATTCCAAATGACTTAGTGAAACCTCACAAAATACCTTATGAAACATCCAAAGAACATCACGTGCAAAGTTCTAAATAATCAAGTGAAACATCATAAAATACCTCCTCGAATATCTAGAGAACAGCACATGCAACATTCCGAATGATATTACGTGTGTGAGATGCTCAGGGTCAATGGGAGATACACAACAAACATCGATAATGTAAGTCTGGAGATAGTTCTCTACACAATTATTTTGTCACATTTCATTTCCTAGCTTGTATTGTCTTCTTTTTTTGACATATCCCTCAAATCCCTTATGTAGCAAACTGTTTCAACAAACAAATAATTTTGAACGTATGCGTCGACCTGTGCCACTTCATTCGCCGTGACTGCCGCAACACATTAGGGAATTTCTACGATGACGAGAACCAATTGGCATTAGAAGACAAATTCAAGCCTCTAAAAGAGTTAGAAAAAGAACATATGCAGTGAAAATTCATTAGTGATGAAAAAATCATTAATTTGTAATGTATGGGACAAACATGCTTATATGTATATAAATGTTTTTGGTTGTATATATTGAAAGCCTATTTATTTGTCAATGCAAGATTGTACTATCTATGTGCGAAGAACGACAACTTAGTTAGCTCGTTCGCGTATCATTCTTAATTTTAATTATAAATAGCGAGACATATTATATTACATAGGGTCAGGATCTTCCCATGCGACCAATGGGTTAGTGGTTGCATGCGAAGATTGATCTTCGCATGCGATTGGGTCGGCTGTATGCGAAAATGGTGATCTTCATAGATACATGTGAAGATCGATTTCGGCCGTAAGGAAAAAGCATTTATGTAGTAGTTCACTAATCACTAGCAATATATGTCAATTGCTATAGGATATAGCACCGTTTGGGGAATCTTAACATTTGTTTGGAGAGCTTTACATTTTAAGAAATAGCAGGTAGAAGAATTTGAAGAAGCTTGGATTATTTGTCTCACCACTCTTTTTTCCTTATTTCATTAGAAGCTTATTAGTTGTGCCTTATGGCAGAGTCTAGGATGTTAAACACTTTCATTAGCTTTAAAAAACTCTAATATTGGGCATTAAAATTGTTCCCTATACTCTTAAAACCGTTCAGTTTATCATTGTTTTTCCTTATTTTCTGGTACGATACGAAAATGAGTGCTTTCGTTCTCTCTTATTTTCCAGTGATTTAATTTTGCGACGCAACTACAGATCGTATGCCCGATTTAATGCTAAAAATCGAGCGCCCATACCTACAACACTACATCACATCTGCGTGCATGCACAGAGTCGACGCATGCAAAGACACCCAGCAAGCATGCGAGGCACTCAACAACAACCAATGTATGCAAAGTACATAGTATATCATTAATAAATAACTAGTTTAACACGCTTTAAACTATTTTTTCTTCTAAATTACTTATCCGAGCTGTGAACTGATTATACCGTTATATTCGTTATAATTAAATCTTTAAAATAAGATGAGACATGATTATTTTTGGATTATATATATATCTAATTGAAACACTTTTATATTATATATGAAACATTGAGTTGCAACCATTGAAACATTACAAAATACTTCAAGAAACATCAATATCTCCTGAAATATTAAAAAACGCCACGTGCAACATTCCAAATGACTTAGTGAAATGTCACAAAATACCTTCTGAAACATCCAAAGAACACCACGTGCAACGTTCTAAATAATCGAGTGACACATCATAAAATACCTCCTCGAATATCCACCATAGGCAACATTCCGAATGACCTAGTGAAATATTAACTGAAACATCACAAAAGTGCCTCCTGAAACATCCAAACTACACCGTATGCAACATTCTAAATGACCTAGTAAAATATCACATCATTTAAAAAAATCATTGCAACAAAAAGAATATTTTCATTGGAATATAATCAAGTAAGATCTTGTTGTGAAGATTTAAATATAAAATAATACAACGGTATAATCGAATCTCAAATTAGATAAATAATTTATGAAAGAAGATTATTTGAAGTTGTGTAATAAAAGAGTATAAGGACGTACTAGGAGTAGTAGATAGGAGAGAATAAAAAAGAGTGAATTTAATAGCACATGATGCATGCATTGAGTACGTGGGAGAGAATAAAATAACAATGCTGAGTGGAGTTGGAGTGGAAAGGCATCTGATTTTTGGGTTGGATCGAACGTCTAACCCTGATCATTCTCCTTAATTTTATACCTGATATACAATTCCCTAAAAGATAAATATTAAAATGAACGCATAAACTTTTACATAATTCGTTCAAATTTCATGAAATTTCCACAAAATTCCTTCGGCCTAACAATTACATGCATGAATGAATAAAGTACCATAACATGAATCAAGAAATTAAAAGGATCTCCAAGCTAAATCATCAGCATCATGTCAAACAGAAATATTTCAGGGAATGTTTTTTCCCCCAAGGGGTAAATGATTCCTATACACGTACTTACTTTGTAGGCTTTCAGCTAGCTAGCTCATCCGTGCATAGTTGTGGCTAACAGACTGTCCTGCATCATCATATATACTTCACGTAGATATGTCTTATGAATTTTTTCAGGTAATGGTGTGCACTCTTCCCAACGAAAAGCAGGACGCATAGCGGAGTCCACAAGGGCGCACCGAAGATAACAAAGTAGACAAGGCTGTTCTGCAGCAGGACGACGGCGATGGGGGCTCCAATCTTGAGCACCACCCTGAACCCCATCCTATTCTGCAGCACGTACGCGCAGACCAGCATCCGCACCACCTCCTTGTTCCTGAACAGCATCGTGCCGGCGGTGAGGGCGCAGATGCCCACCGCGGTGGCGCGGGACACCGGGGCCAGCACCAGGTACACCCCCAGCGCGAAGGCCACCAGCAAGCTCCTCGTCGACTTGCGCATCCACGACAGCGAGTTCTTGAAGTACATATACCGTATCTTCCACTCCACCGCCGCCGTGCCGGCGTAGATCAGGCTGAACGTGGCGAGCATGGAGCAGGTGAAGGCCACCGCCACGGCGTACATGAACGCGTCGAAGGCGTACCGCCCCGCCAGCGCCGGTGCGCCGAGGTTGCCGCGGCCGTTACCGTCGACTCCAGGTGCGTAGCCACCAGGCGGGGAGAACGCCACCGCGAAAGCCACGGTCGCGACGAGGACAGAGCCGATGCCCATGATCTGCGTTGACTCTGTCATTTTCTTGGATTCAGCGCTCTCGTCTAGCTTGGGCACATACTGCTCATGGAAGTGATCGCGCCGGACGTTGCCTCGGCGGGCTTTGGCTACTACCAGAGACCAAAGTATCCACGTTCGCGCATTCTGCAGAAACAGAAGAATAGTACTACGGTTAGGGGTGGGCGTTCGGTATTATCGAATCGTTGAGTTTGGTTCTTCGGTTCCAATAGAAATTCGGTTCCTCAATAAAACGGTACCGATCGGTTAAAAAAATCGGTACCGATGAAATTCGGATTCGGTAAATTCGGTTCGGTTCCGGTATTTACCGAAAGTATCAAACAGAGTAACATCACGGAAAAAATCCAATTTTGATAGGAATTCAGTATCGGCTAGGCATAGTGGATGACTGGTGGTGGCGATGGGCAGTGGCGACGGCGCGCTCGGTGAGACGGGCGACGGTGGGCGACTGCCACGGTGGACGACAGCTGGTGACGACGGCGTGTTGGGCGACGGGCGCGGTGGGCGACTACCGGTGGCGACGGCGCTGTGGTGAGGGCGCGGTGGGTGACGGCGCTGTGGCGAGGGCGCGGTGGGCGATGGCGCTGTGGCGAGGGTGCGGTGGGCGACGGCGCTGGGCGACGGGCGGTGGCGAGGGCGCGATGGGCGACGACACGCTGCGCCGCTAGGCGACGGGCGATGGCGACGACGCGGTGGAGAACCGGCGGTGCGGGGGAAGAAAAGTTACCAAGTGAAGTGCTTGCTGTTGTTTGCTTGCTAGGGTTTCCAACTTAGGGGTTGCTGGGCTTTGTTGGGCCGGGTGGCCGACGACTGTATAAGTATAATTTTGGTACTTCTCGGTTATTTCGGTTTACCGAGGTATATAACCAAATTTACCTCGGTAAATTCGGTTTTTCAGAACCACGAACCAAACAGGAACCGAATTTTTTGGTTTCAGTATTTTTTTTGGTTCAGTTCTCAGTAATTGGTGCCCACTCCTAACTACGATTAGCTCATTTATGCACGATCTGTTTGGTTGGCGGTCAAAGTTAATCGCGCTAAACACCTTACTTTTGGCACAACTTTCCTAGTTCTCACTTCTCAGTTTCATGCGTTGTTGCACCTATTTAATTATTATGAAGAGTAATTTTGCATTTCTTGAGAGATATATAGAGATATCAATTTTTTCAGTACAAATTTTGGTATCTTCTATCAAATTTATACTTATAAAAATATGGTACATACCATATCCTGTACCTCTTCAAGGACAGTAAAATCACTATTACCAAATGTTGTCACACTTTTTGTATCTTTTGTTACTCATCACCAAATCTCAGTCACCTGGCCTCGAGCCATCAATACAAACAAAAAGGGAGAAGAGAGGGAGCAGCAAAAGGAAGAACTCATTGAGCGATGGCTTCTTCTCACCGGCGACGATGACTCAAACTTCGGCAAGCATGTTAGATTAGGCTATCACGGGTTCGATGATGGCAAGGGAGGGGCTGGATGGAAGGGGCGGCTTCAAAGGGAGGTCATAATAAGCGGAATCCTAGCAGTGGGTGGTGGCCATGGCAAGTTGAGAGAGGTCGTGTCAGAGGAGTACAGTAGGCTGATGTTGAGACGGGGCCAATTCATTATAGTGTTTAAGAGGTGAGGAAACGATAGATCCATAAAGGCAGAGACAAGGGGACAAGGAAAGAGAGGAGGTCGGTGTTGGTTGATTTTATTGAATCAATGTCGATAGGAGTTAGGAAGGGACAAAAGCCCACTATTTACTATCCTAACAAGAAACATACAAAACTAAGAGATAAAATTTGTTTTTGTGTGATCGGTACAAAAACGGGTTCGAATTCTAATTAGAGATAAATCCTTGAGCCCCACCAGTACCGCTATAAAAGGAAAGAGGAGAAGATGCAAAAGGTTAATCGAACTCTCTCTAAGCCTAAAACCCTAAATCAATCATCTGATCGATTTGACACTAGAAGAAGTTCGTGAGGAATCTCTACAAGATGGTTTTGCGTCAACAGAAAGCATAGATCATGATCGAGAGAAGGTATGATGAATCTCTACAAGATGGTTTTGCATCAACGGGAAGCATAGATCATGATCGAGAGAAAGTAGAAAGAAGAAACAGAGAAAGAAGAAGAAGAAGAAAAGGAAGAACAACAAGAAAGAAAAATGAACAAACGGTTTCAATGGCTTTATCCTCAGGTCAGTAGATCAATTATTTTTTTACATAAACAGAACATGATCATGTTTAGGCTAAGACTTAAGTTTGGATTAAGTAAATAAACTCCAACATTGTGATATCAGAGCATAATTTAGCCACCTGATCCCATCATCCCTTAAGTGAAGCCATCTGCCTGTTCAATAATTTCTTTTGGTATGATTAAATTATGTTAACTAAGTTTGCTTATGCGTAAGTTTTAGATTAAATTATTAACTATGTGAAGATCAAATTATGATTTAAGTTATTATTTTTAAGATTAGGGTTTTTTTGTTCAAGTCATGTATATACCTAAATTAATTACATGTTAAGTTCCCGTATGCTCAATTAGCCCTATCATAGCTTCGGCCAGAAACCAGGAGGATTTGGCCAGAAATCAGTAAGAATTAGAGGGTAGGGGATAAATCTGTGAAATTTCCCAAAATCCCCAAATTAAGAAAACCCTAAATCAAGAAAATCGTCAAAATCAGTGAAACCCGAGAAATCCAAAGACCCAAATTTTTAGTTAATCTCCAATCAAATTCGGACTAAATTCTTACCGAATCGCTACGCAAGCATCCCTCCTGTCCATGTGTGCCTCAGTGTGTGTTTTCACCATCTCCACCATCGTCGCCGCACGCTTACTCAGGCGCGTCGGAGAGGAGGCCAGGGGAGAGAAGAGAAGGCAATTAGGGTTCCCCCCCTCAGAAGCCGGTGAAACGCTGGAGCCACATGACGGATTCCGTCCTGTGCGCGCCACCTTGTCGAACCGCCACCATCGCCATTTTCTTTGCTTGCTCGCTCGCTTGTCGACGGGGAGAATGGGGATCGGGGAGAAGAATCTGGAGCTAGGGCTTTGCTTAGGGGTGGCAATCCTACCCACGGATACGGGTAGCCACGAGTTTCGTACCTAACGGGCATGGGCATGGATAGTAAAATCCACCCGTGGGTATGGCCGAACCCGAATCCGAAGTTCATGGGTGTAGGTACGGGTTCTGTTTTTTACCCATGGGTTTACCCGAACCCGCGGGCATACCTGAACCCGCATCCAACCCGTTCGAAACATATGAAAAAACCTAGGCCCGTCAGGTTTGGAATCTAAATCCACCCAAGAGCCACTTCTTCAATCTCCCACTCCACTCCACGGCGGCGGCACACACCTCCAATCCGTCAAGCACCGTGGACCTCAGCACTCCTTGCCGACGACACCCCCTCGGAGCCCTCCCGCAAGCTGCGCCCTCCAGGGCCGGCTCCTCCCGCCGCCAACGGCCCTCGGCCCTCCCCGCCGCCAACGCCCCTTAGCCCTCCCCGCAACCGGTGCCCCCTCGAGCCCTCCCGGCGGTTGTGCCCTCCAATCCGGCTCCCTCCCGGCCGTGGGCGCCTCCTCGGCCCTTCCGCCGCCGGTGCCCTCGTCGGCGGCGCGCCTCCAGCCGACGACCTCCACGCCGGCGCCCAATCCCGCGCAGCCATTGCCCTTCAGTGACCAGTATTCTTCTCTACATTATCATTTCTTTAATTAGTACTAGCATCAAAAGTTCATGTGTGTTAGTGTGTACTCTTATCACTTTGTTCATATTTTAGCTACTTAGCAATTGTGTTCTACGATTACATTTGTGCCCATATGTTAATCCCTTTTCATAGTCCTTACATTACGGTGCAAAACCCGTTGTTGGTTTTTACTTTTCAATTATGCGTTGAGAGTGTTGTTTTTAGAAATTTGGGCTAAGATACCCATGGATACTCGTGGGTTTGGGTTTGGCTCTATATTTACGACAGTGGATTTTTCGTGGGTGGGTTTTGCTTGGGTTGATGGGTTTAGCCGTGGGTGGGTTTTCTTTATACCCACACCCGAACATGGTGAGTGCCATCCCTAGCTTTGTTCCTCCCATTTGTCAGCGACTTCAGCGGCGTAGATGTGATTTGAGCCATCCATAAAATCGGATGGCTTAGCTCCAGCTCCATGTTGGGACTCTACTGATGGACCACGCAGCCTTTGGGCTACAGAAGCATCACTGGGCCGCACGCTAGGTCACGTCCGACTCCTTGGGCCTCGCTCGCATTGCGCCTTGCCGGCCCTCAACTAAATCATGACGTTTAGTTCCTTAATTATTTATAGAAACTCATTTATATGCTTGCTTGGCTACATCAAAATCCTGAGAATTATGGTTAATCATTTGATCACATAGTAAATATTTCTAGTTAAATGGAACCAACGGGAAGTTTAGCTAGAAAAAATTAATGACATGATATTATATTTGACCAACGTTAATATGATTTCATGTCACATTATTATGATTATTATTTCCTTAGCTATTTAAGTCATTTCTTGTTGAATGGAACCAACAAGAAATTTAACTAGAAAGTATTAAGATATGGAGTTATTTTTTACCTACATTATTACAATTTCATGTCAAATTTTTAAGATTATTATTCCTTGGTTATTTTCTGCCCAACGATGATATGATTAAGGAATTATTTTCTGTTGTTTCATGAGCTTTTCTACCCTACGGTGTTTTGATTATGAAAAAAATTATGTGTATGTGATTAATTAAGCCAACTAAATTAGTTGCATGCATTACTGATGTTTAATTAATTTTCAGCAATAGGACAACTTAAGACTATTCAGCCTCATGACGGGTCAAATTTCGTTGAGTGGAGCCATGTTAGACTTTGACTTAGCCATAAGAGAGGACCCTCCTGTGGAGCCTCAACAGGCTAGGAAATTAATATAAGTAAAGAAGAATATGATAATCTCAAGTGGGCTTATGATGAAAAGTTAGCCGACTGGGAGAAGTCCACCATAATGTGCCTAATGTATGTCATGGGTGCCATCGCTCAAGAAATCATTGGAGGGATCATTGACTCTAACAACACAAATATGTATCTGGAAAACATTGAACAAAATTTCAAATCCACATCTAAGACTTATACCAGTACACTGATAAGTCAAATGATCACTAGCCATTACGATGGCAAAGGTTGTATAAGGAAGCACATTCTTGAGATGACTCATATGGCAAATCAGCTTAAATCCATGGATATGATAATATCTTGCAAGTTTTTAGTGTATTTCATCACGAGCTCTCTTGGCCCTGACTATGGTCCATCCAAAATCAATTATAATACTCAGAAATAGAAGTGGACCACACAGGAACTGATCTCACACTCAGTGGAAGAGGAAGAGCGTTAGAAAGCTGAAAAACAGAAGATTAAAGACCACTCAACCTCGCAAATCTATCAAGGGGAATCCTTTAATAAGAAGAGCAAGCTAGATAACTCTTAGAGTAAGGCCTCTACTTTAGTTGTTTCTTCAACAACAAGTCCCTACTGCAACTCCTTGAGTCAGATAGACATTGGCAAACAAATTGCCCACGCTTCAAAGCGTGGTTAGCTAAGAAAGGTATAATGAAATTAAATTTAGTAAATCCCTTATGTTGAATTTTCCCATAATACTTGGTGGGTTTTGATTCAATGCCATTGTGCATGTTTCTAACTCATTACAGAGATCACATACCGTCCAGACGACAACAAAAGGGGGAGTGAACACTCAGAGTAGCTGATGGAGTGAAGAGAAAGTGAGGGTTGTTGAAGGTCCACACTCAGCCTCTCTAGCAGTTGCAATTAATATATAATGTGTTATTTGTTCCCTCTATTAAGAGAAACTTTATTAGTTTAGTTAATTAGAGTCTGGTTAGAAACGAGTTATGTCCATTATTTACTGGGAGAACATGTTATATGAAGTGTGATAATAAAGAGATTGGTCTTGCCACAAAGTTATATTTGCTTTCTTTGGATGACTATGTGATTATTATAGTAAATGCATGTAATGATAAAAGTGAGACATCATTGAAATTATGTCATTGTCGTTTATGCCACATTTTTATGTGAGATTGGAACGTCTCATAAGATAGAGATATTATTTTTCATAGATTTTAATTTTAATGATGTTGTTTAGTTTTAAGGGAAAATTCATTAAGTTAAGAAATTAGCCAACAAATGATTACTTATGGCTATGTTTATCGATAAGCGACCTCTGGTTTCTTTTAAAAAATTTAAGATACTAGTGCTAAAAGTCAAATGAAGTTAAAGCTGAGTATCTGCTCATGGATTCATACTCTAAGGGCTCTTAAATTAAGTTTAATTAAGATTATGTTCTGGGCAATACATGTGTAAAATTAGAGCCTTGACTAAGATACTGATGTCAGTGTCAAGGATAAGGCATACTCATATGTATATGAGTTAATGGAATAAGCAATACCATATACCTAATAGTATATGAGAAGGTATCCTCCAATTAAGAGAATACTGGTCAAAGAGAAGAAAATTGTCTTCTCGAAATAGGTGTCAAAGTCCTAGTCGAAGAGGATAAGGTTTCCTTAGGCACGTATCCTGTTTTGTCTCTCCGAGTTAGGAATACAATCTATACTATAGATACAAGGGCTCCTGTTTTCAGGGAGGGCATCGAATTACAAGTCATAGCCAAAGACACGCTCAGAAGTAATCCGGAGGAAGTTAGCATCCTATTCACCAAATAGATCTCGGATTGTTTCTGACAACTTCTAGTCGGTGGATTCGTCTAGTCGTTCTATTCTCCATTGTACTCTGAGCGATATTCTTGTCCATAATACATATAAACTGGAGTTGGGTTGTTACTCTTTTCGAGGGCCTGAACCAGTATAAATCCTTAAACCCCTCTTGCTTGATCTAATCTCGCGTATACCCTGTTCCAAAGATCCTCATACCATACAAATATCATAGTCGGCGTATAACTTGTCGACAACTGGATGAGATGGACTTAAATTTATCAATCAACACCTACTAAGTAAAGCTTGAGTTTATTTGAGTACTATGGTGAATTATGGGTCTTGTTGTCTCAATAATGTTTAATGTTGTTGTGACATTGCCTTGGAGAGCTGTTTTGCTTAGTAAACTTGTTAGTTAGTCTCAAAATCAAGGAGATAATGTTGATTGATTTTATCGAGTCACTGTCGATAGGAGTTAGGAAGGGATAAAATCCCACTAGTTTTATTTCCTAACAAGAAACAAACTAAGAGATAAAATATGTTTTTGTGTGATCGGTAAAAAATGAATTTGAATTCTAATTGGAGATAAACCCTCGAGCCTCACCAGTGTCGCTATAAAAGAAAAGAGGAGGAGAGACAAAAGGTTAACCGAACACTCTCTAACCCTAAAACCCTCAATCAATCATCCGATCGATTTGATGCTGAAAGGGATTCGTAAGGGATCTCTACAAGTTGGTTTTGCATCAACAGGAAGCATAGAAACAGAGAATGAAGAAGGAAGAAGAAGAAAAGGAAGAACAGCAAGAAAGCAAAAATCAACAAACGGTTTTAATAGTTTTATTCTCAGGTCAGTAGATCAATTAATTTTTCATATAAGCACAAGATAATCATGTTTAGGCTAAGACTTAAGTTTGGATTAAGTAAATAAACTCCAGCAGTCGGAAGGGTGGGGCTTGCCGGCACCCGCGTGAGGCGGAAACCGGAGGAACCGAGTAATATCATTAGTTCAATTGGATTTTACAACATTTTTGTAATATATAATCGATGGTTAAAGTTTTAAAAATTGACCAATTCTTACCTGAATAATAAATACTATCGAAGTTAGTAACATGTTAGAACTTAGAAACAGTAGAGTGGGAGTGATTTATCGTTTTGTAATAAAGCCCAGTAGGAATGGTAGTCCTAGCGAGGTCCGCCAGAGTGAGGCCGTCGTTGTTGGCAAGATCCAAGCGAACCTCGCGATTCCGTAGCAGGTAGCAGAACATTTTTAGGACACCGGTCACGACCGCCAGGTGCATCGCGGTGTTGCCGTCGTCGTCCTGCGCGTTGAGGATGTCTTCCATCTCAGACTTCCGCCCGCCGTCGGTAGCGAATTCCACGATCTCCTCCCTCCTCCGGTCGACGGCGACATGGAGGAAGGTTCTCCCGCGGGCGTCACGGAGGCCCACGCACTCCGGGCACTTGTGGAGGAGGAGTGCCACGAGCTTGAGGTTTCCCTGGACGCGGCGACGTGTATGGGGTACTCGCCGTTGCTGTCCGGCCGGCAGGCTAAGGATGAGTCAGCCTCCAGGAGAAGCTGAGATGATGTCCGGCGGCCATGGCACGGCCACCGCAAGCGGAGCCACCGGAGCAACCAACTGTTCTCGATGTCGATCTCTGGTCCCTCTGCTGAGACCGCGAAGTGCAGCGCTGTGCTGCCGGACGCGTCGGCTTCGCCGGAGAGCTCACGGTTCCATTGCAGTATTTTCTTCGTCATCTCTTCGATTCATAAGCAAATCGTGTAAGAAAAAAGAACTAATTATTCATGGTACCGAATACTTTTGCTGTTAATCAGTCACCTAAAGTTGTATAATACGTTTGTACGGTAATAATTATATGTTGGCCTATCTTATCATTTTTTTCAGATTTATTGATGACCTTCTGAAATAGACTTTCCCATTTTCTTGTTGTTATTAAATTTAACTGCGATTTAATTGCCGTCAATATTTTGTGTTTTTAAAAAATGATGACAATGTAACTCTGATCAGGAAAGTGTTTTCATCTGTTCATAGAATATCCAATCGTTTCGTATGTGCCATCTAAATAATAATAAAAGATTTTAAAATAAAATTGACAAGCTAGATCAATATAAAATATATCACTTTAGAAACATATAAACATATAAGTTAAAATTTAGTTTTTACAAATGTAACAAAAAATAAATTAAAATTTAATTTTTTTTTTCAATTTATAGAAGTCGAATTTGGGAAAGAGACCAGAGATGCATGTAGTCATAAATATGGGGATATGGATTTTCATCATTCGAGGAGATGTTCTCTTGTTTGTATGTAATCTAAATAGCTATAAAAAATTTAAATAAAATTTGACAACATAGATTAATATTAACCATAAATATGTAAAACCAAATTCGACTTCTACAAGTTAAAAAATAAATTAAACTAAAAATTGTTGTAATACATTCACGCTTATTTTTGTTACAACTTGTAAAAATTAAATTTTGTAACTTATACTTTTATGGAGTGATATATGTCATATTAAATTTTTTTAAAAAAATAATGATTATTTAGATGAATATTTCCTTCGGAGATAGAAATTTCTTTTTCTATCTATGAAAATAGAATATATGTAAATATGCATGGGCGTACTTGGGCCACGTAGGACAGCAGCGTGCAGGGCAGTCTGGCCCGCCGGTCCTGTATACGAGATCGGCTCGTTCCCTTGCTGATGTAGCGACTCGGCGATGCTGTCGTGGCCCAACGATACCGCCAGAAACATCGGCGACGTCCCGCTGCCCGGAAGACGGGCAAGCCGCGGATGCACCAACACCAGGTCGTCGACGAGCTGCCTGTTTCCGAACCTGACGGCGTCGTGCAGGGCCGTCTCCCGCCGGCCGTTCTGTCTCTCGAGCACTTGGGCCACCCTGAAGGCCGCGCCGGCGAGCTCCTCCTCTTGCCTGGCTATCTCGAGGAGACACCTGACCATCTCCGCGTGGCCCGCCCTGGCGGCACAGTGCAGCGGCGTGTCGCCCTTCGCGTTGGGGCGATCCAGGAGGTGCTTTGCGTTATGGTAGATCGCGCGTGCGCAGCGCAGGTAGTCTTCGCTGTCGCCGGAGGCCGCCACCACGTGCAGCGCGGAGTCTCCCTGCGGTGTCGTCGCCACGTCCAGGAGCAGCTCCGCCGCTGAGGGCGGTGGTTGTTGGTGGCCCGGTGTGGGTGCTGATTGAGCAGGCGGTTGTTGTTGTTGTTGCACCGGTGCTGGCATGGGTGGATTCAGGCTGAGAAACAATTGAGGGTCACTTGGATCGTACATAAACAAGTTAAAAGCAGCAATAATCTACAATGGGTT
The DNA here is from genome assembly GCA_019925245.2 of Oryza australiensis. NCBI lineage: Eukaryota > Viridiplantae > Streptophyta > Magnoliopsida > Poales > Poaceae > Oryza > Oryza australiensis. The sequence goes on along the minus strand of JAIFGZ020000540.1, from coordinate 2,770,134 downwards.
TGCAAGAAAAGTTCACTTGTGTCCACAAGATCGACATGCCTGGATCCGCCCGGGCCGCCGGCGGTGGTGCCACTCGAGACGTTAACGGCGACTTGGTATGGCGCCGGATAAGCGCCCAGAACAGCCTCCAGCCACACGCGGTCGCCGCCGCGCGCGGCTCTGAGCAGCCTGGGATCCATCGAATCGACACCGCGCCCGGAACTGAAGAATAGTTAATTGGCCGCTCGACCTCGATGGGAGAAGCTTTGCAAGACTACTGCAAATAGGGAACTATTTAAGTTTGTGTTAATTGGAAAGCTGGTTTTGACTTGCACAATTTAATTAATTTAACTCGAGGTTTTGACCTCCATTTAACTATTTAAGTATATTTATTAAATTGGCAAGGAGAGAGTTTCTACACGTACCATTATGTACGCGGTGTTAGGCCGGTTGGAACAAATGATTAGATGGGGACATGACATTTGCATAGTGCCGGTGATGTACCCGTTTAGTACGTTGCAACTTAGCGATCGATACCTAGTCAGACGCTTTAAACAAAACAGAAGAGCCTTGGTGGAAGCGGCTACGAGGGTCATGCGTGCAAAAACCATGAAAGTACGAAACCCACCGATCACCTTGTCTTTGCATCCCGTGTGCCGGGTGCCGTCTGCGATCTGAGAATTTTTATGTTGGGGGCGGAGACTGGCAGCGATGAATCTAGAATAAAATTTTAGGTTAGAGTATGTCGTCAAAAAATTCAACACAAAATTTTAATAATTATTACAAAATTAACAATAAGTAACACGATAAAAGCTTTAATTTTTAGATTAAATAAAAACGATCTAGTAAATAGTTTAAATATCATACTGATAATTGAAAATATATGCATAAAATAGTACTAGAAACTTTTTTCTAACTAATTTATTCGACACTTCGATTTCGAAGGGACATGAATGTCTTAATTTATTCGACGACCTGGCACACGAGCGGCCGGCCGGCGCACGGGCGGCGACCGACGCACGGGTTCGGCAGCACTAGTTCGGGCGTTCGGTGGTGGTTCCCATCTTTTACTCTTCCCGAGTTTCGACTTCCGAGCTCCGAGGCGACAAGTCGTACTGCCGTAGGCAACAGCGGTTGCAGACTTGCGGTTGAAGCCCCGAGTCTTCATGCGGCGCGACGGACGGAACGAGATTCGCGCTGGAGAGAAGATATATTGTCGTATATTTTTAGTTTATATATATATATACATATACACACACTAGCAACTATACCCGTGCATTGCAACGGGTGAAGTCGGGGCATGACGCGGATGGGGACGGAAGGGAGGGGCGTAGGCTCGGCGCGGGGCGCGACGCGGATGGGGACAGAAAGGAGGGGCATAGGCACACGCGCGGCACGGGACGCGGCGCGGATGGGGACGGGAGGAAGGAGCGCAGGAGGTTTTTTTTCTATTCAAGTCCTCCCTTTCTTTTCAGCATTGGGACCGCGGATTAATTTTATAAATACTTAAGGGGTTTTCTACAAAATAACCAGGCAAACAAAAATTAATTTTGGATAGAACATTACTTCCTTGATAGATACATAGTTATAGATTTATTACTATCTATTAAAAAGGGTTTGTACACAGTTACTTTTTTTAACAAATGTATTACGAAAGTTATGGTTAATTTTTATATATTACGAGAGTTGCGATTAATTATTACTATAATTACGAGAATTAAAATATTAATATATTTTTTATTATACAAGGTTAACATCAAATCCTACAGTTACTACAGTTACGCTAATTAGGACGCTATTATAATTACGATCAATTGCAAAGTTAATAACTATTTTTAATTTTAAGATAAATACTTGATATTTTTGGAGATAAAAAAATATTCTGCTCATGTACGTGTTCACCCGTATTAACGAAGAACAAAGGCCTACGCAATTAGATCCCGTTTCGAAGGAAAGGGGCCCACGTGATTAGCAACTTTCATGTATGTGTTACGATCAGAGGAAAAAATAATGATCGAGGACTATGGTTACGAAGCGCGCTACCGAAAAACGGGATTTATAAGAAGAATCTGCCAAAAAAGTTACGATGATTGCTATATGGGTTACGTTTGTAATAGTTATGTATAAAATTATTTTATAGTTGGTATTACGATAATAATTGTTACGAGTTATGTTTAATCATAATCATAAAGTATTATTATTATCGTTTGCTACGATCCTAACACAGTTAGGAGGTTATATCTAATTAAGGCATAAGGTAATATCTAATTTATATTTCAATGGTAATTTCCTTGATTTCTCCCACACGGTCTGATTTCTTAACAATAAAGTTACGATTGTTGTTTATTCGTGTTACGTTCGTCATAGAGAAAAACATGTCAGATTATTTTATTTTTTTTCCTTAGGGACGCACGCGCGACGCTTTTATAAACACTTAAGGAGTTTTCTGGATTGCGGGTTAATTTTATAAATACTCAAGGGGTTTTCTGCAAAATAGCCAGCTTTTATAAACACTCAAGGGGTTTTTTTGCAAAATAATGAGGTGGACTGCATGTTAATTTTATAATCACTCAAGAGCTTTTCTGTAAAATAGCCAGGCAAAACAAAAAATTTTGGGTGGAAACACTACTTGCTTTACAGATAGATATATCTATAATCTATAACTATCTATAAAGCAAATAATATTTCTACCCAAAATTTTTATCCACCTGGTTATTTTACAGAAAACTCTTGCGTATTTATAAAATTAACCCATACCCAATGCTAAAAAGAAAAAAAGGGCTTGGATGGAAAAAAGACCTCTTGTGTCCCTTCCTCCCGTCTTCATCCACGCCACGCCGCGCTGCGCCCTCTCTCCCCGTCGCTGCTCGGAGCTCCGCGCCGCGTCTACGCCCTTCTTTCCCGTTGCTACTCGGAGCTCCCGCGCCACCGCCTGCTTCCCTTTATGCGTCGTCGTCTCGTTGCAACGCAAGGGTATTTTTGCTAGTATATATATATAATTTATATACGATAGAATTGCTCATCCGGCGACATCTTCTTCTTCTTTCAGGGCAATTGATTGTTATTGCGAGTTCTTTAATTTACCGGCCATTACTTAAATGAACTTGCTGTGCTTGTCTCTGCTGTGCACTGCTGATCAGTATAGTACGTACATGTCGCGTAGTGCTAGCTGGAGTAGTAGCGTGTAGCGTGGTAGCTCGGTGCTACTCGCCGTCGGTGGCGGCGGCGGCGGCGCTCCGGCGCCAGATAGCTTCCAGCTCGGCGGCGAAGAGCTTCTCCTGACCGACGATGGTGATGTGGTCCTTGTCGTCGTAGACGGTGACGCGCGCCCGGCGAACGCTGTCGCCGACAGCGAGGGTGCACTCCACGGGGAGGAGCTCGTCGTCGCGACCGTGGAAGACGGCCACCTCGCAGGCGAGCTGGCCGGCGACGACGTCAAGGTAGCTATCCATCTTGCCGGCGCTGCCGCAGATGATGTTGTGCAGCGTGTGCCATGCCGCGTTGTGCGTGTGGCACATGAATGCCTCAATCAACATGATATGACGGGGACTACAGGTTAATTTTAAAAAAACTTAAAAAATTTTATGTAAAATAGGTAAAAACACTACTTATTTTATAATACCTCTTTACGCGTGAACCTTGGGTATACCGGGTCCCATCCGACATACCCCTGCCTTCGCCCCTGGAAACGGGTGAAGCAGGTCAATTATGTGGTGTGCAAACATCATATACAATGGTTAAAGTGTTTTTATCTTTTAAGCGGATATCCTCTCTTATTTCTAAATAATTATTAAAAAATTAAAAAAAATTGACAACATAGCCTAATATGAAATATATCGTACAAGCATACATTCTATAAGTTATAACAAAAATAACAAATATTACTATGTATATTAACTATTTCTGTTTAATTTGTGTCAAATTTGGCTATATTTCATATTAATCTATATTTTTAATTTTTTATAACTGTTTAAGGGACGTGAAAAAACGAGAGAACATCTTCTCAACGATAAAAAACCATCTCCTATATAATGTAAACCTAAAAAACTACCATAAAATATAAAAAAATAGATTATTCGTTTATCATATGGTACTTTTCAGGTTTACAATGTAGAGAGTTTGCACTCATATTTGTTTTCTCCGTTTCCATGGCCCACGGTCAAAAAATGGAGTTCAACTCGATCAAACCCTAAACCAAATCATGGTTGAGGTTCTCGTCTGTTCGGTCTTCCATCCCCCAGCATAGAAGAGGCAAGCAGCTACATTCCTCATCCACACAAGCGACGCATATCCCATGACACGGCCTCTCCTTCATCCTAGCAAAATGGTTAGGTTTGGTGTCCTTCTTTCGCGTCACCGACGCCACCCACATTCCTCTTTTGAACCCAACGTCGCCAAGGTTGAGCTGCTGCCGTTTCAAGGCCTCCAGATCCAAAGGCGCGGCCTGGCAATGGATCGGTGTTTGCTCTTTGCTCTCTCTTTGTGTTGATCTGTGATGAATTTTGTTGACAGAATTCGAGGATTGATGAATTTGTGAATAGATTAGAGAGATTTTTTTATCTACCAAACTTTTTGTGTTTCGGTTTTCGCAAGTGGTCATCTGCCTGCCTATGAAAATACACTATTTTCGCAGGCCAGTGAGACATGATTTTTTTACTTGTGTAATGTTGTGCATAATACAAAATTCACATGTTTTTGCATAGTGTCCTATTACTCTTCACTAAAATTTGTATTTTCCCTCCCAAATAAACTTGAGATTTTGTTGGTTGTAATATAGTTTGTGCCTACATTATCTTTAGTGATTCTGTAGTAATTCTAGTAATTTTTTTGTCATTTTTCATGGATTTAAGAAACTTTGTTTTTTATGAGTTTTTAATTAATTGATAATTTTTGCCGGATATTTCTTTTAATTCAGACTCGATTAACTTCCCTCGATTAACTTCCCTTAACCTTTTGCTAACGCTATTCCTGACCATCTTTCAATTGGTCACTCTATTCTTGACAACAATGGAGATGGATTTTCATCTTTCAAAAGTGCATGCCTCATTTTTTTCATATTACCAAAATAGTTATAAATTTTTTTAAAAAAATTGATAAGATAAACTAATATGGGATATATTTGGTCAAATTAAAAAAATAAAAAAAACTATCTTGTAAATGTATTTTAATTTTTTAATAGTATTTAAATGACATATAAAAAACGAGAAAGATATTCGTTGAGAGACAGAAAACATCTCTCTGACAATAGCCACTAGCTGAGAGCCTGAATTGGTAGCAGCATCCATCTGCACAACGGGGTCGATAATACTTATATGATCATGGGTCAGTCCACTTGCATCTTGATTATGGATTGTAGTTGTAGTATATTTTAGTGCGATGGTCCATAATCCATCGCATTATACTGGAACAAAGCAAAAATGTGCCTTTGGACCGATCAATACCAGCTTAGCCCCGAAAGAATAAAAGAAGACGGCGAAATGAAAAGGACCAGAGGTTGGGGGGTTATCAGATGCCAGACCGCCATCCAATAGCTCGTCTTGTGCAGGTGTGCATCTAAAGCTCTGAAATTCTTTTTTCGATTAAGATTTAAATTTTACTATGTTTTTCAAACTTTCATGTAAAAAATTTCTATAAAAGTTTCATTAAAAAATCAAATATACCCATTTATCAAATTTGTAAGAACAGTGTATTTCATGTCAAAACTTATATATAAAATAAAAATTAATTTAAAAAATCAAATGTATTCATTTGGGTAAGTTTATAATAATTTAATAATTAAAAATTTAATTAATTATATACTGATGGTGTTTTCGTTTTACCTATATGAAGTTTCAAACATCAAACTTCACATATCATCACCTATGTCGCCCACGGGATGCAGTTGTTTTAAAAAAATTAATCAAAATATGGATGGATCTCTTTCTAGCAGTAACTCGCAAAGGCAAAGTATACTTGCTCGTCTTGCAGCATTAAGCATCAAAAAACGCAATATCCTCCCAAACCATGAAAAGCGCAAGAACAACATCAGCCACAATAACATCACGTTTATTGGATCAGCAAAAACCAAACAAAGCACATGTGATGCGACCGAGGCAGCTTTATTCAACTTTGTCCAGAACCATTTTTTTTCTAACCGACTTCACTTTTGCATGGGTAAAATTAACTAGGTACCACGGGTTGATTGTACAGTATTTCTCAATGGGACACAGACATGCCGAAACATCAACTATGCCCCCTCACTCCCTCTCTCCCTCTGGCAAAATCTGGCGTTTGAGCTGTCAAACATGTTAGCGTCAGGTCCCTTCTCCATGTCTACAGCCACAATCATCCATGCCCTCTCCTACTCACTGCAACGTGAATCACAGGTTCAGATTAGTAAATATGAGGTATTGAGGTGAAAAAGACGGCCAGGTGATATTAGCGCACAAACCTTGTTTAGAGCTCATCCTTGAGAGACTCGGCTGGGGCCGAGGCCGACTCTGTCTTCTCCGTCGCCTGTCCGGCTGTTTCCTTGTTCTTCTTAATGAAGTCGACGATCTCATCAGCTGTCCTGCCGCTCTCGTAGGAAACCATCTTTCCGCTGGGAGTGACGAAGTACAGGGTAGGGTAACCTTGCACATCGAACTCGCTTGGCACATCGTTCGCGGTCGCATCCTGCATACAAGGTAGCAAAATAGAAGTTAGATAAGACTGTATTTTGTGGTGTGAAAGAATGGATGAACAATGCACCAAAACCTTGGCACCACACAGATAGAAAGGAAATTACCATCTTAGCGATGACAACATCCTCATCGCTCTTAAGCGTCGTAGCCGCCTCATCCAAGATAGGAGCCAGCTTCTTGCAGTGTCCACACCATGGTGCATAGAATTCAACGAGGACTGAAACAGAAAACAGCAAATAAATGAGATATGCAAATCAAACAGAGGCTTTTGCCAGCACTGATAAATGAGGTGACTAGTATAAATAGCAAAGCTTGTTTTCACCAAGGAATCAGTCTCTTACAGTACTACCATGAGAACTAAATCAACTCATCGAAAAGAATAGGGGGACAACAGTATGTACCGTTTTTGCCAGACTTGAAGACAAAATCATGGATGTTATCGGCGACCACAACCTTGACAGGCTCATCGTTGACCTCCGGAATAGGTTCAGACTTCCTGAATGGAGACAACTTACCATCCTAAAAAAACAGAGGTTTTGTGCGCATTGTGCAGGTCAAATAGATCCCCATAAATTACATAAATTGAAGCAAATAGTCACAATTATATTTTGCAAGTATAAAAGACTACTTACAAAGTATTCCTTCAACCAAGAAATAATTTGGTCAGGCTCAACATGTGCCTTCAAAAATTTCTTGGAATCACCATCCTGGATGATGATGAGCGGTACCTGATCCTCTCTCAGACCAAAGTACTGTACATTCATAGATTTAAAATTAGTGCCAAGTACATTAATAATGGTTTGAAAAATTACAAGAAAGTGAGGAAACAAACCTGGAAGGCACCTTGACTGGCTTCAATGTCACCAATGAGGAACTTAATTTCCTTGTCCTTGAACTCCTCAGCAGCGCCATAATAAATTGACTTGAAAGACTCAAATGGTCCAGTGGAGAAGTTCAGAAATAGCATAGCCTGCATATAATTTGGTGTCGTTAAGAGTCAGTCATCAACATCTGCAATTTGCTGGCACAATGACATTAATTAAATAACAATATTTTGAATCACTGCATCAATAGTCAGAGTTTGTAAATATATAAACAGAGAAGAGTATCAGATATTACAGTATAAACAAGCTATTCAAAGCACAAGAAATACACATTTTAAATTGACTATACATACAGTATCAGTGAACTACTGTTAACTGTTATTAAAAGCGATTTGAGATTTTCAGAGAGCAAGAAGTGCCATGTGCTTACCTTGGCAGCTGAGCTTTGGAAAAATTTCAGGAGGTAAGGATGGTTGTCAGGGTTCTTGTCAAAAGTAACAACTTTAGGGGTGCTGCTAGCATCAATGAACTTCTCCAAAGCAGTAACGTCAAAATCCTGAAGAGATATGCAAACAACGCGTTATTACCAACAATTAAACAAAATAGTGACAGCCAATAAAGGCGCTTAGTAAGTCGTATTTGACATAGTAGCCATAAAAATAGTTTAAACAATGAAGTTTGATATTTGTAGGAGTATAACCTTGCTGTCAACAACAAGCTCATCAAATGGCTTGAATAGCCTAACCAATGGTCTCTCAACTGCAGCATCACCGCGTGGAAGGTGGTTGGCATGCAAGGTGTGCCCAAAGTCATAATCAGATCTCAGCTTCTCAGCAACCTCCATGAAGTTTGTATATTCAGTGCCGCTTAATTCTGAGAAGATTCCAACCTATTTAAATTGTTAATTCAAGTCAGCAGTCAATTTTAAAGCATGAACAGTTGAACTGAAAAATATCAGTTGGGCAAATTCATCCCATTGAATTTGAGATCTTACAATGTAGATTTTCTTGTCATCAATAAGGTTGGTTGCATCCTCTGGTGACTTGATCTCCTTGGAAGCAGGACCAACCTGCTTCTTCAAGTACTCAACAATGCCCTCAGCCTCCCTCGGGCCCTTGTATTCCTGAATGTTCTTGCCCTGGTTCCTGAATATCTTGAGGGTCGGGAAGCCCTGGATCTCATACTTGGTAGCAAGAGGCCTGTTCTTCTCATCGTTGGCATCAACCTTAGCAAGAACAATCGGTGGATCGTGCTTGCTTAGCTCTTGTGCGGCTTTCTCATACTAAAACAGACCACGCAAAGAAAATTAATTCATGGGATCAAACAATTTAGGCCAAAATGTGAAAAATGTACTGTTAAGGAAGTGATCCAACTATACAGAAGCATACCTCTGGAGCAAGCTTCTTGCAGTGTCCACACCTGCAAAGTGGGTTTATCCAGTTACACATTTAGAATTAGCATTGGTAAATTTGATTCAGATAACACAATAGCACGATGCACAAGCATAATTTCATAAAGCATCAATATTGAAGTATACAAGAACAAAATAATGTGAATAATTGAACCAGGACTACAGAGGACCACAACAATTGATCAAGGAAAAGATGAATTATCTGGATTTAAAACCTCTGTAAGTGAAAAGAACACCCAAAATTCTCAGATGCAACCCTGATACAGACAGCTTAAAACCCACCTTAAAACCTGATACAGGACACCTTGAAACCCAAAAACCAACTCTCTCAATCTAAACCACTGAAATCTGACTAGGAAACCAGGCATACTAGTATCAACACAAATAACGTAATCTACTGCAATTTACAGCATCACTACCTCCAACTAGAAGCCCACAAATTTAGAGGCGCATCCGCACTCACAGGGTTGCACGCACAGTCGCACACTCGAATAGTCGAAACAGAGAATAGTACGCGAATCTAAGACTGAATCATGAAGATCGCGACCACAAATCCATCAATTCATCAAACACCGAGTCTCGCACGCATCGCCAGCTTCCCCAATTCCCGCATCTGAAGTCCTAAACCCTCCCCAAACCTCCCGATCTAAACCCCCAAAAACCCACCCAAACCCCACGTCGCGAGATCTAACCACAACACGCACAGCTCATCAACGGGGGCGTAGCAGAGCACACTCACCATGGGGCGTAGAACTCGACGACCATGAACGGGTGCTTGGCGACGGCCTCATCGAAGCCGTCCGCGTCGAGTGTCAGCACGGCCTCCGCCGCCGCCGCATCACCCCCCTCCTCCGCCGCCGCAGCCGCTTCCTCCGCCCTCGCCGCCGGCGCGGATAGCACCACGGCGAGCGCGAGCAGCAGCGAGATCCAAGCCTTCGAGATCGCCATGACGACGCAGACACGGGGGTGGCTTTCGGAATTTCACTGAGACGACACGCCGCTGCACGCTTCTCTCCCACGGGTTTTAATAAGGCGGAGTACGCGAGGGGGTTTACCGGATCACGTGGACCAGGTCCACATGGTCTCTGACACTTCCCCGTGGGCCCCACCCCGAGGACTCCCGCGTGGGCGTGGCGCACCGGAGTCACGAGATATTTACAAGTAACATTTACAGGGAGATACTTATGCTTTTACAAAAATCAGAATTAAGTCCACGAGATTGAAATGTCCTAGAATTAAAGTAATAAACTACAAATATGCCCCTGATGAGGAGTGATATGTAATTAAATTGAACTGAGGGGGTAAAAGTGGTGGTCCCGAGGGATAAATCCAAATCATGTGCCTTAAAAAAGCAGGGGAATTAACGACTGCCAACGCCACGTCACCACGCGCCCGCATACGTACCTGTACATCCATCGGCCAATGGGAGGGCGCCACGTCAGGCCTATGACATGTCCCGGAGCCCTGATTTGCTGCGCCCCACCAGCGCCACGCACGCACGTTTCCAAAATACGGATCCGGTTAAATTAGGCGGCGAATTTTACTGCTCTCGGATACGGTAAAAAACTGTGTAAAAAAAATCTAATCTTGGCCTCGTGTCGCGCATGATGCTGACGCTGGATCGAGCTCGTTTGCGTGGAGGCACTGGTGACGTGGCACTACCGATCTCCGGCACGTTTCACCGGGTGGTCCCGATCGGATGGTTTTTTGCTTTTGGTTTTTAATTTTTATCAAAATTCGATGACTATTTTTTTCGCTGCGACTATTTTAAACTTGTTGATCACGAGAATGTGTTCACGGTCGTGTAGACAAGAGACGCATTTATTATTTCGAGACACATTTACAGTCACAGATGACAGATCCGGCAATGTGCTGAGTTTATTCAAATATGAACAATGTCGATAGCAAAACTGGTTGATTTTGGATGGTATAGGCATGTATAGTAGTACATGACATGATGCATGTGAAATGGAAGAAAAAGGATTTAGTAGCAATTTTTCTTTCAGAAAGAATCGTTGCACAGAGAGTTGATCTTGACATGCTAAGTCAATCTTTGCACGGACATTGTTTCTATGGAAGAACCTTGTTGTTCTTACTTGGAGAGAACATTTTCTTCAAACCAATCCTGACTTTTAACTAACTAATAATATATCCGTACGTTACAACGAGCGAATATATTTTAATTAAAGATAAGCTAAAAAGATGAAGTAAAAATAAAACATCAGATTTTAAGCGGTTGTGTATATGATGTGAGAAAAAAACAAACAAATAAAATAACGAAAAGAGGACGATCATATTTTTACAATAGTAGAGACTAGCGAAATATCACTTAAGCACTTTCATGACAAATGAAATCATCATATTCTCCACTTCTAGCTTCATTTCATATTTTCAACAAATTTTTTAGCCGGGTCGCCTTCTCTTATCGTTTTCGTTACAAAAAATTGAGGACATATTCATGTGCAAAGCTCATATACAGTTCAGACAAAACACAAGGATATGATTCATCTTTTGTTCTCTTCCCCAACGATTTATGAACCATATGCTTTCGTACTAGCTATGTGACTTTTCCTTCTCTTTTTTTTTCTTTTTCGGGTTTGTCCTCGTACAAATGTGGTATCCAAAGAACTGAAAAAAGTGCAGTAACAGAATGGTGCTTCACAAACTGAAAAGTTGAAAGCCATGTCACTGCACTACGTCTGACAAAAAAACAGCAGCTACAGGTATTTGGCACTGCTACTGATTGTTCTATAAAAGAACACATGAATATTTGTGTCAAGGAATTTAATTCCTACACAAGATTTATACAAGGCAGAGGGCATGTAGCTCAATACAGTGGACCTCAGATGATCAACACATAGTCCTTGCTACATAGGGTGTGTGTATATATATATATACATATATATATATATATATGGACTACTGTGTGACGCGTCGTACAGCCTCATCTCATATGACATAGTCGAATTTGGGCTACTGTGTGCCGCATCGCACAATCCCATCCCATATGGCATGGTCGAATTTCTAATTTGAAAACTCAAATTGAAAATCCGAACCGTTTAAATTTTTCTACATATTAATATCGCCTTGTAGACCAAATTTTATATTTTTTTAAATTTTTTACCAGATAGGTCAAAATACATTAATCCAATGATTTCTGGAGTATCTATTTTATTGCATCTTTGACATATCGGATAAAATAGTAAAAAAATTTAAAAAATATAAAATTTAGTCTACAAGGAGATATTAATATGTAGAACAATTTGAACGGTTTGGATTTTCAATGTGAGTTTTCAAATTAGAGATTCGGCCATGCCACACGGGATTAGGCTATGCGGCGTGCCACACAGTAGCCTATATATAATAACAATCTATAAAGCAAGTACTGTTTTCACCAAAATTTTGTTATGTCTGTCTATTTTGCAGAAAACTCCTTGAATTTTTATAAAATTAACCCACAGTCCGCCTGACTATTTTACATAAAATCCCTTAAGTGTTTATAAAATTAACCTGCAGTCTGCTTGGCTATTTTGCAGAAAACCCCTTGAGTTTTTATAAAATTAACTTGTAGCTCGCTTGGCTATTTTGCAAAAACCCCTTAAGTGTTTATAAAATTAACCCGCATCTGTCTGCTATTTTGCAGAAAACCTCTTGAGTGTTTATAAAATTAACACGCATCCCAATAGTGAAATAGGCCTCAGGTGAAGACATAAAGAAAAATATAAATTAGAATTACATGAGACTTTAACTTTGAAATAATTATGATAAATAAAATGAAACCCGTTGCAATGCACGAGCATATTTAATAATATATATATATATATAACTATCTATAAAACAAGTAGTGTTTCTACCCAAAATTTTATTTTGCATGGCTATTTTGTAGAAAACCCCTTGAGTTTTTTCGAAATTAACCCGTAGTCCCAATGCTGAAAAGAAATGAATGGCTTGAATAAAAAAACCTTTTGTGCCTCTCCCTCCTTGCACCCCTCCCTCCCGTCCCTATCTGCACCGCGCCTGCGCTCCTCCCTCCCACCGCTGCTCGGAGCTCCCACGCCACGCCTGCGCCCCTCCCTTCCGTCCCAATCCGCGCCGCTCCTCGACTTCACCCGTTGCAACGCACGGACACAATTGCAGTATGTATATATATATATAAAAGCCAAGTAGTGTAGCATCATGCACGGCCACTACTTATTAGAAAAAAAATGAAGTGAATAAAGATATGCTTCTGATGATGCCACCGGCGTGAATCGATCAATCTTTTCATGCAGATTGTCGCCTCCACCTACTCCTACGCACGCACGCACGCAATGAGCAATAGTTGGTAGCTGACTTGATCCGAGCTTTGACAAATTCAGTTTGGATGAATCTGCAATTGACGACAAAAGGGATGGGAAGGACATAAGGAGAGGGGTTCTTTTATCTTCTTTCGCTCAACATCTAAAGTGATTTTCAGATACAACACAATGGGCTTTATATCTTTCTTTTACTCAACATCTAAAATGATATATAATGGGCGAGCTACTGAAGTTGACCTGTATTTATCTCTGCTCTGAAAGACAGAAACAGTCAAACAGTCTCTGCTCCAGCTACGAAGACTACTTGCTGGTCATACAGATCCAGGCTGTGTATAATTTGCAAATTCGTCAGAAAGCATGACTCAACCATCACACACTCACAAGTATCATCTGTCGTCTCTTCCAATGATATCATTCATCAGGGTGACAAACTGACAACAAGAATTGCAAGAAAGACTAGAATGAACACAACAGGATGACCCGGGTATGATGATTACAGAAAACCTTCACGAAGATAAGCAAGCCAAACATAGAGCTTGGGAGATAAAACATTCACAGGTTCTCAAAATGATTAACGGGCATACGCATTACAGGAAGATCTAGAGCTTCAAATACTACTTCATTGTAAAATGGAAAAAAGAACAGTACTGGCCCTGGACCTGCGCCGAGGATAGAAATCGTTACATGCTTGTCGGAGGATGCCTGGTATATGCATCTACGATTTTGACAAGAAATGATATTTAGGTATAGTACTATGTCATCATAATTGATGTCCTCGTTGCCTGTTCCAGTTCTTCAAACTCACCGCCTAGCGCTTCGCTTCCTGCTCTTCTTTCGACTGCCCTTGTCATCAGAATCACTGTCAGACGCAGATGCAGATTCGGAGTCAGATTCAGACGATGCTGATGATGAGGTTTCCCTTCTGTGCCTCCTCTTCTGCTGCTTCCTTTTGGGTCGCCGCTTCTTGTCTTCTGAGTCTGAGGAGCTGTAGCTTGAGCTACTTCCAGAAGAATATTCTGAGCCGGTAACTGATGATTCACTGTCAGAGTCAAAGACAGAAGCCTCACTACTGTCTGAATCACTCCGTGAACGGTATTTTCTCTTGCTCTTCCGTTTGCTTTTTTCAGACTTTTCCTTCTTCAACTTTGCTTTCATCAGCTTCCTCTCCTCCTCCCTTTCCTTTTCAAGATCAGGATTCTGGAACTGATAGGAAACAGGAGCAGCCGTCTTCTTCAGCTTGGGGTTCTTGAGCTGCTGTGTCCTCGAGGGACGCGACATGTAGACACGTTCGTTCTTGCACTCGTATGTCCAGTGCCCAGGCTGGAAACACTTTTGGCACTGGGTATATGCGCCACCAGAAGAAGTTTGTGCGGCTTTTGGTTTCACTCCCAGTATCACAGCCTTCTCTGTACTCATCAGATACATCTGTCTCTTGGCTTCCTTCCTCTCCTGCCAGCGGCTAGGTCCCTCTTCTTTCTGTCCATAAGCATTGACATTGCGTGCAGCAGCTGCAGCAGCACGCTCGGCTTGAGTTCTGCTCAATCCCTTGGCAGCAGATAAGGCCTGCGCTTTTATTCTCTCAGCTGCAGCCTGAGACTTATCGTCATTTCCAGACATGTTGGTTCACCCAACAAGAATCAAATCATACAGAACCAGCAATAGTACTATCCTGTAAGGAAATCAAAATACATTAATTAGTAATTGAGTAGTAGGTAATTAAAAATAGAGCAAATGCAAGCAACAAATAAGCTTTCGGCTAGACCAAAATCCACACATTAATTTCAGGGGGGGAAATTGGAACATATATTTTTCTTTACTACAAGAACAGTGTGTACTTATCTCACGCTTGGTCTGTGTTCAATCGTTGGTACGCCCAAAAAAAAGGGCAAACTCTAGAGCTAAGAGTTTCTACATTAAACTGTCAAAGAGTTACTCAAAAGCAAATAAATCCAATGATGAATACACTTTCTCACGCGCACATAAATTGAGAAAATTGTAGCACAAACTACTCCCAGGGGCGGATCTAACGTCGGGGCATGGGGATTCAGTAGAACCCCTAAACTTTATTTGGGAAAGACTACTGTTATTAGTACTAGGGTTAAGGCAAA
The DNA here is from genome assembly GCA_019925245.2 of Oryza australiensis. NCBI lineage: Eukaryota > Viridiplantae > Streptophyta > Magnoliopsida > Poales > Poaceae > Oryza > Oryza australiensis. The sequence continues at coordinate 2,754,852 of JAIFGZ020000540.1, read as the reverse complement.
TTGGGAGAAAAGCTTCCAGATCTAGAAGAGAAGCTAGGGTTTAGGCGAAGAGAGGAGATAGAAAGAGGCGAGAGAGGATTTTCGTGCGGGTACTCACCGGCGGCGAGGAAGCGGCGGAAGGAGGCAGCAGTTCGCCGGCCGGCACCGCTCGGCTGCTCGCCGGGATCGATGGAGATCGGCGCGGGCGAGGCGGCGGGCGTGCGAACTCACGAGGAGGAGACGGGGGTCGAGGGCGAGGAGAGGAGAAGAGAGAGAGAGAGAGTCGGGAGAGGTTAGTGCAGGCCAAACGGGGCGGCCCGGCACGGCCCGTCACGGGCACACCCGAGGCACGGCCCGTCACGGCACGGCTACTGTGACGGGCCGTGCCGTGTCGGCCCGCGTGCCCGTCTCCGGCCCAAGCATGACCCACAGGAGGTCGGGCTTCACGAAAAAATGGCTCGTGGGCCGTGACCGAGCCCATAGGCCCACAAGACACGACCGAAAATAAAAAAATAGAAAAAAAAATAACCCTGTAGAAAAAAATTAAAGTTGTAAATAAAGGTTAAAAATAAAATAATGATATATTCGTCACGTTGAAAATATGAAAAAATACCCTACCCGTCACACGTCGGCCAGCGGTTCGCCCTCCCCCGTGCCGTGCCGTCTTGGGTGCCGGCGCGGCCATCGACTCGAGCACGACACGACGGACCGTGTCGTGCGGCACGGCCCATCTCGAGCCGGACCGGGCCGGTGCACAGTGCCGACGTGCCCGGGCCGGCACGCCTTGGCCCGGCCCACTTGGCCGAGAGGTGAAACGGATCAGAATGGGGCGAGCGATACGTGGGCCGGTTATGGGCCGATCACTATGTGGGTCAGTGATGGGCTGATCTCTATGTGGGCCGGTGATGGGCCAATCACTATGTTGTCACCCGTGACAAAAAAAGAGAGAAAGATTTATGCTGATCCTAACAGGGTAAATTTACGATGATGTCAGACAACCATGTAAAGTTTTAAGAATATAATCTTAACTTTGTTTGTGGGATATAAAATCAAGAAACATTAAAGAAAAGGACAAAAAAAACAGAAACAATGTTTTCTTTTGCGATTCGTTAATTTTATGTCTCAGAAACTAAGTTGAGATTGTTATGCAAGTTGTTTATTTACATCCTACGTACTACCTACCTACATGTGTGATTTTTTTAATTTTCTTTAGAACTTCTATATAAGTTTCCGAGTTTCTGATTCTTCTGAACATGTTGAAATTAGAGTATAATTATTATTTCTTGATATCATATGATATAGAAGTATATTTATTTGAGATGGTCCCAATACAGAATCCATTTCAGTTTCCCAGAAGCATGAGCCCCTGGGACGCTCTAACAGAGACACAATCTAGCAGAAAAACACAAACAACCATCTCACTTTTGTCAAGTTTTTGAAGGTCTATTAGGCTAATCCCAACGAAAAACACTATATAAATATAAATATAAATAGAATAAAATAATATTTAAAACTATCTATATACATATACACATACATGGTATAATTTTATAGAATCAAAATATTTAATTTCATGACTCATAAAATAATTTCCATGTCTCATAAAATAATTTCATGACTACTAATCAAAATATTTAATTTCATGATTTATTTCATGACTCATGAAAAGTAGTTAGTGTTCATGCATACATTACGAGACTGAATTCTACACGGAAAACTCCTATAACCATAAAACGAACAGCTCTTCGATGGCCATGTTTACATTTTCTCAACACAGACAACAGTAAAGTAAACACTGACTTCAAATTGCAACCTGAAATATAAATATTGCTGTCAAATGGAGTAATATATACAGCAAAAGAAAATAGGAGCATGAATGTAAAAGAGGAAAAAACAATGTGGCAAAGGTTAAAAAAAACATCCTGACTACACAACACACAGCACAGGACGATCATGACCGCGTGTATCTGATATCTTTGAATTCTAACTGTAGAATGCGCAACACCTTGTACAGCCAAAATAATTCCCAAGGTAATGAAAGACAGACTCGAACTCTTATTTGATGGTATATATCATCTCTAAAGCCGCTAAACCTGTAAAGCCAAATAGCTTGGCAACTCAAAGTGCTTCCCCAGCACCCGTTGGTCAGCGAGTCCGGCGGCTGTTGGCTGGTTTAGACGGAGACGACGGCTTATTCTTAGCGAAATCGACAAGATCCTTGAAAAGAGAATCCTCAGGTTTGGTCTGCCGAGATGCAGTCGGAACTGATGCACCTCTCTCATTCTCGGTACTCCTCTGGTTAAGCGAAAGGCCTTCTGTTTGGCTCACCAGTCCATTGTATCCGCCCCCGTTGTTACCACTAGGAAGGCCGTGCTGTTGCTCAAAGTACTGCTGTCTTTGGCCATATCTTGCTGGAGGTGGCGGTAAGGAACCTGAAACTTGCGCTTCCCATGGAGCTTTCGGAAGATCTTCGCTAGAATCTCCATACTTGTTAGCATTTGAAGACGAAGAAAAGCCAGGCAGAGCTGTTGGGTTTATAAAATCATCATCAGGTAGACTCTCCTGCCTATTGACAGCCGGACGATTTGACTCGCTTATAGGACGAGAAGGCATAGAGAAGCTGGGTACTGCAGTTGGGTTTATGAAGTCATCGGACACACTTTCTGACCGGCTATCATAACTTGGCGGCGGATTCGTTTCTGTTTTTGAATGACTTGGCGCGGGTATATCGGCTGTGGCAGTTGGATTAATAAAGTCGTCTGACACTTTTTCTGTCTTGTAGGAGTCACCACTAAGATAGTCAACATTGCTTGCCTCTGTGAAAACTGGCCTCTTTGATGATGGTGGTGGGGGAAGAAGTGGGCTCGGATATGGCCTTTCACTTTTTGGAGCAGAAGGCAGATTGCCCTGTGCTGCTGTGCCATCCCTCGCAGACCTATAAAAACATATATTTGTACATCAGCTGATGAAACTAAACAGACCATGAATCTTGGTAACATAACATGATCCACATCAACAAAACATTTTTTTAAGAGCAGTCCACATCAACAACCATCCAAAGCTTAGAATAGCAATAGCATGTATGAGAAATAATTAGTAACGGGCACTAATAGGGAAGACTAATATAGCTTGCCTGCGGGAAAGCACGGAGAACTCATCTTCTGGTTCATCGTCTTCATGGTGAACATTAAGAAGTGGGGAAAATGAAACCCCAGTAGGCCTAGGAGGGGCTGTTCCTCGGTTTACATTAGCAGCAGCAGGAGCTGGGCCTGCACCGGGAGGTATTCCCTTTGCGATGTCATCATGACGCTGGAGAACACGCTGCAATTCATCATTTAAACCAAGAGCTTGAAATAGAAGGCTCTCATCACTGCAGAGAGGATACAAGACAATATGTCACATGACAATGTGAAAAGGACATGGAACCAAAATTTCAGAGTAAAAAAACAAAACATACCCAGTATTGCTAACAAGGTCCATGACTCGACCTTGATAAGATCGGCACTGCCCAACAAGGTCAACAATGACCTCCTCCCTCACACCCTACAGCATGAAGTACAATTAGACAGAAATTTACAGAAAAAGAGCATTAGTGGATGGAATGGTGGATTCAATAGTTAAATACAGAGACGCATAGAGACATCACACTAGTGCAAGTTTGATCATAATAAATTAAAATATTAGGGCACATTATTTTTAGCCAGATACCAGAGCAAGTTCTAGAAAATACTAAAGCTTAGAAATCCCTCTTTAATTATTCTTATGCCCTCAATCTCCTATGCTGCTAAACATTATTCATTCTGAACAAAATGGACCAAGTAAAATAGTTCACACATTCCTGTAAGCTGATGAGGAAACATGGATGAACAAGATATAAATGGATAATATACTATACTCCACAAATGTCACCTAACTTGGAACTTTAAAGCCTAGCAAGAAACTACTTTATCATCCATTACACATAGATCTGATCAATGATGGCACATATAATATTTACAGCCTCTTCTGTGCAGTTCACAGATACAGCTCAGCTCACTACATGTGAAATATGCTACAGTATGATCATATGAAATAAAACACGTGATTTATGCATATATTTTTTTTTCATGGGAAAAACAAAGGTCTAGAAGACATGACAATCATATTAAAGCTCTTAAAAGTAAAAGAAACTACAGAAGAGATACAAGGATTATACTACACTGCACAAAATTTTGATGCTTAAAAAGGTCACCTCAGGGTGCCTGTGGTCCAAAGCATTTAACATCTCATCCAGCACGTCCACAATTCCTCGAGCACTCTGAATCTCACTTAGACTGTAATGCACAAGGAACAAGAATTAAAGGTGGATTCTAACTAAAGAAGTCCTTCTGCAAAGATGGTGAAATAAATTGATAAACACAAATGAAGTATTCAGGTATTGTTTAGCATGATTATGAAACTAAACTGTCACAAGGCAATAAGTTAAAATCTATTTTGGCACACTAACACTGCCATATTTTGTTGTTAGAAATACCAATATAAGTATCAAATTCTTGGAAAGTTACATGGACCTAGTTCTATGAATATCTTGCCTGTAAGGCTGTAACAGGGAGACAAAACAAAATTACTATTAATGTAATGCATCATAGTTACTGTCTAGTATGCTTTTTGAGTTTATGATGATGACAAACAGGGATAGCAGCAATAGCAACCATCAGTAGCGGAGGTTCCAACTTTAGATCAGAGATGGCGTACTTCAAGAAAGCAATTAACTACTCCCTCCATTCCTCTAAAGATGGCACCACTGACCACTTTTTTCCCCCAAAATACTTGACACTCCACAGTCACTGACAGATAATTTTCCAATATTGCCCCAGGTTGGCCCAACCGGACGTTCTGATTGTTTTGCCCCTCAAAACTACTAATGCGTTCTCAGTGACTAGGAAAAAACAAGAAAGGTCTGGAGCCAGATAGCCTATATGCACCGTAAACCTTCTTTCCATACTCTCCGGTTGTGCCAAGCTGCAAGTCCTCAGGGTTGGAGCCTTGGAGGCACACAACTCATCCAGAAGCAACTTGGACACTGCTTTCTGCTCTCTGATGCACAGTTTCAGCAGAATATAAATACTTTAATCCAGGGGCATTTTAGTAATTTAACTAGGAAACATATCAGAAATAGCCTTGGGAAGTGTGCATGGCTAATGGGTGCCATCTATAGAGGAATAGAGGGAGTGGAACATATTGTGAGTATGCTTCCACTCCTAAAACATGCCTAGCCATTTAATGTGGTTGTAGGCCAATTAGTATTTCTGATAGGATTTTTTCCCCCAAAACTGTGAATTTACAAACCAGGACATGCATGTTCCAGTCAAAGTAGGTTATTCTAAAGAGAATGGGAAAAAAGAACAAAGCAAGGCATAAAGAAACAGCAAAAGTAAATGGCATTAAGAAATTATGGATGAATATGACAGTACTGCTTGAAGTGAACAAGTAAATAAGGAACAAATTTTGCATTAGAACAAAAGAACACCTCAAGGCAGGTGCAGAAGGGGCACTAGATTGAAGAGAAGCTTGTATCGCTGCATCTTCATAGCTTTGTCCTGGAGGTGGATATAGATGCGGTTGCCTCAATGGTTGAGTTTGAGGAGGTGTAAACAGTGGAACCGTGTTTTCCTCACGAGGTGGAAAATCAACACCAGCATTCTGCACACAAGGGCAAGAACATATCTTGTTCATGGTTTGGACAGAAGCAATTGAATACTAACTCAAAAGTCAAAATATTGTTGAAGATATAAGTTGACATTGAAACAAAGTGCAGAAGAGATTTAAGTTGAGTGGAACAGTAGTCAAGTATGAGCTGTGATAGCACAAGACAAAAAACATAAGAGAATGGAATGAACACAAGTAGACAGTACCCTGAGTTCTTGGTAAGCAGCATGATACTGGGGATATCTGCCAGATGCACCTCCAAAAGCCACTTGCCACGTGTCAATCAAACTCAATATTTTCTCCCGAACATTTAAATCTGGCTGAAATCATAAATTGACAATCAAATACAGAAGCATAAGAATGTAGGAACTAGGAAAGCAGTAGTTGGCCACTGAATGTGAATATTATCCTCACCTTTTTCTTTACTATCTTAACCATTTCACTTAATATGTCTCGTTCAATGATTTGCTGGTAAACAACATCCCCGCAGTTTTTGCTCAGAGTCTCTAGCACCTGAAAAGGAAGACAGACGAACAGAACAAATCAGCACATTAAACAAGACATGACACTGTGCACATAGAAACTATGTTCTTTGTTTTCAAAGTCTGAAGAAGCACAAGTTTTCAGAATCTGGAAGAAGCACAAGAAATAAATTCTAAATTTGTACAGCTAGTGAAGACAGGTGAATTCTGAAATTTAGCAATGAATCGACCTAAATCTCACATTGTTAAAACAAGAAATCAGAGGATAACACATTGAATATCAATATACAAGGACTCTTGAAATACTCACATAAAGCGTCAGAATTTGCACTTTTGAATTCTTGTTTCCAAGGCGTTTCTTTAGGAGCTTGAGTGTATCCTTGGCTTGTCTGCACTTCAGCAAACATTTATCAGCATGCTATAGTATAAAACATGACAAATCGGAAGTTGTATGAGAACATTGAGAATAGATCCCGGAAAGTATTTAAGACCAAACAATTATGTTAACAATTCAATATACAAAACTCATATGCAATGTGCATCACTCAACCATGAACCGAATTATCAACAAATTATAGCAAAATGTCTTAAATTAGTGGTGTCATGTACACAGATTTTAATATTAGCAAATGTCACACATAGAAAGTTTAATCCTGCCTGGAGAGAAATATAAACCATCTGGAAGTTGGAAAACTAAAAATTATCGAAGCTATATATCGCACCAACACAGCAGAGTAAAGAAACAACGTTTTTTTTTTCACGCAGGAGAGTTGCACTGATTAAGAGAAGAGTCAAAAAGGACTCATGCATGCCCATAACAGGAACAAAGGCTACAAGAACTTCCCAAAGAAACAACGAAAAACTACAACCACCAACGACTCTTACGGCGAAAAGCTATTAAGGCCTTTGCCCCTGCCATGCACCATGACTTAGCTTCATCTCTAAAATCCTGCATGACGGAATTGAAATTAGGTGAAGCCCCTCCAAAGACACATCCACCTACGCTTCCAAATCAACCAAGCCACCAACACAACTAACGAGTTAAAACCCTTGCGATGTTGCTTAGCCACTTGCTGCAAAGCTTGAAGCCACCACATGGTGAAAACGGTGTCATTGGGACCTTGTGTAAGGTGCTGCAAACCAACCAAGGACAAAACTGAGAACCATACACTTCTTGTGAACACACATGAAGTGAGCAAGTGTTGCACATTCTCCTCCTCTTGATTACACGATGGACATTGCCCAAGATGGTCAAGACCGCAACAGGCCAAACGGTCAGCAGGCCAACAATGATTTAGCGAGGCTAACCACACAAAAGAACGGCAAAGAGGCCGAAGCACAAGTTTTCCAAACTTCCTTCCATGCCCCTCATTGCTGATGAGTATTTTTTTGTGCTCTCATTGCTGATATCATCATGGCAAAAAGTGATGTCACACCTAAACTACACTTCAACAACAAATGACACCAACTCATCACCAAAATCAGTGGCCTCCATGAGATTATAGCTCAACTAACCAATCACAAACTATCATCAATTATTGAGTTATTCTGCTCTCCAAGCCAACAACCGTACAACCTAAGACTCCAAATTCCTAATAAATTTGGAAGAAAAAGACTGACTATTTTTTTTGAAAAAAAAAAGAAAGCACATATAGCAATAGACACAGAACAAACAACTAGCGAAAATCACAGATGCAATGCCTTATAGAAGCAGCATTAAAATCCTGCTAAATTTAACGATTTTATAAACAAACGTAGGTTAAACAAGATACAACAAGCAAGCGCGATCACAACTGAATCACACAAATGGCAAGGATGCCATGGGAACAATACTAAATCACTCACGGTTGAACAACATATAAAACTAAGAGTACTCCATATCCTACCATATGATAGTAATAACAATTCAAACAAATAAAAAGAACAAAAAAAATTTAAACAAAGGCATCATCGAGAGAGGCCAGACCCGGGATCCATGTTGATGATGTCGCAGAGCTCGATGTTGACTGCCCAGTCTGGCCCGATCAGCATGTCGCTCGTCGCCCTCTCCGCGCACGCCACGGCCGTCGCCATTTCTCCCCACCACCAAAAACCCTAAATCCTGCAGCAGCAACAACAACAACAACAACAAACCCTCCAAATCAGCCCCCAAATTCCCACCTTTCCACGCATCCCCAACGTCCCCAACCGATTCCACCCCCCAAAACCACATCTTTCACCCCGCAAGAACACGAACCCCTCACCGAATCTGAGCGACCTCCTCCCCAAGATTCGGCGCCAAGAAGCACCAAGGCGGCCTCTTTTCTTCGATCCGGAGGTCCTGGCCGCGCCTGGGACGGGAGGCACGGGAGAGCTGCGTGGGAAGATTGGAGAGAACTGTAGGATTGGAGGAATTTTGGCTCGGCGAGGAGGAGGAGGACGAGGACGAAGGAGAAAGGTCGGAGAGGGTGGTAGACTAGGCAGCAGGAAAGAAGGAAGGAAAGGGAACGCGGCCGTAGACTTTTTCTTTCTTCAGTTTCTGGTGTGAAAGTGAGGACCTTGCAAAATTATACTATTTTGTGGTGCTAGTTTGGAATTGTGAGAAAAGTGGGGTATCAATGTAGTATCATCTAGAATTAGTTCCTTTGTGTCTAAGGCTGTGTTTGGCTCGAAGGATAGCCTAATATTCTTATGTGCACGTAAAAGGAAATGATAAATAATTAATTAAATTTTATCTAATTTTTTAAAAATAAACTAACATGAAAAAACTTTTCTATGAAAAATGTTCAGCAGTTTGGAATGCGTGAGCGTGAAAAACAAGAGATAGAGTTGGGAAGACGCACGATAGGATTGTTTGAGAAAAAAAGGAAATGAGAAAATTGAGAAATACGAAAAAGTTATAATATATAATTAATTAAGTATTAATTATTTTAAATTTAAAAATAATATGATTTTTAAGTAACTTTTCTATTAGTTTTTTTAAAAAAATTAGCAGTTTGGAAAGCGTGTGCCAAAAAAATGTATTTTTCCTATCAATCTTCTTTCAAACTCAGCTAGATAATGATGAAGATGGGTTCAACTCTTCTTTTTGTTGGATCTTGAGTTTTTATTTTATTTACATGGATAAATTATGTATTTTGAAAAATATATAGTTATGTTATGAACTTTTGTAATGTCATGAAAAATGTCTTCTTAGAAACTCTTAAAAAATGTCTTCTTAGAAACTCTTAAAGATGCAGAGGGCCGAATTTATTTTCATTATCCAAAAAAGACTTTCTTGTGAACACAAAGGATCATTCTCATCGTACATGTGTAGGATCTTTGCATGAATGCTTACGAAGCAAGCAAGTTTTACATTTTGGTTGCGTCTATGGTTGATATGAAGTTAGATAAAAGTACAATGTGAAAACCCCTAGAGGAAACAATTATATAACTTAACCTATGTAAGTCATTTTCACTCATTAATATCACTATCCTTGTATATTTCCTACCTATTCAATTTTTTCTTCCATTTATCATAAAATATCAACTCATTAAGCCTTGTGGACATACTATTTACCACTAGCACTAGCTAGGCGAGTCTCTCTTGCTACTTCTCTTATAAGGAGAGATAGGGGATATTTACATGATTAAATGTGCTTGGTAATATGTCATCGTATAAAATAGTTGCGATATTTTTTGTTTTGTTTGCAGTGATAGACTTGGGGCATTAGTTCTCTGTTGCGTACATTTCACAAACAATAGGAACATTTCAAACTTTTAGAGAAAGTATCTCATGTTTGCATCAAATTGTTCATTGTGTCAAAATTATATATTACTCGAATACAGAAGCAAAAATAATTGGTATGTACATGGCTACAAAATTATACTCCATCCGTTTCCAAATAACTGAGAATTGGCATTATTCAGTTATAAATTGTGACCATTCATCTTTCTTAAAAAAATGTTTAGGACTCATTTGAAAGGCATGATTTAAACCAGAGGAACAGTATTTCGATAGGAATGTAAGTGAAAAATAGAAGATTATAGAATAGTAAAATATGGAATAGATCATTTGATTAGATTAGAAAAACAAAACAATTGAACGAGAGATAGACTCAAAGGAATTTTTTCATATGTTTAAGCTTTTACGAACTTTTCTCCAATTTTTTTTAGAATTATCCATTCTATAAAAATTTTAAATAAAATGATAGGATTCAATCCTTTGTTTGAAATTGAAAGGCCTTTCTAGGATTTTGTTTCTATATAATTAAAATCCTCTAAGTTTGCTATGTTTTTCCTCCCAATCAAGGAGTGTTTACAAATAGTTCAGTTTAAACTAGTTGTTGCCATGCCTAGTAACAAAGTGATCGAACCCCCACAAGAATTATTCAATGAAAACCAATCTTCATCTTCAATTCAGTAGATGACCAAGTTCCAAATTGGACCAGTTTGATGGCTCCACCACCCACGATAAAACGCCGTCTTCGTTAGGCAAAAAGTTTGTCCATTTGACGATCAACCACACGGTCCCACCCTTGATGCAGAAACAAGCAAACCTTCGCTCATCTTGGCCGTTCCAGGCCAAATTGCTTGCTGTTTGCCACCCAACTTCCTTTGGTTAAGCAAAACTAGGTTGGATTAGATCTGACTTTTAAACATAATTAATCCTATCAGCACAAAGGTAATGTTGGTTCTTGGATCTCCTTATATTACCTGCAAAGCTAGTTTTTTTCCTTTTATATATAGCAAGAAAGAGAGGCCTAATCATGGCACTGGGTTTCACTATCTAGATATAGGTGCAAGCAACAGTAGAGCTGGCTGACATTTTTTCCCTTGTTTGTATGTCTAATAGTATAAGCCAAAATGGTTGTGGCTATTATAAACCATAAAAAAATAAAAACTCTGCTAGACGCGGGATATAACTAGAATTGTCATAATGGTTTATAGGCGAAAAGATATCAAGTTATATTTTTGTCACAAAGAATCTCTTGATAGTAGTTCTCCTTATATCGTAATCGTAAGAAGAAATTTAATGTGCCGTATCCTAGACATATAGTTGCTAGTGCATATGTCCTATGACTAATAGATAAAAAATTCACTGACATTATCAAGGGATATTAGTAAGGGGTAACTTTTTTTAAGATAATAATAACAAGGTAACATTTAAAAATTTTCGGATTGCATATCCATCCTTAACCCCTAAAGGTTTTTCTACTTTGGTCCGGTCCGGTTGCATAGATGTAGTATTATAGTCTAATATTATATTCATACTTTTAGAATTCCTAGTTTGACCGTTTGGTAGCCAGCCAGACATGGTTTTGATGAGTTCTCAATCTTCATGCATTCTAGCCGGTAGCACCGGTAGCAGCCACACCATTCCTGAGTCAATAGGAGGGTTTACAAATGCAATCTATCATTGAATATCCCTTCCTAACGATTTCATTGATAACCATGATAGTCGAATAGTTAATGATAAAAACCAGTAAAATTTGAACATAATATATCAAACATTCAAATTTTTTGAACTTGAACAATTTACTAAGTGATTCTTACTATGGATTGGCTTGATAAGGCCAATAACCATGATAATAGAGTTGTTATTGTTGCATTTTGAAACCCTGAATATAACCATGCTTTCAAGTCTACTCGTAATATGCTCATAAGTTGTAATGGACCATGTCCATGTAATTAAGAATGAGCTAATAGGATGATTACGACACATTGGATCTAATAGTTGTGTGTGTATGTGTAGTAGAAATCTAAAAACTATCTTAGGATGCAATAATGGATGTCTCATATTCGTCCATGTTACCATGAGTTAAACTAAGATGACATGGACAAATCTTCATTTTTATAGTTTATAGGTCTCCACTACATAAAATCAAAATCTGTAAGGAGGACGGCTCCATTTTTACAGTAATAGAGATACATGATTATTTCTTTAGAGCAAATAGATCCACCGTAAAGAAAGAATTATACCCATTTAATTTCAAGACAATTCTACATAAGTTCTGTAGGAATTCTGCATCTACCAATTCAATACTTTGAAGAACAGAGAGATTTTCCCTATATTCTACTCTGGGTCTTGCATGCATGACTTTGTTAGAAAGGAAATAAGTCCACTTTACTCCCTGAAAAGTGCACCGAATCTAATTCGTGACCTTCAACCACAATACCAGATATGTTGACCCCTAATATGTTAAAACCGATGCATTCTGACTCCCAAGGCAATTTTCAAAGAGGTTTTGCGCCGGCGTGTCACATTAACCACGGTCAACATAGCGGAATCAGCTTATGTGTTACACTGGCATGTGGTCCATGTTTTGGTGGCGACGGCCCATGCAGGCGGAGGCGGTGGCAACAGCACGGAGCAGAACCCCGATGAGAGCACCATCAGCAGGAGGCCTCCGTTCCCTCGAAGCTCACTTACCACCTCCTTTCTGGAGATACGCTGAGCTCCTCTGCCTCCCCACGAGATCAACATCGCCTACACTACTCCTTAATGATGGGAGAGAAACGTCGCCGCCGCCGTGGGCTTCCTGCCATCCATGTCACCCTGACGCAGGAGCCATCGCCAAGACACCAGTCTGGCTCGGACTCACTGCTCTCCTTCGTTGATCTGGGGATTTCATGCCGCAACTGCTCCCCCGGCCTGTTGTCGATTTGGGGATTTTTCGTCGTTTTTAATTTGCTACCAAATTTTTATGTGTAGGCCGGACCGCTGTCACCTCGCCACCGCAGGCCTCCTCCTCTTTCGCCCGCCCTGCCCAGCCTCCTCCGCACACGCCACTCTGTTGTCGCCCTGGCGATGCAAAAACACAGTGACCTGGGAGTTCTGCTTAGCTCCAGTGCAGGTCCAAAAACGTCGGTGGTATGCGAGCATGCCAGTTGGTTTGATCCTATAACCAACAAGACACGGTAAACGTTAGAAGACGATAGCGGACCGACCGATGTCGTATTGTGATGACCTAGCTGATGCGATCGAGTCGAATTGGCTATAAGGTAGAAGATATTGTTCATGAACTAGATTTAGATTAGATATAACAATAAAACAACTTTTTCTTAACAAAATCAATTCTATAGGTCGAACACAATCGATGCAGCATAAAATTGAGATTATTGAAGTCAATCGTTATATAATTATATGATCTAAATGACTAGCTAATGGATATATATCGAAGACTAGACCCAAAACAATCATGATCGACTTTAGATATAAATAGCATGTAATTTCTAATTTAATCTTTCTATTAGCTACAAGCAATTATGATAGATCGGACCTAACCAAGACAATATTAATTGCTTATAATTAAGATTAAACAAATTAATAATTATATGGACTTAGATTATAGTCGATGAAATAGCTTGGGCGATTAGATAACATATTGGCTAAAACTCCGATACAACCTTATATAAGATTATCAACCTTGATTAAATCTGCTAAACAAGTTATAACCTCAATACATCAAACCTAACCGAGATACTGCGAGGCTGATAACAAGCTTAGTAGATTTAAAGGATTGATAAACTTAAATAAGATGATAGATATAACTAGTTAAGTGGAATAAAGTATGTAACTTATAGCAAAACAATTATAACAGGTAAGATCGGCTGAAATCTCGATAATACCTTATTGGCCATCCAAGACAGGTTAGTTTTTATGATTTTAAGCACGGTTTACTAGGTCAAACTCAATTTATGCAACACTAAGTATAAAAAGAAGCATAAAGACTAAAAGATCAAGCTTTTGACTGATTTTTACGGTGGTGGATACCTTAACTAATCTAAATCAACAAAACAGTTTAATCGATAACAACAAAACCCTAGAGAAGACCTGGCCAATATAGGTAAATAGAGCTATCGACTTATGTTAACTAAGATATATGATAAACAGGCATATGCATAAGCTAGATTAGAGTGTCGAAACAATGTAAGCACTAATCCCGCCGATACAAATTGGCATGACAAGCCTTACCCCTTGTCAGAGATCAAAGTCGATGCAGCCTAACTCAAAAAAAAAACTTGTCGAGATCAAAACCTAGAAAACTAGGGTGGCGATGCACCAAAAGTATGTATTGCACTGTTCTCCTTTATTACAATAACTTGGGCATCTATTTATATCCAAATATACAAACTTGTCCATGCTGTACATGACTCAAACTTCTAAATTACATAAACTTACGAACAAGTCCCTTAGGCGGACTCTTACCAAAATATCTCTAATGAATACGACTCATTAATATTCCTAATTAATAGATATAATTGATTGTAATAGACTCTATCCTTGTTTGGTAATAATTTCAAATCCTTAATCCGAGCCTAACTTGAACCCGAAACTAGGTGTATCGGCTGCCTTGCCCATATCGACTGGCTGAATCTGATTATGTATCGGCCGATGCACAGTCAAATTTGGAAACAACTCTTTCTCTCACCAAATCCATCTCGATTTGTTCTTCGACTCCGAGTACCTTGCCAAAATTTTCCGTTAACATGCCCAGCCTCCTCCGCTCCGGCCTCGCTCTACCCAGCCTCCAAGACGGCCGAGGAGGAGGCAATCATCACACCTCTTTGCTTCGACTTTTGGATCCAGGAGGTCGATGTCAAGGCATCCACTATTGCTCCTCCTCCGCTGCGCCATTGACCACCCGTGTCCCCCGTACTGCTGCTCCCGGTGGTGCGGGAGACAGACGATGCCGAGGCGCTCACCGTCGTGCCAAGGTGGGACTAGCGCGTGCGTGGCCATGGCGTCCTCGCTCGTTAGGCAGGAGCTGACAACGTCGGCGACGAGAAGCCGCTCGCCATCGCCCTGTTGTGGTGTTGTAGCTAAGAGGAAATTTGGGGGAGAGAGAGAAGGGGAATGGGTTGGGGTGGAAGAGAGAGCAGAACCCCATCGTCTCCGCCGTCGCTCCATGTCGTCGTCTCGCCGTCACCACCGCTACTCCCCGTCATCGTATCGTTGCCGCTGTGGTGAAGCCGGCCGGGAAGGAAGAGGGCCGAAGCCCGAATGGAGAGAGGAATGAGAGAGGGAAAGGAGGAATAAGGGAAGAGAATGATATGTGGGCCCCATATTTTGACTCACGGGATGGACCAAGTCAAAGCGCTACGTCAGTAAAACCACCCTCCAAAACCATCAATGGAGTCAAATTGCACCGGTTTTAATAGTCGAGATATCCGACATTACAGCTATATGAATCAGATTCGGACACTACTGAAGGGAGTCGAAGTGGACTTATTTCTGTTAGAAATGGCTGTAGGCTTTCGCAACCTGGGCCTCCAAAATTAGTTGGTTTAAAAGCAAACCCACGCGCCTAATTAAAATTGGGCTGCCCTTGTTCACACTGGACACTTCATGCTGCCGACTACAATTAGGTTTTGTTGAATAGAACATTGACTAATGGTATTTGTGATTATCAAGACAAGATGTACTGCACTATGCACATGGGCCACATTTAGACTTGATCTTGCATTTAACTAATTGAGAAGTGTTTAGCTCCTCTTGCATTGCATGATCACCTCACTACAACTAGTAAGAACTTTTTGTTTGAGAGGTAGTACAAATTAGAAACCTAAACGGTTAGAATCCACCCCTTTTGCAAGAGGCTAGATTCCACTTAGCTCCACACATCGCATTAACAAACATTAATTCACATGAAAAGCAACTCCATCGGCTCAACTAATCTGTTCTTTCCGTTCCATTACATATGAACTAGTGATCAAGGCTAAAAAAGCAGGCTATATTTTTATCTTACATTAATTGTTCTGTAGTAGGTATCATGCGAAGCAAAACTGTAGTATACATATACTCATGGGACGGGAATTGCATATTAACCTAAAAAATACTTTAAGCCTGAATCTCTACTGAGATCTTGTCATTGATTATTTGGGGGCATTTGGTTGAAACACAGCACAACTTTGTCAAGAAAGACAATTCATAAAAGCAAAAGTAAGCAAGTGAACTGGCGTGTCATCATCGACAAATCTCTGTTTTAACTTTTAATTAGTAACTAACAAAAACCAAAGAGATTATTACATTAGGACATGTACAGACAGAGGAATAGTAGAGATGTGAGACTTTCAGAAAGTACAGGAAATGTTGCAAATAAAAGATCTCAGTGCCAATGCAGGGTGTTTGTCCTCTGTATTTTTATGCTTTCCTTTCTCTCTCTAATTAATCTCTCTGTGTGTGAGCCAGTCATAATGGTGCACATTGCACTTTTCACTGGTGTCATATCGTTTCATGCATCTTGCACTGATTTTATATATGCAAAGTTGGTGTTTTTGCATAATTGCATTAGCTCCTTTTGGATGCTGATGCTTGTTGTATAAGCAGATCACTAGAGAAGCTTTATATCCTCCTCTTGGATGTAGCCCACTTCCATCTGCATCATGTTCTAATCTTCAGCACCTCCATTTTTGCTTTTGTTTTTCTTGAAGAAACCATAGCACCCAATTCTCTTTCTGCACAAAACAAAAGAATGGGTTTGTCAGTGTGGGAAAAGTTTGAATGGGTTTGTTAGATCATTTGCTGAATTAGATATGTTCTAGTCCCTAGTGGGAAGATGATGATTAGAATTGCAATTGCTGAATTAATAGCACAATAGGTCATCAAAAGGACATAAAGCATTTGTGCAATGATTAGGATTCAGGTGACAAGAAGCCGGCCTTAATTAAGCTTTTGGAAAAGGAAACAAAACCACTTGGGAGAAAAAAAGAAATAAAGGAAAGTAGCCAACATGAAGAAAGATCCTACAAAAAATTTTGTCTGATCATGAATTGGATGTATGAATGATTGGAGTACATGTAGCATCCAACTGTGGCCAAATCTATTCAAATGACCCTACAAAGATGTCATACTAGTCTGAAATAGTCTATCTGATGGCCAATTTTTAAGGATAACTAGTGCAACCCACAATATTGATTACTAATGTGATGCCAAAATCTAAAAATACAAACAACAAGTTGAACATATATACTCCTTAAACAAGCGCAAATTATCAACAAACAAAGGCTCAGGGGCAGACCTACTGTAGGACATGGGGTACAGTTGTATCCCCAATTTTTTTGGCAATCTACTGTGATTTAACAAGTATAATATATGTATACACTATCAACTAGTTCAAAACACCCATTCTTAAGCACAAAATCATGCTTTCCAAGAGTACTATAAATTTTTCCTTAGCTAGCTATTTTGTGATCATCTATATTAATGATTTTCATTTGCACTAGTAACACATATTAGCACTTCAATTTTTTTCTCATTGGACGATGCTTTGGTATCTCTGTACCCCCGGCCACTGCAACGGCCATATATAGAATTTTCTGAAACTGAGAAACCAAGCATTGTCTGAAACTCATCACAAATTCAGAAGCCAAACTAGGAGTGAACAAAAGACTATGTCAAGTCATGCCTTATTTGCCAAGAAGACTTTATAGGTAGAATAGATTGACTGCTAATTAAGTTAGGTTGTGATAAAACAAGATGGACTTGAAGCTATGACTCTCACTAGCCGTGTTGACCAATCTGCCTCCAAACTTGATGGCTTCACACTAACTTCCTCAAGGGGATAGTGTAAATTGTTGGCTTGTTTTTAGCAGCCTAAGCTGAACAATTTTTTCACAGTTGACGTATTTGCTGACAGAGCTATACTTTAATCCAGTCTATTACCATTTCCAGACTTTGAATTTTGTATGTGGTTATGTGTGAGCTCTTGACCTCAGATTTTTGGCATTTTTCAAAAAGTTTTCTTCTAGAACTACTATTTGTCTCATTCATCTGTTGGAAAAAAGGGTTCTTGGGATAGAGCTGCTAACTGGCAGGAAAAAATTTAATGGCAGAAAATCTTAAGCATATAGTGGAAATACATTCATATTA
The DNA here is from genome assembly GCA_019925245.2 of Oryza australiensis. Classification (NCBI taxonomy): domain Eukaryota; kingdom Viridiplantae; phylum Streptophyta; class Magnoliopsida; order Poales; family Poaceae; genus Oryza; species Oryza australiensis. The sequence goes on along the minus strand of JAIFGZ020000540.1, from coordinate 2,736,870 downwards.
TTGTTGTTGTTTTCATTTTATTTTGAATTCACCGTTCTTATTTGTGAGGGAAAACTCCATAAAAATGGAGATTAAAGTGTACTGATTGCTATGTGTGAGCTCTTGACAAACAGTAGGATTTTCAAAAAGGTTAACTTCTAGAACAATTGTTTTCTCCTTCCTTTTTGGGGAATTTTTTCCTCGAGATACAAAACTGCTAATTGGCAGGAAAAAGAATAATGGCAGAAAATCTTCAGCACATAGTAGAAATGCATTCCTATATTTTTTATTGGTTAGTGTCGGAATAACTTTTCTTATTTGTGAGGGGAAACTCTACAAAAATGGAGATTAAAGTGTGGTGATTGTTTCTTAATTTTCAATATTTTCAATTGCGATTCTGATCTCAAGCAATTCAGAAAGAACCCAACACAATCTTACAGTATCAAGAAGCGCAGAATTTTTTTCCAAATTACAACTAAATAAATTCCATCAACCTAAGTTAGCAAACTCTGTTCTCCAACTTTTCTAAAACAAACAAATTTTGAAATAAAACACCATTTTTCTAAAATCCAACCAAACTCCCATTTGAGAATAATAAAAGAGATGCAAGAAAAAGATCCAATGAAATTAAACTTTATATCTAAAAACTGAAATAATGCACAAACTTTAGCAAGTCTAATTACCTGCTCCTACTCCTGGTTGTTTGAGCCTTCGGGTTGCCGCCGCCATGGCCATTCCCGCTGCTGCTGCCGCCGCTGCTTCCATGACCATGGCCACCGGCGCCGCCGCTGCTAGTGCTGTTCGTGCTGTTGGTGCTGCTCGTCCTGCTGCTGCTGCCGGCCTCGCTGAACTCGCCGCCCTTGCTCCACCACTCCTCCTCCTGCTTCTTCCCCTTCTTCGTCTTCTTCTTGCTGTCCTTGCCGGCGGCGGTGGGCGGCTTGGGCGACACCTTCTTCTTCCCGCCGCCGACGGAGAGCGGCAGGAAGAGCTTGATGAGCAGGCCGGTGTCCAGGCTCACGCTGCGGTCGAGGCTCCGGCTCCGCGTCCGCCCCATCGTCCTCTGCTTCCTCGCCGTCTTGGTGGTGGTGGACTTCCCCTGCTTATTGCTCTGCTTCTTGCTGGCTTCCTCGTCCATGGCCGCGGCCGCGGTGATCTTGGCTTCGGTGACGGCGACGCCTCGTTCTTGCTGTTGGTGGGAGGCGGTGGCGGTGGTGGGAGGCGGTGGGGTGGGAGGAGGAGGAGGGAGGGGCTGCGGCGGCGGCGGAGGAGGAGGGGACTCCACGATGTCGCGGAGGGAGAGCTCGTAGCAGGACTCGGGGAGGCCGCGGACGAGGTCGAGCATCTCGCGGCGGTACCCGGCGATCGCCTGCGCCCTCGACGGCGAGCTCCCCGCCGACGCTGGGTAGAGTCGGTGGAGCTGCTGGTGCTGCTGCCCCCAGAACTCCGGCGACGGCGTGCCGGAGCCGGACTCCGGCGAGCCGACCCGCGACGCCTGCAGCCACCGCGACTCCTCCTCCCCTTCCCTCGGTGCCATCGGGTTCCCCAGCGGACTCCGCATCCTAACTCTCTCGAACTCCCTCCCCCTGCCGCCGCTACCGACGACGACGCGCCCTGGAAGCTGAACTCCTGCCGCCGCTGCCCCGACGGCGGCATCGGCATCATCCCGACGCAGAGAGAGAGAGAAAGAGGAAGGAAGAGATCGAGAGGGAGACGGGGGTGTAATAATGGCGAGGTGGTGGAGGAGGAAAGCGATGGCGGATGCGTGCAGCAAGCAAGTCGTTGGTGGGGAGGCGGAGAGATTTAAAGCGGGATTTAAATTTGGAGGGAGTACATTACATACAGCTTTATTAATTAAGGTCATATTGAGTTTCATTTATCAGAAATTTTTAGGTGTAAACTTAAAAAAATATTTAGATGTATGTGTAAAGTTTACAGGATTTTTCAAAAAGATAATTTACCCCTTCCCTTCAGTGACGAATAGGATTTTAGCTTAGGGTATGCCGCCAAAAAAATTTAACATAATATTTTGATAATAATTATAAAATTAACAATGTGATTAGGTATATATACTCAATAACATGATACTTTAAATCTTAGATTAAATAAAAACGATCCATTAACTATAATATAAAAAATAGTTTAAACACCATACTGATAATTAAAAATATATACATAAAAGAATACCAGAGACTTATAATGCTATTTTTCGACTAATTTATTCGACACTTTCGAATGAACATGAATGTCTTAATTTATTCGGCGGCTCGGCGCACGAGCGGTCTGCCAGGTGCACAAGCGGCGTGCGGCGCGAACGGCGGCCAGCGTGAGGGTGCGGCGGCGGCCGGCATGAGGCGGTGGCGGCGCACGGGTTCAATAGCACTGGTTCGAGCATTCGGCGACGGTTCTCGTCTTTCACTATTCCCGAGTTTCGACTTTCGAGTTTCGAGACAACAAGCCGAGAAGATATGTGTCATACGTTTATATATATATATACTTACGCGCGGATCGGGGTATGCCGGGGCCCACCCGGCATACCCCCTGCCTCCGCCACTGCTTCCCTTCCCAATCATCTTCTCTCCAAACACAAACACAGATCGGCCCAACAATAGGGTGACGGTGGGGAGGAGGTGGTATGGCGGGGGGCGGCTGCTGCCGCCATAGTCGTCGGCCTAGCAGCAAGGGAGGCGGCGGTGTCGGCGGTGATGGAAAGCGATGGCGGCGAGGTCGGGAAGGAGGTTAGGGAGGTGGGGATGGGGAGAAAAGGGGTGAATCTGGCACGCCCCCACCATAGCGAGCGGCCTTACTTCACCCTCCCGTCGTCGCACTTCACCCTCCCACCGCTCGCCCGCGAGGACCTCCTCTTCGTGACTGCCCTCAGCGCCCACCTCTCCTCCGCGCGCCGCCCGCCCGCCCGCCGCCTCCCTCTCTCGCTTCCTCCCCCAGCTCACCTCGCTCCTCCTCTCCTACCTCATCCTCGACTCCCTTCTCCCGTCACCGCCGCCGCTCCCCTTTGCGCTTCTCCTCCACTCCCTCCGCCCGCGCCACTCCTACGAGCTCCTCGCCTTCCTGCTCCCTTTCATCCCGCACCACGCCTTCTCGGACCTCCTCTACGTCAGCTAGTAGCATCAATGCGGGCCACGCGCATGTGGCGGAAGAGGGAGAAGCAGCCGATGGGGAGCCCGTGGAGCGTGCACCCATAGATGAGGGAGTTGGTGCGTGTCATGGACGCGAGCGACTCGGAGAAGAAGGAGAAGAGGGTCGCGGTAGTCCAACACTAGTCTCAAGAAAAAATACACTTTTTTTTGTCAAAATTTCCAAAACCCAAATCTTTACATGATAACTTTACACATGTTGTTTAGTTCAAAACTAAAAAATGTCTAAAATCCAAAAACTTTACAGGATTTTGGAGAGACTAAACAGGGTCTAAATAATTAAACAAACTAATGTACGGCGTGGCGCCAAAGTGCAGAGAGACACACAAAAGTTGCCGTACGTTTCCGTCAGGTCAGGGTCCATACCGTCGAACAAAGGCTCTGTTTCAATATCCCTCGTTAGAGTTTAACTGACTAAAATGATTAAAATAGTTAAACCTTTCATAAACCTGAGACAGGGCCACCGTTCACACTATCTAAGATGTGTGTGCGGTGGTGAACTGGTGACTCTAGTGTTGGCTGCCACGTCTGTGTTGGACGACGTTTGGTTCTACGCAGAATTCGTGGTATGCTAAATTGTTTTTGTTTATATATCTTGTGTGCCAATTATATAACTTTTATTTTCCTTTTATTTTCGTGCGGTAGCGTGGTTCGATGATCCGGTGACTATGTGGCAAATAGATAGCGTTGTTGGTGATTGGTAATTAATGCGAGTGATTAAAATAGACCAAGGCTGAGTTTCTCTGTTGAATTTACCAACTTCATTTTCCCTAGTTCTCGCGAGCTTTTTAAATTATTACACAATACGTTATTTAAATTTTTTTAGAAAAGAAGTTAAAAATTATATTAATCAATTCTTTTTTAAAAAATAACTAATACTAATTAATAATATACTAACACGTGTTTTGTTTTGGAAACCCCTCGTCCAAAACACACGCAAAGTGTATATTTGAATTTATTGAGTGTTGAAATGTTTGCTTGATTGTTGCAACGGCGTTTAGGCAGTGTGAGTGTTTTACTTTGTTGCAACACAATATTATCAGGATCCTATTCCAAGGCGTGGGAATGGGATGCCTAGTCTTCTGGCCCCCATGTTGAGGAGGCGTGTGCTCGCCACCACTAGGTTTGGCCGATGAGCCGCCAAGAGCAACTCTAACAGCCTCTTTAATAGACTCTTCAACATAAATTTTGACTATTTTATTCAAAAAATGTGCTTCAAGAGCCTTTTTAACTCACTGACCAAGCTATTTAGCCGGCCAAACTCATCTCTTCCTTGGCCAAATTTGACCACTCTATTTGGTGGTCAATGGTGGACCTCATGCCTAGATCTAAGACGAGCGGACCCTTGCGCACTGAGCGCATCGTCGCCGGGCACGAGCAGCCGCGCCACCGTCGTCTCCCTCGCCCGGCCGCCCGCCCGCCGCGCCGCCTCGCCTTGCCGCGCACCCGCGCGCGCCCTCGCCCGCCCGCCCGCCCGCCGCGCGCCCGCCCGCCCGGCGCCTGTCCTCATCGTCGCTGTGCAGAGGAGAAGGGAAGGAAGGAGGAGAAATACACTGACATGTGGGACGCACTGTTATATGGAGAGTGAAGATAAACGCACTGTTATATGGAGAGTGAAGATAAAGATGCTGTAAAACAAAACATAAATTTTACTCTCTAAAATTTTATCAAACTGATCAAATGGCTATTTGGAGAGTCAAAATAATCACTCTATTGAATATGCTCTTAACGGTGCAACCTCCTGCTTTCCCCCATCTCTGAACCCTAACTCAACTCCGGTTTCCTGACCCGCCGCCTCCAGTGGTAGGTGTATGTCCGGTCTATCAGGTCTACCATCACCCTATAGTCACACGATAATACCATATAGCCCGCGTTGACGCTACCTGGCTATCCATCATTAATAACTAAACCTTCATAAACTCAAAACAGTGGCCACGGTTCACACATCACATAATATATGAGATGTGTGTGATGATGAACCGGTAACATGTTTGCTATCACATGTTACCATGTTTGAGTTGAAAGAAAATGGGTTTTACGCTTAACTTATGGTATGCTAAAATTTTTCTTATTATTTATTATATATATCATTTGTACCAGTTTTTTTCGTGTGTTAATGTAATTCTGGTTTGTACATGTCAAATAGATTGCGGTGTTGGTCTTTGATAATTAATGTGAGTGATTAAAAAACCTAAAGGTACACTTGAATTTATTGAGTGTTGAAATGTTTGCTTGCTTGTTGTAATGGCGTTTAATCTGTGTGAGCGCTTTACTTTGTTTTAAACGTGATAGTATATGAAATTGTGCCATTTCCATAACAGAGGAACTGTTCCTCCCCTCTCTCTCTCGCCCCTAATTGTTGTGATACTTTAGTTCATTCTGAAATGTGATATGCATGCTATATAAATATGGCATTTTTCTGACAGTGAAACTGTTCCGATCCATTGTGTTCAACCCCTAATTGACACAACGTGCAATTAACAGCTCGATGAAAGCGATTTAGTGTGTACAATTTGCAGCATATAGTTCAGTAGCCATCCAGATGGCTGGCGCGTAGAGCCTTAGACTGATGGAGAAAAACTGACATTATGGTTGCTAGACGTCTTGAGCTGTTACATCTCACAACCACAAAATAATCCGTGGTTAATCAAAATACTGCTGCTGCGGCCTTCGTTCCATATTATCACTGTCACACGGTCTCTAAAAATTATTTAAATTATTTATCTAGTAACTTTTAGTTTCTTAGGTTTGTAGCAGCAAAACCATAAAAATTATAACAATAAAATAAATTTAAATGTCAGTTCAATCATATTATTTTCATTAAATAAAATTTAATTTATATTAAATAAAATTTAATTTATATTAGATTAATTTTAGTCGAATATTTATAGAGTTAAAGCACGCCTATATCGTGTGACAGAGAGTAGCAAAATATCAACTAAATTATTAATCTGTAACTTGTAGTATCAGATCTCTCTTAAGTTTCTAGAACATAATCTCAAGGATTATGAGACTAACATTTTGGATGATTAGAATGTATTTTTAATGGCACAGTAATCAGTCAATTTTCTTGTTCCTTTTGTCTGTCACCACATGCACAAATGCACAAATTGCACATATATATGTACAGTATGAGAGAGACAGGAGACTTTGCAGGGGGTTCAGGAAGTCATGGGTTTCTAGATGTTGGTGATTATCTGCAGGTGGTTGAGGAGCCACTTGGGACTCTAGAATGAAACGACTTTTGAAAAACGAGTACAAATATTTTCCCGTGGGGGATGACAAGGTTTCTCTTTCGATGGGATTCTACCTTTTTTTTTTGTTTCAATTCACAGCAATTGTAGTGCTTGTTTTATGATGTAAAAGGGAAAAGAAAGATTTTATTATTTGTGCGGATGAGATGTCTTTATGTGTTTTCTTACTGACTAGTGAACCGATGCGAGTCAATGTTTTCGTTTTCGGAGGATCGATGTTGGGTGAATTATAAATTTTATATAAAAAATTATGTCGGTAAAGATGTTGACGCGTGCTTGGAGTAGAAGCTCTCTGATTGTAATTTGCAGTCCTCATTTTCTTAGTTTTGTCTTCTCAACACTCAAATTCACCATCTAGAATAATCATGCGCACGCATGGTTGCGGTACAAATTAAGTGAAATTAATAAGTTCGATTTTGTTCAGAAAAAAGAGAGAAGAAATGTTGCTTCAATTACTATGATGATATCAATCTGCCACAGAAGACAAAGAATCTACGTCGTTTTCAGATATGTTTAAACTATTCCACAGCACAAAAGGTTGAAATAATCAGATACAAGTACAATTAAAAACAACTGAAAACGTATATATCTTGAGTGTCTTATTTTCAATGAACAAATCGTCAGATATTGATTAGATACAGACACAGGTCGCCAGAAGATCTCAAAAGCGAAATATTATATTATGGTCGATCGATCAGTCTGGGGCTATTGTTTAATTAAGTTACTTTCATTAGTATGCATTAACATATATAATTTGTGCTTAATTTAATTAGTTTGCCATCACGCTGTATGGACTCAATCGAGCTGTGACGTGGCATTCAGTTTGTGTGTGAATATAATTAATTGTTTCTCCTATCCGTCATGATAGATATACTTCTAATTAAGTAGGTACTTTATGAAGTACATACCATGATTAATCAATTTGACTTTGTGTGTGAATACAGTTATTTCCAGATGTTTGCCATGATGGTGCTGTTTAGTACCCTGTGATGGTAAAGTGCAATTAAACGTAAGGCTGATTATGTCAAAACTGGGCCTGGCTAATCCCTAATGCGCATGGCAAAAATATGGTGCTTTGTTTCTGACCAAACCAAAACTAGAGCAGAGCCAAATTAAAGTTGGAGCAGCTGTTTTGATTACCTTGATTTCACCCTAAAATTGGCTTAAATATTGGCATACCAAATCTTAACCTTTTATTTTGGCATGATCAAGTTTGGGCTGAGTTCAGCTACTTGAAACGGCTATTTTCTCGTTTTTCATGAGCATGTTTCTCGACTACTAAATAAATAAATAAATATATATATATATTTTATATAATTATATATATATATATTTAAAACTAAATAAATTTATTTTTTAAAATTTATAGTAATTGTAACAACTGTCCTCCGAACCGCATAACCACCTATCGGACGAGAGGGTCCACTTACACATATCAGTCACTTACACTTTCGTCATCGCTTTATGTAAAAGGGTTAACCCGGAAGTGACATGATTGAAGGGACAATGCCTTATAAGTTGGTTTCACCTTTGCTAAACTAGCAAGGTGGTACTAAACATGCGCACATCATGGGCCACATATACCTAATCCTAGTTGGGATAAGATGTTACATACACCTCCCCTCAAAGGTCGTCGGTCCAACTTACCCATGTAGCCACATAAGCATATAGGCAAATGCCCAGGAACACGCCCCCTCTTAGCGTGCGTTCGTACATCCAGTGCCGACGCTATATGCCATGCCATGTGCCTCACACCGAGCCCACATGTGTCATGCGTCATATGCCCGCAGACTGACCCGTACGTGCAACCGCAAGGGTCGGCTCTAATATCACTCCTGTGGGGTCTCCTCCGGAGAGGTCAACAACCACAATACACATAACCTCCCAGGAGTCCGGTTATGCGTGAGATAGTACATATACAAGAACTTCGTTTATTATTACAAATCAATAAGGTTTAAGTACAAACTTTACAATACAAAAAGTTACGACACTTCGACAGGATAGCCCGAGTGTAGAGTCAACCTAGAATTCGTACTCTTCCTCCCAGTCCCCAGGGTACTAGGAGTTTCTTCTTTGACTTCGAGGTTTCCTGAAGATAATATATGCAAGGATGAAGCCAAACTGAATCCAACTATATATACATAAATATGCATGATATCTTAAAAAATATGAATTATAGACCTAGCCTTGACATGATTCTATGTCCTACCCTTCCTTAAGATCATTTACACATTGAATATCCATATTTTATGATAGCATTTAGAAAATTGTTTATGCCATGGTACTGGATTCACCCATAGACATAACTCCATTAATTGAGAGTACGACGTATTTGAATACAATCAACTCTGCAGCGTTTGTCCAACTTTACCCGAGGATTAACCTTAGTTTGCAAGGCTAAGGGTAACATAGCATCTACATTACTCTAACTTCTCTTGATGTGTGATAAGACCGTGGACTATCTTAATAGGGGCACCAATCCTAACCAGCGATGGTGCTTGATCCCCTATTTTATAGCTATTTATCACACACTTGCCCTGGCTTGGTAACACCTTCGGTGCTATCTTAACAAACGGTACCAATCTGGTTAGCATTGGCTTTTTATCCGCTATTTACATAGCTCTTTACCAATAAGGCTTATGCGTGCCATTAAATTAAGGCAAGCCCCCAGGGAGATTAGACAGAGAAATGTATTTGCTAAGCCGGTAAAAACCGATCTAACGGATGGGCGAAACTATGTCCTTATTCTGGCACAAGAGTTTTTATATTTTCTGGCATCCAGCCAAAACCATTCTCATACCACATAAAATGATAGAATTTATATTCTTCTATCACATGGAATAATAGAACCCTTTTTATTGCATGAAATACTAATAAAACTCCCTATGATTGTGCATAAAATAATAGTATATGCAATAATTGTCATTTTATTACATTTATAATTTTATACTTAGTCTAAACTATTAGGATATTGCCTAGAAGGAAAAGAAATATTCCTAATCACATGAAATAATAGAATTTCCTTTTTCATTGCATAAAATGATAAAACTTTTCTAGTGCATGAAATAATAGCCTATATAATTTAAAGAATATTTATAATCACATGAAATGATATGTTATAACTATTTAATTTAAATAACCCAGCCCACGAAGTATTTCTAACTAAATATATTATTAAAATATGACGTCTAACTGTTTTTAAACTTGACATATGATCAAGGGTAGTTTGACTTGCCTTGAGGACCAATGATCTCGGATCCTTCGTCTTTTTGTACGCGACGGCTAGGGCGTTTACGTCGATGTTATAGTCAAGCTCGGTTCCCTCCGTGAACTCGACGTCACAATCTATCAATAATCGATAAAATAAATCAAACAAACAATTCCAAATAAGTGCCAAATAAAAATAGAAATTCAAAAGAGTTTAAAAGATGATTTTTAAAATTTAAATGGGAAGGTTATTTGTCGGATCCTAAAATTTAAAATTTGGGCTTGTCTTAAAATAAAATAATTTACAAAGAGTTAGAAGTTAAAAATATTTTTAAAAAGAAACATAAATAAATTTGAAGGAAAAAGGAGAAATTTTGAAATTTTAAAATAAATTTTTGAAAGGAATGGAAGGATTCAAAGGGTCACTTGGTCATTTAAAAATAAACTTAATTTCCTAGTATTTATTTTTAAATCTCTTAATTTTCTCTCTCTCTCTTCTTTTTTTACTCTCTCTCTCTCCTTTTTTCTCTATTTTGTTTCTTTTCTTCCTCTCTCTATTTCTCTCTCTTCTCTGTTCTTCTTCTCTAGTGAGGCCGCCGGCGGGGGTGAGGGCGCGCGGTGGCGAGGACGGCCGAAGCTCGGGGGCTAAAAGGCCTATCCCCATCTAAAAGCCACGAGGAACCCATTTAGGGCTCGGCCGGGCCGGGTAGGTGGCGAGACGAGCTGGCGCTAGTGAGGTGACAGTGGCGGCGGCGGCGCTCGTCGCGACGGTGCTCCGATAGTGGCACGACCAAGGCAGTGGGTGTGGGAGCTTCTACGGTGTGTGATGGTGCTAACTTGGGTGTTTGCTTGGTCGGATTTGTGCTGGGGAAGGCTGGTGACGTGCACGGCGGCGGGCGAAATAGGGGAAACTATGGCGGCTCGCCGACGGTGGACTCCGGTGGTGTTCGGGCTCGGGAAGGTTAGGGAAAATAAATCTCTAGTTCTATAGAACACAAGAGTACCTTCAATTTGAGAAGAAATCGATTGATGGAGACGAATTTTGAGGATTACTCCGGGCGGCTAAGGCTAGGGTTCTTCAGTTCTTCTTCGGGTTTCTTCAAAATTCAAGCGATTCGGGGTGTACTAATTGGGGAAAACCTGGAGGAAAGGTATAGAAAGAGATAAGGAAGAAATTTTGTATAGGGATTTTGGTCCGGGGTGCTCAATTTATAGGGGATTGAGGTCGGTTTGCTCACGGCGGTCATGGCGGTGGTGCAAGGTCGGTTCAGCGCGGATGAACTTGATGACGACGAGGCTCCAATCACGTGTTGCCACTTGTGCAAAGAGACGACTCAATGTCGGTTATGGCTCCGGTGGGCGAAGGCCGGCGCCCACGGCACGGCGGCTCAAACTGGTGGCGACCGCTGTCGGGCCGAGACAGAGGAGGAAGAAGGAGGAAAAGGGAAAAATGAAAAATGAAAAAGGAAAAGGAAAAGAAAAAAATAAAAAATAAGGGAAAAAGGAAATTAAGGAAAAATAAAAATTGGGAGAAATTTAAAAAGGATTTGATCTAAGGTTTAAAACTATTTATGTTTAATTTTGGGAATTTTCTTTGAATAAATAGTTAAATTGAGATTTTTCAACAATAAAGAATAAGGATTTAATTGATTTAGGATTTTTAAAATTAAAATAAGGGAAATGAAATAAAAGTTACAAGAAAGTACCAAAAGAATTTAAATGTTTTAAAATAGAACACACAATAAACTTATTCACAAAAAATTTAACATAGGTGGTTTTAAAAGTATAATTTTTAGGGATGTTACAAATTAATTATGCTAAAAATATGTCTTATTTTACATGCTGTTAAAAATCTTTTTGAACTCATCTTTAGCTAAAAAAAATAAAGAGCATTATATACATACATATATATATATATACCCCCACACATGACCTAGTTAATTTTGGCTCAACGTATGACCACATGAGAGCATTAAGAAAATAAACCCCAAAAAAATTCATGATGTTTTCCTCATCCAAATTACCACAGGGCCACAGGCTGCCCTATGCTTGGGCTCTCTTAACACCAAATGGACAAAAGAGGCTCCCCAAAGCCCCTAATAGCTATTTATCGGTTTCAAAAAAGTCTCCATGGTAACAAAGAGTTAAAAGTAGGAAGTCACGATGTCTTCTGGTAAATTTGTCTTTTTACCAGGCTAGCGTTCATTTTGGCATGAAGATGTCTTTTAGCTCCAAACATTAATGATGTGCACATTTCCTATAAACATGACCTAGTTAGTTAAAACGGTTTATTTCCTTCTGAGGTTGACATCATAGGTTTGGAATGGTAAGAGATATGTCCATCATCATGATTGTCGAGAGCTTTTACTAGAACAATTTTAATTTGGCTCAACACATGACCCACATGAGAGCATCAAGCAAAGCATACCCCAAATGACCGTGTTGTTTTCCTCATCCAAATTTCCACATGTTGCCTTTATGCTTGGATCTCTCAAACATCAAATGGACAGATGAGACTCCCCAAATTAAGTTCATAGGTAATACTTCCTTCTTTCTTCGTTTTATATTATAAATCATTTTTCTAGTTAATTGTTTAAGTTTAATTAAATTTATAAAAAATATAACGATACTTTTAACACAAAACAAATATACTTTCTTACATCTGACTAATTTCAAAAACTTTTATAAACTTAATTAAATTATTTTGATTAGAAAAAAATCAAACAACTTATTATATTATAAAACGAAAGGGTAGCCAATCGATGATTAATCGGTTTCGAAAAAGCATCCACGGTAGCCACATTCCTTCTATCTCTGTAACAATCAAAGCCAACTACAATTTCACCACTTTGATCCTATTTTCTTCGACCACACAAGTACATGTCCCTAGTTTTACTTGCAATAACAAATATCTTATGCCGTAAGAAGGTGCCACGCACTTGCCAAACTTTCTATTTTCTTAGGGAATGTCTCACGTTTCAAATCCATTAGATACCAATCCAATAATCCTCGGTAATCTTTTTTTCTTAAACATAAAAGACTGAACAACATATTTAAACATTAAAAAACAAAATTACATGAAATCTATAACTATCTATAAAGTAAGTAGTGTTTCCACCCAAATTTTGTTTTGCCTGGTTATTTTGCAGAAAACCTCTTGAGTTTTTTCGAAATTAACCCACAATCCGTCAGCTATTTTTAAAAAACCCGGTTATACGTACGATAGAGCTTATCTTAACTATAACTTTTCGATCATCAAATCGTTTTTTCCTCCAAATCTATAAAATTTTCGATCCGTATAACCTCTCGCTTTATTGTTGCCTCACTTTCCTCACCTCGAGCAGGCGAGCCCGACTTACGCGCCTCTTTGCACCGCCGTGCATTGCCCTGTGCGGTGGCCGAGCACACGCTGCACGCGTGAGCTAGCGCGCCGCCGTCGATATACATGCAACTTATCCTATTCATCAATATACTTTTCTAACTAATAATATCCGAGTTATAAATATTTAAAACTTTTACCAAATTTCTAATCGGTTTAAAGTATCAGTAAGTTAATATCTATTTTCATTATATTTTTTACTTAATTTGGTAAAATTAAATTAACTTAGACTAAACATCTATGTGATACTATTTATTAATTAAGGTCCAGTGGTACATAAAGTTGAAGATACTTATATATATAACTATCTATAAAGCAAGTAGTGTTTCTATCTAAAATTTTCGTTCGTCTCTGGTTATTTTACAAAAAACCCTTGAATGTTTATAAAATTAACCCGCAATTCCAATGCTGAAAAGAAAGAGAAGACTTGGTGAAAAAAAGACCTTCTATGTCCCTCTCTTCCGTCCCCATCCACGCCGCGTCCCGCGCCGCGCCTGTGCCCCTCCCCCGTCGTCACTCGGAGCTCCCGCGCCGTCGCCTGTACCTTCGCCCTCCGCCTGCTTCCCTCCCTGTGTCGTCGTTCCGTTGCAACGCACGGACATTTTGCTAGTAAACTACTATTCATAAAATCTATAAAATTACATAAAAATCAAACTTAGATAAAAATGAAGTAAAACAATATATAACAACAAAATTATAGTCAAAATGAAGTAAAATTGCAATTTTAGACGATTGAATTTGTAATTTTTAGGTAGTTAAAATATAGTATAATTGGCGAAACCAGATTATCTTAAATCTTATATAAGGTTTTAGAGTACGAATAGACATGCTTGCAACGGCCGTGGGTTGAGATCCATCGGAATAGTCAAACATGTCACAATCTTCATACGTGATACGCATGAAACGGCCAAGCACTCGATCATTCGATCGATAAATAAATCCTGGCCGTGGATGCTCGATCGTGTGGACGTACGCCGATCAGCCTACGTGTGATCGGCGTTGTGCAAATTAGTCCTCGGAACGGCTCGCGCATTCGCAATCACCAGCACTGGTAGTCTGGGACGCACGCACGTGCGGAGTACACGCCTGCAACTCTGAATTCAGTGGTGGAATCTTACATCTAGGCGGGCGGACATACTAACGGTTCATTTAAGTTGAAAACAATCTGATCTTACTTCTGACTTTTTAATTGAGATTATAATTTTTAAATTAAACATCACATATGTTAAAAAGAGTTTTACAGCCGGGTTCTAGATCCGTCCCTGCATCTAGGACTTAGTTTTGATATATATTACAAATCAGGGCTATTTGGCTTGTAAAGTTTTAGGATTTGTTTTTTTCACCAACTGAGGTTTGATTTTCTCAGGCACAGAAAACAAAAAAATATAATTTCAGTGTAATTAAATATTACAAACTTGAAAATAGATTTTTAAAAAATTATATATATATAAAGCTTTTATATAAAACATATCGTTTAATAGTTTTGGTCGAGTTGCTAAATCAAACTAAGCTAACTTTATTCGTTTAACTTTTACTACTATTTTTATTATTAGAATGATGATAATAAAATAATATTGTAAAAATACATATAAAAAACTCTGTGGGCGCAAATATTTTTTGTGTTTTCAAATTAAATATTTTGAGAATTATGGATGACCGAAATTTTAATAGCTTTTTTTAAGGGAAAACAATACGAGATTGTGCCTTTTCATTAAAGAATGCGGGAGTACAAAAGCGCCTAGGGACAAAGGGAAAAAAGGAACCGCCCATACATGGGTGGAAAGATTTAAGTAAGATTACACAGTGTTTACAATTAACCCACTCAGCCTCCTAGAACCTGCTAGTATCCAAAGCTTCGCGTCTTCTTTAATTTTCAAAGACAGGGCTAACATCAAAGATTCTTTATGCTCAAAGATGTGGCCATTTCTCTCTTTCCAAATTTCCTAGACTACGAGTAGAATAAGAGTGCGTAGTCCTTTTTGGGAACTCCCGCTGTGTTTGCTAGGCTCTCCCACCATTGTAGAATCGAATTCGAGTCGTCCCAGTGGGAAGGGCGAAGTTGCTCATGGCTAACCCAACTCGCAACAAAGCTCCAGATCCTCCTGAAGTAGCGACATTCCGCCAAAAGATGCAATGCCGTCTCACCTACTCTTCTACAGAGGAGACATAAGCCATAGATCTGCCAACCTCTAGCCGCCAGTCTGTCCGAAGTGCAAACTCTGTTTTGAATGATCAGCCAAGCGTGCATTTTGCACTTCCCAGGCGCCCAAACTCTCCAAATTAAAGAGTCAAAAGTTGTAACAGGAGTACCAATGCACTGCACAAGATATGCAGAGGAGGCCGAGTAATGGCCATGATTGGTGAACTTCCAGGAGAACTGGTATGTCTGCTCCTCGTTTAACTGAATTGCACGAACTACCATCCATAGCTTCACTAGCTGGTGTAATAGCTCAAAAGAGAAGAGGTGGTTCACTTGCAGATCCAGATCACCCACCCAAGCATCTCCCTCCTTTCCTTGTTGCAAGGACTTCCCTTTTTTCGTGTCTAGAGCATAGACCAAAGGCGTGGTGTCTTTCGGCCTACACCCACGGAGCCATGGTGAGTCCCAAAAGTGCGCTGTTTTGCCATCTCCAATTTCTGTCTTCACCGCCGCAGACAAATAAGGACTTATCAATTTTATCGCATGGAGTGCCTAAGCCCACCCAAGGCTTGTTTGGCTCTTTTAGCTCTAACCAAAGCCATCTAAGTCTTAGAGCTCTTGCAAACTTTTCTAGATTTAGGACACCTAGGCCCTCATGCCTGGTTGGCATGCACGTTCTTTCCCAGCTTATTTTGCACTTTCCACCTATGATGTCCCCGATTCCCGCCCAGAGGAAGCGTTGCCGCTGTTTGTCTATGTTCTCCAGCACACTTTTAGTGACTCTAAGGTTCGTTAGGAGGTAGATGGGCTGCGGTGTGAGCACAGATTTGACAAGCGTTTTCCTACCAGCAATCCCCATATTCTTCACCCTCCATCCTGACACCCGCCCTGTAATTTTGTCAAAAATTGGTTGAAGGTCCGACATGCGCAATCTTCCAAGCACAAGAGGAAGGCCCAAGTATCTCAGCGGGAATTGCGCCCGAATGGCCGGTACTCCCTCTAGGATTTCATCTAGGTCGATGTTCCCACATTGTATAGGTGCAACCTGCGACTTCTATAGGTTTGTAACCAAGCCAGTGGTTGTGCCAAAGTGCTTGACTATGTCCGTGAAAGCTTGCACGTCCCTCCGCACTGGGTTGAGGAAGATGACCGCGTCGTCCACATACATTGAAATTCGAAGGCAATTTGTTCTCTCCCGGAGTTTAGATAGTGGACCTAACTCTGTTGCTTTGGCAAGAATACGCTGAATTGGGTCAGTCGCCAAAATGAAGAGAAGAGGCGAAAGAGGGTCCTGAAGGGTTACGCAGAAGCTACGCTAGCCGAAAACAAAAATTTCTACCGCGCAAACCAGGAACACTTGCAAGTAAGGGCCGATAGATCGTTACCGATAGGAGTGTGCAGCGGAAACAGCCAATCAGGGCTATCCGATCCGGAACAGTGTAGCCGATTCTCGCAAGCCGACAGCCGATACCCGGGGACAGCCGATTCGCCAATCAACCGATTCACAGATGCCGTAGCCGATCCGAAGCCAATCAACAGCGCGCAACGTAGCAGCGCCTCTACCGGTATCCACACGTCCGGGGACAAAACGCCGTACACCCGTGTGCTAGCACGCGATGCAAGGCTAGGGTTTGGCTCGAAAGTGGGGAGGGTTTCCGTGGAGATTGATCTCGGCGACTTCTATTGCACGCGATGCAATTGACATGCCGCAACTCTCCACCCCTCCCTCCTTTATATAGAGTTGGCCGATGGGACTAGTGGCCGATTAGGACTCTATTTTGAATCGGATCTCATCCGTATCTCATAGAGTTGACCGCCCACACGTCGTAAGCCCATAGGACTCTATCCGATCGGATCCCTATCCGATCGAGCCGTATCCGAGTCCAACTCGAATGCACATTCTTATCCCCTTAAGCGTGCGACCACAGGGTTCGGGTATACTCGGTTTCGGCTATAGTCTAACTTAGCCGATCGTGGCTCGAGTCTAACTCAGCCGACACATCCATGGCGGCGCCTAGCAAGCACATATATTGACACCATAGTATACAAGAATAATATCGGCTCGAACCGTAATGTGTACACAAATCCCTTTGCCTCACGATACCGCTTAAGCTATAGGCAAGATGTGTGCCATCCCTTCAATAGCTTAACCATTCACTCGAACCGTATTGGATTATCCGTCTTGATTGACTCCTCAATCAACTTAGCATGGCCATGCATTTCCATAATCCATTACCTCGAGGGCCCGAGATATCTCTCCAAAGGAGGGGCAAATTCCATCTTGATCACTCACATCCCACTCCATGTTTCATAGCAAACCCGAAAACTACCTTTATAACTACCCGATTACGGAATAGCGTTTGGTAGTCCCAAAGTAGGCTACTACACATGTTGGAATCCATGGTGATCTCGGGTCTAAGGACTTTGTACCAACACTACCCGAGACCAACTAATGGCACATTAATTCCTGTAGTGTCTCATGGTGGGTCTATCCAACAATGTGTTCTTCAACACATATGTCCATGTTTATTGATTTGGTATCTCCATACCCATGATCTATGAGACATGATCATCAATCAATAAACATGCCGATCTTAGAATCATATTTGTTCCAACAATATGACATATGATCGAGATCGTTTAGAAATAGATTCATACATATAGAGTCTCATAAATAAGTCACGTACTTATTGATCAATACAAGATGTCTATTTCATGGAACCGAATAACACTTTATTCATTTATACATAAACATTGACGTGATATCCAACATCTCCATGTTGCCTCTAGGGCATATCACTAACAATCTCCCACTTGCACTAGAGTCAATCATGTAAGTATCTAATACCCATTGCTCTTGTGTGCGCCTCATGCTTCGCGAGGAGAGGTTTTGTCGGCGGATCGGCTATGTTGAGATCCGTGTGCACTTTGCATATCTTGACATCACCTCTGTCCACAATCTCGCGGATGAGATGATATCGCCGAAGTATGTGTTTGGACTTCGATGTGACCTCGGCTCCTTGGCTTGTGCAATGGCTCCACTATTGTCACAATAGAGAGACATTGGACCGCGTACTAGTCATCACACCAAGCTCGAAACGAATTTCTTGATCCAAAGCCTCCTTTGCGCTTCCGAAAGCAATGTACTCGGCCTCCGTTGTAGAATCAGCAACGTATCCCGCTTGGAACTCTTCCAGTGATCGCGCTCCGTTCGGCGAACACGAACCCGTTGCGATCTATAATCATCCTTGTCTGTTTGGAAGCTAGCATCGGTGTAACCACTTACAACGAGCTCTTCTTCACCTCCATAGACTAGGAACATATATCCTTAGTTCTTCTCAAGTACTTAAGGATATTCTTTACGGCGATCCAGTGACCTTCACTGGATCTCGACGTATCTGCTCGTAGCACTCAAAGCGTACGAGACATCTCGGGCGTGTACAAAGCATGGCATACATGATGGATCCAATTGCCGAAGCATATGGAACCATACCCATCTTATTCCGCTCATCATGTGTCCGAGGACACCGATTCTTGCTAAGATTAATGCCATGTGACATGGGCAAGAAACCTTTCTTGGAATCATGCATGTTGAACCTTTTCAACACCTTGTCAATGTATGTACTTTGGCTTAATCCAATTAGCCTCTTGGATCTATCTCTATAGATCCGAATGCCCAATATATATGCTGCCTCCCTAAGTCTTTCATGGAAAAACTATTTTTCAATGAAGACTTGACGGATTCAAGCATAGGGATATCATTTCCAATCGATATGTCATCCACATATAAGATTAGAAATACAATTGCGCTCCCACTGACCTTTTTGTAAACACAGGCCTCTTCTTCGTTTTTGATGAAACCAAACCCTTTGATTACTTCATCAAAACGAATATTCCAACTCCGAGATGCTTGCTTCAATCCATAAATGGATTTCGTAGCTTGCATATCTTTTCAGCGATTCTGGATCGACAAAACCCCGAGGTTGTATCATGTATACATCCTCGCTTAGGTTTCCATTTAGGAAAGCCGTTTTGACATCCATCTCGCCATATCTCATAATCGAAATATGCGAATCGCTAGGATAATCCGAATAGATTTAAGCATTGCGACGGGCGAGAAGGTTTCATCATAATCAACTCCTTGAATCTGTTTAAAACCTTTCGCCACCAATCGCGCCTTATAGATGTGAACATTTCCATCCATATCGGCCTTTTCTTAAAAACCCATTTACACTCAATGGTTTTGACACCATCAGTGGATCAACCAAGTTCCAAACTTGATTGTCGTACATGGATTCTATTTCGGATTTCATGGCTCCAAGCCACTTGTTGGAATCGGGTCCCACCATCGCTTCCTCATAGGTCTTAGGTTCATCGTTGTCCAACAACAATATGTCACGTTGTTCCGCACTGTGTACTGTCGGGCGCACGACGTGATCTTTCGGACCTCGTGGGCGGTGTATCTACAACCGGTGGCGCAACACTTTGTTCCTCCTGTTGTGGTTCGCGTGGTCGCCGAAACGTTTTCGGTGTTTCTTGAACTTCTTCAAGATGCACCCTGCTCCCACTAACCCTTGTTGAAAGAAACTCTTTCTCCAAGAAGACACCATGTCGGGCGACAAACACTTTGCCTTGTTCCCGATTATAAAAGTAATATCCCTTAGTTTCCTTAGGATATCCCACAAAGAAGCACTTGTCGATTTGGGTGTGAGCTTGTCGATTGTAAACGTTTTACATAAGCCTCACATCCCCAAATTTTGAGAAAAGACAAACTAGGGGTTGCCCTGTCCATATCTCATATGGTGTCTTTTCAACCGACTTAGATGGAACTCTATTTAGTGTGAGCGCAATGTTTCAAGAGCATATCCCCGAAGGATAACGGAAGATCACTTTGGCTCATCATCGACCGCACCATGTCCAACAAGGTGCGATTTCTCCGTTCGGACACTCCGTTCCATTGTGGAGTTCTGGCGGAGTCAACTGTGAAACAATTCCACAATCTTTCGATGATTACCAAACTCTTGGCTCAAGTATTCCCCTCCACGATCGATCGTAGAAACTTGATTGTTTTCCCTAAATGATTCTCGTACTTCATTCGGAATTCTTTGAACTTTTCAAAGGATTCGGACTTATGCCTCATTAAGTAGATATAACCATATCTACTAAAGTCATCGGTAAAGGTAATGAAGTACGATAACCACCTCCGGCCGTTGAGCTCATTGGTCCACATACATCGGTATGTATGAGTGCCAACAAGTCACTTGCTCTTTCACCGTGTCCCGTGAAAGGTGCCTTTGTCATCTTACCAAGTAAACAAGACTCACATGTCTCAAATGATTCAAAATCAAAAGAGTGAAGCAATCCATCCTTATGGAGCTTCTCCATGCGTTTCTTATTTATATGGCCTAAGCGACAATGCCGGATAAACGTGGGGTTTATATCATTAGAGAGTTGCCTTTCGTATTAATGTTATAGATGGGAGACGCTTCAAGATTCAAAACGTACAATCCATTCACCAATGGAGCATGAAAATAGAACATATCTCTAAGATATATTGAACAACCATTGTCCATTGATCTAAAATCATATCCTTCCGCTTGCAAACATGAAGCGGAAATAACGTTTTGACATAGTGTTGGAACACAATAACAATTATTCAATTCCAAAACTAATCCCGAAGGTAGATGAAGTGGTATCGTGCCGACAAAGCGTAGCAACGCTTGCTCCATTGCCGACGCGCAGTTCACCTCGCCCCTTCTCAATCCTCTACTTCTTCTCATTCCCGCAACGATTTGCAAATATGAGCTACGATCCGGTATCAAATACCCAAGAGTCGGTAGGTGAAGTAGCAAGATTAATGTCTATAACATTAATACCGGCGTAAGTCGTACTTTGCTTCTTTTTGAGATCCTCCATGTACTTCTTGCGCCTCTTCCAATGGCTGTCTCCTTGCAATAGAAGCAAACGGCATCGATGCCGCCGACCCTTCTTGCCCTTCTTTGCATTAGAGGCACTCGCGATCTCATCGGGAGTTAACTTCCTCTTGGTACAAAGTTTCTTGACGGTGGTTTGCGCTTTGCCTTCGCATCATCATCACATGATGACCGTTTTTCGGATACTCTCCTCACTGTCTTTAGCATCCCATGCAATTCAGCCAAGGTCCTATCCATATTGTTCATGTGATAATTCAATATGAATGGCTCGAAGCTCGGAGGGAGCGACGGAGAATCACATCGTAGCCAACTCTTGGCTAAGGGGAAAACCTAGTTTTCCGGACTCTCAATGTAGCCAATCATTTTTATCACATGCGGATCGACGGGATTCCCCTCAACAAGCTCCGCACGCAAACAAGGACTTCGAGGTGTTGAACCTCTCGGCCCGAGCTTGGTTCTCAAACATGCCACGCAGCCCCGAATAATAGTGTGAGCATCACTGCTCTCATATTGCTTCTGAAGCTCAGGGGACATTGTAGCAAGCATGAGACAGCTTATGTCTAGGGCATCATTAGTGTGCTTCTCGTAAGCTCTCCGTGCGTTGCGGTGGCATTATTTGGCAAATCCTCGGGATAGGGTACTTCAAGAACGTACTCCTTACGCTCTTGCTTGAGAACACGCTCTTGCTTGAGAACAATTCTCAAGTTGCGATACCAATCCATAAAGTTTGTTCCATTTAATTTTTCCTTTTCGAGAATAGATCGCAAATTAAAAGCACTGGGTGTAGTATTAGCCGCCATTTATTCTACAACGAAAAAGCAAAGTTTAGCACAATGTTTATGCTATGTCCATTGTTAAACAATTTAACATTAGACTCCCATTACGTATTTTCCACCTTCCCTCTAGGTTACGTATTGGGTCAAGATCCACATGTTAATTAATTTTCTAGTGAGCTTTGGCATCACTGCTAGAAGATTAATAACATCGGTAAAGCAACTCCTTGCTAATCACATCTCTATGTGACTCTTGTTGTTGGTGTGGCATCTCCATGCCCGGCCCCAACCTATGCCCCAAGGCCCAAAACTGTTTTGATAGCCTTGTTAAGTAAACCAAATGCTCCTGCTGTATATGTCGACATATACCCCTCGTGTTATGATAGAGAATGGCACTCTGCTTTGGCGGACCCACCATTGACGAGCATAACGGTGACGGGTGCAACATTTGGAAGGGCATCATTACTACTTAATTTTGTGAGGGATGCTATCCTATCAAACAAACATATCACATATGAAAGCAAGTAGAATATCATGAAATAGTATGGCCCCCTTCACATGGTGATCTCCATCTCCATGCCGGTGTACAGGATCTCCATCTTCATCACCGTTCTTTCGAGTGCCGAATGCTTGATTTCTTCAAACTAAGCTACTACTATAGAAGCTCTAATTGAAGATTACATCGACTTGCAGGTCGTGAAAGAATATTACAAGCATTGCACGTATGAAAGAATATTACAGGGATTGCACATATGAAAGAATATTACATGCATCACATGCATCTCATACATCTCATACATACAATAGGGCCATACCATCTCAAAGCATTCTCTGCAAAAACAAGTTAGGCGTAGAAACGTTTTCTACTTATCGCGAGAGCTACGGCATCGAGACGACCTATAAGGGGGTACGCACACGGCGGTCCGATACACTATCAAGGAACGCTATCTCGAAGCCGACTCAAACCGAGTTATATGGAAATTGCTTCGACGTAATCACATTACGCCGTTCCGATACACTATCAAGGAACGCAATTACCATTAACTCTCCTCAACGATCCCGTAAAACCGATTGATCAAATCAACCCGTGCGCAAAACTTGTTCCGATCCAATCTAAAACCCGAACTAAGCAAGATTAGCTCGATACCACCGAAGGGTTACGCGAAGCTACGCTAGCCGAAAACAAAAATTTCTACCGCGCAAACCAGGAACACTTGCAAGTAAGGGCCGATAGATCGTTACCGATTGAGTGTGCATGAAAAGCCAATCGGGCTATCCGATCCGAACAGTGTAGCCGATTCTCGCAAGCCGACACGATACCCGGGACAGCCGATTCGCCAATCAACCGATTCACGATGCCGTAGCCGATCCGAAGCCAATCAACGGCGCGCAACGTAGCAGCGCCTCTACCGGTATCCACACGTCCGGGGACAAAACGCCGTACACCCGTGTGCTAGCACGCGATGCAAGGCTAGGGTTTGGCTCGAAAGTGGGGAGGGTTTCCGTGGAGATTGATCTCGGCGACTTCTGTTGCACGCGATGCAATTGACATGCCGCAACTCTCCACCCCTCCCTCCTTTATATAGAGTTGGCCGACGGGACTAGTGGCCGATTAGGACTCTATTTTGAATCGGATCTCATCCGTATCTCATAGAGTTGACCGCCCACACGTCGTAAGCCCATAGGACTCTATCCGATCGGATCCCTATCCGATCGAGCCGTATCCGAGTCCAACTCGAATGCCTGTTCTTATCCCCTTAAGCGTGCGACCCTGTAGGTTCAGGTATACTCGGTTTCGGCTATAGTCTAACTTAGCCGATCGTCGGCTCGAGTCTAACTCAGCCGACCACATCAGCCGGCGCCTAGCGCACATATATTGACACCATAGTATACAAGAATAATATCGGCTCGAACCTGTAATGTGTACACAAATCCCTTTGCCTCACGATACCGCTTAAGCTATAGGCAAGATGTGTGCCATCCCTTCAATAGCTTAACCATTCACTCGAACCGTATTGGATTATCCGTCCGTTGATTGACTCCTCAATCAACTTAGCATGGCCATGCATTTCCATAATCCATTACCTCGAGGGCCCGAGATATCTCTCCAAAGGAGGGGCAAATTCCATCTTGATCACTCACATCCCACTCCATGTTTCATAGCAAACCCGAAAACTACCTTTATAACTACCCGTTACGGAATAGCGTTTGGTAGTCCCAAAGTAGGCTACTACACATGTTGGAATCCATGGTGATCTCGGTCTAAGGACTTTGTACCAACACTACCCGAGACCAACTAATGGCACATTAATTCTGTAGTGTCTCATGGTGGGTCTATCCAACAATGTGTTCTTCAACACATATGTCCATGTTTATTGATTTGGTATCTCCATACCCATGATCTATGAGACATGATCATCAATCAATAAACATGCCGATCTTAGAATCATATTTGTTCCAACAATATGACATATGATCAGGGATCGTTTAGAAATAGATTCATACATATAGAGTCTCATAAATAAGTCACGTACTTATTGATCAATACAAGATGTCTATTTCATGGAACTGAATAACACTTTATTCATTTATACATAAACATTGACGTGATATCCAACATCTCCATGTTGCCTCTAGGGTATATCACTAACAGGTCCCCCTATCGCAGACCCCTGCCATGCCTAATTTTTTGGCCCGGGATACCGTTCAGAAGAACTTGGGAAGTTGAGGTCGAAAGAAGGGCGGACATCCAGTCAGTCCATTTTGCAGGGAAGCCCTTTTTTTGTAAGAGAACCATTAGGTAGTCCCAGCGGACTGAATCGAAGGCCTTTGTGATGTCAAGCTTAAAGAGGACCATCGGCCTCCTCGAACGATGTAGCTTCCTCACCATATTTCTGACATAGAGGAAGTTGTCATGGATGCTTCTCCCTCTAATGAAAGCACTCTGATTAGCCGAGATCAGAGAATTTAGGGAAGGCCTTAGCCGAAGGGCCAACACCTTAGAGAGGATCTTCGCTATGCTATGAATCAAGTTTATTGGTCTGAAATCAGAGATACCCTATGCACCTTCCTTATTGGGGATAAGAACCACATTGGCAGAGTTAATAAGGCCCAGGGATGCGCATCTGAGGTTGTAGATTGAATCAAAGACCATTAGGATATCATCCTTAACGATATCCCAACATACTTTGTAGAATAGGCTAGTGTAGCCATCTGGCCCGAGGGCTTTGTCCGACGGCAAAACCTTGACCGCTTTGTGGATCTCTTGTTCAGAGAAAGGATCCGCTAAAGCCGAAAGGTCCATTGGGTTAATGTCCAGCGCCTCCCAGTTTAGGTCATTTGGCCTTGGCTCAGGCCTACCCATGACACTTCGGAAATGGTTGAGAGCAACTTCTTCTTTCTCCTCATGAGTAATTGCCCATCCAACATCCTTACGTAGCCTATGAATGGTGTTCTTTCTTCGTCGAACATTGGCTCTGAGGTGGAAAAAGCGGGTGTTCACGTCGCCTTCCCTAGTGTAAGCAACCCTGGAGGACTGTTTCTTCCATGTGCGTTCAATTAAAGCAAGGCCGACGATCTTGCGCTTAAGGGCGGCTCTGAGTTGAACCTCAGACTCAGACAAACCCCTATGTTCTTGTGCAACAAACCAATCTTTGTATGACGTCTAGCGCCATGAAGAATTGAATTTTTGCTTCCGTGCTGAAGGCCTTTGCCCATGTCCTTAGAGCCTTCGCCACTCGTTGTAGCTTTGAGTTCAGGCGGTGAATAGGTTCTGTGTGCGGTGTGGGTTGATTCCAGGATTCTTTGACCACATCTTTGAACCCCGGCAATCTGATCCAAAAATTTTCAAACTTGAAGGGACGGGGCTTTTTTGGGCAACGTGGGTTGGACAGCAGTAAAGGACAATGGTCAGATGGTCCTGTTGGAAGGGCATAGAGGACATGTTGGCCGTAAGCCAAGTCCCAGACATCATTGCAGAAGCAGCGGTCCAACCTAACCAAGGTCGGACTTCTACGCTCGTTGCTCCAAGTGAATCTTCTGTTTTGTAACGGGATTTCCAGAAGCTCACATCTTTCGATTGTAGAGCGAAAACGTCTCATCCTAGCCCGGTTGAAGTTATTGTTGTTCTTGTCACTTGCCTTGTAGATCATATTAAAATCCCCAAAAAGCAGCCAAGTCGTTCCATCTTTAGGCTTGAACCTCCTAATGTGCCGTAGGAAAGCTTCTTTGTGACGTTCTCTTGTCGGCCCATAGACCCCTGCTATTTTGAAGCTGGTGCCATTTAGGACATTTGTTACGCAAGCTGAGACCGAGAAGTGGCCTATTCGAATATTCTCAAAGGACAAGGCCGCGCTATTCCATAGAAAAAGAATGCCCCCTCTTGTTCCTCTGGCCGGCTTAAAAGCAAACTTATCGAATTTGTATCCTCCTAAGAAACGAGCCAGGCTTTCGTCTATATTCTGGAGCTTTGTTTTCTGGAAGCAGGCAATGTTGCAACCTATGTCGCGCATTAGCTCATGGATTAAACTGCACTTAGCCGGCGAGTTGAGCCCTCTCACATTCCAGCTAAGAAGGTCTAGGTTGCTTGACATTGATTACACCGACAAAACACGTATGCCCTCCCTTGAGGTGAGGAGATATGGCCTTTCAGTGTGAGAGTGGGAGAGTGCTAGCAAAATGCTGCTCTCGGCCTTTTTGTACACGTCTTAGCGTCTTGATTAGCGGTAACCCAAACCTTGGAGAAGCAAAAAATAAATTGGCCGTCAACATCCCAAGAAGAGGTTGTCCCACTGGCAGCCTTGAGAAGAAACTCCCATGCTCAGCCCAAAAAATAGCAATAGCAGAGATACAGGTTGACTGGAAGAAAGGCTTGACCGTAACAAGAGTAGAGTGTGCCAGGAATTTTCTTTCATTCTCCAGTGGCAGGAAGCACAAGAATTAGCCACAAGGGGGCTAGCCCCATTCAAGTCGGCAACAAAAGACGGGAAAGGCCGAAATCCAGGGCATACAACATGAAGCTCTTGGCTACAACACAGACGATCATAGGCGGCGACAGCACGACCAACCGCCAGCGGCGAGGTTCGATTAGCAGTACACATGATGAGAACAAACGTAGATAAGCACGAACATGATGTACACGATGAGATTAAGAAACTGCAGTCCAACATAGATAACAAAAGAACTCGGTGAAGCACATCAGCTCATCGGAGCCCTAGCCGGCGATTATTGCCTCCACCTCTGTCGCACCCAAGTTTTCCCCTAAATCGCTTAAATAATTTACCCTGAAATAATCGGAATTTTTGGAATTAATCTGGAGTCAACAATTAATTTTAAAATGCATTTAATAAATGGAAATGACATTGCTAGGATTTTTGTTAAATTCTACGTGTCAAACTACACTAACAGGATTTTTACGTGAATTTTTAGATCACTCTAAGTATTTTTAACAAATTAAATAAGAAATTAGCAATTTAATCAAGTCCCAAAATCCCCTTTTCTTCTTTTTCTTTTTTCCTCGTACGGCCTCTATACGGTTCCCGCCCATTTCCTAATCGAGCCGACGGCCCAGCCCGCCCGCTAACCCGTTCTCCTTTCGGCCCCGCCGTAGCTGCGCGCCGCATCCCTTTCCCTCGGCCGTGGGACGAAGCCCATGAGCCGCCGCGCCCGTGCGAAGTCCGCCGAGCCTCCCCGAACCCGCAGCCATCGACAGTAGGCCCCACCTGTCGGGCCGCCTTCCCGCGCCCGCCCGCCCAAGCCGCGCCGCCGCCGCCGCCATGCGCGCCGCCGCCCCACAACCTCCGTGCGCCCGTGCCACGTCGGACCCACGCCGGCCCGAGCCCGAGCCGCGGCACCCGCCCCGCATCTCGCGCACGCCGAGGCGGCCTTATCCGCACGCAAACTGCCACCGCCGTTTTCGCTCTCTCTCTTCGAGTCTGATTGCTTCGGCGAGGAATTCACGCTTATCCCGTGTGCAATCCAATCTCCTTGCACCCCTATAAAATCCCCTCGCCGCCACCGCGTGTTTCCCCTTTTGCTCCCGTGCTTTTAGCCTTAAAATTGTCGTCGCCGTCGTCGTCTTCCCCATCTCCGGTGAGTGCACCGTCGCCCTTCCTTTCGGTTCCCACGGCACGCCGTCGTCCCGCACCACCCTGAGCCATCCCGAGCCGCGGCTCTTCTCCGTCGCCGTCTCCCGAGCTCCGCGCCTCCCGCCGCCGCTGTTTCTCGCATCGCTGGAGCTCGGCCGACCGCCGTGCGGCCATGGCCGGCAAGCTCAAGCCGTCGCGCCTGCGCAAAACCCTAACCCTAGCGTCGTCTCTCCCGCATCGTCCTATCGGTCGGATCGGGCGAATCCGAGCCGCCCGATCCCGCAGCCTCGCACCGCCGCTCGATGGGCGCCACACGTCCCGATCCCAGCCGCCGCCGTGCCGGCCAATCGGGGAGCGCCGCGTGTCCGCCCGGCCACCCCATCGCCTCCCGCCGTGGACTCGGTCCACCATGGACCGAGCCGGCCACACCGCTTGCGTCAGCAGATGCTGACGTCAGCGCTGACGTCAACCCTAGCTGACGTCACGTTGACCGCGCCACCGCCGTTGCCGTCGCATGACGTCATGCTAACATCAGCCCTTGCCGCCCCACGCAAGCTGACGTCATCCCGGGACTTAATTGCACAATAATTAATTTAGTCTTTTTTGTTTAGTTTAAAAATCGTAAATATACTTCTAAAATTCATATCTTTTTAATCCCAGCTCTGTTTTAGTCCATTCAAATTTTATTAAATCCATAAAAATTGTCAAGAATCCATTAAAAATACTTTTGAGTGTTGTTTCAATAGACTTTTAGGGTATATTGTTGAATGCTTTGTTTGTCGTGTAGATTTCGACCTTTCCTGCGAGTCCGTCTACCTCGAAGTAGTCGTCGAGGTTCCCCAGTCTCCAGAGCAAGGCAAGTCATACTTTACATTGATCATATTGTACCTATTTTATTTAAATATCTCTTTTCTCTCAAATATTGCATATGTTTTAGAATGTCATTTTATGGGATTGTTATACCTATTGTACGCAACCATAGAGATTGTTTACCTTATACCATTGATAACTTGGGATAAATATGACTAGATGTTAGTTTAGAACATGCTTAGCCATGCTTAGCTCAACCAGCTCACTTAAGGGAACCATATTAATCAATTATGATATTAGAGACTAATACTCAGTTGATGTCAAGTATGTGACTCTATTCTAATAATACTGGATTATGACAATGGTGGGTTGTGAGCACATGATTGATTTTTGGTTAGCGTGCTCATGACAATTAAGGACCGGTTTTTGGGAAACCCTGGAAGAATTACCGTGCATACCACAAGCCAGCATGGGTAATGGCTGGGTCTGTAGTGTAGCTGTCTCTAGCCGACATACCCTAGTGAGGGTGGGCGTGATGGAGTTGGGTCAGCCCCGGTTTTAAGGGTTGATCGGCTTTCGGATTCACCACAGCATGAGAGGGGGCTGCCCATTACTCCGATGGGAGTGGGGGCGAAACCTTGGTGTGGTACGATTGGTTAGAGGGGGTTATGTGAAGGGTCCTGTCACAGTTCCTTTCCGGGGTATCGTGGTGGTACTCCGGCACACGTGTTGATGAGAAAAATCAACACGCTGGCCTGGAAGATCTGCTTAGCTCCAGTGCAGGTCCTAGAATAGATGAAGCGTAACGTGCCAGTCAGTTTGATCCTGCCACTGACAAGTTATGCAAAACAACAGAACATAAATCATATCGGCCGATAGACCGATACCCAAAAACTAACTGATCGGCTAATAAGCCAATGGTGCAATTCCAGCCAATGCCGATGCCAGCCGATGATGTTAGGGTTTGAATCCATCGGCTGTGTGTTGAACAAATATTTATATAAAGGCAATCGGCTGACAATAACATGATATATATAACATTGCATGAACCAATCACATGATGAAATAGATATTGATTTAAAGATTAAAGCACATATCGGCTGGAAGTCCGATGTCATAAAATCCAAATGGTCAAATATCCAATGAAGCCTCTGCTGCGATCGGCTAGATCCAACTTGCATACAATCCTTGCAAGCCGATGCAATATCCAGATAACTCACCGGCTGAAACCCCGATGAAACCCTTAGTGGCAGTCAACAGGTAGGCTAGAGATTACGGTTCTAATCACGACTTAGTAGATCAAACTGATGCAGCACTAAGTATGAAAAGAAAAGCAATATCTAGACAATCAAGCCCTAGGCTGATTTTCAGGGTGATAGATGCCTAAACCAATCTAATCTAGTAAATAATTTAGCCGATAATGACCGAGTCCCTAAAACGAGAAACAACCGATAGAGCTAAACTGAAATACTAAGATTAGATTAATAGAGACATATGATAAATAGTCAGGCAAGCATGCTAACTAAACCGAAGCAATCCAATAGATCGAACATACTGATGCAGCCTTGGACAACGTCGACGTAGTCAATATGATCGCCTGATCCGACAAAACGTTGGACTTATTCCTTTGCTGGAGGTCGAACCTAACCGATGCAGCCCAGCGCCGGATGCTAAGTTCCGCCCGATGTTGAACAAAGATGACGAATAAAAGTGTGGCGATGCGCCGAATTGTATTGATCGAGAGATATGTTACATGAACCCTGGGCTTGCATATTTATACCCGTAGGGTGACAAAGATCCTAACATATTACAATCTAAACTTTTCTAAAGATAAAAGGAAATAGATAAAGTCCTTATCGGACAGTAAACAGACTTCCCTACAGATAAAATAGGAAACTAACAATCTCTTCCTAATTAATAGATACAAGCCGTATCCTCCCTGGACTCGGTTTCTTCTGGATAAGATCTTCTCAAACCGAATCTAACAAGAATATGACTGCTGGAGATATGGATAACAGAAAACCCCCATCGACTGATGCAGAACTCCAAGCCGATATTGACTCTGGGCCGATCCTAACCCTTAGCCTATAAGGACTTTGGGGCTTACCAAATTTTGGCGTTAACAACACGGTAACGTATTGTGGGATTGTGTCTTGTGAGTACAGTTGTACACCTCTGGTCAGAGTAAAACTATTCGAATAGTCGTGCCCACGGTTATGGGCGATCGACCAGATTCACCTTGATTAGTCTCACTTATTTACATGAATGAACTGTTGGGACTTGACTAGTACAGATGGATGGATGGGCCTGTTGCAACGTGGTTTTAACGTTGGACAGTGTTTATTTAATATTGTTAATTATTACTACTGTTTTTCTGCTTTCAACTATTATTACTATTTCTGCAATGCTATTTATGCAAATTGAGCCTATTATCCCTTTCCTTGATATCTAATCCTGCATCATACCTCCTCTTCCGGTATGACTTGTTGAGTACGGTGGTTGTACTCAGTCTTGCTTAATTTTCCCCTTCAGTGCCAGAGGTTGAGGTTGAGGAAGTCTCTAAAGAAGTGTAGGTTTGTTCGCCGTCAAGGGTTAGCTGTGGTGTTGGTGTTTCGCTTCGCTCAAGTCAAGTTTAGCTTAAGTCAGTTTTTTTCTTTTCCGCTGCATTTATGTAACTCTTTTATATTGTTTTTAAGACATGGATTTTGTATTATCAATAATGTCGATTTGTGTACCTCGGTTGATGCCTGGACGAGGGTTTAATGCACAAATTAGCTGCAGAAATTTTGGTGTGAATTTCTGGGCGTGGCAACCTCCTCTGCCGCCTCCGCAACTCCCTCGCCAGCAAGCGGCAGCAGTGCCGCCTCTTGCACACTCTGTTCATCAATCCCGAAAATTGTCGTGAGACCGGCGATGACTTGCTGTGGCAGGGGTCCTTCGAACATTGCAACATACTGTTGGAGCACTTGATCAACAGAGTCTGAATCCTCCGGCAGCATACCCAGGCGCTTTAACAAAACTCGGCGGCAGCGTTCCATTGTCAGGCTCGAGCCCTGTCATGCGATTTGTTCGCTTCTACTGGGCACCAACACAGCTTTATTCGGCTTGCAGTTGACACGGTTCTTTGGCGCCGGCGGGCTTGGTGGAGCATCGAAGATTGCATGCGTAGGCTTTGTGAACAAGGAGGCGATGCCTTGCAGCGTTTCCCCTTCGGCCTGAGTCGGCTGTGGAGCAGAGGAGCTCGGGTTGGCAGAGGCGCTCAACGGGAGCACCAGCTCGCTCGGCAGCAGGAGTACCATGGCAGCGGCGCTCAGCGGGGACTCTGTCTCGCTCGGCGGGAGTACCGTGACGGCGGCGCTCAGCGCGGCGCACGACGGGGGCACCAGCCTGTTCGGTGGAAGAACTTTGGTGGCAACACTCAGTGGGAGCATCGGGGTGGCGGCGCTCAGCATGGGCTCCAACACACTCAACGGGGGCACTTGAGTAGGGGCGTTCGGTGGCTTCCAGGCAGGGGCCCCGAGCACCGGGACGCTTGGAGACAGCGGTGTTGGGGGCGCATCCACAGTCACCAGCCCTAGGCACGCCATCGCCGTCTCGACTTGGCACATCGGGTCCATCTTCATCTCTTGCGACAGCAAAGCTTGTTGAATGCGCGCGAAGATGCGGGTGGCCGGAATCAAATCCCGTCCGGACCAGGCTTCACTCCCAGACAGCGCTTTGTTGGCCACCATCGAGAGGCGCTGCATCTGGTCATCGGTTTGTGCGGCTACGACATCCTTCACGTTCCCCTGAAACGGCACAGAGTTTGTGTGGAGAGTGTGCAAGAACCTGAACTTACAGATGTCTGTGCGCTTTTGTTGATCAGTGGTCTCCTGCAAGCTCTTTCGTGGAGGCGAACGTGATCCGTCGCTTGGAAAGCCATGTCGACGTCCGCCTCGTCTGCTTGAAGATTCTGTGTTCCTGCGACGGGGAGAGCGCGTGCGGTCCCGCTGTGTATGAATTGCCCCACGCCTTCCCTCCATGGCCGCGGCCGAAGCCGCATTCCACACCGCCACGACCGTCATCGTCTTTGTCCTGGCGCCGCCAACTGTCATGAGCGCTGGGGTGGTCGTTGCCGTAAGCCGAGCGTTGCTTCCAGCTTTGTCTTGGTCATCGTCATAGTCATCTTCTTCGTCACGGTCCTGCTCTCGCCGACCCAAGGCCACGCGACCCAAACGGCGCCCTCCCACACCCGGGCGACGAGCCTCGTCACGGACAGTCCTGCCCAGCCGCTCATGCACAGAACGTGGAGGCGGTGGGTGATGTGGGAAGGCGTAGAAAGCTCACATCAGAGCCTGTTCACCATCCAAGACTCCCAAGCTCCAAGGCGGGAGGCGTCGCTTTGCCGGTTGGAAGCCGGAACCTCCCTCTTGCTCGTCCCAGTTGACCGACGCCGCCGTGTAGTCATGCACCTCCTTGAGGTGAAAGATGATCGGGTGTCGAACACCACGTTGCCAGCGCTCGGGAAGGGGGGTGTTCTTCAACCAGGAGATGTTGTAGGCCCTGATCCTTTGCGCGAGAAGTGAAGCCTAGCCAAACTCGCTTGGGAATGGCGCTGGGGTTCGCTGTCCATGCCCATAGCTTGATGATGCGCGTGTTGCCCGCTTCAACGGGATGGGCCATGTCAGTCTCGATATGCTCCAGTGCGCATGAGCGGCCGATCAATCTCTCTGCAATATCTGAAGCCCACGCGTGCAACGGCACTCCATCGAGGCAGAGCTTCACTCGGAACATAAGAGCGACACCGAGCGCATTGTGCAAGCACATCCATTTGACGAAGTGAAGTTTAGCCCCCGTCTCTTGACAAATCCCTTTGCGACCGCTTCCTCGCAGTGCCGGCGACTCTGAAATTTGATTAGGAAAGCTTGCGGGTGGTGTAAGGACACGGAGACCTCACCTTTGCGCAGCTTGAACTCCTCCAAGAAAGCCCTTTGGACCTCCTCTGGACCGGTGTTGGGTGGAACACGCGCAGCCCAAGAGACCACGGTCGTTTCACTCCATTCCCGAAGCTCCTCGTCGACGGCGTAGGAGGTGGGGATTAGCACAGAGTCTTCTTCAGGACGTGTCGCCGGGTCGCCAAGTTGAGCCATGACAAGGTGTTGCGGCCTTGGCGGTGGAGGTGGGAGCTGGTGCGGTGGGAGTGGTGGAGGAGCACGAACAGCCGGTGGAGTGAGCACGTACGTCGGTTGAGCACGGAGTGGCGGCTGTGGTGCGCAGAGTGCCGGCTGCAGGAGCACGGTGGAAGCTGAGGCTGGGTGCGCGGCTCGTGGTAAGGCTAGATGCACGGCGGTGGAGGCTGAGGCTGGATGTGCGGCTTGCGAAGAGGCTGTGCGCATGGCTCGCGGCGGCGTGCGCGCACGACGGCACTCGCTCGCCCGGTGCCCTGAGCGACGGCAGAGGAAGCAACACACTGGGTCGCGACAATGGCCTGCACGGTGATCCCTTCCCAAGCAGATGAAACACTTGCCTTTGGTGATGGTGTTGAATCTTTGAAGAGAGATGTGCAGGTGGCTTGAAGAAGCCTTCAACGGTCTGGTAGCTCGATGAATTGAATGACCCTGAGCTGGCGGACGGGCCGCGCATCGCCACCAGTGCCGCGGTCGTACTTGAATCCAGGCTGACTCCCTCTCATTAACCGCGTCGTGCGCTCGGCCGGCGACGGGACACGACGGCAGGCTAGCGTCGTAGGCCGTCCTCCCCATTCACGACGATAAGACATGGGCATTGGCGAGGTGGTTGCGTCTGTCTCGAGCTGTAAATGTTGGAGGGAAGGTGGTTGTTTCCGCTGGAGGTAGAATTTTGAAAGCTGAGGGCACCGAAGAACTTTCCCGCACTACCACAACATAAGATCGGCTCCTGCCCTGCTGGCGTTGGGCGGCCGCCGCGTCGAACGCCGCTGAGAAGAAAGCGTCCGATCCAGATCTGGGGAGCTGGAGCGCAAGAGCAGACTGCGGGATGAGGCCGAGAACGGCCGAATGACGCGGAAGGCCAGGAGGCCTCCGAGAAGCTGGATGGAGGCGGGCAGCGAGGGGGGCCACCGGCTAGGTGGGCACCGGCGCCGGTGGGGTGCGGAGCGTGGTCGCCAGGCGAGGAGCGAGACTTACCGTTGGGAGAGCCATTATACCGCTTTTTTTCCCTCGTGCGCGTTCCGTATCGTGTTTAAATTTTAATAGCTTAACTGAAAACTATATCATACACTTTAAATAGGAGGGAGCAATATTCTTCATTGTTTACTTTTTTTCGCCGTGTTGGTTTGAAGATAGTCGATCGAATTTTGCTATGAAGGAGAGGTGAGCACATTTCGAGCTTTTACTATGAAGAGCTGATGAATGATTTTACGATCATTATTCAACAGTATATATGAATGAATTAATTGTTATAAGTTATATATATAATTTTTAAAGATATGTTTGTATAATTTTTTTTAAAATACCGCACTATGCATATAGGAGCTTGAAAGTGCGTCGAATTAATCCATTAATTAATTCTCCCTTCCAAGCTCCAAAGAACAGGCCCGTACGTATAAAACAACAGCATATGATTTGTTCGTTGGCTGCCAATCAGAACACAACACCGAATTAGTTTGTTCTTCAGTTTACATGACGGAATTTCAGATCAGGTTGTTGACACGAGCGAACGTAGGCAACACGCCCAAAGACTTAATTAGCGCATGACTTCGAACACGCACGTGCGGTCTCACAACTCGAACAGTCGCTAGTGTGCGCGCACACACACGTACGCGTGCGATATATATATATATATATATATATATATATATATATTAAAAGTAATTAGTGTTTTTATTTTTTCACACCTGATTAGTTTGTAGAAAATTTTTGAGTGTTTATAAAGTTAATCTGTAGTTCACCTGGTCTTTTTAGAAAACCGTATTTATAAAATTAATTCGCAGTCCAATGCTAAAAAGTTATAATATTATGTGTAAAATTAGAGTTAGTCAAATTAGATTTTTATATGATGTTGTTTACATATTAGCTTTAATTTGTATTTTGCAATAGAAAACAAAACAAACTCATATTTGATATCCAAATTAAATTAAATTAAATTTAAATCACTCGTACAAACATGTAGTATTCTAAGTATGCTTGGACAATAAACCTTAGGTGAAGACATAAAAAAATATAAATTAAAATTACATTAAATTTTAATTTTAAAATAATTATGATAAAATAAAATAACGTCGGTTGCAATGCATGGGCATATTATATATATATATAAACAAGTTGTCATGACTTTTCTTAATCAATTTTTTAAAAGTTTAATCAAATTTATAGAAGATAAATATATTATTAAAATATATTAAGATTAGATTTAATAAAACTAATTTTTATATTTTAAATATTGCTGATTATTTGTCATAATTTAATTAAACTTAATAAAATTTGTGTTAAACTATCCTATAATACGAAACGGCTTATAATACGATGGGAGCAGTCCCCACACCGACCCACAGTAATAATAGCTTGCATGCTCATCGCCGACCAAGCTGCTGATGTCATACGTATTTTAGGTTTGCAAATGACAATGACGTCAGGATGACATGTGACTTGTGAGCATGCATGCGAGTGTGGTCGGAATGCTTGCCCAACTAGGGCTCTTCTAGAATAGGTGAAATTTTCAAGACTTATATAAAAAATGGTGAAATATATGTTTGGTGTGAGAGATATGTGGAGATCATGGTAATCGAATATCTACATGGCAAGCTTATCCGACTGGAGGTAGGGATAGATTGTGCTTGCCATATCTGTAAACCAAACATGACTTGGGTGTTACGATTGCCGAAAGAGATAAGGCAATCGGCCTACAGTCACAGTTTGGTAAGATTGAGTAAACCGACTTAGAATAAGATATGGTTTTCGATCTGTAAGCCTGCCTCCCAAGACTATATAAGGGGGTAAGGGGCGTCCCTTGAGAGATATTCCGATAAGAGATCAACTATTAGTTTTCAGCTTTAGATCTTGAGATCAATAAAGACACTCGACGGATCGAATCCACCGAAACAGGAGTAGGGTATTACCTCACGAGAGGGCCTGAACCTGTCTAAATCCTCTTTTCCTTCTAACTCATCGTGCTTGGAGATCTTGACTGCGACCCTAGAAATTATATTGCCGAAACCAAGTTTCGACAGTTGGCGCGCCAGGTAGGGGCCCGCGCGTCGAGACTTCTTCAACAATCTCGTCGACAAGCGTGATGGGATCTCCTTCAGGATTCGGCGACTTCGCCGCCAACTTCTTCAACGACTCTTCCTTCGACTCGGATTCAAACCAGTCGGAAGGAAAGACCCACTCGGCGCCGTTCGGGCTCCCCAATAGCGCTGAGATCTTTGACGACATCCTCAAGATCGAGATGCAATCTACTCACTCCAATGAAGGACTTCACTCGGCACCGTTCGGATTGCCGAACACCGCCGAAATCTACACCGATCTTCTCGTCTCCCCGACGGAGACGATCTACTCGGAAGAAGACCTCTCGGTGCCGTTTGGGTTACCAAACGCCGCCGAGATCTATGGCAAACTCCTCTCCCCCGAGTCAGGGTTGACCCACTCGGAGGAGCCCGCATCCCCAAGCTTTGACTCGGACTGGAACGATCCAGACCCGGGCTACCTAGGATCGAGGGAGGTCGCCGTCATCCTCCTGTCATTTGGCTCATGCTCATCTTCGGAGCTCAATGAATACCTCAGCTCTGCCGGCTTTGACGACCTCTATGGTATCCCCTCAGATGAAGCTGACGACTCCGACTGCCGCAAGGATTACGAGCCGAAGTGCTTCGATGTCCTCATGGCCGAGCCGGACGAATCCGACTCAGCCAGGGCCAGGAGGCTTGCTGAAGAAGAGCGAGCTAAGATCGAGCAAGAGCGCAAGACGGCCGAAGAAGAGAAGCAACGCAGGGAAGAGGCTGACAAGAGGAAGCAAGATCTACGCGCAGCCGGACGATCCGCCCAGGAGGCCATCCTCCAAACACGGGTTCGCAACACCAACATCTTCCAGACGCCACAGCAGAATGTTGTTGCCGCGCTCACACTCCTAGACACCGTCATGGAGACGGCACCCGCCAACGTGACTCCAATACTTGACAAGATCAAGACCATCGTCGCAGCCACAGCCAACGGCCACCCCACCACCTCGGCACGAAGGCCGACTGAGTCCGTGGCTGAAACGCCCGACAAGAGCCGGCTCCCGCCTCTAAGGTCAGGAGACTACAAGAAGCCCGAGCCAGATCGGTCGACGACAAGGCCAAGAGGCCCACGCCGCGAGTCCACACGGAAGTACCAGGATCAAACAGCCGACTCCCGCGACAAACAACACGGACGTCCACCCGTCCACCACCGCGTCCACCGCAACAACAGCTCCAGCTACCCAACCAGCCAACCGAAGACCCCGCCGAGTGATCTGCGGGAAGTCCTCGATCGCCGCTACCAGAAAGCGGGACCGACGCACTCGGGAAGATCGGAGGGGATCACCCGATAGTGGCGACGACGGAGTGCCGGCTTTCACTCGGGAGCGTCGCCGAGTACACTGGCCGAGTGGTTTTAAGCCCACAGGAATTGAAAGGTACGACGGCAAGACCGACCCCGAGTCATGGCTTACCGTGTACACTCTCGCCATCCGCGCAGCAGGCGGTGACAACAAGGCTATGGCCAATTATCTTCCAGTGGCCCTCGCTAACTCAGCCAGGAACTGGCTCACGAGCCTACCAAGAGGCTCGATCGGCTCGTGGAGTGAGCTGAGGGACTACTTTATTGCCAACTTCCAGGGTACCTTCGAGAGGTCCGGCACACACTTCGATCTATACAACGTCATCCAGAAGCCGGACGAGCCTCTGAAGGATTACATCCGTCGTTTCTCCGAGAAGCGCAACAAGATCCCCAACATCACTGATGACATCATCATCGCCGCCTTCCAGAAGGGAGTCCGTGATGAGCTGTTAATCAGGAAGTTCGGGCGCAAGCCACCGAAGACGGTGAAACAGATGTTCGAGACAGCGAATTCCTACGCCAAATCCAACGACGCCATCAAGGCCGCCCGTCAAGACCGGCCCGACAGGAGGGAAGACAAGCAGGCGGAAGGAAGCCGGAATCCTAAGAAGGATAACGGCAATAGCAACAACCAGGGCCAAAAAGATCGCAAGCGCCGATCTGAGGACCTAGTGGCCGCAACCTCCAACACTCAACGCCGCCCCCGAGTCACCGCCTACGGCGCCATCATGAACGCCCAATGCACTCACCATCCCAATCATAAGCACGCGGCTAAGGACTGCTTCATCTACAAACAGTTCGCGAGCGAGAGCGGCGCAGCTCAACAAGAAGCCGACCGATGAGGTGGTCCATCCGGCGCCAAGAAAAACAACGCGGTGAGAATGCCGAACCTTTCTAAGACCCTGGGAGAGCTCAACCACATCTTCGGAGGGCCGCTAGCCTATGAATCCAAGAGGAAACAGAAGCTAACTGACCGAGAGGTCAACACGGCTCAACCCGAAGTCCCTCAGTATCTGCGATGGTCGGAAGTGGCCATCACTTTTGACCGCTCGGATCACCCTGACCGAGTGGTTCACCCAGGGCGCTACCCACTCGTCCTGGATCCCGTGGTCCGCAACATCAGGCTCAAGCGCGTCCTCATCGATGGGGCAGCGCCCTCAACATCCTGTTCGCCAAGACCATGGATGAGATGCAGATCACGAGGGTCGAACTGAAGGCAAGCTCAGCCCCCTTCCACAGAGTCATCCCGGGGCTGTCATCTACACCACTCGGGCATATCTCCCTCCCTGTCACCTTCGGGGCTTGAG
Organism: Oryza australiensis; assembly: GCA_019925245.2. NCBI lineage: Eukaryota > Viridiplantae > Streptophyta > Magnoliopsida > Poales > Poaceae > Oryza > Oryza australiensis. The sequence continues at coordinate 2,697,317 of JAIFGZ020000540.1, read as the reverse complement.
AGAACTTCCGAACGAAGAACGTCACTTTTGAGGTGGCCGACTTTGAAACAGCATACCATGCCATCATCGGAAGGCCTGCGCTTGCCAAATTTATGGCGATCCCACATTACACCTACCTCTGCATGAAGATGCCGGGTCCCAACGGCGTCATCACTCTTCGCAGCGACGTGAAGCAAGCCTTCACCTACGATAAGGAGAGCTGCGACATGGCCCAATCTCGCGAGAGATTGCGCGGCCAGCAAGAAGTCCGATTGGCTGCATCAACTTCGGCAGAGGGCGAAGTCCCCGCGAAGAAGGTAGCCTAATCAGGATCCGACGACGCCAAGACCAAGAAGATCTCTCTTGATCCGTCGGATCCCTCAAAAACTGCTGTAATCGGCGCTGAACTAGATCCCAAATAGGAAAACGCGCTTGTCACCTTCCTCCAAAATAATAAAGATATTTTTGCTTGAAAACCATCTGATATGCCTGGAATTCCTAGGGAGGTGATCGGGCACTCTTTGCACGTCAAAGATGACGCCAAACCGATAAAACAACGATTACGCAGATTCGCGCAGGACCGAAAAGACGCTATCAAGGAAGAGCTCACAAAGCTCTTGGCGCCGGCTTCATCAAAGAAGTCCTTCATCCCGACCGGTTAGCCAACCCAGTCCCGGTCCGCAAGAAGATGGGGCAATGGCGCATGTGCGTTGACTATACCGACCTCAACAAAGCCTGTCCCAAAGATCCATTCGGCCGCCTCGCATCGACCAAGTCGTAGACTCAACGTGCGCCAACTCCCGAGTTTCTTGGATTGTTACTCGGGCTATCACCGATCAACTTAAAAGAATCCGACTGCCTCAAGACATCGTTCATCACGCCGTTTGGGGCCTACTGCTACATCACCATGCCTTTCGGCCTGAAGAACGCCGGCGCCACATACCAACGCATGATCCGAGATGTTTCCGCACGCAGACGGCAAGAATGTAGAAGCTTATGTCGACGACGTCGTCATCAAGACCAAGCAGAAAGAAGACCTGATTGCTGACCTAGAAGAAACCTTTGCAAATATCCGGGCTTTCAGAATGAAGTTGAACCCAGAGAAGTGCACCTTCGGCGTTCCATCAGGCAAACTGCTCGGCTTCATGGTGTCACATCGCGGCATTGAAGCCAATCCAGAGAATATCAACGCCATCTTGAGCATGAAGCCCCCGAGTAACCAGAAGGATGTCCAGAAGCTCACCGGCTGCATGGTGGCGCTAAGCCGCTTCATTTCTCGACTCGGCGAACGAGGCATGCCCTTCTTCAGATTGTTAAAGAAGACAGACGACTTCCAGTGGACCGTGGAAGCCAACAAGGCCTTTGAAGATTTCAAAGAGTTCCTCACAACGTCGCCTGTCCTGGCCTCGCCTCAGCCCCAGGAACCTATGCTGCTATACGTTTCAGCCACTCACCAAGTGGTTAGTACAGTCCTCGTGGTCGAGCGCGAAGAAGAAGGACGGGCCCAGAAGACTCAGAGGCCGATCTACTTTGTTAGCGAAGTGTTGGCAGGAGCCAAAATTCGCTACCCTCAGGTACAAAAATTGCTGTATGGTGTTCTGATAACCGCGAGGAAATTAGCACACTATTTTCAAGGTCACTCAGTCACCGTTGTCACTTCCTTTCCACTCGGCGATGTCATCCACAACCGGGAGGCGACTGGGCGCATCGCTAAGTGGGCCTTAGAGCTGATGCCATTGGACTTGACTTTTAAGGCGAGGACGTCCATAAAGTCACAAGCCTTGGCGGATTTCCGGCCGAGTAGACGAGCAACAAGAGAACGTACCTCGGGAAGACCTCCAACACTGGACCATGCACTTCGACGGATCCAAGAGGATCACCGGCTTGGGAGCAGGAGTTGTGTTGATTTCCCCGACTGGGGAAAGGCTAAGATACGTCCTTCACCTCCACTTCTCCGCCTCACATAATGTTGCCGAGTACGAAGCCCTGCTACACGGACTGTGCCTCGCAGTTTCACTCGGGATACATCGGCTCATCGTGAAAGGCGACTCCCAGCTGGTCGTCAACCAAGTAATGAAGGACTGGTCCTGTCTAAACGACACCATGGAGGCCTACCGACAAGAGGTCCGCAAACTTGAAGACAAGTTTGACGGGCTCGAACTCTCACATGTCTTAAGACACAACAACGAAGCAGCCGATGAGTTGGCACAGTTCGGGTCCAAGCGCGAAGCTGCCCTAACAGATGTTTTTGTCGAGCACCTCTATGAGCCAACCATCACGGCAAAGACAACTTCCAACGAACAAGCTGCAAACGAAGTCGCCATGACTGATGCCGACTGGAGGACGCCACTCATCAAATTCTTAACTCAGCAAGAGCTGCCGGAAGACCGGGATGAGGCAGAGCGTGTCCGACATCGTTGCCAAGCGTATGTCATGGTCGACTCCGACTTATACAAGAGAAGCCCCTCCGGAATCCTAATGAGATGCATCACACCCGAGGAAGGGAGGCAGCTGCTCCAAGACATCCACTCGGGCATATGCGGAAGCCACGCGGCAGTACGCACTCTGGTGGGCAAAGCTTACAGACAAGGTTTCTTCTGGCTTACCGTGGTCTCCGACGCGGACAAAGTCGTACGAACCTGTGAAGGCTGCCAATTTTTCGCCCGACAAAACCATGTCCCGGCCCAGGAGCTACAGACAATCCCACTATCCTGGGCGTTCGCAGTATGGGGCTTGGACATGGTCGGCCCTTTCAAGAAAGCCCCGGGAGGATTTACACACCTCTTCGTCACAATCGACAAGTTCTCCAAGTGGATTGAAGCCAAGCCGGTCGCCATAATTACTGCCGACAAGGCACGGGATTTCTTCCTCAACATCGTGCACCGCTTCGGCGTCCCAAACAGAATCATAACTGACAACGGGACTCAATTCACGGGAGGCATCTTCAAGGAATTCTGCGAAGACTTTGGAATCAAGATTTGCTATGCATCAATTGCCCATCCCAAAAGCAATGGACAAGTCGAACGGGCTAACGGCATGGTCCTTCAAGGCATCAAGGCCCGCGTGTTCGATCGTCTAAACCCTTATGCAGGCAAGTGGGTCCAAGAGCTTCCCTCGGTCCTATGGTCTCTGCGGACCACGCCCAGTCGGGCTACCAGCCAAACTCCCTTCTTTTTGGTCTACGACGCGAAGCCATGTTGCCAAACGAGATGGAGTATGAATCCCTCCGAGTCCGCAGCTTCAACGATGAACGCTACGACCCGACCGAGTGGACGACCTCACCCGGCTGGAAGAGGCCCGAGAGGCAGCCCTCATCCAGTCGGCCAAATATCTTCAAGGGCTTAGACGATACCACAGTCGCAACGTTCGAGCACGAGCTTTCATCGTTGGCGACTTGGTTCTACGCAAGGTTCAAACCACCAAAGACCGTCACAAGTTATCCCCCTTATGGGAAGGACCATACATAATCGCTGAGGTGACTCGGCCCGGTGCATACCGACTAAAGCGTGAAGACGGATCTATGGTGGAGAACTCCTGGAATATCGAGCATCTTCGACGATTTTATGCTTGATTTGACTAAAGTTTCATGTTTTCCTTGACTGCCAACCTCAAGCAAGATGACTTCTTGAGTTAGCAGTCGGGGGCTGTACATATGTCAATAAAGCATAAGTTTTCCTCATCAACCTCTGTGCATGATTTGGTTTATCATTGTTTAATGTTCCTCGATTCGAGTTCAGTGTCTAAGGACTGAGAGTTTTCTGATGACCTAATCGAGCCTAGGCTTGGTGACAGTCAGACGAAAATTACTTAAGAAATTTCACACAAAAACTTGGATCAGGGCATTAACATAAATAAACTAAAATATATCACAAGTCTGTCTCAGAACATCCCGATCATACGATATTTACAAGCCAATGTTCACAAGACAAATCAAACCGGAAGTTATTCACTACATCAACGGAAATCTTCTTCGCCAACCCTGCGCTTCACTCAGCATGTCCAGGGTCTGCTCATCCGTGGTCCCGTCAGCGAAGCCCTCTCCGACCGAGTCGATATCCACTCGGGGTAGAGACTTGGTCTGTGCAAGAGCCAGGCCAGCCCCCATGTTGGCGGCTTCGGTGATGTTGGCTAGATACTGGTCAGGGGCTCGCCTGAGCTTGTCAAAGACTTCAATTGGGTCCAGTGAGCTGGTCCCGACTCCATGGTGGAACAAAGACAGCAAGATCGGCGTCGCGCATTGACGACCTCTTCCCGGACCTCTCCGCTCGTTTGACCCGCTCGAGCAAGACGTCATATTGAGCTCGGGTCTTAACCTTGTAAGTCGCCAAAAGAATCGATCATGCAAAGCATTTGAAAATAAAGCGGCGCCAAGGATGTTACTTCAAGAAGCTTACCTTCAAATTCGGCCTCCGGTTCGACCTTGTCGAGGCCGATCGCTCCCCACGACTGGAGCAAGTGCACCTCCGACGAATTTTCTACAAGCAAAGAAGATCGTCAGCAACCGGGATCAACATGAGAATCATAAAGAAACTCGGAGAGATTAGCTTACTCCCGACTGATCCTCGGAGGTCGAGGTTCGCCTCCCGAAGCTCCGTGATTTCCCTCCTTAGGGTGCCTCCCTAGATGCGGCCTCCTCCCAAGTGGTCTTCGCTTTTGGACGTCCTCTAAAGAGTTCAGTGAGGAACTCGCTTCTCCAAGACCTCGGACTTCGCCATGGAGCGGCAATACTCCTTCTGCGCGCGAAATCCGAAGAATGACCGACTAGAAAAAGATGATAACTCAATAAGAGAAAAAGACTAAGGCTTACGTTGAGTAGCCGAGTCGCTTCGTTTAAGCTCTCGACCAGGGCATCCCTTTCTTCACTCTCAGCTTGTCTGTTCAAGACGATGCCCTGCCTCTGGCCTTCCGAATCCCGCCACTCGATCTTGATCGGGGGAACCCAGGTTTCAGAAGACTATAACCTGGGGATTTCCTCCACTGTGGCTGGCAGATAGGAAGAACCGATGAAGACGCAAAAGATCCAAACTAAAGAGTAAAGACAAGATTTTGATTCAAGACTTACCGGCTTCAGTGGCTGCGCTCTTGGGTGGAACGGCCCGGCTGGCTCCTTCCTCTGGCTTTTCGCCGACTGATCTTCAGTCGGGGCTGACCGAGCCGCAGCTTGAGGTTTCCCGGCTGTCGACTGACTTCCAATCGGGACGTCCCGGCTGGCGGTCGGGGGCTCCTTCCTTGGGGTATCTTTCTTCGGAGGCGAAGGTTTTTTGCCCGGAGCGCCCTCGCTCGGAAGCGGGCTCCGAGGCCTTGGCTCCGCAAGCTTAGGAGCCTCGGGAGCAGCAGCGGGAGTCGGCCCCTCACCCTTCCCGGCAGGATCTATGTCCCGGGTCTCCCGCAATGACGGATACGGCTGGAATGAAGACAAAGAAAGTTTTTCAACGAGAAGGTTCGGACTTCGGTCATAAAGCATACTGGATAACCGGCGGATCTTCGGCGCCGCCTTCGGCGATGGCCTTGGAGGAGGAGTCTCGACTGGAGGAGCCGGGACGTCATCGTCCGAGTCGTCAATGACGAGCCTCCTCTTGCTTGCCCACTTGTTTGTGTCCTCACTCGGGCCGCCCGCTTCCCGACCGGATCACTTTGGATTTTTATCCCGCCGCGGCTTCTTGGCGGGCGACGCAGCACGTCGTCGTGGGGCACCTTGTACGGTTTTGAAGTAACAGAAGCATTTTTCTGCAAGAGAAGTTCTCACCATACTAAGAGACATGACGTCAAGGTTGCGAAACAATACGAAGAAGTCAGTCGGCTTACCGGAGGAGGAGGCCGGTGAATGCTGAAGGGAGAACCGGCGGAATGAGGCGCGCTCAACCGCAATTCCGCGAGAAGATCTTGTACATCCGGATCTTCGGGATCTCGTAACGAGTGGATCTTGATCTTCCCGATTGGGGTCCTTCCCGCCTTCGTATTCAAAGGCCGGCTTCGACCGCTCTTTAATTGGAGCCAGTCGGCACCGGATGAAGTGCCGAGTGATTTGCTCGCTGCGAAGACCCTTCTGCTTCATTGCCAGGATCTTTGCGAGCAGTTTGTTGGCTTCGTCCCAATCTTGAGCCACTGGAACAGTGCTCCAAGTTTGCCTGGGGACAGGGGGAAGGCCGACGAAGGTTGGCAGGCTGGGTTCGAGGTTGCTAATATAGAACCAGCCCGCACGCCATCCCTTATTGGAAGATTTCAAGGGAAGAGAGAAGTACTCCTTGCGGAGAGATCCGCGGAGTTGGAAACCCGCCCCGCCAACGACGCATGGATGGTCTCTATTCGGATGTGGTTTAAGATAAAACATGCGGCGGAACAGTTGGAAGTGGGGGAGGATGCCAAGGAATGCTTCGCATACGTGAATAAAGAGGGCGATGTGAAGCATGGAGTTGGGGTTCAGATGGTAGAGCTGGAGACCATAGTAATCTAAAAGCCCCCGGAAGAACTCGGAGGTGAGAAGACTGAACCCGCAATAGAAAAAAGAAGTGAATACAACGAGCTCACCAGTGTTTGGGGATGGAAAATCCTCACCCGCCGCCGGGCGCCAGCCCACGATCTCCTTAGGAGGAAGCACTCCGTGCTTCACCATCTCCTTGAGGGTGGATTCCCTCACATCCGATGTGGCCCATTGGTCAAAGGGGATTCTCTTTTCCTCCGCCATGAGTGTGGTTTGGATGGGAAGTGGATCTAGTCGAAAAGAATGGGGATTTTGACAAGGGATCTTGGGAGATTGGCTGCGGAAGATGGTTGTGGTAAGAAGTGAGCTCCTGGATGGATGGGTCTGGGTGCGCGCGAGTCTAGGGTTCTTCGTAGGGAACTGGTGAACAGTGCTGCGAAAAGAGGAATTTTTTGGAAGACGAAGAGGCGGGGACGACCTCGAGGCTTTATAGAAATATTTGAGGGTTGCGCTAGGTTTTCTCGTGATTGGGCCGAGCCCATGAGAGAATCTGCGGCCCAGTTAAGGTGTGGCCCGACGCGTGTCCTTAGGGACTTAAGCGGATGAGCTTAAGCAGCTTTGCCCTGGCAATATACATGTGTCCGAATGCCCTATACCTTTGGAAATCCTTTCATACCGCGGTTTGCTTGACTTCATGAGAAGCTGGCACGATGCAATTTGAGAGGTGACCAACAGCTAAGCTTTTTATGGCTGCCTTGATGATAAGGGCTGTTTGGTTTTTTAGCATTTGACTATGCGATTATGTCAATGCTATTTTTCCACCTTGGTGAAGATCTTTATATATTAAGACCAGTATTATGGCAATAGCTATTTAATAACTTGGTCATATTTTTTATATGATTAAAAAACTTGTTCTTCCATGAGGGACGATTAAAATATTTGTTCTGGGATGACTCGGGCAGATCCACTCGGATAAACATGAGCTTACCGAGTGCTTTTCACCCACGAGGGTTGGTTGGGTTATTTGTTCTGAGAAGACTCGGAAAAATTCACTCGGATGAGCACAAGCTTGCCGAGCAATGATGTTGCTTTAGCTTGAGCTAAGCATCTACATGAGAATGATTTTTTATAGTTCTTGACTATATGCTTAGTCTGTTTTTGACTAACCACATAGTTGGGGGCTACACCTAATTAGGTGCATCAGGAGATGCACCTAGATATTTATTTTTGAGAATTTTTTAGATGTTATCCAGCCCTTCACAGTCTTTGGAGCCGCTCGGGAAGATTCAGGCAGAGATGATGGAATCACTCGGCGCCAGAAGCACTCGGCCAAAGAGATTTTTGGTCATGTACTGTTTTAGTTTGAAGCTGAGCTGTCTCGTCGACTGAAAAGGACTCGGGGGCTACTGTGGAGATCATAGTAATCAGGTATCTACATGGCAAGCTTATCCGACTGGAGGTAGGGATAGATTGCGCCTGCCATATCTGTAAACCAAACATGACTTGGGTGTTACGATTGCCGATAGAGATAAGACAATTGGCCTACAGTCACAGTTTGGTAAGATTGAGGAAACCGACTTAGAATAAGATATGGTTTTCGATCTGTAAGCCTGCCTCCCAAAACTATATAAGGGGGTAAGGGGCGTCCCTTGAGGGATACTCCGATAGGAGATCAGCTATTAGTTTTTAGCTTTAGATCTTGAGATCAATAAACACACTCGACGGATCGAATCCACCGAAACAGGAGTAGGGTATTACCTCACGAGAGGGCCTGAACCTGTCTAAATCCTCTTTTCTTTCTAACCCATCGTGCTTGATGATCTTGACTGCGACCCTAAAAATTATATTGCCGAAACCAAATTTCGATAAAATCCCTCTAAAATTAATTAGTTTCAGCATCTCGAATGAGACGTTAAAGAGCGTAGTGACGTTGCTCACACAATCTCTACTACCGTGTGTCAAACTATAGTAGATGAGCTTTGTACTTAGCTACGTGAATGCTATATACGTCGGGGCTCTGATCGTTTGTGCTATAACGGACAAGCTGTAGAAAAATAATCGAAATAACTAAAAATAACATATGAGTAAATTAACTTCTATATCCATGCTGTTTGCAGTTTAAAGTTCGATGCTACAAGATAGATCAGGATGAAGAAAACTTCAAAATCACTTTAAAATAAGTTTCGAAATTTAAATTATAGTCATGACTAACAAGATAATTAACAAGCAGACAATAAAATATTATGAAGCAAAGATAGTAACTAAAGTAAATTTGTTGGCTGCGTACATATAAACATCCACTTAGATGTATCTGGAGGCCGGGGTTTCTTAATCTATTATAAAAAATTAACTAAAGTAAATTGAGATGTTAGCATTATTATTGTGTGGCTCAGATGAGTGATTAGACTGGAGAAACCATGCCATGGTCAAGATTAAGCAGAGTCTGGTCCATGCATATATACATTCAAAGACTATTAACTGTGGTACACGGTTTTGAACTTGAAGACAGAGAGTGTTTCGTCACCATGGAGTTTAATTAGGTCTAAATCGGAGGTCCTCATGGAACATTCCGTTAAAGCTGCCTTCTTTAGACCGACTTGTTCACTCCGTTTGACAAATTACCACAATGGCAAAACTGATACTTTATCTCTTTAATTAAGAAAAATAAAATTGGACTGCATTGCAAGCTAATTGGACATTGTTGTAACGAATTAAGAAGATTATTACTCTCTCTCTATTAATTTAAAACGGAGGTCTCATCATTCCGCTTTCTTTAAAAATACATATATATATATATATATAACTTGTTCTGTAGGTGATTTATTACTTATTACACTTGGCTGCATTCGAACCTCTAGTTGAGATAAGTTGGTATGTTGTACGTAAGATAAGACAGACCTTAAGTATTGTTTTTTCTCCTAAAATATAACAAGGTTTAGCTATGACTTATGTAGATTTATAGCTAAAAATTTGTTATATTTAAGACAGAATTTAACTATTATGAATTTTAAAAATAGATTTATTTTTTTTAAAAAATTCGATATAAAAAGTTCTATAAAAACAGTTATTTGGGAAGTATGGATATGATAAACAAAAAAGTTTCAAAAGCTAAACGAGTTAAACTGGGTGTTAATTCTAATTCTTTTGTTCATGTTCTACCTTTCCACAATTATATTACATCCCTAAATGCCCTTTTTTTATTTGATGATAACTACTACTCCTAAATGTGTGGACGTACTACTACTCTCGGCTTTGGTCCATAGCTTGTACACGAAGGGGACAATAAGAGGTTGGATAATCCCTTTTTGATAAGATTGGTGAAAAGTTTAGCTGACGTTGTTGGGTTAGGCGTGACAGATAAATGCCAAAACGAAGCCGCTCGTTTCATGAAAGATATAGGAGTCCTTGACTTGCAATCACAAGTATACGTACACACCAGGACAAGCTATATGGCTAGTGAGATCAGCAGTCAGTGAAAACGCAACTTCAGAAAGAGAAAGTACTTTGAATTCTGAATCTCTGAACATGGCATGAAATTTCAGAACAGTTTCGTGTTCTCTTCTTCAAGCTTGAAAGATCGACTTACACAAGTAGGCGCAGTTCAGACTTTTCTGAAATGAGAAAAATATATTCTGTTGTACATGAGGAGATGATTGATTGCATGACTATTCACGCTTAATTACCAAATGTTCCTGTCAGTCAGGGTCCGTTAGAAAATCATAACTGCTTCTCACAACTTCCTTTTCTGAAGATGAACCACTCATGCTAGCTAGAGAACATTGGATGGAGTAGTTGCAGGCGATGGAGCTTCAGGCTGCGTTTTTTAGGGATGTTTGAAACGGCTAATTAGCCTCACATAAAATGAAAAATATAATTAGCATATGATTAATTGAGTATTAATATATAAAAAATTGATAAATAAATTTATTAGATTTCGCATGAAATGCACTATTTAACCGTTTGAAAAACGTGCTAACGAAAAAAAAAGTATCTAAGTCTAAATAGCTGAAAAGAATGCAGCCTAAGTTGAACTTATCCATGAAATGACAGTTCAATGGGGTTGATATATTGCAGCTGAGACAGATGATTTCAGCTGTGAAGTAGAGGAGTTTGTAGGAAACTGAACTTCATCTTGCAGTGACAGTTTGAGGAGTTCAGTTTTCTCCAACATCTCAACCAGTAATGACATCAAATAAGTGCGGATTTAGCATGGCTAGGCATTGCATCCAAAATCTTTGGCAGTTGAATTTGAGATCTGGATGGGACCAAATCTTATTTCAGGGTGAGATCGACAAGATTCTATCCAGTATCTCATGTTCACTTGTCAGACAATGGATACTTCAAAGCAGTGATTTTTAACTTCAACTTCTCGGAAGAACTTGGAAGATGATTGTCTCATCTTCAGCTTAAAATCCTGCAGTGGCACAGGATTTGGTCTCCTTCAATGTCCCATCTTCAGCTGTCCCAGATGCAACACCAAATGTGCTTTGAGGGTTATCAATTATCATCAACAATTTCAGTTTATCAATTAAATTAGGGGTTTTCTTTTTCTTGACAGGGTTAAGCAATTAATAAACTAGTGAAAATCTTGAGGACATTTTTGCCAACAGGTAGAATGTTTAGCCTGGAATTGCATGGAGGAATCAGTGTACTGATGAGATCTGGTTCTCATGCAAATCTCAGCAATATTCAGCAGTAACTAGTAAGTCCGAATGTTTGTTTCACCTTCAATCCTATCCGTCCAACACGGATCGAACGGATCCCAATGGTAGCAATCCGAATCTACGAGAGCGCAAGCGGATAATACAGAATACCTCAAGGGGTTACATGAAAATGTTCTTCTCGCCATTCCCCTGATTGAAAGATTTGGCACGAATCGAACCCTCGGTTGCTTGCTGCTTTTGTGTCGTCCAGCTTCTAGAAACTTCTAGAACCCAAGGAACTCCCCGTAGTCCAAGCCACCGCCGCCTACAGTTGCTTGCAAGCTACATTGGCTTGATGCGGGCGGCGTGTCGCGGCCTCTCCGGCCGTGAGGGAAGAGGGGACTAGGGCTGCCTCGAGAACTGCGCCGCTGGAGGTTAGGCATAGGTTGCTCCATTGTTCCATCCACTCTTCCTACCCGAGGTAACTCGCCGGCGATGTGATGATGATTCTGATGTTGATTGGAATTTCACTGTTTTGATTTCTCTGCTCCATTCTGTAGCCGCCAGGGTTGGCGCTCACCACCTGTTCGACGAAATGCCGCAAGAGGGAGCAAATGTGCACGGTAGCCACAATATCAAGAAGACGGCTGCTGATGTGGAAGGCGGGGGCCGACTGGATCAACGCCCTCCCGGACGAGGTCCTGCAGCACGTGATATCCTTCCTGCCGACGAAGCAGGCCGTCCGGACCTGCGTGCTCGCCCAGCGCTGGCGCCACCTATGGAAACCCATGAAAAAAAAGAAAGCATTGCCTTCTTTCCTATATCTGGTATTTATCGTACTTTTGCCTTGGGGAGTCTCTTTCTCTTTTAACAAATGTCTGGAACTTTGGATTAAGAATTGGTGGAATACCAGGCAATCCCAAACTCTCTTAACTGCTATTCAAGAGGAAAGAGTTCTAGAAAGATTCATGGAATTAGAAGACCTTTTTATCTTGGACGAAATGATAAAAGAGAAGCCGAATACACATGTACAAAAACCCCCTATAGGAATACGCAAGGAAATGATACAATTGGCCAAAATAGATAATGAGGGTCATCTCCATATCATTTTGCATTTCTCGACAAATATAATCTGTTTGGCTATTCTAAGTGGTTCTTTTTTTCTGGGTAAAGAGGAACTTGTTATTTTGAATTCTTGGGTTCAGGAATTCTTCTATAACTTAAATGACCTGCGTGTCTTCCATCCATGGTATTTGAACAAGCACGATCTCAGGAACCTGAACAGGTTTATGAATTATTTGATTCGCTACCGGGACCGTAGAATGCCACTAGATATGTGTGAGATCAAAATCGGTGCTTTTGGGGAGGGCTGTGGTGAACCACAGGTTGACTCACTTATCAGATATGCCCTGTTGCGCAAAGCTCGGATAATCAGGGTCCAATTGCATGAGCATAACAATAACTTCTCTCTAGCCAAGCTGCCTCTCATCTGCCAGCACTTGACGAGGTTAGAGCTTAGTTATGTGTCATTATTTTGTAGTTTTGTTGACTCTTTGAGCTTCCCAGCACTGGAGGCGCTATGGATAAAATGCTGCTATATTGACAGTGAGAAGATATAGTCTCAGTCACTTAAAGAGTTGACCATGATTGACTGTATATTTTTTCGCCGATTTCGGGTTTCTGCTCCAATTTTTTCGCCGATTTCGGGTTTCTGCTCCAAGTTTGGTGAGGCTGGAAATACCTGATTGTGGGGGTAAAGCTCCTGTGCTGGAAATAATGCCGTCTCTAGTAAATGCATTTATCACGCTCCGAGACTCTAGAGATATTTGTGTTAAATAAGAATTTGGGGGTAGTTGTACTAATGCTAGCTGTGATGATTGTGGTGCTAATGGTGTTGACAGTGGAGGTTGTGTGCTTCTGAAGGGTATTTCAATGGCAAAAGTTGGTAGTTGAACCTGGTGCGGTATGTCTTTGCCTACTTTGTGCTTAATTTTATTTTGTGTATGATCGACTGTTTGTGTTGTACTATATGTATCATTGTTTTATTTGTTAAGTATATGTATTCTGTAAATTAGCACAATGTGGCTTATGTGAGTGGCTACCGATAAGATATCTTTAATGTCATGCTACATCAAGGTGGTTTATCTGTGATTATTAGTATAATGTCTTGCTTTGAAACAGATCCCAAATAAAAGTCTGAAAAATAAAATACTACAAATGAATAATTATGCTCAAATGTAAAACTTATATGCATTTGTGTATGAGACCAGTTGACTATCTATGTATAGTCATCTGCAAAGATATTCTGCAAAAATTTTAGAACTAACAGAGCAATCTCTAAATATTTAGTATTTACAACACAAGATGTGCACTAAGTTCTGAAGCTGTGCACTAACAATATCTCTAGGGAGCATATGCTGTGCAATCATGCCAAGGTCCAATAATCAAACTAAAATTTTCTGAAAAACATCTCGATGTACTTTATGGTTTACTCTGGATGTATAAAATGTTAAGTTGTAATCCACATACGTATATAGTGTTTGAGTTCTAACCCATTGTATGTTAATAGTCGAAAAAAGGGGCAAAGGTTAAGGGCTTAAACCTCCCTTTTTTTTTCCCTTCGTGCTATTCTTAATGTAAAATCAATCTGAACATGAGATTCTGCAATCTGAACATGAGATTCTGTCTCTGATGGCCTTGATAGTGAGATAGGGACATAGAGAGACAGCAAGAGGGATGCTGATGCCACAACAAATATGCGCTGGAATAGAAGGGAGGTGTGAGCTGAGGTAGCTAGAGAGACAGGTTAGCAGCAGTTTATGGGAAAAGCCAGAAATGTTGGGAGTTGGGAAGGCGCATGAGAGCCAACAAGGAGAGCGGAGTGGTGTGACCATGGGAGGAAAGTTTCAGGGAATGGCCACACATGCTGGTGTTATAGATTTTGTAAGTTGGGATGGAGTAGGTTGGAAAAGGCGGAACACCAATAACTCTGTCTTTTAAATGGGTAAAGATGATGTGGGGATTGGGATATAGTACATATCTTTCTTTTATCATTGTGATCTAATAAGTTATGAATTTCTGACATGTGTGATGAACTCCTATTCTTTCCTGTAAAGGAAAACATGAGCTATCCATAATCCTTTGGTCTTTGCAGTTTATTTTCAAAAGGGATTTGATGTGGTGCCCTCCATTTAGCAATCTAAAGGCTTTGTTACTTAATGAATGGTGTGTCACGTGTGTGGCGATTGATTTTAGTGCCCTGCTATGTTTTCTCCAACTTACACCAGTTCTAGAGATGCTCACTCTTCAACTTCGCCAGGTATGTGTTTTATGAATCTGATGGATGTTGTCTTAATAAACTTATCTAGCACGTTGATTGATTTTTATATTACGCATGATGCAGGCATACCATAAATGGGTGGAAACAGGATGGAAATATGATCCTTCAAAACAACCATTTGCATCTAAGAAACTTAAGGTGGTTGAAATTAAGTGTGATGAGTTTGATAAGAGAGTTAACATGATTTTTAGGATCTTGAGCACCCATGGAAAATATATTGAGCAAATCAATGTCCAACGGACCGGGAGATGTTCTGAATGTAAGTTGGCTACTGATGTTGTTTTATTTGTTTTCCTGAGTATACTGGTTTGAGCATATGGAAGCCGCTGGTGTTCTTGTGTCTGAATATTATTTGACAGTTTAATTTCTCCACTTTTATTCCATTGATTATCGTAAGAGCACATGCAACAGATTGATTTAAAAAATTCTCAATAATTTTGTTTTTAGGCAATTCTAAAAAAATTAACTCCCAAAACAGCCAACAGAAGTCTAAAAATCTCCTATAATTTTAAATCTGATTTGGGCCTAATATTGTGAGGCCTGTTTTGTCACATGTATATGTTGCTGGCCCATGCATGTACATGTTGTTGGCCCATGCAAGTATTACATGTGTTGCTGGCCCATGCATGTACATGTTGTTGGCCCATGCGAGTATTACATATGTTGCTAGCCCATACATGTACGTGTTGCTGGCCCATGTGAGAATGTTTTGCTGGCCCATGCTCTGACAGTGCATATAAATATCATGGTTAGGGTTTTTTGACAAAGCATGAAAATCACGCCGCCGCCAGGGTGTTTGCATGCGCGCCACTAGGGTTTGCGCGCCACCGGTAGGGAGCAAAAGTAGGGCGCAACCGGCAAATTGAACTATTTGTATACATTTAGCCACACGTCCGTGTGAATCGATCCACGATGAGTGAATTCTTTGTCATGGAGGAGTTGTTAGCATCATCGTCGGATGATGACGAGTTCGTACTATTTATGATTTTGGAAGAATACGATGATGATCACACCAGACGAGGGTCTGTGGTTGGACATCAAGTAATTGATCGAGACATAATAACTGGTCATGAGAGGCTATATAAAGACTACTTCTCCGATAATCCAACATATGGTCCTATTTATTTCAGACACAGGTTTGTTTTAAAAATTCATCGACTTTCTTGAGATGTTTGTTGCATGTTGTAATACGTAGTTTTATTTTTTCATCAGGTTTTGAATGAGACGTTCGTTGTTCATGCGAATCAAGTGTGCCGTAGAAGAGCACGACACATATTTTGTTCAAAAAAGAAATACAGCGGGAACACTTGGCCTGAGTGCATTACAGAAGGTTACTCCTGTGTTGAGAATACTAGCATATGGTGGGGCAGCAGATGCTATTGATGATTACGTCCGTATTGGAGCAAGCACCGCTCTATAAAGTTTTAAAAGATTTGTAAGGGCGGTAATTGAGGTTTTTGGTGATGAATATTTGAGATCACCAAACGATATGGATACTGCCTGATTGCTTGCAATGCATGAGCAAAGAGGTTTCCGTGGAATGCTTGGCTCCATAGATTGTATGCATTGAAAGTGGAAGAGTTGTCCAACATCATGGCATGGTCAATACACTGGGCATACGCATGAAGCCACAATTATTCTTGAAGCGGTAGCGTCGCAAGACCTTTGGATTTGGCATGCATTTTTTGGTTTGCCTAGATCACATAATGATATTAATGTGTTGCAACGGTCACCATTGTTTTCCAAGCTGACGGAAGGACAAGCTCCAAAAGTAAATTATAGTGTGAATGGACATGATTACACAATGGGTTACTACCTTGCAGATGACATATATCCTACATGGGCAACATTTGTGAAGACCATACCTATGCCACAAGGTAATAAGAGAAAACATTTTGCCCAAGCACAAGAGGTGGCTAGGAAGGATGTGAAACGAGCATTTAGGGTTCTACAGGCTCGATTCGCTATTGTTCGAGGGCCAACTCGTTACTTGGATCAAAAAACTCTTGCAGACATTATGATTGTGTGTGTTATCATGCACAACATGATCGTTGAAGATGAAGGGAACGAAGATGCGGACTTAAATTTTCATGACATTGGAGAAACAGTGGATGTTTCACATGACCAGATCCCTGAGATTCACTTACAACTACAAAATGATCTAGTAGAACATTTATGGGAACTTCATAAAAACTAATTTGTTATCATTATAATAAGTACTAATCTACTTTTTATTTCTTGCTATCGGATAATGGCATGTCACAGACTATGTGATGAAACATATATTTCATTTTAAAAAGAGTTTGTGCAGCTATCTCTCGTTCTTAATTATTCCATGTAAAGGTTTGGTAGACTCAAATTGTGATCTCAAAAAATATTTAAGGTTTGCACAACTTATATATATTACTACGTATGTAAGGATAATCATTTTTTGATAATTTTGATAGAACAATGATTAGTGCAATACCAATATGTGGTGACGAAAAACCTACTTTCCCCTAAAAACCTACTTACTCTGAAAGTAAACACCAATAGTGAACTCTGTTACAGAAACCAAAAAAAAAAGAATGTTCCCATACAATGATAGATTAGAGCTGCCAACGCATTCACTGATACAAGGTGGACAAAAGAAGCCTTCAGACTGCTGAAAAAATGATCAATAATCCATGCCTAAAATATCGACGTAATTAATCTAAAATTTGTTGCCATTCTACCAAAATCAAGATCAATCTGTTTTATGCCTTAATATCAATCACTAACAGATGGATGCAACCAGTGCAACCAGCAAGATTCATAATGAACGGATAACTTCCAAGAATCTGAGAGGGGCATGTCCCCCATTTTATCATCAAATATCAATGTTGATAATATACCAAGCCTTCATCTTGAAACCACAAAATCCAGATTGCGCACACCACAGGGTCTTGACAGTTGACATAACCTGGAAGAGCAAGTTGTAACTTCAAGCTGATATCAAGAAAAGTTTGTACAAATTTGACAAAACAAGCTAAATATCATAGACATATGGGTTGACTGTGTTTACTGCATTACAAATTAGTTTTAGGAAAGAATTACTGCATTGAGCTGTTTTTTTGTCTTGCACAATGGAAGGGCAACAAGCTGCCTTGGGACCTAGACTGCAACATCACCACCAATCACGCCTACAGGGGCATGCTGCTCATCAAGTAAAGTAATTTCAGATTTTTCAGTATCTGATAAAACTGAACCAGGGTTAACTTGGGTTAACTTGTTGCTGTTTGTGGGCTACAAAGGCATGATTAGCAGTTGGATTTCACATTTTTACAGAGAACATTGTTGGATTTAGGGCAGAAAAAAAGAGGGTCAATGACCCAAACAAGAAAAGGCTATGTTGTTACCTACTCTTCTGCTCCCTCTGTTGTTCACTGTTCGTAAGTATGAAATGTCATCAAAAGGTCAAGTTTAAAAGTATTTGTATAAATCGATACAGCATGAACCAATCAAACCTGTGATGTTGCGCCGTTATTCAATCGACGAGATAGGATTTCAGTCCTTAAACTCTTGTAGTACAGCTGTTGCTCTTCCGGCTTATCACTAATGTTCATAGTCATGATTCTCTCTTCTAACATTTTCCTTAGCAACACTTTCTCTTGTTGCATGTTCATGAATTGTTGCCACCTCTCTTTTTATCAACTTCTTTAGTCTTGTGTGACTCTTTTTAATTTCCCAATACAATTGTACAACAGATGTAGACCGAGGAACTTTAACTTCTCTTGCCTTTTCTTTTGTCTGTTTCCTGCCCATGGGTCTCTTAGACACGTCGTACTCCGAAGAGGCAAACTCTATATCTCCACCTACATCTCGTACATCTAGTTCAGCAATAGGGCTACCATCGTCATTTCTTTGTTGACCTTCTATCAGTCCATTTTTGATGGTGTCGGAGGAGGTTTCAACAATGAAGCATCGTAAAGGACTTATTATTCTTATCTTTAGCCTTATACATGGCACAAGCTTGCATAATCTACATTATTTAACAAAGTACAACATCAGTACATCTATATCGTGAAGGCATATTATAACAGACTTGGCAAAAAGAAAAAAACGAATTACCTTGTCCTGCTCGGTGAGTCCACTTGGTCTTCTACCCTCAATTTGGCTAACATAGCCTGTGAACCTATTCACATTTTCCTGGATATTTGACCATCGGTGAGTGAGAGATCCTTGTGTGCGCTCTGAAACAGATGTCTTCTTTCTATGATAGTACTCATATATCCTCTTCTAAAATGTCCCTGCAGATTGGTCATTCCCTCTCACAGCATCGAGGCTTGTATTAAGCCAAGCAGATACTAACACTTTGTCTTCCTCCTCACTAAATTTTTTACTTTTTTTTTGTTAGGCCTCTTGGGGTTGGCATTTTCCATGGCTATTGACCTCTGTGAATCTACTGGAAAATCCTCATACTCTTGGCCATGCATCAGTCACTAAAATATCCATTACCTATGACAAGTTAGCATGAAAATATATCACAATCAGATATCTACAAAACTGAGCATTTCACTTAGAATGTCAATTCAGTACTTCACCTTCCTGAGGTGAAGTCGAATAGTCATTGATGTCTGTCCAATAATTATGCTCAGACTGGCTACGAAGGTGATCGCCATTCCATGACTCTTCTAAGGAGCTTCCCATCGGATCGACTCCATGGACATCACCACCATAATTTATTTGCCCTGTAGATTGAGGTGCAGCAAAGACGACGCTTGTAGAAGCTGCTAGGGGCCTGCCCCGCCCGACGACCGTGGCTGCAGCTGGTGGTCGGAAGGCGCAGTTTGTGCCCCCTAAGCCTACCCGAGGATTAGCGGAGCAGAACCTTGATGGCGGTCTTGGTGGTGGCAGAGCAGGCATGGTGGACTTCCGAGAGCACGCTGCACATAATTAGTTTACTTGTATTAGTAAATACGCTAAGAATGCATGATAACAAAAAACACACATTCATTCATTCATTTAAAGTATAGGTAGCGACATTATCCACCTCCAATCTGAAACATTTCTTGACAAAAATAATTTGAACCTATCAGCGAAGCTGCAGTTCTAAATTGATGCAGGTGAACATAAATATCAGTGAGACATGGCAGATTTTGCGATAAGCTAGCACTAACAGTGGCAAGGAAATGTTGTTGTGAACATGATGAATAATGCAGCAGCACTGTGCAGCACCTAGAGAAAGGAGCAACAGTCAAGCACACCACACTTGCAGCTAACAATGGATAGAGGATAGTAAAACTTAATCCCCCAAGTCGTAATCATGATCAAGTCCATGACGTAGGTGCTATAGACAAAGATGACGATGGCATTTGGAGCCATTAATTATCAGTGGGCATTTCGAAAGAGGTCAGCCTACTACTAGTACAGAGAGTGGCAATTTCAACTGAAAATGAAGCTTATTTCAACTAAGGTGGCAGCAAATGAGATATCTCATGAGTGACAGGTTTACTACCGTAGGTCTGTGACAATCTATCAGCATGCATTTACACCCTAATTAGAGGTTATCCAATCGTACAATACAAGGTTTCTTTGGTGTGTTCTACAGCAAAAATTTGGGTTTGGAATATGAAAAAATTGAAGGTGCTAATTGCCCCTCAGCCTTGAACCCCCTCTGCAATTGAAACCAATCTGTTTTTACTGAAGCTAGAGCAACACTTTGCAATGTTCCTTTTTATTGGATTTCTCCTGTTAAGCATGAGTGCATGATGACCAGACAAACTTTCTGAAACAAGCAAACTCAAATAGCATCAAGGAAAACCATTTATTTTAATAAGCACAACACAAAATTCACCATGCTCAAGCAGATGAAACGCAGGAACTACACTTCTCGCGCAAAATCCATCACAAGCGCAAGCAAACTCAATGAAATGACGGAATCGCAAGGCTTTCCCCCACAGGCATTTCATCAAACACCTTACCGACCAACACATACCTTCCAACAGATCAAACAAAAAGGAGAAATTTTTCTCAACCGAATCAATCCACTAACCTTGATTCCACCGTTGGGCGGCGGCGTCAGTCTGAGGAGGCGATGGGGACGAAGGCTGCGGCGTTGTAGGATGCGTCGGCGGTGGAGGATGCGGCGGCGTGGGAGGATGCGACGGCAAGAAGGGAAGGGAGGGGGAGGAGCACGGCGGCGTTGGTACGAGGAGGCAATGGGGAGAGGCTGCAGCGGTGGAGGATGTGGCGGCCGTGTACGAGGAGGGGTCAAGGAGGGGCGTCGGTGGTAGAGGAGGCGGGGGAGGATGCGACGGCGGGGGACGAGGGCAGGGCCAGGAGCGCGACTCCAAAAACACATGCGCGGGAAGAAGCGCAATGGCACGAAACTGGTATTGGGCGCCGGACTAGATTAGCTATTTGTGAAGAACGGAAATAACGAGAAAGGGAACCAAATTTTTTTGGAATGAGATAGGCAATCTATTGGAAAGAAAAATTTCGTTCAAATTAGTTAAAAATGGGGATTTAAAGGGTATTGGGCACCTGTTGCATATGCTCTAAGGAGATAGGTCAGATAAGGCACCCTTGATGTTGCAGTAAGAAGGGAAATATGGAAACATCACTCACAGAATTATGTGTTTGTAGAATAAGAAAAGCTTGCACTCTCAATTTGGGCTTGTTGTCTAAAACTCAGCATGTAGTCATTAGGATAATTAGGATAACAGAATACCCACCCAGCTCTGACTAAATCACATCAAATTGCATAGTGGTCAAAAGCTTGGTTCCTATGAATATTATTACGCAACCCTCCTGCTACACGAGGCAGTCCAAGAGTGTCCCATAATGACTAAAGTAAAAGGAGATACAGGATGTGGGAGGGATTGGGATTTCTCATTCGTGTGCTTTCTCTTATGTACAAAGTGTTCTCTCCTCCTCTCTTTATATAGGCAAATCACATAAAAGGAAACTTCGATGATGGGCCCAATAAGTGCATTGGGTCGGGCCTTCATGGTCAAGCCCAAAAGTTTCTCAACACTCTCTTGGGCATTCACCGCGTGATGTCTATGTTTCATTAAACTTCATAAAAACCCAGTAGGAAAATTTGGAGAAAGAGTACAAACATACGCATGTATGTTGCATAGATTGCCTCGTTAAAAACCTTGATAAGAAAAAAAACTTATTTAAGGGGAAAGGAGTACAATCTACCCAAATTCTTGCTTTGATTTTCTTAGTCAGTTTTGGGTACTTTATACTTCAGATCAAGCTTTGTTAACAGACTAGCAAAATTCTCCCTCTGAATTTTTGCATCTCCTTTAAGTTTGAATTGTCAGAACTCGTTGCTTATATCCTTTCAAAAGGTAGTAGGAGTGATGTTCCAATGGTCAAATTTTGCATGATTTTTCCATGACTTATAGAGTTCGTATAGTCTATTAGTGCTGATGCAACATACATATCATTATCATCTTGATAAGGGTTTTGGGGGTTTGGACAAAATTTGAACCATATTACTTGCTAGAAATGGCGAACTATGTCCAAGGAACCTCTGTATTTTCACATTCTGGTATACAATGGTTCATTCTTTACGTGTTGTAGGCTTACAGGTCTAAACAACATTGGTTTCTACCAAATTTATCTCAAACTCGTTCCAAAGGAGTGAGCTTTTTTTCTTCATCTGATGATATTCGGATCACCATCTTGGTTTGGGGCTTTTAATACTTGTATGCAAGTACCCAATCCAAGATTCCTTTAGCCATCCATTGTCAACTATGGGCAACTTGTGAGTTGATCTTCTAGTTGATTTTTCAACTTTTGGTTGACTGCCAATGAGTTTTAATGTTGGAAGAAAACATTGCCCATAATATGTCCCATTGCCGATTTCTATTGGTTGTATGAGACAATTTGCGAGTATCCATGGATATACAAGGATATCTAATTTTCTTATGTTTCTTCTTTTTGTTCTAGTCTTTGATATGGGTATGATTCTTTTAGTGTATCGGCGTTGGTGTGCACTCCAATTGTTGGTTTTCTTCCTTTATGGGAAGGTATGACATGTTTGTTCTGATGTTCCATACCATTTGTCAGGTCTCAACTGGCTCCCCCTCAATTACTGGGGTACTTTTAGTAATTATGAATATGAAAGTTCCTTTTGTCCCATTTACACCATATGTCTCCAGTTACTTTAGGGATTTTAAGGAGCCAGAGATCTTGTCCTATTATTTTTTCCGAGGCCTCTGGACAAGATGAGGTATATCTTTGCATTCTTTGGTATTTCACCCTCCTCCGGTGCATTACATTCAGGTAAATGCAACTTAGCTATGCTCTCCAAATCACAAAAGTGATAGGCAGTTTTTTAATTCTCATGTGTGCTTTTCATACTTTGCATTCACTGGTGCTTGATTAAATGCGCATCAATCCTTATTTTGACCATTTTTCCTGACATTTATCTAACATTTATCATTTAAGGGTTCATTCGCTCCTCCTAAATAACTAGAAATAATCCTCTTTATAGTCAAGGAATTTAGGCTATGTTCATACCTCCGTCCAAAATTTCTAATTTTTTTGGAGGGAGCCCTTATGGTGGTGGGATGTGCACGTGTGTCGAGTCTAACACTAGTTATTCTGTTAAGTGGACGACACATGTCAAATGGTTTGGGTATTGATAATCCGCTGCCTTTAGGACTGCGAGTCCATTCATGTGGCGGAAATTTCAGTAATGGTGCAGTGGACATTTTTAGTCCTATTCTTGTGAATGTCCGGTACCTAGTTTTTTTTCTCAATGTGCTGATGCCAATATGCGTGATCTTGCGAGATCGGTTTGCAAGAGCGTAGTGTCACATAGACACAATTTGCAGCTATTTCATAAGCACATTACATACCAAATGATCCTTTTAAAGGACTAAATATGTATGCGAATATTACCCATTCTTTTTCGGCTATACCTTTCAAGGTATATAGGGATTTATGTGGCGGTCTCCTTTTGATGCGCATTCAAGGTTCGGTGGTGTGCGCGACCAAAGCGACCACAAGTATGCAGCCGATACAATTATGGCACATGGTTAGAGTTGCATGGCGCATGGCTAGCACGACATGATTCTTTCGGTGCTTGGTGCAGCGGGGTTGCTGGTCGGTGCACAGTACGACGTCCAGCGCGTGCAGCGCTGGTAGCGGCATTGGTGCGCGTCATGACGTGACATGGTGCATGCCCATGTGTGGTGCAAGTCTAGCGCGAGGCGCTTCGATAGTGCACGCGACGAATATCTCATCATTGTATTCCGGCAAACTATATGAGGTTATTTGTGCTATCATTTCAATATTCTAATATTCAATAAAAACTAACTATGAAATAGTTTACTTTAGCCTAGATTTCTTAGTGAAGACATTGATCTCGCATGCTTTGGTGATGAGTATGTTTTTGTCATCTTCTAGTTCCTTCATGGGAAATTTTGTGTGAGAGATTTGAGGTGTAATCATTTTTCTATAGGGAAGAACGATATCCTCCATAATCATTGGTGCGATTGTGAAGATAGTTCAAGTCTTTTCATAGACTGAACTTCGTTTTGTGTCTCTTGAGATTATACTTTGTGGTGCTTCTATCCACAATGTTCCTCTTCAATTTAGGCTATGCATATTGTCTATGCGAATAAAGTAAAACATCACTATTTTAAGACAAGAAGTAAAACTTTATCATAGAACAAAATGCAAAATAATATTGGAAATAAGGTCTAGCCATGCGGGACAAATCATGAAATAAATGTTATGCTCTCATAGAGCTTACAAAACCATTATTCAAAAATGTTCATAATGCAACTTAGGCGGAATCAAAATAGGTGCATTAAATACTCAAATTGAGTCAATGAGAGTATCGAGCTCTGCAAAGATCTGCTCCTGTGTGATAACCTCTTCATTTGTTGTGCCTTCTATAGTCGCAAGGATGTCGAGTGGAGTGGTGGTGGAGGGAGCAACCGTGGTGTCCACCCCTGTGGCGGTGTCAACCGCAACCATGTGCGCCTCTGTGGGCGCCTTGGCCTTCCTGTTGGCCTTGTATGCGTCGATGACGTGCTAGGGCTCCTCGTAGATACGGCTCCAGTGGCCCCAAATGCCACACTTGTAGCATGTCTGGTCCTACTGGCCATATGGCTTGTTATTGCGAGGTGGCTTAGCTTTCTTTTTGCCCTTGCCTCCCTATGCTCCTTGGGCATCTAGACTTTTTTCCTATGCCTTTTTTGTTGTCTTCTTGCCACCTCGCTTCCCCTCCTTCTCTGGATGGGCTTGCGGACCTTGTAACTGCTAGCGTTGACTTCAAGGCCAATGCTCTTGCCAGGTGGCTGGGAGACAAAGTTTTTGCAGAGAACCTTGTCGTGAAACTCAAACACCTGCATGATGTTGAACATCTCGTCATACTCCTTGTATGATGCCTGCCTGTAGTTACGAGCGCTTTGCATAGCAGTAGGACGGAAGGTGAAGAGCGTCTTCTTGATCTTCTCCACGTCCGTGACAACCTTGCCACAAAGGGAGAGGTTGGTACAGATATGGTGCAGTGTGGAGTTGTACTCGGCGACGCTCTTAAAGTCAGCGAACCTCAGGTGAGCCCACTCCTGCTTTGCTTGGGGCAGGATGGTGTACTTCAGCTTCTCGAACCGCTTCTTGAGTGCGCTCCTGTTAACGGCTTAATTTGGTAATCAAATCCTTAAGTCCTTGCCGAGATATAAACAGAATCGGGTCGGAAGAACATAGGTCAAGTCGGCTGCGATACAATTGGCTATGAGGCCAATCGGCTGAGGTTGAGTCGGACAAGGATAGCCGATAGCCGATGCTGAGCCAGAGAAGAAGATAAGACCGTTTCCGAGGAAGGTGCTTAAAGATAAATAGAAGATTTAGTTCCCAAATTGCGCGTTAAAAGATATTGTCATCTATGGATAGGGTCCTGTAACGGCAATTGTATATGTAATTAGGAATTTGTTTAGATTGTAATGCGGCATGGGACTATATCCTGGGATATTGTCGTATTTTAAATAGTAGATTAGATAGAAACCGTGGTTCGTACGAATAATGTTATTCTTGGGTATAAATAAGACCCGAGACCCCTGTAAACAGGATAACACACACACAATCAATACAACTTTCGGCGCATCGCCTCCTATTTTCTTCAGACGAACACTTGATCCGGCTTCGGGCTGCATCGTTTCGATCCCCGATTAAGGTAAATGTTTGTCATTAGTGGTACATCTCGTTGAATTTAGTGCTTCCATCACTATGACACTCTAAATTCGATGATTTATGTTGCGCTAGTTATCATATATCACATATAATCTAGAACGATGCTTAGATCTGTCTTGATATCGGCTTGTTTCTGCCAAGAATCACTAGCCGATATAGCTAGATTTAAGGGTTGGCCTAGATTATACACGATATCCGCCGTCTCGAGGGGTTTTACATCAGCTATAGTAGATTTGATTGTTTATTTTATACTTAATGTTGCATCAATTTGACTTCTTAAGTCGTTTTTGAGCTTTTATGATCTATTCGGCTAGATGTGTATGTTTAGAGACAGTGCCGGGGTTTTAGCCGTCTTTATCTGTTTTAATATTTCTTTTGGTATATTTACTATCAGACTTATTAAAGCCGCCTCTATATTAAGATCTTGCTCTAGTTAAATGCCCTGAGCCAGAATTAGCCTGTCAGCCACATCCGACAGCCGATTGATCTAGGTTTAGCGTATTTAGCTTAGATCAATATCTTTTTATAAGATGAGTCGAAGTACTAGCCGATTCACAGCCGATTCACAGTTAGCCTTACGGTATCAGCTAGGCTGTTAAGGCATATATTTATTATTCCATTGTATATTTGGATTAAGTGGTTAATACTGTCTCGACGTGGCCGATCTATTCTAGTCACTTAGCTTAAAATGTACTTCGGGATAACATATATATGTACATTGATGATCGGAGCTCCATCAATCGGCATTTGCCGACGACTCCCGGTCGGCGGTGACGGAATCCATCGAAAACCAAAAAAAGGAATCGGGAAGATGTAAGGAACTCATTTTTGCAATTCAATGTGCAAGATGCAAAACGGATTTTCGAGTTTCTTCCCCTTCTTCTGCCTCTGTCTCCTGTAGAGCTTTGTGCTGATAACGCATTACGAAACCCTTCTGCTACATGAGGCAACCCAAAGGGGTCCCGTAATGACTAAAATGAAAGGAGACACAGTATGTACACGAGGCAGTCCAAGAGGATCCCGTAATTACTAAAGTAAAAGAAGACACAGTACGTGGGAGAGGGACAGGGATTTTCTCATTCACGTGCTCTCTTTCGTACCAAGTGTTCCCTCCTCCTCTTTTTATATAGGCAAATCATATAAAAGAAAACTTTGGTGATGGGCCCAATAAATACATTGGACCGGGTCTTGATGGGTCAAGTCCAAAATTTTCTTAACAAATATATCATATATGATGCTCTTCAAGATTTTCTTTCTTAAACTTCTTACAGAGGCTTTCTGGGTTTATGCAGGTTATAATTTCCAGACAAATGCTGATGACTGCGCAGGACGACGAGGGGGAGCAGCTAGTGGCAAGCACTCATGGCGTGAGCACGATCCTTGTCCAGGCGAGTGGTGGCGACCACCCAAGGAGGAAAAGGCACGGAGAGCTCGGGGCCGACGAATATGAGGCGAGAGATGGTGGCAGTCGGACTGGGAGGCAAGGAGGAGGTGCAGGTGGCCGGCGTGGGTGGAGAAGATCCAGTCACGGTGCCGTCCCGTCGGCACGAGCATCGAGCATCGCCGCCGTGTGCGGGGCCGACGGGGCGAGCTGGGGAGGGGAGTGGTCAAGAACCGCCACGCGGAGGAACTCCAGGTCGCCATGGGTGTACGGATTGGAGGCGTGGTTGAGGAGCTACGAGGTGGCCGGCAAGTCCTCTCGACGCCAGCAAAGAGAGAGAGCTCGAGGAGAGGCTGGCGTAGAGGGACCGAGCATCGGGAGCCAGGGTTTGCAATGCCGGCGGCATATGCCGTGCCGTCCCTTGGCGGCACGACGAATTTCGTCGAAATTCGTGAAAACCGGCGGTAATGAACAGTAAAAATTTGATTTGAACGATTTCGTGCGTACCGCGAAAACCGCGCGAAAAACCGTGAAAACCGCGCAAAAACCGCGAAAACCGCGCGAAATCCGCGAAAGCCGCGAAAAACCGCGAAAACCGTGAAAACCGTAATTTAAATTTGAACTAAATCGAAATCCGCGTCGTGCCGCGGATTTCACGAAAACCGCGCCGTATACCGCGGTTTTCGCGACAAACATCGCGAAATTTATATTTTTTATAAAAAATATATATTTTTTTTGTGTTAAAAAGAATTTTTTTAAATTTTTTGAATTTTCACGAAATTATTTGAACGAAACCGCGGGATGCCGTGCCGCACCCCCGCGAAACCACCGAATTTCGTGGCTTTCGTGCCGAAATTCGTGAAATCGGGAACCCTGTCGGGAGCTCCCTTGCGCCAACCCACTCTCTACTCCTCTCCCACCATGTTGCTACACCACTCCTCCCCACGCCTCCTCCTTCTCCATCTCCTCCCCGCAGCCGCCTCCTCCCCATATGCTCTTCCCGACCGTCCCCGCCTCCTCCACTTCCTCGCCTGGTCGTCCTCAACATGTCCAAGAACGTGCTTGTTGATGCGCTCCCACCCAGCTTTGCTGCCTAGATCCCCACCTCCATCTGCGCGACCTTGCATCCACATCGGGTTTGTTGGGAATCAAAGGAACACACGTGAATGCAGTGGACACAACTCACACTTTCACACAGAGTTTTGTGGCACCGGACATAAACTTAGTGCCTTTTCTCTTGCTTTTCTTCTCTTCAACTAAATGATTACAATGAACAGCTATTTATAACCCACACACCCTACTAATGACACATACACTGGATAAGCCAATTGATCCACTTTCTTCGCACACTACGCCCCACGTCCTTGGTAGCATCTCCAAAGTCCTGGCGATGTGCCTGCTGCATGTATCAAGGAACTAACCACCACGTGCATGCATAACTAACTAATCCATGCAAGACTAATTTCGCCGCACAAGCATGAGACTAATTCCAACATGCATACACGATCTACTTGGCTACAAGCACTATCTACCACTTTGTGCTTCACGAGAGATTTTAGCTCACTACGCCACAATATAACCATTACATGCAGCTGAGAGCTTAGTCTACTACAACAACTAAATGCGACGCTATGCAACAAAATAAACATGATCACCTAGTACAAGATTACTTCTAACAGGGTTGTCGCCGACGGGCACCTTCCTCGAGCCCCTCCATCGAGCGGCAGCCTGCTGTCGCCCGCCGCTGCCCTCTCCTTCACCTCCCATCACACTGCCACCTGCTGTCGCCACCCTTGCTACGTAGGAAAGACAGAATGGAGAAGAGAAGAAAGGTGAGGGCGGAAGGATGATATGTAGGTCCCACTTTATTTTATTAATTCTATGTGATAATTACGCTACCACGCAGATGCCACATAAAAAAATGTCACCATTGATACTTCCCTAAGAGTTATGTTGCACAGTTTTAACTGTTGAAGGATGTGTTATACCCAATTTTATGGTTGAGGAATACATATTAGATTCGATGAAGGAGTCAAACTGAACTTTTTCCTATTAAGGTCGGATGCCACCACCCGTTTGGCTCAAATATATCGGAAACTATTGGCCGAAATTATATGAACTATGGGCTAAAATTACAACCATATATAGGCGAACCTATAGGCCGAGGAATAAGTTCACTTTGGGACTCTCAATTTGTCATGGAGTTTGAAATTCGTCCCCAAACCAAAATACCAGGTATAGCTCATCCCTTAACTCACAATACCGTGTCAATTTGGGTCATCCGATAGTATACTGACTGGTTTTGGCCGACGTGACGAGTGAGACCTACATGGCCCCACATGTTAGCGGCCAACCCTTCACCCTCATCTCCCTTTTCACTCTGCCCGTGCATGGGGCAGACGCAGGCGGCAGTGGCACTCATGGTGGTGGCGCTCCGACAAGTTCAGGCAAGGGCACGGCGCCCTGGGAGTTCGAGGGGAGCACGATGGAGCTCGAGGTTGTAGCGACTAGTCACGAGAAAGTGTGGGGCGACGGTGTGTCGAGCGGTCCGGTGTCGGCGGAGGGAGCGCCGGTGGCATTCCGATAACGGAATTGCTGGGGCAGGAGAGGGGAAATGAAGTACTTTGAATGGAGAATCCATTTTTACCTTCAATTGGGAGAATTGGCGATGTGTGCGACGAACTTTTCCTTCGGCGATGATTATTGAGTCGGCGGAGGTGGGTGTGGATTGGGGAGAGTGGAAAAGGTCGATAATGCGGTTCTTTTGCCTTCGGTATTGAGTCTTCTAGTGGAAAGATGGAGGAATCTGGTGGCGGGAAGCAGGAGGTATCGCCAGTGTATTGGTTGTGGCGGTTGTTTGTGCACAGCTTGTGCGAGCGTGTGGCATGCTCGAGCAGGCATGGGAGGAGGAGCTCGGCCTGGCGAGTGGCAGCATGGGCGGATCACGCAGCCCCAAAGGGTTGTTGCCAGAGGCGTGTTGCCAGACAAGGGCGGCGACGAGCTTGTCGTGGAGAATGGAAGGCGCCACGTGCTATGTGAGTTCATCAGTTCAGCACTTCATCTTTACATAGAGAAACCTCAGCTCAAACTCGAAGACAGACAGTTAGTAGCGTGAAAGGCAATCAATGCAACACCACTAATCGATCTCTGTATGTAAATAACTCCATAAATCCAACAGCAAATTAGCAGTTAGCTGCACTCACTAACAAATCGTCCCACCATTGATGTTTTACGCAGAGGATGTAGTACGACCGCTTCCCATCGATGCCCGACGGCTCAGGCGGCGACTTCATGATGACAACCTAGATGAAGTAGACGATGCCGGGGACGTAGAACAACACCGACGAGATGTCGAACTTCAATTGCACGAAAACAACAGCAGAAATTAGTCAGGCGATCAAGCCGGACGGAGAAGATGGTCTCGAGGCAAGTGGAGCAGCCGCCGGAGTAGCTCATCCTTGCCACCAACAACGACGACATGGCACAACGTCACCGTAGAGTCGAAGAGATAGAGAGAGAGAGTAGAGTGGAAGCTCCAGAGCTAAAGGGCTGGCTAGCTGACATGTGGTGTTCACGTGGGTCCACTTATCATGTCAGCCAAAACCACTATTATACTATCGAGGACCAAAGTTGATATGTTATTATCAGTTGGGAGATGAATTATTCTTTTTGGGTTTAGGGGTGAATTTCAGACTCGATAATAAATTGAAGGACCTAAATGACAAAGAACACATGGGCTTAAATTACAAGGCAATTACGGGCTGAAAGTACCAGAAGCTACGGGTCAAAGTTACCAGCGCCTATGGGCCAACCTAAACACCAGCGCCGAGGGCCAAAATTAACAGCAGAGATTAGAAAGTAATTAATGGGCTAGGATGGCAGTAATTAGGCTTTCTTTGGGTAGTTATCGCTGCGCTGCATGGTGGACCGCTTTCACCAGAACAGATTTTGGCCCGGATATGTTCTTTCTTACAGCCCATATAACAGGGAGATCACGCAAGTTAGCAAGCGTACACTCGACACAACCATCCGCTCCATCGACCAGCGGCGGCGGGCGACGCCGCCGCCGACTTTTTTATTTTTTTAATTTTTTTAAAAAATTATCATAAATAAGACTTATAGTTTTAATTTAGAAAATGAATCATTTGGCGTCGTTGTTATTGACGTCGAGCTCGACGTCGTTGATATTGGCGTTGAGCTCGACGCTTAGCCTTGATGACATGAAAAACGTCAAGAACGCTATGTATTGCGTATTGCGTAAGTTATTTGTTTAAGTATAGGTCGATGCCAGAGATCATGGCGTCGAGCTGAGTCAATAACAACGGCGCCTAGCTCGACGTCAATATCGGCGGTCTTGAGATGTGTAAGCTCGACGTCAATAACAATGACGCCAAGTTTGAGATTCATTTTTCAAATTAAAACTGTTAATACTATTTGTGATAATCTTTTAAAAAAGAAAAAAATCGGACGCCGCCACGGTGCTCGTCCCCTACCAGAGGCGGTGGCTGCTGCGGCGGCGACCGGAGCGGCGGAGAGCGTGTCTTCCGGCGACTGAGGTGAGGTGAGCGTGTCTTCTCGTTTCTGCTCTGTGTTCGGTGATGGTTTGTTTGGGCATCTCAACTCTCTCTGCTCTTGCCCAGCAGGGGCGCTCGCCACCTGTTCGACAGAATGGCTACGACGTGCGACGGCCGCAGGGGACGCGAGGGACTCACGGCCGAGGAGAGCAGCGGCGAGGACTTCCTTAGCGCTCTCCCGGACGAGCTAATCCACAAGGTTCTCTCCTTCCTTCCCGCTCACGAGGTCGTGTGGACGTGCCTGCTCTCCCACCGCTGGCGCAACCTTTGGAGGTCCGCCCCCGTCCAGCGCATCAGAGACTTTCGGATACTGTTTGACGTGGAGAGGTTTAACAAGTTTGTCAACAATCTTCTGCTCTTGCGCGACCCAGTGCCTCTTGATGAGCTCGAGTTCGACCTGCATATACCGGCTTACCATGATGCCCAGACCCTGTATCGACGAGGTCAAGTATGCTGACCTATGGATCAGGCATGCGCTCATGTGCAAGGTTCGGGTGCTCAGGGTCCTCGTTCAAGGTGAAGGTGCAGCCCGGCTGAAATTGAGCATGCCTTTCGTCTCTAAACACTTGACCACCTTAGAGCTTTGGTGTGTAAGGTTGGAGAACCATGCTCTGGATTTCTCAAGCTGTCCTGCACTTGAGGACCTTGAGATGAATAATTGTTGTTGGATTCCCAACACCAACAAGATTTCGTCCCAGTCACTAAAGAGTCTTTGCATCACCGGAGTTGACTTGACTTACTTCACTGACGATCTGTCAAGCTTACCTGCATTGGAGGACCTTGAGATGGAATCATGCAAAATTTCCACCGACAAGATGGTGTCCCAGTCACTAAAGCATCTATGTGTCACTAAATGCAACTTCAATATGAGCACATGTATTTCTGCCCCAGGTCTCATTTCAGTACGATTGGGTGATAATTCCGGCTTCCTTCCTTTGCTTGAAAGCATGCCATTGCTAGTAACAGCATCTGTGAAGCTTGGAACTTTCTCTTGGTGTTGTTGGGAATGTAGATCTCATCCTGATACATGTGTTCGTTGTGATGGTGATGGCGGTGTCAAGTGTAAGTTTCTCAGGGGTCTGTCCAATGCTGTGAATTTGGAATTATCAGCTGCAGCTGGCATGGTACGTTGTTGTTCATTTCTCACTTGTCTTCTAGCATATTATTGTCATTCGTACTATTAACATTACATATTCATTAGCTTTATACTCAAACAGAATTCGTGTGTGTTATCATGGATTTCTGTCTTGCCTTATCTTGTATCAATTTGAGGACGTCCCTGCAAGTTGGTTTGTGTGGGTGGGTGAGCGAATAATTGCATTTTATGGTTTTTACGCTTCTGGTATCAGGTGGAACATTAGATAGTTAGATCTGTGGTAATTTCTGCAAGACTTCAATCAGCATTTTTAAGACTAGAACATGTCTATGTCTGTAGAGAGATCCTTATTGCCTGTTTTGTTATGTCCTGATTTTATTTAAAAGGTCTACCCATTCCAATGTACAATTTCATGTCATGTCATATGTTCCATCTTACTTTGTACAGTGTATTTTCAAGCAAGACTTGACATGGTGCCCCACATTCAGCAAGTTAAAGACTTTGCTGCTTGATGGGTGGGTCGTTGGGCATAATTTCCGCGCTCTTGGTTGCTTTCTCCAACAAACACCAATTCTGTATAAGCTCACTCTTCA
This sequence comes from Oryza australiensis, assembly GCA_019925245.2. Taxonomy (NCBI): domain Eukaryota; kingdom Viridiplantae; phylum Streptophyta; class Magnoliopsida; order Poales; family Poaceae; genus Oryza; species Oryza australiensis. Next base: position 2,664,112 of record JAIFGZ020000540.1, on the reverse strand, counting down.
ACTTTGTAAGGTATATGCATTCTAATTTCAGAGTGATTGCCTACATAGGTTATCATGCATGATTATTGAGCTAAGATATATTTTGTCTGCTCTAGGGCCATGAAGATATGGTGGAAATTGAAGAAAGTAGCAGTTCAATGGGACAATTGGTTCAGTTTGAGAACCTTGAAAGAGTCGAAGTAAGATGTTTAAGGAATGATGAATGGGTTCACAAAGTTTTCAAGATCTTGAATACCTATGGCATTTCTCCTGACAAAATCACCATCCAGGTTTGAGATACTGAAAATCCATCCTTGCAACTTAAATATTGTGAATCCACCTAATTCTCTTGTTAGTATATCTTCTTATATCTAGAAAATGTTGGTTGAATATGAAAAGGCCAAATGGCCCACACACACACACACACGAAGAAAGATGTAGAATGTGCTAGCATTAATTTTATTACAACAATGGTTGAGCATTACATTTACATTACAAATATGAAGGAAATCAGTAGCAGAGGTCAGCAGCAGTTCAGAAGTGGATAGTCAAGCATTACGGGTATGATGCGACATAGATTTGTGCAGGAGTTATTAAAGCCAGTTCACATTAAAATTCTGCATGGTTATGGGCTTATGAGCCCAATATCCCGGCAAGGTATCATGTGGGGTTATGTAGCACAGTGGGTATGATGTGAGAGTCAGTTTCTTTTCTTTTTCCCCCCTCTAATATACACCCATACAGGAGAGCTGCATACCATATCATTAAAGAATACAGATATGTACAGAACCAGTTCAAGCTTACAAATATTGCATAAGACGTGCACAACTGATCTAAATCAATGACCAAGAAGAAACCTTATCACCTAACGCAAAGCTAACAGCCTAAGCTCCTTAGCTCTGGCTGTACCCCACAAGGCACTCTCCATTAAAAACACACCCATTGTGGTGCTTCCTGATCAGTTAGAGGCCCTTCGTTTGTTTCAAGCAACTTCAATGAATGGAGCCACCAGCTAGGGAACCTACTGGTACTGTAGTGACCTCTTTTCACAAACCAGATATGACAGGCAAAAACACAAGAAATCAGGAGATGTTGAATGGTCTCATCTGCTTGGTCACAAAGGGGACAAGCAGCCGGGTGAGGAAGGCCTCTCTTGGGCATCCTGTCCACCATCCAACATCGACTAAGGACTGCTAACCAAACAAGGAATTTCCAGTGAAGTGGTTTGCATGTTTTCTAAATTTTCTTCCGAGGGGCAAAACAAATTGATTAGCAAAAAAATGCCTTGTAGGCTGATTTTATTGAATACTCTCCAGACCTTGTGATAGGATAAGAGCAAATAAAAGAGGAGCTTAATTCAGCCATAGAACAGCCATGTAACCAGTGATTAAACCCAAAACATTGGTTGCTGCCATCCCCAACAAGAGTAACAGTGGTAATTGAAAGCATTGCCATGACATTGAGGTGTACTTCAAACTGTAAACCATCCCCAAGGTTTTTACGGATTTGTTTTTTGGGGCCAAAGCCATCTCATCCTTAGGGACCATCCAAGAATTGTTAGATAATGAATACCTAGACCACCATATTGGATAGGGGAGCTACTCTGGCCACGTAACTAGGCAATTGCTTCCATTGACCTGCTCTGGTCCTTCCAAAGAAAACCAACTTTGTAATTTATCAATTGCTTTGAGAACCCATTTTTGGGAGATCCATATCAATCATTTGATATACAGGTGCAGGCGTGCAGCTGTAAGAACCACCTTTACCATAATCAGCCGACCAGCCCGATTCATGAGAGATACTTTCCACCCAGGCAAATATGCAGGAAGCCAACAATCTTATCAACAAGTAAACATAGACTGGCCTTGGAAGGTTTTTTTGTTAGTGATAAGATTGGTTTTGTTAGTTTGAATGCTTGTCTTAGTAAATTTGTTTCTTTAAGTTAGATTTTATTTCTCAGGAGTTTAATCATCCCTCCTATTTTATTCAGTTAAGCAATGAAGTTCTAGTCCCTCCTCCCTTCAACCTGGCCTCCGAACCTCTCACGGCTAGTATTGACTAGCGATGGACCCTTCGGAGGCTAGTTTGATATGAACTGTAACTTTAGGGCTGATCGATGAATAGTTTGATTACTAACGGACTTCTCAAATATTCATGTTGATACAATGAATGAATTAAAGTAATTTCTCCTTGAGTGAATCGAAAACTCTAAAATGAATCATGCAGTCTAGTTTGATTACAAAAAGACTGTCTCAAATATTCACGGTTTCTTCTAATCATTTCATGCTGGCTAGAAACCAAGCAAAATATGATGCCCAAATCTTATTGTCTAGTTTGTCTTGCACATTTCACACTTATTGGATACACCCATTAAAACAATGGCAAATAGATTGCGTGCATTTATGAGGACCATACACATTCCATTAACTGGAGTGCATGACCAAATAAATGAATCATTGGCGACTTGAGTACCACTCCTGAACTGGCTCGTACTTTGGCATTCATTATTTACCTATAGTTGTGGACGCTTTGGTTGGAATTGGGAAATCTATAGCCGTAGAAGGAAGGCGCCAGCAGCAGGCTAAATTATAGGAGATTTGGTAGTGAGAGGATAATAATAGAATCAGATGGTTAAGTAGTTTCCTATTTTATAGTTTCTTATTGTGATAGCAGATGGCATTATATAAGCCGGGAAAGTGAGATTGAAATAATAAGAGTAGATTGATCTAACCTCCCAGAGAGGGTGATCGTGTTCTACCTTATCACCTATACATTCAACATCGTACTCTTCAATGATTCTATTAGGAGAAAACACAGCTCATTTAGTTCTCGGAGGATGTAGTAATTTCTGCATATATATTTTTATCTACTGCAAAGTCCCTTATCATGCAATTCAATGTTTTTTTACACATGCCAAAGGATATCTGAACAAATATGCTCTTCGTGCTTGTGCAGGATTCAGTCTGAGAAGTTCAGAGATCTGGCAGATGATTGATCGAGCTGACGACGTCCATGCTGAAGTCCTTATCTGAATTCTGAAAGTGTATATGCTTTGGGTCTGCAAGAATTAATACTAACACTGCTTGCTTGCTGAAGCTCATAGAAATACAGCTTTGATCGAATTGGTTACAGAAAAATTAGCAAGCATGGCTGGTTGGTAACACGGCTATTCTTAATTGGTTCTTATACTGGATGTTTAACTTGTTCTCGGCTAATCAGTAACCTTCCTGCTAAACAGCAAATCTTTTCCCCGTTGTTTACGATACGGTTTTCGTTGCCGACTCGGACTGAGAGTCCATATCCTTGACTTATGCGTTCCTTTTTATATCCAATCTGTTCTGCATTCTGTTCGATCTCAATCTGCCAAGAACCACCCTCGATCGATGGCCACCGGCGGGAATTCGCTGCCGTCGCCGTCGTGCGCCGACGACAAGAAGCGGCGGGTGTGCTACTACTACGACCCGGGCATCGCCCACATCAAATTCAGCGACGACCATGTCATGGTGCCCGCCCGTGTCGCCATGGCGCACAGCCTCGTCGGCGTCTATGGCATGCTCGGCAACATGCGCCGCCTCCGCACAAGGCCCGCCACGGAGGTGGAGATCCGCCGCTTCCACTCGCCGGAGTACGTCGACCTCCTCCGCGACCTCACCCCGGAGAGCTACGCCAACGACGGCGCGCTTCGGCGGAAGGCGAAGGGTGACCACGGCATCGGCCATTGCACTGAGTGCCCCGCCTTCGACCGCCTCTGGCGGTACTGCCGCGGCTACGCCGGCGGGTCGCTCGCCGCGGCACGCGCGCTCGTCGACGGCGCCTCCGACATCGCCATCAACTGGTCTGGCGGCATGCACCACGCGTGCCAGGCCAAGGCCAGCGGCTTCTGCTACGTCAACGACATCGTGCTCGCTATCAACGAGCTCCTGGGCAGCTTCAGGCGTGTCATCTACGTCGACATCGACGTGCACCACGGCGACGGCGTGCAGAAGGCGTTCGTGGATTCCAACCGGGTCATGACGCTTTCGTTCCACCGTCACGACGGCAAGTTCTTCCCGAGCACCGGCGCAATCGACGAAGTCGGCGAGGGCGCCGGCGAGCACTACAGCGTGAACGTGCCACTGGACGCCGGCGTCCGCGACGAGGGGTACCACACGCTGTTCAAGCCGATCGTGGGCAAGGCCATGGAGGTGTTCCAGCCGGAAGCCATCGTGCTACAGTGCGGTGCCGACTCGCTCTTCGGCGACCGGCTCGGCGGCATGGAGCTGTCGGTGCGCGGGCACGCGGAGTGCGTCAGCTTCCTCCGGGGGTTCAACCTGCCGCTGCTCCTCCTCGGCGGCGGCGGCTACACCATCAACCACGTCGCCTCCACGTGGTGCTACGAGACGGCGGTCGCCATCGGCAAGGAAAGGGAGCTTCCCGACGAGATACCCAGGCACGGTTACGAGATCTTGTACAAAAACCAGGGGAACAAACTCCATTTCCCGACGTCGGCGGCGCCGGCGAGAAAGAAGTCAAGCAACACGAAGGTCACGATGAGGAAGGTCCTGGAGCACCTGTCGAAGATCGAGCTCGCGCCGAGCGTACAGTTCCAGGAGCGACGCGACAACGCCGCCGGAGTTGATGCCGGTGATCTCTACTACGAGCATCCTCCGAGCCTGGAAGACGATGAACCCGCGCAGAGGCTGCACCGGCTCTGCTTCCCCGGCCTGGCGAAGCGTATTAAGCTTAGTTAGTGCTGCTTGTTGACTAGTCATTCATCTCCTTCGGAATAACTGATACTTTTTCCATGTCACTTTGACCCTAAGTTAATTTTAATTATTAGATTTTTCTTTCTGAATAAGCGTTTACAGCTATATAGGAGAAGCTCCACGTTTTGATAATACTCCATGCATCCCGTATTATAAAACACATTTGACTTTTAATCAAACTTGTTAAGTTTTATCCAGTTTTTTAAAGTTTACAACATTTAAAACCTAAATTAGTTTTGTTAAATCTAACATCTAACATTGAATATATTTTAATAGTATGTTTGTTTTGTGTTAAATATATTACTATGTTTTTATACAAACTTTTTTAAAAGTTTTACTAATAAAAAAAATCAAAGGACAAACAGAGAGAGTTCATCCTAAGGTATTTATTAATTTCTTTGTTACAGTGAGTAATGCTTAAAATTGAGCGTTTATTTAAAATTAGTAAGAACGATGATAGTATGTACAACGTTGATTAGTTAATTATTGTTGTTCCCTAATTTTCTTAGGACGGATTATACTATTTATTTATACTAGTAAATATGTCTGTGTGTTGTAACGAACGTCATTTTATTTTATCATAATTATTTTTTAAAGTTAAAGTCTCATGTAATTTTAATTTATATTTTTATGTCTTCACCTGAGACCTATTGTCCAGCACACTTGGAATACTAAACATACTTGCGCGAGTAATTAGGATTTAATTTAATTTAATTTAGATATCAAAGATGAGTTTATTTTTTTCTATTGCAAAATACAAACTAAAGCTAGTATGTAAACAACATCATATAAAAAATTTAATGTGACTAACTCTAACTTTACACATAACATTACCACAAACCCAACGAGCTCGGCCAAATCTACGGTAACATCTAACTATTCCTTTTTTCTAAGTTATTTTCACGAGGCGGTGAGAAGCGCGGGAGGTCTTTTTTCATCCAAGCCCTCTCTTTCTTTTTAGTATTGGGGCTACGGGTTAATTTTATATAAACACTCAAGAGGTTTTCTGCAAAATAGTCAGGCGGACGAAAATTGCATTGGGACTGCAGGTTAATTTTATAAATACTCAAGGGGTTTTCTATAAAATAGCCAGACGGACGAAAATTGCATTAGGACTATGGGTTAATTTTATAAACACTGAAAGGGTTTTTTTGTAAAATAGCAAGACAGACGAAAATTTTGGGTGAAAACACTACTTGCTTTTGTAGATAGTTATAGATTTCGAATTAGCGATAGAAGTTAAAAAGTAAAAGGGATCGTGTTTTATTCACGTTCTCAGTGGCGTAACCTGGTACCGGTTACCAACTTCTAAAATCGATACAAATCACATCTCTTATGATTTGGACAACATTTCGATTGACGTGACGCCTTTTTGGCCTATTGACTTGGTTCTCATCCGTGTGATGTTTACATAACACTTACGTGCCGGAAGCACAAATAAAAATTACTCAATGGAACCCATGTATCATTTAGACAATGATGATAATAATAATAACAATAATAATAATAAATAGTGGCTCACATATTAGTCGGTTCACTCTGTCTCCACCCACAAATGAGTTGCCCAGATTTCAATTGAAAGCCAGCCTGATTCGGGCGCCTCCTCGCACCTCAACTCCCACCATTGGCTCCTCAACGTCTTTCATGACACTTGGTCATGCTCGCTCGTGCACTTTTGTGTCCCTGGATGAGGACCTCGTCACCCGCTCCGCATTGCTCAACGAGCGCCTAACTATCGCAGACGCCTTCCACCTTAGAATCTTTTGTGTCCACGCACGCCTCATTGAGGTGAAGGCGGCATTGGCGGTAGCCGAGTCCGTGGTTGCCGCCCCCATCCAATTCGACCTCGCTTAACAAGGACCTTGGGCGCACTCTCACATTGCTTGACGAGTCTCAAACCACCACAAATATATGCCTCCACCTTCGAATCCCTCATGGCACTCAAGGTTTGTGCGGCCGAAGTCCTTGTGCACCTCGCCGAGGCCAAGGTGGCGCTGGCGGCGGTTGTCATGACGCTCCTTCAATCTAGCCCTCGAGCACACTTATTAGGACCAGGCCGGTGGTTGGACTTGAAAAAACCAAAACAGGAGTCTCCGCTGGTCTGGTCCAGTTACAAGACTACTGTGCAATCGTCTTGGTATAAACTCTTTGGACTGGCTGGTTGTATATGAAAACTGCTAAGTATACTCTAGTTGAACTACTGACGGCTATATGCAGGGAGCACGTGCGTGCGCATGGGAGATAGGAGAATAGGAGGAAATAGGCTCCAAGAGATGCCTAAAATCAAACTACCAAAAATCCTGTATTAGGAATATTCCAAAAGATATTGGATAAAAAAACACACTCTTCTCCAAGAATGTTCTAATATTTGATTCTAGAAATTTTGAACTTGCCACATCATCACTAATAAGAGGTGTTCCGCCTCTCCTCTTGCTGATTTGATCATCATTCAAAAAAGCACTCGCGGAATTGGTCATAGCAGAAATCCTTACCAACACAGAAACTAGTCCATTTGTGGATGTTTATTTCATTTTCAGCTGAAGCTCACATATCCTATTGTAAGTAAAAACTTGCCACAGTATTATCCAAAGACTGTCAGCTGAAATTAATGTAGCTCCGTAGCCTTGTGATTGAAGTGCTGAACCATTAACTTTCTTCAGTTGCTTGGAAGACCGAAAGATAGTTTAGGGATGACAGGCAACTTTCATAAGGCCTATGGCATTCTGAAGTCTGAACAGAACACTGAAAATATACAGCAGTTCAGACAAGCAACCAAAAGCCAGTCATTAACAATTGATCAACCAGTCATCAACAAAGATTTCGCGCAACTCACTCCTGTATTATAACTAGACATATTCAGATTGTCCTCGCACATCCAGACTAGTAACAGTTGTCGCAACATCACAGTACACGGGTAAATTCAGATTGAGGAAAAAAGAAAAGGGGAGGAAGAGGAGCTTACCTGGGGCGGCGCGGCTAGTGCTTCTTGCTCCGCGCGAGCTGCTGGAGCCCGTTCGTGGCGAGCCTGTATATCCAATACCCCTGCGACGGAGAAGGAAAGGGGGTGGAGGATTCAGCCCAAAATCGACGGCAGAGGAGGGGAGAAGGCACGTCGGCGGCGGCGGAGGAAGGGAGGAGGCGCATCAGCGGTGGCGAGTTAGGGGGCGGTGGAGGATGGGAGAAGGCGCGGCGGCGGCGGGAAAAGGAGGGGAGGAGGGGCGGCAGCGGGAAAAAGGAGGAGGCGGTCGTTGCGCGCGGGAGTCCATATCCGCAGTAGGTTTCTCGCGCGTAACTTTGCGCCAAACGAAGGTAGATTTCCCAAGTGCGTAAAATTTAGGAGTATATATTAGGAACTGTAGAAGAGAGATTTTTTCTAATTTTTTTAAAAATTAAGTATTAGCAAGCTAAATAGGGAACTCTTGGAGATGCTCTTAGAGCAACTCCAAGAGATAGCTAAAAATTTCTTCCCCAAAACAAGATATTTGGGACTATGCTTAAAAAAATTTTCCCCCAAAAACATGTCATCCAACAGTAGAACGCTAAAAATTACTCCCCAATAATTCAAAATAGGTCAAGTCATCAAAATTAGACCCAGCCCGGGCGAAACGTGGCACGGGGCGACGATTAGCGAGCGGTGTGGAGGTGTCCGGGGCGGGGAAAAAAAAGAAAAATCACAAGAAGGTACCGCGGGAAGGAGGTCGGAAAAGGATTGGGGAAGGTTTGACGTCGCTAATATATGCATGGTGGGGATACTTTTTGGTGTTGCTAATCTTTTAGGGAGTTTTGGAGGAACTGTTGGAGATCATTTTTTCTGTTTTTTCCTCCAAACAAGGTATTGGGGATAAGATTAGCAGTCTCTTGAAGTTGCTCTTATGCCTTATGTTTGAAGTGAACAAGTCAGACAATTAATAGTTGTCGAACCGCTTTACTTTAGACTGCTGATCCAACCGTCACACCAGTGAACCACCAAACCGAGAGCTTCACCAGTTGGATTGTCGGTCTGGTCTCAATAATTATGCCTCCGACTCTCTGATTTGGTTGTTGTCGTCGTCTCGCTCCTCCTCCCCGAGCTTCGTCACCGATCGGTCGCTGCTGCAGTGGCTGCTACATCGTAGTCTTTTCATAGGCCTATCTGAGGGACGACGATGGTGGAGGCCACCTCACCTCCCTCCATCTTTAGAGCCACCGCCGCCGACGCCGAACTTGGGGCTTACTCTGTTAAGACATGCCAAAAGCTCTACTTAAACTTTCAACTTGTAGCTTCCTTCCAAAAAATTTGAACTTTTAACTTAAGGTACAATCCGACACAACTCTCGACCTGAGAAATTTTTTGAAGCTTGGTATTTCTAGCTCCACATATTCATGGATCTGAATCTATGATTACGTTGATAATATTTAGATAAATCATTTTGTTCCCATTTTATATAAACACAAAATTTTAAACAACTACAATTTAATATATAAACTTTAAATCTAACATGGAGCTAATCTCCATTCGAAGCTATACCAAACAAACCTTAAATTGCAAAATTATAGGTAAGCATCTCTAGCGGGCCACACTGGCTTTGCTCGGTGCCATCACATGGCCCTATCATTTGGGCGATGTCACACCCTAAAGTTTTGCCCTTTTAAAAATTATTTAAATAATTCTCCAAAAAGAAATTTAATTTTGGAATTAACCTAGAACAAAGAGGTAATTTTAAAATACAAATTACAAGAGAAAATGGCATGATAGAATTTTTCTTAAATTCTACATGCCAAAATATATTAAACGAATTTTTAGTGAAATTTTCGAGCACTAGAAATAATTTTTAACCAATTAAAACAATTCTCCGAATTATTAAGTCCCTAGGAAATCTTTTTCCTTTTCTTTAATTTTCCCGGTCTTTTTCTCCCGGGCCGCCGCCCAAGTCGCTATGCGCGCGCACCCTCTCTTCTTTCGCCCGTGGGCCACGGCCCACGAGCCACGCGCGCCGCAGCCGCCGAAGTCCGCATCGCCCCGTCCCTCTCACGAGTTGCTGACAGGTGGGGCCCACCTGTCAGGCCCATCCCCTTCCCTGTGCCTAAGCCGTCGCCGTGTCCACGCCGCCGCAGCATATCGACCGCCCGCGTCGTGCCTTCCCAGCCATTCCCTGCGCCGGATCCGCGCCCGCGCGCTGCACCGCCCCTCTCCGCATCCCGCGCTGCCTTTTCCCCGCACACGCTGGCCAAATCAAAGAGGGATTCGGTTTCTAAATCCGTCGCCGCAAATCTCTCTCTCCGAAATAAACGGCGAGCAATCTGGCCTTATCCCGTGCGTGATCCGGTCTCCAAACCCCCTATAAATTGAGTCAAGTTCCTCCTCTCCGTGTTTCCCTTTTCGCCGAGCCAAAAAGTGCCCTAAATCAACGCGCCGCCATCCCACCGCTCATCACCGCCGTTGTCGTTTTCCCTCCGGTGAGCCCTCTCTCTCTCCTCTCTCTCGTTTCCGTGCACAACGCCGCCTCCCCGCAACCCCACGCCGCCACCTCGTGACCTAGCGCGTTCGCCGCCGTGTGCCGCAAGCCGTGCTGCCGTCCCACACCGCTGCCGCTCACGCCGCCAATGAGTCGGCCAACCGCTGTGCGGCATGGCCGACTAAGCTGGCTTCGGCCGCCACCGTGCAACCGATTTGCCGAGCGGCAGATTGGGGCCACCCGTGCCACCCGTTCGCATGTCACCTGCGTGGCCGTCACGTCGGCGCAGCGTCGATGCCATGTGTGCCCACGTGGCACGCCGACGCTCCCCGCTCCCGTGGACCCGGTCCACCGTGGACCGCGTCCGCGCTGCTGATGTTAGCCCACGCCCTGCTAACGTCAGCCGTACCGCTTGCGTCACCCAGGGACTTAATTGCAGAATAAGCTATTAAGGTTTTTTGTTTTAGTAATAAACACAGATAATCTTCTAAAATTTACATGTTTTTAATCTGAGCTCCGTTTTAGCCCATTCAAATTTCATTAAATCTATAAAAATACCAAGAATCCAATAAAAATAGTTTTGTGTGTTGTTTCAGTAGACTTTTAGTATGTTTTGTTGAATGCTTTGTTTATCATGTAGATTCCAGCAGTTTCGACGATCCCGTTTACTTTGAAATAGTTGCAGAAGTTCCCCAATCTTCGGAGCAAGGTAAGTCATGCTTCACATTGATCATATTGTGTATATTTTTCTAAATGTCTTATTTTCCTTAAATATCGCATGTATTTTGGAATGCCATTTTATGGACTTATTTACCTATTATACTCAGCCATATTACTTGTTTACCTTATATCCTTAATAGCTTGGGTCAAATATGATTAGATATTGGTTTAGGACATGCTTAGTCTGGCTTAGATCAACTAGCTCATTAAGAGGATCATTTCACTTAATCACTTTAGTGGAGACTTTATACAAATGATGTAAGTATGAGACACTGTGATATTAATATCTAATTAAAACATGACAATGGTGGGCTGTGGTGCAATGGTTTTGGATAGTCGCATCCATGGCAGTTAAGTACCGGTTTGCTAAAAACCCTGGAAGAAACACTGTACGTATCACAAGCCAACACGAGCAACGGCTGGATTTGTAGTGTAGCTGTCCTCTAGCTGACGTACCCTGACAAGGGTGGGCGGTGATGGAGTTGGATCGACCCCGATTATCAGGGTTGATCGGCTTCCGGATTCACCGCGGCACTCGGGGGGCTGCCCACTACCCTAATGGGAGTGGGAGCGAAACCTTGGTATGGTACGATTGGTTAGAGGGGGTTATGCGAAGGTCCTGTCGCAGTCCCTTTCCGAGGTACCATGGTGATACATCGGCACGGCACACGGAAATGTGTTGTGGGGCTATGTCTTGTGGGTACAGATGTACACCTATGGTCATAGTAAAACTATTCGAATAGTCGTGCCCGCGGTTATGAAAGGTCATGCTCAAGCTTGGCGCAACCATTGTCGGCCTCATCTTGGCAATGCCATCTGGCGCTGGTCTGGGAGATCTGCTTAGCTCCAGTGCAGGTCCGTCCTTGGCTACATGTGATGATCTAAGCGTGCCAATTGGTTTGATCTGCTAACCAATAAGAAAGAATAAACAGATACATACATTAAGGTTAAAGTTAGATCCTACCGGATCGGCTCAGGAAACCAACCTGCATATAATTGCTCTTTCGAAACATATTTAAACTAAGTGACTAGGATAGATCGGCTATGCGAGACAGTATGAATCACTTAACCTAAATATACACCAAGATAATAAATATATGCGTTCATAATCTAACCGATGCTGCAGCTCTAACGTGAATCGGCTAATACTTCGATATATCTTATAAAAAGATATCAATCTGATCTAAACACGTTAAACCTAGATCAATCGGCTGTTGGCTGATGCCAATGGATTGATACTGGTTTAAGACATTTAACTAGATCGAGATCTTAATATAAGAGGCGGCTCTAATAGATCTAATAGCAAATAATACTAAAGAAATATTAAAACAGATAAGGCCGGCTGAAACCCTAGCAGTGTCTCCATAAATTTACATCTAGCCGAATAGATCATAATACTTCTAAAAACGACTTAATAGATCATGGATGATGCAACATTAAGTATAAAAGATATCATTGGACCTATATGGACCGATGTAAACCCTGTAAGACGGTGGATACAGCATATAATCCAGGTCAACATCTAGATCTAGCTCTATCGGCTGCTGCTTCCTGAGAAGAACAAGCCGATGGCAAGATAGATCTAGACATTGTTTCAGATTATATGTTGTATATGATAACTTACGGAGTTTATAACATTAAACCTAGAGTGTCATAACGATGTAAGCATTAGATTCGACGGAATAAACTACCAAATGACAAGAATTTACCTTGTTCGGGGTTCGAATCGTTGCAGTCCAAAGCCAAATCAAGAACTCGTTTAAAATAAAATAGGAGGCGATGCGCCGAGATTGTATTGATTGTGATTGATTGTTACAAGAGGTCTCGGGTCCTATTTATACCCAAGAATAACACTATCCGTGTAAGACACGGTTTCTATCTAATCTACTATTTAAAATACGACAATATCTCGAGATTCAGTCCCATGTCGCATTACAAAAGGAAATATCTAAAGAAACCTTATTTTACAGATACAATTGCCGTTACAGAACTTTATCCATAGATGACAATATTTTAACGAACATTTTGGGAACCGAATCTTTCTTCTATCTTCAAGCTTCTTTATCGGAAACGGTTCCATCTCCTTCTCGGAAACGGTTCCATCTCCTTCTCGGAATCGGAATCGGCTATCCATGTCCGATTTGGACTCAGTCGACTGGCCTCCCAGCCGATTTACTCGTAACCAATGCAACCTCTGTTTTCTCCGCAGATCATTTTCCAATCCGATTCCACTATAACCTCGGCTCGGACTTAGGAATTTAGTTACCAAATTTGGTCATTAACACATGCCCTCAAATTCGTGATAAGATAATATCGTGGATTTGCCGATTTTTTCAAATTTCTGCGCACTTCTTGTCCGACTCTGTCTCGGCTGTCAAGAAATCTCTTTAAATAACGCCTACCTTGCGCTGAAACAAGCCACGCTGTTACTTTCATCTCTTAAGCCCTAGCCAAAAAAAACTCTTCGTCTCCTCGACGACCTCATCGGACCCGAAGCATGACATTACCAACAACCCTTTCCACGGCGCCAATCCGGCCCATCAATGGCGTCCTCAAGCACTCACTCCAAAGCGACCCAAACGGAATACCCAGAGGTAAGTCTCATCGGCTTCCGTCCTTTACTTCTTGCAATTTGGCTTTCATCTTTTGTAATCTTGTTTTTTCATCCTTTAAATCACAGCACCTCGCTCACCAAATTGCCATTCCAGACCTCACTAGTCTCAATCAGTTCTTGTTAGGGCCGATCGGCAACATAGACCCTAGCGAGCTCATTAACGCTGAAACGAACCGAGTCCCTTTCAGATTTTCCACTCCTGACCTAATTCACTGGTCTAGTGCCTTCAAGTCTTGGCCCTCAACGGACAAAACCTGGCCAGCTTGGTACTCGCGGATGTCGGCTAGGCAACAAACCCACTGAACTGAGATAGGAATAAGCCAATGCCTAGCCTTGACAGTAGCCGATATCTTAAAGGACGAACCCCTCCTATCGACTGCCACCTACTTTTGGTCGGACACGCTAAATGCGTTCCTTTTCAGGCAAGGGTCGATGACACCAACCCTTATGGATATAGTGATGATCACAGGTTTGGATATAACATCCACAGTTGACCCGATCGGCCTCAACATCAAGTGTTCCCACAACTTCAAGACCAAAAGCATAGGAGGCTGGAGCGGTTTCATATCCATGAACATGAAAGACGGCCCAGTTGTACACCTCGATCAAGTTGGTTGTTATTATACCATATCGAGACTCGTCAGTGTCATACAACAGAAACCACTTTTTTCGGTTGATTCTCTATCTAGTGCGAGAAATTACGGATTAATGATGCGGACCTTCTTCTTATTGTGGGTGGGTTATTTTGTAGTGGACCAAAAGGTACTGGAGACTCGTCATCCTGTGGCCGACGAGATTGCTTGTCGGTTTGCTTCGTAGTCAGCTCATCCAATCTCCTCCATAACTCATTGAATTTCTTCTCTTGATTCTGACCACATAGCCTCTTAAAGAGATCCATCAGGTGCTTGATCTTAAATTGCTTGTAAAAATTTACACTCATGTGACGCATGCACCATCTACTCCGAAGATCATGCCACCTAGCTAGAAGTCCCCTCTCCGACCAACCATTCTGCAGGTAGTCAATTGCCCTCAAAATGCCCACATGACGATCATGTATGAGAAACATTAAGCCTCATACGCACGACTTGACAGCGAAGTCTCTAGGAACCAATACCAGCTTTCGGTGTTCTCGCTCTCGGTAAATGCAAATGTCATATGTAAGATTGTTCCCATCAGCTCCAATCGCCATCAGTATCTGACATTTGTATTTGCCTGTCAAAAAAGTCTCATCTATGCATAGTACAAGACAATAATGTACAAATGCATTGATGCAAACACCGAACGAGAAAAAGACTCTTTATAGCACACTCTTGCTCGGGTCATGAGACGACAGAAGTGCCTGAATGTCATAGTAGATATTGTTGTTTCTCTGAGCAATGGTGGCTAACAGACGAGGCAAATTGTCATAAAATGTTTCGAATGTGTCATACCTCATCTTAAAAAATCTTTTATTTTTCCCTCCAGGCTTTGGAATAGCTTATGATGTACTTGGATTTGTTTTCAATGTGCTTAATAATTAAGTCCGGTTCAAAGTCCATGTTACATACAACATCACTATACGTCTCACCGGCAACAAAAGGTAAGGTGATATTACGACGATACTTCTCCACCCCTAGCAAGTCAGAATGCTTACTTTTAATAGTCATTCCATTTGTCTCTATATGCATGAACACGTCACAAACATTTCTCCTTCATGCACCTCATTTCATACACATAATTGGTTGACTTCACCACCCTAAACTCTCTTTGCAAGGAAATCGTCCAATGCTTCACCGTCTCTTTCATGTCTTCCTTATGAGCATACCTGGCACAATACATTACCTCGTTATCTTTGCATTCGTAGGGTACATGCTACCCCTCTAAGATAACAAGTCTAGAGAAATTCGCTTTTGTTCAATCAACAAGTATTAAATGCAATCATCTTCCTCGTCGAATGATGCATTGCCCTTCGCCTGTTTATTTTCAGAATCTTCCATCTTCATTTTTTCAACGATTGTTGCGATTATCTCCCCCTCATCCGTCACGCCCATGACCTCCACACCCTTATTTGATTATCCCTAATTTGCATCGGTGGTCCAACATTCTCCACCACATTGCTAGGACCCCAATATCTTCTGTTTGCACTGTAACACTACTATCGATTTCATGCAATGCCACAAAAATAACAAGAGGTCATGACCTTTCAAAAACCATTTTCACAAAACGTCCTCAGGAATCAGTGTTATCTATAAAAATTAGTTCTCAAAAATATAATATCCTTCTGTTACACGACTCATTACAACGGACAATGACATTGTATTCACACTTTATCCATTTTAAATCCATGTAGCAACCAACTTTATCCATTTTAAATCCATGTAGCAACCAACTATAAATTGATTGAAATGTTCTCTTGGCAGGCCTATCGATGCCCTTCGATGTCATCCTAGAATCAGACAGATCAACACCATCTGACCAAATCTAACGTTGTCATGACCATAAACTATCTGAAATATGATCTTACTTGTCATTGTGCCTGATAAACAAATTAAAACTGAGTTTATTTCATACTATCAGTTGTTGTTTAGATCAATCTGTAATTCGGACTAAGTTAAAGTCTCTAAAAATATGTTGTCTATTCTAGATCTTAAAACCTATAAAATCGGTTTGTCCATCTAGATCTACCCTCCATCATACTCTACAGATTAAGTAAAATTCTTTAAAATAAATCATGCCTTAAATTATACACGCTTGTTATGTGCTCTAGATCTGAATGCTACACATCTATTCAAATATTTCAAATACATGCTATTTGAACTAATATGCTACACAAAATACATAATATAAACATAGATCGGAATATTGTATTTACCTGCGATCGAGTAAGCACACCGACAAGGCTTCGCTACTCTCCTCCTTCCTCACCTCTCTTTTTTCTGGAATTTAATGTGTTTGAAATGAACTTTTGGAGAGGGGCTTCGGCTTTTATACCCCTACCCCCACAGCCGCCCAAAAATCGTTTTTGCCAAAAACTGCTCTATGCAAGGGCGGTGAGGGGGCTGCCTGTAATTTTGCCGATCGGTCGCCCTTTTGCAGGCGACCCCCTGTGTACACAGTGATAATCGCCATTGCCAAGAGCCGCAAAGGACCATTTTGCAAAAAAAATCCGCCGCGTGATAAACGACACCCAACGATCGTCTGCCACGTAAAAAAACACCCTTTAAGAGGATGATTCTAGAAAAAACGCCCTCCCAAAGGAGGACGAGCGACTAGAAGTGTAAATTTTTAAAACGAAAAATTAGTTTTAAAAATCTTTTAATAAAAAAAATAAAAAATCCCAAAAATTCGAAAGTTCAACCAACCGAGTTCGACATGACCCATTGTGGGGCAGTCGAACCGACCTTGTGCGATAGGTTGTCGTCCACCTATGTGAAGGGGCGTTCCTATGTTGCTCTACCCAGGGTCAAAGGACCTCAGGTAGAGTTTCAATATTGTTTTAGCCTATATTAGCTACATTACTAACTTAAAATTAGAGTATTATACATGCTATGATATGTGTAGGAGCCCCGGTTATTTTTGTTCTAGGTTCGCTGCTGCCTATGTGGCGCCAAGATGTCCTACATGGCACCAGGCTGAACAGCTCATCAGTTGCGACCCGTATGATATGCCCATGTCGGCATGGCTAGTTCGACATGGCCTGTATCCTACAAGCCTAGGCTGAGATTATGCTAAATCTGCGATTTTGTTCAACCGACCGACATTTCTGCAATTTTCCATTTACAAATAATATTTCTAAAAAAAGGGTTTGCCAAAAAGGTGCTAGAACTGCTATTTTTCAAAAATCGAAACTATCTTAGCGATTTGCTCTTAAAATTATATTATTTCCAGAAAAAAATCACAGAGAAGTGTCCAAAATAAAGTGGCATATGTCCAGAAACTAACAGGAGCAGAAGAGTAAAAGTTCTACAGATTCAAGGAGTAGGATGGGTGTGAGATGGACCTGAAGGATAAAGATTAGCTTGTGGAGGCCTCTGAGAAAGGGGAGCAGAATATTTCGAAAGCTGGGCTGTGATATCACAGAGGATCTGCTGCCGCCGCTGCAGCTGGGGTAGGATATGCTGCTGTTGCCGTTGTTGTGCCAGTAACTCCTGCTGCTGACCTAACATTTGATCAATCATGCTTTTCAATTGAGCATTCTCCGTTGCGGAAATTGGCGGTGTCCGAACCCAAGAAGGTCCAGCTTCTGAATCATCCGTAGGCTCTGTAAATTCATCGTTATTATTAGACCTGAAGGTAGAGACTAGATGGTACAAGTGTCAATAGCCAAGTTACCTTCAGAATGTATCACATTGCGCTGGATATAGATTTGCTCAATATTTACACCATAGGTAATGAAGATCATTATAATTTTGTGAACTCTCAGATCAAACTTTTCACACTTGACTTCAACTATCTTAAGTTGCTTAGATGCAAACGGATTTTCTGTTGGGTTGTAGCTCCCTTCCTTTTCCTTCCAATTGACAGGTGCCTGTACCAAACAATATAATATAAATTAAATGACTCAGTTCATGCATGATATCTTTAAATAGAAATATCTATGAGATGCATAAAATGTATACCTCGCAAAGTTGAAGAGTCAGCTTCTCTAGAACAGGTGTATGTTGCAGAAAGCATATCAGCGCAACAAGATCAATTGCCACAGACCACTCATTTAGTAACAACGTCTTCAACTTACCAAATGATGGACACCACATCAAATCTCTTCTGAATATGAACTGGACAGTAATAAGAAATAGCAAAGTATGAGAAACACAAAGAAATGATCAGTTAATCACAAACGGACCATTGACTACCTTACTAAACCATGATTATATCTGGTTGATGAAATGCAGATGAGCTACTTGTTTCAAAGTGTCAAGAGGATATCGATCGTGTAAGGGAAATAGTTGGGCAGAAATAACAAGAAATGTTAAGATGAAAGTGTCAACATACCACTCTAGGTTTAGCTATCAACTCCAAGATTTTAGCCTCTGACAAACCATCAAGTAGCATGCAATCTCCGCTGCTCCCCCCATTAGCGCCACAATTATCACAGGCATTATCGTCGCATGAACCCCCAAATTCTTCTTTACCACAATGATCATCACAGTCAGTGAGTTTTATAGATGCCGTTAATAAAGATGGCATACTTTCCAGAACAGGAGTGCTCCCCCAAGGCTCTGTTAACTCCAGTGCGACAAGACTTGGGAGTGAAATTCGAGTCCGGGGATAGGAAGAAAATACACAGTCAACTGCAGTCAGCCGTTTCAGGGATTCAGACAAGATCTCCTCAGCTTCAATATGGCAATTCCTCATCACTAGTTCCTCCAGTGCTGGGCAGCTCGAGAAATTGAGGATGTGGTTTTTTAGCACCACATTGCAAAGCTCCAATCTTGTCAAATGCCGGGAGACTAAAGCCAGGTCTTCCAGTTCAAAGCTGTTGTTATCAATGCTTAGATGAACCCGAAGGACTCGAGCTTCACACAGCAGCACGTGGCGAATCCACAGGTTGATTTGTGGATCATCCTGGCTCCGGAACGTATCGAGGTTTATCTCACACGCGTCCAGACGCGCGCTGCGGTCACGGAGGAGCAAAAGGTGGTTCACAAACCTGTTCAGCCTCCTGACGCCGTGCCGGTTGAGCACCCTCCCCTCGCCGGTGATGCGCAGGACGGGCATGGACTTCCACAGGTGGCGCCAGCGCCTCGCGAGCGCGCCGGTCCGCACGGCCTCCGGCAACGGCAAGAAATACATCACGTGCTGAAGGGCCTCGTCCGGGAGGGCGCCAAGCCGATCGGCCTGTGGCTGCGGCATTATGTCGAACAGGTGGCGAGCGCCGGCGGTGCTGGAGCATGGAAATGGGGTAAAGATTAAAGAACATGGAGCAAACATCTGAGACAGCGTTCCTCGATTCATCGCCTGAAAACTGAACACATATCTTTAGGTAATATATTTCTTTACCTGTGGAGCTTGGAGTAGAGTGCCTCCTCCCCGATGTGGCGGCCGGCGGCCACCTCTGGCCGGTACTGGCGGCTGGTAGGAAGAGTGGAGAACTTCGCACGGTAGCTTAGTAGCTTGGGCTGCCTAGGCCCTTTACGTTCTAGAAGCTTCTCGAAGAGCAAGCAAATCGAAAACGAAGTCGAGAAGCTAAGGCAGTGGAGAGGAAGGGGAAGATTTTGGGGAATTTTAGTGGCGTGAGCATAGGCCGTCGAACTACCCAGGTGGTTTTTTGGATTGAAGCCCAAAATATGTCCTGACATGTTGTTTGGTTCGAAGCAAAATCATTAATGTTGTCAATGTCTAACTTAGGCTAGTCTCAGATTTCATGAGACGTTTCATGCACATTTAATAGAGTGACACGTCAGCAAATCTGTACTTTTTACATGAAACGGGCAGGAGAGAGAAGATGTTCGTTTCATCCCCACGACACGACCTCGGCGGTGTTTCCAACATCGTGAAATCGGATGAAATCCCCGTTGAGGGGCTCAGGTCGTTTCATCGGCGAGGAAGCACGACGTCGGGCGTGGAAGGGCCTCGTCACCGCGCGCTCCGCCTCGCCACTTCGCCTCATCGCCGCGCGCCTCCGCATCAACGGGCCTCGCCGGTCCATTCGCCGCCGCGCTCCTCGCCTCGTCGGGCCCTCGTCGGGCACGCCTCCGCTGGCCGCCGCGGGCGCCAGGGCGCGAGCGCGAGGGCGGCTCCGTCATTCGCCGTGGGAGCAGGGAGGACGAGCTTGCCGCGCGCTCGATTCATGCGAGCGAGTTCCTCCATCGGGAGGACACTCCGCCGCGCTTGAGGCCGGCCGCCATGAGAGGGCTTCGTGCTAGTAGCAGGGCTGCCCGGCCGCGAGGCGGAGCCCGGCCCACGTGCGTGGCGCCGCCGCCGCGATCGCGATCTCACCCTCGGCCCATCGCGGGCTCGCGGGTCGCGCTAGGCGTCGCTCGGCCACGGCGTTTGTCCGGCATGGCAGCCTCCAAGCGGGGAAGAGGAAAATGGTAAGGAAGAGAGAGACCGTGGGGTCGTCTGCCTAAAATAACATGTGAAACAGCGCTATGAAACTATGCATTAAGAGTGAGAGCTATTTCATGTCAAAGTTTCACATCTTGGGAACTGTAAGGTGAAACACGTCATTAAGACTAGCCTTAATACTTCAGATTATAATCAAGGTTTTAACTTTTTATTGGCATCAAACCAAATGCTAATTTACCCTACCAAAAAATTAATAATACCAAAACTTACTTATATTTTGGCACTACCCACATTTCGACAAACAAGCCCCAAATATCGACAGGGCCCACCTGACTTAGCATACCAGAAATAGACAACAATTTTTTGACTGTAAGCTGTACTCCCTCCCCTAGATCCGACTCCTCTACCTCCTCTATCTTTTAGTACAGTAGTAAACTATTAGTACTATAAGCAATATAGAAAAAAAAAGCTTTGGGTAGTAATAAACTATAAACCAATATATAAATAAAAGATAATAAGAAAAATATTACCTATATAATTAAGGACCAGAAAGGTGATTGTCTAAAACATTGGATCCCATGGTTTAACAAGTCATACACATATAGTTAGATATAAACAAAAAAAGATGATTGAGAATAAAAATTAGATCATGCGATTACTTTCACGTAAATGTGCATACAGTACTCATGTGTTAGGACGGATGATGGGAGAGAAGGGTGAGATAAGAGTGCATTTCGGTTTTCTAGTCTTTGAAAAAAAAATTTGCCCTCTAAATTTTCAAAATGTGCACTCTCTAAATTAGGACGAAGGAGTACTATCAACCAACCGCTCCTTCTTTGATGGTTTTGTCTTTTGTGTAATTTTTAAACTCGATACCACTATTTTTTTATAATTTTCCATTAACTTAGTACTGTTTCAAATAATTCTCAAAGTAATTGTAAATACCTTCGTGCATACACAAATGTCACTTCCCGCAACTACAAGGACACCTCCTTGGAAAAATACTCCGTTTGTTCCAATATATATGACATATTTTAAGTGATTATAAGGATTAATGTGACTATTAAATCAAGGAAAACAATGTTTTGAAAAAATAAAGGAAAACCAAGAGAACGATTAAGGGTCGGTTTAGTTCCAAAATTTGGGTGAAAATTTTTCACTCAAAAAGTTTTGGATGAAAACTTTTTACAAGAGAAGGTGTTTAGTTACATGTGAAAACTTTTTGGGCTATAGTAAATACATGATGCAGGCAACTCTCATGCGCATCTCCCAAGAGAAAATTTCACATTTTTGGCCAAATCTCTCTCAAAACCAAAAATTTTTCATCTCAACTTTTCATCTACATGGTTAGTTTCAAAAACAAAAAAGTGACCAAAATCCAAAAAGATTTCACATTTCGCATGCAACTAAACAAGGCCTAAAAGTACTATGCAACTCATATTTCTATTTATTTATTTACCACTTATAATGCACCTTAGCAACGGTTCAAATCTAACATCTTTCTCTTACTCACTTATAATTCAATGGACGAAAATCAGAGTCTATTTCTTTGTTTTATATTATTTTCTATTTTTATTGTGTACATGCATGCATGCATTTAATTGTGAGAGATTATCTGAGATTTGCTTTTTTTTGGTTTGCATGTATGCAGGTTATGCGAGATTTGCTATTTTTTCTTGCTTGCATGCATGCTTGGATTTAACGATAGTGATCAATTATATTACTGTCGCGTTAGTACGGACGTTACTAGTTTAAATATATTGGAATAACAAATACTTGTTTAAAGAAATGAGATGTGTTTTAGAAAAAATGGTGCAATAAATAGAGACAACAAAAGAAAGCAAGAAATTGGCAATGTATACTTTTTCAAAACAATATGTCTTAAAAAAGAAATAAATGGATTACTAATTTAAGCAAATATGTTGTAATGAGAAACTTTGGACCTAGGCTAGGAAGGCCTAATCCAAACACTTATTAGGCAACAGTTTATATAAAATCTCTATCTCGTGTCATTCCTATCATATCTCTAACTTTTTATTTTTTTAAATATTATGTAATTTTTTTTGAACTACAAGAGTATTTATAGTAGATGAGGTTGCATAATATGGTATCAATATAGCTTTCTACCGAAGAATAAAAAATAAGATAGCGAGAATATCTTGATCCACTTTGCACTTTGCATTTTGTAGATTGAATTACAAAAATAAAATATTTGCATCTTACTCGTCCCAATTTCGTTATTCCCGACTAACATCACCACCGCCGACTTGGAGTCATCGGTGCAAACCGAGTGGGATGATCTGGGAACCAACCTCTGCACCGGCCAATGACGACGCACCGCGCCACCGTATGGCCGCGGCCACTAGTCGCGCGTACTCGCCATGTGTCTTGCTCTTGCACGACGTACGTGCGCCTCCCGCCGTCCCGCGCATTCCGGGTCGTCTTTGCTGCAAGAGAAGCAACGGCAGCATCGCAACACCGAGCCACATGCCTGCGCACAGCACTGTGTCGTCTGGCCACGCGCTGCACCACACTGGCTGGCTGTGGTGGCTTGCCAAGCCACCCCAGCGGGCTGCTCCAAGCCGCTCGGCGGCTGCGCCTTGCGCACCATGGTCATGCTATGCCAGGGTCAGCTTGCGACGTTGCCACCTCACGTGGAGCTGCGCCGCCCCATCGGTCCGCCGAGCAGCACAGTCGCTGCAGCACCCGCGCCGTGCCTTGTTGTTGGCCCAAGACCGGAAAACGTGGTCCCAACTGACTCAAATCGAGAGAAAGCCTTGCTGTATCCCAAAAGCTAGCTTAAGAGGGGAGAGATTCCTCCAACTTGTAAGTTTTAAGTTAATTCAACTCTTCCAAAAAAATAATATGCGACTATTTCTAACAATCTTCTCCGTCACACATTAGTGTCCCTCAGCACTGACCGGTCCTATACACGGACACATACGGGCCTCACACCCGCGGTCCACTATACGTTGGGTCTACATCACCCAAGTATGCACGAGCACTTGAAATCATGAACATGGCTCTGATACCACTTGTTGACCTAAAACCAAAAGACGTTGGCCTAACTGACCCAAACTCGGAGGAAGCCTTAATGTACCTAAAAAACTAGCTCAAAGAGGTGAGGGACTTTCCCCAACTTTTAAGTTGGTTCAACTCTTCCCAAACAACCAATAAGAGACTATTTCTAATAATCTCCCCCGTTACACATTGGTGCCTTTTAGCACTGGTCGGCCCCACACACGGGTACATACGGGCCTCACATCGTGGTCCACTGTGCTTTGGGCCTACACCACCCCTGAAAATTGACTGGCCTCACACACGGGCACATTCGGAGCTCATATCGGCGGTTCACTAGGCTTCGGGCCTACACCACCTGAGTGTGCACGAGGACTAGAGATTGTGAACCTGGCTCTGATACCACTTTATAGCCCAAAACCGGGTCAACTTTTGAATTGGTTCATCTCTTCCTAAACAAGCAATGCAGGATTATTCCTAACATGCCTCGCTGCTAGTCCCCGTGACCACACCAAACCCTCGCATTGCGACGTTGCCGTTGGCTGCCGTGCCCATGCCATCCCCTCGACGGTTGCCTCGCTGTCGGGCCACACTAGCTCAAGGTCAACAAGGAAAAGAAAGGAAAGAGAAAAGAAGGAAAGAGAAGAAAGAAGCAAAGCGAAAAAAGGACCATCTAAATAAGTGCCACTAATCTTTTAGGTGGAAAATTTTAAATGTAACTATTATATAATGCCTAATGGTATTGTAATTACACTCTAACTGCATTTTAACTTTTATATAACTTGTATATAAGTATTGAAAATACATTTAACTTACATATAAGTTGTATTTACACAAGTTATAGTGTAGTTACACTATAAGTATACTATAGTTACATTTGAAAGTTTTCAAAAAACTTGCAACGGTTTTTTAGCAATTCAGAATTTATAATTAGCACATATTACTCCTCATCAGTGATGTTTATTGAAAATGATATAAATACTACCAGTGTCGTTCATAAAATAAAACCGACGCTTATGTGTGGGACATCGGTGTAGGTTTATTGATAAAACTAGCGCTGATGGAGCAGGCGGACTCTCGCTCTCTCTTTTAAGTTCGATCGAGAAATCATTAGATGTCCACACTCTCTTTGTGCCTCTCTCTATTCCCCCGCCACCCTCTCGCTTCGTCCCCAGGCATCCTCCTCGTTGTCGCTGACGGGGGCCGATGAATGCCATGTCTCCTCGCTCCTTGCCTCCTCCTTAGCAGTTGCTACTTGCTAGTCATCTTCCTCGCCGCCTTTGGCCTCTTCCTCGTTGTTGCCTCCCCTACCCCTGTCAGACCTCCTCCTCCTCATCTAGAGCTCGGAGTTCATCGGATCTGACCACCACGAGCTTGGAGGCGGCCATATTAAGTCAGTGCGGCCCACTCTACAACATATTTGCTTATCCCCTCCATTTCCTTTCTTTTTAATTTTTCAATGTTTCCTTTGCGGATTTTCACCCCCTCCCATTTCAGTTAATTTTGTCCCTATTCTTTTACTTTAGTTTGTTATATATTTTGTTTTAAAGTACATACAATCAATTTGATCATCTGAAAACAAAATAATAAAGTAAAGGGAACAAGAGATCTTCAACTTCTAAGTACGTGCTACAGTGGGTACATATATTGTACTGTTACAAGGAGGGACCAAGTAACTGAGTGTGAGGTTCACTTAAGTCATGCATTGGACAACATACATCTCATCAAATACAATACTTCACGTAGCATATGGCATACACTACTGCAGTTTTGATTTTCCTGGATGAGGCCCCTAATAGTTTCCAGGCGGGCTATAAGTGGTCGCGCCTGAAAAAACCGGTCCCGAGGGGCCGGTTGTTGGACTGCACGGGATAATGCATTATCCCGTACGGTACACTTAAGCGACCGCACGGGCTATAATCCTATGCGGTCGCTTAAGTGTACCGTACGGGATAATGTGATTATCCCGTGTGGTCCACATAACAGCCCGTGCGGCCCACTTAAGGACCCATACGAGATAATGTATTTTCCCGTGCGGGCCGTTAAGTTGACCGCACGCGATGATGCATCATAAAACAGCTGCCCAACCCGACAGTGCTACATTTAACATGGTGTTTCTCTCTCTAAAAAAGGGTAATTATAGGAGGAAAGGTTTTCAACTTGAATTGTTCAATTTGAATCAATACAAAAGGTACCATACTTGATCTCCTTTTCCATTTGCTTTTATTTTAAATAATTTTTATTGGTTGAATGCGAAGATATTTGAACTTTTTTAACTCGGTTTCTCTCTCCAAAAATAGACAATTTCTTTTGGTGGGAGGTTTTAGACTTGAAATCTTTAATTGAAATCAATATAAAAGGTAACGTGCTTGATCATCTCTTTCATTTTCTTTCATTTTTGTAAAATTTCATCGGTTGAATACGAAGATATTTAAACTTGTTTGAATTATCATTTTGAGATATTTTTGTAATTTGTAGGTCAAATATTTTGTTTTTTTATTGAACCATTTTTTGGTAACTAATTTTGTCTCAGTATTATTATTTGTTGTGAATGAGGTTTTAGTTATAAAGAAGGATTTAAGTTTAATTTGTTTATTTAGAAAACACCGACAATATAATATTAATTTATGCTTGTGATTTTTTTAGATGGATCGGACATGGATGTATGAGACATGGAGAACTCATCCGTTGTTCATGAGAGAATCATCAATATTTATTTATAAGGCTAAGGCACATGCTTTGAGGGGAATAGGAAGGATATTTTTTGTCCTTGCGTGGATTGCAAGAATCAGAAGATGTGGAAAGATCCAAATGTAATTCTCGGACACATAATTCATCGTGGATTTGTGGAGAAATACACAGTCTGGACTTATCACGGGAAAGTCGCCCCTCCGGAAGTGATTCCTGATATTTGGTTCGATGAGGCAGATAATTTTATAATTGAGGACATGTCGCGTGAAATGACGGGTGATTTTGGCGGCTCCGGTTTTGACGATGCAGAGGTTGATATTGATCTTGATCTTGAGGATATGTTGCGGCACGCTGAACCAGAGGTCCTAACAGAGAAAGCAAGAGATCTAAACAATTGGGAGGCGTTGCAGAAATCAACGAAAGATCTATTGTACGATCAATCAAAGGGATGTGACATGGATTATACAGTGGTGCGATCGGTGTTAGAACTTCTTAGATTGAAGGCCAGGCACGGATGGTCTGATACTAGTTTCAATGACTTAATGGGTCTCCTGAGAGCTATGCTTCCTAAGCCTAACTTGTTGCCAGCTAACACCTATCAAGCCAAGAAACTGATATGTCTATTATTACTTGTGTGAAAAAGATCCATGCATGTATTAATCACTGTGTACTTTATCACAAGGAATACGCTGACTTGGACAAGTGTCCAACTTGTGAGGCAAGTAGGTACAAAAAGAATAACAGTGTCGCCGATATTGACGTTGCCGAACCAAGCGGAGTGGTCGAGCCAGGAAAAAAGATTCTGGCCATGGTGACGTGGTACTTGCCAGTGAAAGATCGCATGAAGCGATTGTTCTCGAACCCCACCAACGCCAAGTTGATGAGATGGCATCAAGAGGGTCGAAAGACAGATGGTATGATTTGACATCCCACCGATGCTCAACAATGGAGAAACTTTGATTCGAAGCACCCATAATTTGCAAATGATCCGAGAAATGTCAGGTTTGCGTTGAGCACGGATGGAATGAATCCGTTTGGTGACCTAAGTACCTCGCACAGCACTTGGCCTATTTTGCTCACCATGTATAACCTTCTGACATGGTTATGTCAGAAACGAAAGTACATTTTGTTGACTATCCTTATACAAGGGCCAAAACAGTCTGGCATCGACTTAGATGTGTTTCTTGAACCTTTGATGGAGGATATGCAAGAAATATGGGAAGAGGGTCTACGATTGTTTGATGCGTACCGCTAGGAGTATTTTACTCCGCGTGCTATCATATTCGTTACTATAAACGATCTACCAGCCAATTTTTCCCTCTCCGAACAAATTAAAGGAAAAACCAGATGTCTGATATGTCATGACAGCACAACGTACATATACCTGACCTCGTCAAAAAAGTTAGTTTACATGCGTCATCGTCGTTTCTTACCACAGAAGCATAGGTATCATGCGATGGATACCTTTTTTAACAAAACTGTTGAGGAAGGTACTGCCCCCGAAGCAAAGGATGGTTCCACGGTGTTCAAGCTGACAAAGAACATAAAGGACGTGTTCGGCAAGGGAAAGACAACTTCAGGCAAGAGGAAGAAAGAAGTGGTAGAAAACACGCTGCCCTTCAGGAAACATTCAATCTTTTTCAAGTACCTGACGTATTGGAAAGACCTAGAGATTTGTCATGCCATCGATGTCATGCACCTCGAGAAAAACATGTTTGACAGCACCATCGGGACTTTACTTGACATCCTAGTAAAACAAAGGATGGGTTGAGGTCACGTAACGACCTAGTCAATTTGGGCATAAGGAAAGATCTTCACCCGATAGAGCTAATAAATGGTAAGATTGAGATTCCACCGGCATGCCACTCAATGACACTAGAAGAGAAAAAAGATTTCTGTAAATGTCTTCGTGGATTGAAAGTGCCGACTAGATTCTCATCGAATATCAGGAAACTAGTATCAATGAAAGATTTGTCGATTTCTGGATACAACGCTCACGACTGTCATAAGATGTTTACGATATTCCTCTCTATTGCTATAAGGGCGGTGAAACCAGTGCACACCAAGGTAGTGATAACAAAGCTGTGCTATTTTTTAATCGAGTATCACAGAAAGTTTTTGATCCAGAAGAGTTAGGACCCCTTTAGAAATTCGCAGTCGAGACAGTTTGCAAGCTAGAGATGTTTTTGAAGGGTTACGCGGAGGCTACGCTAGCCAAAAACAAAAACTTTTACCACGCAAACCAGGAACACTTGCAAGTAAGGGCCGATAGATCGTTACCGATTGGAGTAGAGTGCGGCGGAATAACCAATCGGGCAATCCGATCCGGAACGTGTAGCCGATTCCGGAGACACGATTCGCCAATCAGCCGATTCGAGTCGTCGCCACGTTCTCACGCCTCGCTCCGATGCGCCCGACCGCACCGATTCCACCACGGCCGATCGCTCCGATTGCGCCCGATCCGAAGCCGATCAACGCGCAACGTAGCGCCGCCTCTACCGTATCCACACGTCCGGGGACGAACGCCGTACACCCGTGTGCTAGCACGCGATGCAAGGCTAGGGTTTGGCTCGAAAGTGGGGAGGGTTTCCGTGGAGATTGATCTCGGCGACTTCGTTGCACGCGATGCAATTGATGTCTATACGCTCTCCACCCCTCCCTCCTTTATATAGAGTTGGCCGACGGGACTAGTGGCCGATTAGGACTCTATTTTGAATCGGATCTCATCCGTATCTCATAGAGTTGGCCGCCCATACGTCGTAAGCCCATAGGACTCTATCCGATCGGATCCCTATCCGATCGAGCCGTATCCGAGTCCAACTCGAATATCTATTCTATCCCCTTAAGCGTGCGACCCTGTACGTTCAGGTATACTCGGTTTTGGCTATAGTCTAACTTAGTCGATCGTCGGCTCGAGTCCAACTCAGCCGACTGTCAATAGCGGCGCCTAGCAGCACATATTGACACCATAGTATACAAGAATATAATATCGGCTCGAACTCGTAATGTGTACACAAATCCCTTTGCCTCACGATACCGCTTAAGCTATAGGCAAGATGTGTGTCATCCCTTCAATAGCTTAACCATTCACTCGAACCGTGTTGGATTATCTGTCTGTTGATTGACTCCTCAATCAACTTAGCATGGCCATGCATTTCCATAATCCATTACCTCGAGGGGCCCAGAGATATCTCTCCAAAGGAGGGGCAAATTCCATCTTGATCACTCACATCCCACTCCATGTTTCATAGCAAACCCGAAAACTACCTTTATAACTATCCAGTTACGGAATAGCGTTTGGTAGTCCCAAAGTAGGCTACTACACATGTTGGAATCCATGGTGATCTCAGGTCTAAGGACTTTGTACCAACACTACCCGAGACCAACTAATGGCACATTAATTCTGTAGTGTCTCATGGTGGGTCTATCCAACAATGTGTTCTCTAACACATATGTCCATGTTTATTGATTTGGTATCTCCATACCCATGATCTATGAGACATGATCATCAATCAATAAACATGCCGATCTTAGAATCATATTTGTTCCAACAATATGACATATGATCAGGGATCGTTTAGAAATAGATTCATACATATCGAGTCTCATAAATAAGTCACGCACTTATTGATCAATACAAGATGTCTATTTCATGGAACTGAATAACACTTTATTCATTTATACATAAACATTGACGTGATATCCAACATCTCCATGTTGCCTCTAGGGCATATCACTAACAGTTTTTTCCTCCATCGTACTTCGACATGATGGAATATCTCATTGTTCACATTGTCCCTCAAATTATATTAATATGTGGTGAATTTACATTGATTAATTTAAATTTAAAATGTGGTGAATTTAAATTATTAAAGTTATTTTGTGATGAATTTATAAAATGGGGGGTGATCTTCCCGCACGGCAAAAGACAAAAGAACAAGTCTTCATTTGAAGACTACGGTGGTATTACGCCCGCCGAATGGGATAAGTTCATGGCGAAGATGACAAGCCCCGAAGCCTTAGCACGGAGGAAGAAGATGTCCGACCTCGTGAAAAAGAACAAATACACGCACCGACTGGGTTCTAGTGGCTACGATGGCCACGTAGAGAAGTGGCGAGCAACCGAAGAAAAGTTTGTCGCCCAAGGAAAGCCCTGCTTGTAGATGCAATAAAAGAGCGAAGCAAAAACAAGGTTTGGGCACGCAGCACGGGATAGGTCACCGACGAGGGAGATATCCTTTTCGAGGATCTGGATATCGAGCGTGTGACCACTAGTCTAAAGGACATTGCTAAAAAAGAGAAGACTGGGGAATTTATTGTCAAGAGGAAACACGATCAGTTGACAGCTGCATTGGGCAACCCCGAACATTCTGGACGAGTAAGGGGTGTATCCTCAAGGACAAGTTGAAAAGAAGGGTTTCCTGAGGAAGCTGCAAGTTACAAGAAACAGGACCGTACAAACACAAACTTGAAGAGAAGATAGCAAAACAAGTTGAAGAATATTTCTACTCTCTTGTTGCACAGAATCGACAAGTCTTCCCTAACTTGTTTCAGCAATCCGAAGAACCCACAGTACAGATGCCCAGCAGCGTCGGGTCAGTTGACACCGCACCTTATACATAAGATACCATAACTGGCCTAACACCGTACAGCCTCCTCGTGCCGATAGGAAGGGCCGGGAAGAGAAATGAGGTGGGTATAGGACTTGCTATACCAGGACGACAATTTCACAATACGCCAATCCCTGAAGAATATGCAAGGGTGCAGGTGGCCAAGGTGCATGCAGAGCATAACAGCTTAGAGCTAGACATTCCAACACCTGAAGGGATAGAATTGCTTGGGGATGCAGTGAATCAGTTCATTCTATGGCATCGACGAGATATCCTGCTGGTCGATCCACAGTCAGCATCCCCTATCCCACCGGTTCCTCAGATTGCTGCTGCGCCTGCACCGTCTTCTTCACTAGGGCCAGATTTGCCACCTAATCGGCCTGCTTCCCCACCTCGCTCCCCCTCTAAGGATAAAGGTCCTGATTCGCCAAAGCTGTCAGCCCCTGAAATCGCCGCAGAACAACCTCCAACCGATGTCCAAGATATTCATCGATCTCCTTCGACATCACAGTCAGCTTTAGCGGTACCTGAAAGGCCTCTTCTAAAAATAACAAGTCTTCCAAGTCCGAGCAAGCTTGAACCTCGTCGGCTTATCCCTAAAATGGTTAGATCAACCTACGATAAGAAAGAAATGGTCGTATAAGAGCAAAACTTAGTGTTCCAGGCTTTCAGGGGGAGATCGCCGACTGACATGAAGCAGGATCAACCGCCAAAGTTGTCAGAGTCACAACAATCGGTGAAAAACCAAGCGGAGGACCTGCAAAATTGGACTTCGGACGAAGTGCCAACATAGTACGAGTACAGCAAGCCGTTCCTACCGTGGCACGTTATGGAAGACATGCCCTGGAAAATTAGGCTAATGCACGACTGGTACCTAAAGTCATCCAGAATGGGGCTTAGCATGCTTACCGTGAAGGTCCCGGATAACGCTTTCACCCGTGGCCCAAATGGGATACTGGTCATCAATTTCAATGACCTTCAAGCATTATTCAAGATGAAAAAATGGATATAAATCTCGTTGTTGCGTTTTGCCTGTAAGTATCAATCGCACTTAATGTCATTAATAAATTCATTTGCAAACTAACTTATGAATAATTACTCGCTGCATTACTTAGGATGCAATTTCAAGACGCGTTAAAGACCAAGTATCCAGCTGGATACATTAAACCAACAAGGATATGCTGGACGGAACACGAGGTTCATATTCGTGCAGATTGCGATGAGCTCAAAGGCAAAACGAAGTCCCAAAGAGACGCGATTATCAAAAAATGCACAAGACGAAGATGATCACCGTAGCACTCTACTTGGGCCAAGCTATGCTTGAGCACAAAGACAAAAATGTCCTCATGGTCCCTTATGCGCTGCGGTACGTAATATTCTTCCGTACAACCGATATTTTACTACGATATCACCTACAATTAACATATCTCTTCTATCGTAGCGATCACTACATACTTTTTCTGGTATATTTGCAGGACCACGTGACTGTAGTGCTTGATCCGGCAAACTACACGGAGAAAACATTCAAAGAGTTCCTCATCTTGTTAAATTTGTAAGTACTATCATGCACCATTTAATAAGTTTTGTCTGTTGTTACTCTCGAATAAACAATTGACGAAACAATTATTTTGTCTACATAGAGCACATGCAAAATTATGTAAGAAACGGTGGACCGGTCAAGAATCCACAAAAGAAGAAGCTTCTGGTGAAGACACATTGGCCGGTAATTATATGCCAACATTTTATACTATGTTTAATTTCAAATATTGACGTACGTATACAATTTTATTCAACACAGTGTTATAAACAACCACCAGGCACTAGCCTATGTGGCTACTACGTGTGCGAGATGCTAAGAATCTACGGGAGATACACTACAAAGTTTGAACAAGTAAGTTCAGAGAAAATATCTTTCTACACGTTAATATCGATCTTGTATAATTTTTCTAATCGTATCTATGTGTATTCTTTCTTAAACAGATCAAGTCTGGTCCAGTTGTAGCGAACCGGTTCGACAATCGAACCATGCTCAACTTGGTTGCAGATATTTGCCGCTTCATCCGCCGCGATATATGCAACCATTTGGGAGATTTCTATGATCTGAAGAGCAAGCTTGCGACGAACGATAAATTCAAAAGACTTAGAGAGTGGGAAAAAGACCATTTGTAAATTGCGGACTATTGTAATTTGCGAGACGTATGATACTTGATATGTATATAAACATGCATGATGTGTACATTTAAATTTTTTATGAGGAAATAATATAATTAAATATCTTTTTTCTCATGCAAAATATATATATACATGCATCTCAATCGACCGATAATATTACTGAGAGAGAGATGAGAGGAGAGAGAGAGGAGAGGAGAGAGGGTGATCAGAGAGACACTAGAGAGAGCTTTGCACATAAAATAATGGGCATGGAAGGCAATCTTCCCGTGCGGTCGACTTAATGAATCGTACGGGAAGATCGATTATCCCGTGCGGTCGGGTAAAGTGGACCGCACGGGATAGTCGATCTTCCCGTGCGGTTGGGCCGCCCGCACGCAAAATGGTCTTTTTCCAGACCTCGCGCGTGCGGGCAGGCCTTCCGCACGAGAAGATGTCTTTCGGCCTGTATGAAAAAATCGTTTCTCCAATAGTGATATTATCATGCACATTATAGTATATAGCACGCAACATATGCACACTGCATGCATATATAGAAGACGTTGACGCCACGCTCTTTCAAGATGATTGCTGACCTGGTGGAAGAGAGGGATGCAAGAAGATCACGCTGAAGGCTGCCAAGGCGAAGGCAGGGCTTGATCCAAGCTCCTGATGCCTGGTTTGCCCGTACATAAAATAAATGGACGTTGATCCCCCAATGAAACAGATGGGATGCCAGGAATTCTCACTCTTAGTGCTACAAAATCTTTGATGTTTTTTGTTTGGATGCACCAACTAGCATGCAAGGCCCCCACAACTAAGTTAGTCGTGATGCTGCCTAGTTTCCATGTCAAGTCAAATTACTATCTATGTCAGAACCACTTCATGTCTTTTGTTTTTGGCTGTTGGCTTGAGAGACAAATTACTCAATATTGCAGCTGCTACCTCAATGCTCCATGTGTTAATAAGCACAAGTCCATCTATATGTTGTGGTCTTGCCCTCTAATACCTACTCGATTTTATGTTTCCATTGCCTCTTCCATACTCTTGCTTCTTACCTTTGGTTGCACTTTATGCTTCAAATATGTCGACATCACTACAAATTGTTTAACTGGAATGTTAGAGACCTCAATGCCCCTGCAAAGAAGGAAGCGGTAAGAACTATGATTCACGAAAGCCTCAAAGTCATCACGTGGCTGTTTTGCATGGGCTGGGTAACCCGGGTTAGTAGCGTCGTGTGGGTAAAGTGTACCCTCTCTGTAACTGTTCGAATAGTCGTGCCCACGGTTATGGATGGGTGTGAGGTGATTCCTTAGTGTAGTTTTGTGCTTTACCCTGCTTTGTGAAAATGTGTGTGGTTTGGAAAACCTAATGTTTAGGAAAGCAAGTGGTTGTCAGGGAGACAACGGGACAAAGAGTCCCTAGAATTAACTAGTCATTTGGGGACCACAAACCTTTGAGAAATTGGAAAATTGGTTTGGTTTGGGAAACCAGCTTTAAGGCCAACTCGGGAGTTGTGCAAATTTGAAAATAAAATTTGTCACTTCTCTCCCCCACCCCCGACCAAGCCGAGACATGTCTCACTCGATTGTGGAAAACACACACTTAGATTGTTGAAAACCTGAAAACAAAATTGTTTGCAAAATAAATAGCCTCCCCTTGCCGCTTACAATAACCACCTAATTTCCCCTGGCTTGATGAGTACGTAAGTACGTTCTGCCAGCTTTGAAGGTGAAGTTGAAGTGAAATGAAGATTAGGATTTTTGTTCTTCTCCCGAGAGTTGCAACTTAAGGTAAATAAGCCCTTTATTAACTTAGGGATTACAATGATTCATAATTACCATCGTGGGTACCAACGCTATGATTCATAATTGTACAACAGTTCGCGCTGTTTTTTCTACGACACACTCCGGTCCAGATTGGGGTGTGACACATACACGCGCATGGGATAAAATTATAGGTTTATGGTAAAATTATTTATCATTATTGTAGTTGAATAACTACTTAAAATTATAGCAAAGTGATAGTTTTGATTAAAAAATTGCAGTTTTGTGAAACTTTCCTCATTGTAAAAATTGAAATCATGAATTTAAATAGGATATATTAAAATCTTTTTTTGCAGCAGTTTAACTGTAGTAGTTTTTTTTTCTTTTGGACGAATTAGTAAATTTTGAATCAGGTGCAAGAAAAGACAAATATAATGATCTGACATTTAATTTCTATACTATGTTTCGTGTACACAAATCCTAATTTTTGCCCAAGAAGTTCAGTTCGATACAGTCTAGTTCAGCACACAAGGGTGTCCATCACTGCAAAATTTTGGGGAAATCCAGTGCATGGAAAGAACACAGAAACAATGATCAGACACCAACAAATGAACATATGCAAGAGATCATAACTAGCAATGTATCCAAGTTACATATTACATCAGGTTCACAAGATGAGTAGCCTGTAGCAATGTATGCACCTGATACAAAGCCATATTGAAAACAAATATAAATGAGCCAAAAGTGCAAGATATTTTCTGTAATTTATAGTTTGACATCCTACAATTAGATATGACATGTTTCTATAGATAATGAAATTCATTCCAGCCCTTATTTCAAATAAGCTACAGGCTAATTATTATAGAGATTACAAGTCGATTGACTACAAATTATAAAATCTCAGTTTGATTAAAAATAATAAAACTACTTCGACTACCAGCCTAAAGATAGGTATAAGCTTCATCTATAGTTGGCGAGAATATGGAACTGATGTGTATGCGCTCATGATTGGAACTGAACAGCAACTTCACATCTGGGAACATAATCCATAGTACATTTCTGGATAACCATCAGAAAGTACACAAATATCCCAGGTCTTCTTATATGATCTACTATGCTTGAGGCTGGAACCTGTCCAGTGTGGAGGCATAATCGGAACCTGCACAGGAGAAATTGCAAATAGAGGAAGCAACTCAGCCTATATTCGACTTGATCATTGATTATTCAGTCATAGTTACAGGGGTGTGTTATTGTTTTCCCTTTCCAGGACTTGATACAGGAGATTTCTACCTTTTATATTTTCAACCACCATAATTACAAAAATTAATAGGAACCACTTTAGTTTGGCTTATTTAAATATGCACGGATTGTATAAATGAAAGATGTGTACAGTCTCTCAACAATTAACTTTGTGGAAGACAACTCCCGGATATTTTCAGATTAACTACGTTTCAGATTGCAACCAACAATGAGCAACTTACCTGATCAAGACAGAAAGAGCCTTTCAAACAGTAAATGTTAAGTGGTCAAATTATATTGGAGAACTTGGTACCAGTCAATTTATTCTTTTAGTAAAGTCATCACAAATCTGACTAATAATCTAAATGAATCCAAGAGATAATAGGTACAACAGGCCAGATCTTCTTAACTCTGCTTGTAGCTGAAACCTGTGTAAAATTGAAGAGAAAGAACAATGGATACTGATGCAAGACTTGTAGATATGAATGGGAAATTTGAGTTACCCGTAATTAATTTTTTTGAACTTTTCATTTCAATCAACATGCAGCTTTATAAAAACAACACAAAGTTGGGTAAATAATACCAAAAAATGTATTATAAACGAAGTATTCATGTTTACATGCAAGTTATGTATTGTAAACAAAAATTCTGCCACAGCAATCAGATACACGACATATAATACACGCAACCACATGAAGAAACACAGATTCAGTAAATAATCATGTGATCAGATATGAGCACGTCTGAACAGGATCAGAGGATCTAGATAACTACAAGTGCCATCAAAGGCTGGATAGAGGATGATATTTGCCTATGAGGATGCTTGCTTACAGTTTGCAGTAACAGAAACTGGGCAGAACAGCACCAAATGATGTCATCGCTTTATACAACTCGGAAGGAGTGTAACTCCAGGGTTTTCGACTCGACCCTCTCCTCGGTCCCAGTGCTTCTAGCTTCCATCCGCGCTGAGGGCATGTTATGGTCTTTAGCGCGTTCTGCTTCTTTTGGGGTTCTCCTGGGGGTTTAGTGTGTTTAGGCCTTCCCCGTTTTCCTTGGAGTAGTTTCTTTCGCGTCTAGTATTCTCAGGTCCCCCCCTCTTGTTTATTTTGGTGTTGGCCGGTCTGGTTAACGCCGTAATGTAAGTAAAACTCAATCTCCTTCTAATATATTGACGTGCAATTCTTTGCGTGTTTGCAAACAAAATTAACTTGATCATGTGATATTCTTATGCATAATGCTTGATATTAGATCCATGGATTATGTTGTCTTTTACTTTCTGTTCATAAAATATGGGAAGTTTCTACCTCTCCCAAACAATTGCAGAGTAGAAGCATGAGGAATAGTATGATTAACTCACATCTTGTTCTCACATCAACTTCGAGTGGTGTGACGTAGCTACTCAATATCTTGGAAATTTTGCGAACCCTTTCATCAACCTCATCACACATGAATTCAACCTTCTTAAGACGGTCAAATGCTAATGACTGTTCTGGTGGCTTGTAACTTCCAGTTGTTCGTAATGAATCTTTTCGTACCTACAGAAAGAAAATGATATTTAACTAAATCGATCAAGATGATAACTTAATAACACCAGCTATCCATATAAATTTTTTGTACCTTGGAAAGATGTAGTGTAAGCTTCTCCAGAATCGGTGAGTGTTGGAGAAAATAAATTAGTGCATTGAGGTTAGAAGTAACACACCAATCATTAAGTATCAGATTCTTCAATTTGCTAAATGTAGGGCGCCGCATCAAATCTCTGTTAAAAATAAACTAGAAAAAGTATGGAGGAACAAGATAAAATAAGGTAACATGTTAGGATCTTTAAGAACAAGATGCACTCATATTGTACTGAATATGAATTTCTGTTATGGTTGAAATTCATAAGAATAAACAGAAGATGTAAGAAAATATAGGTAGCTATATCAATTTCATGCAAAAAAACACATACTTTCAATATTGGATTCGGACCAAAACTATGTACTTCTGTTTTTTATTTTTGCAATAACATAGCATGACCATCATGAATGGACTTAAGTGGACAAGTGGATGATTTGGAAGAATGAAATTGCTGCTAAAATGCGCAGGCATACCGCTTATTACGCATATCACATGTTAATTCAATTGTAATGACAGAGATGAATATGATAGTAAAAATTGAAAGATAGTGGGGATCACAACAGAGGAAGCAGTTGTAAACTTACCACTCCAGGATGAGCTAACAAACACAAGTTTGTAGCTTCTGACAACCCTTGAAGCAAACGGCTGATGCTTTTATCCTTATCAGACCTAATATAACCACTGCAACCCCAACAGAACCCACGACACCGACCAGATCCATCATAAGTACATTGATCACTACAATCACAATGTAGTGACACAATTGCTGTTTCTAACAATGGCATTCTTTCAAGCAATGGAGCCCTGCCCGAATGCAGAGTTATCTTCAGGGCAATGAGACCCTGCAACGACATCCGAGTGCGCGCATTCACCAAGAACTTGCAGTCTGCCATGATCAGACGATTCAGTGATTGAGACGACATTTTCACAGCGCCGATGTAGCAGCGGTGCATGATCAGATCCAGTAGCGATGGGCATGCAGAGAAATCAAGAACTCTTTCTTTGACACAGACATGGGCAAGCTCCAATGTTGTGAGATGCTGGGAGACGAAGGGCAGATTAGGTAGCCGCAGGCGTTGCTCGGAGGAGAAGAGGCGGAAGCGGAGCACCCGGACCTCGTGGCGCACTGCGCGCCAGATCGCGCGGCTCAGGTGGAGGCGGTGGTGCCGCTTGTTGGAGGGGGACAGGAGCCCCGCGAAGCCGAAGTCGATCTCGTTGAGATCGAACACGCACGACTCCAGCCGCGCGTCGCCACGGCGGAGGCGGCGGAGCAGGCCGTCCAGGAACGCGGTGAACTTGGCGTCGCTGTCCCACCCCCCGGCGCCGGTGACGCGGACCGCGGGGACGGACCTCCACACGTCGCGCCACCGCCGGCCCAGCACGCACGTCCGCACCGCCTCGTGCGCCGGGAGCAGCGAGAGGAGGGAGTGGAGGATGTCGTCCGGGAGGGCGCTGAGGCGGTCGGCGTCGCTCGCGGCGTAAGGCGCGTCTTCGTCCGTGACCTCGGGCCGGCGCCGCTTAGCCGCCGCCGGCGGGGACTGCATTCCATCGAACGTCTGGCGCGCGCTCGTCGCGGCTGCCGAAGATGGTAGATTTTGGGAATTCCAAGTAGGAGAGGGAGGAGTTCCCAAGCCTATTAGCGCTATAGGCTCGCTAACTAGTTACTGTGGTTAGTTATATCCGAAAATTTGATAAATCGCCCTTTTCAAAAACTTATTTTAAAATTAGACTATAAAAATTCAGTTAAAAAATAAAACCTCAATACCAACATAATTAGATCCATATGCCATTATAAATTTATATCATTTTAAAATTTTAAAAGATATGACACTACTTACCTCTTCGATTTATTCATCATTTTTTTTATCAGTTTACCCTTCTTCCTCCACCTTCCTTCCTCCTCTCCCTTGTTCACTGCCGCCTCCTCAATCTTGCTTGCCTCCTACCATTGCAGTCATCTCCGCCTCTCTCTCCTTCCAAGCAACTGACCCACTCAGCCGTCTATACATCGACTATGCTCGCTATCGCTCTCTTTACTCAACCTCCTTGCGTTTGACATTGTGTCATAGGATATTCCAAGAGGTAGCAACGTCTGCTGGTAAAAATAGTTCTGCTATAAAGATCATGAGATGTAAGAAAACGCAACGATATAATGATTTGACATTGGATCTTTCTATGTTTCAGGGATACAATGATACAATTCCTAATTTTCGCTGAAAACTCTTGGGGAAATCCAGTGCTTAAAGCTGTAATTTTGACCTCCGGGCCTCCGGCATATCACATTGATCAGACACCAACAAATGCAAATGATCATAACTAGCAGTGCATCCAAGTTACATCAGGTTCAGAAGACGAGTGCTCTCTGTAGCAGTTTAAGTAGTTGATACAAAGCCAACTTGAAAAGAAAAAGAAAGCCTAAAGTGCAAGACAAATGGAACTGACATGCATATGCCCACGAATGTAATAAGACAGCAACTTCTACTATAGATTTTTTGATAACTATCAGTTAGTCCTTAAAATATCCCATATCTTCTTATGATGATCTAGAAGTCTGAAACCTGTCCAAGGTCTGGAACCTGCACAAGAGAAATTGCAAATAAGGAGGGAGCAATTCAGCTTATACTCAGACTTGATCATTCAGACATTGATCATGTATTATTATTTTTCTGGAATACGTAGAAGATCTGCATATCATTTCTTAGAGAGGAAGAAAAGCGGTGGAGAAAAAAGATCCCCCACCAAGGTCTTACAACAAACAAAACCAAAATAACACACACCCACGCCGACCTCCCTACAGAGCTAGCACTTTGGCCATAGCGAAAAGCTCACGTAGCCGTGATGCTCCTACCAAGTATCAAAGGGCGCCCTCGCTAGCCACCGCTTGGAGAACAACCTCCACACTAGGGACAGCTCTATTGAAGACACAATCATTTCTATGTTTCCAAATCTCCTATGCAATCAAAATAATCATCAAGTTCGCTCCTTTTTCTTATTTTTTTCTCAACCCTTTCACTACTCTTGACCACCAACCGGAGAAAACTCTAGAATTATGATTGGGAAGCGTGAAGAGAAACCAAGCCTTTGCAAGATCGAAGTCCAAACTTGCCTACTAAACACACAGTTGATCGAAATATGTTGTATGGATTCCTCCACTTGGTCACAAAGGGGACAAGCTGCCGGATGGGGCAAGTCTCGTTTAGCAAGGCGATCAGCTGTCCAACATCTGTTGTAAACCGCAAGCCACACAAAAAACTTGCACTTTAGAGAAATGAACTCTCTGCTAATGCATGCAAGCAACCTCTAATTCATTGTGCATATCACATGTTAATGCAATTGTAATGATACAGATGAATATTACTATTACAGGAGAAACAATAAAAGTCGAACGATAGCAGCAATTAACAGAGGAAGCAGTTGCAAGCTTACCAGTCCAGGATGAGCTGATAAACACAAGTTTGTAGCTTCTGACAACCGTTCGAGCAGGCTGAAGATTTTCTTGCAATCAGACCTAATAGAACCATAGCAACCCCCACCGGACCGATTACCACAATGATCGGACATACAATAAAAACAACGAACATCACAACCAGAACGTAGCGCGACAGTTGCCGTTTCTAGCAATGTCATGCTCTCGAGAAACAATGGAGCCCTGCCTGAATTTTCAGAGTTATCTCCATGGAACGGAGAGTCGGAGACCCGGCAAGGACATCAAATGCGAGCCATCTCCAACAACGCACAGTCTGTGATAATCAGACGATTCAGCGATAGACATGAAATTTGCGCTGCGCCGATGTAGCAGCGGCTCATGGTCAGATCCACCAGTGACGCCTGACGGACATTCCGAAAAATCAAGAGTTCCGGATGTCACACTCACATGGGTAAGCTCCAATGTCGTGAGATGCCGGGAGACGAAAGGCAGGTCAGGCAGCACTAGCAGCATGCATTCCTGGAAGGAGCAGAGGCGGAGGCGGAGCACCCGGACGTTGTGGCGCACGGCGCACCGGAGCGCGCGGCTGATGTGCTGCTCGTTGACGAGTGCCGGGGTGGTACCCCGGGAAGCCGAGGTCGGCCCCGTCGAGGTCGAGCACGCACGACTCCAGCCGCTGCGGCGGAGGCGGAGCAGGCCGTCGAGGAACGCGTTGAACTCGGTGGCGCTGCCCCACCACCCCCGGCGCCGGTGAGGCGGAAGGCCGGGGCGGACCTCCACACGTCGCGCCACGGCGCCAGCGCCGGGCCAGCACGCACGTCCGCACCACCTCGTGTGCCGGCCCGGGAGCGGGGAGAGGACGCGGTGGAAGACGTCGTCCGGGAGGGCGCTGATGCGGTCGGCATCGGCATCGCTCGCCGCGGACGGCGTGTCTTCGTCCGTGACCTCGCGCCGGCGCCGCTTAGCCGGCGGTGGCGGGGACTGCATTCCGTCGAACGGCTGGCGCGCGCTCGTCGGGGATGCCGGAGATTGGAGATTGGAATTCGAAGTAGGAGAAGGAGGAGTTGCTCGCCCGCGGTTGCCTTCCGCCGGCGCCGCCTGCCAGGCTGCCCCTTCGCCGCTTTGCAGGCCGCGGACGCCAAACCCTTGAGAGTATAGAGATCAACGAGGGAGAAGTTTGGGCTCGGGTTAGCACTTAACACGCCCTAATTATTAATTAACCCTACTAATAATTTATGATTCCAAAATTTTGGCTGTACATGAGTTTGTTGGTTGTTTTAAACTACGCTAGTTTACCTTTATTTGCAGTTCCTGGAGAGAACAATGATTTGACCTTTGTTTCTATCGAATTTGAATATGATTTTTTGGTAAAATGTGTATACTCTACGTTGCGAAATTTTATTTGCAGTTCCTAGAGAGTAATGATTTGTTTCTTTTCCTCAATGTGTAAATCGAATTTAAATATATATATTTTTAATGTAGATGTTATTGTACTCCACGTTACCATTTTTATAAAAAAATTTGACAATCATTTACATTGAATTTTTTTAAAAAAAATTACACGAGTCAACATTCCCTTAAAGAATTACAATCCTCCCTTGATTTCTACCCGGATTTCCAGTCCTTTTAGTTGAGAAACGTTGAGAAAACATAACCAGTAGGTGAGGCTCGAAAATAAAATATTTTGTAAAAGATGTAGAAAATATATTAATTTTAATCTTAGTATTTTCTTTACTTGTTACGCATAACATGCACAATTTACTTGCACAATTTACTAGTAGCAACACATAATTTTAAAATAGCACTAAACATTTCTTTTACGAAACACAACATAGACGCAGGCACTAATACAAACGGATGGACACTCATCCTAATGAACACATATACACTCTACCCCTAACAACATCTCTAGGCTGAACAGGGACCACTGAAAAATAATTAGCCATAAATACGAAAAAATATGTAGTATGTGAACAAATCTTAGACGTCACAGATTTCAGGTTTTCATTGCATATATGGTTTATAATACATATTTTTCCGTAAATACGAACACCCTTATCAAATCTAACTTGAATTCAATATATGGTTTACAATACATATTTTTTCCGTAAATATAAACAACCGTGCAAAATCTAACTAAAATTCGAATGAAGTTCTGTCACCAGAAATCTAACTAGTTAAGCCTATCTCTATCCTCTCAAAATTTCGTAGTACGAACACCAACCTAAATTCCAACCGCACCAAAATTCACAAAATTTTGGTGTGAACTATCAAAGTTTGATAAGGCATCAAAGTGCAACACGTGTATAATCCAGATTCCAGAGCGCTGATGAAGTGTAGCTTACTGCAATCATATCATACGATACATTTGTCTTTGCTACTATGTTACATATATCTAAACCAAATACATTTGGCTTGACAAAGTTTGTGAATCAAACTGTCATAAACATCAAAAGTGTGTTGGCGATCACTGATTAATTAAGCAGCATGCAGGATCCATGTCGTAGGCACACAAAGACGACATGTCTCTCTTGGAATAGTAGCCGATGAACCTGACCTCCATGGTCGCCAAGCTGAGCTCGAAGAGGCAGCCATGGTACAGCCGGAACAGCACCGCGGCGCTGCTCTCCGCGAAGCACTCGAGCCGGACCTCCTCGTCCGCCGTCAACGGCGGCAGCATCTCCTCCGGCGCCGCCGACTCCGCCACCCTCGCCAGGTCCACCACGGCGCGCCGCGTCCACCTCGGTGCGCCGTCATCCTTTGACGGCGACGGCGATGACAGCGTCCAGATCGATATCTCGTGGCGCCTCGCCACGGCCAGGCCGAGCGTCCCGTCGGCCGGCGACGGCAGCGACACGAGGAGCATCTCCACGCTCGGTTTGGCGACGCGTCCGAGGTGCGAGCGCGGGGGGAGCTTGATCTGCGCCGGCGGCGACGACCCGTCGAGGCGGAGAGCGAGGATGTAGCAGCCGAGCTCCGAGGCGTTCGAGACGCACAGCCAGTAGGTGACGCCGCTGATGACGAGCGGCGCTGGGCAGATGAAACTGCTCGGTGGGAGGTGAGCGTAGGTGGCGACGACGGGGCCCCACACGTTCGCCTCCGGCGAGAACGTCTGCACCTGTAGCACCTTGTGCCTCAGGAGCTCGAGGTTGACAACGTGGATGATCATCTGGGGACGGGGACGATCAGGGTGGCTGCCGCCGCCGCTGCCGCCGGAGAAGAGAAGCACTTGTAGATCCCGGGGCGCGGCAGGAAGAAGTGGCGACCGGCGACGGGGTCGGAGACGCAGAGGTCGGAGGGGCCTGCTGCGGGCCGCCGCTCCACCGAGCGCGACGGAGGACGACGAGGCCGCCGCGCGACGACACGGGCTCGTAGCACTCGAGGCGGGCTCCACCACCATCTCCGTTTCCGTCGGACCGGAAGAAGAAGCGGGCGACGGCGTCCTGAGACGACGAGACCACGCCGGCGACGGCGGCGCTGTCCCACATAGAGGCGCGCACGAAGCGGATGCTCCCGTCCCAGAACCCGTAGAGGGCGCCGAGGAAGAAGGATGGAGGGAACGGCGCCGCCGCCGCCGCCGCCACCGCTACAGCTTCGCCGCCGGTCGGGTCATCATCTTCTCGAGTCATCCGGCACATGGCCGCTCCGAACCTCCGATCTGTGAATCGATCTTGAACTCGATAACGCCGCGCAGTGTAACGAGGAATTAATCTCCCCCTAAACCCCGCAGGCTAGGGCTTAGTG
Source organism: Oryza australiensis (assembly GCA_019925245.2). Lineage (NCBI taxonomy): Eukaryota > Viridiplantae > Streptophyta > Magnoliopsida > Poales > Poaceae > Oryza > Oryza australiensis. Next base: position 2,619,369 of record JAIFGZ020000540.1, on the reverse strand, counting down.
GACGCGGAGTACAACTCGGCGCGTGTCTGATTTGGATTGGACTCGCAGACTATCTCCATCTCGATAAGTTGATATAGCACCTTTGTTCTAAAATAAAATATTTTTTCTATATATCTAGAGATACCATTATCTTAAAATATACTATTTTTAGCTATGTATTTGGACGAGTCATGTATATGGACATGTCTAAAAACTTGGCCAAAATATGTTAGGGAGTAAAATGAGTTAAAAGTTATTATATTTTGAGACGATGTGAGTACGATGACTAATAGTACCTTCATTTTATAAATATATAATATTGTTGACTTTAAACATACTTTTATCCATATGGTTTATTAAAAAGATTACTAAAAACAAGAAAATATGAGTTGTTTTAAAGTATCTTAATCGATAAAACAAGTTACAACAAAACAAAATGCCTTTTCACTACCCAATCTTTCCATTTTGGACTATTCATTTTGGAATATTATAATTGTTTCACTTTGGACTACCCTAACTTTCTTCTTAAGTAATAAAACAGAAAAACTTTGATAATAAAAAATAATCCAAACCACAATTTACTATATGAATGATCAAAGATATATGTTCAAAAGTCAAAGCCGCATTCTATTAAAAAGAGGGAGTACAAAAGAAGCATTTTGGATAATACCCACATTTTTAAAATATTATATTGTTGATTTTTAGACATACATTGAATCATTTGTCTTATCTAACTTTTAGTAGAAATATACAAAATAAATGATACATAATAAGATGAATGGTCAAATTAAGTTTATATAAAGTTAACAATGTTATATATTTAAAATGGAGGAATTATAATTTTTGGAGTTTAGGGAGACGGAAACACTGCACATACAATTCACTCTTACATTTTTTTAAGTTAATTTACTGGTGCTCCAAAAAAATGTAAGTTTTGCAATCTCATTTGGGGATGGAATGAGAGTCCAGGCGAGATGATGAAAACTGAGAGTGGCTTGGGGAAGCTCTAAATATTGGGTGCCAAAACTTGATGAAATTCAAACATAATTCAAATGAATTTTTTGAATCCATGAAACCGAGGGTGGTCAGGGATAAGGCTGGCAGACGATGTGTTGGTCGTCAGCTTGCCCGGCGCAGATGAAGACGGTGGTGGAGCATAGCATGTTGTGCTGGACGGATTCGCGACACTCTAGGACTAGGAGCAGCGGGAGTGCAATGGTTTGTGAGAGACGAAGGTGGCACGGCAAAGAGGCTTCGCAACACAGTAGGGGCGTTCGGAATGCGACGGCGACGTAAAAGGATTTGGACGGCGACGACGATCAGCAGACATAGTAGTTGGCAGTAGATGGTGGTTATGATACATAGAGGCAAATTGGTGCAGCAACGGGCAGCACGAACTAGCTCCAATTCTCCCCTCCGCCCTCTTGTGCTGTGACAGAAAAAAATGAGTCATCGATGAAGTCTTTTTTTGTGTGTTTTTATGTTTTCATCTGTTTGAGGTTTGTAGTCTAAGAACTCGTGTATTGTTTTGGCTGTATATATCCTGATACAGAGGTCGGATCATGGTACGCGATACCGCGACGCGGTTTTCGCGGTTTTCGCACGTACCGCAGGGGTGCGGGACGGCACCCTCACGGTTTCGTACGAATAATTTCGTGCAAATTCAAAAATTTGAAAAAAATTATTTTATCACAAATATATATATATTATAAAAAAATAAATTTTGCATGGTTTGCCGTGAAAACCGCGGTATGTGGCATAGTTTAAGCGAAAACCGCGGCACGACACTGATTTGAATCACTACTGGAGAAACGATTTTTTCGTGTGGGCCGAAAGGCATCTTCCTGTGCAGAAGACCTGCCCGCACGCGCGAGAAGGTCCGGGAAAAGACCATTTTCTCGTGCGGGTGGCCCAACTGCACGGGAAGATCAATTATCTTATGCGGTCGGCTTAAGCGGCCCGCACGGGAAGATCGATTATCCCGTGCGGGCCACTTTACTCGACCACACGGGATAATCAATCTTCCTGTACGGTTCGTTAAGTTGACCGTACGGGAAGATTGCATCCCGTGCGTATTATTTTATGTGCAAAAGCTCTCTCTGGTTTGTGTCCTCTCTCACCATGTCTCTCTCTCCTCTCCTCTCTCTCAGTAATATTATCGGTCGATCGAGACGATGCTTGTATACATATATATATATACATATATATATTCGCACAAGACATTTAATTATTATTTCCTCATAAAAAGATATAAATTAATGTACACATCATGCATATTCATATACATATCATGTTTCGTCTCACAATTTACAATAGTTCGATAGCACATTAAATATAGAGATATTTACAAAAGATTACTGATGGTCTTTTTCTCACTCTCTAAGTCGTTTGAATTTATCGTTCATCGCAAGTTTGCTCTCCGGATCATAGAAATCGCCCAAATGGTTACAGACATCGCGGTGGATGAAGCGACAAATATCTGCAACCAAGTTGAGCATGGTTCGATTGTCGAACTGGTTCGCTACAATTGGAACAGACTCGATCTGTTTAAGAAGGAATACACATAGATACGATTAGAAAAATATACAAGATCGATCATAACGTGTAAAAAGATATTATCTCTGAACTTACTTGTTCAAACTTTGTAGTGTATCTCCCGTAGAGTCTTAGCATCTCGCACACGTAGTAGCCGCATAGGCTAGTGTCAGGTGGTTGCTTATAACACTGTGTTGAATAAAATTGTATACGTATGTCAATATTTAAAATTAAACACAGTATAAAATGTCGGCATATAGCGGACATGTAATTACCGGCCATTGTGTCTTCACGAGAAGCTTCTTCTTTTGTGGATACTTGACCGGTCCACCGTGTCTTATGTAAAATGTGTGTGCTCTATGTAGACAAAATAATTGTTTCAGTCAATTGTTTCTTCGAGAGTAACAACAAACGAAACTTATTAAATGGTGCATGATACTACTTACAAATTTAACAAGATGAGGAACTCTTTGAATGTATCCTCCTTGTAGTGTACTGGATCAAGAATATAGTGATCGCTGCGATAGAAGAGATATGTTAATTGTCGATGATATCGTAGTAAACTATCGGTTGTATGGAAGAATAGTACGTACCGCAGTGCATAAGGGACCATGAGGATATTTTTGTCTTTGTGCTCGATCATAGCTTGGCCCAAGTAGAGTGCTACCGTGACCATCTTCGCCTTGTGCATTTTTTTGATGGTCGCGTCTCTTTGGGACTTCGTTTTGCCTTTGAGCTCATCGCAATCTGCACGAATATGAACCTCGTGTTTCGTCCAGCATATCCTTGTTGGGTTAATGTATCCAATTGGATAGTTGGTCTTTGATGCGTCGTGGAATTGCATCCTAAGTAATACAGCAGGTAATTATTCATAAGTTAGTTTGCAAATGAATTCATTAATGACATTAAGTGTGATTGATACTTACAGGCAAAACGTAGCAACGAGATTTATATCCATTTTTCATCTTGAATAATGCGTGAAGGTCGTTGAAATCGATGACCAGTATCCCATTTGGTCCACTGGTGAAAGCGTTATCCGGGACCTTCATAGTAATCATGCTGAGCCTCATTTTGGACGCCTTTAGGTACCAGTCGTGCATTAGACTAATTTCCCAGGGCATGTCTTTCATGACGTGCCACGGCAGGAACGACTTGTCGTACTCGTACTTTGTTGGCACTTCGTCCGAAGTCCAATTTTTCAGGTCCTCCGCTTGGTTTTTCACTGAGTGTTGTGACTCCGACAACTTTGGAGGTTGATCCTGCTTCTTGTCAGTCGGCAATCTCCTCCTGAAAGCCTGGAACACTAAGTTTTGCTTGTATACAGCCATTTATTGTTTATCATAGGTTGATCTAACCATTTTTGGGATAAGCCGATGAGGTTCAAGATTGCTCGGACTTGGAACGCTTGTTCAAGATTGATGAATATCTTGGACATCGGTAGGAGCTTGTTGTGCGGTGACTTCAGGGGCTGACAGCTTTGGCGAATCAGGACCTTTATCTTTAGGGGGGAGGGAGGTGGGGAAGCAGGCTGATTAGGTGGTGAATCTGGCCCTGGTGGAGAAGGTGGTGCAGGCGCAACAACAATTTGAGGAACCGACGGGATTGGGGATGCTGACTGTGGACCGACCAGCAGGATATCTCGTCGATGCCATAGAATGAATTGATTCACCGCGTCCCTAAGCAATTCTATCCCTTCAGGTGCTGATTCTATCCCTTCAGGTGCTGAAATATCTAGCTCTAAGTTGTTATGCTCTACATGCACATTGGCCACTTGCACCCTTGCATATACCTCAGGGATTGGTGTGTTGTGAAATTGTCGCCTGGTATAGCAAGTCCTGTACCCACCTCCTTTCTCTTCCTGGCCCTTCCTATCGGCACGAGGAGGCTACACGTCGTCGAAGCAGTTATGTGATCTACTGGATATGGTGCGGTGTTAACTGACCCGACGCTGCTGGGCACCTATACTGTGGGTTCTTTGGATTGCTGAAACAAGTTAGGGAAGGCTTGGCGATTTTGTGCAACAAGAGAGTAGAAATGTTTTTCAACTTGTTTTGCTATCTTCTCTTTAAGTTTCTGTTTGTACCTGTCTCGTTTCTTGTAACTTGCAGCTTCCTCAGGAAACCCTTCTTTCCAACTCGTCCTTGACGATACACCCCTTACTCATCCAGAATGTTCGGGGTTGCTCAATGCAGTTGTCAACTGATCATGTTCTCTCTTGGCAATAAATTCCCCTGTCCTCTTTTTCCGCAATGTTCTTTAGACTAGTGGTCACATGCTCGATATTCGGATCCTCAAAAAGGATCTCTCCCTCGTCGGTGACTTGGCCCGTGCTCCGTGCCCAAACCCAGTTTTTGCTTCTTTCCTTTAGTGCATCTACAAGCAGTGGCTTTTCTTGGGCGGCAAACTTTTCTTCGGTTGCTCACCACTTCTCTACGTGGCCATCGTAGCCGCTAGAGCCCAATCGGTGCGGGTACTTGTTCTTTTTCGCAAGGTCGGACATCTTCTTCCTCCGCGCTAAGGCTTCAGGGCTTGTAATCTTCACCACGAACCTATCCCATTCGACGGGCGTAATACCACCGTAGTCTTTGAATGGAGACTTGTTCTTTTGCACGTAGTGAGTGTTCATGTCCGATTTCCACTGCCTCCACCAATGCGCCATCATTTTTAAGGCAAACTCCTTTCCCAGAGCCTCCGAACTAGGCGGATATACAAGCCACTTCTGTAACTCGTTTCACATGAAGTTCTTCAGGTTGTCATCCACCTGCTCTCAGGATTCTACATTTAAAGGGTCGTGGGTTCTGGCCAGTACCCCACAAGTGTTGCTGAATTTTGTCATTGCTACTTTGGGCTCTACTAGCTTCACATCCTGGTTTAGAGAGGTGATATAGTATGTCTCCTTGGGGGTTGGTTCTTACTTCTCTGTCCACGTCTTCTCTTTTGATGTCCTCCAGCACTCGCAGACGTGTCAGTTTCTACCGGACTGGACGTTGTTGTGTTCGTCTTGACTTCGGCTATGACGGCAGACTTGGCGGCCTTTCTTTTTGAGCAGCGCCTTGTTTCCATCTGTATGTACAACATAAAACGTTCAATGGGGTCCTACGAGGTACACAGATCAGTTCATAACAATACGGCTCAACTTACTGCTTGCTCGATAGGGATGTAGTCGGGGTCTTCTTCAACCGGTGGTGCTGGCGTAACTTTGACTAAGGGATCGCTTGGTGTCTGCCATGTGCCTTCGCTTGAAGACTCTTGCGTTGGTTCGACGTTGGGTGCCTCCGAGGGAGCTTTCTTGTTCAACATTTGATCTACACAATTTGTGAATTTTGTGAACATTCCTAATATGCACTAATGCCAACCTATATAAAAAACATAGAGAAATTATAGAAAAAGACTTCTGAGGAATGTGCACATTATGAATGTGTGGAATTCAAGTTGAAGGGGCACATGCAATTTCACTATCGGAGACCCCTAGACCAAATCGTCAAATGTAAACCCTATACATATGCATACATTTGACGTTTTCGTCTAGGGTCTCCGATAGGGGAATTTCCATGCTCCCTTAGCTACTCTCATCGCAATCCCCAGCAAAGACGACATTCCCAATGTATTTCACAATTTAAAATAATTATTTAATTATGGTCGTGCTTAACACTAAATAATATAACAGAGGAAAATCTAGATCCGGCAAATAGTCGATCCAATTGTGCACATCCATAATGGTGACATTCTTCAGAAGTCTCTTCCAGGATTGAAAGAATCAGTTGCAATTCTGAATCCTCTTCCACATCAGAAGGAAATCGTCACAGCGATGGAGAACACAGTGGCAATAGGGATTTTCTGCATCAAGAGTCTCTATTGGCACTGTGGGTCTCCATCGCCGTGATGACTGCCTTGTGATTAGGAAGAAGATTCAGAATCAAACTAAGTCTGAATTTCCCCAAAAAGACTTTTGAGGAATGTTTCTTTTATTTTTGTTCAGAATTCGATCGAGTATTTGCCGGATTGCATCTACATATTCCTCTGCTAGATTATTTAATATTAAGGACATACATAAAAAACATAGAGAAAAAAACCTAAAGAGAAGAAGATGGAAAAAAACTGTATTTTTTCCTTCTTCTTCTCTTTAGGTTTTTCTATATTGACTATATTTTAACTTCTAAAATACTATATTTTTTTGCTCTTAGAACAAAAGGACTATATATGTAATAACATGAGGTGTTGTTGTAGGTCAGGTGGCAAGCTGAAGGCCTCCGTTGTGCCCTTTGACACAAGGAGTGATGCAGAGGCCTTCACTTGCCACTTGCCCTTCAACACGCCTAAATAATTCGAACCGTGTTTGGATGTTGTAATTTGCAACATATCTGAATGGCTCCAGTTCATCATCAAGCAAAATAATTTATTTACAATAATTTAGGGATTAGTGTACCATTATTTTTAAAAATTTCAAAATACAGTAATTTTTATAAATATCATTAAAGATACATATTTTTAATTTAAAAATACATATGTTTGACTATTTGTTTACTTCCATGCTTTTAATAATTTCTACCAAATTTTGTCCGTGAGAAGAGGTGAGACAGGGGAAGGGGAAGAGATGAGAGACCGAGGAGAGGGAGAGGAGAGAGGGAGATTAGAGAGGGTGGGTATATGTATTTGAAAATCTAAAATCTAACCTAAAATCTAAAATTCATCAAAAATATTCACATCAACTATTTGACATCAAAACAATTCATGAAAAAAATAGCAGTCCATTTTATAATCAATTTACAATAATAACAGTCCATTTAAAATCCTAAAATAAACAGTCCATTTACAATCCTAAAATAAATAAACATTCCTCCATAAATCATCTAAAATAAAAAGTCCATATTTTCTATTCGGGACCAACCTCCAAAATAACTCTCTACAATTTATCCATCACAAACTTTACCATCCATCCAATATATCATATAAAATTCATACATCACAAAAATAAATTCATCCATCCATCCTTCACGGCATCAATTCAAAATTCATCCATTCAAATATCATGGCAATATATGCACCTATATGCTAAATATATCCATCCATCCATCCATTACGGCATGAAAAATAAATCACGACATATATCCATCCATCCTATATGATAAATCACGACATCCATCCGTCCATCCATCAAAAATAAATCACGGCATATATCCATCCATCACAGCACGTACATTAAAATCCATCCATCAAAAAATCTTTGTGTTGTGTCTGCATGTCTCACCTGTGGTTGTGGTGAAGGGCGCGGCCTCGGCGTCGGTGAGAAGGAAGGGCGCGGCCTCGGCGTTGGTGAGGAGGAAGGGCGCGGCGTCTGAAGGGGCCTCGGCATTGGCGGTGGTCGACGGTGTCGGGGAAGGGCGCGACGGTGTCTTGGGGGTCTCGGGGAAGGGTGTCGCTGTGGAGGCCGGGGAAGGGCCGGTTGGTCTTGAGGCCGGGCAGCGCCTCGACGACGCGGCAAAGGGCGTGGGCGGTGACGCCGAGAGGGAGAGGCTGCGCTGAGAGAGAGAGGCGACGCAGTGAGGCCGGCGGTGCCGAGAGAGAGGCGTCACGGGCCGCGGCGCCGAGAGAGAGAGGCGGTGCGGTGAGGCCGACGGCGGCGCGGGGGAGGAGGCGAGGGCGTGGCGGCGAGGGCGAAGCGGCGAGGGTGAGGTGGCGAGGGCGCGACAGCGGTCGACGGTTGCTCGGGCGAAATTTTGGCAGCCTGGCGGCATAGATCTAGAATTCACTGGGACTTAGAATTTTCGGGAGCCCGCGTGACCGTTATAGGCGGCGATATCCGTGCGGGTGGTTTAACACCAGCACGGGAAAATCATCTTTCCGTGCGGGCCGCTTAAACGCCCACATGGAAAGATGATTTTCCCCTGGGACCGTTAATCCACCCGCACGGATAATCGCCTCCCCTCCAATTTTTATAAATTCATCACATATTAATTTATTAATTAATTTAAATTCATCATAAATTAATTTTATTAATTAGTGTGAATTCATCACATATTAATATAATTAATGAATGTAAATTCATCACATATTAATATAATTAATGAATGTAAATTCATCACATCTAATTAAATTAATCAATAATGATTCATCACATATTAATTTTATTAATGAATGTAAATTCATCACATATTAATTTTATTAATGAATGTAAATTCATCACATATTAATATAAGTAATGAATGTAAATTATTCACATATTAATTTTACTAATTAATGTATATTTAATTTTATGGAATATCATATTAATTCTTCCATTTATACATTATTCCATGTCAAACTATAAAACTAACAAAATATCAATGCCCATAGAAATATCAATTCATCACACAGAACCACATATTCGCTCGTAACCTCATAAGTTTGATACATTTGCTCGAAAAAACATATTGTACAAAAATCAACCTAATGTTTCATAATTTTTGGATTAACATCCTTCCGCACACATAAAAACTTTGATTCGTCAAGGACACTCTCAATACGTTATCCGCATGGGAATATCTGTGAATAACGAAATGGCATCGTATTGATTATAATCGGACGTGTCTTCAATGTTGTCAATACCAATGATGTGTTGCTTGCCCGATACAATAATGTCCATCTTTTCATCGGAAGGATCCTTCATATAAAAAACTTATGCAACACGCTCGACAAGGACCCATGGATCATCCTTGAGACCAATTTTACTCCGTTCAGCACACGTAAATCCAAATTTGTCTACCATGTTGTCTTTCACCCATTGGCATCTGAGAACAGGGATCTGAATGTTTAAACCGTAGTCAAGTTCCCATATTTCTTGTATGATCCCGTAGTAAGATTTTTTCTGCCCTGTTGCGTCCAACGCTTCGACACGGACCCCACTGTTCTGCGCTGAGCTTTTCCTGTCTTTGCTGTTTGTGTACAAAGAATATCCGCCGATGTCATACCCTTGCCATGAGGTCACAAGGCTTGTTGGGCCAGCTGCAAGTCTTTCTATCATTTTTTCCTCGATTGATTCACCAAACGATAGCTTTTGATCCTTCAACCATTGGGGAAAAGTGCTTTTCTGTTCTTTCGAAACCCAATCGTCGGATCGCCCAGGATTGCATGCTTTGTGTTGTCAATGTAGGGCGCAACGATGGCGATTGTTGAAGAACACTGCTGTGTGCATCTGATACCGCTTTGTAATTCGTTGTCGTAGAAGCATTTTCTTCCTACAGTACCCTTCCCAGATAACCTTCCATTATGTCGAGGCATCGGTATCCCAATGGGGTTGGCATCTTTCATGTAATCTAGGCAACACTCGACAACCTCCTTAGTTGTGTAACCCTCTATCATCGAGCCCTCCGGATGAGCACGATTACGGACATACCCTTTCAGAACAACCATGTATCGCTCGTACTCCCACATTTGATGTAGGTATAGAGGACCAAGTTCAATAATTTGAGGGACAATGTGAACAATGAGATGTTCCATCATGTTGAAGTACGATGGAGGAAAAAACATCTCTAGCTGGCAAGCTGTCTCGACTGCGAATTTCTGAAGGGGTTCTAATTCTTCTGGATCAAAAACTTTCTGTGAAACTTGATTAAAAAATAGCACAACTTTGTTATCACTACCTTGGTGTGCACTGGCCTCACCGCCCTTATAGCGATAGGGAGGAATACCGTAAGCATCTTATGACAGTCGTGAGCGTTGTATCCAGAAATCAACAAATCTTCCATTGATACTAGTTTTCGGATATTCGATGAGAATCCAGTCGGCACTTTCAAACCACGAAGACATTTACATAAAGCTTTTTCTCTTCTAGTGTCATTGAGTAGCATGTCGGTGGAATCTCAATCTTACCATTCGGTAGCTCTATCGAGTGGAGATCTTTCCTTATGTCCAAATTGACCAGGTCATTACATGACTTCAACCCATCCTTTGTTTTACTAGGGATGTCAAATAAAGTCCCGATGGTGCTGTCGAACACATTTTTCTCGAGGTGCATGACATCGATGGCATGACGAATCTCTAGGTCTTTCCAGTACGTCAGGTACTTGAAAAAGATTGAATGTTTCTTGAAGGGCAACGCGTTTTCTACCACTTCTTTCTTCCTCTTGCATGAAGTTGTCTTTCCCTTGCCGAACACGACCTTTATGTTCTTTGTCAGCTTGAACACCGTGGAACCATCCTTTGCTTCGGGGGCAGTACCTTCCTCAACAGTTTTGTCAAAAAAGGTAGCCATTGCACAATACCTATGCTTCTGTGGTAAGAAACGACGATGGCGCATGTAAACTAACTTTTTTGACAAGGTCAGGTATATGTACGATGTGTTGTCCAGACATATCAGACATCCGGTCTTTCCTTTAATCTGTCCGGAGAGGGAAAAATTGGTTGGTAGATCGTTTATAGTAACAAATATGATAGCACGCAGAGTAAAATACTCCTGGCGGTACGCATTAAACAATCGTAGACCCTCTTCCCACATTTCTTGCATATCCTCCATCAAAGGTTCAAGAAACACATCTAAGTCGATGCCAGGCTGTTTTGGCCCTTGTATAAGGATAGTCAACAAAATGTACTTTTGCTTCTGACATAACCATGTAGGAAGATTATACATGGCGAGCAGAGCAGGCCAAGTGCTGTGCAAGCTGCTTAGGTCACCAAACGGATTCATTCCATCCGTGCTCAACGCAAACCTGACATTTCTCGGATCATTTGCAAATTTTGGGTGCTTTGAAACAAAGTTTCTCCATTGTCGAGCATCAGCGGGATGTTGAATCATACCATCCGTCTTTTGATCCTCTTGATGCCATCTCATCAACTCGACATCGGTGAGGTTCGAGAATAATCGCTTCATGCAATCTTTCATTGGCAAGAACCACATCACCATGGCCGGAATCTTTTTTCCTGGCTTGACCAATGCATTTGGTTCGGCAAAATCACTATCGACGGCACTGTTATCCTTTTTGTACCTACTCGCCCCACAAGTTGAACACTTGTCCAAGTCAGCGTATTCCTTGCGATAAAGTACACAGTGATTAATACATGCATGGATCTTTTCCACACCAAGTGATAATGGACATATCAGTTTCTTGGCTTGATAGGTGTTAGCTGGCAACAAGTTAGGCTTAGAAAGCATACCTCACAGGAGACTCATCAAGTCGTTGAAACTAGTATCAGACCATCTGTGCCTGGCCTTCAATCTAAGAAGTTCTAGCACCGACCGCAACACTGTATAATTCATGTCACATCCCTTTGATTGATCGTACAAAAGATTTTTCGTTGATTTCTGCAACGCCTCCCAATTGTTTAAATCTCTTGCTTTCTCTGTTAGGACCTCTGGTTCAGCGTGCCGCAACATATCCTCAAGATCAATATCAATATCAACCTCTGCATCGTCAAAACCAGAGCCGCCAAAATCACCCATCATTTCACGGACATGTCCTCAATTATAAAATTCTCTAACTTATCGAACCAAATATCGAAATTTCTTCAGGAGGGGCGACTTCCTCGTGATAAGTCCAAACTGTTTATTTCTCCACAAATCCACGCTGTGCCTTTAGCCTTATCAATAAATGTTGATGCTTCTTTCATGAACACGGATGCGTTCTCCGTGTCTCATACATCCATGTCCGATCCATCTAAAAATTCAAAGGATAAATTAATATTATATTACCGATGTTTTTAAATAAATAAATTAAATTTAAATCCTACTTTAGTTACCTCATTCACAACAAATAATAATACTATGACAATATTAATTACCAAAAAATGGTTCAATAAAAAAACAAAATATTTGACCTAAAAATTACAAAAATAGCTCAAATAGATCTATTCAAACAAGTTTAAATATCTTCACATTCAACCAATTAAATTTTAAAAAACAGAAGCAAATGAAAGATATGATCAAGCGCGTTACCTTTTATATTGATTTCAATCGAAGATTTCAAGTCTACAACCTCCCACCAAAAGAAATTGACTATTTTTGGAGAGAGAAACCGAGTTTAAAAAGTTCAAATATCTTCGCATTCAACCAATAAATTTTTTTAAAAATGTAAGTAAATGGAAGAGAAGATCAAGAATGTTACCTTTTGTATTGATTCTAATTGAAGAATTCAAGTTGAAAACCTTTCCCTATAATTGCTTTTTTTGACAGAGAAATATCATGTTCAATGTGGCACTGTCGAGTTGGACAGCTGTTTTATTGTGTACTATCGCGTGCGGCCTACTTAACGACCTGCACGGAAAAATGCATTATCCGGTGCGGGTCCTTAAGTAGGCCACACGGGATAGTGCGCAATTATCCCGTGCGGCCCACCTGGGCCGTTAGGTGGGCCGCACGGGATAATCACATTATCCCGTGCGGTCCACTTAAGCGACCGCACGGGATAATACCCCGTGCGGTCTCTTAAGTAGACCGCATGGGGTAATGCATTTTCCCGTACGGTCCAACAACCGGTCCCCTCGTGACCGGTTTTTTCAGGCACGACCACTTATGGCTCCCTTGGAAACTATTGGAGGCCTTGTCAAAAAAAATCAAATCTCCAGTAGTGAATTTGGTTCAAATTTAAATTATGATTTTCGTGGTTTTCGCTCCGTTTGTGCAGTTTTTCACGTGATTTTCACGGTTTTTCGCAATTTTCACACGGTTTAGACAAAAACCGCGGTACGGCAAAACATCACGAAAAGTACTACTCATTTCATCATGATTTTCACGTGAAAACCGTGCTACCGCGAAGGACGGCACGATATGCTCCGACGAAATGGGAAACCCTGGGCCGGATTAATAAAAATCTATTATTAAAAAAATGAAATGAGACCTCGTTAATTTTTTTTAAAAAAAATCATGAATGAGGCAAATATTGGCATGCATCACTGGACCGCTACAACATTACGTGCGGATAATACACGAAACATTCATGATCGCATTACACTTAACATTTTGTACGCTTCCGAGTACTAAACCAATTTATGAACTCTCCATAGTAAGGTAATCCAGTTCCTGACACTAGCAAAATGGCTCGAGTTTTAAGAGCTAGCACGCACACCATCAGCAGCGAACCTGAATTAGATTCAGGACAGATAGTTGCCTTCAGCAGCGTTACAACGTACACACTTGAGAGTCGAGACAATAGCTCTTAGAGAAAAACAATGCACGGAGCATCCAAAAGTGCAAGGCAAAACAGATAAGTAGTTCAAAAACTGAACCCGACTGCATCTAGGACAAATAAGCAGGCAATTCTAGATTCATTTCCCACCAATAGAACAGATATAAGTTCCCACTTCTTAGATTTAATGTCTGGATAACCAGACCATAACATCATCACGGCTGCAAACTTAATCCGCACGTTCTGAAACATCAATCATCTGGAACCCCCATTTCTTCATGGGGATGAAAACAAATCCTAAAAGTAACAATAAATTTGTGTAAGGTCTTTTTTAGAAAAAGAAGGGGAAAATCTTAGTGGCTTATACCAGAAATGACTCAAACAAAGAAGTTAACTTGGACTAACATAAGGCTTTATCTAATTTGCGGAACATATCTTATTAGCTACTCACTTCTTCATTCCACATTATAAGATGTTTTGGCCTATCCATATTTTGTCTAGATTCGCTAATATCCATATGAATTAGGATACATATATGAAACATATATATGGATCTATGAATGAATCTATTCAAAACCAAAATATCTTATAATGTGAAACAGAGGAAGTACTAAGTATAAGTTGGGAAAATAATTGTGTTAGCTATCTGGAAGACAATATATCAGACATTTGAACATTTCCTCCTAAGAAAAACCTTCGCTTTAGGCTAGATTGTTGCAAATCGAAATGTATGAGCATTTGACACAAAGTCCTTGCCTCTACTGTAAATACAGCCAGTTTGATCAAGTACTTAGGAGATACAGCAGTAACGGCATCCATTTGGTGTATAAACAGGATACTTATCAGTCTATACATGATAAAGGAAAGAAAAAAGGTGTCTCATACAAATTTCCTTATTTAATAAAGGTGTCAAACTTTACAGAGCTGACTGGACTAAAAAAGCAAGACGAACCACTGGGACAACAAACTGTCCAGTTCTTCAAGTGCCGAACTGTTACCAGCTGATAGCTTAGGGAAATGGATAACTTTTATTCAAATAGTTATCTCAAAATTGTTTCTTAGTTTCTTCATGTTAGTCCCAAAATTGAGAATAAGTGGATATACTGATCACATACTAAGATACTACTAGTGCAATTTGATTACTAAATAAAATCTCGGATATATTTCTTGTACATATCAGACCTAAAAATTGCTTTACCAGCTAAAGCAGAGCTCAGAAAATGACAGAGATGCAGCCTAGAAAGTTCCCCAATAAAAACTACCTAATCAAGACACACATTAATTACTGGATTACATAAAGAGAAAAGAGGTTTAACAAATGTGTGAGCTACTAAAACATTTCTTAGACTTGCACGTTTTAGTTAACTTGATAATTTATTCACATCTTATATATCCAAACACAGAATCATGTGAAGCATAGTAAGATAACTTACATCTAGGCCGTCTCTTAGTTTGTAGGACGTTAATATTTTCCAGAGGTACGCTGTTTTGGCTCAGGGTCTTTAAAACTGTCTTAATTCTTTCATCACCTTCTTGACATTTGATTTCAACTATCTTGAGGTTCTTAAATGGAAATGCTTGTTTCAATGGCTTGTCACTATCTTCAATTTCCACAAAATTATAAGGTTCCTGTAGCAAGTAAACTTATCGCTAACAGAAACCAAGCAAGAATTATAATTATACAAAGCAATCATCAGGAAGACATATGCCTTAGAAAGTTGAAGAGTGAGCTTCTCTACAAGTGGTGCGTGCTCAAGAAGGCAAGCTAGCTCTGACATATTAGAATTCATGAACCCTCATTAACTAACAAACTCTTTAACTTGCTAAACATGGGGCACCACCTCAGATCCCTTCTGAACATAAACTGGACAAGATGCAGTGGAGAAAGATGAAGACAAGAATTACTTTGGAAGCAAAAGGGAATTGTGCATTTGAGAATTAACAGCCAATAAACTATAAGTGATTAATTTATTTTTATCATGTAAGCTCCTCTAGCTTACAGAGGTATGTCTAATTATATATACATTGGCGATTGGCCATATCAGATGTGTTAATAAGATATACTCCCTCCATTCCTAATTAATCATCATAAAATTTTCTTGAGGATATTCCTAAATGATCATCATATTTGTGTTTATTTACTAAGCCTATTCGTTATTGGTGCATTAGAATAAATGGAAATTGATACATGCATCCATGCACACAAGTATTTGCAACATACATGCAACGTTTTGATTTGCTATTGGCTAGAAAATAGTAGGGATGGTACGTGCATCGAATTTGTTGTCGGAGTAAATGTAGTATGGAAGAGTTATTAGCTTTTCTTGGTTTTGGTGCACCCATGTATTATGATGATTAATTAGGAACGGAGGGAGTACTACATATCTATGAAATTTCTTTAACAAATCAATATAACTTCTCAATTGCTCTAAAATTTAAACTACAAGGGGGTATGGAACACATAGTACGAAGAATGTATCGAGCTTCTTTTCTTAAAAAATATGAACCGCTTGAAATGTCATCAATGAAACATGATAATTTACAAGCATTTGCTGATGGAAATGTAGAAAAGCAGCTTATCTGAAATATAAATTAATATGAGAACATATGACGATGGATGCAAATATTGCAAGATAAGTAGTGGATGATAAGAGGCAAAACAGTAGGGATGTGCCGGAAGTTGAAGCATACCACCCTAGACTCAGCTTTCAACTCCAAAGTCGAAGTGCCTGATAAACCTTGAAGAAGCACACAACCGTCACTGTCAATGACCTTATTAGCACCACAATCGAAACATTCAGGATCACCGCAATTCCCAAATTCAGTGTTCACACAACGATCCCTACAGTCATCACTTAGACTAACAGATGCTGCAACCAACAATGGCATGTCTTCGAGGAAAGGAGTTGCGCCCCAGAAGTGCTTTAGTTGCAGTGAAATAAGACTTGGGACAGAAATACGCGTGCAGGTGAGAAGGAGAACCGGAGAAGAAGTGACGGATCCCTCGCAGGTGAGCGTGCTTTACAGCTTACCCCCGTGAGCTGCAGTCGTCGGCATGGCGGGAGATTTGCACGGCGATGGTGGAATTGGCGCGCGCCGCGCGCTCTTTTTCTTTTCCCGCGCGAGGCGTGTTTTTTTCCCCTCACAGCCTTTGGTCTGGTCCGGTGCGCACCACCTCCGGCCCGGCCCACGGCCCGGCACGTTACAGCTGGTGACACAAGCTGGGGCGTACCGTGACAGTCCGGGCACGAAGTGGCCCATTTAGACCGCAAAATTTTTAAAAAGTACTCCCGTTTCCATATTACATGATTTTGATATTTTTCCCGAAATCAAACTTTTATAAGTTGAATCAAACTTATAGAGAAATTTAGTGATTTTTATAACACTTAACACTAAGTTAGTTTTATTGAATTTAATATTAAATATATTTTGATAGTAGGACGTTTGTTTGATGTTGATAATATTGTTATGTTTTTTATAAATTAATTGAAATGTTTAAAAAGTTGACTAAAAAGGTTAAATCGTCTAGTATAATATAAAACAGAACTAGTAATAAAATCGTGGAAGAAAGGAAAGGGAGGGAAAGATAGAGGAGAATTGGGGAACTTGAGAAAAATGAGGAAAAAATAGAGCAATTTATACCTATATATAAAGCAAGTAGTGTTTCCACCCAAATTTTGTTTTGCCTGACTATTTTACAGAAAACCCCTTGAGTTTTTTCAAAATTAACCCGTAGTCCGTCCGCTATTTTAAAAAACCCAATTAAAGAAGAAAAAAGTATTATTTTACGTAAAACCCTTGACTGTTTATAAAATTAACCTGCAGTACCAATGTTGAAAAGAAAGAAAGAGCTTGGATGAAAAAAAGACCTCCTACGTCCCTCTCTTATGTTCCCATCCGCACTGCGCTTGCGCCCCTCCCTCCCATCGTCGCTCAGAGCTCCCGCGCCGCCCCCTGGACCTTCGTCCTCCGCCTGCTTCCCTGCCTGCATCGTCGTCCCATTGCAACGCACGGACATTTGCTAGCTATCTATAAAGCAAGTATTGTTTCTATCCAAAATTTTATTCTGTCTAGCTATTTTACAAAAAAAACTCTTGATTTTTTTAAAATTAACCCATGCTAGGGGGATACCGCCTCGGCTCGGCTCGGCCGGCTCGGCTGATAGAGAGCCGAGCCGGGAGGCTCGTCCCGGCTCGGCTCTCGGCTTGACTCGGTTCGGCCGGCTCGGTAGAGAGCCGCCGGCTCGTGAGCCGGCTCGTTTAGCTCGCGAGCCACTTTAATACGGTGCAATTTATGTATAAATTACATTTTATTTTTTTAGTCTATTAAACATGCAAATATACAATTGAAAAAAATAAAAAGTGATACATTAAATCCATAATTAATGTAATAACACTTGTCCATCGATAATTATCCATGCAAATGTAATGATGCAACTAGATTAGATATTATTACTATTATAATCTAAAGCATTAGATCCACATTGACCATCACAAAATTATAAAAATTATTGATTTATTGTCACATCAACAACAAAATAAGCAAAAGAATAGCAAAACAAGAAAAACATTAGGCCCTACTTTGTACATTGCATCTGGCTCGTTGAGCTCACGAGCAGCTTGCGAGCTGACTCAAGCTAGCTCATTATAGCTAACGAGCTAAACCCTTGGCGCAGCTTGTTAGCATTTTTCAACGAGCCGAGCCGAGCCATCCACGAGCCGAACGAGCTAGCGAGCCACGAGTATTTCGTCAGCCCTACCCGCAATCCCAATACTGAAAAGAAAAGGAGGGCTTGGATGAAAAAAGACCCCTTCGCTCCTCCCTCCCTCGCGCCCCTCCTCTCATCCCCATCCGCGCCGCGCCCAAAGATCGCGATCGCGCTCCTCCCTCCCATCGCCGCTTGGAGCTCCCGCGCCCTCTCGTGCCGTCCCCATCCGTGTCGCGCTCGACTTTACCCGTTGCAACGCACGGGCACAATTGCTATCTTAAACTAAAGTAACCAACCAGAGGGAAATATGAAAACAAATCGGGAAACAAGGGAATAGAATTAGAAAAATGACGGACTGGGTTGGCCATAGTACTGTCATGTCACTCAGTGGACGGAGTCGGGATTTGAGGTCGGGGACAATAAATAAAATAGAGTAAAACTGATAGCCATATTATATAATTTTTGTCATATATAATAGTATTATATTTTATAAGTCTTAAAAATTACATTTCTATCGACTTAAATTTAGCTCTACAGCTATCGTAGGCTATAATTTCATCGATAGTAATTGATAACCAATTTTTTCTCAATATAAGTTACTAAATAATCTCGTAAAAATCCAGCTCCCGTTGTACATCTAAGTCGTGTCTTTGTAAGTTTCATAGTTGAAAAAAGGTATATTTCGGTGGTTGCAGTTGTTACTGGAAGAGATAATATTAACTTAACAATCTGTCCATCATAAGATGATGAATATTTACCTGTTTTAAACAGTTCAGTTATTAGATCAGCAAGTGTTGATAATTCCTTTTAGTCTTAGATGGTTGCATCCATCAATTTAAAAATGTGACAATTGACTCTTTAATTGAGCTCTTTTTTGACTCGAGAATTGTAGGATAATATTTTTTTCATTATAGTGTATATATTTGTTATGTTAAATGTGTCTAGTCTATGATCCAAAGAAACACAAAGTGATAAAAAGTGAACTCTAAATTACTAAATCTATTTATTTAATAAGTTATTTATTTATTAAATTTATTTGGGTTACAAATAAGATGGACTATTTTAAATATAGTTACTGAAGGGAGGGTTATGAGCACGTTTGGGTTGCCAAACAAACCACCCCGCCCCCGCGACACAGGCAACATGTTTTGGTTCGGCCCATTTGACCACCATTTAACCTTGCCTTCTCGGCGCCTCGAGGGATGACGAGTGTTGGTGGTGATCTGATCGCCACGCAGCGAGGCGCAGACCCTTCTGTTCACATTGCTGTCACTGTGTCACCCGTGCCGGGTCCATCACCTCTTGCGTGGAATGCCTCAAAGAAAAAAAAAGACGATAAGGACATGTAGAATGGTGCGACTCTCTCTCTATTATCATACAATAGAAGTAATTTTTATGATGTAAAAAAACATAATTAGTCGACTTTTAATATTTATTGAAAAAGTTTGTTACATAGATCAAAGAAAGAAAAGAAAATTTAAAAAAGTATTTTAAGACATTAATAGTTAGAGACTCTATTGTGACGTAAGACGCTAGTTTCTAGATCTTATATCCATCTTCAGGTTAAGGGCCTGTTTGGTTTCAAGGGACTAATGGATTAGGGACTAGAAAAAAGCATTTTTAGTCACATAATAGGACTAGAGAACCAAACAGAGAGACTAATGAGTGACTAAAATCTCATTAGTCCCTAGTCTATCAAAGGGGTGCTAATGAGGGACTAATGGACTAATGGACCACATCTACCCTTCCTTTTCACATGTATATCAAGATGAGGGTAAGAGTGAAGGGTATTTTAATCTTTGCATAGATATTTTAATGCTCATTAGTCCCTTTTAATATGTGAAACCAAACAGAAACTAATAAATTTTTTTTAAGTCCTTACTCCATTAGTCAAGAACTAATGGAACCAAACGAGCCCTAAGGCTCTCATGCATTCCACGTCAGCAAACCCTCACACCTCGCGTCAACTCCCTGCAAAAGTCTGTACTCTACATTAATACATGCTAATTAATTTTTTATGGGTTAGTATGAAATTAAAAAATCTATTATTGAATTTGCATATTTGATCTGAAGTTGCGTCTTTTCCTGAAGACGGATTGTACAGCACCTGTCTCTCCTTCTGTCTCATTCTTTTTGCTAGGTGAGCCGGTGTCGCGCCGTGGTCACCTGAAGCCTCAGTGTTTCGCTGCTCTCATTTCTCTCTCTTTCGTGTAAGCAAATTTTCTTATGTGGCACCAGAGAGACGGCTAATAATGGCCTTTGTACCATAAATGAGATTCGTGGTCGCATGCATGCATACCATAAATGAAAATTTTCCTCTTTTTTTGAGATAATAAACTTTCCCTTATTAACACTTACCATGAATAACTTTTTTAAAAAGATCATGTGATTTTTCTTCCTCTTCCTCTGAAAGGCCTATTAAGATTGAGTGATTTTAAAAGGATTCTCTAATGAACACTATAGATAGGAAGTATTTCCTTTCCTACCATTCGGACAACTCAACATGATCATAGGAAGATTGAAGGAATGTTTCATTCAGCACTGATTGTACATGAAAATTATGGGAAGAAAAAAGATCCATTCCAACCTCTTGCTAAAATTTCCTAAGCATCAGGAACGAGGACAAGCATCATTTGAGCTTCTCTAATAGTTGACTGACCACATGGCCCCATTAGCGTAAGGCCCATCTGTCAGCTGGCTGCATGCTTGTTTAGTCCTTGCACTAAATCAAAATAATTCTTATGTTTTTCATTTGCCTTATCTAAACATATCATATTCAAATCGTCCATTTTATGTATACGATCATATGATATTCCTTCGTTTTATTTATTCTTATGTTTTTACAATTCCGCGTTCCAAGTGAGCCTAATGGGTAGATACTTTTATGTGTATAAACTTTACGCGTATAGAATTTTCACATACAAACTTTTTGGAGATGAAATTTTAAACGAATTTGAGAAAAGCAGGTTCAAAAAATAAAATATTTCCATAAACTTTTTGGGCCTAAAGTATGGCCCAAGAAGTGAGGCCTCGTTAAAATAAAAAAAAATCCAATTACGAGACAAATATTGGCATGCATCACTGAACCGCTAGAACACTAGCACGCACACCATCAGCAGTGAACTTGAATTAGATTCAGGACAGATAGTTGCCTTCGGCAGCGTTACAACGTACACACTTGAGACAATAGCAGTCTTACAAAACAATGTACGGAACATCCAAAAGTGCAAGAGAAAACAAATAGTAGGTCAGAACTGTGGGAGCCATCAACTCTCCACCAGAATCACATGATCCTCATCCAATGGACAGGAGAGGAGATTGTTTTTTCGTTTTAACGCCCATCAGCCGCAGAGAGGTTTGGACAGGTTAAAATGACGACGTAAAAGGTTAAAACACAAAAAAACCAATCTCCTCTCCCGTCCGTTGAATGAAAATCGTGTGATTCTGGTGGGGAGTTTTCAAGGTTACACCAATAATCTGGTTTCCACCTGATATACTCTCCATAACTGAATCCGACTGCATATAGGACAAATCAGCAAGCAATTCTAGATTCATTCGCACCAATGGAACAGATATAAGCTCCCACTTCTTAGATTTAACGTCTGGATAACCAGACCATAACAACATCCCGGTTGCAAACTTACTCCGGATGTTCTGAAACATCAATCATTTGCAACCCCCATTTCTTCATTGGGATGAAACCAAATCCTGAAAGTAACAATAAACTTGTGTAAGGCATTTTTCAAGAAAAAAATGGAAACTCAAACAAAGTAGTTAACTTTGATTAACATGAGGCTTTATCTAATTTACATGACATATCGTATTAGTTATTAATATAAGCTGGCAAAACAATTAGGTTAGCTCTCGTGAAGACAATATACTGAGGGTTACATATTTCTGACGATTGAAAATTTAGTCCTACTAAGCAAAACCAAGTGTGCTTTAGGCTAGATTGTTGAGAACCAAAATGTATGGGCATTTGACAAAGTTATCGCCTCTAGCAACCAGTTTGATCAAATACTTAGGAGATACAGCATAACAGAATCCACTTGGTGTATAAACAGGATACTGATCAGCCTACATGACAAAGGAGAAAAAAGGTGCATCTCATACAAATTTCCTTATTTAATGAAGGTGTCAAAGTTTACTGAGCTGAATGGACTAAAAGGATAAGATGAAAAGCTGAGACAATAAAATGTCCAGTTCTTCAAATGCCAAACTGTTAGTTGGTATCTTGGGGAAATGGATAACTTTTATTTAAACAGTATGTCAAAATAGCATTTTATCAAAAAAAAAACTGTTTGTCAGTTTCATCATGTGAGTCCCAAAATTGAGAAGTGGCGGACACACTGAACACAAAATAAGATACTATTAGTACAGTTTGATTATTAAATAAAGTCTTGGATATGTTTCTTGTACACTATCAGACCTAAACTTTGCTTTATCAACAAAAGCAGAGCACAAAAAATGCCAGAGATGCGACCTCAAGTTCCCCTATAAAAACTACCTAATCAAGATACACATTAATTACTGAATTCTAAAAAGGGAAAAAAGGTTTATAAAATGTATGAGCTAATAATACAACTCTTAGACTTGTACTTTTTATTTAATTTGATAATTTCTTCACATCTTATATATGTAAACACAAAGAATTATGTGAACCACAGTAGATAGCTTACATCTAGGCCGCCTCTTAGTTTGTGGGATGTTAATTTTTTCTAGAGGTACACCATTTTGACTCAGGATCTTTAAAATTTTCTTAACCCTTTCATCGCCTTCTTGACATTTGATTTCAACTATCTTGAGGTTCTTAAACAGAAATACTTGTTTCATTGGCTTGTCACTGTCTTCGATTTCCACAAAATTTCGAGGTTCTTGTAGCAAAAGTAAGGTCATTGCTAACATAAACTATCCAAGAATTATAATTGCTTGAAGACATATACCTTAGAAAGTTGAAGAGTGAGCTTCTCTACAATTGGCGAGTGCTCAAAAAGGCAAGCTAGCCCTGACATATTAGAAGTCATGAACCACTCATTGACTAATTACAAAGTCTTTAGCTTGCTAAACATGGGGCATCGCATCAGATCCCTTCTGAACATAAACTGGACAAATCGCAGTGGAGGTTGATGAATTCAAAAATTAATTTGGAAGCACAAAGGAATTGTGCATTTGAGAATTAAAAGAAAATAAACTACAAGTAATTAATTTATTTTGATCATGATTTATAAGTTCCTCTAGCTTACAGAGGTATATCTAATTACACATACATTGGCCATATCAGATGTGTTCATAAGATAATACTATATTCCATCTTGAAATTTCCTTGATTTAACATATCAATATAACTTCTCAACTGCTCTAAAATTTAAGTACAAAATACATAAGTGAAGAATGTATTCAACTTCTTTGTTTCTCTCTTCAAACAAATCAACCGCTAGGAATGTTATCTATGAAACATAACAGTATACAAGCATTTGCTGATGGAAATGTAGAAAATCAGCTTGTTCGAAAAAAATTAATATGGGGATATATGATGATTTATGAAAATATTGCAAGACAAGAAGTGGATGATAAGAAGCGAAATAGCAGGAATTGCCAGAAGTTGAAGCATACCGCCCTAGACTCAGCTGTCAACTCCAAAGTTGCAGCGCCTGATAAACCTTGAAGAAGCACACAACCGTCACCATCACTGGCCATAACATCACAACCATCACATTCAGGATCACTGCAATTCCCAAATTCAGTGTTCACACAACGATCCCTACAGTCATCGCTTAGAATAACAGATGCTGTAACCAACAATGGCATGTCTTGGAGGAAAGGAGTTGCGCCCCAGAAGTCCAGTTTTAGGGAAATAAGACCTGGGACATAAATATGGGTGCAGAACTTCCGATTAAAGCCGCTACCGTCTGTATATAATCAGATGTTTCACTGATGGAGACGAGATCATGCGAGCATTGATGAATCCTCCCTGAAACTTTAGTTGCTCTAATGCTGGACAACCCAAGAAATCAACCAAACTGTCTTTGATCTCCACAAACCTAAAGATCCAACACCCTCAGATGCTTGGAGACGAGAGGCAGGTCGGGCAAGCAAACCGGCTACCTCGACTCTGATCAATCGAGCTTGGCACCACACGGCGTGCCGGAGCCACAGGCGAATACCGGTAGGAGTCGAACTCACAGCAGTAGAAGTTGATCACGCAGACATCCAGCGCCGCGCGGTCTCGCGGAGGTGGAGCAGGTTCTTGACGAAATCGTTCAGCCTGCAGACGGTCCGGAACCCCTCGTCGGGGACGATCCGCAGGAGCGGCGCCGACCTCCAGAGGTTGCGCCACCGCAGGGACATCGCGCTCGTCTGCATGGCCTGCCGCGCCGACAGCAGCGAGACGACGCGCTGGAGCAGGTCGTCGGGTAGGTCCCCGATCTTTACCCTCCCGGAGCTCGCCGCCGACATTTTTCTCATCTTACCCCGGGAAACATTCCGTCGAACAGGGCGGCGGCGCTGCGGACCACGAGAATGATCTGAAGCCAACCTAGTAGCCATACAGTTTTGCAAACTGATTCTTATTTTTTAAGGATCCGATTCACGGAGAATCAGGATCAGAATCTGGAGGCTGCCAAATAGGCCCTGACATATCTTTGCAAATCAGCATCATAATCTGCAACTGCTATACTTTGTTTAGTGTTATCAGCTCGACTGGTCTGTTGGAGAGTATGAGCATCACTTAGTGCTAGTTGGTTTAAAGTTAAAAATTTCCAGTAATGTCTATTGCAGAATGTGCACATCATATTAAGTTGACTCATTTTGTAATTCCATGTTTTAGGCTTTGATGGTTGCTTGACAAGGATGAAATGGCCTCCCGTTCAAAGTTATCTGGTATTCAGAGGCAGGTGTTGGCATTGTACAGGGGATTCCTGCGGACAGCAAGGCTCAAGTCTCCAGAGGAGCGCGACAGAATTGAGTCTGTTGTCTCAGCAGAGTTCCGTGAGAATGCAAGAAACGTTGATCGGAAGAACTTTGTGTACATTGAATACTTGCTGAGAAGAGGGAAGAAACAGCTTGAGCAGCTCAAGGACCCTGATATTATTGGACTATCAACCCTTGAAATTAATAAGGTATATAAACCTTTGAATTTGAAATAATCTATTCTTTGTTCTCCATAAACTGCACTGGTATTATTAATTAGTTCTTTGATCCTTTCCTTTAAAGTAGATGTTATAACTGGCTTACAATTGCCTATGTATAAATGTTGAACCACCAAAGAACTGCCAATGAGTTTGGCTGGTTATTATGCAACTTGGGTTTGATCCCCAGTGTCCAAGGGGACCCCTCAGTCAGTTGAAAAATCACCTAGTTCAAAATAGAAAAAAAGAGAGGAAAAAGTCCAAATACCCCTCTAAAGTCCATTTGATACTCTAAACTTTAAAACCGACATCCAACCCCCCGAACTTTACAATAGCGTTCATATTGCCCTCCAAAAGTGGTTTTTGGATAGTGGTTTTGCATATGTAGGATCTTAAACAAGCAGCTTTAAACAACTAATACAATACATTTACGTATCATCAATTGTAGATTATCAATTTATACTATACAATGATGTCATACTATTGTTACACCAGTACTTTTCTTGTAAGTGAGAGCGAACAAGAGGTAAAGGGAAAGATTTAAGTGAAAATTTTAACATACGTGTCCAATGCGTATGTATAGTTGGACTTTCTATTAAAGTCTAGGGGGTTATTTGTACAAGAATTAGATATTGCACATCTGGTTTATTTAGAAATTACTGAGGGTTGAGACTAGGAGCTCCCAAATATCCCTTTGATTAACTGTAACATTTTGCATATTGCAAGATCTTATGTGTATGTTACTTGTAGTTGTAGTTTCTATCACATGCATCTCTATTAGCCTGTAAAAGGTCATGAGAGCATGGTTGCATTGGCTACTACTGTTTGCTAAAAGATCATAAACTGATATGTATTATTTGGACTTGTTCTTAGTAGTACCAGTCTACCAGACTGACATTGGGTAGCACCAATGTATATAGCAAAACCAGTCCATATAGATGGGATCCACATACATGTGCTTTAACTATTGCAACCTTCACAGTGTATATAGATAGCAGGTAGTATTAGGGGGAGAGAGGGAGTAGAGACGAATAACATATTTATTCTATGTGGGCAGCCCATATGCATATGGTTGGCTCACCCTTAAGACAACCCTAGATAGTACCCCAGCAATATATATAGCTAGCCTTAAGAGGTCATAAGGACCACTTTTCTACACATTGTGGATGCCCAATGCAGTTCATCTTGCTGCGCCTCATACTAAGACTGACTAGGTTAATCCTCTTACATGCATGCTTGCATTTGTTTTGGAACTTTCCAGGCTTCTTCTTTGCACTAGCAAAATGTAAATTAACCATGTGTTTGGTGTTTGCACAAGGAGGAAATGAAATATGAATGGGTTTCTTTTGATGTCGTGCAAGGAACATAATGATCATCATTTATCAAAACTCTTTATGCAACAACTTTCTGGAGTTCGTTCATTTGGCTATGCGAATTCTAGATGGATTTCCTTGGCACCTGATTTTATTCTGAATCAGACGTATGGTTCATGTATGGAACAATTTTGATAACATCAAAAGAGTAATAGAGCCAGAGTTTGCTGTGTGGGCGTGCATGAGTGTGAGAATGGTCTGAAACAAGTTTTTTACTCCGAAGAAATGCTCTGGTTAGTTCTTCCACGTAAACGGTTCAACTTACATCCTTTTAACTATACAAATGTTCATTTTACATCCCTCACCCAAACTACAACGGTTTTCATGTGACATGGTAGGCACGTAGCACCACTCCTGGACAACTTATCATAAGTTGTCTTGTTCCCAGTACTATCCTTCACTGCGTCTCATAAAGCGAACTGCTCTTCTACTCTAATGTCTACACGATCACAAACGAGAAAAAAATAAACAAAAGAAAAGGCTAGCTAAATAACACCAAATGAAATAACCAACTAAACCAGAAGGTAGAGCTTGGTTTTAGAAGAATTTAGGAAGAAGAACATGTCGAATCGAAGTTCGAACGAAAAAGTTATGGCCTCCAAAAGTTTAAATTCAAAGAAAATCCAACGGAAAAGTCATGACCTCCAAAAGTTTGAATTCAAAGAAAATCTAAGTATAAAAAGAAAAGGAATATTCTCTGGATTTTTAATTTAGAAATTAAATTATTTTTAATAGGAAAATATGTGGGGCTCACGGTCGTGTCTTGGTTCATGATGGACTAAGTCCACAGACCGAAAGGATGGGAAGTGCGGTGGACTTGATGACGTGGATGCCACGTGGCGACCCATGGACAAAAGAAGATGAAGTGGCAATGATGTGGCGCTGACGTGGATGGTTCTAGGGCTGATGTGGCACCAGATCGAATTATGTAGATCCGACGGCTGGGATTTGATTTGGAAATTGGATGGCTCATATTTTATTTGGGGATTTTGGACGCGAGACCCACTGGTCAGTGGCATAGAGGGGAAAGACGAAGGAAGCACAGTCGACCAGGCTTGGCACAGCGCCATGGGCATGGTCACCATGGTCGGGACAGCAACGATGCGACGCCTTTTGGCGGCGACGGCAGAAGGCGACAACGGCAAGAGGAGATGCGGCGACCTCGGTGGCGCGGCACGGTGCTCCGGGACGGCATGTGGACGGTGCTCGGCGACAAGCGATGACACTGGAGATGGGGAAAGAGAAACAGAAAGAAGACCGTGGGAAGGAGGGCTCGGCCTCGGGGCTCACCGGCGGCGACGGTGACTTCAGGAGGAGCGGCGACAACGGCGTAGCTCCCAGCGACGGCGGGAGAATCGACAGTGGCGGCTTGGGAAAACAAGGAAAAAGGGGCGGTGGTGCAACGTTATTTATAGAGAAGGGAGGCGGCGAATTCTTATAAGGTGGCACCAGATTTGGAAAGCGGCGCCAGGGATGGAAGGGCTAATTTGTAAGATTGGAAGGAGAGAAAAAGGAAAAGAAGAAAATAAGAAAAATCTAGGGACTTTTCTCGGAAAATTCCAAATGTGCAATATTTGGAATTTTTAGGAAAATTTAGGAAATTGAATAAGGAAAATTTCTTAAGGGGAAATATTTGGAATTTTTGGGAGAAATTAGGAAATTGAATTGGGAAAATTTCCAAATGGAAAATATTTGGAAATTTTACAAGAATTTAGGAAATTAAGAATAGAATAGGAATATTTTGGGATTTGAATGGAATTTGATTTGAAATTTGAGCTCTACTCCCAAACTACAAATAAAATCCAATAAATTCCAATTTAAGGTCCTAGAGGCAAAGACATATTTAATTAATTAATCAATTTAAACCCTTTTGATTTAACGAGATTTTCTTTAAGCTATTTTAGGCCAACAGAACACAAGTGAATTTTCACAAACAGGCGAAAAGAACGGAAAGTGAAAAATTAGGATGTGACAAATTGACCTCTCTTAAACAGCATCTCGACCTTGAGATTCGGACTGGCTTAGAAACAACTCCGAAAATTCTGCCTTCAAGTCATCCTCACGCTCCCATGTGGCTTCAGCTTCTGTGTGATGACTCCACTGAACTTTGTAGAAACAGATAGTCTTACTCCTTGTAGTTCGCTCTGCAGTCTCAAAATTTTTGATCGGAACCTCACAATATGTCAAATCTGGCTACAACTCCACTAACTGCAGCAGTGTTTCCTCTTCTGGCACATGAAGACATTTCTTCAACTGGGACACATGGATCATGTCATGGATACCGAACATTGAAGGTGGCAGCTCCAACTGATATGCAACTTCTCCTCGACGAGCAATGATCCGGAATGGTCCAACATATCTGGGGGCTAGCTTTCCTTTCACCTGAAACCATTTGGTTCCTCTCATTGGGATCACCTTCAAATACACATAATCCTCCTTTTCAAAGGTTAAGTCCCTTCGATGATTATCAGCATAGCTCTTCTGACGCGATTGGGTCACCTTTAATCTATCCTTGATTAGAGCAACTTTCTCTTCGGCTTCATGTATTATATCTGGTCCAAAAACCATTCTTTCTCCTGTTTCATTCCAATTCAAAGGTGTTCTACAAGACCGCTCATATAAAGCTTCAAACGGCAACATATGCAAACTTGCTTGGTAGCTATTGTTATAGGAGAACTCAACATAGGGAATTCTTGTCCCAATTAGAAGTATAGGCTAGAGCACAAGCTTGGAGCATGTCTTGTAAGATCTGATTAACTCTCTCCATCTGACCATCCATTTGTGGGTGATACGATGTACTGAAATTGAGATGAGTCCTCATTGCTTCATGAAAAGCTTGCCAAAAACGTGAGGTAAACTGGGTCCCTCGATCTTAGAAATGGAAATGCGCCATGTACCAGCTATTTTGTAAATTTTATTAATTCCAAAGCCAAGTTTTTTATTAATTCGACAGCCAACTTTTTGTAACACCTATTCAATGCAGTCGTTCTTTAGGTGAGAAGAAATCAGGAGTACAATATCCAGAACTATTAAACATATCAACATCTTGGCATCTACTATATAGGCAACCCTGTTATAATAAATAACCCTATCCATGCATTTGCGGATACTACCAGCCAGTTTAGACCCGTGACCCACCAAATAACTGCAGCTTATTCATTTCAGAAATTAACTAGTAGTCCAACTGTACTATCATTTTCTGGATATACACAAAAAAATTGCTGCTTTCATTCAAACACATAGAGGTGAATACAATTTTTTAGATAAACCGAAAGCATAAGAGCAGTTCTTAGTTAGCTTACGTATGTTAAATGCACACAGGAATTTCAGAACTTTGGAGACATTCTCATCGACCACTTCGCACATGACTTCCACTATATGAAGGTGCTCTGGTATTTCAGCTGGTCTGTCCATCATACCAAAACTCCCATTCATTTCCACTTCATGTCCAGGTCCCTGAAGAAAACAAGGCATTATATCAAGCTCAATCAATAGCGTATAACAACTTTAATATGTTAAGAGAATACATACCCAGGAGAAAAGATGAAGAGTGAGCTTCTCAAGATCTATTGCGCGCTTGTAAGCCTTTTGTGCTTGTTCGTGTGCTTCTTCTCTCCTGACTTGTAAGCGCGCATGACAGTAAGTCTTCTCCCTTTAATAAATTGCTTTGGTCGTTAATGTGGGATCTCCCCCACAGTGTTTTCAGTAAAAAAGAAAGAACTGGTGAGTGTTCGAGAATGCAGCTTAATGCGTGGAACTCCGGAGCCACACACCTGTGGTCATTTAGCAATAAAGTCTTCAGCTTGCGAAATGTAGGGCACCATTTCAAGTTCCTTTTGAAAATAAACTAGACAAACACAGCACATTGCAAAAGATCAACTAATTTCACACGGAATATTACGTATAATCCAGTAGGTGGCATTGCATATGAGAAAATTTTTGTTTGAGACTTCTGAGTGCCTTTGTAAGTGTCCAGCAGTGGATATAGAAACTACCAACAGAACAATGGGACTATAATACGTACTACATAAGGGAGTTGGGGACAAAAACAAGAGTGTAATCATACCGTATTCGCATGAGCTACCAATGCCAAATTCTTTGCGTCTGATAAACCTTTCAGAAGAACACATTCTCTGTTGTCATTAATGGGGTAACAGTAGCTACAATCCTCAAAACCACAATAACCAGAGTCTAACATTTTCACAAAGTCAGAACATCCACTGGTGACTCTGACGGTTGCCTCCACCAACGACGACATGATCTCAAGCAGAGGACTCATGCAGCAATAGTCATCCAGCTGCAGTGAAATCCGAGTGCGAAAGTTCCTAATGGCCCCAAAACAGCAGTGACTGATGCTCAAATGTTGCAGCGACCCGGCATATGAGCTAATCATGGCACATGATATCATGGAGCCGGAAATCTTCGATGTTTCAGTGGCCGAGCAGCTTGAGAAGTTACGAATCCGTTTGTTAGGTCGAGTTTAAAGAGCTCTAGCCTCACAAAGCCGGGAGACAAGAGGCTGGTCGTCCAATTCAAAGAATCCATGGGCAATTTTATCGACCAAGAGATGGCGGACCTGCGAGGCAACAAGCATGCCGGATCCGAGATTCACCCGGCGGGTCTCGTCGCCGTCGTCGTCGTAGTAGTCGACTCGAACCCGAGCTCGCACATGTCGAGAGGCGCATCTCCGCGGAGGAGGAGAAGGTGGTCCACGAACTCCCGATGTTCCGCACACGCGGCGTGCCTTCCACTCGCCCCCAAACCCAATCCTCAGCCCGTGGCGGACTTCCCTCTCGCCCCCAATCCTCAGCCCGTGGCCGACTTCCAGAGGTGGCGCCGGCGGGCAAGCACGCACGCCCGCACGGCGTCCCGCGCCGCGCAGGAACGACAATGTGGTGGAGGAGCTCGTCCGGGAGCGCGCCGATGCGATCTTCCGCCGGCCCGATCCTTCTTGGACCTCTTCGCCTGGAGGCATTCCGTCGAACGATTGTAAGAGCAGATACAATAACCATGCTCACCAGCTCCATAAAATGTCACGTCGACTTCAGAGATTAAAAGAGAGAAAATGTGGACGACTAAATTCTCCGTCACAATCTTCAAAGCAAGGTGGGTCTTCGACTTGGACAGATCCACGATGCAAATCTTGTCTATACGATCCGTTATACGATTTGTTATATTAGATTGTAACAAAATATCTTTTAGATTAATTTATTTAGGATGAAGGAGTAAGAAACAAAATGACTCAACCTATCACATAATAAATAAAATTTCTATATAACATGGAAGACAATAAATTAGAGCTATCTATTGTATATCTATCACTTAAGGTATATATAGGTAACATGTCTAAAATTAGAGCCAACGGTAGGCTATACTATTGAACATCTATTAGAATCAACTAAATCTTTTACATGCATTTGGTATGTATCCCATTATGACATTATCATTACCTACATGTAACTCGAGATAATTATATAAAATTTTAGAATTATGATAATATAGATTATATGCCACAAGTCTATGCACGAAATTAGTACAAGGCTAAATTTAATGTGCATTTGAATGGAAAAAACATGGAAGAATAGTACTGCACAATACAAATACAATTTTTTTTATTTTTTTCACTCCGAGTGTGAATCGAATTTAGACTTGCCTAGATTTGTTTATCCAAAAATTTCGAGACTACGAAGTGAGCATAGCTTTCCAAACCTAACCACCTCGGTTCAAAACCATAGATTTAGCACATGTACTCATATTTATGACTAATTATTATTGTAATGGAAGACAACGTATGTATGCATGACAAGCAAGACATCCATGTAGTTTTAGTTTTCTTGTTCAAAGAAAACTAGCCTGTCGAAATGTCTGTCATTGAGTAGTTGAGAAATCATAAGTTTCAACCGAGTAAATATCCTTCAAATAACTTATGGTGCTTTATGTATTTGCAACGTTTGTTTAGGTTAAGTTTATTACCGCAAGGTTGGCGCTCTTTCTTAATTTGTTTACCGAATCATGTGTTGGTCATCTTGTTGAACCAAAGCATTCAAGAATGTTTTCATTGTACGATTTTTAGTTTGATATGGTTTATCTTGATCACCATACATGTTGTACACCGCTAGATTATTTGTCTTTCTTCGTTAAGCACACTTATCTCCGATATTTTTTACAAACTCGGTTCAAATATTCAAACATATCATTTCGTTAGTATGTATTATACAAAACAATACCGCAACAAAGTTTACCACAAAAGTAAATATTGCCCCTTAAATAGCTTGTATAAACCTAAGGTTCTAGCTGCATTTTCCTTCCTTGGCAGCTTGATCCATCATGTGCCCTAAGTTTGAGCGGAATGCAAGTGTAGCAATAGGCGACCCAATTAAGCCGATCAAAATATGCTGAAGGCACACTAACTAGTCTATTCAAAATTTCAGATAACTGATCATATCCGCACACAACAGAGGTTTACATCTGAAATAGAAATGCATGATAAACAAGGCACAACTAGATCTAGAGCTGTCGAAAAGTGATATTGTCCACTCTGACTCAAAGAAATTGTCAGCAATCACTGCAAATGAAAGAAAATACATGAGATAGTAGACCGCGACAATCCAAATTTATCCACCCCTACCGAAAACTGAATCTGTAAAAGAAAAGGAAAGGCACATTGAGTTCGAGTCGGTTCTCATATAGAGAAGTTTTTAATGTGCGTTAGTTGAGAAATAAACTTGAAATATGGAACAGATTCGATGAGTATAAATTTTACTTGCCCGCCAGCAGCTTTAATCTGATCGATATGTTATTTATGTAATACGAAGATGGAAAAAAATGTTATGGACGTTAATTCATGGATAGAGGGTTCGAAGTCCGGGATAAAGGCAAGATAGTTTCATCTGCAAGGGCTAATCCTGGTGGCTAGGAGACCTTTTGATTAAGCTAGACCTAGTTTTATGATTCTTTATCTCGCTTAATAAATAATGGGGTACATGGGTATTTTATATGGAGGGTCTTCCTGCTACAACAACGCAGATGCTACTTTCCTAACAAACTATATCTCTAATTTTTAATTAAACCTTTTTTTAATTTTATTGTTACTCTATTAGTACTGTCCTTGCTACAATTCCAATGCCCATGACAGCTAATGGTTTGTCATCGAATGGGAATAAGAAGTTTCACTAAAAACAATCAGCTAAAGGTTTGCTTTCATAGATAAAAGAACCAAGAAAAAGCTACAGGAAAAATCTATCTCAACAGGGTGGTGAGTAATGAGAAAATAATGTACTGGAAAAGTACTTCATTGGCGATTCAAATGCATGCGTTAGCTTTATGAAAAAGAGAAATGGATGATACAAACTTCATTTCAACAAAGAAGTGCTGCATAGAACGACCAATGGAAAATTGGATTCATTCATTCATTTTCCCCTACAAGATTTGTGCAGTTGATGATTTGTTACTTCTTGCAATGCAATCAAGGATTTGTAAATTATTTTAACTAGAAAGCCAACTTTTTGTAACACCTATTCAATGCAGTTATTCACTGATAGAAAACTAATAAGTCCAATATCCAAAACTATTAAACATATCAACATCTTGCCATACTGTGTATGTAACTCTGTTTAATGAAATAACCCTCTCCATGCATTTGTGGATACTACCTGCCAACATAATGGCTTAGATTTTGTTCACGCTAAGTACCCACCAAATAAGTGCGGTGTATTCATTTCACAATTTATTTAGTCCTATTTTACTTTTTTTCTGATAGACACAAAAAATTGCTGTTTTCATCCACAGAGTTGAAGACAAATTTTTAGATAAACTAAAATTAAGCATTAGAACAGTTAGTTAGCTTACATATGTTATATGCACACAGGAACTTCAGAACTTTGGAAACATTCTCATCGACCACTTTGCATTTGACTTCCACTAGGTTAAGGTGCTCTGATATTTCAGCTGGTCTGTCCATCAAACCAAAGCTCCCATTCAATTCCACTTTATGTTCACGTCCCTGAAGAAAACAATGACATTATACCGTGGTCAATGAATGCATATAACAACTTTAATCTGTTAAGAGAATATATACCTTGGAGAAAAGATGAAGAGTAAGCTTCTCGAGAACCGGTGAGTGTTTGAGAATGCAGCTTAACGCATGGAAGTCAGGGGCCACACACCAGTGGTCATTTAGCAATAAAGTCTTCACTTGCTAAATGTAGGGCACCATTTCAAGTCCCTTTTGAAAATAAACTAAACAAAACACAGACAAAAGATCAACTAATGTCACGAGAATACAATGTAAAATTCAATCATTCGCATTCCATATGAGAAAGTGCTGGCTAAGAAGGTGTCCATTGGATCCCTAAATTGTTGCCAATTGATGGGAGGATAACTCGGTGAAATCGGTTCGACGGCGACTACTATTCACTTCATCTCCGTCCTACGGTTGCCAAAATGGGCTATCAACGAAATTGAGCGAAAGTGTAGAGGGTTCTTATGGAAAGGGCAAGAGAGGGTAAATGGAGGTCATTGCTTGGTGGCCCGGCAAAATGTGTGTGCTCCGTAAGAAAAGGGGGCTTGGGGATAAAGCAACTCGATCTTTTCACAAGCGCTGCGCCGAGGTGGCCGCCAAGATGATCGAGCAGGCGGCTAACCTTGGGCACAGTTGGGTTGGTCTTTGATACGTGACATAATGAAGATCGTTAACTCCATGGCGGTCTATGAGCCGGGAGATGGCGCCGCCGTGCCTTTTTGGGCCGGGGACCGGACGGGGAAGGGACTCATGCTGCCGGTGGCCGCAGACCGTATACTTATATCCGATCCTCCAAAATTTCGGTCAAGCAAGCAAGAACCAACAACGAGATGGATTCGTGACATCTAGGGGTCACTTTTCAATGAGGCAATGTTTCAGATTTCAATTTGTGGGAAGAGGTACAAAATATTGAGCTTTCTATAGATCCCGATGAAATTAGGTGGAAGGCATCGCGACGGGTGTTTTCAGCTAGGGATACTTATGATTTATTCTTCTAGGGAAGGGAAGACTGTCGCCACGGGAATTAATTTGGAAATCCAAGACGCCGGCCAGGATTCGTTTTTTCATGTGGCTAATGTTGAAGAAAAGATGTTTGACGGCGATAATTTACGTAAGAGAGGGTGGCAGATAATACCTTGTGCGTGTTGTGTCGCGGGAAGAGGAGACAGGACACCATCTCTTTGTATCCCGTAGTTTCACGGCGGCAATGGGATTTAATGAGGGAGTGGCTTGGTTTCGGGTTCCCAACACCGGGGAGACGGCGCAAGATCTTGCCGACCGGTGGATAGGCGTGAGGATGCTTCGTACAACAAGCCAAAGGATCGATTTTGACATGCTCTTCATGTCGTGTTGGAGGATATGGAATGAGCGGAATGCTCGGATTTTCCAAATTGCAAAGCAAAATGGCGGCTAGGCTAATGACAGAAATCAAGGAGGAAGCCGTGTCCGGAGGGAGGCGAATTTGTCTCCGGCGGGTACGCAGCTCCACGGCGATAATCCCCTTCAGAGTTGCCGGAGAGCTTCATTGCCTCCCAAGTTTTGAGAAGCCAATAGTGTTTTTTGCTTCTTCCGTTCTTTCACTGCATTTTATTGCTGTTGTAAACTCCCAATAAACTTTTTATCCCCGTTCTCTTAATGCAATTGGTTGGCCTTTTCCTTTTCCGGCCAACCCAACCAAAAAAAGACTTAGCTCCTTTGTAAATGTCCAAGAGTAGATATAGATAGTACCAATGGATGAACACAAGAATGGCTCTATAATATATACATGAGTTAATGCTAAAAGCAAGAATTTAAGCATACCGTTCGCATTCAGTTGTCAATATGCCAAATTCTTAGCTTCCGACAAACCTTCGTAAGAACGCAGCTTTGTTGTCATTGATGGTATAACAAGACTTACAATCCTCAAAACCACAATACCCGAGTCGCATTTCTACAAACGTCATAGCATGCACCACCGATCGTGATGCTTGCCTCCACTAAAAATGGCATACTCTCAAGTAGAGGAGTCATGTTCAAATTGCTGTCCAGCGCAAGTGAAACAAGAGTCGGGACACAAATTCGAGTGTGGAAACTACTACCGGCACCGAAATAGCATCGAGTGATGATCAAACGTAGTAGGGATCCGGTGGATGAGATAATCCTGGGACATGATATGGTGGAATAGGCAATCTTTAGATGTTCCAGCGCCGGGCAGCTCGAGAAGTTGCGTAATCTGTTGGTTAGCTCGAGTTTAAAGAGCTATAGCCTCGTCAAGTGCCGAGAGACAAGAGGAAAATCGTCCACTCAAAGCTTCCGTTGCAAATGTTATTGAGCACGAGAGTCCGAACCTTGGAGGCAACAAAGACTGGATCCAGAGATTCACCCGGCGGGCATCGTTCTTGCTTTCCTCGTCGTCCTCGTCATCATCCTCATCGCTGTCAAACCGAACCCGAGCTCGCACATGTCGAGAGGCGCGCACCGGCGGAGAAGCGGGAGGTGGTCCACGAACTCCCCGATCTCCCGCAGACGCGCCGTCTTTTCCTCGTCGCCCCCAATCGTCGTGCCCGTGGAGGATTTCCCGAGGTCGCGCCGGTGGGCGAGCACGCACGTGTGCACGGCGTCCCGCGCCGGCAGAACGACAGATGTGGTGGACCTCGTCCGGAGCGCGCGATGCGGTCTTCGCGCCGTCCCGATCCGTCTTCCGGCCCCTCTTCGCCGGAGGCATTCCGTCGAACAGCGGCGTGCGCGCGCGGCGGCGGACTCGGGCTCGCGTGCGAGCAAGAAACGGTTCAAGACGCATGCAAGATAACGGGAGAGATCGAGAACGACGGTGCATTCACCGGATCAACGCCGCCCCGCCTCCGCCTCCCCGGAAGGGTGTGAGCTCGCGCGGCGGGGCGACGGCGGCAGGGCGGTGCCGCACGAGGCGGGCGGGCGGGCAAGGTATTAATCAGGTTAGGGTTTTCGGGGATAGAGGCGGCCGCGCCTGTGGCTATGTAGGCGATCGAAACGTCCGTTAGAATGGATATTTTACACTATGCATCCCCGATGATTAACACCTCCTCCATCTTGATGTGGTTGGAGATATATAGGGATGAAAATGGTAGCGGAAATTTCCGACCGATATATGCTCGTTTCGATTTTTAGACCGAGCAAAGTGGAAATGGTTAGCGACAAAAACGAATATAAAAATAAAAATGGAAACTATTTTGTCAGTAACGACCGTTTCTGAATTTTGTTTTTACGAAAACTACCTTTTTATATTATAGTAATTACATATTACGTAATTATCATATTTCTAAATATATCAATATTTATAGTCCATTTTTATTCGACCTATAGTTTAGAGGCTTGTCGACAACTCAATCAAATTCTTAACTTGTGTCACTCACATAGTGTAATCTTGAATTTATTTTGTAAGTTATTATGCAAAGTTAAATATATGATCGCGTAGTTCAATATTTCGATATTTATTATCTAATTCCGATTGACACCAATATATTTTCGTCCATATAGTTTCGTTTCCAAGTGTTTCCAAGTGTTCGATATTTTTGTTGCCATTTTCATTTTTAGTTTTACCATTTCCGATTCTATTTCCAAAAAAGATATGGTTATGGAAATGAAACGTTTCCCGATCATTTTCATCCTAGTTGGAAACTTGGAGTTTACCTTGCCACGAGCCTTGTACTACCTCTGTCTTAAACTAAAATATAGCACTTGTACTTGGATAAATAATTACCAAGTTACATAGTCAAAATTGTTATTTTCTATGGATGGAGGGATTACTATAAATTTATTTTATCAACTTAGCAATGTAAGTCTCTTATCAAGTTTATATAATTTTTTATATGATTATTTGAGTCACACGTAGATATGTACGAGATCTATACTCATCGTGGGTGATGGGTGCCCTCTATTCATGTAGGAATTATGGCATACCCTAAGATCTAAGAAACATTAGATATTTTTATATAATTCTATAAGGAATTGCATTCTGACCACATTAAGATTTCAAGAAGACTATAGGAGATCTGTCATACTCGACTAGAACTCAACCGAATACTAACAAAAATATCAAGTCCTCTTAGGATATATATGCTTGGCCCCGAGAAGGGGCTTGAGAAGGAACCCGACAACACAACAATCAACACAAGCCATGACGCCAGCAAAGCCTCACCAAGATCAAGTCCTCAATCCACCGAGAGCCCATGGAGTCATAGCTTCCATGCATTCGACCGTCACCTCGTCAAAATTCCCAATGAGACTAGTAGATAAGCATAGGATAAACTTAGGATAGACACATATACCCCCTTGTACTTGTGTTTCCATATATCAATATAGTATCGGCCCATGGCTCGATAGGACATTCGCTTATTACTCTAAGGAGGACTCGAACCTATATAAAAATTGATTCCTGCATCTAACCGGCATTCCCTCTAGAGAAACATCGCGCAAAAAGGACCAAGGTATATAAGTTTCCATTATCAAGATTTTTATCAATGATAGCCCCGTACATCCATACCTAATGGATTGCGACGGTGTGTGATGGGGTGGACTTGCTCTCCATCTCCTACAATAATGGAGTGGCCAGACCATTCGACAATGATGTTGTAGATGTTAGAGTGCGTAGCCCGACTCACCAACCGTGAGCCATCTAGGTCACATTGGGCCTGCTCCATCATAGGTTTAACCGAGCAACAACTTTAGATCTTGGGCCTACACAACCTAAAAGATTAGTTTGATGGATGAGGATTGCCCCCACCTTCTAAGTCGTGCTCCTCCATCATCAATTACCGATGTGGAACTAAACCCAACAATCTCTCTCGTCACACATCGGGCCCAACAATCTCCCCCATCACATCAACCCATGTGACCCCGAAGACTTGTTACCCGGCCTCCTCACCAAGTGTACCGTGAAAATTGTTTTGAGTTTTAAACTTGGGCTCGACAGCACTTGTTATAAAACCGACCCCGAAATCACCATCGAAAACCAAACGCGGAAGAAACACCGTAGAAGATCCAAGACTAACGACAACACCGAGGCACGATATTTGATAACGGAGTTCAATCGTTGCCTACATCTTCGAGGCACGATTACAAGCGTTCCTCCCCGATCCAACAGACATGCCGTTAACGCGAATTTTTGTCAACAACAACGTATCGAATTACCACGACCCTTAGCCGGACGTCGCGGCAGCCGCTACCTCTCGCCTATGCTAAGTTACCATGCAGTTACAACAGTATGCCT
Source organism: Oryza australiensis (assembly GCA_019925245.2). Taxonomy (NCBI): domain Eukaryota; kingdom Viridiplantae; phylum Streptophyta; class Magnoliopsida; order Poales; family Poaceae; genus Oryza; species Oryza australiensis. The sequence continues at coordinate 2,579,304 of JAIFGZ020000540.1, read as the reverse complement.
TTCTATTTAAAAGAGAGCCTAGGATAGAGTACGACTCTTATCTATTCCTAACACCTAGTATAACTCCAAGTCCTAAACTGTAACCAACTACGTACACATATTCGACATAAAACTGTAACAAACTCCACCTTGGTGAATATGCCACGTCAACCTGAATTTGTTCCTTGCACGAACCTCCGTGTACCTGGACTTGAGTTGCTTTCATTTTTGCCGCTCACGCCGAGCTACCCCGACGAACCTTCACCGGGCTCACCGTAACAAGAGACTTCGCTATTCCCGCAACTTCTTCCTCTTGACTCCACGTGCAACAATATTCCACCTTCTCACCTATCACCATAGTCTTGCCGAAAGAAATTGGATTCCTTCCTAACTGTCACATCATAGACTTTTCAGAGACCATGTTCAATTTCATCTACCATCTTAAACTTGACTTGGATCACGTATTTTATATTGGGTGAGTTTGATTTATCTATTTGGTGAAGACGCAATAAAGTCTTCAGCTTGCGAAATGTAGGGCACCATTTCAAGTTCCTTTTGAAAATAAACTAGACAAACACAGCACATTGCAAAAGATCAACTAATTTCACACGGAATATTACGTATAATCCAGTAGGTGGCATTGCATATGAGAAAATTTTTGTTTGAGACTTCGAGTGCCTTTGTAAGTGTCCAGCAGGATATAGAAACTACCAACGAACAATGGGACTATAATACGTACTACATAAGGGAGTTGGGGACAAAAACAAGAGTGTAATCATACCGTATTCGCATGAGCTACCAATGCCAAATTCTTTGCGTCCGATAAACCTTTCGAAGAACACATTCTCTGTTGTCATTAATGGGGTAACATGTAGCTACAATCCTCAAAACCACAATAACCGAGTCTAACATTTTCACAAAGTCGAACATCCACCGGTGACTCGACGGTTGCCTCCACCAACGACGACATGATCTCAAGCGAGGACTCATGCAGCAATAGTCATCCAAATGCAAGAAATCCGAGTGCGAAAGTTCCTAATGGCCCCAAAACAGCAGTGATCGATGCTCAAATGTTGCAATACCCGGCATATGAGCTAATCATGGCACATGATATCATGGAGCCGGAAATCTTCGATGTTTCAGGCCGAGCAGCTTGAGAAGTTCTGAGAACTGTTTGTTAGGTCGAGTTTAAAGAGCTCTAGCCTCGTCGGTGCCGGGAGACAAGAGGCTGGTCGTCCAATTCAAAGAATCCATGGGCAATTTTATCGACCAAGAGATGGCGGACTCGCGAGGCAACAAAGATGCCGGATCCGAGAGATTCACCCGGCGGGTCTCGTCGCCGTCGTCGTCGTAGTAGTCGACCAGAACCCGAGCTCGCACATGTCGAGAGGCGCATCTCCGCGGAGGAGGAGAAGGTGGTCCACGAACTCCCGATGTTCCGCACACGCGGCGTGCCTTCCACTCGCCCCCAAACCCAATCCTCGGCCCGTGGCGGACTTCCCTCTCGCCCCCAATCCTCAGCCCGTGGCCGACTTCCGAGGTGGCGCCGGCCGCGGCAAGCACGCACGCCGCACGGCGTCCCGCGCCAGAACGACAAGATGTGGTGGAGGAGCTCGTCCGGAGCGCGCCGATGCGATCTTCGCCGCCGGCCGATCCTTCTTGGACCTCTTCGGAGGCATTCCGTCGAATGATTGTAAGAGCAGATACAATAACCATGCTCACCACTCCATAAAATGTCACGTCGGACTTCGTAGATTAAAAGAGAGAAAATGTGGACGACTAAATTCTCTCGTCACAATCTTCAAAGCAAGGTGGGTCTTCGACTTGGACAGATCCACGATGCAAATCTTGTCTATACGAGATCCGTTATACGATTTGTTATATTAGATTGTAACAAAATATCTTTTAGATTAATTTATTTAGGATGAAGGAGTAAGAAACAAAATGACTCAACCTATCACATAATAAATAAAATTTCTATATAACATGGAAGACAATAAATTAGAGCTATCTATTGTATATCTATCACTTAAGGTATATATAGGTAACATGTCTAAAATTAGAGCCAACGGCCGGCTATACTATTGAACATCTATTAGAATCAACTAAATCTTTTACATGCATTTGGTATGTATCCCATTATGACATTATCATTACCTACATGTAACTCAGATAATTATATAAAATTTTAGAATTATGATAATATAGATTATATGCCACAAGTCTATGCACGAAATTAGTACAAGGCTAAATTTAATGTGCATTTGAATGGAAAAAACATGGAAGAATAGTACTGCACAATACAAATACAATTTTTTTTATTTTTTCACTCCGAGTGTGAATCGAATTTAGACTTGCCTAGATTTGTTTATCCAAAAATTTCGAGACTACGAAGTGAGCATAGCTTTCCAAACCTAACCACCTCGGTTCAAAACCATAGATTTAGCACATGTACTCATATTTATGACTAATTATTATTGTAATGGAAGACAACGTATGTATGCATGACAGCAAGACATCCATGTAGTTTTAGTTTTCTTGTTCAAAGAAAACTAGCTGTCGAAATGTCGTCATTGAGTAGTTGAGAAATCATAAGTTTCAACCAGAGTAAATATCCTTCAAATAACTTATGGTGCTTTATGTATTTGCAACGTTTGTTTAGGTTAAGTTTATTACGCAAGGTTGGCGCTCTTTCTTAATTTGTTTACCGGAATCATGTGTTGGTCATCTTGTTGAACCAAAGCATTCAAGAATGTTTTCATTGTACGATTTTTAGTTTGATATGGTTTATCTTGATCACCATACATGTTGTACACCGCTAGATTATTTGTCTTTCTTCGTTAAGCACACTTATCTCCGATATTTTTTTACAAACTCTGGTTCAAATATTCAAACATATCATTTCAGTTAGTATGTATTATACAAAACAATACCGCAACAAAGTTTACCACAAAAGTAAATATTGCCCCTTAAATAGCTTGTATAAACCTAAGGTTCTAGCTGCATTTTCCTTCCTTGGCGCTTGATCCATCATGTGCCCTAAGTTTGAGCGGAATGCAAGTGTAGCAATAGGCGACCCAATTAAGCCGATCAAAATATGTCAAGGCACACTAACTAGTCTATTCGAATTTCGGATAACCGATCATATCCGCACACAACAGAGGTTTACATCTGAAATAGAAAGGCATGATAAACAAGGCACAACTAGATCTAGAGCATTTAAAAGTGATATTGTCCACTCGACTCAAAGAAATTGTCGCAATCACCGCAAATGAAAGAAAATACATGAGATAGTAGACCGCGACAATCCAAATTTATCCACCCCTACGAAAACTGAATCTGTAAAAGAAAAGGAAAGGCACATTGAGTTCGTAGTCGGTTCTCATATAGAGAAGTTTTTAATGTGCAGTTAGTTGAGAAATAAACTTGAAATATGGAACAGATTCGATGAGTATAAATTTTACTTGCCCGCCAAGGCATTAATCGATCGATATGTTATTTATGTAATACGAAGATGGAAAAAAATGTTATGGACGTTAATTCATGGATAGAGGGTTCGAAGTCCGGATAAAGGCAAGATAGTTTCATCCGCAAGGGCTAATCCTGGTGGCTAGGAGACCTTTTGATTAAGCTAGACCTAGTTTTATGATTCTTTATCCGCTTAATAAATAATGGGGTACATGGGTATTTTATATGGAGGGTCTTCCTGCTACAACAACGCAGATGCTACTTTCCTAACAAACTATATCTCTAATTTTTAATTAAACCTTTTTTAATTTTATTGTTACTCTATTAGTACTTGTCCTTGCTACAATTCCAATGCCCATGACAGCTAATGGTTTGTCATCGAATGGGAATAAGAAGTTTCACTAAAAACAATCAGCTAAAGGTTTGCTTTCATAGATAAAAGAACCAAGAAAAAGCTACGGAAAAATCTATCCGAACAGGGGTGGTGAGTAATGAGAAAATAATGTACTGGAAAAGTACTTCATTGGCGATTCAAATGCATGCAATTAGCTTTATGAAAAGAGAAATGGATGATACAAACTTCATTTCAACAAAGAAGTGCTGCATAGAACGACCAATGGAAAATTGGATTCATTCATTCATTTTCCCTACAAGATTTGTGCGCTTGATGATTTGTTACTTCTTGCAATGCAATCAAGGATTTGTAAATTATTTTAACTAGAAAGCCAACTTTTTGTAACACCTATTCAATGCGTTATTCACCGATAGAAAACTAATAAGTCCAATATCCAAAACTATTAAACATATCAACATCTTGCCATACTGTGTATGTAACTCTGTTTAATGAAATAACCCTCTCCATGCATTTGTGGATACTACCTGCCAACATAATGGCTTAGATTTTGTTCACGCTAAGTACCCACCAAATAAGTGCGGTGTATTCATTTCACAATTTATTTAGTCCTATTTTACTTTTTTTCCGATAGACACAAAAATTGCTGTTTTCATCCACGAGTTGAAGACAAATTTTTAGATAAACTAAAATTAAGCATTAGAACAGTTAGTTAGCTTACATATGTTATATGCACACAGAACTTCAGAACTTTGGAAACATTCTCATCGACCACTTTGCATTTGACTTCCACTAGGTTAAGGTGCTCGATATTTCAGCTGGTCTGTCCATCAAACCAAAGCTCCCATTCAATTCCACTTTATGTTCACGTCCCTGAAGAAAACAATGACATTATACCGTGGTCAATGAATGCATATAACAACTTTAATCTGTTAAGAGAATATATACCTTGGAGAAAAGATGAAGAGTAAGCTTCTCGAGAACCGGTGAGTGTTTGAGAATGCAGCTTAACGCATGGAAGTCGGGGGCCACACACCGGTGGTCATTTAGCAATAAAGTCTTCAGCTTGCTAAATGTAGGGCACCATTTCAAGTCCCTTTTGAAAATAAACTAAACAAAACACAGGACAAAAGATCAACTAATGTCACAGAGAATACAATGTAAAATTCAATCATTCGCATTCCATATGAGAAAGTGCTGGCTAAGAAGGTGTCCTACTGGATCCCTAAATTGTTGCCAATTGATGGGAGGATAACTCTGGTGAAATCGGTTCTGACGGCGACTACTATTCACTTCATCTCCGTCCTACGGTTGCCAAAATGGGCTATCAACGAAATTGAGCGAAAGTGTAGAGGGTTCTTATGGAAAGGGCAAGAGAGGGTAAATGGAGGTCATTGCTTGGTGGCCTGGCAAAATGTGTGTGCTCCGGTAAGAAAAGGGGGCTTGGGGATAAAGCAACTCGATCTTTTCAGTCAAGCGCTGCGCCTGAGGTGGCCGGCCAAGATGATCGAGCAGGGCAGCTGACCTTGGGCACAGGTTGGGTTGGTCTTTGATACAGACATAATGAAGATCGTTAACTCCATGGCGGTCTATGAGCTGGGAGATGGCGCTGCTGTGCCTTTTTGGGCTGGGGACTGGACGGGGAAGGGACCTGTTGCCTGCCGGTGGCCGGCACTGTATACTTATATCCGATCCTCCAAAATTTCGGTCAAGCAAGCAGTAACCAACAAGATGGATTCGTGACATCTAGGGGTCACTTTTCAATGAGGCAATGTTTCAGTATTTCAATTTGTGGGAAGAGGTACAAAATATTGAGCTTTCTATAGATCCTGATGAAATTAGGTGGAAGGCATCGGCGACTGGGGTGTTTTCAGCTAGGGATACTTATGATTTATTCTTCTAGGGAAGGAAGACTGTCGCCACGGGGAATTAATTTGGAAATCCAAGACGCCGGCCAGGATTCGTTTTTCATGTGGCTAATGTTGAAGAAAAGATGTTTGACGGCGGATAATTTACGTAAGAGAGGGTGGCAAGATAATACCTTGTGCGTGTTGTGTCGCAGGGAAGAGGAGACAGGACACCATCTCTTTGTATCCCGTAGTTTCACGGCGGCAATCTGGGATTTAATGAGGGAGTGGCTTGGTTTCGGGTTCCCAACACCAGGGGAGACGGCGCAAGATCTTGCTGACTGGTGGATAGGCGTGAGGATGCTTCGCACAACAAGCCAAAGGATCGATTTTGACATGCTCTTCATGCTGTGCTGTTGGAGGATATGGAATGAGCGGAATGCTCGGATTTTCCGAATTGCAGCAAAATGGCGGCTAGGCTAATGACAGAAATCAAGGAGGAAGCCGGTGTCCGGAGGGAGGCAGTGAATTGCCTCCGGCGGTACGCAGCTCCACGGGCGATAATCCCCTTCAGAGTTGCCGGGAGAGCTTCATTGCCTCCCAAGTTTTGAGAAGCCAATAGTGTTTTTTGCTTCTTCCGTTCTTTCACGGCATTTTATTGCTGTTGTAAACTCCCAATAAACTTTTTATCCCCGTTCTCTTAATGCAATTGGTTGGCCTTTTCCTTTTCCGGCCAACCCAACCAAAAAAAGACTTAGCTCCTTTGTAAATGTCCAAGAGTAGATATAGATAGTACCAATGGATGAACACAAGAATGGCTCTATAATATATACATGAGTTAATGCTAAAAGCAAGAATTTAAGCATACCGTTCGCATTCAGTGTCAATATGCCAAATTCTTAGCTTCCGACAAACCTTTCGTAAGAACGCAGTTTCATTGTCATTGATGGTATAACAAGACTTACAATCCTCAAAACCACAATACCAGAGTCAGCATTTCTACAAACGTCATAGCATGCACCACTGACCGTGACAGCTTGCCTCCACTAAAAATGGCATACTCTCAAGTAGAGGAGTCATGTTCAAATTGCTGTCCACTGCAGTGAAACAAGAGTCGGGACACAAATTCGAGTGTGGAAACTACTACCGGCACCGAAATAGCATCGAGTGATGATCAAACGTAGTAGGGATCCGGTGGATGAGATAATCCTGGGACATGATATGGTGGAATAGGCAATCTTTAGATGTTCCAGCGCCGGCAGCTCGAGAAGTTGCGTAATGCTTGGTTAGCTCGAGTTTAAAGAGCTATAGCCTCGTCAAGTGCCGAGAGACAAGAGGAAAATCGTCCAGCTCAAAGCTTCCGTTGCAAATGTTATTGAGCACGAGAGTCCGAACCTTGGAGGCAACAGACTCCGGATCCGAGATTCACCCGGCGGGCATCGTTCTTGCTTTCCTCGTCGTCCTCGTCATCATCCTCATCGCGTCAAAACCGTAACCCGAGCTCGCACATGTCGAGAGGCGCGACGGCGGAGAAGCGGGAGGTGGTCCACGAACTCCCCGATCTCCCGCAGACGCGCCGTCTTTTCCTCGTCGCCCCCAATCGTCGGCCCGTGGAGGATTTCCGAGGTCGCGCCGGCGTGGGCGAGCACGCACGTGTGCACGGCGTCCCGCGCCGGCGGAACGACAGCATGTGGTGGACCTCGTCCGGAGCGCGCCGATGCGGTCTTCGCCGCCGCCCCGATCCGTCTTCCGGCCCTCTTCGCCGGAGGCATTCCGTCGAACAGGCGGCGTGCGCGCGCGCGGCGGACTCGGCCTGCGTGCGAGCAAGAAACGGTTCAAGATACGCATGCAAGATAACGGAGAGATCGAGAACGACGGTGCATTCACCGGATCAACGCCGCCTCCGCCTCCGCCTCCCGGAAGGGTGTGAGCTCGCGCGGCGGGGGCGACGGCGGCAGGGCGGTGCCGCACGAGGCGGGGCGGGCGGGCAAGGTATTAATCAGGTTAGGGTTTTCGGGGATAGAGGCGGCCAGGCGCCCAGGGCTATGTAGGCGATCGAAACGTCCGTTAGAATGGATATTTTACACTATGCATCCCCCGATGATTAACACCTCCTCCATCTTGATGTGGTTGGAGATATATAGGGATGAAAATGGTAGCGGAAATTTCCGACCGATATATGCTCGTTTCAGATTTTTAGACCGAGCAAAGTGGAAATGGTTAGCGACAAAAACGAATATAAAAATAAAAATGGAAACTATTTTGCTGTAACGACCGTTTCGAATTTTGTTTTTACGAAAACTACCTTTTTTATATTATAGTAATTACATATTACGTAATTATCATATTTCTAAATATATCAATATTTATAGTCCATTTTTATTCGACCTATAGTTTAGAGGCTTGTCGACAACTCAATCAAATTCTTAACTTGTGTCACTCACATAGTGTAATCTTGAATTTATTTTGTAAGTTATTATGCAAAGTTAAATATATGATCGCGTAGTTCAATATTTCTGATATTTATTATCTAATTCCGATTGACACCAATATATTTTCGTCCATATAGTTTCGTTTCCAAGTGTTTCCAGTGTTCGATATTTTTGTTGCCATTTTCATTTTTAGTTTTACCATTTCCGATTCTATTTCCAAAAAGATATGGTTATGGAAATGAAACGTTTCCCGATCATTTTCATCCTAGTTGGAAACTTGGAGTTTACCTTGCCACGAGCCTTGTACTACCTCTGTCTTAAACTAAAATATAGCACTTGTACTTGGATAAATAATTACCAAGTTACATAGTCAAAATTGTTATTTTCTATGGATGGAGGGATTACTATAAATTTATTTTATCAACTTAGCAATGTAAGTCTCTTATCAAGTTTATATAATTTTTTATATGATTATTTGAGTCACACGTAGATATGTACGAGATCTATACTCATCGTGGGTGATGGGTGCCCTCTATTCATGTAGGAATTATGGCATACCCTAAGATCTAAGAAACATTAGATATTTTTATATAATTCTATAAGGAATTGCATTCTGACCACATTAAGATTTCAAGAAGACTATAGGAGATCTGTCATACTCGACTAGAACTCAACCGAATACTAACAAAAATATCGAGTCCTCTTAGGATATATATGCTTGGCCCCGAGAAGGGGCTTGAGAAGGAACCCGACAACACAACAATCAACACAAGCCATGACGCCAGCAAAGCCTCACCAAGATCAAGTCCTCAATCCACCGAGAGCCCATGGAGTCATAGCTTCCATGCATTCGACCGTCACCTCGTCAAAATTCCCAATGAGACTAGTAGATAAGCATAGGATAAACTTAGGATAGACACATATACCCCTTGTACTTGTGTTTCCATATATCAATATAGTATCGGGCCCATGGCTCGATAGGACATTCGCTATTACTCTAAGGAGGACTCGAACCTATATAAAAATTGATTCCTGCATCTAACTGGCATTCCCCTCTAGAGAAACATCGCGCAAAAAGGACCAAGGTATATAAGTTTCCATTATCAAGATTTTTATCAATGATAGCCCTGTACATCCATACCTAATGGATTGCGACGGTGTGTGATGGGGTGGACTTGCTCTCCATCTCCTACAATAATGGAGTGGCCGGACCATTCGACAATGATGTTGTAGATGTTAGAGTGCGTAGCCCGACTCACCAACCGTGAGCCATCTAGGTCACATTGGGCCTGCTCCATCATAGGTTTAACCGGAGCAACAACTTTAGATCTTGGGCCTACACAACCTAAAAGATTAGTTTGATGGATGAGGATTGCCCCCACCTTCTAAGTCGTGCTCCTCCATCATCAATTACGATGTGGAACTAAACCCAACAATCTCTCTCGTCACACATCGGGCCCAACAATCTCCCCCATCACATCAACCCATGTGACCCCGAAGACTTGTTACCTGGCCTCCTCACCAAGTGTACCGTGAAAATTGTTTTGAGTTTTAAACTTGGGCTCTGACAGCACTTGTTATAAAACCGACCCCGAAATCACCATCGAAAACCAAACGCGGAAGAAACACCGTAGAAGATCCAAGACTAACGACAACACCGAGGCACGATATTTGATAACGGAGTTCAATCGTTGCCTACATCTTCGAGGCACTGATTACAAGCGTTCCTCCCCGATCCAGCGTATTACAGCTGTTAACGCGAATTTTTTGTCAACAACAACGTATCAGAATTACCACGACCCTTAGCTGGACGTCGCTGGCAGCTGCTACCTCTCGCCTATGCTAAGTTACCATGCAGTTACAACAGGTATGCCTTTCTATTTAAAAGAGAGCCTAGGATAGAGTACGACTCTTATCTATTCCTAACACCTAGTATAACTCCAAGTCCTAAAGCGTAACCAACTACGTACACATATTCGACATAAACCGTAACAAACTCCACCTTGGTGAATATGCCACGTCAACCTGAATTTGTTCCTTGCACGAACCTCCGTGTACCTGGACTTGAGTTGCTTTCATTTTTGCCGCTCACGCCGAGCTACCCCGACGAACCTTCACCGGGCTCACCGTAACAAGAGACTTCGCTATTCCCGCAACTTCTTCCTCTTGACTCCACGTGCAACAATATTCCACCTTCTCACCTATCACCATAGTCTTGCCGAAAGAAATTGGATTCCTTCCTAACTGTCACATCATAGACTTTTCGAGACCATGTTCAATTTCATCTACCATCTTAAACTTGACTTGGATCACGTATTTTATATTGGGTGAGTTTGATTTATCTATTTGGTGAAGACGCAATAAAGTCTTCAGCTTGCGAAATGTAGGGCACCATTTCAAGTTCCTTTTGAAAATAAACTAGACAAACACAGCACATTGCAAAAGATCAACTAATTTCACACGGAATATTACGTATAATCCAAGAGGTGGCATTGCATATGAGAAAATTTTTGTTTGAGACTTCGAGTGCCTTTGTAAGTGTCCAGCGGTGGATATAGAAACTACCAACGTAACAATGGGACTATAATACGTACTACATAAGGGAGTTGGGGACAAAAACAAGAGTGTAATCATACCGTATTCGCATGAGCTACCAATGCCAAATTCTTTGCGTCGATAAACCTTTCGAAGAACACATTCTCTGTTGTCATTAATGGGGTAACTAGCTACAATCCTCAAAACCACAATAACCGAGTCAACATTTTCACAAAGTCGAACATCCACTTGGTGACTCGACGCGTTGCCTCCACCAACGACGACATGATCTCAAGCGAGAGGACTCATGCAGCAATAGTCATCCAGTGCGTGAAATCCGAGTGCGAAAGTTCCTAATGGCCCCCAAAACAGCAAGGATCGATGCTCAAATGTTGCGCGACCCGGCATATGAGCTAATCATGGCACATGATATCATGGAGCCGGAAATCTTCGAGATGTTTCAGGGCCGAGCAGCTTGAGAAGTTAGAGAATCTGTTTGTTAGGTCGAGTTTAAAGAGCTCTAGCCTCGTCGGGTGCCAGGAGACAAGAGGCTGGTCGTCCAATTCAAAGAATCCATGGGCAATTTTACTGACCAAGAGATGGCGGACCTGCGAGGCAACAGCATGCCGGATCCAGAGATTCACCCGGCGGGTCTCGTCGCCGTCGTCGTCGTAGTAGTCAGACCAGAACCTGAGCTCGCACATGTCGAGAGGCGCATCTCCGCGGAGGAGGAGAAGGTGGTCCACGAACTCCCTGATGTTCCGCACACGCGGCGTGCCTTCCACTCGCCCCCAAACCCAATCCTCAGGCCCGTGGCGGACTTCCCTCTCGCCCCCAATCCTCAGGCCTGTGGCCGACTTCCAGAGGTGGCGCCAGCGGCGGGCAAGCACGCACGTCTGCACGGCGTCCCGCGCCGGCAGGAACGACAGCATGTGGTGGAGGAGCTCGTCCGGGAGCGCGCCGATGCGATCTTCGCCGCCGGCCTGATCCTTCTTGGACCTCTTCGCTGGAGGCATTCCGTCGAACAGATTGTAAGAGCAGATACAATAACCATGCTCAGCCAGCTCCATAAAATGTCACGTCAGACTTCAGAGATTAAAAGAGAGAAAATGTGGACGACTAAATTCTCTGTCACAATCTTCAAAGCAAGGTGGGTCTTCAGACTTGGACAGATCCACGATGCAAATCTTGTCTATACAGATCCGTTATACAGATTTGTTATATTAGATTGTAACAAAATATCTTTTAGATTAATTTATTTAGGATGAAGGAGTAAGAAACAAAATGACTCAACCTATCACATAATAAATAAAATTTCTATATAACATGGAAGACAATAAATTAGAGCTATCTATTGTATATCTATCACTTAAGGTATATATAGGTAACATGTCTAAAATTAGAGCCAACGGCTGGCTATACTATTGAACATCTATTAGAATCAACTAAATCTTTTACATGCATTTGGTATGTATCCCATTATGACATTATCATTACCTACATGTAACTCAGATAATTATATAAAATTTTAGAATTATGATAATATAGATTATATGCCACAAGTCTATGCACGAAATTAGTACAAGGCTAAATTTAATGTGCATTTGAATGGAAAAAACATGGAAGAATAGTACTGCACAATACAAATACAATTTTTTTTTTTTTTCACTCCGAGTGTGAATCGAATTTAGACTTGCCTAGATTTGTTTATCCAAAAATTTCTGAGACTACGAAGTGAGCATAGCTTTCCAAACCTAACCACCTCGGTTCAAAACCATAGATTTAGCACATGTACTCATATTTATGACTAATTATTATTGTAATGGAAGACAACGTATGTATGCATGACAAGAAGACATCCATGTAGTTTTAGTTTTCTTGTTCAAAGAAAACTAGCCCTCGTAAATGTCCTGTCATTGAGTAGTTGAGAAATCATAAGTTTCAACCAGAGTAAATATCCTTCAAATAACTTATGGTGCTTTATGTATTTGCAACGTTTGTTTAGGTTAAGTTTATTACGCAAGGTTGGCGCTCTTTCTTAATTTGTTTACCGGAATCATGTGTTGGTCATCTTGTTGAACCAAAGCATTCAAGAATGTTTTCATTGTACGATTTTTAGTTTGATATGGTTTATCTTGATCACCATACATGTTGTACACCGCTAGATTATTTGTCTTTCTTCGTTAAGCACACTTATCTCCGATATTTTTTACAAACTCTGGTTCAAATATTCAAACATATCATTTCGTTAGTATGTATTATACAAAACAATACTGCAACAAAGTTTACCACAAAAGTAAATATTGCCCCTTAAATAGCTTGTATAAACCTAAGGTTCTAGCTGCATTTTCCTTCCTTGGCAGTTGATCCATCATGTGCCCTAAGTTTGAGCGGAATGCAAGTGTAGCAATAGGCGACCCAATTAAGCTGATCAAAATATGCTGAAGGCACACTAACTAGTCTATTCAGAATTTCAGATAACTGATCATATCCGCACACAACAGAGGTTTACATCTGAAATAGAAAGGCATGATAAACAAGGCACAACTAGATCTAGAGCTGTCGAAAAGTGATATTGTCCACTCGACTCAAAGAAATTGTCGCAATCACTGCAAATGAAAGAAAATACATGAGATAGTAGACCGATCGACAATCCAAATTTATCCACCCCTACGAAAACTCGAATCCTGTAAAAGAAAAGGAAAGGCACATTGAGTTCGAGTCGGTTCTCATATAGAGAAGTTTTTAATGTGCGTTAGTTGAGAAATAAACTTGAAATATGGAACAGATTCGATGAGTATAAATTTTACTTGCCCGCTAGTGCAGCTTAATCGATCGATATGTTATTTATGTAATACGAAGATGGAAAAAAATGTTATGGACGTTAATTCATGGATAGAGGGTTCGAAGTCCAGGATAAAGGCAAGATAGTTTCATCTCGCAAGGGCTAATCCCGGTGGCTAGGAGACCTTTTGATTAAGCTAGACCTAGTTTTATGATTCTTTATCCGCTTAATAAATAATGGGGTACATGGGTATTTTATATGGAGGGTCTTCTGCTACAACAACGCAGATGCTACTTTCCTAACAAACTATATCTCTAATTTTTAATTAAACCTTTTTTTAATTTTATTGTTACTCTATTAGTACTGTCCTTGCTACAATTCCAATGCCCATGACAGCTAATGGTTTGTCATCGAATGGGAATAAGAAGTTTCACTAAAAACAATCAGCTAAAGGTTTGCTTTCATAGATAAAAGAACCAAGAAAAAGCTACAGGAAAATCTATCTCGAACAGGGGTGGTGAGTAATGAGAAAATAATGTACTGGAAAAGTACTTCATTGGCGATTCAAATGCATGCAGTTAGCTTTATGAAAAAGAGAAATGGATGATACAAACTTCATTTCAACAAAGAAGTGCTGCATAGAACGACCAATGGAAAATTGGATTCATTCATTCATTTTCCCCTACAAGATTTGTGCAGTTGATGATTTGTTACTTCTTGCAATGCAATCAAGGATTTGTAAATTATTTTAACTAGAAAGCCAACTTTTTGTAACACCTATTCAATGCGGTTATTCACCGATAGAAAACTAATAAGTCCAATATCCAAAACTATTAAACATATCAACATCTTGCCATACTCGTGTATGTAACTCGTTTAATGAAATAACCCTCTCCATGCATTTGTGGATACTACCTGCCAACATAATGGCTTAGATTTTGTTCACGCTAAGTACCCACCAAATAAGTGCGGTGTATTCATTTCACAATTTATTTAGTCCTATTTTACTTTTTTTCCGATAGACACAAAAATTGCTGTTTTCATCCACGAGTTGAAGACAAATTTTTAGATAAACTAAAATTAAGCATTAGAACAGTTAGTTAGCTTACATATGTTATATGCACACAGGAACTTCGAACTTTGGAAACATTCTCATCGACCACTTTGCATTTGACTTCCACTAGGTTAAGGTGCTCGATATTTCAGCTGGTCTGTCCATCAAACCAAAGCTCCCATTCAATTCCACTTTATGTTCACGTCCCGAAGAAAACAATGACATTATACCGTGGTCAATGAATGCATATAACAACTTTAATCTTAAGAGAATATATACCTTGGAGAAAAGATGAAGAGTAAGCTTCTCGAGAACCGGTGAGTGTTTGAGAATGCAGCTTAACGCATGGAAGTCGGGGCCACACACCGGTGGTCATTTAGCAATAAAGTCTTCACTTGCTAAATGTAGGGCACCATTTCAAGTCCCTTTTGAAAATAAACTAAACAAAACACAGGACAAAAGATCAACTAATGTCACAGAGAATACAATGTAAAATTCAATCATTCGCATTCCATATGAGAAAGTGCTGGCTAAGAAGGTGTCCGGCTGGATCCCTAAATTGTTGCCAATTGATGGGAGGATAACTCTGGTGAAATCGGTTCGACGGCGACTACTATTCACTTCATCTCCGTCCTACGGTTGCCAAAATGGGCTATCAACGAAATTGAGCGAAAGTGTAGAGGGTTCTTATGGAAAGGGCAAGAGAGGGTAAATGGAGGTCATTGCTTGGTGGCCGGCAAAATGTGTGTGCTCCTAAGAAAAGGGGGCTTGGGGATAAAGCAACTCGATCTTTTCAGTCAAGCGCTGCGCCTGAGGTGGCCGGCCAAGATGATCGAGCAGGGCTGACCTTGGGCACGAGTTGGGTTGGTCTTTGATACGGACATAATGAAGATCGTTAACTCCATGGCGGTCTATGAGCTGGGAGATGGCACTGCCGTGCCTTTTGGGCCGGGGACCGGACGGGGAAGGGATTCGTTGCTCGCGGTGGCCGGCACCGTATACTTATATCCGATCCTCCAAAATTTCGGTCAAGCAAGCAAGAACCAACAACGAGATGGATTCGTGACATCTAGGGGTCACTTTTCAATGAGGCAATGTTTCAGATTTCAATTTGTGGGAAGAGGTACAAAATATTGAGCTTTCTATAGATCCCGATGAAATTAGGTGGAAGGCATCGGCGACCGGGGTGTTTTCGGCTAGGGATACTTATGATTTATTCTTCTAGGGAAGGGAAGACTGTCGCCACGGGAATTAATTTGGAAATCCAAGACGCCGGCCAGGATTCGTTTTTCATGTGGCTAATGTTGAAGAAAAGATGTTTGACGGCGATAATTTACGAAGAGAGGGTGGCAGATAATACCTTGTGCGTGTTGTGTCAAGGGGAAGAGGAGACAGGACACCATCTCTTTGTATCCCGTAGTTTCACGGCGGCAATCTGGGATTTAATGAGGGAGTGGCTTGGTTTCGGGTTCCCAACACCGGGGAGACGGCGCAAGATCTTGCCGACGGTGGATAGGCGTGAGGATGCTTCGCACAACAAGCCAAAGGATTGATTTTGACATGCTCTTCATGCTGTGCTGTTGGAGGATATGGAATGAGCGGAATGCTCGGATTTTCCAGAATTCGCAGCAAATGGCGGCTAGGCTAATGGCAGAAATCAAGGAGGAAGCCGGTGTCCTGGAGGGAGGCAGGAATTCGTCTCCGGCGGTACGCAGCTCCACGGGCGATAATCCCCTTCGGGAGTTGCCGGAGAGCTTCATTGCCTCCCAAGTTTTGAGAAGCCAATAGTGTTTTTTGCTTCTTCCGTTCTTTCACGGCATTTTATTGCTGTTGTAAACTCCCAATAAACTTTTTATCCCCGTTCTCTTAATGCAATTGGTTGGCCTTTTCCTTTTCCGGCCAACCCAACCAAAAAAAGACTTAGCTCCTTTGTAAATGTCCAGTAGTAGATATAGATAGTACCAATGGATGAACACAAGAATGGCTCTATAATATATACATGAGTTAATGCTAAAAGCAAGAATTTAAGCATACCGTTCGCATTCAGTGTCAATATGCCAAATTCTTAGCTTCCGACAAACCTTTCAAGAACGCAGTTTCGTTGTCATTGATGGTATAACAGTACTTACAATCCTCAAAACCACAATACCCGAGTCAGCATTTCTACAAACGTCATAGCATGCACCACCGATCGTGATGCTTGCCTCCACTAAAAATGGCATACTCTCAAGTAGAGGAGTCATGTTCAAATTGCTGTCCAGTGCAGGTGAAACAAGAGTCGGGACACAAATTCGAGTGTGGAAACTACTACCGGCACCGAAATAGCATCGAGTGATGATCAAACGTAGTAGGGATCCGGTGGATGAGATAATCCTGGGACATGATATGGTGGAATAGGCAATCTTTAGATGTTCCAGCGCCGGGCAGCTCGAGAAGTTGCGAGAATCTGTTGGTTAGCTCGAGTTTAAAGAGCTATAGCCTCGTCAAGTGCCGAGAGACAAGAGGAAAATCGTCCAGCTCAAAGCTTCCGTTGCAAATGTTATTGAGCACGAGAGTCCGAACCTTGGAGGCAACAGCACTCCGGATCCAGAGATTCACCCGGCGGGCATCGTTCTTGCTTTCCTCGTCGTCCTCGTCATCATCCTCATCGCTGTCAAACCAGAACCTGAGCTCGCACATGTCGAGAGGCGCGCACCGGCGGAGAAGCAGGAGGTGGTCCACGAACTCCCTGATCTCCCGCAGACGCGCCGTCTTTTCCTCGTCGCCCCCAATCGTCAGGCCCGTGGAGGATTTCCCGAGGTCGCGCCCGGTGGGCGAGCACGCACGTGTGCACGGCGTCCCGCGCCGGCAGAACGACGCATGTGGTGGACCTCGTCCGGAGCGCGCCGATGCGGTCTTCGCCGCCGTCCCGATCCGTCTTCCGGCCCCTCTTCGCCGGAGGCATTCCGTCGAACAGGCGGCGTGCGCGCGCGCGGGCGGACTCAGTCTGCGTGCGAGCAAGAAACGGTTCAGTACGCATGCAAGATAACGGGAGAGATCGAGAACGACGGTGCATTCACCGGATCAACGCCGCCTCCGCCTCCGCCTCCCGGAAGGGTGTGAGCTCGCGCGGCGGGGGGCGACGCGGGCAGGCGGTGCCGCACGAGGCGGGCGGGCGGGCAAGGTATTAATCAGGTTAGGGTTTTCGGGGATAGAGGCGGCCAGGCGCCCAGGGCTATGTAGGCGATCGAAACGTCCGTTAGAATGGATATTTTACACTATGCATCCCCGATGATTAACACCTCCTCCATCTTGATGTGGTTGGAGATATATAGGGATGAAAATGGTAGCGGAAATTTCCGACCGATATATGCTCGTTTCAGATTTTTAGACCGAGCAAAGTGGAAATGGTTAGCGACAAAAACGAATATAAAAATAAAAATGGAAACTATTTTGCTGTAACGACCGTTTCTGAATTTTGTTTTTACGAAAACTACCTTTTTATATTATAGTAATTACATATTACGTAATTATCATATTTCTAAATATATCAATATTTATAGTCCATTTTTATTCGACCTATAGTTTAGAGGCTTGTCGACAACTCAATCAAATTCTTAACTTGTGTCACTCACATAGTGTAATCTTGAATTTATTTTGTAAGTTATTATGCAAAGTTAAATATATGATCGCGTAGTTCAATATTTCTGATATTTATTATCTAATTCCGATTGACACCAATATATTTTCGTCCATATAGTTTCGTTTCCGTGTTTCCAGTGTTCTGATATTTTTGTTGCCATTTTCATTTTTAGTTTTACCATTTCCGATTCTATTTCCAAAAAGATATGGTTATGGAAATGAAACGTTTCCGATCATTTTCATCCTAGTTGGAAACTTGGAGTTTACCTTGCCACGAGCCTTGTACTACCTCTGTCTTAAACTAAAATATAGCACTTGTACTTGGATAAATAATTACCAAGTTACATAGTCAAAATTGTTATTTTCTATGGATGGAGGGATTACTATAAATTTATTTTATCAACTTAGCAATGTAAGTCTCTTATCAAGTTTATATAATTTTTTATATGATTATTTGAGTCACACGTAGATATGTACGAGATCTATACTCATCGTGGGTGATGGGTGCCCTCTATTCATGTAGGAATTATGGCATACCCTAAGATCTAAGAAACATTAGATATTTTT
Organism: Oryza australiensis; assembly: GCA_019925245.2. Taxonomy (NCBI): domain Eukaryota; kingdom Viridiplantae; phylum Streptophyta; class Magnoliopsida; order Poales; family Poaceae; genus Oryza; species Oryza australiensis. The sequence goes on along the minus strand of JAIFGZ020000540.1, from coordinate 2,560,664 downwards.
ATATAATTCTATAAGGAATTGCATTCTGACCACATTAAGATTTCAAGAAGACTATAGGAGATCTGTCATACTCGACTAGAACTCAACCGAATACTAACAAAAATATCGAGTCCTCTTAGGATATATATGCTTGGCCCCGAGAAGGGGCTTGAGAAGGAACCCGACAACACAACAATCAACACAAGCCATGACGCCAGCAAAGCCTCACCAAGATCAAGTCCTCAATCCACCGAGAGCCCATGGAGTCATAGCTTCCATGCATTCGACCGTCACCTCGTCAAAATTCCCAATGAGACTAGTAGATAAGCATAGGATAAACTTAGGATAGACACATATACCCCCTTGTACTTGTGTTTCCATATATCAATATAGTATCGGGCCCATGGCTCGATAGGACATTCGCTTATTACTCTAAGGAGGACTCGAACCTATATAAAAATTGATTCCTGCATCTAACTGGCATTCCCTCTAGAGAAACATCGCGCAAAAAGGACCAAGGTATATAAGTTTCCATTATCAAGATTTTTATCAATGATAGCCCTGTACATCCATACCTAATGGATTGCGACGGTGTGTGATGGGGTGGACTTGCTCTCCATCTCCTACAATAATGGAGTGGCGACCATTCGACAATGATGTTGTAGATGTTAGAGTGCGTAGCCCGACTCACCAACCGTGAGCCATCTAGGTCACATTGGGCCTGCTCCATCATAGGTTTAACCGGAGCAACAACTTTAGATCTTGGGCCTACACAACCTAAAAGATTAGTTTGATGGATGAGGATTGCCCCCACCTTCTAAGTCGTGCTCCTCCATCATCAATTACGATGTGGAACTAAACCCAACAATCTCTCTCGTCACACATCGGGCCCAACAATCTCCCCATCACATCAACCCATGTGACCCCGAAGACTTGTTACCCGGCCTCCTCACCAAGTGTACCGTGAAAATTGTTTTGAGTTTTAAACTTGGGCTCGACAAACTTGTTATAAAACCGACCCCGAAATCACCATCGAAAACCAAACGCGGAAGAAACACCGTAGAAGATCCAAGACTAACGACAACACCGAGGCACGATATTTGATAACGGAGTTCAATCGTTGCCTACATCTTCGAGGCACCGATTACAAGCGTTCCTCCCGATCCAGCGTATTACAGCTGTTAACGCGAATTTTTGTCAACAACAACGTATCGAATTACCACGACCCTTAGCCGGACGTCGGGCAGCGCTACCTCTCGCCTATGCTAAGTTACCATGCGTTACAACAGGTATGCCTTTCTATTTAAAAGAGAGCCTAGGATAGAGTACGACTCTTATCTATTCCTAACACCTAGTATAACTCCAAGTCCTAAACTGTAACTAACTACGTACACATATTCGACATAAACTGTAACAAACTCCACCTTGGTGAATATGCCACGTCAACCTGAATTTGTTCCTTGCACGAACCTCCGTGTACCTGGACTTGAGTTGCTTTCATTTTTGCCGCTCACGCCGAGCTACCCCGACGAACCTTCACCGGGCTCACCGTAACAAGAGACTTCGCTATTCCCGCAACTTCTTCCTCTTGACTCCACGTGCAACAATATTCCACCTTCTCACCTATCACCATAGTCTTGCCGAAAGAAATTGGATTCCTTCCTAACTGTCACATCATAGACTTTTCAGAGACCATGTTCAATTTCATCTACCATCTTAAACTTGACTTGGATCACGTATTTTATATTGGGTGAGTTTGATTTATCTATTTGGTGAAGACGCAATAAAGTCTTCAGCTTGCGAAATGTAGGGCACCATTTCAAGTTCCTTTTGAAAATAAACTAGACAAACACAGCACATTGCAAAAGATCAACTAATTTCACACGGAATATTACGTATAATCCAGTAGGTGGCATTGCATATGAGAAAATTTTTGTTTGAGACTTCTGAGTGCCTTTGTAAGTGTCCAGCAGTGGATATAGAAACTACCAACAGAACAATGGGACTATAATACGTACTACATAAGGGAGTTGGGGACAAAAACAAGAGTGTAATCATACCGTATTCGCATGAGCTACCAATGCCAAATTCTTTGCGTATGATAAACCTTTCAGAAGAACACATTCTCTGTTGTCATTAATGGGGTAACAGTAGCTACAATCCTCAAAACCACAATAACCAGAGTCAACATTTTCACAAAGTCGAACATCCACGGTGACTCGACGGTTGCCTCCACCAACGACGACATGATCTCAAGCGGAGGACTCATGCAGCAATAGTCATCCAAAGTGCGGTGAAATCCGAGTGCGAAAGTTCCTAATGGCCCCCAAAACAGCGGTGGCCGATGCTCAAATGTTGCGCGACCCGGCATATGAGCTAATCATGGCACATGATATCATGGAGCCGGAAATCTTCGATGTTTCAGGCCGAGCAGCTTGAGAAGTTACAGAATCTGTTTGTTAGGTCGAGTTTAAAGAGCTCTAGCCTCGTCAGGTGCCAGGAGACAAGAGGCTGGTCGTCCAATTCAAAGAATCCATGGGCAATTTTATCGACCAAGAGATGGCGGACCTGCGAGGCAACAGATGCCGGATCCAGAGATTCACCCGCGGGTCTCGTCGCCGTCGTCGTCGTAGTAGTCGGACCGAACCCGAGCTCGCACATGTCGAGAGGCGCATCTCCGCGGAGGAGGAGAAGGTGGTCCACGAACTCCCGATGTTCCGCACACGCGGCGTGCCTTCCACTCGCCCCCAAACCCAATCCTCGGGCCCGTGGCGGACTTCCCTCTCGCCCCCAATCCTGGGCCCGTGGCCGACTTCCGAGGTGGCGCCGGCGCGGCAAGCACGCACGTCGCACGGCGTCCCGCGCCGAGAACGACAGATGTGGTGGAGGAGCTCGTCCGGGAGCGCGCCGATGCGATCTTCGCCGCCGGCCTGATCCTTCTTGGACCTCTTCGCCGGAGGCATTCCGTCGAACAGATTGTAAGAGCGAGATACAATAACCATGCTCACCGGCTCCATAAAATGTCACGTCGGACTTCGAGATTAAAAGAGAGAAAATGTGGACGACTAAATTCTCTCGTCACAATCTTCAAAGCAAGGTGGGTCTTCGACTTGGACAGATCCACGATGCAAATCTTGTCTATACGAGATCCGTTATACGATTTGTTATATTAGATTGTAACAAAATATCTTTTAGATTAATTTATTTAGGATGAAGGAGTAAGAAACAAAATGACTCAACCTATCACATAATAAATAAAATTTCTATATAACATGGAAGACAATAAATTAGAGCTATCTATTGTATATCTATCACTTAAGGTATATATAGGTAACATGTCTAAAATTAGAGCCAACGGTGGCTATACTATTGAACATCTATTAGAATCAACTAAATCTTTTACATGCATTTGGTATGTATCCCATTATGACATTATCATTACCTACATGTAACTCGATAATTATATAAAATTTTAGAATTATGATAATATAGATTATATGCCACAAGTCTATGCACGAAATTAGTACAAGGCTAAATTTAATGTGCATTTGAATGGAAAAAAACATGGAAGAATAGTACTGCACAATACAAATACAATTTTTTTTATTTTTTTCACTCCGAGTGTGAATCGAATTTAGACTTGCCTAGATTTGTTTATCCAAAAATTTACGAGACTACGAAGTGAGCATAGCTTTCCAAACCTAACCACCTCGGTTCAAAACCATAGATTTAGCACATGTACTCATATTTATGACTAATTATTATTGTAATGGAAGACAACGTATGTATGCATGACAGCAAGACATCCATGTAGTTTTAGTTTTCTTGTTCAAAGAAAACTAGCCTGTCAGAAATGTCTGTCATTGAGTAGTTGAGAAATCATAAGTTTCAACCAGAGTAAATATCCTTCAAATAACTTATGGTGCTTTATGTATTTGCAACGTTTGTTTAGGTTAAGTTTATTACTGCAAGGTTGGCGCTCTTTCTTAATTTGTTTACCGGAATCATGTGTTGGTCATCTTGTTGAACCAAAGCATTCAAGAATGTTTTCATTGTACGATTTTTAGTTTGATATGGTTTATCTTGATCACCATACATGTTGTACACCGCTAGATTATTTGTCTTTCTTCGTTAAGCACACTTATCTCCGATATTTTTTACAAACTCTGGTTCAAATATTCAAACATATCATTTCGTTAGTATGTATTATACAAAACAATACCGCAACAAAGTTTACCACAAAAGTAAATATTGCCCCTTAAATAGCTTGTATAAACCTAAGGTTCTAGCTGCATTTTCCTTCCTTGGCAGTTGATCCATCATGTGCCCTAAGTTTGAGCGGAATGCAAGTGTAGCAATAGGCGACCCAATTAAGCTGATCAAAATATGCTGAAGGCACACTAACTAGTCTATTCAGAATTTCAGATAACTGATCATATCCGCACACAACAGAGGTTTACATCTGAAATAGAAAGGCATGATAAACAAGGCACAACTAGATCTAGAGCTGTCGAAAAGTGATATTGTCCACTCTGACTCAAAGAAATTGTCAGCAATCACTGCAAATGAAAGAAAATACATGAGATAGTAGACCAGTCGACAATCCAAATTTATCCACCCCTACTGAAAACTGAATCCTGTAAAAGAAAAGGAAAGGCACATTGAGTTCAGAGTCAGTTCTCATATAGAGAAGTTTTTAATGTGCAGTTAGTTGAGAAATAAACTTGAAATATGGAACAGATTCTGATGAGTATAAATTTTACTTGCCCGCCAGTGCAGCTTAATCTGATCGATATGTTATTTATGTAATACGAAGATGGAAAAAAATGTTATGGACGTTAATTCATGGATAGAGGGTTCGAAGTCCAGGATAAAGGCAAGATAGTTTCATCTGCAAGGGCTAATCCTGGTGGCTAGGAGACCTTTTGATTAAGCTAGACCTAGTTTTATGATTCTTTATCTGCTTAATAAATAATGGGGTACATGGGTATTTTATATGGAGGGTCTTCCTGCTACAACAACGCAGATGCTACTTTCCTAACAAACTATATCTCTAATTTTTAATTAAACCTTTTTTTAATTTTATTGTTACTCTATTAGTACTGTCCTTGCTACAATTCCAATGCCCATGACAGCTAATGGTTTGTCATCGAATGGGAATAAGAAGTTTCACTAAAAACAATCAGCTAAAGGTTTGCTTTCATAGATAAAAGAACCAAGAAAAAGCTACGGGAAAAATCTATCGACAAGGTGGTGAGTAATGAGAAAATAATGTCTTGGAAAAGTACTTCATTGGCGATTCAAATGCATGCAGTTAGCTTTATGAAAAAGAGAAATGGATGATACAAACTTCATTTCAACAAAGAAGTGCTGCATAGAACGACCAATGGAAAATTGGATTCATTCATTCATTTTCCCCTACAAGATTTGTGCATTGATGATTTGTTACTTCTTGCAATGCAATCAAGGATTTGTAAATTATTTTAACTAGAAAGCCAACTTTTTGTAACACCTATTCAATGCAGTTATTCACTGATAGAAAACTAATAAGTCCAATATCCAAAACTATTAAACATATCAACATCTTGCCATACTGTGTATGTAACTCTGTTTAATGAAATAACCCTCTCCATGCATTTGTGGATACTACCTGCCAACATAATGGCTTAGATTTTGTTCACGCTAAGTACCCACCAAATAAGTGCGGTGTATTCATTTCACAATTTATTTAGTCCTATTTTACTTTTTTTCTGATAGACACAAAAAATTGCTGTTTTCATCCACGAGTTGAAGACAAATTTTTAGATAAACTAAAATTAAGCATTAGAACAGTTAGTTAGCTTACATATGTTATATGCACACAGGGAACTTCAGAACTTTGGAAACATTCTCATCGACCACTTTGCATTTGACTTCCACTAGGTTAAGGTGCTCTGATATTTCAGCTGGTCTGTCCATCAAACCAAAGCTCCCATTCAATTCCACTTTATGTTCACGTCCCTGAAGAAAACAATGACATTATACCGTGGTCAATGAATGCATATAACAACTTTAATCTGTTAAGAGAATATATACCTTGGAGAAAAGATGAAGAGTAAGCTTCTCGAGAACCGGTGAGTGTTTGAGAATGCAGCTTAACGCATGGAAGTCAGGGGCCACACACCAGTGGTCATTTAGCAATAAAGTCTTCAGCTTGCTAAATGTAGGGCACCATTTCAAGTCCCTTTTGAAAATAAACTAAACAAAACACAGGACAAAAGATCAACTAATGTCACAGAGAATACAATGTAAAATTCAATCATTCGCATTCCATATGAGAAAGTGCTGGCTAAGAAGGTGTCCATGGATCCCTAAATTGTTGCCAATTGATGGGAGGATAACTCGGTGAAATCGGTTCTGACGGCGACTACTATTCACTTCATCTCCGTCCTACGGTTGCCAAAATGGGCTATCAACGAAATTGAGCGAAAGTGTAGAGGGTTCTTATGGAAAGGGCAAGAGAGGGTAAATGGAGGTCATTGCTTGGTGGCTGGCAAAATGTGTGTGCTCCGGTAAGAAAAGGGGCTTGGGGATAAAGCAACTCGATCTTTTCAGTCAAGCGCTGCGCCTGAGGTGGCCGGCCAAGATGATCGAGCAGGGCAGCTGACCTTGGGCACAGGTTGGGTTGGTCTTTGATACGACATAATGAAGATCGTTAACTCCATGGCGGTCTATGAGCTGGGAGATGGCGCCGCCGTGCCTTTTGGGCTGGGGACCGGACGGGGAAGGGACTGCATTACTGCCCGGTGGCCGGCACTTGTATACTTATATCCGATCCTCCAAAATTTCGGTCAAGCAAGCAGTAACCAACAACAGATGGATTCGTGACATCTAGGGGTCACTTTTCAATGAGGCAATGTTTCAGTATTTCAATTTGTGGGAAGAGGTACAAAATATTGAGCTTTCTATAGATCCTGATGAAATTAGGTGGAAGGCATCGCGACTGGGTGTTTTCACTAGGGATACTTATGATTTATTCTTCTAGGGAAGGGAAGACTGTCGCCACGGGAATTAATTTGGAAATCCAAGACGCCGGCCAGGATTCGTTTTTTCATGTGGCTAATGTTGAAGAAAAGATGTTTGACGGCAGATAATTTACAGAAGAGAGGGTGGCAGCATAATACCTTGTGCGTGTTGTGTCAGCAGGAAGAGGAGACAGGACACCATCTCTTTGTATCCTGTAGTTTCACGGCGGCAATCTGGGATTTAATGAGGGAGTGGCTTGGTTTCGGGTTCCCAACACCAGGGGAGACGGCGCAAGATCTTGCTGACTGGTGGATAGGCGTGAGGATGCTTCGCACAACAAGCCAAAGGATCGATTTTGACATGCTCTTCATGCTGTGCTGTTGGAGGATATGGAATGAGCGGAATGCTCGGATTTTCCAGAATTGCAGCAAAATGGCGGCTAGGCTAATGGCAGAAATCAAGGAGGAAGCCAGTGTCTGGAGGGAGGCAGGAATTCTGTCTCCGGCGGGTACGCAGCTCCACGGGCGATAATCCCCTTCAGGAGTTGCCGGGAGAGCTTCATTGCCTCCCAAGTTTTGAGAAGCCAATAGTGTTTTTTGCTTCTTCCGTTCTTTCACGGCATTTTATTGCTGTTGTAAACTCCCAATAAACTTTTTATCCCCGTTCTCTTAATGCAATTGGTTGGCCTTTTCCTTTTCCGGGCCAACCCAACCAAAAAAAAGACTTAGCTCCTTTGTAAATGTCCAGTAGTAGATATAGATAGTACCAATGGATGAACACAAGAATGGCTCTATAATATATACATGAGTTAATGCTAAAAGCAAGAATTTAAGCATACCGTTCTGCATTCAGCTGTCAATATGCCAAATTCTTAGCTTCCGACAAACCTTTCAGAAGAACGCAGTTTCTGTTGTCATTGATGGTATAACAGTACTTACAATCCTCAAAACCACAATACCCGAGTCAGCATTTCTACAAACGTCATAGCATGCACCACCGATCGTGACAGTTGCCTCCACTAAAAATGGCATACTCTCAAGTAGAGGAGTCATGTTCAAATTGCTGTCCAGCTGCAGTGAAACAAGAGTCGGGACACAAATTCAGAGTGTGGAAACTACTACGGCACCGAAATAGCATCGAGTGATGATCAAACGTAGTAGGGATCCGGTGGATGAGATAATCCTGGGACATGATATGGTGGAATAGGCAATCTTTAGATGTTCCACGCCGGGCAGCTCGAGAAGTTGCGAATCTGTTGGTTAGCTCGAGTTTAAAGAGCTATAGCCTCGTCAAGTGCCGAGAGACAAGAGGAAAATCGTCCAGCTCAAAGCTTCCGTTGCAAATGTTATTGAGCACGAGAGTCCGAACCTTGGAGGCAACAGCACTCCGGATCCGGAGATTCACCCGGCGGGCATCGTTCTTGCTTTCCTCGTCGTCCTCGTCATCATCCTCATCGCGTCAAACCGAGACCCGAGCTCGCACATGTCGAGAGGCGCGCACCGGCGGAGAAGCGGGAGGTGGTCCACGAACTCCCCGATCTCCCGCAGACGCGCCGTCTTTTCCTCGTCGCCCCCAATCGTCAGGCCCGTGGAGGATTTCCTGAGGTCGCGCCAGCGGTGGGCGAGCACGCACGTGTGCACGGCGTCCCGCGCCGGCAGGAACGACAGCATGTGGTGGACCTCGTCCGGGAGCGCGCGATGCGGTCTTCGCCGCCGTCCCGATCCGTCTTCCGGCCCTCTTCGCCGGAGGCATTCCGTCGAACAGGGCGCGTGCGCGCGCGCGCGGCGGACTCGGCGCGTGCGAGCAAGAAACGGTTCAAGACGCATGCAAGATAACGGGAGAGATCGAGAACGACGGTGCATTCACCGGATCAACGCCGCCTCCGCCTCCGCCTCCCGGAAGGGTGTGAGCTCGCGCGGCGGGGGCGACGGCGAAGCAGGGGCGGTGCCGCACGGCAGGCGGGGCGGGGGCAAGGTATTAATCAGGTTAGGGTTTTCGGGGATAGAGGCGGCCGGGCGCCCGGGGCTATGTAGGCGATCGAAACGTCCGTTAGAATGGATATTTTACACTATGCATCCCCCGATGATTAACACCTCCTCCATCTTGATGTGGTTGGAGATATATAGGGATGAAAATGGTAGCGGAAATTTCCGACCGATATATGCTCGTTTCAGATTTTTAGACCGAGCAAAGTGGAAATGGTTAGCGACAAAAACGAATATAAAAATAAAAATGGAAACTATTTTGCTGTAACGACCGTTTCTGAATTTTGTTTTTACGAAAACTACCTTTTTTATATTATAGTAATTACATATTACGTAATTATCATATTTCTAAATATATCAATATTTATAGTCCATTTTTATTCGACCTATAGTTTAGAGGCTTGTCGACAACTCAATCAAATTCTTAACTTGTGTCACTCACATAGTGTAATCTTGAATTTATTTTGTAAGTTATTATGCAAAGTTAAATATATGATCGCGTAGTTCAATATTTCTGATATTTATTATCTAATTCCGATTGACACCAATATATTTTCGTCCATATAGTTTCGTTTCCAGTGTTTCCAGTGTTCTGATATTTTTGTTGCCATTTTCATTTTTAGTTTTACCATTTCCGATTCTATTTCCAAAAAAGATATGGTTATGGAAATGAAACGTTTCCCGATCATTTTCATCCTAGTTGGAAACTTGGAGTTTACCTTGCCACGAGCCTTGTACTACCTCTGTCTTAAACTAAAATATAGCACTTGTACTTGGATAAATAATTACCAAGTTACATAGTCAAAATTGTTATTTTCTATGGATGGAGGGATTACTATAAATTTATTTTATCAACTTAGCAATGTAAGTCTCTTATCAAGTTTATATAATTTTTTATATGATTATTTGAGTCACACGTAGATATGTACGAGATCTATACTCATCGTGGGTGATGGGTGCCCTCTATTCATGTAGGAATTATGGCATACCCTAAGATCTAAGAAACATTAGATATTTTTATATAATTCTATAAGGAATTGCATTCTGACCACATTAAGATTTCAAGAAGACTATAGGAGATCTGTCATACTCGACTAGAACTCAACCGAATACTAACAAAAATATCGAGTCCTCTTAGGATATATATGCTTGGCCCCGAGAAGGGGCTTGAGAAGGAACCCGACAACACAACAATCAACACAAGCCATGACGCCAGCAAAGCCTCACCAAGATCAAGTCCTCAATCCACCGAGAGCCCATGGAGTCATAGCTTCCATGCATTCGACCGTCACCTCGTCAAAATTCCCAATGAGACTAGTAGATAAGCATAGGATAAACTTAGGATAGACACATATACCCCCTTGTACTTGTGTTTCCATATATCAATATAGTATCAGGCCCATGGCTCGATAGGACATTCGCTTATTACTCTAAGGAGGACTCGAACCTATATAAAAATTGATTCCTGCATCTAACTGGCATTCCCCTCTAGAGAAACATCGCGCAAAAAGGACCAAGGTATATAAGTTTCCATTATCAAGATTTTTATCAATGATAGCCCTGTACATCCATACCTAATGGATTGCGACGGTGTGTGATGGGGTGGACTTGCTCTCCATCTCCTACAATAATGGAGTGGCCAGACCATTCGACAATGATGTTGTAGATGTTAGAGTGCGTAGCCCGACTCACCAACCGTGAGCCATCTAGGTCACATTGGGCCTGCTCCATCATAGGTTTAACCGGAGCAACAACTTTAGATCTTGGGCCTACACAACCTAAAAGATTAGTTTGATGGATGAGGATTGCCCCCACCTTCTAAGTCGTGCTCCTCCATCATCAATTACTGATGTGGAACTAAACCCAACAATCTCTCTCGTCACACATCGGGCCCAACAATCTCCCCCATCACATCAACCCATGTGACCCCGAAGACTTGTTACCTGGCCTCCTCACCAAGTGTACCGTGAAAATTGTTTTGAGTTTTAAACTTGGGCTCGACAAGACTTGTTATAAAACCGACCCCGAAATCACCATCGAAAACCAAACGCGGAAGAAACACCGTAGAAGATCCAAGACTAACGACAACACCGAGGCACGATATTTGATAACGGAGTTCAATCGTTGCCTACATCTTCGAGGCACGATTACAAGCGTTCCTCCCGATCCAGCGTATTACACCGTTAACGCGAATTTTTGTCAACAACAACGTATCGAATTACCACGACCCTTAGCCGGACGTCGCCGGCAGCTGCTACCTCTCGCCTATGCTAAGTTACCATGCAGTTACAACAGTATGCCTTTCTATTTAAAAGAGAGCCTAGGATAGAGTACGACTCTTATCTATTCCTAACACCTAGTATAACTCCAAGTCCTAAACCGTAACCAACTACGTACACATATTCGACATAAACCGTAACAAACTCCACCTTGGTGAATATGCCACGTCAACCTGAATTTGTTCCTTGCACGAACCTCCGTGTACCTGGACTTGAGTTGCTTTCATTTTTGCCGCTCACGCCGAGCTACCCCGACGAACCTTCACCGGGCTCACCGTAACAAGAGACTTCGCTATTCCCGCAACTTCTTCCTCTTGACTCCACGTGCAACAATATTCCACCTTCTCACCTATCACCATAGTCTTGCCGAAAGAAATTGGATTCCTTCCTAACTGTCACATCATAGACTTTTCGAGACCATGTTCAATTTCATCTACCATCTTAAACTTGACTTGGATCACGTATTTTATATTGGGTGAGTTTGATTTATCTATTTGGTGAAGACACAATAAAGTCTTCACTTGCGAAATGTAGGGCACCATTTCAAGTTCCTTTTGAAAATAAACTAGACAAACACAAAACATTGCAAAAGATCAACTAATTTCACACGGAATATTACGTATAATCCAAGAGGTGGCATTGCATATGAGAAAATTTTTGTTTGAGACTTCGAGTGCCTTTGTAAGTGTCCAAGTGGATATAGAAACTACCAACGAACAATGGGACTATAATACGTACTACATAAGGGAGTTGGGGACAAAAACAAGAGTGTAATCATACCGTATTCGCATGAGCTACCAATGCCAAATTCTTTGCGTCGATAAACCTTTCGAAGAACACATTCTCTCGTTGTCATTAATGGGGTAATGTAGCTACAATCCTCAAAACCACAATAACCGAGTCAACATTTTCACAAAGTCGAACATCCACTGGTGACTCTGACGGTTGCCTCCACCAACGACGACATGATCTCAAGCAGAGGACTCATGCAGCAATAGTCATCCAGCTGCAGTGAAATCCGAGTGCGAAAGTTCCTAATGGCCCCAAAACAGCAGTGACTGATGCTCAAATGTTGCAGCGACCCGGCATATGAGCTAATCATGGCACATGATATCATGGAGCCGGAAATCTTCGATGTTTCAGGGCCGAGCAGCTTGAGAAGTTGCGTAATCTGTTTGTTAGGTCGAGTTTAAAGAGCTCTAGCCTCGTCAGTGCCAGAGACAAGAGGCTGGTCGTCCAATTCAAAGAATCCATGGGCAATTTTACTGACCAAGAGATGGCGGACTGCGAGGCAACAGCATGCCGGATCCAGAGATTCACCCGGCGGGTCTCGTCGCCGTCGTCGTCGTAGTAGTCAGACCAGAACCTGAGCTCGCACATGTCGAGAGGCGCATCTCCGCGGAGGAGGAGAAGGTGGTCCACGAACTCCCGATGTTCCGCACACGCGGCGTGCCTTCCACTCGCCCCCAAACCCAATCCTCGGCCCGTGGCGGACTTCCCTCTCGCCCCCAATCCTCAGGCCGTGGCCGACTTCCAGGTGGCGCCGCCGCGGCAAGCACGCACGTCCGCACGGCGTCCCGCGCCGGCAGAACGACATGTGGTGGAGGAGCTCGTCCGGGAGCGCGCCGATGCGATCTTCGCCGCCGGCCGATCCTTCTTGGACCTCTTCGCCGGAGGCATTCCGTCGAACGATTGTAAGAGCAGATACAATAACCATGCTCACCACTCCATAAAATGTCACGTCGACTTCGAGATTAAAAGAGAGAAAATGTGGACGACTAAATTCTCTGTCACAATCTTCAAAGCAAGGTGGGTCTTCAGACTTGGACAGATCCACGATGCAAATCTTGTCTATACGATCCGTTATACGATTTGTTATATTAGATTGTAACAAAATATCTTTTAGATTAATTTATTTAGGATGAAGGAGTAAGAAACAAAATGACTCAACCTATCACATAATAAATAAAATTTCTATATAACATGGAAGACAATAAATTAGAGCTATCTATTGTATATCTATCACTTAAGGTATATATAGGTAACATGTCTAAAATTAGAGCCAACGGCTGGCTATACTATTGAACATCTATTAGAATCAACTAAATCTTTTACATGCATTTGGTATGTATCCCATTATGACATTATCATTACCTACATGTAACTCGATAATTATATAAAATTTTAGAATTATGATAATATAGATTATATGCCACAAGTCTATGCACGAAATTAGTACAAGGCTAAATTTAATGTGCATTTGAATGGAAAAAAACATGGAAGAATAGTACTGCACAATACAAATACAATTTTTTTTATTTTTTTCACTCCGAGTGTGAATCGAATTTAGACTTGCCTAGATTTGTTTATCCAAAAATTTCTGAGACTACGAAGTGAGCATAGCTTTCCAAACCTAACCACCTCGGTTCAAAACCATAGATTTAGCACATGTACTCATATTTATGACTAATTATTATTGTAATGGAAGACAACGTATGTATGCATGACGGTAAGACATCCATGTAGTTTTAGTTTTCTTGTTCAAAGAAAACTAGCCTGTCAGAAATGTCTGTCATTGAGTAGTTGAGAAATCATAAGTTTCAACCAGAGTAAATATCCTTCAAATAACTTATGGTGCTTTATGTATTTGCAACGTTTGTTTAGGTTAAGTTTATTACTGCAAGGTTGGCGCTCTTTCTTAATTTGTTTACCGGAATCATGTGTTGGTCATCTTGTTGAACCAAAGCATTCAAGAATGTTTTCATTGTACGATTTTTAGTTTGATATGGTTTATCTTGATCACCATACATGTTGTACACCGCTAGATTATTTGTCTTTCTTCGTTAAGCACACTTATCTCCGATATTTTTTTACAAACTCTGGTTCAAATATTCAAACATATCATTTCTGTTAGTATGTATTATACAAAACAATACTGCAACAAAGTTTACCACAAAAGTAAATATTGCCCCTTAAATAGCTTGTATAAACCTAAGGTTCTAGCTGCATTTTCCTTCCTTGGCAGTTGATCCATCATGTGCCCTAAGTTTGAGCGGAATGCAAGTGTAGCAATAGGCGACCCAATTAAGCTGATCAAAATATGCTGAAGGCACACTAACTAGTCTATTCAGAATTTCAGATAACTGATCATATCCGCACACAACAGAGGTTTACATCTGAAATAGAAAGGCATGATAAACAAGGCACAACTAGATCTAGAGCTGTCGAAAAGTGATATTGTCCACTCTGACTCAAAGAAATTGTCAGCAATCACTGCAAATGAAAGAAAATACATGAGATAGTAGACCGTCGACAATCCAAATTTATCCACCCCTACCGAAACCGAATCCTGTAAAAGAAAAGGAAAGGCACATTGAGTTCGAGTCGGTTCTCATATAGAGAAGTTTTTAATGTGCGATTAGTTGAGAAATAAACTTGAAATATGGAACAGATTCGATGAGTATAAATTTTACTTGCCCGCCAGGTGCTTAATCTGATCGATATGTTATTTATGTAATACGAAGATGGAAAAAAATGTTATGGACGTTAATTCATGGATAGAGGGTTCGAAGTCCAGGATAAAGGCAAGATAGTTTCATCTCGCAAGGGCTAATCCTGGTGGCTAGGAGACCTTTTGATTAAGCTAGACCTAGTTTTATGATTCTTTATCCGCTTAATAAATAATGGGGTACATGGGTATTTTATATGGAGGGTCTTCCTGCTACAACAACGCAGATGCTACTTTCCTAACAAACTATATCTCTAATTTTTAATTAAACCTTTTTTTAATTTTATTGTTACTCTATTAGTACTGTCCTTGCTACAATTCCAATGCCCATGACAGCTAATGGTTTGTCATCGAATGGGAATAAGAAGTTTCACTAAAAACAATCAGCTAAAGGTTTGCTTTCATAGATAAAAGAACCAAGAAAAAGCTACAGGAAAAATCTATCCGAACAGGGGTGGCGAGTAATGAGAAAATAATGTACTTGGAAAAGTACTTCATTGGCGATTCAAATGCATGCGTTAGCTTTATGAAAAAGAGAAATGGATGATACAAACTTCATTTCAACAAAGAAGTGCTGCATAGAACGACCAATGGAAAATTGGATTCATTCATTCATTTTCCCCTACAAGATTTGTGCAGTTGATGATTTGTTACTTCTTGCAATGCAATCAAGGATTTGTAAATTATTTTAACTAGAAAGCCAACTTTTTGTAACACCTATTCAATGCAGTTATTCACTGATAGAAAACTAATAAGTCCAATATCCAAAACTATTAAACATATCAACATCTTGCCATACGTGTATGTAACTCGTTTAATGAAATAACCCTCTCCATGCATTTGTGGATACTACCGCCAACATAATGGCTTAGATTTTGTTCACGCTAAGTACCCACCAAATAAGTGCGGTGTATTCATTTCACAATTTATTTAGTCCTATTTTACTTTTTTTCCGATAGACACAAAAAATTGCTGTTTTCATCCACGAGTTGAAGACAAATTTTTAGATAAACTAAAATTAAGCATTAGAACAGTTAGTTAGCTTACATATGTTATATGCACACAGGAACTTGAACTTTGGAAACATTCTCATCGACCACTTTGCATTTGACTTCCACTAGGTTAAGGTGCTCGATATTTCAGTTGGTCCGTCCATCAAACCAAAGCTCCCATTCAATTCCACTTTATGTTCACGTCCCGAAGAAAACAATGACATTATACCGTGGTCAATGAATGCATATAACAACTTTAATCTGTTAAGAGAATATATACCTTGGAGAAAAGATGAAGAGTAAGCTTCTCGAGAACCGGTGAGTGTTTGAGAATGCAGCTTAACGCATGGAAGTCGGGGGCCACACACCGGTGGTCATTTAGCAATAAAGTCTTCAGCTTGCTAAATGTAGGGCACCATTTCAAGTCCCTTTTGAAAATAAACTAAACAAAACACAGGACAAAAGATCAACTAATGTCACGAGAATACAATGTAAAATTCAATCATTCGCATTCCATATGAGAAAGTGCTGGCTAAGAAGGTGTCCTTTGGATCCCTAAATTGTTGCCAATTGATGGGAGGATAACTCTGGTGAAATCGGTTCTGACGGCGACTACTATTCACTTCATCTCCGTCCTACGGTTGCCAAAATGGGCTATCAACGAAATTGAGCGAAAGTGTAGAGGGTTCTTATGGAAAGGGCAAGAGAGGGTAAATGGAGGTCATTGCTTGGTGGCCTGGCAAAATGTGTGTGCTCCGGTAAGAAAAGGGGGCTTGGGGATAAAGCAACTCGATCTTTTCAGTCAAGCGCCGCGCCCGAGGTGGCCGGCCAAGATGATCGAGCGGGCAAGACCTTGGGCACAGTTGGGTTGGTCTTTGATACGACATAATGAAGATCGTTAACTCCATGGCGGTCTATGAGCTGGGAGATGGCGCTGCTGTGCCTTTTTGGGCTGGGGACTGGACGGGGAAGGGACCTGTTGCCTGCCGGTGGCCGGCACTGTATACTTATATCCGATCCTCCAAAATTTCGGTCAAGCAAGCAGTAACCAACAACAGATGGATTCGTGACATCTAGGGGTCACTTTTCAATGAGGCAATGTTTCAGTATTTCAATTTGTGGGAAGAGGTACAAAATATTGAGCTTTCTATAGATCCTGATGAAATTAGGTGGAAGGCATCGGCGACTGGGGTGTTTTCAGCTAGGGATACTTATGATTTATTCTTCTAGGGAAGGGAAGACTGTCGCCACGGGGAATTAATTTGGAAATCCAAGACGCCGGCCAGGATTCGTTTTTTCATGTGGCTAATGTTGAAGAAAAGATGTTTGACGGCAGATAATTTACAGAAGAGAGGGTGGCAGCATAATACCTTGTGCGTGTTGTGTCAGCAGGAAGAGGAGACAGGACACCATCTCTTTGTATCCTGTAGTTTCACGGCGGCAATCTGGGATTTAATGAGGGAGTGGCTTGGTTTCGGGTTCCCAACACCAGGGGAGACGGCGCAAGATCTTGCTGACTGGTGGATAGGCGTGAGGATGCTTCGCACAACAAGCCAAAGGATCGATTTTGACATGCTCTTCATGCTGTGCTGTTGGAGGATATGGAATGAGCGGAATGCTCGGATTTTCCAGAATTGCAGCAAAATGGCGGCTAGGCTAATGGCAGAAATCAAGGAGGAAGCCAGTGTCTGGAGGGAGGCAGGAATTCTGTCTCCGGCGGGTACGCAGCTCCACGGGCGATAATCCCCTTCAGGAGTTGCCGGGAGAGCTTCATTGCCTCCCAAGTTTTGAGAAGCCAATAGTGTTTTTTGCTTCTTCCGTTCTTTCACGGCATTTTATTGCTGTTGTAAACTCCCAATAAACTTTTTATCCCCGTTCTCTTAATGCAATTGGTTGGCCTTTTCCTTTTCCGGGCCAACCCAACCAAAAAAAAGACTTAGCTCCTTTGTAAATGTCCAGTAGTAGATATAGATAGTACCAATGGATGAACACAAGAATGGCTCTATAATATATACATGAGTTAATGCTAAAAGCAAGAATTTAAGCATACCGTTCTGCATTCAGCTGTCAATATGCCAAATTCTTAGCTTCCGACAAACCTTTCAGAAGAACGCAGTTTCTGTTGTCATTGATGGTATAACAGTACTTACAATCCTCAAAACCACAATACCCAGAGTCAGCATTTCTACAAACGTCATAGCATGCACCACTGACTGTGACAGTTGCCTCCACTAAAAATGGCATACTCTCAAGTAGAGGAGTCATGTTCAAATTGCTGTCCAGCTGCAGTGAAACAAGAGTCGGGACACAAATTCAGAGTGTGGAAACTACTACCGGCACCGAAATAGCATCGAGTGATGATCAAACGTAGTAGGGATCCGGTGGATGAGATAATCCTGGGACATGATATGGTGGAATAGGCAATCTTTAGATGTTCCAGCGCCGGGCAGCTCGAGAAGTTGCAGAATCTGTTGGTTAGCTCGAGTTTAAAGAGCTATAGCCTCGTCAAGTGCCGAGAGACAAGAGGAAAATCGTCCAGCTCAAAGCTTCCGTTGCAAATGTTATTGAGCACGAGAGTCCGAACCTTGGAGGCAACAGCACTCCGGATCCAGAGATTCACCCGGCGGGCATCGTTCTTGCTTTCCTCGTCGTCCTCGTCATCATCCTCATCGCTGTCAAACCAGAACCTGAGCTCGCACATGTCGAGAGGCGCGCACCGGCGGAGAAGCAGGAGGTGGTCCACGAACTCCCTGATCTCCCGCAGACGCGCCGTCTTTTCCTCGTCGCCCCCAATCGTCAGGCCCGTGGAGGATTTCCTGAGGTCGCGCCAGCGGTGGGCGAGCACGCACGTGTGCACGGCGTCCCGCGCCGGCAGGAACGACAGCATGTGGTGGACCTCGTCCGGGAGCGCGCCGATGCGGTCTTCGCCGCCGTCCTGATCCGTCTTCCGGCCCCTCTTCGCCGGAGGCATTCCGTCGAACAGGCGGCGTGCGCGCGCGCGGGCGGACTCAGTCTGCGTGCGAGCAAGAAACGGTTCAGACGCATGCAAGATAACGGGAGAGATCGAGAACGACGGTGCATTCACCGGATCAACGCCGCCTCCGCCTCCGCCTCCCGGAAGGGTGTGAGCTCGCGCGGCGGGGGCGACGGCGAGCAGGGCGGTGCCGCACGAGGCGGGGCGGGCGGGCAAGGTATTAATCAGGTTAGGGTTTTCGGGGATAGAGGCGGCCAGGCGCCCAGGGCTATGTAGGCGATCGAAACGTCCGTTAGAATGGATATTTTACACTATGCATCCCCGATGATTAACACCTCCTCCATCTTGATGTGGTTGGAGATATATAGGGATGAAAATGGTAGCGGAAATTTCCGACCGATATATGCTCGTTTCAGATTTTTAGACCGAGCAAAGTGGAAATGGTTAGCGACAAAAACGAATATAAAAATAAAAATGGAAACTATTTTGCTGTAACGACCGTTTCTGAATTTTGTTTTTACGAAAACTACCTTTTTTATATTATAGTAATTACATATTACGTAATTATCATATTTCTAAATATATCAATATTTATAGTCCATTTTTATTCGACCTATAGTTTAGAGGCTTGTCGACAACTCAATCAAATTCTTAACTTGTGTCACTCACATAGTGTAATCTTGAATTTATTTTGTAAGTTATTATGCAAAGTTAAATATATGATCGCGTAGTTCAATATTTCTGATATTTATTATCTAATTCCGATTGACACCAATATATTTTCGTCCATATAGTTTCGTTTCCAAGTGTTTCCAGTGTTCGATATTTTTGTTGCCATTTTCATTTTTAGTTTTACCATTTCCGATTCTATTTCCAAAAAGATATGGTTATGGAAATGAAACGTTTCCCGATCATTTTCATCCTAGTTGGAAACTTGGAGTTTACCTTGCCACGAGCCTTGTACTACCTCGTCTTAAACTAAAATATAGCACTTGTACTTGGATAAATAATTACCAAGTTACATAGTCAAAATTGTTATTTTCTATGGATGGAGGGATTACTATAAATTTATTTTATCAACTTAGCAATGTAAGTCTCTTATCAAGTTTATATAATTTTTTATATGATTATTTGAGTCACACGTAGATATGTACGAGATCTATACTCATCGTGGGTGATGGGTGCCCTCTATTCATGTAGGAATTATGGCATACCCTAAGATCTAAGAAACATTAGATATTTTTATATAATTCTATAAGGAATTGCATTCTGACCACATTAAGATTTCAAGAAGACTATAGGAGATCTGTCATACTCGACTAGAACTCAACCGAATACTAACAAAAATATCGAGTCCTCTTAGGATATATATGCTTGGCCCCGAGAAGGGGCTTGAGAAGGAACCCGACAACACAACAATCAACACAAGCCATGACGCCAGCAAAGCCTCACCAAGATCAAGTCCTCAATCCACCGAGAGCCCATGGAGTCATAGCTTCCATGCATTCGACCGTCACCTCGTCAAAATTCCCAATGAGACTAGTAGATAAGCATAGGATAAACTTAGGATAGACACATATACCCCCTTGTACTTGTGTTTCCATATATCAATATAGTATCAGGCCCATGGCTCGATAGGACATTCGCTTATTACTCTAAGGAGGACTCGAACCTATATAAAAATTGATTCCCGCATCTAACCGGCATTCCCCTCTAGAGAAACATCGCGCAAAAAGGACCAAGGTATATAAGTTTCCATTATCAAGATTTTTATCAATGATAGCCCCGTACATCCATACCTAATGGATTGCGACGGTGTGTGATGGGGTGGACTTGCTCTCCATCTCCTACAATAATGGAGTGGCCGACCATTCGACAATGATGTTGTAGATGTTAGAGTGCGTAGCCCGACTCACCAACCGTGAGCCATCTAGGTCACATTGGGCCTGCTCCATCATAGGTTTAACCGAGCAACAACTTTAGATCTTGGGCCTACACAACCTAAAAGATTAGTTTGATGGATGAGGATTGCCCCCACCTTCTAAGTCGTGCTCCTCCATCATCAATTACTGATGTGGAACTAAACCCAACAATCTCTCTCGTCACACATCGGGCCCAACAATCTCCCCCATCACATCAACCCATGTGACCCCGAAGACTTGTTACCTGGCCTCCTCACCAAGTGTACCGTAAAATTGTTTTGAGTTTTAAACTTGGGCTCGACAGCACTTGTTATAAAACCGACCCCGAAATCACCATCGAAAACCAAACGCGGAAGAAACACCGTAGAAGATCCAAGACTAACGACAACACCGAGGCACGATATTTGATAACGGAGTTCAATCGTTGCCTACATCTTCGAGGCACTGATTACAAGCGTTCCTCCCGATCCAGCGTATTACAGCTGTTAACGCGAATTTTTGTCAACAACAACGTATCGGAATTACCACGACCCTTAGCCGGACGTCGCCGGCAGCCGCTACCTCTCGCCTATGCTAAGTTACCATGCAGTTACAACAGGTATGCCTTTCTATTTAAAAGAGAGCCTAGGATAGAGTACGACTCTTATCTATTCCTAACACCTAGTATAACTCCAAGTCCTAAACTGTAACTAACTACGTACACATATTCGACATAAAACTGTAACAAACTCCACCTTGGTGAATATGCCACGTCAACCTGAATTTGTTCCTTGCACGAACCTCCGTGTACCTGGACTTGAGTTGCTTTCATTTTTGCCGCTCACGCCGAGCTACCCCGACGAACCTTCACCGGGCTCACCGTAACAAGAGACTTCGCTATTCCCGCAACTTCTTCCTCTTGACTCCACGTGCAACAATATTCCACCTTCTCACCTATCACCATAGTCTTGCCGAAAGAAATTGGATTCCTTCCTAACCGTCACATCATAGACTTTTCGAGACCATGTTCAATTTCATCTACCATCTTAAACTTGACTTGGATCACGTATTTTATATTGGGTGAGTTTGATTTATCTATTTGGTGAAGACGCAATAAAGTCTTCACTTGCGAAATGTAGGGCACCATTTCAAGTTCCTTTTGAAAATAAACTAGACAAACACAAGACATTGCAAAAGATCAACTAATTTCACACGGAATATTACGTATAATCCAGAGGTGGCATTGCATATGAGAAAATTTTTGTTTGAGACTTCTGAGTGCCTTTGTAAGTGTCCAGCAGTGGATATAGAAACTACCAACAGAACAATGGGACTATAATACGTACTACATAAGGGAGTTGGGGACAAAAACAAGAGTGTAATCATACCGTATTCGCATGAGCTACCAATGCCAAATTCTTTGCGTCTGATAAACCTTTCAGAAGAACACATTCTCTGTTGTCATTAATGGGGTAACAGTAGCTACAATCCTCAAAACCACAATAACCAGAGTCAACATTTTCACAAAGTCAGAACATCCACTGGTGACTCTGACGGTTGCCTCCACCAACGACGACATGATCTCAAGCAGAGGACTCATGCAGCAATAGTCATCCAGCTGCAGTGAAATCCGAGTGCGAAAGTTCCTAATGGCCCCCAAAACAGCAGTGACTGATGCTCAAATGTTGCAGCGACCCGGCATATGAGCTAATCATGGCACATGATATCATGGAGCCGGAAATCTTCAGATGTTTCAGGGCCGAGCAGCTTGAGAAGTTACAGAATCTGTTTGTTAGGTCGAGTTTAAAGAGCTCTAGCCTCGTCAGGTGCCAGGAGACAAGAGGCTGGTCGTCCAATTCAAAGAATCCATGGGCAATTTTACTGACCAAGAGATGGCGGACCTGCGAGGCAACAGCATGCCGGATCCAGAGATTCACCCGGCGGGTCTCGTCGCCGTCGTCGTCGTAGTAGTCAGACCAGAACCTGAGCTCGCACATGTCGAGAGGCGCATCTCCGCGGAGGAGGAGAAGGTGGTCCACGAACTCCCTGATGTTCCGCACACGCGGCGTGCCTTCCACTCGCCCCCAAACCCAATCCTCAGGCCCGTGGCGGACTTCCCTCTCGCCCCCAATCCTCAGCCCGTGGCCGACTCCAGAGGTGGCGCCGGCCGCGGGCAAGCACGCACGTCCGCACGGCGTCCCGCGCCGGCAGAACGACAAAGATGTGGTGGAGGAGCTCGTCCGGGAGCGCGCCGATGCGATCTTCGCCGCCGGCCTGATCCTTCTTGGACCTCTTCGCTGGAGGCATTCCGTCGAACAGATTGTAAGAGCAGATACAATAACCATGCTCAGCCAGCTCCATAAAATGTCACGTCGGACTTCGAGATTAAAAGAGAGAAAATGTGGACGACTAAATTCTCTCGTCACAATCTTCAAAGCAAGGTGGGTCTTCGACTTGGACAGATCCACGATGCAAATCTTGTCTATACAGATCCGTTATACGATTTGTTATATTAGATTGTAACAAAATATCTTTTAGATTAATTTATTTAGGATGAAGGAGTAAGAAACAAAATGACTCAACCTATCACATAATAAATAAAATTTCTATATAACATGGAAGACAATAAATTAGAGCTATCTATTGTATATCTATCACTTAAGGTATATATAGGTAACATGTCTAAAATTAGAGCCAACGGTGGCTATACTATTGAACATCTATTAGAATCAACTAAATCTTTTACATGCATTTGGTATGTATCCCATTATGACATTATCATTACCTACATGTAACTCGGATAATTATATAAAATTTTAGAATTATGATAATATAGATTATATGCCACAAGTCTATGCACGAAATTAGTACAAGGCTAAATTTAATGTGCATTTGAATGGAAAAAAACATGGAAGAATAGTACTGCACAATACAAATACAATTTTTTTTATTTTTTTCACTCCGAGTGTGAATCGAATTTAGACTTGCCTAGATTTGTTTATCCAAAAATTTCGAGACTACGAAGTGAGCATAGCTTTCCAAACCTAACCACCTCGGTTCAAAACCATAGATTTAGCACATGTACTCATATTTATGACTAATTATTATTGTAATGGAAGACAACGTATGTATGCATGACGGTAAGACATCCATGTAGTTTTAGTTTTCTTGTTCAAAGAAAACTAGCCTCGTCGAAATGTCGTCATTGAGTAGTTGAGAAATCATAAGTTTCAACCAGAGTAAATATCCTTCAAATAACTTATGGTGCTTTATGTATTTGCAACGTTTGTTTAGGTTAAGTTTATTACGCAAGGTTGGCGCTCTTTCTTAATTTGTTTACCGGAATCATGTGTTGGTCATCTTGTTGAACCAAAGCATTCAAGAATGTTTTCATTGTACGATTTTTAGTTTGATATGGTTTATCTTGATCACCATACATGTTGTACACCGCTAGATTATTTGTCTTTCTTCGTTAAGCACACTTATCTCCGATATTTTTTACAAACTCTGGTTCAAATATTCAAACATATCATTTCTGTTAGTATGTATTATACAAAACAATACTGCAACAAAGTTTACCACAAAAGTAAATATTGCCCCTTAAATAGCTTGTATAAACCTAAGGTTCTAGCTGCATTTTCCTTCCTTGGCGCTTGATCCATCATGTGCCCTAAGTTTGAGCGGAATGCAAGTGTAGCAATAGGCGACCCAATTAAGCTGATCAAAATATGCTAAGGCACACTAACTAGTCTATTCAGAATTTCATAACCGATCATATCCGCACACAACGAGAGGTTTACATCTGAAATAGAAAGGCATGATAAACAAGGCACAACTAGATCTAGAGTCGTCGAAAAGTGATATTGTCCACTCGACTCAAAGAAATTGTCGGCAATCACCGCAAATGAAAGAAAATACATGAGATAGTAGACCGCGACAATCCAAATTTATCCACCCCTACTGAAAACTGAATCCTGTAAAAGAAAAGGAAAGGCACATTGAGTTCAGAGTCAGTTCTCATATAGAGAAGTTTTTAATGTGCAGTTAGTTGAGAAATAAACTTGAAATATGGAACAGATTCTGATGAGTATAAATTTTACTTGCCCGCCAGTGCAGCTTAATCTGATCGATATGTTATTTATGTAATACGAAGATGGAAAAAAATGTTATGGACGTTAATTCATGGATAGAGGGTTCGAAGTCCAGGATAAAGGCAAGATAGTTTCATCTGCAAGGGCTAATCCTGGTGGCTAGGAGACCTTTTGATTAAGCTAGACCTAGTTTTATGATTCTTTATCTGCTTAATAAATAATGGGGTACATGGGTATTTTATATGGAGGGTCTTCCTGCTACAACAACGCAGATGCTACTTTCCTAACAAACTATATCTCTAATTTTTAATTAAACCTTTTTTTAATTTTATTGTTACTCTATTAGTACTGTCCTTGCTACAATTCCAATGCCCATGACAGCTAATGGTTTGTCATCGAATGGGAATAAGAAGTTTCACTAAAAACAATCAGCTAAAGGTTTGCTTTCATAGATAAAAGAACCAAGAAAAAGCTACAGGAAAAATCTATCTGAACAGGGGTGGCTGAGTAATGAGAAAATAATGTACTGGAAAAGTACTTCATTGGCGATTCAAATGCATGCAGTTAGCTTTATGAAAAAGAGAAATGGATGATACAAACTTCATTTCAACAAAGAAGTGCTGCATAGAACGACCAATGGAAAATTGGATTCATTCATTCATTTTCCCCTACAAGATTTGTGCAGTTGATGATTTGTTACTTCTTGCAATGCAATCAAGGATTTGTAAATTATTTTAACTAGAAAGCCAACTTTTTGTAACACCTATTCAATGCAGTTATTCACTGATAGAAAACTAATAAGTCCAATATCCAAAACTATTAAACATATCAACATCTTGCCATACTGTGTATGTAACTCTGTTTAATGAAATAACCCTCTCCATGCATTTGTGGATACTACCTGCCAACATAATGGCTTAGATTTTGTTCACGCTAAGTACCCACCAAATAAGTGCGGTGTATTCATTTCACAATTTATTTAGTCCTATTTTACTTTTTTTCGATAGACACAAAAATTGCTGTTTTCATCCACGAGTTGAAGACAAATTTTTAGATAAACTAAAATTAAGCATTAGAACAGTTAGTTAGCTTACATATGTTATATGCACACAGAACTTCGAACTTTGGAAACATTCTCATCGACCACTTTGCATTTGACTTCCACTAGGTTAAGGTGCTCGATATTTCAGCTGGTCTGTCCATCAAACCAAAGCTCCCATTCAATTCCACTTTATGTTCACGTCCCTGAAGAAAACAATGACATTATACCGTGGTCAATGAATGCATATAACAACTTTAATCTGTTAAGAGAATATATACCTTGGAGAAAAGATGAAGAGTAAGCTTCTCGAGAACCGGTGAGTGTTTGAGAATGCAGCTTAACGCATGGAAGTCGGGGCCACACACCGGTGGTCATTTAGCAATAAAGTCTTCACTTGCTAAATGTAGGGCACCATTTCAAGTCCCTTTTGAAAATAAACTAAACAAAACACAGGACAAAAGATCAACTAATGTCACAGAGAATACAATGTAAAATTCAATCATTCGCATTCCATATGAGAAAGTGCTGGCTAAGAAGGTGTCCGGCTGGATCCCTAAATTGTTGCCAATTGATGGGAGGATAACTCGTGAAATCGGTTCGACGGCGACTACTATTCACTTCATCTCCGTCCTACGGTTGCCAAAATGGGCTATCAACGAAATTGAGCGAAAGTGTAGAGGGTTCTTATGGAAAGGGCAAGAGAGGGTAAATGGAGGTCATTGCTTGGTGGCCCGGCAAAATGTGTGTGCTCCGGTAAGAAAAGGGGGCTTGGGGATAAAGCAACTCGATCTTTTCACCAAGCGCCGCGCCCGAGGTGGCCGGCCAAGATGATCGAGCAGGGCGGCCGACCTTGGGCACAGTTGGGTTGGTCTTTGATACGGACATAATGAAGATCGTTAACTCCATGGCGGTCTATGAGCTGGGAGATGGCGCCGCCGTGCCTTTTGGGCGGGACTGGACGGGGAAGGGACTGCATGCTGCCGGTGGCCGGACTATACTTATATCCGATCCTCCAAAATTTCGGTCAAAGCAAGCAACCAACAACAGATGGATTCGTGACATCTAGGGGTCACTTTTCAATGAGGCAATGTTTCAGTTTTCAATTTGTGGGAAGAGGTACAAAATATTGAGCTTTCTATAGATCCCGATGAAATTAGGTGGAAGGCATCGCGACGGGGTGTTTTCAGCTAGGGATACTTATGATTTATTCTTCTAGGGAAGGGAAGACTGTCGCCACGGGGAATTAATTTGGAAATCCAAGACGCCGGCCAGGATTCGTTTTTCATGTGGCTAATGTTGAAGAAAAGATGTTTGACGCGATAATTTACGTAAGAGAGGGTGGCAGATAATACCTTGTGCGTGTTGTGTCGCGGGAAGAGGAGACAGGACACCATCTCTTTGTATCCCGTAGTTTCACGGCGGCAATCTGGGATTTAATGAGGGAGTGGCTTGGTTTCGGGTTCCCAACACCGGGGGAGACGGCGCAAGATCTTGCCGACCGGTGGATAGGCGTGAGGATGCTTCGCACAACAAGCCAAAGGATCGATTTTGACATGCTCTTCATGCTGTGCTGTTGGAGGATATGGAATGAGCGGAATGCTCGGATTTTCCGAATTGCAGCAAAATGGCGGCTAGGCTAATGGCGAAATCAAGGAGGAAGCCGTGTCCGGAGGGAGGCAGGAATTCTGTCTCCGGCGGTACGCAGCTCCACGGGCGATAATCCCCTTCAGAGTTGCCGGGAGAGCTTCATTGCCTCCCAAGTTTTGAGAAGCCAATAGTGTTTTTTGCTTCTTCCGTTCTTTCACGGCATTTTATTGCTGTTGTAAACTCCCAATAAACTTTTATCCCCGTTCTGTTAATGCAATTGGTTGGCCTTTTCCTTTTCCGGCCAACCCAACCAAAAAAAGACTTAGCTCCTTTGTAAATGTCCAAGAGTAGATATAGATAGTACCAATGGATGAACACAAGAATGGCTCTATAATATATACATGAGTTAATGCTAAAAGCAAGAATTTAAGCATACCGTTCGCATTCAGTGTCAATATGCCAAATTCTTAGCTTCCGACAAACCTTTCGTAAGAACGCAGTTTCGTTGTCATTGATGGTATAACAAGACTTACAATCCTCAAAACCACAATACCCAGAGTCGCATTTCTACAAACGTCATAGCATGCACCAGACCGTGACGATTGCCTCCACTAAAAATGGCATACTCTCAAGTAGAGGAGTCATGTTCAAATTGCTGTCCAGCTGCAGTGAAACAAGAGTCGGGACACAAATTCGAGTGTGGAAACTACTACCGGCACCGAAATAGCATCGAGTGATGATCAAACGTAGTAGGGATCCGGTGGATGAGATAATCCTGGGACATGATATGGTGGAATAGGCAATCTTTAGATGTTCCAGGCCGGGCAGCTCGAGAAGTTGCAGAATCTGTTGGTTAGCTCGAGTTTAAAGAGCTATAGCCTCGTCAAGTGCCGAGAGACAAGAGGAAAATCGTCCAGCTCAAAGCTTCCGTTGCAAATGTTATTGAGCACGAGAGTCCGAACCTTGGAGGCAACAGCACTCCGGATCCGAGAGATTCACCCGGCGGGCATCGTTCTTGCTTTCCTCGTCGTCCTCGTCATCATCCTCATCGCTGTCAAACCAGAACCCGAGCTCGCACATGTCGAGAGGCGCGCACCGGCGGAAGCGGGAGGTGGTCCACGAACTCCCCGATCTCCCGCAGACGCGCCGTCTTTTCCTCGTCGCCCCAATCGTCGGCCCGTGGAGGATTTCCGAGGTCGCGCCAGCGTGGGCGAGCACGCACGTGTGCACGGCGTCCCGCGCGGCAGGAACGACAGCATGTGGTGGACCTCGTCCGGGAGCGCGCCGATGCGGTCTTCGCCGCCGTCCTGATCCGTCTTCCGGCCCCTCTTCGCCGGAGGCATTCCGTCGAACAGGCGGCGTGCGCGCGCGCGGGCGGACTCAGTCTGCGTGCGAGCAAGAAACGGTTCAGTACGCATGCAAGATAACGGGAGAGATCGAGAACGACGGTGCATTCACCGGATCAACGCCGCCTCCGCCTCCGCCTCCCCGGAAGGGTGTGAGCTCGCGCGGCGGGGGCGACGGCGAAGCAGGGGCGGTGCCGCACGAGGCGGGGCGGGCGGGCAAGGTATTAATCAGGTTAGGGTTTTCGGGGATAGAGGCGGCCAGGCGCCCAGGGCTATGTAGGCGATCGAAACGTCCGTTAGAATGGATATTTTACACTATGCATCCCCCGATGATTAACACCTCCTCCATCTTGATGTGGTTGGAGATATATAGGGATGAAAATGGTAGCGGAAATTTCCGACCGATATATGCTCGTTTCAGATTTTTTAGACCGAGCAAAGTGGAAATGGTTAGCGACAAAAACGAATATAAAAATAAAAATGGAAACTATTTTGCTGTAACGACCGTTTCTGAATTTTGTTTTTACGAAAACTACCTTTTTTATATTATAGTAATTACATATTACGTAATTATCATATTTCTAAATATATCAATATTTATAGTCCATTTTTATTCGACCTATAGTTTAGAGGCTTGTCGACAACTCAATCAAATTCTTAACTTGTGTCACTCACATAGTGTAATCTTGAATTTATTTTGTAAGTTATTATGCAAAGTTAAATATATGATCGCGTAGTTCAATATTTCTGATATTTATTATCTAATTCCGATTGACACCAATATATTTTCGTCCATATAGTTTCGTTTCCAAGTGTTTCCAAGTGTTCGATATTTTTGTTGCCATTTTCATTTTTAGTTTTACCATTTCCGATTCTATTTCCAAAAAGATATGGTTATGGAAATGAAACGTTTCCGATCATTTTCATCCTAGTTGGAAACTTGGAGTTTACCTTGCCACGAGCCTTGTACTACCTCTGTCTTAAACTAAAATATAGCACTTGTACTTGGATAAATAATTACCAAGTTACATAGTCAAAATTGTTATTTTCTATGGATGGAGGGATTACTATAAATTTATTTTATCAACTTAGCAATGTAAGTCTCTTATCAAGTTTATATAATTTTTTATATGATTATTTGAGTCACACGTAGATATGTACGAGATCTATATACTCATCGTGGGTGATGGGTGCCCTCTATTCATGTAGGAATTATGGCATACCCTAAGATCTAAGAAACATTAGATATTTTTATATAATTCTATAAGGAATTGCATTCTGACCACATTAAGATTTCAAGAAGACTATAGGAGATCTGTCATACTCGACTAGAACTCAACCGAATACTAACAAAAATATCGAGTCCTCTTAGGATATATATGCTTGGCCCCGAGAAGGGGCTTGAGAAGGAACCCGACAACACAACAATCAACACAAGCCATGACGCCAGCAAAGCCTCACCAAGATCAAGTCCTCAATCCACCGAGAGCCCATGGAGTCATAGCTTCCATGCATTCGACCGTTACCTCGTCAAAATTCCCAATGAGACTAGTAGATAAGCATAGGATAAACTTAGGATAGACACATATACCCCCTTGTACTTGTGTTTCCATATATCAATATAGTATCGGCCCATGGCTCGATAGGACATTCGCTTATTACTCTAAGGAGGACTCGAACCTATATAAAAATTGATTCCTGCATCTAACCGGCATTCCCCTCTAGAGAAACATCGCGCAAAAAGGACCAAGGTATATAAGTTTCCATTATCAAGATTTTTATCAATGATAGCCCTGTACATCCATACCTAATGGATTGCGACGGTGTGTGATGGGGTGGACTTGCTCTCCATCTCCTACAATAATGGAGTGGCCAGACCATTCGACAATGATGTTGTAGATGTTAGAGTGCGTAGCCCGACTCACCAACCGTGAGCCATCTAGGTCACATTGGGCCTGCTCCATCATAGGTTTAACCGGAGCAACAACTTTAGATCTTGGGCCTACACAACCTAAAAGATTAGTTTGATGGATGAGGATTGCCCCCACCTTCTAAGTCGTGCTCCTCCATCATCAATTACGATGTGGAACTAAACCCAACAATCTCTCTCGTCACACATCGGGCCCAACAATCTCCCCCATCACATCAACCCATGTGACCCCGAAGACTTGTTACCTGGCCTCCTCACCAAGTGTACCGTGAAAATTGTTTTGAGTTTTAAACTTGGGCTCTGACAGCACTTGTTATAAAACCGACCCCGAAATCACCATCGAAAACCAAACGCGGAAGAAACACCGTAGAAGATCCAAGACTAACGACAACACCGAGGCACGATATTTGATAACGGAGTTCAATCGTTGCCTACATCTTCGAGGCACTGATTACAAGCGTTCCTCCCCGATCCAGCGTATTACAGCTGTTAACGCGAATTTTTTGTCAACAACAACGTATCAGAATTACCACGACCCTTAGCTGGACGTCGCTGGCAGCTGCTACCTCTCGCCTATGCTAAGTTACCATGCAGTTACAACAGGTATGCCTTTCTATTTAAAAGAGAGCCTAGGATAGAGTACGACTCTTATCTATTCCTAACACCTAGTATAACTCCAAGTCCTAAACTGTAACCAACTACGTACACATATTCGACATAAAACTGTAACAAACTCCACCTTGGTGAATATGCCACGTCAACCTGAATTTGTTCCTTGCACGAACCTCCGTGTACCTGGACTTGAGTTGCTTTCATTTTTGCCGCTCACGCCGAGCTACCCCGACGAACCTTCACCGGGCTCACCGTAACAAGAGACTTCGCTATTCCCGCAACTTCTTCCTCTTGACTCCACGTGCAACAATATTCCACCTTCTCACCTATCACCATAGTCTTGCCGAAAGAAATTGGATTCCTTCCTAACTGTCACATCATAGACTTTTCAGAGACCATGTTCAATTTCATCTACCATCTTAAACTTGACTTGATCTGATCCATGGTCAGATAATCGACGTCATCACCAAATAGATAAATCAAACTCACCCAATATAAAATACGTGATCCAACCTTTTTTGGGGGAGGGGGTTGGGGTTGGGGTTGGGTTTCGCTATAGTGCGTAGAGTGGTGCGAGGAGGGGACAGAAGACTGCATGGTCAAATGAGTAGAAATGTATAAAGAAACTGTCAAACAGCTTCCGAGAAGATGACCTAAGCAACTCATTACAAAATCCAAAAGTCTACCCTTGAAGCTACTCAGAAAGAAAACAAACATCGTGTTATCATCCTTGTGGTCTCAACCTTCTAGATACTAAAAATGTGGTGCATCAAGCACATCTTCATCTCCATCTTCATATTTGTCTTCATAAGAGTCTTCATCTTTATCTTCATTATCATTGTTGTGATTGTCATCGTTGTCATAATCTTCATCTTCTTCATCATCATTGTTATTGTGATCACCGTCATCATCATCTTGGTCATTGTCATCTTCTTCCAAAATCTCGATCTCCTTAAAACTGAAATCTGCACAAATAACAAATATGAAGAGCATGGCAAATTTCAAAGGGGTCTCACCTGAAAATTCACTTACAGAAATTCAGTTACTTCAAAACGAAAACTTCAAATCCATTGACAAACTTAGTCTATTAGATCAATCCTTCAAAATACAAACTGATATAACTACCCAGGCTACCTCACTATTTCTCCATAAATAAAATCTGATTATATCTACTACTTCATTCAAAGAAAGAAACATAATAAAATGCCCTTACTTGGAGAAGCATTGGCCCTTTATAACACGGTTTCAGCCTATACTGTAGAGTTGCCAGATTCTCTATAGCCCAGCACACGACAATAGATAAAATTGCATGCTCTAGGGACTACAGGTACTTGTGGTGATTGGTAAACAAGATGCTTGGACTCCAGGCCTCAATGGCTAAGCACTATGAATAGAGCCCCCACCTAACAAATATAATCTAAGTGTCACCGAAAAACATTATCTTAGCCAAACAAAAGAACTAAGCAATCTTATCCAATTATTGGCTATTAGCTGCTTTGATGTAACTGAGATGGCTAGGGCATCCTGTCGGCACACTCAGCACCTCTGGTAGGGTAAGCTGACGGTTAACAGTATTCTCTCACAATAGTAGAGTTTGACGAGATAAGCAATGTGTGCAGTACTTGTTCGCATGGGAAATGACATATGAGATGTAAGAGCAAGTAATAAATTGGAATTCGATATGGCAACATCGACTCTCACGAATATGAAAAAGAAATAAAGGATCAACCTAGGAGGAACTAGGTTGACTTTGTATTAATTAAGAAGAAAATAGGCATCCAAATTCGCCTCGACGAGGATTCAAACTTAAGTGGTCTACAAGGCACAATGCTGGGGCGCGACCAACACCAACTACAAACAACTAATCTAGAATGCATGGGCGCCTGGAAAGTACAAGTATCATGCGTGGCTCATCATCCAGAACAGAGTTTGGACCTCGGATCGACTTGAAGCCAAGGGCTGGTCAAATAATGGTCACTGCCCGCTATGTGGCAACTTACCTGAGACGGCCATTCATCTTGTAGCCACCTGCAGATTCTCAGCCAGGATCTAGAGCTTAGTGGCCGATTGGTTAGGGTTCGCACAATTGCGGCCGGGGTCTTGGAATGAGACCAGCTCTGTGCAAAACTGGTGGGAAAGCCTAGCCAACATGCAAGGCGTTCCAAAAAAGGGCCTACGTTCCTTTATTCTGCTGGTTGAGTGGGAGATTTGGAAGGAGCGAAATCGAAGAATTTTCGACCACAAAGAAACGACCTTTGTTGCCCTACTTGCAAAAATCAAAGAAGAGGCAAGACTATAGAGTTTAGCCGGGGCAAAACATCTGCGTGAGATATTGCCGTTCACTGTATAGTAACTAGATGTGTTTGTGGTCCCCTTTGCTTTTCTTCCCTTCGGGGTGTATTTTTTTCTCTATTTAATGAAAAGGCACTATCGTGTCATTTTTCTTTTTAAAAAAAACTTAAGTGGTCTAGGTTAGGCATACACCCACACCATCGACCAGCTGAGCTAGGCTCAGTTCCTACGAATATACAACTGATGGGAAAGAGAATCAAATAAAATGGTTGAAAGATATAACTACAGCCATATTACATGCCTGTTGTCATACTGGTTATGTGTGCAAGAAAATTTTATGAAATCTCTCTATGTTTTTTCAGATAGTACTAGCCAACAGAGTAGATAGATAATTTCTTCCAAACATACCAAATGCAGTGCATAATTTCATTTCCAAATTAATCCCTGTCCCTAGCATCCATTTGCTAGTGAACTTAGAGTTTAAATACTGCTTGCTCTGTTTCACGCATATGAAGGTAAAGGAAATTTCAGAAATATACAAATAATGAAGAATGTTGTTTACGTATGTTAAATGTAGACAGATACTTCAAAACTTTGAGTACTCTTTTATCAATCATATCGCATTTGATTTCAACTCTCTCAAGGTTTGCTGATATTGCAGCTGATCTATCCATTGGATGGCAGTTTCCTTTGATTTTCATTCTATGTTTAGGTCCCTGTCAGAAATTAATACATTTTAATAAGATCAATAGGAAAAATGTTTAAAACCTTCAACAAGGAAATAGTTGTCCAATTAGAGAACTTATACCTTGGAATACAACTGAAGAACGAGATTCTCCAGAACCGGTGCATGTTCAAGAATGCAAGCTAGTGCGCTAAAATCATCAGGCAGAAACCAGTGTTCATTGAGTAACAAAGTCTTTAACTTGCTAATGTAGGGCACCATTTCAAATCCCTCTTGAAAATAAACTAGAAAAAACAAGATAATTCATAAGATAACAATTGACAGGAATGGATGTGAAAGGCCTAGCTAGGCATCTCCATGAACATCCAGCAGTTGATATTGGAACAATAATTGAAATTACGGGAACACATAACTGAGTTATTGGGTAGCATACCAATTTATGTTCAGATATCAATGTCATAGTCTTAGCTTCCGATAAACCATCCAAAAGCACACTATTGTTGCCATCCTTGACATCATACCAAGGGCAAATACTATTACCACAATCACCAGAGTTACCAAATCTGCAATAATCAAAATTCCTGTAGGATATTCTGACGAATGCCTCAACTAATGGTGGCATCCTCTCAAGCACTGGCGTCCGGTAACGGAAATCATCTAGCAGCAGTGAAACAACACTCTGGGACGTAAATATGAATCCCATTGCTTGATTAAAGTGGCGATCAGTGATGCTCAGAAGTTTTAGGGTCTCAGATGAAATCTTGTCACACGACAACTTACAGTGCTCAAACTCTAGATGATGCAATGCCGGACAGCTGGATAAATTCAGGAAACTGTCCATTAACTGTACACCATAAACCTTTAGCCTAGTCAAGTGCTGGGAGTCAATAGGTAGGCTGTCTAGATAAACCAGGTCATAACAGACTGGATTCTCCCAGACGTAGAACTCAAGGAAGCGGACCTTACGCAGCAGGGCATTCCTGATCCAGAGGTTCAGGCGGGATGTGTCGCTGTTGTCTTCCCTGAACACAATGCACCTGATGATGTCTTCCCTGGACACAATGCACCTGATCACACACGTCTGGAGAGGCGCACTGCCGCGGAGCAGCAGCAGATGGTCTACGAATCCCTGGAGGACCTTCACGGTCTCCAGTTCGCGTACATCATCGCTGCCAATGTGCAATGATTTGACGGACTTCAGGTGGCGCCAGCGCCTGGCGAGCACGCACGTCCGCATGACTTCCTGTGACGGCAGGAAGGAGAGAACGTGTTGGATCAACGCGTCCGGGAGCGCCCCGATGTGGTCTACGCCGGCCTGCGAGGCCGCTTCCTCTGCCATCTTCCCCGGAGGCATTCCGTCGAACAAGTGGCGAGCGTCGGCGCCACCGCGAGACAGAAACCACTCAGACAACGACACAAGGGGTGGATCATGGTAGGTATCCTCGCGCATAGCAGAAGCACATTTACAGAGTAGCACATCACCTCGCCGACGGAAGAAACTTCTTCACCGGCCGGACCGCCGGTGTTCGGTGGCAGCGAGACGCGGCGACGAGAACCGGAGGCAAGCGAGCGACAGAGAGACGTGTCCACTTTTCACGGAGAGGAAGAGGCTTCACTCGGCCCTTGTTTGGATGCGGCCTGATTGGGAGTTCACTCCATGTGGATTTGAAAAAAGTCCATATGGACACCCTCGTGCGAGTCTGATTTTCGTACCTTAACCGTAAAACCAAATATTTTGTCTCCTTCAACTAGTAATACCGATTTTTATCCTACATGGTATTACAGCAACCAAAAAAATTTAAAAAACGCAGTCAAGGACAAATGCTCGCAAAATGGGTGTTCTTTTGGGTTTTTTAAATGTTGGCTCTTTTTGTTCCCTTTTAATAGAAAAATCTGAGAATTTTTCACCCCATGGTATACAGATGAACAGATGAACAAATCCTCAAATTTATTTATGTCGCCTCACCTATATAAGTGCACGTTCAATGGTACAACAAATGAGACGAAAAAACATTAACATTAACTGAAAAGATACTCTTTTTATTACTATTTTTTCACCTTTATGCAACCATGTTTTCATGTTACAAAGACTAAGAGTTATTGATGAACCGTTGTTACTCATAGCAACAATATTTTGCTTCTCCTCTTTCTCTCTTTTTCATGCCAACAAATATTTTTAATTAGCAACGCTAAAAAAAAGACTGCTATTAACAACCATTCCATATGCCCTAATATTGTTTGTAAATATTAGGATGTAAAACTCGTTTGGAATGTATGATTTTTACGTGATTTTTTTAGTTTCCAAAAAAATCGTCTAGAATTCCTCCATCACAAAGATCCGTTAAAAAACTGTCGCAATTTTTTAAAAAAAACCTTTTAAATGTAATTATAGTATTAGTTGTATAGTTACGGTGAAAATATATTATAACTGTACTAGACTACATTATACTTATACTACACATTTAAAAGTTTTCTCCTCAAAAAACTTACGGCAGTTCTTTAATATAGTCACTTAGGTTTACATAAGCAGCAAAGCCGTCTAGCAAACCAACCCAAAATACGGCATATCATATTTCCATACGATATTATAGAACTCTTAATAGTTTTGATAGGTTGACTGTCTAAGGTATCCATAACAAATAACCGACAGGCATCCCTAACAATTCATCCATGGAACGTTTGGATCAATGATATATTATAAAAGTAAAAACAAACTCTATTAATCTACATATCTTATCCGGCCACCATTAATTGATGGAACGTTTTTATCAAAATGATATATTGTAAAAGTAAGAACAAACTCTACTAATCTTGTCCGACCACCAACGGCCACCATTACCACTTCTTCTCCGAAGGTCGAAGGCAGATTCTCATAACAGAAAATAACTGACATCATCATTAAGTAGGCAAACTACTTAAAAAGTATGTCCGAATCTAGGCAGCATTGGACATAGTGTTCATCCTATTTTGCAAATTTAATGTGACATTTACTAATTATTTAGTTTAAGGATTAATAATTACAATAAATAAAAAAAATTCTGGGCGGACGAGGAGGTCGTCGGTGTCAGGGGGCCGAACAGCACTGGGAGGAACCAGGCATGGGTAGTCCCGTGCCCGTTTATCCATCGTGCATTGCTTTTGATCCAATAAGAACCCACAGGCACTAAAATGAGAACATATCTAACCTTAATAGAGTTTTTACCCATGGGTAAACGGACAAACAGGTACCATTGCCACCGTTACAAATCCAGAAGTCTGTCTTTCAAGCTACTCACGGAGAAAAACACATCATGCTATCATCCTTGTGTCAACCTTCTGAATAATCGAAAGGTGGTGCATCAATCATATTCATCTTCATCTTCATCTTCATCTTCATCATCCTCTTCTTCCTCTTCCTCTCCATAAAAGTCGTCATCATCATCTTCCTCATCCTCTTGGTCATTGTCATCACTGTCATCTTCTTCAGAAATCTTGACTTGCTCAAAACTGAAAACTGCACGAATATGAAAAGCGTTGTAAGCTTCAAAGAGGTCTGACCTGAAAGTTCACTTAATAAAGATATAATTACTTCGAATCCATTGACAAATTTAGTTCATTGGATCAGTCCTTCAAAATAAATTGATAAAACTACTTCACTAATTCTCCAGCAATAGAATTTGATTATAGCCGCTACTTATTCAAAGAAAAGAAACATAATAAAAATGCCCTCGCTTCGAGAATGCACTGGCCCTTTATAACATGGTTGCATCCTATACTGTAGAGTTGCTGGATTCTCTATAGCCTAACACATGATAATAAAGAAAATGACATGGTCCACGGATTATACAGATAGTTCTGGTAATTAGTAAACAAGAAAAGATGCTTTCACTCCAGACTTCAATAACCTAGTGATTTTTGAGATATATTGTCCAAACAAATATAATTTAGTGATACCGAAAAACATTTGAGATATATTGGCCAAACAAAACAACTAAGCAAATCATATCTAATTATTGCTAATAGCTCTAGGCTCTAGCTGCTCTGACGTAGCAAGATGGCAAGTGCGGCCGGCTGGCACACTCACCTCTGGTAGGGTAAGCTTTACCATCACAGAAGAGCAGTATTGTTTTCACAGTACTAGAATTTGAAAAAAAGATAAGCAGTCTGTGAGGTACTTGTTCAAATGGTAAATGACATGCGAGCGGGTTATAAGAGCAAGTAATAAACTGGAATTCAAGATGACAACATCGACTATCTCAAAAATATACTGATGGAAAAGAAAATCAATCAAATGACTTGAAGATATAATTACAGCTATATTACAAACATGTCATACTGGTTATGTCATGCAAGAAAATTTTAAGAATTCTTTGTATAGCTTGTCGGATACTACAAAGAACCAACCAAAAGTAGGTTAGATAATGTCTTCCCAATGAGATCAAATGCAGTGCATGCTTTCATTTATCATTCACCCTGTTCATAGCATACATTTCCACCTAATAGTCTGAATAACGCTTCTTATGTTTCACGCATATGAAGGTAAAGGAAAATTTCTGAAATATAGAAAGAATGAAGTATGTTATTTACGTATGTTAAATGTAGACAGATACTTCAAAACTTTGAGTACTCTCTTATCAACCGCTTCACATCTGATTTCAACTATCTCAAGGTGTCCTGATATTGCAGCTGATCTATCCATTGCATGACAGTTTCCTTTGATTTTCATTGCATGCTTAGGACCCTATCAGAAATACTAACATTTTTTTAACATCAAAAGAAAATGTTTAATAACTTCAACAAGGAACTATCTGTCCAGTTAGAGAAGGTATACCTTGGAATAGAGCTGAAGAATGAGATTCTCTAGAACTGGTGCGTGTTCAAGAATGCAAGCTAGTGCACTAAAACCATCAGGCACACACCAGTATTCATTGAGTAATAAAGTCTTTAACTTGCAAAATGTAGGGCACCATTTTAAATCCCTATTGAAAATAAACTGGACAAAACAAAGACAAAAAGGATAAACAAGTTTATTGCTGAATAAGATAATTTAAGCGACAATGATTGACTAGAATGGATGTGAATAAGATAATTCAAAAGACATCTTCAGGAACGTCCAGAAGTTGATATAGAAACAACAATAGAAATAATGGGAAATATAACTGAATTAACATGCAAGCATACCGATAGGGTTTCATCAATCAATGCCAAAGTTTTAGCTTCTGATAAACCATCCAGAAGCACACAATTGTTGCCATCCTTGATGCCATGACATGACTTACAGTGCTCATTACCACAATCACCGGAGTTAATATAATCATACTCACAACAATCATAAGTCCTGTGGACGACTCTGACAAATGCCTCAACTAATGATGGCATCCTCTCAAGTACTGGAGTACGGCGATAAAAATCATCAAGCCGCAGTGAAACAAGACTTGGGATACAAATACGAACGCGCGATGTTTGATTGAATTTGCAGCGAGTGATGCGCAGGAGTTTTAGGGACTTTGATGAGATCTTGTCACATGGCAACTCACAGCTGTCAAACTCTAGATGTTGCAAAGCTGGGCATCTGGAGAAATCAAGGAAACTGCCCACCAACAGAACACCGTGAAGCTCAAGCGTCGACAAGTGCCGCGAGACAAGAGGCAGGATGTCTAGATTAATCTGGTGATAAAATGTTGTATTCTGCCGGAGGGAGACATGGAGAAACTGAACCTTACGCAGCAGAGCGTGCTTAATCCAAAGGTTCAGGCGGGATATCTCACTGTGGTCTTCGCTGAACACAATGAACCTGAGCACACATGTGTGGAGAGGCACACTGTCTCGGAGCAGCAGCAGATGGTCCACGAACCCCTGGAGACCCTTCACGGTCCACAGCTTCCTCTTGTCACGGTCGCCGATGCGCAATGCCGTGACGGACTTCCAGAGGTGGAGCCACCGCTTGGCGAGCACGCACGTCCTCACGGCATCCTGAGACGGCAGGAAGGAGAGAACGTGGTGGAGCACTGTGTCCGGGAGAGCCCCAATGTGGTCGGCGTCGATCGCCAAAGGCGCTTCGTTCACCTCCTTCCCCGTAGGCATTTCGTCGAACAGGCCGCGGGCGTTAGCGCTCTGCGAAACAGAAACCGATCAGACGACAGAAAAAAGATGCGGATGAAGCAAGAGGTTGAAATACGGAGGTCTCCTCGCTAGTGAGGCACAGCCACAGAGCACCTCACCTCACCTCGCCGCCGGCAGCGTCTCCACCGGCCGGAGTTGCAGCAGCTGTGAGCCGCAGCACGGGTGCCACTGCCGGCAACGGCACGGCGCGACGCGATCGGATCGCACGGAGGAGAGGCCCCGCGACGACGAGGTGGAGAACCAGGCGATGGTTCACCGTGGAATGGAAGAATTGGGAGGAACGCGGCGGCGGCGGCGGCGGCGCGACGACTCCGAGAAGCGGAAGAAGGCGGTGGTTAAAGAAAGAGACGTGTGACACGTGGTCCACGTTTCACGGAGGCGATAGGCTTCGCTGGGGCCTTGTTTGGATGGGCCTAGGCCCATACACGTTAATGGGCCTGTATAAAAGCCCATCCAAAAGAGGCCATCCTTTTTTTTTTTTGAGAAATCAGCCCTCCTGTCCTGAGAACACGAAACGGCACAAGACAAAATGGCAGCAAAATGTTGGTCCTTTCTGGTCTGTTCGAAAAAATGTGTATTTTATTGTAACCTTATTATTTCGGTAGCCTCACTGAGTATGGATTTCTTGGCGATATCGGTACAGAAAAATACATAATATTGTTTGTAAATCTTATCATCTGATTTAGAACTCGTTTGGAGCGCAACAATTTTAACATGAATCAGTTTAATTTTCAAAAAAATCCTTTAGAATTTCACCACTCCAAAAGAGGCCCTACATGTTTAGGATTACTTAAACAGCGAAACCGTCTAGCAAACTTAACACAAAATACGGCAAATCATACTTTTCATACACTACTAAAACTTGAGAAATTAATGGAGCTTGTGGGCTCATAGGCCACGTCCTCTTAGACGATAAGGGGGCGCCATTGCTTGAACAATCAATCCATCAAACATAAGAAAGCCATGAGATGGCTAACTAGGCTGTTGACATGTTAATAGCAACTCAGCAATTGATTAGAGTCACAATGCTAGCTTGGATTGGATCAGTCAAGAAACCTGCCCAAAAAAGAAACATGCATGATCCAAAGAGCAAGGAAAATAGGATGGTACGAGAAAGCCATTTCCAGGTAGGCAATGTGAAAGCCCATTACAAATCTGAAAACTAAAGTTCTTTTACGAAACATATAGAGGAAAGGCAACGTTGTTCCGGGCCCCAACTTCTAACATCAAGAGCCTGTACATCAAGAGTTGGTGCCGTTCGTCATCTTCATGATAATCTAGTTCTCAAATGCCACTTCCTCGAGATTGAAATCTGCATGATATGAAAATGTCATGAGTTACTTAGAAGTAAGCCCCATAGCCATCCAAGGAAACATGAAAGGCATATTAACGGAATTATTTTAATTCGTAGCTATTCAAACCACAAATTAACATAGCCTTTCATTACATTTTAGAAAATGACAACTAGCAATTTGCACCAGTTCATGGCAAGAAAGATCAATCCAGTGGCTCCCCAAAACAGAGTTACAGCCTGGCTTAAAGGCTAAGACAACTTTCAAAAACTGTAAAAGAGAAGGTATGAAGGCATTTTACATATTTTAAATGTTGACAGGTACTTCAAAACTTTAAGAACTTCGTCATCAACCACTTCACAATGAACTTCAACTAACTTCAACTATCTGAAGATGTTCTAATATTTCAGCTGATCTCTCCATTGGATTGAAGATTCCTTTAATTTTACTTATATGTTCAAGTCCCTGCAGCAAACAAAAACGCTTCATAAAGATAAATAGAAGTTATGTAATAACTTTAACAGGCAGCAGTTGTCCATTTAAAGAAAATATACCTGGGAATAAAGCTGGAGAATGAGTTTTTCTAGGATCAGTGAGTGTTCAAGAATGCAAGTTAGCTTGTGAAAGTCATCACGCACACACCAGTATTCATTTAGTGACAGAGTCTTTAACTTGGTAAATGTTGGGCAGAATTTC
Organism: Oryza australiensis; assembly: GCA_019925245.2. Lineage (NCBI taxonomy): Eukaryota > Viridiplantae > Streptophyta > Magnoliopsida > Poales > Poaceae > Oryza > Oryza australiensis. Next base: position 2,518,366 of record JAIFGZ020000540.1, on the reverse strand, counting down.
AAATCCCTTCTGAAAATAAATTGGCCAGAATGCAAACAAGAAGAAACATAAATCCTCAGAGTTTAAGTTGATATAAGCATAGTAAGACAGAGCAATTATGAGATCACATAAAAGAGTTACAGAAGTAAGTGCAAGCATACTGATTCATTTTTTTGAACGAAAAATGGCACGAGGGTGTCTTTTCATTGAAAAAGCATGAGTAAATACAACCCTAGGGCAAGAAAGAAAAAGGGATATAAAAACTTTACAGACTATATAATATATGGTAGTAACTCGCACAAGCGTTTATCCCCCGCTAAACACCAGAGCCGAGCCTCCTCTTTGATCATTGCCAGAAGATAAGTCGTCGATGCCTCCTTGTGATCGAAGATTTTGTCAGTTCCTTTCCTTCCAAATCTCCCACACAATCAGCAGAAATCAGGGATCGTAGTCCTTTCCTTGTTTCCTTGGTATACCCGCCATATGCGCTAGGTTCTCCCACCATTGTTGCACTGAATCGGCTTGGCCTCACCGAGCTGGCTCTAACTGCTAATAGCCTATCCAAGTAGCAATTAGTTACCAGATCCTCCTGGTGTATATGTGTCGACGGGATGGTCGGCAGTCCTCCGAGGGGGCTACCCAAGAAGGTGAATGAGAATGGTCAGAGCATTTCACCGATGGATCTGATGATCGACTCAAGTATCAAACGAGCCAAAAGACAAGAGAGTTTATACTGGTTCAGTCCTCCCGAAGGATAATAGGCCTATATCCAGTGTGTCGTGTTCTTTGATGGGGTGAAGTTTGAACTGAGATTACAATGGTGTGAGTTCTTGGGGCTTTGAAAGAAGCTTGCCAAGAATAGTCTAAGAGTTTGATCGATTGATCCTCCCCCCTCTGTCGTCCTGCCCTCCCTTTTATAGTTCAAGGAGGACAGTTATAAGAGAACTTGAGGCCAAGAAAGCAAAGAAAGTGTAACCGAATCGTCTTGGACTCTGTTTGTCGTGGGCGTCTTGTGCGTTGCCTTCCCTCAAGATCCGTCGTCTGCCAGCGCCCTGTGCATAGTGCTGTCAAATGATGATGTTCCATGTCGGGTGGTCTCCTGTTTGTCCTATCCGCGAGGCTTATCAAGGAAGCCTTGCTCCTGAGGACGGGACTTCCCTTTTAGGGTCGGGACAAAGAGTTGAGGTCGAGAGGAGCGGACCGGGGTCGGACCCGGGGACAGGGGTCGGGACGTCCGACCTTGCGTGTGGTCGGGATGTCTGACCTTGCGTGTGGTTGGGCCGCCGACCTTGGCCTGAGGTCCATCAGTCCGCTTCAGCCGGTCTTTTTTCCCTTGTATGGTACCCTAGGGTGATATCCCCCATAATTTGTGACGTTAATTTTTTTCGTCACTAAGTGACCTTGCCTCACACAAAACGTCATAAACGAAACGATTTAGTGACGAATATCTACAATCTCATTCTAAAATCATCATAGAAGGACACATGTGTTGTAGTGAATGTTTCAAGAAAATTTCGTCGGAATATAGTCATGTGATATCTTGTTTTAAAGATTTAATTGATATGAATACGGTGATATGATTGATTCATAAATTGAATATGAACTTTGTGAGAAAATTTGTTTTTTGAAGTTCAATAATAACTTTCCATGCATGCATAATGCTTGAGGAGGAAACATGCAAGCGTTTGATTGCCGTCTGATTTTTTCCATTTGATCAGCCGTCCGAATTGAAGTGTTTTCGGAGGAGGCTGCTACGGATCGAACGTCTGATTTGGTGTAAATCATCGGACGGTGTTACACGTGTTATTGAGAAATGTTTCACCCCTGCTAAAAATTATTTTAATAAAAATGTTTCAGATGTTTCACTTATCAAAGAAAAATGTTTCGTAAAAAAGTCATTGGAATATAGTTATGTGATATCTTGTTATAAAGATTTAATTGTAATGAATCCAATGATATAATTAGTTTGAAATTCGGATAAATAGTTTAAAAAAAATTCATTTGAAATTTATATACGTATACATAGAGCGCAAGCACGCGAGGGTCTAATGGGTCTAATGGGTCCGTTGTGTCAGATGTTCGGCGCGAAGCATTTTTCATATTGTTAGGGGATCAACCCCATACCCCCTTGGATGGATCTCCCTATGTGAATCCATCCACAGTAGCCGAACACAGCCTTAGTGAAATGCTATCCCGTTTCACTTCCAGCTGCAAACTTGAACAGCCAAAGAAAACAAGAACAAAAATACCTACCAACACCACCAGTAATCTAACACCCAGCATAAACCAAAGACCAGACCTCCACTAAAACATTTTGCTCCAGCAAAACATATTACAGCAGCTGATCCTCTTCAGCACTTCTTCCATTAGTTCTGCAGTTTCTTCTCATCCTCTTAACAAGCATTTAACACCAAAACTTGCCCTTGTCTTTGCTACTTGGGTGAAACAAAATCATAGATACGAATGGGTTAAACAGAACCATACATACGAATGGCACGAATGCCGGTATCATCATCATCATCATCATCAAGATGAGTTCCAGATGGACATGGTGGATGTAAAATCTTGCTTGTTTCATCACAAAAGGTGCATCGACCTGTCAGAAAAGCCAAAGTTACACCAATCCAGGGTATTGACATGCATGCAAAAGCAATAATTTGCCACAATGTGTCTACTACTCGACTAAAATATAGTAGGAGCATCACAAGTGTTCAGTGACTCACCAAAACATGTGCTATCTTGAACAGGGCAGCAGATGGGCTTTGAGTTTGAATCATTAAATCGACCAGGTTGCGAGTCCCAGAATTGAGCGAAGAAGAGTGTGCGCACAGGGTTTGGTGTTGTGGTTGCCTCACCATTTAGCTTGAGCACAGTGCCATGGGTGCTTGCCAAGAAGTTAGCATGGTAGCATCTCCAATGGCGGGATTGAGGTTCCTGCACTCCACAGATGAGGTCAAGCTTATATCTTGGTTCCTGCAATAACAAACACGGTTGGACGGAATTTTAGCGTACCGGAAGAAAGGAAATGCAGCAATCAATCAAAAAGACAACGTTTCTACTCTGAATTTACCCAAGGATGTTGTCCCGAGTATGTGACTAGCAATTCTTCCAGCTTGCTGTGAACAAACTTCTGCCGGTTCAGATAATCTGAACTTTTCATTGACAATGCTGCCAAGGTTTGTGGAACAAACATATGCTTTCTTCTTCCGCATGAGATTTTGGTTAGCTGCTCTTTGGATCATTGCGTTTAGCTCACTACTGGAGAAACCATCATTGGTTGAAGTGGTAAAAACCACAGTAGTTCCGGTTTGAGTTGCACCCGGGACTAGAGATGATCTCTAGTCCATCTCTAGTCCCGTTTAAAAATTCAACGGCTCTTTAGGAACTTTAGTCCCGGTTCGTCTCACGAACCGAGACTAAAGATCACCTCTAGTCCCGGTTCAAATGTTGTCAGAGGTTGTCAGAGCGCTAGACATCTTTAATCTCGGTTGGTAACACCAACCGAGACTAAAGATGTCATTTTTTGTTCCGGTTAGTGTTACCAACCGGGACTAAAGATGCCTAGCGCTCTGACAACCTCTGACAGCCTCCGACACCATCTTTAGTCCCGGTTGGTAACACCAACCAGGACTAAAGATGCTATTTTTTTGTAATTACATATCATCATATTGTTATTAACTAATGATTCTCAATATATAAAATCTTTTGTAAAATTATTTGGTGATAATATACAAATCGGAGGGATGTACAATATTGATAAGAACATTCAAACCCTGACCGTCACGTCTAGTTTATGCGCGTGTAACAAGTTTTACGTGCATTGTTTCCGTTTCATCCTCTAACTCGGAGTCGGTTTTAAAACGACCATAACTTTCACATACGGACTCCGATCGAGACGTTCCATATATGAAAATCAATCATAAAAAAATTTCGGATGCATTCGTTCGCGTTTTGTCGCGTTTGGCAATTTTATTTTGCTAAAAAAGCCTCAGAAGGTTGCCTTTTTGAGCCCGGAAGTTTTTTCCGATTCTGAGCGTGTCTTCTGAATTTTTCACAGGCCACGTCTTTTCCTTGTTTATGCTCAAATTTTCTGTGGTTACCTCTCGTGTGCTTCTAAGTTCATAAAAATATTTAAAAAATAAAATAAAAAGTCAAATTTTTCCAAAAAAACAACTTCAGATGAATATGAAAAATAGATAGGGACAAAAGAGGAACACTATCTAGAAGGCACATTAATGTCTAGGATTATCTATGTTTGATTAAATTTTAATATTATTATTTTAAACCTATATTTAATGAATTTAATTTGGCCTTATTTACTAATTATTTAATTGTTAACCCTAGCCGGGACCAAATAAATTTGGAAAAATAGCGGAAAATTATCTTTAGTCCCGGTTGGTGCCACCAACCGGGACTAAAGATGAATTAGAAATAGCGAAAAATTATCTTTAGTCCGGTTGGTGCCACCAACCGGGACTAAAGATAAATTAGAAATATCGGGAAATTATCTTTAGTCCCAGCTTGGTGACACCAACCGGGACTAAAAATCATCCGGGCTATATATATCCCGGCGCGCATCGTCTTCTCCACCGATCCAACACTTAGTTGTTTTCTCCTCTCCTCTCTCAGCTCTCTCTCTCTCCCTCAGCTCTCTCTCCCTCTCTCAGCTCTCTCTCGCTCCGGCGACGGCGGTGGGACGTGAGGAGGTGGGAGGAGGTGGTAGCGGCTCGAAGATGGCGGTGACCCGGTGGCTCGGAGGTGGCTGCGACGCGGCGGCTCGGGAGGTGGTGTCGGTGCCTCCTCCATTTCCTCCTCTTCCTCGTCCTCTCCAGGAGCGGCAGCAACGATGGATCTGGAGATTTTTGGAGATTTTTGTGATGTTCTAAATTTAATATATATATATATATGTGATGTTCATTACTCGATTTGTGATGTGAATTTGTGATGTGGATTTGTGTTGTGGATTTGTGATGTGAATTTGTGATGCAAATTTGTGATGCGAATTTTATGATGCGAATTTGTGATGTGATTTGAGGATGTTAATTTGATATGTGAATTTGATTTCGGCAACAAAAACAACGAAAAAATAACAAAAACACATAAACAAGCAACTGGAGGAAAAATAAAAAAATTAAAAAATGCTTTAGTCCGGTTGGAGCCACCAACCGGACTAAAGATGACGGAGCCGGCCACGTGGCTCCGCCATCTTTAGTCCCGGTTGGTGGCACCAACCGGGACTAAATATGCATCTCATAGTCCCGGATTCGTAGTCCCGGTTTGACAACCGGGACTACTGAGGGTTACCAACCGGGACTAGTGTGGCTTTCTCCAGTAGTGGTTGCTCCCAATCAGCATTTGAGATGACACAGAGAGAGCCATTGCTAGTGGATTTCAGCAAGTGGTGCAGGCGATCAAGCTTCTTGCCAGAGAGGGATTTGAGGAAAGATTCAAGCATGGTGTGCTGCGGCTGCTTCGAAGCCTTGACTGCAGCGGTGTAGGGGTTCTTGTTCATCATCACGGTCTGCTGCAGCTTCGCGGAGGTCACACTGCCTGGACCAAAGGTATTCCACGGCCTCGTGCTTTGAGAGCGGCGCACCAGTGGTGGTGGGGGTGATGGCACGGAGGAGGGCAATGAGGCCATCGAGGGTACGGGATGCCATGCGACACATAGCGCAGGTCGGCAGGTGGCCCGTGGCCGGCCATGGCTCACTGGCTCCCCAAAGCAAGTAAAATTCTTTCTTCCTTTTTTTACATTGCTTTATAAATTGTAAATTAATTCTATTTGTGAGATGTGAATTGCTTATAAATTGAGATGTGACATGTCGATTACTTCTATTTGTGATGTCTATAAATTGTAATGCCTATAAATTTATGATTTAATTTCAAATTAAATCAAAATGTCAAAAAGAACATTGCACACATATTTTTCAAATTCAAGCAATGCTAGTGGTAGTGGTACTCCAACAGGAGGCACTAATGAGAACACAAGTCAAGTGGAAAAGCCTAGAACAGAGTTTACATACTCAGATATAATTGGTGATCCAGCAAAATGCAAGCTAATTGAAGAGTATCCATCTAAAATTAGAGATTAAGTAAGAAGGGCATATGCTTTCAATGGTACAACCCAACCTGTTAATCATAATTTTCCTTCTAAACGACAAAATGGTCACTGGAGATCATTTCAACAATTATGGTTTGGTGAATTTGATTGGCTAGAGTATAGCGTTTCAAATGATGCAGCTTATTGTCTATATTGTTATCTTTTCTTTGTCCCCGGAAAGCCTGGAAATTTTGGGAATTTTGTCTTTGCGAAGGAAGGTTTTATTAATTGGAGGAAAGCTGTGGATGCATTTCGTAAACACACTAGTTGCAAGACTCACACAGATGCTAGATTGAGTTGTGTTGACTTTATGAACCAAAGAACAAGTGTGGCTAGAAAAATTCATGAGATTAGCAAGGAGGAAGAAAAACGATATGAGATTCACTTGACATCTTCTTTAGATGTTACAAGATTTCTTATAATGCAAGGTGATGCTTTCCGTGGACATGATGAGTCCACTACTTCTCTCAATAAGGGTACATTTAGGGAGATGGTTGGTTGGTACAAAGAGAAGGTTGAGATAGTGAAGGATGCATATGATAAATGTTCTAGAAATTGTCAAATGTTATCTCCTAGTATACAAAAGGATCTTACAAAGGCATGTGCAGAGGAAGTGATGGCAGTGATTATGAATGAAATTCGTGGCAGGAACTTCTCCGTAGTTTTGATGAGTCTCGAGATGTTTCTATAAAGGAGCAAATGGTTGTGATTCTGAGGTTAGTAGCCATTGTTTTTTTCATTACTTGTCTATTTTGAAATTATGTGCTAATATAGAACAAACTTTGATGTGCAGATTTGTGAATGATGAAGAAAATGTGTTGGAGAGGTTTGTTGGACTTCGACATATTGAGATATGTGCAGCTGCTGCTCTCAAAGAAACTTTGCTTGAAATGCTTGGTAGCCACAATTTAAGCATCTCTATGCTTCGTGGGCAAGGTTACGATGGCGCTTCCAACATGAGAGGTGAATTTAATGGTGTGCAAAAATTAATTCGGGATGAAAATCCATATGCTTTCTATGTCCATTGTTTTGCCCACCAGTTGCAATTAGTGGTTGTTGACGTTTCAAGTTCTATTCCAGTCATCGCAGACTTCTTTAATTATGTTACTTTGATAGTCAACACTGTGGGCACTTCTTGTATGAGAAAGGATGCCTTACTTGCAAAACATCGCGATGTGTTGTTAGAAAAGATTGAGAATGGTGAGATTCTTACCGGAAAAGGTTTAAACCAAGAAAGTAGCATAGTTAGATCCGTAGATACTAGATGGGGTTCCCATCTAAAAACTTTGCTTTGGATTTTGGTGATGTGGGAGGCTATCATTGATGTCCTTGAGATAGTAAAGAAAGATTCTGTTAAAACTACATCTAATGGTGGAGCTTTTGGTTTAATCAGTAAAATGGAAAACTTTGATTTTGTGTTTATCATGCACTTAATGATAGAATTGTTGAGCCTGACAGACGGTTTGCAAAGGAAGGATCAAGATATTGTTGAAGCATTTTGTGTTTATCATGCACTTAATGATAGAATTGTTGAGCCTGACAGACGGTTTGCAAAGGAAGGATCAAGTGTTGAAGCAATTCATTTGATCATGGGTGTGAAAGATAGCTTGCCGGATATGAGAGAAAATGGATGGGAAACATTACTCAGGAGAGTAAAACATTTTGCAATAAGAATGAGATAGAAGTGCCAGATATGGACAAGTTAGTAAATGCCCGTGGAACATCTGCACAAAGAAAGCAAAAGGTAACAAACATGCATTTCTACCATGTTGAGATTTTTATCGCTGCTACCGATGCCATTTTGTCAGAGATGAACCATCGGTTTGGTGAAATTAGTTTAGAGTTACTAGATTGTATGGCTTCTCTTAACCCAAGGAACTGCTTCTCTAGTTTTGATGTGGACAAACTTGTGAGACTTGCTGAAATTTATGCCGAAGATTTTGATATTGGACAAACTGTTGTGTTGCCAAGTCAACTTAGAGAATTTATTGCACGTGCTAGAAGAACCGAAGATTTTGTTAGGTGTACTGAGCTTCCACAAGTCTCTGAAATCATGGTCAAGTTGGAATGCATAGATCTTATCCATTGGTTTATCGGCTTAAAGCTAACATTAATACTTTCAGTGGCAACGGCTTTAGTTGAGAGAGTTTTTTCAGCTATATCTATTATAAAGACAGATTTGCGTAACAAAATGGGTAATGAATGGCTAAATGACTTGATGATATGCTACAATGAGAAAGAGATATTTAGAAGCATCAGCTCTGAGAAAATTATAAAAAGGTTTGAAGCGATGAAAAACCAACATATGTTAGTGCCCCAAACAACATTGCGATATGCGCTTTTATTTTGAGAACTCATACTGTTGAATTAGTTATTTATTTGTTTGTCTCCAATGTATTCTTTCTTGTTTTATTAGGCACGAAGACGATGCGTAGAAGAAGGAGGCGCACGACTGCGAGAAAGAGGAGCGTTACGGAGGAAAGCGGATGTTATCGTCTTCTAGCAGGTACACTATCACCGACGCCAACCCCCCTATGGAAAAATCCTAGATTCGCCACTGGGCTAGGTGATGCAATACCCTTTCTTTAGAGGTAGTAACATTACCATGGTATTTTCCTGCGCCACCATATTGTTTACCGTTTGTTGGTCAACTCTGTCGCCCCCAATCTCATGTTGAGAACTTAAGACTACCCAAAAAGGCTCTCGTGTTCATCTAAAAAGAGCTCTCTTGTTAGCCTCAATGCGACCTATGCAACTTATTTTTATTCATTTCTTGTGGATGTTTAGCAGTCATCTGAAACATGCAAGTTATCCAGAATTAGTATTTGGTGTCAAAATACCTTGTCCAGGAGTAGGTTCTGCAATGGTGCATCTGAGAACGTCCAAATCAAATGTGCTCAGCAATCTTACTTCCAAAAAGAAGTGAGCCAATTAGTGCCCAACGTTAACAACAAGAATGGTGCAAATAACAATATAGGCAAAACCGCTCAAAAGACAGATCTGATAGCAGCGCAGGCCGTACAAAATTGAATGGAGCTGCTGAAAAAGTAGTTATTTGAGACAAGGCAGAGCGAAAATTTATATGTAGTACGTGGCATCAATTCTTCCTGCAAAGCTTTTGACCACAAATCAACAAATATTCTTCACAATTTTTATTAATCAAGTTCCTATAATCCAGAACTCAGTAATCGTCTTATAAAGCAAAGCAGAACAGAAAAGTTTGATCCTATATTTTACCAATAATCAAACTTCGGAGTTTTTCTATGCATATAATCAGCTAAAGAACACAGAGTAAACAATCCTCTCAGATGTTCACCCAATTCCTTTTGCCACTATTTGTAGAGTCGTCTACCATGTCAAATAACAAAAACAACAGTAGCATCAAGATTTGGTTGGGAAAAAATGGCTTTCCTCAAGAACAATAGGTAACTGTTCAGGGGGTTTATTGTCTTCAGAGCCATGATCAAGCAACACTTCAGAGTTCAGACACTTATCAACTGTTCCGTGAAAAATGGACTTGGGTGGTTTCAGTAAGGAGATAAACAAAGTGATGGTACTGAAGTGTTAATCCTCAAATGGCACAACAACAAATGCTGATGTTTTCTGAAGTATTAAATCATTAAAAAAGCAAAGAGAGTTAGCAACAAATGGGGACGCCTGGTGTCATCAATTATGTGCGGATGAGTTTGGCGAACTGGCAACAAAGGGGAACAATTTGCAGAGCGCATGATTATCTCAAAATGAAAGAAGTTGCAAAAGAGAGTAGCAACCAAAAGATCCTGCCTGAAAAGTCTTTGGAATAGATCTGCATAGTGAAAGTAGAATCATAACAGCTCAAAAAAATTGAAATCAGAAAAGCAACACACCAGTGGCATTAATTTTTAGTAAAATGACCATAAGTACCATGAAGAAAGAACATTGCATGAAATAATATTCGTGAACCATGATAGCAGTGAAAATCCAGTTCCAAGTTCCCTAGAAGAGTTGCACGGTCATTTTGCCAATATGAGTGTGTTCCAGAGAACCACTGAGTAATGATCACTTACAAAATGACAGATCTCGACAAATTGTCGTCTACTTTATAGTTGTACCAATATTCATCGCAGAAAAAAGAACCATCTATATATAACAACAATAAAATCGGTTGTTCTATCGGATAATGATATCCCGATGAGTTATATATCCTCGATATGAGTTTAATTGCATGTTAGGAACTACAGCGAATGAAGAACACGCCGATTACACAAGGATAGTAGAAGGGATCGGCTAAATTTCTAGGGACGTAGAAGGAATTTTCTCTTTTATATCTATATATACTGATACTTATTAATACTAATATATAAAAATGAGGAGTTGTCATCTTTGCTACCTCCATCCAACAAAACGTGCACAAATCTCTCCCAAACGTTCCAGAGCCAGTTCCCAACCATTTGTTTGTAGAAACCAACAGGTGGTCATTGAGTGATTGATTTCACGGTGTTGTTGCATTTAGGGCCCGTTTGGCTGCGAGAATCGGTTCCGATTCAATTTGTTTTCTTTGAGAATCTGTATCAAAAGGTTAAAAACGAGAAACGTTTCTCGGAGAATCAGCAGAAACATTTCTCGATTTAGTTTCTTCGGTTTTTGGATGAAAAGTTTCTCTGAGAATCACCTGTGAATCACTAGAAAAATTTCTGCCCGTTTCTCCCATTTCTCCAAGAATCCGAAGCCGTACCAAACAGCCCTTAATCTCCTTTCCTGTTTGTGATATGGTGCTGGTCTGAAGCTATTGCTGGTTTCTCTTTCTGCCCTTGGTGAAATGCCTGCAACTCTGTAAGAGCGGAAGATTCAGGCTTGCTTAGCCACCCAAGGCAGCTGCATGCCCCAGGCCGCTGGTCTGGTCGGGGTTGATGGTGAGGGTGAAATGCCTTTTACCAGTGATAGAAATCAAATATATAATCATGTCATTCCAGTTCATGAAACCATTGGGAGATGCAGAGTGCAAAGGTGTGACCTCCAGTTTCTCTTGTCGGAGCAATTTATAAGCAGATGGACAGCCCTAGCTTCATCCACTCTATTCTTGCAGACGTACAAGAGTCCAACTTATCATCAGAGTTTCTTCACAGATATCGTCACACTGCCAAATCTCTATATAGACCACTCATCATTTGCATGTCAGAGATTGGCCATCCTAATCAATGACCAAATGTCTCTTAACAGTCTACCCTCCCTGTGGTGTCATTTGTATATCAGAGACTTTAGCTTTTCAACCGTTACTGATCACCCTCCTTGTGGTGGTGAATTCCAGTTTGAATGCTATATGTTATCATTTCAAATTGTATTCTCCTAATGTTATGCTTTATTAAGTGTTTGCAAATATAAAGCAGCCTTTTTTTCTTGACTGACTGTTTTTGCATGATATCCGTTTAACAGGTGTACGGATTTAATAGTTTGAAAGAAAATTTACTGAGGTGGGCTATCTTTGATAGATAGCTCTCAATTGAGTATAAATGTTAGCCATATATGATCTCCTTCATTTGTCACAGTAAGGAAGTTCTCAAATTTCTACTTCGATGAGGATAGATGTGCTTACAAGAGCACCTCTGAAGGTAAAATAAATTGTAACTATTTTTTATCAAATCTTATGGATACGGTAATAACAAACTCTTATTGAAGCTGTGACTGATGTGTATGCATAACCCTGGCAAACTGCCAGTGCACTGTTCAGGAAACTTATTTCTAACAAGCCGGTCCAGTTCCAACCATCTGCAAAGGAAAGGCTAGAACCAGATTGCTCACTTCCATCATTCCTAATTCTCATATGGGGCCTATCAGGCTGCTCTTTTCTATGGGGCCAAAGTTATCAGCCTAAAATAGGACAGCTATATATTTGTCTTTGTTGCTTCAATAGCTTTGATCTATAGCAGAGCAGTGGACCATTAGACTTACTGCAGTGACCAGCTAGAGTTGCAAGTGCTTTTCTGGTGTACAATTAGCTTGGACTGCCAATTAGTCTTGGTATCTTCTTAGTTTGTAATGAATCTATGGTCTATAGTAAGTAGAACTGAAAGAGTAGTAACAGTGATCAAATATATTTATTTATTTGTGTGACTGCCAAATTATCCGCATAATTTCAAATAATCATCCTTATTCTAATTAATTGGTTAGAGGTACCTTGTCCCTTCGACACCCATATTTTGATATACATGTTTCAGCAATCTTCAGCCTTTATAATTTATTAGCCACTTATTCTCCTACTTAATCCCAGTGTTTTCTTTCCAGTACTGGGAAGCAGTGATGTTGTGGTTGTACGCTGCAATTTATTGCCGCATCATCTCTGTCTTCGGCTGCTCGGATTTTTTTCATAATTATTATAGTTTAGAATTATTCCCTCTTAATCCCTTTCAATTCCTCGCTTTTGAGGATTAAACGAACAAGCCCTAAACGAACACCGCACGCGGACGTGGCCCCTAAACTCCGTCCTGCATCCTCGACCAAATGGGGTCGGCGCTCGTGATGGCCGTGACAAGCTGTCGATCTTGACGCTGCATGATAGATCGTGTTGTATCAGTAGGTACTTATACATTGCACACTGGTTGTGATCCAGGAAGAAGGTACAAATAGTTGGCAAGGCCGCGAGGGTGAATGGATGTTGATTACAAAGAAGATTGGACCCAGCAACGATGGCAGTTTGAGATCCTAATTTATATGCATTCTCTATTTATTCCCAGCCATTGCCTCATAAGGTGAGTGCATCTAACTTTCCCTCCTCAGGTGTCTTCGTGGTTTGCTAGGTGCTCCATGGATATCCCAATCAGCAAATTTGTTGTTTTGTGTATTAGGATTGAGTAGATGAGAAACTGAAGTGAAGATAAATTATTGTTTAAAAATGTGTAGGCATGTTGTCTCTTGATCTCAAGAAAAAAATGATAAATTGTGCCTGCAAGGTGTTTGCGGGATGGCTCAAAACAACTTCATGCCATTCTTGGTAGACACAAGGAAATACACATCAAACTAAACTCGCCTCGTTATCTCATCCCCCCCATTTTTCTTGAATTGTACAATCTAACGTTACTATGTTTTATACTTCCATATAAAATTGTCAGACCTGCAATTGCTAACAGAAATATACGTGTTGCTTTAAGATTCGCCAAACAGGTCTCAGCTTGGGCATTCTCAGAATTGTTTATCATTTCAATTTGCTAGGCTTCATAATGTCAATGGGTTGCCTCAACTTGAATTCCTGCACTCCCACTGCTTTCAAAGTGCTTGAATGATGTCAAATCATTATCGTTTTATGCCAATATGAATATGCTTACTTGAATGTAGGCTTATCTTTATCTTTAGTTTCAGGTGTTGAGTGTCTGCAAGGGAGAAGATCGTGAATGGTTTGCTTTGCATGCGGAGCAATCTCCGTGAAAACAAGCTTAAAATGTTGCATAACTGCGTCCATCTGCGGTGACACGGGTACTTCTCTAAAGACAGCACAGGTCTGACTTGACATTGGTCTCCTCTTATTGTACTGTAGTCGCTGCTCCGATAGATCTATTGATCTATTTTATTTTTACACAGATAAAAACTCAGTCCTTGGTAGACAAATTGGAGATGCATATATAGTCACTTGACTCTAAATAAAGATGGCAACGGAGCGGGTTTGGTTCAGGTATCCGTGGGTTTTGGGTTTTCGGGTTTCGGTTTTGGTGCATGTTTTTCGTCCGCGGTTTTGCGGTTTCGGATACCCAAAATATTTCAGGTTTGGTGTGATTTTTAATTTTAATTCGTGGATAACCCAAACCCAAACCGAAAACATACACCCACCCCACGATGCCACGAGCGGTAGGCCAAGTCCGTCCACCATACACGCGGCGCACCAGCCTGCAGCCGCGGCGCACCAGCCTGCAGCCTCAACCCAACCCTAGCGTCGTGTCAATCCCTTTCTCTCCCGAAGTCCCGATCCCACCCTCACCCCCTGCCTCCCCCCCCGTGCCGCTCTCACCCCGCCTCCCCCTGCGTGCTCGCCGCCGTAGCATCCCACCCCACGCGTGTCGCCGGCGCCTCATCCCGTCCCGCGAGCGTCGCCGGCGCCGCATCCTCGCCCTGCATGCGTCGTCTTTTCTGGTAAGTGGAAGAACCCTAGCCGCCCTTTCCTCCTCTTTGTCTCTCTTTCGATCCGTCCCTCACTCCCCCTCGTGATCTTGTTTATGTTGAGGTGACGAGTACTCTTGCAGTAGATCTCTTCGTGTTTGTGTGGTGTGATGCTAAGGCGTGATGTTGGGCGGTTAGGTTTTCTTAATTGTAGATCGACTGACAGAATTTCTTCACATGCTTAGAGCTGGTTTGTTTGTTTGTGTCACTCAAGAAACTGTCATGATTCGATCATTTGAAGTTTCATACATTTGTTTAGTGAGAACCTGATTCCTTTTTTTTTTTGCTTCCACGGTTCCTTGCTTGCGTGACAAAAAGAAGTTTTTGTACTGTACCGATCGACTTCTTTTCGGAGATTGTGCACTTGTGCTCCTGAACAGCATATTTCATACTTTCGGTTTAGTATTTCGGTTAAATATTCGTGTTTCGGTTAATAATTTTGAGTTTTTTTAATCCGTTAGGTTTTAGGTATCCGTGGGTTTCGGTTTTGGTGATGGATTTTCATCCTAATCGATTTCGGTTTTGGTTTTGGTTTCGGGTTTTAGGTTCAGGTTTCGGTTTTGGATGTCCAGAGACTCTATCCGAACCGAACTCGCCCCGTTGCCATCCCTAACTCTAAATTAACCTCCGCATGGAAGAGCAGAATAAGAAAATTTATTGGAATGGTGTGTTAACTGGTCATTACAGTCGGAGCAATTTTTAGATGCCTGCAATGTTGGATCTTGTGGATCATCCTAGTTATCTACATGATATGGTTTTAGGACCATAATACATGTAATGCTCTTTTTACTAGCAGTTGCACTTGCCTATGCTTATTATTTTAGAGATGATTTCCTTCTAACCTGACTGAATTGTATGTTTTGCATGCTGCTTTAATTTAAATTTTATGATCAGTTAGTATGTGTTGCTATTCTGGCAAAAAAAATTGCAACTGCATGGTTGTGTCCTTGTGACAATGGATTCAACAAATCTGAAACTCACATATATATCAACAGATATCCAGTTAACCATTGTAGGGTTCTAAAGAGCATATGTTCTAGGTATAGATATCTCACTATTAATAGTGATACATACACTTTCAACAGATAAACATACTTTTCTGCTTGCATTTAATTCATATAGGTCATGTGCCTTGCACTGCAGGATTACTAGTATACTTACTAAGATTTGTGCTGAACTTTTTATATGTTAGATATTTTTAAAATTTTATTGTATAAATAGATCCTTGGATCTTTTTCGAGCGTCATTGGCGCCATGATCCAACATGACGCTGTAACCCTTGCTCCCCCACAAAAGCTAAGTGACTGATGTAAACAGGGTCGGCACAAATAACATTGTCACCGAGCACCTCTTTGTAATAAAAAATATTTATAATAGGTCCTTGGCACCTATGATTTATGTCGAAGACCTAAAAAATATTTTTTATTATAAATAAGGTCTTTTTTAGAATTTTTTATAAATAGCTTCTCGGTGTTAATATCGTTGGCACCAATCTCCTCTCAAATTAGTGACCTAAGCTTTCACGAAAAGGGGGGTGTGAGGCGGACAATGCCAATGTCATCGACGCTGTCATGTTGGATCATGACACCAATAACATCGTGTTGCAGAAAGATCCATTTCTAAAATAAATTTTTTAGGGGTCTATTTTTTTAAAAAAGTTTTTAACGAGGACCAAAAAGTAAAAAAAATCATGAAGGTTTGCGTGTGCCTTTCCACGAGTTATGAAATATCAAAGATCTTAGTTTGATCCTAGATATTTCTGTTTTTTCTACCATGCATGATTTACTGTTCTTAGATGTCTACGCAGCAGGTGGGGCTTCTTTTGTTCCTACTTCCTTTTGCTTTTGTTTCACCGGTGGCCCTACTTCCTCCCCATCCAAGGACAAATCCAAGCCGAGGCTACGTCTAGGTTGAGCTGCTCATTTATACCCAAAATAATATTTAATTTTTCTTTTTTAACTAAGATTATAAATTTTAGACCAAACACCACATATTTTAAACGAACTACATGGACTCACCCCGAGTTGCGCCCAGGCACCGAGCGGCCGGGCCCCGAATCCGGCCCGGTCCCCATCTATAGGAAAACAAATCTGAGTCTCCACTCTCCCTCTCTACAGGGTCCAGAGTCCAGACTCCTCGCATCGTTCAGGTCTAAACTTCTTCGCTGCTTACCGGGTAGTGCACGTTGTTCAGAACTCGATTTCTTTGCTGGTTACCGGGTCACTACTGGAGAAACGGTTTTTCTATGCGGGCCGAAAGGCATCTTCCCGTGCGGAAGGCCTGCCCGCATGCACGAAAAGGTTTGGAAAAAGTTTATTTTCACGTGCGGGCGGCCCAACCGCACGGAAGATCGATTATCCCGTGCGGTCGGCTTAAGCGCCCGCACGAAAGATCGATTATCCCGTGCGGGCCGCTTAGCGGGCCGCACGGGAAGATCGATCTTCCGTGCGGTCGTCTGCGGCCCGCACGGGAAGATAGAATATTTCGTGCGGGTCGCTTATACGACCGTACGGGAAGATGGTCGTGCCTATTATTTTATGTACAACGTTCTCTTAGCTATCTATTGTCCTCTCTCTTCTCGCTCTCCTCTCCTCTCCTCTCTCTGTCTCCCTCTCTTCTCCTCTCTCTCGGTAATGTTAAATGGGTCAATATATATTTTTTTCGCGCACGAGAAAAAAAGACATTTAGTTTATTTCCTCATAAAAGTATATATATTTATATATATATAACACAGATCGATCATGCGTAATGTATACATATCAAGCTAGTTTGGTCTCGCAAATTAACATAAGTCTAGCTAGCAACAAATTTACAAATTATTTAATAGCGGTGCTCTTTTTCCCACTCCCTAAGTCGTTTGAATTTATCGTCCGTCGCCAGCTCGCTCTCCGGATCGTAGAAATCATCCAAATGGTTGCAGACATCACGACGGATGAAGCGACAAAGATCTGCAACCAAGTTAAGCATGGTTCTATCGTCGAACCGGTTCGCTACAACTGGAACTTCTGTGATCTGTTTAAGAAAAAAAATAGTACACATATACATACAATTAGGAAAATTATACAAGATCGATAACATGTAGAAAGATATATTTCTCTGATGAACTTACTTCTTCGAACTTATTAGTGTATCTCCCGTAGATTCTGAGCATCTCACACACGTATTTCTCGTGAAGGTTAGTGCCTGGTGGTTGCTTATAACAACTTGTGAAATTTGTGAACGAATGGAATAGACAGTTGTAATATGGTGTATATAAGAGGTGTACATGTGAGCACAATGTTTACCCTAAAAGAAAGATGATCGAAAAGCGAGAATCAGTTGCGATTCTGAATCATCTTTCACATTAGAAGGAAATCATAAGTCTATAGCTAGCCTATGCATGCATATGATAAACTGACAGTCAGCTTATTCTGTGATGGCTCCCCTGTGCCTACTGAGGTGTGCTTTCTCTGTTTTCGTTAATGTTTAAGTTCTCGTTGCTAATGTCTTCGGCCGAATTCTCGTGAATTGCCATATCTTGATCGACACCTTCTTCCCGCCTTCTTCACCGATCTTGGTCTCTTCAACATGTCATGATCCATCGTAGTAGCCTTCTTCACCGATCTTGGTCTCTTCAACATGTCATGATCCGATCTTAGTCTTTTTTCTTGCTCTTCTCCCTTTGTTTCATACTCTTTCTGTATTGCTCTTTCTTAGAGTACGGCGTAAGATGCTCGTGTATCTCCATCAAACCGGGTGTCATGGATGACCGCTTTCATGCATGCAAGGAGAATGCTAAATTTTCTGGGTCGGGGCACTTGATTTTACACCCAATTATTCTTTTGGGAAGCGGTCATGCCTGTTGCTTCCCAATGATGTCATTGGGTGTAAAATCAAGTGCCCCGACCCAGAAAATTTAGCATCCTCCTTGCATGCATGAAAATGGTCATCCATGACTCCCGGTTTGATGGAGATACACGAGTACTGCTACGCCGTACTCTAAGAAAGAGAAAAGATTTTGAAACAAAGGGAGAAGAGCAAGAAAAAAGACTAAGATTGGATTGTGACATGTTGAACAGACCAACACGATGAAGAAGGCTACTACGATGGATCATGACATGTTGAAAAGACCAAGATCGGTGAAGATGGCAGGAAAAAGGCGTCGGGCAAGATATGACAATTCACGAGAATTCGGCCGAAGACATTAGCAACGAGAACTTGAACATTAATGCTGCTAAAAAAAAGAAAGCACAGCTCTAAATCACGGGGAGTCATCACGGAATGAGGTGGTTGTCAGATTTTTATCACAATCTATATATGTAAAAGAGAAGAAGAATGAAAAAATATATTTCTTTCCTTCTTCTTCTCTTTAGTAGAGATGAGAGATAAAAATACATATGTTTGCCTATTTTGTCCGTGAGAAGAGGTGAGATAGGGGGGAGAAGAGATGAGAGATGAGAGACTGAGGAGAGAGGGAGATTAGATTTGTAGGTCGTTCGGTAGGGGTGGGTATATGTGTTTGAAAATTTAAAAATCTAACCTAAAATCTAAAATTCATCAAAAATATTCACATGAAATAATCTCCACAAACGAACGAACACTCGTTCGTTCGCTCGTCCGTCCGTCCATTCGTTTGTTCACATCAAGGACCGACCAAACGAATGACTGTACACTCGTTCATTTGCTCGTCCGTCCGTCCGTTCACATCAACGACCGACCGAATGAACGACCGAACACTCGTTCATTCGTCCGTCCATCCGTCCGTTCGCATCAACGACCGACCGAACACTCGTTCGTTCGTTCACATCAACGACCGACTGAACGAACGACCGAACACTCGTTCGTTCGCTCGTCCGTCCGTTCGTTCACGTCCATCTTTTCAAAAAAAATTCACAGCAACTATTTCACATCAACAAAATTCATCAAATATATAACAGTCCATTTTATATTTTCATCAAAATTAACTATAGTTCCATGAAATAAATAATAGTCCATTTTACAATCGCCTAAAATTTATAATCATGCATAGATTGTCATGTCACTGAAATATATAGTACTACCACTACTACCATTCTCTGCACATTCACAAACATATATTTATAGGAACATGTATGTTACCACAAGTAACAAACACTTCTAAAGTTTGCATCATTGTTTTTACTAATTATCATCCCAAATTAGAGGAAGATTTGATCACTTGTGAAGTAACAAACACTTACATGTATGTGGAGTTGACATATCTCATATTGATCTATAATGTCAAAAAATGAAATATTTTGATGACTTTTTGAATGCATAAAAAACGATGGGATGGTATCCTCTCTTGATGGACAAAAATCCACATCCCGTAGTTTTATGTGCACCTATTCAAACAAATACATACATTCATAATGTACTCATCTAAAATATAGCACTAGCTAGTTTGTCCTAGAATTCACGTATTATGTATTCATCATTTTGATATATTGGTTAGTATAATTTATTTCTATATACTTTTACAATGAATGGCTCATCATTTCCTATTGCATATCAATATTAAAACAAAAATCCATATATTGCATGATTTGTACCGTGGCGGTGGCGGCGGCGGAGGGAGGACGTTCTCGGTGGCACGGTGGAGCACGCGGCGGTTGGCGGCGGAGGGAGGACGTTCTCCGGTGGCACGGTGGAGCGGTTGGCGGCGGTTGGCGGCAGGCGTGGGGGAGTTGGTTGAGGCCGGCGACGGCTGACGGCGTCGGTGCCACGCGCGGTCGAGGTCGGTGAGGCCGGCGTCGGCGTCGGTGAAGCCGACCTTCGCCGTCGCCCTCGCCGTCTCTTTCTTCGTCTCCTGCTGCGCTGCCTCCTCCTCCGCCCGCTCGGCGGCGTCTCCCTCGCCGCGGTCCGTAGCCGCCAAGCTCCTCTCCGTGCTCGCCGGTCCGAGCGCCGGGGCGCGGTAGACGTCGCGGGCGGTAGGGACGAGGGCAAGGCGCGGTGACTGGATGCTGGCGGTCTCGGTAAGGTCGGTGCAGGGGCGCGGGCGGCTAGAGAGGCGGCGGATCTAGGGGAAAATTTCGACAGGCGGCGCTAGATCTGTTTTCACCGGGGACTTGGAAAATTTTCGGGAGCCCGCGCGTTATTATATACGCGACGATTATCGCGTGCGGGCGGCTTAAAGGACCGCACGGGATAACAATCTTCCCGTGCGGGCGGATTAAGCGGCCCGCACGGGAAAAGAATTTTCCCGTGCGGGCGGCTTAAAACGACCGCACGGGAAAATGTTTTCCCGTGCGGTCCTTTAAGCCGCCCGCACGGAATATATTTTCGTCGTGGCCGTTAGGCCGCCCGCACGCGATAATCGTCCCCCTCTCCAACTTTTGCACCAAAATCGAAATTAATGAAAAAAATTATCAAACAGACTCAAAAAATTACCAAAATTTTCCATACATCAATATATGCTAATTATTGCCTATGAAAAAAATTTTGAAATCAAATGATAATTCGGCGATCACTTCCTCTCCAAATCTAACCAATCCTTCTCGACACTTCTAATCTTCTCTACAGAATCTTCGGTTTTGTGAGCGTCGTATGTGATAAAATATTCAAAACCTGCTCAATTTTTTTCACAGCCTCTACGTATAATATCATGACATCCACACAATTTTCAAGATTTTCCGACTTTGTTTGCTATTTATACAATTTTAAAATCATTCGGTCAATAGGTTCCTAATCATGTTTCTTGAAGAAAAAATCAAAATTTATTCTCATTTACAGGATAATGACTCAAGCAGGTCTAAACAACATGAATATAATTTTTTCACTAATTTTATTCTATTTTTTAATCACTTGCAGTTCAAATGTGAGACTTGGCAAAAAATTCATGAAAATAAAATAAATCAAAGAAATATAGCAAAACCAATCAAAAAATTACCAAATTTTATAATTAGGAGTAATATGTTGTATTTACATAATAGAGAAAGTTTGGAGGGTGGAGAAGAAATTGTTTTTCAAAATTTTGCCAACTGCGAGGGCCCTTAAGCCGATCGCACGCGATAACGTATCTAATAAAATATTCGAAACCCTCTCAATTTTTTACCATAGCCTCTATGTATAATATCATGACATCCACACAATTTTCATGATTTTATGACTTCGTTTGCTATTTATATAATTTTAAAATCATTCGGTCAATAGGTTCCTAATCATGTTTCATGAAGAAAAATCAATTTTTTTTCTCATTTACAGGATAATGACTCAAGCAGGTCTAAACAACATGAATATAAAAAACAAACTAGCGTTTTACAATTTTTGGATTAACATCCTTCCGCACGGATGCAAACTTTGATTCGTCGAGGACACTTTCAATGCGTTTCATCCGCGTAGGAAGATCTGTGAATAACGAAATGGCGTCGTATTGATTATAGTCGGACGCGTCTTTAATGTAGTCAATACCAATGATGTGTTGCTTGCCCGATACAATAATGTCCATCTTTTCATCGGAAGGATCCTTCACATAGAAAACTTGTGCAACACGCTCGGCAAGGACCCATGGATCATCCTTGTGTCCAATTTTACTTCGTTCAGCACACATAAATCCAAATTTATCTACCATGCTGTCTTTCACCCATTGGCATATGAGAACAGGGATCTGAATGTTTAAACCGTAGTCAAGTTTCCATATTTCTTGTATGATCCCATAGTATGATTTCCTCTGCCCTGTTGCGTCCAACGCTTCGACACGAACCCCACTGTTCTGCGCTGAGCTTTTCTTGTCTTTGCTGTTGGTGTAAAAAGAGTATCCGTCGATGTCATACCCTTGCCATGAGGTCACAAGGCTTGTTGGGCTAGCTGCAAGTCTTTCTACCGTTTTTTCCTCGAGTGATTCACCAGACGGTACATTTTGATCCTTAAGCCATTGGGAGAAAGTGCGCTTCTGTTCTTTCGAAACCCAATCATCGGATCGCCCAGGATTGCATGCTCTGATCTCGAAAGTGTGTTGCTCAATGTAGGGCGCAACGATGGCGAGTTGTTGAAGAACACTGCTGTGTGCATTTGATACCGCTTTGTAATCGTTGTCGTAGAAGCATTTTCTTCCTACCGTACCCTTCCCAGATAAACTTCCATCATGTCGAGGCATCAGTATCCCAATGGGGTTGGCATCTTTCATATAATCTAGGCAACACTCGACAACCTCCTCAGTTGTGTAACCCTCTATCACCAAGCCCTCTAGATGAGCACGATTACGGACATACCCTTTCAAAACAGCCATGTATCGCTCATACGCCCACATTTGATGTAGATATAGAGGACCAAGTTCAATAATTTGAGGGACAATGTGAACAATGAGATGTTCCATCATGTCGAAGTACGATGGAGGAAAAAACATCTCTAGCTGGCAAGCTGTCTCGACTGCGAATTTCTGAAGGGGTCCTAATTCTTCTGGATCAAAAAATTTCCGTGATACTCGATTAAAAAAATAGCACAGCTTTGTTATCACAACCTTGGTGTGCACTGGTTTCACCGCCCTTATAGCGATAGGGAGAAACACCGTAAGCATCTTATGACAGTCATGAGCGTTGTATCCAGAAATCGACAAATCTTTCATTGATACTAGCTTCCGGATATTCGATGAGACTCCAGTCGGCACTTTCAATCCACGAAGACATTTACAGAAATTTTTTTCTCTTCTAGTGTCATTGAGTAGCATGCTGAGGAATCTCAATCTTACCATTCGTTAGCTCTATTGGGTTAAGGTCTTTCCTTATGCCCAAATTGACCAGGTCGTTACGTGACTTCAACCCATCCTTTGTTTTACTAGGGATGTCAAGTAAAGTCCCGATGGTGCTGTCGAACACGTTTTTCTCGAGGTGCATGACATCGATGGCATGATGAATCTCTAGGTCTTTCCAGTACGTCAGGTACTTGAAAAAGATTGAATGTTTCTTGAAGGGCATCGTGTTTTCTACCACTTCTTTCTTCCTCTTGCCTGAAGCTCTCTTTCCCTTGCCGAACACGACCTTTATGTTCTTTGTCAGCTTGAACACCGTGGAACCATCCTTTGCTTCGGGGGCAGTACCTACCTCGATAGTTTTGTCAAAAAGGTAGCCATCGCATGATACCTATGCTTCTGTGGTAAGAAACGACGATGACGCATGTAAACTAACTTTTTTGACGAGGTCAGGTATATGTACGATGTGTTGTCCAGACATATCAGACATCCGGTCTTTCCTTTAATCTGTCCGGATAGGGAAAAATTGGCTGGTAGATCGTTAATAGTAACGAATATGATAGCACGCAAAGTAAAATACTCCTGGCGGTATGCATCAAATAATCATAGACCCTCTTCCCACATTTCTTGCATATCCTCCATCAAAGGTTCAAGAAACACATCTAGGTCGATGCCAGGCTGTTTTGACCCTTGTATAAGGATAGTCAACAAAATGTACTTTCGCTTTTGACATAACCATGTCGGAAGGTTATACATAGTGAGCAGAACTGGCCAAGTGTTGTGCGAGCTGCTTAGGTCACCGAACGGATTCATTCCATCCGTGCTCAATGCAAACCTGACATTTCTCGGATCATTTGCAAATTCTGGGTGCTTCGAATCAAAGTTTTTCCACTGTCGAGCATCGGCGGGATGTCGAATCATATCATCCGTCTTTTGACCCTTTTGATGCCATCTCATCAACTCGGCGTCGGTGGGGTTCGAGAACAATCGCTTCATTCGATCTTTGACTGGCAAGTACCACATCACCATGGCCGGAATCTTTTTCCCTGGCTCGAGCAATGAATTTGGTTCGGCAATGTCACTATCGGCGGCACTGTTATCCTTTTTGTACCTACTCGCCCCACAAGTTGGACACTTGTCCAAGTCAGCGTATTCCTTGCGATAAAGTACACAGTGATTAATACATGCATGGATCTTTTTCACACCAAGTGATAATGGACATATCAGTTTCTTGGCTTGATAGGTGTTAGCTGGCAACAAGTTAGGCTTAGGAAGCATAGCTCTTAGGAGACCCATCAAGTCGTTGAAACTAGTATCAAACCATCCGTGCCTGGCCTTCAATCTAAGAAGTTCTAGCACCGACCGCAACACTGTATAATCCATATCACATCCCTTTGCTTGATCGTATAAAAGATCTTTTGCTGCTTTCTGCAACGCCTTCCAATTGTTTAAATATCTTGCTTTCTCTGTTAGGACCTCTGGTTCAACGTGCCGCAACAAATCCTCAAAATCAAGATCAATATCAACCTCTGCCTCGTCAAAACCAGAGCCGCCAAAATCACCCGTCGTTTCACGAGACATGTCCTCAATTATAAAATTCTCTGCCTCATCGAAACAAATATCAGGATTCTCTTTCAGAGGGACGACTTCCCCGTGATAAGTCCAAACTGTGTATTTCTCCACAAATCCACGCTGAATTATGTGTCCGAGAATTACATTCGGATCTTTCAACATCTTCTGATTCTTGCAATCCACGCAAGGACAAAAAATGTCCTTCCTATTCTCCCTCAAAGCGTGTGCCTTAGTCTTATCAATAAATGTTGATGCTTCTCTCATGTACACCTGATGAGTTCTCCATGTCTCATACATCCATATCCGATCCATCTAAAAACAGTGCCAGCATAAATTAATATTATATTGTCGGTGTTTCTAAATAAACAAATTAAACTTAAATCCTACAAATATTAAAAACAAAGTAAAATATTTGACAAATAATAAAAACAGTGACAACATAAATTAATATTGCACAACAAATAATAATAATGAGACAAAAGTAGTTACCAAAAAATGGTTTAAAAAACAAAATATTTGACCTACAAATTAAAAAAAGCTCAACACATATACAATTCAAACAAGTTTAAATATCTTCGCATTCAACCGATGAAATTTTACAAAAACGAAAGCAAATGAAGTAGATGATCAAGCACATTACCTTTTATATTGATTTTAATTGAAGATTTAAAGTCTATAGCCTTCCACAAAATAAAATGCCTATTATTTGGAGAGAGAAAAACCGAGTTAAAAAGTTCAAATATCTTCGCATTCAACCAATAAAAATTTTTAAAAATAGAAGCAAATGGAAGAGGAGATCAAGTATGATACCTTTTTATTGACTCCAATTAAAAAATTCAAGTTCAAAACCTTCCCCCTATAATTGCCTTTTTTTTAAGAGAGAAAATACCAGTGTAAATATGTCACTGTCGGGTTGAGCGGGAAATTTATTGCGCCACTGTTGGGCATCATCGCATGCGGTCCTCTTAAAGGCCCACACGTGAAAATGAATTATCCGTGCGGGTCTTTAAGTGGGCGCACGGGATAATGCGATATTATCCGTGCGGTCGGTTAAGCGAGCCGCACGGGATAATCGCATTATCCGTGCGGTCCACTAAGCGACCGCATGGGATAATAGCCCGTACGGTCGCTTAAGTGGCCTGCACGGGATAATGCATTATCCCATGCGGGCCAATTGCAGGCCCCTCCAGGAACGGTTTTTCCAGGGGCGGGCTCTTATGGTCCGCTTGGAACCTATTGGGGGTCTCGTCCAGAAAAATCGTTTCTCCAGTAGTGGGCAGTGCATGTTATCAGAACTCGACCAATTAGAGAGGTCTTCTCGGGTTCTTCCTCACAAGTGCCTCCTACCCTAAAACCATCCTGAACATATTATTGTTAACCATGTGCTTTTGCATCAATGGCATGCGTGGCATCAAAGGGACAAAAACATCAAAACGGAAGCCTTAGCTAGCTGAAAGTAAGAACAAAATCAATACTGTTATATACAAGATCATTAATTGATAACAATCTTAATACTAGTGAAGCCTCTTTCCATCCTTTTATTTGTTTGTTATTTCTTTTCCTACACTCGGGTGCAAAGTCTGCAGGGTATATACTCTTACAGGCTACCACCATCTACATTAGTGAAATGAAAATCATAAGATGTCATCATGATAAGTCATGTCATCAAACAAAAATGATCCGTTGAATGCACGATTTGAATGAAGAGAACCATTAGATAGGAAAGGACAAAATCAATTTAAAAAAACAATATCATTGGATGTTCTAGAACCTTCGTGCACCTCTCAAATGAAAAAAATATGTTAAACATTTGACCACATAAAAATATCATCAATAAGTATTAATAAGTATTTAATAGTAGTTTTATTATATCAATAATAACAAGTATCATTGTATATGTGAATAGCTAATTAATCTGATGCATCTACATTAGTGAAAAGGGAATCCTAAGATGCCACCATGATAAGCCACATCATCAAACAAACATGATCGGTTGGATGCATGATTTGGACGAAGAGAACCGTGAAGAGGACAAGAATTAATAAAAAAAAGCAAACAGTATCATGAGTGTTCTATAACCTTCATGCACCTCTCAAGATATGTGATAACAAAGATAAAGACATGTGATCGAAAAAAGAATAAGTTAAAAATTTGACCAAATAAAAAAATAATAAGTATTTAATAGTAGTTATATTGTATCAATAATAAGAGTATCATTGTATATATGAATGGCTAATTAACCTAATGCTACCAATTACTTCACTATGCCTTAAAATTAGAAAATCATGTGACATGGAGGACATAGAGGACATAGTAAATTCTGCAAAGTTGATTTAACATGTGATTATAAGATTTACGATAAAAAGCGTATAGATATTTCTCAACTGATCATGACAGAATTGCAACGTGCAACGGATGTGGCTATTTACATTATTACTACAAATGATGCATTTAGAAATTGAGAGAAGTATTGGGCATAGTAACATATGACAAATTATTTTTGTTACGATAATATGCTTTAATCACAAAGCAACATATATAAATATGTTAATGTTATAGGTATACTTCAAAATATATTCAAGAATCTATTTATTGTTAATTGCAATTAAATATTTAGGCTAATTAAAACAGAGGTTATAGTTGCATGAACACTCGACGTAATAAGCTAGTAAAAATTAAAATGAACTCCTAGCAGATTAACTGCTACACAATCATAAAAGGATAACTTTGAAAAAACCTTTGGCCTTGTTTGGAGAGCTTAAAATTCGAAAATCTATTGGTTGGTAGCCAGCTTTTAAAAATCAGAAGAAGTTAGGGGTTTTCAACTTCTCGCTTCTATTTCATCTTTAGATTCTATACCTACAGATTTTCAGAATTTGTGTGATAATCTAGACTGTACTGGTTGGTAGTCAGCTTCTAAGAATCGGGAGAAACTAGGTTTTTCTAGCTTCTCGCTTCTAGTTTTTTTTAGATCTATAACTATATATTCTCAAAATTTAGGTGACAATCTAGACTATTTGGGAGAACCGAAGATTCAGTGAGAAACTATAGTTCCTAGAAGTTTCTTCAAACAGACCCTTTTTCTCCATGTTCATCGATCATGGGAAGCACCCAAGTAACCGAGTGGGGTAACCTGAGCACAACTTGCAACTTGCAGACATAATCAAAGCTGTTGAGAGGCGGTATACATCCCATTAGCAAATTACCTACGGCTGCGAGGCATCAATGGAGGTGGAAGCGTCCAAGCGGAACTCATCCCAGATAACAATGAAGTAACGGAGGCTAAAAAACTCTATTTTGATTTGGGGGAAGAAGAAGTGTGGGGCCACTGGTCAAACAAGAAGCAAATAGGCGTAGGTCACATAGGATGAATCTCCCTTGCAGTACTGTAGTCTGACTTGATCATTGACATATGAACCTAATAGATATGGGGTCTACATGTCCCACTCAAACTTAAAGGACAGTGGACAGTACTACAGAGGATCTGTTTCTGACCATATAGGTGGAACAACACGTTCTCTGCTAGCAATATGATTTCCTTTTTGTTCTTTTAGGATTTACGATATCTTCGGCCTCAATCCCATCAAGATCCAGTTCTCTGCTAGACTGCAGCGGCGGCGACCCGCATCGACCCAATGCCCCCTAAGGCCTTTGAGCTTTGAGATCACCCACAAACTCATGAACAAGCCTATGTGGAACTGTGGATCCTTGTGGAGATGTATGAGCCCACTTGAGGGTATCAAACAGTTCTAAGTCAACGTGGAGAACGAAGAGTCAATGTGGAGACGGAAGCTTGAGACGCTGTGACCTATGGGCGTGTTCGGCTGGTCCTATAAGCCAGCTGATAAGACAAGCCGGCTGGTTTGCTGTGAGAGAAAAATACTGTTCGAACGGCTGATAAGCCCGGCTGGTAAGATAAGCGAATGGGGCCTATATGTGATACACTCTTTTGTTGAATGAATGGATTTTTTTTGTTCCTTTCATACATTGAATCTGTGTGGCGTGCACAGGATTAGGTGTAATAGTTGTCTGTTGAAAGAAAGTGACCAACCAATAGTACCAAATATAACATCATACTACTAACAATTGTTATGGCACATCCTTTACAAACATGCTTTTAATGCACTAATATTAGAACACAATTTACAGGATACATCGAATAAAATTCGAGTCCAACCGAATATATTTTGATAAGAAATATTAGCATGCACATACAAAATCTAAGGAACATTACACACATATTGTACTCCCAACACATGATAAGAAGAATACTATATATAGTTAGTTACTAGTGTCTTACATGCTCCCAACAACAAATTACATCCGAGTCACATATGCTCCTAACAACTAAGGGTCCGTTCGAAAGTAGTGATTGGGCTTGGCTGAAATGGGATTATGAGACAGGTACTGTAGCACATGTACTGTTGGGCTAATTTTGCACTGTAGCAGCCCACGTTCAGGAGACGACGTGAACGTCCGTTTCCTCTGCACTGCTTGACACCGTCACTGGCCGCAACGGCTACCTAACCTGCCGTCGTCGTCTTCCTTCGGTCTATGCAAAAACGCTGGTATCACAAGGAAAGTAGCACCATAGCAATTGCACTACCTCCTCGCAGGCACACGCCTTGAATCCATCGGGCAATAGTTGATCCAGCCGCGGCAAGTGATAGCACCAGAGAGACCGGCGGGCAAAAGACAGCTTCGGGATTAGCCACCGCAAGTGCCGGTCAGGCCGTACTTCTACGATTTGGAGAAAGTCGATTCTAGGCGACCAAAGCATGGGGGAGAAAGTGACGGCTCATGAACTATTTTCATGCCAGCGCATCCGGGTGGAGAAGAGAAGAGCTATCTCTGCATCAAGAAAGGTGTTGCAGAGGGAGAAAGACAGCGGGCGCAATAGGCGCTGCATCACGAATCAAGAAAGCGTTGCGCTGCCTCAGCCGTCGTCTCGTCATTACAATCCTCGCTGCTACGGTCGCGTGCAGCACAATGGTTTGGCCTTATCTCTCTCAACGCGTCTTGAAGGGCACACCCTCCCCCGGCTATTTTACCTCCCTATTCGATCCGGCAATGGCTCCTCGTGGTATCAAGAGCAAGTTTGCAAGCCCTCATTGTGCCGCAAGCTCTTCCCCTCATTCTTCCCTCACGTACCACCAGAAAGGTTAGGGAGGCAACTCCCGATCTAGCATCCAGTGAAGGATCGTCCGAGTCTTTGCATTCAGACAGTGCTTCGGGTGCCACTGCCCTTGACGACATCAAGGCAGTAGCTCGTGCACTCACATCTGTCGTGAAATCCCCAAAAGCAGTTCACCAACTTGTTCGCCGTCTCACTCCCACAACTGTCGCGCGCTCACTTGACTAGGATCTCCTTCAATCGGACCAACTAACCAAGGTAATGTTCTACATGCACATAAATTACAATTGTTGTTTGTTACTTAACTTTGATGATTAGATGGCCGATGGGCATGGGCATTGGACCGTGGAAGAGCTACGAACATTTCTTGAAAACTGCATGGAAGAGATAGCTGCTCGTAACATCACCTCTTCGTGTCCAAAAGCACAGGGGTATGTTAACTTGCAGCAAAAAATGTGGCAAAAGGCGGGTAAGCAAGTAAACCGGCAGCAAGTCAAGAATTTTTTGGAGCAATGTCGCCGACGTTTCAGCACCTAGACATGGCTAGAGTCTATAGCGACTGGACTTGGTAGGAATCCTTACACGCAGACTATTGAAGCCAGCCCCGAGTGGTGGGAATCCATGGAAAGCGTAAGTTTGGAAATCTCATTTTTGTATATGCACATTATCGCTGTAGGTTATGATACATGACATAGTAGCAAAAGTAAATTTTGATTATGCCCAAACATGTTAACAGAAATTTTGGGGGATGTTAGAAATATTGTTAGTACGTAATACTGCTCATATGCTTGTTACTGCTTTGTTATTTGATAGCTACATATTTGGTTGTATAGTATTTTCATTTAGCAATCATCTGTACTACAGCTATATGTTTATCCAGTGATAGTTGGTGAAATGTTGTTCGGTATATTTCCTGCATTGCATCCTATTACAGCAATGATGGTGTAGCATATCGCATGAATTAACTGGCTAGTGATAGTGCATGTACACAGTTACTATATCTGTTGTTTCAAAATAACTAGGTGAAAATACCAGTACTAACTATAGCATAATTTTGTGCTATAAATGATTTAAAACGATTATGTTTTGAAAGGAAGGTAAATATATGTAGTACATTTCTATTACTTCATTCTCTAAATAATGGTCTACTGTCAAAGGTTGAACAATACAGTTGTTTCCCTCTTGTAAAATAATTTCCTGTATGCACCGACAGACCTAGCAATTTCACAAATATATGCCAGATGTAGTATTAGATATGATTGAAAAGTATATGGAAGCTAGTACTAATTTTCTGTAAAATCATTTCAGTACTGCAAACTATGTCACCTATTAACTATTAGGGATGTAAGATCCTTTTTTATGCACTTAGAAACTTTGTAACCTATAATTTGTTTGTCTAGTA
This sequence comes from Oryza australiensis, assembly GCA_019925245.2. Taxonomy (NCBI): domain Eukaryota; kingdom Viridiplantae; phylum Streptophyta; class Magnoliopsida; order Poales; family Poaceae; genus Oryza; species Oryza australiensis. Next base: position 2,487,372 of record JAIFGZ020000540.1, on the reverse strand, counting down.
GGTCTTTTTCGAACTGTACAAAAACAAAATATTAGTTGGTATAAAAAAACTGAAAGTGCACTCAATGCATATGATGCACGATATGCATGTTGTAAGTTATTTCTGCAAAATTGATCCAACAAAATTTATTCAGCATGTGATCTGTCAATTAATGACATAGTCCTATGTAAATCATATTATACTATCATCATGTCACATTATATTTTCTTTTTCTTTTCTTCAGCACACTGTACCTATATATAGTTGTTGTCACAATTGACACCACTTGTAGGGTAGAAGGGACCAAGAAAAGATTAATAATCTCTGCTTCAATTGACATACCAGAGATGACTCAAACATATAAACAAGTCACTGATTTTAAGCTTGGAAAAGAACCCCCGAGAAGTTATTTGAGACGTACGACAACCGTACGTCCTCTCATAATGAAAGTAGTTAAAAATCATGGGATTTCTTTTCTACGCGGAAGATATGATACCTTAGTTGAAAAAGATTATGTTGATTTACCTCCAATCCCACGTTTTAGGATCAGGAGCTACTTCCGTGTTGACCGTAGTAACACCACAGGAAATCCCCTTTTTGTTGAGTGTTTGGAACACTCGGCGAAGGCTGTTTAACACTCAGCGAAAATTTCGTCGAGTGTTGCACTCCGCATAGATCACACGGTGAACTAGCTGAAAGTTTTTCATCGGGCACTTGGCGAAATCTTCGCCGATTGTTCCTTCGACACTCGACAAAAAAAGTACACGTTAGGTTGGATATACGGTGACGGAAAAGTTTGCTGAGGGCCGGAAAAAACACTCGGCGAAGTTTTTAATTTTGCCGAGTGCCTGGGAAGAAAACACTCGGCGAAGTTGAAAACTTCGCCGAGAGCTTTTGCAAAAACACTCGGCGAAAGAGGGAATTTCACCGAGTGCTTTTGCCGCAGCTCTCGGTGAAGTATGGGCACTCGGCAAAGAGGGTTGCCAGAATCCCCAGGTTGCCCTCTTTGTCGAGTGTTTTGGCCGTTGCACTCGGCGAAGGCCCTCTTTGCCGAGTGTTGCACTTGACCAAGTGAAAATTTTAACCCTGTTTTATTTGTTCAGTCGTATATTTCACAAATTTTTAAAATATACATCACATTCACAGCCCCAATCATTCCACAACCCCATAAGCATCATTCCACATCCCAATCAGTATAACCACATCGACAACCACAATCACAACAACTTAGCCATAATTCACAATTCACAAGACATAAATATAGTTCACAATCGTAGTCACAGTCACAATCCACAAAACATAAACATAGTAGTTCACAGTACGTAGTTCACAATTCACAAACGAAATTCGAAGAAAATATAGTAGTTCATAGTAGATAGTCCAGAATTACAATTGTTCAAAGAAATTTACCGAGATGTCCACGGCGCCCAACCGTCGTGGTCATTACTAGGGGGTTATTTGATGCCGCCGACTGAGACTGCACAAAAGGAAAATAGAATAGTATAGGTTGCCAAGATAGTAACATTCACAAATAAGAAAATTAAATGCAAGATTAAGTGACTCACCGGAGTGCCTACAAAAGGATGTGGAGGAGTGAATACCACAGGCTGTGGTGGCGGTATGACAGGAAGACCCATGTTTTGACTGATTGATTGCACGTAGCTGTACATCTCAGTCATCCTCATCTCAATCTCCCGCCGTTTCCTTTTCTCCTCTTCCGACTCGTCCTACAATATTCCATTTCAATTTTAGAAAGTGAAGCAAACAATCAGTAAATATTAATGAATTGAGAAAAAAAATTTCTAACCCGCCGTTTCCTGCTCTCCTCTTCCAACTCGTCCTACAATATTCCATCCCAATGTTACAAACGAAGCAAACAATCGTAAATATCAATGAATTAAGCACAAAACCGAAAATTTCTCACCCGGAGTTGCTGCACCTCGGTCTGTGAAGCGGTCGGCCATGTGCATATGGCCGGGCTTTCGCTCTGCTCCTTGCTCGAAGCTGGGACAGAGTGGGTGTACTGGCTGTGTCGAGAAGGTTGTCGCCAATCCAGTACCACCCATGCTTCTTGCCTCCTCCCACCCTCATGACGACTTCTCCATCAATATCCTGGGTAGTAAGATCGAAATCCTCCCCATGGAGCTCCCTTGACATCGTGGTGTACTGACTGAGGCGGCTGTGGACAGTCGCATTGGTGTACGCCGAGGGCCTGTCCTCTGGGTTGTAGTCGACGTCGGACGTCGCCTTGCCCTTGTGGGCCAAAGCCCATGCCTTGAACTGGGAGATAGGTTGCCCATCATGCGACGCCGGCTGCGAACAAAACAATAGTATGGAAGAACTATTGAGCATTGGTCGATGAAATGAAAAATAGAATTCACGTACCCATCTAGCTGCATACTGGTTGAGGCTAAGGCTGCCTGGGTGGTGTGGTGCACCTGGCATCATCAAACGCCGCTCCTGGCAAGCGGAGTGTGTCTCCTGCCACTCGAGAGCGCACCACCTATCCACCATGCGCTCCCAGCAATCGAGAAGCTGGCCGCACCACCAAACAGGCACCTACACGTCATCAAGTATAAGAGATATACCTAGATCAAATCAAATGTATTTAATCGTTCAAAAATCCGATGTTATATTTACCAGCATGTATTGTTTCTTTGTCAGATTCATGGTTCTTGCTTCGGTTTTGGTGACCTTCAGGTTGTTGTATGCAGCGTTGTATGCAATGATGGCCTGGATGCGCGCCTCGTAATGCATGTCGGGTCACGAGTTTGCGACAGATTTGTCGACCACCGCAGCCCGCTCTTGCCTCGTATCCTCGGCATCTAAAAATCCTGCATAAACACATTATGTATTGAGCCATTGTTTCAATAATGTGCAATGAATGTGATGTATTGAGGGACGTGGTTTGACAAAAGACTTACCCACAACTCGGCCTTCACCCGCTCCGCCCTGTTGTTGAAGATCCTTCCATCTCGATCAGGGAAATCGGGGACGGCGACGTAGTGGTCAAACATGTAGGCAGGCTCCGACCTTCCGACGTACTGAACAAGGCCAGGAAAGTGTACTCTGCACGAAGACCCAGGATGCCGTTGACTTGGCGTTTGTGATCACCTCGTCTGATCACAGTCCAACACCTGACAAGTGAAAATGCGATGAATTATTAGTTTTAATTGTAATTTTTAACAAATCAAATGAAAAAGTATTGAAAACATCCAAGGTTACTTACCGAGTCCCTTCAGCTGAATCGGCGGGCGTCTCTCGAAAGGTATCGGTCGCCGTGGGAGGGTCGAGGACCTCGCAACCAAACAGCCAAGGCGGACCCCTCTGCGGAGCGAACCCCACCGAGCGCACCCCCGGCCTCCTGCTCCTCCTCCTCACTAGAGGCAGTAGACCCCTCAGCCTCCTGCTCCGCCTCCACCCGCTCCTCCTGCTTGTCGTCACTAGAGGACGGTACAGGGGAGGGTATCCTCCCTCGACCCTTGCCAACACACACCTTGCGGCAATATACAATTAGCACAGATATACAAAAATACGAAGAGAGAGATGCAAAATAAATAGATAAAGAGAACATAGTTAACGCAGTGCATACATGTATTAGAAATAGTCATCATGGTCAGGATTAGCTGGATCATAATTGTCATCATCACTATCACCCATGTCGATATAATCATTAGGTTCCTCCTCGGCAGGAGGAATGTTGTCGTCCCTCTCATTTCCTAAATGTAACCGCTGAAGCAATTCTAAGTCCTTCACATTACGAACCTCTTCTCCAGCGTCCTCATCAACAACCATTTCATTGTCTACATCCATCCCCATCGCTTCGGTTAAGTCTATCCCAAAACTTCCTTGTAGCCCATCTTCTTAAAAGAACTCTCCGTCATATGTGTTTGGGTTCATGTTGTAGTCTTCATTGTTTGGTAGTTTACTGTGTGGCGCTACCTTGTACACAACATCCCAACCCTGAAGACGGTCGTCGGTTTGGCACAGATATGACAGATAATAAACTTGTGTCGCCTGTTGAGCAACGATATACACATCGTCTCCTGCTAGGACGGTTGACTGTCGAATTTCGACTAGGCCAAGATTAGGAGTCTGTCTCACTTGAGCAGGATCAAACCAATGACATTTGAATATGACAGGATTAAGAGGTCTACAACCATGAAACTCGAGTTCATATATGTCTTCTATTCTTCCATAGTGATCAACCCCATCGAGTCCTGGAGTAAAAACTCCAGTATGTGTGGTTCTTCGATTGGGTCGACTCTGCTCATGGCTTGTTGTGTGAAAGCGATATCCATTCACATCATAGTCGAAAAATGACTTAACCCTATACGAACAGCCACCAGAAACTTGTCTCAACTCGGCACTCGACGCATCGTTTTGACCTTGCAAGTTAAAGCAGGTTGTAGAGTCAAACTTCGCCAGCATAAGCAAAAATATTAAGCATTAGACATAATTTCGATAGTGCCTTATTTTTGAACCAAGAAATGAAATCAGGCATTCCATTTCCCGCACCCTGCCTTAGAAGGTTTTTGACTTCTTACGGGGTAGGTTCCCTTGGTTGACGCCATAATTGATGTTGAAATTTCCTGTACGAACGAGAACAAGAAGGTTGAACAATGAGAATAGTGACTAATTGGTAACAAATTTCTTGAGAACTTACCGCATGTACGGCTCCACTTCATCGAGGTTGGTCAACACGTATAGCATGATGTTGAGACACTCATGATGATTCAATCTCTTGTTGGTCGCTTCACTCGCAGTTCCAAGTTGGCCTCAGAAAAGACTGAGGTTCAATTCATCTTCGCCAGCATTGTAACGAGGGGGTGGATTATGCACGCTAGGAAGGTTGTCAGCATAGTATTTTGATGTGAAATTTGAAACCTCCTCCAGAATGTATGCCTCTGCAATGGAAGCTTCAATCTTGCATTTATTTTTACATTTCGTTCTAATAACCTTCAAACATCTCTCAATTAAATAGCACCAACGGCACTGCACAGGCCCCCCCATTCGGCACTCGTGTGGGAGATGCAGAATCAAATGCTGCATCGGGTTGAAGAAGCTGGGAGGAAAGATCTTCTCTAACTTACATAGCAACACATGTGCCATTCTTTCCATTTCGTCAATCACAGTCGGAGATAACTCCTTAGCACACAGCTGACGGAAGAAATTGCTCAACTTTGCAAGGACTAGCCAGACATGCTCAGGGACATAGCCACGAACCATCACCGGGAGAAGCCGCTCAATCCATATGTGGTAGTCATGACTCTTGAGCCCGTTGATTCGCATGGTAGATAAGTTCACTCCCCTCTTCAAATTGGCTGCATACCCATCAAGGAACATCAATGTTTGGAACCATTCGAGTACTTCCCTCCTTTGGGCCCTCGTCAGAACAAAATCGGCCTTAGGCTTTCTCCATGACTTGCCGCCTCTGGGAGGCGCCATGTCTAGCTTTGGTCTATTGCATAACATAGTTTGATCCATTCGAGCTTTTACGTTGTCTTTTGTCTTATCAGGAATGTCCATGATTGTACAAAAAAGTGCCTCGGCGACATTCTTTTCGGTGTGCATCACATCAATGTTATGTGGAAGAAGGAGATCTTGAAAATATGGGAGCCTCCACAAGGCGATTTTTGAGTCCAGGCATGTTGCTCACCATATCCCGAAAAACAACCGTCTTCTTCATTGATCTTAAGAGCTTCTAACGAGCACGAACCTCGGCACTGTCATCATCCGTGGTGCAGCCTCGGTAATTATTACATCTTTTGTAAAGTTCTTGATGTCCCGCCTTGAATGGATGGTCGGGAGGGAGGAATTGTCGATGTTTGTCAAAAGAAGAATATTTACCACCCTTCACCAACCGATGAACTTCGAGCTGCCTTGCATACCGGACATGGAAACTTCCCGTGAACACACCATTCGTAGAATAACCCATATGCCGGCAAGTCATGCAGGGAGTTATGGTACCAAATATGCATTTTGAAGTTTGTCTTTGTAGTTCGGTCATATGTCCATACCCCTTCCTCCCAAGTACGGACCAAATCATCAATCAAAGGCTCCATGTACACACTCATATTCTTCCCCGGATGTCTAGGAATTATCAACGACAAGAATATATTCGATCGTTGGAAGATGACGCCGGGGGGGGAGAGATTGGGGGGAATAACGAACATGGGCCATCATGTGTATGGGGCAGCCGCCATTCCATAAGGGTTGAACCCATCCGTTGTCAACGCAACCCGTACATTACGAGCCTCTAGAGCTTTCCCAGAATGAATTACATCAAACCTTCTCCAAGCTTCACCATCGGATGGATGTACAAGCTTCTCAGGATTGTATTGACGTCCGAGCTTGTGCCATGTCATCTGTTTCGCGGATTCCTCGGTCATGTAAAGCCGTTGGATCCTCGGTATGAATGGAAGGTACCGTAAGATCTTCATGGGGATAGCGAGCTGCCTCTTATGCCTATCACCAGAGTCTACCTCTACGAACCTAGAGGATCCACATTTTGCACAGTATTTTGCTTCCGCATGCTCTTTCCTAAATAGGATACATCCGTTCGGACAAGCATGTATCTGCTCATATGGCATCTTAAGTGCAGGAAGGAGTTTTTGTGCCTCATACATGCTCTTTGGTAAGGTGACCATTCGGAAGCGTGCTCCCAACAACTGTCAACATAACATCAAAGGCCTCTCTACTCCGCTAACGGGACTTTACCGCCATTAGCCGTGCAATGACATCCAGTTGAGAAACTTTTGTATGCCCATGAAGGGGTTGCTGTGCCGCAGACAACATGTCGTAATACGCGTTTGCAGTAGGCTCCGGCTCCTCCTCCCTACATCCTTTATCGAAGTGTGCTTCTTCATAGTCATTTAACATGTCTCCTACCTGGCATCAGAATCAAACTCCTCGATGCGTTGTCGGACGACCTTGTCTCACCCACGGTAGGCTTCACCATGGAACGTCCAACGGGTATAATCAGTTGTAAAACCATTCTTGCAAAGGTGTTTTCCCATGATCTCTTTTGTTTGTCGCTTCATGTTACCACATTTGCTACAGGGACACCATGTGGTACGTGTTCCTTTAACCTTGGCAAATGCAAGTTTCAAGAAAGCATCGGTCTTTTCGATCCATTCATCGGTCAACGAACCGTGACTTGAGCGGCCCGTATACATCCACTCATGGTTATCCATCCTCTATCATATCGAATAATCATATAAATATTATTTTCATTTACCGAGTGCCTCTAATGTCTAATAGGTAAAGATAGGTCCTAATCTCATCCGAGGATGTGTAGATGAGTTTACTTCCCATGCTCTAGTACTCCGCTCCGAGACAGAATTTCAGCAGCACCTCCCCGCTGTTCTCCAAATACATGTCCCGACAGGGAGATTGTGTATCCGGAGAACAACTGGGAGATACTACCGAAATTCTGAGTCGGACCAGAATACTAGACCATGGAAAATAAACTCATCTACACATCCTCGAGCTGTCCAAAAACGTGGACAATTCGAAAAGATACGGTTAAAGATATGCAAGAAGACGCATATATTTTCATCCGTATCTCTTTCGAACGGGAGACGCCTAAGGTTACGTTATACACAGACAAACTACGGTAAAGACAGCGGGACCTGCAAAATAGGAAAGCACGGCTCGATGGCCGACACACAAGCGACGTCATGGCTGCGCGATGCGACTCCATTCATCATCTCAAAAAAAGGCTTCGAACATATGTGCATACAATAAACATCAGAAATATATACGTGCATATTGCATATATTTTCTACTCAAATCAAATCAAAGGAGTATAGATATGTATATAATAAATACCATTGTTTTTACCATATATTTGTTTGTAATAAATACCTAAATATCACTCGTTTTAATAAACACCTAAATACATGATATTATTTTGATGTGTCAATAATAACCTAAATATTGTCATAGTTTGAACTAAATGTTTATATAATAACAAATCTAATTTTGTTTGAACTAAATGTTTCAATAACAAATAAATGTTGCAAAAGTAAAAAACATGTTTACCGAAAAAATGCGGAGGGGGGGGGCGCGTCGGAGGAGGGGGAGCGGCGTCGCCGTGGGCCGTCGGCCGGCAAGGAGAAGAGGGGCGTCGGCCGGGGGTGCAGGGGCGGCGGCCCGGGTGGGGAGGTGGGGGCGTCGGCGGGGAGGAGACCGCCGCCGGCACGGGGAGGACGTCGGCCGGAGGAGGAGCCCGTAGGCCGGGAGGGCGCGATCGGCCAGACGGGAGGCGGCGGCCGGCGGCGGCGCAGCGGCGGCGCGGCGGCGAGGGGCGGCGGGTAGGGGCGGCGGTCGGCGCAGGGCACCAACGCCGGGGCGAGGCGGCGGCAGCGGTACGACGGCGGAGCGCGGGGAGGCGGCGGCACGGGTTTGCTTATTTTGCCTAAGTTCGAATCCGAGCGTGGCACGGGGAGGAGGCGTGCATATTAGAAAAGTTTGTTGTGTGCCGAGGCTTTGCCGAGTGCCCCGATCCGGGCACTCGGAAAAACAAGCTTTGCCGAGTGCCGATCTGTGGCTCTCGGCAAATACTAATTTCGCCGAGTGCCCTACTCTAGGCACTCGGCAAAGTTTTGCGCATTAGGGTTTTGTACATTTTTGCCGTGTGTGGTACTTTGCCGAGAGCTACACTCGGCAAAAAATTTTTTAGTTTTTGTGCTTCTAATAATTTAAAAATTATCAAACGGATTCAAAAAATTACCAAATTTTTGCATAAACCAATATATGATATTTGTTTCCTAGGAAAAAAGATATGAAATGAAACAATAATTCGGCCGTCACTTTCTCTCTAAATCTAATCAATCCTTCTCAACACTTATAATCTTCTTCAGAGAATCTTTGGTTTTATGAGCGTCGTACCTGATAAAATATTCGAAACCTTCTCGATTTTTTACTCCAGCCTCGACGTATGATATCATGACATCCTAAAAATTTTTATGATTTTCTGACTTCGTTTGCTATTTTTACAATTTTGAAATCATTTGGTCAACACGTTCCTAACCATGTTGCATGAAGAAAACATCTTAATTTCTGTTCATTTACCACATATTGACTCAAAAGGGTCTAAATAACATGAATATAATTTTTGCACTACTTTTTTTATTTTTTAACCACTTGTAGTTCTAATTTGAGACTTGCAAAAAAATTCACGAAAATACAATAAATCAAAGAAATATAGCAAAACCAATTGAAAAATTACCAAATTTGATAATTAGGGATTACATGTTGTATTTACATAATAGAAAAAGTTTGGAGGATGGATGAGAAAAATTTTTGACATGTTTGCCGAGAGCCAGGGGAAAGACACTCGGCAAAGGTGGTATTTTGCCGAGTGCCTACCCATAGCACTCGGCAAAGTTGGTATTTTGCCGAGAGCCTAGCCCCGGCACTCGGCAAAGGTGGTATTTTGCCGAGTGCCTTGCCCTAGCACTTGGCAAAGATGGTACCAAATGGTATTCGTTGACGGCGGTTCTGTTTTGCAGTGTCCCTTATTGGCACTCGGCAAAATTATACTTTCGCCGAGGGCCGTGTGGAGGCACTTGGCAAAAGGGATTTTTGCCGAGTGTTTTTGTTCGCCGAGGGCAAACACTCGGCAAAGTGTCCTTTTGCCGAGAGTTTTCTTTGCCGAGAACCCGCTCGGCAAATATATTGTTCGCCGAGTGCCCGACATAAAACTCTCGGTAAAAAATTTTACACTCGACAAACATGGGCTTTTCCATAGTGTAATATTCTTCTTATAACTCGATTATTGGTGAGTGGGTATCCCTTGATAGCTGGAATGCTTCGTGGCACCTTTTATTATATCTTAAAGGTGACCAATTTTATTATTCTCCTAAATGTGCAACTACTAGTGATTGGATCTGGGTTACACTACTGGAGAAACTATCATTGGTTGAAGTGGCAAAACCACAGTAGTCCCGGTTTGAGTTGCACACGGGACTAGAGATCATCTCTAGTCCCGGTTTAAAAAGTCTACGGATTTCTAGGAACATTAGTCCTGGTTCGTATCACGAACCGGGACTAAAGATCACCTCTAGTCCCGGTTCAAATGTTGTTAGAGCCTGTCAGAGCCTGTCAGAGCGTCGGACACCTTTAGTTCTGGTTGGTAACACCAACCGGGACTAGAGATGCTATCTTTAGTCCCGGTTGGTGGCTTCAACCGGGACTAAAGATGCCTGGCGCTCTGACAGATTCTGACAGCCTCTGACACCATCTTTAGTCCCGGTTAGTAACACCAACCGGGACTAGAGATGCTATTTTTTGTTCCGGTTGGTGTTACCAACCGGGACAAAAGTGAATGTGCTTATTTTTTAACTGAACCTAATAAAAATATATAAATTTTGCTACATGATTCAAATGGCCAAAAATTAATTTAAGAGTATCTGTAATTTTAAAGAGTGTGGTGTTGTGTGGAGGTGGGTGATTGAAGATAGAAGGAAGCTTTAATTTTGTTATTACATATCATCACATTGTTATTAACTAATGATTCTCAATATACAAAATTTTTGTAAAATTATTTTGGTGATAATATACGAATCGGAGGGATGTACAATATTGATAAAGACATTTAAACCTTGGTCGTCATGTCTAGTTTATGCGCGTTTAACAAGTTTTACGCGCATTGTTCCCATTTCGTCCTCTAACTCGGAGTCAATTTTTAAAACGACCATAACTTTCGCATACGGACTCCGATCGAGACGTTCCATATATGAAAATCGATCAGAAAAAAATTTTGGATGCGTTCGTTCGCCGTTTTGCTGCGTTTGGCAATTTTATTTTTCCCAAAAAAGCCTCATAAGGTTGCCTTTTCGAGCCCTAAGCTTTTTTTCGATTTTGAGCGTGTCTTTCGAATTTAATTTGACCCTACGTCTTTTCTTGTTTATGCTCAAATTTTATGTGGTTACCTCTCGTGTGCTCCTAAGTCCATAAAAATATAAAAAAATAAAACAAAAAAGTCAAAATTTTCCTCTCTTGCTCAACAATAGATGAAAATGAAGAAAAGCGAGGGCAAAAGAGGAACAATATCTAAAGGAGCACATTAATGTCTAGGATTATCTATGTTTGATTAAATTTTAATTGTATTGTTTTAAATCTATATTTAATAAATTTAATTTGACTCTATTTAATGAATTATTTAATTGTTAACCTTAGCCGGCACTAAATAAATTAGAAAAATAGCGAAAAATTATCTTTTGTTCGGTTGGTGGCACCAACCGGACTAAAGATGAATTATAAATAGCGGGAAATTATCTTTAGTCCCGAGTTGGTGACACCAACCGGGACTAAAGATGAATTGAAAATAGCGGAAATTATCTTTAGTCCCGTTGATGCCACCAACCGGACTAAAGATGAATTGGAAATAGCAGAAATTATCTTTAGTCCCGGTTGGTGCCACCAACCGGACTAAAGTTGAATTGGCTATATATATCCCCGACTCTCATCGTCTTCTCCACAGATCCAACACTTAGCACATTTTCAGATCTCTTTCCCTCTTTCTAGCTCTCTTCCTCTCCCTCTCCCTCTCTCTCTCCCTCTCCCCTCGGCAAGCAAGGGGAGGGGAGGAAATGGCGGCAGCGGGGGAGGAGGTGGCGGCAGCGGGGAGGAAATGGCACCAACGGCGAGCGGGAGCGGGAGCCGGCGGTGAGCGGGAGTCGACGGCGGCGGCGAGCGGGAGCAGCGACGAGCCGAGCGAAAAATTGATGTTGTTGTATTTTATTGTATATAGTTGATTTTGTTGTATATATGTGTGAACAAATTTGTGATAGTATTTGATCTGTGATTTTTTTTATTTTGAAGATGTATTTGATATGTGGAGAAAAAAATAAAAAAAATTGTGATATGTATTGTTCATTGCTATTTGTGAATATGTGATATTTGATTTCAGTATCTGTGATGTTTTTAGGATTTTGACAAGAAAAAACAAAAGAATCTGAGGGCAGTGCGCCGGAGAAAGGGCAAATTTAAATTTTTGAAAAATCTTTAGTCCGTTGAAGCCACCAACCGGGACTAAAGATGACGGAGCCGCCACGTGGCTCCGCCATCTTTAGTCCCGGTTGGTGGCTTCAACCGGGACTAAAGATGCATTTTTAGTCCCGGTTATTTAACCGGGACTAGAGATCGCCCATCTCTAGTCCAGAATTCGTAGTCCCGGTTTGACAACCGGGACTACTGAGGGTTACGAACCGGGACAATTGTGGCTTTGTCCAGTAGTGTTAGCGCGCTTCTAAGAACAATAAGCCTGAAACGTTTTATTCAGCCAGAGATTCACATGACTAAATGCTCGTTCAAAAGTAATGACCGGGCTCAGCTGAAATGGGATTACGAGGCAGGTACTGTAGCAACGTGTACTATTGGTGAAAGCATATGTACTACAGCTATATGTTTATCCAGTGATAGTTGGTGAAATGATGTTATGTGGATTTCATGCATTGCATCATATTAGCATATCGCATGAATCAACTGGGTAGTGATAGTGCATGTACACGATTACTACATCTGTTGTTTCAAAATAACTAGGTGAAAATACCAGTAGTAACTATAGCATAATTTTGTGCTACAGATGATTTAAAACAATTCCTACGTAATCATAGAGAGGTTGTGTGAAATTAATATGTGTATGTTATAAAAGGAAGGCAAATATGTAGTACATTTCTATTATTTCATTCTCAAAATAATGGTCTGTTGTCAAAGGTTAAACAATACAGTTGTTTCCCTCCTGTAAAATAATTTCATGTATGCACCGACATACACTACTGGAGAAACGATATTTTTGGACGAGGCCCCAAATAGGTTCCAGCGGGCCATAAGAGGCCCCTATAATGAATTATCCCGTGCGGTCCACTTAAGCGACCGCACGGGCTATTATCCCATGCGGTCGCTTAAGGACCCGCACGGGATAATGCATTTTCCCGTGCGGGCCGTTAAGTGGATCGCATGCGATGATTTCCCAACTGTTGCGCAATAAATTTTCCGCTCAACCCAAAGTTGCGCATTTACCATGGTGTATTTCTCTCTCCAAAAAAGGGCAATTATAGGGGTATAGTTTTGAACTTGAATTTTTCAATTGGAGTCAATACAAAAGGTATCATACTTGATGCGATTATCCCGTGTGGCCCACTTAACCGACCGCACGGGATAATAGCGCATTATACCGTGCGGTCCACTTAAGGACCCGCACGGGATAATGCATTTTTCCGTGCGGGCCGTTAAGTGGATCGCATGCGATGATTTCCCAACTGTTGCCGCAATAAATTTCCCGCTCAACCCGACAGTTGCGCATTTACCATGGTGTTTTTCTCTCTCCAAAAAGGCAATTATAGGGGGATGGTTTTGAACTTGAATTTTTCAATTGGAGTCAATACAAAAGGTATCATACTTGATCTCCTCTTTCATTTGCTTCTATTTTTAAAAATTTTTATGGTTAAATGCGAAGATATTTGAACTTTTTTAACTCGATTTTTCTCTCTCAAATAATAGGAATTTTATTTTTTGAAAGGCTTTAGACTTTAAATCTTCAATTGAAATCAATATAAAAGGTAACGTGCTTGATCATCTTCTTCATTTGCTTCCATTTTTGTAAAATTTCATCGGTTGAATGCGAAGATATTTAAACTTGTTTGAATTATTATATATGTTGAGCTTTTTTTGTAATTTGTAGGTGAAATATCTTGTTTTTTTATTGAACCATTTTTTGGTAACTACTTTTGTCTCATTATTATTATTTGTTGTGCATGAGATTTTAGTTATAAAGTAGGATTTAAGTTTAATTTGTTTATTTAGAAAACACCGGCAATATAATATTAATTTATGCTGTCAATGTTTTTAGATGGATCGGATATGGATGTATGAGACACGGAGAACTCATCCGGTGTTCATGAGAGAAGCATCAACATTTATTGATAAGGCTAAGGCACACGCTTTGAGGGAGAATAGGAAGGATATTTTTTGTCTTTGCGTGGATTGCAAGAATCAGAAGATGTTGAAAGATCCGAATGTAATTCTCGGACACATAATTCAGCGTGGATTTGTGGAGAAATACACAGTTTGGACTTATCACGGGGAAGTCTCGCCCCTCCAGAAGAGAATCCTGATATTTGGTTCGATGAGACAGAGAATTTTATAATTGAAGACATGTCTCGTGAAATGACGGGTGATTTTGGCGGCTCTGGTTTTGACGAGGCAGAGGTTGATATTGATCTTGATCTTGAGGATTTGTTGCGGCACACTGAACCAGAGGTCCTAACAAAGAAAGCAAGAGATGTAAACAATTGGGAGGCGTTGCAGAAAGCAGGCAAAAGATCTTTTATACGATCAAGCAAAGGGATGTGATATGGATTATACAGTGTTGTGGTCGGTGCTAAAACTTCTTAGATTGAAGGCCAGGCACGGATGGTCTGATACTAGTTTAAACGACTTGATGGGTCTCCTGAGAGCTATGCTTCCTAAGCCTAACTTGTTGCCAGCTAACACCTGATCAAGCCAAGAAATTGATATGTCCATTATCACTTGGTGTGGAAAAGATTCATGCATGTATTAATCACTGTGTACTTTATCGTAAGGAATATACTGACTTGGACAAGTGTCCAACTTGTGGAGCGAGTAGGTACAAAAAGGATAACAGTGTCGCCGATAGTGACATTGTCGAACCAAATTCATTGGTCGAGCTAGGGAAAAAGATTCCGGCCATGGTGATGTGGTACTTGTCAGTCAAAGATCGAATGAAGCGATTGTTCTCGAACCCCACCGATGCCGAGTTGATGAGATGGCATCAAGAGGGTCGAAAGATGGATGGTATGATTCGACATCCCGCCGATGCTCGACAGTGGAAACTTTGATTCGAAGCACCCAGAATTTGCAAATGATCTGAGAAATGTCAGGTTTGCATTGAGCACGGATGGAATGAATCCGTTCGGTGACCTAAGCAGCTCGCATAGCACCTGGCCAGTTTTGCTCACCATGTATAACCTTCCGACATGGTTATGTCAGAAGCGAAGGTACATTTTGTTGACTCTTCTTATACAAGGGTCGAAACAGCCTAGCATCGACCTAGATGTGCTTCTTGAACCTTTGATGGAGGATATGCAAGAAATGTGGGAAGAGGGTCTATGATTATTTGATGCGTACCACCAGGAGTATTTTACTTTGCGTGCTATCATATTCGTTACTATAAACGATCTACCAGCCAATTATTCCCTATCCGAACAGATTAAAGGAAAGATCGGATGTCTGATATGTCTGGACAACACATTGTACATATACCTGACCTCGTCAAAAAAGTTAGTTTACATGCGTCATCATCGATTCTTACCACAGAAGCATAGGTATCGTGTGATGGCTACCTTTTTTGACAAAACTGTCGAGGTAGGTACTGCCCCCGAAGCAGAGGATGGTTCCACGGTGTTCAAGCTGACAAGGAACATAAAGGTCGTGTTCGGCAAGGGCAAGAGAGCTTCAGGCAAGAGGAAGAAGGAAGTGGTAGAAAACACGCTGCCCTTAAAGAAACATTCAATTTTTTTCAAGTACCTGACATACTGGAAAGACCTCGAGATTCGTCATGCCATCGATGTCATGCACCTCGAGAAAAACGTGTTCGACAGCACCATCGGGACTTCACTTGACATCCCTAGTAAAACAAAGGATGGGTTGAAGTCACGTAACGACCTGGTCAATTTGGACATAAGAAAAGATCTCCACCCAATAGAGCTAACGAATGGTAAGATTGAGATTCCTCCGGCATGCTACTCAATGACACTAGAAGAGAAAAAACTTTCTGTAAATGTCTTCGTGGATTGAAAGTGCCGACTGGATTCTCATCGAATATCCAGAAACTAGTATCAATGAAAGATTTGTCGATTTCTAGATACAACGCTCACGACTGTCATAAGATGCTTACGGTGTTTCTCCCTATCGCTATAAGGGCGGTGAAACCAGTGCACGCCAAGGTAGTAATAACAAAGCTATGCTATTTTTTTAATCGAGTGTCACAGAAAGTTTTTGATCCAGAAGAATTAGGACCCCTTCAGAAATTCGTAGTCGAGACAGCTTGCTAGCTAGAGATGTTTTTTCCTCCATCGTACTTCGACATGATGGAACATCTCATTGTTCACATTGTCCCTCAAATTATTAAACTTGGTCCTCTATACCTACATAAAATGTGGGCTTATGAGCGAGACATGGCTGTTCTGAAAGGGTATGTCCGTAATCGTGCTCATCTGGAGGGCTCGATGATAGAGGGTTACACAACTGAGGAGGTTATCGAGTGTTGCCTAGATTATATGAAAGATGTCAACCCCATTTGGATACCAATGCCTCGACATGATAGAAGATTATCTGAGAAGGGTATGGTAGAAATAAAATGCTTCTACGACAACGATTACAAAGCTGTATCAGATGCACACAACAGTGTTCTTCAACAACTCGCCATCGTTGCGCCCTACATTGAGCAACACACTTTCGAGATCAGAGCATGTAATCCAGGGCGATCCGATGATTGGGTTTCGAAAGAACAGAAGCGCACTTTCCCCCAATGGCTTAAGGATCAAAATCTACCGTCTGGTGAATCACTCGAGGAAAAAACGATAGAAAGACTTGCAGCTGGCCCAATAAGCCTTGTGACCTCATGGCAAGGGTATGACATCGGCGGATACTCTTTTTACACCAACAACAAAGACAAGAAAAGCTTAGCGCAGAACAGTGGGGTTCGTGTCGAAGCGTTGGATACAACAGGGCAGAGGAAATCATACTATGGGATCATACAAGAAATATGGGAACTTGACTACGGTTTAAACATTCAGATCCCTGTTCTCAGATGCCAATGGGTGAAAGACAACATGATAGATAAATTTGGATTTACGTGTGCTGAACGGAGTAAAATTGGACACAAGGATGATCCATGGGTCCTTGCCAAGCGTGTTGCACAAGTTTTCTATGTGAAGGATCCTTTCGATGAAAAGATGGACATTATTGTATCGGGCAAACAACACATCATTGGTATTGACAACATTGAAGACGTGTCCGACTATAATCAATACGACGCCAGTTCGTTATTTACAGATCTTCCTACGTGGATGAAACACATTGAAAGTGTCCTCGACGAATCAAAGTTTGCATCCGTGCGAAAGGATGTTAATCCAAAAATTGTAAAACGCTAGTTTGTTTTTTTTGTATATTATGTTTCTTCTCCACCCTCCAAACTTTCTCTACTATGTAAATACAACATGTAACTCCTAATTATAAAATTTGGTAATTATTTTATTGGTTTTGCTATATTTCTTTGATTTATTTTATTTTCATGAATTTTTTGCCAAGTCTCACATTTGAACTGCAAGTGATTAAAAAAATAGAATAAAATTAGTGAAAAAATTATATTCATGTCGTTTTGACCTGCTTGAGTCATTATCGTGTAAATAAGAATAAATTTTGAATTTTTCTTCATGAAACATGATTAGGAACCTATTGACCGAATGATTTTAAAATTGTATAAATAGCAAAATAAGTCAGAAAATCATGAAAATTGTCTGGATGTCATGATATTATACGTAGAGGCTGTGGTAAAAAATTGAGAGGGTTTCGAATATTTTATCAGATACGTTATCGCGTGCGGTCGGCTTAAGGGCCCTCGCACTCGGCAAAATTTTGAAAAAAATTTCTTCTCCACCCTCCAAACTTTCTCTACTATGTAAATACAACATGTAACTCCTAATTATAAAATTTGGTAATTTTTGATTGGTTTTGCTATATTTCTTTGATTTATTTTATTTTCATGAATTTTTTTGCCAAGTCTCACATTTGAACTATAAGTGATTAAAAAAATAGAATAAAATTAGTGGAAAAATTATATTCATGTTGTTTAGACTTGCTTGAGTCATTATCCTATAAATGAGAATAAATTTTGAATTTTTCTTCATGAAACATGATTAGGAACCTATTGACCAAATGATTTTAAAATTGTATAAATAGCAAACAAAGTCAAAAAATCATGAGAATTGTCTGGATGTCATGATATTATACGTAGAGGCTGTGGTAAAAAAATGAGAAGGTTGCGAATATTTTATCACATATGACTCTCACAAAACCGAAGATTCTCCAGAGAATATTAGAAGTGTTGAGAAGGATTGGTTAGATTTGAAGAGAAAGTGACGGCCGAACTGTCGTTCGATTTCAAATTTTTTCCATAGGCAATAATTAGCATATATTGATGTATGGAAAAACTTGGTAATTTTTTGAATCAGTTTGATAATTTTTTCATTAATATCCAATTTGATGAAAAAAAGAGAGGGGTCGATTATTGCGTGCGGGCCGCTTAAACCGACCGCACGGAAAATATCTTTCCATGCGGGCCGCTTAAACCGCCCGAATAGGAAGATCATTTTCTCGTGCGGGCTATTAAGCCGCCCGCACGGAAATATGGTGGCCTATATATACTCGCGCGCGGGCTCCCAAATTTTTCTAAGTCCCCACGCGAAATTCAAACAACCACCGCGCCGTCAGGCTGCCAAAATCTAGCGCCGCCGTCGGATCCCCACCCTGTTCGCCGTCCTACGCCGCCGATCCAGCGCCGCCGCCGCCGCCGCTCATCCCTAACCCTCGCCGCCGTTTGCCGCCGCCGCTGCCGCCGCTAAACCCTAACCCTCGCCTCACCGCCCCATCCTCTCTCTCTCCGTCACCGTCGGCCTCAAGACCGCGCGCCGCGTCCGTGCCCCTTCACCGACCTCACCGGCCATCGTCCGCCCATTCACCGCCCCCTCTCTCTCTACGTCACCGTCGTCAGCCTCAAGACCACTGGCCCCACCACCGCCGGCCCGCCCGCACGGCCACCTTCACCGAGATCGCCGCCCCTCCACCACTCCACCGCCTCCTGCCTGCCCCACCACCGGCCTCAACCGGCGCCCTTCACCGCCGCCTCCACACCGACGCCGGCCTCAACCGGCGCCCTTCACCGCCGCCCTCAAGATCTCCACCCTTCACCGGCTCACCGTCGCCGCCTTCAAGACCGCCGCCTTCACCGCCCGCCTATCCCCGCGCGACCTCCGTCAGCCACCGGTTAGTACTCCCCCCTAGGAATGTGGATGTTTATGCTATGTTCTTGCGAGAAGATGATTATGCTAAGTTGATTATATGGATGTGGATTAATGGATTATGGACGTGATTGTACTGTGATGGATGTTTTTGGGATAGTAATAGAGTATATAAAAATATGATGTGTTGATGAATGGATATATAGAAAATGAATGTGGATGAATGGATTATGTATGAATTTTAGATAAATTTTGAATGAATGTTAGATAAATTTTTGATGAGTTTTTGATATAACTATAAAATGAACTTCTATTTATTTGATGGAACTCTGTTAATTTTGATGAAAATGTAAAATGGACTGTTTATTTTTTGATGGATTTGTCGATGAATTTTTGTGTGAAATGATGTGTAGGACTTTAATTTTTTGATGGAAATGTAAAATGGACTGTTATTTTTTGATGAATTTTGTTGATGAATTTTTTTCATGTGAAATAGTTGATGTGAAATTCTTTATGTGAATTAGTTGATGTGAACGAACGGACGCACGGACGAGCGAACGAACGAGTGTTCCTTCGTTCGTGGACGAACGGACGAACAAACGTGGACGAATGGACGAACGGACGTGGACGAACGGACGAACGGACGAACGAACGAACGACCGAACGAATGAGCGAACGAACGACCGAACGAACGACCGACCGACCGAACGAACGGACCGTCCGTCCGTTCGTTCGGTCGGTCGTTCGTTCCTTTGTTTTAGGATGATTTTTAGATTTTATGTTAGATTTTAAATTTTTAAAGGTATATTCTAATCTCCCTCTCTCCTCTCCCTCTTCTCGGTATATTCTAATCTCCCTCTCCTCTCCCTCTCCTCGGTCTCTCATCTCTCATCTCTTTTCCTCCCCCAATCTCACCTCTTCTCACAGACAAAATAGACAAACATATGTATTTTCATCTCTCGTCTCTAATAAAGAGAAGAAGAAGGAAATAAATACATTTTTTATTCTTCTTCTCTTTAGTTTTTTCTCTATATTTTTTATGCATGTCCTTAATATTAGATAATATAGAAAGTTGTGAGTTCACAAATTTCACAAGTTGTGCGTTATGAACAACCATAGATCAAATGTCGAACAAGAAAGCTCCCTCCGAGGCACCCAACGTCGAATCAATGAAGAAGTCTTCGAGCGAAGGCACATGGCATGAACCAAGCGATCCGTTCATCGAAGTTATGCAAGCACCAACACCACCGGTTGAAGAAGACCCCGAATACATCCCTATCGAGCAAGCAGTAAGTCCAGCCATATTGTTATGATCCCTATCGTAGGATCTCGTTTAACGTTATTTGTTGTACGTACAGATGGAAGCAAGGCGCTGCTAAAAAAGAAAGGCCGCCAAGTCTGTCGTTCGGTCTGCCAAAGTCGAGACGGACACAACAACGTCCGGTCCGGTTGAAACCGACACGTCTGCGAGCGCTAGAAGACGTAAAAAAAGAAGACGTGGTCAGAGAAGTAAGAACCAACCACCCAAGGAGACATATTATATCACCTCTCTGAACCAGGATGGGAAGTCATTAGAGCCCAAGGTAGCAATGACAAAGTTCAGCAGCGCTTGCGGGGTACTGGCCAGAACCCACGGCCCTTTAAATGTAGATTCTAGGGAGCAGGTGGATGACAACTTGAAGAACTTCATATGGAACGAGCTGCAGAAGTGGCTTGTATATCCGCCTGGTTCAGAGGCTCTGGGAAAAGAGTTTGCATTAAAAACGATTGGGGGGAGGTGGAGGCAGTGGAAATCGGACTTGAACACTCACTACGTGCAAAAGAACAAGTCCCCATTCGAAGGCTACGGTGGGATTACGCCGCCGAATGGGATAGGTTCGTGGCGAAGATGACAAGCCCTGAAGCCTTAGCACGGAGGAAGAAGATGTCCGACCTCGCGAAAGGGAACAAGTACCCGCACCGGTTGGGCTCTAGCGGCTACGATGGCCACGTAGAGAAGTGGCGAGCAATCGAAGAACAGTTTGCCGCCCAAGGAAAGCCCTGCTTGTGGATGCACTAAAAGAAAGAAGCAAAAACTGGATGTGAGCACGCAGCACGGGACATGTCACCGACGAGGGAGAGATCCTGTTCGAGGATCCGGATATAGAGCGTGTGACCACAAGTCTAAAAGACATTGCCGAAAAGAAGAAGACTGGGGAATTTATTGCTAAAAGGGAACACGATCAGTTGATAGCTGCATTGGGCAACCCCGAACATTCTGGACGAGTAAGGGGTGTATCGTCAAAGACAAGTTGGAAAGAAGGGTTTCCTGGGGAAGGTGCAAGTTACAAGAAAAGAGACAGGTACAAACATAAACTTGAAGAAAAGATAGCAAAATAAGTTGAAGAGCATTTCTACTCTCTTGTTGCAAGAATCGCCAAGCTTTCCCTAACTTCTTTCAGCAATCCAAAGAACCCACAAGACAAATGCCAAGCGGTCGGTACGACACCGCACCCTATCCAATAGATACCATAACT
Source organism: Oryza australiensis (assembly GCA_019925245.2). NCBI lineage: Eukaryota > Viridiplantae > Streptophyta > Magnoliopsida > Poales > Poaceae > Oryza > Oryza australiensis. Next base: position 2,465,825 of record JAIFGZ020000540.1, on the reverse strand, counting down.
GGCCCGACGCCGTGCAGCCTCCTCGTGCCGATAGGAAGGGTCGGGAAGAGAAAGGAGGTAGGTACATGACTTGCTATACCAGGGCGACAATTTCACAACACTCCAATCCCTGAGGATTATGCAAGGTGCAGGTGGCCAAGGTGCATGCAGAGCATAACAACTTAGAGCTAGACATTCCAGTACTTGACGGGATAGAATTGCTTGGAGATGCGGTGAATCAGTTCATTCTATGGCATCGACGAGATATCCTGCTGGTCGGTACATCGTCAGCATCCCCAGTACAGTCGGTTCCTTAGATTGCTGCTGCGCCTGCACCGTCTTCTCCACCAGGGCCTGCTTCCCCACCTCGCTCTCCACCTCGGCCTCCTTCCCCACCTCGCTCCCCACCTCGGTCTGCTTCCCCACCAAGCTCCCCTCCTAAGGATAAAGGTCCTGATTTGCCAATGCTGTCAGCCCCTGAAGTCGTCGCAGAACATATTCACCAATCTCCTCAGACACCACAGTCAGAATTGGCGGTACCTCAAAGGCCCCTACTGAAAACAACAAGCCTTCCAAGTCCGAGCAAGCTTCCATCTCGTCAGATTATCCCAAAGATGATTCGATCAAGCTATGACAAGGAATTAATGGTAAAAGACGAGAGAAACTTAGTGTTCTTGGCTTTCAGGGGGAGGGGGCCGACTGACAATGTCGAAACTTGGTTTCGGCAATATAATTTCTGGGGTCGCAGTCAAGATCGCCAAGCACAATGGGTTAGGAGAAGAAGAAGGTTTAGACAGGTTCAGGCCCTCTCGTGAGGTAATACCCTACTCCTGTTTCGGTGGATTTGATCCGCCGAGTGTCTTTATTGATCTCGTGATCTAAAGATGAAGGCTAAAAGTTGATCTCCTATCGGAATCTCGATCTAGAATCGATATCCCTCAAGGGACGCCCTTTACCCCTTATATAGTCTTGGGAGGAGGGCTTACGGATCGGAAACCCTATCTTACTCTAAGTTGGTTTCCTCAATCTTACCAAACCGTGACTATAGGCCGATTGCCTTATCTCTATCGGCAATCGTAACACCCAAGTCATGTTCGGTTTACGAGATATGGCAGGCGCAATCTATCCCTACCTCCAATCGGATAAGATTGCCATGTAGATACCCGATTGACATAATCTCCACAAGAGCCCCCGAGTCCTTTTCGCGACGAGACAGCTCGACTTCAAACCAAAGCCTCTTTGACCGAGTGTTTTTGGCGCCGAGTGATTCCATCATCTCTGCCTCGAATCTTCCCGAGTGGCTCCAAAGACGTGAAGGGCTGGAAAAATATCTAAAAAATTCTCAAAAATAAATATCTAAGTGCATCTCCTGATGCACCTAATTAGGTGTAGCCCCCGACTATGTGGTTAGTCAAAAATAGGCTAAGCATATAGTCAAGAACTATAAAAGATCATTCTTATGTAGATGCCTAGCTCATACTAAAGCAATCATAGAAATCTCATTACTCGGCAAGTTCATACTCATCCGAGTGAATTTGCCCGAATCATCTCGGAACAAATAACTCAATCAACCCTCATGGGTGAAAAACACTCGGTAAGCTCATGCTTATCCGAGTGGATATGCCCGAGTCATCCCGGAACAAATATTTTAATCAACCCTCATGGGAAAACAAGTTCTTTCAATCGTATGAAAAATATGACCAAGTTATTAAATAGCTTATGCCATAATACTGGTCTCAATCTATAAAGATCTTCACCAAGGTGGAAAAATAAATAGCATTGATAAGATTACTTGATCAAATGCCAAAAAACCAAACAACCCTTGTCATCAAGGCAGCTATAAAAACTTAACTGTCGGTCACCTTCCAAGTTGCATCGTGCCAGCTTCTCATGAAGTCAAGCAAACCATGGTATGGAAGGATTTTCAAAGGTACAGGGCACTCGAACACGCGCATATTGCCAGGGCAAATCTGCTTAAGCTCATCCGCTTAAGTCCCTAAGGACACGCGTCGGGCCACACCTTAGCCGGGCCGTAGATTTTCTTATGGGCTCGGCCCAATCACTAGAAAACCTAGCGCAACCCTCAAATCTTTCTATAAAGGCACGAGGTCATCCCCGCCTCTTCATCTTCCAAAAATTCCCCTTTTCGCAGTACTGTTCACCAGTTCACTGCAGAGAACCCTAGACTCGCGCGCTCCCAAATCCATCCATCTAGGAACTCGCTCTTTGCAACAACCAGCCTCCGCAGCCAGATCTCCCACGTTCCTTTGTCAAAAGGTCCGACCTTTTCCGACCGATCCACTTCCCATCAACACCACTCTCATGGCGGAGGAAAAGAGGATTCCGTTCGACCAATGGGCCGCTTCGGATGTGAGGGAATCCACCCTCAAAGAGATGGTGAAGCACGGCGTGCTTCCGCCAAAGGAGATCGTGGGATGGCGCCCGGCGGCGGGGGAGGACTTCCCAACCCCGAACACCGGTGAGCTCGTCGTTTTCACTTCTTTCTTCTATTGCGGGTTTAGCCTTCCCACCTCCGAGTTCTTCCGGGGGCTTCTGGATTACTATGGGCTTCAACTCTACCATCTGAACCCCAACTCGATGCTTTACATCGCTCTCTTCATTCATGTATGTGAAGCCTTCCTTGGTATCCTCCCCCACTTCCAACTCTTCCGCCGCATGTTCTATCTCAAACCACATCCAAACAAGGACCACCCATGCGTCGTTGGCGGGGCAGGTTTCCAACTCCGCGGATCTCTCCGCAAGGAGTATTTTTCTCTTCCCTTAAAGTCTTCCAATAAGGGATGGCATGTGGGCTGGTTCTACGTTAGCAACCTCGAACCCAGCCTGCCAGCCTTCGTCGGCCTTCCTCCTGTCCCCAGCCCAACTTGGAGCACTGTCACAGTAGCCCAAGATTGGGACGAGGCCAACAAGCTGCTTGCGAAGATCCTGGCGATGAAACAAAAGGGTCTTCGCGGAGAGCAAATCACTCGGCACTTCATCGATGCCGACGGCGCCGATCAAGGAACGGTCGGCCGGCCTTCGAGTATGAAGGCGGAACGGACCCCAATCGGGAAGATCCAGATCCACTCGCTACGAGATCCTCGAAGATCCGGATGTACAAGATCTTCTCGACGGAATCGCAGTTGAGCGGGCCCTCATTCTGCGGTCCTCCCTTCAAATCCACCGACCTCCTCCTCCGGTAAGCCGCCGGTTACTTCATAACGTCATTCAATCTTGATATCTTGTCTCTTAGCGTTGTGCACTCTTTCTTCTGCAGGAAAATGCTTCTGTCACCTCCAAGCCATACAAGGTGTCCCACGATGACGCGCCGCGTCGCCCGCCAAGAAGCTGGCCGGCGGGATCAAGATCCAAGGCGACCCGGTCGGGAAGCGAGCGCGCCGAGTGAAGACTCGAACAAGCGTGCGAGCAAGAGGAGGTTGATTATCGAAGACTCGGATGACGACGTCCCGGCTCCTCCCATCGAGACCCCACCTCTAAGGCGATCGCCTCGGACGGCACCGAAGATCCGCCGATCGTCCAGGTATGCTCTATAACCGAAGTCCGAACTTTTCCGTTAAAAACTTTCTTTACCTTTACCCCTGCTGTATCCACTTTCGCGGGAGGCCCTAGGACATAGACCTGCGGGAAGTGAAGGGCCGTCCTCGGCCGCCCTCCCGAGGTCGCCAAGGCCGCAGAGCCGAAGCCCGAGCCCACAACCAAGCGCAAGCGCTCCGGCGAGCAACCTTCGCCTCCGAAGAAGGATGCCCCGAGGAAGGATCCCCGGCCGCCAGTCGGGATATCCTGACTGGAAACCAGTCAACGGCCGGGAAACCTCAGGCCGCGGCTCGAGCGCCCCCGACTGAGGGCCACTCGACGCGGAGTCAGAAGAAGGAGGCCAGTAGGGCGCTCCACCTAAGCGGCGCCGAAACCGGTGAGATTTGTTTCAAAATACTCTTTTGCTCTTTCGTTTGAATCTTTCATGCCTTCATTTGTCCTTCTTATTTGCCGGCCACGGTGGAGGAGATCCCAGGTTGCGGTCCTCCGAAACCAGGGTTCCCCTATTAGGATCGAGTGGCGGGACTCGGAAGGCGAAAGGCGAGGCATCATCTGGACCGGCAAGCCGAAAAGATGAAAGGGATGCCCTTGTCGAAAGCTTGAACGAGGCGACCGGCTGCTCAACGTAAGCCTTCGTCTTTCTCTTTAATTGTATTATCATTATCTTTCGGTTGGACACTCTTACGCCGCGCGCGAGAAGGAATATTGCCGCTCCATGGCAAAATCGAGGTCTTGAGAAGCGGTTCCTCACCGAACTCCTTAGAGGACGTTCGCGACACCTGAAGGCCACTGGGAGGAGGCCGCGTCGAAGGAGGCGGCTTTAAGGAGAGAGATCGCGGAGCTTCGGGAGGCGAATCTCGACCTCCGAGGATCAATCGGGAGTAAGCCCGTCTCTCCAAGTTTCTTCATGATTCTCATGTTAATCTCGGTTGTTGACGATCTTCTTTTGTAGAAAATTCTTCGGAGGTCCATTCGCTTCAAGTCCATGGAGCGGTCGGCCTCGATAAAGCGAGATGGAGGCCGAGTTTGAAAGTAAGTCTCTTTGGAGTAAAACTTCTTGCTTTTGCTTCATTTCCGAGTGCTTTGAATGATCCGGAGCTTTTGGCGGCTTACAAGGTAAAGACCCGAGCTCAATACGACGTCTTGCTTGGGCGGGTCAAACAAAGCGACGAGATTCGGGAAGAGGTCGCCAATGCCGCTATGCCGATCTGCTTGTCCTTATTCGATCAAGGAGTTGGGGCCGGTTCGCTGGAGCCGGTAGAAATATTCGACAAGCCGCGGGCGGCTCCCGACCGTATCGGCCAACATCACCGAAGGAGCCAACATGGGGGCTGGTCTGGCTCTTGAACAGACCAAGTCCCTTTACCCCCAAGTGGACATCCACTCGGTCGGGGAAGGCTTTGCTAACGGAACGACAGACGGGCAGGCCTTGGACATGCTGAGTGAGGCGCAGGAGGCGGCGAAGAAAATATCCATTGATGTAGTAAACAATTTCAAGATTTGATTTGTCTTTCGACTTTATCTTGTAAATGTCGCATAACCGTAACGCTCGATGTAGAACTTGTGATATATTTAGTTTACTTATGTTAATGCCTCGATCCGAGCTTTTGCGTGAAATTTCTTAAGTAGTTTTCGTCTGGCTGTCATCAAGCCTAGGCTCGATTAGGTCATCGGAAAACTCTCAGTCCTTAGACGTTGAACTCGAATCGAAGGACATTAAACAATGATAAACCAAATTATGCACAAAAGTTGATGAGGAAAACTTGAGCTTTATTGACATGTGTATGACCCCTGCTAACTCAAGAAGTCATCTTGCTTGAGGTTGGCGAGTCAAGGAAAACATGAAGCCTTAGCCGAATTAGGCATAAAATCGTCGAAGATGCTCGATGTTCCGGGAGTTCTCCACCATAGACCCGTCTTCACGCTTTAGCCGGTATGCACCGGCCGAGTCACTTCGGCGATTATGTACGGTCCCTCCCATAAGGGAGATAACTTGTGTCGGTCTTTGGTGGTCGGATCTTGCGTAGGACCGGTCGCCGACAATGAAAGCTCGTGCTCGCACGTTGCGGCCGTGGTATCTTCGAGCCCTTGGAGGTATTTGGCCGGCGGATGAGGGCTGCCTCACGGGCCTCTTCCAATCGGGTGAGGTCATCCACTCGGTCGGGGTCGTAGCGTTCATCGTTGAAGCTGCGGACCGGAGGGATTCATATTCCATCTCGTTTGGCAACATGGCTTCGCGCCATAGACCAAAAGAAAGGAGTTTGGCCGGTAGCCCGACTGGGTGTGGTCCGCAGCGACCATAAAACCGAGGGAAGTTCTTGGACCCACTTGCCGGCGTAAGGGTTTAGGCGGTCGAAAACGCGGGCCTTAATGCCTTGGAGGACCATGCTGTTGGCTCGTTCGACTTGTCCGTTGCTTTTGGGATGGGCTACTGATGCGTAGCAGATCTTGATTCCGATGTCTTCGCAGAATTCCTTGAAGATGCCTCCCGTGAATTGAGTCCCGTTGTCAGTTATGATTCTGTTTGGGATGTTGAAGCGGTGCACGATGTTGAGGAAAAAGTCCCGTGCTTTGTCAGCAGTAATTGTAGCGACCGGCTTGGCCTTAATCCACTTGGAAAACTTGTCAATCGCGACGAAGAGGTGTGTGAATCCTCCTGGAGCTTTTTTGAAAGGGCCAACCATGTCCAGGCCCCATACCGCGAACGGCCATGAAAGTGGGATTGTTTGAAGCTCTGGGCGGGACATGGCTTTGTCGGGCGAAAACTGCAGCCTTCGCGGGTTCGTACGACTTTATCCGCGTCGGAGACCGCGGTAAGCCAAAAGAAACCTTGCCCGTAAGCTTTGCCGACTAGAGTGCGTGCCCCGCGTGGCTTCCGCATATGCCCGAGTGGATGTCTTGGAGTAGTTGCCTCCCTTCCTCGGGTGTGATGCACCTCATTAGAATTCGGAGGGGCTTCTCTTGTAAAGATCGGAGTCAACCATGACATATGCTTGCAACGACGCCGGACGCGTTCGCTTCATCCCGGTCATCCGGCTCTTCTTGGGTCAAGAATTTGATGAGCGGCGTCCTCCGGTCGGTATCGGTCATGGCGACTTCGTTCGTGGCTTGCTCGTTGAGAGTTGTCTTTGCCGTGATGGTTGGTTCGTAGAGATGTTCGACAAAGACGTCGTTGGGGCAGCTTCGCGCTTAGATCCGAACCGTGCGGCTCATCGGCGGCTTCGTTGTTATGTCTCGGGACGTGTGAGAGTTCGAGCCCGTCAAACTTGTCCTCAAGCTTGCGGACCTCTTGCCGGTAGGCCTCCATAGTGTCGTTTAGGCGGGACCCGTCCTTAATCACTTGATTGACGACCACTGGGAGTCGCCTTTCACAATAAGCCGACGTATCCCGAGTGAAACTGCGAGGCGCAGTCCATGTAGAAGAGCTTCGTACTCGGCAACGTTGTGTGAGGCGGAGAAGTGGAGGTGAAGGACATATCTTAGCCTTTCCCGGTCGGGGAGATCGGCACAACTCCCGCTCCCAAGCCGGTGATCCTCTTGGATCCGTCGAAGTGCATGGTCCAGTGTTGGAGGTCTTCCCGAGGCACGTTCTCTTCTGCTTCGTCCACTCGCCGGAAGTCCGCAAGGCTTGTGACTTTATGGACGTCCTTGCCTTAAAAGTCAAGTCCAGGCATCGGCTCTAGGGCCCACTTGGCGATGCGTCCGGTTGCCTCGCGGTTGTGGACGACATCGCCGAGTGGGAAAGAGGTGACGACGGTGACCGAAGTGACCCGAAAATAGTGTGCCAATTTCCTCGCGGTTATTAGAACACCATAGAGCAATTTTTGTACTGAGGGTAGCGAATTTTGGCTCCTGCCAATACTTCGCTAACAAAGTAGATTGGCCTTTGAATCTTCGAGCCCGTCCTTCTTCTTCGCGTTCGACCACAAGGACCGTACTAACCACTTGGTGAGTGGCTGAAACGTCATGCGCAGAGGTTCCCGGGTTGAGGCGAGGAGGACGGGCGGCGTTGTAAGGAACTCTTTGAAATCTTCAAAGGCCTTGTTGGCTTCCGCGGTCCACCGGAAGTCGTCCGTCTTCTTTAGCATCGAAGAAGGGCATGCCTCGTTCGCCGAGTCGGGATATGAAACGGCTTAGTGCCGCCATGCAGCCGGTGAGCTTCGAACGTCTTTCGGTTACTCGGGGTTTCATGTTTAAGATGGCGTTGATCTTCTCTGGATTTGCTTCAATGCCGCGATGTGACACCATGAAGCCGAGCGGTTGCCGATGGAACACCGAAAGTGCACTTCTCCGGTTTAACTTCATTCGAAGGCCCGGACGTTCGCAAAGGTTTCTTCTAGGTCGGCGATCAGGTCTTCTTTCTGCTTGGTCTTGATGACAACGTCGTCGACATAAGCTTCAACGTTCTTACCAATCTGCGTCCGGAAACATCTTTGGATCATGCGTTGGTATGTGGCACCGGCGTTCTTCGGCCGAAAGGCATGGTGATGTAGCAGAGGCCCCAAACGGCGTGATGAACGATGTCTTCGGGCGTCGGATTCTTTTAAGCTGATCGATGATAGCCCGAGTAAGATCCGAAACTCGGGAGTTGGCGTGGCATTTGAGTCGACGACTTGGTCGATGCGAGGCAGCCCGAACGGATCTTTGGGCGGCTTTGTTGAGGTCGGTATAGTCGACGCACATGCGCCATTGCCCCGTCTTCTTGCGGACCAGGACTGGGTTGGCTAACCAGTCGGGATGGAGGACTTCTTTAATGAAGCCTGGCAGCCAAGAGCTTTGCGAGTTCTTCTTTGATGGCATCTTTTCGATCCCGCGCGAATACGTGTAATCGTTGCTTTATTGGTTTGGCGTCATCTTTGACGTTCAAAGAGTGCTCGATCACCTCCCTAGGAATCCCAGGCATATCGGATGGTTTCCAAGCAAAAACATCTTTATTATTTTGGAGGAAGGTGACGAGCGCGCTTTCCTATTTGGGATCTAGGTCAGCGCCGATTACAGCAGTTTTCGAGGGATCCGACGGATCAAGGGAGATCTTCTTGGTCTTGGCGTCGTCGGATCCTGATTTGGCTATCTTCTTCGCGGGGACTTCGCCCTCTGCCGAAGTTGATGCAACCAATCAGACTTCTTGTGGAGATAGTGGCAATCGGGTATCCACATGGCAAGCTTATCCGACTGGAGGTAGGGATAGATTGTGCCTGCTATATCTGTAGCCGAACTTGACTTAGGTGTTACGGTTGCCGATAGAGATAAGGCAATCGGCCTATAGTCACGGTTTGGTAAGATTGAGGAAACCAACTTAGAATAAGATAGGGTTTCCGACTTGTAAACCCTTCCTCCCAAGACTATATAAGGGGGGTAAGGGGCGTCCCTTGAGGGATATCAGATTCTAGATTAGAGATTCCAATAGGAGATCAGAGATCTTAGACTTCATAAGCGAGAGCTTTAGATCACGAGATCAATAAAGACATTCGGCGGATCGAATCCACCGAAACATGAGTAGGGTATTACCTCTCGAGAGGGCCTGAACCTGTCTAAACTTTCTTCTTCTTCTAACCCATTGTGCTTGGCGATCTTGACTGCGACCCCATAAAATATATTGCCGAAACCAAGTTTCGACAGTTGGCGCGCCAGGTAGGGGGCCGTGCGTCGAGACTTCTTCAACAATCTCGCCGACAAGCGTGATGGGATCTCCTTCAAGACTCGGCGACTTCGCCGCCAACTTCGCCGGCGACTCCTCCCTCGACTCGGATTCGAACCAATCGGAGGGAACAACACTCGGCGCCGTTCGGGCTCTCCAACAGCGCCGAGATCTTCGACAACATCTTGAAGACCAAGATGCGATCCACCTTCTCCGACGACGGACTTCACTCGGCGCCATTCGGATTACCGAATGCCGCCGAGATCTGCGCCAATCGCTTGCCTCCCGACGGAAGCAATCTACTCGGTGAAGACCTTTCGGTGCCGTTTGGGTTACCAAACGTCGCCAAGATCTACACAACTCGCTCTCCCGAGTTGGCGAGGATCCACTCGGAAGAACCTGATCCCCAAGCTCCGACTCGGACCGGCGATCCGATCCGGGTTACCCGGGATCAAGGGAGGTCGCCGTCATCCTCCCGTCCTTTGGCTCTTGTCCATCCTTGGAGCTCAACGGATACCTCGGCTCCGCCGGCTTCGACAATCTCTACGGCATCCCCTCGACGAAGCCGACAACTCCGATCGCCATATGGACTCATGAGCCGAAGTGCTTGACATCCTCATGGCCGAGCGGATGAGTCCGACTCAGCCATGGCCGGGAGGCTTGCCGAAGAGGAGCGAGCGAGTGGAGCTTGAACGCAAGACAGCCAAGAAGACAAACAACGCAAAGACGAGGCCGATAAAGGAAGCCGGATCTCGCTTGCATGGACGATCCGCCCGAGGCCATCCTCCAAACACGGGTTCGCAACACCAATGTCTTCCGCACGCCACGCCAAGCATGTCGCCGCACTCACGCTCTTGGATACCGTCATGGAGACGGCTCCGGCCAACGTGACTCCTATACTGGATAAGATCAAGACCATCGTTGCGCTGCCACGGCTAACGGCCCTCCCACCACTTCGGCAAGAAGGCCGATCGAATCCGTGGCCGAAACGCCCGACAAGAGCCGGCTCCCACCCCTAAGGTCGGAGACTACAGGAGGCCCGAGCCGGCTCGGCCGTCAACTAGGCCAAGAGGCCCGCCTCCCGAGTCCATGCCGAGGCACCAAGAGCGACGGTCGACTCCGCCGCAAACGACATGGACGTCCACCCGTCCACCACCGAGTCCACCGCAACGCCTTCGGCTACCCAACCAGCCAACGAAGACCCCGCCGAGTGATCTCGCGGAAGTCCTCGACCGCCGCTACCAAGAGCGCGACCGTCGCACTCGGGAATATCGGAGGATCACCGATAGCGGCGACGATGGAGTACCGGCCTTCACTCGGGAGCTCCGCCGAGTGCATTGGCCGAGTGGCTTTAAGCCCACCGGGATAGAAAGGTACGATGGCAAAACCGACCCGAATCTTGGTTAACCGTATATACCCTTGCCATCCGAGCCGCAGTGGCGACAACAAAGCCATGGCGAACTACGCCCGTGGCCCTCGCAAACTCGGCCGAAATTGGCTCACCACCGCCAAGAGGCTCAATCGGCTCGTGGAGCGAGCGAGGGACCACTTCGTCGCCAACTTCCAAGGCACCTTCGAGAGGCCCGGCATGCACTTCGACCTTTACAATGTCATCCGAAGCCGGACGAGCCTCGAAGGATTACATTCGTCGCTTCTCCGAGAAGCGCAACAAGATCCCGAACATCACCGATGACATCATCATCGCCGCCTTCCGAAGGAGTCCGCGATGAGCCGCTTATCGGCAAGTTCGGACGCAAGCCACCGAAGACGGTGAAGCGGATGTTTGAGACGGCGAATTCATACGCCAAATCAAACGACGCCATCAAGGCCGCCCGTCAAGATCGGCCCGACGAAGAGAGGACAAGCAAGCAGGAGGAAGCCGAATTCCTAAGAAGGATGGCGGCAACAACGAACCGGGGCCCGAAAGATCGCAAGCGCCGATCCGAAGACCCGTGGCCGCAACCTCCAATACTCAACGCCGTCCCCGAGTCGCCGCCTACGACGCCATCATGAACGCCGGTGCACCCACCATCCGAATCACAAGCACGCGGCAAAGGATCGCTTTATCTACAAGCGGTTCCATCGAATGACGCGGCGCGGCTCAACAAGAAGCCGATCGACGAGGCTGGCCCGTCCGGCGCCAAGAAGAACAATGCGGTGAGAATGCCGAACCTTTTCAAGATCCAAGGTGGGGAGCTCAACCACATCTTCGGGGCCCGTTAGCTTATGAATCCAAGAGGAAACGAAGCTAACCGACCGGAGGTCAACGCGGCTCAACTCGAAGTCCTCAATATCTGCGATGGTCGGAGGTGGCCATCACCTTTGACCGCTCGGATCATCCCGACCAGTGGTCCACCCGGGACGCTATCCACTCGTCCCGGACCCCGTAGTCCGCAACATCGAGCTTAAGCGCGTCCACATCGACGGGGCGCGCCTCAACATCCCGTTTGCCAAGACTATGGATGAAATGCGATCCCGAGGGCCGAACTCAAGGCAAGCTCACCCTTCCACGGAGTTATCCCGGGCTATCTTCAACACCACTCGGGCATATCTCCCTCCCAGTCACCTTCGGAGCCCGAGAGAATTTCCGAACGGAGAACGTCACCTTCGAGGTGGCCGACTTGAAACGGCATATCATGCCATCATCGGAAGGCTGCGCTCGCCAAGTTCATGGCGATCCTCACTACACTTATCTTTGCATGAAGATGCCGGGTCCCAACGGCGTCATCACTCTTCGCAGCGATGTGAAGCAAGCCTTCACCGCGACAAGGAGAGCTGCGACATGGCCCAATCTCGAGAGAGATTACGTGGCCAACAAGAAGTCCGATTGGCGCATCTACTTCGGCAGAGGGCGAAGTCCCCGCGAAGAAGATAGCCAAATCGGATCCGGCGACGCCAAGACCAAAAAGATCTCCCTTGATTCGTCCGATCCCTCCAAGACTGCTCGTAATCGGCGCCGACCTAGATCCTAAATAGGAAAGCGCGCTCGTCACCTTCCTCCAAAATAATAAAGATGTTTTTGCTTGGAAACCATCCGATATGCCCGGAATTCCTAGGGAGGTGATCGAGCACTCTCTCGAACGTCAAAGATGACGCCAAACCAATTAAACAACGATTACGCGAGTTCGCACAGGGATCGAAAAGACGCGATCAAAGAAGAACTTGCAAAGCTCTTGGCTGCCGGCTTCATTAAAGAAGTCCTTCATCCCGATCGGCTAGCCAATCCAGTCTTGGTCCACAAGAAGACGGGCAAGGCGCATGTGCGTCGATTACACCGACCTCAACAAAGCCTGCCCCAAAGATCCATTCGGGCTACCTCGTATCGACCAAGTTGTCGACTCAACACTGCGAACTCCCGAGCTTCTTGGATTGTTACTCGGGCTATCACCGCATCGCCGAAAGAATCCGACCGCTTGAAGACATCTTTCATCACGCCGTTCGGGGCCTACTGCTACATCACTATGCCTTTCGGCTCGAAGAACGCCTGGAGCAACATACCAACGCATGATCCAAAGATGCTTCCGACGCAGATCGGCAAAAACGTTGAAGCTTATGTCGACGATGTTGTCATCAAGACCAAGCGTAAAGAAGACCTGATCGCCGACTTAGAAGAAACCTTTGCAAACATCCGGGCCTTCGAATGAAGTTGAACCCGGAGAAGTGCACCTTCGGCGTCCCATCGTGCAACCGCTCGGCTTCATGGTATCACATCGCGGCATTGAAGCAAACCCGGAAAAGATCAACGCCATCTTAAACATGAAGCCCCGAGTAATCGAAAGACGTCCAAAAGCTCACTGCTGCATGGCGGCACTAAGCCGTTTCATTTCCCGACTCGGCGAGCGAGGCATGCCCTTCTTCGGCTGAAGAAGACAGACGACTTCCAAGTGGACCCCGGAGCGACAAGGCCTTTGAAGACTTCAAAGAGTTCCTTACCACGCCACCCGTCCTAGCTTCACCTCAGCCCCAGAACCCCTCTTGCCGTACGCCTCGCCACTCACCAAGTGGTCGCACGGTCCTTGTGGTTGAACGAGAAGAAGAAGGACGGGCCCGTAAGATTCAAAGACCAATTTACTTTGTCGGCGAAGTTTTGGCAGAGCCAAAATCCGATACCCCTGTGTACAAAAATTGCTTTATGGTGTTCTAATAACCGCGAGGAAATTGGCACACTACTTTCGTGGTCACTCGGTCACCGTCATCACCTCTTTTCCACTCGGCGACGTCATCCACAACCGCGAGGCAACCGGGCGCATCGCCAAGTGGGCCACTGAACGATGCCGTGGACTTAACCTTTAAGCCTGGACGTCCATTAAGTCACAAGCCTTAGCGGACTTCCGGCCGAGTGGATCGAACAAAGCAAGAGCACGTACCTCGGGAAGACCTCCAACACCGGACCATGCACTTCGACGGATCCAAGAGGATCACCGGCTTGGGAGCAGGGGAGTTGTGCCGATCTCCCGACCGGGGAAAGGCTAAGATATGCCCTTCACCTCCACTTCTCCGCCTCACACAACGTCGCCGAATACGAAGCTCTCTTACATGGACTGCGCCTTGCGCCTCACTCGGATTCGTCGGCTTATTGTGAAAGGCGACTCCCGCTGGTCGTCAATCAAGTGATGAAAGATCGGTCCCGCTTAAACGACACTATGGAGGCCTACCGACAAGAGGTCCGCAAGCTTGAGGACAAGTTTGATGGGCTAGAACTCTCACATGTCCCGAGACATAACAACGAAGCCGCAGATGAGCTAGCACGCTGGATCTAAGCGCGAAGCCGCTCCGACAGATGTCTTTGTCGAACATCTCTACGAGCCAACCGTCACGGCAAAGACAGCTCCCAACGAGCAAACCACGAACGAAGTCACCATGATCGATACCGACCGGAGGACGCCGCTCATCAAATTCTTAACTCAAGCAAGAGCCGCCGGAAGACCGGGATGAAGCGAACGCGTCCGGCGTCGTTGCCAAGCGTACGTCATGGTCGACTCCGATCTATACAAGAGAAGCCCCTCTCGGAATTCTAATGAGGTGCATCACACCCGAAGAAGGGAAACAATTACTCCAAGATATCCACTCGGGCATATGCGGAAGCCACGCGGCTGCACGCACTCTAGTCGGCAAAGCTTACGACAAGGATTTTTTCGGCTTACCGCGGTCTCCGACGCGGATAAAGTCGTAAGAACCTCGCGAAGGCTGCCGCTTCTTTGCCCGACAAAGCCATGTCCCGGCCAGAGCTTCAAACAATCCCACTTTCCCGGCCGTTCGCGGTATGGGGGCGGACATGGTCGGCCCCTTCAAAAGGCTCCGGGAGGTTTCACGCACCTCTTCGTCGCAATCGACAAGTTCTCCAAGTGGATTGAAGCCAAGCCGGTTGCCACAATCACTGCCGACAAAGCACGGGATTTTTCCTCAACATCGTGCACCGCTTCGGCGTCCCAAACAGAATCATAACCGATAATGGGACTCAATTCACGGGAGGCATCTTCAAGGATTTCTGCGAAGACTTCGAATCAAGATCTCGCTACGCATCGTAGCTCACCCCAAAAGCAATGGGCAAGTCGAGCGAGCAAACGGCATGGTTCTTCAAGGCATCAAGGCTCGCGTCTTCGACCGGCTAAGCCCTTACGCGGCAAGTGGGTCCAAGAACTTCCCTCGGTTCTATGGTCGCCGCGAACTACACCCGGCCGGGCCACCGGCCAAACTCCTTTCTTTCGGTCTATGGCGCGAAGCCATGTTGCCAAATGAGATGGAGTTTGAATCCCTCCGGTCCGCAGCCTTCAACGATGAACGCTACGACATCGACCGAGTGGATGACCTCACCCGATTGGAAGAGGCCCGCGAGGCAGCCCTCATCCGGTCGGCTAAATACCTTCAAGGGCTCGAGAAGATACCACGGTCGCAACGTGCGAGCACGAGCTTTCATTGTTGGCGACCTGGTCCTACGCAAAATCCAGACCACCAAAGACCGACATAAGTTATCTCCCCTTATGGGAAGGACCCTATATAATCGCCGAAGTGACTAGGCCCGGTGCCTCCGGCTAAAGCGCGAAGACGGGTCTATGGTGGAAAACTCCGGAACATCGAACATCTTCGGCGGTTTTACGCCTAATTTGGCTAAGGCCTCATGTTTTCCTTGATTGCCAACCTCAAGCAAGATGACTTCTTGAGCTAGCAATGGGGCCGATACACATATCAATAAAGCTCGAATTTTCCTCGTCAAATTTTTGTGCATAATTTGGTTTATCATTGTTTAATGTCCTTCGACTCGAGCTCGTGTCTAAGGACCGAGAGTTTTCCGATGACCTAATCAAGCCTAGGCTTGGTGACAATGCACGAAAACTACTTAAGAAATTTCACGCAAAGGCTCGAATCAAGGCATTGACATAAATAAACTAAAAATAGGCACGAGATTTCATGACAAGAGTGTTACGATTACATGACATTCATGAAGCAAAGTCAAAACACGGTTCGTAGTTTAAAATTGTTTACTACATCTAAAGAGATCTTCTTCGCGCCTCCCGCGCCTCGCCGAGCATATCTAAGGCCTCGCTCGTCCGCCGTCCCCTCGCGAAGCCCTCCCGATTGAATGAATATCCACTCGGGGTAGAGGGACTTGGTCTGTGCAAGAGCCAGACCAGCCCCCATGTTGGCTGCTTCGGTGATGTTCTTCAGATACTGCTCGGGAGCCAACCGGAGCTTGTCGAAGATCTCGATTGGCTCCAGCCGAGCCGCCCCAACCCCTTGATCAAACAAGGTGCCAAGATTGGTGCAGGCGGCATTGGCGACCTCTTCCCGTATCTCGTCGCTGGATTTGATCCGCCCGAGTAAGACGTCATATTGGGCTCGGGTCTTTATCTTATAAGCTGCAAGGAGTCCTAGATCGGTCAAGGCACTCGGGAATGAAGCGGACATGAAATCCAACTTCAAAGAAGGTTACCTTCAAATTCGGCTTCCATTTCGGCCTTGTCAAGGTTGACCGCTTCCAGCTGGACTTGAAGCGAGTGGACCTCTCGAAGAATTTTCTACAACGAAAGAGGATTATCAATAGACAAGATCAACAAAAGAATCATGATGAAGCCGGGAGAGGCGGGCTTACTTCCGATTGATCCGCGGAGGTCGAGGTTCGCTTCCCGAAGCTCCGAGATCTCCCTCCCAAAGCGGCCTCCCTTGAAGCGGCCTCCTCCCGAGTGACCTTCACTGTCGCCGAACGTCCTCCAAGGAGTTTAAGTGAGGCACCGCTTTTCCAAGCACCTCGGATTTTGCCATTGAGCGGCAATATTCTTTCTGCATGCAAAGGCAGAAGGATGATCGACTGAAGGATAACGAAGATATAATCAAAAAGAAAGATGAAGGCTTACGTTGAGCAGTCGGGTCGCCTCGTTCAGGCTCTCGACGAGGGCATCCCTTTCATCCTTTTCAGCCTGCCGGTCGAGGATGATGCCCCGTCTCTCGCCTTCCGAGTCCCGCCACTCGATTCGATCGGAGGAACCCGGTCTCGAAGACGCGTAACAGGGATCTCTTCGACCGTGGCCGGCAAACAAGAAAAACCAATTAAGACATGAAAGATTCAAAATTGAAAGAACAAAGGAAAGTTCGAAGCAAGTCTCACTGGTTTCGGCGGCCGCCGCCTAGGTGGGGCAGCGGGCCTTCTTCTTCTTCGGGCTCAGGCCAGTGACCCTCGGTCGGGGCGCTCGGGCGCAGCCGAGGGTTCTCCGCAACCGAGGCGGTCTTCGGTCGGGATATCCCGCCGGCGCAGGGGCTCTTCCCCGGGGTGCTCTCCTTCCGAGGAGAAGGGTGCTTCTCCGGACGCTCGCACTTGGTTGCGGGCTCCGGGTTTTGGCTCGACGGCCTTGGCGCTTCGGGAGCAGCACGCGGGTCGGCCCTTCATCCCTCCGACAGGATCTATATCCCGGGGCTTCCTGCACAAGTAAATACAGCGAAGATAAAGAAGAGTTTTCTACGAAAGAACTCGGGACTTTGGTTTCGAGTTTACTCGGTTGATCGGCGGATCTTCGGTGCGTCCGCGGCGATCGCCTTAGAGGCGGGGTCTCGACCGGAGGAGCCGGGACGTCGTCATCCGAGTCCTCGATGATAAGCCGCCTTTTGCTTGCGCGCTTGTTCGAGTCCTCACTCGCGCCGCCCGTTTCCCGACCGGATCGGCTTGGATTTTTATCCCGCCACGCGCTTCTTGCGGGCGACGCTGCGCATCATGAGCCATCTTATATGGCTTGGAGGTGATAGAGGCGTTTTCCGCGAAGTGGGAAAGTGCAACATTAAGCGACAAGACGTCAAGATCGAAAGATAATATAAAGCATCAATCGGCTTACCGGAGGAGGAGGTCGATGGATGCCGAATGGAAGGACGGTAGTATGAGGGCTCGCTCGACTGAGATCCCGGATGAGAAGAGCTTGTACATTCGGATCTTCAGGATCTCGTATGTGAGCGGATCCGGGTCCTCCCGATTGGGGTCTGTTCCGCCTTCGTACTCGAAGGCCGGTTTCGACCGCTCCCCGATTGGCGCCGCCGCACCCGATGAAGTGCCGAGTGATTTGTTCCCGCGAAGGTTCCTCTTCTTCATCGCCAGATCTTCGCGAGCAAATCGTTGGCCTCATCCCATTCTTGGGCTACGGGACGGTGCTCCAAGATGGTTTGGGGACAGGAGGAAGACCGACAAAGGAAGGAAGAAGGCTGGGTTCAAGATTGCCGATGTAGAACCGGTTCGAGTGCCGCCTTTGTTCGAGGATTTCAAGGGGAGAGAGAAGTAGTCTTTGCGGAGAGATCCGCGAAGCCGGAAGCTGCCCGCCAACGACACAAGGATGATCCTTGTTCGGATGGGGTTTCGTGTAGAACATACGACGGAACGATTGAAGTGAGGAAGAATGCCAAGGAAGGCTTCACACACATGAATAAAGAGTGCAATGTGAAGCATCGAGTTGGGATTCAGATGGTAGATATGAAGACCATAGTAATCCAAGAGCCCCGAAAGAATTCGGAGGTGGGAAGACTCGAATCCGCAATAGAAAAGGAGGTAAAGACAACGAGCTCACCGGTGTTTGGGGTCGGGAAGTCTTCCCCGCCGCCGGCGCCATCCCACAAGTTCCTTGGGCGGAAGCACGCCGTGCTTCACCATCTCCTTGAGGGTGTATTCCCTCACATCCGAGGTGGCCCATTGGTCGAACGGAATATTCTTCTCTTCCGCCATGAGATCGAGGTTGATGAGGAACGGATCTGGCTGAGAAAGGTTGGATCTTGGGGAAAGATGTGGGAGTTTTGGTTGCGGGAGCTAGTTGTCGCGGCAAGCGAGCTTCTTGGCGGATGGACGAGAAGTGCGCAAGCCTAGGGTTCTCCGCAATGAACCGATGAACAGATTGCGAGAAGGGGAATTTTTGGAAGATGAAGAGGCGGGGACGACCTCGTGTCTTTATAAAGAAAGATTTGAGGGTTGCGCTAGGTTTTCTGGTGAGTGGGCCGAGCCCATAAGAAAATCTACGGCCCAACTAAGGTGTGGTCCGATACGTGTCCTTAGGGACTTAAGCGGATGAGCTTAAGCGATTTGCCCGGCAATATGCGCGTGTCCGAGTGCCCAATACCTTTAAAGATCCTTCCATACCGCGGTTTGTCCGACTTCATGAGAAGGCGACACGATGCAATTTGGAAGGTGACCAACAACAGAGTTTTTATAGCCACCTTGGTGAACAAGGGTGTTTGGTTTTTCAAAGATTTGGTCGGGTAATCTTGCCGATGTCTTGTTTATTTTCCACCTTGGTGAAGATCTTTATAAGATTGAGACCAGTATTATGGCAAAAGCTGTTTAATAACTTGGTCATATTTTTCATATGATTGAAAGAACTTATTTTCCCATGAGGGATGATTAAAGTATTTGTTCCGGGATGACTCGGGCAGATCTACTCGGATAAGCGTGAGCTTACCGAGTGCTTTTACCCGCTAGGGTTGATTGAGTTATTATTCCGGATTACTCGGCGAATCTACCCGGTTGAACAAGAGTTTACCGAGTGTTTTTTACCCATGAGGGATGATTGAATTATTTGTTCTGAGATGACTCGGGCAAATTCACTCGGTTAAGTATGAACTTGCTGAGTAATAAGATTTTTATGATTGCTTTAGCATGAGCTAGGCATCTATATGAGAATAATTTTTTATAGTTCTTGACTATATGCTTAGTCTATTTTTGACTAACCACATAGTCGGGGGCTACACCTATAATTAGGTGCATCGAGATGCACCTAGATATTTATTTTTGAGAATTTTTGAGATATTTTCCAGCCCTTCACGCGCCTTTTGGAGCCACTCGGGAAGATTCAGCAGAGATGATGGAATCACTCGGCGCCAAAAGCACTCGGTCAAAGAGATTTTTTGGTTGAGCGCTGCTTTGGTCCGAAGCCGAGTTGTCTCGTCGACCGAAAAGGACTCGGGGGCTACCGTGGAGATAGTGGCAATCGGGTATCCACATGGCAAGCTTATCCGACTCGGAGGTAGGGATAGATTGTGCCTGCTATATCTGTAAGCCGAACTTGACTTAGGTGTTACGGTTGCCGATAGAGATAAGGCAATCGGCCTATAGTCACGGTTTGGTAAGATTGAGGAAACCAACTTAGAATAAGATAGGGTTTCCGACTTGTAAACCCTTCCTCCCAAGACTATATAAGGGGGGTAAGGGGCGTCCCTTGAGGGATATCAGATTCTAGATTAGAGATTCCAATAGGAGATCAGAGATCTTAGACTTCATAAGCGAGAGCTTTAGATCACGAGATCAATAAAGACATTCAGCGGATCGAATCCACCGAAACAGGAGTAGGGTATTACCTCTCGAGAGGGCCTGAACCTGTCTAAACTTTCTTCTTCTTCTAACCCATTGTGCTTGGCGATCTTGACTGCGACCCCATAAAATATATTGCCAAAACCAAGTTTCGACACTTCTTGTTGGCCACGTAATCTCTCGCGAGATTGGGCCATGTCGCAGCTCTTCTTATCGCAGGTGAAGGCTTGCTTCATGTCGCTGCGAAGAGTGATGACGCCGTTGGGACCCGGCATCTTCATGCGAGGTAGGTGTAGTGAGGGATCGCCATGAACTTGGCAAGCGCGGGCCTTCCGATGATGGCGTGATACGCCGTTTCAAGTCGGCCACCTCAAAAGTGACGTTCTCCGTTCGGAAGTTCTCTCGGGCTCCGAAGGTGACTGGGAGGAGATATGCCCGAGTGGTGTAGAAGATAGCCCTGGATGACTCCGTGGAAGGGGGCGAGCTTGCCTTTAGTTCGGCCCTCGGGATCTGCATCTCATCCATGGTCTTGGCAAACAGGATGTTGAGGGCACTGCCCCCATTGATGAGGACGTGCTTAAGCCTGATGTTGTGGACCACGGGGTCCAGGACGAGTGGATAGCGCCCCGGGTGAACCACTCGGTCGGGATGATCCGAGCGGTCAAAAGTGATGGCCACTTCCGACCATCGCAGATATTGAGGGACTTCGGGTTGAGCCGCGTTGACCTCCCGCCGCTTAGCTTCGTTTCCTCTTGGACTCATAGGCTAGCGGACCTCCGAAGATGTGGTTGAGCTCCCCACCGGGTCTTGAAAGGGTTCGGCATTTTCAGCCGCGTTGTTCTTTTGGCGCCCGACGGGCCAGCCTCGTCGCGGCTTCTTGTTGAGCCGCGCCGCTGCATTGTTCGGCGAATTGCTTGTAGATAAAGCATCTTGCTGCGTGCTTATGATTCGGATGATGGGTGCACTGGCGTTCATGATGGCGTCGTAGGTGGCGACTCGGGGACGGCGCTGAGTGTTAGAGGTTGCGGCTACTAGGTCCTCAGATCGGCGCTTGCGATCTTTCTGGCCCCGGTTGCCGTTGTTGCCGCCATCCTTCTTGGGATTACGGCTCCCTCCTGCTTGCTTGTCCTCCCTTCTATCGGGCCGGTCTTGACGGGCAGCCTTAATGGCGTCATTGGATTTGGCGTATGAGTTCGCCGTCTCGAACATTTGTTTCACCGTCTTCGGTGGTTTGCGCCGAACTTCCCGACGGCAGCTCATCACGGACTCCCTTCCGGAAGGCGGCGATGATGATGTCGTCGGTGATGTTCGGGATCTTGTTGCGCTTCTCGGAGAAACGACGAATGTAATCCTTCGAGGCTCGTCCGGCTTTTGGATGACGTTGTATAGGTCGAAGTGTGTGCCGGGCCTCTCGAAGGTACCTTGGAAGTTGGCGATGAAGTGGTCCCTCGCTCGCTCCACGAGCCGATTGAGCCTCTTGGCAGGCTCGTGAGCCAATTTCGGCTAAGTTTGCGAGGGCCACGGGCGGGTAATTGGCCATGGCTTTGTTGTTGTCACCGCAGCTCGGATGGCAAGGGTGTATACGGTTAGCCAAGATTCGGGTCGGTCTTGCCATCGTACCTTTCAATCCCCGTGGGCTTAAAGCCACTCGGCCAGCTGCACTCGGCGGAGCTCTCGAGTGAAGGCCGGTACTCCGTCGTCGCCGCTATCGGGTGATCCCCTCCGATCTTCCCGAGTGCGTCTGGCCGCGCTCCCGGTAGCGGCGATCGAGGACTTCCCGCATCACTCGGCGGGGTCTTCTTGGATGGTCGGGTAGCTGGAGCTATTGCGGCGGACGCGGTGGTGGACGGGTGGACGTCCATGTCGTTTGTCGCGGAGTCGGTCGTCGCTCCCGGTATTTTAGCGTGGACTCGCGGGGTGGGCCTCTTGGCACAGTCGTCGACCGATCCGGCTCGGGCCTCTTATAGTCTCCTAACCTTAGAGGTGGAAGCCGCTCTTGTCCGGTGTTTCGGCCACAGATTCGGTCGGCCTTTGTGCCGAGGTGGTGGGGTGGCCGTTAGCTATGGCGGCGACAATGGTCTTGATCTTGTCGAGTATCGGAGTCACATTGGCCGGAGCCGTCTCCATGACGGTGTCCAAGAGGGTGAGCGCGGCAACAGCGTTCGCCGTGGCGTTTGGAAGATGTTGGTGTTGCGAACCCGCGTTTGGAGTATGGCCTCTGGGCGATCGTTCGGCCGCACGTAGATCCCGCTTCCTCTTGTCGGCCTCGTCCTTGCGTTGTTTCTCCTCTTCACTGTCTTGCGCTCGAGCTCCACCCCGGCTCGCTCTTCTTCACAAGCCTTCGGCCATGGCTGAGTCGGGCTCGTCCGGCTCGGCCATGAGGATGTCAAAGCACTTCGGCTCATAGTCCATGCGGCGATCGGAGTTGTCGGCTTCGTCGAAGGGATGCCGTAGAGGTTGTCGGCCGGCGGAGCCGAGGTATCCATTGAGCTCCGAAGATGAGCAGGAGCCGAATGATGGGAGGATGACGGCGACCTCCCTTGATCTGGGTAACTCGGATCTGGATCGTTCCACCCAGTCGAGCTTGGGGGTGTCGGCTCCTCCGAGTGGGTTGCCGCCAACTCGGGGGAGAAGTTCGCCGTAGATCTCGGCGGCGTTTGGTAACCCAAACGGAACCGAGAGGTCTTCGTCCGAATAGATTGCCTCTGGGAAGGTGAGAAGATTGGCGCAGATTTCGGCGGTATTCGGTAATCCGAATGGTGTCGAGTGAAGTCCATCGTCGGTGAAAGTAGATTGCATCTTGGTCTTCAAGATGTCGTTGTAGATGCTTGCGCTGTTCGGAAGCCCGAACGGCGTCGAGTGGATTTCTCCTTCCGACCGGTCCGAATCCGAGTCGAAGGAGGAATCGTCGGCGAAGTAGACGGCGAAGTCGCCGAATCTTGAAGGAGATCCCATCACGCTTGTCGGCGAGATTTGTTGAAGAAGTCTCGACGCGCGCCCCCTACCGCGCGCCAACCGGCCGAAACTTGGTTTCGGCAATATAATTTCGGGGGGCGAGTCAAGATCGCCAAGCACAATGGGTTAGGAGAAGAAGAAGGTTTAGACAGGTTCGGCCCTCTCGTGAGGTAATACCCTTACTCCTGTTTCGGTGGATTTGATCAGCCGAGTGTCTTTATTGATCTCGTGATCTAAAGATGAAGGCTAAAAGTTGATCTCCTATCGAAATCTCTGATCTAGAATCTGATATCCCTCAAGAGACACTCTTTACCCCCCTTATATAGTCTTGGGAGGAGGGCTTACAGATCGGAAACCCTATCTTACTCTAAGTTGGTTTCCTCAATCTTACCAAACCGTGACTATAGACCGATTGCCTTATCTCTATCGGCAATCGTAACACCCAAGTCATGTTCGGTTTACAGATATGACAGGCGCAATCTATCCCTACCTCCAGTCGGATAAGCTTGCCATGTAGATACCCGATTGCCATAATCTCCACAGACAAGTCGCAGGATCAACCGTAAAAGTTGTTGGAGTCAGAACAATCGGTGAAGAACCAAGCGGAGGACCTGCAAAATTAAACTTCAAACGAAGTGCCAACAAAGTACAAGTACGGCAAGCCGTTCCTACCCTGGCACGTCATGGAAGACATGCCCTGGGAAATCGGCTAATGCACTACGGGTACCTAAAGGCGTCCGTTGGGGCTCGATGCTTACCGTGAAGGTCCCGATAATGCTTTCACCGGTGACCCAAATGGGATATTGGTCATCGATTTCAACGACCTTCACGCATTATTCAAGATGGAAAAATGGATATAAATTTCGTTGCTGCGTTTTGCCTGTAAGTATCATACTAACTTAATGTCATTAATAAATTCATTTGCAAACTAACTTGTGAATAATTAATTACTCATGCATTACTTAGGATGCAATACGCGCGCGAAAAATACCAATTATCCAATTGCATACATTAACCCAACAAGGATATGCTTGGACGAAACACGAGGTTCATGTTCGTGAAGATTCCGATGAGCTCAAAGGCAAAACAAAGAAACAAAAAGCCTCGATCATCAAACAAATGCACAAGGACAAGATCGCGGTATCATTCTACTTGGGCAAGGCTATGTTGGAGCACAGAGACAAAAATGTCCTCATGGTCCCTTATGTGTTGTGGTACATAATATTCGTCCGTAAAACCGATATTTTACTACGATATCACCTACAGTTAACATATCTCTTCTTTCGCAGCGATCACTACATACTATTTCTGGTATATCCACGGGACCACGTGGCCGTAGTGCTTGATCCGGCACACTACAGCCAGGAAACATTCAAAGAGTTCCTTGTCATTTTAAATTTGTAAGTACTATCATGCACCTTTTAATACGTTGTCTGTTTTTACTATCGAATATACAATTGATCAGTGAAACATGCAATTATTTTGTCTATAGAGCACACCATCATTATGTAAGAAACGATGGACTGGTGAATGATCCACAAAAGAAGAAGCTTCTTGTGAGGAAAAATTTTCCAGTAATGATATGCTCGCTATATGCCAAGATTTTATATGGTGTTTAATTTTAAATTACTGACGCACATAATAAATTTTATTCAACACAGTGTTATAAGCAACCACCGGGCACTAACCTTTGCGGCTACTACGTGTGCGAGATGCTCAGAATCTACAGGAGATACTCTACTAAGTTAGAACAAGTAAGTTCAGAGAAAATATATTTTTCTACACGTTATAGATCTTGTATAATTTTTCTAATCGTATGTATGTGTACTATTCTTCCTTAAACAGATCACGGAAGTTCCAGTTGTAGCGAACCGGTTCGACAATCGAACCATGCTTAACTTGGTTGCAGATCTTTGCCGCTTCATCCGTCGCGATGTCTGCAACCATTTGGACGATTTCTACGATCCGGAGAGCGAGCTGGCGACGGACGATAAATTCAAACGACTTAGGGAGTAGGAAAGAGCACCGTCATTAATGAATGATTTGTAATTTGTTGCTAGACTTCTGTAATTTGCGGGAGACGAAACTTGATATGTATATAAACATGCATGCATGATATGTGTATGTACTTTAATATCTTTTATGACGAAATAATATAATTAAATGTCTTTTTTCCTCGTGCGAATATATATATATATACATGCATCTTATCGATCGACCAATGCATTTAATATTAATGAGAGAGAGAGGAGAGGAGAGAGAGAGGACATAAAGGAGAGGAGAGGAGAGACAGAGGACAATAGCTAATGTACATAAAATAATGTACACCATCTTCCCGTGCGGTCGACTTAACGGACCGCATGGAAAGATCCATTATCCCGTGCGGTCGAGTAAAGTGGCCCGCACGGGATAATCGATCTTCCCGTGCGGGCCGCTTAAGCCGACCGCATGAGATAATAGATCTTCCCGTGCGGTTGGGCCGTCCGCATGCGAAAATGGTATTTTTCCAGACCTTTTCACGCATGCGGACAGACCTTCCGCATGAAAAGATGTCTTTCGACCCGCATAAAAAAATGGTTTCTCTAGTAGTGATACCTACAATTTCACAAATGTATGCCAGCTGTAGTATTACATATGATTGAAAGGTATATGGAAGCTAGTACTAATTTCCTATAAAATCATTTCAGTACTGCAAACTCTGTCACATATTAACTATTAGGGATGTAACATCCTTTTTTTGAATGCACTTAAAAACTTTGTAACATATAATTTTTTTGTCTAGGTCTTTTTTGAACTGTACAAATACAAAATATTAGTTGGTATAAAAAATGAAAGTGCAATACATATGATGCAAGATATGCATGTTGTCTGCAGTCATGTTCTGCAAAATTGATCCAACAAAATTCATTCGACATGTGGTCTATATCATTAACAGTACACACGCAAAATCAGCCCAACACTACATGCGCTAACTACAGTATCTGCCTCGTAATCCCATTTCAGCTATGCCCAATCACTACTTTCAAACGGGCCCTTAGTCCCATGTGAATCTCTAGCTGAATAGGAAGTTTCAGACTTATTGTTCTTAGAAGTCAACCCCAGATCCAATCAAAGTAATAGCGTAAGTATCATCAATAATTACATATTTAGGAGAATAATAAAACTGATCACCTTTAAGACACCAATAAAGAATGTGAAGGATTGCAGCTATCAAGAGATACCCACTCACTAATAATAAAGTTATAAGAAAAACATTGTTACGGTCAACACGAAAATAGCTCTTGATCTTAAGACGTATGATTGGAGATAAGTCAACATAATTTTTTTAACTAAGGTATTATATCTTTTGCAAAAAAAAAAGAAATCTTATGATTTTTAACTACTTCCATTATAAGAGAACGGTTGTCGTACGTGTAAAACTTCTCTGAGGTTCTTTCCCAAGTATAAAACTACTAACTTATTTATATGTTTGAGTCATT
Organism: Oryza australiensis; assembly: GCA_019925245.2. NCBI lineage: Eukaryota > Viridiplantae > Streptophyta > Magnoliopsida > Poales > Poaceae > Oryza > Oryza australiensis. The sequence continues at coordinate 2,439,448 of JAIFGZ020000540.1, read as the reverse complement.
TCTAATATGTGAAATGAAGTGAAAATTATCAATCTTTTTTTGGCCCCTTCTACGATACGATTCTACCCTACAAACGACGTCAATTATGACAACAACTAAATATAAGGTACAGTGTGCTAAAAAAAGAAAAAAAATACAATGTGACATGATGATAATACAATATGACTTGAGGGAAAAAGTAAAAGAAAATAAAGAATAGACCGAGACCCAAAAAAGAGTTAAAATAAAGGAAGAAGTCCATAATTAGCCATCAAACTATCGTAAGTTTGTATTTGACCATCCACCTAGAAAACCGGGTATTCTACACCACCAACTATCAAAGCTATACATCTTCGACCCTCTGACCCGGTTTTACAAAAATCGCATGCCACGTGGCGCGCCGAGGGATTTCCAAAACTTTCAGGAACTTTTTTGTAAAATCACAGGAGATCTTTTTTTTATTTTCTTCTTTTTTCCTTCTTTTCTTCCGCGTGTGGGAAGGCCGCCGCCGCCGCACGCGCAGCTCTCAGAACCTACAGATGGTTCGGAGCCGCACGTGCACGTAGCTTTTCGGAGGCGACGGGCAGAGGCGGTGGGCGGCGACGGTGGTGGATGTCGCCGTCGCCTACAGATGGACGTGTGCGTCTCCTCTCAGAACCTTATCGTCGGTCATGCGACACGGCATGAGGAGGGCCGACACAGAGGGGAGGAGACGGCCACTCTGATTGCTAGTGCCTACGGGCCTTGTCCCCAACTGCGCACAGCGAGCTAGCACCGCAGATCGAAGAAGACCGTTGAAGTGAAGAGAGACCCAAATCCGGGCGAATCCGGGACCAAATGGCAAAATCCGGTCGCTGGCTGCTTCACTCCGCTGCTCCCATGGCATCGACGAGGAGGTGCGGGGTGTGTGGAGGCGGTCGGCGGCGGTCGAAGGCGACGGGCGGCGGCGGTGGTGGATGTCGCCATCGCGTGTGCTCCCGTAAGCCGGTATTGGACGAACCGGCTTGGACAGTTGGCCGCGCCGCCGATGACCGGCGAGATCACTCGGTGAGCTAGTTGTCTTTGAGCTCGAGCGGCGACATGTGTGGCGGGCCCTGCAGACCACGGGGCACATTTCGTGGCCGGCCCCGTGCCGGCCAAGCTCGGCAACCTCGCAGCTCTGCGCGTGCTCTGGCTCGCCGGCTGCAACCTCGTCGGCGCCATCCCGACGTCTCTCGGCAGGCTCGAAAACCTCACGGACCTCGATTTGTCGACGAACGTGCTCATCGGCTCGATACAGCGGGAGATTACGGGGCTGACAAGCGTCGTGCAGATCGAGCTGTACAACAACTCGCTCATCGGACCGATTCCCAAGGGGTTCGACAAGCTCGCGGAGCTCCAGGGCATAGACTTCGCCATGAACAGGCTCTCGAGCGCCATCCCGGATTACTTCTTCGAGGAGGCGACGGGACAATGGCGGTGGTGGATGTCACCGTCGAATGTGGCGGAAGGAAGCAGCAGGACTGCAGGACGCTGGCCGACGGAAGGCGAACTCAGCAGGACGGAGATGGGAGTCTTCTAGATCTAGCCCTCTTCCTTCTCGTGTCCGGCGAGAATGCCGGTGGTGGAGGAGCAAGGGACCAGACAGAAGACTCGATCAACTGCTGAACCAATCATCGGCGTCGGTGGCGGATGATCCACTGGTGTTGTTTCATGCGAAGGTGTATCAACATTTTTATTTGTTTGAAATATTTCTTTTGAATACTGCTCAAGATTGCCTGCTCCGCCACGCCTCCGTCCCCGTCGACGTGCGCCCCATCCGATAGCCGGAGCTCCGCGCTGTGGGGCTGTACGCGGAGCGTGGCCCCACAGAGAGCACCGAGTTCTCCTTCACCCGCTTCCTCACCCCCTACCTCGCCGGCTACCGCGGCTGGGCACTCTTCGTCGACTGTGACCTCCTCTACCTCGCCGACATCGCTGGATGTCTTCACCGAGAGCTGCACGTGCGGAGGCGGCAGCCTCCCCGCGCGTGGAAGAGAAGAAAGAAAAAAGAAGAAAAGAAAAAAAAGAAAAGATCTCCTGTGATTTTATAAAAAAGTCCCTGGAAGTTTTAGAAATCTCTCGGCGTGCCACGTGGCATGTGATTTTTGTAAAACCGGGTCGGATGGTCAAAGATGTATGGTTTTGATATTTGGGGGTGTAGAATACCCGGTTTTCTAGTTGGATGATCAAATACAAATTTTCACGGTAGTTCGATGGTCAATTATGAACTTCTTCCTAAAATAAAAGGAGGGAAAGATGTAAAAGAAAATAAAGAACAGACAGGCAGACAAAAGACAAAAAAAGGAGAAGAAAAATGAGAAAGAATTACATACATTTAGTTCTTTGGTCATAAACCTGGAAGTCCAAGTGCTCTCATCTTGGCGACATATTCACCAATTTTCATAGAACCTTTCTTCGTGTTGGTGAGTGCAAGTCTAGTGTTCACCGATCTTGCACGCGTATGGGTAGAGTAGATTTATTCAATGGCTTGCCATGCTTCTGCCGAAGTTTTGCACATGACGACTTGAATCAAAACATCCCTTGAAAGAGATGAAAGAAGATATCCAAGAACAAACTGATCATTGGCTTCCCAATCTTCAAAGGCTGGGTTTGATCTTTTCACGGTCTTCCCATCTATGGTGACCGAAATTTCGGTGTCTGGAGCTTTCTCAGCGCCTATGAGATATCCCTGGAGTCGAGCTCCACGTATTGCAGCGCTAACTTGTGCCTTCCACAGTGCATGTTTTCCTTTTCCAAGTTTCTTTGAAACCGGATGACTGTGGGAGAGATTGGCTGCCATAGCACCTAAGGAGGAGGATGCCATAAGCAACAGATGCGAACTACCGAGTTGGAGATGGCTCTGATACCATGTGATAAAAATGAGAAGCATTGAACCCTTTTGTCTCGGGCCGCATGTTTATTAATAGTGAGATAAGAATCCAAAACAAACTTTGAGATTACATATTCTATCTTAACAACCGATGGCTTGTCATCGCATGCACCGCTGCGCTATTATCACATGTATGGTTCTACATCATCATCGGCATGTGCGTAGGTGTAGGCTGCAGTCCTTAGTTGTACTGCTGTAGACTTTATCACATGCATGCGTAGGCTCTTGACTTTATCACACGCACACATACACATGTCACTTCATAGGCCCCTATCCGGTCGCCACCAGTCGAGCCAGGCGATTTCTTTGGCCTTCTTCTGCGGAGACTGAACAGGTGGCGGGCGTCGGTGTCGGAGCAAGAACTGCTCGGGCGAAGCAGCTCACATCGCCACCACCGACAGCTTCAAAATCGCCGGTTCGGAGGAGGTTCATCGGATTAAAGTCATTGTCGGCTTTAGAGTCCTGGAATTGACTGATAAAATTTATCAGTCACCAGCAGTCGAATTTTAAGTAGATTTGGTTAATCAATTAAAAAGAAGTGTATTAAGAGATTGTTGATGAGAAAAATCTCTCACGCGCTGGCCTAAGAGATCTGCTTAACTCCAGTGCAGGTTCCTTTCTCCGCTGTCTAATGTGAACAGGTGTGCGAGTTGGTTTGATCTGTCAACCAACAAGAAACAAACACATATGCGTTAAGGTTAGGGTTCGATCCTACCGGATTGGCTGAGGAAACAAATTCACATATATTTGCTATCCCAAAGCATATTTAAACTAAGTGATTGGGATAGATCGGCTACACCGAGACAGTATAAATCACTTAATCTAAATATACACTAGGATAATAAATATATGCATTCATGGCCTAGCCGATACTGTAGACCTAACTGTGGGTCGGCTAGTACTCTGATACTTCTTATGAAAAGATATTAATCTAGCTTAAATAAGTTAAACCTAGATCAATCGGCTATCGGCTAGTGCTGACAGATTGATACCAATTTAAAGTATTTAACCATATTAAGATCTTAATATAAGAGGCAGCTCTAATAAATCAAATAGCAAATAACTAAAAGAAATATTAAAACACGTAAGGCCGGCTGAAACCCCGACACTGTCTCTACAAATTTACATCTAGCCAAATAGATCATAATACTTCTAAAAGCGACTTAACAGATCATGGATGATGCATCATTAAGTACAAAAAGATAGCATCAAATCTAAATAGACCGATGTAAACCCCTCAAAACGGTGGATACAACATATAATCCAGACCAACATCTAGATCTAGCTCTATCGGTTGCTGCTTCCTGAGAAGAACAAGCCGATGGCAAGATAGATCTAGACAATGTTCTAGATTATATGTCGTATATGATAACTTGCACAGTCTAAAGCATCAAACCTAGAGTATCATGATGATGGAAGCACTAGATTCGACGAAATAAACCACTAAACGACAAGCATTTACCTTAATCGGGGGTCGGAACGATGCAGCCCGAAGCTGGATCAAGAACTTGTCTAAAAGAAAATGAGAGGCGATGCGCCGAGATTGTATTGGTTGTGATTGTGTCATTTATAGGGGTCTCGGGTCCTATTTATACCCAAGAATAACATTATCCATGTAAACCACGGTTTCTATCTAATCTACTATTCAAAATACGACAATATCTCGGGATATAGTCCCACATCGCATCACAATAGGAATAACTAAACAAACCCCTAATTTACAGACACAATTGTCGTTACAGGACTCTATCCATAGATGGCAATATCTTTAACGCGTAATTTGGGAACCGAATCCAACTCCTTATCTCCACGCTTTCCATCGGGATTGGTCCCACTTCAACCCTGACTCAGAATCGGCTATCGGCTACCCTAGTCCGATTCACTCTCAACCGACTGGCTCCGTAGCCGATTCGGACTCAGTCGATTCTGTTTCCGTCTCTTCTCGGATCGCACACCTTCTCTGATTCCGCTTTAATCTCTGCTTCAAACCCGGGGATTAGGTTATCAAATTTGGTCATTAACAGAGATCGAGTTCAAAGAAGGATACAACATACTAATTAGGTAGAGTCAGTTAGAGCATTAGCAGCAATACCCCTTAATAAGCTCCTAAAACAAATTTGAAGATTGTTGGTTAAGAAACAACACACAGCAGCACTCCTAAACCACCACCTAAAAATTTGAACTCCTAAAATCCAACCCCTCCACCCCTATTCCTAGGAGGCCAAAACCCAACTCCTATTCCTGTTTTTTGAATTTAAGTTGAGGGGTTCACGTTTAGGAGTTTTGCTGTACACAACTCAGAATCATGGCTTCTATTTTTATCAGGGGATCTCTAAACACTCAATTTAGGAGTTCAGTTTTAGGGGTACTGCTGTTGATGCTCTTAGTTGCTTTTTATTTTTAGGAAAAAATATTTAGAGTACGATCAAGACTTATCTTTTACTTTATCTTTAGAAAAGTCTGTGGCGTATCCAATAAGGACTAGTATCTATCCATGGATATAAATATATACACTTAGTGTTTTTTAAATGATCTCTCAATCAATACACAACTTTCAGCGCAATGCCACCTTTAATTCTGGTGAGTTCTTAATTTCGAGTTGGGTTGCATCGGTTGAGTTTGATCTCCAGCAAGGAAGTAAGTTTCGTCAACTTCGTTTGTATCGGTATGGTTAGAATTTTTGAATTTTCTTGGTTAAGTCCAATATTTTATCTAGGTTGACGTAAGTGTTGCCTATATTGATTCTATCTTTAACTACATTGTTATTTAGAGTTATATCGGCTCAGTTAGGACTTTTTCGATTAGGTCTAATATTCTGACTAAGTTGATATTTCTCTAATCGTACTGTTGTTCTAGATAGATTTATTATATCCATCACGTATAGATCTACCGGTTTATCTAGTTTATTTTATCAGACACAATCTTGTACTGTATCGATTAGATCCGATCTTCTAGATTGCTATTGATAATCTAAGTCTTGCTGAACTGATAGGTGAGCTTATAGGTTTTAATGCAACGTTCATCGGAGTGCTAGCCGATGTTATCATTATTTTGGGTTTCAGCTATCAGATATATCAGTTAGTTAGCCGATATACACTTTAATTTACTTACATCGGATCTACAGCCGACGTATGTTTTGACCATCGGATTTATATTTATCACACTATATCAATTTTGGTTGATTTGCTCTTATTATATTATCTCGTACCTTCTAAGCTACATCGGTTTATACTCAAACTTGTATAATTTTTAGTTAAGTCTATCTTTATCATCTTTAATCTTATATTGTCTCGGTTAAGTCTGATCTATCTAGATTGCTTTTGATAAAAAATGGTTTATTGATGATTAAGCATAGTTTAAATCAAGCCGATGATAACATGAATCTCACAGTTTATTTAGTTATTTGAATTTATCTTAAATCTATAGCCGATTAATGAAAACCATATTGACATTATCAGTATCGCTACATCGGCTTATTGACAGATCAACTCTTTAGTCATCAACATATTTTTTTATCTTGCCAGTTGTAAGATCAAACTGACTGACAGGGTTTGCACTGTATCGCTAAAATTTAGGGTTTGCACTGGAGTTAAGTAGATATCTTTGTCCTTTGTGTGTCACACGTAGGATACGTTAATACATCTTTTGGCATCCTTGACAGGGTAGATTTTAGGTCAACACTATGCATAGGAGTACTATCTTATTAATGCTTTCCTTGACAAGGAACTATTTTTCGACATAACAATTTTATCAGCTATGATTTGACAAGGCTCTAAAAGAGCTATGTTTTGACAAGAATGAAATAAAAATGTCAATTTAAAAATAACACTTCTGATAAGTAGCTTAATCATTGATAACAATAACATTTTCCCCAAGTACCAGAAAAAGAACATAGTTGCGGAACCAACAAGACATCACATGAGCACTAGGGAATCAAAATTAAGACAATCAGGTTGCTGCATGACATCCACAAATTGGACCGCAAAGCATTAGGAGGGATGATAGTTATTGTACTGCTAAAATCAAGATTTGAGATAGACATTACAAGGACTGACATTAACTGAGCCTGGCTCACAGCAAAAGGTGTTTCATGTGATGTTGCCTTACTCTTAGCTATAAGCCTGAAAAATAAAATGAACCTATATCTTAAGCTAAGACTTTTGCAGGCACTTTGCCAGAACAAACTGCAGCAAAGGCATCTGCAAATCCATGAACTATGTAGTGCCCTTTGCTGTGGTCAATGTAGTATCTTGCTAGCAAAAGAGATATATAGCTGTAAAATTCAGCACCATTTTTTTTATCAATCCCTTCACCCCCGGTACCTCTACAACATAATGCCTCGGCACGAACTGCTTCTCCAGACTGAAACAAGAGCATTGCAGCCTCGCCATGCAATCCAACTTCGGTAACCAAATTAACTCTTTTATCTCCCTGCAGAGTTTCTCGTTACCAAAAAAAAAAGCATAGAATCTGTAATCCCTTGGTTGCTTCTTGGCATGCTGCATGAAGCCCTTCGCTCGCTCTGGATAGAAGTTGAGTCAGCTCGACTTGTTTCATATCAACCATAAAGCCTGGTTGTCCTACCAATTTCATTATTGCCACCCGTTAATATATTCTACACTACTTTTCAGCTTCTCATTACTTCATTTTTCATGGTCAGGACTTCGGAAATCCTTCAACCCTACAAAATGCAAGGGAAAGATTTCTGTCAACCCTGCCAGTACTACAGAACCCAGTGTGAGACAGTGCACTTAGAAGCTCCACACATCTCTACAAAGGCGCAGCACAAGGAGCTTGGCAGGCCATCTGTTGCAGCAAGCAAGGCAATGCCATCCTGTTCCAACTTCCACATCTTCCTGATCAATTAATTCATTTGAGCTTAAAATTGGTTAGTCGTAATTGTGGCAGACATCGAATGAGTACTTAAAGTTAACTTAAGTGTTCAGCTAACTTTTGAAGCATCAAATTTATCTTACTATAGTTTTGAAGTGGATAATTGGAAGGCTTATTTAGTGCTAGATGACAGAACGATACAAATTCTTTTTCAATTATGAGCCAATAAAGAATAAGAGATTGAGGGAAAATAACATTTGAAAAATTACCCTTGTCATATTTCCTTTCATTCTGAATGCATGGCATTTCTAGTTCAATAGGCGGATATCCATGATATTTGACCATTCAAGAATGATTTAGACTACATCGGTGCTTAATCAGCCAACCAGGCCATGCATTGTGGTGTCATGTGGACTACTATCTAGAAATGGTAAACATGAACTGAAGGTTGAGATAAAATCGGAATTAGGAAATGCAGAGGGGGAGAAAATTAAGCATAAAAAACTGTCAGAACCCTGTTTGCTCAAAGTACGAGAACAAGAAAATAGTTGTCGAAGCAACAATACATCATGTGAGCATTAAGGGCACTAGGCCATTGAAAATAGATGTTGCTATGAATGAACATCAACTGATGACTTCAGAGAATGAAGTATTGCGTTAGCTTTAGACCAGAGTGATTACTGACCAATATGAGTCTGAAGATATTGAGTTAGACCTGCGCAGGCAATTTCCCAGCACGAACAGCTGCATAGGCATCTGCAAGCCCAGGAACAGCATTCTCATGGCAATCAATGTACCTTGTTACAAAACCTTCCTCACCAAGACATGTACAACTGTAGAAGTCAACATCTTTTTTTATCAACCCCTTCATTGCAAGGAATTCTACAACATAATGCCTCGGCACCAACCAATTCTCCAGGCTGAGCGTGAGCAGTACAGGCCTCCGCAAAATGTAGTCAGGCTCCAATCTGACGTTGTTAACCAAGAACTCTATCTTGCTGCAAAGTTTTTCTCAGATAATCCTAGAATTTTTGGAGACTTGCAGACCGCAGAACAGCAGAGCTCGTCCATGGAGCAGCCAGGAGTGCTACTCAAGAACTCCATCCTTGCAGTGGCGCTGGTTTCATTGATGCAACCAGCAGCGGTACCCACCATGTACTTGAATTGGCCCGAGGTGCGTGGCACACCGAGCTCGTCGGCACGCTGCACAAATGCTTCCACCTGCTTTGGATCAAACGTGAGCAGCCATCCGGAAGATCCGGCCACCTTAACAATATCACAAACACTTAACACGCACTCCTGGAGCAGCGCGATGTTGGGCTTGATCACGTTCTCGACGTTGGCGGTGACGATGCGGTAGCTTCTCTTCAAGATCTTGAGAAGCATCTCGAAGGAGCCCAAGAAGGGGATCCAGAACTCCAGCCTCGAGGCGATGTCACTGTAGCGGAGGCCTACTGCCCCACCGGCCAAGACGAAGCTGCCGATTTGAGGGTCGGACAAGCCGAAGCGGTCGCGGAGAGAGGAGATGCGCCGGGAGACCTTGTCCGCGTTGTTGCAGAGCAGCTGCCGGTAGAAGGCTACGACAGCGCCGAGGTCGGCGGCGGAGAGGAGGGACTTGAGGTGGGAGAGCTTCTTGGACGCTTTGAGCGCCTGAGCGGCGGTGACACAGTAGGTGGCGACGAGGTAGTCCTCGACGGATCAGTGGGTCGCGGTGGCGGCGGCTGAGGCGCAGATGGCAGGAGAATGCCGCGGAAGTGGAGAGGAGAAGGCGGCGAAGGTGCAGAGGGGTGGAGGAGGAGGCGGAGGCATGGCGGGTGGCGCGGAGCGAGACAAGGCAGTTCCGGAGGTGGAGCATGGCGCCGCCGCCGCCGCCGCCGTCGACTAGGCTGTGGCCCTGTGTGCTTCTGTTCGACAGGATGGTTAATACTTGTATTTTGATTTTTAAAAAGATTTTGTGTGTTTAGATAATACTACTCTCACCGTCCTAAAATAAATACATGTCAAGTGAACTTAAACTAGATGAGTGCACGGTTTTCTTCGGTAATATATGTTAGGAACTCTTCCCTCACGCATATAAAATGGAACGGTGGATCTATGATTAATTATTAGCTTTAAACTTTTAAAAATAAATTAATATAATTTTAAAAACAAATTTATAAAAAATATTTTATAAAAATATACCGTTTAACCATGAGAACGTATGCTAAAAAAACAAGGGCATATAATTTCGATTGATATATCTCTTTTCTGATTGAAACCCTCACTATCGAGCGCATCCTAGTCTAATTATATACCTACAGGGTGCTCACTTAAAATAAAATACTCTAAAATTCCTTCAGTGCAAATGAGGCATTAGTTATAGAAGTACGGATTTGTGTTTCAAAGTTTTTATAGTATTAGAATATATTTTATGAGAAACTAATTAATGTTCAACCATAAAATATATTTAAAAATAAAATATCCGATAAAAATCAACTGAAGAATTAGTGTATTAGTGCTTGACATGAACTTGCTTATGTATCCACCAACACCACTTAAATATTGTTGAAAGTTGAAGTTCATAAAAGTTTTTATTTTTTTTCATTTTTTGTTACACATTGTACTAACTGTTAGTTTCCTTTGGTTTCATTGCTACTTGGATTTACTGTTGTCCGCTGGTTTTATAGACTAACTCTGGAATTGTGGTAGGCATCCAATGAGTACTTTTGATCCATTTTAGTGTTTAGCAAACTTTGGAAACATCGAAATTAACATATTGCGAGTTTTAAGTAGATAGACAAAAGGCTTATTAATGCTATATGGCACTATAATAATTACAGAATATCCGATATAAATAACTGCATTTTCAGTGATGAGCCAATCAAAGAATAAGAGATGGAGTGAAAATGACTGTGGAGATTGTGGCAATCGGGTATCTACATGGCAAGCTTATCCGACTCGGAGGTAGGGATAGATTACGCCGCTATATCCGTAGTTCGAACTTGACTTGGGTGTTACGGTTGCCGATAGAGATAAGGCAATCGGCCTATAGTCACGGTTTGGTAAGATTGAGGAAACCGACTTAGAATAAGATAGGGTTTTCGACTTGTAAACCCTTCCTCCCAAGACTATATAAGGGGGGTAAGGGGCGTCCCTTGAGGGATATTCCGATAGGAGATCAGATATCCAACACTAGATCTGAGATACGACTTCATAAGCAAGAGCTTTAGATCACGAGATCAATAAAGACACTTGGCGGATCGAATCCACCGAAACAGAGTAGGGTATTACCTCACGAGAGGGCCTCGAACTGTCTAAATCTTCTTTTCCTCCTAACCCATTGTGCTTGGCGATCTCGATGCGACCCAGAATTATATTGCCGAAACCAAGTTTCGACGCTTGGCGCGCCGTAGGGGACGCGCGCCGAGACTTCTTCAACAATCTCGCCGACAAGCGTGATGGGATCTCCTCAAGACTCGGCGACTTCGCCGCCAACTTCGCCGACGACTCCTCCTTCGACTCGGATTCGAACCGCCGAAGGAAAGACCTACTCGGCGTCATTCGGCTCCCCAATAGCGCCGAGATCTTCGACAACATCTTGAAGACCAAGATGCGATCCACCTTCTCCAACGACGGACTTCACTCGGCACCATTCGGATTACCGGATACCGCCGAGATCTGCGCCAATCTTCTCGCCTCCCGACGGAAGCAATCTACTCAAAAGAAGACCTCTCGGTGCCGTTTGGGTTACCAAATGCCGCCGAGATCTACAAAACTCCTCTCCCCGAGTTAGCGGCCATCCACTCGGAGGAGCCTACTCCCCACTCGACTGGGACGGAACGATCCGATCCGGTTACCCAGATCAAGGGAGGTCGCCGTCATCCTCCCGTCATTCAGCTCCTCGCTCATCTTTAGAGCTCAACGGATACCTCAGCTCCGCCGGCTTCGACAATCTCTACGACATCCCTTCCGACGAAGCCGACAACTCCGACCGCCACATGGATCGCGAGCCGAAGTGCTGACGTCCCTCATGGCCGAGCCGATGAGTCCGACTCACCATGGCCGAAGGCTTGCCGAAGAGGAGCGAGCCGGTGGTGAGCTTGAGCGCAAGACACCGAGGAGGAGAAACAACGCAAGGACGAGGCCGACAAAAGGAAGGTGGATCTACGTGCATGCCGGACGGTCGCCCAGAGGCCATCCTCCAAACACGGGTTCGCAACACCAACATCTTCCGACGCCACGCAGTAACGCCGTTGCCGCACTCACGCTCTTGGACACCGTCATGGAGACGGCTCCGCCAACGTGACTCCTATACGGATAAGATCAAGACCATCGTCGCCGCCACTCGCTAACGACCATCCCACCACTTCGCGCGAAGGCCGACCGAATCCGTGACCGAAACGCGATAAAAGCCGGCTTCCGCCTCTAAAGTCGGGAGACTACAGAGGCCCGAGCCGGCTCGGCCGTCAACTAGGCCAAGAGGCCCACCTCGCGAGTCCACGCCGAGGTACCAAGAGCGCATGCCGACTCCCGCGACAAACGAAACGGACGTCCACCCGTCCACCACCGAGTCCGCCGCAATGCATCACCTACCCAACCAGCCAATGTAAGACCCCGCCGAGTGATCTGCGGGAAGTCCTCGATCGCCGCTACCAGAGCGCGACCGACGCACTCGGGAAGATCGGAGGGGATCACCCGATAGCGGCGACGACGGAGTACCACCTTCACTGAACTCCGCCGAGTGCACCGGCCGAGTGGCTTTAAGCCCACAGGATTGAAAGGTACGATGGCAAGACCGACCCCGAATCTTGGTTAACCGTATATACCCTTGCCATCCGAGCCGTAGGTGGCGACAATAAAGCCATGGCCAACTACTCGCCCGTGGCCCTCGCAAACTCAGCTAAATTGGCTCAAAAGCCCGCCAAGAGGCTCAATCGGCTCGTGGAGCGAGCCGAGGGACCACTTCATCGCCAACTTTCAAGGCACCTTCGAGAGGCCCGGCACACACTTCGACCTCTACAACGTCATCCAGAAGCCGGACGAGCCCCTAAGGATTATATTCGGCGTTTCTCCGAGAAGCACAACAAGATTTCGAACATCACCGATGACATCATCATCGCCGCCTTCCCGAAGGGAGTCCGTGATGAGCCGCTTATCGGCAAGTTCGGCGCAAACCACCGAAGACGGTGAAACAAATGTTTGAGACGGCGAACTCATACGCCAAATCCAACGATGCCATTAAGGCCGCCCGTCAAGACCGGCCCGACAGAAGGGAGGACAAGCAAGCGGAGGAAGCCGAAATCCTAAGAAGGATGGCGGCAACGGCAACCAGGGCCAGAAAGATCGCAAGCGCCGATCCGAAGACCTAGTGGCCGCGACCTCCAATACTCAACGCCGTCCCCGAGTCGCCGCCTACGACGCCATCATGAACGCCCAAAGGCACCCACCATCCGAATCATAAGCACGCGGCGAAGGACTCGTTTATCTACAAGCAGCCGCGAACAAGACGCGGCGCAGCTCAAGAAGAAGCCGATCGACGAGGCTGGCTCCGTCCGGCGCCAAGAAGAACAACGCGCTGAAAATGCCGAACCTTTTCAAGACCCGGTGGGAGCTCAACCACATCTTCTGGGGTCCGCTAGCCTATGAGTCCAAGAGGAAACAAAAGCTAACCGACCGGGAGGTCAACGCGGCTCAACCCGAAGTCCTCGCATCGCGATGGTCGGAAGTGGCCATCACCTTTGACCGCTCGGATCATCCCGATCGAGTGGTTCATCCGGCGCTATCCACTCGCCCTAGACCCCGTGGTCCGCAATATCGCTTAAGCGCGTCCTCATCGATGGGGCAGCGCCTCAACATCCCGTTCGCCAAGACCATGGATGAAATGCATCCCGAGGGCCGAACCGAAAGCAAGCTCAGCCCCCTTCCACGGAGTTATCCTGGGTCATCTTCAACACCACTGGGCATATCTCCCTCCCGGCCACCTTCGAGCCCGAGAGAACTTCCGAACGGAGAACGTCACCTTCGAGGTGGCCGACTTCGAAACAACATATCATGCCATCATCGGAAGGCTGCGCTTGCCAAGTTCATGGCGATCCCTCACTACACTTACCTCTCGCATGAAGATGCCGGGTCCCAACGGCGTCATCACTCTTCGCAGCGACGTGAAGCAAGCCTTCACCGCGACAAGGAGAGCTGCGACATGGCCCAATCTCGCGAGAGATTACGTGGCCAACAAGAAGTCCGACAGCATCGACTTCGACGCAGGGCGAAGTCCCCGCGAAGAAGATAGCCAAATCGGGATCCGGCGACGCCAAGACCAAGAAGATCTCCCTTGATTCGTCTCGATCCCTCCAAAACCGCCGTAATCGGCGCCGACCTAGATCCCAAATAGGAAAGCGCGCTCGTCACCTTCCTCCAAAATAATAAAGATGTTTTTGCTTGGAAACCATCTCGATATGCCCGGAATTCCTAGGGAGGTGATCGAGCACTCTTTGAACGTCAAAGATGACGCCAAACCGATAAAACAACAATTACGCAGTTCGCACAGATCGAAAGGACGCGATCAAAGAAGAACTTGCAAAGCTCTTGGCTGCAGCCTTCATTAAAGAAGTCCTTCATCCCGACCGGCTAGCCAACCCGCCTTGGTCCGCAAGAAGACGGGGGCAATGGCGCATGTGCGTTGACTACACCGACCTCAACAAAGCCTGCCCCAAAGATCCGTTCGGCTGCCTCGCATCGACCAAGTCGTCGACTCAACACCGTGTGAACTCCCGAGTTTCTTGGATCACATTCGGGCTATCACTGATCGCTTGAAAGAATCCGACCGCTTGAAAACATCGTTCATCACGCCGTTTGGGGCTTATCACATCACCATGCCTTTTGGCCTGAAAAACGCCTGAGCCACATACCAACGCATGATCCAAAGATGTTTCCGACGCAGATCGGCAAGAACGTTGAAGCCTACGTCGACGATGTTGTCATCAAGACCAAGCGTAAAGAAGACCCGATCGCCGACTTAGAAGAAACCTTTGCAAACATCCGGCCTTCGAATGAAGTTAAACCCGAGAAGTGCACCTTCGGCGTCCCATCGTGCAAGCCGCTCGGCTTTATGGTGTCACATCGCGGCATTGAGGCAAATCCGAGAAGATCAACGCTATCTTAAACATGAAGCCCCGAGTAATCGAAAGACATCCGTAAGCTCACCGGCTGCATGGCGGCACTAAGCCGTTTCATATCCCGACTCGGCGAACGAGGCATGCCCTTCTTCGATCAAGCTAAAGAAGACAGACGACTTCCAGTGGACCACGTGGCGACAAGGCCTTTGAAGATTTCAAAGAATTCCTTACCACGCCACTCGTCCCGGCTTCGCCTCAACCCCAGAACCCCCGTTGCCGTACGCCTCACCACTCACCAAGTGGTCGCACGGTCCTTGTGGTTGAACGCGAAGAAGAGGGTCGGGCCCGAAGATTCAAAGGCCAATCTACTTTGTCGGCAAGTATTGGCAGGAGCCAAAATCCGCTACCCTCAGTGTACAAAAATTGCTTTATGGTGTTCTAATAACCGCGAGGAAATTGGCACACTACTTTCAGGGTCACTCGGTCACCGTCGCCACCTCTCTCCCACTCGGCGACGTCATCCACAACCGCGAAGCAACCGGCGTATCGCCAAGTGGGCCCTAGAACCGATGCCGCCGGACTTAACTTTTAAGCCCAGACGTCCATTAAGTCACAAGCCTTAGCGGACTTCCCGGCCGAGTGGATCGAACAAAGAAGAACACGTGCCTCGAGAAGACCTCCAACACTGGACCATGCACTTTGACGGATCCAAGAGGATCATCGGCTTGGGAGCAGAGTCATTCGATCTCCCGACTGGGAAAGGCTAAGATATGCCCTTCACCTCCACTTCTCCGCCTCACACAACGTCGCCGAGTACGAAGCTCTTCTACATGAACTGCGCCTCGCAGCCTCACTCGGATTCGTCGGCTTATTGTGAAAGGCGACTCCCAGCCGGTCGTCAATCAAGTGATGAAGGACTGGTCCCGCTTAAATGACACTATGGAGGCCTACCGACAAGAGGTCCGCAAGCTTGAGGACAAGTTTGATGGGCTAGAACTCTCACATGTCCCGAGACATAACAACGAAGCCGCCGATGAGCTAGCACGCGGATCTAAGCGCGAAGCTGCCCCAACGACGTCTTTGTCGAACATCTCTACGAACCGACAGTCATGGCAAAGACGGCTCCTAACGGACAAACCACCAACGAAGTCGCCATGACCGACACCGACCGGAGGACGCCGCTCATCAAATTCTTAACCCAAGAGCGTCGGATGACCGGATGAAGCGTAACGCGTCCGCGTCGTTGCCAAGCATACGTCATAGTCGACTCCGATCTATACAAGAGAAGCCCCTCCGGAATTCTATTGAGGTGCATCACACCCGAAGAAGGGAAACAACTACTCCAAGATATCCACTGGGCATATGCGGAAGCCACGCGGCAAAGACGCACTGGTCGGCAAAGCTTACAGCAAGGATTCTTTCGGCTCACCGCGGTCTCCGACGCGGATAAAGTCGTAAGAACCCGCGAAGGCCGCCGCTTTTCGCCGACAAAGCCATGTCCCGCCCAGAGCTTCAAACAATCCCACTTTCCCGGCCGTTCGCGGTATGGGGCTGGACATGGTTGGCCCTTTCAAGAAAGCTCCAGGAGGTTTCACACACCTCTTCGTCGCAATCGACAAGTTCTCCAAGTGGATTGAAGCCAAGCCGGTCGCCACAATCACCGCCGACAAAGCACGAGACTTTTTCCTCAACATCGTGCACCGCTTCGCGCCCCAAACAATCATAACCGACAACGGACTCAATTCACGGAGGCATCTTCAAGGAATTCTGCGAAGACTTCGGAATCAAAATCTGCTATGCATCGAGCTCACCCTAAAAGCAATGGGCAAGTCGAGCGAGCAAACGGCATGGTCCTTCAAGGCATCAAGGCTCGCGCTTTCGACCGCTAAGCCCTTACGCCGGCAAGTGGGTCCAAGAACTTCCCTCGGTTCTATGGTCGCGCGAACCACACCTGGCCGGGCCACCGCCAAACTCCTTTCTTTTTGGTCTATGGCGCGAAGCCATGTTGCCAAACGAGATGGAGTATGAGTCCCTCCGGTCCGCAGCTTCAACGATGAGCGCTACGACATCGACCGAGTGGATGTCCTCACCCGATTGGAAGAGGCCCGTGAGGCAGCCCTCATCCGCGGCCAAATATCTTCAAGGGCTCGGAAGATACCACAGCCGCAACGTGCGAGCACGAGCTTTCATTGTTGGCGACCTGGTCCTACGCAAGATCCGCCACCAAAGACCGACACAAGTTATCTCCCTTATGGGAAGGACCGTATATAATCGCTGAAGTGACTCGGCCCGGTGCATACCGGCTAAAGCGCGAAGACGGGTCCATGGTGGAGAACTCCCGAACATCGAGCATCTTCGACGATTTTATGCCTAATCTCGGCTAAGGCCTCATGTTTTCCTTGATCGCCAACCTCAAGCAAGATGACTTCTTGAGCTAGCAATGGGGTCGTACACATGTCAATAAAGCTCAAGTTTTCCTCGTCAACTTTTGTGCATAATTTGGTTTATCATTGTTTAATGTCCTTTGACTCGAGCTCGTGTCTAAGGACCGAGAGTTTTCCGATCACCTAATCGAGCCTAGGCTTGATGACATGACGAAAACTACTTAAGAAATTTCACGCAAAAGCTCGAATCAAGGCATTGACATAAATAAACTAAAAATAGTCACAAAGTTCCACGTCAAATTGTTACGATTACATGATATCTACAAAGCAAAGTCAGGACACAAATCAGATCTTGAAGTTGTTCACTACATCCAGAGATATCTTCTTCGCCGCTCCCCGCGCTCACTCAAGCATGTCCAAGGCCTCGCTCGTCGGTCGCCGTCGCAAAGCCTTCCCCGACCGAGTGGATATCCACTGGGGTAGAGGGACTTGGTCCGTGCAAGAGCCACCACCCCATGTCGGCCGCTTCGGTGATATTCTTCGTATCGTCGGGAGCCACCGGCTTGTCGAAGATCTCGATCGGCTCCAGCGAGCCGGCCCCAACTCCTTGATCGAACAAGGACAGCAAGATCGGCGTGGCGGCATTGGCGACTTCTTCCCGTATCTCGTCGCCGGATTTGATCCGCCCAAGCAAGACGTCGATTGGGCTCTGGGTCTTCATCTTATAAGCCGCCAAAAGTCCCAGCATCATTCAAAGCACTCGGATATAAAGAAGACACCTGAATTCGACTTCAAAAAAGATTACCTTCAAATTCGGCCTCCATCTCGGTCTTGTCAAGGCTGACCGCTTCCAGCTGGACTTGAAGCGAGTGGACCTCCGAAGAATTTTCTACAACGAGAGAAGATTATTAATAGCCAAGATCAGCATGAGAATCACGATGAAGCCGAGAGGCGACTTACTCCCGATTGATCCGCGGAGGTCGAGGTTCGCTTCCCGAAGCTCCGCGATCTCCCTCCTTAAAGCCGCCTCCCTTGATGCGGCCTCCTCCCGAGTGGCCTTCAGCTGTCGCCGAACGTCCTCCAAGGAGTTTAAGTGGGGGACCAGCTTCTCCAGCACTTCAGATTTTGCCATTGAGCGGCAATATTCCTTCGCACACGAAAGCAAGTGAAGTGATCGACCGAAAGATAATGATGATATAATCAAAAAGAAAGACAAAAGGCTTACGTTGAGCATGGTCGCCTCATTCGTGCTCTCGACAAGGGCATCCCTTTCATCTTTTCGGCTTGCCGATCTAGGATGATGCCCCGTCTCTCGCCTTCCGAATCCCGCCACTCGATTCTCGATCGGGGAATCCAGTCTCGTAAGACTCGCAACCTGGGATATCTTCTACCGTGGCCGACAAGCAAGAAAGACAAATGAAGACATGAAAGATTCAAAATTGAAAGAACGAAGGAATGCTTCAAGCAAGTCTTACTGCTTCGGTGGTCGCCGCCTAGGTGGAGCGGCCGGCTTTTCTTCTTCTGCCCCGCGCCGAGTGACCCCTGGCCGGGGTGCTTGAGCCGCAGCCTCGGTTTCCGCGATGACGCTTTCAGCCGGGATATCCCGACCGGCGCCTGGGCTCCTCCCTAGGGCGTCCTCCTTCTGAGGCGAAGGTTGTCTCTCCGAACGCCGCACTCGGTTGCGGGCTCCGGTTTTGGCTCTACTGGCCTTGACACTTCAGGAGCAACGGCGGAGTCGGCCCTTCACCCTCCGGCAGGATCTATGTCCCGGGGCCTCCTGCGAAAGTAAATACAAAAGATAAAGAAAAGTTTTCCGCGAAAGAGTTCAGACTTCGGTTTCGTGAGCATACCCGGATGATCTCGCGGATCTTTGGTGCCGTCCGCGGCGATCGCCTTAGAGGCGGGGTCTCGACCGGAGGAGCTGGAACATCGTCATCCGAATCCTCGATGATCGCCTCCTTTTGCTCGCGCGCTTGTTCGAGTCCTCACTGCGCCGCCCGCTTCCCGACCGGATCGCTTGATTTTGATCCCGCCGCCGGCTTGGCGGGCGACGCGCGCGTCATCATGAGCCACCTTATATGGCATGGAGGTGATAGAGGCGTTTTCCTGCGCGAAGAGAGAAAGTGCAACATTAAGAGACAAGACGTCAAGATTGAAAATACTATGAAGCAACCAATCGGCTTACGGGAGGAGGAGGTCGGTGGATGCCGAATGGAAGGACTCGCGTAATGAGGGCCCGCTCGACCGCAATCCCGGATGAGAAGAGTTTGTACATCCGAATCTTCGTGATCTCGTATGTGAGTGGATCTCGGGTCTTCCCGATTGGGGTCCGTCCCGCCTTCATACTCGGCGGCCGGCTTCGACCGCTCCTTGATCGGCGCCGCCGGCACTCCGATGAAGTGCCGAGTGATTTGTTCCCCGCGAAGATTCCTCTTCTTCATCGCCGGATCTTCACGAGCGATCATTGGCTTCGTCCCAATCTTGGGCTACCGGGACGGTGCTCCAAGATGGCTTGGGGACAGGAGGAAGACCGACAAAGGCGGGCGACGGGTTCAAGGTTGCTAATGTAGAACCAGCCCGCGTGCCGCCTTTGTTGGAGGATTTCAAAGGGAGAGAAAAGTAGTCTTTGCGGAGAGATCCGCGAAGCCGAAGCTCGCTCCGCCAACAACGCAAGGTTGGTCCTTGTTCGGATGGGGTTTCGATAGAACATACGACGGAATAGATTGAAGTGAGGAAGAATGCCAAGAAAGGCTTCACACACATGAATGAAGAGTGCTATGTAAAGCATTGAGTTGGGGTTCAAATGATAGAGATGAAGCCCGTAATAGTCCGAAGTCCCAAGAACTCGAGGTGGGAAGGCTGAACCCGCAATAGAAAAGGAAGTGAAAACAACGAGCTCACCGGTGTTTGGGGTCGGAAGTCCTCCCCGCCGCCGGGTGCCATCCCACAAGTTCCTTTGGCGGAAGCACGCCGTGCTTCACCATCTCCTTGAGGGTGGATTCCTTCACATCCGAGGCGGCCCATTGGTCGAACGGAATCCTTTTTCCTCCGCCATGAGAATGGGTTGATGGGAAGTGGATCCGCGGAAAAAAGTTGGATCTTTGGCGATGGAACGTGGGAGATTTGGCGTGGAGGCTGGTTGTTGCAGAGCGAGCTCTTAGATGGATGGATTTGGGAGCGCGTGAGTCTAGGGTTCTCCGCGGTGAACCGTTGAACAAGCACCGCGAGAAGGGGAATCGTTTGGAAGATGAAGAGGCGGGGACGACCTCGCATCTTTATAGAAAGATTTGAGGGTTGCGCTAGGTTTTCGGTGAGTGGGCCGAGCCCATAAGAAAATCTACGGCCCAGCTAAGGTGTGGTCCGATACGTGTCCTTAGGGACTTAAGCGGATGAGCTTAAGCAGATTTGCCCGGCAATATGCGCGTGTCCGAGTGCCCTATACCTTTAAAGATCCTTCCATACCGCGGTTTGCCCGACTTCATGAGAAGTCGGCACGATGCAACTTGGAAGGTGACCAACAATGAGTTTTTATAGCTGCCTTGGTGAACAAGGGCTGTTTGGTTTTTTGGCATTTGGTCGGGTAATCTTACCAATGCGTTTGTTTTCCACCTTGGTGAAGATCTTTATAAGATTGAGACCAGTATTATGGCAAAAGCTATTTAATAACTTGGTCATATTTTTCATATGATTGAAAGAACTTGTTTTCTCATGAGGGATGAATGAAATATTTATTCCGGATTACTCGGTAAATCCACTCGGATAAGCAAGAGCCTACCGAGTGCTTTTTACCCATGAGGGTTGATTGAATTGTTTGTTCGAGATGACTCGGGCAAATTCACTGATGAATATGAACTTGCCGAGTAATGAGATTTCAGTGATTGCTTTAGCATGAGCTAGGCATCTACATGAGAATGATTTTTTATAGTTCTTGACTATATGCTTAGCCTATTTTTGACTAACCGCATAGTCGGGGCTACACTTTAATTAGGTGCATCAGAGATGCACCTAGATATTTATTTTTAAGAAATTTTTTTAGCCCTTCACAGTCTTTGGAGCCACTCGGGAAGATTCAAGCAGAGATGATGGAATCACTCGGCGCCAAAAGCACTCGGCAAAGAGATTTTTGGTTGAGTGTTGTTTTGGTCTGAAGCTGAGTTGTCTCGTCGACCGAAAAGGACTCGGGGCTACCGTGGAGATTGTGGCAATCGGGTATCTACATGGCAAGCTTATCCGACGGAGGTAGGGATAGATTGCGCCGCTATATCTGTAAGCCGAACTTGACTTGGGTGTTACGGTTGCCGATAGAGATAAGGCAATCGGCCTATAGTCACGGTTTGGTAAGATTGAGGAAACCGACTTAGAATAAGATAGGGTTTCCGACTTGTAAACCCTTCCTCCCAAGACTATATAAGAGGGGTAAGGGGCGTCCCTTGAGGGATATTCCGATAGGAGATCAGATATCCAACACTAGATCTGAGATACGACTTCATAAGCAAGAGCTTTAGATCACGAGATCAATAAAGACACTCGGCGGATCGAATCCACCGAAACAGGAGTAGGGTATTACCTCACGAGAGGGCCTGAACCTGTCTAAATCTTCTTCTTCTTCTAACCCATTGTGCTTGGCGATCTCGACTGCGACCCCAGAAAAATATATTGCCGAAACCAAGTTTCGACAATGACATAGTAAACTGACTAGGAATCCATGTGTGGTAGGTATGTCACAATTCAATAATGATTTAGACTGAATTTAGAGGATCCCATGGCATAGAACACAAGGTTTTACGAAATTTACTCAAATTTTAAACATCCAGTACCCGTGGCGCTCCTGATAAAAACTGGCGTCCAAAAGATAACTCTGGTCTTCTGAAAGTATGTTAGCGATTGATACTGTTCATGGTTGTTGCCTTCCTGTAATCTGCATTTGTGTGGATCAAATATATAAAGAAAAAAAATACTGTAAACCTCCCAGATTGTTAGGAAACATAGACATTCCAATTTTCTATATTAAAATCTGCAAACGATAAATAATTTTACTGACAAAAAAAGAGCACTGGCCCTCGCCTTAATTACATCCACACAACATATTGCATCAAAAAAGATTTGCAAATTGCAATCAATTGATACATAATTTTGGTGTAAAACCTGGTGTCAAGACTCGAGGGAAAAAATCATTGTGAAGAACTAAAGAAGATCCAATCCTACCAGCAATTGCATAGACCACGGATTGTGCAATTCCCTGGGTGAAGATCATAATATCAAAAAACAAAGCAGGAATACTGTATAAATGCTGCCTTTGAACTCAAAATGAGACAGCTTAGCTTCAGGCACACTCTTTAGCTGTTCTGTAAGTAAGGATTATGCTGTTTGCAGAAATGCTTACCAAGTCATTAGCACAATCATGATCATGGTGGTTGTGGTCTAGAAATAAATGAGGAATAGAGCAGAAAGGATACAAACCGATCAGGCCAACAGAGCTGATGAAAGAGTTGCATTAGAGGTACATTTGCTAAATGGTGAACAGTAGTACAGTACCATTTCCATTGCCTGGATAATACTGCCAAACAGCAATCACTTTATCCATATCCCTGTATGTCGAAACTTGGTTTCGGCAATGTAATTTTTGGGGTCGCAGTCAAGATCGCCAAGCACAATGAGTTAGAAGGAGAAGAAGATTTAGACAGGTTTAGGCCCTCTCGTGAGGTAATACCCTACTCCTGTTTCGGTGGATTCAATCCGCCGAGTGTCTTTATTGATCTCGTGATCTAAAGCTGAAAACTAATAGCTGATTTTCTATCGGAATATCCCTCAAGGGACGCCCCTTACCCCCCTTATATAGTCTTGGGAGACGGACTTACAGATCGGAAACCATATCTTATTCTAAGTCGGTTTCCTCAATCTTACCAAACTATGACTGTAGGCCGATTGCCTTATCTCTATCGGCAATCGTAACACCCAAGTCATGTTTGGTTTACAGATATGGCAGGCGCAATCTATCCCTACCTCCAATCGGATAAGCTTGCCATGTAGATATCCGATTACCATGATCTCCACAAGAGCCCCCGAGTCCTTTTCGCCGACGAGACACCCGCTTCAAACCAAAACAAGACACGACCAAAAATCTCTTTGGCCGAGTGCTTCGGCGCCGAGTGATTCCATCATCTCTCGCCCGAATCTTCCCGAGCGGCTCCAAAGACTGTGAAGGGCTGGATAACATCTAAAAAAGTCTCAAAAATAAATATCTAGGTGCATCTCCTGATGCACCTAATTAGGTGTAGCCCCCGACTATGTGGTTAGTCAAAAATGACTAAGCATATAGTCAAAAACTATAAAAATCATTCTCATGTAGATGCTTAGCTCAAGCTAAAGCAACCTCATTGCTCGGCAAGCTTGTGCTCATCCGAGTGAATTTGCCCGAGTCTTCTCGTAACAAATAACCCAACCAACCCTCGTGGGTGAAAAGCACTCGGTAAGCTCATGTTTATCCGAGTGGATCTGCCCGAGTCATCCCGAAACAAATATTTTAATCGTCCCTCATGGGAGAACAAGTTTTTTCAATCATATGAAAAATATGACCAAGTTATTAAATATCTCTTGCCATAATACTGGTCTTAATCTATAAAGATCTTCACCAAGGTGGAAAAATAGCATTGACATAATCACTTAGTCAAATGCTAAAAAACCAAACAGCCCTTGTCATCAAGGCAGCCATAAAAAGCTTAGCTGTTGATCACCTCTCAAATTGCATCGTGCCAGCTTCTCATGAAGTCAAGCACACCGCGGTATGAAAGGATTTCCAAAGGTATAGGGCATTCGGACACATGCATATTGCCAGGGCAAATCTGCTTAGGCTCATCCGCTTAAGTCCCTAAGGACACGCGTCGGGCCACACCTTAACTGGGTCGCAGATTCTCTCATGGGCTCGGCCCAATCACGAGAAAACCTAGCGCAACCCTCAAATCCCCAATCACGAGAAAACCTAGCGCAACCCTCAAATCTTTCTATAAAGCCTCGAGGTCGTCCCCACCTCTTCGTCTTCCAAAAAATTCCTCTTTTCGCAGCACTGTTCTCTAGTTCCCTGCGAAGAACCCTAAACTCGCGCGCACCCAGACCCATCCATCCAGGAGCTCGCTTCTTACCACAACCATCTTCCGCAGCCAATCTCCCAAGATCCCTTGTCAAAATCCCCATTCTTTCTGACCAGATCCACTTCCCATCCAAACCACACTCATGGCGGAGGAAAAGAGAATCCCCTTTGACCAATGGGCCACATCGGATGTGAGGGAATCCACCCTCAAGGAGATGGTGAAGCACGGAGTGCTTCCTCCTAAGGAGATCGTGGGTGGCGCCCGCGGCGGTGAGGATTTTCCATCCCCAAACACCGGTGAGCTCGTTGTATTCACTTCTTTTCTATTGCGGGTTCGCCTTCCCACCTCCGAGTTCTTCCGGGGCTTTTTGATTACTATGGTCTCCAACTCTACCATCTGAACCCCAACTCCATGCTTCACATCGCCCTCTTTATTCACGTATGCGAAGCATTCCTTGGCATCCTCCCCCACTTCCAATTGTCCCACCGCATGTTTTATCTTAAACCACATCCGAATAAAGACCACCCATGCGTCGTTAGCGGGACGGGTTTCCAACGCCGCGGATCTCTCCGTAAGGAGTACTTCTCTCTTCCCTTAAAATCTTCCAATAAGGGATGGCATGCGGGCTGGTTCTATATTAGCAACCTCGAACCCAGCCTGCCAGCCTTCGTCGGCCTTCCCCCTGTCCCCAGGCAAACTTGGAGCACTGTTCCAGTGGCTCAAGATTGGGACGAAGCCAACAAACTGCTCGCAAAGATCCCGGCAATGAAGCGTAAGGGTCTTCGCGGCGAGCGATCACTCGGCACTTCATCCGATGCCGACCGGCTCCAATTAAAAGCGGTCGAAGCCGGCCTTTGAATACGAAGGCGGGAAGGACCCCAATCGGGAAGATCAAGATCCACTCGCACGAGATCCCGAAGATCCGAATGTACAAGATCTTCTCGACTGGAATTGCAGCTTGAGCGCGCCCTCATTCTCGCCTGGTTCTCCCTTCAGATTCATCGCCTCCTCCTCCTAGTCGACTAACTTCTTCGTATTGTTTCGCAACCTTGACGTCATGTCTCTTAGTATGGTGAGAACTTCTCTTGCAGGAAAATGCTTCTGTTACTTCAAAACCGTACAAGGTGCCCCACGACGACGTGCCGCGTCGCCCTGCCAAGAAGCCGACTGGCGGGATAAAAATCCAAAGTGATCCGGTCGGGAAGCGGGCGGCCCTGAGTGAGGACACAAACAAGCGGGCAAGCAAGAGGAGGCTCATCATTGACGACTCGGACGATGACGTCCCGGCTCCTCCAGTCGAGACTCCTCCTCCAAGGCCATCGTCGAAGGCGGCGCCGAAGATCCGCCGGTCATCCAGGTATGCTTTATGACTGAAGGCCGAACCTTCTCGTTGAAAAACTTTCTTTGTCTTCATTCCAGCTGTATCCGTCATTGCAGGAGGCCCCAGGACATAGATCCTGTCGAGAAGGGTGAGGGGCCGACTCCCGCTGCTGCTCCCGAGGCTCCTAAGCCTGCGGAGCCAAGGCCTCGGAGCCCGCTTCCGAGCGAGGGCGCTCCGGGCAAAAAACCTTCGCCTCCGAAGAAAGATACTCCAAGGGAGGAGCCCCCGACCGCCAGCCGAGACGTCCCGACCGGAAGTCGGGCCGACAAATGAGAAACCTCAGCCGCGGCTCGGCCGCCCCGATCAAGATCGCCGGCGAAAAGCCGAGGAAGGAGGCCACCGGCCGTTCCACCCAAGAGCGCAGCCACCGGCCGGTAAGTCTTGAATCAAAATCTTGGCTTTACTCTTTAGTTTGGATCTTTTGCATCTTCATCGGTTCTTCCTTCTCGCCACCACGTTGAAGGAAATCCCTGTGTGTTACGCCTTCGAAACCTGGGTTCCCCCGATCAAGATAGAGTGACGGGATTCGGAAGGACAGAGGCAGGGCATCGTCTTGGACGGGCAAGCTGAGAGCGAAGAAAGGGATGCCCTGGTCGAGAGCTTAAACGAAGCGACTCGGCTACTCAACGTAAGCCTTAGTCTTTTTATCTTATTGAGTTATCATATTTTTCCAGTCGGTCATTCTTCGGATTTCGCGCGCAGAAGGAGTATTGCCGCTCCATGGCGAAGTCCGAGGTGCTGGAGAAGCTGGTTCCTCACCTGAACTCTTTAGAGGACGTCCAGCGAAAGCTGAAGACCACTCGGGAGGAGGCCGCGTCGAGGGAGGCAGCCCTAAGGAGGGAAATCGCGGAGCTTCGGGAGGCGAACCTCGACCTCCGAGGATCGGCGGAGTAAGCTCATCTCTCCGAGTTTCTTTATGATTCTCATGTTGATCCCGTTGCCGACGATCTTCTTTGCTTGTAGAAAATTCGTCAGAGGTGCACTCGCTCCGGGTCCGGCTGGAGGCAGTCAGCCTCGACAAGGCCGAACTGGAGGCCGAATTTGAAGGTAAGCTTCTTCGAAGTAACATCCTTGGCGCTGCTTTATTTCCGAATGCTTTGCATGATCAGATTCTTTTGGCAGCTTACAAGGTTAAGACCCGAGCTCAATATGACGTCTTGCTCGAGCGGGTCAAACGAGCCGAGAGGTCCGGGAAGAGGTTGTCAATGCAGCGACGCCGATCTTGCTGTCTTTGTTCCACCATGGAGTCGGGACCAGCTCACCGGACCCAATTGAAGTCTTCGACAAGCTCAGCGAGCCCCGACCGATCTAGCCAACATCACCGAAGCCGCCAACATGGGGTTGGCCCGGCTCTTGCGCGACCAAGTCTCTCTACCCCGAGTGGATATCGACTCGGTCGGAGAGGGCTTCGCACGACGGGACCACGGATGAGCGAGGCCTGGACATGCCGAGTGAAGCGCAGAGTCGGCGAAGAAGATTTCCGTTGATGTAGTGAATAACTTCCGGGTTTGATTTGTCTTGTGAATATTGGCTTGTAAATATCGTATGATCGTGATGTTCGACACGACTTGTGATATATTTTAGTTTATTTATGTTAATGCCCTGATCCGAGTTTTGTTGTGAAATTTCTTATGTAATTTTCGTCTGACTGTCACCAAGCCTAGGCTCGATTAGGTCATGAGAAAACTCTCAGTCCTTAGACACTGAACTCGAATTGAGGAACATTAAACAATGATAAACCAAATCATGCACAGAGGTTGATGAGAAAAACTTATGCTTTATTGACATATGTACAGCCCCCGACTGCTAACTCAAGAAGTCATCTTGCTTGAGGTTGGCAGTCAAGGAAAACATAAAACTTTAGTCAAATCAAGCATAAAATCGTCAAAGATGCTCGATGTTCCAGGAGTTCTCCACCATAGATCCGTCTTCACGCTTTAGTCGGTATGCACCGGGCCGAGTCACCTCAGCGATTATGTATGGTCCTTCCCATAAGGGGGATAACTTGTGACGGTCTTTGGTGGTTTGAACCTTGCGTAGAACCAAGTTGCCAACGATGAAAGCTCGTGCTCGAACGTTGCGACTGTGGTATCGTCTAAGCCCTTGAAGATATTTGGCCGACTGGATGAGGGCCGCCTCTCGGGCCTCTTCCAGCTGGGTGAGGTTGTCCACTCGGTCGGGGTTGTAGCGTTCATCGTTGAAGCTGCGGACTCGGAGGGATTCATACTCCATCTCGTTTGGCAACATGGCTTCTGCGCCATAGACCAAAAAAAAGGAGTTTGGCCGGTAGCCCGACTGGGCGTGGTCCGCAGAGACCATAGGACCGAGGGAAGCTCTTGGACCCACTTGCCTACGTAAGGGTTTAGACGATCGAACACGCGGGCCTTGATGCCTTGAAGGACCATATCGTTGGCCCGTTCGACTTGTCCATTACTTTTGGGATGGGCAACTGATGCATAGCAAATCTTGATTCCAAAGTCTTCGCAGAATTCCTTGAAGATGCCTCCCGTGAACTAAGTCCCGTTGTCAGTTATGATTCTGTTTGGGACGCCGAAGCGGTGCACGATGTTGAGGAAGAAATCCCGTGCCTTGTCAACAGTAATTGTGGCGACCGGCTTGGCTTCAATCCACTTGGAGAACTTGTCGATTGCGACGAAATGGTGTGTGAATCCTCCTGGAGCTTTCTTGAAGGGGCCGACCATGTCCAAGCCCCATACCGCGAACGGCCAGGATAGTGGGATTGTTTGTAGCTCTTGGGCCGGGACATGGCTCTGTCGGGCAAAAAATTGGCAGCCTTCACAGGTTCGTACGACTTTGTCTATGTCGGAGACCGCGGTAAGCCAGAAGAAACCTTGTCTGTAAGCTTTGTCCACCAGAGTGCGTGCTACCGCGTGGCTTCCGCATATGCCCGAGTGGATGTCTTGGAGTAGCTGCCTTCCTTCCTCGGGTGTGATGCATCTCATTAGGATTCCGGAGGGGCTTCTCTTGTATAGTTCGGAGTCGACCATGACGTAGGCTTGGCAGCGACGTCGGACGCGCTCTGCCTCATCCCGGTCTTCCGGCAGCTCTTGCTGAGTTAAGAATTTGATGAGTGGCGTCCTCCAGTCGGCATCAGTCATGGCGACTTCGTTTGCAGCTTGTTCGTTGGAAGTTGTTTTTGCCGTGATGGTTGGCTCATAGATATGCTCGACAAAAACATCTGTTGGGGCAGCTTCGCGCTTGGACCCGAACTGTGCCAACTCATCGGCTGCTTCGTTGTTGTGTCTCAAGACATGTGAGAGTTCGAGCCCGTCAAACTTGTCTTCAAGTTTGCGGACTTCTTGTCGGTAGGCCTCCATGGTGTCGTTAAGACAGACCAGTCCTTCATTACTTGGTTGACGACCGCAGGGAGTCGCCTTTCACGATGAGCCGACGTATCCCGAGTGAAACCGCGAGGCACACCCGTGTAGCGTGGCTTCGTACTCGGCAACGTTGTGTGAGGCGGAGAAGTGGAGGTGAAGGACGTATCTTAGCCTTTTCCCGGCGGGGAAATCAGCACAACTCCGCTCCCAAGCCGGTGATCCTCTTGGATCCGTCGAAGTGCATGGTCCAGTGTTGGAGGTCTTCCCGAGGTACGTTCTCTTGTTGTTCACCCACTCGGCCAGAAATCCGCCAAGGCTTGTGACTTTATGGACGTCCTCGCCTTAAAAGTCAAGTTCAATGGCATCGCTCTAAGGCCCACTTAGCGATGCGCCCGGCCGCTCCCGGTTGTGGATGACATCGCCGAGTGGAAAGGAAGTGACGACGGTGACCGAGTGACTGAAAATAGTGTGCCAATTTCCTCGCGGTTATTAGAACACCATAGAGCAATTTTTGTACCGAGGGTAGCGAATTTTGGCTCCGCCAACCCTTCGCTAACAAAGTAGATCGGCCTCTCAATCTTCTCGAGCCCGTCCTTCTTCTTCGCGCCGACCACGAGGACCGTACTAACCACTTGGTGAGTGGCTGAAACGTCATGCAGCCAGAGGTTCCGGGCCGAGGTGAGACCAGGACGGGCGGCGTTGTAAGGAACTCTTTGAAATCTTCAAAGGCCTTATTTGCTTCTGCGGTCCACTGGAAGTCGTCTGTCTTCTTTAACAATCTGAAGAAGGGCATGCCTCGTTCGCCGAGTCGAGAGATGAAGCGGCTTAGAGCCGCCATGCAGCCAGTGAGCTTCTGGACGTCTTTCTGGTTACTCGAGGGCTTCATGCTCAAGATGGCGTTGATCTTCTCTGGATTGGCTTCAATGCCACGATGTGACATCATGAAGCCGAGCAGTTTGCCTGATGGAACGCCGAAGGTGCACTTCTCTGGGTTTAACTTCATTCTGAAGGCCCGGATATTTGCAAAGGTTTCCTCTAGGTCAGCGATCAGGTCTTCTTTCTGCTTGGTCTTGATGACGACGTCGTCAACATAAGCTTCTACGTTCTTGCCGATCTGCGTCTGGAAACATCTCTGGATCATGCGTTGGTATGTGACGTCGGCATTCTTCAGGCCGAAAGGCATGGTGATGTAGCAGTAGGCCCCAAACGGCGTGATGAAGGATGTCTTCAGGCAGTCGGATTCTTTCAAGCTGATCTGGTGATAGCCCGAGTAACAATCCAAGAAACTCAGAAGTTGGCAGCCGGCTATTGAGTCAACGACTTGGTCGATGCGAGGCGCCCGAATGGATCTTTGGGACAGGCTTTGTTGAGGTCGGTATAGTCAACGCACATGCGCCATTGCCCCGTCTTCTTGCGGACCAGGACTGGGTTGGCTAACCATGGGATGAAGGACTTCTTTGATGAAGCCGGCAGCCAAGAGCTTTGTGAGCTCTTCCTTGATAGCGTCTTTTCGGTCCTGCGCAAATCTGCGTAATCGTTGTTTTATCGGTTTGGCGTCATCTTTGACGTGCAAAGAGTGCTCGATCACCTCCCTAGGAATTCCAGGCATATCAGATGGTTTCCAAGCAAAAGCATCTTTATTATTTTAGAGGAAGGTGACGAGCGCGCTTCCTATTTGGGATCTAGTTCAACGCCGATTACAAGTTTTTGAGGGATCCGACGGATCAAGGGAGATCTTCTTGGTCTTGGCATCGCCGGATCCCGATTTGGCTATCTTCTTCGCGGGACTTCGCCCTCCGCCGGTTGGTGCAGCCAATCGGACTTCTTGTTGGCCGCGCAATCTCTCACGAGATTGGGCCATGTCACAGCTCTCCTTGTCGCCGATGAAGGCTTGCTTCACATCGCTGCGAAGAGTGATGACGTCGTTGGGACCCGGCATCTTCATGCAGAGGTAGGTGTAATGTGGGATCGCCATAAATTTGGCAAGCGCAGGCCTTCCGATGATGGCATGGTATGCAGTTTCAAAGTCGGCCACCTCAAAAGTGACGTTCTTCGTTCGGAAGTTCTCTCGAGCATTGAAGGTGACAGGGAGTGAGATGTGCCCGAGTGGTGTAGATGATAGCCCCGGGATGACTCCGTGGAAGGGGGCTGAGCTTGCCTTCGCCCGGCCTCGGGATCTTCATCTCGTCCATGGTCTTGGCGAACAGATGTTGAGGGCGCTGCCCCATCGATGAGGACGCGCTTGAGCTCGATGTTGCGGACCACGGATCCGTGACGAGTGGGTAGCGCCCGGGTGAACCACTCGGTCGGGTGATCCGAGCGGTCAAAAGTGATGGCCACTTCCGACCATCGTAGGTACTGAGGGACTTCGGGTTGAGCCGCGTTGACCTCTCGGTCAGTTAGCTTCTGTTTCCTCTTGGATTCATAGGCTAGCGGCCCTCCGAAGATGTGGTTGAGCTCTCCCACAGGGTCTTGGAAAGGTTCGGCATTTTCAGCCGCGTTGTTTTTCTTGGCGCCCGATGGATCGGCCTCATCAGTCGGCTTCTTGTTGAGCTGCACCGCATACTGCTCGGCGAACTGTTTGTAGATGAAGCAGTCCTTAGCCGCGTGCTTATGATTGGGATGATGAGTGCATTGGGCGTTCATGATGGCATCGTAGGCGACGACTCGGGGGCAGCGTTGAGTGTTGGAGGTTGCGGCCACTAGGTCCTCAGATCGGCGCTTGCGGTCTTTTTGGCCCTGGTTGTTGCTGTTGCCGTTATCCTTCTTAGGATTCCGGCTTCCTCCCGCCTGCTTGTCTTCCCTCCTGTCGGGCCAGTCTTGACGGGCAGCCTTGATGGCGTCGTTGGATTTGACGTATGAGTTCGCCGTCTCGAACATCTGTTTCACCGTCTTCGGTGCCTTGCACCCAAACTTCCCGATTAACAGCTCATCACGGACTCCCTTCTGGAAGGCGACGATGATGATGTCATCGGTGATGTTGGGGATCTTGTTGCGCTTCTCGGAGAAACGACGGATGTAATCCTTCAGAGGCTCGTCCGGCTTCTGGATGACGTTGTATAGATCAAAGTGCGTGCCGGGCCTCTCGAAGGTACCTTGGAAGTTGGCGATGAAGTGGTCCCTTAGCTCGCTCCACGAGCTGATTGAGCCTCTTGGCAGGCTCGTGAGCCAGTTTCTGGCTGAGTTAGCGAGGGCCACTGGAAGATAATTGGCCATAGCCTTGTTGTCGCCGCCTGTTGCGCGCATGGCGAGAGTGTAGACGGTAAGCCATGACTCGGGGTCGGTCTTGCCGTCGTACCTTTCAATTCCTGTGGGCTTGAAACCACTCGGCCAGTGCACTCGGCGAAGCTCCCGAGTGAAAGCCGGCACTCCGTCGTCACCGCTATCGGATGATCCCCTCCGATCTTCCCGAGTGCGTCGGTCCCACTCCTGGTAGCGGCGATCGAGGACTTCCCGCAGATCACTCGACGGGGTCTTCGGTCGGCTGGTTGGGTAGCTGGAGCTGTTGTTGCGGCGGACGCGGTGATGGACGGGCGGACGTCCGTGTCGTTTGTCGCGGGAGTCGGCCATTTGATCCTGGTACTTCTGTGTGGACTCACGGGGTGGGCCTCTTGGCCTTGTCGTCGACCGATCTGGCTCGGGCCTCTTTTAGTCTCCTGACCTTAGAGGCGGGGGCCGGCTCTTGTCGGGCGTTTCAGCCATGGACTTAGTAGGCCTTCGCGCCGAGGTGGTGGGGTGGCCGTTGGCTGTGGCCGCGACGATGGTCTTAATCTTGTCAAGTATTGGAGTCACGTCAGCGGGTGCCGTCTCTATGACGGTGTCCAGGAGTGTGAGCGCAGCAATAGCGTTCTGCTGTGGCGTCTGGAAGATGTTGGCGTTGCGGACCCGCGTTTGAAGAATGGCCTCCTGAGCGGATCGTCCGGCTGCGTGTAGATCTTGCTTTCTTTTGTCAGCCTCTTCCCTGCGTTTCTTCTCCTCTTCGGCCATCTTGCGCTCCTGCTCAATCTTGGCTCGCTCTTCTTCAGCAAGTCTCTTGGCCATGGCTGAATCGGACTCGTCCGGCTCGGCCATGAGGACATCGAAGCATCTCGGCTCATAGTCCCTGTGGCAGTCGGAGTCATCAGCTTCATTTGAGGAGATACCATAGAGGTCGTCAAAGCCGGCGGAGCTGAGGTATTCATTGAGCTCCGAAGATGAGCATGAGCCGAATGACGGGAGGATGACGGCGACCTCCCTTGATCCTGGGTAGCTCGGGTCTGGATCGTTCCAGTCCGAGTTAGAGCTTGGGGATGCGGGCTCCTCCGAGTGGGTCAACCCCGACTCGGGGGAGGGGAGTTTGCCATAGATCTCGGCGGTGTTTGGTAACCCAAACGGCACCGAGAGGTCTCCTTCCGAGTAGATCGTCTCCGTCGGGGAGACGAGAAGATCGGTGCAGATTTCGGCGGTGTTCGGCAATCCGAACGGTGCCGAGTGAAGTCCTTCGTTGGAGAGGGTGGATTGCATCTTGGACTTGAAGATGTCGTCGAAGATCTCGGCGCTATTGGGGAGCCCGAACGACGCCGAGTGGGTCTTTCCTTCCGACTGGTTTGAATCCGAGTCGAAGGAGAAGTCGTCGAAGTTGTTGGCGGCGAAGTCACCGAATCCTGAAGGAGATACCATCACGCTTGTCGGCGAGATTGTTGAAGAAGTCTCGACGCGCGGCCCCCTACCTGGCGCACCAACTGTCGAAACTTGGTTTCGGCAATGTAATTTTTGGGGTCGCAGTCAAGATCGCCAAGCACAATGGGTTGGAAGGAGAAGAAGATTTAGACAGGTTCAGGCCCTCTCGTGAGGTAATACCCTACTCCTGTTTCGGTGGATTCAATCCGCCGAGTGTCTTTATTGATCTCGTGATCTAAAGCTGAAAACTAATATCTGATTTCCTATCGGAATATCCCTCAAGGGACGCCCCTTACCCCCCTTATATAGTCTTGGGAGGCGGGCTTACAGATCGGAAACCATATCTTATTCTAAGTCGGTTTCCTCAATCTTACCAAACTGTGACTGTAGGCCAATTGCCTTATCTCTATCGGCAATCGTAACACCCAAGTCATGTTTGGTTTACAGATATGGCAGGCGCAATCTATCCCTACCTCCAGTCGGATAAGCTTGCCATGTAGATACCCGATTACCATGATCTCCACACTGTATATGAGTGACAATCTTCATAGCAGCAACTTGATGTATCAAATCAACGATAAAAAAGCCATGTTTTTCGTCAAATTTCCTTAGCACATCTCTGCACAGGCAATGCCTA
The DNA here is from genome assembly GCA_019925245.2 of Oryza australiensis. Lineage (NCBI taxonomy): Eukaryota > Viridiplantae > Streptophyta > Magnoliopsida > Poales > Poaceae > Oryza > Oryza australiensis. The sequence goes on along the minus strand of JAIFGZ020000540.1, from coordinate 2,405,141 downwards.
TTTCTTGGCATGCCTTCAACACAAGGAGCTAGCAGCTGGCCTCTGTTTGGAGAAGCAATTCAACAAAACCAATGTCAGCATGTTCCAATTTCCATACCTCCTGATCAATTCATTCATTTGTACTTAAGATTGCGTAGGTGTAATTGCGGTAGCCATCCAATGTGTTCTTTTACTTCATTCTAGTGTTGGCTAAGTTCTGAAGCACAAAAACTAACTTACTGATATACTGTCATTTCCAACTAGGTGACTGAATTCATAATGCACAATGAAAGTATAAGTACAGATTATGTGACATACATAACTGATTTTCAGCTATGAGCCTATCAAAATTAAAATTAGGGAGTAAAATGACATTTGGAAAAATCAGCCTTATCATGTGTCAAGGGCGTCGAGGGGCCGAGTGGATGGACCTAGGCTACGTAGATCGTAGCCTCGCTCCTTTGTTGGGGCGAGGTTTTGCCCCTCAGCGCCTGGTTGTTAGAGAAGGGAGAGATAGGATAATTGTTCTTGCTTGATTCCCAAAGAACGGATTACAGCGACTCTTATAGGCTTGCTGCCTTAACAGATCCTATCCAAACATTCCTAATTAATAGGTTGGATTTTCTTTGATCCAAACATTCCTAATTAATACGCTAGCTTTCCTTTAATCATCCACTTTCTAACCAAACCCCGCACCGCTCCCGCCGTGGTGACGCGGCCGCCGCACGCCGCACATCTCGGCCTTTCGATTCTGGAATATGTGCGGCCCCACATGACATCTCTCCCCCCGTCGAGGAGCAGCTCGTCCTCAAGCTAAAAGGTCGGGTACTTGGCGGTGAAGGAGTCAACATCCTCCCATGTAGTCGAGGCAGCCGTCTCGGCTTTCCATTGAACCAGGATCTGGCGGACAGCACGCGCAAGTCGGGACCGGACGACGCGCTCCGGCTCTGGAACCAATGCACCGTGGTGGATGAGGGGCAGGGGTGGTGGCGCTTCCGGTGGCGGCCCGAGGAACTTCTTGAGGAGACCGACATGAAACACATCATGCGGACGGGCGCGCGGGGGAGGGGGTAGGGCGCATGGATAGCGACATCATTGATGAGCTCAACGATGCGGTAGGGGCCGAAGTAGCACGGCTTGAGCTTGCTGGTGATGGTCTGGGGAATGGACGAGGCCGCCCGCCTACCAATCACCCACCTAGTACGTGACATGACGGTGGAGCTTGTCGTAGTGCTTCTTCTGGACCACCTGCGCCTGCGCGAGACGATAGTGGATGTCCGCCAGAAACTTGTCACGTTCTTCAATGCTCCGGGCGACTACGGCCACCTGCGTGTCCCCTAGCTCATAGGACCGAATGGTCAGCGGGTCGCGCCCATAGACGACGCGGAACAGCGTCTCCCGTAGTGAGGATTGGTAGGCGGTGTTGTAGACGTACTCTGCCCAGGGCAGCCAACGCAGCCACTGGCAAGGGCGATCACCGATGAGGCAACGAAGGTACATGACGATGACGTGGTTGGCAGCATCCGACTGACCGTCGAACTGAGGGTGGAATGTCGAGGTCATGTGGAGCTTGCTACCTATCAGGCGCATGAGCTCGCGCCAAAACTATAAGGTGAAGATCGGGTCGCCGTCACACACCATGGACTGGGGCACGCCGTGGAGATGGACGATGTCGGTGAAGAAGGCTTGTGCGACGGACTCGACGGAGTACGGATGCGCCAGGGGGATGAAGTGACAGTACTTGCTGAACCTGTCGATCACCGTCAAGATGACACATTTGCCACGGACACGCGGCAGGGCCTCCACGAAGTCGAGCCCGATGTCCGTCCAGACGCCATGGGGAACCGATAGGGGAAGAAGAAGACCTGTCGGGTGGAGGCACTCCGATTTGTACCTCTGGCATGTCGGGCAGGAGCGCACGAAATCCTGCGCCAGTTGATGCATGTTAGGAAAATGAAAGTCGCGGCGGAGGCAATGTAGCGTGCATTGTCTTCATGTCCATCCTTGTGCACGGCCGCCATGATCTCCTGTGCGAGTGGAGATGCCAAGGGAATATAGAGGCACCCACCGAACTGGACCATGCCATCGATGATCGTCCAAGGCGCGCCGCGGGTTCCTGCACAGAGCTCGTCCCGTATGGCGACGAGGGAGGTCGGTATCGTGCACTTGACGGAGTCGTGTGATGAAGTCAAAACGCGATGCGGAGATGGCGAAGATGAACCCCTCGTCTGTGTCGCGGCGGGATAAGGCGTCCGCCACCACGTTGTTGATGAGAAAATTTCTCACGCACTGACCTGAGAGATCTGCTTAACTCTAGTGCAGGTCAAAATTATTACTTCAAGGTTCGTAGGCGTGCTAGTGCAAACGATAGCCGATCGGCTGATGGCCGATGACATATCGTCTAGGATTAAGCCGATGCGGTGCATACTGAATCGGCGACAATTAGATTCATCCGATCGGTTGCAAATGTTAACATAATACAATCCAAATCTTAAAGCATATTTAAACCAAGTCACTGGGTAGTATACCGAGACAGTATAAATCACTTAGATCTAAAAATATTGTAAGACGAAGATTATACTTGTTTACAGCATAGCCGAAGATATTAATCTAACATGTATCGGCTAGTACTCCGATACTGCTTTATACTAAGATATCGCTGCTAGCCAAATATATTAAACAAGGACCGATCATATACTAAGATAATGCAACAGATCGATTACAAGCTTAATATATTTAATTATAGAGAGATCTTAATATAAAGGGCAGCTTTAACATATCAAGTAAATATAAGATGTACGAGACAGTTAAAATAGATAAGATCGGCTGAAACTCCGATGCTATCTCTAATAATGATCATAAAACAAGATAGATCTGTTATGGTTCTAAAAGAGACTTAGCAGACCGAACCTAATCGATACAGCATTAAGTACCAAAAAAAGCATAGAATCTGTACGAGTCTATGAACACCTTTCAAGATGGTAGATATACTATATAATCTAGATTAACATTGAAACCTAAACCTACCGGCTATCATCTAGATTGATGTTAGCCGATTAGGGTTTAGACCACGATGTCGATCTAAATTATATAGCATATATGATAATTATGCAAATTACGAAAACATGATTAGAGTATCATGATGATGGAAGCACTAACCCCGATAACGGAAACCGCTGTGACAAGAATTACCTTTTCGCTGGAGATCAAACGATGCAGCCCAACTAGAAGCAAGAACTCGTCGAAACTATTAAAGGAAAAAGGTGGCGATGCACCGAGATTGTATTGATTGTCTGTTGATTGATCTAAATTACATAGTCTCGGGTCATATTTATACCCAATTACAAACAGAGTCCTTATAGGACACTACCCTTATCCCTAACTACTATTTAAAATACGACAAATATCTGGGACAAGGTCCCCTACCGTGATTCTCAAGGAAACTATACAAAATATTCTAAATTAAAGATACAATTGCCTTTTCAGGACTTCATCCATAGATGGCAATATCTCTGAAGCACTGGAAATCGAATCCAATAAGGATCTTTATGCCCTTCCTCCGGAATCGGTCACATTTGTTATCCCAATCAAAATCGGCTATGCCGGATATCCTCATTCGATTTGGTCTCAGCCGATTGACTCCTTAGCCGATTCGTACTTAGCTGACACGCACTCTGTTTCCAAGAATCTCCAATTCCGCTTCGATTGTAGCTTCAAACCCGGGGATTTGTCTTATCAAATTTGGTCGTTAACACATGTTCGTCGTGCCTGGCTTGTACTCGACCGAGAAGTCGAAGCCCAATAGTTTTCCCACCCAGTGGTGCTAGGGAATCATGGCGAGGCGCTGATCCAATAGGTACTTGAGGCTGTAATGGTTTGTCTTGATGAGGAAGCGACAACCCCAGAGGTACGGCCGCCAGTGCCGTATGGCGTGGACGAGGCCGATGAGCTCCCGCTCATAGGCGGTGAGGGAGCGATGGCGGGGCATGACGGGGTGGCTGAAGAACGCGATCGGATGCACGTCTTGGATGAGCACCGCGCTGAACCCGTGTGACGAAGCGTCGCACTCCACGACAAAATCCTTGGTGAAATCTGGCATCGGCAAGATCGGGGCCGAGGTGACCGCCGCCTTGAGCGCGTCGAAGGCCACGGCTGTGGTGTCGGACCAGGAGAACCCGTCCTTGGGCGGTCAGTGGCGCAGCGACGATGCCGAAGTTGTGGACGAATTTGCGGTAGTACCCAACTAGGCCGAGGAAACCACGCACCGCCCGCGCCGAACGAGGCACCGGCCAGTCATGGATGGCCTGCACCTTGGCTGGATCCATGGCGACGCCCCCTTCAGAGATGACGTGGCCGAGGTATGAAACGGAGGTGACGCCGAAGGTGCACTTTGCCCGCTTGACGAAGAGCTGGTGCTGTCGCAGCATGGAGAGGACGATGCAGAGGTGGCGGAGGTGGTCGGCCCATGTCCTCCTATATATCAAAATGTTGTCAAAGAAGACAAGGACAAACCGGCGGAGGAAGGGCCGCAAGACGTCGTTCATGAGCTCCTGGAAGGTAGTCGGGGCGTTGCACAGCCCGAACGACATCACCAAGAACTCGTAGAGGCCCTTGTGTGTGCGGAACGCCGTCTTATGGACATTACTCGGCCTCATGCGAACTTGGTGGTACCCGAAGCGAAGGTCCAACTTGGAGAAGAAGTGGGCGTCATGGAGTTCGTCCAGCAGTTCGTCCACCATCGGAATGCGGAACGCGTCCTTGACGGTGAGGGCGTTCAGGGCGCGGTAATCGACGCAAAAGCGCCAGGAGCCTTCCGCCCCGTTCGGGGCGTGGTAATCGACGCAAAAGCGCTAGGAGCCTTCCACCCTCTTGACGAGGAGGACCGGCAAGGAGAACGCCGATGCCCTGCTGCGGATGATGCCCTGCTCCAACATGGCGCCGCTCCAACTCATCCTTGTGGGACGCCATGAACCGGTATGGCTGGACCACCACCGGTTGTGCGCCCGGCTGGAGGACGATGTTGTGGTCATGAGTGCGTGGAGGTGGCAGCCCCGTGGGCTCGGCGAATACGTCCCCTAAGGATGCTAGCAACTTGTCCAGGAGGGACTCGCTGGCCGTCGTGGTCCGAACGTCGGGCTCACCGGTAGTCACCATGCCCATCCAACACACGACACGACCTTGGTGCTGGAAGGACATCTTCTGGGCGCGAAAGTCCCAGAGAACCGGGCCCAAGGTTGCTAGCCACTGCGTCCCGAGGACCAGGTCATACCCGGCAAGTGGCAGCACGAAGAGGTCGACGCGGATCGTGTCGTTGTCGATGGTAAGCGAGGCCTGCCGAATGACTCCAGGGCAGGTGATGCGCTCGCCATTCGCCACCGTGGGCGTGAGGCATGGGCGACGCTGCATGGGCAGCCCGGTGCAGAGTGTCGTGTCCTCGGCGATGAAATTGTGTGTGTGGAGCCGGAGTCCAGGAGCATGGTGAAGATGGCGGTACCCACGGCCACTCGGACCTGCATGGTGTCATTGGAGGAAACCCCCGCGATCGCGTTGAGGGAGAAGTGTGGAGTCTACTCGGCGGTCTCCTCGTCGGCGGCAGCCCCGACGTCGGTGTCGTCCTCGAGGACGCCGTCGAGGAGGAAAAGCCGCTTGCAAACCCGATTGTGCCCTCGACCGAATTTTTCGTCGCAATTGTAGCAAAGGCCAATGCGACGACGCTCCTCCCCGCTCCGCCCGAGCCAGCCGACAAACCGACCGGCCCTCCACCGAGATCGAGGTCCGTAACATCCCGAAAATCGAAGAAATTAAAATCGGAACGTAAAATCGGAACTTACAAAAACTTTTGCTTGCTGCCTTTCTCTCGTGTTCGTTGCTTCTTATTTGCCGCTCGTTGCATAAATTTAGTTGTGAACAATTCCTCTCGATGTTTGTGAATGGTTTGGATTTTGTTGGGAAGAAAATCTCGAAATATAGGGTTAGAAATTTTTAAAATAAAATCGGAAAAGGGATGCGGACTTATGAAAATATGTATTTGAGAAATAAGATATTAATTGGTGATTATGAAAGATTAATTAGGGAATAAAATAGACAATAAAATATTTTAGGGGATTTACATGAAATCTAGGAAATTTTTGGAATTTAAAAATAGTGAATTATGAAATTAGGAAAAAGGGATTTAAATAAATATGAAAAATATATGTGGAAAAATAAAAAGTGGGAAAAAGTTGAAAATATAATATTAAAAATTTTTCTAGGAATATTAGAATTTATTTTGAATTTTTAGAGTGGAATAAAATAGAAATAGGAAATTAGGAATTTAAAATCAGGAAAATAAAAAGGAGCACTGTTCATTCATCATCAAGTGTTCGACGCCGTACCCGCCCCGGACGCACGCCGCCGCGCTTCGCCCGGCCAGTACCACGCCGCGCCGCCACGCGCCGCGCACGCGCCGCGCGCGACCCCGCCCGCGCCTCGCGCCCTCGTGCGCCCGCGCCGGCTGACCCCGCCGCGCCCGTGCCTCGCGCCACGTGCCCGCCGCCGTCGGCCCCGCCGCGCTGCGCTCGCGCCACGCGCCCGCTGCCGTACTCGACCCCGCCCACGCTCGCGCGCTGTCGCCGCCCCCAGCGCCCGCCCGCGAGTCGCCGCGTCCGCCGCGCCGGCCCCGCCATTCCGCGCGCCGCGCGTCCGTCGCCGTACCACCGCGTCGGGTCCCCTCCCTCCTCTTCTCCCGCCCTCGGCCGCGGCTATTAAAGGTGGCAAACCCCCCACTTTTTCCCACCTTGCCGCCGTCCTCCACCTCCCCTCTCTTGTTGTCTCCCGAGCGCCGTCACCACCCTAACCGCCGAGCGTCGCCGTCGCCGTTGTTGCGGCGCACCGCCAACGCCCGAGCCCCGCCGCACTTCCCAAGAGTCGCCGTCGCCGTAAGCTCCCGAGCCGCCGCCCCGTTTTCCCGAGCGCCGGCCGAACACCTTGAGGCCGATGAATAGTGGTGGTAAGGAAAAAAAAAGAAAAAGAAAGAAAGAAAAAGAGAAAATAAAAATAGGGAAAAATTATGGAAAAATTGGAAAAATATTTGGAAAGGACTTGAGTGAAATTTTGGGCAAAAATAAATTATTTTCTTGTATGTTTTCTCGGTGCAAAACTTGAAAACTGAAATCGGACTTTTTCGAAATTTCGTTTCGCGTCGTTTTTAAATCGGGATTTCGTTTAATTCTTTCTCGCTATTTAATATGCTTCTCTGTTGTGCTCAAACCTTCAAAACCTCGAGCACAAACTCCTCCGCTGATATTTCCAATTCTATTTTCTCAAATAATTACGATCGTCGTCTTTGCGAAAACCCTAGGGCATCGACTCGATTCCAAAACTCGGATTTTTCCCTAGCAACCCTTGTCCTAACTCAAGTAGAATTTTAGGCTAAATATTTGGAGTCGTTTTCGTGGTTTTTATGGTTCTTTTTGATCTTTCGGTATTTTATTGAATTCTAATTGAATTCAATTGATCTTTCGCACGTACGGATAGCACCTGAAGAAGCAGTCATCGACTCTGTTGAAGACCCCACTCAACAAGCGTGCGAGCAAGGCAAGTCATCACACTCTTTGAACATATTGATCCCATTTGCGAAATGATGTTGTTTTAAACTTCAAACATGCATGCTATTCACAAAGAATTACCTATACTTGTTATACCATGCCTTGTTATTGATTACCTTTAGAACCATTCCTTGTAACCCTCGATGTGATACATACAATCGGAGAATATCTATGGTAAAATGCTTAGCCATGCTATCTTTATATTCATGCATACTCATGATTTTATGAAGAGCTTTATGCTTGGGCAACTACCTTAGGGAAGGTAGTTGAGATATGACATGTGAAGACATGAGCGCCACATTGCCATGAGAATGATGAAATGAGTTTTGATGAAAATGGAAAGTACTAAACAAATGTTTTAGACTGGGGCAGCTGAATGAATTGGGTGGATTCCGAAAAAGGCAAGTGCCGACCCTGGTCAATTAAGGACCGAGCCATGAGATAGCCGGGAAACGAGCCAGTACAACCGTACTTCTCGAATGGGTATAGACCTAGCGAAGTAGATAGCCGAGCGAAGGCGGTACCCTTGCATAGTGGTTCTTATGTATGAGATGAGATTTGAAAGGGATGATGGGAAATTGGAATTTATTATAACTTGATGAATGAAGTCTCCCCTACCCCGGGTGCGCCAGAACTCCTCTCACTGCTAGAAAATGACGGCGAGAGTGCATGAGGGCTTAAGTTCATGGAGCGGGTACTGCCAAAGTGAGGTTATCGAAAGGCTTTGCCGTGACCGTCTCATGTGTTGGGACGTAGGCTCATTTGTTGGGCTGTCGCGGAGTACGGGTAAAGTGTACATCCACTGCAGTGTGAGTGAATCAATCTATTCGAATAGCCGTGCTCACGGATATTGAGCATCGTGACAAGACTTTCGCTTGGCTAGACTTTAACTTTAAAATGATGGGATGGGTTGCATGATGACTTTTAGTCACTGGTGGATCAACTTCTCGAGATGCGAGAAGGGGTGGACTCCCGTAAAACCATAACGACCCGGAGGCGGGAAGCCATCCTTGGAATCACGATGGATGGTAGACAGAACCGTCGCCGACTTAATGAACTGTGGAACTAAAAATTGACTTGGCTAGTTTTTAGGCTTGTGAAAAGATTTGTGAACATTGGCTTTATGCAAAAGAACACCAGCCATTCCTTGAATGACCCTATCATATGCACCACTTCCGTGTTGGCTTGCTGAGTACGGTTGGTACTCACCCTTGCTTTACGCACAAACCTTCAGATGGTGGGAATGAAGACTCGAAGGATCCATATGCCTACTACCAGGAGGGCGAAGAAGCTGATGGCGCTTACTAGGCCTTAGTCTCCGATCGTTGCCTGTGGAAATTGACAAGCCGCTGCCTTTATTCCGCTGCCTTATCTAATTTCTACTTTTGGGTTGTATCTGGACCATGAGGTCGTATGTGTTGGACATTGCCTTCGGGCCTATTATTGTAATAATTTCGATGTAAGACTATTCGTGCATTTGCACCTGATTATTCAGTACTGTATTTCGTGGATACCAAACTACTCGATCCAGGGAAATGGTACTATGAACACGAAAGATTCCCGTTCCAAAAACGAGGATCCACAGAGCTGGTATCAGAGCAATGCGACTGTAGGATAAGACCAACTGGTGCCCTACCCTTGACTAGTTGGCTAAAGGGAAGTATCCCTACGTAGGATCATTTCGCAAACTATTTTTAAAAAAGACAAACATAATTTTTCCTATACCTTTGTCTCCAATTCTTCTACCCAAATGGTTTTGATATTATCTCTCTCTTTCTAACCCTAAGTTGCTTTCAAAAGCAGATGTCGGACCATGTCGGAGTTTGGGAAATCACCGTTCCACGGGATGAAGGATTCGTGGCGCAACTCCAGTCCTTGCTATGGTGCCTAAGGTACACAGAGCCACCCACCTACCAGATTAGGAGGCATGGCACCGAAGGATATCCGGTATGGGAAGCAGCAGTTTCAGTTGAAGCACGCGTGGGGAGTGAGACACCTTATTGCTTCCACACCCGTTACCACCGAGATCTGGCGGCGGCGGAGAGGAGGCGGCGACTGAGGTCCAGAGAGGAGGAGGAGGTGAAGAGATGGGTGGCGGCGCGGGCGTGGAGCAGTGAGAGGAGGTGATTCCGGAGGTGGATCATGGCGCCGGCGAGGCCGGCGTCGGCCGTCGGCCGGCGGCATGGGAGGCGGCTCCGGAGTTGGAGCATGGTGCCGACGACGGCGAGGCTGCGTATAGGGGATTTTGGTCGGCAGCGGGACTCCTCTACGCTTTATCTTTTGGGTTAATTAGATATGTGCCATTATAAATTGGCGTGGTTGGAAAAATGTCATTACTATTCAACAAATCGTAAATATGTCACTGGTTCTTGGGTGAAACTCTCTCCACGCCACTCTGTACGCACGAATCATCGTCGGCGTTGTTTGTAGTGGACGATATTTATGTATGTACTGAAATGCCCCTAGGTGTGGACTAAGAAGGAACGGTTGGAGGGATCTAGAGAGACTGGAGCAAGCTCTACACCACGGGCGGCGGCGGCAATGAAGCACTTCCCATCCCACACCCCCGCCCTCCGCCGTTCTTCTCTCGGTCGCGCCAGCCTTGGGCTTCGCCGCCGCCGACGCCGCAACGGCCTCGCCCGCAGCCGCCGGATGTCACGGAGGAAGTTGTTGGTCTACCCCTCCCCGATCTCCGCCGCGTCGACGTCCGCGAGCGCGGCAGGAACCTCGAGAACGTCATGGAGGCAGCGGAGGCGCGCGGCGCCGTCCTTACCGAAGAGCGTGGCCGGCTGGCGCAGCACGCGCAGCGCAGGATGACCTCCTTCCCGGGAGCGCGTCCTTCGCCGCCCGCGACGCGTCTGACGCGACGACGGTGGATGTCCCCGGCGGGGAGCGATGCCGCGCGTGGGAGGACCGGAGCCGCTTCGGGAGGAGGAGCCGGCGCTCGGATTCTGGATCCGCTCCATCTCACGGCGCTCGATCTTGGCGCGATGGAGGAGCTTGCGGCCGCCAAGTCGGCGTCGAGAGCCGGGCGCTTCCGCTGCAGCTCGCGCTCAGACGTCCATGGCTCGCCGGAGTGGTGAGTCGAGCGGTGGCGCAGAGTGGTTAGCTTCGCTTTGGATTTGGATAGGCGAAGAGAGGAATGGACTGTGTGGTCTGGCTGCAACAGCTCGACCGAAGGGCATTTAGGTCAATACGAGAAGGTTTCTGTCAAACGTGGTCAACGACGACAATTCGTGCGTACAGAGTGGTGTGGAGAGAGTTTCACCCAAGAACTAGTGGCATATTTGCGATTTGTTGAATAGTAATGGTATTTTTCCAACCACGCCAATTTATAATGGCACGTATCTAATTAACCCTTATCTTTTTACCCCCTTCTATCAAATATATTTGTATTTTTCAATAAAAACATTAAGGGCCCTTTTGAATCAAAGGATATAGGGTGGAGTTTCATAGGATTCAAGTCCTATTGAAAATTTTCCTATTTGGTCTGTTGGTTCAAAAGGTTGAAGTTTTTCAAATTCTATAAAATTCCTATGGAATGGCTCATTGCACATAAATTTCGAAAAAACTTTAGTAAGAGCTCTAATCTCTTAAAACATTTTCTTTAAATCTATCTCTTTCATTCGATTCATACCTTTTTTTAGATCTAATCAAACGGCTAATTCTCTGTTTTTACACTTACATTTCTAGGTCAGAATAATGTATTTTTTTCTATAGTAAGCTCGATGGTTACCTTCATAGTCTAGCCTGTTGTCCAGTTGTTTCGCCTGTTACCTGTGCCTATGCCAAAAAGTTATGACGCGTGAAAGAGAGCAAAACGCCCATACCAATTCCACATTTGACATGTTCATCTCGCAAAGACGTAGTAGCATCGTCACCCAAGTCCCTGACGACGCCACCTATTCGGCTGTTCGTTTGGTCGACTCGCCAACACCAAGACGTTGCTGATCAACCCAGTATATCTTATTTACATCATATATGAATTTTTTTCAATATTTAATGTCTTAATTTGTATTTCGTCCCAGATGGCCCTAAATTTAACTATGGTTTAATGGTTAATTTTGGCCGATGTTTGTTTTTTTCCTAGTGGAGGGGAGCAGGGAACTACCTTTCGCGTACTTTTCGATGTTTTGTTTTGCGTCGATTAATATTGGCATGAAACGAAATTCAACTATTGGTTCAAGCGGTTAATAATGACCTGGTTTTCGTTCATTTTTTTCCGGTGTGACCGTTAATAGTGGCAAAAAGTAATTCAATTATGGCTCAAATGGTTAATATAATATTGGTCGTCTTTTTTGTGTGTTTTCCTGGTGGGGTGGGGTGCTCCTTTTGCAAAATAAAAAACTAATTATAGCAGTTAATATTTGCGGAAAATACTCAACCGTTTTTTCCTAGAATGGCCATTAATATTAGTGGCGGAAAAAATCAACTAGGGTTCAGACGGTTAATATTGGCCTGGTTTCGTTTAGTTCTTTTTCTTGTGGCGACGGGGTGTTCTCTAACCAGCCAATTACTTAATGTAAAAATTTTGTTTTACCATGATCCAGGTTAACAAAGAGTCTACAAAGAAGAGAGCAACATCTTGGACATGACTGAACTTGCATCTAAGCAATCAAAGCAAAGCAACTGCTACTATCCAATGGGCACGGATTCCAGAGTTGACATATGGGTCCATCTCTCGACGGGTCCACATGTCAATGCCCGAAGTCGTCTGACTTAAGTCAAAGTCAGACAATCCTCACCGCTATACAATGCCTGCACAAGTTGAGAATTCAATAGCACACGTGTCTGAGCCATAGGTTTCAACAAATTGCAGCAAGAAGAAAGAAACGGAGGCATTTCTTGCCTCCACCAATAATGCAATATCAACAATCTAATTAAAATAAAGCTCGAAATGCGTGGCAATAGCAAGTTGGCAACCCATGAAGAGGATCTCCCTAAAAACACACCAGACACAGCCACACAGGGCATCTAAACAGAGCACGTTCAGCATTTTCATGAACACCAGAATGCTGATAAAAAAATATTCACCCATTTACACATCAATCACCCACAAAAGGATAAGGCTCTGTAAAAAGATTTGACAGTATATTTTTTTCCGGTCAAATATCGTGACAATGAGGTACTTAACAAAGTTTTATTAAGAACAAAATGCACCACAATTTTAGAGTTTACCTCATAAACCACGTGCTTTTGAAGCAACCAGCAACACAAAAGCTACTTCCACATTGCCCCATTGACATCCCTGTCCATACCTCACACAGCAAGTCCCACCAATGGCTAGGCCAGACGGTGGTGCCAGTTGAAGCCAAGACCGAGTTTGCCTATCTGATTCATCTATCAGCTCAGTTCATCAGAAGTACAACAGCTTAGAATCGATATTATGAGTTGTATGGATGCAGTTCAGTTCCATTTGTACATCATGCATATCTATCCGAATGAACCCCACTCTCTACTCCAAACTGATTTCACGCTAGGCCCACTTGTTTCATTTTTGAACCCTAATATATATTTTCTTTTTCATGATGTACACATGTTGCTTAAAGAGGGTACAGTACCTGATACTGTATTTTGCAGGCAACTAAATTTTCATACAACAATATTCCAAACTTATCAATGTTTCGAAAGAAACGGTCCTGTGTTTTCTTGTTTGTAGACTTGTGGGTCGGGGTTTTTAGCACTTCGCAGTGAGAGCTGTTAAGTTAGGATTATGCTGCTCGCAGAAATGCTTAAAACATAAATAGCAGAATATATCCTTTGATGATGGCAAACCGGCCTGGCTGAGACCAATTATGGTGATGTGTCTGAAATAACAAAAAATTGAAGCAGAAGGATACGATGACAACTTACACACAAACCAGGCCAATAGAGCAATTGAAAGAGTTGCATAGAGGTACAATTGCTAAATGGTGAACAGTAGCACTCCTTGTGCCTGACGAATAAAGCTAAATTGCCCTCTGTTTGGTAACTTTGATTTCAATTCAAGAACATACAGTTTTTTAGGTGCAACTACGGTAAGCAACCAGTGTGTTCTTTTCCTGCATTCTAGTGCTAAGCTATCTTTGGAAGCACCAAGGTTAACAAACTGTACTTTTAAGTAGCTAACTGAAAGGCTTAAATGCTAAATGACATCATAATTAAGATTATCTGACATATATACTAACTGCTTTCGGTGATGAGCCAATCGAAATAGAATAGGAAGTGAAAATGACATTTGAAAAATCAACCTTATCATATTTAATTTGTTTCTCTTACATGATCTTTCCTATTTTTAATTACGAAAGATCCTTGTGTTGGACAACACTGATGTGCTATCATGCCATGCAGCGTGGTGCCATGGGGGATACGTTCTACTTTCTAATATACCCAACTATCAACGTAAGCATCAACTGAATTTTGAAAGAAAATAAAAACTAGAAAAAGCAGAGGGAAAAAAGGATCAAGTAAACACGGCAAAAACCTATTTTGCTCAAAGTACCTGAACAGGAAAACAGCTGTTGAAGCAACGAACCATCACATGGGACAGTAAAGCTATAAGGGCACTAGAGCAGCAAGATTAAAACAATCCAGTTGCTGCATAAATAGCAATAACTTAAACTACAGCTGAAATCAAGATATGGAAAAAGACATGACCATGAATGAACATCAATTACTGATCCTCAGAGCATGAAGTAGGTTAGATATAGACCTGAAAGATAATTAATCTCCAATATATCCATCCGAAAATGATATAGTTGGACTTCAGCAGGCACCTTGCCAAAATGAACTCCAACATCTCAGTCTGAGGATGTCAAGGTTGCAGCTCAGGAGGCACTTTCCCAGAACAAACTGTGGCATAGGCATCTGCGAGCCCAGGAACAGCATTCTTGTGTTGATCAATGTACCTTGCTACGAAATCCTTCTCCCGCAGTATGGCATATGTTAAAAAGCAAACATTTTTTATCAATCCCTTAGCCAAAAGGACTTCTATGATATAATGCCTCGGCATCAACCGCTTCTCCAGGCTGTACACAAACAACACAGGCTTACTCAAAATGTAGTCAGGCTCCAACCCGACTTTGGTGACCAAAAACTCTATCTTTCTGCAAAGATTGTTCCCAGAAAGTGTTAGAATACATGGCATTTTGCAGACCATATCACAGATGTTGTCAATGGAGCATCCAAGAGTGCTACTCAAGAACTCTATTTTGATGCGAAGATTCTCCTCTGAAATTGCTAGAATAAATGGCCCTTTGCAAACCATCTGATTGATCTTGTCCATGCAGCAATTAAGGGTGCTACTCAAGAACTCAATCTTACTGCGAAGATTTTCCTCAGAAAGTGTTATAATAGTTGGCATTTTGCCGACCATATACTCGATCTTGTCCATGGAGCAATTAAGAGTGCTACTCAAGTACTTCATCCTCGCAGATGCATTGCCTTCGGTGATGTTACCATTAATAGAGGCCATGTACTTGAGTCTACTGGAGGTGGGATGCACACCAAGCTTGCCAGTACGCTCCACCGCCGCTTCCACCCGCTTTGGATTGAACGTGAACAGCCGTCCGGGCATCTTGACTATATCTCGAACAGTTAGCCCGCACTCCTGAAACAGTGCGATGTTAGGCTTGATTACCTTCTCAACATCAGATCTGACAATTGAGTTGTTACTCTTCAAAATCTTGAGAAGCATCTCGAAGGAGCCCAAGAAGGGGATCCAGAACTCCAGCCTCCCGGCGACATCACATTTGCGGACAGCCATCGCGCCGCCGGCTAGGAGAAAGCTGCCGATTTGAGGGTCCGACAAGCCCACGCGGTCGCGTAGAGAAGCGACGCGGAGGGAGAGGTTGTCAGCCCTGGCGCAGAGGAGCTGCGGGTCGGCGGCGACCACAGCGGCGAGGTCAGCGCGGGAGAGGCCGACGCCGGAGAGGACGGCGAGCACGGCGTCCGGGTTGGTGGCGGACTTGAGGTGGGAGACCTTCTTGGACGCCTTGAGCGCCTGGGCGCCGGTGAGGCCGCAGGTGGCGACGAGGTAGTCCTCGACGGAGAAGGGGGTCGCGGTGGCGGCGGTGGAGAGGGGAAGGCGGAGGCGGCGCAGATGGGAGTAGTAGGGGGCGGAGGCGGAGGCATGGGAGGAGGAGGGGACGCGGAGCAGCGGGAGAAGGCGTCTCCAGCGGTGGAGCATGGCGCCGCGGCGGAACGCCGCCGTCGAGGTCGGCGACGGGGGTTTTGCTTTAAGAAGGAAAATGAGGAGAACGTTGCATATTTCAGACTCTCTCATTTTTATCATTCCTAACATTCGCTTTACAAAAATAGGTCTCAAAATATTACATATTTAATTTTTTATTATCATTTTTAACATTTATTTTTAAAAATAGGTTTCGAAATGTTTGTTTTTAGTCAGTTAATATATTTCATATAATTTTAGTTTCGAATATATTTTTTTCTGGATTAAAACTTTTGCCCCGTTTGCATGTGTGCTTGTTTTCGTTTGCATGGGCACGTGATTTGCCGACATTTCCTATCGCGTAGATTTGCTGCTGGCGACGAATTCTCATCTGGTAGCAGCGCTTGCGCCGCCGTCCAGGTTGCGCCATGGATCTTGCGTCACCGCCGACAGGTTCCCTTCCCACGCCGGCCGCGCCGCCCAGTCCTGGCCGCGCGAACCCGACGGCCCGGCTCCCTCTGCGCCGCCGGCAACTTCCCTCACGCCAGGGCACGCCGCACTCAGGGCTGGCCACGGCGGTGTCGGTCCACGCCGCGCCCACGCCGCGCCACGCCGGTAGATTCCCTTCCCACGCCGCGCCGGCAGCTTCCCATCCCACGGTCGCGGCGGCGTTGGTCCACGCCGTGCCGCGCCGGCAGATTCCCTTCCCACGCCGCGCCGGCAGCTTCCCATCCCACGGCCGCGGCGGCGTTGGTCCACGCCGTGCCGCGCCGGCAGCTTCACTTTCCACTCCGTGCCGGCAACTTACCTTCCCACGGCCGCGGCGGCATCGGTATGTCTGTCTTCAAACTAGTGGATTTGTATGTCTGAGAACTAGTGCTCTGGACATGTATGTCTGTCTTCGAACTAGTTTCTGCGACAGTTACCCTCAAATTGCTTTTTTTATGTTTGTTTAATTGTACGTAGTGCCTGTACAATTGCTTGGAAATCGAATGTAGAACACTCAGAGATTGTAGATCTTAGAAAAATTCAATATCATGGACCCTATACCAACCATGAAACCACAGGTGTGTTTCTCTGAAAAAATAAACACATGTTTTTCTTCTGCTTGTGCACATAACTCTAGTTTCATGGAGACTGAAGACTTCTGTCTTGTTTATACTGGCACACCCCAAAATTCTATTCTGATTTAGACTGTTGGGCTTGGCCTCTATACCTAAAATATGATCAAAGAGCATTTTACTTGCAGATTCTTTTCAAGTATCCACCTGTCGGGTTACCCTAAACTATGTCGGGTTCACGCGGCCAGGACTGGGCGCGGCGCAGCATGGACGTTTGGCAAATCGCGCGCCCATGCAAACGGAAACACGCGCACATACAATCGGGGACAAAAGGGTCAATCCACGAAAAAAATATATGTATTTGGAATTAAAATTACATAAAATACACTGAATGGTATGAAAAACAAACGCGCAACGTTTTAAGACATATTTTTGCAGAACGTTAGGAATGACAAAATTTTTGCAAAACGTTAGAAATGACAAAAATGAGAAGTGCAACGATTAAAGTCTCAAATATGTAATTTTCTTGAAAATGAGGTACTCTTTTGTTGTCATGTTCAAAAAGCTAGGTTTTGTCACATAATTCATACGCTTTTCTTAATAAAAAATTTTGCTACCGAAAATCGTGACTTTGTGATTTTAACTTAAAAAATGGCATGAAGTGATTTTGACGTAATGCACTCGTTAAACGTAATTAGTTCATGGACACTACGTGCACATTAGATATTCATTTCTGGTCGAATAGTATATGGGGATCATTTGTAAGCCTCTAGTATTTTCTACCTTCTACCTCCTATACCCCTCATGATCTCATAGGAGGCCAGGGCGAGGCGAGGCGCGACGGCGGCCGACCGTGAGCGGCGGCGATAGGGTAAGGAGATGCGAAGGCCGATCGTTCGAGTGGTATCCTCCGCGTCTCTCTACCTCCACCTCCACATCCTAATGAGAACCCACAAGGGTTTGGTTCCAGATCTTTCAATGAGAGAAAGTGGATCACTCGATTGAGGAGTGGAGACGATGTTCATGGCTTGACTACTGCCATCCAAAGACTCTACGTCTTAGCAACCGATACACCACCTCCAATGGTCGCTGCGATCTTGCGGTACACAACGTCGACCACTAGGGCACTCATCCTGCAAGCAATCGAAGAACTAGCAAGAACAAGTAAACACAAGCGTTGAATTGCGAGATGTATATGAAGGTCTCAAACCGAATCTCAATTATAGTGGGGTTCTGAAAACAAGTAACGGGTGGTTGATCCAACATGCGCGTGTACAAGAAAGTAGTGAAAGCTAAACTTTCATAACAGAAAACCCAATTGTTCTTAGCGGCAGCTAAGAGTATAAGAAGGGGGAAAATGACCACACGGGTCTCGGGGTCGTTCTCTAACCCTAGGATGCGTCCCTAATGGACCTGTTAGTGTTTTTAACCATCGACTAGTGAATTTCTAGTGATTTGCATGTCTGGCCCGGATGGTGTGCAAAGAGGACACAAAGGTTTATACTGGTTCAGGCAGAATGTCCTTACGTCCAGTGGCGAGCTGTTCGTGTTACTTGCACTTGGTTTGTAGTAGGGGTACAAACAGGAGAGAGAGACTGAGCTCCAAGTCTCTGGTGTTGCGTTGTTATCTCTTGTTTTCTTTTTTCTTCGTCCCCCCTTTATGTTCTCCCCTCTCGTCCCCTTTTATAGCCCAAGGGGAGGAGGGAGTTACACGAGAGAGAAAAAAAGAGAAAGGGAAAAAGGCGCATGGTGTCGCGTCATCTCTTTTCCCCTTGAAGTGGGCCCACAAGCCCTATAGATGGTGACGTGGATGGCTCCATTCTGTGCTCCTATTCTGCCGCTATAGCCACACGTGGGCGTGGCTCGGTGGTCGTGGCGCGCCCCATTCCGCCCAAGAAGGTGACGTGTGGATGGATGCCCATGTCGGGCGCCGTACGTGGATTAGGCAACATAGTGGCTGCCTGTCCGATACTGTAGACGCCGTTACCCTTCAGTACGACCTGTCGTGGAAAGGTGCTCCGATCGGCCGGATGCATGACCGGTCGATGCCCATGGCGTTGAGCATCTCGTTGTACATGATGTTGAGGCCGCTGCCTCCATCCATCAGTACCTTGGGGAGCCATTTCGTCCGACGATCGGGTCGACTACCAACGGATACCTACCTGACTGCGGGACGAGGTTCGGGTTTTTTTTCAGTCCGGTCAAAGGTGATTGCGAACTCGGACCAGTCGAGGTAAGTGGGCATAGCTGGCTCGGCCGCATAAACCTCACAGCGTGCGAGCTTCTGGCGGCGCCTGGAGTCATAGGACGTCAGGTCGCTGAAGCTAATGAGGCAACCGTCCGGCTCTAGAAAGCCGTTATCCTTGTCCTCGGCATCGTCCTTCGTAGGCCCGGGCTTCCTCCCCTGCCACTTCCTCCCAGAGCCACCGGACAAGAACCGCTTCATGAGGGGAGCAGTCCTTGTACAGGTGCTTGACGGGATAGGCATGGTTCGAACACGGACCCTCGAGCAACTTCTCGGAGTGGTCGGAAGTGCCCTCGACGGGTGTTTGGCCACCCTTCGGGTCGCAATGGCCACGAGCGAACCTTCGCGCCGCTGCTTGCTCTTCTTCTTGTTCGGGGGGTTGGAGGTGCTACCGTTGGTGCCCTCGACCCACTTCGCCTTTCCCCTTGAGCGGTCGAAGATGGCTCCGACCGCCTCTTCGCTAGAGGCATGGCTCGTCGCGATGTCGAGGAGCTCCTTGGTGGTCTGCGGCCCCTTGCGCCCCAGCTTGTGCACCAGGGACTCGCAGGTGGTCCCTGACAGAAAGGCTCCGATGACATCGGCATCGTTGATGTCGGGGAGCTCGTTACATTGCCTAGAGAATCGTTGGATGTACTCGCGAAGAGTCTCACCCGGCTTCTGTCGATAGTTCTTGAGATTCCATGTGTTCCCGGGGCGTGCATAGGTGCCCTGGAAGTTCACCACAAATATCTCCTTCAAGTCTGACCAGCTTTGGGTTCGGTCAGACGGGAGATGCTCCAGCCATGTTCGTGCTGAGTCAGCAGGAAACAAGGGGAGGTTGTGGATAATGAAGTAATCACTGTCCGCGCCGCCGGCCCGGCAGGTGAGCCAGTAATCCTCGAGCCACAATCCGGGGTTTGTTTACCCAGAGTATTTTGGGATGTTGGTTGGCGGTCGATACCGCGTAGGGAAGGCAGCATTGCGGATGCGCGAGCCAAAAGCCCGAGGGCCCGAAGGGTTGAGGCTCGGGCTCCTATCCTGACTGCTGTCATAGCGGTCGCAATGCTATGGATGGAAGCCGCGGATGGCTCCCTCTTGCTGATCTTCTGGTGCGCACCTTCGGGCGTTCAGGGTATGGCATGCGTCGTGGTTGTTCCCGTGACGTCCCTAGACTGAAACCACGACCGACCTCACGCCACCGCGCGGGGTTGGTGGACCGACGCGCCTTTTTTTGGTTGCCCTAAGGGTGGACACTGGCTGGCGTTGGGCCCGTGTCACTGAGACATCGAGCTTTTCCCCCGCTGCACCGCAGCACGCCTGAGCAGCACGCAAATCTCGCGTTGGGTCCGGCGATCTTCGGTCGTTGCGAGCTTAGGGAGCCCTCGGAGCAACGCCGCTGCTGCAACGATGTTCTGGCTTGCTTGGGTAAAGAGAGGGGATTCTCGTCGTCCTCGACGATCCTCTAGTTTATGCCGCGTGCCATGGCGTGCGCTCACCCGTCGTTGCCATGGCGCTCAGTTTCACGCTCAAGCTCCGCACGCTCTGCTCCGGCTCAAGCCATGTCCGGTTGAGCTCTTGCTGCCATGCTATTAACGACTAAATTTGGTAAGCCAATTATACAATTTGGAATTAAAAGCCGAGGCAGATTCGGAGGAGAATGTAATCGTTGGAAATAGAGTGCACACCAAGTCGCAAGCCGAATTGGTTGAGGTGTTCATCGGCTGAGACCAAATCGGACAAGGATAGCCGATGCAGCCGACTCCGATAAGGATAGCCAATGTAGCCGATCCTGGTGAAAAGACGTTGGAATTATCATCGGATTCGATTTTAAAGTGCTTCATAAGGATTGCCATACGTGGATAGAGTCCGAAGAAGGCAATTGTATCTATTAATTAGGTTATTTTAAATAGTTTTCTTATAGATAATGTCGGTAAGAGTCCACCTAAGGGACTTATCTGTAATTTGAATTGTAATAGTGATAGGAATCATGTCCGACAAGGACATATCTTGTATCTGGGTATAAATACGACCCAGGACCTTGTAATTAAACTGTAATTAGTTTAATACAACCTTCAGCACATCACCACCCTTTTCCTTTTAGTTATTTCGACGAGTTTCTTGCTTCGAGTTGGGATGCATCGAGATCGATCTCTAGCAAAAGGTAAAACTTGTTATGGCGGTTTGCGCTCTCAGGATTAGTGCTTTCCATCATTATGACACTCTAATCTTGATTACGTAAATCGTCGAGTTATCATATATACTATATTACCTAGATCAATCATGCGATCTAACCCTAATCGGCTAGTCTTTGTTACCAGATAACAGCCGATAGGGTTAGATATCATCGTCAACTTAGATTATATAGTGTATCCACCATCTCGAAAGATTTTCATAGATTTGTTTAGATTTTATGCTTCTTCTTATGCTTAGTGCTGCATCGGTTGGGTCCGACCTACTAAGTAATATTTAGAATTATAATATCTATCTTGTCTTATGACTACTATTAGAGATAGTATCGGAGTTTCAGCTGATCTTACCTGTTTTAGCTATCTTGTTTATTTTATGTTTAC
The DNA here is from genome assembly GCA_019925245.2 of Oryza australiensis. NCBI lineage: Eukaryota > Viridiplantae > Streptophyta > Magnoliopsida > Poales > Poaceae > Oryza > Oryza australiensis. Next base: position 2,383,572 of record JAIFGZ020000540.1, on the reverse strand, counting down.
TTGATATGCTAAAGCTGCCCTTTGTATTAAGATCTCACTGTGACTAAATATGTTAAGCTTGTCATCGATCTGTTAGGTTATCCTAACACTTGATCGGTCTCTGTTTAATGTATTTAGTCTGTAGTGATATCTTAGTATTGAGTAGTATTGGAGTACTAGCCGATACGCATTAGATCTATGACATCGGCTATGCTATAAATATGTATAGTCTTTGTCTTAAAGTACATTTAGACATAAGTGATTTATACTGTCTCAGTACACTAGCGATTTATCCCAATCACTTGGTTTAAACGTATTTGGAGATTTAGGTTATATATTATGAATATCTACAGCCGATCAATTAGATTTAATTTCCCCTGGCCGATTCAGTGCATACCGCATCAGCTTAACAACAAACGATACGTCATCGGCCACCAGCCGATCGGCTATTGTTTACAGACTAACACTTGTTTTCTTTCTTTGTTTCTTGTTGGTTGCAGGATCAAACCAACTGGCATGCCTACGAACCTCAGAAACAAGATTTGGACCTGCACTAGAGTAAAGCAAATCTCTCAGGCCAGTGCATGACAATTTACAGTCAACACGCTTTTGGCATGCCCAGTGGGACACGATTACAAGACAGATACCATGGTGGACATCAAGAATTCCGACGTTGACCAGGAGAACATTATTCCTGTGAACATAGATAAGTTAACGCCAGAGCAGAAGGCTGAACTTGAGGAGATCATGAATAAATTACAGACACAATTCTTGCACTCCTTTGTTCAAACTCGGTCAGGAACAGTCATCCAAAGGTACAACGTAAAATTGCCAAACGATGACGAGCCTGAGTCAAGTTCTGCAAAAGTGGAGAACTTCAGGATGCCAAACAGGAGAATGGCCCGGAGCTGAACAATCTGCAGGACAGGATTGACTATGCCGTGCACCACGCTCTGATCAACCAATCGGGGATTCTTGTTAACACCTTAAACAACATGATCGGTTTGGTGCTTGATGCTAAGATTGTTGAACATCAAGCCAAGGGGCCAATATTCCTTCCTGGGGGCAAATTTCCTCCATACAGGACTCTGGCTACCAACGGATTGCAACATGTCTCAGGCATAGCCCCAGGACAGCCGATGTCATCAGCATCGGCACCCGAAAAGTCGATCGCATCATCACCCGTGCCAAAACAGCCAGAGTTCAATCCTATGCTTTTGTTTAAGCAGCAACCTCAGCATGAGGGACACAACATCCATCAAGTTTCCCAAGAACAAGTTGCTGCCATGTTCAGGACAAGCCAGCCAATTGTTGAGCCAAATCAGCAGACACCAATTCAACATGCTTTCGGCACGCAGAACCAGCTGATCGGCTCCTAGTTTGTTCCTGACCAACAGCCTCCCATGATGCATCAGTCTCCTCAGCATCACGTGGGGGCATTATCAATTTCCTCTACCAGCCCTCAGCATCACGTGGGGGCCATTATCAATTTCCTCTACCAGCCCCATTCACCTCAGAAGCAGTATCGGCAAGGGGTACCACCTCAGCCCTAGTACCTGCCTTAACTTGATCAATTCGAGCTGATGCAGCAGCAGGCGCAAGGAGCACATCAGCAAAGCCTTGGGCCGACATGATTGCGGACGTGATGAGGGAACAATTTGGCCTCAAGCGCAAGAACACCGGCAATATGTATCGGTACCCATATCCGGAATACTTTGAGAGGGTGCCACTGCCAAGCCGATACAAGGTGCCGGATATTTCAAAATTCTCAGGGCAGGATAACGTGTCAACTTATGAACTTATTAGCCGATTCCTAGCTCAATGCGGTGAGGCATCGACTACTGAAGCTTTGAGGGTTAGACTATTCCCTCTCTCCTTATCTGGATCGACTTTCACTTGGTTTTCTTCTCTACCATATAATTCTGTGCAAAGCTGAGCCGATTTGGAGAAACAATTTCATAGATACTTTTACAATAGTATTCATGAAATAAAACTGTCCGATCTGACAGCTATCAGGCAGAAGCATGATGAATCTGTCCAGGAGTACATTCAAAGGTTCAGGGACATGAGGCACAGATGCTATAGCCTGGTTTTGTCGGACTCCTAGCTAGCCAATCTCTCTTTCGATGGCTTGTTGACGCCCATCAGAGAGAGGTTTTTGGCTGAAGACTTTGAGAGCTTGGCTCACTTGGCCCAAAAGGTAACAACCCATGAGCAAAGATTTCAAGAGGCCAAGAAAGCTTTCAAAAAGATTAGCCAGGTTGCATTCACCTTCGAATCAAAGAAGACAGTGACTCCGATGTGGCAGCATCCGAATGGGCAAGAAACAGGAAGGTTATTATATGCCAATGGGTCAAGAATTCAGCCAAGGAGGAAAAATATAATTTTGATGTCACCAAGGTTGATAAGATTTTTGATCTGCTACTTCGAGAGAAGCAAATTCAGCTTCCAGCTGGTCATGTAATCCCATCGGCTGAGGAATTGAAAAGAGAAAGTATTGCAAGTGGCACAACACTTGGATCTCACAAAGACCAACGATCGCAAAGTTTTTAGACAACAGATCCAATCGGCCATCGAGGTGAGAAAAATTAAATTTGAAGACTCAAAGAAGCCGATGAAAGTTGATAGCAATCCCTTTCATGTCAACATGGTCCACACAAGTGGCAGAGCAGCCGATAGAAGGGATTATCTGCCCACACAACCCAATTTTGCCAGGATCACCAATAAATATCAGAGAAAATATGATAGGCAGGAGGAAGATGACAACTTTGATCCCCATTGGAGCTGTGAATTTTTCAGATTTTGCTGGAACGAAGGGATGAGGCTTCCAACAATAGAAAACTATCCAGCTTGCAGCAATTATGATGGTAACTACGTTGGAGAGTCTAGCCGATCTCGTCCTGAGGGAAATCGTCCGCAATAGAGGAAACTCCATGTTCATCAGAGATTGGGTCCAATTCATCAAGATTTTCTACAGGACTCTGATGAAGATGAAGATGAGACCATGAACCCACAATGGTGCCCTTCTGATACTTTCACGAAGAGTCGGAAAGCAGGGTACAGAGGATGAAGAGTAGGGGACGTTTCCAGGAAGTCCAAGCCAAGATCGATCATCGACTGAAGAAAGAAGCAAGAACGCCCAAAGAAAGAATGGTGTGTTAAGAGCAAGGTGCTCTCAGCCGATAAGGTCGAAGCCGATAAGGCGAAAAGGTTGGCTAAGGGAAAGACGGTTATTTCTGCATCGGTTAACATGGTGTTTGTATTGCCAGCCGAATATGAGGCTAACCAAGCCGATGCAGATCTTGTGGAAGAATCCCTGGCCAAGTTGGTTTTGTCCCCAGAACAAGCTATTTTTGAAAAACCAGAGGGGACAGGGCATCGGCACCTTAAGCCATTGTATGTCGAGGGGTTTGTCAATGGCAAGCCGATGTCCAAAATGTTGATTGATGGTGGAGCCGCAGTGAATCTGATGCGATACTCTACATTCAAGAAACTAGGCAGGAGTTCAGACGACCTCATCAAGACCAACATGGTCCTCAAGAACTTTGGCGGAAATCCATCGGAGACCAAAGGTGTTTTGAACGTTGAATTGACAATCGGCAGCAAGACTGTTTCCACAACATTTTTTGTCATCGATGAAAAGGGATCATATAGCCTGTTGTTAGGAAGGGATTGGATTCATGCCAATTGTTGTATTCCTTCGACCATGCATCAGAGCTTAATCCAATGGCAAGGCGACAAGGTGAAAATTGTGCCAGCCGACAGGTCAGTAAACATTGCCAATGCCAATATCAGATGGATGGAATTGATTGCTTGTCTGGCAAGATTTGGCAAGGAGATTTTCTAAAAGTGTTCGATTGTGACATACAACTAGTTGGAGATGAAGAGCCCTGACTATTGCTTTGAGGGCGTCGTGGAGGGTTCAAGTTTCTACACCGAAGACACTGTAGATGATCTCGATGGCAAATTAGGACAAGGCTTCATGTCGGCCGACGACTTAGAAGAAGTTGATATAGGTCCAAGAGATAGGCCTAGGCCGACGTTTATTAGTAAAAATTTATCTTTTCAATTTAGAACCAAGCTAATAGAACTTTTGAAAGAATATAAAGATTGTTTTGCTTGGGAGTATTTTGAGATGTCGGGACTTAGCCTATCGATTGTTGAACATCGGCTTCCTATCAAACCAACATATCGGCCGTTTAAGCAATCACCTAGAAGATTCAAGGCCGATATGTGTGATGCTATCAAGGCCAAAATCACTCGATTGTATGATGCTGGTTTCATTCGGCCATGGCGATATGCTGAGTGGGTTTCCAATATAGTTTCAGTGATTAAGAAAAACGACAAACTTAGGGTGTATATTGATTTTTGAGATCTGGACAAAGCCACCCCTAAGGATGAGTACCCAATATCGATTGCTGATTTACTGGTTGATGCTGCTTCAGGGCACAAAATTATAAGTTTTATGGATGGCAATGCTGGATATAATCAAATTTTCATGGCAGAAGAAGACATCCATAAGATTGCTTTTAGATGTCCTGATGCAATCGGCTTATACGAGTGGGTTGTGATGACTTTCTGTTTGAAGAATGCTGGAGCTACGTATCAGAGGGCCATGAATTACATCTTTCATGATCTAATAGGCTTGTTGGTTGAAATCTACATTGATGATGTGGTCATAAAATCAAAGGAGGTTGATGACCATATAGCCGATTTGAGGAAAGTTTTGGAAAGAACAAGAAAATATGGCCTGAAGATGAATACCACAAAGTGTGCTTTTAGCGTATCGGCTGGACAGTTTTTAGGCTTTCTTGTTCATGAAAGGGGGATTGAAGTAACACAAAGGAGTATCAACGCGATCAAAAATATTCAACCTTCATAGGACAAGAAGCAGTTGCAATCTCTGGTCAGCAAGGTGAATTTCATTAGGAGATTTATCTCTAATCTGTCTGGAAAGATGGAGCCCTTTACACCTTTTCTAAGGTTGAAAGCCGATCAACAGTTTACTTGGGGGCAGAGCAACAAAAAGCTTTGGATAATATCAAGGAATATTTGAGTTCCCCTCCAGTTCTGATTCCTCCACAGAAAGGAGTGCCTTTCAAGTTATACTTGTCAGCCGATGAGAAGTCAATCGGCTCGGTCTTGATTCAGGAGTTCGAGGGCAAGGAAAAAGTAATATTTTATTTAAGCAGAAGTCTTCTGGATGCAGAGACAAGGTATTGTCCGGTGGAGAAGTTATGCTTGTGCTTGTATTTTTCTTGTACAAAGTTAAGACACTATTTGTTATTCAATGGATGCACCATAGTCTGCAAAGCCGATGTTGTCAAGTATATGCTGTCGGCTCCAGTGCTGAAAGGGCGGGTTGGAAAATGGATCTATGCCTTAACAGAATTTGATCTCAGGTATGAGTCACCCAAGGCAGTCAAGGGACAGGCCATAGCCGATTTTATTGTTGAGCATCGTGATGACTCAATCGACTCGGTTGACATAGTTCCTTGAACTTTGTTCTTTGATGGATCAGTTTGTATTCATGGCTGTGGTATCGGCTTAGTCATCATATCACCTAGGGAGCAAGTTTTGAGTTTGCCTATACTATCAAGCCCTATGCTACAAATAATCAAGCTGAGTATGAGGCAGTTCTCAAAGGATTGCAACTTTTGAAGAAAGTTAAAGCCGATGCTGTGGAAATAATGGGGGATTCTTTGTTGGTCATTAATCAATTAGCTGGAGAGTATAAATGCAAGAATGACGCATTGGTGATCTACTACGAAAAGTGCCGAGAATTGATGGAAAGTTTTCGGCTAGTGACTTTGGCCCACATCCCTCGAGAGAAAAATGTTGAAGCTAATGATTTAGCTCAGGGGGCATCAGGATACAAGCCGATGATGAAAGACATCGAGGTATAAATTTCTACAATCGCAGTCGATGATTGGAGGTATGATGTTTTCAATTATTTGCAAAATCCCTCTCAATCGGCTTCGAGAAAATTATGGTACAGAGCTTTAAGATATGTATTGCTGGATGATAATTTATATTATCGGACGATTGATGGAGCATTGCTAAGATGTTTGAGTGCCGATCAAGCCAAGGTTGTGATGGACGAAGTGCATGAAGGCATATGTGGTACTCATCAATCGGCTCACAAGATGAAATGGCTGCTTCGACGAGCTGGGTATTTTTGGTCGACGATGTTGGAAGATTCCTTCAGATATTATAAAGGTTGTCCAGATTGTCAGAAATTTGGAGCAATTTAACGAGCACCAGCTTTGGCTATGAATCCCATAATCAAGCCATGGCCGTTCAGAGGATGGGGAATTGACATGATCAGCCATATTAATTCACCCTCGAGCAAAGGACATAAGTTCATATTGGTGGCAACCTATTATTTCACGAAGTGGGTGGAGGCAATTCCGTTGAAGAAGGTTGATTCTGGGGATGCAATTCAGTTCCTCAAAGAGCATATCATATACCGATTTGGTGTTCCTCAGACTACAACAACCGATTAGGGATCTATCTTTGTATTCGATGAGTTTGTCCAGTTTGCAGAAAGCATGGGAATTAAATTGCTGAATTCTTCACCGTACTATGCACAAGCTAATGGACAGGCAGAAGCATTTAATAAAAGTTTGATCAAGTTGATCAAGAGAAAGATCTCTGAGTTTCCAAAACAATGGCATAGCCAATTGACCGAAGCATTGTAGTCTTATCGGATGGCTTGTCATGGATCGATCCAAGTTCCTCCTTACAAGCTAGTTTATGGGCATGAAGCCGTGTTGCCATGGGAAAGTGTCATCGGCTCAAGGAGGATTGATTTGCAAGATGAGTTGACAACCGATGACTATCACAGTCTCATGGTAGATGAATCAAAAGAATTGGTTCAATCTAGGATGCATGCTTTGGAAAAGGTGACAAGGGATAAGGAGAGAATCACTCGTCATTACAACAAGAAGGTTGTGTCAAAATCTTTTTCAGAAGACAAGTTGGTTTGGAAGTTGATCTTGCCGATTGGGACTCGAGATAATAAATTCGGCAAGTGGTCACCAAATTGGGAAGACCTTTTCAAATCTACAAGTCCGTTTCTAAAGGAACTTACATGTTGCAAGGGCTTGATGGAGAAGTTTTTGGAAGGGCTCTCAATGGAAAGTATTTAAAAAATATTATCCAAGTGTTTGGATCAATTCATGATTCGGGTGTGTTTTGCCGACACATGGTAGCTGATGTGTTTACATCGCCTTTAGATGGTCGATATGAGTTATATCGCCCTTAGTCTCTTCAAAGTTATCATAATCGGTTGTGCTCTGCCGATATGTGATGACCGATACAAGTTGTGTCTTCCTTAGACTTTATAATCTATCAAAATCAGTTGTGTTACGCCAATGGATAATAGTCGATTGCCTTTAGTCAAGTTATAATTTTATCAATGATCGGTTGACATTATAAATTAGGGGGCATATACACTCACAAAAAGTTGTGTGGACTTCGAAATTAGGGGGGCATATACACACTCAAGTGGACTTCAAAATTTGTGTGGACTTCGAAAATTTTCAACACATGAGAAATTGCAAGGATCAGCAGAAATTATATTACAAGTGTGCAATTCACAGGAGTTCACAAGGGTTACAAGAATCAACAGAAGTTATATTACAGAAGTTTACGAGATCACCAAAAAACTTCACAAATGTTTGACTTCTAAGCCCTATTACATGAATCGGCTTAGCCGGATATAAACTCATTGATTGCCGATATCGCTCTTCGCCGAATTTGATCAATGTCTTCAATGGCTTTGGCGTCGGCTGCAACATTCCGAGGGATCACCTTTAGGGCCTTCGTAAGATCTGACAAATTCTGCATCGAAGCCTTCAACTTGGATTTTTGCTCTGATATTGCCCTTGGGAGATAGGCAATCCTTTGCTCTTCAGATGCTATATCAACATCACACTTGGCGAGCTCAGCTAGCAGCTCTTCTCTGCGTTTGCGTAGCCGATAAAGGTTGGAGGTGGGCTCAGTAGTCATTTTATCAAGCCTGGCCTTGTCTTCAAGTATGGATTGCCGATTGGCTTCAATTGTGGCTTCAAGGGTCGTTCTCTTTCGCCGATCGGCTATCCGTTGTTTGTCCCTTTCAAATTTGTGCCGATACTGTTTGAGATATACACCTTGGGAGATGGCATCAGCTATGTGATATGGTAACTGATCTTGAATTTCTTTGAATCTGGCTTTGATCGCTCCACAATCAGTGACTAAGTCTAGAGAACGTTCTAGCCGTTTAGCCATATCCGATAGCGTGGCCTTCAAGTCATCGGCAAGAGGGGCTAAGGCTTTGTTGCTGGTATCTTCCTCATCATCCATGAACTCCTTGATGTCAAAAGGGAACATCTCAGCTAGAGCCTGCAAGAAGAATGTTGAGATTGTTAAGTGTTGACTCCAGAAAGTTTAAACAGCTGATTTTGCATTTGAGAAAAGGACTTACAGGGATGATGAGAGCCGATGTTGCTTCTGCCTCAATGTTATCGCTGTCCCTGGTCGATGGACTTCGTTCACTTGATGCATGGGGGGCAGTCGTTGGAGAATGAGGAGGCTACACAAAAAGATAGACAAGACTGATTAAGCATCGGTTAGTTGAAAATTGAGAGGAGCTTGAGTATAGAATTACCGATGGAGATGGAGCCGGTTTTTTCTTTGTGGCCAATTTCTTTTTTTGCAAGACAAAGAACTTAATGAAGAGTTGAATGTGAGAATTTAAAGGAAAAGGATTTCGAAAGAATGCATACTGGCTGAGGTCGAGGTTGAGGTTGATGTCTTGGAGGACTTGGTGTTTTCTGATGAGCTGAGTCGTCGGCTGGTGGCGTTTGCACAGTTCTCCTTGTATCGCTTGTATCGGCTGCAGCCTCATCAACAGCTTCCTCTAGCTCTTCTTATCTAAGAATGCCTCCACATCTGGATCTAAGTCCGGCAAGTCATCGACTGTAGTTGTTTTTTTGCCTTTTAGCGGTTTTCTTCTGTGCAGCCGATGGATCGGTAGCCGATGGCTTGGCCCATTTCATTTTTGCCTCAATGCGGATCGGCTGATGCATTTGGCCTTGAAGCAGGGATGTAACCTTGGGTGCGTTGAAGCCGATCAAGGAAGGGGCGAGGCCACCTCCATTTGGGATGATCCCTAGAGCATAGCAGATGGTGGCCCCAGTGTTGCTGACATGAGGAGGAGAGGAATCGGTAGTCTGCGAACAGAAAAAGACATGGTTAAATTTTAAAGAATGTTAGCCGATGATGACGAAGTTGACAAAGGAAAAGTGTTTACCTCGGGAACTGATGGAAAAGATGTTTTTTCACTCAATCCACCATCGGTCAATGCTGGCACTCCTCATCATGGCCAATTCTATATTGTCTATGCTGCCGAGGGAGGGGCCTTCAATACTTAGTAGCTTGTTCATCATGAGCCCCGATGTGATCTCTCCCGGTTTGGATTTTGTCAAGCAAAGTACAGAGCCGATCGGTAGCTGTCTCATTCCCATCGTCCGCGGCGATCGGGGATGATAGAACTTATATGACAACATGACATTTCTCCCTTGATGGATGCCTACTGGGAGGATGCAAGGAGAGATAGCGGCTGTGAAAACTTCCCTAGACTTTTCAAATCTTTCAGAGTTGATCTCATTGAATCTAAAGTCATTGGGCAGTTCAAAATTTTCAAAGTTTGCATATGCAAATCAAGTCCTTGTGCCCTTCGGGAATCCATCATAGAGGTTGCAGAACCAATCACTAAGGAGTTCAGCCGATAATTTGGATCCGGGATAAGAAGATGCAGCTTCTCCGAATGACATGCATCGGTGCATGGTGACTTCTTCACCGTCTTCATCTGTTATCGGCTCTGCTCTTGGGAATTCAGCCTCCACTAGTTCAGGCCTCCCGACAAATTTCTGAGTGTGCAATATAAGCCAGAGCTGTAGAAACCACCATGAGCCACCATTGCTGATAGCCGAATCGACTACGATTCTAGCCGATGCATTGTTCAAAGTTTGATACAGATAGCCCAGTAGATATTTGCCCAAGGGAATTTGCTTCTTCTCTACTAAGGCTTCGGCTATATGCTGCCAATTGGTTGTAGGGCCGCAGCTTGAGCCACAAAATACGAACTTTTCTAACCACATCATAAGAAAAGTTGTGTGCTCCTTGGGGCCTACTGAAGTTGGCCTGGTCGGGCGAGTCAGGAGTCGGATCATGGTCGATGATTATGGTCAGTGACGTGGTCGGCGAGCTGGTTAGGAGATCGGGTTGTGGTCGGCGACGTGGTCGGGAGATCGGATCGAGGTCAGGGAGGTGCTGTCCGAGGTCGGCAAGGTCGGCAAAGTGTTGCTGGAGGTCGGGTAGACTTTGATCGGCTATTTCCGCTGCACTGCGCATCAATTGGTAACAATCTATAGACCCTTACTCGCATGCTTTCCTGGTTTGCGTGGTAGAAAAAGTTTTGTTTTATGCTATCGTAGCCTTCGCGTTATCCATCACTCGTCGCCCGTAGGCAACGGACGCATGTGTTGCGCTACTGTTGATCCCAAATTATGTTGAAGATGTTTTGACTTGGAAAATCATGCGCTGGCCTAAGAGATTTGCTTTACTCTAGTGTAGGTCCAAAGTATTGCTTCTTAGGTTCGTAGGTGTGCCAGTTGATTTGATCCTGTAATCAACAAGAAAGAAAGAAACAAGTATTAGTCTGCAAACGATAGCTGATCGGCTGGTGGCCGATGATGTATCTCTTGTTGTTAAGCCGATGCGGTATACACTGAATCGGCCAGTGAATATTAAACCTAATCGATCGGCTGTAGGTATTCATAATACATAATCTAAATATCGAAGTACGTTTAAACTAAGTGATTGGGATAGATCGGTAGTGTACCGAGACAATATAAACCACTTATGATCAAAAATACCTTAATATACAGATTATATATATTTACAGCATAGCCGATGTCATAAATTTAATGTGTACCGGCTAGTATTCTGATATCACTTTATACTAAGATATAAATAGGTTAAGATAACCTATCAAGTGTTAAATAGAAACCGATCAAGTGTTAAGATAACCTAACAGATTGATAACAAACTTAACATATTTAATTACAGTAAGATCTTAATATAAAGGACAGCTTTAATATATCAAGTAAACATAAAACAAACAAGATAGCTAAAGCAGATAAGATCGGCTGAAACCCCGATACTATCTCTAATAGTGATCATGCGATAGAATAGATATTATGATTCTAAATATGACATAATAAGTCAGACCTAACTGATGCAGCATTAAGTATAAAAAGAAGCATAAGATCTAAATAAATTTATGAAAACCTTTCGAGATGGTGGATACACTGTATAATCTAAAATGACGATGACACCTAACCCTATCGGCTGTTGTCTAATAACAGAGACTAGCCAATTAGGGTTAGATCGCATTATCGATCTAAGTTATAGAACATTATGTGATAAATCGATGATTTACGTAAACAAGATTAGAGTATCATAATGATGAAAGCACTAATCCCGAGAGCGCAAGCCGCCATAACAAGTTTTACCTTTTCGCTGGAGATCGAATTTGATGCAGCCCAACTAGAAGCAAAACTCGTCGAAATAACTAAAAGAAAAGGGTGGCGATGCGTCGAAGGTTGTATTGAACTGATTGTTGATAATTTACATGATCCTATTACAATTCAAATTACAGATAGATACCTAAAACAAACTCTCACTAACATTATCTATAAAGAAACTATTTAAAATTATCCTAATTAACAGATACAATTGCCTTTCCTGGACTCGATCCATGTATGACAATCCTCATGAAGCACTTTAAGCGAATCCGAAGATGATTCCAATATTATCCTACCAGAACAGGCTACATCGACTCATCTTGTCTGATTCGGTATCGGCCGACGGTTACCTTAGCCGATTCGGTCATCAACCGACGAACTCCTTAGCCGATTCGGTCTGCACTTGGCGCGCACTCTGCTTCTGACCATCTCGATTCCCTCCAAATCGGCTTCGGCCTTAGCTCCAAATCTGATAATTGGCTTACCAAATTTGGTCGTTAACAGATTCGTGCCCCAAGTGCCCCGGGGACAGACGAAGAAGCTGTTCGTCCAGGTGCAGCTACGAGCTTGGTGGTGCGACCTGCGGTGAGAAAGGAGAATCGCGTAGAGCCTGGAGGAGTCTGAACTCACATACCTCCTTGTGGCCTGCGTCAGCGGGGAGCAGAACTTTTTCGGGGGGGTTACTTTGTTCTGATCACCATCAGAATAGGCGACGCGTCGCCTGCCAGCGCTAGAGCGATTGGTGTCGCCTTTGTCCCTGCGCCACGAAGAACGAGTACAGTCCCGGCGGTACCCGTGATCGGACGCCCTCTTGTCGTCTTGTCCTCGACCGTGCCCACAGCCTCCGGCGTCGCTGTCATCGTCCCTGTCTTTCTGGTGCCCGCCATGGCCGGATCTTGGGTGGTCGTTCCCGCCTCATGGGCGACGGCCGCGTCCGCCACGGGCACGCCCAACCCCTTGCTCTTTTTCGTCGTCTTTTTCATCCGTGGCCGCCTCCGATACATAGCCGTGCTCTCCCGAGGGACGCTTGCGACGTCCCACGTGGCCCCGACGCGTTCGGTCAGAGCGGCCGCGGCGCCAAGGGCGCTCTTCCTCGCGTTCTTTGCCATCACCTAGGGCGCGGCTGTCGGATTAGCCTTCATCTCTCACTTTGCCTCTGAGGCACTCATGGACCGAGCGCGGCGGCGGCGGATGGTGTGGAAAATCTTCAAAGGAGCGCCATGGTACTTGGTCGCCGTCAAGCACACCTAAATGCCAAGGAGGAAGACGACGCTTCAAAGGCTGAAAGCTTCCTTGCTCATCAAGATCGACGGTGGTGACCGAGAAATCATGTGTTTCTTCTAGGTGTAGGAGCACTGGGTGACGAATGCCCCCCTACCACCGCTCCGGCGGGTGCTCGGCCGAGATGGACAATGAAGGATCTTGCGGCCAGCTGGTGAAACTTAGCCAAATTCGCTTGGGGATTGCACTCGGGTTGGCGGTCCAAGCCCATAGATCAATTGTTCTCGTGTTTCCAGCCTCAACGGGGTGGACGACGTCCGTCTCAACGGTCTCCAGGGCACAGGTGCGGCCGATGATGCGCTCTGCGATGTCGGTTTCCCATGCGTGCATCGAGACCCTGTTGTTGACGATAAAAATGTCACACACTGGCATGAGAGGTCTGCTTGACTCTAGTGTTGGTCCAAATCTTGCTTTTGAGATTCGTAGCGCGTGCTAATTGGTTTGATCCTGCTGTAAGTTCAAGTGCTTTAATTTGGTTTTGGTGATTAATGACAAATCTAATTACGTGAGACTAACATTTTTATGAGCTTATCTTTGGCTAGTCTCATTTGGATACGAAAATAAAAATGATGAGAGGTTATTTCCCGATAATGAGATGTGGTAGACATGCGTCCTTTTATGATGGATCTCAATCATGACGAGGATGAAATGCATGGAGATAAAACGATATGTATCACTTCTTATCTCCTACTTTTTAATAGGTTCATATATATGATTTTCATGTTATTGTTATAAAGTGTGAGACTAATGATTACTTGAGCCTTATCTTATTTAGTCTCCTTTACTTTGAGAACATGGAGATCATGAAGGTATGCATTTTTGTTTGTCTTTATCATTGCTACATGCCTTCTCCATGTGTATAGGATAAACCATATTGGTTCTTCTTTACTTATGCATACACTTGTCTCTGTTGTATATTTCTCTGTATGCATATACTTAGGGGGAGCAAATCCTATATATTTATTGTGCATGTTATAGATCCATGTTGTTCACCTATTATTGATATCGGATCTTTGCACTTGAGTTTGCATACGAGTATATGATACTTGTGGTGTTAATGAATTCTCAACAAACATATCCATATCTTTCATATGCACCGGTTCATCATCAAGTGAAGGATGACAACCAATTTGTTGAGACTAATGTTTTTCTTTGAGTTGTGCAAAGAAATAGGTCTAATTGTGATGAGGCAAATGGATGACACCATTGGTTGATGGTCACCAAACCAAGGACATCGCCTTGTTGACAAGAATAAAGTCAAGCTTGTGATGAGAAGAAAGTCATGATAAAGAATGGACGAAGACCTCGGCATAAACATGGTTCAACCGAATGGTCACAAGTGTTGATCTCGGCTCAAGCTTGACCCCAAGTTGGATGGCGCAAGGCAAAGGTATAATGGAGCTAAGAATGTTTTCTTAGTCTTTTCCCGGTCTTGGTGTTTGGTGTAGACCGGATTTGCTAGATAGGCACCGTACTATCAAGAGGGGTCTATGAAGCGAGCATGTGGATGATCTTGTGCCATACTAGTTCATATGCATATAGGTGCATTTTGTGGGCTTGTCTAGCCAAGTGTGATGAGTTTTCTCAAGTCCCAAACAAAAAGAGAAGTGGGTATATCCTATAAGTTTGGGTAGCCTCATGTGGTTTTATCCGGTGAAGTATCCCTTGGAGTGTGAGCCCTTTATCCTGGTTTTAAGTTGTGTTTCTTGGATGTATTGTTTATGGGTTGGATAGCCCTTTGAATAAGCTTTTCATAGAGTCCAAGAACGTCAAATTCCGATACCCGAGTCAAGAGATATCGCCGTTTTACTAACGGTGGGCTGTGCTGAAAAGTGACATGCGGTCTGACCGCAGGTATTACGGCGGTCTGACCGGTGCTATAGGGAGGTCTGACCGGCCTTTACCCACCGGTCTGACCGGCCGGGTGGATGCTGGTTGTGCGCTTGATCCAGAGCCGCCTGAGCCGAGGCAGGTCTGACCGAGCCCCTGACGGTCTGACCGAGCCGAGGCCGGTCTGACCGGCCGCTACACTGCGGTCTGACCTACCAGGCTGAGTGGGCTCAATGATTGCCTTGTTCTAGCCGTTACAAAGTAGTCCGGTCTGACCGGCCACCCTATGGCGGTCTGACTGGCGGTGCACAGAGTTGGGGTATTTCGCCTCCAACGGCTAGTTTTTGTGAGTTGGCGTATAAATAACCCCTCATTGGCTGCAAGGGGTAACTTTTGGCACTCACTTCATTTGCATACACCCCTTAAATCTCTCCCACACTCACTTGAGCTAGTGTTCATCCATTTGTTGTGGTTGAGGGTTGATTTAGCCAAGAGCCAAGTGCATTGCTTCATTGTAGAGCTAGTGTGGCACTTGATCATCTCCGAGCCGTGTCATTGCCTTTTACTCTTGGAGGTTGCCGCCTCCTAGACGGCTTGTGGAGGAGTTGTCCGGTGACCTCTCCGAAAAGATTGTGGAGAAGGCCCAGCGCCGGTTTTGTGAGTGGTTTGGAGTTCACCACCTTCGGAGCGAAGGAAGAACTACCCTAGTGATCGAGGCTTGGGTAGTCCTCTCCGTGGGCCGGCTCCCACCTTGCCCACCCCTTGACGAAGGGGGCGTGCGGTGGCTTCGTGATTGAGCGGTGGAGTTGGGCTCGCCTCAACGGGGATTAGGAAACTGGCGAGTTTCCAAACCTTGGGTGAAAAATTCCTTGTCTCTTGTCTCATTTACTTATTGCAATTACTTTTGTGCAATTTATATTTGTAGAGACATACTTGAGCCATTATTACCCTAGGTTTGCAAAACATAACTTAGTTGCTTAGTTAGACTTGTTCCTCATGAAGCCTAGCAACTTAGGTTAGTTTTGATTTAGTGCCACTTAGTTTTAAATCGCCTATTCACCACCTCTAGTCGACATCTCGATCCTACACCTGCAACCAACAAGAAAAAAGAAAGAAAACAGAGTTAGTCCGTAAACGATAGCCAAGGTTTCCCATGAACCGGTCCTTAATTGCCATGGGTGCGACCATTAAAACCATGCACCCACAGCCCACCATTAAGTCACAGTTTAGTTGAGATAATTATGACCAATAAGACATAGTCAGGTGTACCGAGCTTGCAGCTCATTAGAGACTAGAATAAAGTGTAATTATCCCATTTAGTGAGCTAGTGGTATTTAAGCATGGCTAAGCATATAATTCTAGCTAGAATCAACATCAGTGACTAAAGCTAGTCAAATTAACACCCAACGTTAACAAAGGACGGATAACAAGTAAATAAGGCACAAACAAGCAGATAGGTATTCCATTATTCCATGTAATTAGCAAAGCAATGCAATTTTATTTGCAAACATAAAACATTTATAAAAATAGGATCAATATGCTTCAAGGAAAGTGTGACTTGCCTTGCGTCTTCAAGCAAACTGGGCTCTTTTCCTTGCGAGCGCAAACTCCGAAACGGTGGAATCTACACGTTGGCACGCAAAACGAGGAAAAACCTAATAAAAATATAATAACAGTACATAAAAGTAAACAAACATGTAGAGCTTAATTTTAGATAAATTTTGCAATTTCAATGGCCCAATTTGGAGTTCGTATGAATTAGATATGAATTTTAGAAGTTTTGGACCATTTAAATGAATTCTGGAAATTAAAATGATTTATTACGCAATTATTAATTAATTTTGAACTGGAGAAGGATTGTTTAAGACATCAGCTCCGATCAGTTCACAGGTTCACAAAGATTTGGGCGGCTAGGATTGAACTGGGAACAAAGGATAAGTGGCTCAAATTAAACCGAATGAATCTATAAAGATGAACGGCTTGGATTAAGCTGACCAAGATTTAACTGGTTTAGGGCTGGGATGGATACACATCAACAGACACGTGGCACAAAGAAATTGACACGGTGCTAAGGGTGGCGGCCATGAACTCAACCACGTAGGACAAAGAGATAATGTGGCACTGACGAGGCGATGATGTGATAGCCGCATGAACATACCAGCCAACAAACATGACAACAAAGATTGCCAAAGAACGGATGTACAACAACGAAAACAAAGTGCATAAATGGGTAGAGAACGATGAGGCGCTCCTTACCAGCACTTACGCGAGGACGGGCGACGAAGGGAGAGGCCGGTGGCGAGCTTCAAACGGCGACGAGGTCGGGTCCACGGCGACGACGGTGTTCCAACGACCTACGGCGAAGGAGAGGTGGAGGACGGGCTTCACGCGGCCACTGCAGTGCCGAGAATGGCAACGGCGTGGTGCGGCGTCGACCGAGACGACGACGCGGCGCGGCTGGAGTTGAACGGAGGCGGCCACGCACGGGCTTCACGGCGACGACGGCCTTCCGGCGGTGTTTGGCGGAGGAGAGGTGGAGGACGGGCTTCCCCTCCCTTCTGCGGTGCCGATGGTGGCTTCGGCGAGGGCTGGCGACGACGGGGTCGACGGCTAGGCGCAGGCGAAGATCGAAACATGGACGTGGAGCTCGGGTTCACGGTGACAAGGTGCTTCCGACGGTTTTGGCGCAAGGAACAGTGGCCGGGCTTCTCCTCACCGCTGCGATGCCGGGAAGGCAACGGCGTTGACGGGAGCATCCGAGGCGGCGGGAAAAGGTGGCCGGAGTTGCGGCCGACGGGGAGAGAGATGGGAACTCGCGGGGAAGATGGCTAGAGCACGGGAAAAACTCGGGAAGAATGGGGAAACCGAGGAGGAGGCCTAGGGGTCGTTTATATAGGCTTGGGAGGGAGAGTCCCGCACCGGGAAGAGAGGATTTGGCACCGGATTTTTAGGGTTTATCCCGAGTTCGTCGGGATAAGAACGAGGGCGAAATTCGCGCGATTTAGCACGGGATTGAGGAGGATTTCTTGGGAAAAACGTAGAGGAGATCGAGAGAAATCCATTCCCGCAACTAATTTTTGATTTGGGCAGAGGATTAGGCCGGATTTGGTGCAGGAAGCGGCGGCGGCGGCTCGGGTACTGTTGGGATGAACAGTGCGCGGCTGCTCAGGTAGGAGAAGGTACTGTAGCGGAGGGAGGGAATGTAGACTTTTCTGTCCAAACATCCTTTAATTCTTATAAATATTTCCAATGCCCAAATAATTCCAAGAAAAATTCTGAAAATATGAACACCTAAAGTATTTAATAAGAAAATCTCCAGCTCATTTAAAGTTTAATTTATTTATTTAAATAATTATTGAATTGTTCTTTGTTTTATTAAAATTATTTCGGAGCTCCAAAATTTCACGAAAAATTTCAGAGAGTACTCTAGGGCATGGAGAATATTTCAAAAATATTTCCAGCCATAATTTTTAAAGGAAAATTTAATTTCCTTAATAGTTTCACTTGATTTACTTTACTTTTCTTTTTATTTATTTTCTAGGAAATGATTTTTATTCCCGAATGAAAATCGGGTAACAAATCCACCCCCTTACAGGAATCTCGTCCCGAGATTCGGGGCTAGAAAGAAAAAGGTAGGATGAGATTTGGTTGGTCTCGCTAACCTCTACGGTTTTTTTGCTCACGGTGCCTGATTGACTGACCAAACCTGTGCGACGACTGGCTGATCAAACTTGCACAACCGATTTGACTGGACTCAACCCTGGTGTTCTGCGGCTTCCCAAACCAAACTAAATTGGTTGGTCCTTCCTGTTCTGACCCTGACCGGATTTCATTGACTCAAGTGCTTACTTTCCTCGAACTGCACAATTAATATTGACAAACTTGACAAGCTGAGAACTCACTCCTGCTGACCAGTAATTGGTGGTACTTTTTCGAGACCTTGTAACTGACTTTCGTGAACACATAGACCCTGAAATTCTTTTTTTTTCCCTGTGAACTGCTCTCGATCCAACATCAAGTATTTGAAGAAGCTGCTCGATCGACCTTTCATCTGGATTGCGACTGTTTTCAAATGATGCTTCTTTAGACTGCATTGTTGACACGACAGCTTGGGTGTGCCTTAGTCTCGAACCTGCTAACTTGTGTCCTTTATAGCCTCGATAACGGCTCACAACTGACTCTTTTGGTTACAACTCAATCTGCTTCGCGTGGTCGAACCTCCCAACGAACGATTACAAGATATAACTAAACTCATCTTCGATCTCACCTTTCAAACCAGTGGTTAAGCTTTCGCCTGACCGTGAATCAATTTCACTGCCATTCTTTTGAGGTTGACCAACATTTCTGTGATTTACCAAGAACCTTGACTCTGAACATTGGATACTCCATCGATCGATCGAAATGAAGCAAAGACTATGCCCTTCCATTCTAGAGACTCCTGGAACTCGACATTCAAATGATGACGGGAGGTTATACATAAGAATGACTGTCATGCAACTCTTGAACATACTGACTTTTGATTGACTTTTCCATTGAGTGTAATTACTGACCTGCCTGTTCCGTTTCTGACCTGACTTTGGTGCCATCTGCCTGAACATAACGTGTAGTTGATATTCTTTTCTTGAAACAAACACTGATCACTTAACGAATCAAGCTCAAAAGGTTAACCCCATGATATAGCATTCCACTTCTTTGCTTATCTTTTACTGACTCCTCTGGGTTGATAGACCATAATTTCTGCAGTTGCTTTCTCCGCACAATACCAAAATCTGTACGTCTACTGAAAACTGCCCTTGATGTTGCCTAGAGTTTATGTTCTCTGACCAAAACAAGCTCACTTTCATACCTTAGGTAGAATTGATTCACAAGGAATGATTCTCTTATCGCATGTTCTGCGGACTGTATTGTATGACTTAACCTCTGCATCCATTTACTCCAGGCAGGGGTGACGAAGCAATTCTGTTGTCCTTTTCCTAGGAAACACCGTGGTGGTTTTTCGGAGACGGTAATGAGTCTGGAAATAAAGAAACCATTATTAATCAATGCTCCCCATTGGGGTGCAGTTACCACTTATTACTCTAACCACCCTTTTATGATTTTGCTTTCGACTGTTTCATTACCCTTTTCATCCTCATGAGGTATCACTTATATTGTCCTTCAAAGAGATCTCGCCCTGTTGAGTGTCACTGTAGTCTAACCACTCTTACTTCATTGTTTGACCAAATCTTTTCTTTACTGGCAATTAGATTCTTAGTCTTGACAAAACTGCTATGACTCGACAAAGAAACTATAAGTTCCTTGTGACATTGTCAGATACACAAGTTGATCCACTTTTTTTTTGGCTACACAATATGAACCCTGAGAGAAGGAACAAATTATTTATCTCGTACTCTTATTCTGCTTCCTCTTTCAAGTACATAACTGTAATAAGTCTTCTGTGCACAAGGAAGGTACTTGAACACCAAATAATTAAAGACGGTTATTGACCACTTTGCTAGCATAACATGTATGCATGTATGGAATCGCCCCTTCCGATCTGACCGGGTTGATTTTTTTTTGTTTTCCATCGTAGTGTATAGATTGATCCATGCTTTACTCAATGTTCCCTCTTATTACATAACTGCCATGAAACTTCTGGGTGCCATGAGCGGTTCTTGAAAACCCAAGACTTGTAAACCACTGTTGACCTTTACTGGTAGAAATTCTGGTTGGTAAGGTTTTCTTTTTTCCTTTGGTGGTCCTTACATGATTGTCTCGTTCTTTTTAATGATTACTGACTGAGGTTCAATTAGAACACTGACTTGACGATTGATTTTTTTTCCTTAGAGAAATGTCGGTCTTCTTAGTAGCTGAAGCAGAAAAAACCTTCCTATTGTTGTTGCCACTTTCCTGTGATTACTTGTTAGGTTGTTGAGTTGGAATGACATGGGTTGTCTGGTTAGGGTTGACGACAGTCGGGTGAACTGTTGCTTGAGACCTTGCTTGGTAGGTGTAGCTGGGGATTTGTACTATCTTCTTTGCAGTTAGACCAGACAACTGTTTTTCCTGGCACTGCTTGCCCTGTAGGGGTTGGTGTTGTAGCTTCGGAAATGTTGCCGGTGGAATAATATAGCTTCTGCCGGTGCTCTTAGTGATAAATTGTTGAGATAGAAACTTCACATTTCAGTTACGGTTGGTGCCTCTTGTTTTCCTGATGTCCTGGGGCTAGACTTGACCACTCTGTGCTGAGGTGAGGCAACTGGGGAAGTAGAGACGTTGACATACAGTGTCGGTAACTTGACGACATTGATACCTTGCATTGGGCCACCTTTGGAGAAATTACTTGTCTTTTCCACAATTGAAAGAGCGGTGGATTGACTTTCTTCAAACCGGACAGTTGTTGCGGCGGTGTCTCAGCTCAAGATCATTAAAACAATCCAACCTTCGTTGGCTTCCACGGTGGTTGGAGTTTGTTGGAGAGCGAAAATCATTGTTAATGTTGTTGTTGACCGGGAGTTAACGGGCAGGTTGCAAGGGTGTCCTTTAGCCCTTCGTTGGCTTTGCTAGCATGGACTTCAGTTAACGGTTCTTAAGCACATGACTTATTCCCTCACACAAGAAATGTGCGACTTTTCTCTTCATAGAGTTGGACTGCGGTGTACCAAAATTTTATTTTCAGGTAGTTTATCCAAAGCTTCTTCTTTTTCTTATGATTAACACTTCATCATCAGTTGGCATCTTGGCATACAACTTCCAAGCGTGATCGAACACTTCGACATAAGTTGTCCTTGTACACCATAATCACTTCGGGTAACACTTGTGAGTTCTGAGGTTGATGGTGACTAAGATCTGTTGGCCTGCTAGGGAAACTGCTACATACTGACGGTGGTCGTATAGGTGCTTGCAATGGAATGTACTGGATTTGATCTTGATTCCGATTCTGAGCTTGCATCTGCGACCATCAGTACCACTGCTACGTCTTCCGTATCTGGCTTTGTATCTGTTGCATCCGCTACTTGCATGTTCATGATCTGACCTTGGGGAACCAGAAACAGAGCAAGAGAGGGGTTTCTGGCACAAGCTGTAGATTGCAATCTGATCTGACCTGAAGGTTTCTGACCTCAACACACTGTTGAGGGTACTGCGGTTGATGACACTTTCTCTGGCACTGACTAACTGCTGCCCAGACAAAAAGGGTGGAAGAGAGAGGTTGCTAAAGATAAGACCTTACCCACTTATCTACTGATCTGATATGGGTAGACTTTTACTCTTCAAGTTGATTAAGCAAACAACCTAGTATGGTCACATCCCCACCACTTGATGTGAGCCATACACCCGCACACACAAACAACACACGACCTAGGAACTATCGATGCTACTCTTCCAGGAAAGATTGGGTTCTAGGTGAACTCCGAGAAACTTCGCTTGATCCGCAAGAAATGCTGACTCGGACTGCTTGGCTTGATCGACTTGCTTGAAGCTTGGAGCTTGACTTGACTTCCACGGGTTGATGAGCGACTGAGTTTGTCCTCCAGGTTTAACAACTAAGAGAGGTGGAGGGGAAAGGAGAGAAATTTTACAAATCACTTTGCGAGAGACTCCAAAGGGATAGAAGAGATATTTTCGCAAATAAGGTTTTCGCAAACTTGTCCTTAGGGTTTGACCATTTGGCTCAACCTACGGTCGAGATGGCTCTGATACCAACTTGTCACGCCCGGAAATTTATCCCAAATTTTCGACTATTTTATGTATTAAATCCTGTCCGGAATCAACCGGGTACATAAAATGAAAAATTAATACACGATCCAAACGTAAAATAAAACATAAACATAAAAATACTTCTGAAGAGGCACTTAGTCCTCACACCCAAAAGCTACGGCGGAAAAGAAAGACAACACTAGCGGGGCTTCGGCTCCACTCCACGAGCAAACTCAAGCGGGGTCGAGCCTTGGTCTTCTAACTCCATCTTCACATCAGAAGCACTACACTTGTGAAAGGGGGAAAAATCGCAAGACTGAGTACAACCACCGTACTCAACAAGCCACACCGAGAAATGCAGACGTGTAAGGGGAGACAAGAGTGGCTTGGGCTATTTTGCATAAATGCGGTTTACAAACATTTAATTATTTAAAAATAGTACAACAGTTGAGTAATTAAGGCAATATTAATCTTCCACTGAACAACGTTATCCCCACGTTGAACAGGCCCAACCATTCCACCTGAACTAAACCAGTTCCATTAAATCAAATTATTCAGTAGTGGGACTAATCATAGTCAATCTGGTCAATCGCCCATAACCACGGGCACGGCTATTCGAATAGTTTTACTCTGATCAGAGGTGCACAACTTTACCCACAAGACACGATTCCACACCTGTTACCATGCCCCGAAGTACCACCATGATACTGCAAAGGGGAAAATCATGACAAGACCTTTCGCATAACTCCCTCTAACCAAGCGATACCACACCAAGGTTTCGTCCCCACTCCCCGCAGGGCAGCGGGCAGCCCCCTCTCGTGCCATGGTGAATCCGGCAGCCGATCAACCCGTAAAACCGGGGCCGACCCAACTCCATCATGTCCACCCTAACTAGGGTACGTCGGCCAGAGGAAAGCTATACTACGGATCCAGCCGTTGCCCATTCTGGCTTGTGGTTTGCACGGTATGTCTTCCAGGGTTTCTCATGAACCGGTCCTTAATTGCCATGGGTGCGACCATTAAAACCATGCACCCACAGCCCACCATTAAGTCACAGTTTAGTTGAGATAATTATGACCAATAAGACATAGTCAGGTGTACCGAGCTTGCAGCTCATTAGAGACTAGAATAAAGTGTAATTATCCCATTTAGTGAGCTAGTGGTATTTAAGCATGGCTAAGCATATAATTCTAGCTAGAATCAACATCAGTGACTAAAGCTAGTCAAATTGACACCCAAGGTTAACAAAGGACGGATAACAAGTAAATAAGGCACAAACAAGCAGATAGGTATTTCATCATTCTATGTAATTAGCAAAGCAATGCAATTTTATTTGCAAACATAAAACATTTATAAAAATAGGATCAATATGCTTCAAGGGAAGTGTGACTTGCCTTGCGTCTTCAAGCAAACTTCTAGGCTCTTTTCCTTGCGAGCGCAAACTCCGGAAACGGCGGAATCTACACGCTAGCACGCAAAACGAGAAAAAACCTAATAAAAACCAAATAACAGTACATAAAAGTAAACAAACATGTAGAGCTTAATTTTAGATAAATTTTGCAATTTCAATGGCCCAATTTGGAGTTCGTATGAATTAGATATGAATTTTAGAAGTTTTGGACCAATTAAATGAATTCTGGAAATTAAAATGATTTATTACGCAATTATTAATTAATTTTGAACTGGAGAAGGATTGTTTAAGACATCAGCTCCGATCAGTTCACAGGTTCACAAAGATTTGGGCGGCTAGGATTAAACTGGGAACAAAGGATAAGTGGCTCAAATTAAACCGAATGAATCTATAAAGATGAACGGCTTGGATTAAGCTGACCAAGATTTAACTGGTTTAGGGCTGGGATGGATACACATCAACAGACAAGTGGCACAAAGAAATTGACACGGTGCTAAGGGTGGCGGCCATGAACTCAACATCTTCAGCAGTCGGGTTCTTGTTAGATTTGGTTTGGGAAGATCTTATCCAGAGAAGACCGAGTTCGAGGAGGATGCGGCTTGTATCTATTAATTAGGATAAGTTTGTTAATTCTTATTTTATCTTTAGAAAAGTGTGTCAGTATCTAATAAGGACTCGGTTTGTTTTCTTTTATCTTTAGAAAAGTTTGGATTGTAATCTGTTAGGATCTTTGTTAGCCTACGGGTACAAACATGTAAGCCCGAGGTTCATGTAAGTATCAATCTCACAATCAATACATCTACTTTCGATGCATCACCACCCTAGTCTTCTAGGTTTTATTTCGACGAATTCTTCTCTTCAAGCATGGGCTGCATCGATTGAGTTCGACCTCTGGCAAGAAGTGAGTTATGTCATCTTCACTTGCGCTGGCATGGCTAGGACTTTCTCGGTTGAGACCGATATTCTAATCGGGCTGACGCAAGCGTTGCCTATCTGGTATATCATCTCTATCTTTAGTTTCATTACGTTTATAGTCACATCGGTTTAGTTAGGACTTTCTCGGTTAGGTTCGATATTCTAATTAAGTTGATGTTTATTTAAACATAATGTCATTTTAGATAGATTTGCTATCTCCATCACTTAGACAGATATATCGGCTCATTGAGTATTAAATTATCATATACAATCTTGTGCTGCATCGGTTAGGTCTGACCTACTAGATTGTTATTGATAATCTAAGTCTTGTTAAGCCAATAGATTTATGCTAATATTTCGTCGAAGGGTTAGTCGATCTTATCTGATGTGTTAAATTTCTCTCTGATAGTTTTGCTGTCATGGTTAAATTTAACACATGACCACTTTAATCGGTGTCATACCGACTGGTTTAAATCTATCAGGCAATTATCAAACTTATGCTGCATCGGTTAGGTCTGACCTATGAGATTGCGGTTGCAAGTTAGATTTATTTAAGTCAGTGGGCATCAATCATTGTTTCATCGGGGTTTCAGCCGATGAGTTATCTGGACATTGCATCGGCTTACAAGGATTATATACAAAGTTGGTTTTAGCCAATTGCAACAAAGGTTTCTGATCATTTGGATTTAATGACATCGGAGATCGGCTATATTGGCTATCGGCGGATCGGCTGTGTTTGGCTATCGGCTTATCGGCCGATATGCTTTATGTTTTGCTGCTTTGTATATCTTGTCAGTAGCAGGATCAAACTGACTGGCACGCCCACGCTTCATCGATTTTAGGACCTGCACTGGAGCTAAGCAGATCTCTCAGGCCACGTGTGTTGTTTTTGGCGTCAACAAAAATGGTTTTAGACTTGGACAGCAAGTGATGCGCATATGGCAGTAGTTGCACATCGATAAAGGGAGTGTTCGTCTGAGTTGTTTAAGGATTGAACTTCGTGTCACCAACTAATGTTTACCGTACATCCACATGTGCTACTTATGAGATGGTCTTAGCCAATTAAGTTATTTAATGTCTATCCTTGCATATAGTAGGCCGGAGTAGTATGAATTAGTCTGAACAATAATTTATAGGAACTACTTATTTACCTGCATTTTAATGGGGTAGTTTAGGTGTCTAAGTCTGTCCAATACAACGGTATAGTGCGTCGTAGGGGAACGGATATGTTCGCTGCCACGGTGTTAGGTTTAAGGATTGTGCTTGCCACCTTAAGGCTCTAGGTCATTCCTAGGATGGATTCACACTGCCGTCGCTAATGCAAGGCTAGGCATTAAGTAATGTAAAGGCTACATTGTGACCTCTAAACCACATTCAATGTGTAGATTATAGGCGTGCTTCGTGAGTACAAAACAAACTAGAGTGTTCATATTATGTGGGTAAAGTTGTACAAACTCTACAGTCTAAAACAAATTTATTAGTCGTGCTCACGGTCAAGAATGACTTGATGAAGTGTCATGGGTATAGAGTTTACATTTTAAACATGTTTATACAATTGGAACTTCGAAATGGTGACTTGTGTTTATTTTTGATGAATTTGATGATGGATTTATGCCTTGATGCCGAGGAGGGTAGCAAGAGTAATATCATGATGTTACTATGATATTTATTATGATATGCTTATGTTCATGCTTTAAAGTGCTTATAATTTTCTTTTGCAAATGGTTGTGAAAAAAAACTTGCTTTTATGCTAAAATGAGCTATAAATAGCCTTCCTTTGATTTTAAGCCTTGCATGTAGTTGTTAACACTAAAATTTGGTATGATTCTTGAGCCTCCCATGAAATCTGAGATGGGATGCACATGGGCTGAGACGGGTCGATCCGAGGTTTGGCCCATGAAATCTGTGATGGTTTGCTGATCCACAGACCTCCCATGGGTTGACTCATCTATGGATGAAAACGGTCAGAAATGATCGGAAAGCAGCCTTAGCCGTTTCCAGAACCATATTTTTCTTGAGAACAAAATCAAAAATGGTAAAGTCAGAAATGAAAGCAATATCAAAAATATCGGAAAACCAAAAACAGAACAATACAGACGTGGCAACACCAAAATTTAGTATGGTTCTCTAGTAGATTTGGTTAAGGAAAGAAATTCGATCGGTACATGGAAGTTTATCCAGATTAAGATGAATTCAAAGACGAATCGTGAAGACCGCGGCATGGTAATTTAATTCTATCTAGAAATTAGATAGGATTTAGTAACTTTCATTTTATCTTTAGAAAGTTTTATCTATTGCTTGATCAGGACTTGTATTTACCCGAGAGTATAAATATTTATACGTGGGGTCTTTATAAGACATCTTCATAGATTAACACAATTACTTTCGGTGTTATCGAAGAAATGGGAACCAGAGTCCCCATCACCGGCTACACATGGCATACCTGCCACCAATTCCTGAGCACGGCCCCCCATAGGCTATGCTCGGGGCACATCAGCCCCTGAGCGTGACTGCTCGAGTAATATTTACTCAGGCACAACCCTTGGGTACCGTCCTCTACGGGTGGTGCTTGGAGCACACCTGACCTAGGCACGGCCTCCCTTGGGTTGTGCTCGGGCCACATCGGCCCTCGAGAGTGACTGCTCGGGACATATCTATCCGAGTATAGCCCCTGGGTGTCGCCTCCTATAGACAATGCTCGAGGCACACATCATATGAATGTATCATTATATGTATATAATGTATTATTGAATGAACGTTACAGTAACAAGGTAACAAAGTATTACAGTGACATATTAATTTATTACGGCTAAAAAAAATTTAGACAATGGACCAACATAGCGATAAATCCTGGCTACGCCACTGATCTCTGCTTTGAATCGCTTAC
The DNA here is from genome assembly GCA_019925245.2 of Oryza australiensis. Taxonomy (NCBI): domain Eukaryota; kingdom Viridiplantae; phylum Streptophyta; class Magnoliopsida; order Poales; family Poaceae; genus Oryza; species Oryza australiensis. The sequence continues at coordinate 2,356,019 of JAIFGZ020000540.1, read as the reverse complement.
ATGAATATCTTGTTTCAAACAGTACATGCACAACAAATCAAACGACTAGTTCGAAGAAATTATAATTCTGAACAAGACCTGCATATTTCTGAACTTTTTATGAATAAACATTTCACACTGAAATTTGATCATGTGAATAAACACTTCAGACTTCCATCTCAGACTTCGAGCAAACTAATCCAAATGCTGCAGAGACCACAGATAGACATGCTTCTCGAGCAAACACATCAAAGCAAAAAAAAAACACAATCTTTACTTCAAGAACACCTTAGATTTTTCTAAGAGAAGATAACAAAGAAACACACTAACCTGAACTTCTCTCTTTTTTTAAGATCTTAAGAAAATACACCTCAGTGCCATATTTAATCACAATTTGACAAGACCAAATCTTGCAAGTAAACAAGCAGAAACAAAGAAACCTGATAATGCAGCAAAAGAAATAATACCGTCGTTCCCGCAGTTCAACAAGCACGAAGCTTCGTCGTTGCACAAGCTGCTTCCAAACTTCCAATGCTGGCAGTCATGCATTTGTCCCCACAAAGATCAGTGAGCTTGGCCACAATCTCGTTTGCAAAACGTCCATGGAAGACAGAAACCCAGCTCGGAATACGTTTGCAGGGACAAGAAACAAGATGGAGGTAGCGCGGGGGCAGGGCAGAGCGTGAGGCGGTGGGGGTATCGGCGGCGCAGCGCAGGGGTGAGACGGCGATGGGGGCGGCGCTGCGCGGGCATGAGTTGGAGGCAGCGTTGGGGCGGTCGGCTCAAGGGCAAGGCGAGAGCTGCAAAATGCCAAGACCAAGGCTGCGTTAGGACGCGGGTCGACCCACGATGACTCACCGAATTTGGTGGGTAAACCTAGGGTGGATATTCGGTCAGACCGAAAATTTTGATCTTGTTTTTTTTCTTTCAGTCAATTCGGTCAATGAAAAGTGAAGATCAAATAACGATGCAAAATTGTCTGGACTAGCAAATTCGGTTGGTCCTGACCGAACTGTGCTAATTTCAAAAGATAAAATTTACAATGATAAATTTTGGCAACACTTAACCTTTTTTTACAACTTTTGACATTTATATATCATAAATATATAAGATAACATCAAACACCAAACAATATATCACAAGATAGGAGCAAGTAGCAAGAATAAATCACAAGCATCATACATTTAGTTTTCAATTTCACATGACATGCAGTACATCATAAATCATAATTAAGTTATATCGGATAATTCAGTTAACCAGGCTACCGGCTGAATTGACCGAATAAATGGTCCGCTAGTTGAGACCGAACTACGGACCGAAATTTTCAGTCTCGGTCTTGGCTTTTCGGTTCGATCTTATCCTGCCCACCCCTAGGTAAACCCATGTAGTTTTTGCCTCATACCTTGTGGGTTGGGTCAATGGGTAGGTAGGTCGTATCGACCCAAGTGTATCCTTATAACTAAGGAAGTACCTTATAACTAAGGAAGTATCCCCTATTTAAATATATGGTAATATTGATTTTATTTGGTTAAACTTTTTTAAAACTTACTTTCTCCGTCTCAAAATACAATAATTTCTCAATAATTTCTAGCATTTAAAAATTATCTCAAAATATAACAACTTCTTCATCCATATTTCCTTTTAACCATTCACAACCTTCCACCATTCAAATTCTCAACCTACTTTCTCTCCTTAATTAATCATAAAATTTTCTTTAAATATTTTACCTACTTTTTTAATACCCATAACTAAACCTAAAACTCCTTATATATTGGGACGGAGGTAGTAGGCATCAATAGCTTTCAAAATATTTAGTTTTGTAAGTATTTTTTACATAAAAATCATATTGGTATATTTTTATTTATAAGTATTTTTATAATATTATAGTTTTTATATATTGTTGTTATTTTAATATAAAATAGTGATAAAGTTATAAAATACCAATAAAGTCAATAGTGTCATCTATTTAAATACAAAGTTAGTACTTTATAGTGTAAAGCATTTCTATGTTCATCTACAAAATTGTGAGTTCTGTTTCATAGACACAACGTACCTGAGATGGTTTTGAGATGTTCCAAAAATATACGTGAATTATCTGTAATTGTGTTTTCTTTGCACTTTCTAATTCATGAAATGTGTATACTTTTATGACATGTTTTAAACTCTCTAGGGTATGTTAGGAAGGGTTGGAACCCCTTCTCTCCTGCACGCAAAGCATGAATATGATTAATTAAGTATTAACTGAAAAGACTTTAAAAAATTAATATGATTTGTTAAAGCATCTTTTCTATTGAATTTTTTGAAAAAACACATCGTTGAATAGTTTGACAGGTAAAGTCAAGAACATTGACTTAAGAATACAGCCATAACCTTCAACTTTTTAGAGGTTAAATTGTGTTAAATAAGAAAATTTAAATAACTAAAGACACATATGCTTAAACAAACTATGATGCTAGGTTAAGATGGTTAAGGTGGAACTTCTTGATATTATTATTTGCTACTGCAGTAGCAGAATTAACATGAATAAAAAATTATTATGAAATACAACGTCACAACGCAAAGGTACATATATTACAATAAGACTTTCAAACATAGATAAAAGAAGTCTTTTCGCTATTATTAAAAAAATCTCTACGCCCTATTTCCGTTGCAATGGCCTTTCCAGACATGCACAGTCGCCTCCAAAAATTGCAATCGCAAGAAATTGAAGTGTGTACGTGCAGAAACCCACAGTGAGTACACTCTTCCAAAACAGGCACCATTTGGAAGGAGACATGCAACGTGGGCAATAAATGGGAAAGCCGTTCAACCGGTGGAAGTAGCTAGGAGCAACCGTTGAGTGATCAATGAGCCGTGCACTTATGCTAAGCTAGCTCTAGTTGCAAGCTTGGCCCAACTCATGGTCATGCTATATACTGATAGCCAATATAATGTGCACAATAATTACTTGTCTGTGGATGCTTAGTCACAATCGCACAGCTAAATTGGCCGGCTTGGGTTTATACATAATTTGATATGTGTACAGTCAGCTTTGGAGCTTCTCTTTTTAATGTATATAATTAATTTGGCTATGGATGACGCAATATGTTGCCTGCTTTGCGTGTTTGATTTATTGGGCATAAATCATGTTAATCGATCACTTGCGCGCTTAATCGCAACTTGATTTGTGATCCAAACTAACGTTTTCGCACGGTCTAACCGGCCGTCTCTGATTTCGGTTTGTTTTCTCGGTTTTGAATTGTTTCTTTGTGGATTTGATTTCTAGATGTGCATGTTGTTACTGTTGACAAGCTAATGTGAGTCAAGTTTGGACAAACTTGTGCTCGGTATATTGTTTCTTTGTCGTATATGTGCAGGTATTGCTTGAGGCCTCGGATAGTATTGTCGGTGCCGGATCGGAGTCGACTTGGGAGAAGTAGACGTCCAGCACGCGGGATACTAAAAGGCTAGAGGATAATGCACATGGAAGATGAAGAAGTTATATGGCATACGAGAGGGATCGTATGCGGAGTCGAATTTGGAAGGGAGTCTAAATTCGGAAAGTTAGGTTGAATGAGTCCTATTGGGAATAGGAGTCCTATTAGGAATAGGAGTTTTACTTCTATTATGAGTGGGAGGTTGAGTCCTATTAGGAATAGGAGTTCTACTTCTATTATGAGTGAGAGGTTGAGTCCTATTGTGAATAGGAGTTCTACTCCTACTTTGAGTAGGAGGATTTTGCATGTATAAATAGAGAGGGAGGGTGTGCCTCCTAGATATCGATTTTCAAGAGCGAAACTTGAGAGAATATCTATGGTTTTGAATTAGGTTGAGATTTTGGTGAGGAGTGCTGTTGTTGCACTTTGTAAACACTTTTAGATGCAATAAAGTTGAAATAGTTTGATCTACTTCTTCGAGAGTTCATCTTTCGGTGTTTTCGGATCTCGCGGTCGGCCGCAGTGTGCGCGCGGTCGACCGACGGGTTGCGACGGCGGTCCAACCGAGGGCTAGGCGGCGGTCGACCGGCCAGGGGGCGGTCGGCCGGGGTAGGTAAGACGGTGTGACCGGCGGCGGCTTCAACAGTTCCTGTTTATTGTCGTTTTTAGATTGGTTTCATCGGTAAGAGGTAAATCTTTTAATTCCGCAAAAGATTTGTTTTTTTTGGTTTTCCTACCATTCACCCCTATGGTAAGTTTGTTTGGTCTTGTTCGGTCCCTACAAGTAGTATCGAGCCTCGTTCTTTATTTGTTTTTCTCGATCTTTTGCCATGGCTGAAAAGTTTTCAAACAAACCTCATGTTTTCAATGAAACCGACTTTGACTATTGGAAGAAAAAAATGGAATCTTATATCACATCTCAAGGTTATGATATTTGGCTAAAAGTTTCTCAATCTTATGAGATTCCTGAACGCATTGATACTCCTACTCTCAAATTAGATTATGAAAATAATTGCAAAGCTAGGAACATCATTCTTAATGCAATTTCTCGCTCCGATTTTGATCGTGTTTCGCATCTTTCAACTGCTAATGAAATTTGGAAAGCTTTGAATGATTTTCATACTTGGATCTTCAAACATTAAAGAATTGCGAAAAGATGTTTTCAAAAAGGAGTACATAAAATTTGAGATGACACATGGGAGTCTTTGGATGACTATTTGGGCCGTTTTAATAAAATTTTGAGCAATCTTAGATCTGTTGATTCTTCTTACAATGCTAATTATTCTCAATCGAGGTTGCTCGTCATTTTTTGAATGGTCTTGATATGAAAGTTTGGGAAGTTAAGGTTACCTCAATTCAAGAATCGGTCGATATGAATACCTTGACTTTGGATGTTCTTTACACTAAATTAAAAACCTATGAGATGAACATTCTTTCTAAAAGAGCTGATTCAAAATCTCTGCTTTGGTGTCTTCTTCGCCTTTTCGATTCTTCCTCACGTCGATTTTTGCTTCTTTTTCGCCATGTCCGATGATCAACTGGAGGAAATCGGTGAGGAGGACTTGGTATCTCTTGCTAACGAATTTCTAGAGCTGTGAGTAATGTCGGGACCGGGAGAAGAGGAGGACCAATCCGGTGCTTTGGATGTGGACAACCAGGACATATCCGCTCTCAATGTCCCAAGGGGAAAAGGGACACGGGGAGGAGGTAAAAGCTCAAGATGGCACCAAAGACGCTAAGCGAGCAAGAAGCGGACGAAAAATATGAAGATGAAGAAGTTCTACCAAAAGGCAATTGATGCAGCATATGATGCGATTCGAGAATCAAGTGATGTTGATTTTGAAAGTGATGAAGATGATGACAAGGAGAAGAACATTGCTTGGGTTTGTTTCATGGCCGCGCATTGATGAAGATTCGAAGATGATAATGAGGTAACTCCTGCTCCTAGCGTTGAATATCTTCAAGATGTTATTGCTAGACTTGGTTACAAGATTTCTAAATTTGAAAAGAAGATTAATCAACATGAAGTAGTTATTGATTCTCTTAAAGCTGAAAATAATAGATTAAGATCTCTTGCTTCTGATGATGATGACTGTAAATCTTGTGAGGTTTTATTTATTGAAATTAGGTCAATTAGAGATGTTTATGCCAAGAAGCTTGATATTGAATCTAAGAAAACTCGAAAATTTGAATCTTGTCTTGCTCTTAGCTTTTCCATGAACACTAAATTGATGATGAATTGTTTTTAACAAAAGAAGCTTTAAAGAAATGTCAAGTTGTCTTGTTTGCTAGCTCTATATTTAATGCAATTAGCGCTAAAAGGTTAAAACAATCTAGTGCAAAACCTTGCTTATCATGTCTTGCTAATGAATTGAAATTAAAGGATGCCTTAGGTCGTGTTGGGCATATGGAAGAAACCGTTAAGCAAGATGAAGTGCTTTCTTGTCAAACTTGTAGAAAACGAAAAAGTCTTTTGGATAATTGCAAAAATTGTGATGTTTTGACTCAAGAGGTTTCTTACTTAAAAAGTTCTTTGCAACGTTTTTCGATGGTAAAAATAACCTCAACATGATCTTAGACAAATCAAGAATTAACACGAGATAATCGTGGTTTAAGTTTTGATCCTTATGCTCATCATACTAGACATCCTCCTTTTGTTCTAGGTGTTGGTGCTAGAAGTGGAGAAATTTTAATTAAACCTGAATCAAAAAATACCGTGTTTAAATCTGCTTGGTATCATGACTTCTTTGAATGCTTCATCTTCTAAAACCAATCCTGTGATTGCAAAACCTCTTGTTGCTACTTCGTTGCTAAACCATCTGTTTGTACTTGTGCTTCTAATCATCGTGAGAAATACACTTGTTCATTTTGTGGAAAAGATGGACATTTGGTTGGATTTTGTTTTAGACTTGCCCGTAAACAGAAAAAGGAAAGTGAAATTGCTTTTGCGAAACGACGATGGCAAAAATCGGGTTTTGGTTCAAAGAGCTCGGTCAAATAGACACTGACCAGTCGGTCAGACCGGCCAGCGGTCAGACCACAGGTAAACCAGTGGTCGGCAGCCAGGCTCGGTTAGACCGCAGATACAACGACGGTCGACCGGCCACGGGCGTTTTGTGCATAATTCAAATCGACTTTTGTGAAACGACAAGGTAAGGTTTCGGTAAGTCGGTTCGATTTTGTATGTGTATATGTACCTACTGGTTCTACTGGTCATGTGACTCAGTGTTGGATTCCAAAATTTCTTATTTCTAACCCCAACACGGAGGCCTCGACATCTTCTTATTTGTAGGTATTTTGATGGCATACTCCCCATGTGTGTGCAATGTAGAGACAACAATTGATTTTCAAGGTAACATCAAGGTAAATTTGGATTGACATAATTTTGTTCTACTCTCTTGATTATTAGCTTCTCATATGCTAGTGTTAGAGGTAGTAGTTTTTGTTAGTACAAGTGGATATATGTCAATTTATGAGAATCTTGATGATATCTTTGGCAATTGGATGGTTTCTTCAAAAATCCTTGATGTCTTCTTGATTTTTTTAGAAAATTGGAGGTTAATTTGAGGGGGAGTTTATGTTTTTCTCTGAGGGTTCATGTTGAAAAAGGGAGACATTGAATTGAAATTTGTGGATACAAAGTTGCAACTTGCAGATATTTTCACCAAACCTTTGGATTTTTCTCGCTTTGCTTTTCTTAGGGGAGAATTAGGTGTTATTCATCCTTTTCGCATCAATTCAGGGGGAGAGTTATTGACTCTTTGTTGTATGCATATTTTCCTTCTTCTTTTGCATTCATGTTTTAATTCATGTATGGTGTGATAAAAAAAAGGGAGAAAAGGAAAAGAAAATAAAAGGTGGATGAGCTATGTCTTATATCTTTAGTATTCTAATACTTGCTAGCAATGCTTGTTAGATAAATTGATTACTATATTAGCTTGTGTGCCTTTTAGTAATTACTTGAACTTTTGATATTGCTTTTAAGAGATATGATACAAGACACATAATTCTTTTACTTGAATTAATGAAATATGCAATGTTGAAGCAAGTGCTTAGGTTGAATGATTAATGCTTTTGTATATGCTTTATGAGTTGTTATTCCTCATATTAATCCTTTTGTTCCAATCACCGCAAGAGTACATAAATGCTTATTTATATGAGAGAAAAAAAATGAATACCGAATCCTTGGAAACAGTCTTGACGACAAGGACGTATTCACGGTGAGATAAAAAAAGGGGTACCGAATCCTTGGAAACAGTCTTGACGACAAGGACATACCCGCAATAATTGAGAGAAAAGTAAAAAAAAGAGGTTCAAAAGAATGAGCTAAAAGTTCTCTCGGTTATTTTTGGAGAAGGCATTAATTTGAGAAAGAGTATCAATGTCATAAGTATATATACTTGAGTTTTTCTTTCAGTCTTTGCACTTGTGAATATGTTGCATGTTAAATCGTTGAAATCATGAATCATTAATGTTGACTTGATCTTAGTTGTAATGTTTTAGGTTCATGTTTTTACTCTAGTGCATGCTTGTTAATTAGCTAGTCACTTTTTCTACCTTGTTCTTGCAAAACATGTACTTGAGGTACTTTTGATATAATGCAAAGCTCTTCCATGCTTCCGATAATTGATGAACTCATTGTCAAAAGGGGAGAACAAAGAAACAAAATTGTGCATCAAAATTTATGCAATTGTGCATTCATTTTTCAAAGATGAATTTTCAATGAATTTTCTTGCATTCGAAAATGCTTTTTGGGTTGCTTTACAAAACATCACAAACTAATTGATTTTTGTTGGGTTTGCCAATGGTTTCATCAAGGGGGAGATTGTTGAATCAAGTGAGTTTGATTTATAGTTTATGTGATGAAACATTGGATTTGTGTTTGGTCGGCACGGTCTGACCGGCCGTCTCTGATTTCGGTTTGTTTTCTCGGTTTTGAATTGTTTCTTTGTGGATTTGATTTCTAGATGTGCATGTTGTTACTGTTGACAAGCTAATGTGAGTCAAGTTTGGACAAACTTGTGCTCGGTATATTGTTTCTTTGTCGTATATGTGCAGGTATTGCTTGAGGCCTCGGATAGTATTGTCGGTGCCGGATCGGAGTCGACTTGGGAGAAGTAGACGTCCAGCACGCGGGATACTAAAAGGCTAGAGGATAATGCACATGGAAGATGAAGAAGTTATATGGCATACGAGAGGGATCGTATGCGGAGTCGAATTTAGAAGGGAGTCTAAATTCGGAAAGTTAGGTTGAATGAGTCCTATTGGGAATAGGAGTCCTATTAGGAATAGGAGTTTTACTTCTATTATGAGTGGGAGGTTGAGTCCTATTAGGAATAGGAGTTCTACTTCTATTATGAGTGAGAGGTTGAGTCCTATTGTGAATAGGAGTTCTACTCCTACTTTGAGTAGGAGGATTTTGCATGTATAAATAGAGAGGGAGGGTGTGCCTCCTAGATATCGATTTTCAAGAGCGAAACTTGAGAGAATATCTAGGGTTTTGAATTAGGTTGAGATTTTGGTGAGGAGTGCTGTTGTTGCACTTTGTAAACACTTTTAGATGCAATAAAGTTGAAATAGTTTGATCTACTTCTTCGAGAGTTCATCTTTCGGTGTTTTCTGGATCTCGCGGTCTGACCGCAGGTGTGCGCGCGGTCTGACCGACGGGTTGCGACGGCGGTCCAACCAGAGGCTAGGCGGCGGTCTGACCGGCCAGGAGGGGCGGTCTGACCGGGGTAGGTAAGACGGTGTGACCAGCGGCGGCTTCAACAGTTCCTGTTTATTATCGTTTTTTAGATTGGTTTCATCAGTAAGAGGTAAATCTTTTAATTCCGCAAAAGATTTGGTTTTTTTTGGTTTTCCTACCATTCATCCCCTCTGGTAGGTTTGTTTGGTCTTGTTCGGTCTTACATAGAAGTTCTAAGAAGACTTACATTTTAAAAAGAAATTGAGTAGGCTAACGATGAATTACGAAGTGGTCATTGATAGCACGTAATTTTGTCTATCAGAAAAGATTTTTAATGATGTTTACCATTTTAAATCAGTGGCAGGCTTGAGATGTGTCTGCTTGCGCTAAGCTGGCCGGGGAAGGATTCGCGAGCCGCTAGCGATTAAGAGTTTTGAAAGCAGAGAATAAATACATTATCATCATCATGTGAATCAGCAAATATTTGCATGAACACTATTTTTCACGCAAACTAACGGAATATTTGTATGACACCATGTTCCTAGTGACAACTGACAAGTGTACATATATAGAAGCTACTACCACTAGTACAGATCCTCTCATCTATGACGGGCTCTCACATGTCTAGATTTTACGGACCGTCACAACGAAGTCATATCAAACGAGCCTAAAAAGGACCGATAAAGAAATACTCACACGGACATGTTAGATATGAAAAAAAACTTGAGCCCGTCACGAATGATACCTATCAGTGACGAGCTCAAATCACGGCCCGACAAAGATAACCTACGATATCTTTGTCGGGCCCCAACAGAAGCCCGTCACCGATGACACTCATCGGTGACTGGCAACAACCTGAGGCCCGATTGGGATAACAAGTAGGCCCGTCACCGATGAGTGTCATCAGTGACGGGCACCAACCTAAGGCCTGATTGAGATAACAGTTAGGCCCATTACCGATAAGTGTCATCGATGACGGGCTCCAACCTGAGGCCGATTGAGATAATAGTTAGGCCCGTCACCGATGAGTGTCATCGGTGATGGGCTCCAACACATGATATGCTTCGAAATCATTTAACCTAGCCCGAGAGCCAATTCAGATCTACAAATGAGCGTGAAAATTTTCTAAGTCCTCACATTGCGAACCTTAGTGTCACCGCCGTCTCTCAGAGTCGGTCGCCGATGTCCCTTGCACCCTCCTGAGCCTGGTGCTGTCGTTCTCCCTCACCGCCACCGAGCGCCGCCGTCCCTGAGCCCGGCCACCGAGCGTCACCACGCTCTAGGTAAGTCCCTCATGTATACATCTGAGATGAATGCCATGTATCCATCGTTTTTTTCCTTTGTTTCCATCAAACCCTAGCTGTCATGTCTAGTTTGTGCGCGTGTAATAAGTTTTTGCGTGCATTGTTCCCGTTTTGTCCTCTAATTCGGAGTCGGTTTTTAAAACGACCATAACTTTCGCATACGGACTCGATTGAAACATTCCATATATGAAAATTGATTACAAAAATTTTTGGATGCGTTCATCCGCCGCTTTCTTGTGTTCAGCTATTTTATTTTCCCAAAACGGCTCGAAGGTTGCTTTTCGAGCCCAAAAGTTTTTTCATTTCGAGCATGTCTTCGAATTTTTTACCGCCACGTCTTTCACTTGTTTAGGCTCAAATTTTTTGTGGTTACCACTCGTGTGCTCCTAAGTCAAGAAAAAAATAAAAATAATAAAAAAATCAAAATTTTCCTGTCCTGGTCAACAGCAGATCAAAAGGAAAAATGAGAGGGGCAAAAGAGGAACAATATCTAGAGGAACAATGTCGCTTTTGTTTTGGTTGATGGTGCAACTATATATCGTGAATGGGCACTTGCTGCGCAGTAAGTTCTAATGTCTTGGTTGTTTAAGATAAGTATCAATGCATTTAACTTGGAGATTTTTTACTTTATGCATGTAGAGAAGCACAACTTATTTGTGAGTTCAATAACTGGAATGATGCAAAACACAAGATAGAGAAGGATAAATTTGGCATTTGGTCAATCAAGATTTCACATATATAGATCTCGAGATATATTCAAATATTCATTCTCCTCAATTTCAAAAATATATGAATGTCATATGTGAGTTCTGAATTGGGTTTTCTTAATAATTGTATATATGAATGAGGAGGCTGGGAATGGGAATATATATCTCTGTGAATAATTGTATATGTGAATAATTGGTTAGCAAAGGCCTAAGGCTAGCCAAAAAAATTTTTGTTTCGGAAATACTCATCAGTGATGGGCCTAAACTAAAGTCCGTCATGGATCTGTGACGGGCTTTAGTTTAGGCCGACAAAGATAAGTGCATTGGTGACGGGCTTTTGTCCGACAGAGATGACTTCTCACATCACTGACTTTCCACAGTGACGGACGCTGTACCCGATACAGATGAGGGTTGTTGCCTGACATAGATGAATGTTCCCGTTGTAGTGTACAGTGTTTGACCTGGATTTGAAGTCTATTGTTAACACCTAAATTCGACAATAAAAAAATAAGAAAATACGGCCAGATTTAGAAAGGACTTATGACTTTTAGGGGGTTTTTGTTCAAGGGTATATAGTCTGTGTCACATTAGATGTTTGGACATCAACTTAAGGACAAAACATGAACTAATTATAAAAATAATTGCAAAATCGATGGCTAATTCACGAGATGAATCCATTAAGTCTAATTAATCCATGATTAGCAAATGTTTACTATAGCACATCGTCAAATCATGGCGTAATCAGGCTCATTAGATTTCTCTCGTGAATTAGCCACCGATTATGAATGAGTTTTGTAAATAATCTACATTTAATACCCTAAAATAGCATCTAAACATTCGATGTGACAGGAACTAAATTTTAGTCCCGCGAACCAAACATGCAGTTATACGTAGTCAGTCCAACCGATGGCATGAGACCAGTCTGACTAGAAGCACACGGATGGTCAGACCGCAAGTATGTGGCCGGTTAGATTGGTGGCCCGAGTTCAAGTCCAATTAAAATAGTTCTTGTGTTTTCTTGCTTGGGCCAGATGTTTTTTAGTCCTAATTGATCTCTAAGCTTTAACAGGATATGGCCGGTCGATTTAACACCTGACCACAATCCCTACACAATCAAATCGTTCTTTTATCTCTACTTTTCAGCCATGGTTTCTACTTTATCTTCTAACTAGGAATAGTTCGTTTATCTTTGTCGATTTGCGTTGTAAATCATCTGCCTTCGTTGTGAGAGTGTGATACCTTTGTAGATTTGTCATGTAAACCTTTCAATTCATCCACGAGACGGGTGGTTATCTTTAAATCGATCTAAATCAGCCTTTATGATCTAAATCGGCCTAAAAGCTGATTTTGATTCCTAAATTGGCTCCGTTAGCCGATTTAATATTCAAAACTCATCTTGATTTAGAGTTTTCTAGATCGAGGTGGTTGACAATTATGTAACATCGTAAATCTTTGTGTGAGTCCTTATTTGTTGGGAAAAAAACACAACACCTAGGTCAAACTGAGACCCCAACTCTGAGAAAATGACGTCAAATTAATGGTATATGGTGGATCCTTCGTGAAAATGACACCTCTGAGATTTCAATCACCTGAGTATAACTGAACCTGAAAAACATACACTACTGTATTAATTTAGTGTGCAATTGACGACTCTCATGAAGAATGTCAGGTCAAAATCAAACGTAGAAAGAAAAAAGAAACTGAAAAAACAAGCATGCATGTGCATGGATGTCAGGCAATCAGGCTCAAACACCAGCTTGCAACTCTATGACTGCCCTGATGACAAGAAGTTCCCTAGCCATTTACAGTAAGTTTCTTCTCTCTTCTGAACAGAAAATCTCCATATTCAGGAATGCAGCAGCAGATACTTCCATTCTTCAGGCAGTCAGTCAATGTACCTGTTGCCTGCATGCCATCAATTCTCACTAGCTTCTTCTCCAAATCAATCAAGCCCTAAACCCAAATCCATCCGACATACTCATGTGACCCGATAGCCAAAATACTTTGGTTTAATTAGTTATCCTGACTCCATGAGCGAATTTACTTGCTCTTCTCAGCCAGCCATTGGTGCCAACCACAGTGAGGACCAGCATGCATGAACAAACCAGCTACTTTCTCCGTGCTGATTGCCGTTTTGCCGTGGCAATCTGCTGCCTGGGAAAAGCTTCATCGATCAACCGTCCTACATAACTCCGGTGAAAAGCATTCATACATGCTTGGGCCAATTAACCATGGTCCACAGGAAATTTCTGGCTATGAAATTGTGCATAGTACTGTACTATAGCTAGTATAGTATATGCATGTGTATAGCATTCAACCTGCAGGATTTGAATTCAGAAAACTGGAGTATCTAGCTAGTAGTAGTAGATTCAGTGCCAGCATATATACATGATTTCTTTTCGATGTTATAGAAAAAAACAAAAATAAAGTCAGCAGCATATGTAAAAAAAACAAGGGTACTTTGTAGCTACTTTAATTTCTCCGGTTGGACCTACTCCATCGTTTACTCTTCAGTTTATCACCCACGGCTAAAATTTAAATTTTAAATCTTAATTCTAATTCTAAGTTGGTTTTAATGTTTTTAATCGTAATTTATTTTTCAGCACATTAATTTTTAAATTACTAAGAACCGTGGATAATATTATAATACTTTTATTTATAAATTATTTTTCGCTAATAAGCAAAATGATGGGACTTCATGAAGTCCAAATCGTGTACGGTGCAAGCACATGTGTTACAACTTCGCGCCATTTGCGAGAAAGTGCAAACATAATTCCCATCCATGATCCGTCCATCCATTGCATGTACTACCCCCACCCATGGAGGAGAAAACCCTATAAAAGCTCATTAACGCAGTGCCCAGCTGGGCCTGTTACCTCCTTGTCCTCCTCACCTTCTTTCTCCATTGTAGCTATCTTAGCTAGATATCTCTTTGAATACTAGCTATCTCTCCTTGTTGGGGTTGAGATGGGTAGGAGTGGTGATCCGGCGATCTTGCTGGTGGCGGCGGTGCTCGTCGCCGGCGCCGCCGTCTGCAATGCGCAGCTCAAGGTGGGATTCTACTCCAAGTCATGTCCTACAGCTGAATCCACCGTCGCCTCCGCCGTCCGGCAGTTCGCCGACGCCGACAGCACCATCCTCCCCGCCCTCGTCCGCCTCCAGTTCCACGACTGCTTCGTCAAGGTATATAATATGAAAAATTTTGTTAACATTTTAAGTAAGTTTAATTTGCTAGTATAATATTTGGTTATTAGGGGTGTGACGGGTCGGTGCTGATCAAGGGAGGGGGCAGCAACAAGGCGGCGGAGGTGGACAACAACAAGCACCAGGGTCTGCGTGGGCTGGACGTGGTGGACAGCATCAAGCAGCAGCTGGAGGCGGAGTGCCCCGGCGTCGTCTCCTGCGCCGACATCGTCGTCCTCGCCTCCCGCGACGCCATCGCCTTCGTACGTCACTCTCTCCCATGCTGCTCCATGGTGCACTTACTGCCGCCTCGCCGGCGATCGATTGATTGTTTGTTGTTGTTGGCCGGCCGTGCAGACGGGCGGGCCGTCGTTCGACGTGCCGACGGGGCGGCGCGACGGGAAGACGTCGAGCTTGCGCGACGCCGACGTGCTCCCCGACGTCAAGGACTCCATCGACGTGCTCCGCTCCAAGTTCGCCGCCAATGGCCTCGACGACAAGGACCTCGTCCTCCTCAGCTGTAACCACATCTTCACTTCTTCTTCTTCTTCTTGCATTATCGACCATAGCGGCGAGCTAAACCATGGCCGGCGGCGACGAACTCTAATTGCAGCGGCGCACACTGTGGGGACGACGGCGTGCTTCTTCCTGCAGGACAGGCTGTACAACTTCCCGCTCCCCGGCGGCGGGCGCGGCGCGGACCCGACGATCCCGGAGGGGTTCCTGTCGGAGCTCCAGTCACGGTGCGCCCCCGGCGACTTCAACACGCGGCTGCCGCTCGACCGGGGCAGCGAGGGGGAGTTCGACACCTCCATCCTCCGCAACATCCGCAACGGCTTCGCCGTCATCGCCTCCGACGCCGCGCTCTACAACGCCACGGCGACCGTCGGCGTCGTCGACACCTACTCCAGCATGCTCAGCACGTTCTTCGGCCCCTACTTCCGGCAGGACTTCGCCGACGCCATGGTCAAGATGGGAAGCATCGGCGTGCTCACCGGCGGCGCCGGCGAGGTCAGGAAGGTCTGCTCCAAGTTCAACTGAATGAAAATAGCTATAGCTAGCTGGTAGAATGAAATGAATCATCCATGGCGGCATTATATTATTTCTTCTTGAAATCACCAAAATTGTGTAGATCTTAATTAATTACTGGAAATTAAAAGGAATCGAACAAGTTCATGTGCATCTTGCTGGGACAGAAGAAAAGGGGAAATTTGCATTCAGGTCCAAAACTTAAATTAATTGAGGATCTGTGCAGTTTTCTTCTTTTCTGTGGTCTCAGAAGATGAAATATATACAGGAGAGGGTTATAAGCAAATTTGGTCTACATGTTTATATATATACATATATGTACAAGTGAGATATAGTCATTTTGTTCTTGGGTCTGGGTATTTTTGTTGATTTGTTGCCGAGTGAAACTGTAAAGAAGTGTTGAATTCATTGATTCTAAGTGGTGCCAAACCTCTATAACGATCTGTCCCCTACCTTAATTTTTGTTCTTTGGTTGGATTGCAAATTAAAAGCTACCATTTGCTTCTTGTTTCAAGCTTTAAAGTGCAGTTTTATTGTTTGGGCCGGCCTAGTACATGGATTGTTCTATCAACTTTGATATGTTGCAAGTTAACTTTTCTCTGAATTACAAGCAAAGTCGTACTGATTTGTTAGGTTTACTGCTCTTTTTTTCCAAGAAAGACTTGCACTCTTTACTCTTGTTTGCACTAATAATGTGAACTTTAGAGTAGATTCCTTACTTTGATTATTTGTTAAATGTGCCTGTAAAATACAATGAATTCTGCTCTGTTATTCAGAAATATTTCAGGATATATTGCCTTTGTTTCCATGACCCATTGTGAGCAGTTGGCAGGCAGTGTTAGTTGGGCTCTGTTTTTATTGAGGAACAAGAACAGAGTACCCTTGTATGTAGCTTGCAACTACAAAGGGGGGCTGCATTGATTTGTGCTTAGCTGTTCATGGACAATGCAAAGATCACTGTACCTAGCTTCTACATGTGATTCTGTCAACTTGTCCCATGCATATCACAGCCTAGCTAGATCGATCTTCAATTCATCTTTTCCAGCTCTCTAGATCTGGTGCTTGAATTCCGGTGTTGCTTCATGTTTTTGTCATGATTTCTTTTTTGTACAATGCACTTATTCTTGGTACAACAAAGTAATTTCACGATGTTGTATATTTCGAGGACATATATATTACTATGATTTATAGAGATGAATGTACGAACATGGTTATTAATAATGACATTGTTCCCTCGACAAATTAAGATTTTAAGTCCTCGTTTGATTTAATTTAGATTATTACGGTGGATTATCTATTTAATTATAAAGATAAATTAAATATTTTATAAAATAATATTACCAAACAGGCAGAATAAATTCATTTGAAACGAAAAAACATAATTGTCAAAGCATGCACACACAATTCATTTTAATAATCCGGTGAATAATTAGAAAATAACGTATCCAAAGTCTCAGTATGTAAATCATTATCTTAACCTGTTGTAGTGGCATAACCAAAATGTTGAGAGGTTGAGCCCTAGCTAAATTTTATCGTGTTCCACTCTTATTAGACACTCAACGTCGTAGAGTTAATTGGTTGGAAATTAGACATGATCAATGGGTCATCGTGAAATAAAAGAAAAAAACAATGGAGTATTATGTTTTTACGGAGAAAAAGGATACTAATTCTGGTTATGACCAAGGTTTAAAATGTTAAGACCCTTACCCAAAAAGTGATGAGTACTGACTGGTTTATACTAAAATTAAACCAGACATTTGGCCGATGACCTTGGTCAATCTGTTTTTTTCTTTTTGCTCTGCTGTACCTTTTATGTTTCTGAAACATACAAAAAAAATTGATCACAAGCTAGAATCAGCTGGTGTTAAATCATAGAATGTTTTCCATGAAAAGTTGTACAAATGTCAATAAAGAGGGAATTAACAATGAGCAAAAGTACATCTGGGCTCAACTAAGCTAACAACTGTAGCTGCTTAAGCGGCTATTTATGAATTTAGTTGCAATATACTCAATGAGTGTTGGTACTGTTACTCATCGGATGCTAATAACACCACTAATATAATTGTCATCGCCAAGTACATTTGGTCCCAAAAATGTTTCTTTTTTATCGTACGTGTCCTGCTACGGTTGCTAACTTAATAAATTGGGTTTATCATTTGTGATTTGTGAAGCCACTAACTGCAATGATTAACTGCTGTGACGACAGCACGGACAGATTAAAAGCCTTGTAGTAATTAAAGCACACAATCACTTGAAGAGAGCTGTACCTACATTTTGCTGCTGCCATTTAGTTGCTTCATTTGCAAAATTGGTACTAAATGAAATTAGCTAGGGCACTATTACACTGATCACTAAGGGCCAGTTTGTTTTGGCTTATTAGCCTTTTTAATTATGATGTTAATTAAGCTGGCCTTTTAGTTTATAAGTAAGAGTATTTTTCAGCTTCAAAGTCTAGGTGGAATTGAAAGAAAAAATAAAATCATGTTTTTGGTAAAGGAATTAGCCTAGCTATATCATACTAAAAGAAAAATGTATTATATGCACCCAAATTTTCGGTGCACACCTCGTGAACTAACATATGTCATAAAGAAAAAATATACATGTCCCAATAGTATTACATAGTGTAAAAGCCTCAACTTTAAATTTAAATTCATTAGCCCCCCTCCTCCCACCAAAAAAAAGAGAAAAGTCTACCAGTATTAAAGACTATAAATATGTTAGAATTTTTTTTCTTGTCTTTTAGTATGAACGATTTGAAAAAGACTTCACCTATAGGTATAATACAATTGGTAAATTCTTTTGAAGGATTTTTAGTGACATTTGTCAGCTAATATGCACCAAAACCTGTGTGCACCATTGAATATATCCCCTACTAAAAGCCCTAGCAAGAAAATAGGCTCAAATAAACGGACGACTAAATTGTTCACGAGGCCGAAGCCATCACCAAAAATCGATCATGTCGTTACATCTTATTTATATATAGCTCTATGTGACAACACGGGATGCGATTGTGATATGTGATCTGATGTGTACGCTAATGAATGATAGTTTTAGTCCTTTAGTTAGGGTGTATATTCTAACTAGACAACGTATGAATGCATATAATAAGTATATATAGAACTACACCCGAGAAGGCGGCTGTTTGTTAATTAATTAAGTGAGAAGCTAGCTAGCTAAGACAAACAGCAACTGATTGTGATTGTGACTTTGTGAGTACACTGGTGGTAATCTCCTGCTTCACCCCAGCGTCAAATATGTTTCACCTCAATATTGAAACACATTGAGGTGATAGAACGAAAGCATTTTCCAAGTCTAAGAATGATAAATTTTCTTCGGAGGTCGAACCTAGTGATGATGAGGGCGACGAAATGGACGTCGCCCTACTCGCTCACTTAGTAAAGGACCCCTCTAAAATTGATATGAGTGATGTAGACCAAAGTTCCAAAATTTGTGACTTATTGGTCTCCATCAGAAAATCAAAATCATCTTCTTTGAGGGGCGAAAGCCTCGAGCCCAAAATCCAAAAACCTCTAGTTTTGTTACCTCATGAAAGCTATTTTTTTGGAATAACAGAGGTCTAGCGAACTTGGCTAAACACCGTTATGTTGCAGAGCTAGTTAGGGAGCAAAGCCTTGACTTTGTTGCTTTGCTTGAGATAAGGAAGGGAGACATGTCAAGGACGAATCTAGATCGCCTCTCTGGGGGTATTGATTTTGTCTGGCATTGTCTTCCACCAAAGGGTCGATCAGGTGGTATTCTAATAGGGGTTAACATGGCTATGTTGGATTTATCTCTAATTGTTGAAGGGGAATTCTTTGTTAAGTTGCATCTCAACAACAAGAAAGACAACTTTAAATAGATTTTAATAGCGGTGTATGGTCTAGCCTAGGATGATTTTAAATCTAGTTTCTTGGCAAAATTAGTACGTACTTGCCAACAAAATTATCTTCCCACTTTAATAGGGGTGACTTTAACATTTTGAGAAGTAGTGTCGAAAAAAACAATGACCGCTACACCTCCCGGTGGCCTTTTCTTTTCAATGCTGTGATTGATAGCTTTGATTCAAGAGAGATTGCTCTGACGGGTAGACAATTTACATGCGCAAACTCCCTTCCAGTCCCGACTTATGAGAAACTGGATAGGGTTCTCACTACAACGGACTGGGAATCCAAGTACCCTCTGGTTTCGGTCCGTGCTCTGGATAGAAGGGTTTCTGACCACACACCTCTACTTCTTGATTCAGGGGAAGCGGCTTTCATCGGAAACATCAAACAGTTCAAGTTAGAACTTGGCTGGTTTCTGCGTGATGATTTCCATGCTCGTGTCCTCGAGATATGGAACAAACCAGTCAATGGGAGGAATGCAGTCCAACGTTGGAATAACAAGATGAGCGCTTTACGCCATCATCTTAGAGGGTGGGCTGCTCATACTAGTGGGGTCTATAAGAAAAAAAGGCGGAACTCCAAACCACTATTGATCACCTACATACCGCAACAGAAGAAAGAATACTTTCGGATCAAGAACGATTGTTTCTTGATCAATCGAGAGATTCTTTGGCCAGCTTGCTTCGTGAGGAGGAAATCAAATGGTATCAGAGGTCGAAAGCTTCGAATGTGTTATTAGGAGATAATAACACAAAATACTTTCACTTAATAGCCAACGGTAAAAAAAGGAAGAAGAGGATCTTTTTCCTAGATCAGGAGGAAGGGAAAATTGAGGGGGTGGAAGCGTAAAAACATATATTATGAGTTTTTATAAGAACCTGTTTGGACCTCCGGAGGTTAATTCCTTTTCGCTCGATGAGAATGTGTTTGCTGATTTGGCACAAGTCTCACAAGCGGAAAATGATTTACTGACTGCCCCATCTCGGAAGAAGAAGTAAAAGAAGCCATTTTTGCAATGGAGCATAATAAAGCTCCTGGGCCAGATGGTTTCCCAGCGGAATTTTACCAAAAATTTTGGGAGGTCATTAAATGTGACTTAATGACCCTTTTTAACGAGTTCCATAATGGTAGCCTCCCAATTTTTGGTCTAAACTTTGGGGTTATTACTTTAGTTTCGAAAGTCAGAAGCAAATCGAATCCAACAATATCGACCCATTTGTCTATTAAATGTCAGTTTTAAATGTTTCACTAAAGTGGCGACTAATCGGATTAATTCGGTGGCTGACCATTTAGTGAATCCAACCCAAACGGCATTCATGCATGGACGAAACATTTTAGATTGAGTCGTCATCATACATGAAACGGTTCATGAGCTACACAGGAGGAAGTTGAGTGGGGTGATCTTTAAAATTGACTTTGAAAAGGCATATGATAAGGTTAAATGGCCTTTTTTGTTGCAAGCTCTGCGGATGAAAGGTTTTCCCCCAAGTGGATCTCTTGGATTGAGTCCTTTATCACCGGGGGTAGTGTGGCAGTTCAAGTCAATGATGATGTCGGATCTTTCTTTCAAACTAAAAAGGGCCTTCGACAAGGAGATCCACTTTCTCGAATCCTTTTTAATCTCATCGCGGATATGCTTGCCACCCTATTAAATAGAACCAAAACACTCGGGCAGATTGAGGGAGTCATACCTCATCTGATTGATGGGGGTTTGTCTATTCTTCAATATGCCGACGACACGGTTCTTTTCATGAGTCATGATCTGCAGAAGGCTCAAAACATGAAGACGATGCTTCTAGCTTTTGAGCAATTATCGGGGCTAAAGATTAACTTCCACAAAAGTGAATTGTATTGTTTTGGGGAAGCTCAGGAGTACAGTGATCATTATAACCAACTCTTTGGCTATAAGGTTGGCAACTTCCCATTCTGGTATCTCGGCATTCGGATTCATCATAGGAAGCTAAGAATACAGAATGGAAAGATGTAGTTGAAAGATTTGAAAAGAGACAGAGTAGCTGGAAAGGTAAACTTCTATCGTTGGGGGGACGACTTACATTGGTTAACTCAGTCCTTAGTAGTCTGCAAATGTACATGATGTCCTTCCTTGCCATACCTAGCGGAATACTTCGAAAGCTTGATTACTTTCGATCTAGGTTTTATTGGCAAGGGGATGGTCATCAGAAGAAATACCGGCTGGCTAAATGGGACATTATTTGTCGCCCCAGAGAACAAGGGGGGCTAGGAATTCACGACTTTGAATTGAAGAACAAAGCCTTGCTCAGTAAATGGTCGTATAAACTTCTCACCTCGGACGGTATGTGGCAACAACTGTTACGCCATAAATATTTGGGCTTACAACCTCTATCTCAATCCTATTGGAAAGCAGGTGACTCCCATTTTTGGGCTAGTCTAATGAAGGTCAAACGGGATTTCTTTAGGTTTGGATCCTTCAAGATTAAAGACAGTTCTCAAATTAAATTCTGGAAAGACAAATGGTTGGGTAATGCCTCGTTAAGAGAACAGTATCCTTGTCTCTATAACGTAGTTAGGCATAAACAGTCGACCATAGCTCAAATCTTCCAAACCAATACGCCATGCTTTTCTTGGCGAAGGGATTTAATTGGGTCAAAACTAGTGGCTTGGCATCACTTATCGTCTCGATTAGCAGACTTGGTACTTCTACAGGAGCAAGATGAGTTTCACTGGAATCTCACTCCGAATGGGGTATTCTCGATCAAATCTCATTATTTAGCTCTAACACACACCAGGGTTCCCAATATCAACAAACAGATTTGGAAGGTGAAAGTTCCTTTAAAAGTTAAGATCTTCCTTTGGTATCTACGCCAGGGTGTGATTCTAACAAAAGACAACCTGGTGTTGATGAGAAATTTCTCTCACGTGCTGGCCTGGGAGATCTGCTTAGCTCCAGTGTAGGGGTGGACGAAAAGCTCGTGACTCGTTAGCTCGCTCGGCTCATGACAGGCTCGGCTCGGCTCGTTTAAATTTCTTAACGAGCCGAGCTGGCTTTAAAGCTCATTAGAGATAACGAGCCGGCTCGAGCTAGCTCGCGAGCCACTCGCGAGCCTAAACGAGCCAGAGCTAGCTCGGCGCATCCCCTCCTGCCCTAATCCTAGTCCCGAGTGACACGGAACCACACCATGTCGGCGCCGCACGCATGCCTCCCGCCGTCGCCGCAACGCGTCGGCGCCGCGCCCCGCGCGCACACCTCCCGCCGCAGCCGTTGCGCGCCCGCTTCCCGTCGCAGCCGCACCACGCCGGCGCCGTGCGCCGCCTCCCGCCGCGCCGGCGCCAGCGGCACGCCTCCCGCCGCAGCCGCACTGCGCCGGCGTCACGCGCTTGCTTCCGCCGCAACCACGCCGTGTCGGCGCCATGCGCCAGCTTCCCGCTGCAGCCGCACCCCGCCGGCGCCGCGGGCACGCCTCCCGCCGCAGTCGCACCACGCCAGCGCCGCCACGGCACCGCTCTAGCACCACGCGCACGCCTCCCGCCGCCGGCTCACGAGCCTAACGAGCTGGCTCGAGCTTTCAAACGAGCCGAGCCGAGCTAGGCTTTTAGCTCATTAGGATAACGAGCCAAGCCGAGCCAGCTCGTTATCCTAACGAGCTAAGCCGAGCCGAGCTGGCTCGCTATCCACCCCTGCTCCAGTGCAGGTCCGTCCTTGGCTACTTGTGATGAACTAGGCGTGCCAATTGATTTGATCTGCTAACCAATTAGAAATAATAAACAGATACATGCGTTAAGGTTAAAGTTAGATCCTACCGAATCGGCCCAGGGAATCAATTTACATATATTGGCTATCCCGAGGCATATTTAAACTAAGTGACTAGGATAGATCGGCTATGCCGAGACAGTATAAATCACTTATTCTAAATATACATCTAGGCAACAAATATATGTATTTATAACCTAGCCGATGCTGCAGATCTAATGTATATCGGCTATTACTCCGATGTATCTTATGAAAATATATCAATCTAACCTAAATACGTTAAACCTAGATCAATCGGCTATCGGCTGATGCCAACAGACTGATACTGGCTTAAGGCATTTAACCAGATTGAGATCTTAATATAAGAGACAGCTTTAATATATCTAATATTAAATAATGCTAAAAGATTATTAAAATAGGTAAGGTTTTGGCTGAAACCCCAGCACTGTCTCTACAAGTAGGCATCTAATTAGAATAGTTCTAAATACTTTAAAGCGACTTAACAGATCACAGATGATGCAACATTAAGTACAAAAAAGATAGTATTAGATCTATATAGACCGATGTAAACCTCTCAAGATGGTAGATACAGCATATAACCTAGTCCAACATCTAGATCTAGCTCTATCGGCTGCTGTCTCCCGAGAGAAATGAGCCGACGGCGAGATAGATCTAGACATTGTTCTAGATTATATGTCGTATATGATAATTTGCACGGTCTACAACATCAAACCTAGAGTATCATGACGATGTAAGCACTAGATTCGATGGAATAAACCACTAATGACGAGAATTTACCTTATTCAGGGTTCGAATCGATGCAGCCCGAAGCCGGATCAAGAACTCATCTAAAAAAATAGAAGGCGATGCGCCGAAGTTGTATTGATGTGATTGATTGATTTTACAGGGGGTCTCAGGTTCTATTTATACCCAAGTACAACAAAGTCCGTAGAACACGGTTTCTATCTAATCTACTATTTAAAATACGATAATATCTCGGGATATAGTCCCATGTCGCATTACAAAAGGAAATATCCAAACAAAACCCTATTTTACAGATACAATTGTCGTTACAGGACTTTATCCATAGATGACAATATCTTAACGAACATTTGGGAACAGAATCTTCCTTTTATCTTCAAGCTTCTTTATCGGAAACGGTTCCATCTTCTCTGAATCGGAATCGGTCATCGGTTGTCCATGTCCGATTCGGCCTTAGCCGACCGGCTTCCCACCGATTGAATCGTAGCCGACATGGCCTCGCCTTCCACGCAGACCACTTTCCCAATCCGATTCCGCTTTAATCTCGGCTTGGACTTAGGGATTTGGTTACCAAATTTGGTCATAACACCTGGCTAAGAGGAAATGGAAGCGAAGCAAAAAGTGTTGTTTTTGTCCTCACGATGAAACCATTCAACATTTATTCTTTCAGTGTTGTGTAGCTCGTTTGGTTTGGTCTGCCGTCCACTTGAACTTTAATTTAAAACCTCCTCGCAATATTTCCCATATGTTTGGAAGTTGGCTATCATGTGTTCCCCTGGACATGAGGAACCTGCTTTTAATGGGTGCAACGCTCTCTCGTTGGTCCATCGGCTAGCAGAATGGCATAATTTTTAACAACAAGATGGTATGTTCTCCTTTGCGGTTATCTTTCAAGCTACCCGTTGGTTCCATACTTGGGCCATCCTCTCCCAATCTGGATAGCGTAATATTATTTTGGAGGTATCTCGTTAGTTGGACCGGGTTGCGTGGGAGTTTTTTACCCAGGAGCATGGGTGGCGGTTTAGTCTTCGGATTGCTAGCCACTAGAATTATGTTTTCTGACCTTCTTTTCTGTTAGAGTTCTGAGATGAGTGGGTCTTTCTTTTTTCTGTTTCTTTTTGGCTGTGTGCACTCTGCAGAGGCCGAAGGTGACTCAGTGAATTGTATCACCTTGATGTAATTAACTGAGTCTAATAAAAGCTTCCTTTATCTAAAAAAACGTAACATATGCAAAGAAAGACCTAACAAGATTTTAAAAAACAATCAGATCCTTGCAACGGCCACATTGTTGATGGCTAGATCCTCGTGCACTGCGATGGCGGGAGCAGAAGAACCATGGTTAGCTCGGGTAGAGCCAAGAAGCATACCCAAACAGGGCCTCTCGATGGAGGTTGAAGCCACCTTGATCCGTAGGAAAAATATTCAATCACCTTTTGCAAAGCTGTCATCGGAGAGGAAGCAGATGATCACCGTAGGTATGGGAGACTTGTTGGAGATGGAGCAAACAGTCGGCATAACCTTCTGTTCAACGGGCTAGAAGACAAGCTCCCAATCCTAAGCAAAACAGCAAAACTCCCAACCAAAAACGTTAGAGGTGAACCCAACATTTACTAGACAGGAAGACGATATAGCTGGCCAAATGGGCCGCCAGACACGACACGGCTCGGGCACACCTGCGGCACGGCCGTTAGGCATGGCTCCTGTAGCGGGCCGTGTCGTGCCGGCCCATGTGCCACCCCTGGCCCAAACACGGCCCAAGGGGAGGGCGGGTCGTGTTATGCCGACACGGGCCCATCAATGGCCCATAGGCCGAGGTCAGCCCGTTAATCCGCATCCACATCTCATCTCGTATTCCCGACTCCCGTAGACGTCGCCTAGATCATGAACGTCGAACCCTAGTTTTCCCCTGTCGTCGCCCGCGTCGACGCCGCCCGATCGCGCCGCCCCTCACTGCGTCGCCCGAGCCCGCGCCCGCGCCGCCCGACCTCGTCGCCTCTGCCACCGTCCTCCACGCCTCGCTCCGCCTCCGTCCTCTGTGCCTCGTGTCGCGGCGCCACCTCCGTCCTCCGTGACTCCGTCCCTCCATGCCGTCGACGCCGAGACGCCGACCTCCACGCGTCGCTCCGCCCCACCCTCCGCGCCGATGCTGCTTCCGTCCTCCGTCTCTCCGTGTCGCCGTCGTCACCGAGACAATGACCTCCTCCGGACCTCCGCTCCCCGCCATCGTCGCGACGTCGCCGACCTTCTCAACAGGCTCAACTTCTCCAGTTCACCCCCTCTCCCGCCGTCGCCGTCCTAAACCCTAACCCTAGCTGTTGTGCCATGTCGGCCCGTGGGCCATGCCGTGCCTAGGCTGGCACGGTATAGTAATCGTGTCATGCCGTGTCAGGCCATGGGTTCGCCCGATGGCCCAAGCACGACACGCCCTAACGATCGTGCCGACACGACCCACCACCTACCATGTCGTGCCGGGCCGAGCCGATGAACAGTGTCGCCGTGTCTGGCCGACACGACGTGACCCGACCCGTCTAGCCATCTCTAGAAGACGATGCCAACAACATACGATAGCTCAGCTCGTAAAAGCGACCGTGATGTTGTTGTTGTCACTAGAAATAGCTTGCATTGAATTTGGATTTTTAGTGAAAACAACAAAAACCGTCTTTATAAAATCCCCCTAAACATAATGCAAATAACTGCTTTAAACTTTGACTACTCTCCAACCCCAAATAATTTTAAAAACCTCACGAAAAAAATATACCTTTGAGATCTCTAAAGAACTACCCTTTCATAATAAACAGCTTTAACTTTAAAAATCCAATATTTAGCCAACTTTAAACTTAATAAAATAGTTTCTCTCCGGTTAAAAAATAATTTCTCAAAGAGTGAACAGACTCAAAAACTGGACCAAAACAATTACCAGGCCCATTGGAGTCAATGAGGCCCATTCAAGCATGCTGAATTCCTGAGATTATACCATTTGGGCCTGCAAAATGGATTCGAGTACAAACTAGCTGAGAAAACCAATTTGATTTTCTCGAATATAATCGAATCTATCCATATTCCTCATTCGATAGAATGGGTACAATAAATTTTCCAACTATTTAAAACTACTGCAAAACGACTTTCATGGATATAATAAATTCTCCAACTATTTAAAACTGCTGCAAAACAACTTCAGGACAGTATTGGGATGTTTTTTTCCTGATATGGTGCATACTTGACCAGTGACGGAGCTTCCGACATAATCATTGTCATAACGCCTTACCAATTAATCACTAATGAACTAATCAATCATTGATGTTTTACCGATGTACTATGATGTTATCATTGTTAATATGCATATAATCATTACTCACATCATATCAATGCTGAATTCAAACGGCCGTTAAATATGCATATATGCTTCGATTTGGGTCCATGAGTATTTAATGGAAAGATCTTAGAGTTTTCTTTCCAATGGATCCAAAGTCATCTTCCAATTTTATCCCAATCAACCATAATCACAGAAACAATATGTTGCATTACCTATAATGAACATATAGGCTTGTAACTTTATCTGGGACCTTAGCCCAAGTGGGGCCCAAGTAGGATGCGCTTCAACCGCCAAATTCAAGTAATTCCCAAATTTCTCCGTCAAGTCACCACGTCACTTTTGGCCCAAGTAAAGAAAGAGATCTAATCCAACACGATTTGAGGCTGAATTCGGACTGCAGAACAATACCAACTTGTGACGGTTGTCACGGCTCCATACAAACTCCGATTTGGATGTTTTAGTACTTCACGGAAAGCTTATGAAGTATACTTTTCAACGGATCTAGCCTCACTTCCATATCTATTACGAGCCAGCCGTAATCATCAATTTAGTGAAGATACCTTGTTCTGTCCAAGGTGTTACGTTGTCAAAATTAGGCCGATGGGTCTTTATCAAGTTGAGTCCATTACAAACGCATCTTAGGATTGGAGAACGACCCCAACTTGTCCTTTCACCTGTATAAATACCTCCATAGCCGCCTAAAATAATTTGGGTTTTAATTATGTAAGTTTAGCTATCGCTACTTCCTGATGGACGCGTGTGTCGGCTAGACCATCCGTTCTATTTGATTCAGAACCTCACCTTTTCATGAGTATTCAGATCAAAATCAATATTTGTAATTTTGAGTTGTTGTTTATCTTATTCTTGCTAGTTCTTCGGTTGCTTGCAGAAATAACCTAGTTGTTAGTTGTTTGGTTGATCGTGCTCCGCAAGATCGCTGTGGAGATTATGACAATCGGGTGTCTACATGGCAAGCTTATCCGACTGGAGGTAGGGATAGATTGCGCCTGCCATATCTGTAAACCGAACATGACTTGGGTGTTACGATTGCCGATAGAGATAAGGCAATCGGCCTATAGTCACGGTTTGGTAAGATTGAGGAAACCGACTTAGAGTAAGATAGGGTTTCCGATCTGTAAGCCCACCTCCCAAGACTATATAAGGGGGGTAAGGGGCGTCCCTTGAGGGATATGCGATATCGGCTTGATATCATATGCTTTATGAGTTTTTAGCTTTTAGCCTTAGATCACGAGATCAATAAAGACACTCGGCGGATCGAATCCACCGAAACAAGAGTAGGGTATTACCTCACGAGAGGGCCTGAACCTGTCTAAATCTTCTTCTTCTTCTAACCCATTGTGCTTGGCGATCTTGATTGCGACCCCAGAAATTATATTGCCGAAACCAAGTTTCGACAGTTGGCGCGCCAGGTAGGGGGCCGCGCGTCAAGACTTCTTCAACAATCTCGCCGACAAGCGTGATGGGATCTTCTTCAAGATTCAGCGACTTCGCCGCCAACTTCGTCGACGATTCCTCCTTCGACTCGGATTCGGACCAGTCGGTGGGAGAAATCCACTCGACACCGTTCAGATTTCCGAACAGCGCCACGATCTACAACGACGTCTTGAAGACCAAGATGCAATCTACTTTCTCCGACGACGGACTTCACTCGGCACCATTCGGATTACCGAATACCGTCGAAATCTGCGCCAATCTTCTCGCCTCCCCGACGGAAGCGATCTACTCAGATGAAGACCTCTCAGTGCCGTTTGGGTTACCAAACGTCACCGAGATTTTCAGCAAACTTCTCTCCCCCGAGTTGGCGGCGATCCACTCGGAGGAGCCCACACCCCAAGCTCGACTCGGACCGGAATGATCCGATCCGGGTTATCCAGATCAAGGGAGGTCGCCGTCATCCTCCCATCATTCGGCTCCTGCTCATCTTCCGAGCTCAATGGATACCTCGGCTCCGCCGCTTCGACAACCTCTACCGCATCCCTTCGACGAAGCCGACAACTCCGACCGCCACATGGACCGTGAGCCGAAGTGCTTTGATGTCCTCATGGCCGAGCCGACGAGTCCGACTCGCCATGGCCGAAGGCTTGCAAGAAGAGCGAGCCGGGTGGAGCTCGAGCGCAAGACAGCCGAGAAGAAGAGAAACAACGCAAGGATGAGGCCGAAAAGAGGAAGCAGGACCTACGTGCAGCCGGACGATCTGCCCAGGAGGCCATCCTCCAAACACGGGTCCGCAACACCAACATCTTCCAAACACCACAGCAGAACGCTGTCGCCGCACTCACCCTCTTGGACACCGTCATGGAGACGGCACCCGCCAACGTGACTCCTATACTCGACAAGATCAAGACCATCGTCGCCGCCACAGCAAACGGCCACCCCACAACCTCGGCACGAAGGCCGACTGAATCTGTGGCCGAAACGCCAGACAAGAGCCGGCTTCCGCCTCTGAGGTCAGGAGACTATAAGAGGCCCGAGCCAGATCGGTCGACGACCAAGCCAAGAGGCCCACCCCGCAAGTCCACGCAAAAATACCAGGAGCAGACGGCCGACTCCCGCGACAAACGACACGGACGTCCACCCGTCCACCACCGCGTCCGCCGCAATAGCTCCAGCTACCCAACCAGTCAACCAAAGACCCCGCCGAGTGATGCGGGAAGTCCTCGATCGCCGCTACCGAGCGCGACCGACGCACTCGGGAAGATCGGAGGGGATCACCCGATAGCGGCGACGACGGAGTACCGGCCTTCACTCGGGAGCTCCGCCGAGTGCATTGGCCGAGTGGGTTTAAGCCCACAGGGATTGAAAGGTACGATGGCAATACCGACCCTGAATCTTGGCTAACCGTATACACCCTTGCCATCCGAGCTGCAGGTGGCGACAACAAGGCTATGGCCAATTACCTGCCCGTGGCCCTCGCAAACTCAGCTAGAAATTGGCTCATGAGCCTGCCAAGAGGCTCAATCGGCTCGTGGAGCGAGCTGAGGGACCACTTCATCGCCAACTTCCAAGGTACCTTCGAGAGGCCCGGCACACACTTCGACCTATACAACGTCATCCAAAAGCCGGACGAGCCCCTGAAGGATTACATCCGTCGTTTCTCCGAGAAGCGCAACAAGATCCCGAACATCACCGATGACATCATCATCGCCGCCTTCCAGAAGGGAGTCCGTGATGAGCTGCTAATCGGGAAGTTCGGGCGCAAACCACCGAAGACGGTGAAACAAATGTTCGAGATGGTTAATTCATACGCCAAATCCAATGACGCCATTAAGGCCGCCCGACAAGACCAGCCCGATAGAAGGGAGGACAAGCAAGCGGGAGGGAGCCGTAATCCTAAGAAGGATGGCGGCAACAACGGCAACCAGGCCCAGAAAGATCGCAAGCGTCGATCTGAGGACCTAGTAGCCGCAACCTCCAACACTCAACGCCGTCCCCGAGTCGCGGCCTACAACGCCATCATGAACGCCCAGTGCACCCATCATCCGAATCATAAGCACGCGGCGAAGGACTGCTTTATCTACAAGCAGTTCGCCGAATAGTACGCGGCGCAGCTCAACAAGAAGCCGACTGACGAGGCTGGCCCGTCAGGCACCAAAAAGAACAACGCAGCAGAGAATGCCGAACCTTTTCAAGACCTAGTGGGGGAGCTCAACCACATCTTCGGAGGTCCGCTAGCCTATGAGTCCAAGAGGAAACAGAAGCTAACTGACCGGGAGGTCAACGCGGCTCAACCCGAAGTCCCTCAATATCTGCGCTGATCGGAAGTGGCCATCACCTTTGACCGCTTGGATCATCCTGACCGAGTGGTTCATCCGGGGCGCTATCCACTCGTCCTGGACCCCGTGGTCCGCAACATCAGGCTCAAGCGCGTCCTCATCGATGGGGGCAGTGCCCTCAACATCCTGTTTGCCAAGACCATGGATGAGATACAGATCCCGAGGGCCGAACTAAAGGCAAGCTCGGCCCCTTCCACGGAGTTATCCCGGGCTATCTTCTACGCCACTCGGGCATATCTCCCTCCCAATCACCTTCGAAGCCCGAGAGAACTTCCGAACGGAGAACGTCACTTTTGAGGTGGCCGATTTCGAAACAGCGTATCACGCCATCATCGGAAGGCCC
The DNA here is from genome assembly GCA_019925245.2 of Oryza australiensis. NCBI lineage: Eukaryota > Viridiplantae > Streptophyta > Magnoliopsida > Poales > Poaceae > Oryza > Oryza australiensis. The sequence continues at coordinate 2,324,889 of JAIFGZ020000540.1, read as the reverse complement.
GCGCTTGCCAAGTTCATGGCGATCCCTCACTACACCTACCTCTCGCATGAAGATGTCGGGTCCCAACGGCGTCATCACTCTTCGCAGCCGACGTGAAGCAAGCCTTCACTGCGATAAGGAGAGCTGCGACATGGCCCAATCTCACGAGAGATTGCGTGGCCAACAGAAGTCCGATTGGCTGCATCAACTTCGGCAGAGGGCGAAGTCCCCGCGAAGAAGATAGCCAAATCGGGATCCGGCGACGCCAAGACCAAGAAGATCTCCCTTGATCCGTCGGATCCCTCAAAAACTCTGTAATCGGCGCGACCTAGATCCCAAATAGGAAAGTGCGCTCGTCACCTTCCTTCAAATTAATAAAGATGTTTTTGCTTGGAAACCATCCGATATGCCTGGAATTCCTAGGGAGGTGATCGAGCACTCTTTGAACGTCAAAGATGACGCCAAACCGATAAAACAACGATTGCGCGATTCGCACAGGGATCGAAAAGACGCTATCAAAGAAGAACTCGCAAAGCTCTTGGCTGCGGCTTCATTAAAGAAGTCCTCCATCCCGACCGGTTAGCCAATCCAGTCTGGTCCGCAAGAAGACGGGGCAATGGCGCATGTGCGTTGATTATACCGACCTCAACAAAGCCTCGCCCCAAAGATCCGTTCGGCTGCCTCGCATCGACCAAGTCGTTGACTCAACAAATTGCCAAATCCCGAGTTTCTGGATGTTACTCGGGCTATCACCGGATCGGCTTAAAAGAATCCGACCGCTGAAGACATCATTCATCACGCCGTTTGGGGCCTACTGCTACATCACCATGCCTTTCGGCCTAAAGAACGCCGGAGCCACATACCAACGCATGATCCAAAGATGTTTCCAGACGCAGATCGGCAAGAACGTTGAAGCATACGTCGACGATGTTGTCGTCAAGACCAAGCAGAAAGAAGACCTGATCGCCGACTTAGAAGAAACCTTTGCGAACATCCGGGCCTTCAGAATGAAGTTAAACCCGGAGAAATGCACCTTCGGTGTTCCATCAGGCAAATTGCTCGGCTTCATGGTGTCACATCGCGGCATCGAAGCAAATCCAGAGAAGATCAACGCCATCTTAAGCATGAAACCCCCGAGTAACCAGAAAGACGTCCAAAAGCTCACTGGCTGCATGGCAGCACTAAGTCGTTTCATATCCCGACTCGGCGAACGAGGCATGCCCTTCTTCAGACTGCTAAAGAAGACAGACGACTTCCAGTGGACCGCAGAAGCCAACAAGGCCTTTGAAGATTTCAAAGAGTTCCTTACAACGCCGCCCGTCCTGGCCTCGCCTCAACCCCAGGAACCTCTGCTGCTATACGTTTCAGCCACTCACCAAGTGGTTAGTACGGTCCTTGTGGTCGAACGCGAAAAAAAGGACGGGCTCAGAAGATTCAAAGGCCAATCTACTTTGTTAGCGAAGTATTGGCAGGAGCCAAAATTCGCTACCCTCAGGTACAAAAATTGCTCTATGGTGTTCCAATAACCGTGAGGAAATTGGCACACTATTTTCAGGGTCACTCGGTCACCGTCGTCACCTCTTTCCCACTCGGCGATGTCATCCACAACCGCGAGGCAACCAGACGTATCGCCAAGTGGGCCCTAGAGCTGATGCCGCTGAACCTGACTTTTAAGGCAAGGACGTCCATAAAGTCACAAGCCTTGGTGGACTTCCTGGCCGAGTGGACTGAACAGCAAGAGAACGTGCCTCGGAAAGACCTCCAACACTGGACCATGCACTTCGACGGATCCAAGAGGATCACCGGCTTGGGAGCAGGAGTTGTGCTGATCTCCCCGACCGGGGAAAGGCTAAGATATGTCCTTCACCTCCACTTCTCCGCCTCACACAACGTCGCCGAATACGAAGCTCTTCTACATGGACTGCGCCTCGCAGTTTCACTCGGGATACGTCGGCTTATTGTGAAAGGCGACTCCCAGCTGGTCGTCAATCAAGTGATGAAAGACTGGTCCTGCCTAAACGACACCATGGAGGCCTACCGGCAAGAGGTCCGCAAGCTTGAGGACAAGTTTGACGGGCTCGAACTCTCACATGTCCCGAGACATAACAACGAAGCTCGATGAGAGCTAGCACGGTTCGGATCTAAGCGCGAAGCCGCCCCAGACGTCTTTGTCGAACATCTCTACGAACCAACTATCACGGCAAAGACAACTCCCAACAAACAAACCACGAGCGAAGTGGCCATGACCGATACCGACTGGAGGACGCCGCTCATCAAATTCTTAACCCAGCAAGAGCTGCTGGATGACCGGGATGAAGCAGAACGCGTCCGGCGTCGTTGCCAAGCATATGTCATGGTTGACTCCGATCTATACAAGAGAAGCCCCTCCGAATTCTAATGAGGTGCATCACACCCGAAGAAGGGAAACACTACTCCAAGACATCCACTCGGGCATATGCGGAAGCCACGCGGCGGCACGCACTCTAGTCGGCAAAGCTTACGGCAAGGTTTCTTCGGCTTACCGCGGTCTTCGACGCGGATAAAGTCGTACGAACCCGCAAAGGCGCCGTTTTGCCCGACAAAGCCATGTCCCGGCCCAGAGCTTCAAACAATCCCACTTTCCGGCCGTTCGCGGTATGGGGGCTGGACATGGTTGGCCCTTTCAAAAAGCTCTAGGAGGATTCACACACCTCTTCGTCGCAATCGACAAGTTCTCCAAGTGGATTGAGGCCAAGCCGGTCGCCACCATCACGCCGACAAGGCACGGGATTTCTTCCTCAACATCGTGCACCGCTTCGGCATCCCAAACAGAATCATAACCGACAACGGGACTCAATTCACGGGAGGCATCTTCAAGGAATTCTGCGAAGACTTCGAATCAAGATCGCTACGCATCGGTAGCCCATCCCAAAAGCAACGGACAAGTCGAACGAGCCAACGGCATGGTCCTCCAAGGCATCAAGGCCCGCGTTTTCGATCGCCTAAACCCCTACGCAGGCAAGTGGGTCCAAGAACTTCCCTCGGTCTTATGGTCGCTGCGGACTACACCCGTCGGGCTACCGGCCAAACTCCTTTCTTTTTGGTCTATGGCGCGAAGCCATGTTACCAAACGAGATGGAATATGAATCCCTCCGGGGTCCGCAGCTTCAACGATGAACGCTACGACCCGACCGAGTGGATGACCTCACCCGATGGAAGAGGCCGCGAGGCGGCCCTCATCCATCGGCCAAATACCTCCAAGGGCTCAGAAGATACCACAGTCGCAACGTGCGAGCACGAGCTTTCATCGTTGGCGACCTGGTCCTACGCAAGATCCAGACCACCAAAGACCGACACAAGTTATCTCCCTTATGGGAGGGACCGTACATAATCGCTGAAGTGACTCGGCCCGGTGCATACCGGTTAAAGCGTGAAGACGGGTCTATGGTGGAGAACTCCTGGAACATCGAGCATCTTCGACGATTTTATGCTTAATTCGGCTAAGGCCTCATGTTTTTCTGTTAGTGATATGCCCTAGAGACAACATGGAGATGTTGGATATCACGTCAATGTTTATGTATTTATGAATAAAGTGTTATTCAGTTCCATGAAATAGACATCTTGTGTTGATCAATAAGTACGTGACTTATTTATGAGACTCTTTATGTATGAATCTATTTCTAAACGATCCCTGATCATATGTCATATTGTTGGAACAAATATGATTCTAAGATCGGCATGTTTATTGATTGATGATCATGTCTCATAGATCATGGATATGAAGATACCAAATCAATAAACATGGACATATGTGTTGGAGAACACATTGTTGGATAGACCCACCATGAGACACTACAGGGAATTAATGTGCCATTAGTTGGTCTCAGGTAGTGTTGGTACAAAGTCCTTAGACTGAGATCACCATGGATTTCAACATGTGTAGTAGCCTACTTTGGGACTACCAAACGCTATTCCGTGGATGGGTAGTTATAAAGGTAGTTTTCGGGTTTGCTATGAAACATGGAGTGGGATGTGAGTGATCAAGATGGAATTTGCCCCTCCTTTGGAGAGATATCTGGGCCCTCGAGGTAATGGATTATGGAAATGCATGGCCATGCTAAGTTGATTGAGGAGTCAATCAACGGACGGATAATCCAATACGGTTCGAGTGAATGGATAAGCTATTGAAGGGATGGCACACATCTTGCCTATAGCTTAAGCGGTATCGTGAGACAAAGGGATTTGTGTACACATTACAGGTTCGAGCCGATATTATATTCTTGTATACTATGGTGTCAATATGTGCTTGCTAGGCGCCGTGTTGACGGTCGGGCTGAGTTGGACTCGAGCCGAAGGTAGGCTAAGTTAGACTATAGCCGAAACCGAGTATACCTGAACCTACTGGTCGCACGCTTAAGGGGATAAGAACAGGCATTCGAGTTGGACTCGGATACGGCTCGATCGGATAGGGATCCGATCGGATAGAGTCCTATGGGCTTACGACGTATGGGCAGCCAACTCTATGAGATACGGATGAGATCCGATTCAAAAATAGAGTCCTAATCGGCCGCTAGTCCCAGTCGGCCAACTCTATATAAAGGAGGGAGGGGTGGAGAGCTGCGACATGTCAATTGCATCACGTGCAACAGAAGTCGCCGAGATCAATCTCCACGGAAACCCTCCCCACTTTCGAGCCAAACCTTAGCCTTGCATCGCGTGCTAGCACACGGGTGTTCGGCGTTCTGTCCCCGGACGTGTGGATACCGGTAGAGGCGCTGCTACGTTGCGCGTTGTTGATCGGCTTCGAATCGGCTACGGCATCTGCGAATCGGCTGATTGGCGAATCGGCTGTCCCCGGGTATCGGCTGTCGGCTTGCGAGAATTGGCTACACTGTTCCGGATCGGATAGCCCTGATTGGCTGTTTCCGCTGCATACTCCAATCGGTAACGATCTATAGGCCCTTACTTACAAGTGTTCCTGGTTTGCACGGTAGAAATTTTGTTTTCGGCTAGCGTAGCTTCCGCGCAACCCTTCATTTTCTTGACTGCCAACCTCAAGCAAGATGACTTCTTGAGTTAGCAGTCGGGGGCTATACACATGTCAATAAAGCTCAAGTTTTCCTCATCAACTTTTGTGCATAATTTGGTTTATCATTGTTTAATGTCCTTCGATTCGAGCTCGGTGTCTAAGGACGAGAGTTTTCGATGACCTAATCGAGCCTAGGCTTGATGACAGCCAGACGAAAACTACTTAAGAAATTTCACGCAAAAGCTCGGATCAAGGCATTAACATAAATAAACTAAAAATATCACAAGATCTACATCGGAGCGTTACGGTTATGCGACATTTACAAAACAAAGTCGAAAGACAAATCAAATCTTGAAATTGTTTACTACATCAATGGATATTTTCTTCGCCGCCTCCCGCCTCACTCGCATGTCCAAGGCCTGCTCGTCACGTCGTTCCGTCGGCAAAGCCTTCCCGACCGAGTGGATGTCCACTCGGGGTAAAGGACTTGGTCTGCAAGAGCCGACCGCCCCCATGTTGGTGCTTCGGTGATGTTGGCCAAATACCGGTCGGGAGCGCCGCCTTGTCAAATATTTCTACCGGCTCCACGAACGGCCCCAACTCCTTGATCGAATAAGGACGGCAAGATCGGCATAGCGGCATTGGCGACCTCTTCCCGAATCTCGTCGCTTCGTCTGACCCGCCCAAGCAAGACGTCGTATTGAGCTCGGGTCTTTACCTTGTAAGCTGCCAAAAGCTCCGGATCATTCAAAGCACTCGGAAATGAAGCAGCGCAAGAAGTTTTACTCCAAAGAGGCTTACCTTCAAACTCGGCCTCCATCTCGGCTTTGTCGAGGCTGACTGCCTCCAGCTGGACTTGAAGCGAATGGACCTCCAAAGAATTTTCTACAAAAGAAGATCGTCAACAACCGAAATTAACTTGGGAACCATGAAGAAATTTGGAGAAACGGGCTTACTTCCGATTGATCCTCGGAGGTCGAGGTTCGCCTCCCGAAGCTCTGCGATCTCCTTCCTTAAAACCGCCTCCCTTGACGCGGCCTCCTCCCGAGTGGCCTTCGAGTGTCGCCGAACGTCCTCTAAGGAGTTCGGGTGGGGAACCGGCTTCTCGGCACCTCGATTTTGCCAAGGAGCGGCAATACTCCTTCGCGCGCGAAGCGAAGGGTGACCGACTAAAAGATAATGATAATACAATTAAAGAGAAAACGGAGGCTTACGTTGAGCGGCGGGTCGCCTCGTTCAGGCTCTCGACAAGGGCATCCCTTTCATCTTTCTCGGCTTGCCGGTCCAGGGATGATGCCACGCCTTTCGCCTTCCGCGTCCCGCCACTCGATCCTAATCGGGGAACCCGGGTTTCGGAGGACGCAACACGGGATCTCCTCCTCCGTGGTGGCAAATAAGAAGGACAAATGAAGATATGAAAGACTCAAACGAAAGGGCAAAAGAGTACTTTGAAACAAATCTCACCGGTTTTGGCGTCTGCTAGGTGGAGCGGCCGGTGGCCTCCTTCTTCGATTCCGCACCGAGTAGCCCTCGGTCGGGGCACTCGAGCCGCGGCTGAGGTTTCCGGCCGTTGGCCGGTTGCCGTCGGGATATCCCGGCCGCGGCCGGGCTCTTTCCCGGGGCATCCTTCTTGGGAGGCGAAGGTTGATTCCGGAGCGCTTGCACTTGGTTGTGGGCTCGGGGCTTTGGCTCTGCTGGCCTTGGCACCTCGGGAGCAGGCTGGGGGTCGGTCCTTCACTCTCCCGGCGGGATCTATGTCCTGGGGCCTCTGCGAAAGTGAACACAGCGGGGGTAAAGATAAAGAAAAATTTTCAACGAAAGAGTTCGGACTTCGGTTCTGAGCATACAGACGACCGAGGCGGATCTTCGGCGCCGTCCGCGGCGATCGCCTTAGAGGTGGGGTCTCGGTGGGAGGAGCGGGACGTCGTCATCCGAGTCCTCGATAATCAACCTCCTTTTGCTTGCACGCTTGTTCGAGTCTTCACTCGCGCCGCTCGCTTCCGACGGCTCGCTTTGGATCTTGATCCCACCGGTCGGCTTCTTGGGGCGACGCGCGCGTCATCGTGAGACACCTTGTATGGCTTGGAGGTGATAGAAGCATTTTCTGAGAAGAAAGAGTGTACAATGTTAAGAGACAAGATGTCAAGATTGAAAGATACTATGAAGCAATCGTCGGCGTGCACGGAGGAGGAGGTCGGTGGATGCTTGAAGGAAGAACCGCGAGAATGAGGGCCCGCTCAACTGCAATTCCAGTCGAGAAGAGCTTGTACATCCGGATCTTCAGGATCTCGTATTTGAGTGGATCTGGATCTTCCCGATTGGGGTCCGTACCGCCTTCATACTCGAAGGCCGGCTTTGACCGTTCCTTGATCGGCGCCGGTCGGCACGATGAAGTGCCGAGTGATCTGTTCCCCGCGAAGACCTCTTTGTTTCATCGCCAAGATCTTCACGAGCGGCTTGTTGGCCTTGTCCCAATCTTGGGCTCTTGGAACAGTGCTCCAAGTTGGACCGGGACAGGAGGAAGGCCGACGAAAGATGGCGAGGCTGGGTTCTAGGTTGCTAACGTAGAACCAGCCCGCATGCCATCCCTTATTGGAAGACTTCAAGGGAAGAGAAAAATACTCCTTGCGGAGAGATCCGCGGAGTTGGAAATCTGCCCCGCCAACGACGCATGGGTGGTCCTTGTTCGGATGCGGTTAGAGATAGAACATGCGCCGGAAGAGTTGGAAGTGGGGGAGGATGCCAAGGAAGGCTTCACATACATGAATGAAGAGAGCGATGTGAAGCATTGAGTTGGGGTTCAGATGGTAGAGTTGAAGCCCATAATAATCCAGAAGCCCCCGGAAGAACTCGGAGGTGGGAAGGCTGAACCCACAATAGAAGAAGGAAGTGAAAACGACGAGCTCACCGGTGTTCGGGGTGGAAATCCTCCCGCCGCCGGGCGCCATCCCACGATCTCCTTTGGCGGAAGCACGCCGTGCTTCACCATCTCTTTGAGGGTCGATTCCTTCACATCCGAAGCGGCCCATTGGTCGAACGGAATCCTTTTTTCCTTCGCCATGAGAGTGGTGTTCATGGGAAGTGGATCTGGTCAGAAAAGGTCGGGCTTTTGACAAGGGAACGTGGGAGATTTGGCTGCGGAGGCTGGTTGTTGCGAAGAGTGAGTTCCTAGATGGATGGATTTGGGAGCGCTCAAGTCTAGGGTTCTCCGCAATGAAGCGGTAAACAGTCTTTGCGAAAAGGGAATCTTTCGGAAGATGAAGAGGCGAGGACGACCTCATGCCTTTATAGAAAGATTTGAGGGTTGCGCTAGGTTTTCTAGTAATTGGGCCGAGCCCATAAGAAAATTTACGGCCCAGTTAAGGTGTGGTCCGATGCGTGTCCTTAGGGCCTTAAGCGGATGTGCTTAAGCAGATTTGCCCTGGCAATATGCGCGTGTCCGAGTGCCCTATGCCTTTGAAAATCCTTCCATACCGCGGTTTGCTTGACTTCATGAGAAGCGGCACGATGCAACTTGGAAGGTGACCGACGGCTAAGTTTTTATAGCTGCCTTGATGACAAGGGCTGTTTGGTTTTTTGGCATTTGGTCAGGTAACCTTACCAATGCTGTTTATCTTTCCACCTTGGTGAAGATCTTTATAGATTGAGACCAATATTATGGCGTGAGCTATTTAATAATTTGGTCATATTTTTCATATGATTGAAAAAACTTGTTTTCTCATGAGGGATGATTGAAATATTTGTTCCGGGATTGCTCGGGCAGATCCACTCGGATAAGCATGAGCTTACCGAGTGCTTTTCACCCATGAGGGTTGATTGAGTTATTTGTTCTGAGATGACTTAGGCAAATTCACTCGGATGAGTATGAACTCGCCGAGTAATGAGATTTCTATGATTGCTTTAGCATGAGCTAAGCATCTATATAAGAATGATTTTTTATAATTCTTGACTATATGCTTAGTCTGTTTTTGACTAACCACATAGTCGGGGGCTACACCTAATTAGGTGCATCAGGAGATGCACCTAGATATTTATTTTTGAGAATTTTTTAGATATTTTCCAGCCCTTCACAGTCTTTGGAGCCACTCGGGAAGATTCAGGCAGAGATGATGGAATCACTCGGCGCCAAAAGCACTCGGCCAAAGAGATTTTTGGTAGTGTGTCTTGGTTTTCTGGCCGAGGTCTCGTCGGAAAAGGACTCGGGGCTACTGTGGAGATTATGACAATCGGTGTCTACATGGCAAGCTTATCCGACTGGAGGTAGGGATAGATTGCGCCTGCCATATCTGTAAACCGAACATGACTTGGGTGTTACGATTGCCGATAGAGATAAGGCAATCGGCCTATAGTCACGGTTTGGTAAGATTGAGGAAACCGACTTAGAGTAAGATAGGGTTTCCGATCTGTAAGCCCACCTCCCAAGACTATATAAGGGGGTAAGGGGCGTCCCTTGAGGGATATGTGATATCGGCTTGATATCATATGCTTTATGAGTTTTTAGCTTTTAGCCTTAGATCACGAGATCAATAAAGACACTCGGCGGATCGAATCCACCGAAACAGGAGTAGGGTATTACCTCACGAGAGGGCCTGAACCTGTCTAAATCTTCTTCTTCTTCTAACCCATTGTACTTGGCGATCTTGACTGCGACCCCAGAAATTATATTGCCGAAACCAAGTTTCGACAATCGCGTCAACCGGTGGAGTTGGTGTATCGGTCACTAAGGCACAATTTTTTCGTGAAGTATCATAGTCGAGCCATGAACATCACTCTATTAAATCGAAATTATCATCTCCACCGAAAAATCGGGATACCCTAATGTATATCATACTGACTACTAATATCAAACTATTAGACATTCTCGCACTTGTCCATTAATTATTATGTAGATGCAATATATTAATCCATGCTTAATGATTAGTTAGTGAGTACTTTATATTTTGGCAACTGAATGATGAAATTATAATATAGCATTCAGGTAATGTGCACAATACCATAGATTACAAATCTATGTGCACAATACCGTAGATTACAAATCTGAACAATTTTCATGTTGTTGCTACCACACCATTTTTCCGTCCCTCGCCAGCCACTATGTGACAGGTCTTCATCATAAAAGGTAGTTATGTGGTGCGTGTGTGTGTGGAGATCATGGTAATCGGGTATCTACATGGCAAGCTTATCCGACTGGAGGTAGGGATAGATTGTGCCTGCCATATCTGTAAACCGAACATGACTTGGGTGTTACGTTTGCCGATAGAGATAAGGCAATCGGCCCATAGTCACGGTTTGGTAAGATTGAGGAAACCAACTTAGAGTAAGATAGGGTTTTCGATCTGTAAGCCCTCCTCCCAAGACTATATAAGGGGGGTAAGGGGCGTCCCTTGAGGGATATCCGATGTTAGATCAGCTTTAAGCTTTGAGCCTTAGATCACGAGATCAATAAAGACACTCGGCGGATCGAATCCACCGAAACAGGAGTAGGGTATTACCTCACGAGAAGGCCTGAACCTGTCTAAATCTTCTTCTCCTTCCAACCCATTGTGCTTGGCGATCTCGACTGCGACCCCAGAAATTATATTGCCGAAACCAAGTTTCGACAGTTGGCGCGCCAGGTAGGGGGCCGCGCGTCGAGACTTCTTCAGCAAATCTCGCCGACAAACGTGATGGGATCTCCTTCGAGATTCGGCGACTTCGCCGCCTACTTCGCCGACGATTCCTCCTTCGACTCGGATTCGGACCAGTCGAAAGGAGAAATCCACTCGACGCCGTTCGGGCTTCCGAACAGCGCCAGGATCTACAACGACGTCTTGAAGACCAAGATGCAATCTACTTTCTCCGACGACGGACTTCACTCGGCACCATTCGGATTACCGAATGCGACGAAATCTGCGCCAATCTTCTCACCTCCCGATGGAGCGATCTATTCGGACGAAGACCTCTCGGTGCCGTTTGGGTTACCAAACGCCGCCGAGATCTACAGCAAACTTCTCTCCCCTGAGTCGGCGGCGACCCACTCGGAGGAGCCCACATCCCCAAGCTCTGACTCGGACTGGAACGATCCAGACCCGGGCTACCCAGGATCAAGGGAGGTCGTCGTCATCCTCCCATCATTCGGCTCCTGCTCATCTTCGGAGCTCAATGGATACCTCAGCTCCGCTGGCTTCGACAACCTCTATGGCATCCCTTCTGACGAAGCCGACAACTCCGATTGCCGCATGGACTATGAGCCGAAGTGCTTTGATGTCCTCATGGCCGAGCCGGACGAGTCCGACTCAGCCATGGCCAGAAGGCTTGCTGAAGAAGAGCGAGCCAAGATGGAGCACGAGCGCAAGACGGCCGAAGAGGAAAAACAACGCAAGGACGGGGCTGACAAGAGGAAGCAGGACCTACGTGCAGCCGGACGATCTGCCCAGGAGGCCATCCTCCAAACACGGGTCCGTAACACCAACATCTTCCAAACGCCACAGCAGAACGCTATTGCCGCGCTCACCCTCTTGGACACCATCATGGAGACGGCTCCTGTCAACGTGACTCCGATACTTGACAAGATAAAGACCATCGTCGCAGCCACAGCTAACGGCCACCCCACCACCTCGACACGAAGGTCGACTAAATCTGTGGCCGAAACGCTAGACAAGAGCCGGCTTCCGCCTCTAAGGTCAGGAGACTATAAGAGGCCCGAGCCAGATCGGTCGACGACCAAGCCAAGAGGCCCACCCCGCGAGTCCACGCTAAAGTACCAGGAGCAGACGGCCGACTCCCATGACAAACGACATGGACGTCCACCCGTCCACCACCGCGTCCGCCGCAACAGCTCCAGCTATGCAACCAGCCAACCGAAGACCCCGCCGAGTGATCTGCGGGAGGTCCTCGATCGCCGCTACCAAGAGCGGGACCGACGCACTCGGGAAGATCGGAGGGGATCACCCGATAGCGGCGACGACGGAGTACCGGCCTTCACTCGGGAGCTCCGTCGAGTGCACTGGCCGAGTGGGTTCAAGCCCACAGGGATTGAAAGGTACGATGGCAAGACCGACCCTGAATCTTGGCTAACCGTATACACGCTCGCCATCCATGCTGCAGGTGGCGACAACAAGGCTATGGCCAATTACCTGCCCGTGGCCCTTGCTAACTCAGCCAGAAACTGGCTCACGAGCCTCGCCAAGAGGCTCAATCGGCTCGTGGAGCGAGGCGAGGACCACTTCATCGCCAACTTCCAAGGTACCTTCGAGAGGCCCGGCACACACTTCGACCTATACAACGTCATCCAAAAGCCGGACGAGCCCCGAAGGATTACATCCGTCGTTTCTCAGAGAAGCGCAACAAGATCCCGAACATCACCGATGACATCATCATCGCCGCCTTCCGGAAGGGAGTCCGTGATGAGCGCTAATCGGGAAGTTCGGGCGCAAACCACCGAAGACGGTGAAACAGGATGTTCGAGACGGCGAACTCATACGCGAAGTCCAACGACGCCATTAAGGCTGCCCGTCAAGATCGGCCCGACGGAGGGAAGACAAACGGGCGGGAGGAAGCGGAATCCTAAAAGGACAACGGCAACGGCAACAACCAAAGCCGAGAAAGATCGCAAGCGCCGATCCGAGGATCCAGTGGCCGCAACCTCCAACACTCAACGCCGTCCCGAGTCGCCGCCTACGACGCCATCATGAACGCCCGGTGCACCCATCATCCGAATCATAAGCACGCGGCAAGGGACTGTTTTATCTAAAGCGGTTCGCCGAATAGTACGCGGCGCGCTCAACAAGAAGCCGACGAGGCGGACCGTCGGCGCCAAAAGAACAACGCGGCTGAAAATGCCGAACCTTTTCAAGACCCGGTGGGGAGCTCAACCACATCTTCGGAGGACCGCTAGCCTATGAGTCCAAGAGGAAACGAAGCTAAGCGGCCGAGAGGTCAACGCGGCTCAACCCGAAGTCCCTCGGTATCTGCGATGGTCGGAAGTGGCCATCACTTTTGACCGCTCGGATCACCCCGACCGAGTGGTTCACCGGGCGCTATCCACTCGTCACGGATCCCGTGGTCCGCAACATCGAGCTCAAGCGTGTCCTCATTGACGGGGCGGCGCCCTCAATATCTGTTTGCCAAGACCATGGATGAGATGCGAGATCCAGGGCCGAACTAAAGGCAAGCTCAGCCCCTTCCACGGAGTCATCCGGGGCTATCGTCTACACCACTCGGGCATATCTCCCTCCTAGTCACCTTCGGGGCCCGAGAGAACTTCCGAACGGAGAACGTCACTTTTGAGGTGGCCGACTTCGAAACAGCATATCACGCCATCATCGGAAGGCCCGCGCTTGCCAAGTTAATGGCGATCCCTCACTACACCTACCTCTGCATGAAGATGCCGGGTCCCAACGGCGTCATCACTCTTTGCAGCGATGTGAAGCAGGCCTTCACCTGCGACAAGGAGAGCTGCGACACGGCCCAATCTCGCGAGAGATTACGTGGCCAACAAGAAGTCCGATTGGCTGCATCAACTTCGGCAGAGGGCGAAGTCCCCGCGAAGAAGATAGCCAAATTGGGAGCCGGCGATGCCAAGACCAAGAAGATCTCCCATGATCCGTCGGATCCCTCGAAAACTGCTGTAATCGGCGCCGACCTAGATCCCAAATAGGAAAGCGCGCTCGTCACCTTCCTCCAAAATAATAAAGATGTTTTTGCTTGGAAACCATCTGATATGCCTGGAATTCCTAGGGAGGTGATCGAGCACTCTTTGCACGTCAAAGATGACGCCAAACCGATAAAGCAACGATTACGCGATTCGCGCAGGATCGAAAAGACGCTATCAAGGAAGAGCTCGCAAAGCTCTTGGCCACTGGCTTCATTAAAGAAGTCCTTCATCTCGACTGGTTAGCCAACCCAGTCCTGGTCCGCAAGAAGACGGGGCAATGGCGCATGTGCGTTGACTATACTGACCTCAACAAAGCCTGCCCCAAAGATCCGTTCGGGCTGCCTCGCATCGACCAAGTCGTTGACTCAACAGCCGGCTGCCAACTCCTGAGTTTCCTGGACTGTTACTCGGGCTATCACCGAGATCGGCTTAAAAGAATCCATTGCTGAAGACATCGTTCATCACGCCGTTTGGGGCCTCTTGCTACATCACCATGCCTTTCGGCAAGAACGCCGGCGCCACATACCAACGCATGATCCAAAGATGCTTCCAGACGCAGATCGGCAAGAACGTTGAAGCTTACGTCGACGACGTTGTCATCAAGACCAAGCAGAAAGAAGACCTGATCGCCGACCTAGAAGAAACCTTTGCAAACATCCGGGCCTTCAGAATGAAGTTAAATCCGGAGAAGTGCACTTTCGGCGTTCCATCAGGCAAACTGCTCGGCTTCATGGTGTCACATCGCGGCATTGAAGCAAATCCAGAGAAGATCAACGCCATCTTAAGCATGAAACCCCCGAGTAACCAGAAAGACGTCCAGAAGCTCACTGGCTGCATGGCGGCACTAAGCCGTTTCATATCCCGACTCGGCGAACGAGGCATGCCCTTCTTCAGATTGCTAAAGAAGACAGACGACATCCAGTGGACCATGGAAGCCAACAAGGCCTTTGAAGATTTCAAAGAGTTCCTTACAACGCCGCCGTCCGGCCTCGCCTCAACCCGGGAACCTCTCCGCATGCGTTTCACCACTCACCAAGTGGTTAGTACGGTCCTTGTGGTCGAACGCGAAGAAGAAGGACGGACCAAGAAGATTCAGAGGCCAATCTACTTTGTTAGCGAAGTGTTGGCAGGAGCCAAAATTCGCTACCCTCAGGTACAAAAATTGCTCTATGGTGTTCTAATAACCGCGAGGAAATTGGCACACTATTTTCAGGGTCACTCGGTCACCATCGTCACTTCCTTTCCACTCGGCGATGTCATCCACAACCGGGAGGCAACTGGACGCATCACCAAGTGGGCTTTAGAGCTAATGTCGTTGGACTTGACTTTTAAGGCGAGGACGTCCATAAAGTCGCAAGCCTTGGCAGATTTCCTGGCTGAGTGGACTGAACAACAAGAGAACGTACCTCGGGAAGACCTCCAACACTGGACCATGCACTTCGACGGGTCCAAGAGGATCACCGGCTTGGGAGCAGGAGTTGTGTTGATCTCCCCAACCGGGGAAAGGCTAAGATACGTCCTTCACCTTCACTTCTCCGCCTCACACAACGTTGCCGAGTACGAAGCTCTCCTACATGGTGCGCCTCACGGTTTCACTCGGGATACGTCGGCTTATCGTGAAAGGCGACTCCCAACGGTCGTCAATCAAGTAATGAAGGACGGGTCCTGCCTAAACGACACTATGGAGGCCTACCGGCAAGAGGTCCGCAAGCTTGAGGACAAGTTTGACGGGCTCGAACTCTCACATGTCCTGAGGCATAACAACGAAGTTGTCGATGAGCTGGCACAGTTCGGATCCAAGCGCGAAGTCGCCCCAACAGACGTCTTTGTCGAGCACCTCTATGAACCAACCATCACGGCAAAGACAACTACCAATCAAGAAGTTGCAAACGAAGTCGCCATGACCGATGCTTGGGAGGACGCCGCTCATCAAATTCCTAAACCGATGAAGCTGCTTGGATGGCCGGGATGAAGCGACGCGTCCGGCGTCGTTGCCAAGCATATGTCATGGTTGACTCCGATCTATACAAGAGAAGCCCCTCCGGAATCCTAATGAGATGCATCACACCCGAGGAAGGGGAACAGCTACTCCAAGACATCCACTCGGGCATATGCGAAAGCCACGCAGCAGCACGCACCCTAGTCGGCAAAGCTTACAGGCAAGGTTTCTTTTGGCTTACCGCTGTCTCCGACGCGGACAAAGTCGTACGAACCTGCGAAGGCTGCCAGTTCTTCGCCCGACAAAGCCATGTCCCGGCCCAGGAGCTTCAAACAATCCCACTATCCTGGCCGTTCGCGGTATGGGGCTTGGACATGGTCGGCCCTTTCAAGAAAGCTCCAGGAGGATTTACACACCTCTTTGTCGCAAACGACAAGTTCTCCAAGTGGATTGAAGCCAAGCCGGTCGCCACAATTACTGCTGACAACGCACGGGACTTTTTCCTCAACATCGTGCACCGCTTCGGCATCCAAAACAGAATCATAACTGACAACGGGACTCAATTCACAGGAGATATCTTCAAGGAATTCTGCGAGGACTTCGGAATCAAGATCTGCTACGCATAAGTTGCCCACCCCAAAAGCAATGGACAAGTCGAACGAGCCAACGGCATGGTCCTCCAAGGCATCAAGGCCCGCGTGTTCGATCGCCTAAACCCCTACGCGGGCAAGTGGGTCCAAGAACTTCCCTCGGTCTTATGGTCGCTGCAGACCACACCCAGTCGGGCTACCGGCCAAACTCCCTTCTTTTTGGTCTATGGCGCAGAAGCCATGTTGCCAAACGAGATGGAGTATGAATCCCTCCGGTCCGCGGCTTCAACGATGAACGCTACGACCCCGGCCGAGTGGATGACCTCACCCGATTGGAAGAGGCCCGTGAGGCGGCCCTCATCCGGTCGGCCAAATACCTTCAAGGGCTCAGAAGATACCACAGTCGCAACGTTCGAGCACGAGCTTTCATCATTGGCGACCTGGTCCTACGCAAGATCCAGACCACCAAAGACCGTCACAAGTTATCCCCTTTATGGGAGGGACCGTACATAATCGCGAGGTGACTCGGCCGGTGCATACCGGCTAAAACGTGAAGACGGGTCTATGGTGGAGAACTCTGGAACATTGAGCATCTTCGACGATTTTATGCCTAATTTGGCTAAGGCTTCATGTTTTCCTTGATTGCCAACCTCAAGCAAGATGACTTCTTGAGTTAGCAGTCGGGGGCTGTACATATGTCAATAAAGCCTAAGTTTTCCTCATCAACTTATGTGCATGATTTGGTTTATCATTGTTTAATGTTCTTCGATTCGAGTTCAGTGTCTAAGGACTAAGAGTTTTCCGACGACCTAATCGAGCCTAGGCTTGGTGACAGTCAGACGAAAACTACTTAAGAAATTTCACACAAAAACTCGGATCAAGGCATTAGCATATATAAACTAGATATATCACAAGTTTTACATCAGAGCACCACGATTACACGACATTTACAAGACAAAGTTTTAAAGATGAATCAAATCTTGAAATTGTTCACTACATCAATGGATATTTTCTTCGCTGCCTCCTGCGCCTCACTCGGCATATCCAAGGCTGCTCATCCGTGGTCCCATTGGCGAAACCCTCCCGACCGAGTGGATGTCCATTCGGGGTAAAGGGACTTGGTCGCGCAAGAGCCACCCAGCCCCCATGTTCGCGGCTTCGGTGATGTTGGCCGGATCGGTCGGGAGCCGCCCGCGGCTTGTCAAAGATTTCGGTCGGGTCCAGTGAGTGGTCCCGACCCCATGATGGAATAAGCATAGCAAGATCGGCGTAGCGGCATTGGCGACCTCTTCCGGATCTCTCGGTTTGTTTGACCCGCCCAAGCAAGACGTCATATTGAGCTCGGGTCTTAACCTTGTAAGCTGCCAAAAGCTTCGGATCATGCAAAGCACTCGGAAATAAAGCAGCGCAAGAAGTGTTACTCCAAAGAGGCTTACCTTCAAACTCGGCCTCCATCTAGGCTTTATCGAGGCTGACTGCCTCCAGCTGGACTTGAAGCGAATGGACCTCCGAAGAATTTTCTACAAAAGAAGATCATCAACAACCGAGATTAACATGAGAATCATGAAGAAACTTGGAGAGACGGGCTTACTCCCGATTGATCCTCGTAGGTCGAGGTTCGCCTCCCGGAGCTCTGCGATCTCTCTCCTTAAAGCCGCCTCCCTCGACGCGGCCTCCTCATGAGTGGCCTTCAGCTTTCGCTGAACGTCCTCTAAGGAGTTCAGGTGAGGAACCAGCTTCTCTAGCACCTCGGACTTTGCCATGGAGCGGCAATACTCCTTCTACGCGTGAAAACAGAAGAGTGACCGACTGAAAAATAATTATAATACAATAAAAGAGAAAGATAAAGGCTTACGTTGAGCAGCTGGGTCGCCTCGTTCAAGCTTTCGACAAGGGCATCCCTTTCATCTCTCTCGGCTTGTCCAGGATGATGCCCTGCCTTTCACCCTCTGAGTCCAGCCACTCAATCCTAATTGGGGGAACCCAGGTTTTAGAGGACTGCAACCTGGGGATTTCCTCCACTGAGGCTGGCGAATAAGAAGGACAAATGAAGACATGAAAGGTTCAAACTGAAAGAGCAAAAGAATACTTTGATACAAATCTCACCAGCTTCAGCAGCTGCGTGCTTAGGTGGAGCGGCCCGGCTGGCCTCCTTCCTCTGACTCCACGCCGAGTGGCCCTCAGTCGGGGGCGCTCGAGCCGCGGCCTGAGGTTTCGCAGCCGTTGACTGGCTTCCAATTGGGACATCTCGGCTGGCGGCCGGGGGCTCCTCTCTCGGGGCATCCTTCTTCGGAGGTGAAGGTTGTTTGCCCGGAGCGCTCACGCTCGGTTGCGGGCTCCGGGGCTTTGGCTCTGCTGGCTTTGGCACCTCGGGAGCTGCGGCAGGGGTCGGCCCTTCACCTCCCCCGGCAGGATCTATGTCCTGGGGCCTCCTGCGACAACAAATACAGCTGGGGTAAAGATAAAGAAGGCATTCAACGAAAAGGTTCGGACTTCGGTTATAGAGCATACCTGGACGACCAACGGATCTTTGGCGCCGTCCGCGGCGATCGCCTTAGAGGAGGGGTCTCGACTGGAGGAGCCGGGACGTCCTCGTCTGAATCCTCGATGATCAGCCTCCTTTTGCTCGCCCGCTTGTTTGAGTCCTCACTCGGCGCCCCCCGCTTCCCGACTGGATCACTTTGGATCTTAATCCCGCCAGCCGGCTTCTTGGCAGGGCGACGCGGCGCGTCATCGTGGGACACCTTGTACGGCTTGGAGGTAACAGAAGCATTTTCCTGCAGAAGAAAGAATGCACAACACTAAGAGACAAGATATCAAGATTGAAAGACACTATGAAGCAACCAGTCGGCTTACCGGAGGAGGAAGTCGGTGGATGCAGAAGAGAAAAACCGGCAGAATGAGAGCGCGCTCAACTGCAATTCCAGTCGAGAAGATCTTGTACATCCGGATCTTCAGGATTTCGTAGCTGAGTGGATCTGGATCTTCCCGATTGGGGTCCTTCCCGCCTTCGTACTCGAAGGCCGGCTTCGACCGTTCCTTGATCGGCGCCGGTCGGCACGATGAAGTGCCGAGTGATACGTTCGCCGCGAAGACCCTTTTGTTTCATCGCCGGGATCTTCGCAAGCAGCTTATTGGCCTCGTCCCAATCTTGGGCTCTTGGAACAGTGCTCCAAGTTGGCCTGGGGACAGGGGGAAGACCGACAAAGGCTGGCAGGCTGGGTTCGGGGTTGCTAATGTAGAACCAGCCCGCGTGCCATCCCTTATTGGAGGACTTTAAAGGAAGAGAGAAGTACTCCTTGCGGAGAGATCCGCGGAGTTGGAAACCTGCCCCGCCAACGACGCATGGGTGGTCTTTATTTGGATGAGGCCTAAGATAAAACATGCGCCGGAAGAGATGGAAGTGGGGGAGGATGCCAAGGAATGCTTCGCACACATGAATAAAGAGAGCGATGTGAAGCATCGAGTTCGGGTTCAGATGGTAGAGTTGAAGCCCATAGTAATCCAAGAGCCCCCGGAAGAACTCGGAGGTAGGAAGGCTGAACCCGCAATAGAAGAAAGAAGTAAAAACGACGAGCTCACCGGTGTTCGGGGTTGGGAAGTCCTCCCCCGCCGCCGGACGCCATCCCATGATCTCCTTTGGCGGAAGCACGCCGTGCTTCACCATCTCTTTGAGGGTTGATTCCCTCACATCCGATGCGGCCCATTGGTCAAACGGGATCCTTTTTTCCTTCGCCATGAGAGTGGTGTTGATGGGGAGTGGATCTGGTCAGAAGAAGTGGGGATTTTGACAAAGGAACTTGGGAGATTTGGCTGCGGAAGCTGGTTGTTGCAAAGAGCGAGTTCCTGGATGGATGGATTTGGGGGCGCGCGAGTCTAGGGTTCTCCGCAGTGAACTGGCGAACAGTGCTGCGAAAAGGGGAAACTTTTGGAAGATGAAGAGGCGGGGACGACCTCATGCCTTTATAGAAAGATTTGAGGGTTGCGCTAGGTTTTCTTGTGATTGGGCCGAGCCCATGAGAGAATCTGCGGCCCAGTTAAGGTGTGGCCCGACGCGTGTCCTTAGGGACTTAACCGGATGAGCTTAAGCAGATTTACCCTGGCAATATGCGCGTGTCCGAATGCCATGTACCTTTGAAAATCCTTTCATACTGCGGTTTGCTTGACTTCATGAGAAGCTGGCACAATGCAACTTGGAAGGTGACCAACAGTTAAGTTTTTATAGCTGCCTTGATGACAAGGGCTGTTTGGTTTTTTAGCATTTGACTGAATGATTATATCAATGCTATTTTTTCACCTTGGTGAAGATCTTTATAGATTGAGGCCAGTATTATGGCAAAAGCTATTTAATAACTTGGTCATATTTTTTCATATGATTGAAAGAACTCGTTTTCCCATGAGGGATGATTAAAATATTTGTTTCGGGATTACTCGGGCAGATCCACTCTGATAAGCATGAGCCTACTGAGTGCTTTTCACCCATGAGGGTTGATTGGGTTATTTGTTCTGAGATGACTCGGGCAAATTCACTCGGATAAGCACAAGCTTGCCGAGTAATGAAGTTGCTTTAGCATGAGCTAAGCATTTACAATGAGAATATTTTTTTATAGTTCTTGACTATATGCTTAGTCTGTTTTTGACTAACCACATAGTCGGGGTCTACACCTAATTAGGTGCATCAGGAGATGCACCTAGATATTTATTTTTGAGGATTTTTTAGATACTTTCAGCCCTTCACAGTCTTTGGAGCCACTCGGGAAGATTCAGGCAGAGATGATGGAATCACTCGGCGCCAGAAGCACTCGGTCACAATAGGTTTTTGGTTGTGTGTTGTTTTGGTCTGAAGCTGAGTTGTCTCGTCGACTGAAAAGGACTCGGGGGCTAATATGGAGATCATGGTAATCGGGTATCTACATGGCAAGCTTATCCGACTGGAGGTAGGGATAGATTGTGCCTGTCATATCTGTAAACCGAACATGACTTGGGTGTTACGATTTCCGATAGAGATAAGGCAATCGGCCTATAGTCACGGTTTGGTAAGATTAAGGAAACCAACTTAGAGTAAGATAGGGTTTCCGATCTGTAAGCCCTCCTCCCAAGACTATATAAGGGGGGTAAGGGGCGTCCCTTGAGGGATATCCGATGTTAGATCAGCTTTAAGCTTTGAGCCTTAGATCACGATATCAATAAAGACACTCGGCGGATCGAATCCACCGAAACAGGAGTAGGGTATTACCTCACGAGAGGGCCTGAACCTGTCTAAATCTTCCTCTCTTTCCAACCTATTGTGCTTGGCGATCTCGACTGCGACCCCAGAAATTATATTGCCGAAACCAAGTTTCGACAGTGTGGTATTAAAAATCAAGACCCACGTATCAATCGTAATTCTACCAGAAAAAAAAATAATCTACAGGGCTTATACGTCAGTTACATAAAAAAAATTAAAATTTAATATGATTTCTTTTCTTATACGTCAGTTACAAAAAAAATTAAAAATTAAAATGATTTCTTTGCTTCGCAGAAAACCGGTATCTCCAACTTTCAATCCTTCACCTCGTTATCTAAACCTGCGTGACATCCTAAAGCTAGCACTATCTTAGTGTACATCTAACTTAGGTCAACTTGTTTCCCCAAGATCTGGTGTGAAGGGAGGAAGGCTTTGGACTATAATATTTTATTGATTATGTTTAAACTAATGCTTATTAATTTATTCATAATTCTTTATTAACTACTGTATTCATAATTTATTTTTAAATTGATGTATGTTGCAGAATCGAATGCCCAACTAAAAGCCAACCAGAGGGGGGTGAATGGTTGAGTACCCCAAAAACAAAGTTTTAGCGAAAATAAAACTTTACCTCTGTTTTCCGACGCCGGTCGACCGCAGTGTTGCACCGGTCGGCCGTCTTTGTTCGCGGTCGACCGCTGATGACCTTCGATCTGCATTTGCCCAGTAGCCGATCGCCTCGACGATTTGCCTGTAGTAGCCGATGCAGATGAAGAACCGACGACGTCCGGTCTGACCGCCAACATGCTTGCGGTCTAACCGGAAAGAAAGCGCGGTCTGACCGCCGTATCGTGTGCGGTCTGACCGGTTAGCAGATCCAAATTACGCCGCCGCACCGAGGAAGAAGTAGACACAAAGAACTATCAAGAAAATTGATCTTTATTGAAACTCTCTGTGTTTACAAAGTGCATGTAAAGCACTCCTCACAAATCTCAAGCTAAACTCTAACTCGAAACCCTAAAAACTTGAACTCCAAGCAATAGAAGCGATACCGAGAGGCCACGCCTCCCCTCACTATTTATACACAAAATCCGCAGCCAAGAACCACGAATACTACTCATACAAGAAGACCTAATCCACTAGAAAACCTTCCCGTACAAGAAACAAACTATACATAAACCAACCGTAACAATCTCGATTTTCCAAAAACCGAAATTTCGCTTTCCATACGCAACAATATCTCCATTGTATGCCATATGGAAACTTTCCAATCATGTGCACTAATCTCTACCCTTCAGCATCCCGCATGATCCCCATCTCGAACGTCACCTTATCTTCAAGTTGACTCCGACTCGATCACCGGCAACACTTTCCCAAGGCGTAAAGAATACCTGCACACAATTAAATAAAGACTACCATATCCGAGCACAAGCTATCCAAACTTGACTCATTGTTAGCATAAACAACCAGACACGTGCATAGGAACACGAAACTTCCATGTATGTATAAGGAAACAAACCGAAACCAAAACTGAAACGAAATCGGCAACTCGGATGGCTCGGCCGATCGACCGCAGCAACCGCCGGTCGACCCGAAACACCTCAGTCGACCGGCAGAACATGCGATCGGCCATGTGGTAGCCGGCGAACATGTTCATCGTCCGAAAATTTAACTCTTTCAAAAACAAAACACTCAAACCAATAAATCCCAAATACCAATTGTTCATCATTCAATAACGAATCAAATACACTTTGATTTTACAATCTCCCCCTTGATGAACACATTGGCAAACAAAATAAAAGAGTTGTTTTGGTGTTTGAAAAGTTAAAAACAAAAATGGTAAAAAGCATTTGAGAGCTCAAAAATCAAAGAAAATTTCTCCCTTTTGAAAAGAAAGAAAATCCTTTGACCCAAAAAAACTTGCAAATGCACTTTTTATGCAAATGTTCTCCCAAACAACATTATTTTCTCCCCCTTTTGACAATGAATTCATCAAGCGTAGGAATTATGTTTATTTAATTATCAAGAGCTTAGCACCATACATAAAGCAAGTCAAGTCATGTGTTGCAATAATAAGAAGATAAATTTATCAATTAGATAGCAAGTATGCATTAAAGTATAATCATGAATCAAATATTTTATAATTAAGAGCAATAACACAATAAAAATTCACGGATTGCAATGATTTATAATGCAACATCTTTACAAGCACATAGGTTGAAAAATAAACCCAGATATATATACCTATTGCAATCTTTATTCTTTCTCAAATATACCTTTTTGCACATATAATTCAAGAGAAAAACTTTTTCATATTGATTTGAGCCATATTTTTGCTCATATTTTTTTCTCTCAATTATTCCGAGTACGTCCTTGTCGTCAAGACTGTTTCCAAGGATTCGGTACTCATTATTTTTGCTCATATCGAATACGTCCTTGTCGTCAAGACTGTTTTCAAGGATTCGGTATTCATTTTTTTCTCTCATAGATAATATTTTATTCTCTTTTCACAATGAGCAATTTTAAGTAATTTGAGGAATATTAAAGCAACATAATATATATATAAGCATTTAAAATCCAACACAAGTACGAGTATCAACATTGCATATTTCTTTAATTCAAGTATTGCTTTAGAGTGTCATGCATTATTTCTCTTAAGTATAAAATTTAGATCACATAAAAATACTAGAATACATATAAGCTATGCTAGTGACAAATAAATCTTCATAATAGTGCTAGCATGCACATGATCAACAATATGCATGGATAAAGCTCTTTTTTTAATTTATTTCAATTATGTAGCTTGATAAATCAAAGAGCACAAAAACTCCCCCTCAAAACATGCCAAAAGGATGAATGATTCCCAATTCTCCTCGAAGAAAAGCAAAGCGAGAAAAATCCAATGGTTTTGTAAAAATATCAGCAAGTTGCAATTTTGTATCCAAAAATTTCAATTCAACATCTTTCTTCTCAACATGATCTCGCAAGAAGTGAAAACGAATATAAATGTGTTTGGTGCGTGAGTATTGAACAGGATTCTTAGCAATGTTAATGGCACGTGTATTATCACAATAAAGAGACACATTTTCAAAAACAAGTCCATAATCTTTTAAAGTAGAAATCAGCCAAAGAATCTGTGAACAACAACTAGCAGCAGCAACATATTCAGATTCAGCAGTGGATTGAGCTACACTAGACTGTTTCCTAGAAGACCATGCAATCAAAGAAGTTCCAAGAAAATGACATGTTCCACTAGTACTTTTTCTATCAATTCTACAACCCGCAAAATCAGCATCTGAATAACCACTTAAGCAAAGAGAAGATGAAGTTGAATACCAAATACCAAACTCAAGTGTATGACTCAAATACCTCATGATGCGCTTGACCGCTTGACGATGAGACGCACGTGGAGAAGCTTGAAAGCGCGCACACAAACACACAGCAAATTGTATGTCTGGTCTAGAAGCAGTTAGATACAACAAGGATCCTATCATGCTTCTATACTCCTTTTGATCCATAGCTTCACCATCTTCATCGGGATCAAGAACAGCAGTAGATCCAATGGGTGTAGAGATTGGCTTGTAACTCTCCATCTTGAACCTGCGCAAAAGATCTTTGGTGTACTTTGTTTGATGAATGAATGTACCTTGAGGTGTTTGCTTGATTTGTAAACCCAAGAAGTACGACAGCTCACCCATCATACTCATCTCAAACTCCCTACGCATAGTCTCGCAAATTCTACAACCAAAGAGTGAGTCGAACAACCAAAGATGATATCATCAACATATATCCGAACGAAAAGTTGATTTTCACCATGCTTAAGAACAAAAGCGTTTTATCAATTTTCCCATTTGAAAACCTTTTTCAAGTAAAAATTCTTAAGTCTGTCGTACCATGCTCTAGGTGCTTGTTTCAAACCATATAAAGCTTTTGAAAGTTTAAAAACATGGTTGGGAAAATCAGAATTTTCAAAACCCGTGGTTGTTTAACATAAACTTCCTCTGAATAAAGCCATTTAAAAAAGCACTTTTAACATCCATTTGAAACAATTTAAAACCTTTAGAAGCAGCGAAAAAGCCTAATTGCCTCAATCCTAGCAACGGGAGCAAAAGTTTCATCAAAATCCAAACCCTCCACCCGAGTATAACCACGAGCAACTAGTCCACCTTATTGCGAACAATCAATCCATCCTCATTTTGTTTATTTTTGAAAACCCACTTGGTTCCAATAACATTATGTCCAGAAGAAGGTTCAACTAAAGACCAAACTCTATTTCTTTCAAAATTTTCAAGTTCTTCATGCATGGCGTTAATCCACGATTCATCAGTTAATGCATGAGTAACATCTTTGGGTTCAAAAGAAGCAACAAAAGCAGAATTCGCAGAGATACCTTAGATCTCGTTGTCTGCTCATTTAAATTACCTATTATTTGTACCGGCGGATGTCGTCGCTGAATGTGCAAGGGTGCAGTGATCTCAGAAGTTGATTCACGTTCTGGTTCAGCACTGGTCGTGGTCCCCGAAGAATCTTCTTGATTGTAATCGATGGAGTTCGAAGAAGTTGGCCCCCCCGGTCGGCGGGTCTGCAGTCGGTCGGCCAGGGCAGGCTCTTCGGTCGGCCAGACGGCACTGGCGGTCGGCCAGGCAGGAGTCGACCTCATCGTCATCGTCGTCACTTTTGTCTTCAAAGATTCGACCAAACTCCCCCTGATCCTGTGGCAGTGTACCTGAAAAATCTGGTCTAGTACCAGGACTAGCCTCATCAAAAGTGACTTCGCAAGTCTCGACAATTTTGTTAGTCTCCAAAAAAAGTACACGATAGCCACGAGTGTGTACGGGATAACCAAGAAATAAACCATCAATAGAACGTGATTCAAACTTATCCAAATTTCCAGATTTTAACACAAAGCACTTGCAACCAAAAACACGCAAATGTGAAACTTTAGGTGACGACCAAAACGAAGCTCATAAGGAGTTTTGCCAAGTTTAGAACGCAAGAAAATGCGATTAGAAACATAGCAAGAGTTAATAGCTTCGGCCCAAAATTTTCTAGGTGTGTGATATTCATCTAGCATTGTCCTAGCCATTTCAACCAAAGAACGATTTTTCTTTCGACAACACCATTTTGTTGAGGAACACGTGGAGAAGAAAATTGATGTTCAATTCCTTTTTCAACACAAAAATGTTCAAAAGATGCATTTTTAAATTCACCACATTATCACTTCTAATTGTTTTCAAAGAGTTGGGAATTTCACAATTCAGGCGAAGAAGAAAAGACTTCGAAAGTGTCCAAAGGCCTCGTCCTTAGTTGCCATGAAGAAAACCCAAGAATATCGAGAAAAATCGTCAACAATAACTAACACATACCATTTTCCTCCAACAGATTGCACTCTAGCTGGACCAACGGTGTCCATGTGTAAAAGCTGTCCGGTGCATCCGTTATCACGAAAAGAATTGGTGTGTGAGAAGAAGCAACCATTTTACCATGACGACATGGTGCACAAACCAAATCAAGATCCTTTTTGAGTTTTGGCAAACTACGAACAAGATCCAAACCACTTAAACGAGTCAAATGATCAAACCCAACATGACCAAGTCTACGATGCCAGAACATCAAATCTTTGTTGAATTTTGCAACTAAACAAGTAACAACAGGAGAAACAGGGTTTTCAAAATCAGCTTTAAAAACTCTCCCATAACGAGAAATGTTCAAAACAGAATCACCACAAGAATCAAATATTTTACTTCCAGTTTTCTTGAAATGAACTTCAAAGTTTTCATCAACAATTTGTGAAACTGAAAGTAAATTGTATTTTAAATCTTCTACCAAAGCTACCTCTTTTAATTCGAACTTGTCACTTACCTTGACGGATCCGATAGCGATAACGGCACTTGTTGAAGCATCCTCAAAGATTATTGATTCCGTCTTGGATGCCAACTTGAGGGAGGAGAACCACTTCTTATCACCGGTCATGTGCCGCGAACAACCGGAGTCCATGATCCACATGTTCTCCTTCCTCGTCACAAAAGCCTACAAAACAAAGGATGTCGAGGCCTCAGTACTGGGGTTAGTTAAAAGAAACTTAGGAATCCAGTACTGAGACACACGACCAGTAGATCCAATAGGCACAAAACCACGAGAAAAAACAGTTTTGGAATTTTCAGAAAAATTCCTTCGGGGCCGGTCGACCGCGCGCTGCTTGTCGGTCGGCCAGGCGCCATTGCCGGTCGACCGAGGCGTGCCGTCGGTCTAACCGGGTTCCGGGCCGGTCCGACCGGTGGACTAGCTGCGGTCCGACCGGCCTTCCGAGGAAAACCGATTTTTGCCACTTTGATTTTGCAAAATTATTTTCTCTCTTTCCTTTTTCTATTTTCGTGCTAATCTGAAACAAAAATCAACAAGATGACCATCTTTACCACAAAAAGAGCAAGAAAACTTTTCTTTAGTAACAGATGGTTTTGAAGAATTAGGTTTAGTTTCTTTTAAATAAACGAAAGAGATGGCAAATTTCCAAGAGACTTAAAAACTGTTTTCATGGTGTTAGGTTTTGTCAAGATTTCACCGTTTTCAGTTATTCCTAAAACATTTGGAGGATTTTTGGTGAAATAATCATGAGCATCAAAACCTATTCCCTTATTGTCGCTACACACTTTTGATTTGTCCAAAATCATGTTAAGTTGTTTCTTACCATCGAAAATTTTTGCAAAGAACTTTTCAAGTAAGAAACTTCTTTTCAAGATTAACACAATTTTCACAATCAATTAAAACATCTTTGCCTTTGCGACATCTAGAGCAAGAAGCTACCTCATCTTGTTTAACTATTTCTTCCATGTGCTTAACACGAGCTAAAAGCATCTTTTAGTTTCAATTCATTAGCATCACAAGTTAAACAAGATTTAGAAGCCAAAACTTGAGAATTATTGGCATCTCTAATCTTTGAAATTTCCAGCATTAAAACCTCACAATTTTTGCAATTATCATCATTGGGAATAAGAGATTTCAATCTAGCAATTTCAGCATTCAAAGATTCAATTACAAATTCTTGTTTTTAAACATTTTCTCACATTTTTATTCTTAGCACTTAAAACAAGAATTGCATCCTCAAGTGAGCTTACCTCATTTTCTTCATCTCAAGAATCTTCATCTCCATGCGTCATGAGACAAACGCCGGAGATGTTCTTGCCCTTCTCCTCCTCACTGTCAGAGTCTATGTCGCTGAGTGGCTCAAAAGCTGCATAGACTTGACTCAGCACTTTCTTGATCATCTCCTTGGAGCGCCTACCCTTGGGCTTGTCATCCTTTGTCTTCTCAGTGCTCTTGTCCTCCTTCTTGCTCCTCCCAAGCTTGGGGCAGTTGGAGCGGATGTGATCCAAGGCGCCGCATTCAAAGCAACGCGTTGGTCCTCCTTTCTTCCTGAACCTAACTCTGTTCATAGCTCTGGAAAGTTTGTTAGTAGCAAGAGCCAAGTCCTCCTCCTCAAATTGCTCGAGTTGTTCATCGGACATGGCGTTAATCAAAGCAAGAGCATTTGGAGATGACAAGAAGCAACATCTGAAGAAGTCGAAGGAGAAATCAAGGCACTTGACTTAGAATCCGTTTTTCGAGAAAGAATATTCATCTCATGAGTTTTGAGTTTTGTATAAAGTGAATTCAAATTCAAATTTGCCATGTTAACAGATTCTTGAATAGAAGTTACTTTCATCTCCCAAACAGACATATCAAGACCATTTAAAAAGTGGCGAGAAATCTCAGACTGTGGATAATTAGTGTCATAAGAAGAATCAACAGATCTAAAATTGCTCAAGATTTTATTAAACCTACCAAGATAGTCATCCAAAGCTTCAGCAGGTTTCATCTCAAATTTTATATATTCCTTTTTAAAAAGATCTCGACGAAGTTCTTTTATGTTTGTAGTTCCTTAATGAAAGTTTTTCAAAGCGTTCTAAATTTCATTAGCGGTTTGAAGATGAAAAACACGATCAAAATCAGAACGAAATTCCATTCAACAAAATGTTTCGAGCTTTGCAATTGTTATTAAACTCAGTTTTCAAAGCATCAGTATTAATGGCATTGGGTATGGTGTAGGGAAGCGCAACCTTTTGCCACACATCATAGTCTTGAGCCATGATGTAAGATTGCATCTTACTACACCAATACGCAAAATCGGTGCCATCAAAAACATGTGGTTTTGTTGAAAATTTATCCGACATGATGAAAAAACTTTAGATCAAAGAAAATCCAAAGCAGAAAAACGTGGCTCTGATACCACTTGTAGAATCGAATGCCCAACTAAAAGCCAACCGGAGGGGGTGAATGGTTGAGTACCCCAAAAACAAAGTTTTAGCGGAAATAAAACTTTACCTCTGTTTCGACGCCGGTCGACCGCAGTGTCGCACCGTCCGACCGTGGTCTCATCGATCGACCGCCGATGACCTTCGGTCTGACCGCCCGTAGCCGATCGCCTCAGCCGATTTGCCTTTAGTAGCCGATGTAGATGAAGAACCGACGACGTCCGGTCTGACCGCCAACGTGCTTGCAGTCTAACCGGAAAGAAAGCGTGGTCTGACCGCCGTATCGTCTGCGGTCTGACCGGTTAGATGATCCAAATTACGCCGCCGCACCAAGGAAGAAGTAGACACAAAGAACTATCAAGAAAATTGATCTTTATTGAAACTCTCTGTGCTTACAAAGTGCATGCAAAGCACTCCTTACAAATCTCAAGCTAAACTCTAACTCGAAACCCTAAAAACTTGAACTCCAAGCAATAGAAGCGATACCGAGAGGCCACGCCTCCCCTCACTATTTATACACAAAATCCGCAGCCAAGAGCCACGAATACTACTCATACAAGAAGACCTAATCCACTAGGAAACCTTCCCGTACAAGAAACAAACTATACATAAACCAATCGTAACAATCTCGATTTTCCTAAAACCGAAATTTTGCTTTCCATACGCAACAATATCTCCATTGTATGCCATATGGAAACTTTTCAATCATGTGCACTAATCTCTACCCTTCAAGATCCCGCATGATCCCCATCTCGAACGTCACCTTATCTCCAAGTTGACTCAGACTCGGTCACCAACACTTTCCGAGGCGTAAAGAATACCGCACACAATTAAATAAAGAATACCATATCCGAGCACAAGCTATCCAAACTTGACTCATTGTTAGCATAAACAACCAGACACGTGCATAGGAACACGAAACTTCCATGTATGTATAAGGAAAAAACCGAAACCAAAACCGAAACAAAATCGGCAACCGGTCGGATGGCTCGGCCGGTCGACCATGAGCGCCCGGTCGACCGTCGAAACACCTCCGTCGACCGGCGAACACGCCGGTCAAACCGGCCGTGTGGCACCCGATCGAACACTGTTCATCGTCCGAAAATTTAACTCTTTCAAAAACAAAACACTCAAACCAATAAATCCCAAATACCAATTGTTCATCATTAAATAACGAATCAAACACACTTTGATTTTACATATGTAACCATCCAAAACTAAAAAAAATTATCAACACTTGCTGATCTAAGAAGTGGACTGTTTAAAACAAGTAAATATTTAGCTTCTTCTATGATGGATAGATTGTTAAGATTAGTACTAACTCTTCTAGTATCAACTGCAAACCACCGAAAGATACTTTTCAGCTATAAAACTTACAAAGATATGTCTTAGATGTACAATGGGAGATGAATTTTATGAGATTGTCTGGTAATTTATATTGAGAAGGAATTGGCTGCATCAGTTAGTACCGATGAAATTATTGAAGCTTATGACTTGCTGTTATTAATAGAGCTAAATTTAAGTTGATAGAAATGTAATGTTTTTGTTAAGACTTGTGAAACATGATACTGTTATATATAACGAAAACCATATGGTTGTTGATGAGAAATTCGATTCCCACGCATTGGCCTGAGATATTTGCTTTACTCTAGTGCAGGTCCAAGTCGGTCGCCTTTGGTGAATCTTGGGCGTGCCAGTTGGTTTGATCTTGTAACCAACAAGAAACAAAAGATATGTGTTAAATTAAGATTAGATCCTACTGGATCGGCTGAGGAGATCAATAAACATAGAATTGCTATCCCAAAATATGCTTAGGCTAAGTGATTGGGATGGATCGGTAGTATACCGAGACCATATAAATCACTTAGGCCCAAAAGCACATTAGGATAATAATTATATGCATTTATAACCTAGCCGATACCGCAGATCTAATATACATCGGCTAGTACCCGATATATTTCATAAAAAGATATCAATCTGAGTTGAATGCGGTAACCCTAGATCAATCGGTAGTTGATATGACTCAACAGGTTGATACCGACTTAAGTCATTTAAATAGAGTGAGATCTTAATATAAAAGATAGTTTTAATACATCTAACAGTAATTAATATTAAAAGACGATTAAAACAGGTAAGGCTGGCTGAAACACCGGCACTGTCTCTAATGAAAAACATTAAATCGAACAGATCTTGATGGTTCTACGAGCGACTTAATAGGTCGATTTGATGCAGCATTAAGTATAAAAAGAAAACATTAGATCTGTATAGGCTAATGAGAATCCCTCGAGACGGTAGACCCGTCATATAATCTAAATCAACCCCTAGATCTAGCTCTATCGGTTGTGTCTTCAGAGAGAAATCAGCCGATTGCGAGATAGATCTATACATTGTTCTAGATTATATGTCGCGTATGATAAATTAAGCAACTTATAACATCGAAACTAAAGTATCATGATGATGGAAGCTCTAACTCCGATGATACAAACCACTTGTAACAAGGAATTACCTTGTTCGGAGATCAAGATCGATGCAGCTCGAGCAAAAGCAAACTTGTCGAGAAAAGTAAAATAAAAGGTTGGCGATGCGCTGAAGTTGATTGTGTGTTGTTATGTCTTTTTACAAAGAGCCCTCGGGTCTTATTTATACCTGGGTACAACGATATCTGTGTAAGACACAGCTTCTACCTTATCTACTATTTACGGTACGACAATATCTCGGGACGCAATCCCATGCCGCATTACAAAAGGAAAATCTATACAACTTTCTCTTTACAGATACAATTACTGTTACAGGACCTTATCCATAGATGGCAATATCTTTAATGCAAAATTTGGAGACCGAATCCAACACTTTACCATCAAGTTTTCTTTCGGGCCCGGCTCCATTCATATCTTCACTCGGAATCGGCTATCGGCTAACCTGGTCCAATTCGGACTCAGCCGACTAACTCCGCTGCCGATTCGGACTTAGCCGACGCCGCCTCTGTTTCTTCGTAGACCGTGCTTTGCTTCTGATTCCGCTTCAATCTCGGCCTCAAACCCAGGGATTTGATTACCAAATTTGGTCGTTAACAATGGTATGACTATCAATTCTACTTTGCTTTATTCATTGCCCACGCTGTCCTTAAATCCTGGCTCCGCCCCTGTCAATAACCATAATTTGGTTTGTTGACTAGCAGCAAAGACAGCCTTCGGGTAGGTCGAGCGGCCATTCGGGCTACGTTGCTACCACCTCCACTAAGAATAACCATCGACATTCATATAAATACTAATTGATCATCAGAAAACGTTATTAGCTGCACGGGCTTGACAACGTCGCTAGATTCTCCACTGTCATCAACTCTTTGGTCATGCTATCTCTGTACATGAATTCATGGCTCGTTTTTTGGGTGGAGAGCCCCACCACATGACACTGCTTGATTCCAAGGTTTGCTCCCTTGTGTGTGGCCGTCAGATCGCGTATGTACGATAAGAGAGTGCTACAATAGACCTCGTTGTAATATGAGAGGTTGAGGGTCTTTTTTGCGAAAGTTCTTAATCTTTATCAAGAAAATTGAGATTATGCCATTGTTAAAAGTGGTTTCGCCCAAATGTCATTACGTAAGCAGGGTTCGTTAAAATGCCATTATCAAGCAAAGGGTACATGCTATAATGTCCAAACGGATAAAAATGCCCCTATCTCTACTCTTCTTGCAACTACGCCGTGATTTGGGATGTTGGTGGCAGCACTACGGCAATGCACAGGTGGTGGACTTGCTCCGCGTCATTGTCGACAACTTCTATGTCGTCCACTTTGTCAGGCGGCATTGCGGTGAACGACAGCCACAAGGTATTCATCGGAAACACGTTTCTACATTACCGTTGGTGGCGACTTCTATGAAAGGGGGTTCACAGGGATGGGCATCCGTCTCGACGACAACGACAACTCGATCACCAACTGGCATTGTCACCGAGGACCTTGTGTTGCTCCACATCTCAACCTTCTTCTTTCTTGGCGACACCAATGTCATGCTCAAGCCCATCAATGCAGCTCGACAGCAAGTTCGTGACATTGTAGCATGTGTATGTGGTGCAGAATATGGCCACGGGGATGATGGTGAGCTTGACGTCAGCACACGCGATGGCGGATGGGAACGAGAGCTCTTGGACGATGGACTTCTTGCTGGTGCTACAGTTCCCGAGCAAGATCGAGCATGTGCAGTATTTATTGGTTGCCAGCGACGCGATCCCAAATAGGTAATCATCGCCACTGACACCATCGTGTTTGTCACCGTGCACGTTCTCGTTGACCATAACGGTAGCTGGAAAAAAATCAAATGAGAAGCTCTATTCTTACCAGTAGCTTCATCGTGCGCTTCGATATTGGTGGACGCTTATGAGAGGCTTGATCTTAGGGTCATCAGAGACGACGGGGTCGACCTAGCCATCACCTCCATAGCATGGGAAGGAAGAAGTTATGAAAAAAACTCATGAACAATTTTGTTTAAGATAGTAATCTAGCTTGTACTCATAGTTTGAGAATGACATTTCAACTAGTCCTATTATAATATTTGGACGAAACCTAATAGTAACATAGTTTTAAATTGCTTAAAAATTTTATTTAATCTTTTAACGTGTCACGTTTAAAGGTCACTAATATATGGATATGGACTCATGAGCATGGCTCACGCGTCAACCACCCACCCAAACTCCCACTCCCAGTCACACTATGTCTGTTCCGCCGGTCCGCCCATCCTCCTCTCTCGCCTCCCCTACGCGCTGCCGTGCCACTCTGTCCGGCGCCGTCCCCTCTTCTTCGTCTGGATGGCGGCGACGAGCTCCGACGACGCCTTCGCCTCTCCCCTCTTCTCCCTCGCCTCCCACACGCCGGCGCACCTCCCTCTCCGCCGCCATCCCCTCCTCGTCGTCACTGGATGGGAGCAATGACCTTGGTAGCAATGAGCTCTGATGACGCCGCCGCCTCTTCCGTCAAATAAGCTCGGTCGCGGCACGGCAATGGGGCTCTTCGAGCGGCGGCGGCGCAGATCCAGCCCGCCGCCCTCTCCGCACGACGTCCCCCGGCGAGGAGCTCGGTTGCGGCGCGCTGGGATTAGGGGAGGAGCAAACCAAGGCCGTCGTGGAGGTCACCATCGATAAGGTCAGGGCGCCCGGCCCGACGGCACTTCCCCCGTCCGCCTCCGCCTCCGCCTCCGCCCTGGGATCGAGGGCGCGCCGATCCAGCGCCATCAGCCCCCGCCGCCACGCCGCCGTCGGATCGAGGGTGCCGCCTCGCCGCCGTGAGCTCGAGGGCGCCGCCGATCCCACGCCCCCAAGATCGTCGTAGCGTCGTTGCTCTCCACGCCAACGGGCAGGTGTTGGACCCGGCGAGCGCGTCGGAGCTCCCGCTGGCGCAGCGAAGGTGCCACCCTGGTCGGGTGGGCGGACGCGTCGACTTCTCGCTCCTCGCTGCGTTGGCCTCCGCCGTCGACGCCGCGTTGGGTGAGGTCATGCGCCGTGGCCGTGTCGACGCTGGCCTGTCGTGTTGCTGCGCCGCCGTCGCCAAGATCGAAGCAGGCGCTCGCCTACGACTCCATGCGCTTCAGGTCTGCGCACACTCCCAATTCTTAGATTCTGGATACATATGGTCAATTGGTTCTTCACCATATAAGCTCAATTTCCATCTATGACCTAACTAGGGATAGTTACCTGGAATGGGAGGACAAGGAATCAAGTATAGACTGATTATACTTTTTAAGTTTTTAAGACCTCTGCTCACCAGTACTTCATAGACTTCATATTCCTCGAGTTTTCAAATGCAGATGATGTGCAAATATGTGTTCTTCTAATTGCATATAGGAATCTGTATTTTGGTCTTGAATAGCTCAAAATCAGCGATTTTGGTTGATGGAGCTGATTCATTTGTGCTTTTGCAATTGTCAGGGTGTAGGTAGAAATTCCTGGCTTTTTTTATCCATCCGAAACCTTGGAGACAAAGATGACCGTTTTGGAGGATCTCAATAGTTTGCCTTTGAAAAAATATAGCTCTTACTATTGGTGGACACATGTGGATCTGTAAACTAGAGAGCACCAGAACTGCACAGCAGTTCAGACTTCACTTGATTCAGCTACCATTGCTACACAGCTCAGGCCGATGTCTATCTAAAATTGGATTGCAGTACAACTGCTTGCAGAACAGTGACGGTAGCACAACATATTCTTCTTCTTTTCTACAAGACAGAACACAGGAGGTTTGGTTGTGCTCTCACACAGTTGACACTTGACAGTCCGGCTGCATATACAAGTTGCTGTGCAATATGTAAGACCATGCCTCTTTGCAATCATTTATCCAGGACAGAATCAAGTAGTAGAAGAGGATAAAGAGGCACCAGTATTTTCTGCTCCTGCCTTGAGGTAAACGCTATGCTGAATTTATAAAGGAATATTCAATTCCTTAGTCTCCTTCCTTGTGTAACTGAACTTTTAATGTTATGAACGTTATGTTTTTTTTTCTCGAATACGCAAGAGAGCTGTGTATCATTGCATTAATAGAAGAAGAAAAGCGTACAAACACGCCCAAAAAACAACAAGAACTACAAGAACTCGTGCCACCACAAAACAAGTCACCACATGGGCGGTAACACAAAAAAAAAGAACAAAAGAAAAGGCCCTAGCTGGGGTCCACAACTAGAGAGAGCCCCTTAGCTACCGCCAAACTCCATAGACGGGCTTCCTCACTTAGAACGTTATGTTTAAAGAATAAGAAGAGAGAGATATTGAAAAAAGAGATTTCCTCAGTTCTTATAGACGTGGAGGGAGAAAATGAAGATAAGTAGTTTCATTACTTTGATTCGTTGGAATTCAGAATTTGTGCGCACAAATTCGACTTCCAACTTATGTCCATGAACTCACTGTCTTGCTGCCTTCAACTGATCTGCATAAAAGGGTAAAGCTTATGCCAAAAACTATGTCATACCTTAGGCAGAGATATAAAATGACTCAACCAATTTTGAAATAAAACCTTGAACGTCCTGAGTCAATCTGATATTTTTTTAGACAAGGCTAATGTATGAGAACAACTTCTAAGATTTAAAAAGCAACAATGGCACACGTGCAAACAACCATCGATAGCATATAAACAAATAGTAATGTAATCAGTAACGACATGGGTGGGCTGAGCTCAGTGCTTACAGAGCAGAAATTGGTGCTATAGTTGTTAAGTAATCAGCATTACTCTACAATTTTTATATAGAGATTGTTTCTGCATTTTGGCAGCACACAGGTGGAAAATTGAAGCTGGAAATGCATGCATTGTTTTGTAAATTAATAAATTTGTAAACTAATGAATGACCTAGGGAGATCTTCCTCGCACATTACAGAGCTATCGAAACTGAAGTACAGTTGGATTATTACCATGATTAATCATAGCTTCATATACATTTTGTATGCAAATGGTTTCTATGAGAATTCTGAAACTGAACTGGCATTATTTTTTAAAAAAAATAAAGAGAAGTAAAAAGTCCCAATCATGTTCTTATTTTTGGCTGGGACGGTAGAATCTGGCCAAATTTTTAAGATTAAAGGGGAAAAGTTTACATGTCATTCGGCAAGAGAAAATGCCGCAGCCAGACTTATTGAATCCGGCCGTTTTATTCAGCAATCGGGGGGAAACAGAGTAAACAGAAAAAAAAAACTGTACACCGTCCGACAACACTATTCTTCGCCGAAATTGAAAATCCCTGCTGATCTCCATGTCCCAATTTCTTCGTTGATATCATCTGCCACTTGCGCCACCGTTTTCGCCTTCTTCTCAAATATTCTCGCGTTTCTCTCCTTCCAAATCAGCCAATCAATGAGTTGGAAAACAACGTCAAGGCCTTCCTGTTCTCCGCCCGAAAAATATTGCGCGATTTCAGCCACCAATCCGCCAGCTCACCATATCCTTCGGACAGCCGCTCAAAGTTAATCCTGAACCAACTTCTCATCTTCCTCCATACCTCCACTGAGAAGACACATGTGACGAAGAGATGGTTGCATGTTTCGAACTCCCGGCAGCAAAGCGGACAAAATTCCTCATGTGGCCAATTTCTTCGTGCAAGGTTGTCAGCTGTCAAACAACTGCCTCTTAACATTAACCACGTGAAGAATTTGACTCTAGCAGGTGCTCGCGTCTTCCATAGCAGCGCTCCGTAAGGACAATCTTCCGTGATCTGGAAAAACAAAGTATATGCCGATTGAACCGAAAAGTTGTCATCCTTCGTTGGTATCCAGTCTACCTTATCTTCCGAAGATTGCAGACTGATCTCCCTTAGTTCGTCCCAGAGGTGAAGGAATTTTGCCATTGCCTCAAGAGATAAAGCACCTTGTAGCCATTTAATCCATTTGTTCTCTGTTAACACTTCGGCAACCATAAGCTTTGCGCGCCGCACATAAGAGCATAGAATTGGCCATCGCCAAACAAAACTCCCATTCCCAGTCCAATTATCAGTCCAAAATTGTGTGTTCTTGCCATCCCCCAGGGAGAAACGGGCAGCCGAGACAAAGAGAGTTGTTACATCTGTCACCGCTTTATATCCCGCCATTGCCCATGGCCGGTTTCTATGCTCCACCCCCTTCGCTAACCATTGTAGCCTGAGTGCTTGCCCTTGCAAGGTTATGTCTTTCACTCCTAACCCTCCTTTCTGCACTGGCCGTGCAACTAGGCAATGCCCACCACAAACTTCTTCCTGCCCTTTCCAGAGAAAACCTCTGCATTTTCGCTCTATTTCCTTCACTGCCCACCGTGGTAGCTCGATTGCTGTCATGAGATATGCTGGTAATGCCATCATCACTGATTTAACTAGGCAGAGTACCAATCATGTTATCTTATAAGAAACAAGATCAGGGCTCAAGTTGATATGGACCAAATTAGTAAATGTTTGATTTTGTTTATTTTCCTAGCTAGGTACTGAACTCCGGTCTAATTGGACCCTGACATCTGCAATTTAATTGACCTCTTTGAAGTACTTCAAATGTTTTCTACCTTAGCCATGTTAATTTTGTTCGGTTGCCTTTTATGATACGTGTACAGTTAGATGGAATGTTTCACCAATCGAAATAGACGTTTTTGTGTACTTTTTAAATCTTATTTCTTTGCTTTGCAGAAATCCGGGAGAAACATAAATTGGAATTGCAGAATTTGACGCTAACAAAGCATCCATTCAGGACATTACTTTTTTTTTCATGTTAGCGATGGTGCAATTGATACTCACCAGCCAAATACATATATTCCTTGGGCATATGGTACTACTATGTCATTTTTCTTGCTCATGTGCAAGAACATATTTTTTCCTTACACAATTCTGATCTCAAGTCCCAACGCCTCTCCCAGACAGATTGATAGAACAATTGTTGGCCAATGTCCAGTGCAGAGGACAACTCCAAGATCTGAACAACTCTGCGCAAGAAATTTCAGCAGAAGACAGATTCCAGATGTTTATTTCATGAGAGCATTCTGAGTAGCCATTCATTAGAGGAACCACATGTAACACTAAAGAGAGCTACAGATTCCTGTAGGTTGCAAGGTTCTCAAAGGATCTTGCGGTTGATGTTGTTGCATGAATGCCCACATATGAAAGGAAGTGAAGAATTGTGTGGAGATTGTGGCAATCGGGTATCTACATGGCAAGCTTATCCGACTGGAGATAGGGATAGATTGTGCCTACCAAATATGTAAACCAACTACGACTTGGGTATTACGTTGCCGATTAGATAAAGGCAACGGCTCATAGTCATAGTTTGGTAAGATTGAGGAAACCGACTTATAGTAAGATAGGGTTTCCGATTTGTAAGCCCACCTCCCAAGACTATATAAGGGGGGTAAGGGGCGTCCCTTGAGGGATATCGGTTTTTAGATCATATGCTTCATGAGAAGTTAGATCAGCCTTCAGCTTTAGATCACGAGACCAATAAAGACACTCGGCGGATCGAATCCACCGAAACAGGAGTAGGGTATTACCTCACGAGAGGGCCTGAACCTGTCTAAATCTTCTTCTCCTCCTAACCCATTGTGCTTGGCGATCTTGACTGCGACCCCATTAAATATATTGCCGAAACCAAGTTTCGACAGTTGGCGCGCCAGGTAGGGGACCGCGCGTCGAGACTTCTTCAACAATCTCGCCGACAAGCGTGATGGGATCTCCTTCAGGATTCGGCGACTTCGCCGCCAACTCCTTCGACTCCTCCTCCTTCGACTCGGATTCAAACCAGTCGGAGGGAAAAATCCACTCGACGCCGTTCGGACTTCCGAACAGCACCACGATCTACAACGACGTCTTGAAGACCAAGATGCAATCTACTTTCTCCGACGACGGACTTCACTCGGCACCATTCGGATTACCGAATACCGCCAAAATCTGCGCCAATCTTCTCGCCTCCCGACGGAAGCGATCTACTCGGATGAAGACCTCTCGGTGCCGTTTGGGTTACCAAACATCGCCGAGATTTTCAGCAAACTCCTCCCCGAGTTGAGGTCGACCCACTCGGAGGAGCCCTTCCCCATGCTCGACTCGGGTGGAACGATCCATACCCGGGCTACCCAGGATCAAGGG
The DNA here is from genome assembly GCA_019925245.2 of Oryza australiensis. Taxonomy (NCBI): domain Eukaryota; kingdom Viridiplantae; phylum Streptophyta; class Magnoliopsida; order Poales; family Poaceae; genus Oryza; species Oryza australiensis. Next base: position 2,284,656 of record JAIFGZ020000540.1, on the reverse strand, counting down.
AGGTCGCCGTCATCCTCCCGCCATTCAGCTCATGCTCATCTTCGGAGCTCAACGAATATCTCGGCTCCGCGGCTTCGACGACCTCGTGGCATCCCTCGGACGAAGCCGACGACTCCGATTGCCGCATGGACTATGAGCCGAAGTGCTTTGATGTCCTCATGGCCGAGCCGGACGAGTCCGACTCAGCCATGGCCAGGAGGCTTGCTAGAAAGATCGAGCCAAGATTGAGCACGAGCGCAAGACGGCCGAAGAGGAGAAGCAACGCAAGGACGAGGCGACAAGAGGAAGCGGGATCTGCGCGCTGCCGGACGATCTGCCCAGGAGGCCATACTCCAAACACGGGTTCGCAACACCAATATCTTCCAGACACCACAGCAGAACGCTGTCGCCGCACTCACGCTCTTGGACACCGTCATAGAGACGGCTCCGGCCAATGTGACTCCGATACTCGACAAGATTAAGACCATCGTCGCAGCCACAGCTAACGGCCACCCCGCCACCTCGGCACGAAGGCCGACTGAATCTGTGGCCGAAACGCCAGACAAGAGCCGGCTTCCGCCTCTAAGGTCAGGAGACTACAAGAGGCCCGAGCCAGATTGGTCGACGACCAGGCCAAGAGGCCCACCCCGCGAGTCCACGCCGAAGTACCAGGAGCAGACGGCCGACTCCCGCGACAAACGACATGGACGTCCACCCGTCCACCACCGCGTTCGCCGCAACAACGGCTCCGCTACCCAACCAGCCAACCGAAGACCCCGCCGAGTGATTTGCGGGAAGTCCTCGATCGCCGCTACCGGGAGCGCGACCGACGCACTCGGGAAGATCGGAGGGGATCACCCGATAGTGGCGACGACGGAGTACCAGCCTTTACTCGGGAGCTCCGCCGAGTGCATTGGCCGAGTGGCTTTAAGCCCACAGGGATTGAAAGGTACGATGGCAAGACCGACCCTGAATCTTGGCTAACTGTATACACCCTCGCCATCCGCGCTGCAGGTGGCGACACCAAAGCTATGGCCAATTATCTTCCAGTGGCCCTCGCCAACTCCACCAGAAACTGGCTCACGAGCCTGCCAAGAGGCACAATCGGCTCGTGGAGCGAGCTGAGGGACCACTTCATCGCCAACTTCCAAGGAACCTTCGAGAGGCCGGCACACACTTCAATCTATACAACGTCATCCGAAGCCGGACGAGCCTTTGAAGGATTACATCCGGCGCTTCTCCGAAAAGCGCAACAAGATCCCCAACGCCACCGATGACATCATCATCACCGCCTTCCGAGGGGAGTCCGTGATGAGTAATGATGGAAAGTTTGGGCGCAAGCCACCGAAGACGGTGAAGCAAATGTTCGAGACGGCGAACTCCTACGCCAAGTCCAACGATGCAATCAAAGCGGCATGCCAAGCCCGGCTGACAAAAGGGATGACAAGCACTCGGAAGGAAGCCGACATCCGAGGAAGGATAACGGCGGCAGCAATCGGCCCGAGAAAGATCGCAAGCGCCGCACGAAGACTGGTTGCCACAACGTCCGATTCTCAACACCGTCGCCGAGTTGCGGCTTACGACACGATCATGAACGATTGTGAACGCTCGGTGCACGCATCATCTACAAGCAATTCACGAGCAATATGCGGCACGGTTAAACAAGGAGCCGACTAATGAAACCGGTCCATCGGGAACCAAGAAGAACAACCCGATTGGAAATTCGGAGCCTTTTCAAGGCCATGTGGGCGAGCTGAATCACATATTCGGGGTCGCGGGCTTATGAGTCCAAGAGGAAGCAAAAGCGATGGACCGCGAGGTCAACGCAGCACAACCCGAAGTCCCACAACATCTACGATGGTCGGAGGTGGCCATCACGTTTAATCGCTCGGATCATCCCGACCGAGTGGTTCACCCGAGGCGATATCCCTTGGTACTTGACACAGTGGTTTAGAACATCAAGCTGAAGCGCGTCCTCATCGATGGGGCGGCGTCCTCAATCTCTGTTCGTCAAGACCCTGGATGAGATACAAATCCGAGAACGAGTTGAAGGCAAGCTCGGCCCCTTCTATGGAGTGATCCGGGATGTCGCCCACACCACTCGGGCACATCGCCCTTCCAGTCACCTCCGGAGTTCGCGAGAATTTTCGAACGGAGAATACCACCTTCGGGGTGGTCGACTTCAAAGACGGCCTACCACGCGATCATTGGAAGGCCTGCACTCGCCAAATTCATGGCGATACCACACTACATTTACCTCGCATGAAGACGCTGGCCCTAACGGCGTCATCACCTGCGCGCGACGTCAAACAAGCCTTCACTGCGACGAAGAAAGCTGCGATATGGCCCAATCTTGTGAGAGATCACGTGGCCGGGAAGAAATCCGACGGCTACATCAACATCGAAGAGGATGAAATTTCTACAAAGAGGATAGCCAAGTCAGGGACAAGGCGACGCCAAAACGAAGAAAATCTTCCTTGATCCAGTCGACCATCAAGGACCATTACAAATTATCTCCACTATGGGAGGGACCATACATAATTGCTTGAGGCGACTCGGCCGGGAGCATTTCGACTAAGAGCGAAGATGGATCTATGGTGGAGAACTCTGGAATATTGAACATCTTCGACGATACTATGCTTAAATTGCCGTAAGTTTTATGTTGTTCTTGGCTGTCAACCTCAAGCAAGATGACTTCTTGAGTTGACATGGGGCTATACGTGTAAATAAAGCACGGTTTTCTTTGATAACTTGTTTATATTTAGTTTATCATTGTTTATTGTTTTGATTCGAGTTCAATAGATAAGGATGAGAATTTTTGATGATCTAATCAAGTTTTAGGCTTGGTGACGGTCGGACGAAAATTACTTAAGAAATTTTCTATGAAGACTCGAGTCAAGGCATCAACATAAATAAGCTAGATACCTACAAGTTCACATCGGAGGCATAAAGAGACCAAGATGATTAGATGAAGTGGCGGGGACGACCTCGAAGCTTCGTAAAAGACTTGAGGGTTTTTGCTAAGTCGTCTCGTGATTGGGCCGAGCCCATGAGAGACTTGCGGCCCGGCTAAGGTGTGGCTTGACACGTGTCCTTAGGGACTTAAGTGGATGGACTTAAGCAGATTTGCCTTGGCAATATGCACGTGTCACATAGCCCAATACCTTTAAAATCCTTTCATACCGCGGTTTGCATAACTTCATGAGAAGTTGGCACGATGCAATTTGAAAGGTGACAAACGATTAAGCTTTTCATGGTCATCCGATGACGGGATGTTTGGTTTCTAAGCATTTGATTAAATGATTATATCAATGCTATTTTTCCACCTTGGTGAAGATCTTTTTAGATTAAGACCAATATTATGGCGGAGCTATTTAATATTTTGGTCGTATTTTTCGAATGATGAAAAATTTGTTTACCCATGAGGGTTGACTAAATTATTTGTCCCGAGATGACTCGGACAAGTTAACTCGGATGAGCATGAGCTTGCCGAGTGTTTTTTACCCACGAGGGTTGATTAAATTATTTGTTTCGAGATGACTCGGACAAGTTAACTCGGATGAGCATGAGCTTGCCGAGTATTTTTACCCACGAGGTCGATAGAATTACTTGTTACGAGATGACTCGGGCAAGTTAACTCGGATGAGCATGAGCTTGCCGAGTGAATTGATTTCTTACCCATGAGGGCTAAATAAATTATTTGTTCGAGATGACTCGGACGAACTACTCGGATAAGCATGAGCTTGCCGAGTGATGTGATTTTTATGATTGCTTTAGCTTGAGCTAAGCATTTATATGAGAATTATTTGTTCGAGATGACTCGGGCAAATTTCGGGATGACTCGGGAAGATCGGCTCGGATAAGCATGAGCTTATCGAGCGAATTGATTTCTTACCCATGAGGGATGATTGAAATATTTGTTCCGAGATGACTCGGGCGGATCCACTTGGATAAGCATGAGCTTACCGAGTGCTTTTCACCCACGAGGGTTGATTGAGTTATTTGTTACGAGATGACTCGGGCAAATTCACTCGGATAAGCACGAGCTTGCCGAGTGATGAGATTGCTTTAGCTTGAGCTAAGCATCTACATTAGAATGATTTTTATAGTCCTTGACTATATGTTTAGTCTATTTTTGACTAACCACATAGTCGGGGCTACACCTAATTTGGTGCATCGGGAGATGCACCTAGATATTTATTTTTGAGAATTTTTGAGATATTTTCCAGCCCTTCACAGTCTTTGGAGCCACTCGGGAAGATTCGAGCGAGATGATGGAATCACTCGGCGCCGGGAGCACTCGGCCAAAGAGGTTTTTGGTGCGTAATGTTTTGGTTTGAAGCTGAGTTGTCTCGTCGGCGAAAGGACTCGGGGCTCTTGTGGAGATTGTGGCAATCGGGTATCTACATGGCAAGCTTATCCGACGGAGATAGGGATAGATTGTGCCTACCAAATATGTAAACCAACTACGACTTGGGTATTACGTTGCCGATTAGATAAAGGCAACGGCTCATAGTCATAGTTTGGTAAGATTGAGGAAACCGACTTAGAGTAAGATAGGGTTTCCGATTTGTAAGCCCACCTCCCAAGACTATATAAGGGGGGTAAGGGGCGTCCCTTGAGGGATATCGGTTTTTAGATCATATGCTTCATGAGAAGTTAGATCAGCCTTCAGCTTTAGATCACGAGACCAATAAAGACACTCGGCGGATCGAATCCACCGAAACAGGAGTAGGGTATTACCTCACGAGAGGGCATGAACCTGTCTAAATCTTCTTCTCCTCCTAACCCATTGTGCTTGGCGATCTTGACTGCGACCCCATTAAATATATTGCCGAAACCAAGTTTCGACAAATTGACATGAGATCCATAAACAAGTTGGCAAGTTGGCAGAATTGCAAGCACCACCAATCCTATGACTGGCAGAGTCGCTACTTGCGTCAAATTTCAGTTTGCACAACATCGAGGAACATGGTGATTCAGGTATAATTTCCTGTTTTCGCTCAAAAGGCTTAAGCCTCAAGGACCAAGAAATTCTTAAGAATGTCTGTAGATCATACAAGCCTTTCCAATTCCTGCTAATATATAACCACTTTTGTATTTGTAGGAGCACCAACGAAGTCTACTACAGTTTAGAAGAAGTATTAAAAACAGATCAATGTCCAACACAAAAGTGGTCAAGTTGTACTTCTCTACTAGGTACTCCTACCACACAGATCAGTTCACTCTCCAGAGAAATTGACTGAGCAGAGGGCGGCGTGCAGGCCGGCTTGTAGCTTGCGGACGGTCGCAGCCTGGGGGCGAGCGGTGGCCCTCCATCCTGTGGCCGGTGAGCGGACGGCGGCATGCAGGCGGACAGCGGGAGGACGACGGTTGTGTGGGTGGTGTGCGGACAGCAGCGTGAGGGCGGCGGCCGGAGGCTCTTGCGGATGAAGGGCGACGGAGGTAGGGGAAATTCTCACCTTTTTGCAGCCAATCTTGCCGGAGGTGAGGGGGAAGTCGATGGCCGCCGCCGTCGCCGGAGCCCGGAGGAGATCCAGCGGTGCAGGGCCGCGCGGGAATGTGACGACAGCGCGCGAAGGGGCGCCGGAAAAACGTCGATGGGGGCTGTGCTTGGAGCCTCCAGGACTAGGGACTTGAGGGGTGGATCTAGGGGCCTTTTCAGTTTGAGGGCTGGGTTTAGGGTTTGGATCTAATTTTTTATCTTAATCTTTTTTTTCGACGTGTACCAGGTTGATGAGAGCACCAAAACCCTTTTATCCATTGCATGTCGTGAGTTTTTTTTTACGTGTTGATATATTAGAAGAAAGCAAATAGTTTGCAGCCAGCCAATTGCTAGCAGTAGCGGCCAAACAAAAAAAATAATGTACATAGTGCACGCCAAGTAAGGAAGCTCGCCAAGATAAGTACAGTTGATGTACGATATAACGCTATCGAACAGGTGAGCGTTCCGCTCCTTTCAGAGGTGCCATGACGACCAAGATGATGAGCAAGTCAAACCCCTGTTTGACAACCTTTGGCAGGGATTTCCTTGTGGCCGGCTACCAATATGATGTTGGAGTGGCTGGAGGCGCAGCAGACAAGGACAGAGTCAGCGGAAGGCATTGCCATACTTGCCTGGAGAAAGCGCAAGCGATGAGTACGTGGTTCGTTGTTTCCTGCTCCGTGCCACACAAAGGGCATAAAGAGTGGCTGTTTATGCCCCTGTCGGCTAGCAACGGGCATGAAAGACTGATGTCAACTTATAAGGTTTATTCTCGATCTTTTTATGAAAGGTGAAGGATAACTCAATTGGTGAATAAAGATAACATTTATGGTCTGACTATAACCATCCAAGGACGTTGTGCCTTAACAACAGATACACTTTCTCCAATGGTCGTCACGATCTTACGGTGCACGACAACCTGACCACGAGAACACTCGTCCTACAAGCAATTGAAGAACAAGTAAAACAAGCACCTAATTGCCAAATTAATATGAAGGTTTTCACTCTGAATTCACAATATGGTAAGGTTCCGAAGACGAACAGACGGACGGTTTAGCCAACACACGTGTTGCAAGCAAGTAGCAAGTCGCTAACTCTAATCAACAAAACCCAATTGTTTTGGCGACGGTGAAGGGGTATAAATATATGAAGGACGACCATAGGGGTGTTGGGGTCATGCTCCAACTCTAGGACGCGTCCGTAATGGACTCGACATGATATACGGCCCAATGGGCCAAAACTGAGGTGTCACAGTACCGTGGAAGAAAAGTTATCTGCACTAAATCGAAGACCGCTGCTAAGTCGAAATAGATATGGATGTGAGGTCGAATCCGTTTGAAAATAGAATTGATAAGCTTTTTATGAAGTACTTGCATGTCCAAACGAAGTCTGCATGAAGTTGCACTGTCAGTCATAAGTTGGGTCTATCCTGCACTCCAAAATCAGCCCACGCGAATCTTTTTTCGATCTTGTCTATCGTTCCTAACCAAACAAAAGTGCAAACGTTTCTATGGTCTAAATAAGATGGACAAGAAGATAATAACAAACTTACCTGATAGTTTATTTGGCTTACACGAGTACAAGTAATTGGACCGAAAATCTATGGATATATCGTTGTATTCGTCAAAGACGAACCAAACAAAAAGACTTAGCACTTCGGCGGCGCGCACGCCAGATCAACGGCTGGGTGTTACTAATTGGTTTCCAATGTTAATTAATGCCATATATATTCACGACGATACATGCTTAATGATCTGGTTGGAGCGTTAATCCTTGATGTTTTTAATACAGTGACGTTATCTTGAATCTCAACTTCGAATGTTTGTTTCTTTGGCTCTCTTGCCTGCTTTCTCCTTGGTAGAATGAATACCTGAAATAATTGACACTTCTTACGTGTTAAAAAAATTAATGGATGTTTTATTTGGACCTCTACGTACAGGATCCGAAACAAAAACTGTTGAAGAACCCCACAATAGCCCCGGTTCATAACCTCGACCTGTTGTTTCGGTTCTCGAACCGGGACTACGAAACCGAGACAAAAAATCGCTTTCTTTAGTCCCGGTTAAAATATCTAAGACTAAAGATCTATCTTTAGTCCCGGTTGGTACCATCAACCAGGACTAAAAATGGAACCAGGACTAAAGCTTAATTTCTTCTTTTTTTTCTTTTTTTCTTTTTCATTGTTTTTTCTGATTATATCAAGCTAACACACACTTTTTCCAACGCGAAATATATGACATATCGAATGCAAATATTTTCACGAACACATAAATACAACAGCATCAAAGATTATTTTTTTCAATGCCACAAATCGAATACAACATCAAAATTAACATCACACATCAAATACAACAACACAAAATCATCCAATCATCCATAGATTCAAAAAATATCTAAAAATCCAAAAAAAATCATCCCGCGGCCACTCGCCGCCCCCCGCTCGCCCGTGGCCGTCGCCATCCAACCGTGGCCGCCGCCGCCCAACCGCGGCCGCCGCCGCCAGGGGCCGCCGCCGCCTGCCCAAGGCCACCACCGCCCGCCCGCGACCGCCGTTGCCCGCCCGAGGTCGCCGTCACCCAGCCCACCACCGCATGCCCGCGACCACCATCGCCCGAGGCCGCCGCTGCCTAGGGCCGCAACCGCACGCCCACGCCTGCCCGGCCGTCGTCGCCCGAGGGGAGAGGAGAGGGGAGATCTGGATCCGAGGAGAGAAGGGAGGGAGAGAGGGATCCGAGGAGAGAAGGAGATTTTTTTGAGAGTTATAGCCACGCGTGTCGTCGCCTGAGGGGAGAGGGAGAGAGGAGAGAGGGAGAGGAAGATCTGGATCTGAGAAGAGAAGGGAGGGAGAGAGGGGATCTCAGGAGAGAATGAGATTTTTTTTGGGAGTTATAGCCTCACGAGTGTTTTTAGTCCTGGTTGATATGATAAAATGGGATAAAATATTGATTTTTAGTACCGATTGTTAACACCAAGCGGGAATAAAATATTGATTTTTAGTACCGGTTGGTAACACCAAGCGGGACTAAAGATAGTGGGGTCTGACAATAACATGCAGATTTTTTTAACCAGGACTAAAAACAACCTTTTGTCCCAACATCAACCGGGACTAAAAATTATAAGATTCCATTGCATTTTAGAACCGAGATTAAAAATATTTTTAGTCTCAGTTCCTATTAAAACTGGGACTATTGTACATTTTAACAGATCGATCAAAGATCACTTCTCCAGTAGTGAAGGTTCGCTGTGGACAAAGTAGATTGGCCCAATCTCAATTGGGTACGGCAAGGCCCGCCATTGTTTCTATTAGGTTCTTGTAATTCTTCTAATGCCGTTAACAGGTATACTTACGTTTGACAGAGTTTGTACTATTCAAAAATTTTAACAAAATATAATAATAGAAGTCATTTTAAAATACTTACAATTATAAAATAGATAAAATATAATAATGATATATTTTTAATAAGACGAATAGTCAAACTTATATCCAATAGTTAACAACGTCAAATATTAAAAAAACATAGGGGAGTATTTGTGAGCCATTAACAACCAGCCAACCTTTTTCTTGTTTCATATATTTTCTGAAATGCATGAGCAAATTTCAAAGCGGGTATAATTTAGAAAAAAGTCCAAATACCCTCCTAAAGTTTGGATGGAAGTCTCTCTAGCATCTTGAATTTTAAAATCGGACATCAACCTCTAAAACTTTTGCAATACCGCTCATATTACCCCCTAAATTAGTTGGATGGTGGTTTTGCACATTTTAAAAGTTAAATGAGCGACTTCAAATAACTAATGCAATATATTTTATATATAATCAATTGTAGGTCATCCATTTATACTATAGTGATGTCACATTTTTATTATATTGGTACTCTTTTGTAAGTTACAGTGAACAAGGGAGTGAAAAGAAATATTTAAATGGATATTTTGACATCTCATATGTTACATGATCAAACTCATCCAGTGTACATGCAAATTAGATAAAAAAAATAATTTGCAAATCACCTTAGTGTTCATACGCACTACTACAAAAACATGCATAAGTATCGGTCTAATAGGTATTGGTTCAACAAAAACCAACACCTATTAAACAATAAGTACCGGCTCTCAAGAAAAACCGACACCTATACTATAGGTGTCGGTTTTTTTAAAAAAATCGGCACCTATAATATATTATAGGTGTCAGGTCTAATAAAAAACCGACACCTATCGGTTTTTTAAAAAAGCCGATACGCATAATCTATTATATGTGCCGGTTTTAAAAAAACCGGCACCTAACAAAATGAGCCAAGCCCCTCTCATCCTTATCTATGCGTCGAGTCGGTCATCCTTATCCTCTTTCTCTTTCTTCTTCCTCCTTTCTTGTGTTCTTCCTTCTTCCGTCCGTGGCATCCTTATTCTTGTTGTGTACGCCGGTGTCCGCAGCACCTCGCGGGGAGACGAGGGCCTTGGCAAAGACGGCCACGACGGCATCGTCGAAGAAGTCGTCCATCTCGTCGAGCGCGTCCTGCAGCGTGGGGCACTCCTCGCGGGCATCGAGGACGTTGCGCGGGGAGTAGGTGTGCTCGTCGATGATGGCGCGGACCAGCTCCGTCGTCACCTTGCGGTCGTCGGAGTGCTTGTGGCACCGGCGTCCGCAACATCTCGCGGAGGGAGAGAGGGGAGGCGGCGGGAGGTGGCGGTGGTAGGGGCGGCGTGAGGTGGAGGCGGCAGGGGCAGCGGCGGCAGGTAGGGGCTCGGCATCGGCGGATCTCCCTCAGATATGCTAGCTCGCCGGGCCGGAGGGGCGGATCTGGTGGTGGGCCGGAGGGGCGGATCTGGCGGATGGCGGACGGCGAGGGGAGACGGCAGCGGCTACGCGACCCGACGATGGTGTGTACTGTTCTTTTCTTTTATCTAGGATGTGGATTTTTTGTGTCTAAAATTTCAGTTGTGGATGGATTGATATGTGTGTGATGTCAAGACGTGATCTGTGGAATGTGAATGAATTTTTGTTCAGTTGTTATGTTCTTATCTGTGGATGATATGTTCTTGGCTTGATCTGTTGTGGATGGAATGTGGATGTGGCTTGATCTGTTGTGAATAGAATGTGGATGAATTTCTTGATCTGAATGTGGATGAATTTCTTGATTTGATTCATCGGCTTGATCTGGGGATGTATTCATCGGCTCGATGCAAGCCGAGCCTAATTTTTTGATCCCTCACACCTAATAGGTGTCGGTTCTTAAACCGGCATATATTTCTCTTTGAATAGGTGCTGACAAATAGGTGCCGGTTGATCGACACCTAAAGGGGTTTTCCAACCGGCACCTATGTCCTTTTCTGTAGTAGTGATGAATGGTATTGTAAAGTTTATTTTGAAGTTTAGTGTGCTAAATAAACTTTCAATCAAAATTTAGAGGGTATTGGACTTTTTCCTATAATTTAACTTACAAAATTACAAGCTGTGTTGCGCTTAGGTCTCTTCAAATCTGACTTATCTACTCAGATTACGTCGGCAACCCGGTCGCCGCATAAAGCCCCTAGAAATTCACGAATTTTGTTCCTTCCGAAAAAGTTATAATTGTTTGACAACAATATTTGTCCGCGAATGAAATGACAGCCGGCCGGCCGCACCGTCGGTAATTAATCTCTGACGAAATTTCATGGCGATGCAGCTACATTTATCAAAAACCGACCAAATGGAAGTATGGAAAATTAACAACCGCGCCTACGATTTGGATCACTTAAAAACTTCACAAAATCCCCCAAGCTGATGCAAACAAGGTCTATAGTTAATTCAACAACTCAACGATCGATAGACGACTCTGCAAATTGCCAACACATGACATGCAAGTCATCTTATGAAATCACGATAGATTATTCTATTAGCATCCCTGAATAAATTATCTTTGAATTTTGAACATATCTTCATTTCGAATCAATACATGAAACAGGATATATATGTTGGAGTAACTTGGTATACAAGCTCACAAAGTCTCCAAAAAAAAGAGATTTATAAATTACTAAATTAGATAACATTGTGTGTATATAGAGAGACGCAATGGACAGCATTTTGTAAGCATTTGAAGCAAGCAAGTAAGCTAAGCATGCCATCGCTTCGAGCAGCCATGGACGGCGGCCGCCGTGGCGGCGGCGGCGGAGGCGGAGGCAGCGAGAGCGAGGGCGTGACCACCACCGTCAAGGACACGTCGACGGCGGCGTCGACGACGCTGCTCAGCCTGCTCCGCGCCAAGTCGGAGCGGAGCGCGGAGGCGGAGGAGAAGGTGGAGTGGGTCCGGTCGCAGCTCGTCGGCCGCGGCGCCGAGTTCGACACGCCGTTCGGTCGCCGCCCCCTCGTCTACGCCGACCACACCGCCTCCGGACGCAGCCTCCGCTACGTCGAGGACTACGTCCTCCACCATGTCCTCCCCTTCTACGGTCAGTATCCCACTCCTTCATGTCGCATGCAAAGCTCGATCACGACGTGCATGGCGATCGAGATCGTGACGCGATCGAGGTGATCGATTGCTTGTAGGGAACACGCACACTGAGGACAGCTACGTGGGGAGCAGGACGACGAGGATGGCGAGGAAGGCGGCGAGCTACATCAAGCGGTGCGTGGGCGCCGGCGCCGGCGACGTCGCGCTGCTGTTCTGCGGGTCGGGGGCGACGGCGGCGGTGAAGCGGCTCCAGGAGGCGATGGGCGTGGCTTCGCCGCCTGGCCCGCTGCGGGAGCGCGCGGCGGCGCTGCTCCGCCCCGAGGAGCGGTGGGTAGTGTTCGTCGGGCCATACGAGCACCACTCCAACCTGTTGTCGTGGCGGCGGAGCCTGGCCGACGTCGTCGAGGTCGGCGCCGGCGCCGACGGGCTCCTTGACCTCGCCGCGCTCCGCCGCGCGCTGCGCTCGCCCGAGCACGCCGACCGCCCCATGCTGGGCTCCTTCTCCGCCTGCAGCAACGTCACCGGCGTGCTCACCGACACCCGCGCCGTCGCCCGCCTCCTCCACCAGCACGGCGCCTTCGCCTGCTTCGACTTCGCCGCCAGGTAAACGTGGCACATGCACACAGATAATAATCACACTGCCAGCGCATTAATTAATTAATTAATTAAGGATTAATTGTTGATTTATTGCCATTTGATGAAATGTATGGATCACATTTCATATTCATTTTTCATAATTTAAAAAATGGTTTTTGATGAAGTATGAATACAATGATCTACAAAGCATCAGATCGAAGTCCATGAATTGGAAGCTAGGGTTTCCAAATGGTGCAAGGAACTCCCATTTTCTTAGATTAATGACACTGTGCTATCCACCAGTTTGACAGTTGACACATTTCTTAGTTAGTACGGATTGTAAACAAATCCGTATGTGGTGTTTTTCTTAATTTGGTCAAATTGATGGGTAATTTTAGTAGCATTTATTCAAAACTTAACCTAACTAGAGAAGGGGAGTTAGATAGCGCGTTTCTTGATTACCCAGATTTCCTCTTCAGAAACAGGTTGTAAGTTTTTCTTGATTTGTTCCACTGTATTGACTTCCAATCTGACTTCTTTTTTTTTTTTTTGCATTTCAATCCACCTGCCAGCTGCTGCATGCATGCTACATTGGATGACATCGTCATTTTGACCTGATAATTAAGATTAGTAGCAAATGGTATACCAAAGCAAATACATAACATGCAAGAATGACATAAAGAATGTGTGTGTTAGTACACACATTAATTAAACTTTATGTGGAGATTTCTTCAGTCCTTGTAGATGTTTTCTTCTGATGATGACTGAAGCAATCTCGAACCAATTCCTTGATCCATTTTTTCTAGTTTTATATTAATTAATTAGAAGGAATAGTCTAGTTAGTAGCTCATCTTGATAGTGAAAGCCATTGACCTTCCAGGTTCCAAGTCATAACCCATCTGAACCTCTGAATCACAAGCTAGCTAGCTTATGAAGACACTGAAATTATTATTTTTTCATGTGCCATTCAGAAAAAACAATGTGATTGCTTTATTATTATATATCTCTCTGCTCTGTACTCCTGTTCATACCGATGATATCATCGCATAACCAGAATTTTTAATTCTAACATATAATTGAACTTTTTAAAAAAGAAAGGGTGTTAATAATTTAATATTATTCTATTTTTGTAAACGAAATATGCATGATTAATTAGTTTATCATCCATAGTAAATACATGCATGTCCTAGAAAAACTATTTTAATCTCTCAAAAAAATTATCTATTTGTTTGCTTTAAAAACTATCTAAACGCTTATAAAACATTTTAAAAAAATTTGACAACTCTCACACAATACAATACATCTACACAACTTATCTAACCATGCATGCATGGGTGTGTGTCACTGTGTCTGAAGCTGACGTGTCTGTCTCTCTGAGCAGTGGGCCCTACGTGAAGATCGACATGAGGCCGGGAGAGATGGACGGCTACGACGCGGTGTTCCTTAGCCCGCACAAGTTCGTCGGCGGCCCGGGCACGCCGGGGATCCTGCTGATGAGCCGCTCACTGTACCGGCTATCGTCACAGCCTCCGACGACGTGCGGCGGCGGCACCGTCTCCTACGTGAACGGCTTCAGCGAGCGCGACACGGTGTACCACGACGACGTCGAGGAGCGGGAGGACGCCGGCACGCCGCCCATCGTCGGGAAGGTCCGCGCCGCGCTCGCGTTCTGGGTCAAGGAGCGCGTCGGCCGCGGCGGTGCCGTCGCGCTACGGGAGCGCGTCTACGCCGAAGCCGCCATGCGGTGGCTGCTGGGCAACCCCAACGTGAAGGTGCTCGGCAACGTCGCCGCCAGGCGCCTCCCCATTTTCTCCTTCCTCGTCTTCCCCGGCGACGGCGAACGGCGGCTGCCGCTGCACGGGCGGTTCGTGGCGAAGCTCCTGAACGACCTGTTCGGCGTGCAGGCGAGGGGCGGGTGTGCGTGCGCGGGGCCATACGGGCACGCTCTCCTCGGCGTCGGCGACGAGCTCTCGCTCCGCATCCGCGCCGCCATCGTCAGGGGGTACCACGGCGTGAAGCCAGGGTGGACGAGGGTGAGCTTCGCCTACTACCTCTCCGGCGAGGAGCTCCGCTACGTCCTCGCCGCCATCGACTTCGTGGCGGCGCACGGTCACCGCTTCCTCCCGCTCTACGCCTTCGACTGGGCCACCGGCGACTGGTCCTTCCGCCGCGTCGCGCTCAAGCGACAGCTCATGAAGCATGAGCTGCTCCACTGCCACCTCGGCAGCTGCTCCGCCACCAGCAGCGACACCGACGGCGGCGAGTTCCAGACGGCGAGGAAGACGACGACGGCGGGGGCGGGCCAGTTTGGCGATGACGTCAGCGCCGACAAGTTCGAGGGCTACTTGGAGAGCGCGAGGAGGATCGCGCGCTCGCTGCCGGACACGTGGCAGGCGGCTGTCACTGTGCCAGCGGGAATTGACCCTGACATTGTTCTTTTTCGAGTGTGACTAATTTTAGTAATTAATCAATCTTGTGTTGATTAATCGCTCAGTTTAAAATTAGAGGAATAGCATGTACAGATCGAGTATAGTTTTGGAGGATAAATGAGGGGAGCATACTGGCAACTGTAACAGCGTACTTTTCAGTGTTTCTCTCTAATTATGAGATGAATGGTGATGTGTATATGAGGCTGACATCTAAGTTTCTTTTGAAAATAAAAATACTTTAAGAGCATATGCCCAACATAATCCCAAAATAAATCCTAATCCCATAATTTTAGATTTTTCTTAAAAGATTTTACCATTACTTTACGAGACGAACCAACGCACTACAACGGTCATCCTCATCTCAATCGGGTGGTAGCCCTCATTATGGCGCTCGTTACGATGCAAAGGTCACCGATATGAGAAGTCATCTCTATCAAATAAAAGTTTGTCACCGATGCACTTATCTTTGTCGGACCTAAACTAAAGCTCATCACCGATATGTTTGACCCAGAAAACCAGTCAAAGAAGGGTCCGTCACTGATGAAATAATCTCAAAAGGATCCTAATTAATGCCCGTCACGAATGACTAACAACTTAACTGGGCTTTAACTTAATCCCATCATGGATGGTGTCATCTTCATCGGGCTTAAGTTAAAGACTGTCACCGATGAGTTTTTTCCAAATAAAAATATATTCTGGTTTTTGGCTAGCCTCAGGTATTTGCTAGCCATACCCGCTACAAAAATGAGAGAAACATAAATATATATACCCTTTTCCAACATTATTCATAGAAAACCCATTTCAGAAAGGAAAAAGTACATATTTGGCCATCCAACTATTGCCGAAGTTTAATTTTGGTCATCCAATTACAAAACCGGGTATCGGACACCCTGAACTACTCAAATCGTTTACGTTCGGATAGCCCAGGCAGTTTTAACTGTTTTGACTGCCACATGGCACCTAGGGCTGAGTCAGCCCGTGCTGACTCAGCAAACAACCCCACCTCTCCCCATCTCTCTCTCTCTCTCTCCTTCCTCTCCCCTCCAACCCCACCGCGGCCACCCCCAATCCCATCTCCGGCCACCACCACCGTGCCCTGCATGTGTTCTCGGAGGGCTCCAACTCCGACGACCACGCGGACCACCCGGGTGGCGAAAGGAGACGACGTAGTTTTCACTGCAGGCCTAGTTGTGGCGGTTCTTGGTTTCTTGGGAGGATGGACCATGGCGGCGACGGTGGGGGTGGGGTGGCCGGAGGCTGGCGCGGAGGGCGGAGCGCGGAGGACGGCGTGGAGGGCGGAGCGCAGAGGCCGGCCGCCTCACGCGCTCACCTCCCGCGCGCGTCGGTCGCCTCCCGTGCCGGCCTCCCGCGCGCGCCGGCCATCATCGCGACGACTGGGACAGGTACCATGGCCAACACCTCCTCCCTCAGCATCTTCATCCGCTCCGACGCCGGCGGTGGGTGGATCGCTGGGGAGCGCGAGGAGGGCGGCGACGAGGGGCACCGCGGCCGGAGCTGATCCGGGCGAGGACGATGCGGCCGGAGTTCTTGAACCGCTGCGCGAGGCGTCCCTCATCCTGCGCCGAGGAGGTGCCCGGCGAGGTTGCGACCTTGAACAGCGCCATGAGCGCCGCCGTCTCGCCGTGGGAGAACCCGACGAGCTCCAGCCACATTGCCGTGAAGGAGAGCGCCGACCAGGGGAACGAGCCCGTGAGCCCCTGCGCGACCATGTCTGGAACGACGGGACCCGCATCGTGCCGCCCAAAGCGGCGGGCTGCTGAGTCGGCACGGGCGACTCGGCCCTAGGTGCCACGTGGCGATCAAAGCAGTCAAAACCACGGGTTGTCCGAACGTAAACGGTTTGAGTAGTTCGGGGTGTTCGATACCGGTTTTATAATTGGATGACCAAAATTAAACTTCGGCAATAGTTGGATGGTCAAATATGGACTTATTCCATTCAGAAATCACATATGATATTCACATATTTCACACATCCATTCACATACACATCCATTATTCACATATTTCATAATACTTACAAAATCATAACATGAAAAAAATTAATTAAATTAAGAAGAGGAGGGATTGGAAAGAAAGAAAGAAGAAGAGGAGGAGAGGGAGAAATTCAATAACTTTTAACACTAGAAGTTAAAAAAAGTTTTTGTGCTTTAAGAAAGAGAGAAGAAAGAGAGAAAGAAAAGGAGGAGAATGAAGGGCTCATTGATTTGCATAAAAATAAATGAATCTTTGAATTTATTTTTGAAAGGAAGGAGAATGAATCTTTGAATTTATTTTTGAAAGGGAGGAGAAAGAAAGAAGAATGAATCTTTGAATTTATTTTTGAATCTTTCAATCTTTGAATTTATTTTTGAATCTTTGAATCTATTCCTCTGATTACAGATCATATATATATATATTCTGTAGAATCTCATTCCAGCCACACCAAGATTTGCATAAAAAGAATATATGGTCTGAGAAATTCTTCCTATCATATACAAAGATTTGCATAAATTCAGGCACTAACAATTCCATTATATAACATCAACAGTTCCATTATCAACAGTTCCATTATATATACAAATCAACAGTTCCATTATACATAAATCAACAGTTTCATATAATAGTTCCATTAACAGTATGCAGTCTGATACAGTTCTAAATTTTAAACAATATGCATAGGACTATTGAGTTATTTCTCATTTAAAATATAAGATAGAACCCCTTGCCCTTCAGCACCTACACAGAATGCATAGCACAATATGCATAGCACAAAACCCCTAGTACCTACACAAAATGCACCCATATGAACCTCTCTCTGCATTTGCATCCCTAGCTTTTTCGGCACTACACAAACATCCATTATACAACATGCTCAAATCTTTACAACACCAATATAACAGTCCATCTCAGTTCATCTCAGATCTATATAACCAATACGGTGTCGGGAGAACAGGGAGATGGACTAACTTGGAGCATAGGGAGAGGGGCAGCGGCGCTCGGTGGCTGGGCTCGGGGACGGTGGCGCTCGGTGGCCAGGGTCGGGAACGACGACACTGGGCTCGGAAACGGTGGCGCTCAGTGACGGCGAGGGATAACGACGGCGCCGGGCTCGAGAGGGCGCGAGGGACAGCGACAGGCTCCGAGAGGCAGTTGTGGCGCTAAGGTAGATCTGAATTGAGTGAGGACTTAGAAATTTTTCGCGCTAATGTTTAGATCTGAATCGACACCCTCTATTAAATGATTTGGAAGCATATCTGCGACGGGCTTAAGCTTAAGCCCGATAGAGATGACTATTATCTCAATCGGGCTTAATCTAAAGCCCATCACCGATGACATTCATCGGTGACGGGCCTAATCGTTATCTCAAACGGGCCTCAAGTTGGAGCCCATCATCAATGATGAGCATCGGTAACGAGCTTCTGTTAGAGCCCGAAAAAAATATCATCGGTTATCTTTATCAGGCCATTATGTGAGCGCGTCACTGATGTTATCATATGTGATGGGCTTAAGTTTTATGCACATCTAATATGTCTGTGCAAGTATATCTTTGTCGGCCTTTTTTAGGCCCGTTTGAGATAACTTCGGTGTGACGGCCCGCAAAACTCAGACATGTGAGAGGCCGTCACAGATGAAAGGATCTGTACTTTTCTATTGGTATGACATGAAGCCACTTTTTATTATCAGTAGTCTTAATTATTTGTTGGAGAAATGAATCTATTCACAACAAAAATCTGATTAGAGATAAAACCAGAATTTTGGGATGTGTTTTTTTACTTCAGTTGGTGATGATCTAAATACTCTATTTGAGGACGATTTTTATTGCAGAATAAGGGATCGTATCTAAAATGTATGTACAGTTTTTGTACTAAATCATCCACAGGTCCAAGCGCACTGTTGCTGCCAACCTGTCAAGCGAAAACGGGACATAAATGCAAGTTCTTTCGCATGGGTCGTATACTCTTTTTCAAGGATAAAATCCTAAAGACAAATAATTTAGCGATTATCGTTCAGCCATACGCTACCATGCTATGCACTATGTATGAGTAATTTACACGAAAGACGCATACAACACACACCCTACACAGACATGAGTGCGACACTTAACACACGCTACGTGTCAGAGTGATTTTGACAATTGAAATCACAGCAGTTTGATGGAAGATTGGTATCAATGCTTTCACCGTTTTGGTCCTTATTAATCTTCTCTTAGAGGAGACTAAGTAATACACCAGATCCAACATACTACATCTCAGTCCAATATTAGTACAGGTGCCATGAAAAGATCATAGAAGAGTTCAGTAATAATTTACACTTTGGTGGTACATTTGGAAGGATAGCAAGCGAAGAAGAATCCTTCAAAATCGAGTTAAATGCCTCAGATAAGATTTCATATCTCATTGTTTTTTAGAAGATTATTAAAGACTAATTGCCTGTCTCATTCAAGAGAGCCCTGCAGCAACAAACAATTACCTACTTGATGTGGAGCAGCAGAGCATGGCTATAGGCCAGGGCTCCATTTTTGTCAGACGAGCTACAGTGAAAGCTCTGGCCTGCCGCCGGGGTGTAGCTTGCTTCCCATGCCATTTGGCTTCGCACCATGTAATAAAAAATCTCATGGGCTCACATTCATGTACGATTTGGTACTTCCTCTTAATTGAAAATGGCATGCTTGTGCCATCTATTTCAGGGGAAAACATGTTTTCATATGCACCCACCGACGTGTTTTTAGATTTCGTCAGTCAAATTTAGCATGACTGATTGTGCCCATCCTAGGAAATCGGTTTTCCTACTAGAAGGAGCCATATAAGCATGTGTACTATATATTTTAAAAAAACAAATATCATGATTGCAAAAAAAATGGATATTCATCACATAGAAAAGATTATATGTCACCCAGAGTTATAAAATAGTAGCATAAGTATTTGTGTAATTGTTTGGTCTACAGATGATAAGCCATAAAATGGTTTATTAGAAAAAATAATTTATGGATACAAATTTTATATCTGTATCCATAATGATTTAAAAGCTAGTGCTAGAAAATAAAGTGCGACGAAAAAATCTTAAAATCAATTTTAAAAATTAAATATTGATGGCAGCAATACTTGTTTTTTTCTACAGAAGATTGTCAGACCCTGCTTTTATTGAAAACTAGGAAGGTAGCCAGCATATTCACGTGGACATGTATCGTAGGCTGTATTTGATACACTTATAAGGGCAGAATATAAACTGAAAAACATTTGCTACACTTCAAAAGTACGATTTCTTCATTTTTTTGTCGATATTGTTTATTTGATTAATCCCCTTAAACAATTATTTATAATCTTCTTCATCATCTTATTTTAGACTTATTTTATTAGAAAATGTGTCTACCAAATTATGTTTAACATATAAGTAATGTGTTTTTCTTTTTTAATTGGATTACCAATATAGTTTGATAGTTTCTATTAATGGATGGATTTGGTGGGACATGAGGCTCTAATAGCCTAATGTGAATACGATTGGATGGCTAAATATAATTGGATAATATTAATTTTGAAATATGATGTATCATAAATACACGCTTGAATAAGATATGTAGCGGGAGGTGGAGGTGGAGTGGATATATATATATATATATATATATATATATATATATATAAGGTATATCTGTGGGGGATGCTCCCCGGGGTATCCCATGCTAAGGAAACGGGGTCGGATAAATCAGGTCGGGAGTCCTCGGGCTGTGATCGGGAGCCAGACCTCGGGCTAGGATGGCCAGCTCGACCTCTGCCTTTTAGCCCGACCTCTGCCCCTTAGCCCGACCTCTGCCCTCTAGCCCGACCTTAGCCTCTTAGCTCAACCTCTATGTGCGGCTCCGACCTGAAAAGGGCAGGCCTTCCACCTTGGGAAGGAGACTTCCTTGACAAGCCTCGCAGACAAGACAAGGGGAACAAGACGACAGAGGATAATGTCACCTGGCAAGACTGCACATAAGATGTCTGCAGCGAGCGGATCCCGAGGCGAGACTGCGCGCAAGACGCCCACAACGAGCGGATCCCAAGACGATTTTTTTAATCTTTAGGACAAGATGTAGTGTCTTAAGATCTCTTGAAAGAAGTTTTAATGGTTAACAATAATAGGACTATCTATTTAAATGAAAATCGATGGTTTGATATTTTCTTTGAATTTCTATCTTTTGCTAACTTGAAAATGTGACACACTTTATTATGTAAAATGACTCAACATGACATAATAAACATTGTCATTTTTTAATATTTTATTCTTATTTGGTTTGTCACGTAGAGAACAACGGTTTATGTTTGAAGTTAGTAGAGTTTGTTTTCTTCGAGATAGATTTAATGAGTTCACCGGTTTAAATTATCTTTATCTTTAAATCTATAGTTAAAACAATAGGTTTATCAATTTAAATAAAAACCAATGTTAAATAGTTAGTTCTTCTTCACAATATTTTTTATAATTATTAGCTACCTGAAAAAAATTGTTAGCTACAAAATAGGAAGCTAAGAGGAAGGAAACGTACATATACATACATACATCCGGCCTGGGCAGGTGGAGTGGTTGACCCTGTGGAAGAGAGGTTTTCTGATGAATCTAATAATTAAAAATAGTAGGTTCATCGATTTGAGTGTTTGGTGACGGTTTAAAAACATTTATAAAAATATTATGTGATGGCTTAGGAGCATTTGTAAAAAATTTTGTAGATTTTTATATATAATAGAAGATAGACGGAGAGGTCAATTTCCAATATAACCTTGTTCCCTAGATCTGGACCGAAAGAGCAGAGCCATCCAGCACTGCATGCCAAGTCAATTGCCGGCAACCATCAACACGCGACAGCTAGTAGCTATCCAGGGCCATCATTTTTTCCATGTGTAAAAGAGACCAAAGAGGCAACAACACCATGCACGACTCCATTTCCTGCAATGACCTCAGAAGCTTCGAACTTTAATACCTTCAGATCTTCAGAAAAAAGTTCAGAGAGTGACCATGTCAAACAAGCAAGCAAGCAGGCATTGGCTGGCAAGCCACGCGTATGATCAAATTCTATGTCCGATTAATGCAAAGATATACAGAGATCAGGTGTATGCCATGCTTGCTTGTTTAGCGACAGAATCCAACAAATATCATTGATGTTCTATTTAAAAAAAACGAAAATATCCATACGAATCAACTTATCTTAAAAATGATAAAATGACATCATCGCTAAGGTTTTATCCATTTCACTTTGTTAACCTCGTCTCATTTTAGTTGTCCATTGGGTACTGGCCGAATCGAAAGGCATGACATTTTCGTACGACGAATTCAGAGTTGTTGTCTCATCTACTAGGACCCCAAGTCAGAGCATGTGTGTATCAGAGAGTGGCCATTTCGTTCCGAGAGCTCGAGAAACTTGACTAAAATGGTACAAGTGGTGAGAAGTAATTACTTCTTGAAGAACAAGCTGAAACTGAGGATCCATTCCAAGCAGGCCGTACGTCCTTTGCAGGGAAGAAAGAGGTAATTAATTAGATAACCAGTAATTAAATGGAGTGCCAATATTTGCCACTAGACCTTGTCAAAGCTGGAAGAATATCGAATGGCTTCAGTCTAGCTAAGCAAGAGTTTTTCATGACTGAATATGGCTATGTTCGTAGGTGTTGGTTTCCAACCTCTCCTCACTCGTTCTCGTGCACACGTTAAACGGTTAAACAATATGTCTTTTAAAAATATAAAAAAATTGTTTTAAAAAATCATATTACTCTATTTTTAAGTTTTTATCCAATACTTAATTAATAATGTGATAATGAGCTGCTTTGTTTTTCGTGCTGAGAGGAAAGGTTCCCACCCTTCACAATCAAACATAGCCTATATACCTGATCTTAATATTCTTATACGTAAGATAATACAACAATAACTAAGCCTATCAAGGGGTGGGTGAATAGTAAGAATACAAAAAACCTAAACTATTTAGGAAAATTAAAAGTTACCTTGAATCCTTGATGAAGATCGGTCTGACCGATACTTGATCACCGGTCTGACCGCACGGATGCCACCAATCTGACTGAAGTAGATGAGATCAAAGAACTCTTGAAAGTCCGATCTGACGAATTTTATGTCAACACATTTTTGTCACGTCCCGTAGGACATGTTTTCATATTATTATCATGGCCAAGGAAATCAATCACGATAACATGATTCTGGTAACGATGGATAAGCTGACAGACGAACAAAGGCAACAAGTAGAGCAGTCCATGGCTAATTTTCAGAAGCTTTGTCTTGAATCCTTCGACATGATATAACAAGGACAAATTCAGAAGACACAATTTTCAAACAAAGTTCTAATCAGTAAACCAAGCCAAGATAAAGCTCAAAAGTCTTCATAAGTCTTTTCAAGATTTGGTCCATGAAGCTATGCATCTTGCATTAATCGGTCAGTCTGAAGTATTGGTGGACACTCTTCAGGATTTAGTTAAGTAGACAGTGAAGAAATCAATTGCTCAAGGACTAGTTTGTCTTCCACAAAAGACATCGGCAAACTTTGATATGCAGATGCTGACGCTGATACCGATGCCAATGATGACAGTAGTGCCTCAAATACCTTATCGTTGTATCTAGCTCGGGAGGCAATCGCATCAGTATCGGCATGAAAAACCACATCAATATTGGCCAGAAGAACCTCATCAGTATATACATGGTGAAGAGTATCAATATCAATATTAAATGAATCAGTATATGTAAGGAATAGTGTCGTAACAATATAACATGAATAATGCAAAAAAAATGAGTGGGTCGATGGAATTACTGAGATGATGAGGGAGCAATTTGGAATCAAACCTAAGAAGTAGATTTATATGTATCGGCGCCCATATCCTAAGTGGCTTGATATGATTCCAATGTCTCACTGATACATGGTTTCAGATTTTTCTAAATTTTCAGGACAAGACAATATATCTACAGTTGAACGTATCAACCGAGTACAAGTTCTTTCTGAACTTTGATTTAACATTAGCACACAACAATATTACATACGTATAAAACTCATCTAGAAGTCATAAACAACCCAAAACCGACACGATATAGAATTGGCCAGTCATACCGTCGGGTTAGCCGGTCTGACCACACATACCATGCCGATCTGACCGGCCTTCCTTGCCCGGTTTGACCGCCTCCGCACAGAGAGCATCACTTCGTCAATAATCACCAAATATGAAAACCAATTATCATGTCAATTGGTTCATCACAAATTAATAATTAAAACACGCTTTGATTTCACAATCTCCAAACCATGAAATTTCGATTCGAAATATTGAACCCTTCTTCTACTCAACCAACTTTTCAATTTGTGGTGTATTGTACATGTGGATTAATCCGAATTATAACTATTTATAGCCTTCCTATTAATTCCTTGAGGATGCATGCATCAATGCATATGGTAGGTGTCCTCCTAAATCATGTGAATTACTTCTTAGTTTCATAATTTTTAATGTTTTAGATAATGACATGACCCGTAAAACATACATTCAACTATGATTTTTTTGTTGTAATATATACAATAAATTAATAAATAATTTTATGACAGTATTTAAGACTAATATCTTAGAATATTCAAACTAAATATTTTTAAAATTATTAATAATCAATTCACCACAACTTTATTTGGAAAATCAAGAATCATGTGATTGGAGAGGGAATAGTAGCTTTCTGTTTCACATTAATGGACCACGAAGAATACGCACGAAAAAATGGTCTGTCATTCGATCACATTATTGTCAAATTGATTCATCAAGTTGATATAAATATACATATACCGCTATATGCAGTCAATGATCATGGCAGGGCTAGCTGGTGTGCATCTTGCAGTTAGCCAGCGAAGAGAGTAGATCGTAGTAGTAGGGATGAAAACGGTCAGGAACGATTGGGAAAAGACCTTAACCATTTCCGTTCTCATATTTTTTTATGGGATCGAAAACGAAAACGAAAGAGACGGACGGGAATACAAATTCGGTAATACGGGACAACGAGAACGGTTGGAAACGGTCGGGAGTATGTCAATTATGATCGGGAATCGGTAAAAAAACGAAAACGTCGACACATATATATTTCCTAGTTGTACTGTTGTAATCTTGTTATCTTGTAAAACAAAAAGTTCTTAAGTTGCAACAAATTAACAAATAAATATTTTACTATATGATGTTAGTCACAAGAAACACTTGACACAACTTCTAAAAAAGAATGCTTATGTATGCTGTTTTGAATTCTCTAAGTTCAACACTTCATGTATCTTTAACTAGTGAGAAATCAACATAGCCATGTGTATATCATGATATTACAGTTTTGCTGATGTGTAACCATTAAAATGAATAGCCAAAGATGCACTTTTGAGACATAAATTTCGATATCGAATCACACTTCTACAACTAATTAAATTTTGACATCTAGAAATTAATCCACAATTACAATTCACATCCAACAATTAAATTTCCAATTTAATTCATCAAATTTTCATCTCAAATTTCTCACAAAAAATGGAGAAGGTGGGGACTTACGGTAGTGGAGGAGGTGACCGACGGGAAGGGATGTGGCATGGGGACGAGGCCGACGGCGAGGGAGTGTGGGGATGAGGCCAGTGGCGACTGGGCATTCGGCGTCGGGTGGCGTTGGGTAGAGCAAGACCGGGTGACGGAGGGGAGGTGCGGCGTCGGGCAAAGCAGAGCTGGTGGCCGGAGTCGGGCAGAGCAGAGCTGGTGACCGGCATCGAGCGGGCGGAGAGCTGGCGACATCGGGCGGGCGAATACACGCGGTGTCGGGAGGTGCGGCGGTGAGAGCCGGGCGGCGGGAAGGTGCGGCGGCTGCCGGAGTCGGCGGGGTCGACATGTGCAGCCGGCCTCGGGCGAGGTCGGGGTGCGAGCAGCGCATCCTGCTGTGATGCGGCTGGCGGAGTCGGGGCTAGGGCGCGGCGGCGCGCTGGCCTGGCTCTGGCTACTGGCTGGCGGCCGGCTAGGGTTAGGCCACAAAGCGTCGGGACGGGAGGGGTTGGGTTGGGCCGGTCGGCTAGGTGGTGGCCGGCCCTGATGGGGTCGATTGGTGGGCCAAAATTGGTTTACATGGTCCAATAAAACAGAAATTTCCCGCGAAAATTTTTCCGGATAAATACGGGATCCACGAATACGGTCGGAAAAACACCCCAATCATTCCCATTCCCGTTTCCCATTTCCCGTTTCCCGTATTTTTCCCGTTCCTGTTTTTCTCGCGGATACGGTATTTGGTCGGGATTTTCGGTATTCGATGTCGGTTGGTACGGAATTTTTCCGTATCCACTTTCATCCCTATCGACTAGCTACGCCCCCGTTCTGGTCTATGGCTGTCAAGTATGGGCAAGAAAATCAACAACCTTTGGCGAACAAACAAAAACAGTAGTAGCAGACGAAGTAAACTGAATCAAACTGAATGCTTCACGTTGACTTCGCTCCTTTCGCTGGCAGTGGTGTGGTTGCTGGCCTGGCCGTCAAGTGATGACAAGGTCAATGCGGTGTTAGTCGTTTTGATTTTTATAAGTTAGTTTTTAAAATTTATTTAAGTTTATAAAAACATTAAATTAGTTTCAGTTAAACTAATATTTAATATATTTTGATAATATATTTGTTTGGGTTAAAAATATTTTTATATTTTTTATAAATTCGATCACATATAAAAAATTTAATTAAAAAAATCAAAATAATTTATAATATAAAATGGATCAAATAATAAATAGTAGGGGTAGGAGTAGATTGAAGACGAAATAAACTGAACAATCTGGAATAATGTGTATATTATTCATGTTGACTTTGCTCCTTTGCTGGCTGTTGTACACGTAGATGACGTAGTTTTACTGCTTCGTACGTCGGCGTCGTGTTTCAGCGTCAAGGTTGCATTGCCATCTGCCGTCAATTGATTAATCGGCACACAGGTTAAATAAATCAAAAAGAAAATGAAATGAAAAGAAGAAAAGAAGAAGAAAAAGAAAATAAAAAAAATGAAGGAATACGAAGGCAACAGATTGGCAGGATGGAAATCAGATATGGAGGGCCCAAGGCCACCGTAATCGGCCCAATGGGCCAGAAAAGGCCCGGTCCATCAAGTTGATTGGACTGCACACCTCAATATTCCATATGCAAATTCGATTGTAAAAAAAGTCCCTCTAAATATTTTTTTCAAAAAAATTATAGGTGTATAGAAAATTAAACATAAGACATCGAGTTGAAATCACATATTGTTTGTTACTTCACTATCAAGATCCAGTTGATTGTTAAAAAGTTTCGCTTTTCTTCGTATGGAAAATACACGTAACTATAAGATGATCAAATTAGCTATCACCAAAAGGTTGGGCTGCAAATTGACTACAAGTTCTCCCTCGTTTACAATAAGTTCGTGGCATTTTATCGATACTACTTCCGACTTTGTGGTAAAATTATGCATACAACAAATCATGCGGCAAAGGAACGGATTTGCAAGTTGTTTCACTGTTTAGCTCATTTCGAAGCATTTGTTACAAGCAGGGTTCCCATTTCGCGCGTGTCTGCTGTGTTGCCTTCGCGGTAGCGTGGTTTTCGCATGAACAAAGTAAAAACCGTAAAAACCACGACGGAGTGAACAAAGTAAACAGTAAACGGTTTTGAGTCAAAACGTTTTACCGTGCCGCGTTTTCATCTGAATCGCGAGAAAAACCGTGTTCATTTAGAAAAACCGTGTTCAAATGAACAGTGATGCAATTTAAATTTGAAACAAATTTAAATCGATGTCGTGTCACGGTTTTTCTCAAACCGTGCTACATACGCGGTTTTCGCGATGGACGAGCGATATTTATTTTTTGAATCCGCACGAAATTTTCCAAAAATAAATATTTTTTGTGATAAATAAAAATTTATTTCATCAAAAATAAATATATATTTTGTGATAAAATAAATTTTTTAAATTTTTGAATCACCAAACCATGCATCTACCGTGTCGCATCCTCGTGGTACGACCGGCGGTAACTGGTTACAAGTAGATTATTGATGAATCTTCTTTGTTTATATTTGTATAATCATGAATATGTGATATTCGACGTTACACGTAGATAGAATTATTCTATGTGTATCTGATCCCTGTATATTTTATTTAACCGGTTGGATAAATGGATGCCATGTAGACTGCCACATACTCTCCATAATATATGTAGAACTTGATGGTTTCATTAAATATTAAGTTTGTGGCATTTTATGGATATTCGAATTTGTGGCAAAACTATACATACGAATAAATCATCTGACAAAACAGACGATATTTTTCGGTGGTTTTATAGTTTAGCTCGTTTTTGAAGTATATTCTCGATGAATCTTATTTTATAAAAATAGTCCGTGATCAGAAATATCTACTTGCCCCAATCTGCTCTCAACCTTTTTTTCACCCCTGATGATTGGGTTGGGTAAATGTGAAGTCATGTAGGCTGCCACATGCAGAACCTAATAGCTTTATTTACCGTCAAACCTTGCAACGTACATAGTTCAAATCATGCAGCCCGATACAATACACTTTTGACACCATTTTAAATCTATTTATAAATAACATTGTTAAATAAATAGCTAATAATATTAAAAAACTCTCCCAATTACCATTACAATATTACAATTACAATATTACAATAGTAACATGTCGAATGTCGAGTGACTGAGCTGAATACTTTCACATTATTCTCATTATTTGTTAGCTCTATGAGCCATAGCCAAAACCTAAATTTTCAAAGTTACTTTTAAACTATTTTAGACACCTTTTTACCGTTTTTTCTGCTATTATATCACTCATATCCTATCCTAGAATTAGTTTTGTTCTGGTATGTTTTTTATAACTTATCGGCCAAACTATCCCGCAACCCAATGACACCATTACTTTTGTTTATATTTATGTAAACCTCTTATTAACGTTATTAGTGATTCAAATGAAAATGCTATAAAATATACTACGATGAAAAAACACAAAATCAATTTCAAAACTAAAATTTAAAATTTAACTTATAAACATATCTTGTCCACAGGACAGAGTAATACGACGTATTGGGGGCACAGCAGAGACAGGGCCACAGAGGATCCAGGCGCGGCCACCACCGGCCCCACCTGCTCCGGGCTCTCGCCGATTCCACGGCCCCCACCACCACACCGCCACGCCGGCGAACAGAAGAGAAGCGAAAACCGTACGAATCTTTTCCATTTTCACACGAATTTCAATCCAAAGTCTCCTGCGACGACGCCGCGACATTTCAAATCCGCACCAAATCCTCCCCCAATTCGTTCGAATCCCTCCGCCCCCCGCGCTTGCTTCCTTTTTCCAACCCCCTTTCTTCCCAATTCGATCTGCGAATCTCGGTGGTGTTCCGCTGCTCGATTCCCAGGCTAGGGCTCGCGCGGCCCCGGATCGAGCTGCCCCGGTGATTCCCCCACCTCGCCGGCGAGGCTAGGGTTTGGGCGGCGGCGGCGGTGGAGCGCGTGCTTTCCCGGCTCTCCGGATCCTAGGGTTTGCGGCGCTGGATCGAGCTTGTTCGTTGTGATGGTGGTGAGGGGAGGAGGAGGAGGCGAGTGACGGTTTGGTTGGGTTGGCGTGTTGAGGGGTCGCCGGCCATGGTGCGGCTTCTCGGGCTGCGGAGCCTGAGCTTCGGGCCGGAGGAGTCGCCGCGGGAGATCACGGTGGCGGGGGCGGGGGCGGGGGCGGCGGCGACGCGGCGGCGCACCCGTGGGGAGCAGCGGCTGGCTCGTCCGCTTCTTCGACTCCGCCTTCTTCTGCGAGTGGATCGCCGTCAGCTACCTCTACAAGCATGACCACCAGGGGGTGCGCGACTACCTCTGCAACCGCATGTACACGCTGCCGCTGCCGGGGCTCGAGGCCTACCTCTTCCAGGTATGCTACATGATGGTGCACAAGCCCAGCCCTTCGCTCGACCGCTTCGTGATCGATACCTGCTCCAAGTCGCTGCGCATCGCGCTCAAGGTGCACTGGCTCCTTGCTGCCGAGCTCGAGCTTGAGGACACCGACGATTTGGATGGGATTGACAGGGTGCAGGAGCAGTGCCAGGCTGCGGCGACCGTGCAGGGAGAGTGGCCGCCGCTCGTCCGGCCTGCGCCGCCGTCACCAATTGCCAGTCCACGCGGGAACCCCATGCTTAGCAGGATACGCTCATCGAAGCAGCGCCTACTGTCCCTTGCCTCATCACCCTCACTTGGCTTGAGTCCCCCGGCAGGTGCGAGCAATGCAGCTGCTGCAGACGACGTTGGGGGTAGTGGAGGGAAGCAGCCAACGACACCCTTGTCAGAGGATAACAAGCTACTCAAGAGACTAAGCATTGGACCTAAGGTGCGTGATGCAGCATCGTTCTTTAGGCGGTCCGTGGACAAGGACGATGAGCAGGACAAGGAAGGGTTCTTTAAAAGGCTGCTTAGAGACAGCAAGGACAAGGAGGAAGAGGATGGTGACAAGGAAGGATTTTTCAAGAGGCTTCTTAGCAAGGAGAAGGAGAACGAGGAGGAAGAAGGAGATAGAGATGGTTTCTTTCGCAGGTTGCTAAGGGACAGCAAGGACGAGGACATGGAATTGACACCAAGCTCAGAGGGTTTATTGAAGCGACTGTTCCGTGATAAGGAGGATAGGCAGGGTGATGATGAAGAAAAGGAAGGCTTTTTCCGCAGGATATTTAAGGATAAGAATGAGGAGAGGAGAGAGAGCCTGCATGGAAGGCATGGGGATGAGGAAAGAGTGGGCAAGAGCTTGGAGGAGGATGATAAAGAAGGGTTCTTCCGCAAAATTTTCAAAGATAAAAATGAGGAGAGGAAAGACGGAGGGCATAGTAAGCAGCAAGATGATAAGGAAAAGACTGCTGGGAACATCGAAGAGGACAAGAGGGATGGTTTTTTCCGGCAACTTTTCAAGGAGAAAAACGAAGAGAAAAGGGAAGGCATCACACCAAACAAGAAAGAGGAGGACGACAAAGGACATAGGACCATGGATGAAGATAATTTCTTTCGTAGGCTTTTCAAGGATAAGAATGAAGAGAAAAAGGGAGCTGCTCATGACAGGAATGATGATGATAAGTGTGAGGAAGGTGATAAGGAAAATTTCTTCCGCAAATTATTTAAAGACAAGCATGAGGAGAGAAGAAGCGATGGGCTTGATAAACATGATGATGATGGTAAGGGGACTAGTGGTATTGATGATGAGGAAAATTCAGAGTTTTTGTCGTTCCGCAGGTTGTTTAGAGTGCACCCTGAAGAAGCTAAGAGTGGGCATATTGAAAGTAGTCAGCCTAACAGTATTTCTGAGGGTAGCCCAGGATCAGAGAGCTTTTTCAAGCGTCTATTCCGAGACAGAGATCGCTCACTTGAAGACTCTGAGCTTTTTGGTTCAAAATTACTGAAAGAGGCAAGACATCAGCTCTCTGAAGTTTTTTTTGCGAGCTTTAGGCTTTAATGTGCATATTAGTACTACCATGCATCGCCATGTTGAGTACTCACCGTTTCTGGTTTTGGCAGAAACATATACTTATTACTTAGGGGTGGCATTTTATGGCTAGTTATCAACACTATTTATTCATGACTTATTACTTATTAGTGCAATGTACAACATGTAGTGTTTTACATGGTGGAGCTTAGGTGTGAATTTCTTAAACAGTTATGACAAGTATGTTCCTATTTTGCTTTTCCTTCACCTGTAAAAGAAAAAAGAGGATTCTACAACACTACAACTAGTCTATCATGTTGGTAAAGAAGCTAACATCATATATGGGCTGCTTGTATAAATCATTGGTGGTTCACCCTTTAATTCAAATCTCTTCCATTGCAATTGCATTTATGTATTTCCAATGTATTAATACATATTCTCTAGCCAGTTGCTCAGTTTTATGGTGTAATGCTGTTAGATGTCCTGAAAGCACATTTAGTTTGACGATTTCTAGGTCTGATAACAGTAGCATCTGCTGCTCTGATTACACTGCTTGTATACCTTTTGTCTTGTGCCTTCCTTTTGTGACTGTTAAGGCCTTCCTAACTGAACCTGTATGTTTTTCAGAAAAATCCTGCTCCCACTGGAAACGGTGATAAGCAAAGTGGCAAACCACCTTTACCAAATAACGCAATAGCAGAGCTTCGAAAAGGATGTTACTATGCTTCATTGGAGCTTGTGCAATCTTTGTGTGATACATCTTATGGCCTTGTAGACATATTTCCTATGGAAGATCGTAAGATTGCCCTTCGAGAGGTATGCTAAATTGCTTCACCCCTTTCGGTCATATTTTATATTTTTGTTTTATAATAGTTACACTGTTCTAATTTATCCCATTGGGTTCTCTTTTCCCATGCCAGTCTCTTACAGAGATCAATTCACAGATTGCTTCTACTGAGAAAAATGGAGGTAGTTTCTGCTATCCTGTGGATATCACTGTATTTCATTGTCTTCTAGTTTGCTATACTCGCTTCCTAAGTTCTTATACATAACCTTTCAGCATCAAAATCTTGGTGCTGCAACTCTAACATCACATTATAATCTTTAGATGGAAACTACTTGACGGTTGACATATCCCAAATGGCCTGTGCTTTACTGTTCCATTATTTTTTTCTGGCTGCAGTTTGAGCTCTGGCCACCTTTCTTTATTGATAAATATTTTTGCTCACTTGCTCACAAGTTAAATTACCCCTTTTGGAATTAGATTTGAATGTTCTAGGGCCACCCTTGTCCATTTTGGTTGTTGTGCAAAGAAAAATGAGCCAATGATGACCAAATAATTGAGCAAAATCACCTGTGTAGTTTAATGAGCTGACTTGTTCTTTTGTATTTTTGTTGCATGAGTTGCTAGCTCCACTTTATGTTCTTTATGTAGTGCCGCTGCCTATCTTTCACTCCATTTGCTGAAGCTGGTAAACTGTAATCTGGTTTTGACTATATTGAAATCTAGGTAGCAAAAGTGTACACTATGCATTATCATGCATCTAAAAGGACCGTCGTATTCTGTCTTTTCTTTGTTTTATCTCTAGTAACAAAGTACCTGTTAATCTTAAGAAAAGAAAACCTACCTTTTGGATTAAGCATCAATCACTGAAGATGAACGCAGCAGCTAAATGTCCCCTGAAATTCTTTTCGTCTGCCTTCTTTTTGCACAGGAGTATGCTTTCCGATGGGAAAGGGCATATATCGAGTGGTTCATATACCTGAAGATGAAGCTGTTCTTCTTAACTCCAGGGAAAAAGCTCCTTATCTTATATGTGTTGAAGTTTTGAAAGCAGAAGCACCAAGGTATGCAGTTCTTTGTACAATACTACAATCTTGATGAAATTTATGGTAAACCTCCTGTTGTTTTTGTTAGTGGTGTTTTCTTATATACTTGTCTCAAAGTACCATATGCCTGCTAAATGACAAAACTGAGGATCTTCATTACCTTTATTTATTATTGGATCTTAAGTCAGAATTCATTCTGTAAACTCAGCTCTTTTTCTTTTTGTAGTCACTCCAAAGGGTCATCAGATGTTAACAAATTGTCAAAAGGTGGGATACCCTTGGCTAACGGAGATGTGCAGTTGCCAAAGCCACCTCCATGGGCATATCCTTTGTGGAGTCGGCATGAAACACAAAATTATGAAACGGACAGAATGCTGAAGTCTACCTCTCAGGTTATTGACCAAGCTATGGCTCAATTGTGGGAGGCCAAAGTAAAATTTGTAAACGTTAGTTTCTCGGTTGAGAAACTTGGTCGTTCAAGGAGTATTGCAATTTCTGATTCGGGACATAGGTCACGACAATCTACAGCAGATTCAAATGAGCCTTCAGGAGATTCCCAACCAATTGCTGATCAGCCTATTGAGTGGGTAAAGGTTACTTTATCTGCGGTTCCAGGAGTTAACATGGATGATGTTGATGACAATGAACCAACGCGGAAGAAGGACCATCGCCGTGTTCCAAGTACAATCGCCATAGAGGAAGTCAAGGTGCAGCTGATTTATGAGTTGATTTTTAAGTCAAGTTAATTAGGAGCTGAAATTTGAAGATTCCTTATCCAACTAGGCTTTTCTTTTGCAATTCTCAGTCTTGCTAAACATTATTCTTTTTTAAACTATCGAATATCCTAGATGTTTAGCTAACCGACACCAGGAATTAGTAGTCATCAAATAAGACAAGGTAGTTTATTGCATGAACATCCTATTTACAGTTCGATACCTCTTGTACAACTATTTTCTGAATTGTTTTCCTTGACTAGGCTGCAGCATTAAAAGGAGAAGCTCCACCTGGTCTTCCACTGAAAGGTGTTGGCCAGAATGCTCAAAATATAGACTCCAAGGTGAATGTGAATCCTTGAATCACTAACAATTTGGTTTCTTCTGTTGATCTTCATTAATTTATTAACTCTGTTTTCACGTAGGCAACTGATGGTGGAGATCCTAAACCAACTGATGCTTTGGCTGGTGAACTCTGGGCTGTCAAGAAAGAGAGAATACGACGGTCTTCTGTTCATGGAAAATTACCTGGCTGGGATCTGCGTTCTGTAAGTTACATAACGTCCTGTTATTTGCAGTACTCTATCCCCTGTTATTTGCAGTACTCTATCCCAAATGAATATTTCTGTATTATTTAAGAATAGGAGTGTGTGATAGGGATTGTGATATAGAAGTTGGGGAAAGAAGGAGAATTAGGATATTTGGTGGGGAAACTGTTTGAGGGTTAGGATCTACTTCACCCTTCTATCCCTATCCCTATCCCTATCCCATTCTTCTGTTCTTCAATCCAATGCTCCCTACTCCCTTATATTTGACAGCTACATCATCAACTTATCCGATGCTCATTGTATATTTTGCATCAGCGAATGTAGTTCTTCCAATCTTGTGGATGGATGTTATATGCATTTACAGTCGAAATAATCTATCTAAACTTTGTGGAGAAAAAAATGGGGAAAACCAAGGAGGAACTTGGTTATCAAATAATTAGAAGAAATTGTGAGCGTGTTGAGAATTGAACATGGGACCTTGGGGTTGAAACCACATCTCTTGCCACTGCACTATCAAGTTCATCTCTAAACTTTGTGGAGAACTAAGTAGACAGCCAGATTTTTTTTATGGAATTGGTTTTACTAATTTTTTACACCTAAATTTGAGCTGCAAACAATATATTGATTTTGCATGCTTCAGATTGAGCATCCT
The DNA here is from genome assembly GCA_019925245.2 of Oryza australiensis. Classification (NCBI taxonomy): domain Eukaryota; kingdom Viridiplantae; phylum Streptophyta; class Magnoliopsida; order Poales; family Poaceae; genus Oryza; species Oryza australiensis. Next base: position 2,249,603 of record JAIFGZ020000540.1, on the reverse strand, counting down.
GTATCCTGTACCTCGTTGAGACTTCTTATAGAAATGAAATGCCATCAGTTAATGCCAGGCTTATGAAATGTTTCAACCAATTGCAGGTTATTGTCAAGAGTGGAGATGATTGCCGACAGGAACACTTAGCTGTACAGCTTGTTGCACACTTATATGGTAAAAAAAAATCAATCTTATCACTATACTTTTTAGTTTTGATCTAAGCCGAGGTTTTCCATTCTGTTTTGTGGCTCTCATCAAGCACTCGATATTAAATGTGTACCATTTGTCTGAAGAATTACATACCTAATTTATATTTTGCGGATATGTTTAAATTCCACTTGGTAGATTAGCAACTATATGCCTCAGATGTGAGCATGTCATTGTGCTGTTTGCTGAAGTATATAGGACATAGGAAAACAATTGATCATGTTAAGTCCTGTTTACGGGTTACTCATGATGTGATCACTTGTTTGCACAAAAGATACCCTCATTATGTCCAGCAAACAAACCCACTTCACTGGGGATTACCATAGTTGAATTTGTTGCAATGTGAATGTACTGTAGTCTACCAGCAGCGCTTGCTGGAATCATTGCTTTTGGTCAAGATTCTGAAAGAACTTCATTGATGATTTGCCTTTACCTTGTGATCTCTCCATTTGGAATGTGTCTAACAGGTAACTTTGCTTTGTTTTGAAAATTTGTTGTATTCTTAGATATATATCAAGAAGCTGGTTTACCACTTTGGTTGCGACCCTATGAAGTTATTGTCACATCTGCATATACAGCGCTAATTGAGACTATTCCTGATACGGTAGTCATCTTTCCATTATGATTAAGTTAGCTTTCCGAATTTCTGTGCATACTGAAAGTTATTAGCTTGGCCTTTTTTTGTCATGCTACTGCAGGCGTCAATTCATTCCATCAAGAGTCGGTTCCCCGATATCACAAGTCTCCGTGACTACTATGTAGCCAAGTATGAAGAAAATTCTCCAAACTTCAAACTTGCCCAGGTAGAGTTTGACTGTTGGGTGCTCAGAGATATGGTTCACAACAGTTGATTGGCTGGTTTTAATGTCATGTTTCAGTTTAAACCACTTTAAGGCACTAGCCAATAGTGTCCACTGAACGAATCATAAAAACAGTTCACACTAGTAACAATGTATTTGAACCGCTTATTGATTTATTTTGTGTTACTAACAGAGAAACTTTGTGGAAAGCATGGCTGGATACTCAATCCTGTGCTACCTGCTCCAGGTATTAAAACCAAATATTATAGTTTATATGCGTGATACATCTAGATTTGCAATTATTACTCTATAATATTTCTCAAATTCTGGTGATCATTTTGTTATTGTTCCGTGGGGGCTGAGAAGTTAAGGTCATCTCAACAAATGACAGTGGCTTACCTTCTGGACCCTTGTATTTTGAATTTAGCTACTAATGAACTGTGCACTATTAGAACAGATTACAGATCCACTGATCTTCTGCTTTGGCCTGTAAATCTCCATCATTTTTCTGAGGTTTGGTTGGATCAACAGAGCATCCAATGGTTCCAATTTATACAGATTCTTTGTGGAATGTTATTAATAAAGTACAAAAGGTTTGAGGGCCAGCCAAAGTTTACTGATAAAGAAAGTTTTCTAGCCTTTATGTTAAAGTGTAAAGGGGGAAACTAGTGAGTAGTGACCTGTGTGACTGGATATTTAATCTGCTGGAAGTTCGTACCATTTCGAATGGAATTTGCAGTGCAATTATTGTGCTGCAACATTTTCATAAGATTACTTTAAAGTTTCAATTGAACTTTTGTAACTTGCAATACACAACTAATACTTATAGCACTTCCAAAATTGAAAAAGGCTGTTTGATGCTGTTCTTATTTTTCATCAAATATTTCATTTTTTATATAGAAATAAATTAACTTTGCGATTGTGAGTGCTATACTCTTTTTGTCATCATGATTGGGCCTAAATAATCACTTGTTTTTATTTTGTTAAAATATTGCAGGTCAAGGATCGTCACAATGGAAATCTCTTGATAGACGAGGAAGGGCATATAATTCATATTGATTTTGGCTTTATGCTTTCCAACTCTCCTGGAGGGGTTAATTTTGAAAGTGCACCATTTAAACTGACAAGGGAGCTTCTTGAAGTAAGATGGTAGCTTGTAACTTAAACTATATGGTAAATTAAAATGTTGAATTATAATAAATTTTGTTGTGGGGACCATGATAGGTGATGGATTCTGATGCAGAGGGAACACCCAGTGAGTTCTTTGACTACTTCAAGGTATTTGACTACTAGTGAATTATTCTCTTGGTTACTGTGACGTCTCCAAGTTCAGTTGTCTCATTTAGCCATGTAAATTTGTATGCTTCAGGTTCTATGCATTCAAGGCTTCCTTACTTGCCGGAAGCATGCAGAGCGTATTATACTACTAGTAGAAATGTTGCAGGTAACTTACTATCAAAAATTATAGATGTTTGTCTAGAACCCTTGTTGTATTATATGAGCCTATCAGATGGCGTGTCTTATATAACCCAGGTTTATGCCTGCATAACACAAGTAGCGATTGAAGTAATGCACCATCTGATCCTAAATCAGAATGTATCCCACTATATGGTTTGAATGAAACTTCTTGTTCCATCACCACCTCATCTCTTATAAAATAACTTACTAGAACAAAGCTGAAAAAAATCTTGGTCGGGCCATTCCACCAAAATCATGTGCTTTTTCCCAAAATAGACTAACCCATATATAAGGTGTTTCTGAAAAATATTTTCAGACGCACATGCTGAATCTAACTATACAAATTTAGCATAGCTATTGTACACCAATGATACCAGAAATACATGCCATACTTGAAATGAAAACTTGCTACTGCATGTCTGCAGAATATTTTACTGCATACTTGATTTAACCTGTTAATGCAAAGGCGGTTGGTTTTGCATGATGTTGGCATGTGGGTTATTGCATGACGTGTTGCAACTAATGGATTTGGGCGCAGAGTAGTTATTCTAATGAGTTTGATCTGAGTTAAAAAAAACTCAACATGAATATATCAAGGGTATAGAACATTGCATAGCATAACTCGGAATTCATATTTATCATCCATGCGTGTGAATGTGCGGAAGAGCAATTCTATCGAGTTTCAGTTAGGTCAAAACTCATTTGCCATATGGTATATCAAGGTATAAAACGTTTCATTTGCCTACTCCGAGTTCCACGTTGCTCACACACATCATTTTAATATTTCCTTATCTTTTTTTTTGGGTGGGGGTTACGTCTATGTACCTAATCTTATTTTTCTCCTTATCTGTGATTAGCATGGCAATGTAAGTTCATCAATACAGTAATCATCTTTCATGTGTATAATGCCGAACTTTCCATTGAACAGGATTCTGGCTTCCCTTGCTTTAAAGGTGGTCCTCGCACTATTCAGAACTTGAGGAAGAGGTTTCACTTGAGTCTTACTGAAGAGGTTAGTCAACTGTCTGGTAATTCATCATTTGCAGAGGGGGTTTTACAGTTCTAATGTTATCTTGGTATGGTTGCAGCAATGCGTCTCTCTGGTGCTTTCACTTATCAGTAGCAGCATGGATGCTTGGCGTACTCGGCAGTATGATTACTACCAGAGAGTATTGAATGGGATTTTATGATATACACTTCAGGAGCTTCTGGCTCCTTTGAAAAATCAATTTTCTTATATCATTGTGAAAATCTCCGGGACAGCGCAGGTCGGTCTGGGGCTGACTAGCCAGGTACGGCCACCATGATTTGTACGAGCGAAACTGTGTTTTGCACTTCGCATACCTGGAGGCCCCTGTGAAACACACAGGCTATTCGCGCCTGCAATGCAACTTGCATAGCATTTCTCCCATTGATGAGGTTGAGAATTGTATAGTCGTCGGCAGTGATCTAGTTGAGGTCATACTAGGAGGTTTGCTACTGGTGAAGCTTTTCAGTCCATTTTACTGGAAAATTCGGGACCCCCGAGCTGCATTGCTGTACAGACAATTGATTGGCGTAGCTTGGACAGGATCTAGGAGAGGATGGAGCCATACATGTCGCAAAGTAAGTGTAAATTATAGATGTATCTGTCTATGTGAGTTGGGGAGTCACCTGGGACAGCAAAAGTCTGGGTTTTCGCGATTGTTGTCTTGGTATCCTGTGATATCCCAAATTAGCATAAAAGTAGATGATGTTTGTACATTACCATTACTGTACAGTGCCCATACTATAGGAGATTGTTGCCCTGCTGCATTTGGCCCTTTCGATTTTGTTTAGTAAAACTCCATGGTGGTGGTGTCAAAATTTGCTTTACAGGTGATAGCATATGTTTGGGAATTGTCTCCCAGCTTTGAGAACAATGCACCGCTTGGAAATTGGAATATTTGAGAGTGCTTCCATCTGGTAATGTACTTGGACATGTTTCTGAATCTGTGAAGCTTTTGTAAGTCAGTGATGGATGCCTCCTTTTCGTTGTGGTCAGTGCATCTTACGCAGATGCATAAGAGTGTTCCTTGAACATGACGTTTCTGTTCTAATCCAAGTAAAATGTTACTTTTGTCCCAATATAAATATATCTAATATAAACGTACGTGACATATTCGTACTACGAATCTGAACAAACACGTCCTATACATTCTATATTAGGTGCCCTAGTACAAAGTAAACATGCCAGGTTCATTTTGGCACGTCTGCTTTGCTCTGTAGATACTTTTCATTTTCAGCCAGATAGACCTTGGATGGGCCTCAACCGTAGCCCATCTGAGTGTAAGGTAGGCCTGGATTTCGCCCCATCTCAGTAAAGAATTTTTGGCATTTTTAATTTTTTTTAAAGATTTACAAAAATAACTTCCGAATTTTGAAAATTACAAAACTAATCTCCTCTCGCCCTCCGGGAGGCGTGAAGGAAAAACGCCCTCCCGGAGGGCGAATTATCCGACGTGGCGGCCGTGGTGTCGCCGCCGCGCGAAGCAAATTTGCGGCGGCCCCCTTCCCGCCCTTGGCAAGGCGTTTTTCACGTGCACGGGGCCGCCTGCAAAAAGCCGGCTGCCCGGCATTTTGCGGCGGCCCCCTTCCCGCCCTTGGCAAGGGCGTTTTTCACCGTGCACGGGCGCCGCAAAAGCCGGCGGCGTGGCATTTTGCAGCGGCCCCTTCCCGCCCTTACCAAGGGCGTTTTCATGTGCTTACGGGGGCCGCCGCAAAATTGCCACGGCCGCCGTGGCAATTTTGCGGCGGCCCCTTCCCACCCTCCTGGAAGGGCGTTTTTACCCACCAGATATAAGCGACTCTCAATCATTTCGACCTCATTTACACCTTCCCAAATCCGAAAAGAACAGAGAGAGGTGAGGAAGAGGAGGAGCGCGGCGAAGCCCCGCGGATTGCGTACTTCATTGGAGGTAAATGCAATATCCCGTCGTTATTTTGTTTGTTAGTTAGTATGTAAATGAAATATTAGGAAAAATATAAATTTGTAATATTTGAATAGGTATTGAATAATTTGTTATAGATTTGTAAAACAGATGGTTTAATTTAGATCAATTTAGATAATTTAATCGACGTAACATAGGTAGAATAGATAGATCAACAAGGATAATTTAATGGACATTAACATAGGTAGAATAGATAGATGAACTTAGGTAGAATGTGTTTGGATCTAAGTGTAAATTATGTGAGTAGATGGTAAGCACTATAGAAAATCGTACGTATAATTTTGTTGATGATCAAAATATGTTTAGATATAAACTACGATTTAATTGAATTTAGTTTATAAATTTTGGCAAATTGAAATGAACGAGTTACGATTGGCGGTAGATGGAACGAACAAATCGATTTAGAAACATTTAAGATGTAGACCAGAGAACATATTGTTAAAGAAATTAAGTTAGGCACGAATCATCTAGGCAATATATTCGTAGTATGGAATAAACTCGGTTTCAATTTGTTTGTCGGGCACTATGGCAAGTAAGATCATATTTCGATAGTTCACGATGAAGGCAACGTTAGATACGGTCCAGAAGGTGTAGATTTGTCAGAATTTAGGATGAAATCAAAGGGCATCGATAGGCCGGGCGAGAAAACATTTGAGTCGGTGTATAGTTGGTTGCTACGTGGATTTAAAGTGGATACAAGAGTGAACACAATGTCTCTATCCGTTGTAGTAAGTCGTGCAACGAAGGATATTATTGGGAACTTATGCCTATTGATAACACTGAGTCGTGGAGACATTATGTGGACATGGCACTTGAAAGGTCCTGGCCCCTTGTTATTTTTGTGGCACTGCACGAAATCGATAGCATTAATACAATGCAAACAGAGTATGGCGAAGGTCCAAGTAATGAAGCAAGCTTAGAGGAGGCGATTGGCGTGGCGGACGAGGGAGAGAGAATCGAAGCAATTGTTGAAGAAATGGAGAGGGAGGATTCTGAAAATGAGCAGGCGGAGGGCGATGAATCATCGGACGAGGAAGAAGATGTCATGCCCGTCGATTGGGAACAAGCTGATTTCTCTCAGCTTGTTATCTCGGAAGGGCAGCATGTTTCATTTGAATACAAAGATAACGAGGTCATCCAGGGTGCTAGGTATGCTCATAAGGAAGACATGAAAGAGACAGTGAAGCATTGGGCGGTGTCTTTGCATAGAGAGTTTAGGGTGGTGAAGTCTACGAACTATGTGTATGAAGGATGATTGTCCGTGGCGCGTTCATGCATACAAGGGGAAATGGAGTGACTATTGGAAAGTGAGCATTGTTGGTGAGCACACATGTCTGTTGCCGGGGGTAGATAAGTACCACCGCAACATCACCTCGGCGTTTGTTGCCGGTGAGATGTATAGCCATGTTGTTAAAAACATGGATTTTGAACCAGGCTCCATTATTAAGCACATTGAGAACAAATTCAAGTATACTATTAGCTATGCGAAGGCTTGGAGGGCGAAACAAAAGATATTGGAGATGAGGTATGGCACATTTGAAGCATCGTATGACAATTTACCTCGTCTATTAGCCACCATTGCTCAGAGAAACCCCAATACCTACTACGACATTCAGACATTTCCATCATCTACTGATTCGAGCAAGAGCGTGCTGCAAAGAGCCTTTTTCTCGATTGGTGCTTGCATCAACGCATTTGTGCACCGTCGCCCGTGTCTGTGCATAGATGGAACCTTTCGACAGCAAATACAGAGGTCGAGATCGACGGCGATTGGAGCAGATGGGAACAACCGGATGTTACCTATGGCGTTTGCATTTGTCGAGAGTGAGAACACCGAAAGCGGTATTGGTTCTTGGAGAGAGTTCGATGCCAAGTTGTTCGTATGAGGCCCAATGTTTGTCTCATACATGATCGTCATGCCGGCATGCTAAGGGCAATCGACTATCTTCAGAATGGTTGGCCGAAGAGGGGACTTCCAGCTAGGTGGCATGATGTTCGGAGTAGGTGGTGCATGCGTCATATGGGAGCCAATTTCTACAAACAATTCAAGAACAAGCACCTGATGGATCTATTCAAGAGGCTATGTGGTCAAAATCAAGAGAAAAAATTCAATGAGATGTGGAGAAGATTGGATGAGCTGACAACGAAGCAAACCGACGAGCAATCTCGTTTGCCACAGGTTGACGAGCCTGCAGTACCTCTTGGTCCATTGCATAATGACCCGCCAACAATGAGAAGGAGGTTTGCACCATCAATACGTAATTTCTCCCACTGGATAGAGAATGAACCGAAAGAAAAGTGGTCTCTCTTGTATGACACTGACGGATCTCGATATGGTATAATGACAACGAACCTGGCCGAGGTGTACAACTGGGTGATGCGAGGAGTTAGGGGGCTTCCATTGGTGGGTATTGTGGAATTTATCCTTCATGGCACTCAAGCATATTTTAGGGATAGATTTAAGAAAATATCCCCTTTAATGGTCGATAATAAAATTGTATTTGGCAACGTGGTGACGAAATATATGCAAGACAAAATTCTGAAGGCTATGAAGCACAGCGTAATCCCCCAAGGAACCCAAGTTCTTCGGTACGAGATCATGTGTGTCGACAGGAGAAGGCGCGGCATCAACCGTGTTCAAGCTGTGCAGGAATGTGTGCTTCATGCGGATGGTGGTTGTAGCTGCAGCTGTATGAAGCCGAAGCTTAGACATCTGCCTTGCTCACACGTCCTTGCCGCAGCTGGGGACTGCGGCATAGTTCCAGATATTTATGTGTCACCGTACTACAGGAAAGAATCAATTTTTCATACGTGGAAGGAGGAGATATATGGTTTTGGGATATCTGGATCGTACACAACACTGCGACCACAAGTGTTCTACATTCCAGATCCATCGAAGTTAAGGATGAAAAAGGGACGTCGTCAGTCGAGACGCATCAGAAACGACATGGACGAGTCCGAGGCGGGGGGAAGGACCCTACGTTGCAGCAAATGCGATGAGCGCGGACATACATACAAAAATGTCCGAAGAATTTAGAAACTTCAACCGTCGCAGTGCGGGCTTTCCGGACAGCCCTCCGATGGCGATCGTCCATCGGGAGAAGGAACAACAACGAGGCGACCACGTCCTAGACGTGCTCGTGCGGCGACTACGTCGTCACGGGCGATGCAATGGCTTGATTATTTTGTTTGCTCCTTTCAATCTAGTGGTGATCCGATATTTGTAATATTTGTTATGTTGTTGCCATCTGTCGTGCGTGTAATATTTATCATTGTGAGACGTAAACTATTTTATTGTTGTTGTGATACTTATATGTTGTGTTTGGTAGTTTGAATTACGACGTGCACATTTTTTTAGTGTTGATATATAATGGACCATTTATGTCATGTATTCATGTTGTTCGATTTTTCTTATAAATTGCTTATTAATTTATTCATGTATTCATGCGGTATGACGGACGATACACCGGCGCTTTTCGGCAGACAGGTGGACAGGGTGCACAGGTCGTACTTGTCGGCAGTGCAGGGTGCTCAGCTGACCACCTTTCGTCCACGGCCGTCGCGCGAGTTGTTGCGCGTCGATCCGCGACACGTCCAGCAGTACGATCAAACTCTTATCACTTATTGCAAGAATACTATGCTTGATACTAATATTACACTATGTGTATGATATGCAGGTTACGTGAGTCTGGCCTGATCGCTCTCTGCAGACTTGTTGAGGCGCGTGCCCACGAGCACGACCAGGCCAGACGGTGGGATGCGGACCGGTCCCTGATAGCTGCTTTGGTGGATCGGTGGCGTCCCGAGACGCATACCTTCCATCTTCCTTGTGGGGAGATGGCTCGGCGCGCAGACGTCTCGTACCTGCTAGGGCTACCACTAGCCGGAGAGGCCGTCGGGCTGTGGATGCTGTTGGTGGATGGAGGGAGGACATCACTGCACGATTTGCTCAGGTGATGAGGCTACCGGGGCTCTCAGCTGTTCAGTCGATCTACCCTTACGCGATCACCGGGCCTACGAAGACTTGGATTATGCGTTCACGAGACGTTAACTTGAAGACTTCGGTATTTTTCATTACATCCGATGTTTGTTAACATGGTTTTCTCCTTTGTAGGCCGACAAGCTCCACCCCGACGCCGACGAGTACTCCGTGCGACGCTCGTTGGAGGCGTACCTTCTTTGGTTGTTCGGGGGGTGATGTTCACCAACACGTCGGGAACACCGCAGAGGGGCTCGATCCACTACGCCCGGTCGATAGCGGACGCGGAGATAGGCTTCGTGCCTCGGTGGAGTTGGGGTTCGCGGTCCTCGCAGCCACCTACCGTGGGCCGTGCGACGCGTGCACGAAGACAGCATCCGGAGCGATCTTCACAGTGCGTCCCCTTGTCTTACACTGGGCTGCGGAGCGGTTCGCGATCGGCCGACCGGTCGTCGACACCTCTCCGTATGACGCAGCGCCCGCTTTCGAGAACCCGGCCGACGGGCCTACGATGGGTTCGTACTGGTTTCAACGGAACATAAGTACAAAGTCATATTTCTTTCAAATATTTAAATTGTGTTGAACAAAACTTGTAACCACTTGATTATTTTATTTTCGCAGCGTCGTTACGCCCACGCTCAGGTGAGACGGAGCTACCCGGACTTCGTGTTCGAGTTGGACCGTCTCCAGCCGTACGACGTTGTCTGGGAGCCGTACACGCAGCAGGCGGTCGCAGCTCGGGCGCCTCTAGGCCTCTCGACGTTGTGCACGCGCGACTCGGCCTACTGGATGACGTTGATTCCGATGGTGTACGACATCACCGTCGAGCCTCACCGCCTGTGCCGAGTGATGAGGCGTCGATGCTGGCGGGATTCCCGTAGACGTACGGTTGCCGTTCCCCACCAGGACCACCGGAGTATTTCTATTTCAAATGTACTACTATTGTGTCAAATTAAATGGAACTATAGTCGACCTTTCTGTGTACGCGAGTTGTCTCGACGGGGACAAGCAGGGAGGCTCCTCCGGGAACCACGTATGCAGCAATACGTGGCGGATCGGGCGATAGCCACCGAGGAGGTGATCGGCGAGATCTACGCCCACTCCGAGGAGAACTACACCGCCTACCTTCGGTGGTACCTACCGCGGACGCGTCCGCGAGTTACCTTCACACCGGCCACGCAGCAGCAACACCAGGCAGCAGTCACGGACACCTACCCCAGGCACCGAGACCAGGACTACTTCGTTGGGGTACGTAATCATTTCTCGGCATTAAAGCCTTTGTACGTCATTATGTTTTTTATTGGAGCGAAAAACCTAACTTGTTTTGATTTTTGTAGGCCGACGCCGCACGGGCATTGAATGCCGAAATCGACTCGGTGATGCTGAGGCTGGACGCAGACATTCACCTGAATGAGGTGGAACAGAGGATGACCTTCCAGCGGATGCAGACGACGACACATTCGATCTTGCGGATCTTCTCTTGTCGTTCTGCCGTCGACGCGCTTCCTCCACAGGGTGTTACAGGTCCACGTCCACGCGGTCCAGTACCCGGATGGTAACCACACGGCGCTGGTGCTTCCACAGGTTAGTTCCACTCATTTTCATTGTGTCAACCCTACAACGTGATCTAACAAACCAAATGTCGCCTAGGTCCGACGCTACCGAGCGGGGATACGGCAGGCGCGAGTGGATCGTCGATCCTCGGCCTTTCGCTACTCGGCCCAAGACGCGAGCTTTGCTGGAGCGAGTGGATCCTCCGTTCTCGTCCCCTCACTCAGGGGAGGTGAGCAAGCGTCGTCGATGATTAGTTCACACGTGTTAGTTTAAGTCGTAATGCTTGACATTGCTTACATACGGGAGGATTCTACTCGGCGGGGATTTTCCGCTCGGGGCTTCTTCGACGCAGCGGGCGGGTCAGGGGAGGCGACGAGGGGGTCGGGTACGGGCGACGACTTCGACGACTGGAGGACCCGGATCGAGACGTTCTCGCCTCCTCTCAGCTCGGTGGAGCACCTCTACCACACACCCAGGACCCGCCACAGGAGACGCCCGCGTCGGATGTCCGTGCTAGTCGTGGCGTGCCCCCAGACAGGCTGACGTACTCTCAGGGGCACGTCAGAGCACAGCCTAGGAGGGATAGGGGTAAGAGGCCTCGTCAGTAGCTTCTGTGTGCAACAGTTTGTACAAATTGTAAATATTTATTTTGTGTTTGATGTTTGTATATATCTATGTCTGTTCGTCGCACTCACATGTCACGAGATCCTTCCGTATCGTTCGCTGCATGATACTCTTACTAACGACAAAAAAACTTTCGGCCCAATTAGACCTGCACGAGACATCGCAATCAGCTTTTGCCCGTGATAGTCCTGCACGATACGTCGCTATCAACTTTTGCCCCGTGATAGTCCTGCACGATACGTCGCTATCAACTTTTGCCCCGTGACAATCCTACACGATACGTCTCGATCAGCTGTTGCCCCGTGACAGACATGAACGATACATAGATGTGAACCTTCACCTCCCTGCACTATATATTGCCTAGATTCGAATACGAGCTCTTCAAATCTGCATTCTCTTTTCTACATTTACTCCTGCAATGAGATCTTCATATCATCCATTCCTTGAGCGTCTCCACTGGCGACTCAATCCTTTGAGCGGTTTTATTCCACCATGGTGTGACCGTCCGTTATGCCATTGTGGAGATGGCTGCATACTTACGTCGTCCCTCCTCGCTGAAACCAGGGGGAGACGATTTTTCCAATGCGCCAACATTGATCAGGTATGGCTTAACTGCACTGCTTTCATCTACAAAATCTTCACGCAGAAAACGCTAACTTGATTGTACATCATGTTAACACCTCATGCAGACATATCGTCGGGTGTGCAACTTCGTTGAGTGGATAGATACGGAGAACCCACGAACCGACGGAACACGTTTCTACCCACTTAGCGAAACAAGGTCAGACTACCTTCAACGGAAGGCTGAGTACCAACGTCGAGTTCGCGCCGAAGCTTTGGACCGGCCTATGGATCAGTGGCACTACCCACATGGCGGGAACGTCCGAATGCCACCGTGGTCTACGTTGCCAGGTGGTAAGATCCATAAGACAAACAACTAGAGGACAAAGATGCTTCGTGTGTCCCGAGATTGCGGATGACGATTTTGTCGTGAGTATAATTTTTCTTTCTTTAACCTTTTTGCTTGTTCCATTTTTTAACTCCGACCATAAAAAATGTGCAACCGGAGGATGTACGTCGTGTCCATACAAAGATTGGATCGATACGGTTAAACCCGCTTCGATCGGTCGACGGTAACACAACCCGAGTCGACCGAACAATTCATTCAGGCTTGGATGGAGTATGAACGTCACGTCGAAATCGCAAGCTTAGCTTGGAGGAACAACCCACCGGGTTTCCCTAAATGGTCGGAGCGTCCTATGTGCGGTTGTAGGGATCGTTGCAAGATGGCTACCTCATTTGAACCACGAACATATGGTCGAGATATTTCATTTGCCCCAACTTAGATAACGACTTCGTTGTACGTCTTTCATTTTATCAATTATGCAAACGTCTTCGCTCTAGTGGCTCTCTAACCGATTACATGTGTTTCTTTACCGGCATTCAAAGAAGGTGTGGATTCACTAGGTGGATCGACAATGTCATTCCCCAATATAACGACCTAAAAGTAACTGAATGTGAAACTCAAAAGGAGTACAACGCCGAGAAGGAAAGAGAAAATTGATGACAAGCTTATCGCCCTTGAACGGTTCCGTAGGAAGCCGAGCCTTGACTCGTCGGGGATGAGTTAGTTGTATTGTATCATCCGTACCTAATGGGTTATGTAACACCGTGACAAACAACCGCTTAACCATTGCAACTAAGTTAACTTGGTTAAAACAATATGTTCACAGTAATGCAAACAACATATGTACGATACCTCGAACATTTACACTTGCAACAATATTTACATTTGCATCCTTACGACGATAACATTTACATTTCAAACAATACGACAAATCACGAAGACGGTTACATTTGCAACAATACCCACAAATCAAATAGATTTGTTATATTAGCACAAAATACAACGATAACATTTTACATCTCAAACAACACGAGAGAGAGTGGGTCGATGTCGATTAGGGCAATTAGGGTTTAGGCAAAAACGCCCTCGGAAGGGCGGGAATGGGGCCGCCCGCAAAGAGCGAAAAACGCCCTTGGTAAGGGCGGGAAGGGGCCGCCCGCAAAATGCCGGGCGGCGGCCTTTTGCAGCGGCCCCGTGCACATGAAAAACGCCTTGCCAAGGGGCGGGAAGGGCCGCCGCAAAATGCCGGGCGGCGGCCTTTGCGGCGGCCCCGTGCACGGTGAAAAACGCCCTTGCCAAGGGCGGGAAGGGCCGCCGCAAATTTGCTGGCGCGGCGAGCGGCCCCACCGCGTCCACGTCGGATAATTCGCCCTCCGGGAGGCGTTTTTCCATTCACGCCTCCCGAGTGCGGGAGGATATTAGTTTTGTAATTTTCGAAATTCGGAAGTTATTTTTTAAATCTTTTAAAAAAATTAAAAATGCCAAATAGATCTCTCAGTAAATCAGTAATAATTGGGCCCCACGGGTCCAGTGTATGATACTGTTCAAGCCCACGACTAAATGGGCCGGGTTGACGGCCCAGGGTTTAGGCCTTTACCCCTGCAATGCAAGCCGCGTCCTGACGCTTCCCAGTTCACTCCCCGTCCACACTAGGATTCGACCCTCGCCTCCTGCTCCAGTGAGGCGGGTGAGGCTGCCGGCGACGAGGTCTCCGTCCATCTCGCTCGCTCTGCGCGCCCCCGTTGCATCCACCATTGGTGAGTTCCTGTTGTCTCTTGCCGGGCGGCTCTTCGCCCGCCTCCTGTTCGACGGAATGCCTCTGGGGGAAGCCTCACCTCCGAGCGACGGCGGCGGCGGCCACGGCGTCGATAGGATAGGGAACCTGCCCGATGGGGTCCTCCACCACATCCTCGGGTTCCGTGCGTGCTCGCGCGGCGCTGGCGCCACCTCTGGAAGTCCGCCACGGGCCTGCGCATCACCAACATCGACGGGGAGAAGGTGGTGATGTTCCAGGATTTCGTGCACCACCTGCTGATCCTCCGCGGGCTCCCCCTACCGATGAGTGCGAGCTCAGGCTCGACGGCGTGTCCGACCGCGACGCCCGCCGCTTGAATCTCTGGTTCCGGTATGCCGTGATGTGCAAGGCCCGGGTGCTACGGCTGGATGCCTCTCCGTTTACCGTCAAACTCAACCTAGATAACATGTCTGTTGGCGAAGCTAGAGCTTACTGGTGTGACACTCAAGCGCAGTTTCCCTGATTTCACAAGCTGTCCAGTGCTGGAACATCTACAGCTTTTCTTCTGCAACTTGTCAGATGCCAAGAGGATCTCTTCCCGATCCCTGAAATGCCTCAAAATCATCCGTTGCGCATTCAGCCATGCTTTCAGCACTCGTATTTATGCGCCGAATCTCCTCTCACTTTTTCTAGTTCATTATGTGAACCGGACTCCTGAATTTGAGGGCATACCATTATTAACGGACGCTGTTGTCGGAGTCACCATCACATCTGGGGATTGGAATACTTGTCCAAGATTTGATGATTGCTTCGAGGAATGCTCTTGTGATGGTTTTGACTTTTGTCGTCGTAACAATTGCATGCTTTCACAAGCTTTATCAGAGGTTAAGAAATTGGTGTTAGCGGTTGAGGGACAGGATGTATGTTATGCCTTATTATGCACTGTTACCAGATGCAATTTCTTAAATCGTCTGTTTACAGTGAGTGTTAGTTGATTTTTTCTGTTTGCATTTTTTCCAGTTTGCTTTCAAAAGTTACTGGCAACGTTGCCCTACATTTAGTAAATTGAAAACTTTGTTACTTGATGAATGTTGGTCTGCGACTTTCGACTTACAAGCACCTGCGTGCATCATTCAACACTCACCAATTCTAGAGAAGCTCACTTTTAAGTTACTTTCCATGGTATATATTTTCTAAATGGACAATCACTTCGTGGTCACTATTATTAGATAAAACTGATGGTGTTTGTTGTTATTTTCATTACTATTATTATTGCAGGACCTGTAGAACATAAAGTGGACTTGAAAGGAAGCTATAGTCAAACGGCGTGTTCATCTGCAATATCAGAACATCTTAAGATAGTTTTTATGAAATGTGATGTGATTGACGAGTTCCTATCTGCCTATAATATTCGTAAGCTAACTAGCAACATTATTCATTCTTTTTTATATTACTTAAATTTTCCTTAAGCTTCATATGTGTGAAAGGAAGCTAGAAAGGGAACTCCTAACTCGTTAGAAAATCGAGATAGGAGTACCATATTGGGAAAAAGAAAAAAAATGAAAATTGTGCACAACATATGGTGGGAGTGGGGAACTCAATCTAATCCATTATGCTGTGAGATAGTATGCATCAAGCTACATACGATCTATTTACTGTTAAGTACATTGCATAAACAGTAGCTGACATGTTGATCCGTTGAATTGTTTTGAACAATTTTTACTTGTTCTAATAATTTATTGGCTTGCTGATTAGTTCTGAACAGTAGCAACATTGGTTGTCTTTCTACTTTTAATAATCAATTGTTCTAAGCAATAACACACTGTGTTGAACTGTTGTCCTGTTGCCTCTATCTTGTTGATGGCTTACTAGATATGCTCAGTTCCATGCCCTTGTTGATTGTATTACCCATTTGCCAACCATTCTGTTCTTCATACAGGCTAGCCGCATGCATGTGAAAGGCCAACAAAGCAATGCTTCTCTCCATATGATTGTTTATTATGTCTTTAGTCATCTCTTGAGTTATCATCTTATTTATAGGGTGTAACGCCCATACATTAGCATGGTTTCTATATACTAGCTTTTTCTTGGGTATCCTCTGAGTCTCTTTGTTCCTTTGAGTTTCCCGTCTGTAAATTACATTCAGTGCCTGTCATAATTTACTTTTATCACCTATTATTTTATTTTTCTATGCTCTGCAAGTCTGCAGTTGCTTATGGTGCTTCTGTAACTGGCCCTTGTTTTCATAGGTTTAGAAACCTAATTTCACATGCTCAATCATTTCATTCGATTTTTTTCTCTTTGTACTACTGGTTTGCTCATTGTGAAGAAAACCATTGTTTTCAATTTCACGTCTCGTTATTTTATTTGTAATAGATGACTTCCGTAGTTCATTGTGAATGAAACACCTTTGGCTTTGACTATTTATTTGTTTTGTAATTGTAAACTTTGGTGTTATTATGAGAAAACACGGTTAGTCTGAGTTCTTTGTGTAGGAGCAGTTTAGGCTGATGATGTTAGTCGCTGGATCCTTGCTTTAGGAGTGAGCACGATCCTTACTCTCATCGAGATGATCACACTTGGAGATGAGACAATTTTTTGGGTTTATTTCCCACACAATGCGATGCCAACCCATGGGGTTGGGGTTACATATTTATAGGCTGCTAACCAGGCAAGCATATGCCAAGATGCTAGTCTAAGATGCTGTCCTAAAAGACACTAAGATGCTGTCCTAAAAGCAGATGCTAACTGCTGTCCTATAGATGCTATTCTAAAGTTAGTCCAAGATGCCTAATGGACCAACAAGGACAAACAAACTACCTGTCACAAAGACCACAAAGATGCCAAGACTTATTCCATCATTTCATCATTCTCCCCCTAAGTCTTGTGCGTCGTCTTGTGGGAAATCTGAGTCATCCCGATCTTGGCGCGAAACTCGAGAAACTTGATCCTCCCAAGGGACTTGGTGAGCAAATCCGCAAGCTGGTCCTTGGTGTTGATGTAGCTTGCCTTGATGCTCCCTTCCTCCAAACAGCCTCGGATGAAGTGGTACCTCACCCGGATATGCTTACTCCGTTCGTGGAAAACGAGGTTCTTCGCTAGGGCCAGAGCGGACTTGCTATCCACCCTGAGCTCCACCGCTCTAGTGTCTCTGCCGAGGAGATCACCAAGCAGTCGAGCAAGCCAAAGGGCCTGTGTCGTAGCAGTGGAGGCCGCTATGTACTCGGCCTCACAACTAGACAGGGCCACCACCTGCTGCTTGACCGACTGCCAGCTAACAAGGCATTTGCCGAGGAAGAACAGAATCCCGCTCGTGGTTTTTGCTGGTGTCGATGTCGCCGGCGTGGTCGCTGTCGCTGTACCCGACAAAGTGTGCCTCTCCAGGACACCTCGGGTAGTGGAGACCGTGGTCGAGGGTCCCTGCAACGTAACGGATGATCCTCCTCACAGCCTGCTGGTGCTCCGTCGTCGGTCGCTGCATGAACCGACTAACGTAGCCGACGGAGAAAGCCAAGTCCGGCCGTGTGTGGGCGAGGTAGCGAAGGCTCCCCACGAGACGCCAGTACTGCGTGGCGTCCACCTCCTCCGTCGTGGTGTTGCGACTCAGCTTCAGCTTCTCCTCCATCGGAGTGAGAGCTGGGTTGCAGTCGGTGAGCCCAGCCAGCTCGACGATGCGCTTGGCGTAGGCGGTCTGTCGAAGCGTGATCCCGGAGTCGTCCTGATGCACCTCGATCCCCAGGTAGAAGGAGAGAGTCCCCAGGTCACTCATCTGGAAAGTGGCATTCATCTCTTCCTTGAACGCTACCACCTCCGCACCCTTGGTGCCGGTGATCACTAAGTCGTCGACGTAGACACCCACCAGCAAGGCATTTCCTCCTTTGCCCCACCGGTAGATGGCCGCCTCGTGCGGGCTTTGCTCAAGCCCATCCCCTTGAGCGTGGAATCTAACTTGGCATTCCATGCCCTCGGTGCTGCCGCAGACCGTAGGGCCTTGTGCAGGCGAAGCACCTTGCCCTCCTTACCGGGAATAGCAAATCCCGGCGGCTGGTGCACGTAGACCTCCTCCTTCAAGTCACCGTTCAGAAACGCCTACTTAACGTCCATGTGATGAACACACCAACCCTCCTGAGCGGCCAGCGCAAGGAGGAGTCGCACGGATTCCATCCGTGCTACGGGGGCGAATGCATTGTCGAAGTCAATCCCCTCCTGTTGCATGAAGCCGCGTGCCACCAAGCGAGCCTTGTGCTTGACGATGGCACCGGCTTCATCCCTCGTCAGCTTGAACACCCACTTAAGGGTGATCGCACGGTGACCACGAGGGAGGTCGGCAAGCTCCCAGGTACGGTTCTCCTCAACTGCGTCCATCTCTGATTGCATCGCGGCGCGCCATGCCGCGTGTCTCTCGGCCTCCGCGAAAGACCGAGGCTCACCGTCGTCGCACACAAGGTGCAACTGCGCCTTCAGATCGCGAGGCACCAATCCCGGCACCGGCTGATCGCCGAGAAGGTCCTCCATCGTACGGTACCGTAGCTGCTCGCCGTCGTGGTACGCGTCGATGCGCTCCCCGTCGTGGGAGAGCGGAGTAGCGAACTCCACCGGGCTGCGCTCAACACAAGCTGGTGTCGGAGTAGGCGTGCCCGGAGGAGTGGCTGTTGGTGCTGGAGTGCGTGGGGTCGCCGGCTGTGGTGGTGTCGGCGAAGGGCTCGTCGCAGCCGAAGTCGGTGAAGGCTCGGGGACTAGGGTAGGCACGCTCGGTGAAGAGGAGCTGCCTACTCCCCCAGCTCCCTCGAAGTGGACGTACTCGACAGTGAAGTCGTCGTACGTCGGGGTCGAACCATCGTCCACCGCCTTGTCCCATACCCACCCTCGCCCTTCGTCGAACACTACGTCGCGCGCCGTGCGCACACGCTGTGCCTTCGGGTCGAGGATGCGGTAGGCCTTCGAGCCCTCCGCGTAGCCGATGAACACCCCTGGGGTGCTCCTGTCGTCGAGCTTGCCGATGTGGCCAAACTCCTTGGTGAACGCGAGGCAGCCGAAGACCCGTAGGTGGGAGACCGTCGGCTTGCGCCCATGCCAAGCCTCGTACGGTGTCCTGCCATCGAGGGCCTTGGTAGGAGAGCGGTTGAGGATGTAGATGGCCGTCACCACCGCCTCTCCCCAGAAGATGGCCGGCATCCCCCTCTGCTTGAGGAGAGCCCGAGCCATCCCCACAACCGTCTGGTTGCGCTGCTCGACGACGCCGTTCTGCTGCGGGCTATACGACGCGGTGTAGTGGCGCTGAATGCCCTCATCAGCGCAGTACGACGCGAATTCAGCCGTCGTGAATTCGCCGCCATTGTCGGTGCGCAGCACACGCAGCTTGCGGCCGCATTCTGCCTCCGCAGCGGCCTGCGAACGCCTGATGGCGTCTGCAGCCTCTCCCTTGCTGCCTAAGATCACCACCCACATGTAGCGGGTGAGGTCGTCGACGAGCAGTAGGAAGTAGCGCCGTCCTCCTGGTGTGGTCGGTGTCACAGGGCCACACAAGTCCCCGTGCACGAGCTCGAGCCGCTCCTTGGCTCGGAAGCTCGCCTGCTGGGGGAAGGGGAGCCTCCTCTGCTTTGTCATGCCGAAAACGTCGCAGAGCTGCTCCACATGGTCGAGGCACGGCAAGCCTCGCACCATCTCCTTGGCGCTGAGCCGCTTCAGGGCCTCAAAGTGGAGGTGCCCGAAACGCTCGTGCCACTGCCACGCCTCGTCATCCCGACGAGCAGCGAGGCAAACGGGTTGTGCCACCTGCACATTGAGGACGTATAGACGATTGATGCCTCTGTTTACCTTGGTAAGAAGGCGACGATGGCAATCCCAAATCCTCATGATTCCATCCTCGATCAGGATGCGCAGGCCATTCCCATCCAGCTGGCCCAGGCTGATGATGGAGTTCCTCAGCGCGGGGATGAAGTAGACTCCAGTGAGGAGTCGGTGCTCGCCAGTCTTGGCGACAAAGACAATGGAGCCAATGCCCCTGATGTCCACAGCCAAAGAGTCGCCGAACTTTACGGAGCCGCGTACGTCGACGTTCAGGTCGGAGAAGAACTCCTTGTGACCCGTCATGTGGTGAGTGGCACCACTGTCGAGGAGCCAGCCATCGATCTTGTCGTCGCTGGAGCCGTCACCGAGGAAGGCATGTGCCTTCGGCTCGTCGAGGTGGAGAGCCGTTGCGGCCGATGCCGCTGGAGTTAGCTCGATGCTCCCGTGTGCTAGGAACAGAGCCGGCTCCTCCTCAGCCTGTGCGACGTGAGCCTGGCCTTGCCTCGGCTGTCGACAGTCTTTGGCCCAATGGCCAAGCTTGCCACGATTGCGGCGGAGTGTCGTCTCGTGCCGGCTTGTGGTTGCGGCGGCGCCGCGCTGGCGCCTCTGCGAGCGCCACTCTCGGCGCGTCTTCGTGCCCACAGCAGCTGGACACCTCGACGCGCCTTGCGCGGCTTGCGGCCGCCTGTCGGGGAAGAAGACTCCCCCTTTCTCCCGTCACCCTGAGAGGCCTCTCACTGCTCCCGAGTGAGATGGAGCTTTCCGCCAATGGTGATAGGCCCCGAGAGAGGCTGTGGCTCATCACCGTCGACGACCTTGAGGCGACCCAACGCCTCCTCGATCGACATCGTGGAGAGGTCCAGCAGAGACTCGATTGAGCGAGCGATCTGCCTATACTTCTCCGGGACGCAACGGAAGAGCTTCTCGACAGCTCTCTCTTCGTCGTAGGTGTCATCGCCGTACTGCACCATCTTCTGCAAAAGAGTGTTGAGACGAAGGGCAAAGTCATCAACATCCTCACTTGGCTTGAAGGCCAGGTTCTCCCACTCCTTGCGGAGTGCCTGTAGTGTGGACTTGCGGGCGCGGTCGCTGCCAATGCGTGTCGCAGCGATGGCGCCGCAGGCCTCCTTGGCAGTCCGCTTCTGGGAAAGCGAGAACTGCATCTCGGACGGAACTGCAGCAATGAGGGCATCCAGCGCCCGCCAATCCTCGTCGTAGTCGACGTCGCCATACCGGACTGCCTCCCACATGTGCCGCACCTGGAGCCTCACCCTTATCACCGCGGCCCACTCGATGTAGTTGGTTTTGGTGAGGGTAGGCCACCCACCGTCGGGACCAAAATCCCTGACCACCGTCTGAACACCGTGGTGGCCTTGGCGCCGGTCAGGGGAGGGAGAGTCGCGCTGCCTGCGAGGGCCGCGCTCTCCGTCGGGCCAGCCACCTCCACCGGGAGCGCCACCGCCGCGCGCGCGCTCTGGGCTGCCGCCGGCACGCCCGCGCCAGCCTGGGTTCCCGTCGGCGGGCGCGCGGTCCCTTGGGCCGCCGCCGCCGCCGTGGGGGTGGGCTGCTGCCCACCGCTCTGCCCGCTCCCGCGCCTTCTTCTTGCCAGCTCCTCAAACTCTCTGTCGGCGGTGATGTCGCCGGCGATGGAGCCGTTGGTGCTGCAGCGCAAGGTTTCAACCTCTACCTCCGCCGCACGTGCCGCATCTTCTGTCGCCTCTGTTTCCGCCCTTCGCCCTGGCTGCTGCCAACTCTGCTGCCGCCAGTCTAGCCGCCCTCGCTGCTGCTGCAGCGGTCTGAGCCGTTGCTCGCCTGCGCTCTTCTGCTGCGGCGAGCTCGGCGTCTTGCTGACGTGGAGTGCTCGAGGCGACCGAGCGCCGAGACCGAAC
This sequence comes from Oryza australiensis, assembly GCA_019925245.2. NCBI lineage: Eukaryota > Viridiplantae > Streptophyta > Magnoliopsida > Poales > Poaceae > Oryza > Oryza australiensis. Next base: position 2,227,709 of record JAIFGZ020000540.1, on the reverse strand, counting down.
GTCGGACATGGCGCGCCTCCGAGAGGCTGCTGCGTGGAGAGGGGGGAAGGAAAGGGGAAGGAGGAGCAGCGGGTGCTGCTGCTGCTAGCTGAGAGCTCAACCGGGCTTGGAAGGGGGTGGAACAGGAGATGTTTAGACTACAGAAAAGTGTGGCTCTGATACCACTTGTTAGTTGCTGGATCCTTGCTCTAGGAGTGAGCACGATCCTTACTCTCATCGAGAGGATCACACTTGGAGATGGGGCAATTTTCTGGGTTTATTTCTCACACAATGCGATGCCAACCAAGGGGTTAGAGTTACATATTTATAGGCTGCTAACCAGGCAAGCATATGCCAAGATGCTAATCTAAGATGATGTCCTTAAAAAACACTAAGATGCTGTCCTAAAAGCAGATGCTAACTGCTGTCCTATAGATGCTATTCTAAAGTTAGTCCAAGATGTCTAATGGACCAACAAGGACAAACAAACTACCTGCCACAAAGATCACAAAGATGCCAAGACTTATTCCATCATTTCATCAGATGAACTCCTCTTAGGAGATGGTGGGAATGGTTTAATATCAGCGATCATACTTTTGGATTATATTTATTTTACCAGAACATATTGCTAAATTAAACTGCATGCTGATCAAAGAATTCCACCTTTTATTTAGTAAATTTCGAAAACCTAGGTTTTGGAGTGTCGGTAACTTCAAAACATAGGTTTTACATTTTGTATTTTTTAAGGAAAGCTAGGTTTGGAAGCAAAACTTTTTTATAAAACCTCAGGTACATCATATCCATCATATATCATCCATTTGGCTATTATATTTATGAATAATACTTGTACAAAGGTAGTATCTGGTACTTTTTGAGTAGTCGCATTAGCTAGCTTCTTCTCTACCGTTGGTTGCTGGTAGCATGACTATTTGTGGGTTCATGTAACTAGTCAATTGTGTATCTGCTACTGCTGTAAGCATTATCATATTTGCCATCGCCTAGTGGGGTAGTGTGGGAGCAGATATTGTAGCCTAGGAATGTGTATTTTTGGGCCTACTATATATTATAATGGCATGGTTTTTTTTCTTGCAGAAATATGATGCTTTATGAAACATTTTTTGCGTTAAAGCATAGGTCATATGAAAGAAATTATTGAACATGGGATTTTTTGAAATCCAACTCATTTTGTAGTCTGTTCTGGTATATTAACTTGTCAAGTAAATGAACAATCTAATTGCTGCAGATGATGATCAGACTATGAACTTACCCTGCATTTTCTCTGACAGGTTTCACTTTGGACTTCAAGTAGGGTTCAAAAGTTGGGCTGTCCATGCATCTACTACTCTATCACTATTCATAGGGTTGGTGCTTAATTTGCTGTGGCTGTGACAAGGGTGCCGTATTCTGTCATTAGGTATCATGTCAGTTCCAGTCATAGGGACCGTAAAGAACTGACGAAATGACCTAGCCAGAATTTGTAACTGCAGGGCCCTCAGAAAAGGGATGTAGAAGTAGAAGTGCTGGTAATCTAGTTGGACCTAATATTAATATAACCAGGCTAATGCTATTTCTTTTGGATTCCTAATTCGGTTTCTTCTCTGTGGTATGATGAGTCTGTTACCTTTATAGCATATCCATCTATTTCAACATTGCTCCGCCTGAAATTCTTTCCGTTTTAATTTATATTATAACTCATTTTGATTTTTAGACAAGCTTCTTTAAGTTTGATTTATAAAAAAATTAGCAATATCTAAAACACCAAATTAATTTAATTAAATAATACAACATAAAATAATTTTATAATATATTTGTTTTGAGTTGAAAATGTTACTCTATTTTCTTGTAAATTTTTAAAAATTTACATAAAAAATTAAAACGACTTATAACTATAATATGTAACAATTATAATATGAAACAAACAGATGAAGTAGCATCCGTGAGAGATGTTTCTTTTCCGTTATGGATGAGAATGTATATGGAGTTTTCTGCAGTTTTAAACCGTAGAAACATGCAAGTTTTAACATGCTGATGTTAGGAATTTTTTTATTTATATATTTTATTTTTAACTGATCTACAAAATAAATATCTGAATAAAAATTTATAAAAATGTACATATCCTGTCCTCTCGTAGGGTAGGGCATACAAATTGCTCTAAGCTAGAACGGGAAATGTGACGTGGCAGCATGAGAGACGGGTGCATCGTCGCCAATTCGGCAGCTTTTTGTTCAATTTCTCGTGGAGTGCGACCTCTTCTCATTCTTCCCTAGTATGATTTATCGTCGAGAGGGGGCCACCTGTAAAATATGCACGTCACGCTTCTCTCTTAGCCTGTCACGTCAAATAAAAGGTCGATTTATGTCCTGTCCATCTCTGGGACGATTTATTTCCTATAGTTCTTTTATTAAAAATGTGTGAATATTGTTAGATTTTTTTATTTTAATTGACATTGTTGGTTTTACGTCTTTGTTGTAATTTATTTGACTTCATAAGGTAGCACCGATTAACGTCGCTATAAGTCTGAATGCAAGAATACAAGAAGAAGGAAGACATTGCAGCAAGAATAGAAACCAACTTTATTGATGGGACAGAAACTGAAATAGTTTTTGATTCGTGACGCACAGACCAACAGAACCCATTAGTACGCATACACCAATATAAGAGAGTTAAAAAGTCGTATAGATGAGCTATACGAAATTGTAGGTCCTAGGGAATCGTGCTTGAGCTTGTCTACGGATCACTTCTATATCGTTCAGCATGTATGCAAATTCGTGCTCCTTCATTCACATGTACTATGTTTGAAGTTTCAGCTTCAGTTACTCTTCCATCATCATACGTCAGATTGACCATATTGATCCACAAAGTGAATCTGCACCTCTTTGGATTGGCCTGAGAAATAAATCTAATTAGTCAATGAGGATAGGTTTATTATGAAAACGCGAGCGAAAATGGAAATAAGTAGGTATATGACATACAATGAAGTTGTTGTCTATGTTAAGATAAACAAAATATCTTCTTCCAATTGTCTCTTCTGCAAAGGATGTAACCACCTGCAGTGATCTCTACAATCATATTTGGACACTCAGAACATTCAGCTAGACCTAATGAATTGTTTCTTCAGTCTAAGTTAGCATACTGCACTCGACGATCCTACTTCATCCACACTTGAATGAATTGTGTGGTCGTTTCAGGTTGTGTTACCCTTGCACCGATGGAAGTTTCTCTAACCATACTGATCCACTTTATGAAACCACATTTCCTTACGTCTTCATGTTCACAAATTCATTATGACCGTTGACATAGGTAAGTGTACAAAGGTAGTGATCGGTGGGAGTGAAAAGTCAACGGTACTTACGACGAAATCGTCGTCGATAATGTTAGGACACACGGAACATCTTTGTCCTATAGTTTATTGTTTTACAGACCTTATCACCTAGCAACGGTCTCCACAACTACACTTTGGATGCTCCCGCCATGTGGGGAGTCCCAAGGGATTTACCTGTCATTCTAAGGCTTCTGCAACAATTTATGTTCGTGCTCATCCTTCCTCCTTAGGCAGTTCGATATTGTTTCATTATGCGAATACGTGTGTGTTCCGTCATTTTGTGGATTCTTCATATCTACCCACTCAACAAAGTCACACAAACTACGGTAAGTCTACGAAAGAAGATATGATTGTGCACAAATAGTTAGCAGTGTATGTATTCAGTATAGGTAACTGGAGATACAAATAATTCATACTTATAAAATGTTTGGGTATTAGAAGTCACAAGTATACATCGATCACCACCCGCGCACAATGGATGGTCGTACCACGATGAAAATAGACCAGTGAAAGGATCCCTTCGTCAATCAAGATGCTCACGAAATGGAGCTTCCATTTTGAAGTACTTGTAAGTGCCATGCAAAATGAACTCAATGATTTTCAATGCTTTGATAACAATTGTTATGAAAATAGATGCACAACGAAGACACAAATTTTATGTGAAAAACTCTTATGAAAAAAAATCACAAGCGCTAACTGACAATGATCACTATTAACGAGTTGATTACAAACGTAGGGAGTAACAATAAGAATGTCTTCCATTCTCTTACGACTTAGAAAAGTATATATAGGAGATAAAAAAGACACATAATAGAAAAACATAGAGTCATAGTAGAAAACTAATCCAAATATATTGTAAGTCTTAGTTTGGATCATATATTTAACAGTAAGCCAAGAAAATGAATTAAAATTCTGGATCATGCATGTGGATAGGCTTTCCCGAGAAATTAATTTTTAGCTGGTTAACATTGGGTTGGTATTCCCATAAGGTTGGGTCTCTTGCATGGGCCAAAAGTGGGACTGGACAGCCCAAAGAGAGGTACTTCCTCCATTCAAAAGGCTCGGTCCTATTTGGTTTTCTTCTTTTTCTAGAGGAGTTGGGTACATTGTACTTTGTATGCATGAAGGCTTTGAATACATTACGTGACTATTCGTTAAACATGCATGGATTAAATTTCTCTTGCGATCCAAACAGTCCTTTTTTCAGGAATGCAATCCACATCCGTTGTCACTGTGATGCAGCCATTGCCTATTGGTTAAATGTATGCATGCAATCCGTGCGCAGCAAGCCAAGCGTCATTTCGTCTAAATCGATGCGGTGGATGGTTAAATATATGCGGTTGAAAAAAATAATAGTATTGATACTTTTGGATGGAGGGAATACTCTTTGCTGGGCCAGAACTGAATGGGTCTATCTGACCCATCCCATTTATTCTTGAATTTTTTGCAGTTTTAATTTTATTTTTTAAAGATTTGCAAAACTAATTCCTCATTTCAAATAATTGTAAAAATGATCCCCGCTGCTTTCCGAGAGGATGATTTTTAAAAATCGCTCTCCCAGAAAGCGATTTTTGTGACGTGCCGTGGAATTTGCAAAAAATCTGAGGGTCTAAGTGCAAAAATCGTGCGAAGGCAGCCTCCTAGCAACACAGGACGGAATTTTTGCACTTAGACCCTTCGATTTTTTGCAAATTTTAAAAACATCCAAAACATCGATAGAGGTCAACGGCGTCAAAAGAAATCGCCCTAGGGCGCCCTCGAATGGCGGAGGACTTTTGCAATTGTTTGAAATGAGAAATTAGTTTTACAAATCTTTTAAAAATAAAATTAAAAATACAAAAAATTCTTTATTCTTCGGTCCAGCCAAGAAGGCGAGAACTCGATGCCTCACTCACTCCCCAATCCTTCGTGGATTGAGATGGAGGGGCTGCCGGCGGCGAGGCCTTTGTACGTCTCCGTCTCTCACCCTTACTCTCTCTTTCTCCATTGCATCCGCCCTTGCGGTCTAGTCGTTTCTTGCTCTGCGAACGCGACGCCCGCCGCCCGTTCGACGGGGAAAAGGGTTTAGGGATCCCCATCTCGAAGCAGCGGCGACGACGACGACGATGAAGAAGATCGGATGTGGTCCTCCATCACATCCTCGGGTTCCGGCCGGTGCCAGATGCCGTGCGGACGTGCGTGCTCGCACAGCGATGGTGCCACCTCCGGAAGTCCGCGACGGGCCTGCGCATCTCCGAAGGCGACAATGTGAAAAAGCTCCAGGATTTCGTGCACCACCTGCTGCTCCTCCGCGGGGGCGCGCAGGGAGACAACTGTTGAATCAAGTGAGTTTGATTTATAGTTTATTTGATGAAACATTGGATTTGTGATTGAATTGTGCTTTGATTTGAATGTGTGATTTTTTGTGTGGCGGTTAGACCAGCCAGACACGATCGGTCAGACCGTTTTGTATGGGCACAGTCTGACCGGAGGTGTGTGTGCGGTCTGACCGGGCGAGTTCGACTCACAATCGGTCAGACCAACTTTGACTCGCGGTCGGACTCCGACTCTCAGTCGGTCAGACCGGCGCGGTCTGACCGGCCATCTCTGATTTCTCAGTTTTGGATTGTTTCTTTGTGGATTTGATTTCTAGATGATTCCTATGCGTGTGGTTACTATTGACAAGCTAATGTGAGTCAAGTTTGGACAAACTTGTGCTCGGTATGTTGTTTCTTTGTCGTATATGTGCAGGTATCGCTTGAGACCTCGGATAGTATTGCCGGTGTCGGATCGGAGTCGACTTGGGAGAAGTAGACGTCCAACACGCGGGATACAAAAGGCTAGAGGATAATGCACATGGAAGACGGAGAATCCATATGGCATACGAGAGGGATCGTACGCGGAGTCGAATTTGGAAAGGAGTCCAGATTCGGAAAGTTAGGTTGAATGAGTCCTATTTAGAATAGGAGTCCTATTAGGAATAGGAGTTCTACTTTTACTATGAGTGAGAGGTTGAGTCCTATTGTGAATAGAAGTTCTACTCCTACTTTGAATAGTTGGAGTTTGTGGTATAAATTGAGAGGGAAGGTATGCCTCCTAGACATCGATTTCAAGAGAAATTTGTGAGAATAGCTAGGGTTTCGAGTTAGGTCGAGATTTTGGTGAGGAGTGCTGTTGTTTCACTTTGTAAACACTTTTAGATGTAATAAAGTTAAAATAGTTTGATCTACTTCTTCGAGAGTTCATCTACCTGTGTTTTCTGGATCTCGACGGTCTGACCACAGGTGTGCGCGCGGTTTGACCGGCGGGTTGCGGCGGCAGTCCAACCAGAGGCTAGGCGGCGGTCTGACCGGCCAGGAGGGGCGGTCTGACCGGGGCAGGTAAGGCGGTGTGACCGACGGCGGCTTCAACAGTTCCTGTTCATTGTCGCTTTGTAGATTGGTTTCATCAGTAAGAGGTAAATCTTTTAATTCCGCAAAAGATTTGTTTTTTTGGTTTCCCTACCATTCACCCCCCTCTGGTAGGTTTGTTTGGTCTTGTTCGATTCTACAAGTGGTATCAGAGCCTCGTTCTTGATTTGCTTTTTTGATCTTTTGCCATGGCAGAAAAGTTTTCAAACAAACCTCATGTTTTCAATGGAACCGACTTTGACTATTGGAAGAAAAAGATGGAATCTTATATCACATCTCAAGGTTATGATATTTGGCTAAAAGTTTCTCAATCTTATGAGATTCCCGAACACATTGATACTACTACTCTCAAATTAGATTATGAAAATAATTGCAAAGCTAGGAACATCATTCTTAATGCAATTTCTCGCTTCGATTTTGATCGTGTTTCGCATCTTTCAACTGCTAATGAAATTTGGAAAGCTTTGAATGATTTTCATACTTGGATCTTCAAACATTAAAGAATTGCGAAAAGATGTTTTCAAAAAGGAGTACATAAAATTTGAGATGACACATGGGAGTCTTTGGATGACTATTTGGGCCGTTTTAACAAAATTTTGAGCAATCTTAGATCTGTTGATTCTTCTTACAATGCTAATTATTCTCAATCCGAGGTTGCTCGTCATTTTTTGAATGGTCTTGATATGAAAGTTTGGGAAGTTAAGGTTACCTCAATTTAAGAATCGGTCGATATGAATACCTTGACTTTGGATGTTCTTTACACAAAATTAAAAACCTATGAGATGAACATTCTTTCTAAAAGAGCTGATTCAAAATCTACTGCTTTGGTGTCTTCTTCTGCCTCTTCTGATTCTTCCTCACAATCGATCTTTGTTTCTTTTTCTGCCATGTCCGATGATCAACTGGAGAAAATCAGTGAGGAAGACTTGGTATCTCTTGCTAACAGAATTTCTAGAGCTGTGAGTAATGTCAGAACCAGGAGAAGAGGATTGACCAATCCGGTGCTTTGGATGTGGACAACTAGGACATATCCGCTCTCAATGTCCCAAGGCTGGAAAAGGGACACATGAGGAGGTAAAAGTTCAAGATGGCACCAAAGACGCTAAGCAGAACAAGAAACAAGCCAAGAACATGAAGATGAGGAAGTTCTACCAAAAGACAATTGATGCAACATATGATGCGATTCGAGAATCAAGTGATGTTGATTTTGAAAGTGATGAAGATGATGACAAGGAGAAGAACATTGCTGGGATTTGTTTCAGGCCAGCAACATTGATGAAGATTCTGAAGATGATAATGAGGTAACTCCTGCTCCTAGTGTTGAATATCTTCAAGATGTTATTGCTAGACTTGGTTACAAGATTTCTAAATTTAAAAAGAAGACTAATCAACATGAAGTAGTTATTGATTCTCTTAAAACTGAAAATAATAGATTAAGATCTTTTGCTTCTGATGATGATGACTGTAAATCTTGTGAGGTTTTATTTGCTGAAATTAAGTCAATTAGAGATGTTTATGTCAAGAAGCTTGATATTGAATCTAAGAAAACTCGAAAATTTGAATCTTGTCTTGCTTTTAGCTTTTCCATGAACACTAGATTGACTGATGAATTGTTTTTAACAAAAGGAGCTTTAAAGAAATGTCAAGTTGCCTTGTTTGCTAGCTCTATATTTAATGCAATTAGCGCTAAAAGGTTAAAACAATCTAGTGCAAAACATTGCTCATCATGTCTTGCTAATGAATTGAAATTAAAGGATGCCTTAGGTCGTGTTAGGCATATGGAAGAAACTGTTAAGCAAGATGAAGTGCTTTCTTGTCAAATTATTAGAAAACGAAAGGTCTTTTGGATGCTTGCAAAAGTTGTGCTGTTTTGACTCAAGAGGTTTCTTACTTAAAAAGTTCTTTGCAATGTTTTTCTGATGGTAAAAAGAACCTCAATATGATCTTAGACAAATCAAGAGTTAACACGATAATCGTGGTTTAGGTTTTGATCCTTATGTTCATTATACTAGACATCCTCCCGTTGTTCTAGGTCTTGGTGCTAGAAGTGGTGAAATTTTAATTAAACCTGAATCTAAGAATACTGTGTTTAAATCTGCTGGTATCATGACTTCTTTGAATACATCATCTTCTAAAACCAATCCTGTGATTGCAAAACCTCTTGTTGCTATATCTGTTGCTAAACCATCTCTTTCTACTTGTGCTTCTAATCATCGTGAGAAATACAATTGTTCATTTTGTGGAAAAGATGGACATTTGGTTGGATTTTGTTTTAGACTTGGCCGTAAACAGAAAAAGGAAAGTGAAATTGCTTTCGCGAAACGACGATGGCAAAAATCGGGTTTTGGTTCAAGGAGCTCGGTCAGACCGACACGGACCAGTCGGTCAGACCGGTAGCCAGGCTCGGTTAGACCGCAGATACAACGGCGATCAGACCGGCCATGGGGCAATTTTGTGCATAATTCAAATCAGACTTTTGTGAAGCGACAAGGTAAGTTTTTAGGTAAGTCTGATTCTGATTTTGTATGTGCATATATACCTATTGGTTCTACTGGTCGTGTGACTCAATGTTGAATTCCAAAATTTCTTATTTCTAACCCCAACATGGAGGCCTCGACATCTTCTTGTTCGTAGGTATGTGGATGGCATACTCCCCATGTATGTGCAATGTGAAGACAATAATTGCTTTTCACGATAACATCAAGGTAATCTTGGATTGACATAATTTTTGTTCTACTCTCTTGATTATTAGCTTTTTAGATGCTAGTGTTAGAGGTAGTAGTTTTTGTTAGTACAAGTGGATATATGTCAGTTTATGAGAACCTTGGTGATATCTTTGGCAATTGGATGGTTTCTTCAAAAATCTTTGATTTCTTCTTGATTTTTATTTGGGGAGAATTGGAGGTTAATTTGAGGGGGAGTTTATGTTTTTCCATGCATTCATGTTGAAAAGAGGGCTATTGAATTGAAATTCGTGGATACAAAGTTACAACTCGCGGATATTTTCACCAAACCTTTGGATTCTTCTCACTTTGCTTTTCTTAGGGGGAGAGTTGTTGGCTCTTTGTTGTATGCATATTTTTCTTCTTCTTTTGCATTCATATTTTAATTCATGTATGGTGTGATAAAAAAAGGAAAGAACAAGAAAAAGAAAATAAAAGGTGGATGAGTTATATCTTATATCTTTAGTATATTCTAGTGCTTGCTAGCAATGCCTGTTAGATAATTTGATTACTATATTAGCTTGTGTGCATTTAGTAATTACTTGAGCTTTTGATATTGCTTTTAAGTCATATGATACATGACACATAATTCTCTTATTTGAATTAATGAAATATGCAATATTGAAGCAAGTGCTTAGGTTGAATGGTTAATGCTTTTATATATGCTTTATGAGTTGTTATTCCTCATATTAATCATTTTGTTCCAATCACCGTAAGAGTGCATAAATGCTTATCTCTATGAGAGAAAAAATGAATACCGAATCCTTGGAAACAGTCTTGACGACAAGGATGTATTCGAGGTGAGATAATAAAAAAAGGGTACCGAATCCTTAGAAACAGTCTTGATGACAAGTACGTACCCGTAATAATTAAGAGAAAAGTATTAAAAAAAGAGGTTCAAAAAGATTGAGCTAAAAGTTCTCTTGGTTATTTTTGGAGAAAGCATTAATTTGAGAAAGAGTATCAATGTCATAAGTATATATACTTGAGTTTTTCTTTTAGTCTTTGCACTTGTGAATATGTTGCATGTTAAATCGTTGAAATCATGAATCATTAATGTTGACTTGATCTTAATTGTAATGTTTTAGGTACATGTTTTTACTCTAGTGCATGCTTGTTAATTAGCTAGTCACTTTTTCTACCTTGTTATTGCAAAACATGTACTTGAGGTACTTTTGATATAATGCAAAGCTCTTTCATGCTTCCGATAATTGATGAACTCATTGTCAAAAGGGGGAGAACAAAGAAACAAAATTGTGCATCAAAATTTGTGCAATTGTGCATTCATTTTTCAAAGATGAATTTTCAATGAATTTTCTTGCATTCGAAAATGCTTTTTGGTTGCTTCACAAAACATCACAAACCAATTGATTTTTGTTGGGTTTGCCAATGATTTCATCAAGGGGGAGATTGTTGAATCAAGTGAGTTTGATTTATAGTTTATTTGATGAAACATTGGATTTGTGATTGAATTGTGCTTTGATTTGAATGTGTGATTTTTGTGTGGCGATTAGACCGGCCAGACACGACCGGTCAGACCGTTGTATGGGCACGGTCTGACCGGAGGTGTGTGTGCGGTCTGATCGGGCGAGTCTGACTCACAATCGGTCAGACCGACTTTGACTCGCGGTCGGACTCCGACTCTCAGTCGGTCAGACCGGCGCGATCTAACCGGTCATCTCTGATTTCTCGATTTTGGATTGTTTCTTTGTGGATTTGATTTCTAGATGATTCCTATGCGTGTGGTTACTGTTGACAAGCTAATGTGAGTCAAGTTTGGACAAACTTGTGCTCGGTATGTTGTTTCTTTATCGTATATGTGCAGGTACCGCTTGAGGCCTCGGATAGTATTGCTGGTGTCGGATCGAAGTCGACTTGGGAGAAGTAGACGTCCAACACGCGGGGTACAAAAGGGCTAGAGGATAATGCACATGAAAGACGGAGAATCCATATGGCATACGAGAAGGATCGTACGCGGAGTCGAATTTGGAAGGGAGTCCAGATTGGAAAAGTTAGGTTGAATGAGTCCTATTTGGAATAGGAGTCCTATTAGGAATAAGAGTTCTATTTTTACTATGAGTGGGAGGTTGAGTCCTATTGTGAATAGGAGTTCTACTCCTACTTTGAGTAGTTGGAGTTTGTGGTATAAATTGAGAGGGAGGGTGTGCCTTCTAGACATCGATTTCAAGAGAGGAATTTGTGAGAATAGCTAGGGTTTCGAGTTAGGTCGATATTTTGGTGAGGAGTGTTGTTGTTGCACTTTGTAAATACTTTTAAATGCAATAAAGTTGAAATAGTTCGATCTACTTCTTCAAGAGTTTATCTACCTGTGTTTTTTGGATCTCGACGGTCTGAGCGCAGGTATGCGCGCGGTTTGACCGGCGGGTTGCGGCGGCAGTCCAACTGAAGGCTAGGCGACGGTCTGACCGGCCAGGAGGGGCGGTCTGACCGAGGCACGTAAGGCGGTATGACCGGCGACGTCTTTAACCGTTTCTGTTCATTGTCGCTTTGTAGATTGGTTTTATCGGTAAGAGGTAAATCTTTTAATTCCGTAAAAGATTTGGTTTTTTGGTTTCTCTATCATTCACCCTCTCTGATAGGTTTGTTGGTCTTGTTCGATCATACAACAACCGCAGCATGAACCTCTGGTTCCGGCATGCCCTGTTGTGCCAAGTCCGGGTGCTCCGGCCTCGAGCTGCACGATCAGCTGCCTCTTGTCTCCAGGCACTTGGTGAAGCTAGAGCTTTGTTTTGTGAAATTGATGCACAGTTTCCTTGATTTCTCGAGCTGTCCGGTGCTGCAACATTTAGAGATTGTCTCCTCCGATCGAGTTGTTTGATGCCAAGAGGATATCTTCCCAATCCCTGAAATGCCTCAACTTCACTTGTTGCACTCTGATCAGCGAAAACTTCCGCATTCGTGTTGATGTGCCCAATCTACTTTCCCTGTGGATACAAGATTATTGCTGCCGGACTCCTGTGTTTGAGGTTATTATTGAGACATTTGTCAGAGTTTACACTGGATCCGGGGATTGGGTAACTTGTACAGGTGAAAATAGTCAAACTATACTAAAAAATGGTGAAAATAGTCAAACTATACCTAAAAAATTTTCGTGGGCATAATCTTGATGCCCCGATGCGTGAGTATAGTGTGTGTATTTGTGGGTGCGTGGGTATGGTGCATGTACTTGTGTTTTTTCTGTGTGATCGGGAAAGAAAATGTATCCCTACAAAAGTGACTAGAACAGAAGATTTTGTGTCTTTTTATGCTAAGGCTCCATCTCTCATCTCCACAAGCCTAACCTCTCCTCTTAATCTCCCTCCCCCGTGTATATCCAACCATCCAAGCAGCTCCGTGAGAGCTCCGGCTAAGCTGCCAATCCTTTGAAGTTTACTTTGATCCAACTATCCAAGCAGGCCCCATCTGCGTGCAAACCGGAAGCCCGTCAGGGAGATGATGACCAACTGCATCGTCATCTCGACGGTGCTGATGCATCTGGTTTCATTGATAAAACAGTACGCCGTCTCAAGATGTTGCACGTGCGCCATCAGATTGCCAACCAGATCGACGAGCTTGATGGTCGTCACAGCAAGTTCAGTACTTGTGAATTGTTGGCTGTAGATCGTCGCATAACCCAATTGTGGGTGTTGATGGACAAAAGGAAGAGCTAGCCCAATTGTTGATAAATGCGGAGCAGCGGCAGCTGATGGTGGTGTCCATCGTGGGATTTGGGGGTGTTGGTAAAAAAACAACACTTTTTAAACAGGTTTTTGATAAGATCGGAGAGCAATTTGACTGCAAGGCATTCGTTATAGTTTTGCAAAGACCTGATATGGCAAAGACTTCTCACCACCATACAGTCCAAGCTTAAGATACAGGAGTCTTACCCAAACTATGCGAGGTGCAAGACATCATCGACGGCCTAGACTATTTGGGAAATAAGAGGTAATTAACTAGAGCATTTAATTTCTCCATCCTTCAGAACTACTATTTGGAATGAAAACCTCTCAAGAGAGATAATATACACTAAAAAGATGGTGTAATTCTAGTAACTCTGTGCCTTCGTCTATGCTTAAAAGTACTGTTAGTTAAACATATTAATTTTGCATTTTTCTGTGACCATATAATTTCTTTTAATTTGTGATCCTGTAAAATGCCTTCGTTCTAGGATTGACAAGAAATAATTAATTGCTATTACTTAGTGTTACAAAACTTGATTATCATCTAAATCTGCTAATTTAGCCATCGTATTCATGGACTGGCCGGATTGGCCAAAATAGAAAACTTTGTTTAGTTAAGAGTAAATTCAACTGCCGCTAAGCGAACTCGTAAGATGGATGTAATTTAATACATTAACTTGTAAATAGCTCGTTTTAGTGAATAAACTTTGTTGGTGCGAGTAAACCAAAGCCAAAGCTGATAGTTATGTAGATATTCATATGCTCAAAAAAACATATAAGAAGTAATATTTATTGTACAAATAGAAAATTATATAAAATATAAAAGAAGTATGCAATTAATACAAAATAATGGAAGAACGAAATAAATACCCCCTCCGGTTCAAAATATGTCGGGGCATATTTTGTATTGGCAACTTTTTTTGTCGCCGCCAATCATGATCGAAACACCTAATGCTTTGCGGTAATACAGAGTCATCAACCACCTTGATGTAGACAAACCTAAACCAAGATGGGTTTTGTAACTCAAAATTGGCTAGTGAAGCCGATTTAGATGAAATAGGGATAAACACCTGTCTCGTGGGCAGAACGGAAGGTTTTTAGAACAAACCTACAAAAAGGATTCACACTCTCGTAGCAAGAACAGACGGAGTGCAAACCGATAAAGATGGACGAAACTAGGCAAAAAGCGGATGTGACACTAAAAAAGCAATTCAATTGGCTAATTGCGTTGGAAGTAGATTGTATGCTCAATTAAGCCGGTCACAACCTTTACAAAAGAGTTGGTCTTGCCTCCTACAAAATCTCTTTCACGCCATACTTAGGGTAAAAACAAATTAGAACTCAAAAAAATTCAGCCCAAGCAAGAAAACCCGAGACTCGATGAAATTGGACTCGAAGTCAGACTCAACCGATATAACCGGCTATATGTCGCTGGTCAAACTAGCCCCACACCGCAGGTCTGATCGGCCCTATGGAGGCGGTCAGACCGGCCCCATGAAGGAAACCGGGTCCTTTCCAAATTCGGCTATGTTTTTCTATTTCGTGTCTAAGTATCAAATTTGGATGTTAACCCACACCCCCTGCCTTTTTTGCTATCTTGAGAGCCAAAAATGTATAGAACATGCAGTCGTAGGGCGGTAACCTTATCACTGACCATATCACTTCTTAAGCATCTTTCCAGATACTCGGAAAGAATTTCTTCAAGTATTTTCCATTAATTGCCTATGAAATCGTTCTCCTTGTAAAGTCTTAAGAAAATATGCATTCCCCTAAACGATTCCATATGTCCGGTATGGACCTTTCCAACTAGGTGACTGTTTACTGAACTCTCTAGATCTAGTACCTAACGGCAAAATCGTCTTCCACATGAAGTATCCAATTTGAAGCGATTTTGCTAAGCTTTAGCTATTCCGCTTATTTTTTTATATCTCCACTAGAGCCTTTAATCATTTATCGATCACATCATCAAAATTATCTCCCATTAATATCTTATACTCTTCAGCCAATTAATCGTCTTGCCTGCTATATCTAAGAGAGCCAAGATTCACCTCAATCGGTAAAACAACTTCTTATCCATAAACTAACTCAAAAGGAGTAACCTTGGTAGCACCATGTTTAGATATCCTATGAGCCCAAAATGCTTCGGAGAGCAGCTCATGCCATCTCTTCGGGTGTTCTCAATCTTTTTCTTAACTAATTTTAACAACACCTTATTACTCGACTCGGCTTGTCCATTATCTTAAGCATAATAAGGAAAAGAACTTAACAATTTAATGCCATAAGATCTAGCAAAGTTTTTTACCTCCTTAGACATAAAAGAAGCTCCTTGATCTGTATTCAAAGTTTGAGAAATACCAAATCTGTAAATAATATGCTTCAAAATAAAGTCAATTATCTTCGTGTGAGTCATATTCTTGAGTGGCATGGCTTTGTCCCACTTGGTGAAGTAATCCATCGTGACTAGCATGAACCGATGCCCTTTTGATGATGAAGGATAAATTTGGCAAATAAAATCCAAAGCCCAACCTCGAAATAACCATGGTTTAATAATATGGTTCAACATGGCGGCAGGCGTCAATTGAACATTGCCAAACTGTTGACAAGCCTCACGTCCTCTATATTACTTGAAACAATCATCAATCATTTTCGACCAATAGAAATATGTGTGAAATCATTATCATGATTAATATTTGTGATGAACAATTGGTTGTGCAAATGATTTAATCAATGAATTGGTTTGAGAATATTTGTGGATATTGGTGTGACTGTTGTTATGCTAATGTGAGTCAAGTTTGAACAAACTTATGCTCGGGATATGGTTTCTTCGTCGTATATGTGCAGGTATCGCTTGAGGCCTCGAGATACTGTTGCCGGTGACGGATCAGAGTCGACTTGGGAGAAGTGGATGTCCAGAGATCAAGAGAGCACGCGTGATACTAAAAGGCTAGAGGATAATGCACATGGAAGATGGAGAATCCATATGATATACGAGAGGAATCATGTGCACATGGAAAGAGGAGTCGAATTTGGAAGGGAGTCCGGATTTGGAAAGATGAATTGAGATAAGGAAAGAGAGTGATTGAGTCCTATTAGGAATATGAGTTCTACTTCTATGAGTCCTGTTGGGAATAGGAGTTATACTTATACTTCGAGTAGGAGATTTTTGTGGTATAAATAGAGAGGGAGTGTGTGGCCTCCTAAGTATCGGTTTGCAAGAAAGAAAATAAAGAGAGTTCATCTACCAGTGTTTTCTGGATCCCAACGGTCTGACCGCAAGTGTGCGAGCGGTCTGACCCGCGGGTTGCGACGACGGTCCAACCAGGGTGACACGACGGTCTGACCGGCTAGGAGGCACGGTCTAACCAGCGGATATACCGTGGTGTCACCGGCGGCGACTTCGACAACTACAGTTCAATTTTGTTTTCTAGATTGGTTTCATTGGTGAGAGGTAATCTTCTAATTCCGCAAACGATTTTTGGGTTTTGATTTTTTCTACCCGTCACCCCCCTTTGGTAGGTTTGTTTACTCTGTTTCGATCATACAGGTGGTATCAGAGCCTCGTTCTTGTTTTGATATCTGTTGCTTTTCTGATTTATTTGCCATGGATGAAAAATTTTAGAGACAAACCTCATATTTTCAATGGAACTGATTTTGATTATTGAAAGAAAAAGATGAAATCTTACATAACATCTCAAGGATATGATATTTGGCTAAAAGTTGCACAACCTTTTGAAATCCCCAAGAGCATTGATACTCCTGCTTTCAAATTAGATTTTAAAAATAATTGTAAAGCTCGCAATATTATTCTTAATGCAATTTCTCGCTCCGACTTTGATCGTGTTTCGCATCTTTCTACTGCTAATGAGATTTGGAAGGCTTTGAATGATTTTCACCTGGATCTTCAAACATTAAAGAGTTGGGAAAATATGTTTTCAAAAAGGAGTACATCAAATTTGAGATGACACATGGAGAGTGTTTGGATGACTATCTGGGCTGTTTTAACAAAATTTTGAGTAATCCTGGATCTGTTTATTCTTCTTATAATGCTAATTATTCTCAGTCTGAGTTTGCTCGTCACTTTATGAACGGTCTAGGTATGAAGGTTTGGGATGTTAAGGTTACTTCGATTTAGGAGTCTATTGATATGAACATTTTGACTTTGGATGTTCTTTATACCAAATTGAAAACCTATGAGATGAATATTCTTTCTAAAAGAACTGATTCTAAATCTACGCCTTGGTGTCTTCATCCGGATCTTCTTTAGATATTTCTCCTATGACGGCTCTTTCTATTTTTAATTCCTTGTTCGGTGATCAACTGGAGGAAATCAGTGAGGAGGACTTGGTTTCTCTTGCTAACAGAATTTTTTGAGCTATAATTTTTTCAGGTGGAAAGGTGGACCAATTCGTTGATTTGAATGTGGAAAACCAAATCACATTTGTTCTCGCGAGAAAAAGGTGCAAAGGAAGTAGATCAAGATGAATTCAAGAACGTCAAGGACGCCAAGCAAAGCAAGAAGCAATTCAAGAACATGAAGATGAAGAAGTTCTACCAAAAGGCAATTGATGAAGAAGTTCTACCAAAAGACAATTGATGAGCGCTTCAAGAATCAGGTGATGTTGATTTTGGAAGTGATGAAGATGATGACAAGAGGAAGAACATTGCTGGAGTTTGTTTCATGGCTAGTAGTATTGATGAAGATTCTGAAGATGACAATGAGGTAATTCCTGCTCCTAGTGTTGAATATATTTAAGAAGTTATTGCTAGACTTGGTTACAAAATTTTTAAGTTCGAGAAAAAGATTAGTCAACATGAAGCTACCATTAAGTCTCTTAATGCTAAAAATAGTAGAATAAAATCTCTTGTTTCTGATAATGATGAATGCCAATCTTGTGAGGTTTTATTTGTCAAAATTAAGTCAATTAGAGATGTTTATGCTAAGAAGCTTGATGTTGAATCTAAGAAAACTCAAAAATTTGAATCTTGTCTTGCACTTAGCTTTGCCAAGAATACTAGATTGGTTGATGAATTGTTTTTGACTAAGAGAGCTTTATATAAATGTCAAGTTGCTTTGTTTGCTAGCTCTATATTTAATGTGATTAGCTCTAAAAGGTTGAAACAATTTAGTGCAAAACCTTGCTTAACATGTCTTGCTAATGAGATGAAACTAAAAGATGCTTTGGGTTGTGTTAAGCACATGGATAAAATTGTTAAACAAGATGAAGTGATGTCTTGCATGACTTATAGAAAACAAAAGTGTTTTGGATGCTTGTAAAAATTATGCTACTCTTACACAAAAGGTTTCTTATTTGAAAAGTTCTTTGCAAAGATTTTCTGATGGTAAAAAAACCTTAACATGATTCTTGATCAATCTAAGGTTAGCACAAACAATCGTGGTTTAGGTTTTGATCTCTATGCTCATCATACTAGACATTCTCCTATTATTTTGGGTGTTGGTTCTAGAAGTGGTGAAATTTTGATTAAACCTAAATCTAAGAACACTATGTTTAAATCTGCTGGCATCATGACTTCTTTGAATGCATCATCTTCCAAAACCAATGTTGTGATTGCAAAACCACATGTTGCTACTTCTGTTGCTAGACCATATGTTTCTACTTGTGCTTCTAATCATCGTGAGAAATAATCTTGTTCGTTTTGTGGAAAAGATGGACATTTGGTTGGATTTTGTTTTAGACTTGCCCGTAAACAGAAAAAGGAAAGATAAATTGCTTTTGCGAAATGACGATGGCAAAAATCGGGTTTTGGTTCGAGGAACACGGTTAGACCGACACTGATCAGTCGGTCAGACCAGCCTCGGGGTAGTTTTGTGCATAATTCGAATCAGACTTTTGTGAAGCGACAAAATAAGGTTTCAGGTAAGTCTGGTTCTGGTTTAGTATGTGCATATGTACGTCACCAGGTTCTACGGTTGTGTGACTCGAGTGTTGGATTCCAAAATTTTTTATTTCTAATCCCAACACGGAGGCCTCGACATCTTCTCATTTATAGGTATTTTGATGGCATACTCCCCATGTGTGTGCAACATGGAGACAACGATTGCTTTTTACGATAACATCAAGATAATTTTGGATTGACATAATTTTATTCTACTCTATTGATTATTAGCTTTTCATATGCTAGTGTTTGAGGTAGTAGTTTTTGTTAGTACAAGTGAATATATGTCAATTTATTAGAACCTTGGTGATATCATTGGCAATTGGATGTCTTCTTAAAAATATTTGATTTCTTCTTGATTTTTCTTTGGGGAGAATTGAAGGTTAATTTGAGGGAGAGTTTATGTTTTTTCATGCATTCATGTTTATTTTCATGCAATGTTTTAAATCTTAAAATAAATAAAATAAAAAAAGAGCTTTGTTTTATACCTCTAGTATATTCTTGTGCATACTAGCAAAATAATGGAGGTATATTTATTGCTATGTTAGCTTGTGTGCATTTTAGTCTATTCATGAGGCTTAGATATTGCTTTTAAATGAAATGATGCATGGCACTAATTCTTTTACTTGAATTAAGAAAATATGCAATGTTGAAGTTTGTACATAGCTTTGGATGACTAATGCTTATATATATATATATATATGCTTGTGGACTGTTATTCCTCAATTTGCTCTTTAATTGTTTATTATTCAAGAGAATAAAAATATTTCTATGAGAGAAAAAAATGAATACCGAATCCTTGGAAACAGTCTTGACGGCAAGGACGTACCGGAATAATTGAGGGAAAAATGAGCAAAAATAAAAATGCTCAAATAAATGTTGAAAATTCTCTTGATTATTTTTTGTGCTAGAGTTAATTTGAGAAAGAATAATATTGCAATAGGTTTATATACATAAGGGTTTTTCTTTCAACCTATGTGCTTGTGAATATGTTGAATTATAAATCGTTTGAAATCATAAATCTTTATTGCTAATTTGAGCTTAATTGTAATATTGTTGATTCATTTTTATACTATAATGCATGCTTGTTAACTAGTTGATGAATTTATCTCCCTTGTTTTGCAAAACATGACCTTGAATTGCTTTTGGTACACTTCAAAGCTCTCAAAAAATTAGAAAATAAAAAATAAAAAATGGTTATTGCAAGTGACAATTATGATATCATTGCATTTGTGCTTCTTTGGTTATTATTTCTCTTTTGTATTATTGATGAAATCATTGTCAAAGGAGGAGAAATATACAAAATGCATGCTTCTTGAAAGGGGAGAATTGAATTGTGTTTCGATTTTAAAACTAGTCGATTTTGTGTTTTGTTTGCAAATATGAGCAGAAATGATTTTGTGTTTTGTTTGCAAATATGAGGAAAATTCTTTCTTTTAAAAAGGGGGAGAGTTTTTTTTTCACTTTTGTGATTTTTGTTTTTATTTTTTGAAAAATACAAATTTGCATTTTGGAGATGTTGCCAATGTGTTCATCAAAGGGGAGATTGTGAAATCATTGTCATGATCAATATTTGTGACGAACAATTGGCTGTGTAAATGATTTAATCAATGAATTGGTTTGAGAATATGTGTGGATATTGGTATGACTTTTGTTATGCTAATGTGAGTCAAGTTTGGACAAACTTGTGTTCGGAATATGGTTTCTTTGTCGTATATGTGCAGGTATCGCTTGAGGCCTCGAGATAGTATTGCCGGTGACGGATTAGAGTCGACTTGGGAGAAGTGGACATCCAGAGATCAAGAGATCACGTGGGATACTAAAAGGCTAGAGGATAATGCACGTGGAAGATGGAGAATCCACATGGTATACGAGAGGAATCATGTGCATATGAAAGGAGGAGTCGAATTTGGAAGGGAGTCCGGATTTGAGATGATGAATTGAGATAAGGAAAGAGAGTGATTGAGTCCTATTGGGAATAGGAGTTCTACTTCTATGAGTCCTATTGGGAATAGGAGTTCTACTTCTATGAGTCTTATTGGGAATAGGAGTTCTACTTCTATTTTGAGTAGGAGGTTTTTGTGGTATAAATAGAGAAGGAGTATGTGGCCTCCTAAGTATCGATTTGCAAGAATGAAAGTTGAGAGAATAGTTAGGGTTTCGAGTTAGTTTGAGATTTTGGTGAGGAGTGCTGTTGTTGCACTTTGTAAACACTTTTAGATGAAATAAAGTCGAAATAGTTTGATCTACTTCTTCGAGAGTTCATCTACCAGTGTTTTCTGGGTCCCGACGGTCTGACCGTAAGTGCGCGAGCAGTCTGACCGGCGGGTTGCGGCAGCGGTCCAACCGGAGGTGACATGGCGGTCTAACCGGCCAAGAGGGGTGGTCTAACTGGCGGATATACGGCAGTGTGACCAGCGGCGACTTCGACAGCTACAGTTCAATTTCGTTTTCTAGATTGGTTTCATTGTTGAGAGGTAATCTTCTAATTTCGTAAAAGATTTTTGGGTTTTGGTTTTTCCTACCATTCACCCCCCTCTGGTAGGTTTGTTTAATCTGTTTCGATCCTACAATCTGCTCTCCTAAGTAGCCGATTTTTATCTTGTGGGCCGATTCATGAGTTCCACAAATTGTCTCATGAACTTCTGCAATGGCAACCTTGGACCGATCAACATCTAAATACCTCAACAAACACCTGATCTGTATTCTGACTATATAACTCATTATCGAGCAAAGTTTATTTAAAAGCTTGCCGCTGAATTTTTCGATCAACCCTAGTGCTAGGATCTTTGAAATAATCTATCAAGGGGACTTTCTAATCCTCTTCTGTTTCTTGGGTACAAACGTTTGAATTTTCAATTAATTTGGCCTCTAACTTGTTCACAAACTCATGCCTCCCTTCTAGAACTTGGTTAGACCAGCCAGATCAGGCCGGTCAAATCAGCTAAGCTCTCCGGTCAGATCGGCCGTACCAGGCCGGTTAGACCGTCGGGTCGCTCCCAGTCAGACTGGCCTTGTGAGCTGGTCAGACTGTCCCAGGTCTAGGACTTCGCCAATTTTGCCCAAACTTTTGAAATCAAGTACCGATTTTTCTAAAATCAAGAATAGCCCTCTTTCTAACATGATAACCAGATGTTTGTTGAGCCAAATCATTTGTCCCATAATTTTCGTCTCTAGAAACATGTCTAATAACAAAATCATCGAAATTGACGATAATGTCTAAACATTGATCAAGATATCTATTTAGTGACCTATCAAAACACTTATTCACCCTGACAACTTGTTGCACTATCAATTCCGAGTCACCAAAAGCTTCTACATGTATCGCTCCTATAGCTCCCAATACTTGTAAGCCGAATAAAAGAGCATCATATTCGGTTTGGTTATTTGTGCAATTATATTATAAACGAAATGATGTTTCAAAGACAACATCATTAGGAGAAATTAATACTACACCTAAACCCTGCCCCTCTTTGTAAGAAGAACCATCAAAATAAAGCTTTCAAGATGTAATACTAAGCAAATAGACCTCATTATCATAAGCAATATCCACATGATGATCTTCTATAAAATCAAATGATTTGGCCTTTCATAAACTTCAACAATTCGTAAGCTAAATCATACTCAATTAAAGTATACGCTCACTTGTCAATTCTTCCACTTAGAATTGGTCTCTGCAACATGTATTTAATAACTCGGTTTGACAAGCAACTATGCAAGTACTAGGAATATGCTGTAATTTGGTACAAGCATAGTATAAACATAAACTAAGCTTTTCTATAGAGACATACCTTGTTTCAGCATCCAAAAGACGGCGACTCAAGTATGTGATGATATGCTCCTTGCCATCCTCGATCCTCTTGTGTAAAAATAGCGCCGGTGACATTGTCCTCGCCGGGAATGTAGAGCCGAAACGGAGTCCTAGCTTTAGGCGCTCGTACCATGGGTGACGATGATAGGTATCTTTTAATTTCCTCAAATGCCTCTTGCTATATTACCCCAAGTGAAATCTGTTTTTTTTCAACCGAAGTATAGGTACAAAAGCATTCATTTTATCAGTTATGGTGGATATAAACCTCCTCAAATAGTTAACCTTACCTAGAACCTTTTGAACTTCTTTCTTGCATGTCGACGCCTTAAACTCTGCAATTTTCTTATCTTCTTAGGATCAAACACCCTGATAACTATAGTGTTATTTTGGTCCATCTACACAAGCAAAAACCTATATTTTGGTCTCTTCTTTCCATGGTTTGGGCCTTTAGCCCGGCCGATGCTCGATTTTTTGGGTTTTTTAATTTTTTATTAAAATATTTGCAAAAATAATTTTTGATTTTGAACTTTTGCAAAATTAGTCGCCCATCACCCTCCGGGAGGGCGTTTTTTAAAAATCGCCCTCCCAGAGGGCGATTTTAGTGACGTGGTTGGCCACCGTCTGTTGCGCGCAGGCAAATTTGCAATTTGCCTCCTAATCGCTCTTTGTAAGGGCGTTTTCTATACTGTGCATTTAAAGGGCGTGACATCTCGGCAGGTGGGATTGATGAAAATGACAGCATCATCGGCATACATAGAAATTCTTAGACTCGACGTTCGTCCTCTCAACTTGGAGAGCGCTTCCAGATCTGTTGCCTTGGCAAGCAATCTTTGTAGTGGGTCTATTGCAAGGATGAAAAGAAGCGGCAAGAGGGGGTCTCCTTGCCGTAGACCTCTGCCGTGGCGAATACACTGCCCTGGGCAGCCGTTTAGCAGAACCTGGGAGGTTGACGACGAAAAGATCGCACCAAGCTAATTTATCCATTTTATAGGAAAACCTCTGCGTTGCAACAAGGACACGATGTAGTCCCAGTGAACAGAATCGAAATCCTTCGTAATATCCAATTTGAACAGTAGCACTAGACGCCTTAAACGGTGATACCTTTGGACCATGCCTCTGACGAAAAGGAAGTTGTTGTGAATGCTTCTATCTTTTATGAAGGCACTCTGGTTGAGCGAAACCAAAGAAGGCGTAAGCGGCCTTAGGTGTAGCGCCATCACTTTAGAGAATAGTTTGGGAATGCTATGAATCAAGCTTATTGGACTGAAGTCAGAAATTCCTTCCGCTCCGTTCTTTTTGGGGATAAGCACTATGTTTGGCGAGTTGATTAGTCTTAGATGTGCGCATCAACCATTATAAATGGCCTCAAAAACCGAAAGAATGTCTAGCTTGATGATGTCCCAACATTCCTTGAAGAAAGCGCAGGTGAAGCCGTTCGGACCTGGTGCCTTGTCGGAAGGCATTGCCTTTATTTCTGCTAGTATTTCCTGCTCGGAGAACGGCTTGTCTAGGCCAGTTAGGTTTGAAGGTAGAATTCCAAGCACTTCCCAATTGAGCTCAGTTGGTCTTGGCTCCGGATGCCCCATTATGGAGGTATAGTGATCTAGGATTGTCTCTTCCTTCTCTTTGTGCATTGTAGCCCAACCATTCACTGTACGTAGATATAGTATAGTGTTCTTTCTTTTTCGCGCATTGACTTTGAGGTGGAAGAACTTTGTGTTGGTATCTCCTTCTCTGATATTAGTTATCCTGGATGCCTGTTTTTCCCTGGCCTGCTCTAGTGATGCAAAGGCAAGAATCTTGCGTTTAAGGGCTGCTCTTAGCCTCATCTCTTGTGTCGAAAGGGCTCTCTGCTCTTGCGCCATGTCAAGCCTTTGAATGACATTGAGTGCCATGTTAAACTTCAGTTTAGCCTCCGACAGGATGTTTCGCGCCTAGTTTCTCAAAGCTGAGGCCGTGCTTCTAAGCTTGTGACTAAGATGCTGTATCGACTCAATGTGTGTGGTCGGCTGGTTCCAAGTGTCTTTGACAATGTCTTTAAAGCCCGGAAGCTTGATCCAATAGTTCTCAAATTTAAATACCCTTGGCAAACGTGGCCCTTGCGGGTTGGATAGTAGTAGAGGGTAATGGTCTGATACTCCCATGGATAAGGCTTGCAGAACATGATCTGGGAAAATGGTCTAACTTGACGAGGGTTGCCTCCCGCCTCTCATTGCTCCATCGTGTCATTTTTTCTTTAAAAGAAATTCTGGACAGTAACACAATTTGTTGACTAGTGGAATAGCTCTTAGTACCTGTTATCTGACATTGATACAATATATGGCTTCTTATTTACCTTCATCTTTGAAATTATTGTTCCTTATCTTTGAAAGGTCATTTCAGTATTGCACGTATTTTGTTGATTGAATCGCCCATCTGTGCCTCATAAACTTATTGTACTTCGGATACTGATGCAGTTTTCTGTCTGGAGGAAGGAAATATTTGTTGATGCCTGGTCAAAAAAGAAAGAAGACGTGGTGAATCCTAGTAGTGGTGCTGTTTTTGTTTTCTGGGATTTTTGGCGAGGCTTTTCTCGTCGAGGGTTGCCTTTTTCTTTTTCTTGTAACCTGTCCCTTTTTTATTTTAGCTTATTATAACACAATTGACAGTTCTTCTGCCGGTTCAGTTTCCAAAAGAAAAAGAGAGAGAAAGAAGTAGAGTTGATATCTTGACAATAGATCTGCTAGATGAAGTACCTCTTTTAGTTATTTAGTAATGCAAGGGTTAAGTTCAGTGAGATTGCTATGTTAGTTTCACTAGGAAGAAAAACTGTGTTTTGGAATGAGTTGTTTGGATCGTGTACCAGTTAATCTGTAGCTGGTTTTTCTGCAGTTGTGTTCTTTTCGCCTAATGTACTAAGAACTTAACGCGTAGTGCTGTCACTTGCTACTTGAGATTATATATATGGCCCTGTTGATCTACCTCCAAAACTTTACTTTATACCCTGTCATATTGAAAGTTTAAACACATAAATAAAGTATTAAATATAGACTAAAAAATAACTAATTGCACAGTTTACATGTAATTTACAAGACGAATCTTTTAACACCTAAGTCGTTCTCCGAGAATACAACTTGACCTAATTAGACTATGATTTGACAATAAAGTGCTACAGTAAATTTGTGCTAATAACAAATTAATTAGGCTTAATAAATTCGTCTCGTCGTTTACATATTGATTCTATAATTTGTTTTTTTATTAGTTTTTATTAGTCTATATTTAATACTTTAAATATATGTCCGATGTCCGATGTGAGATCTAAACACAGCCTATGTGTTCAATAGGCCGGTACAAGTGGCCATGTGTAGTCCTGTGTCGTCAAGAATTAGTAATCGACAAGTAATCTCAAGTTGCCGCGTGCCTGCCGAAGTTGAACAGTCAAACATTTGTTGTGTTTCTACACATCCATCCTCTTCTTTCCCGTCAATTAAAACAGCTACCAAAGCAGCACCACAACTTATGTGGAGGTTTATAGCTTCCTGTTTATTTTCTTCTCCACCAATTCTCATGAGTACAGCAACTGGAGCTGCAGCTGCAAGCATCAAAAGCTTGCAGTCTGGAGAGGCAGCTAAGCTAGTTTTGGCGGATGTTTGGATGAATGGAAACATGTTCGTGTCATATCGGATGTTCGACAATAATTTAATGGACTAAATGTAAATTAATTATAAAAATAATTACAGAATCGATGAATAATTGATAGGATGAATCTATTAAGCCTAATTATTTCATGATTAACAAAATATTTACTGTAGAATCATATCGTCAAACTATGACGTAATTAAGCTCATTATAATCGTGTCATAAATTATTCATCGATTATGAATGAGTTTTATAAATAATCTATATATATATATTTAATACTCTAAAATAATATTTAAATATTTGATGGGACAAAAACCTAAATTTTGTCTTCGTCATTGACCAAAGTAGACGCTAATCGGTCAATAGAGACTAGTCGCTCCACTCATGTCCAAATCAAACACTTGATCTGACAGCTCAGTTTCCCGGCATCTAGCGTCGCCGCTCGACATCAACAGTCAGACGTGCATCGACTTTCTTGTATAAATCCACACTCCCAAGTCCCAACAACACCTACACCACTCACACATCCTTTGCAACTTTCTCCAACATTTCCATGTCTCCACTCTACACCTATCTCGGCCTCCTTCTCCTCCTCTTCCTCGTCTTCTCCCTGCATAATCCATCATGCTCCGCCGCCGCGAATTACACTCTCGCGGCGGGGCAGGTGCTTGCCGTCGGCGACAAGCTCGTCTCGAGGAATGGCAAGTTCGCGCTCGGCTTCTACAAGCCTGCACTCCCTGAAGGCACTGCAAGTAAGTATGGCAACATCACCTCCCCTGGCTGGTACCTTGCCATATGGTTCAACAAGATCCCGGTTTGTACCACTGTGTGGGTTGCTAATAGGGAGAGGCCAATCACTGATCTAGAGATCAAGCTAACACAGCTGAAATTCTCACAAGATGGCACTAGCCTTGCCATCATCATAAACCGTGTTACCGAATTTGTATGGTACGCAGAGATTGCTAATAGGACAGCACAAGCCAACACCAGCATGAACACTAGCACAATTCTCTTGGACAGTGGAAACCTTGTCATAGAAAGCCTACCTGATGTTTATCTGTGGCAAAGCTTCGATTACCCGACGGATCTTGCGCTTCCTGGCGCAAAGTTTGGGTGGAATAAGGTCACCGGGTTGCATCGTACGGGCACATCAAAGAAAAACCTTATTGATCCGGGTCTCGGCTCATATTCCGTCCAACTGAACGAGAGAGGAATTATCCTTTCGCGTCGAGATCCTTACATGGAGTATTGGACCTGGTCATCTGTACAATTGACAAATATGCTCATACCGTTACTCAATTCGCTACTAGAAATGAATGCACAGACCAAAGGTTTCCTTACCCCAAATTATACTAACAACAAGGAAGAGGAATACTTCATATATCATTCATCAGACGAATCATCTTCCTCGTTTGTGTCAATAGACATGTCCGGCCAGCTCAAGTTGAGCATTTGGTCGCAAGTTAATCAGTCTTGGCAAGAAGTGTATGCACAGCCTCCTGATCCCTGCACTCCATTTGCAACCTGTGGACCTTTTAGTGTCTGCAATGGCAATTCAGATTTATTTTGTGATTGTATGGAGAGCTTCTCTCGGAAGTCACCTCAAGATTGGGAGCTTAAGGATCGAACCGCAGGTTGCTTCAGAAATACACCATTAGATTGCCCTAGTAAAAAGAGCTCGACAGACATGTTCCACACAATAGCTCGGGTCGCATTGCCTGCTAACCCTGAAAAAATAGAAGATGCTACCACTCAAAGCAAATGTGAAGAAGCTTGTCTCAGTAACTGCTCCTGCAATGCTTATGCCTACAAAGATAGCACATGCTTTGTCTGGCATAGTGAACTCCTTAATGTAAAGCTACATGATAGCATTGAAAGTCTTGATGAAGATACTCTGTACCTTCGCCTAGCTGCCAAAGATATGCCAGCTACGACCAAAAACAAACGAAAACCAGTTGTTGTGGCTGTTACCGCTGCAAGCATTGTTGGTTTTGGGTTACTAATGCTCTTGCTGTTCTTCTTGATTTGGCGGAACAAATTCAAGTGCTGTGGTGTGCCATTACACCACAACCAAGGCAGCAGTGGAATAAGAGCCTTCAGACACACTGATTTAAGTCATGCTACCAAAAATTTCTCAGAAAAGCTTGGGTCAGGTGGTTTTGGTTCTGTGTTCAAGGGAGTATTAAGTGACTCGACTACTATTGCGGTGAAAAGGCTTGATGGTTTGCATCAGGGAGAAAAGCAATTCAGGGCTGAGGTGAGTTCACTTGGATTGATTCAACATATAAACCTTGTCAAATTGATTGGTTTCTGTTATGAAGGTGATAAGAGGCTACTTGTGTATGAACACATGATCAATGGTTCTCTTGATGCCCATCTTTTTCATAGGAATGGTGCCGTCCTAGACTGGAGCACTAGGCATCAAATAGCCATAGGAGTTGCTAGAGGATTGTCCTACTTGCATGAGAGTTGCCATGAATGCATCATACACTGTGATATTAAGCCAGAAAATATACTTCTTGAAGCATCTTTTGCTCCCAAAATTGCAGACTTTGGGATGGCGGCATTTGTAGGAAGGGATTTTAGTCGGGTTCTAACTACTTTTAGGGGAACTAAAGGGTATCTTGCCCCAGAGTGGCTTAGCGGAGTCGCCATTACTCCAAAAGTTGATGTTTACAGCTTTGGTATGGTACTGCTTGAAATCATATCAGGAAGGAGAAATTTATCCGAAGCATACACAAGCAACAATTATCATTTTGATTATTTCCCTGTGCAAGCCATCAGCAAACTTCATGAGGGAAGTGTACAGAATTTGCTGGATCCAGAATTACATGGTGATTTCAATTTGGAAGAGGCTGAAAGGGTTTGTAAAGTTGCTTGTTGGTGCATCCAAGAAAATGAAATTGATAGGCCAACAATGGGTGAAGTGGTTCGCTTTCTTGAGGGTCTACAGGAGGTTGACATGCCCCCCATGCCAAGACTACTTGCAGCCATAACTGAAAGGTCTCATATATAGTTTCAACTTTCAATGTAGTAATATTTCATAAATACTTCGTCTTTGATGTAATCAATCTTTGATTGAGCAAACTGAAAGTTCCAATGTAATAATGTGGCAATTTGCTTAGTTTTATTGTGTGGTGCTGGTGAGTAATCTCATTTCTTATTTACCTTTCCTAACGACTGATTATAGTATGTACGCATTATATCCAAATATGATACAACTAAAATTACTTGCGATTGTGTATGTTTCGCTCTTCATTGATGGAGCGGATGACATATATATATACACTAAAATTGAAGAAGCTGCCGTTTGCAGTGGCGGAGGGGGGGGGCCTGGAGGGGGCTGGCACCCTCCACATTCTCATGATGCTTCATTAACTATGTTTAAATTAGTGTTTATTAATTAATCATCCTTTATTAACTACGCTTTTCATTAACTATGCTTAAATTAGTGCTTCATTAATTAATTAATTTAATTAGTTCTATTAACAAGTGGAATGTTTAAACAATTAAATATTCATCTTATTTTATAGTGGACAAATTCTTAAGGTTAGATTCTTAAGGTTAGTATTAACTGCAACTACCGAAAGATGTTTTTTAGCTATGAAACTTGCAAAGATATGTTTTAGATGTATAATGGGAGATGAATTTTTACGAGATTGTTTAGTAATTTATATTGAGAAGGAATTGGTTGTATCAATTAGTACCGATAAAATTATTGAAGCTTATGATCTCATAGAGCTGTTTGTAAGACTTGTGAAATATGATACTATTATATATGATAAAAACAATATGGTCTAGTTATCAGTTTCACGGTTCACCATTCGCGCAGCCTTGTCGTGTCGATCCTCCACGGTAGCGCGGTTTTCGCGCGAAAACCGTGAAAACCGTGACAAGATGAACAGTAGACGATTTGATTTTGTACTGATTTCAAAACAATTTTCCGTGCCGCGGTTTTCGTCTGAACCGCGCGAAAAATGTGCCCAAATAAACAGAACACAATTTAAATTTAAACCAAATTCAAATCCGTATCGTGCCGAGCGGTTTTCGCGGTAGACAGAGCGAAATTTATTTTTTGATAAAAATAAATATATTTTTGTGATAAAATGAATTTTTTTCAAATTTTTTAAATTTGCACGAAATTATTCAAACGAAACCACGGGGATGTCGTGCTGCACCCCCGTGGTACGGCTGAAAACCACGAAAACTGCGGTGGTTTTCGCGGTTTAGGTGACCCTGATCAGTTCTACTTTGTTCATTGCCCCCTGTCCTCAAATCCTGGCTCTGTCCCTGGCCGTTTGGTAGGAATTCTTCTCTGATTCTCAATAGAATTAGTAGAATTTCTGCCAAACGGATTATTTTACAACTGATTTTAAAAAGAATCACTTCAAGTGATTCAACAATTTTACATAAGGAGTGAGAATCACGTGAAAACCAGTTTCTTCTCAGAATTAGCTGAAACCAATTTCTTCAAAAAATCACCTGAAAATCATATAAAATATTATTCTAATTATTACTTTATTATATCGATCCTGATTCTCTCCAGAATCTAATTCAGGAAAATTAAAATCTAGAATTAGAGAATCACAGAATCAAGAGCCCTACCAAACGGACCCTACAAAACTAGTTGCTTTAGAGATACTAGTTGGCAAGCGCAAGCTGAACATGCTCAGGGTTAAAAAAAATTTGGGCCGAAATTTCAAAAGTTTCAGTGCCCAAGATGATTGAAATCTTGATCATATTTGGTTGAATTTATTTGGTTTCAACAAATTTTCTCACATTTTGATGGTTTTAATTAAAATTTAATGAAATTTTCAGACCATAGTTTCTGTCTTTTTTGGAAAATTTTGGTGCCCAAAAAGAAATATTTTCTACTTCGAAAATTAAAAACCCTGACATGAAAAATGTGACTATGTATTTGTGGTCGATTAGTATTGTCAGTCGTACTATACCCGGGTCCTACCGTGTTTAGCCTCTCCTCTATGGTATGCCACTAAAAATGAAAAAAAGATTTTTATACAGGATGTCCTCAGATTAATTAACTTATGTCTTGTTGGGATTGACAAACGGAGGAAAATTTATGTTTACAAGGATGTATATGGACCTATTCTAAAATTAGGGCCATTTTGGATTGATGTCAAAATATGACCTTACCAGTTTTTTGTTATCTTGAACAGTGATAGTTTGTATTGAAGTCAAATCATTGGTAATGCTCGTAAATAATTTGACACTAACCTAGAAGTTTCTTATCTATGTGTATTCATATGTGATATGTCTTTGAGGTGTCCCATATATTAAGTACACAGATAATTCATCCATCAGAAGGACATTTGTATGTAGATTTGGTCGAGAAGTATGACATACTCTTCAAACAGCAGGAACATACTCCAAAATTTATGACATGAAAAGCTACTAAATGGCAGTTCACGCTACTAAAAGACAATCTTTGCAAACGGCTAAAACCTATTTTCGCAAATGGCTGAGCGGCCTGCCTCTTTTCAGGTGTCTGTAAAAATCGGCATTCTTTTCAAAGTTAAGTCATCCACTTATGAAAAAGAATAAAAATTTCAAAAATCAAGACCCTAGCTAGCCCAGATCGATTGCCTCCACTGCTATCCTCATCGCCACAGTCTGTCGCCGCCATCATTGTCGTTGTCTTCGAGGCCCAGTAGCTCCCGAGGCCAGCGGCGGTGGAAATGCACCTCTCAAGGTCAGCACCGCTCGATCCTCCGCCGTCGAGCTCCTGAGTGTTGGATCTGGCGTACAAGCTCCCCAACACCGGATTTGCCATCACCAAGCTCCCCGTCGCTGCAGCCGCCATCGCTGAGCTCCCAACGCCGCACTCGTCGCCGCTGAGATCTCCACCGCCTTACCTGTCATCGTCGTGTTCCCCCACGCCAAATCCAGCATTGCTGAGCTCCTTGACTTCCGGTCCGCCACTCCCGTACGTGGCCGTCACCATCGCCCGAAGCCCGACATGCCTCCGTCTCTACCACTCGAAGAAACCATAGTAGCCGTCTCTGCAGCCCGAAGCCCATCGTGCGCCTCCGCCTCTGCCTCTCATCGCTGCCGCTCGATGAGAGGAGTGGTGATGAGGAAGAAGGGAGAGTAGAGAAGACTTAGAGAAATGAGGAGACACGGAGAGAGAGGAGAGAAATTAAAGCAGAGAGAGTTGATGCGGCCGTCCGGTGTGATATTTTCGCGTACCGTGTTGGCCCGTGAAAATAACTTAGACGGGTCTCTTTTTAATAAGCTCGTCTACAAAAATTAATTTATATTAACCCATGAAAATAACCTTAAAAAGGCGGGTCTCTTAATAAGCTCGTCTATAAAAATCAATTTTCACAGACGAGCCTTTACCGGACATCCCTAAAATCTTTTGCATACAGACGTTCTTTTAGACAGTTTGCAAAGATGAAAGAGGTTGTTTGCAAAAACCATTTTTTAAGTAGTGTCATAGAATATCTATAGCACATTAATATTCTTGATTTATCATCTCAAGTACCTTATATTTTTTGGGAAATTTTGCTACAGTACATCTTAATTTACATGAAAATTAGCTCATGGACACCATACTCATTAGAATATTTATTTTCGGTTCAACAGCAGAAAGAAATCACGTGAAAGTTCTGAAATACCCCTGGGCTCACATGCCTGGTCTCCATCTCCTTCTCTCTCAATGTATCGGTGCTCACCAGCAGAGCCACCTCCATCTACAAGCTGGAGAATGAGGCTCGAGACAACCGATGAGGAGTGAAGGAGAAAGGAGAGGAGGCAGCCGCGAACTCGCCGTCATGCCAGACCCAGAGCTCCCCTCTTGGATCCGTGGCTGCTGGGCATGGAGCTCGCCTCTTGGGTCAACACCAATGTCGAGCTCGCTGCGACGACCAAATCCATTTGGGGGCCCTACCGCCAACAACACGTCATATCTAGCATCGTTGTTGTCACCATGTTCACCTTCCTGTAACAGTTGTCGCAAAAAGCCCTAGTGCTTGTAGGCAGCGTTGCCTCCATGGCTTTGTGCTAGACCTAGTCTCGCCGCTGCGCCACAGATTTGCACTACCTCGGTGCTCGCTGGCAGAGCCATCTCCATCTGCTTTGTGTGCTTGCCGACTGAGGACGAGAGAGCTGAGAAAAGGAGATAGATGGAGATGGAGACCTGACATATGGACCTAGGGATATTTCAGAACTTTCATGCGTGTTTTTCTCTAACCATAAATGAATATTCTATTGGATGCGGTGTCCAACAGAAAATTTTCACATTTGAGAGTGTATTTCCCCAAAAAAAACTTCGTATGGTGTCCTATAGCTAAAACCATAAAGTTAAAGTCAATATGTTGTGACAAAATTTGACTATTTTTTAACATTCAAGGATGACGAGGGAGATGACATATCCAGTGAACGAGCTAAGTGTTAGAAACTCATAAAAGTTATACCTAAAAGTTTTATAAATTTATTAAAAAATTATTAAAGATAGGTGTAGATATGAAATATATTGTCACCAAACTTTAAGTTCAAACTCAACTTTATTTGAGAGTAAAAAATATAAAATTTGGATAAATAGTAACAAGACACTATTTAACTAAAATTTGTTATTTTCTTCTTTTAAATAAAGTTAAGTTCAAAC
Organism: Oryza australiensis; assembly: GCA_019925245.2. NCBI lineage: Eukaryota > Viridiplantae > Streptophyta > Magnoliopsida > Poales > Poaceae > Oryza > Oryza australiensis. Next base: position 2,193,662 of record JAIFGZ020000540.1, on the reverse strand, counting down.
TTGAGATTTAATAAATATTTATTTATATTTACATCTAAATTTTTCATAAATTTATAAAATTTTTAGATATGATTTTCATAAATGGTTTTCAGAGGATATTTCCCTGACGAGGAAGGGTGAGTTTTGGTTTTTTCCATGTCATCTATCGACCATGAATAAATTCCCTGGTATCCAGAGATTACAACCTATCCCCTCCATGCTATTGAGATTTCCCTAATCTTATGTATGCCTTTGAGTTTTTATTTTAATCCATCATGTATCCGTTTCATTAGTTCATTAATGTTTAACCGTTTGTTCTTTTAAAAATTCAATATCGCCTTACATATAACCAAAAGCGAGAAGTGTTACACAAATATTTTTTCTTCTTTTACAGGAAAACGGTAAGAGATAAATTATGAAAAAACTGAAAATTAAAAAATTCAGAAACTTTGCCTCGAATTTGAAAAGCAATTTTTATTGAATTTTCAATAAAATTTGAACCATAAATTTATTCCAAGCTATGCATTCACCTTTATCATTCACCATTTCCATTAAAATTTGTTGGATTTTTTACATTGTTTCTTTTGCTTTTCCAATACAAGGAAAAACAAAAATTTAGTGCATTTTGGCTCACTAATATTTTCCTCGTATCCAAAATCGTTCTTTAGCTATGAGAATTAACGTTTTGGGTTGTGGACGGACAAGAAGTTCGATTCGAGAAACGGTTTTGCTATAATTCTGGCAACATAATTTTCATCAGATTACAGTCGATTTTTGGCGCTTTTGATTTTCATCTAGATTTGTGTCGTTAAAATAGTTCTCCTGTATGTCATGCCCAATGACGTTGCCCAACATACAGTCGTTATAGTCATCAGAGCATATGCAACTGTCCAATACCTTCTAATTTTTAGTTAATTTAGATGAAATTTATCTTTCAATAGATTGTCTATCTTATTTTTTTAAAAAAAATGGTTCTCTTTCCCATCATTTTCGTTCTTCACAAATATTTCACAAATAGCTAATCGAGTCGACGCCCAATATCAGTTTCGTACCATTACGCTTCTTCCGGTGCGTACGTTTTTGTGTCACGCGCCGGCCGTGCTCGTCCCCACCGCCGCATTCTTTCCCACCTCCTCTACCACCGCTGCCCCTCCTTGACCCCTCCTTGTACACGACCGTCGCATCCTCCACCGCCGCCGTCTCTCCCCGTCGCCTCCTCGTACCAACGCCGCCGTGCTCCTCCCCATCCCTTCCCTTCCAGCCGCCTCATCCTCTCCCGTCGCCGCATCCTACAACGCCACCGAAATCAGGCCCAAAACAATTTTAAATTTATAGGAAACCATATTTTAAGAATTCGTTGAATGAGAATGAGAGGTGCTGTATTGGAAATTATTTTTTTAATTAATTAAAAACATAATTATTGAGAATTTATTTAGCCATACATGTGCTCTTGTATGCCTTCTTCCTACCTATACAGTTGATACCTACCTAGCCATTATTGCTATAAACCGATTTTTTTTGGGTATCTAAACACATGCGGCCACCGAATCCCAGATGTGAACACATAATACTATGAGTTCTATTCCAAAACAGGGTTCACCTTTCCGTCAGCCCTTATCGTCCCGCCCCTCGTCGGTAAGGCGGTTTTCACGCGAAACCGTAGAAGCCGCGAAACCGCCCGGCGATGAGCGGTGACATAATTTAAATTTGGATGGTTTCGTGCATATCATAGATTTCGTGTGTTCCGCATGAAAACCGTGAAGATAAGTACAATAAATAGCAAAATTGTCATGAAAAATGTGTAAATGATGTCCAAAAAATAAGAAAAAAATACTAAAATTAGTGAATACATATTTATGATATTTAGTATGATAAAATTTATATTAATATGTATGATATTGACATAAGTATGGTTGTATGAAATACTGGGGGAAAATACTTAATGTGATGTTAAAAATTAGTAAAAAACAAAAAATAGTGATAACTATGTATATTATTTACATTAATACATTTGATTGATAAAAATCTTTTGTGCAAAGAGATGTAATAAATTTGTTGACCAACTTCACGAAATAATTAGATTATGAAACGAGAACGAAATATTCATGTTAGCATATGTTACAAAGTTATAAATAGGTCCCATAATAAGATAAAAAATAAACATGATAAGCACCTGCATATTTCACTATCATTTGATGCAGTTTTCATGACCAAAGAGGTGAGCGCGCGCATATTTCGCCCGAGTCCAGCACATGAATAAAGATATCTCAGCATCAATAAATATCTTTGGCACAAATTTGGCACAGAAAAGGTGATGGACTTGAATGGGCTTCGTGAACAGTATGCTTGCACAGTACTTTTTTCATTTCTTTTTTCCGAAAGTAAAAATTATTTTTTAAGCATCCATATTTTGTGTATTTTCATGCGTAAAAATTACCATAATTCTTGTAAATTCTTTTTCTACAACCAGGATTTTTTAATAAATTTTTCCAAAATTTTTAAATCTTCACAAAAATTTTCAAATGAAACCACGCCACTTCCGTTTCGCTACCTTGCAGTAAGACCGCAACCACGAATTTCGTGGCGGTTTTCACGAAAAGAAAAACCCTGTTCAGTATACAGATGTCACCATGTCAATCTTGTTGAGCTGATGCCCAGTGAAAAAAATTTGCCACCTAACTAAATGTGCAACCGATTAATGAGTTTTTTGCCTTTCGGATTTTGCAGGCCTGTTTCTTTTTTCGCAATAACTTGCACTACTCAAGAGCTCAGTAGCATTAAGGAGGAGGTATTTGGTAGAGCTCTTTCAACTCCAAGTTTCAGCTTCAGCTGAAGCTGGAGTCTCTAGGTCATTTACTGAAGTGCTTCATTCAGATCTGGAGAATTTGACAAAACTCCAACTTCACTCCACCAGGATTCAGGATCTGAAGCCCTTTCGAACACTTTCCAGTTTTTTTTTCAGCCAATAACAGTTGTTGTTAGGTCTTTTGCTTCATATATTCATATCACTCTAAAGAATTATGTATAATACAATGATTTGCAAAAGTAAAAATAGCACTATATAAACCATGTTTAAATGTGCAGATCTGAACAGACCACTATAAATACGTCACATTATTACATAGTCAGTTCATTTTATAAAGAAAAACTGGGGCCATTATTAATTTGAAATTTCAATGTATAGGAGCCTTCATAACATAGATCTCACAAATAACAAGACACGATACATTAAAAGTATTCCCAAATAGTGTTAAATATTCTTGTTGCCGACTTTCTATTTTATTCTTGGGATTATCTTAAATCTAATATCGTTGTATCTCTACATACAATTCCATCATATGTGAATTGGTCCATTCTGATGTCATTTTAAGAATCATTTACAAAGACCTTTTCCTCATTTAAGGGGATCAACTGAAAAAAGTGGCACATGTGCCGAAACATCATATCTTGCTTGTATAACTAGCTTGTATAACTAGTGAATATTCAGCATCAGAAAATTATTCTAGATTATGAAAACTTTTATTTTTTCACATCTTCAAAAGTAAGTAGACATGGTAGCATAAAGAAGTCATCATGGGAGGAATACTAATGATGTACCTGTATTCCTTGTATATTAGATTTTACCACCCGTATACAAAAGAAATATTATCATATTTGTACTTGTGCCTAAAGAACAGAAGACATGATATTGTCATTTATCAGATAAAAACTCGGTATGAGTTTGACATAATATAAAACAATAAATATAGTCAGGAGTTTCAATTTAAGAGTTTCACAACTATAGAAAAACACATCCTTGATCATTGAATTTTTTTACAAGATCTATGATAGCAACATCAGATATTCATCGACAGTTCATTAAAAAACTATATGAGAAAAAGGAGACACTAACATGTATTGCTAGTATCAAAAATTGAGCAGTACAAATACAATAGCTGTTGTTTTTCTTTTTCTTGTCCTCTTGTGAAGCCGATGCGCCACTGCTATACGCAAACAAATCAAGAAGATTGTTAGTGCAGATTTTGATTTTGAATCCTAGCGGACGGATTAAATTTGAACTAACCGCCTATGTTGTTCCAATTTCCAAAATGAAAAACAACATCTAAACTCAAGACAAATTCTTTGCTGGATTAGGCACGGAGAGAGAAACAATGGAGGTCGACGAAAATTCGAGCATGGCGGCAGCCAGCGAGGACCACAATCGGTAGGTTGCCCTATTTTGCTTGTCTCTTGTAAGAGCATGCCCAACAGATTTTTAAAAAGCAATTTAAAAAAACTCATTTAGAGAATTCCTAAAAAGTATAGAGAAAGTTTAGAGAATGACATAAAAAATTCATACGAAAGATTCTCAAAACTGATTCTCTATTTATTAACTAACCGGGACCCATCAACAGCTAGGGCATCAATCTCTTTCCGGACATGGCAACAGATGCATGGGCTAGTACATGTGGCGCAGGCGGAGCATCTCTGGAATTATCCATCACGCTAAAGTCGCAAACATGCCGGGCTCACGCCGGGCGGCAAGCAGCAAGCTGATTGATTCGTGACAGGGACAGCGACTTATGTTGAGCGGCAAGCGACAAAGCGAGAAGCAGCCGTGGTTAAAGCGAGAAGCGGCAAATATGTTTTTTTGCGTGCGCCCCACGGTTAAATAATCGTCGTGGTGGCGGGAGCTATTTTAGAGAACCTGGACTCTATTTTCAGTTTTGAGCACGAGATCCTGATTTTAGAGGACCTCTAATTTTAGAGATCCATATGGAGTCTCTGTTGGAGCCAGTTTTTCAAAGAAAATTCTCTAAAACAAAATTAGAGATTTGTTTAGAGATACTGTTGGACATGCTCTAATAGTTCATCTATCATCCTTGATGACCTATGTAGTTAGACTAAGGTCCCATTCTTTTTGGTTTTTCTGATCAAGATATAGATTTTATCTCGGTTTCCGTTAACATGTTTAAACTGCTAAACAATATGTTTTCTGTAGAACTTTTTTATATAGAAGTTACTCTTAAATATCAAATAAATCTATTTTTAAGTTTATAATAACTAAAACTCAATTAATCATAGCTTACATCGTTTTGACACTCTAATCTAGCTTATATATTTGCCTATTTATCATATATCTTAATTAATCTAAGTCGATAGCTTTGTTTACTTCAATCGGCCAGAGCTTTTATAGGGTTTTGCTGGTATCGATTAAACTATTTTGTCGATTTAGATTAGCTAAGGTATACACCACCCTGAAAATCAGTCAAAGGCTTGATAGTGTAGATTTTATGTTTTTTTCATATTTAGTGTTGCATCAATTGGGTTTGACCTATTAAGTCGTGATTAAAATCATAAAAGCTAACTTGCCTTGGATTGCCAATAAGGGTAGTATCAGGGTTTTAGCTGATTTTACCTCGTATAACTGTTTTGCTTTAATTTACATGCTTTATTCTACTTAACTAGTTATATCTATCATCTTATTTAAGTTTATCAATCCTTTAAATCTATTAAGCTTGTTATCAGCCTCGTACTGTCTCGGTTAGGTATAATCCATTGGGGTTATAATCTGTTTAGTGGATTTAATTAAAGTTGATATCTTATATAATGTTATATCGGAGTTTTAGCCGATATGTTATCTGATCACCCAATATATTTCATCGGCTATGATATGGTCCATATAATCTTTAATTTGTCTGATCTTGGCCATAAGCAATTAATACTGCATCGGTTATGTCTGATCTATCGTAATTGCTTGAAGTTAAGAGAAAGATTGAATCAAATATTATATGTTATTCATATCTATAGTTGATTATGATTGTTTTGGGTATGAGTCTCAATATCTGTCCGTTGGCTAGTTATTTAGATCATATAATGATATAACAATTGACTTTAATAATCTCAAATTTATGTTGCTCGATTGGGTTCGACCTATAAGATTGATTTTGTTAAGAAAAAAAATCTTTATAGTTATATTTAATCTAAATCTCGGTCATGAACAGTATCTTCTACCTTACAGTCGATTTGATTCGATCGCATCTTCTAGGTCATCGGTCTATCGGCCGATCGGTTATCATCTTCTAACGTTTACCATATCTTGTTGGTTGCAGGATCAAACCAACTAGCACACTCACGTTTTCACTGATGTTTTTGGACCTGCACTAGAGCTAAGCAGAACTGCCAGGCTGTCGTGTTTTTGCATCGACAGTATCTTGTGCACAAAGCTAGGTAGATGCACTCATGCACACGCGTGTCGAGAGCCATTGGATCAACATTCAACGGCCAATACTCTGAGCGTGTTATTTTTTCAATTAGCTCCTCCACTTACGTTTTACAAAAGACCCCTCCACAACTCTTTTCTTCACTAACACAGTCCATTTTGAAAAATAACATTTCATTTTGGATCTGGCACAACGGGTACAAGCATGCGCAGCATTGACGGAGAGGGCAATCACGAGCGACACTCATATTCGGAGGCAACGACTATGACACATCAACTGAGATGATGACCTCAATCGATGGCATGGCTGATAGAGACAACAGTCTGGAGCAATGACGGCAGGTCTTTGGAGCTAGAGATCTAGAGCAACGGCTCATCTTCAGAGGCTGCTGCTGCGCTCGTCATTGTAGCGTTTGTGACCTCGGTTGGTGACTGGTGAAAACTGGAGCTAGCTGTTGCTTGCTTCTTTTTTGTATTAGTGAACCATGTCCCGTGGTCTCCTTTCCCATGCATGTTTTTTGTCACAGCAGATGTATCGCATCCTTTTATGGGATTCTATTGTTCTTGTTAGCTTATTTATGAGTTTTTGGTTCGACTACCCGTGTATATGTCTGAAATGAAGTCTGAATTGTCGGACCAGTCTTTTCGTCAAAGAAATTTGTTCTTTTAGTTGTATTTGGAACAATTTCAGAACTAGTGTGTGCTACTCATCAATCATTGGTTCATCACCAACTGACTGCTTCAAATCTGTTTCATTGCCAACTGATAAGTGAGAAGATATTCATTCATCAGCTACATGACAACTAGTTTTATTTCCAATAAACTTAGAACATAATTTTTTGCCACAACGAGACTCAAGAGCAGCTGCATTGCGGCAGCCTCTCCAGACACGTTGTTGCTCCGGATCGTCGTCTCCACCGACGTGCCATCGATTGAGATCATTATCTCCACCGATGCGTCATAGTCGCTGCCTCCAAATACAAGCACCACTCAAGATCACCCTCTCCGTCGATGTTGCGCGTGCTTGTGCCCGTTGTGCCAGATCCAGAATGAAATGGGCGATTTTTTTAAAAAATAGACTGCATGAGTGAAGAAGAGGGTTGTGGAGGGGTCTTTTGTAAAACGTAAGTGGAGGAGGCTGGCGCTAATTGAAAAATACCACACTCGAAGTATTGGTCGCAAGAGGTTGATCCAATGGCTCTGGACGCGTATGTGTATGAGTGCATCTACCTAACTGTGTGCATTAGATACGCCACCTAGTTTGTTGGACCAACGGATCGATGGAACCTAGTACACAAGTGAGCTTAATGTTAGTGATATGCCCTAGAGGCAACATGGAGATGTTGGATATCATGGTCAATGTTTATGTATAAATGAATAAAGTGTTATTCAGTTCCATGAAATAGACATCTTGTATTGATCAATAAGTACGTGACTTATTTATGAGACTCTTTATGCATGAATCTATTTCTAAATGATCCCTGATCACAGGCCATATTATTGGAACAAATATGACTCTAAGATCGGCATGTTTATTACTTGATGATCATGTCTCATAAATCATGGGTATGGAGATACTAAATCAATAAACATGGACACATGTGTTAGAGAACACATTGTTGGATAGACCCACCATGAGACACTACAGGAATTAATGTGCCATTAGTTGGTCTCAAGTAGTGTTGGTGCAAAATCCTTAGACCTGAGATCATCATGGATTCCAACATGTGTAGTAGCCTACTTTGGGACTGCCAAACGCTATTCCGTAACTGGGTAGTTATAAAAGCAGTCTTCGGGTTTGCTATGAAACATGGAGTGGGATGTGAGTGATCAAGATGGAATTTGCACCTCCTTTGGAGAGATATCTCTGGGCCCCTCGAGGTAATGGATTATGGAAAGCATGGCCATGCTAAGTTGATTGAGGAGTCCAACTTGGATCGGCTGCGGCATCGGCGAATCGACTGATTGGTGAATCGGCTGTCCCCGAGAATCGGCTATCGGCAAATCGGTTGTCATCGGCAAGCACTGTTCCAGATCGGATAGCCCTGATTGGTTAATCCGCTGCACTCTACTTCAATCGGTAACGATCTATCGGCCCTTACTTGCAAGTTTTCCTGGTTTGCGCAATAGAAAGTTTTTGTTTTCGGCTAGCGTAGCCTCCGCGTAACCCTTCAGTTGCCTATAGATAGAAATGCTGAATTTGTGTGCTCACATATGGAATTCTATGGCTCTATGTGTTTACATGTAAAAAAAATTGGTGCTATAAAGCTTGCTTTACAGCTCGCCACTTCATCACTTGCATATCAACCGTCCGATCTTGAGTAGATGGCTCTCGGTCCTCGCACTTCTCTGCCCAATCAAACGAAGCTTGGATGTGACTCCTGCCCTGTCATGACTCCTCTTCCGCTTCCACCTATTGTGCCATGGATAATTGCCATTTCCTCAGCACTTAATCGCATGGAGCACCACACATTAATTGAAAAGAAATGCATCCACATGTTCTACATAGATTAATGGCATCACCCTTATTTTCTCCTCCTGCAACCGATGAGTTATGTATTCCCTTGGATTTCAATCTTCTCTGTTCAAATATAAATCTCTTGATGCACTCTGGCATGCAGCACTAAGCCCCTTTGGATTTCTTGGTTGTCAACCAAGGGCATGGCGGCCATGTTCACCTGGACTAAGAAGGCAAGATAATGTGGGGCCTAGACCAGGAGTGCATGCAAGAAGTCCAGCATTAGGGGTGGCAATGGGGACGCGATCCCTGATTCCCCGCGGGGAATTCACCCATTAGGGGACAGGGATGGGGAAAAATTTATCCCCACGGGGATTGAAATAGGGAAATTTTCATCCCCATCGGGTATTACGTGTGCGGGTACGGGCGACCATTCCCTGTACCCGCCAACTCGTATACCCGACTCTCCCTCAGGCCTCAGCCGGCCCTGCCCAGCCCAGCTACTGTTCCATTGAGAAATGTACACAACACACACCCCTTCGGCTCTCTCCCGGCTTATCCCCTAGCCTGGCTCTCTCCCTCCCATGTGTCTACCACACTCTCTCTCTCTCTCCCTCAAGCCGCGTGGCCGCGTCTGAGCCACTGAGCACAAACCCTAGGGATAAGCCGCCGCCGCCGTCGGCCCGTCACCGCCCGCCTCGGCGCCTCCTCCTCGGTGCCGAGTCCCCGACGCCCGAACCCGTCACCCCAAACCCTAGGCGGCTAGGCCGCCGCCGTCGCCCGCGTCGGCGCCACCAGTCCAGATCTCCGGCCGCCGCAGGTCCTCCTCCACCGCCGGATGGAGTCCCCAGAGGAGTCCATGAATTGTGATGAAGCAGTGGCTGCACCGTTGCTGCATAGTGCCCCGTTCGTGTTTTCTCCAACTGTGCCGCCAGAGCACAGCAATGCCGCTACCACGGTGCCTCCTCCGACTGCAGCACAAAGGCTCTCACCATCCACCATCGTCCCCTACCACTTGTGAAAAGGTCTGTTGATTTTGATTATGGTTGTTTAGATCTAAACTAAAATGCACTGCATAAATGTTGGTTATGATTATGGTTGTTTAGATGTAAACTAAAATGCACTGCATAAATATTGGTTCTGATTATGGTTGTTTAGATCTAAACTAAAATGTTCTGATTATGGTTGGTTTTGATTATGGTTGTTTGGTTGTTGATTCTGATTATGGTAGTGGAAGTAGTAGCCAACAAGAATCACGGTCGCAACCAGAGTCTGTTAATGATTCTGAATCAATTGCAATATAGAGTGACCCGGAACCTGAAAATACGGCTTTTGGTACAAAGAGGAAGCTTACATCTATTGTTTGGAAGGAATTTAAAAAGGTCAAGGTCTTAGATGATGTCAAGACCCAATGCCTTCACTGTCACAAGCAGCTTGGAGGGAGAAGCTGCAATGGAACAAAACATCTGCATGACTATTTGAAGATATGCACATTGAGGAAGATTAAGCTAAATGCAGAGAACAAAACACTTGCACAATCTTCTTTAAGGTTCAGTTCTCAAGAGGGAGGGAAAGTGAAAGTAGAGAATTACACATTTGATCCAGAAGTAGCTAGGAGATAACTTGCAGCCATGATCATTTTACATGAGTATCGTTTGTCTATGGTTGACCATACTGGACTTTGAAGATTTGTGAGTGCATTGCAACCATTATTCAAGATGGTGACCAGAAACACTATTAGGTATTATTTTGATGCATTTGTGAACTTCTATTTCATTTTGTTTCAGTGCTGAATTTGCTAAAAGAAATATGAAATTATTATGATTTTATCATGTTAGGAAGGACATTATGGATACATATATGACTGAAAAGAAAAAGGCCATCGATTATATGTCTGAAATTAAGTCAAGAGTAGCTATTAGAACAGATATGTGGACATCTGAAAATCAAAGGAGAGGGTATATGGCTATTACGGCTCATTTCATTGATGATTCTTGGACTCTAATAAATATAATCATGAGGTACTTCTTAAAAATTCATTGTTGAATACATTTTCAATTCATAATTGGTGTCGTTTGACATTGTATGCTGCTACATGTAGGTTCATATATGTGCCTGCACCACACATAGCTGAAGTTATTTGTGAAGCACTTTATGAAGCATTGGTGGAATGGAATCTTGATGAGAAGATGTCTACGTTGACTCTTGATAATTGTACCACAAATGACAAGGTAATTCCTGAACTTGTGAGGAAGATTGGAAGGTCTCAGCTAATTTTAGATGGCAAACTATTACATATGCGATGTGCTGCCCATATTTTGAACTTGATTGTGAAGGATGGTTTAGAGGTGATTAAAGACTCAATTGCAAAAATTTGTGAAAGTGTAGCCTTTTGGACAACCACACCTAAAATAATAGAGAAATTTGAGGAAATAGCTAAGCTTGTAAAAGTGAAGATTGAACACAAGTTAGGCCTTGACTGCAAAACTAGGTGAAATTCTACCTATAAGATGCTTAAGATTGCTTTACCCTACAAACCTGTTTTTAATCGTGCAACACGTGTTGAGAAGCTATTTGATTGTGCTCCAAGTGAAGAAGAATGTACTTTTGCTACATAGGTAGTTGGTAGACTCAAATTGTTTAGTGACATCACTGAAGTTTTTTCTGGAACGAATTATGTTACTGCAAATGTTCAACTTCTTAAAATTTGAGATGCTAAAGAAAAAATTAGGCAATAGACAACATGTGGAAATCCTACAATAGAGAACATGTCAGCTCAAATGATTGCAAAATTCGATAAGTATTGGAATGATATGTTGAATCAAATGTGTTTGATTTATATTTTATGTGATGAAACATTGGATTTGTGCTTTGATATTTTATGTGTGATATTTTGTGTGGCGGTTAGACCGGCCAGACTCGCCGGTCAGACCGGTGTAGGTGCACGGTCTGACCGAATGTGTGTGTGCGGTCAGACCGGTCGAGTCCAACTCACAGTCGGTCAGACCGACTTCGGTTCGCGGTCGGACTCCGAATCATAGTCGGTCAGACCGGCACGGTCTGACCGACAGACTTTGGTTTTGGTTTGATTTCTTGGTTTCGAATTGTTTCTTTGTGGATTTGATTTCTAGATGGTTCCTATGCGTATGGTTACTGTTGACAAGCTAATGTGAGTCAAGTTTGGACAAACTTGTGCTCAGAACATGGTTTCTTTGTCGTATATGTGCAGGTATCGCTTGAGGCCTCGGATAGTATTGCCGGTGATGGATCGGAGTCGACTTGGGAGAAGCGGACGTCCAGGGATCAAGAGATCACGCGGCATACTAAAAGGCTAGAGGATAATGCACATGGAAGATGGAGAATCTATATGGCATACGAGAGGGATCGTATGTGGAGTCGAATTTGGAAAGGAGTTCAGATTCGGGAAGATTGATTGAGAAAAGGAAAGAGATGAGTTTGTAGGAGGGTTTCCTATATGGATTAGGAGTCCTACTTGGTGAAGAATTCCATGGACCTATTGCATGTATAAATAGAGAGGGAGGGTGTGCCTCCTAGATATCGATTTTCAAGAGAGAAATTTGAGAGAATAGCTAGGGTTTCGAGGTAGGTCGAGGTTTTGGCGAGGATTGTTGTTGTTGCACTTTGTAAACACTTTTAGATGCAATAAAGTTGAATTAGTTTGATCTACTTCTTTGAGAGTTCATCTACCGGTGTTTTCTGGATCCCGACGGTCTGACCGTAGGTGTGAGCGTAGTCTGACCGGTGGGTTGCAGCGACGGTCCAACCGGAGGCTAATCGGCGGTCTGACCGGCCACGAGGGGCGGTCTGACCGACAGGTATACTGCGGTGTGACCGGCGGCGGCTTCAACAGGTTCGGTTCAGTTTTTGTTTTGTAGATTGGTTTCATCGGTATCTTTAATTCTGCAAAAGATTTGGGTTTTTGGTTTTTCCTACCATTCACCCCCTCTGGTAGGTTTGTTTGGTCTTGTTCGATCCTACATGATATTCAAGGACCAATGGGACTCGCCACCATTCTTGATCCTAGGTTCAAAACTCCTACCTCCTTGGGTTCCTTGAGACGCTTAACGAAGACAGTAATGAAGAGTGCATAGAAAAACTTGAAATGGTTAAGGAGTCATTATGTGATTTGATGAAGGAGTATGAATTGGAAGATGATGAAGATAATACGGAGTCATCAACTAACCCACTTGCAAGTTCAGATGTATTAACTACAATTACTGCACGTGTTGCTAGTAGAAGGCCAATAATAGGGAGATTCAAATCTGAGATAGATAGATACTTGGAGGATGAATTGGTTCCAATACATATTGAAAATTTTAAGATTCTTGATTGGTGGAAGGTGTGCGGAACACGTTATCCTACATTAAGGAAGGTAGCGTCAGATATATATGATATTCCTGTTATTACAGTTGCATCTGAATCAGTATTTAGCACTAGTGGAAGGGTCCTTAGTGAGCATCATAGCCGGCCGACCCCAGAAATCTTGGATGCCTTAATGTGCTCACAAGATTGGCTTCGAAACAAATATCGAGGTGCATAATCCATTTTAGTAATTTCAGTTCACAAGATTGTGATGGTTAGAGATTTAATCTTGTATTTGTTTTGTAGGTGGTGATGGCGAGGAAACTGCAAGCTTTTGGAGTTGTTTTCAGAAGATTCAAGATGTGTTTGAGGTGAAATACTAGAAATATCCCCTGTTTGCACACATTTCATTTCATAACATCATGATCACTTGACTTCAGTTGACACTCACTTTTGCTACATGCAGGGGCTTGCATTGCTATGAGAAATGGAGTACTGGAACTAAGTATTATTTACAAAGCTTTGCTATGAGAAATGGACTTGCATTGCCACATTTCATTAAAAGCTGTCTTCTGAATTGTTTTATTGTGTGCTAGACTACCGTATGAACAAATGAACAATATGCTTGTGTTATTTGCTTGAATTATTATATGAACTATATCCTTGTAATATTTGCTTTAACTATTGTGTGAACTGCTGGGCATGAACTAGGGTCTAACATGAACTAATCCTTGTGATATTTACTTCAATTGTTGTGTGAACTGTTGCCTAGGACGATTGTAAAGCATGTATGTTTTTTATGTGTGAACTGTTGTGTAAACTGTTGTTTCTTGTCCTGTTTTGCGGGGATGGGTTCCCCGTCGGGTACAAAATCCCCGTAGGGGACGGGATGAGAAGAAAAGCTCCCCCGCGAGCATTGGCGGGGACGGGGACGAAATTTTTTTCTTTCCACGGGTACGAGGATGGGGAGGCATTCCCCGACGGAAAATTTCCCGTTGACATCTCTAGCCAGCATGGACTGATGAGGAGCAGAGTAACTAAGTAAGCTCCAGTTAATCTTCACTCCTAATGCACTTGATCGATATGATGGGATTGCACGTATTCTTGGGAGCTGAATTTGTGGGGTTATTTTTTTTTCTTGCATAATTACTATAAGTTATTCTTGATGGAGCTGGACAAATACATCAGAAGAACCACTACATAGATCAAAGAGGTAAAGTCTACATTACTTCTCGAACTTTTAATTCATTTTGGCCTTGCGGATGAGGCAACTGCCAAAGTTTTACCAAACGGATGTTGGCAAAACTCTTCATGTTTTCGACTAGGATGTGGAGGTTCAAGATGTCAGCCATCATATAATCTTGCCCTTCTCACATACCCCTTTTGTATTGCTTATAAGTGCACTACTTGATATTCTTTCCGTCAAAAACTGTGATTATTAGATTTTATATTCTTCAAACCAGCACATTCTGATCAGGTGCATTACCAATTTCCCATGAAATAAGTTGTAGGCTCACCTGTCAGTTTTGTCGTTTCTTTATATGAACACGAGCAAATGGTGAAGCAAGAGGAAGATGCAAGCCTGTGTAGTGCCTATGTGTCTTTGACATGCAAGCCTATGAAGATGCAAGCCTGTCTGAACATGAGCTTTTGAAATGAAAATTTTTGTTTCAGGTTTTTGTAACGAGACTTCTTTTGTGTTGAATGAGAAAAAAACAGTTTCAGAAGTCTTCTTTATGTAGAATGACAAAATCAGGTTCATCAAGGAGCAAGTACCTTACTAACAGTATTACAATTCTCTTTCCTTTCATGGATAAAACTTTACATATGGCAAGATCTAAGGATTGTGCTTTAGTTAGTCTTTACCATGCAGTCGACTCGACTACTGTGGAAAGGCTTGATGGTTTGCATCAGGGAGAGAAGCAATTCAGAGCTGAGCTGAGCTCTCTTGGATTGATTCAACATATAAACCTAGTCAGATTGATCGGTTTCTGCTATATGAAGGTGATAAGAGGCTACTTGTGTATGAACACATGATATATGGTTCTCTGGATGCCCATCTTTTTCATAGCAATGGTACCATCCTAGATACTGGAGCACTGGGCATCAAATAGCTAGCCATAGGAGTTGCTAGAGGATTGTCCTTCTTGCATGAGAGTTGCCGTGAATGCATCATACACTGTGATATTAAGCCAGAAAAATATATTTCTTGAAGCATCATTTGCTCCAAAAATTGCAGACTTTGGGATGGCGGCATTTGTGTAGGAAGGGATTTTTGCCGGGTTCTAACTTCATTTAGGGGAACTAAAGGGTATCTTGCTCCGGAGTGGCTTAGCAGAGTTGCTATCACTCCAAAAGTTGATGTTTACAGTTTTGATATGGTATTGCTAGAAATCATACCAGGGAGAGGAGAAATTTATCCGAATCATACAGTATCAAGCATTATCATTGATAGTTTTCCTATGCAAGCCGGCCATGAGCAAACTTCATGAAGGAAGTGTGCATGATTTGTTGGAACCCAAATTAAGTGGTGATTTTAATTTGGAAGAGGCTGAAAGGATTTGCAAAGTTGCATGTTGGTATATCCAAGAAACTGAGTTTGATCGGCCAACAATGGGTGAAGTGGTTCACGTTCTTGAGGGTCTACAGGAGGTTGACATGCCCCCACACCAAGACTATTTGCAGCCATAACAGAAAAGGTATCGTATGTAGTTTCAACTTAATACTTCTTGAATACTTCGTATTCAATGTTAGCATCGTTTTCCTTTCGAAAAAAATATGTTAGCATTGTTTGTTTCAGCAAATTGAAAGCTCTAATGTAATAATATGTGGCAATGGCTTACCGCATGGTGCATGTGAGCGATCTCATGTTTTCTTATTTGTTAGAAACGATAAAGGAATAAACAATGAAGAACACAGATCAACTACATAGGAGACGAGATTTTAACATGAAAAACTTTTCTAAAGTAGGAGAGAAAACATCACGGGCATCAGCCAGGAAATCTTCACTATATCGGATGAGGTTATAAAACGCCAGTGATTTATAATCTTAATCTTATATCCTGAACGACGGCATACATAAAGTATACATAGAGATAAAACCCTAAAAGGCAATCATCTGTACCTGACCTATATATGTGGATAACTGAATTTGAATAATAACTTTAACATTTTTTACATTTTTAAGACTGATTATAGTATGCATGCATTATAGCTAAATATGGTATAGATTACATGTATGTTTAATGGATGGGACATATAATATATATCCTGAAATAAAAAGAAGTGGATACTTTCTTAGTTGCTTTAGAGATATTAGCATGGTGGTCCACGTAGATTGCGTGGCTAGCAGCCTAGCATTGTTATATTTTTCCACATAATAACAATATATTTTCACATTTTATTATAAACATAATATAACGCATCCAGGATGCTTTATAGTTAAAACGTGCCCAATGTTAGTATTTTTTTATTAAAAGAAAATTTTCTGTTAGTAAAATTTTTACTATTTATTTCAGAAATGTAACATGTAGTAAAAATTTTATTATGTAAGGGTTTGTTTTAGTTATTACACACCTCAAATACATTTTAGTGTAGTCTCATTTTATTATTAAAATATATTAAAATAGCAACATACTTTTTAATTATATACTAACTTGACCAAACTCACCAATGTGTAATATTCACAATATATTGTATATATGTAATAGTATTCATTATTTTTAAATTCAGAATTTTAGTATTTCTAAATTGTATTTCTATATAAACTCTAACTCCTCTCCCAATATTCTTTATTTTTCAATTCAAAGTTTTCGTTATTTATAAATTTTATTCATATACAGACTTTAAACCCTCAATCAATATTTTCTGCTTTAAAATTTTGAATTTCACTTACTTATAAATTATATTCCTATATGGACTCTAGACTCCTCTTGAAATATTTTTTAATTTCAAATTTCCGTTATTTATAAATTGTATTTTTATATGGACTCTTTTTTTAAAATTTCTTATTTTTAATTTTGAATTATTCCTAATTTGTATCCTATACGGACTCTATACTCTTCTTCCAATCTTATTTTTAATTTTAAATTTTAGTTATTTTTAAATTATATTTTATATGGAAATTGTACTTTTAGTTTTCTTATTTTTTATTCCAACTTTCAATTAGTTCTAAATACCTATATGGACTATATACTCTTTTTCTAATATTTTTTATTTTTAATTCCAAATATTTGTTATTTTTAATTATATTTCTATATAGAATCTAAAGTCATCTTTCAATAATTCTTATTTTTAATTCTGAATTTTAATTATTTCTAAATTATACTCCTATATAAACTGTAGACTCTTTTTCCAATATTTATTAGTTTCGAATTTTGGCCACTTCTATATGTACTCTAACCTCTACTTTTGTTTTTTTATTTTTCTTAATTTTAAATTTTAGTTAGTTTTAAATTGTATACATGTATGGACTCTAGCTTCCTCTTCGAGTATTTCATATTTTTAATTCCGAATTTTAGGTATTTTTAAATTGTATTTCTATATATACTTTATTTTTTCTTTTCTTTAATTAATATGAGAATTTATAGGTCATGAGAACAAACATGGATACTCCTTTTCTATTAGCTAATGGACTAGGCGGACAAGCTCAGTGATCAAAGTTCAGATTGAAATTACAAAAATTTCAGTACCCGTTGATGAATCAAAAACTTGGTCATATTTGGTTGAATTTATTTGATCTTAACAATTTTTTTTCTCGCATTTTGATGATTTTAATTAAAACTTTCTGCCCAAAATTTTGGAAAATATGAAATTTTGATGCCCCACAGGAAAGATTTTTTTTTTCAAAAACTGAAAAAACCCTTAGCATATGCCAAATGTGAGTGTGTATTTATCCATCAAAAGCGTAATTCTACGTAAACTTCAAAAGTACAGAGCATTCAAACATTTCTATCTTTTATATGTGCACACGTGTTTTTTCCCTCCCTCATCTAAGAAAATAATAAATAAACAGGGGGTGGAGCCCACCCATAAATTCCCAGTTTTTCAAAGTGATGGGTTTCACTTTACTACTAACATGCCCATACTAACCCTACTATATGTAATATATCAAATACATTTTAGATAAAAGTATAATAATACGACATTGCCGTAAGACAATAATTTATAATAATCGATAATTATATATAATTGCTTTAATATACAATGTTGAGACAATATATGTCCACACAAAAAAAAATAATTTAATATGTTGCGGGCATAAACAAGTTAAAAATTAATCATTCTATATCCTATAGCTAATTAACTAATCCTAACGTTGAGCATTTGTGATACATTTCTAAAAGTCTCATGCGCCATAGGAATGTTGCTTTCATATTTATTTTATTATTACACCAAGATTTAACAAAAATTGTTGCCTGAACTCATCACCATCCTGCACTTGCAGATGCTTCCATGGCAATATTTGGAAATGCAAATCAAACAATCAAAAGCAATATATGTTTTGATAATTAAACATGCATGAAATAAGATGGACATGTGATTACAAAAAAGTTAGGTAGATCGATCTTTGGCTGGATCAGATAAAGCAATCCATGTGATCTGAAATTATTCTCTAGCAATTGGGATTAAGAAAGAATGCAAGCTTAAACTCTTTTCTAGCAATTATTCCCTATCTAATCTATGCGCATAATAAAGTCGTAGACAAAAAATAGTCATATGGAAAAAAAAGAAGATAGTATTCCACGTCACATAAAATAGAATAAGTACTTGAGCCTTCTAAATTAAAACCTTAGATGCAGGGTGCTGATATTTAGGAGAATAATTTTTTTCTCTATTGGAAACAAAATCTAGTATAAATTAAAGCCATGTTTGTTTCAGCTTTCTGGGTAGCTTTCTAACTCGCTTTTCAAAAGCGAAAAGCTAAAACAAAACCAACTTTTCAAGGCGGCTTTCGAAAAGTGGAAACCTAGTTTTTGATGAAATGATGAAACGAGCTTTTGCTGGCTTTTGGTGTGCTGAGAAGATAAAAATTTATTATAAAAACTAATAGTAAAAGATCATCAGCCAGTAAGTTCCAGAAAAGCTGAAAAGCAGAAACTCAAACAAACATAACCTAAAGTCCCCATTCTATCTTTGGAGGTTTCCCTGAAATTACAGAGTTTAGATGTTTTACACATTTTTTTTCAAGAACATGCAAATATATTGCATGTCCTTCAAAGAAGGGAGATATATCTAGAAATATACTGCAAGAAATACTAAAACATCAGAATCAAAAAGAATATCCTATTGAAATGCTCACATTTTGTGAAAAGGAAAAGCTAACTTATCGAAAATAAATTAGGGATATATAATCGTAGAATACTTGTGGCCATATCAATTCTGGATATATCAATCTGTATAGCGACTTGTTGAGGCAAAACCTAACCAAACAGATCAATAATAGCCAATTGTCAGTAATTCAGTTCATCACAACCTCTGGAGTTTATGAACTATTCATTTTTAGCTTGATCTCACCTAGGGTCTCCAGGTAGCAGCGTAGGATGCTGCTCCTCTGCACCCTTGCAACAGTGGAACCAAGACAAAGGCCCCGTCTTTGGCCAAATGCTAAAAATACGTTGTATGATATGTTAGAAAAAAATAATAATTTATGAGTAAAGCTTTTATATATGTGTTCATAGCGATTTAAATGTCAATGTTAAAAAATAAACTTTGATGAAGAAACTTTAAAATCAATATTAAAATTAAGTTTTAAAATTCAAAATTTGGCAACGGTTGATTTTGTATAGAGGAAATGATGGGGACCGAATTGTTGGGATCACCTTTTGGTTTTACCGGGAATTGCATGTTGTTTTGAGACTGAATTTGACAATGACACTACTTTTTTTTGAGGGAAACAGCAGGGGAGGCCCCTACTGGAATATTCACATATATAAAAGGATATTTACATGTGCAAGGCCGCAAGCCTTAAAAAGGGAAAAAAGGATTATGCACTAACGGAAATTACAAAACCAAGCTTCCAACTCCAACTTAAGAGAAGGTTTAGCACGATGAATGACAAGGCTAAACTCTCTTTTAAACAAAAACTTCCACCTGTTTTGAGAAAGAGGGCCCTCAAAGATGACTTCATTTCGGTGTGCCCAAATTGCCCAAGATGCCACTATAACAATCTCCCTGAAAATCTTGGAGTTAAAAGCCCGCGAGCTTGAATAATCCTGGGAGAAATGAGAAGAGCTGGGATCCAGTGAACATTAAGAAGACGCCAACACCATCGGCTAAAACTGCAGAGAAAGAAAAGATGGTCTCTGCTTTCATCAGGGGCGTTTGTGCACATAGGACAAGAGTAGTGTTGTAAAACACGCTGCTTTCTACGAAGAAGATCCCTCGTGTTTAGCCGGTCTTTTAAAAGCAACCAAAAGGTGAGCTTATGTCGGCCTCTACTGCAAGAACCCCATAACCAACTGAAGATGGGCGAAACCAATATGAAGCCTTGCAACGAGCGATAAGCTTTCCGACTTTCATACATATTGGAACCCCAGATATAATGCCAGATATCATGAGACAGAGGTTCCAGGGTTAGGTCATTTAACTTTAACACCATGTCCGAAAACTGAGCTGAAGCTTCAAGAGAGAGAGGCAACTGAAGTTGGTCCGTGATATCTGAGGAAAGAAAGGCAGAAACAGAGGCCTTCTCATCCAGAGCAAAGGAGAATAGGTGCGGCCAAAGCACTTTAGGAACACCCAAATCCCATTGGTCTCCCCAAAAGAGACGGATACACCATTCTGAACTTTACACGCGGCAAATCATAAGAAGTTACCTACCAAAGAAATGACATCTCTCCACCAAAAAGAACCCACGGGACGCTTTAGGTGGGGCACACACCACGGGTTTTTCTAATTCATTTAAATAATTTACCACGAAATAATCGGAATTTCTAAAATTAACATGGAGTCAACCTATAATTTTAAAATGCAATTAATAAATGGAAACGACATGGTAGGATTTTCTTGAATTCTACATGTCAAAATACGCTAACAGGATTTTTACTTGAAATTTTTAGAGCACTCTAAGTATTTTTAATCAATTAAATAAGAAATCGGGAATTAATTAAGCCCCCAAAAATCCTTTTTCCCTTTTTCTTTTCTTTTCCGTACGGGCTGCACAGTACTCCCGCCCTTTCCTTTGGGCCGTCGGCCCGATCCCTCCCGCCCAAGCGCCGCGCGCGCCCAGTCGTGGGCCGAGGCCCGCAACGCCCGCCACAACGCGCAAGTCCGTGGGCGTCCCTCGCCGCGAGTCAGCGACGGGTGGGACCCGCCGTCGGGTTCCCGTTCCGTGCCCGGTCGGTCCGGCCGCCGCCCGCCATGCGCGCCGCCGCTCCGCTCATTTCCGTTCGAATCAGAGCCACGTCGGCCCGGGCGGGCTCAATCTCGCGACGCCGTTTCCATCCCCGCAACCCCGCGCCCGATGGAAACCCTATCCGCGTGGAATCCGTCGCCGATTGTTTCCCCCTCTCTCTCCGATTCCGTGAACAACGGCGAAGAATCCGCGCCGTTTCCGTGTTTGTTTCGGCCCCGTTGTACCCCTATAAAACTCCCCATCGCCGCCGCGCGTTTCCCTTTGTTTCCCGTGCACTAGCCCCAAATCCGCCGTCGCCATTGTCGTCGTCTTCGTCGCCGGTGAGTGCGCCGCCGCCCTCTTCCTCTTTGGTTTTTCGGGTCTCCTCCCGAACCGCTCCCGCGCGCATCATTCCGCCCTCCGCCGTGTTTTCCCGCACCGCGGCACCCTCCGCCGCCGTCGCCGGTGTCGCCGGAGGCCGGCCGGCCGCCGCGCGCCATGGCCGGCGGCGAGCTCGAGCCGCCGCTGCCCAAACCCTAACCCTAGCGCCGCTCCTCCGCGCCGTCCGATCTTTCGGATCGGGCGGATCCGCACCGTCCGATCGAGATCGATCCGTCGCCGTTCGATCCGGTCACCGCACGCCCGATGGTTGCCGCGTGTCCTCCCTCGGCCGCCACCCGAACCCTAACCCTAGCCGCGATCCGCACCGTCTGATCCTTCGGATCGGGCGGATCCGGACCGTCCCCTCACGCGCAAGGCCGTCGCCGTCCGATCGCCGCCACCCCTCCCCGATGCGCGCCACGTACCCCGCTCTCTCCGCCGCCGCGGAGGACTCGGTCCACCGTGGACCACGCCCGTGCCGCTTGCGTCAGCCGCTTGCGCCCGCTGACGTCAGCCCTATCGCTTGCGCCATGCTTGCGTCACCCGGGGGCTTAATTGCGCAATAAATCGTTTTAATCTTTTCAGTTTAGTTTAAAAATCACAATTAAACTTCTAAAATCCATATCTTTTGAATCCGAGCTCCGTTTTAGCCCATTCAAATTTCATTAAATCCAGAAAAATGTCAAGAATCCATTAAAAATACTTTTCAGTGCTGGTTCAGTAGACTTTTTAGGGTGTTTGTTGAGTGCTTTGTTTGTCGTGTAGATCCAGAGTTTTCCGGCGAGCCCGTTCTCTTCGAAGTAGTCACCGAGGGTTCCTCGGTCTCCGAGCAAGGCAAGTCATACCTTACATTGACCATATTGTACCTATTTTTATGTAAATATCTCTTTTTCTTTCAAATACGCATATGTTTTAGAATGTCATTTTATGGGATGATTATACCTATTGTACTCAACCATAGGATTGTTTACCTTATACCATTGATAACTTGGGGTCCAATGTGACTAGATGATAGTTTAAGGTTGCTTAGTTATGCTTACCGCAACTAGCTCACTTAAGGGAATCACACTAATCAAGTTTCATTCTGGAAGTTAACTCTCGAGATGATGTTAAGTTGTGATCCTGTTTCTAATAATATTGAATTATGAAAAGGTGGGTCGTCGGCACATGGTTGGACTTTGGTTAGCGTGCTCATGACGATTAAGGACCGGTTCTCGGAAACCACGAAAGAAATGCCGTCCATACCACAAGCCGCATGGGTAATGGCTGGTCAGTCAGCGTAGCCGTCTCTAGTTAACGTATCCCGAGAGAGGGTGGGCGTGATGGAGTTGGGTCGGCCCCGTTTTAAGGGTTGATCGCTTCCGGATTCACCGCGACACTAGAGGGGCTGCCCATTGCCCGATGGGAATGGGGGTGAAACCTTGGTGTGGTACGATTGACTAGAGGGGGTTATGTGAAGGGTCTGTCACAATTCCTTTCCGGGGCATCATGGTGGTGCAGCGCACGTAACGTGTTGTGGGATTGTGTCTTGTGGGTACTGTTGTACACCTCGATCGAGTAAAAACTATTCGAATAGCCGTGCCCACGGTTACGGGCGATCGACCGATTCACCTTGATTAGTCTCACTTCTTTATTTGAATGAAATGTTGAAGCATGACTAGTGCGGGTGGATGGATGGGCTGTCGCAACGTGGTTTGAGCGTTGGACGGTGTTTATTTATCTTGCTTAAATATTACTACTTGTTTCTTGTCTTCAAATATTGTTATTATATTCTGCAAATGCTTTGTTTATGCAAATTGAACCTCTTGACCTTTCCTTGTTATTTATCTTGCATCATGTCCCCTTTTCCGGTGTGACTTGTTGAGTACGGTGGTTGTACTCAACCTTGCTTCTTTTCCCCTTCGGTGCGAGGTTGAGATCGAGGTCTCCAGGAGGTGTAGGCTTGTTCTCGTCAAGGTTTAGCCGTGGTGTTGGTGTTCCGCTTCGCTCGTGTCAAGTTTAGCTTAAGTCGGTTTATTTTCCTTTCCGCTGCATTTGTGTAACTCTTTTATATTGTTTCTAAGACGAGGATTCTCGTATTATCAATAACGTCGATTTGTGTACCTCGGTGATGCACGGACGAGGATGTAATGCACAAATTAGCTGCAGAAATTCTGGTGTGAATTTCTGGGCGTGACAAGTTGGTATCAGAGCCTTCCTGTGACTGTAGGACAAGCCAACTGGAAACCTTAAGAGCCCTCTAATTCTTTTCATGTGCATATGTTTTAAAAAAAAGGGGTGTTTGAAAAAGTGGAGTCAGTCTAGGGTTTAGGAATTGCGAAAATGGGGTGTTGGTCGTGGGTTTTGAGCATGTTTTGATTTTCCCACTCCTTTGTTTCTATAGATGGCAGGTTCCCCAGCGACGCACTGCGGAAAAGGGATGACGGGCTGTGTTGTAGAACTGGCGTGTATGGCCCTTGCAGTTGGTTATCCCGAAGCACCAGAGTATACAACAGTTGCGCCTCTCAGTGGCGAGTTGCCCTACCGTGTTCGGTTGGAGGTTCATGGGTTCGTGGGGACGTGTCTTCCCAACATGGAGGTCACGGCTTCGGAGGCACGTCGAGATCACGCTTGTCAAGAAGCCGCCTACGATGTTGGCCGGATGAGGGAGCTGCATGATGCGACCTTCGCACCTCTTTCTACCGCTACCATCCCGCCGAGGTAGTTCCTCGGAGGTCGGTGCATTCAAGTCTACGGCGAGAGGAGAATGACTCTACCTTCGGTCACATGTGCACCGTGCTCAAAGGACTGGATCGATGCACTCGACCTACACAAGGCGACCAAGGAGGCGAACGACAAGAAGATGCGAGGATCGCGCGACCGGGACGAAGTGGTTCGTCGAAGAAGGAGGTAGCGAGTTGAAGGGACTCCCGCCACCGGTTGGGGTCGCTCCGCACTACGCCTCCTCCTCCACCGCCTCCTCCAGCTCCACCCGCTCCGGTTCAGCGCCGGTTCCGGTTCCTCCCGCTGCAGGCTCTGCTCTCACCTTTGCTCCGGCTTCGGCGAATCAAGGCGGAGGTGGCGTAATGGTTGGATCTCCGTCTCCGGTAACTCAAGCTCGAGAATTCGGCTGAAGACATGGACTCCGAAGAGACTCGAGATTCCTCGGAGGGAAGAGGCGGGATCGGTTGGGCTACGGCAACCGATTCGAAGAGTCCAAGTCGAGGTGACGCCCGAGGACTCTAGGAGCCGTTCGGAAGAATGGGGATCTTCTGAAGGAAGCAGTTTCGACTCCTCGTCTCGTGGATCGTTTTAGTTGCCCTCCTTAGTTTTACCGTTTAACTTAGTTTGTCTTCTTGGTAGTTCTTTGTGTGTTAGGTGCTGTGTGTGGGATAGCGGCGGTCGATATCAAGGGTGATATGACTGACCAATTAAGGATGTTTGGTGTTTTTCCTTGTTTTTAGTCAAGATCGAACAATGCATTTGAATTCAAATAATAAAGATTAGTTCTAAGTCATCTCGTTTTCTTCTTTTCTCTCTCTTCGGTCGGTCGTCTCCTTCGGATGGTGAACACCGGGACCGGCGGGCGAACGAGAAACAATGGGCGATCAGGTGCCAACAATAACGAGGCTCACGACGCCAATGGCAATGCTCCTCCACCGCCACCCGAGAACCCCACCATCGCTCAAGTGCTCGCTTCACGAACACGAGATGATGGCTGCAATGATGCGGCAGATGCAACAACAACACCATCGGATGCAACGGCGAGATGCTGCAACAAATGCGGCAACGAGCGCGGAACAACCGGTTGCCGCTCCACCACCCCAGTCCAAGTTGCCGAGTTCCTTCGTGTCCGACCGCCAACCTTCTCCGGTACCACTAATCCCATGGAGGCTAATGATTGGCTTCATGCCATCGAGAAGAAGTTAGATCTGCGGTGCACGGATCGGAGAAAGTCTCGTTTGCCACTCACCGGTTATAGGGTCCGCTTCGCTTGGTGGGACAACTACTTGGTTACTCGCCGGCGGGAGCAGATTACTGGAAGAGTTTCGTCGCGGTTTCGGGACCGCACACATTCCTGCGGGAATAGTTGCACGAAAAAGCGTGAGTTCCGTTCTCTTGAGCAGGGTAACAGATCAGTTACTGAGTATCTGCACGAGTTCAACCGTCTTGCCCGTTATGCCCCAGAAGATGTGCGTCGATGCGAAAAGCGAGAAAAAGTTTTTGGCTGCTTTGGATGATGAACTCACGGACAAGCTTATCTCCGGAGAGTATGCTAACTTTGAGAAGCGGTTGACAAGGCCATTCGACAGGAAGATCGGTGCAACAAGATGATCAAGAAGAGAAAAGTATTCCAGTCCCGACCTCCTCTACGCGGGAAATCGGCGAGAGGCCGCGGTTCATTCCGGAAGTCGAGTGGACCTACCACCATGATTGTTCGTCGGCATCGACCTTATCACCCGGGAATTTCCAAGCGCGTAGTGGCGTGGTTAACAACAGCGTACTCCAGCCCCGCGCCCTCCAACGGCATCACCCCAGCACCAATCTCAGCCACCACCTCCAAGGAAGGACTCGGGGCAAGCCGGAGTCTGTTTCAACGTGGTGATCCGGGCATTTTGCGGACAAGTGTCCAAAGCCAAGACGCGCTGGGCCAAGGTTCATCCAGGCTCGAGTCAACCATGCGTCCGCCGAGGAAGCACGGCCGCTCCGAAGTTATACTGGGTATGTTTCACGTAAACTTTACTCCGCCACAGTATTATTTGATTCGGGGCTACACATTCTTTTATCTCAAAGCGTTTGTTGGGGCACATGGGTTGTCGGTAGTGGGACTTAAGATACCTATGCGGGTTCAAACCCCGGAAACCACTTGGAGACCACTCGTATTGTCCCTCGGTGACCATAAAAATCCAAGGATCTATGTTTCTAGCCAACCTCATCCTCCTTCAGTCCAAAGGCATAGATGTCATCCTTGGGATGGATTGGTTGTCCAGACATAAGGGAGTAATCGACTGTGCTAGACGCATCATTACTTTAATCAATACGAAGGGAGAAAGAATTGTTTTTCGCTCTCCCATGCAAATCAAGTCCATAGCAGGTTTGAATCATATTTCCACTGGGAAATCGTCCGAAATGGCGGCCAAGACCCCTGTGAAGTTAGAGGATATCCCCATCGTCAGAGAATACCCTGAAGTTTTCCCTGAAGACTTAACTCGATGCCGCGAATGGGAAATTGAATTCCGGATTGATCTAGTACAGGACCGCCCCAATACACAAGAGGTCGTATAGGATGGGAGCCAACGAGTTGGCCGAAGTAAGAAGCAAGTAGATGAACAGTTGCAAAAAGGGTATATTCGCCCGAGCACGTCGCCTTGGGGTGCTCCGGTGATTTTCGTGGAAAAGAAAGACAAGACCAAGAGAATGTGTGTCGACTATCGCGCACTCAATGAGGTTACTATCAAGAACAAGTATCCCCTACCACGGATTGATGATTTATTCGATCAACTCAAAGGGGCCAAGGTATTTTCCAAGATAGACCTGCGATCGGGCTATCACCAGTTGAGGATTCGGGAAGAGGACATTCCCAAGACCGCCGTCACCACCAGGTATGGACTGTACGAGTGTACGGTCATGTCGTTTGGGTTAACCAACGCACCGGCTTTCTTTATGAATCTGATGAACAAGGTGTTTATGGAGTTCTTGGATAAATTTATGGTGGTGTTCATCGACGACATTTTGGTCTACTCTAAGTCGGAGGAGGATCATGAGCAACATCTTCGGACAGTACTCGAGAAGTTGAGAGATCATCAACTCTACGCCAAGTTTAGCAAGTGTGCTTTCGGTTAAAGGAAGTACGGTTCCTCGGCCACATTGTGAATGCCCAAGGAGTAGCCGTGGATCCAGCAAATGTGGAATCAGTTACCAAGTGGACCCCGCCTAAAACGGTTACGCAGATCCAAAGTTTCCTTGGACTTGCAGGTTATTACCGCCGCTTCATGAGAACTTCTCCAAAATCGCCAAGCCGATGACTCAACTGTTGAAGAAAGATGAGAAATTTAAGTGGTCAGCGGAATGCAACAAGAGTTTTGAAGAGCTTGAGAGGAAGTTGGTGTCCGCACCAGGGTTGATCCTGCCAGACCCGACAAAGGACTTCCAAGTTTATTGCGATGCATCTCGCCAAGGGTTGGGATGTGTGTTGATGCAAGAAGGTAAAGTGGTCGCTTATGCATCTCGTCAATTGCGCCCACACGAAAACAACTACCCCACTCATGATCTGGAGTTATCCGCAGTGGTTCATGCACGAAGATCCGCGACACTACCTAATTGGTAACCGTTGTGAAGTATATACGGATCATAAAAGTCTTAAGTACATTTTCACCCAACCGGATTTAAACCTCGACGAGAAGATGGTTGGAACTGATTAAAGATTATGATTTAGGGATACACTACCATCCCGGCAAAGCTAACGTGGTTGCGGATGCACTAAGCCGAAAGAGTTATTGCACCACCCTCAGTGTCGAAGGAATGTGTGACCAGTTGTAGTAGGAATTCGAGTACCTAAATCTATGAATGGTGGATTTTGGTTTTGTGGCTGTTCTGGAAACCCAACCCACTCTCATTGATCAAATTCGGGCTGCTCAGGCATCAGATCCCGAGATGGCCGAACTCAAGAAGAACATGAGAGTCGGAAAAGCTCGTGGTTTTACGGAAGACGAACACGGCACAATCTGGATGGGAAAGAGATTGTGTGTGCCAGAAGACAAGGATTTGAAAAAGATGATCCTTACGGAAGTTCACCAAACCCAATACTCAATTCACCCGGGCAGTACAAAGATGTATCAAGATCTTAAAGAAAAGTTTTGGTGGGTCGGCATGAGGAGGGAGATAGCTGAGTTTGTTGCACTTTGCGATGTTTGTCGGTGGGTGAAGGCGAACATCAACGGCCGCCGGACTATTGCAACCACTTCAGATTCCAGAGTGGAAATGGGAAGAAATCTGAATGGATTTCATCACGGGTTTACCCCGCACAACGTCATGATATGACTCAATTTGGGTCGTGGTGGACCGACTCACCAAGGTGGCCCACTTCATACCGTGCATACTACCTACTCGGAAGAAGCTAGCGAGCTTTATCTCGCAAGGATCATGTGTCCGCATGGCGTGCCCAAGAAGATTGTGTCCGATAGGGAAGTCGGTTTACTTCCAAGTTACGGAAGAAGTTGCAAGAAGAGCTCGGTACCGTTTGAATTTTAGCACGGCCTATCATCCGCAAAGAGACGGTCAAACGAGAGAGTGAATCAGATTTTGGAAGACATGCCGAGAGCATGCGCGCTCGATTTTGGAAAAGCGTGGGACAAAAGCTTGCCCTATGCGAGAATTCTCTTACAACAACGGTTATCGAGCCGCATTCAAATGGCACCGTATGAAGCACTTGTATGGACGGAAATGCCGCACACCCCTTTTCTGGGATTAGACTGGTGAACGCCAGTTGTTTGGCACAGAAGTAATAAGTGAAGCAGAGGCAAAGGTCCGAACGATTCGAGAAAGGTTGAAGATTGCGCAGTCCCGACAAAAGAGCTACGCAGATAATCGTCGAAGAGATCTCGCTTTTGAAGCAGGGGATTTTGTGTATCTTCGCGTTACACCACTCCGGGGAGTACACCGTTTCCAAACCAAAGGTAAGTTGGCACCACGTTTCGTGGGACCATACAGGATTCGGGAACGTCAAGGAGAAGTGGCCTATCAGCTTGAGCTTCCCTCCAACATGACTGGTATTCACGACGTGTTTCATGTGTCCCAGTTAAAGAAGTGTTTAAGGGTACCAGAAGAGTAGGCGAGTCCAGACCAGATCGAAATCCAAGAGGACTTAACCTATGTAGAGAGACCAGCACGCATCCTTGAGGTCAGTGAGAGAAGGACTCGGAACAAGGTTATCAGGTTTTGCAAGGTTCAATGGACTCATCACTCCAGGAAGAAGCTACTTGGGAACGAGAAGATGAGCTAAAGGCCGCGCACCCGCACCTTTCGCGTACCTCCGAATCTCGGGGTCGAGATTCCGTTTAAGGGGGTAGGTTGTCACACCCGGGTTTTTCTCTAATTCATTTAAATAATTTACCCGAAATAATCGGAATTTCGAAATTAACACGGAGTCAACCTATAATTTTAAAATGCAATTAATAAATGGAAACGACATGGTAGGATTTTTCTTGAATTCGCATGTCAAAATACGCTAACGGATTTTTACTTGAAATTTTTAGAGCACTCTAAGTATTTTTAATCAATTAAATAAGAAATCGGGAATTAATTAAGCCCCAAAAATCCTTTTTCCCTTTTTCTTTTCTTTTCCGTACGGGCTGCACAGTACTCCCGCCCTTTCCTTTGGGCCGTCGGCCCGGTCCCTCCCGGCCCAAGCCGCTGCGCGCGCCGGTCGTGGGCCGAGGCCCGCAACGCCCGCCGCAACGTGCAAGTCCGCGGGGCATCCTCGCCCGCGAGTCAGCGACGGTGGGACCCGCCGTCGGGTTCCCGTTCCGCGCCCGCGGTCCGGCCGCCGCCCGCCATGCGCGCCGCCGCTCCGCTCCTTTCCGTTCGAATCCGAGCCACGTCGGCCCGGCCGGCTCAATCTCGCGACGCCGTTTCCATCCCCGCAACCCCGCGCCCGATGGAAACCCTATCCGCGCGAATCCGTCGCCGATTGTTTCCCTCTCTCTCCGATTCCGTGAACAACGGCGAAGAATCTGCGCCGTTCCGTGTTTGTTTCGGCCCGTTGTACCCCTATAGAACTCCCCATCGCCGCCGCGTTTCCCCCTTTGTTTCCCGTGCACTAGCCCCAAATCCGCCGCCGCCATCGTCGTCGTCTCCGTCGCCGGTGAGTGCGCCGCCGCCCTCTTCCTCTTCGGTTTTTCGGGTCTCCTCCCGAGCCGCTCCCGCGCGCATCATTCCGCCTCCGCCGTGTTTTTCCCGCACTGGCACCCTCCGCCGCCGCCGCCGGTGTCGCCGGGCCGGCCGGCCGCCGCGCGTCCATGGCCGCGGCGAGCTCGAGCCGCCGCCGCCCAAACCCTAACCCTAGCGCCGCTCCTCTCGCGCCGTCCGATCTTTCGGATCGGGCGGATCCGCACCGTCCGATCGAGATCGATCCGTCGCCGTTCGATCCGGTCACCGCACACCCGATGGTTGCCGCGTGTCCTCCCTCGGCCGCCGCCCGAACCCTAACCTTAGCCGCGATCCGCACCGTCCGATCCTTCGGATCGGGCGGATCCGACCGTCCCTCGCGCGCAAGGCCGTCGCCGTCCGATCGCCGCCACCCCCTCCCCGATGCGCGCCACGTACCCCACTCTCTCCGCCGCCGCGTGGACTCGGTCCACCGTGGACCGCGCCCGCGCCGCTTGCGTCGGTCCGCTTGCGCCGCCGACGTCAGCCCTATCGCTTGCACCATGCTTGCGTCACCCAGGGGCTTAATTGCGTAATAAATCGTTTTAATCTTTTCAGTTTAGTTTAAAAATCGCAATTAAACTTCTAAAATCCATATCTTTTGAATCTGAGCTCCGTTTTAGCCCATTCAAATTTCATTAAATCCAGAAAAATGTCAAGAATCCATTAAAAATACTTTTCAGTGCTGGTTCAGTAGATTTTTTAGGGTGTTTGTTGAGTGCTTTGTTTGTCGTGTAGATCCCGAGTTTTCCGGCGAGCCCGTTCTCTTCGAAGTAGTCGCCGAGGTTCCTCAGTCTCCAGAGCAAGGCAAGTCATACCTTACATTGACCATATTGTACCTATTTTTATGTAAATATCTCTTTTTCTTTCAAATACTGCATATGTTTTAGAATGTCATTTTATGGGATGATTATACCTATTGTACTCAACCATAGGATTGTTTACCTTATACCATTGATAACTTGGGGTCCAATGTGACTAGATGATAGTTTAAGGTTGCTTAGTTATGCTTAGCGCAACTAGCTCACTTAAGGGAATCACACTAATCAAGTTTCATTACTGGAAGTTAACTCTCAGATGATGTTAAGTTGTGATCCTGTTTCTAATAATATTGAATTATGAAAAGGTGGGTCGTGAGCACATGGTTGGACTTTGGTTAGCGTGCTCATGACGATTAAGGACCGGTTCTCGGGAAACCCTGGAAGAAATGCCGTGCATACCACAAGCCAGCATGGGTAATGGCTGGGTCTGTAGCGTAGCTGTCTCTAGTTAACGTATCCCAGAGAGGGTGGGCGTGATGGAGTTGGGTCGGCCCCGGTTTTAAGGGTTGATCAGCTTCCGGATTCACGGCGGCACTAGAGGGGGCTGCCCATTGCCCGATGGGAATGGGGGTGAAACCTTGGTGTGGTACGATTGACTAGAGGGGTTATGTGAAGGGTCCGTCACAATTCCTTTCGGGGCATCATGGTGGTGCACCGGCGCACGGTAACGTGTTGTGGGATTGTGTCTTGTGGGTACATTGTACACCTCGATCGAGTAAAAACTATTCGAATAGCCGTGCCCACGGTTACGGGCGATCGACCAGATTCACCTTGATTAGTCTCACTTCTTTATTTGAATGAAATGTTGAAGCATGACTAGTGCGGGTGGATGGATGGGCTGTCGCAACGTGGTTTGAGCGTTGGACAGTGTTTATTTAATACTTGCTTAAATATTACTACTTGTTTTCTTGTCTTCAAATATTGTTATTATATTCGCAAATGTTGTTTATGCAAATTGAACCTCTTGACCTTTCCTTGTTATTTATCTTGCATCATGTCCCCTTTTCCTGTGACTTGTTGAGTACGGTGGTTGTACTCAACCTTGCTTCTTTTCCCCTTCGTGCCGGAGGTTGAGATCGAGGTCTCCGAGGAGGTGTAGGCTTGTTCTCGTCAAGGTTTAGCTGTGGTGTTGGTGTTCCGCTTCGCTCGTGTCAAGTTTAGCTTAAGTCAGTTTTATTTTCCTTTCCGCTGC
Source organism: Oryza australiensis (assembly GCA_019925245.2). Taxonomy (NCBI): domain Eukaryota; kingdom Viridiplantae; phylum Streptophyta; class Magnoliopsida; order Poales; family Poaceae; genus Oryza; species Oryza australiensis. The sequence continues at coordinate 2,161,067 of JAIFGZ020000540.1, read as the reverse complement.
ATTTGTGTAACTCTTTTATATTGTTTCTAAGACGAGGATTCTGTATTATCAATAACGTCGATTTGTGTACCTCGGTGATGCACGGACGAGGATGTAATGCACAAATTAGCTACAGAAATTCTGGTGTGAATTTCTGGGCGTGACAGGCACTATGCCGGAGCTGTAAAGCTGTTGCCAAGTGAGCAAAACCCATGGAACTTCCTGACGATTATAAAACTTGTGGAGAAATTTTAGCAATAAAGCTTGATTATGTAGTCTCAAATCCAATATCCCAAGGCCACCCGTCTTTTTGGGTTTACAAGCAGCTGACCAAGCGACTAAACAGCCACCTCTCCTGTTGATGTCCCCTCGATCCCAAAGAAAGTGTTTGCGATAGTGATCAATTTGGTCAATCACAGATGCTGGCATTTTGAAAGTACTGAGGAAATAGGTTGGCATTGAAGAAAGCACTGAATTTACTAGGGTTAACCTCCCGACATAAGAGAAAAATCTGTTGGCGCCCATCAAGCGATTTTCAATACGATTGAGAAGTGGCAAAAAATTCTCCACGGTAGGACGAGTGATGCCCAATGGCAGTCCTAGATAAGTGAATGGCATTGAAGCAACTCGACAGCCGATGCTCGTGGCTAGTGACTCCGCATTGTCTGAGGAAACATTGATTGGAACCAAAGAAGACTTAGCAAAATTCACTCTCAGACCCGTTGAGGCGGCAAAGTCATTTAGCAAGGATCGCTTAGAAGGAGTTGTGAAGTATCCGCCGACAGAATGATGAGGGTGTCATCGGCATACTGCACAATTGGAAAATCACCTCCGAAAGAATCTCCAAGAGGATGCCTCAAAACATGTCTTCGTGCTGCATCATTGACAATAGTTTGAAGAAGATCGGCTGCAAGAACAAAGAGAAGAGGGGATAGCGGATCCCCTTGCCGAACTCCCCTTTGGCATTTGAAAGATCTCCCAGGGACACCATTAAGCAGCACCGAGGATGATCCTGAGGAAAGAATCAATTCCATCCGATGTATCCACTTGGGGGTGAATCCTTTGAACTTGAACATCTCCAAAATAACTCTGTGCTCGATCTTATCGAACGCCTTCTCAAAATCCAGCTTGAGGAGAATGATGGTTTTCCTGCTGTGGTGACAAAAGTGGAGGAATTGGAAAGCCCAAGCAAGGCAATCTTGAATAGTTCACCCTCGTAGAAAACCATATTGATTGGCATGCAAAACCTTGAGAATAACCGACTGGAGTCGATTAGCTAGAATCTTAGTAAGGAGCTTTAAGGAAGAATTTAACAGCGAGATTGGCCGAAAGTCATTCGCTGAAATCAGACTTGGGATCTTGGGAATAAGAGCAATATAAGATCCGTTAATACACTCAAGGTTCACTATTCCATTGCAAAAGCTATCACATAAACGATAAAAAACATCCGACACCACATGCCAGCATTTCTTCAAGAAGAGGCCATTGAAACCATCTGTGCCCAGGGCATGATCTGGTGCCATTTCTTTTACTGCGAGATCAATTTCGGCCTTGGTAAAGGGAAGGTCAATAACTGGCAATTCTACAGGAGATATCAAAGAGTTAAGATCAAACAAAATTTCAGTAAACTCCGAGACACCCAGATGGTCACGGAATGTGTGCCAGAGAGCCTCGGCCTTTGCATGATGATCTGTAACAGTGGTGCCGTCTCCAAGCCTCAGAGACGGAATGGAATTACGGTGAAAAGAATAAGTGGCCATTGTCTGAAAAAACTTTGTGTTTTCATCTCCTAGCTTAGCCCATCAAACTGAAGCCCTTTGCTGCCAATATTTTCTTTTGGCCTCCAAAAGATTGTTAAGATAGATCTTAACTAACTTCCTGAAGTTGAATTCAGCAATGTGTAAAGGCCTTTGTTCTTCTAATCCTTCAATCAACAGGAGCACAAATTGGCAGTGATCAATGAGCTTAGAGATATTAGAAAGATTTCTACTCCACTGTCTCAGGCCCTTCCTAACTTGCTTGAATTTTGTGCTAACTGTTCTGGCCATATTACCAAAAACCGGACTAGAATGCCAGTGAAAGGGAGACCACATCCAAGAAACCAGGGAAATCCACCCAAAAGCTTTCAAAACGGAAAATTGAGGACCGAGGGATTTTAGTGCTGATGGCAATGATATAGGGGAAGTGATCCGAAGTTGGCCTTGATAACGGTAGCACCTTTGTCGCTGGGAATGTTAGTGCCCAATGGGAAGAAGTGAAAACCCAGTCAAGCTTCTGAAGTAGGGGGTCAAATTGCATATTAGACCAAGTAAAATGACGCCCTTGGAAAGGAATTTCCACCAAATCCAAAGATTGAATGGCATTGTTAAAAGCCAGCATATGTTGAACACAACCTCCCGGCTTATTGCGATCAGTTCGGGAGCGAATAAGGTTAAAATCCCCAAGTAGGATCCAATCGACAAATTGGCAGCTTTGAAGTGAAAGCATCCATTGGAAGAAAGAAGCTTTATTATCATGCGCAGCTGGGCCGTAGATATTGGACAAATGGAAAATATTATCCGAAGTCAGGATTTTGAACTTGAGGGTTAGCGCAAAATGATTGGAAAAAACTTCCTCCCCTTGAAGTAAACTTCCATTCCAAATGACTAACAGGCCATCCGAAGCACCATTGGAAGGAACAAAAGCGAATTGATTTAGGTATCATGGACAGAATTTAGAGATGAAAGATTGATCGAAAAACTCTTTCTTAGTTTCTTGAATACAAATGATCATAGCAGCACTATCAGATATCATATAGCGAAGATGATCCCACTTCAATTGTGCATTAAGCCCACAGATATTCCAAGAAAGGATTTTGTACTGCCTAAAGCAATTCATCAAATAACAAACTTATAAACAAGGCAACCAGCTCGGCAACATAGCCAAGCAAAACCCATCTTGTTGATCATCGCATAGAGCCAAGTAAACCCCATCATCTTAGGGCCAGCCATAATAGCACGGAATAAAATTAGGGATAATATGTTCCACGAGAGATAAAAGCATCCACAAAATAAAGTTAACCCCATCAAACAGCATAAACAAAAGAACCATCATCATAGGAGTAGCAAAAGGAACATCATCAAGATAAGACATGAAAGTCTTAATCATCATCGGAGGCAAGGAGGGTTGCGTCTATGATCATTTCGGCCGGCATCTTCAAGAAGCCAGTCCCGATGGCCTGCAAAGTTGCAGCAGGGAGAGCCGGAGCAGGAGCCGCATTACTCCCTGCAGGTTGGATTGGCACAATAGCTAGCGGATTTGGTTCTTCACGAACGGGATCTGCATGCACCGCCGAGACACTGCCCTTATCCTTGAAACCCTGGAGACCTTTATGTGAGCACCAGAGGTAGGGGCCTGGCGCGACATCAGATGAGCTGGGCCGTCCAGTGGTAGAAAATCTTCATCTCCGCCCACCACCAGGTCCGAAGCAGTCAAAATAAAAACAGGAACAGTGAATGAGCACAGGCGTGAACCCTCCCCAAAAGTGACCACAATATCATCAAGAATATCTTGCTCGCGATGGACTAACACCTTAATAATAACTTTGCTAAGCGAAGTGGAAGGGTGAACATGAACTAGTAAACCAAACCCCGCAACAGCTTTAGAGAGCTGAGATAGATTGCGGGGATCAACCGGATAGCATAGAAACATCAACCAAGTGGCTCTGTCAACCTCAATCGATCGGAAGTTCAGACCTTCATCATGCTTACAAAAACTGACCTGATAGGGGCCAACTTGTTTAGGCGGTCCCATGAGGAAGCCTTCCCGCTCGAGCAGCAAGTTGAAGCGCACAAAAGCTTCACCGATTGCACAGGGCTGGATCACCGAAGAACGGACACCCTCCCCCATCAAGAAGTCACGTAGAGTGCGTGCCATGGGGCCGAAGTCTTCTTTGGCCACCTGAGGAGTGAAGAACACCAGTGCTAGGTCCTCATTGCGCCTTTCCCGGGCCGCGCCTGGGAAACCCCTAGGACGAGCGGGGGGATCGAACGGGAGAGTTCTTGGCTCCCAGGTGAAGCCCACTGGGAGGAAAGGGCGCGGATCCACCGGGAAGTTAGCCATGGGAGCACCAGAGGTAGGGGAGGAGGAACAAGGTGGCGGGCGAGGGAGTAATGGGGGCAGATTGTGGAGAGAAGAGATGTGATGTGAGGAAGGCGAAGGAGTTAAGGCAAGCACTGAGGAGATGATGTGATTGCCAATACGAGCGGGTTCCGAGGGGACTTGCACTTGATTAGAAGATATAGCACCCTGACGAGGGAGATTCACCAGACTTTGCGACTGCGGCGGCCCATGTGCCAGAGGTGACTTAGGTCGGTAAACCTAGGAACGACGAGCACGGACTTTGCAAGTGCGCTCCAAATGGCCATAAAAATAGCAGCGCCTGCACCGGACCTCAGAGGTACACGTAGCCACTTTATGATAAGGCGATAAGCACTTGAAACAGACAATTGGGCCCTGACCCGGATTATAAGTTGACCGGGAAAAGGAAGGATTGACCAGATTTGAATCCCAGGAATCACGGCGACTCGCCGGAGCTACGCCAATCACGGCATTAGAATCACTTTCAAACGTTCTTCGTGAAGAACCCAACCGAAAAACATGGGAATGAAAATCCAATAAGTTGCGATCATAGTAATCTGAAGGATAGCTTAATCTCTTGAACACCGAAGGATGAGAGTGACGAACAACATCTGCATAAGATTTCTTCCGCTGATAGGAGACTAGAGTCCATTGAGACTCCTGCTCAAATAACCAGGAATTATAATTTGATCGCCAGTCAGGGCCGCCATTCCCCCAGAGAGGAAAAAAACCGCAAATTCCTTGCACTTATAGAACTTCAGAAGATAAATTAAAAAACCAATAGCTTTAGAGGATACTGAGAATCTAAACATCCAGCCAGCGAGATGATGAACATCAAAATCAACTCCATTGCCACCAAGGCAAGATTGCAGCATCCAAGCTACATTATCAGAAGTTGGCCGCAAAGAAGAACGACCAAAAGAGGCCACCAGATAGAAAACATGAGATGATCCAGGATGAGGGCTCACCGAGCAAGAGAAACGATCACGAATCAAAGCTTCAATCGCCAAACCATGAGAAAGATCTAGAGAATTAGGGCGAAGAGCATCGTCTCTCAGACGAGGGCGCTCTTCCCTTACCTTCGCCATCCCCTCCGATCGACTCGACAATGACACTACTTTGGTCATATATATGAACCTGAAACAATGCACATATGAATTTGAAGGCTTAAAACTCTTGCCTTGGTAATTTTGATTCCATGGGTATAACATGGAAGAATATACCAAATTAGAGATTGATGCATTTATCTCGGCATGACACAACAATGAATCAACGGCCTAGTAGTCTGGCCGGGAGCACCTCAATGAGACCACGCTCCTACAGTGCGCGGACTTACTGCTCCACAAGCTTCACACTACGGACCAAACAATGGCATGATAAGTCAATATCCAAACCAAAAGGCAACGTGGAACAACGTGCATTTATAAGTCAATCTCTGTCTTCAATTGCAGCCTACCCTGGTCGAAATCACTACAATCACTGGATAATTGCATCGAGTAGCTAGAGGGCATAAAAAAGTATATATTAATTACATACCTGATTGAATGGTGGTGAGCAGTGGACTTCTGAGATAGAACATCATAAGGCATGAAGCAAATGGATATGTGGCTGCAGTTGGAAGATTCAACAATTCTCCAGCGAGCGCATGACTGGCTAAGAAGCAAGATGACCTGAAACACTAAATCAGACTATAGGAAATAAATCATTTAGCGCCAGCTACTTGTTATGTAATCTTGCTTGTTTTTGATTTAAACCAGAAATAAATCATTATGCACCGTGGAAGACCATCGCCTCACGACCACCGTAGCGCATCGGCTGTGGACTTGCGTCGGCCAGTGCGGCGGAGCAGCCTGATTCGGTCGGCCTCTCGGTGATGGAACAGATGGCGGTGGGGCAGTGGTAGCGGGCTAGGGATGGGGGCTCAATGGCGGGATCCAACATTGAGGCGGGCATCGCTGGCTCAGAGGGGATCCTGCAGGTGCGCAAGGCGAGGTTTTCGGGCTTTGGGTGCACGGATGGTGCCTGTGCCATGGATCGTCGTGGGAGGGTATTGTTGAAGAAATCCCGATGATAGCGACAAGGACATGAGCGGCGAGGCAGAGAGGAGGTCGCGGAGGTAGGATCAATGGCGATGGTGACCCCAACTCTCCATCCTCTCGCCCAACCGTGGAGACGCGCGTGGAGACGGAGGTGGCTGATGACGACGACGACCTTAGCGCCTACGAGCGGTGGAGGCTGTGGCGGTGAGGTATGGCGAGCGGTGGAGAAGGCGGCGGTGGCGCCCGACGCCTACGACGGCGACCCCGGCTGTCACGCCCAGAAATTCAAACCAGAATTTTCGAAGCTATATGTGTATTAAATTCCCTCTCGAGGACCAGCCAGAGAACACATACGACAATTGTTGATATTGTAATTCCATGTCTTAAAAACATTAAAAAATATAAAAGAGCAGCGAAAAAATAAAAGGATCTAAGCCTAATCTTGACACTTGTAGCGCGGCTTCGACCACTCCACAAGCATCTTCCAGAGTACAGGACAAAGCCTACTCGACTTCATTTTCTTCAGCTTCTTGCTCTAGTTCTGATGGAGAAGCAAGGATGAGTACTTCCACATACTCCGCAAGTCATACCGGAAGAGAGGAGGTATAAATGCAAGGGGAGACAAGGATTTGGCTAATGTTTGCTTTTTTTGCGCAAATAGCTAGCATTTTCACAAACAAGGGGAGATTTGAACATGGTAAAACAGTGGTAAATTAAATAATTAATTCATATTAAATCCAACACTGTCCAACGTTATCCCCATGTTGCGACAGACCCAAACCATCCATCTATACTAGTCAAGTTCTATAAAGTAGGTTTTTAGCAGTGTGAGACTAATTACGGTGAATTCGGTTGATCGACCATAACCGCGGGCACGGCTATTCGAATAGTTTTACTCTGATCAGAGGTGTACATATGTACCCACAAGACACAGCCCCACAACACGGTCTCCCGTGCACCGAAATACCGCCACGGTACCCCAGAAAGGGACTGTGATAGGCCCTTTCGTATAACCCTCCCCGCTAACCAAGCGAACCACACCAAGGTTTCACCCCCACTCCCGTTCCTGGGCTGTGGGCAGCCCTCCGAGTGCCACAGTGAATCCGGCAGCCCAGCAGTTGATAAGCCCCTGGCCGACTGCAACTCCATCACGCTCACCCTTGCCAAGGTTTATCGGCTAGGAAAGGCTACACTACGGGACCCACCATTGCCCATTCTGGCTTGTGGTTTGTACGGTCATTCTTTCAAAGTTTCCCGTGAACCGGTCCTTAAATGCTATGGGTGTCACTTTCAAAACCACAGTGCCCACAGCCCACCAGTTGTCATGTTTTAGTTATTAGTCTGGTCCACAAAGTCCTCAGATTATATCATTCATTTTATGTGTCCAAAATAATATTGATTAGATGAAATGACCCATTTAATGTGCGAGTGAGTCTAAACAGGTCTAAGAATAACTTAGGCCTATAAACTAGTCATGTTGTTGCCCAAGTATATCAAAGGTTTAGGGTGGCAACCCTAGGGCTTAATACTAACCATAAGGTGTAATATTTCCCATAAAATGACATTTCAAAATAAATCCAGTTTAATAGAATAAACATGGTATTTTAGCAAAATGGGAGCAATATGATCAATAATATAGCATGACTTTCCTGACTGAGAAAACTCTGCGACGACTTCGAAGTACACGGGATCAGAGGAACTACCGGGATCTACACGACAAACAAAGCACCTCAACAAAACAAGTTGAAAAACTACTGAAACAGGAAAAAAAACCATTTTTAATGGATTCTTGACATTTTTATGAATTTAATGAAATTTGAATGGGCTTAAACGGAGCCCGGATTGAAAAGATATGAATTTTAGAGGATTAACTATGTTTTTACTAAAGCAGGAAAATCCTTAATATATTATTGCAGAATAAATCTCGGAATTGCGTCGGCGCTAGGGCTGGCGTCAACGATGGCGTCATCGGCTGCAGGAGCGCTGGTCCACGGTGGACCGGCTCCATGGGCCGAGAGGGGCGGTGCACCACGTGGCGTACACGTGGCACCGACGTGCGGCCACATGGAGTGCCATGCGGGCGGCGGGATGGGCGCGTCGATCTGCCGGCGAATCGGACGGCCGAGAGAGGGCGCGGGCGCGCGTCGGCCGGCGACGGTGCACGACGGCCGGAGGCGGCTGGCGCCATCCGGCGGCAGCCGGGATGGCGGGTGTCGTGGCTCACGCGCGGACGGAGCCGCGCGCACCGGAGCGGCGACGCGTGCTCGGGCCGAGATGGAGAGGGGAGGGCGGCTCACCGCGGGTCGCCGAAGTCGAGGAAGACGACGGGAGGCGAAGGGGAGGGGCAGCCGAGGGAGCCGGGGATGGATATGGAGGCGGCGGCGCGGTTCGGGGTGGCTCGAACGGCGGGGAATCGCGGCCGAAGGCCGACGGGAGCGGCGGAGCTTGGGCGCACGGTGAGAGAGCGAGAGAGAGAGAGTGGGGAGCTGGAGTGAGGGTGTGGGGAGCTCGGGGAGCATGGTAACTGGCTTTTATAGGGGACGGGGAGGTTGGTGGAGGCTGAGGCACGACGTAATTGCTCGTCGGCGTAAAGAGGGATAGGGATTTGGGGGAAATAATCGTCGTCGATTAACTCCGTCCATTAGAGGGCGTGGGAGCGGCGGCCGAGGCGGTTAAGGCCGACGGGAGAGGTGGAGAGTTAAGGCGGGGCCTGAAGGCGCGCGGGGACGGCGTGGGTGGCCGGGATCCGCGCGGGGAACGGGCGGCGTGAATGGCGGCGGCACAGCCAGAGGTAGGGGACGGGGACTGACAGGTGGGCCCCACCTGTCATTGTCCTGGGGAGGAGAGGGAGACAATGTGAACTTATTTTGCGGGCGCAAAGCTTAACGGGCCGTGACCTTCGGCCGGCCCGCGAGAGAGAGGGAGAGAAGCGCGGGCGTGTGGGAAGGGATGGGCTGTTGGTTTAGGTCGGTGGCCCAAGGCCGAATGGGTAGGAAAAGGATGGGAGGAGAGAGGAAAGATTTTTCCCGGGATTTTAATTGGTTAAAAATTACTTCTAGTGCTCTGAAAATTCCACTAAAAATTCTGTTAATGTATTTTGATATGTAGAATTTAGAAAAAAATCCTACCATGCTATTTTCAATTAGAATTTGCATTTTAAAAACTATTTATTTGCTCTAGGTTAATTTCTAACTATTTTCTTTGCGATTTTTTAGGATTTTAAAAGGGAAAAACACCTCCGGGTGTGACACGCTCTGTCTCTCGCGCTCGGCTCTCAGACGGGCGCGTGCGAGGATGTTACGGCGACTGCACGTGGCGCCTACGACGGCGGTGCAATGGAGCGGGCGCAAGCGGTAGGGTTAGCGAAGAAGGCAATGGCGGGCGGCTGCTACACTCGACGGCGCGTGAAGATTTTTTTCCTTTTTTATTTTGACGGATCGCTAATTTCTGTAATCATTGTTTACACATTACGCGGAGTGGGAGATGTTAATCATTGAGATGGATCCAACTTGTGATACGAGCCATTGGATGAAAAGTTTTAAAGGTTAAAAAAGATCTGTTTCGATGAAATTGATACATTTTATAGTATATAGATTATCCACCACGATTTTCTTTAGCAAAATTTATTTCTAAAGATCTGTGAGGGCTGTGAGGGGACTGAGGCGTCGCCCCCCAACGTATAGGTGGCCAAACGGATGGCACGGCCCGGTCCGACACGGGCACGGGTGATGCACGACCCATTTAGGCATGACCCGTTAGGCACGATTACTGTGACGTGTCGTGCCATGCTGACACACGTGCCTCACCCGCGGCCCAAGCACAGCCCACGGCTGGCCGGGCCATGCCCATGCCGACACGGGCCCGGTTACAGCCCATAGGCTGAGGTCGGCCCATTTGGCCACGAAACCCTACCGAACTAACGTAAAATTACCATTTTATACAAGTAGTTTTATAACTGTACTACTTATACTAAGGTTAAAATGGTAAAATTGCATACAAGTACATCCCTTGATCCCTTCGGCTTCTTTTCTTCTATACGCCGGCGTCGTCGACCGCCACCCACACGCGCGCGCGACCGGCGCAACGCCCGGACGCCGACGCGAAGCCGAGCCGGGCGCCACGACCGCGCTCCGGCCGCCCTCCACGCCGTCGCCCGTCCGCCTCCACGCCATCGGCCGTCGCCCGTGATTCCTCCGCCGTCAGGCCACGCGCCCGCGCTCGCGATTCCTCCTTCACGCCACGTCGGCCGTGGCCGCCCGTCCCGGTGCCCCACGCCGCGCCCGCGCTTCCTCCGCCTCCCGCACGGCCGCCGCCGCCGTGACGCCGTCGGCCATCCGCCCGTCCCGGTTGCCCCACGCTCCACTCCCCCCTTCTGTGTCGGCCCGGCCGGATGGTGCTAGCACACACAGTAGCTGTGTCGTGCCGTGCCGGCCCACGGGCTCGGCCGGCAGCCCAAGTACAGCATGGCCAGTCGTGCCGTGCCGGCACAGCCCGTTTCCCTTCGTGTCGTCTACAGTACACGTGTGCCTGTGCCGCCCACTTCGGTCCGGCCCATCTGGCCATCTATACCCCGACGCCACCGGCGAAGCCTCCTCGGAGCCGACGAGATCCGCGTGCGCGCTACTGCACCCGCATCCCTCTCCCCACATGCGGCGGCGCGAGCGTCGCCCCGTCACCCACGGAACACCGCAAGGTGCGCCGTCCTAGCTAGCTAGCGCCGCGGCTGCCGCCCCGCCCAGGCCAAGGGGCCCGGCCGGCTGGGTCTCCTCCCCGCCGTGGGCGCCGCACGGCTACTTGATTGTACCAGCACCTGGTCAGACGGCTCTCCGCTTCTTGCGCGCACAGTGTCCACCTTCGCTCGCCACCTGTTCGACGAAATGCCTCCTAAGCCAAAGGGGTTGACAAGCAAGAAAATGGCTGAGGCCAGTGAGGAGGGTGGAATCGACGTCCTCCCGGACGCTCTCCTCCAGCACATTCTGTCCTTCTTGTCGGCAGATGAGGCCGTGAAGACCTGTGTCCTATCCCGCCGCTGGCGCCACCTCTGGAAATCCACGCCCATCCTGCGTATTGTCAAAACGGAGGACAGATGGGACTGGGAGAGCTTCCAGGATTTCAACAGGTTTGTCAACACCCTACTAGTCCACCGTGGAAGGTCGTGTATAAGCAAGTTTGAGTTGGAATTCAGTTCAGTAGGTGGGTACGAATTTGATCTGGACAGTACTATATTCCCACATTTCATGATATGGATCATGTATGCTCTAATATGCCAAGTTCAGGTGCTCAAAATCCATAACTTCATGTTTACACTCATTGAAATGGATGGCAGTATGCCTCTCGTCTCACAGCACTTGATGAAAATAGAGCTTTCTGGTATATTATTCGATTATTGTTTCCTCGACTTCTCAAGCTGTCTTGTACTGGAACACATATGTTTCTCTGAGAATTGCTCCTTTTATAATATCAAGAAGATCTTGTCCCAGTCAGTTAAATATCTTAGCTTCTACTTGGCCCAATTTTGTGATCATCACCGCACTCACAATTATGCACCAAACCTCATTAGGCTCCATCTTGACATTTTATGGGGCAGAGTTCCATTTCTTGAAAGCATGCCATCATTAGTTGCGGGATTTGTCAGGACGCAGCAGGATTGTGATGACCACTGTAGTAATACTTACTCTGGCAACTGTGCAAACTGTAATGGTTGTCGTGGTATGATAGATGAGACTGGCAATGATAGTGCCAAATGCATGCTCCTGGGAGGTCTATCAGAAGCTAAGAATTTGGAGTTGATAGCTGAGCCTGAAATGGTACACTTACGCTAAAAGCTTATCTCCTTTATGTTGTTTGTTGTCCCTTATTCTGTTGCCCTCCCTATATTCATCATCTGACATTTTAGCAATCATTTTTATTCATTGCTACTGTTTTGGTTCTTAAATCTGTATGCACAACAAAGATTGGCTGACCTTCTCACCTGCACTTTGTGCAGCATATTTTCAGAAGTGATTTAAGATGGTGCCCTTTCTTTAGCAAGTTGAAGTCTTTGTTACTCAATGAGTGGTGTGTTGCTAATAATTTCTGGGCACTAGCTTGTGTTCTCAAACATTCACCAGTTCTAGAGAACTTCACTCTTCAAATTTCCAAGGTATATGTTTTTACAGTCGCTTCACTCTTAATGTTATTGTGCATGAAATTTTAAAGGTGAAATTCATTCCCCTGTTACAGGACACTAAATCTATGATAGAGACAGAAGAAAATTACAACGTATTACTGAAACCGGCTATAACATCAAAACATCTAAAGGTAGTGAAAGTCCACTGTACAGAAGTTGATGAGGGCGTTTACAAAATTGTGAAGTTCTTAACTACATTGAACATAGAAGTTGTTATCAAAAGGATGGATCGATCTACAAAACGTAAGCTAACTATTGACACTTTCGTTCTTCCAATATTTCTGAAATTTGCTACTCCGTATTTTTTTTCTTTGTGAATGAGAGAGAGAAAGAACTAAAACTGCCGCTACAAATTTATCAAAAAAAGGGGACCAAAGAGCATTTGAACAGGATACAGAGAAAGCATGATCCAATGTATTTTATTGTGTCAATTATGATCCATGAAAGTATACAGGGTTTTTTTCCTGTTGAACTAAGTAATATAAATAGAGACACAATATGTTGACTTCTAAAATTTGAGCTGTTTACTAGTTGAGTGGTTTTCATTTCCTATTATTAACACAGGTTTGCATGAGTAATTCTGGACACTAACACAATATGTTGACTTGTGAATTAGCTCTTAATTGTACATGTTAAGTGACATTTTATGGCTACTTATTCCCCTTCATTTTTGAAAATTGATGATTCCTCCTAAATTATCTTTGGAGTTTGGAGATTCATTTGGTATTGGTTGCCTTGTTGATTGATCCACCTATCTGTGCATTATAAAACTTAAAAAAAAGCCCAACTTACTCCCCCAAACTATTTTATTGGATCATTTAACTCCCTAAACTATTTTTCGACTTATTTTACCCTCTAAACTATTAAAAATAGATAAAATTACATTACTCTTATTTGTTTCTCTTTATACTAGTAGTATTTTAAGCTTAAATTTTGTAGAACCATAGATGACACTATTATGAAAATTCTAAAATAGTTTCAAAAATTTTCATGAATATTTGATTGAAATTTAATTTCTCCATGTTTGAATTAGTCTCAGTGCTTTCAACTTTTGTAAATAGCGATTAAAAAATTTCAAAAAATTTTTAAGAGATAAGTTATAACACATATATTAATCCCACCAAATTTCTTTGCAAAATATGACTTATAGAGAGAAAAAAAGACAAATATTACTAGAAAGTAAGATGAATCATTTTGAATAGTTCAGGGTATAAAATAGAGGGTTAAGTGCTCGGCAAAAAAGTTTGAGGGAGTAAAATGGATTTTTTTCTAAAACTTATTATCGTACTCTACATATTGTTGCAGTCTTCAGTTTCGAGGAAGAAGATATGGGTTCAGATCTTGAGGAAGAATCTTCTACGTGAAGTACCTCTCTTAATTATTCAGGAAAGCAAGGCTTTAATTTTGCTGTGACAGGAACTCCCTTGTCTTTTGTCTATGAGATGCTATGTTAGTTCTACTAGCAGGAACAATTCCGATAGAGTTTAGACCAATTGGCCGTCTAGCTGTTGGAGCCTGCAGCTGGTTATTCATCTTATCCTTTTAAGACAGTATCAATTGTTAGCTTTCTGCACGTGTCTGTGCATTTCGCTAATGTTCGTAGAACAAATAATGCATAGTATATATGTTAACGATCAAATTTGATAACCAAATCTCCGAGTTCGAAGTCATGATTAAAACGGAATCGAATCAGGAGCGTAGTCTTCGGAGAAACAGAGGTCGTATCGGCTAAGACCGAATCGGTTGGGAGACCAGTCGCTGAGGCCGAATCGGGCAAGGATGGCCGATAGCCGATTCTGATTAGGAGATGGAGATTGAACCGATCTTAAAAAAGGAGTATAAAGATAAATATTGGATTCGGTTCCTAAATGTTCATTGAATATATTGCTATCTATGGATAGAGTCCTGTAACGGCAATTATATCTGTAAATTAGGAAGTTGTATAAATATTCCTTTTGTAATGCGGCATGGGACTGCGTCCCGAGATATTGTCGTCCTGTAAATAGTAGATAAGGTAAAAAACGTGTAAATAGTAGATAAGGTAAAAAACGTGTAGATATTGTCGTACTGTAAATAATAGATAAGGTAGAAACCATGTCCTACACGGATGTCGTTATGCCTGGGTATAAATAAGACCCGAAGGCTTTTTGTAAAAGATATCAAACAACACACAATCAATCAATGTCGGCGCATCGTCACCCTTTTTATTTTCGACGAGTTTTTGCTCTTACTCGGGCTGCATCGGTTCTGATCTTCGAACAAGATAATTCTTTGTCATTAGTGATTTGTATCGTCGGAATTAGTGCTTTCATCATCATGATACTCTAGTTTCGATGTTATGAATTGCGTAATTTATCATACGCGACCTATAATCTAGAGCAATGCTTAGAACTATCCTGCGGTTGGCTGGTTTTCTCTGAAGACAGCAGCCGACGGGGCTAGATCTAGGGGTTGAATTAGATTATATGTCGTGTCTACCATCTCGAGGGGTTCACATTGACTCATGTAAATCTGATACTTTTTTGTACTTAATGCTGCATTTAATCGACATATTAAGTCGCTCTTAGAACTATTAAGATCTGTTTAGTTTAATGTTTATCATTAGAGACAGCGCTGGAGTTTCAGCCAGCCTTACCTGTTTTAGCTATCTTTTAGTTTTAATTGCTATTGGATATATTAAAACTGTCTTTTTAGTTATCTTTTAGTTTTAATTGCTATTGGATATATTAAAGCTGTCTTTTATATTAATATCTTAATCTGTTTAAATGCCCTAAATCGGTATCAATCTGTCAAGTTACATTGACAGCCGATTGATCTAGGTTTAGCGCATTTAGATTAGATTGATATCTTTTTATAAAATATATCGGAGTATTAGCCCATTCATATTAGATCTGCAGTATCGGTTAAATTGTCAATGCAAATAATTATTATCCTAATGTACATTTAAGTCTAAGTGATTTATACTGTCTCGGTATGCTACCGATCTATCTCAATCACTTAATATAAATGTGCTTTGGAATAATAATTATATGTTTATTGATGTCTTCAGCCGATTCGGTAGGATCTAATTTCAACTTAATGCCTATTTCTTATTTCTTGTTGGTTACATGATCAAACCAGCTGGCACGCCCTCAATTCACCAGAGGCGAGCAATTTGGACCTGTACTAGAGTAAAGCAAATCTCTCAGATCAGTGCGTGGGAATCGAATTTCTCATCAACACGCTTTTGGCACGCCCAATGGGACAGAGTGCAGACTTCCAAGATCAACACAATGTCTGGCGTTAAGAACTCAGGAGTCAGCGAAGAAAATGTCATCCCGATAACAATCGAACAACTGTCGGCTAAGCAACTAGCCGACTATAAACAAATGGTTGAGCAGCTACAGGCCAATTACCTGTAATCCTTCACCCAGACCTGATCTAGGGCCGTCCTTCAGAAGTTCAAATTCAAGCTCGAAGATCTCAACACGTCCTCCGAGGAGGACAGGAAAGGAAAGAAGAAAATGGAGGACGTTAAACAAGAACAAGATGATTCGGGACTTCACACTCTACAGGACTGAATCGACTCGGTTGTCCATTATGCCCTCATCAACCAAAGTGGCATACTGGTTAATACCCTCCACAATATGATAGCCACTATGGTCGACTCGAAGATAGCCGAGCAACTGCCAAGGGGGCCAACCTATTTCACTGACGGCCAATTCCCGGGTTATAGGACGCTGTCAACTCAAGGCTTGTCAATCCCGCCACTGGGACAGCCGAATCCTCAAGGGGGAGCTCTGACTCAACCAAACGTGCAGACATCGACTTCAGAGCCACATCCCAGGATCCTGGTCCGACAACAACCTCAACGTCAGGGCCGTGGTGGCCCGACAGTGACGCTGGAGCAGGTGGACAACATGTTCAACACCAATCGGCGGCCAATCATGCCCAATGAGCTGATTGGCAGTGTTTCCCCGGCCCCACATCATAGTCCTATCGGCAATCGGCTACTTCCTGAGCAGTCATCGCCGATCGTGTTCCGGCCACCTCCCCCTGCGAATCACTTGCAATACCAACATCCAGGAGGCCAATATGATCAGCAGTATCGGCCACAGATGCCACCGCCACTTCAGTATCGGCAAGAACTCATACTGTATGAACAGTACGAGCCGATACCCCAAGCTCAAGACAACAGGCCTTGGGCCGATCTGATTGTCGATGTGATGCGTGATCAGTTCGGCCTCAAGCCAAAGGACTATAGCCATATGTACCGGTACCCGTACCCAGAGCACTTCGAGAGGGTGTCACTGCCAAAACGGTACAAAGTGCCAGACTTCTCCAAGTTCTCTGGGCAAGACAATGTGTCTACCTACGAGCACGTCATCCGATTTCTGGCTCAATGCGGGGAAGCATCGGCTACAGACGCGCTCAGGGTTCACCTGTTCCCGCTATCGTTATCAGGATCGGCCTTCACCTAGTTTTCATCACTGCCATACAACTCGAGACAGAGCTGGGCCGATCTTGAGAAACAATTCCACAGCTATTTCTACTCTGGCAACCACGAGATGAAGCTGTCAGACTTAACCAGCATCAGACAAAAGCACGAGGAATCGGTCCAAGATTACATTCGACGTTTCAGAGAAATGAGGAACCAATGGTACAGTCTGGTTTTATCGGACTCCTAGCTAGCCGATTTGGCGTTTCATGGCCTTCTGCCGCCAATCCGCGAAAGATTTTTGGCTCAGGACTTTGATAGCTTGGCCCATTTGGCCCAGAAGGTGACGGCCCACGAACAAAGATTTCAAGAATCAAGGAAGGCCGTCAAGAAGATTACTCACGTCGTATGCGAAACAGACTCAGAATCAAGCGACAGCGACGTTAAAGTAGCGGCAGCCGAGTGGACAAGAAATAAGAAGGCCATAGTTTGCCAATGGATTTTGAAAACGGCAAGGAGGAGAAGTACGACTTCGACATAACCAAAGCCGATAGGATCTTCGACCTGTTGCTGAAGGAAAGACAAATTCAACTTTCGGCCAACCACGTCATCCCATCGGCTGAAGAACTCAAGAAGAAGAAGTACTGTAAATGGCATAACACCACCTCCCATAGCACCAATGACTGCAAGGTGTTCAGGCAGCAGATCTAGTCGGCCATTGAAGCCGGGAAAATAAAGTTCGCAGAATCAGCTAAGCCGATGAATGTTGATGGCAATCCTTTCCCGGTGAACATGGTCCAGGTCGGCCACAGACGAGCTAATCGGCAGCACAGAATGACGTACAGCTTAGCCAAAACCTTAAAATCAGTCAAGGCCGAGCCGAAGCAATTGGGTACAAAGCCGCACCAGTCAACATGGTGCACACCACTAGCTGATCGACTGATCGTCGGCCGATACGAATGGACAGCCAACGCCGATTCCAACTGCGAGTGCAACAAGAAGAAGAAGACTGGCGCGGCAGGCCGTACCAAAGAGAATCTGAGTGGGTAGGAGTGCGATATGTTAGACACCACAGCGACTGCGACCCGCATTGGCGCTGCGAATTCTTTCGATTCTGCTGGGAATCGGGCATAAGACTGCCCACAATCAACTGCCCGACGTGTAGCGAATTTCGAGAGGACGAGTACAGGAACTCCCCAATACAAAATCTTGTCCGATTAGTTCCGAGGGCCATGCAGCTCAACAAGAGAAGGCTGCCTGTGCACGATCGGCTGCGGCCGATTCATCAAGACTTCTTCAAATGCGAGGATGAGAAAGAAGACGAAGCCGACGAAGAACAACCGGCTAACCCACAATGGTGCCCTTTTGACCTGTTCACCAAGACGCAAAAAAGAATAATTCAAAGGCTGAGAAGCGAAGGGCAGGAGAAAAAGGTCCAACAGATGATTCAGCACCAGCAACGTCGGCAGGGCAAGAAGCAGTGGTGACTCAAGGAGAAGACCACCTCAGCCAATGAGAGCCCAGCCGATCAAGCAAGAAGGTCAGCCAAAGGAAAAGGGAAAGCTGCTGCATCGGTCAACATGGTATTCGAGTTGCCCACCGAGTTTGAGGCCACCGAGGCCGATGCAGACAACGTCAAGGAGACCATGACTAGACTAGTTTTGTCCCCAGAACAAGCTATCTTCAAAAAACCTGAGGGAACTTAGAATCGGCACCTGAAGCCATTGTATATAAAGGGATTCATCAATGGCAAGCCGATGTCCAAGATGCTGGTCGATGGAGGGGCTGCTGTCAATTTAATGCCCTATGCAACTTTTAGGAAGCTGGGGAAAGGAGCCGAAGACTTGATCAAGACAAACATGATTCTCAAAGACTTCGGCGGCAACCCTTCAGAATCCAGGGGAGTTTTGAATGTCGAGCTGACCGTTGGCAACAAGACCATGCCCACTATATTTTTCGTTATTGACGAGAAGGGATCATATAGCTTGCTACTTGGGAGGGATTGGATTCACGCCAACTGCTATATCCCTTCTACAATGCACCAAAGTCTGATCTAGTGGCAAGGCGACAAGATAGAGATCGTGCCAGCCGATAGGTCAGTTAACGTTGCTAATACCGATTTGCCACTCTGGGAAATCGATGGTATTAATTGCCTCTCCGGCAAAATCTGTCAAGCCGATTTTCTAAAGGTGTCCGATTCCAATATACAGCGCATTGGAGACGACGAGCCTCAATTACTACTTTGAAGGCGTCGTGGAGGGCTCGAGCGTCTACAGCGAGGACACCGTGGACGACAACGATGACAAACTTGGGCAAGGTTTTATGTCAGCCGACGAGCTAAAAGAAGTTGACATAGGAACAGGAGATAGGCCTAGGCCGACATACATTAGCAGAACTCTGTCTTCTCATTATAGGTCCAAGCTCATCAATTTATTAAAAGAATACAAAGACTGTTTTGATTGGGATTATTGTGAGATGTCTGGTCTTAGCCCATCCATTGTCGTGCACCGGCTGCCTGTAAAGCCTGGATATCGGCAATACAAGCAGCCTCCCAGGAGGTTTAAAGCCGATATGTATGATGCGATCAAAGCCGAAATCACTCGGCTGTACGATGCTGGATTTATTCGGCCCTGTCGATATGCAGAATGGGTTTCAAATATAGTTTCAGTAATAAAGAAAAACGGCAAACTTAGGGTGTGTATCGACTTCAGAGATTTAAACAAGGCCACCCTAAGGACGAATACCCATGCCTATAGCCGATTTGCTGGTGGATGCCGCCTTAGACCACAAAATCATAAGCTTTATGGATGATAATACAGGATACAACCAGATCTTCATGGCCAAGGAAGACGTCCACAAGACAGCGTTTAGATGCCCAAGGGCAATCGACCTGTATGAATGGGTCATCATGACGTTCGACTTGAAAAACGCTGGAGCTACGTATCAAAGGGCCATAAACTATATCTTTCATGATATGATCGGTTCTCTAGTAGAAATCTATATTGTCGACGTCGTCATTAAATCCAGGGAAGTAGAAGACCACTTAGCCGATCTAAGGCAGGTTCTGGAGAGAACAAGAAAATATGGCCTGAAGATGGACCCTTTGAAGTGTGTGTTCGGCGTATTGGCCGGGCAATTTTTAGGATTTCTTGTTCACGAAAGAGGAATTAAAGTTACACCAAGGAGCGTTAACGCAATAAAGACCATTCAGCCTCCAAAGAACAAGAAGGATTTGCAGTCTCTGATTGGCAAAATTAATTTCATTAGGCGATTCATAGCCAATTTGTCAGGAAAGATGGAGCTGTTCACACCATTGCTTCGGTTGAAAGCCGATTAAGCATTCACCTGGGGGGCAGAGCAGCAGAAAGGGTTGAACAATATCAAAGATTATTTAAGCTCGTCTCCAGTCTTGATTCCTCCACGAAAAGGGATACCATTCAGATTGTATCTGTCAGCCAACGAGAAGTCCATCGGCTCAGTTTTGATTCAGAAGGTCGAAGGGAAAGAAAAGGTTGTATTTTACCTCAGCCGACGGCTTCTGGACACTGAAACAAGGTATTCACCTGTGGAAAAATTATGCCTTTGCCTGTATTTTTCATGCACAAAGTTGAGGCATTATTTATTATCCAACGAGTGCACCATGGTATGCAAAGCCGACGTAGTAAAATACATGCTATCGGCTCTAGTGCTAAAAGGATGAGTGGGGAAGTGGATATTAGCCTTAACAGAATTTGATCTACGGTATCAGGCACCAAGGCAGTAAAAGGACAAGCCATAGCCGATTTCATAGTTGAACACAGAGATGATTGAATCGGCTTAGTAAAAATTATGCCTTGGACTTTAACCTTCGATGGCTTGGTTTGCGCCAATGGATGCGGAATCGACTTGGTAATAATTTCTCCAAGGGGGGCAAGCTTCAAGTTTGATTTTTAATCACGCCCCACACCATAAACAACCAAGCCAAATATGAAGCCGTGCTTAAAGGACTACAACTACTCAAAGAGGTTGAAGCCGACGCCATCGAAATAATGGGAAATTCACTGTTGGTCATCGGCCAGTTGTCAGGAGAATTTGAATGCAAGAACGACGCGCTGATGGTCTACTTTCAAAAGTGCCGAGAATTGATGAACAGCTTTCGAGTAGTGACATTAAAGCATATCCCCCGGGAACAGAATACAGAAGCCAACGGTCTGGCTCAAGGGACATCAGGTTACAGGCCGATGATGAAGGATGTTAAAGTGGAGATCGCCACCATGATAGCCGATGACTGGAGGTTTGAAGTCTATAACTATCTACAAAATCCTTCCTAGTCAGCTTCAAGGAAATTGCGCTACAAGGCTTTGAGATACGTTTTGCTTGACGAAGAACTGTACTATCGGACGATTGATGGTGTGCTGCTCAAATGTCTAAGTGTAGATCAAGCCAAGGTGGCAATCGGAGAAGTGCACGAAGGGATTTGCGGTACGCATCAATCGGCTCACCAGATGAAATGGCTACTTCGAAGAGCAGGATACTTTTGGTCGACCATGCTGGAAGATTGTTTCAAGTACTACAAGGGTTGCCAGGACTGCCAGAAGTTTGGGGCTATCCAGAGAGCACCAAGATCGGCTATGAACCCAATTATCAAGCCTTGGCCATTCAGAGGTTGGGGAATCGACATGATCGGCCAGATCAATCCACCCTCGAGGAAAGGACACAAGTTTATATTGGTGGTAACCGATTATTTTACCAAATGGATGGAAGTAATTCCTTTAAAAAGGTTGATTACGGGATGCAATCGAGTTTGTTAAGGAGCACATCATATATCGATTCGGCGTCCCTCAAACTATAACTACGGATCAGGGATCTATCTTTATCTCAGATGTGTTTGTTCAGTTTGCCGACGACATGGGGATCAAGTTACGCAATTCTTCGCCGTATTATGCTCAGCCTAACGGGCAAGCAGAGGCCTCAAATAAAAGTCTAATCAATCTGATAAAGAGAAAGATCGCTGAGTATCCGAAGCAATGGCACAGCCGATTAGCCGAATCACTTTGGGCCTATCAGATGGCTTGCCACGGATCAATCCAGGTGCCTCCATATAAACTGGTCTATGGACATGAAGCAGTTCTACCATGTGAGAATATCATCGGCTCAAGGAGGATTCAGTTACAAGATCAGCTCACAGCCGATGATTATTATAACTTAATGGTGGATGAATCAGAACACCTGGTTTTTGTCAAGAATGCGTACCTTGGAAAAAGTGACTAGGGACAAGGAGCAAGTAGCCCGTCATTATAACAAAAAAGTTATGCCTAAATCTTTTGAGGAGGGCGAACTCGTTTGGAAGTTAATATTGCCTATTGGATCAAGAGATAACAAATTCGGCAAGTGGTCACCTAACTGGAAAGGACCTTTCAGGATCCACAGATGCATCTCTAAAGGAGCCTACATGTTGGAAGGTTTGGACGGAGAGGTGTTTGGACAGGCCCTAAATGGCAAATATCTGAAGAAGTTTTTCCCCTAATTTTTATACATCGGCTCTGCCCAGCCGACAGCGATACGATATTCGGTTTGATAATTTTATTAATGCTGAAGACATCATCAACAAAATTAAGGGGGCATACAATACAATATCAAGAATCGGACGCATCAGGACATAGCAAATTTTTCAAAATTTTCAAACTTTTTGATGTTTTCAAGTCCAGATTGATTGGCAAGCATGCACATGAATGGCATTGAACAAGCCGATTACAAAAGACTTCGAGCCGGTTACAAGATGAACCGTGAGTTTGAGTTACAAAAATTTTCTTTCCAACTATTACAATCAGTTCAGTGGGAAAGGAAGTTGGTGATAGCCGATATCGCCTTACGACGAATCTCGTCTATCTCTTCGATGGCTTTGGCATCGGCTGCATCACTTCCCGTCACCGGCTTCACCACCTTAGTCAGAGCGAACAAATATGACACGGTCGCCTTGATTTTCGCCCGCTGGTCTTCAATTTCCTTCGACCTTGGCGAGCTCGGCCGCCAGTTCATCCCGACGCTTGCGAAGCTGCTTGAGCTCGGCAATCGGCTCGGTCTTTAGAGCATCGAATCTTGCTTTCTCCGCCTTGATCTCCTGCTGGTTAGCTTTGATGGTGGCCGACAACGTCTCTCGGCGATTGGCTATCCGTTGCTTTGCTCTTTCATACTTATGTCGATGCGCCTCCAGAAAAGTGGCCGGTGCGATGATGTCGACCAGCTGGTCTGGGAGCCGAGCCTGGATTTCTTCGAACCGATTACAGATGGAACCACAATCGGCCACCAGCGCATCCAAGCAGCTCTCCAGCCGATTGGCAATATCGGCCAGCGTGGTCCTCAGGTCCTCGTCCAGCAACACCATGGCTTTACCAGCATCTTCGTCCGGATCAATGAACTCTGACAAGTCAAAACCCAAAAGATCGGCTACGCTCTGAAAGGCAGGAAAGAGTTAGAAGATTAACAGAAGCCAATGAGCCAATATGTGAAGGTGAGCAAACTTACTTGGACGGCTAGGACTGAAGTAGCTTCATCATCGGCATTGCCACTACCTGCAGCCGATGGTGTGTGTTCACTTGATACCTGGGAGGAAGGTGTTGGGGCACGAGAAGGCTAAAAAGGGCGCAAGTTCATAAATCAGCTGATTAAGAAAGGAAAAATACAATGATAGAAGCTTACTGAACGAAGGGGAGCCACTTTACTCTTGATGGCCAACTTCTTCCTCTGCCGATGCAAAAGCTACAATGAGGGAAGAATATATATGACAACATTGGGCAGTGAAAGTGGCTTACCGGCGTCGGACGAATAGAGCGCTTTGGAGGGCTCGGAGTCTTTTGAACGGATGCCTCATCGGCTGATGGAGTGAGCATACTTGTTAGAGGAGCTTGATTCGGCTACGACATCATCAATAGCTTTCTCTATTTCTTCGTTCTGAACTTCTTCACCAAGCATAGCGTCGACTTCTACGTCGATGGGGGATAGATCATCAGTTGGGCTCGGCTTCTGCTTCTTCACAGGTTTCTTCTTCATTGCAGCCGGTGCAGCGACAGCCGATGGCTTGCTTCTTTTTTGCCGATGAACTTGCTCACGGGTTTGACCATGGAGGAGAGTCGATACCTTCGGCGTATTGAAGTCGATGATTGATGGGGCCAGCCCGCAGCCGTTCGATAGCACCCCTCTAGCGTAACTCACGGCCACTCCAGTGTTGCTGATCCGAGGAGGAGAGGCGTCGGTCGTCTGTAAGGACAAAGATATGAGTAATGATATATGCGTATGAATAGCCGATGAAGTGAGAAAGTTAAAGAGCAAGTACTTACTGATGGGACCATGTCAGGATCAATGGTAGTCAGATACATGGAAGCCGTTTGGTGAAATAGGTGCAATTTCCATTCCCTCCACCATCGGCTGAAGACAGTTGTCCTGGTGATTGCCGATTCGATATCCCCGAAGTTGCCGAGAGGAGGACCTGGGATACTGAGCAGCCGATGCATCATTATTCTGTCGTCAATCTTGCCTCTAGCTTGGATCTTGTCAGAATAGTACAAGCCGATCGGCAGTTGGTCCATCCCCAGTTGTCTTGCAGCAACCATCGGATGATAAAACTCATAAGTTTTCTGAACATTTCTCCCTTGGTGGATGTCAACGGGAAGGATGCAAGGGGAGATGGCAGTTACAAAAATTTCTCTCGGCTTCTCATATTTTGGAGAATTGATTTTGTCTAGCCGAAGATCGTCTGGCATTTCAAACTTACTGAACTTGTCGTAAGCACACCAGATAGTGGAATCAGCTGGGAATCCGTTGTAGAAGTTGTTGAACCAGTTCTTGAAGTACTCAGCCGAAAGCTTGGATCCAGAGTAGGAGGAGGCTACCTCTCCAAATGACATACATCAACGAGTGGTTATTTCTTCATCATCTTCGTACCTCGGCTCAGCTAAGGGAAAATCAACTTCAAGAAGACTTGGCTGCTGAGCAGTTTTGTGAGTGTGGAGGTTGAGCCATAACTGCAGTAGCCACCAAGGGCCTCCTGTGTTGATGGCTTGCTTAGAGGCCAGCCTAGCCGATACATTGCCCAGCGTTTGGTACAGATAGCCGAGCAAGTACTTCCCTAAGGGGATTTTCTTTTTCTCAACTAGGGCTTTGGCTACATGTTGCCAGTTGTTGGTCGGCCCGCAACTTGATCCGTAGAAAATATATTTCTCCAACCACATCATCAGGAAAGCTGTGTGTTCCTTGTTGGAGACTGGGCCGTTGTTGATGAGAAATTTCTCTCACGCGCTGGCCTGGGAGATCTGCTTAACTCTAGTGCAGGTCCGCCCTTGGCTACCTGTGATGAACTAGGCGTGCCAATTGGTTTGATCTGCTAACCAATAAGAGATAATAAACAGATACATGTGTTATGGTTAAAGTTAGATCCTACCGAATCGGCTCAGGGAATCAATTTACATATATTGGCTATCCCGAAGCATATTTAAACTAAGTGAGGGATAGATCGGCTATGTCGAGACAATATAAATCACTTAATCTAAATATACATCAGGGTAACAAATATATGTATTTATAACCTAGCCGATGCTGCAGATCTAATGTTTATCGGCTATTATTCTGATGTATCTTATGAAAAGATATCAATCTAACCTAAATGAGTTAAACCTAGATCAATCGTCTATCGGCTGACGCCAACAGACTGATACTGGCTTAAGGCATTTAACCAAATTGAGATCTTAATACAAAAGGCAGCTTTAATATATCTAATAGTAAATAATGCTAAAAGATTATTAAAACAGGTAAGGCTGGCTGAAACCCCCAGCACTGTCTCTACAAGTAGGCATCTAATCGAATAGTTCTAAATACTTCTAAAAACGACTTAACAGATCATAGATGATGCAACATTAAGTACAAAAAGATAGTATTAGATCTATATAGACTGATGTAAACCCTTCAAGACGGTAGATACAACATATAACCTAGTCCAATATCTAGATCTAGCTCTATCGGTTGCTGTCTTCCAAGAGAAACAAGCCGATGGCGAGATAGATCTAGACATTGTTCTAGATTATATGTCGTATATGATAACTTGTGTGGTCTACAACATCAAACCTAGAGTATCATGATGATGTAAGCACTAGATTCGACGAAATAAACCACTAATGACGAGAATTTACCTTATTCGGGGTTCGAATCGATGCAGCCCGAAGCCGGATCAAGAACTCGTCTAAAAGAAAATAGGAGGCGATGCGCCAAAGTTGTATTGATGTGTGTTGTTATTTTACAAGAGGTCTCGGGTCCTATTTATACCCAAATACAACAAAGTCTGTGTAGAACACGGTTTCTATCTAATCTACTATTTAAAATACGACAACATCTTGGGATATTGCCCCAATGTCGTATCACAAAAGGAAATCTAAACAAATCCCTATTTTACAGATACAATTGTTGTTACAGGACTCTATCCATAGATGGCAATATCTTAACGAACATTTACAAACCGAATCTTCCTTCTATCTTCAAGCTTCATTATCGGAAAAGTTCCATCTCCCTCTCTCGAATCGGACGGCTATCGGCTATCCTCGTCCGAGTCGGCCTCACCGACCGGTCTTCTAGCCGATTTGATCGTGGCCGATGCAGCCTCTGTTTCTCCTTAGATCATTTTCCAATCCGATTCCACTTCGGTTTCAGCCTTGAACTCAAGGATTTGGTTACCAAATTTGGTCGTTAACACATGCCCCCAAGTCCATGATAAGATAATATCGCGGATTTGCTGCTTTTCGAATTCCCACGCAACTCCCGTCCGATTCTGTCTCGGCTGTCAAGAAATCTCTTTAAATAGCACCTGCCTTGCGCCGAAATAAGCAACGCTGTTACTTCCATCTCTCAAGCCCTAACCCAAAAAACTCTTCGTCTCCTCTGCGACCTCGTCGGAACCGAAGCGCGACATCACCAACAAACCCTTCCGCGGCGACGATCCCGCTCATCAATGGCGTCCTCAAGCACTCATTCTGACGTGGCCCAAGCGAAATACCCAGAGGAAAGTTTCATCGGCTACCGCCCTTTACTCCTCGCAATTTGGCTTTTATCTTTTGTAATCTTGTTTTTCCATCCTTTAAATCGCAGCAGCTCGCCCACCAAATTGCCATTCCAGACCTCGCTAGCCCTAATCAGTTCTTGTTAGGGCCGATCGACAACGTAGACCCTAGCGAGTTTATTAATGCTAAAACAAACCGAATCCCCTTCAGATTTTCCACTCCTGACCTAGCCCACTGGTCTGGTGCCTTCAAGTCTTGGCCCTCAACAGATAAATCTTGGCCAGCTTGGTATTCATGGATGTCGGTTAGGCAGCAAACCCACTTGACTGAACTAGGTATAAGCCAATGCCTAGCCCTGATGATAGCCGACATATCAAAGGACGAACCCCTCTTATCGGCTGCCACATACTTCTGATCGGACACGCTAAATGTGTTTCTTTTTAGGCAAGGGCCGACGACACCAACCCTTTTGGACGTAGTGATGATCACAGGACTGGATATAACATCCACAATTGACCCAGTCAGCCTTAACATCAAGTGCTCCCACAATTTTAAGATCAAAAGCATAGGGGGCTGGAGCGGCTTCATATCAATGAACATGAAAGACGGCCCAATTTCTGAGAGAGAACACACTGCTTTCTTTTCAATGTGGCTGGAAAAATATGTTTTTTGCCGATCAAGCTGTGGGCCGACTAGCAACTGGCAGCACATAGCCGAAGCCTTGGTGAGCAAAAAACATGTCCCTTTGGGAAAATACTTGCTGGGCTATTTATGCCAAATGTTAAGTAATGCATCGGCTCGGCTAGCTTCCAAACAAGCCATCAACACAGGAGGGCCCTGGTGGCTACTGCAGTTGTGGCTAAACCTTCACCTCTATCGGGTTGCAGAAAGGTCGACCCCGTTGGAGGCCAATTTCCCTTTAATCGAGCCAAGGTTTGAAGATGATGAAGAAGTGACCACCTGCCGATGCCTATCATATGGGGAAGCAGCAGCAACCTATCCTGGATCCAAGCTAACAGCCGAACACTTCAAAAACTGGTTCGACAACCTGTACAGCGGCTTCCCAAGCAGCTCAAGGATATGGTTTGCTTACAAAGATTTTGATAGATTCGAACTTCCAGATGATCTCCGGCTGGATGAGCTCAACTCCGAAGGATACAAAAAACCAAGAGAAATTTATACGTCAGCTATCACACCTTGCATCCTCCCCGTCAGCATCCACCAAGGGCGCGACATTCAAAAATCTTATGAGTTCTATCATCCGATGGTGGCCGCAAGACAACTTGGCATGGGTCAGCTGCCGATCGGCCTCTACTACTCAGACAAAATCCAATCCAAGGGCAAGATCGAAGGAGATATTATGATGAATCGGTTGCTCGGCAATCCCGGCCCCCTCTTGGCGATCGACAATATTGATCCGGCGTGACAAGGACAACCATCTTCAGCCGATGGTGGAATGAATGGAAGCGGCATTTGTTCCATCAATCGGCATCGATGTACTTGACCATCATTGACCCGGAGATGACCCCATCAGTAAGTATCTCTTTTTTTCTTACTTAGCTTTCTTCAGCCACTTCTTGTATTATTGACTAATCATGCCTTATTCCTTTGCAGACGACCGATACCTCCCCTCCCCACACAAGTAATACGGAAGTGGCAATCCTTTATGCCCCTGGCATTCTATCCGGCGGCTGCGGGCTGGCCCCATCCATCGTCGGCTTTCATGCGCCGAAGGTGGCCACTCTGCTTCACAGCCAAACCCGTGCGCCATTGCATCGGTTGAAAAGGGCGACGTCGTCGGCTGCTGCTACTCTGGCTGCAGAGAAAAGAAAATGAGCTTCAAAGAAACCAAAAACAACCCAGTCAATGACTTGCCCCCAATCGACCCGGATGCGGACGCGGTCCTTGAAGAAGAAGTTAGGGGCGAGGAAATGGAGCAAGCCGTCAACACCGCCGCAGCCGAAACGAGCTCTTCGGACAAGTATGCTCGAACTCCATCGGCCGAACAGACCATCGAGCAAACTCCAAGCCCTCCGAAATGCGTCCCTCGCCCCCAGCCGGTAAGCATTTTTCATCGTTTAGTCCCGCCATTTTTTTATTATAATTCATTGGCTTTCTGTGTCTGCAGGCAAAGAAATTAGCCACCAAGAAGAAAATGGCTCCTCCTCCTTCGGTAAGCTCTATCACCCTCCATTTCCTTCTTACTAGCACAGCCGAATTTCTGACTTGCATCTCTTCCAGCCTCCCCGTGCTCCAACACCTGCCCCCCATGCATCAAGCGAGCCGATGCCGATGGTCGCAGGTGATGGTGACGCTGAGGATGTGGCTACCTCAGTTCCAGCTATCTGAGTAAGTCCTGTTCAGTTTTATAAATCGGCTCATTAATTTTGTCGGCTCTCCTAACCACCTTCTAACTTGCAGTCCATAGCCGATCTTCTGGATTTTGATCTATCAGAATTCCTTGATCCTAATGAGGGCGCCGATAAGGCCATGGTGGTGTCGGACGAGGAGCTACGGGCAACTTTGTCAGACATTGCCAAACGGCTGGAGTGTTTCCTCGATTTCTTGGTTACCAATTGTGGTTCTATCCGTAGTCGGTTTGAGGAAATCCAAGGTCGACTACCGGACCAACTGGCTGATATTATTGCACTAGCCACGTTTATGGAGGCGCATCGGCACAAGCTCGAACAAGCCAAACAGAGAATAGTCGATCGCCGCGAAAACCAAGCATTGGAGGCCACCATCAAGGCCAGTGAACAAGAGATTACTGCCGAGAAGGCTAAGTTTGATGCTTTGAAGACCGAGCCGATTGCTGAACTTGATCGGCTTCGCAAGCGTCGGGAGGAGCTGATAGCCGAACTCGCCAACATTGAAGCCGATATCGTGGCCAAGGAACAACGCGTGGTCGGCCTACCGAAGGAGATCGAGGACTAGCGAATGAAGATTAAGGCAGTCGTGTCAAATCTGTCCGACATGGCCAGGGCGATGAATCCGATCCCGGGGAACGACGCAGCCGATGCGAAGGCCATTGAAGAAATAGACGGGATCTGTCTTAAGGCAATATCGGCCATCAATGACTTCCTCTCACGCTGAACTTACTTGTAATAGCTGGCTAGGCATTCTTGTACTTAACCTTTTCGTGCGTTTGTGATCGGCTAAAACGTCTTCTATAATCGGCTAGTCGCAACTCAATCCCTGCTTAATGTATGCTTGTCGATTACTTCAAACTTACTTGATGTTGATTACTTCAAACTTACTTGATGCCGATTACTTCAAACTTACTTGAAGGCTTCAAAAAATGTTTGAAAAAAATTTCGCCCTGCCTGCTTAACATCGTGTTGTGTCGTATATGCCTCCTAATTTTGTTGATGGTTTTCCCAGCGTTAACAAAATTATCAAACCAAAATATCCTGTTGCTGTCGGCGAGGCTGAGCCGACGTATACAAATTAGGGGAAAAAATTTGGCGTAAAGACGCCCTAAAGGTGATGTGTGTGTTACAACGCATCGGCTAACACGAATCGGCACAACCATAGCTGAATCATGAGTTGATCCATACACTTGGGTAATATTTCTTTAAATATTTGTCGTTCAGAGCCCTCCCAAACACTTCTCCATCCAAACCCTCTAGCATATAAGCTCCTTTAGAGACGTATTTGTGGATTTTGAATGACCCTTCCCAATTTGGTGACCATTTGCCGAACTTATTTTCTCTTGATCCGATCGGCAATATCAGTTTCCAAACGAGTTCGCCTTCTTCGAACGACTTAGGGACAACCTTCTTGTTATAATGGCGGGCTACTCGTTCCTTATCTTTTGTTACTTTTTCCAAGGCCCTAATCCGTGACAACACCAAATCTTCTGATTCATCTACTATGAGGTTATAGTAATCATCGGCTGTAAGCTGATTTTGTAACTGATTTTTTCTAGAGCCGATAATATTTTCCCATGGTAAGACTGCTTCGTGCCCATAGACTAGTTTATATGGAGGAACTTGGATAGATCCGTGGCAAGCCATCCGATAGGCCCAAAGTGATTCGGCTAATCGGCTATGCCATTGCTTGGGATATTCAGAAATCTTCCTCTTAATCAGCTTAATCAAGCTCTTGTTTGAAGCCTCTGCTTGCCCGTTGGCCTGAGCATAATACGGCGAAGAATTGAGTAGCTTGATTCCCATGCCGTCGTCAAACTGAACAAACTCATCCGACACGAAGATAGATCCATGATCTGTTGTTATTGTTTGAGGGACGCCGAATCGGTACACGATATGTTCTTTAACAAACTCGATTGCGTCCTTTGAATCAACCTTCTTTAAAGGAATTGCTTTCACCCACTTTGTGAAATAATCTGTTGCCACTAGTATGAATTTGTGTCCCTTGCTCAAGGGTGGGTTGATCTGGCCGATCATGTTGATGTCCTAACCACTGAACAGCCAAGGCTTGATAATCGGGTTCATAGCCGATGCTGGTGCCCTTTGTATAGCTCCAAATTTCTGACAATCTTGGCAGCCCTTGTAGTACTTGAAACAATCCTCCGGCATCGTCGGCCAAAAATACCCTGCTCTTCAAAGTAGCCATTTCATCTTGTGGGTCGATTGATGCGTGCCGCAGATTCCTTCGTGCACCTCTCTGATAGCTACCTTGGCTTGATCGACACTGAGGCATTTGAGTAGCACTCCATCAATCGTTCGATAGTATAAATCCTCATCAAGCAAGACATATCTCAAAGCTTTGTAGCGCAATTTCCTTGACGCCGACTGAGAAGGGTTTTGTAAATAATTATAGATTTCAAACCTCCAGTCGTCGGTTGTTATGGTGGCAATTTCTATCTCAACATCTCTTGTCATCGGCTTGTAGCCCGATGCCCCTTGAGCTAAATCATTGGCTTTCGCATTTTGCTCCCTGGGGATATGCTTCAATGTAACTAGCCGAAAGCTGCCCATCAATTCTCGGTATCGTTGATAGTAGACCATCAGCGCATCATTTTTGCACTCATATTCTCCCGACAACTGTTTGATGACCAACAGTGAATCCCCCATGATTTCGACGGCGTCGGCTTCGCCTTCCTTGAGAAGATGCAATCCTTTGAGCACTGTTTCATATTCGTCTTGGTTGTTTGTGGCGTAGGGGTTGATTGAGAATGCAAATTCAAAACTTGTCCCCCTTGGGGATATAATTACCAAGCCAATACCGCATCCACTCGTGCAAACCAAGCCATCAAACGTCAAAGTCTAAGGTATAATTTCCACTGAGCCGATTGAATCATTTTTGTGTTCCACTATAAAATCGGCTATAGCTTGTCCTTTAACTGCCCTGGGTGCCTGGTATCTTAAATCAAACTCTGTTAAGGCAAAAATCCATTTTTCAACTCGTCCTTTTAACATTGGAGCCGATAGCATATACTTGACTACATCGGCTTTGCATATTATAGTGCACTCATTGGATAACAAATAATGCCTTAACTTTGTACATGAAAAATACAGGCAGAGGCACAATTTTTTCACTGGTGAATACCTTGTTTCTGCGTCCAATAGCCGTCGGCTGAGATAAAAGATGGTCTTTTCCTTCCCTTCGACCTCTTGGATCAAGAATGAGCCGATTGACTTATCATCGGCTGATAGATATAGCTTGAATGATATCCCTTTTTGTGGAGAAATCAGAACTGGAGGTGAGCTTAAATAATTCTTGATGTTGTCCAATGCTTTCTGCTACTCTGCCCCCAAGTGAATGCTTGATCGGCCTTCAGCCGAAGCAATGGTATGAACGGCTCTATCTTTTCTGAAAGATTGGCTATGAATCGTCTGATAAAGTTGATTTTGCCGATCAGAGATTACAGTTGCTTCTTGTCCTTCAGAGGTTGTATTGTCTTGATAGCATTAATGTTCCTTGGTGTAACCTCGATCCCTCTCTCATGAACATGAAACCCTAAAAATTGCCCGGTCGACACGCCGAACGCGCACTTCAATGGATTCTTCTTGAGGCCATTCTTCCTTGTTCGCTCCAAAACCTGTCTAAGATCAGCTATGTGATTTTCTGCTTCCCTGGACTTGACAACGACATCATCAATGTAAATCTCTACCAGGGAGCCGATCATATCATGGAAAATGTAATTCATGGCCCTTTGATAAGTTGCTCCAGCATTCTTCAACCCAAATGTCATGACAACCCATTCATACAAGCCGATTGCTCCTCGGCATCTGAAAGCAATCTTGTGAATGTCTTCTTCGGCCATAAAAATTTGATTGTAACCTGCATTACCATCCATGAAACTTATTATCTTGTGGTCGGAAGCAGCATCCACTAGTAAATCGGCTATGGGCATTGGGTACTCGTCCTTAGGGGTAGCCTTGTTTAAGTCCCTGAAATCGATACACACCCTAAGTTTATCATTCTTCTTCATTACTGGAACAATGTTCGAGACCCACTTGGCATAGCGTCATATAGCTGAGTGATTTCGGCTTTGATCACATCATACATATCGGCCTTGAACCTCCTAGGAGATTGTTTGTACGGCCGATAACTCGGCTTGATAGGCAGCCGATGCACAACAATTGATGGGCTAAGACCAGGCATTTCGAAGTACTCCCAAGCAAAATAATCTTTATTGTTGAAACTTAGTTTCGGCAATAGAAATTTGGGGGTGCAGTCAAGATCGCCATGCTCGATGGGTTAAGTGGAAATCAAGGTTTAGACAGGTTCAGGCCCTCTCGTGAGGTAATACCCTACTCCTGTTTCGGGGATTCGATCCGCCGAGTATTTATTGATCTCCTGGTCTGATGCTCATGAATCTGATATGTCTGATATCCCTCAAGGACGCCCCTTACCCCCCTTATATAGTCTTGGAGGGTGGGTTACAAGTCGGAAACCCTATCATACTCTAAGTTGGTTTCCTCAATCTTACCAAGTTATAACTATGAGCCGTTGCCTTATCTGATAGGCAACATAGCACCCAAGTCATAGCCGGTTTACATAATTATTAGGTGTAACCTATCCCTATTACTAGTCGGACAGGCTTGCCATGAGGATGTCCGATTGACATAATCTCCATAGTAGCCCCCGAGACCTTCGCAGTCGACGAGATAACTTTGCCTTCCTCCAAAGCAACACACAGCCGAATGACTCCCTGGCCGAGTGCTTCTGTTGCCGAGTGGTTCCATCATCCCAGCCTGAATCTTCCGAGTGGTTCCAAAAACTGTGAAGGGCTGGAAAACATCCCAAAAATTCTCAAAAAAATGAATATCTAGGTGCATCTCCCGATGCACCTAATTAGGTGTAGCCCCCGACTATGTGGTTAGTTAAAAACAGACTAAACATATAGTCAAGAACTATAAAAAATTATTCTCATATAAAAGCTTAGCTCAAGCTAAAGCAATCATAAAAATCACATCACTCGGCAAGCTCATGTTTATCCGAGTAAATTCGCCCGAGTCGTCTCGGAACAAATAATTTAATTAGCCCTCATAGGTAAGAAATCAATTCACTCGGCAAGCTCATGCTTATCCGAGTTGATTTACCCGAGTCATCTCGGAACAAAAAGCTCAATCGACCCTCGTAGGTAAAAAGCACTTGGCAAGCTCATGCTTATCCGAGTTAACTTGCCCGAGTCATCTCGGAATAAATAATTTAATCGACCCTCATGGGTAAACAAATTTTTCAGTCATCTGAAAAATATGACCAAAATATTAAATAGCTCCTGCCATAATATTGGTCTTAATCTAAAAAGATCTTCACCAAGGTGGAAAAATAGCATTCATATAATCATTTAATCAAATGCTTAAAAACCAAATAGCTCCTGTCATCAGGACAACCATGAAAAGCTTAACTATTTGTCACCTTTCAAATTACATCATGCCAACTTCTCATGAAGTTACGCAAACCATGGTGTGAAAGGATTTTAAAGGTATTGGGCAATTAGACACGTGCATATTGCCAGGGCAAATCTGCTTAAGTCCCTAAGGACACGTGTCAGGCCACACCTTAGCTGGGCTGCAAGTCTCTCATGGGCTCGGCCCAATCGCGAAACCCTCAAGTCTTTATACGAAGCCTCGAGGTCATCCCCGCCACTTCGTCTTTCCAAAAATTTCCTCTTTCGTAGTACTGTTCACCAGTTCTCTGCGGAAAACCCTAAGCTCGCGTGCACCCAAATCCATCGATCTAGGAGCTCTCATCTCACCACAAGCTAGCCTCCGCACCCAGCCCCCAAGATCCCCTTCTCAAATCCCCATCACCCATGCCAGATCCACTCTCCCCCAAATCACATCCATGGCGGGAGGGAAAGAGATCCCATTCGAGCAATGGGCGACCTCAGACGTCAAGGAATCAACTCTTCGGGAGATGGTGAAGAACGAGACATGCTTGTGGACAGCCTGAATGAAGCTACCCGGCTGCTAAATGTAAGCATCGCTCTTTTCTCTCATAGCCTTATGACTTCTTTTAGTCGACTAACTCTGAACTGGCGTGCAGAGAGTATATTGCCGGTCGATGGCCAAATCTGATGCCCTCGAGAAGCTGGTCCCACACTTGAATTCCCTAGAAAACATCCAACAGGAACTTAAGGCCACTCGGAAAGAGGCTGCATCAAGAGAGGCTGCCTTGCGGAGGGAGATTGCTGTCCTCTGGGAAGAGAACCTTGGCCTCCGGGGTTCAGTCGGGAGTAAGTTTAATCCTCTCAGTTTCTTTATGCCTCTACTTGTACTCCATCTCGATCTTGGCGTCAGCAATTTTTTTTTGTTGCAGAGAACTCGTCAGAAGTCCACATGCTCCAGACTTAGCTGGAAGAAGCTAATGCCAACAAAGCTGAGTTGGAATCTGAGTTTGAAGATAAATTCTTTTAAGATAGCATTCTTCATTTTGCTTCATCTTCAAGTGTCTGTGTAATCAAATATCTCTTGCAGCTTATAAAGTCAAAACCCGAGTGCAATTTGATGTCTTCGTCGAAAGTGTCCGAAGGGCCAAAAGCGTAAGGGACGATGTTGCTAATGCGGCCACACCGATTCTCCTATCTCTATTCCATCACGGGCTTGGGACCAGTTCATTGGATGCCGTCGAGGTCTTCGACAAGCTCAGGAGGGCCTCGGATCAGTACATAGCCAACATCTCAGAAGCGGCCACCATGGGAGCAGGCTTCGCCCTTGCGCAGCCAAGTCACTCTATCCTCGGATAGATGTTGACTCGCGGGGAAGGCTTCGCCGACGGCACTTCGGATGAGCAGGCCTTGGAGTGATTGGTGAAGCACAGGAGTCGGCCAAAAAGGTGGCTGCTGATATAGTTAACAACTTTCGATCCTGATTATTTTGCAGACTTTGTGAATATTGTCTGTAAATTCTGATGTGAACTTGTAAATATTTAGCTTATTTATGTTAATGCCTTGGTCCGAATCTTTATGTCAAATTTCTTAAGTAATTTGTATGGTCCTAGCCGAGTCACCTTAGCGATTTGTATGGTCCTTCCCATAGTGGAGATAACTTGTGACGGTCTTTGGTAGTTTAGATTTTGTGTAGAACCAAATCGCCGACAATGAAGGCTTGCGCCCGAACATTGCAACTATGGTATCGTCTAAGTCTTTGAAGATATCTTGCCGACTGGATCAGGGCTGCCCCACGGGCCTCTTCCAGTCGAGTGAGGTCATCCACTCGGTCTTGATCATAGCGCTCGTCGTTGAAATTGCGGACCCGAAGATATTCATACTCCATTTCATTCGGAAACATGGCTTCTGCCCCGTAAAACAGGAAGAAAGGAGTTTGGCCGGTAGCCTGACTGGGCGTAGTCTGCAGTGACCATAGAACCGAAGGTAATTCTTGAACCCATCTACCGGCGTAAGGTTTGAGCCTGTCAAACACTCGGACCTTGATGCCTTGAAGAACCATGCCATTGGCACGCTCAACTTGCCCATTGCTTTTAGGGTGCGCCACCGATGCGTAGCAGATTTTGATACTGAAATCTTCACAGAATTCCTTGAAAACGCCTCCAGTGAATTAAGTCCCGTTGTCGGTTATGATTCTGTTTGGGACACCAAACCGATGCATGATGTTGAGGATGAAGTCTCGTGCTTTGTCAGCGGTGATCGTAGCAACCGGCTTAGCTTCAATCCACTTGGAAAACTTGTCGATTGCGACGAACAGATGTGTGAATCCTCCTGGAGGCCTTCTTGAAGGGGCCGACCATATCCAAGCCCCATACCGCAAATGGCCAAGATAATGGGATCGTTTGTAGCTCTTGGACTAGAACGTGGCTTTGCCGAGCAAAGAACTGGCAGCCCTCACACGTGCGAACCACTTTGTCGGTGTCAGAGACCGCCGTGAGCCAGAAGAAGCCTTGTCTGTAGGCCTTGCCTACAAAGGTGTGTGCCGCCGCGTGACTTCTGCATACACCCGAGTGGATGTCTTGGAGTAGTTGTTGTCCTTCCTCAGGCGTGATACATCTCATCAGGACTTCAGGAGGGCTTCTCTTGTATAATTCGGAGTTGACCATGACGTAGCCCTGACAGCGACGCCGGACTCGCTCCGCCTCATCCCGGTCTTCCGGCAGCTCTTGCTGAGTTAAAAATTTGATGGAGCGGTGTCCTCCAGTTGGTGTCGAGCATGGCGACTTAGTTTGCAGCTTGCTCGTTGGGAGTTGGTTTGTCTACAACAGTTGGCTCGTAGAGATGCTTTACGAAAATGTCTATTGGGGCGGCTTCTCGCTTGGACCCAAACTGCGCCAACTCGTCAGCTGCCTCGTTGTTATGTCTCAAAACATGGGATAGCTCCAGTCCATCAAATCTGTCTTCAAGTTTGCGAACTTCTTGCCGATAGGCTTTCATGGTATCGTTTAAACAGAACCAGTCTTTCATCACTTGGTTGACAACTAGCTGAGAATCTCCTTTCACAACCAACTGTCGTATCCCAAGTGAAGCAGCAAGTCGTAGGCCATGCAGCAGGGCTTCGTACTCGGCGATGTTGTGTGAGGCGGGGAAATGAATATGAAGAACATATCGCAACCTTTCTCTAGTCGGGGAGATCAGCACGACTCCCGCTCCCAAGCCAGTGATCCTCTTGGATTCGTCAAAGTGCATGGTCCAGTATTGTAGGTCTTCCCTAGGTACGTCTTCTTGTTGCTCGGTCCACTCGGCCAGGAAATCCGTCAGGGCTTGTGACTTTATTGACGTCCTCGCCTTGAAAGTTAAGTCCAGCGACATCAGTTCCATGACCCACTTTGCGATGCGTCCAGTCGCCTCCCGGTTGTGGATGACATCGCCGAGTGGAAAGGAAGTGACGACGGTGACCGAGTGACCCTGAAAGTAGTGCGCCAATTTCCTCGCGGTTATCAGAACACCATATAATAACTTTTGTACCTGGGGATAGCGAATTTTGGCTCCTGCCAGCACTTCGCTAACAAAGTAGATTGGCCTTTGAATCTTCTGGACTCGCCCTTCTTCCTCACGCTCAACGACGAGAACCGTGCTGACCACTTGGTGAGTAGCTGAGACATACAATAGCAGGGGTTCCTGAGGCTGGGTGAGGCTAGGACGGGCGATGTCATGAGAAATTCTTTGAAGTCTTCAAAGGCTTTCTGGGCTTCCGTGGTCCATTGGAAGTCATCGGTTTTCTTCAGTAACCTGAAGAAAGGCATGCCTCGCTCGCCGAGTCGGGAGATGAATTGGCTTAACGCCGCCATGCAGCCAGTGAGCTTCTGGACGTCTTTCTGGTTACTCGGGGGCTTCATATTCAAAATCAGTGTTATCCTAAACGGAATTAAACGGCCATCTAAACGGTTTTAAACGGTAAAAGGAGGTTACCTATCCTGTTTTGCACCTATTCGGTTTCCTAAATGGTTGACCCATCTAATCGGTCCAGGACAGAAAAAACGGTTTACAAAACTTAAACATGGCGGTTTTTAGGCGGTTTGAACGGTTTAATCCACCGTTTAGGAGATATTACTCAGGACAGCGCGGGAAAAGCCAAAAAATAGAGCCGACGAGCAGGTAAAACCTAAACAACACGCCGCTCATAAGTCCTCACAACTCAAAGAGAATGCACGCCGCCGCCGCCGCAACACTTCCGTTGTGCTGTCGCTCACGACATCCGCCACGTCATCGCCCGCGAACCAGAATTGATTTATGTGTATGTTTAATTATGTCTCTATGAATGTTTCAATGCTTGCTAGCTGCTGAAATTTTTGTTGTTTGTAGTTTGAACACATAAAGGATTGTTCAAATTGGTATGATATGAGCTAAGATCAAAGATCAGAAGTTTAATTTTGTTATTTATACACGTGAAATCATGCTACAATAACAAACCGTTTAGCCCGTCTAAACACCGTCTAAATTCGTGTAAACCGTTTAAACGCTAAACTCTAGGTCACCGACTGTTTAGCAAAACCTGTTTAGGAAAACACTATTCAATATAGCGTTGATTTTTTTTGGGTTAGCTTCGATGCCGCGATGGGACACCATGAAGCCGAGCAGTTTGCCTGATGGTACGCCGAATGTGCATTTCTCCGGGTTCAACTTCATTCTGAAGGCCCGAATGTTTGCGAAGGTTTCTTCTAAGTCAGCAATCAGGTCTTCCTTCTGCTTGGTCTTGATGACGACATCATCGATGTAAGCTTTCACGTTCTTCCTGATCTGTGTCTGAAAGCATCTCTGGATCATGCGCTGGTACGTGGCTCCGGCGTTCTTCAGACCGAAGGGCATCGTGATGTAGCAGTAAGCTCCAAACGGTGTGATGAACGATGTTTTCAGGCAGTCGGATTCCTTCAAGCTGATCTGATGGTAGCCCGAGTAACAATCCAGAAAACTCAAGAGCCGGCAGCCGGCTGTTGAATCTACGACTTGGTCGATGCAAGGCAATCCGAATGGATCTTTAGGGTAGGCTTTGTTGAGGTCGGTGAAGTCAACGCACATGCGTCATTGCCCTGTCTTCTTTCGGACCAGGACCGGATTAGCCAGCCAGTCGGGATGGAGGACTTCTTTGATGAACCCGGCGGCTAAGAGTTTCGTGACTTCTTCCTTGATGGCATCTTTTCGGTTGAGCAAAACGGCGTAGTCCTTGTTTGATGAGTTTAGCGTAATCTTTGATGTGTAAAGAGTGCTCAATCACCTCCCTAGGAATACCAGGCATATCAGATGGTTTCCAAGCAAAAACATCTTTATTATTTTGGAGAAAGGTGACGAGCGCGCTTTCCTATTTAGGATCTAGCTCAGCGTCGATTACAGCGGTATTGGAAGGATCCGACGGATCAAGGGAGATTTTCTTTGTTTTGGCGTCGCCTTGTCCCGACTTGCCTATCTTCTTCGTGGGGATTTCACCCTCTCCAGAAGTTGATGCAGCCAATCGAATTTCTTCCTGGCCACGTGATCTCTCACGAGATTGGGCCATATCACAGCTTTCTTTGTCGCAGGTGAAGGCTTGTTTGACGTCGCTGCGCAAGGTGATGATGCCATTGGGGCCAGGCATCTTCATGCAGAGGTAGGTGTAGTGTGGTATCGCCATGAACTTGGCGAGCGCAGGCCTTCCAATGATTGTGTGGTAGGCCGTCTCGAAGTCGGCCACCTCGAAGGTGATGTTCTCCGTCCGAAAGTTCTCCCGAACTCCGAAGGTGACTGGAAGGGCAATGTGCCCGAGTGGCATAGATGACAGCCCCGGGATAACTCCGTGGAAGGGGGCTGAGCTTGCTTTCAACTCGGATCTTCGGATCTGCATCTTGTCCAGGGTCTTGGCGAACAGAATATTGAGGGCGCTGCCCCCATCAATGAGGACGCGCTTCAGCTTTATGTTTCAAACCACCGGGTCTAGTACCAGGGGATACCGCCCCGGGTGAACCACTCGGTCAGGATGATCCGAGCGGTTAAACGTGATGGCCACCTCCAACCATCGTAGATATTGTGGGACTTCGGGTTGTGTCGCGTTGACCTCGCGGTCCGTCAGCTTTTGCTTCCTCTTGGACTCATAAGCCTGTGGCCCCCCGAAGATGTGATTCAGCTCGCCCATGGGGTCTTGGAAAGGCTCTGAATTGTCAGTCGGGTTGTTCTTCTTGGTTCCCGATGGGCTGGCTTCGTCAGTCGGCTTCTTGTTTAGTTGTGCCGCATATTGTTCGGCAAACTGCTTGTAGATGAAGCAATCCTTGGCCGCATGCTTGTGATTTGGATGATGCGTGCACTGAGTGTTCATGATTTTGTCATAGGCTGCGACCCAGGGACGGCGTTGAGAGTTGGACGTTGTGGCAACCAAGTCCTCGGGCCGGCGCTTGCGATCTTTCTGGCCATGATTGTTGTTGTCGTTATCCTTCTTAGGATGTTGGCTTCCTCCCGACTGCTTGTCATCCCTTTTGTCAGGCTAATCTTGCCGCGCCACCTTGATTGCGTTGTTGGATTTGGCGTAGGAGTTCGTCGTCTCGAACATTTGCTTTACCGTCTTCGGTGGCTTTCGCCCGAACTTTCCGATCAGCAACTCATCACGGGCTCCCTTCTGGAAGGCGGCGATTATGATGTCGTCGGTGATGTTGGGGATCTTGTTGCGCTTTTCCGAGAAGCGCCGGATGTAGTCCTTCAGCGGCTCGCTGGCTTCTGGATGACGTTGTAGAGATCAAAGTGGGTCCCAAGTCTTTCGAAAGTGCCCTGGAAATTGGCAATGAAGTGGTCCCAGAGTTCGCTCCACGAGCTAATTGAGCCTCTCGGCAAGCTCGTGAGCCAGTTCCTGGCTGAGTTGGCGAGGGCGACAGGCAAATAATTGGCCATGACCTTGTTGTCTCCTCCTGCTACGCGGATGGCGAGGGTGTACACGGTCAGCCACGACTCGGGGTCGGTCTTTCCGTCGTACTTCTCGATTCCTGTGGGCTTGAAACCACTCGGCCAATCCACTCAGCGCAGGTCCTAAGTGAACGCAGGCACTCCATCGTCGTTGCAGTCGGGCGATCTCCTTCGATCTTCATGGGAGCGCTGCTCACACTCTTGATAGCGTCGGTCAAGGACTTCCAGTAGATCACTCGACGGGGTTCTTTGTAGGCTGCTACGGTAGTCGGAGTTGTAGCTGCGGCGAATCCGGTCGTGGACGGGTGGTCGTCCATGTCCTTTTTCGCGGGAGTCGGCCGATTGCTCGTGATGTCTTCGTGTTGTCTCGTGGCGAGGGTCTCTTGACCTAGTGGCCGTCTTGGTTTACTCGGGCCTCCTTTAGTCCTTTGATCGTAGCGGCGAAAGTTGGCTTCCGTCGGGCGTTTCAGCGACGGACTCAGTCGGCCTTCGTGCTGAGGTGGAGGGAGAGCAGTTGGCTGTAGCCGTGACGATGGTCTTGATCTTGTCCAGGATCGGCGTTACCGTAGCGGGCGCCACTTCGATAACAGTGTTGAGGAGGGTGAGGGCGGCAACGGCGTTCTGTTGAGGCGTCTGGAAAATGTTCGTGTTGTCGACTCGTGTCTAAAGTATGGCCTCGCGAGTGGATCGCCCAGTCGCCCTCAGGTCTCGCTTCCTCCTGTCGGCTTCTTCCTTGCGTCTGAGCTCAAGCCTGGCTTATTCTTCTGCGATCCTGCAGGCCATGGCCGAGTCGGTCTCGGCCACCTCAGCCATGAGAACGTTGAAGCACCTTGGATTGTAATCCTTGTCGAAGTCGGAGTCATTGGCCTTGTCCGTGGAGATGTCGTAGAGGTCGTCGAAGTCTGAAGAGCTGAGGTACTCATCGAGCTCCGTGGATGAGCATGACCCGAACGATTGGAGGATGACGGCGATTTCTCTTGAGCTCGGATTGCTTGAATCTGGATCGTTCCAGTCCGGGTTGTAGCTTGATGACGATGG
Source organism: Oryza australiensis (assembly GCA_019925245.2). Lineage (NCBI taxonomy): Eukaryota > Viridiplantae > Streptophyta > Magnoliopsida > Poales > Poaceae > Oryza > Oryza australiensis. Next base: position 2,118,559 of record JAIFGZ020000540.1, on the reverse strand, counting down.
TTCTACCGAGTGAGTTGATTTCAACTCGGGAGAAAGGAGATTGCAATAGATCTCTACGGTGTTTGGTAACCCAAACGGTGCCGAGAGGGTTTCTCCTCTCAAGTGGATGAATCTCAATTCGGAAGTTAGAAAACTGCGGCAGATCTCAGCGTCGTTTGGTAATCCGAACGGCGCCGAGTGGATTCCTCCTTCCAAGTGGATGGATTCCAGCTCGGAAGACAGAATGTTGAAGTAGATCTCAGCGTCGTTTGGTAACACGAACGGCGCCGAGCGGGTTACCCCTCCTGACTGGTCCGAATCCGAGTCGAGGAGGGAGAGCTTGTTGGGTCCTTTGGCAGCAAAGTCATCGATGCCTGATGAAGATCCCATCGTGCTTGCCAGCGAGATTAAAGAAGAAGTCTTGACGCGCGGACCCCTACCTGGCGCGCCAACTGTCGAAACTTGGTTTCGGCAATAGAAATTTGGGGGTGCAGTCAAGATCGCCAAGCTCGATGGGTTAAGTGGAAAACAAGGTTTAGGCAGGTTCAGGCCCTCTCATGAGGTAATACCCTACTCCTGTTCCGGGGATTCGATCCGCCGAGTATTTATTGATCTCCTGAACTGATGCTCATGAATCTGATATGTCTGATATCCCTCAAGGGACGCCCCTTACCTCCCTTATATAGTCTTGGAGGGTGGGCTTACAAGTCGGAAACCATATCATACTCTAAGTCGGTTTCCTCAATCTTACCAAGTTATAACTATGAGTCGTTGCCTTATCTGATCGGCAACATAACACCCAAGTCATAGCCGGTTTACATAATTATTAGGTGTAACCTATCCCTATTACTAGTCGGATAGGCTTGCCATGAGGATGTCCGATTGCCATAATCTCCACATTTATATTCTTTTAATAAATCAATAAGCTGGGATCTACAATGAGAAGACAAGTTTTTACTAATATATGTCGGCCTAGGCCTATCCCCAGAGCCGATATCTTTTTCTTCTAGCTCGTCGGCCGACAATAAATCCTTGCCCAAGCTTGCCGTCGTCGTCGTCCGTGGTGTCCTTGCCATAGACGCTCGAGCCCTCCACGTTGCCCTCAAAGTATAATTGGGGCTCCTCGTCTCCAATAGGTTGTATGGCAGAATCGGACACTTTTAGAAAATCGGCTTGCCAGACTTTGCCGGACAGACAATCAATGTCGTCGATTTCCTAAAGCGGCAAATCGGCGTTAGCTACGCTCACTGACCTGTCGGCTGGCACGATTTTGATCTTGTCACCTTGCCATTGGATCAGACTTTGATGCATTGTGGAAGGGACGCAGCAGTTTGCATGAATCCAGTCACTCCCCAGTAGCAAGCTGTAAGATCCCTTCCCGTCGATGACAAAGAACGTTGTGGGCACGGTTTTATTGCCGACGGTTAGCTCGACGTTAAACATACCCTTGGCCTCTGATGGATTGCCACCGAAGTCTTTAAGCATCATGTTCGTCCTGATTAGATCTTCGGCTCCATTGCCCAACTTACGAAAAGTGGCATAGGGCATGAGATTGACTGCAGCCCCCCCCATCGACCAACATTTTGGACATCGGCTTTCCATTAACGAATCCCTTCACATAGAGTGGTTTAAGGTGCCGATTCTCAGTTCCCTCTGGTTTCTCGAAGATAGCTTGATCTGGGGACAGGGCCAGCTTTGCCAAGGTGTCTTCGACATTATCTGCATCGGCCTCAGGAGCGCCGAATTCGGCTGGAAATATGAAAACCATATTGACCGGTGCAGAAGCTTTCTCTACTCCTTTAGCCGTCCTTCTGGCTTGGTCGGCTAGGCTTTCGTCGGACGGCCTCTCATCGGCAGTAGGCGCCTGTCTCTTGACGCGCCATTGTTTCGTGCCTTACCGACGTTGTTGCTGCCGAATCCTTCATCGTACTTCTTCTTCCCGCCCCTCGCTCTTGAGTCGTTGAAGGTTTCTCTTTTGCGTTTTAGTGAAAAGGTTCGAGGGGCACCATTGTGGATTAGCCAATTGCTCGTCATCGGCTGCTTCTTCGTCATATTCCTCATCATTATCTTCTTCATCTTCGAAGAAGTCCTGGTGAATTGGCCCGAGCCGATCATGCACTAACTGTCGCCGTTGGTTTAGCTGCACGGCCCTAGGGACTAATTGAGCAGGGCTGCACATTGGTGGGTCCCTGTACTCGTCCTCACGATATTCACTGCAGGCCGGGCAGTTGTCTATCGTCGGCAGCTTCATCCCCGACTCCCAACAGAATCGGAAAAACTCGCACCACCAGTGCGGATCGCAGTCGCTATGATGCCTAATGTAATGGAAGCCTGTAACCTCAGGATCCCTCACAATAAGGCCTATTGCGCCGGGCTTCTTCTTCCTGCCAAAACCACTGCTGGAAGCAGTGTCGGCTGTCCATGCGGATTGGCTGTCGGTCAGCCGATCGGCCAGCGGGACGCACCATGTTAATTGGTGCAGATTGGTCTCCAGTCATCCTCTTCTTTGCCTTGACCCCCTCGAGAGTTTCGGCTAAGCTGTACGCCATTCTACTCTGTCGATCAGCTCGCCTGAGGCCGGTTTGAACCATGTTGACCGGGAAGGGGTTTCCATCCACTTTCATTGGCTGAGGTGAATCGGCAAACTTGAGCTTCCCAGCCTCGATTGCCGACTGGATTTGCCGCCTGAAAACTTTACAATCGTTAGTGCTATGGGAGGTGAAGTTGTGCCACTTACAGTACTTCTTCTTCTTAAGCTCTTCAGCCGATCGGATCGTGTGGTTGGGAGGAAGCTGAATCTGCTTCTCCTTCAACAATAAATCAAAGATCCTATCAGCCTTGGTAATATCGAAGTCGTACTTCTCCTCCTTAGCTGTTTTAAGTAGCCATTGGCAGACGATGGCCTTTTTATTTTTGGTCCATTCGGCTGCAGCAACTTCTGTGTCATCGTCGCTTATTTCTGAATCAGATTCGACGATGACGTGGGCAACCTTCTTAACGGCCTTCCTTGATTCTTGAAGTCGTTGCTCGTGAGCCGTTACCTTCTGCGCCAAGTGGGCTAGACTGTCGAAGTCTTGAGCCGAAAACCTTTCACGGATCGACGGCAGCAGTCCATGGAAAGCCAAATCGGCTAACTGGGAATCGGATAGCACCAGGCTGTAGCATCGGTTCCTCATCTCCCTAAACCTCTGAATGTAGTCCTGAACCGAGTCTTCATGCTTCTGCCTAATGCTTGTCAAGTCTGACAATTTTGTCTCGTGATTGCCAGTGTAGAAATAGCTGTGAAATTGTTTCTCGAGATCGGCCTAGCTCTGGATAGAGTTATAGCGCAATGAAGAAAACCAAGTGAAGGCTGATCCGGACAGCGACAGTGGGAACAAACGAACTCTCAGGGCGTATGTAGCCGATGCCTCTCCGCACTGCACCAGGAATCGGCTGACGTGCTCGTATGTTGAAGTACTATCCTGCCCCAAGAATTTGGAGAAATCTGGGACCTTGTACCGGTTGGGCAACGGTACCCTCTCAAAAGTGCTCTGGGTGTGGATACCAATACATGTTCCCAGAATCTTTTGGCTTAAGGCCGAATTGATTACGCATAACGTCGGCAATCAAATCGGCCCAAGTCTTATTGTCTTGAACCTGCTGTATCGGCTCGTACTGATCATACTGCATGGGTGCTTGCCGATACTCAGGTGACATCTAAGGCTGATAATGCCGATCTTGATGGCCTCCCTGGTACTGATACTGAAGTGGGTTGCCAGCGGGAGGCGGTCGATTCGCCGGGGGTTTCTGTGGATCTGGGAAGAGCTGTCGGCAACCGGCATTGTACTGTGCCCCTTGAATGAGATTGGCAACCGGCTTTTGCTGCCGATTGAAGTTGAACATACCGACTAGTTGCTCCTGGGAAGGAGGTTGTTGCCGGTTCAGAACAACGGGCGATGGTCTTGAAGCCGATACGGCTGCAGTCGACTGATTGAGGACTCCTCTTGGTGGCCCTGGCTGTATCGGAGGCGAGATCGGGCAATTCTAGGTTGCCAAGACCTTGTAATTGGGGAAACTGGCTGTCCGTGAAGTAGGTTGGCCCCCGTTGCAGCTCATCAGCAATCTTGGAATCGACCACAGTGGCAATCATATTATTTAGGGTGTTGACCAGGATGCCACTTTGGTTGACGAGTGCATGGTGCACAGAATCGATCCAGTCTTGCAAAGTATGCAGCTCCGAATCGTCTTGTTCTTGCTTTGGCTCCTCCATCTTGCGTTTTCCTTTCGCGTCGTCTGAGGAGGCTACCTTGAAGTCGTCTATGCTGAATTTGTACTTCTGGTGGACGGTTCCAGACCTGGTCTGGGCAAAAGATTGCAGATAGTTAGCCTGCAATTCCTCCACCATCTTCCTGTAGTCGGCCAATTACTTGGCCGACAGTTGTTCCATCTTGATAGAAATTGTGTTTTCCTCACTGATTTCGGGGCTCTTGACGTTAACCATCAGGTCGGCTTTGTCGAAGCGCTCTAACCGAGTCGATGGTCCCACTAGGCGTGCCAAGAAGCGTGTTGATGAGAAATTTCTCTCACGCGCTGGCCTGGGAGATCTGCTTAGCTCCAGTGCAGGTTCGTCCTTGGCTACCTGTGATGAATTAGGCGTGCCAATTGGTTTGATCTGCTAACCAATAAGAGATAATAAACAGATACATGTGAGATAATAAACAGATACATGTGTTAAGGTTAAAGTTAGATCCTACCGAATTGGCTCAGGGAATCAATTTACATATATTAGCTATCCCGAAGCATATTTAAACTAAGTGACTGGGATAGATTGGCTATGCTGAGACAGTATAAATTACTTAATCTAAATATACATCAGGGTAACAAATATATGTATTTATAACCTAGCCGATGCTGCAGATCTAATGTTTATCGGCTATTACTCCGATGTATCTTATGAAAAGATATCAATATAACCTAAATGTGTTAAACCTAGATCAATCGGCTATCGGCTGACGCCAACAGGCTGATACTGGCTTAAGGAATTTAACCAGATTGAGATCTTAATATAAGAGGCATCTTTAATATATCTAATACTAAATAATGCTAAAAGATTATTAAAACAGGTAAGGCTGGCTGAAACCCCAGCACTGTCTCTACAAGTAGGCATCTAATCGAATAGTTCTAAATACTTCTAAAAATAACTTAACAGATCATAGATGATGCAGCATTAAGTACAAAAAGATAGTATTAGATCTATATAGATCGATGTAAACCCTTCAAGACGATAGATACAGCATATAACCTAGTCCAACATCTAGATCTAGCTCTATCGGCTGCAGTCCCCCGAGAGAAACGAGCCGACGGCAAGATAGATATAGACATTGTTCTAGATTATATGTCGTATATGATAACTTATGCGGTCTACAACATCAAACCTAGAGTATCATGATGATGTAAGCACTAGATTCGACGGAATAAACCACTAATGACGAGAATTTACCTTATTCGGGGTTCGAATCGATGTAGCCAGAAGCCGGATCAAGAACTCGTCTAAAAGAAAATACTAGGCGATGCGCCGAATGTTAGTGATATGCCCTAGAGGCAACATGGAGATGTTGGATATCACGTCAATGTTTATGTATAAATGAATAAAGTGTTATTCAGTTCCATGAAATAGACATCTTGTATTGATCAATAAGTACGTGACTTATTTATGAGACTCTTTATGTATGAATCTATTTCTAAACGATCCCGATCATATGTCATATTGTTGGAACAAATATGATTCTAAGATCGGCATGTTTATTGATTGATGATCATGTCTCATAGATCATGGGTATGGAGATACCAAATCAATAAACATGGACATATGTGTTGGAGAACACATTGTTGGATAGACCCACCATGAGACACTACAGAATTAATGTGCCATTAGTTGGTCTCGGGTAGTGTTGGTACAAAGTCCTTAGACCTGAGATCACCATGGATTCCAACATGTGTAGTAGCCTACTTTGGGACTACCAAACGCTATTCCGTAATCGGGTAGTTATAAAGGTAGTTTTCGGGTTTGCTATGAAACATGGAGTGGGATGTGAGTGATCAAGATGGAATTTGCCCCTCCTTTGGAGAGATATCTCGGGCCCCTCGAGGTAACGGATTATGGAAATGCATGGCCATGCTAAGTTGATTGAGGAGTCAATCAACGACGGATAATCCAATACGGTTCGAGTGAATGGTTAAGCTATTGAAGGGATGGCACACATCTTGCCTATAGCTTAACGGTATCGTGAGGCAAAGGGATTTGTGTACACATTACAGGTTCGAGCCGATATTATATTCTTGTATACTATGGTGTCAATATGTGCTAGGCGCCGCTATTGACAGTCGGCTGAGTTGGACTCGAGCCGACGGTCGGCTAAGTTAGACTATAGCCGAAACCGAGTATACCTGAACCTATAGGGTCGCACGCTTAAGGGGATAGAATAGATATTCGAGTTGGACTCGGATACGGCTCGATCGGATAGGGATCCGATCGGATAGAGTCCTATGGGCTTACGACGTATGGGCAGCCAACTCTATGAGATACGGATGAGATCCGATTCAAAAATAGAGTCCTAATCGGCCACTAGTCCCGTCGGTCAACTCTATATAAAGGAGGGAGGGGTGGAGAGCGATAGACGTCAATTGCATCGCGTGCAACGAAAGTCGCCGAGATCAATCTCCACGGAAACCCTCCCCACTTTCGAGCCAAACCCTAGCCTTGCATCGCGTGCTAGCACACGGGTGTACGGCGTTCGTCCCCGGACGTGTGGATACCGGTAGAGGCGCTGCTATGTTGCGCGCTCTTGATCGGCTTCGGATCGGCTGCAATCGGAGCGATCGGGCGTGGTGGAATCGGCCGCGGTCGGACGCATCGGAGCGAGGCGTGAGAACGCGGCCGGACGACTCGAATCGGCGATTGGCGAATCGGCTCTCCGGGAATCGGCTACAGCCGGATCGGATTGCCCGATTGGCTATTCCGCCGCACTCTACTCCAATCGGTAACGATCTATCGGCCCTTACTTGCAAGTGTTCCCGGTTTGCGCGGTAAAAGTTTTGTTTTCGGCTAGCGTAGCCTCCGCGTAACCCTTCAAGTGGTATCGAGCTAATCTTGCTTAGTTCGGGTTTTAGATTGGATCTGGAACAAGTTTTGCGCATGGGTTGATTAGATCAATCGGTTTTACGGGATCTGTTGAGGAGAGTAGATGGTAATTGCGTTCCTTGATAGTGTATCGGAACGGTGTAATGTGATTACGTCGAAGCAATTTCCAAATAACTCGGTTTGAGTTGGGTTCGAGATAGCGTTCCTTGATAGTGTATCGGAACGGTATAATGTGATTATACCGAAGCTATCTCGTAGTCCGACTTTGTTGCTTCTCGCGCCTACGCAAACCATCTCCCTTGATAGTGTATCGGGACGGCATAATATGATTATGCCGATATGGTTTCCGTAAGCGATTTCATAGATTGGATCTATGAATTTCGTGTGGTGTTTCGGGACCGCCGTGTGCGTACCCCCTTATAGGTCGTCTCGATGTCGTAGCTCTGCGATTAGTAGAAAACGTTTCTACGCCTAACTTGTTTTTGCGAGAATGCTTTCGGATGGTATGGCCCTATTGTATGTATGAGATGCATGTGATGCATGTAATATTCTTTCATATGTGCAATCCGTAATATTCTTTCATACGTGCAATGCTTGTAATATTCTTTCACGACCAGCGAGTCGATGTAATCTTCAATTAGAGCTTCTATAGTAGTAGCTTAGTTTGAAGAAATCAAGCATTCGGCACTCGAAAGAACGGTGATGAAGATGGAGATCCTCTACACCGGCATGGAGATGGAGATCACCATGTGAAGGGGGCCATACTATTTCATGCTATTCTACCGCTTTCATATATGTGATATGTTTGTTTGATAGGATAGCATCCCTCACAAAATTAAGTAGTAATGATGCCCTTCCAAATGTTGCACCGTCACCGTTATGCTCGTCAATGGTGGGTGCCAAAGCGAGTGTCATTCTCTATCATGACACGAGGGGTATATGTCGGACATATACGGAGAGCATTTGGTTTACTTAACAAGGCTATCAAAACAGTTTTGGGCCTTGGGGCATAGGTTGGCGCCGGGGCATGGAGATGCCACACCAACAACAAGAGTCACATAGAGATGTGATTAGCAAGGTGTTGCTTACCGATGTTACTAATTTTCTAGCGGTGATGCCAAAGCTCACTAGAAAATTAATTAACATGTGGATCTTGACCCAATACGTAACCTAGAGGGAAGGTAGAAAATACGTAATGGGAGTCTAATGTTAAATTGTTTAACAATAGACATAACATAAACATTGTGCTAAACTTTGCTTTTTCTGTTGTAGAATAAATGACGGCTAATACTACACCCAGTACCTTTAATTTGCGATCTATTCTCGAAAAAAAAATTAAATGGAACAAACTTTATGGATTGGTATCGCAACTTGAGAATTGTTCTCAAGCAAGAGCGTAAGGAGTACGTTCTTGAAGTACCCTATCCCGAGGATTTGCCAACTAATGCCACCGCAACGCACGGAGGGCTTATGAGAAGCACACTAATGATGCCCTAGATATAAGGTCTCATGCTTGCTACAATGTCCCCGAGCTTCGAAGCAATATGAGAGCACGATGCTCACACTATTATTCGGGACTGCGTGGCATGTTTGAGAACCAAGCTCGGGCCGAGAGGTTCAACACCTCAAAGTCCTTGTTTGCGTGCGAGCTTGTTGAGGGAATCCCGTCGTCCGCATGTGATAAAGATGATTGGCTACATTGAGAGTCTAGAAAACTGGTTTTCCCCTTAGCCAAGAGTTGGCTACGATGTGATTCTCCGGTCGCTCCCTCCGAGCTTCGAGCCATTCATATTAAATTATCACATGAACAATATGGATAGGACCTTGGCTGAATTGCATGGGATGCTAAAGACAAGAGGAGAGTATCCAGAAAAACGGTCATCATGTGATGATGATGCGAAGGCTAAGCGCAAACCACTGTCAAGAAACTTTGCACCAAGAGGAAGTTAACTCCCGATGAGATCGTGAGTGCCTCCAATGCAAAGAAGGGCAAGAAGGGGTCGGCGGCATCGATGCCGTTTGCTTCTACCGCAAGGAGACAGCCACTGGAAAAGGAACTCGCAAGAAGTACATGGAGGATCTCAAGAAGAAGCAAAGTACGACTTCTACCTCGGTATTAATGTTATAGACATTAATCTCGCTACTTCACCTACTGACTCTTGGGTATTTGATACCGGATCGGTAGCTCATATTTGCAAATCGTTGCGGGGAATGAGAAGAAGTAGAGGATTGAGAAGGGGCGAGGTGAACTGCGCGTCGGCAATGGAGCAAGCGTTGCTACGCTTGCTTGTCGGCACGAGACCACTTCATCTACCTTCGGGATTAGTTTTGGAATTGAATAATTGTTATTGTGTTCCAACACTATGTCAAAACGTTATTTCCGCTTCATGTTTGCAAGCGGAAGGATATGATTTCGATCAATGGACAATGGTTGTTCAATATATCTCGAGATATGTTCTATTTTCATGCTCCATTGGTGAATGGATTGTACGTTTTGAATCTTGAAGCGTCTCCCATCTATAACATTAATACGAAAGGCAACTCTCTAATGATATAAACCCCACGTTTATCCGGCATTGTCGCTTAGGCCATATAAATAAGAAACGCATGGAGAAGCTCCATAAGGATGGATTGCTTCACTCTTTTGATTTTGAACCATTTGAGACATGTGAGTCTTATTTACTTGGTAAGATGACAAAGGCACCTTTCACGGGACACGGTGAAAGAGCAAGTGACTTGTTGGCACTCGTACATACCGATGTATGTGGACCAATGAGCTCAACGGCCGAGGTGGTTATCGTACTTCATTACCTTTACCGATGACTTTAGTAGATATGGTTATATCTACTTAATGAGGCATAAGTCCGAATCCTTTGAAAAGTTCAAAGAATTCCGAATGAAGTACAGAATCATTTAGGGAAAACAATCAAGTTTCTACGATCGGATCGTGGAGGGGAATACTTGAGCCAAGAGTTTGGTAATCATCTCGAAAGATTGTGGAATTGTTCCACGCTTGACTCCGCCAGAACTCCACAATGGAACGGAGTGTCCGAACGGAGAAATCGCACCTTGTTGGACATGGTGCGGTCGATGATGAGCCAAAGTGATCTTCCGTTATCCTTCGGGGATATGCTCTTGAAACAACTGCGCTCACACTAAATAGAGTTCCATCTAAGTCGGTTGAAAAGACACCATATGAGATATGGACAGGGCAAACCCCTAGTTTGTCTTTTCTCAAAATTTGGGGATGTGAGGCTTATGTAAAACGTTTACGTCGACAAGCTCACACCCAAATCGACAAGTGCTTCTTTGTGGGCTATCCTAAGGAAACTAAGGGATATTACTTTTATAATCGGGAACAAGGCAAAGTGTTTGTCTCCCGACACGGTGTCTTCTTGGAGAAAGAGTTTCTTTCAAGAAGGGTTAGTGGGAGCAGGGTGCATCTTGAAGAAGTTCAAGAAACACCGAAAACGTAGACCACGAACCACAACAGGGAGGAGCAAAGTGTTGCGCCACCGGTTGTAGATACACCAGCCCCACGGAGGTCCGAAGATCACGTCGTGCACCGACAGTACACAGGTGTGGAACAACGTGATATATTGTTGTTGGACAACGATGAACCTAAGACCTATGAGGAAGCGATGGTGGGACCCGATTCCAACAAGTGGCTTGGAGCCATGAAATCCGAAATAGAATCCATGTACGACAATCAAGTTTGGAACTTGGTTGATCCACTGATGGTGTCAAAACCATTGAGTGCAAATGGGTTTTTAAGAAAAGGCCGATATGGATGGAAATATTCACATCTATAAGGCATGATTGGTGGCGAAAGGTTTTAAACAGATTCAAGGAGTTGATTATGATGAAACCTTCTCGCCCGTCGCAATGCTTAAATCTATTCGGATTATCCTAGCGATTGCTGCATATTTCGATTATGAGATATGGCGATGGATGTCAAAACGGCTTTCCTAAATGGAAACCTAAGCGAGGATGTATACATGATACAACCTCGGGGTTTTGTCGATCCGAGAATCGCTGGAAAGATATGCAAGCTACGTAAATCCATTTATGGATTGAAGCAAGCATCTCGGAGTTGGAATATTCGTTTTGATGAAGTAATCAAAGGGTTTGGTTTCATCAAAAATGAAGAAGAGGCCTGTGTTTACAAAAAGGTCAGTGGGAGCGCAATTGTATTTCTAATCTTATATGTGGATGACATATTATTGATTGGAAATGATATCCCTATGCTTGAATCCGTCAAGTCTTCATTGAAAAATAGTTTTTCCATGAAAGACTTAGGGAGGCAGCATACATATTAGCATTCGGATCTATAGAGATAGATCCAAGAGGCTAATTGGATTAAGCCAAAGTACATACATTGACAAGGTGTTGAAAAGGTTCAACATGCATGATTCCAAGAAAGGTTTCTTGCCCATGCCACATGGCATCAATCTTAGCAAGAATCGGTGTCCTCGGACACATGATGAGCGAAATAAGATGGGTATGGTTCCATATGCTTCGGCAATTGGATCCATTATGTATGCCATGCTTTGTACACGCCCGCATGTCTCGTACGCTTTGAGTGCTACGAGCAGATACCGCCGATCCAGTGAAGGTCACTGGATCGCCGTAAAGAATATCCTTAAGTACTTGAGAAGAACTAAGGATATGTTCCTAGTCTATGGAGGTGAAGAAGAGCTCGTTGTAAGTGGTTACACCGATGCTAGCTTCCAAATGGACAATGATGATTATAGATCACAATCTGGGTTCGTGTTCGCTCGAACGGAGGCGCGCACTGGAAGAGTTCCAAGCGGATACCGTTGCTGATTCTACAACGGAGGCCGAGTACATTGCTGCTTCGGAAGCGCAAAGGAGGCTGTTTGGATTAAGAAATTCGTTTCGAGCTTGGTGTGATGACTAGTACGACCGGTCCAATGTCTCTCTATTGTGATAATAGTGGAGCCATTGCGCAAGCCAAGGAGCCGAGGTCACATCGAAGTCCAAACACATACTTCGGCGATATCATCTCATCCGCGAGATAGTGGACAGAGGTGATGTCAAGATATGCAAAGTGCACACGGATCTCAACATAGCCGATCCGCCGACAAAACCTCTCCCTCACCGAAGCATGAGGCGCACACAAGAGCAATGGGTATTAGATACTTACATGATTGACTCTAGTGCAAGTGGGAGATTGTTAGTGATATGCCCTAGAGGCAACATGGAGATGTTGGATATCACGTCAATGTTTATGTATAAATGAATAAAGTGTTATTCAATTCCATGAAATAGACATCTTGTATTGATCAATAAGTACGTGACTTATTTATGAGACTCTTTATGTATGAATCTATTTCTAAACGATCCCCGATCATATGTCATATTGTTGGAACAAATATGATTCTAAGATCGGCATGTTTATTGATTGATGATCATGTCTCATAGATCATGGGTATGGAGATACCAAATCAATAAACATGGACATATGTGTTGGAGAACACATTGTTGGATAGACCCACCATGAGACACTACAGAATTAATGTGCCATTAGTTGGTCTCGGGTAGTGTTGGTACAAAGTCCTTAGACCCGAGATCACCATGGATTCCAACATGTGTAGTAGCCTACTTTGGGACTACCAAACGCTATTCCGTAATCGGGTAGTTATAAAGGTAGTTTTCGGGTTTGCTATGAAACATGGAGTGGGATGTGAGTGATCAAGATGGAATTTGCCCCTCCTTTGGAGAGATATCTCTGGGCCCCTCGAGGTAACGGATTATGGAAATGCATGGCCATGCTAAGTTGATTGAGGAGTCAATCAACGACGATAATCCAATACGGTTCGAGTGAATGGTTAAGCTATTGAAGGGATGGCACACATCTTGCCTATAGCTTAACTGGTATCGTGAGGCAAAGGGATTTGTGTACACATTACAGGTTCGAGCCGATATTATATTCTTGTATACTATGGTGTCAATATGTGCTGCTAGGCGCCGCTATTGACAGTCGGCTGAGTTGGACTCGAGCCGACGGTCGGCTAAGTTAGACTATAGCCGAAACCGAGTATACCCGAACCTATAGGGTCGCACGCTTAAGGGGATAGAATAGATATTCGAGTTGGACTCGGATACGGCTCGATCGGATAGGGATCCGATCGGATAGAGTCCTATGGGCTTACGACGTATGGGCAGCCAACTCTATGAGATACGGATGAGATCCGATTCAAAAATAGAGTCCTAATCGGCCACTAGTCCCGTCGGCCAACTCTATATAAAGGAGGGAGGGGTGGAGAGCGATAGACGTCAATTGCATCGCGTGCAACGTGTCGCCGAGATCAATCTCCACGGAAACCCTCCCCACTTTCGAGCCAAACCCTAGCCTTGCATCGCGTGCTAGCACACGGGTGTACGGCGTTCTGTCCCCGGACGTGTGGATACCGGTAGAGGCGCTGCTACGTTGCGCGCTCTTGATCGGCTTCGGATCGGCTGCAATCGGAGCGATCGACTGTGGTGGAATCGGCTGCGATCGGACGCATCGGAGCGAGGCGTGAGAACGCGGCGGACGACTCGAATCGGCTGATTGGCGAATCGGCTGTCTCCGGGAATCGGCTACACAGTTCCAGATCGGATTGCCCTGATTGGCTATTCCGCTGCACTCTACTCCAATCGGTAACGATCTATCGACCCTTACTTGCAAGTGTTCCTTGTTTGCGCGGTAAAAGTTTTGTTTTCGGCTAGCGTAGCCTCCGCGTAACCCTTCACCGAAGTTGTATTGATGTGTGTTGTTATTTTACAAGAGGTCTCGGGTCCTATTATACCCAAGTACAACAAAGTCTGTGTAGAACACGGTTTCTATCTAATCTACTATTTAAAATACGACAACATCTTGGGGTACAGCCCCAATGTCGTATCACAAAAGGAAATCTAAATAAATCCCTATTTTACAGATACAATTGTCGTTACAGGACTCTATCCATAGATGGCAATATCTTAACAAACATTTAGGAACCGAATCTTCCTTCTATCTTCAAGTTTCTTTATCGGAAACGGTTCCATCTCCCTCTCTGAATCGGAATCGGCTATCTGCAATCCCTATCCGATTCGGCCTCAGCCGACTGGTCTTCTAGTCGATTTGATCGTGGCTGATGCAACCTCTGTTTCTCCACGGATCATTTTCCAATCCGATTCCAGAAATAGCTCGCAGTCGACAGCAGGGGCTCGTCCTTGGGCATATCGGCTATGGTGAGGGCTAGGCAATGGCCGATCCCTATTTCGTCCCAGAAAGCCTGCTTACTAGCCGATACCCTAGAGTACCAGGATGGCCAAGTTCTGTCCGTTGATGGCCAAGATTTGAAGACCCCTGACCAATATGCTAAATCTGGGTTAGAAAATCTGAAGGGGATCCGATTGGTCTCAGCATTGATGAAGTCGCAATGGTCTACGTTGCCAATCGGCCCTAACAGGAGTTGGTCAGGGTGAAGGAGGTTGGGAATCGCAATTTGGTGAGCAAGGTGCTACAGATTGAAGAAAAGAAAAGTGAAATTAAAAAAGGGGAAAAGAAACCAGATCGTGGTGAATGAAGGGCTAGAGCCGACGAAAACGTACCTCGGGGTATTACATGGGGGCCGCATCGGAGGGGGTGCTTGAAGACGCCATCAATGGATGTGATCGCCGCCACGGAGGAGTTTGCCGGTGAAATCTGCTTCGGTTTCGACGAGGTCGCCGAGGGAGCAGAAAGATTTTGAGGCTAGGGCTTGAAGGTGAAAAGTGGCAGCGTGGCTCGTTTAGGCGCAAGGCGGGCATTATTTAAAGAGTTTTTTGTAACAGCCAAAACAGACTGGGACGGAAGTCACACGGGAATTCAAAAAGCGGCAAATCCCCGATACTATCCTATCACGGACTTGGGGGGCATGTGTTAATGACCAAATTTGGTAACCAAATCCCCGATTTCGGAGCCAAGATTGAAGCGGAATCGGATCAGGAGCGCAGTCTACGGAGAAACAGAGGCCGCATCGGTAAGACCGAATTGGCTGGGAGACCAGTCGGCTGAGGCCGAATCAGGCAAGGATGGCCGATAGCCGATTCCGATTAGGAGATGGAGATTGAACCGATCCCGAAAAAGGAGCATAAAGATAAATATTGGATTTGGTTCCCAAATGTTCGTTGAAGATATTGCCATCTGTGGATAGAGTCCTGTAACGGCAATTATATCTGTAAATTAGGAAGTTGTATAGATATTCCTTTTGTAATGCGGCATGGGACTGTGTCCCGAGATATTGTCGTAATGTAAATAGTAGATAAGATAGAAACCATGACCTACATGGATGTCGTTATGCCTGGGTATAAATAAGACCCGAAGGCTCTTTGTAAAAGATATCAAACAACACACAATCAATTAATTTCAGCGCATCGTCACCCTTTTTATTTTCAACGAGTTCTTGCTCTTGCTCGGGTTGCATCTGTTTTGATCTCCGAACAAGATAATTCCTTGTCATTAATGATTTGTATCGTCGGAATTAGTGCTTCCATCGTCATGATACTCTAGTTTCGATGTTATGAATTGCGCAATTTATCATACGCGGCCTATAATCTATAGCAATGTCTTTCTCTGAAGACAGCACCCGACGGGGCTAGATCTAGGGGTTGAATTAGATTATATGTCGTGTCTACCGTCTCGAGAGGTTCACATTGACTCATGCAGATCTGATACTTCTTTTTGTACTTAATGCTGCATCTAATCGACCTGTTAAGTCGCTCTTAGAACTATTAAGATCTGTTTAGTTTAATGTTTATCATTAGAGACAGCGCTGGAGTTTCAGCCATTATCTTTTAGTTTTAATTTCTATTGGATATATTAAAATTGTCTTTTATATTAAGATCTCAATCTGTTTAAATGTCCTAAATTGGTATCAATCTATCAAGTTACATTGACAGCCGATTGATTTAGGTTTAGCGTATTTAGATTAGATTGATATCTTTTTATAAAATATATCGGAGTATTAACCGATTCATATTAGATCTACAGTATCGGCTAAATTGTCAATGCAAATAATTATTATCCTAATGTATATTTAAGCCTAAGTGATTTATACTGTCTTAATATGCTACCGATTTATCCCAATCACTTAGTATAAATGTGCTTTGGAATAATAATTATATGTTTATTGATGTCTTTAGCCGATCTGATAGGATCTAATTTCAATTTAATGTCTATTTCTTGTTTCTTGTTGGTTACAGGATCAAACCAACTGGTACACCCTCAATTCACCAGAGGCGATCAATTTGGATCTGTACTAGAGTATAGCAAATCTCTCAGGCTAATGCGTGAGAATGGAATTTCTCATCAACAATATGCCACTTACTACTTGGGATGTGTTTATAGCTATAATCTCCATATATAATGGTGCGTGTGCACTTGAGCCATGAAAACGTGGTTCTGGATTTCTGATATGGCTGATGTGATTTCATTTTTTTTTCGGCTCAATGCAGGGTTTACAAATGCTGACTGGTCACTGAATACCACCCCTCATGTCAGTGAGGAAGGGGATAACGTAGCCTATGAATGTGTTTTTCACGCCTACTAATATCAGTATATAATAGAAATATTACATACCATAATGGCATGCTAGTTTTGAGTAGGGCTTAGAAGTTGGGCTGTCCATGGATATACTACTCTGATACGGTGATACCATTCAGAGCGTTGGTGCTTAATTTGCTATGGCAAGGGTGCAGTATGCTGTATATAGGTACTTCTATATGTCAGTTCTAGTCATTGCAACAGGGATGGATTACAAGATCATCTCCGACAACAGCCTCCCTAAATCAGACTCTCCAAATGCCCATTTAGTCAACTTGTTAAAAACTAGAGAGCCAATTTTGTTTTTCATTTCAACAGCCTCTCTATTTACAATATCCAATTCAACAACCTCTCTATTTGCAATATCCAATTTGACAGTGTCTTGTATGTTATGTCAATCTCTGTATACTTTTTTCCTCTATTGAATCTTTCCTCTCCTCACCGTTGGCTGCCCACGACTCCTACAGCACTGCCCTCCTCGCCCAAGGCGCCACCTCTGCCCAAGCCGCCGTCTCAGCCGACTGTCTTGCCGTCGCCACAGCCACCCAAGCCGACATCTCCGCCGCAACAGACCGTATAGGAGGGAGACAAATAGGGGGAGCAGGATGATGGGAAGGAGGAAAGGAGTGGGGCGATGGTGGCCCGGATGGAGATGTTGACGACGACGGTGGCATCGGGTGGCGACCACGCTGCTGCGTCGGATGGGAGGTGGCGACTGCTTGAGGCGAGGGCATTTTCTTCGTCGTGGGCTGGGCGGGGGCGATTTAGCTCGTGGATGTGGAGCCGGCGGCGGTGGCAGCGGCGCTGCTATTCGTGACGAATCCGCGACGATGGTGTCTTCTTCGTTGCAGGTGGATCTGACTACGACGGCGACCGCCGCAACCTCAGTGATGACGGCGAACAAGGCGAGTATGGGAGGAGAGGCGGCCGGCACCAAAGGGGAAGCAGCAGGACGCGAGACAGTGGCAGGCAATGGCGCGGCGACACAGCCCGACAACACACGGTCTCCTCCAAGTATAGATGGCCAAACGACCCGCCCAACCCGGCACGGCTGAGGCCCGGTCGTGCCCAGGCCAAGATTTGTCGAGCCGGCATGACCCGACTTACTTGTCGGGTCATGTCGTGTCGGCTCACGGGCTTCCCTTATGACCTAGGTACGATCCAATAAGGATTGGGTCGTGCCAGGCCGACCTGAAGGCATGACAACTCATCGTGTCTTCTTTGAAATAAGTCTATTCTTCTCCCACTTCTTTGGGCTGTGACATATATATCTATATCTATATCTATAATCTATAACTATTTATAAAGCAAGTAGTGTTTCTACCCAAAATTTTGTTTTGCCTGGCTATTTTACAGAAAACCCCTTGAGTTTTTTTGAAATTAACCCACAATCCCAATGCTGAAAAGAAAAGGAGGGATGAAAAAAAGACCTCCTGCGCCCCTCCCTCCCTGTGCCTCTCCCTTCCGTCCCCATCTGTGCCGTGTCCCGCGCCGCGCCAGCGCTCCTCCCTCCCATCGCTGCTCGGAACTCCCGCGCCGCGCCTGCGCCCTTCCCTCACGTCCCTATTCGCGCCGCGCCTCGACTTCACCCGTTGCAACGCACAGACACAATTGCTAGTCTATCTATAAAGCAAGTAGTGTTTCCACCCAAATTTTGTTTTGCCTGGCTATTTTATAGAAAACCCCTTGAGTTTTTTCAAAATTAACCCACAGGGTCTACGCTGGGGTCTCCTCTAAAAAATTTTTGTTTCACAATTATCGTATTCACATCCGAGAGACCGAGAGAGTTAGCCGGTCGGCCCGGGCCTGGCTGTGACTTAGTTTAGAAAGGCCAATGAGAAGAAAACGAAACGAAACAAGCGATGACATTTAAGTGTTAGATAAAAATATCTGAGGATATGAACAAACACGTAGAGAAGAATTATAATAATCTGTTTCTTTTGTTTTGTTGCTTTGCCAAGTGTACAGAATTCTCAGGAGGATACTATTATTATACTACTTATTATTGTACTGATTATTACTATGAAGTATCAACAGCTATTTTTTCAGTAGAAAAAGAACAAAGAAAAAGCAATGAATTAATACAACTTTTTGCTGTTGCAAGGCTAGGAAAGGGGAAAAGAAAAAGAAAGTGTATACCATGTGCCCACTGCACAGCTCGCCCGAGCTATCAAAACCGAAGGAACCTATCCTGAACGAAGAAGAGTAAAAACTTGAGATCTATGTGAAATTACTAATCCGAACTCGTTTTTACTGTGTCTCGCTGTTGGTGTTGTTGCTCGTCATTTTGTTGCTAAAAAGGAGTTCTTTTAGAAAATTCCTTGAGTGTTTATAAAATTAACCCGTAGTCCTAATGCTGAAAAGAAAGAGAGGGTTTGGATAAAAAAAGACCTCCTGCGTCCCTCTCTTCCGTCCCCATCCGTGCCGCACCCCGCGCCGCACCTGCGCCCCTCCCTCCCGTCGCCACTAGGAGCTCCCGCGCCGCCGCCTGGACCTTCGCCCTCCGCATGCTTTCCTCCCTGTGTCATCGTCCCGTTGCAACGCACAGGTATTTTGCTAGTCTATCTATAAAGCAAGTAGTGTTTCTACCCAAAATTTTGTTTTGCTGACTATTTTGCAGAAAACCCCTTGAGTTTTTTCAAAATTAACCCATAGTCCCAATACTAAAAAGAAAGAGAGGGCTTGGATGAAAAAAAGACCTCCTGCACCCATCCCTCCCTGTGCCCCTTCCTCCTGTCCCAATCCGTGCCGCGCCCCGCGCCGTGCCTGCGCTCCTTTCTCCCATCGCTGCTCGGAACTCCCGTGCCACGCATGCGCCCCTCCTCCCGTCCCCATCCGCGCCGCGCTCGACTTCACCCGTTGCAACGCACGGGCATAATTGCTAGTATATATATCTATAACTATCTATAAAATAAGTAGTATTTCTATCCAAAATTTTGTTTTGTCTCGGCTATTTTGCGTAAAAATCCCTTTATAAAATTAACCCAGTCCCCATGCTGAAAAGAAAGGGAGGGCTTGGATCGAAAAAAGACATCCTGCGCCCCTCCTCCCGTCCCCATCCACGCCGCGCCCGCGTCGCGCTCGCGCCCCTCCTCCTGTCCCCTCCGCGTCGTGCCTGCGCCCCTCTCTCCCGTCGCTGCTCGGAGCTCCCGCGTCATGCCTGCACCCCTCCCTCTCGTCCCCATCCGTGTCGCACCCCGACTTTACCCATTGCAATGTACGGGCACAGTTGCTAGTATATATATATAGCTAAATAAGTCTATTTTACATCTCTACTCTTTGAGCCATGACATATAATAAGTCTATTTTCCCTTTCTATTCTTTGGGTCGTGGTCGAAAATAAACTTTGTGTTGGGCCATGCTAGCCCACCTTACTGAGGGAGTAGCCCAGGCACGACCCAGCTATCGGGCCGGGCCGTCACGAGCACACCCTAGTTGGGTCATGTAGTGCTTGAGCCAGGCCAAATTGTCGTGCCTTGGGCCAGGCCGTTGGGCCTCGAGCCATATGGCCATCTATACCTGCGAGGCTGCGACAAGGAGAGAGATATGGGGTGGAGTGGTGGGGCCCATGTTTGACAAGGCAAGATGACTCTCTAAGTTTGGCCATTCCAAGGGCTCATTTGGCCAGCCGGATAGGTTTGAGAGTGAGATGGCAACTCTGTTGGAGTGTGATTTTCATTCAGAGTTGTCGAGTTTTGGCTTGGAGAGACATATGGTAACTCTGTTGGAGATGTTCTAACTGATGAAAATAACTTACTCAGAACTTGTAATTGTAGCATCTGGCGCCTTATGTCATCTGGCGAATATCCAGGCAACTTAAAAATGCTGGTAAATATAGTTGTACCTAAAAAAAGCAACTTAGAAATGCATACCAATCATATGCCATGCTATATCATGTCTTTTGGATTCTTGGTTAATTCTGATTCATTCTCTATGGGATGATGAATATCCAGCTATACCAACATTGCTCCGTCTTGAAATGTTAATGGTATAAATGTACATCTGGTAAAAGTGTATTTGGGCATGTTTGTCAGTAAGTGGAGCTCATGTCACAACGAGAGATGTTTCTTTTGGTTGTGGATGAGAACGTACCTGGAGTGAACCAATAAATACATAATGTTTTGGGCTAAGCTTAGCTCAGGCCGGGATCATTTCGGGCCGTCTTCTTTCTGTGATACGCTCCAAAGAAGGAAAAAGTTCACTAAAGGTCTCTCATTTTGTCGCTGAGTTACAAAATCATATCTAAACCGGAAAACCAGATATAATGTATTCCTTATCTTACAAAACTGAGTCACTTTGGGTCCTAAGACGGTATTGCTCCCGATTTTGGCTGACGCGGCGGCTGAGTCGGCATGGGACCCAATGTCATACTAAAAAATCACTACCCTCTTCTTCTTCTCTCTCCTTCTCCACCCACCATCCACGCCATGAGTCCGTCGGAGTGGGCGTGCTTGGTGCCAGCCCCATCGGTGTTGGGGGAGATGAGGCTTCGTGGAGAGGAGAAGGTTGGTGGCGGGTGGAGGTGGCGAAGCCCGTCTCCGGAGAAGCTCCATCGAGCTCCAGGCCAAAGTGGCACCCCGCACTAATCCCCCTCTCTCTCGTCAATCTTGAGGAGGAGCGACGATAGTGTCCGTCGGCAAGAAGGAAGACAAGGCCTGGGACGGCAAGGTGAGGCAAGGGGAAGACGACACCGTGCTTCTAGGGCCTCCCCTAAAAGTGCATCTAGCCCCCTAAGTGGGTTTTGGTGGTTAATAACAATTTGGTTAAGGGACTAATGCGTTTAATTGAGATGTGTGCAGGAGAATTAGTCCCTAGATGCTTAGTTGTACAGGTTTATAAAAGGAGAACCCTCAAACATCAATTGCAAAAAAGGAGAAAAGATTCGACGATGATTTATAATAGTATTTTTTTTCTTGAATCTTGAGTTTTAGAAAAAATCATACTATTAAGAGGGGTGAAGCTCATGCCATGAGATGATCTAAGTGCTCTTAGTCATAATATACTCGAGTGAGAATTTTTAGAGTAATTTTTGAAAAGTACCACTTCCCACGGTAGTGAAAGCCGATCGGAAGTTCCGGGTTCAAAGCCAGAACATCCGAACACCTTTACCTCGCAGCCAAAACCTTTGTACCAAGTGTTGGCCGGAACTTCCAGTAGTCCCAGACCGGAACTTCTGGACTGTATTCCAGCTGAGTTTGTGAGTAACAGCTAGCTGACACAAGCGTGTACCTATATATATCCCACCTTGTCTCCAACTTACTTTTGGCCATCCAACTTTCATATTTCAGTTCCCTAGCCTCTCTCATGGTGTACTAGCTCATTCCAACTCAATGCTTGAGCCACAAAACCAAATTTGTGAGAAGATTGAGTGTTTGGAGTGATTGTGAGAGTGAGAGAGCTAGGTGACTTGAGCACTTGTGATTCTTGCAGGGCTTTGGAGTGGTGCCTATTACTCTTGGAGAGCAATCTCTTATACGGTTAGGTGTCTCCCGCGAGCTTCCGGAGTATTGTGGATTGGCCCGGGAAAGTTTGTGAAGGTTCACCTCTCCTCCGCAAGGAAATGAGGTATGAATAGTGACAAACCAAGCTGACCTTTTGGAGGTTGTCTAGGTAGAGCAATTCACATTTGTGGTTCGCGCTAGAGGATCGAATTTGGATCTTTGTGATCAATTGGATCTCTAGGCAAGAACCTAGAAACGTTGGAATTGAAGGCCGTAGACTTCTTCCCAGGGATTTGCTTGGTGAGGCAAGGGGTTAATTGAGACCCAACTCTACGGAGTTCCTCAACGGAGAGTAGGATTCTTTGAATCCGAACTTCGGGTAAAAATCCTTGTGTCACGTGTGCTATCTCTTTACCTCCTGTTATTTGTCTATATTGCCTGTGTATATCTTCCTATTGTTTGCACTTAAAATTGTGTAGAAAGTATTTAAAATTGAATTCAGATCCTTTTGAGTCACAGAACACTGAAAGTTCTAGACTGTAACACTGGAAGTTCCAGGGTTCAAGTACCGGAAGTTCCGGTGCCTGTGTGTTTTTAACCGCTGCATTTTCAAGAAATTTTCAGGATCGCCTATTCACCCCCCTCTAGGCGACATCTTCAGGCCTTCATCCCCGTTCTTTTTCCCACATTGTTGCTCGATGACAACGGTCGATGATGGGCGGGGAGAAGGGTGACGACCGAGACACTAAGATCTCGGTTCTAGCCTTCGACACCGCCAAGCAGCTCATCCAACTCTGGGACAACACCCCAAAGGCACTTGTCTTTGAGGCCACTAAGGACGAGGTCGCGGAGTTCGTTGTCGTGGTGGACGTCATGATTGAGCACCTGGCTCGCGACGTGGCCGCGGGGCCTCCTCCTTCACACCGTGCTGCTCGACCCCACGGGCCTCTTCTCGCTGCGCCGCCTCTCGTTCAGCTCCATGAGCGACCTTGACACCTCCTCCGAGTTCGACGCCGCCACACCGCACAACATTGATGTCGTTTCGGAGATCGCACGCGACGCCCCTTGGTGAACCCCTTCGAGGAATAGGTGTTCGACACTTGCGCTCGGAGGCTGTCAACGACCTCCACGCCATCATTGACCGAATGGTGATTGAGATGGGGAGAGAGGAGGAAGAAGATTGGTGTCACACTCTAAAGTTTTCCCTTATTTAATAAATTGTCCAAAGAAATTGTCTAAAATTGACCTAGAGTAGAACCTTAATTAACAAACTCATTTAATAAGTGTAATCGGCTTGGTGGAATTTTTTTTGAGTTCCCCATGCTAAAATATATTAACTGAGTTTTTAGTGAAATTTTTGGAGCAAAGGAAATAATTTTAATAATTAAATATGATTATAGGAATTAAAGAAAACTTAAAATCCTTTATTTCCTTTTTCTCCTTTTTCATTGTTTTCTTGGGCCGTCCCGGCCCAACCCGAGTCGCGTCGCGCCGTCTTCTTTGCTGGGCTAGCCAGAGGCCGAGGCCCAGCCACGCGCATGTGCCCTTCCCCTCTGGGTTTTGAGAGATGGCTTTTAGGGTTTTTGAGAGTTTAATTTTAAATCTGTGAAGGCATATATTTGAGTGTTTTTATTTTATCTATGTTGTAATGAATATTTTTTCGAGTTTGGGAAATTTAATTTCAGTTCTTTGACCCTTTCTCCTCTCTCTATTTAAAATCTTGCAATTTAAACATCGCAATTTAAATTTTGCAATTTAGATATTTTGTCTTGCCATGAAGGGAGAGACAACCTCATTTGCCTTCGAACACTTAGAAATCCTCGAACTAGCAAGATTTTCTCTAAGAAAGTTTTTGAAGAAATATTTTTGTGGAGATTGTGGCAATCGGGTATCTACATGGCAAGCTTATCCGACTGGAGGTAGGGATAGATTGCGCCTGCCATATCTGTAAGCCGAACTTGACTTGGGTGTTACGGTTGCTGATAGAGATAAGGCAATCGGCCTATAGTCACGGTTTGGTAAGATTGAGGAAACCGATTTAGAGTAAGATAGGGTTTCCGACTTGTAAACCCTTCCTCCCAAGACTATATAATGGGGGTAAGGGGCGTCCCTTGAGGGATATTCCAACACTAGATCTGAGATTCAACTTCATAAGCGAGAGCTTTAGATCACGAGATCAATAAAGACACTCGGCGGATCGAATCCACCGAAACAGGAGTAGGGTATTACCTCACGAGAGGGCCTGAACCTGTCTAAATCTTCTTTTCCTCCTAACCCATTATGCTTGGCGATCTCGACTACGACCCCAGAAAAATATATTGCTGAAACCAAGTTTCGACAGTTGGCGCGCCAGGTAGGGGACGCGCGCCGAGACTTCTTCAACAATCTCGCCGACAAGCGTGATGGGATCTCCCTCAAGACTCGGCGACTTCGCCGCCTGCTTCTCCGACGACTCCTCCTTCGACTCGGACTCGAACCAGTCGAAGGAAAAGATCTACTCGGCGCCGTTCGGGCTCCCCAACAGCGCCGAGATCTTCGACAACATCTTGAAGACCAAGATGCGATCCACCTTCTCCGACGACGGACTTCACTCGGCGCCATTCGGATTACCGGATGCCGCCGAGATCTGCGCCAATCTTCTCGCCTCCCCGACGGAAGCAATCTACTCAGCTGAAGACCTCTCGGTGCCGTTTGGGTTACCAAACGTCGCCAAGATCTACAGTCAACTGCTCTCCCCCGAGTTGGCGGCGATCCACTCGGAGGAGCCTAATCCCCCAAGCTCCGACTCGGACTGGAGCGATCCAGATCCGAATTTCCCAGGATCAAGGGAGGTTGCCGTCATCCTCCCGTCCTTCGGCTCCTGCTCATCTTCAGAGCTCAACGGATACCTCAGCTCCGCCGGCTTCGACAATCTCTACGGCATCCCTTCCGACGAAGCCGACAACTCCGACTGCCATATGGACTGCGAGCCGAAGTGCTTCGACGTCCTCATGGCCGAGCCGGATGAGTCCGACTCAGCCATGGCCAGAAGGCTTGCCGAAGAGGAGCGAGCTAGAGTGGAGCTTGAGCGCAAGACAGCCGAGGAAGACAAACAACGCAAAGACGAGGCTGACAAAAGGAAGCAGGATCTGCGTGCAGCCGGACGATCTGCCCAGGAGGCCATCCTCCAAACACGGGTTCGCAACACCAACGTCTTCCAGACGCCACAGCAGAACGCTGTCGCCGCACTCACGCTCTTGGACACCGTCATGGAGACGGCTCCGGCCAACGTGACTCCTATACTTGATAAGATCAAGACCATCGTCGCGCCACGGCTAATGGCCCTCCCACCACTTCGACGCGAAGGCCGATCGAATCCGTGGCCGAAACGCCGGACAAGAGCCGGCTCCCACCTCTAAAGTCGGGAGACTACGGGAGGCCCGAGCCGGCTCGGTCGACAACTGAGCCAAGAGGCCCACCTCGCGAATCCACGCCGAGGCACCAAGAGCGACGGTCGACTCCCGCCACAAACGACATGGACGTCCACCCGTCCACCACCGAGTCCACCGCAACAGCCGGCTACCCAATCGCCAACGAAGACCCCGCCGAGTGATCTCGGGAAGTCCTTGATCGCCGCTACCAAGAGCGCGACCGTCGCACTCAGGAAGATCGGAGGGGATCACCCGATAGCGGCGACGATGGAGTACCAGCCTTCACTCGGGAGCTCCGCCGAGTGCATTGGCCGAGTGGCTTTAAGCCAACAGGGATAGAAAGGTACGATGGCAAAACCGACCCCGAATCTTGGTTAACTGTATATACTCTTGCCATCCGAGCTGCAGGTGGCGACAACAAGGCCATGGCCAACTACCCGCCCGTGGCCCTCGCAAACTCGGCCGAAATTGGCTCACCACTGCCAAGAGGCTCAATCGGCTCGTGGAGCGAGCCGAGGGACCACTTCATCGCCAACTTCCAAGGCACCTTCGAGAGGCCCGCACGCACTTCGACCTTTACAACGTCATCCGAGCCGGACGAGCCTCGAAGGATTACATTCGTCGCTTCTCGAGAAGCGCAACAAGATCCCGAACATCACCGATGACATCATCGTCGCCGCCTTCCAGAAGGGAGTCCGTGATGAGCTGCTTATCGGCAAGTTCGGACGCAAGCCACCGAAGACGGTGAAGCAGATGTTTGAGACGGCGAACTCATACGCCAAATCAAACGACGCCATTAAAGCCGCCCGTCAAGACCGGCCCGACGAAGAGAGGACAAGCAAGCGGGAGGAAGCCGAAATCCTAAGAAGGATGGCGGCAACAACGGCAACCAAGGCCGAAAAAGATCGCAAGCGCCGATCCGAAGACCTAGTGGCTGCGACCTCCAATACTCAACGCCGTCCCCGAGTCGCCGCCTACGAAGCCATCATGAACGCTCAGTGCACCCACCATCCGAATCACAAGCACGCGGCGAAAGACTGCTTCATCTACAAGCAGTTCGCTGAACAATACGCGGCGCAGCTCAACAAGAAGCCGGCTGACGAGGCTGGCCCATCTGGTGCCAAAAAGAACAACGCGGCTGAAAATGCCGAACCTTTCCAAGACCCAGTGGGGGAGCTCAACCACATCTACGGAGGCCCGCTAGCTTATAAATCCAAGAGGAAACAAAAGCTAACTGACCGGGAGGTCAACGCGGCTCAACCCGAAGTCCCTCAGTATCTGCGATGGTCGGAAGTGGCCATCACTTTTGACCGCTCGGATCATCCCGACCGAGTGGTCCACCCGGACGCTATCCACTCGTCCCCGACCCCGTGGTCCGCAACATCGAGCTTAAGCGTGTCCTCATCGATGGGGGGCAGCGCCCTCAACATCCTGTTTGCCAAGACCATGGATGAAATGCAGATCCCGAGGGCCGAACTCAAAGCAAGCTCAGCCCCCTTCCACGGAGTTATCCCGGGGCTATCTTCAACACCACTCGGGCACATCTCCCTCCCGTACCTTCGAGCCCGAGAGAACTTCCGAACGGAGAACGTCACCTTCGAGGTGGCCGACTTGAAACAGCATATCATGCCATCATCGGAAGGCTGCGCTTGCCAAGTTCATGGCGATCCCTCACTACACTTATCTTTGCATGAAGATGCCGGGTCCCAACGGCGTCATCACTCTTCGCAGCGACGTGAAGCAAGCCTTCACCTGCGACAAGGAGAGCTGTGACATGGCCCAATCGCACGAGAGATTACGCGGCCAACAAGAAGTCCGATTGGCTGCATCGACTTCGGCAGAGGCGAAGTCCCGCGAAGAAGATAGCCAAATCGGGATCCGCGACGCCAAGACCAAGAAGATCTCCCTTGATTCGTCCGATCCCTCCAAAACTGCCGTAATCGGCGCCGACCTAGATCCTAAATAGGAAAGCGCGCTCGTCACCTTCCTCCAAAATAATAAAGATGTTTTTGCTTGGAAACCATCGATATGCCCGGAATTCCTAGGGAGGTGATCGAGCACTCTTTGAACGTCAAAGATGACGCCAAACCAATAAAACAACGATTACGCGGTTCGCACAGGATCGAAAAGACGCGATCAAAGAAGAACTCGCAAAGCTCTTGGTCCGGCTTCATCAAAGAAGTCCTTCATCCCGACCGGTTAGCCAACCCGTCTGGTCCGCAAGAAAGACGGGGCAATGGCGCATGTGCGTTGACTACACCGACCTCAACAAAGCCGCCCCAAAGATCCGTTCGGGCTGCCTCGCATCGACCAAGTCGTCGACTCAACAATGGCCGCGCGAACTTCGAGTTTCTTGGATTGTTACTCGGGCTATCACGGATCAGTTTGAAAGAATCCATTGCCCGAAGACATCTTTCATCACGCCGTTCGGGGCCTCTGCTACATCACCATGCCTTTCGGCTCGAAGAACGCCGGAGCTACATACCAACGCATGATCCAAAGATGCTTCCAGGCAGAATCGGCAAAAACGTTGAAGCTTATGTCGACGATGTTGTCATCAAGACCAAGCGAAAAGAAGACACGATCGCCGACTTAGAAGAAACCTTTGCAAACATCCGGGCCTTCGAATGAAGTTGAACCCGGAGAAGTGCACCTTCGGCGTCCCATCAGGCAAACTGCTCGGCTTCATGGTATCACACCGCGGCATTGAAGCAAACCCAGAGAAGATCAACGCCATCTTAAACATGAAGCCCCCGAGTAATCGAAAGACGTCCAAAAGCTCACGGCTGCATGGCGGCACCGAGCCGTTTCATATCCCGACTCGGCGAACGAGGCATGCCCTTCTTCAGCGCAAGAAGACAGACGACTTCCAGTGGACCACAGAAGCTGACAAGGCCTTTGAAGACTTCAAAAAGTTCCTTACCACGCCACCCGTCCTGGCTTCACCTCATCCCCAGGAACCCTTGTTGCTGTACATTTCAGCCACTCACCAAGTGGTTAGTACGGTCCTTGTGGTTGAACGAGAAGAAGAAGGACGGGCCCGAAGATTCAAAGGCCAATTTACTTTGTCGGCGAAGCATTGGCGGGAGCCAAAATCCGATACCCTCGGTACAAAAATTGCTTTATGGTGTTCTAATAACCGCGAGGAAATTGGCACACTACTTTCGGGTCACTCGGTCCACCGTCATCACCTCCTTCCCACTCGGCGACGTCATCCACAACCGCGAGGCAACCGGCGCATCGCCAAGTGGGCCCTAGAACCGATGCCGTTGGACTTAACTTTCAAGCCGGGCGTCCATTAAGTCACAAGCCTTAGCGGATTTCTGGCCGAGTGGGCTGAACGGCAAGAACACGTGCCTCGGGAAGACCTCCAACACTGGACCATGCACTTCGACGGATCCAAGAGGATCACCGGCTGGGAGCGGGGAGTTGTGCTGATCTCCCAGTGGGGAAAGGCTAAGATATGCCCTTCACCTCCACTTCTCCGCCTCACACAACGTCGCCGAATACGAAGCTCTTTTACATGGGGCTGCGCCTCGCGTCTCACTCGGGATTCGTCGGCTTATTGTGAAAGCGATTCCAGTGGTCGTCAATCAAGTGATGAAAGGCGGTCTGCTTGAACGACACTATGGAGGCCTACCGACAAGAGGTCCGCAAGCTTGAGGACAAGTTTGATGGGCTAGAACTCTCACATGTCCTGAGACATAACAACGAAGCTGCCGATGAGCTAGCGCAGTTCGGATCTAAGCGCGAAGCCGCTCCAACAGATGTCTTTGTCGAACATCTCTACGAGCCAACCGTCACGGCAAAGACAGCTCCCAACGAGCAAACCACGAACGAAGTCACCATGATCGATACCGACGGAGGACGCCGCTCATCAAATTCTTAACTCAAGCAAGAGCCGCGGATGACCGGGATGAAGCGAACGCGTCCGGCGTCGTTGCCAAGCATACGTCATGGTCGACTCCGATCTATACAAGAGAAGCCCTCGGAATTCTAATGAGGTGCATCACACCCGAAGAAGGGAAACAATTGCTCCAAGATATCCACTCGGGCATATGCGGAAGCCACGCGGCGGCACGCACTCTAGTCGGCAAAGCTTACAGGCAAGGATTCTTCTGGCTCACCGCGGTCTCCGACGCGGATAAAGTCGTAAGAACCTGCGAAGGATGCCAGTTTTTTGCCCGACAAAGCCATGTCCCGGCCCAGAGCTTCAAACAATCCCACTTTCTGGCGTTTGCGGTATGGGGTGGACATGGTTGGCCCTTTCAAGAAAGCTCCGGGAGGTTTCACACACCTCTTCGTCGCAATCGACAAGTTCTCCAAGTGGATTGAAGCCAAGCCGGTTGCCACAATCACTGCTGACAAAGCACGGGATTTTTCCTCAACATCGTGCACCGCTTCGGCGTCCCAAACAGAATCATAACCGATAATGGGACCCGGTTCACGGGAGGCATCT
Source organism: Oryza australiensis (assembly GCA_019925245.2). Classification (NCBI taxonomy): domain Eukaryota; kingdom Viridiplantae; phylum Streptophyta; class Magnoliopsida; order Poales; family Poaceae; genus Oryza; species Oryza australiensis. Next base: position 2,088,573 of record JAIFGZ020000540.1, on the reverse strand, counting down.
TCAAGGAATTCGCGAAGACTTTGGAATCAAAATCGCTACGCATCGGTAGCTCACCCCAAAAGCAATGGGCAAGTCGAGCGAGCAAACGGCATGGTCCTTCAAGGCATCAAGGCTCGCGTCTTCGACCGGCTAAGCCCTTACGCCGGCAAGTGGGTCCAAGAACTTCCCTCGGTTCTATGGTCGCGCGAACTACACCCGTCGGGCCACCGCCAAACTCCTTTCTTTTTGGTCTATGGCGCGAAGCCATGTTGCCAAACGAGATGGAGTATGAGTCCCTCCGGTCCGCGGCTTCAACGATGAACGCTACGACATCGGCCGAGTGGATGACCTCACCCGATTGGAAGAGGCCCGCGAGGCGGCCCTCATCCGGTCGGCCAAATACCTTCAAGGGCTCAGAAGATACCACAGTCGCAACGTGCGAGCACGAGCTTTCATTGTTGGCGACCTGGTCCTACGCAAGATCCAAACCACCAAAGACCGACACAAGTTATCTCCCTTATGGGAAGGACCCTATATAATCGCCGAAGTGACTCGGCCCGGTGCTTACCGGCTAAAGCGCGAAGACGGGTCCATGGTGGAGAACTCCTGGAACATCGAGCATCTTCGACGGTTTTACGCCTAATTTGGCTAAGGCTTCATGTTTTCATTGACTGCCAACCTCAAGCAAGATGATTTCTTGAGCCAGCAGTCGGGGGCTAATACACATATCAATAAAGCTCAAATTTTCCTCATCAAATTTTTGTGCACAATTTGGTTTATCATTGTTTAATGTCCTTCGACTCGAGCTCAGTGTCTAAGGACTGAGAGTTTTCCGATGAACTAATCGAGCCTAGGCTTGATGACAGCCAGACGAAAACTACTTAAGAAATTTCACGCAAAGGCTCGAATCAAGGCATTGACATAAATAAACTAAAAATAGTCACAAAGGTTCCACGTTAGAGTGTTACAATTACATGATATCTACAAAGCAAAGTCAGAGTACAGTTCAGAGCTTAAAATTGTTCACTACATCCAAAGAGATCTTTTTCGCCGCCTCTTGCGCCTCGCTGAGCATATCTAAGGCCTGCTCATCTGTTGTCCCCTCAGCGAAGCCCTCCCCGATTGAATGAATATCCACTCGGGGGTAGAGGGACTTGGCCTGTGCAAGAGCCAGACCAGCCCCCATGTGGGCCGCTTCGGTGATGTTCTTCAGATACTGTTCGGGAGCCAGCCGAAGCTTGTCGAAGATCTCGATTGGCTCCAGCGAGCTGGCCCCAACTCCTTGATCGAACAAGGATGTTAAGATCGGCGTGGCGGCGTTAGCGACCTCTTCCCGTATCTCGTCGCTGGACTTGATCCGCCCAAGCAAGACGTCGTATTGGGCTCGGGTCTTCATCTTATAAGCTGCAAGGAGTCCCAGATCATTCAAGGCACTCGGAAATAAAGCAGCACACGGGATTTGACTTCAAAGAAGGTTACCTTCAAATTCGGCCTCCATCTCGGCCTTGTCGAGGCTGACCGCTTCCAGCTGGACTTGAAGCGAGTGGACCTCCGAAGAATTTCCTACAACGAAAGAGGGTTAACAATAGCCAAGATCAACATAAGAATCATAGTGAAGCTGGGAGAGGCAGGCTTACTTCCGATTGATCCGCGGAGGTCGAGGTTCGCTTCCCGAAGCTCCGAGATCTCCCTCCTTAAAGCGGCCTCCCTTGATGCGGCCTCCTCCCGAGTGGCCTTCAGCTGTCGCTGAACGTCCTCCAAGGAGTTTAAGTGGGGGACTAGCTTCTCCAGCACTTCGGATTTCGCCATTGAGCGGCAATATTCTTTCTGCATGCGAAAGCAGAAGGATGATCGACTGAAGGATAACGAAGATATAATCGAAAAGAAAGACGAAGGCTTACGTTGAGCGGCGGGTTGCCTCATTCAGGCTCTCGACGAGGGCATCCCTTTCATCCTTTTCGGCTTGCCGGTCGAGGATGATGCCCCGTCTCTCGCCTTCCGAATCCCGCCACTCGATTCGATCGGAGGAACCCGGGTCTCGAAGAGCGTAACACAGGGATCTCTTCTACCGTGGTGGCAAACAAGAAAAACCAATGAAGACATGAAGGATTCAAGATTGAAAGAACGAAGGAACGCTTCAGAGCGAGTCTCACCGGTTTCGGTGGCTGCCTGCCTAGGTGGGGCAGCTGGACTCTTCTTCTTCTTCGGGCTCTGTGCCGAGTGACCCCCAGTCGGGGGCGCTTGAGCCGCAGCTGTGGGTTCCCCGGCAGCCGACTGGTTTCCAGTCGGGATATCCCGACTGGCAGTCGGGGGCTCCTCCCTAGGGGCATCCTCCTTTGGAGGCGAAGGCTGTTTCTCCGGAACGATCGCACTCGGCTGCGGGCTCCGGGGTTTTGGCTCTGATGGCCTTGGCACTTCGGGAGCAGCGGCCGGAGTCGGCCCTTCACCCCCTCCGACAGGATCTATGTCCTGGGGTCTCCTGCGAAAGTGAATACAGCGGGGATAAAGAAAAGTTATCCGCGAAAGAGTTCAAGACTTCGGTTTCAGAGCTTACCTGGATGACCGGCGGATCTTTGGTGCCGTCCGCGGCGATCGCCTTAGAGGCGGGGTCTCGACCGGAGGAGCCGGGACGTCGTCATCCGAATCCTCGATGATCAACCGCCTTTTGCTTGCGCGCTTGTTCGAGTCCTCACTCGGCGCCGCCCGCTTCCCGACTGGATCAGCTTGGATTTTGATTCCGCCAGTTGGCTTCTTGGCGGGGTGACGCAGCGCGTCATCATGAGCCACCTTGTATGGCTTGGAAGTGATAGAGGCGTTTTCCTACAGAAGAAAGAAAGTGCAACATTAAGAGACGAGACGTCAAGATTAAAGATACTATGAAGCAACCAATCGGCTTACCGGAGGAGGAGGTCGGTGGATGCTGAATGGGAGGACTGGCAGTATGAGGGCCCGCTCGACTGAAATCCCAGATGAGAAGAGCTTGTACATCCGGATCTTCAGGATTTCGTATGTGAGTGGATCCGGGTCTTCCCGATTGGGGTCCGTCCCGCCTTCATACTCGAAGGCCGGCTTCGACCGCTCCTTGATCGGCGCCAGTCGGCACCTGATGAAGTGCCGAGTGATTTGTTCCCCGCGAAGATTCCTCTTCTTCATCGCCAGGATCTTCGCGAGCAGATCGTTGGCTTCGTCCCAATCTTGGGCTACCGGGACGGTACTCCAGGATGGCTTGGGGACAGGAGGAAGACCAACAAAAGCGGGCAGGCTGGGTTCAAGATTATTGATGTAGAACCAGCCCGCGTGCCAGCCTTTGTTGGAAGATTTCAAAGGGAGAGAAAAGTAATCTTTGCGGAGAGATCCGCGAAGTTGGAAGCCTGCCCCGCCAACAACACAAGGTTGGTCCTTGTTTGGATGGGGTTTCAGGTAGAACATACGACGGAAGAGATTGAAATGAGGAAGAATGCCGAGAAAAGCTTCACACACATGAATAAAGAGGGCTATGTGGAGCATCGAGTTGGGGTTCAGATGGTAAAGATGCAGACCATAATAGTCAAGAAGCCCCCGAAAGAACTCGGAGGTGGGAAGGCTGAACCCGCAGTAGAAAAAGGAAGTGAAGACAACGAGCTCACCGGTGTTTGGGGTCGGGAAATCCTCCCCCGCCGCCGGGCGCCACCCCACGAGTTCCTTTGGCGGAAGCACGCCGTGCTTCACCATCTCCTTGAGGGTAGATTCCCTCACTTCCGAAGCGGCCCATTGGTCGAAGGGAATCCTTTTTCCTCCGCCATAAGAATGGGTTGATGGGAAGTGGATCCAGCCGGAAAAAGTTAGATCTTTGGCGATGGAATGTGGGAGAGTTGGCTGTGGAGGCTGGTTGTTGCAGAGATCGAGCTCTTAGATGGACGGATTTGGGAGCGCGCGAGTCTAGGGTTCTCCGCGGTGAGCCGTTGAACAAGCACGTGAGAAGGGGAATCGTTTGGAAGACGAAGAGGCGGGGACGACCTCGCGTCTTTATAGAAAGATTTGAGGGTTGCGCTAGGTTTTCGGTGAGTGGGCCGAGCCCATTAGAAAATCTACGGCCCGGCTAAGGTGTGGTCTGATACGTGTCCTTAGGGACTTAAGCGGATGAGCTTAAGCAGATTTGCCCTGGCAATATGCGCGTGTCCGAGTGCCCAATACCTTTAAAAGATCCTTCCATACCGCGGTTTGCCGACTTCATGAGAAGGCGGCACGATGCAATTTGGAAGGTGACCAACAGCGAGTTTTTATAGTTGCCTTGGTGAACAAGGGCTGTTTGGTTTTTTGGCATTCGGTCGGGTAATCTTACCAATGCTTTTATTTTCCACCTTGGTGAAGATCTTTATGAGATTGAGACCAGTATTATGGCATAAGCTATTTAATAACTTGGTCATATCTTTCATATGATTGAAAAGAACTTGTTTTCCCATGAGGGATGAATAAAATATTTATTCCGGATTACTCGGGCAAATCCACTCGGATGAGCAAGAGCTTACCGAGTGCTTTTTACCCATGAGGGTTGACTGAATTATTTGTTCTGAGATAACTCAGGCAAATTCACTCGGTTGAGTATGAACTTGCTGAGTAATGAGATTTCTATGATTGCTTTAGCATGAGCTAGGCATCTACATAAGAATAATTTTTTATAGTTCTTGACTATATGCTTAGTCTATTTTTGACTAACCATATAGTCGGGGGCTACACCTATAATTAGGTGCATCAGGAGATGCACCTAGATATTTGTTTTTTGAGAAATTTTTTAGATATTTTCAGCCCTTCACAGTCTTTGGAGCCACTCGGGAAGATTCAGGCAGAGATGATGGAATCACTCGGCGCCAAAAGCACTCGGTCAAAGAGATTTTTTGGTTGGGCGCTGCTTTGGTCTGAAGCTGAGTTGTCTCGTCGACTGAAAAGGACTCGGGGGCTACTGTGGAGATTGTGGCAATCGGGTATCTACATGGCAAGCTTATCCGACTAGAGGTAGGGATAGATTGCGCCTGCCATATCTGTAAGCCGAACTTGACTTGGGTGTTACGGTTGCTGATAGAGATAAGGCAATCGGCCTATAGTCACGGTTTGGTAAGATTGAGGAAACCGATTTAGAGTAAGATAGGGTTTCCGACTTGTAAACCCTTCCTCCCAAGACTATATAATGGGGGTAAGGGGCGTCCCTTGAGGGATATTCCAACACTAGATCTGAGATTCAACTTCATAAGCGAGAGCTTTAGATCACGAGATCAATAAAGACACTCGGCGGATCGAATCCACCGAAACAGAGTAGGGTATTACCTCACGAGAGGGCCTGAACCTGTCTAAATCTTCTTTTCCTCCTAACTCATTGTGCTTGGCGATCTCGACTGCGACCCAGAAAAATATATTGTCGAAACCAAGTTTCGACAATTTTTGATGAGTATTTGGGAAAGAATTTCAAAACGCTCTATTCACCCTTCTCCCCTTCTCTATAGCTAATACCGTTCTTTCATATGGCCAATTATTTATCTTCGTCTTTGAAAATTAATGATTGCTCCTTACCTTTGAAAGGTCATTGGGTATCGCATGCCTTGTTGATTGAATCTCCCATCCGCCCCTCGTACAACTTATTGTACTCTACATCTACATATTGTTGCAGTCTTCAGTTTCGAGAAAGGAAATTTGGGTTCAAGTCGAAATGATTGTCTAGATGAAGTACCTGTTGGAATATTCAGGAACGCAAGGCTTAAGCTTGCAGTGACAAGAACTATGTCTTTTGTCTATGAGATTCATATTAAGTTCCACTAGTAGGAAGAACTGGGATATAATGAGTTGTTTAGACCGTCTACGCTGCTGGAGCTGGTTATTTTCCTTGAATTATCCTTTTTATTTAGACTGTCTCGACTGCTTGGCTTTTTTTTTTTAGAACGACTGCTTGGCTTTGTGGAGGTAGTATTTACCACTTACTACTTGCGATGTATAGCTACCTATTATTCATAGTTCAAACAGTGGTGTCTTCTATTTAAATTTTAACTGCAGTTGAGCATGGTGATCACCAGCGTGTTTCTTGGCATGTTCTTCAAGCCTCTCAGACTCACAAATTCAGGTAAAGAAAATATGACACCCCTGTGTGTGGTCTTGAGTCTTGAAAACGTGGTTTTGACATGGCCGTAGCCCGTAAGTTTATGGAGCTTGATTTAACTCAAATGAAAATTGTGATTTCAATTTTTTTTTGTGATGGCTCAGTGAAGGGTTACTTGAAAACCTGAGGTTAAGTGAAGGAAACCTCAACGCCTAGGGTTTTGCCACACTTTTTTTTGACACGTGGGTTTTGCCAAAACTAATATCTCCTAATACAGGGTTTTGTGAAATTTGCCAAACTGATAGCCTTGATAACGAGGCTGTTTTACACATTTCCAAATTTAAGATTTTTTGAAGAGGGTAGTACCACTTTTAAAAATCTTGTGATTATATTAATAGTATTTAAATAAATTATTTTGTTTGCATTTTTATAGAAAATATAAAATTTCAAAACATACTGTAATTTAACAGGAAAAAATTAAAAATATACTTACTTTTCTCCGATTTTGTATGAATATACCTGTTTTGAAAAGAGTTGGTAAAAAATATATCGTCGCCGTACTGTGAAGATGCGCGGCGTCGCAGTGTAAAACTAACGATGCGAACTCACGACGATTTCACGCTAATTACGCTAACTAGAAAACGATTTCTTCTATACATGACGCTTCGTTCTTGGAAACATTTAATGACACCACAACACCACTAAACGAAGCATCTGAAAAAATAGTTAATTAAGAAAGTAATTAAATAAAAGAAAGTGTAGTTTTTGAAAATAATTAATGGTAATGATGCCGCCAATTATACTGAAACGAAGCATTTGTAAAAAAAGAAGAAAAGGCATCTTAAAAAATCAATAAAGTAATTAGTAAATGAAAATAATTAATAACGCCGTTAATCTCATCGGAAACTAAGCATGCGTGCGTGATAGGGCGTGTATGAAGCCATTTCCGAAGTCGCAGTAGTGTTGAAAATGGACGAAAAAAACCCTTTGTTTTCCATATTATGATTTGATTTTTTTTATTTTTAAAAAATTCTGGAAAGAGATGAAAACGGGAGAGAAGTTTTTCGGTCCATATTTTCCAAATCCCATATTTGGATATCTTGTATTTTCAGAAATTTTTTGTTTTTACAACACACAACTCACACCAACTCATCAACACAGTGAGCCTGGCACATATAAACTTTTGAATATGTCATCTATCATGTATGTTAGTAGAGACAAATATAATGTTGTGCTTTGAAGTTTAAACTATTTATAAACTGTTGTGTAATTTTAAATGCTATCTACCTGGAGTATTTACTTCATTTATAACTTCAAATGTTAATTATGTTTATGTGATTATGATTTATAAGTATAAACATATACGGTATTTAGGAATAGGTTTTTGGTTTTTGATCGTTTTCATTAAATGTCTGGTCGTATTGGTTTGTTTTCGTACATCGGTATATTCTGATATCGTTTCCGAACTCGAACAGGGTTTTTCGAACCCGATCACGTTTCCATAAAAAAATATAGAAACGGAAATAGAAATAGGGTTTTCCGTCCATTTTCAACGCTAGTCGTAAGATGGATCAAGTTCGCGTCTCTACTGCACGAACTCGCAGCGGTTCACAGCTCTCATCCGTGAAGTCCCAAGAGGATCACAAGTTTGTGTCTTTGTTATCCAACGGAGGTATATTTTGCCAATTCTTTTAAAACAAGTATATTCATGCGAAACAAACGAAAAGTAAGTATTTTTCTCATTTTTTTCTTAATTTAACGTAGAACTCTAAATCCAACAACAATATGATATTTGGAGCTTTGCTTCGAATAGAAAAATCCTTTATGGATCCGTTAAAAATTCTTTATCACCGATGTACATATCTATCATCGTATAATATTGAATTCTTTGAAATACCATCATTTAAATGTTGTTCCTTAGAATACCACTCTCAACTAAAACTTCATCATAATACCATCTTGAACGAAAATGCCCTTGGTTCTTCTTCTTTCTCCCTCCAATGCCGGAAGAGCTCACCGACAACCACCGCTAGCTCCACTGTCGTGCCATCGGTGCCACCTCGCCGATGACGATGGGGGCGCTGCCCTCCCTGTCATCCCCGCCTTTCATCCTGCCTACCACATTGAGGCTTGAGAAGGCCACAGCCGACATCGTCAACGTTGATGACAGGACTGGGTCGACAGGGACGAACTCACCGGCAAAGGTGGCGGTGCATCGAGGCAGGTGGATGAACTCATCGATGATAGGGCGATATTGTCGAGGGGGCACAAAAGACGCCTCCTTCGATAGGGGCGACGACGTCGTAGAGACTGAAGACGGGCGGGTTGGTCAGATGTCATGGTGAAGCAGGAGCCGGAAGAGATTGTCGTCATTCACTCCTCATCTCACCCGCCGCTGCAACGCTGCACACCATTGCTATTTTCTCGTGCCGAAGGTGAAAGAGGTAAAGTCATGAGCATTTTTATCTGGGATGGTATTTTGACAAAGATGTCCTAGTTAAGAGGGTGGTATTCTATTTAGCGAAATGATGGTATTTCGATAAATCCAATTTTTACAATGGTAAATATGCAATTTTATCATGTTCGAGTAGTGGAGTTTAAAGGGTTCGATCAAACTTTTGTTTGAAACAAACAGGTAGAATTTGATTAGTGGACTAGAGATTCCGAACAATTGACGGAAGGAAAAAAAAGTTAAAAACAAGCAGCAAAGCCAACAAGTGGGAAGAGTGAAAGAGGTTGGGCGTCGCCGGCCGCCAGCCGCCGGCGCCATGCTCTATCTCCGGGAGCGCTTGCTTCTCCCGCTGCTCCGCGCCAGCGCCGCCCATCTCCACACCTCCGCCGCCTCCGCCGCATCCACCTCCTCTCCACTGCCGCCAGGTCCGCCGCCACCGCGATCCCCTTCTCCGTGGAGGAATACCTCGTCGCCACCTGCGGCCTCACCGGCACCCAGGCGCTCAAAGCGTCCAAGAAGGTCTCCCACCTCAGGTCCGCCAACAACCCGGACGCCGTGCTCGCCATCCTCTCCGGCGTCGGCCTCTCCAGCACCGACATCGCCGCCGTCGTCGCCGCCGAACCGCACCTCCTCTCCGTCAGGGCTGACAACATTGCCCGCCGCATCGCCTCTCTGCGCGACTGCGTGGGGTTGTCCGACCCTCAAATCGGCAGCCTTCTCCTAGCCGGCGGCGCGACGGGTCTCTGCAAATGCGACATCGCCTCGAGGCTCGAGTTCTGGATCCCGTTCGTTGGCTCCTTCGAGGTGCTTCTCAATCTGGTGAAAGGAAACTACCGCATCCTCACCGCCGACCTTGAGAAGGTGATCAAGCCCAACATCCCGCTGCTCCAGGAGTGCGGCCTAACTGCTTGTGATATTGTCAAGGTGGGTGGTCACAGTAGGATTCTCAGCACGAATCCAAAGCGGATGGAAACGTCCGTGCAGCGTGCCGATGAGTATGGCATGCGACGTTCCTCTGGCCTATTCAAGTACATGCTTACCACCAATTGTTGCGTCAGAGAAGACAAGGCCACTGCAAGGATGAGGTTCCTGAGTAGCATTCTTGGTTGCTCCATGGACAAGATCCGTGAAATTGTCTGCAAAATGCCGCTTATTGTAGGATGTTCTGAGGAGAACCTTCACAGCAAGATAGAGTTCTTGGCTACCAATCTTGGTTGCTCCCTGGAGGATCTGCAGTCTGCAAATCTTCACAGTAAGATAAACTTGATGATCAGTGAGGTTGGCTTGGAGCCTGAGTACATTGTCAAAAGTCCTATCCTGCTCACCTACAGCCTGGAGAAGCGTATGGTGCCATGGCATTCTGTGACAAAGATCCTGTGGACCATGAGATTGATGAAGGAATTTGTTGGTTTCCACAGGTTACTTGCTTATTGTGATATTGATCCTTACAAGCAAGCAGCTCCCATGCTCTCAGACTCCTACACTGCGGCTTGTGTGGGGAAACTGTCTGCTGAAGTTCATCTTTGAATGTAGATTTGAAGGTTCATCCTTTCTCTGAGGCTACTTTCCAACTTTGCGCCTTATGTTCTTGTGCGGATCAATTAACGTTCATTCTTGGTGAATCCATTCTAAATCTTGGTTTCTATTAGAAATCATCAAGTAATGGCCATCTGATTACTCACAATGTGATTCTATATCTTTGTTTTAATTACTGATGTTTATGTTTCATGTCCTGTTGCTTCTAGTATTCGAGAAATATCGATTGGGCAGTATTAGGATTAAATGTAACTCTTGCTCTCCTCCTCTGTTTCCCAAGTATGTGTCTTCAGCTTTTATGAGATATTGGCTTTCGTTATTATGATTTTCTGGACCGCTGGGGCCCTAGCCAATTTTTACCAGGATGGAACATTATATTAAATTTTCATATAAAGTTGGTGTTTACCAAATATTGTGTAAAGTTAATACCCAGCACAAACTAAATATTATGATTGATAACAAACTGATGTAATGCTGCTAGAGATTTTCATAGGCTAGGAGCTAAGAATGACAAGGTTCCCATCAACAACCTTGGATGTCTTATATATTCCCTTTTTGAGATGTATTATGTAAATCATGCAGCGTAGCAGGAAGAGTACCTTGACTAATCTCTCGAGTCTTTTCATATAGCCCTCACAAAAATTCCATCTACTAATAATTCTATCCAATAAACCCAAGAGCCCTCTCTTTAAATGTTTTAAACCTCTGAATTCAGGTATTATTTGATGGCTCCTTCTTGAGTTCTTTGTTTTATATAAAGAAACAATACAGAGCAATTATATTTTTCCACCATCTATTTTTTATCCCTCCAGGTAATTAAGAATGGCTTAATAATTCCATAAATTTTCTTTCTTTTTAGAACATCACCTTCCTTTGCATAAAATGCATATGCAGAACACCATAGAAGCACCAGATGCAGAAACTAAAGCTTATCCACATCTGTCAAGACAGCAGCATGTTTGGAGGTCACCAGTCATGATTTTGCCAGCCAATTTCAGTGCCACATGTTTGGAGGTTATAGCTCCCTCTCGAATGGTATGCTTGCCCTTTATTTCATCTTGTGGGATCAGATCTAATTCATTTCTGTGCCATTGGATACTGTACTATGAATTAATTCTTAAACTGTACTCATTTTCGCTTTGTACAGGTTATGTTTCAAAGGGATCTGATATACCGTCCTACATTTAGTAAGCTAAAAACATTGCTTTCTTCAACAACAACAATTTAAGAGAAACCAACTCACTCCAACTCCATGAGGCATCTAAACCTGTTGGTGTTCATGATTTATTCATTCCAAGTATTTTATTTGTTTTAGACACCCAAGCTTAATGGCAGAAATGGAGGGCAGCAATCTTGTGGAGCAATCACTTAAACGGAGGCAACTTAGGATGCTCGAAGTTAAATGCCAAATGTCAAGTTACTGCAATTGGTCTTTTCTCCATGCGACTTATTTAATGTCAAATTGGGCTTTTGATGGATGGATTTATTTCTCTCACTGAAAAAGAAGGCTTGAGTCTGTGGGGTAAGGGTGAGCGCCTTTTGTTTGTTGCATCTACAGGAATCTTATGGAACTCACAATATGAGCAGAAGATTTAATTTGGTGGAAATTGCAAGACTTACAAGTGCATATGGATTAGAGGGTCTAATGAAATCGAGTTCCAGCAGAGCAGTCCTATCCTATGTACTTTGCTATGTGATGATCTAAAACCTCTAGTATGTTTGAATCATAATCCTGTGGAGTCCTTCCTATCTTCTTTCTCTAGCCATACGGCGTTGTCCTAGCTCCTCAAATCCTAGCGCTGTCAGCACTCCACTATCTCTACGCGTTCTTTTTGCTTTTTGCTTGTTAGCCAATTAGCTGGCTATCTTATCAGCCAAAAACATTCAATTAGTATAATTATTATAAACTTAAAAAGTAAATTTATTTAAATTTTTAAATAAACTTCTATATAATTTTTTTTTCAAAAATCACACAATTTAACGGTTTAAAAAATATGTCCGTGGTAATCCAATACATCACAGCCGAAAAGAACGCGTCCTCGTTGCCACATACTGTATTGGACTCGTGCCGACCCCTCTATAATAGGAGAAGATAGATTTTGATATATCTTTCTCTACTACTAACTAAAAATGCATAACGTTTCTGTCGAACTTTTCCGTACGTCGTTCGTGTCCCGTTCAATCTCTGACGTCGGCACGTTGTGATGTGTGCATACAGTTCGGTGGCAGGTGGTTATAGGACTCTTTTCTCTGGTTGGGTCCGATAGGATTGTTTTCACAGATTATAACAGACAATGCATCAAATAAACCGAAACGAATCAAATAAGTCTCTATATATACACCATCCGCGCTTCCTCTCTCTTGCCGTCTCGCGGCCTCACGACTCGCCTGCCTCCTCCTGTCACCATCCATTCCATTTGTGATACTATTGGAGAATAGCACATTTGTTCCGATTGACAATCCTTGTAGTTCCGGTTGTCAAATCGAGACTATAAATTCAGACTAAAGATCGCTATCTTTAGTCTCGGTTTAAATAATCGGGACTAAAGATGCATCTTTAGTTCCGATTAGAGCCACCAATCGGGATTAAAGATGGCGGCGCCACGTGGCTGGCTCCGTCATCTTTAGTCCCGGTTGGTGGCTCTATCCGGGACTAAAGTTTTTTTAATTTTTTAATTTGCTCATGTTGTTAGCTTGTTGCTTCTTGTTTATACACACATATATATATTAGCAATTGTGTCCGTGCGTTGCAACAGGTGAAGTCGGGGTGCGACGCGGATGGGGACGGGAGGAAAGGGCACGGCGCGAGGCGTGGCGTTGGAGCTCCGAGCAACTACGAGAGGAAGGGGCGCAGGTGCGACGCGGGACGCGGTACGGATGGAGACAAAAGCGAGGGGCGTAGGGACGGAGGGGCGCAGGAGGTCTTTTTTTCCATCCAAGCTTTCCCTTTTTTAAAACATTGGGACTGTGTGTTAATTTTATAAATACTCAAGGGGTTTTCTGCAAAATAGTTAGAAACACTACTTTGCTTTATAGATTACATATATATGCAAATATGCATATATATGTGTAAATACATAACACACACATATGTATAACACATAACATACATATATATATCCAAACAACATTGAAATTATTTTTTCAACGATCGAATACAACAAAATGCAACAACAAAATTCACACATATATACAACAAATTGTTCATAAATTTATTCACACATATATACAACAAAATCATTCACACTATATATACAACAAAATACAACAACAACATCAATTTTTCGCTCGCCGTTGCCGCCGGCTCTCCCTCGTCGTTGCCGCCGGCTCTCGCTCGCCGTTGCCGCCGGCTCTCGCTCGCCGCTGCCGCCGACTCCCGCTTGCCGCTGCCACTGCCGCCGGTGAGGAGATGGTGCCCCGCTGCTGCCACCTCCTCCCCCGCCGCCGCCATCTCCTCCCCTTGCTTGCTGAGGGGAGAGGAAGAGGGAGAGGGAGAGGGAGAGGAAGAGAGCTGAGGGGAGAGGGAGAGAGGGGGAGAGATCTGAAAAAAGTGCTAAGTGTTGGATCAGTGGAGAAGATGATGCGCGCCGGGGATATATATAGCCTTAAATTTTTAGTCCTGGTTGGTGTCACCAACCGGGACTAAAGATAATTTCTCGCTATTTTTAATTCATCTTTAGTCCCGGTTGGTGGCTCCAACCGAAACTAAAAATAATTTTCCGCTATTTCTAATTCATCTTTAGTCCCGATTGGTGGCTTCAACCGGGAATAAAGATAATTTTCCGCTATTTCTAATTCATCTTTAGTCCGGTTGGTGCCACCAACCGGACTAAAGATAATTTCTCGCTATTTTTCCAAATTTATTTGGTCCGGCTAAGGTTAATAATTAAATAATTAGTAAATAGGGCCAAATTAAATTTATTAAATATAGGTTTAAAACAATAATATTAAAATTTAATCAAACATAGATAATCCTAGACATTAATGTACCCTCTTTTGCCCCTCTCTATTTTTCCTTTTCATCTGAAGTTGTTGTTTTTTTAGAAAAATTCGACTTTTTTGTTTTATTTGTTTTATATTTTTTATGGACTTAGGAGCACACGAGAGATAACCACAGAAATTTTGAGCATAAACAAGCAAAAGACGTGGCCTGTGGAAAATTCAGAAGACACGTGCAGAATCAGAAAAAAACTTTCGGGCTCGAAAAGGCAACCTTCTAAGTCTTTTTTGGGCAAAATAAAATCGCCGAACGCTACAGAATATCGTGCCAGTATGCAATAGAAGGAGCACGTCTTCAGCAAGAAGAGCCGAGGTTTCACAACAAGCAGCGGTGGATCCAGCGTGGGTGTTGAGGGGACTCAAATCCTCCTTTTACATGATCATCATTGAGAGAAGGGAAAAGAGGATCGGGAAGATTAAAAAGAGGAGGAAGAGTAGAGGGGTTGAAAGAGAAAGAAGAAAATAAACCTATTTTTAATTTTTCTTAGATATGCCCCTGACAACAAGGCAAGCTGCACGAACATGAGCCTAGCTAGAGTGCAGCAGGTGCAACCTCACCGGATGCATCAGCATCATGCATGACGTGGAACGGTGATCAAGATCGATGGCTATGTGAACGTTATTCTCGTCGAGCAATGTGGAGATTATGACAATTGGGTATCCACATGGCAAGTTTATCCGACTGGAAGTAGAGATAGATTGCGCCTACCAAATATGTAAACCAAATATGACTTGAGTGTTACGTTGCCGATTGAGATAAGGCAACGGCCTATAGTCACGGTTTGGTAAGATTGAGAAAACCGAATTAGAGTAAGATAGGGTTTCCGACTTGTAAGCCCGCCTCCCAAGACTACATAAGGGGGGTAAGGGGCGTCCCTTGGGGGATATCAGAAGTTAGATTATATGCTTCATGAGCTATTAGCTTTCAGCCTTAGATCTTGAGATCAATATACACTCGGTGGATCAAATCCTCGAAACAGGAGTAGGGTATTACCTCACGAGAGGACCTGAACCTGTCTAAATCTTGTTTTTCACCTAACCCATCGAGCTTGGCGATCTTGACTGCACCTCCAATTTTCTATTGCCGAAACCAAGTTTTGACAAGCACTGGCACCTTCAATGAAATTTTAGAGGCAACGAGTGTATCCGTTAGCAAAAGTTAGAGCTAAAGCATATGCTATAGACAACAGACGGGTGAGAGTGGATTCTAATCAAAGTCCTTTGAGAGGATATCTTTTCATATATTTTTTTTTCAAATTTAATATAAATAGTTATGAAAATTTTTAAAGAATTGACGAGCATAGTGATATCTATCGGTCCATCAAAAATTAAATTTAAATTCGACCTACGAAAAAGACAAATATAGATGTGAACAATGTCCTAATATTTCTATGTTAAATTTATCTTTTTATATCTCGACGTATGAGGTGAGTTTAGACCTAACATATGTATGAGTGTTACCAAATTTTTTAAAATTTTTATCACCGTTTAAATGATTTTTAAACAAACGAGTGGACATCCTCCTCTCGAGGAATCTTCCCACGTACAGACATATTAATTATTTTTGTTAAAGGGCTCAGATAATTAAAATGAATTCAAATCATCTAATAATGTTGTAGTAATTTTGGTTTTTTTCTGATGTGACGCACGAGATTTTCTTTTGAATTAAAAGTTTTTTCATTCTCATATGAAAATTTCATATCCCTAATTGAAAGTTTAATCTTTCTGAATTGAAAGTTTATAATTTTGAGAAGAAAGTTGTTAGAACCAACCTGAAAATCCTGAAAATAATACGGAGATTTGAGATGAGATTTTCATGTCTTAATTAAAAGTTTATGACATAACAAACTTTTAAACATCTGAAGATGAAGATTTTTGGGTAGATCGGACTCCGACTCCTCGACATGAGCGGGGAGGTGCGGCATGAAACAAAATTGGTAGAGGATGTGCTTTTGTGCAACTTATTTCGCTAGCACAGCTGCGCCGATTAACCATAACTATGAAGTTTAGCAAATACGACCTTTTAAAATGTTTGACATTAAAAATTTAAAAAAATATCTGCAACCATAATAACTCGAATAGGCAGGCATAATATGAGCTAACTCGATAAAATAATACATAAATTAAGCTTCTGGCCGAGAGCCCAGACCCAAACCGAGATGAAAAAAAAGGCCTGTAAAAGAATTCCTAAACCGGTACGATCCTAATTAATCTCTGCTTTTGTTCATACGGCGAGCAACCTCTGGCTATATATATCTCTCCCTTCGCCGGCGGCCGGTCTCATCTCTTCTAAGCTTCGACGTAGCTCATCTTCCACTACACCGGCATACCGGTTGTTCGATCGAAGGTCACCAATGGCGACGCCGCCTCCCGTGGCGGATGACGATGGCGACCGCATCAGCGAGCTCCCGGACGATGTCCTGGAGCACATGCTGTCGTTCCTGCCGGCGCACGACGCCGTCCGGACGTCCCTGCTCTCCCGCAGCTGGCGCCACCTCTGGAGATCCGCGCCGGCGCTCCGTGTCACCGGCGTCAAAGGGTGGCGCAGCGCGGACACGTTCGCCCGGTACGTCGACACCCTCCTCCGCCTCCGCTCGTCGCCGCACGCGCCGCCCGTAGACGCCTGGCACTTCGACTTCCGCTCGTCGGACTTCGACTTCGACAACTCCTGGCTCGCGAACGAAGGCGCCGCCGCCACCGAGCAGCTCCGCGGCTGGATCCACCGCGCCGTCGGCCGCAACGGCGGCGTCCGGGAGCTCCACTTCAGCCCATGGGATCACGACGACTACAGCTTCGAGTTCGTCGAGCGCGTCGTGCCCCGCCCATGGGGTTACGGCTACCTCGTCGTCCACCTCCCCGACGACCAGCCTCTCCTCTCCCACCGCCTCACCACCCTCACCCTCTCCCGCGTCCGTGCCGGCGACGCCGTCCTCAACCTCTCAAGCTGCCCGTCCCTCCTCAACCTCAACCTCTCCCACTGCGACATCGACGCCGCGGCGATCTCGTCGCCGTCGCTGAAACACCTGAGCATCGTCCGCTGCCTCTTCTCTCGCAAGAACTCGCGCACCGGGATCTTTAGTCTGCCCAGCCTCGTCTCGCTCGAGCTCAGCAGCTTCTCCGGCTGGGCGCCGTCGCTGGGAACGATGCCGATGCCGTCGCTGGCGGCCGCGACCGTCAGAGTTGATAGCTGCTGCGGCGATCGCTGCACGAAGGGTGGCTATGGCGGTGACTGTGATTACAAATACTGTGACGGTTGCATATTTTATTACCGTCAGTCAAGTGGTGATGATGGCAGCGTGCTTCTCAATGGTTTGACAGAAGTAACAACATTGGACCTGTCAGCTGGTTATAAAGGGGTATTAATTTGGATGACTACTTGCAGTTACTTATTTCTGAATCTTTGCTTTTGCATATTTGTATCTGTTTGGATAAATATATTTAACACCGACTTAAGTAACAATTTACCATATTTTTAATGTAAAACTTGTACCTCTAAATATTAGATACCTCAAACTTATACATCTAAGTACTACATAGCTTTAGGTAGGTATCTCGAGTAACTTTCTCAATCACCTTAAAATTTCTTATATTGATATAGTCTTTAATTAACATGCATAGTTTATTATTAATTTTATTTGTATACTTGTTTCGTTTTTTAATAGCATAACCATGTAAAACATACTTTTCATAACAAATCTACTTATGTTATTTTTACAAAATAAATCTTAAACATTTTTTGTTGCATGTATTAGATTTCGATGTTAACTTGCCTGCACTTTTACCCTAAAACGGCATCTCCTTGTCAATGGATGGATTATTTGAGCGTGATTCTTTTTCTTTTATGTTTTTCCAGGCTATTATTAATAGGGATTTAGAATGGAGCCCTATATTCAACAAGTTGAAGACATTGGTGCTCAGTGATTGGAGTATAGTTGCTGATAACTTCAGCGCACTAACATACTTTCTACGATATTCACCTGTTTTGGAGAAGCTCACTCTTCAGTTTACTGAGGTACTGTATTTTGAATATATATGACATGCATCTTACATTAAAGTTATCATCCATATTTTGTTCATCCTCTCACTATTTTTATTTGTCTTGTTAATTTATTTGTAGAGATGGTACTATTTTTTAATGAAAGAGGGAGATTGCAATGTGTTGGAAAATACAGTTGCATCTGACTACCTTAAAACAGTTGAGATCAAATGTGAGGAGGGCAACAACAGACCGACGGTTCCCAAAGTTTTGGAGATTTTAAACGCATGTGGCATAAAACCGGAGCAAATTGATATCCAATATACTCCTAGGCGTTATGCATTTTCAGTTAATTATTTATAATCATCATATTATGCTACTATACGTGTTAGTGTGATGCTAAACCACAATTTATTTATAACTTCAATGTACTGATCATGATCAAGTTTCTAAATATCAGCACTCAATATTTGGGCATCTGGTGAATCATGCATGTATCAAAAATTAAGTTTGTTTGCTGACTCTTTATATTTCTTATATTTACATGAAGTCAAACCACAGAAAGAATTTTTTAGAAAATGCAGAAAAGCATTTTTTATAAAATTGCAGATTGAAACCACACAATAATAGCAGTTACTGGTCTTATGGAGCTAGTTTGCATAGAGAAACCGACTGGCAAAACAACCAGGTAAAACAAAAATCAATTTCTAATATCCCAATTTCATCGGTGTTTGTTCATATGTAACTGAATGGCAAGGGTGGTTATTAGGGCTGGGCACTTCTGTAAAAAAAACCAAACCGAGCCGAATCGAAGTCTACGGTTTTTTTGTTTTCGGTCTCGGTTTCGGTTCGTGATGTTGCATAAACCAAATAATTCAGCGTGACTTTGGTTTTTTATGTATAAAAACAGAACCACTAGAAAAACCGAACCCACCCTAGCTGAGCTGCTTCCTTTCCCACTCCTATTCCCTCGGCGGCCTAGTGGAGAGGAGGAGATGTCCGCGCGCGTCGGCGATGGGCGTCGCCGTCCTCCTCCTCTGCTCTCGGCATCGTCGTCCTCCTCCACTGCTCGCGAATCGCCGTCCTCCTCCCCTGCTCGTCCCTCGCCCGCGTGCGCCACCGCCGGCCCCCTCCGCTCCGTGCCACCGGCGACCTCTTCCCCTTCCACGTCACCGTCCCAGCCCCCTTCTGTGCCGCTGCCGGCCCCGTCTCGCCCCCTCTACCGCACGGCTGCGCACCTTCCTCCTCTACGCCTTGCCCCTCCCTCTGTGCCACGTCACCGTCGGCCTGGCCCCTCTCTGGCCGGCCCAAGTCGCCGCCTCTTTGCTTGGGAGTTGGTGATGGGTGCTTCTTTGCTTCTTCGGTTTTTGGTAAAAACAAAAAACCAAACCAAAAAACGAACCTAAATTTTACGGTTTCTAGTATTTATGAGAATCAATTGGTTGTTCATTCATGCCAAACCAAACTTTGCATAGAAAAGAAAAACCGAACCAAACATGCGGTTTTTAACCGAATGCATAGCCCAAGTAGTTATTAACCAAACGGCTTATGAGCGGTATTGAGACTGACCGACGTCAGTCTGAACCCTTTCTTGCATGAATGGATACTTAATATTTCATTTAAAAACAAAAACTAATGGCCTTTAATCACCCATCTATAAGATTGATGTGGCTAGAGAAGCAAACCAAGCAAGATGGGGTTTTATGAAATTTCATCTAACATTGGGCAATATGATTTAAGTAGCACAAAACTTCTACTGTGACATTTATATTATTAATGAATAACTCATAAAATTAAAATATAATTATAGAACTCGAAAATAAATATAATGATAGAATTCGAAAATATGGTAGATCAAAATTAAATGGTTTTGCTATACATTTGTTGATAAATTTTCTCCTTTAAAATTTTGCAATTTTGCAGATCTAACTATAGTACCATCATAATATAATTACATTATAACTTAGTACGTAACTTTTATATAATTTTGAGCCGTTAGATTTGCTTCAAGATTTGTGTAAATGAGAAAAAATCATAGCACACACATGAGTGAATTTGCTCCCACAATCTATGTTTCATGAAAACGGCATGTAATCGAGAAATTTTTAAAAGTTAAGTACAAGTTATAATATAATTACGTCATACTATATTTACATTCGTTAAATTTTTAGAATAAATTTATTAATAAATATAGTTACAATATAATTATGTTATGATCGTACTATATATTTATATTCATTAAATTTTTAAAATAAAATATGTCAATAAATATATAGGTAATCCCAAATTAAAATGATCAATAGTACTATGTAATATATTATATATATTATGCGTCAAAATCCTTCTTAATTTTGTACAACTTAAAATAAAAATATGGTTTCATCAAATTTACTCCACATAATACTACTGCGGATCAAGCGTTTGCATGCAAGCAGCTACATACTCCGAACGCCCCGGCGATCGATGCCGGAGACCGAGGCGGCGGCGGAGATAAAGCCGGAGACCGAGGCGGCGGCGGCGGCGGCGCGGCGATCAAGATCAACTCTCCTCATTATATTCTCTATCTCTCTCTCTCTTTCTCTCTGTGTCTCTCATCATTCCAGCGTCGAGGCGGCTGTATTTATTTGCTTGCCACTCGCACGCACGGCTGGTGTTCGACGGAATGCCGCCCCGGAAGAGGAAGGCGCTGGCGAGGGGAGAGGCTGCGGCGGGAGGGCCAGACCACATCAGCGCCCTGCCGGACGAGGTGCTCCACCAGCACGAGGCGGTGCGGACGTGCGCGGTGGCCCGGCAGTGGCGCCACCTCTGGGAGGAAGCCCAGGCCCTCCTACATGGTGTCATCTGTGGGGCAGCGACGTCGATCGACAGGTTCATCCGCTTCGTGGACGGCCTTCTCACCCTCCGGCGCGGCGGCGCGCCTGGATGGCTTCGACTGCGAGCTGTTGCCTGACATGATGTGGCATGTCACCCGCTGGATCCTGCGAGCCGTGCAATACCAAGCCCGGGTGCTACGCATCAGGTTGGAGAACGCAAGGCTGCCCGATTTGCGTCTCAAATCTCAGCACCTGACAAGGTTAGAGCTTCAATCTGTATGTGGCAACGATGACTTTCTTGATCTCTCTGGCTGTCCATCACAGGTCGATCTGAAGATTTGGTATAGCATTATCCCGTGAATATACAGGATAATGCTATATTTTTGTATATATTCATGGGAATAAAAAAAATAGACAAGATAGGTTAATATATTATCCCGTGCGGTCGGATTAAGCGGCCCGCACGGGAAGATCGATTATCCCGTGCGGGCCGATAAAGGGATAATGGATCTTCTTGTGCGGTCCGTTAAGTCGACCATACGGGAAGATGGTGTCCTGTCCGTCTATTATTTTATGTACATTAGCTATTGTCTTCTCTCTCCTCTCCTCTCTCTGATCCTCTCCTCTGTGTCCTCTCTCTCTCCTCTTCTCTCTCTTTCATTAATATTAAATGCATGGGTCGATCGATAAGATGCATGTATATATATATTTCGCACGAGAAAAAAAAGACATTTAATTATATTATTTTGTCATAAAAGATATAAATGTACGTACACAGATTATGCATGCATGTTTATATACATATCAAGTTTCGTCTCGCGCAAATTACAGAAGTCTAGCAACAAATTTACAAATCAGTCATTAATGGCTGTGCTCTTTTTTTCACTTACTAAGTCGTTTGAATTTATCGTCCGTCGCCAGCTCGCTCTCCGGATCGTTGAAATCGCCCAAATGGTTGTAGACATCGCGACGCATGAAGCGGCAAAGATCTGCAACCAAGTTAAGCATGGTTCGATTGTCGAACCGGTTCGCTACAACTGGAACTTCCGTGATCTGTTTAAGGAAATAGTACACATACATACGATTAGGAAAATTATACAACATCGATAACGTGTAGAAAATATATTTTCTCTAAACTTACTTGTTCTAACTTAGTAGAGTATCTCCCGTAGATTCTGAGCATCTCGCACACGTAGTAGCCGCAAAGGTTAGTGCCCGGTGGTTGCTTATAACACTGTGTTGAATAAAATTTATTATGTGCGTCAGTAATTTGAAATTAAACATAGTATAAAATCTTGGCATATAACGAGCATATAATTATCGGAAAATTTGTCCTCACAAAAAGCTTCTTTTTTTGTGGATCATTCACCGGTCCACCGTTTCTTACATAATGATGGTGTGCTCTATAGACAAAATAATTATATGTTTCACTGATCAATTGTTTATTCGATAGTAAAAACAGACAAAATGTATTAAAAGGTGCATGATAGTACTTACAAATTTAAAATGACGAGGAACTCTTTGAATGTTTCCTGGTGTAGTGTGCCAGATCAAGCATTACGGCCACGTGGTCCCGCGAATATACCAGAAATAGTATGTAGTGATCGCTGCGAAAGAAGAGATATGTTAATTGTAGGTTATATCGTAGTAAAATATCGGTTTTACAAACGAATATTACGCACCGCAACTCATAAGGGACCATGAGGATATTTTTGTCTCTGTGCTCCAACATAGCCCTGCCCAAGTAGAATGATGCTGCGATCATCTTGTCCTTGTGCATTTGTTTGATGATCGCGACTTTTTGTTTTTTTGTTTTGCCTTTGAGCTCATCGGAATCTTCACGAACATGAACCTCATGTTCCGTTCAGCATATCCTTATTGGGTTAATGTATGCAGCTGGATAATTGGTCTTTTTCGCGTCTGCGTATTGCATCCTAAGTAATGCAGCGAGTAATTAATTATTCACAAGTTAGTTTGCAAATGAATTTATTAATGACATTAAGTTAGTCTGATACTTACAGGCAAAATGCAGCAACGAGATTTATATCCATTTTTTCCATCTTGAATAATGCGTGAAGGTCGTTGAAATCGATGACCAATATCCCATTTGGGTCACTGGTGAAAGCATTATCCGGGACCTTCACGGTAAGCATGCTGAGCCCCAATCTGGACGCCTTTAGGTACCAGTCGTGCATTAGCCTGATTTCCCAGGGCATGTCTTCCATGACGTGCCAGGGCAGGAACGGCTTGCCGTACTCGTACTTTATTGGCACTTCGTCCGAAGTCCAATTTTGCGGGTCCTCCGCTTGGTTCTTCACCGATTGTTCTGACTCCGACAACTTTGACGGTTGATCCTGCGGCTTGTCAGTCGGCCCCCTCCCCCTAAAAGCCAAGAACACTAAGTTTCTCTCTTCTTTGGCCATTAATTCCTTGTCATAGCTTGATCGAATCATCTTTGGGATAATCTGACGAGATTGAAGCTTGCTCGGACTTGGAAGGCTTGTTGTTTTCAGTAGGGGCCTTTGAGGTACCGCCAATGCTAACTGTGGTGTCGGAGGAGATTGGTGAATATGTTCTGTGAATATGTCCTGGCTCGACCAATGAATTTGGTTCGGCAACGTCACTATCTGAGGAACCGGCTGTACTGGGGATGCTGACGATGTACCGACCAGCAGGATATCTCGTCGATGCCATAGAATGAACTGATTCACCGCATCTCCAAGCAATTCTATCCCTTCAGGTGCTGGAATGTCTAGCTCTAAGCTGTTATGCTCTGCATGCACCTTGGCCACCTGCACCCTTGCATAATCCTCAGGGATTGGAGTGTTGTGAAATTGTCGCCCTGGTATAGCAAGTCCTGTACCCACCTCCTTTCTCTTTCCAGCCCTTCCTATCGGCACGAGGAGGCTGTACGGCGTCGGGCCAGTTATGGTATCTACTGGATAGGGTGCGGTGTCAACTGACCCAACACTGCTGGGCATTTGTACTGTGGGTTCTTCGGATTGCTGAAAGAAGTTAGGAAAGGCTTGGCAATTCTGTGCAACAAGAGAGTAGAAATGCTCTTCAATTTGTTTTGCTATCTTTTCTTCAAGTTTATGTTTGTACCTGTCCCTTTTCTTGTAACTTGCAGCTTTCCCAGGAAACCCTTTTTTCCAACTTGTCTTTGACGATACACCCCTTACTCGTCTAGAATGTTCGGGGTTGCCCAATGCAGCTGTCAACTGATCATGTTCCCTTTTAGCAATAAATTCCCCAGTCTTCTCCTTTTCAGCAATGTCTTTTAGATTTGTGGTCACACGCTCTATATCCGGATTCTCGAAAAGGATCTCTCCCTCGTCGGTGACCTGTCCCATGCTGCGTGCCCACACCCAATTTTTGCTTCTTTCTTTTAGTGCATCCACAAGCAGGGGCTTTCCTTGGGCGGCAAAATGTTCTTCGGTTGCTCGCCACTTCTCTACATGGCCATCGTAGCCGCTAGAGCCCAACCGGTGCGGGTACTTGTTCCTTTTCGTGAGGTCGGACATCTTCTTTCTCCGTGCTAAGGCTTCAGGGCTTGTCATCTTCGCCACGAACCTATCCCATTCTTCGGGCGTAATACCACCGTAGTCTTCGAATGGGGACTTGTTCTTTTGCACGTAGTGAGTGTTCAAGTCCGATTTCCACTGCCTCCACCTCCCCCCAATCGTTTTTAATGCAAATTCTTTTCCCAGAGCCTCGTAATAGGCGGATATACAAGCCACTTCTGCAGCTCGTTCCATATGAAGCCTCTGTTCCAGGCGGATATACGAACCTATCCCATTCTGCGCTGAGCTTTTCTTTTCTTTGCTGTTGGTGTAAAAAGAGTATCCGCCGATGTCATACCCTTGCCATGAGGTCACAAGGCTTGTTGGGCCAGCTGCAAGTCTTTCTACCGTTTTTTCCTCGAGTGATTCACCAGACGGTAGATTTTGATCCTTAAGCCATTGGGGGAAAGTGTGCTTCTGTTCTTTCGAAACCCAATCATCGGATCGCCCAGGATTGCATGCTCTGATCTCGGAAGTGTGTTGCTCAATGTAGGGCGCAACGATGACGAGTTGTTGAAGAACACTGCTGTGTGCATCTGATACCGCTTTGTAATCGTTGTCGTAGAAGCATTTTCTTCCTACAGTACCCTTCCCAGATAATCTTCCATCATGTCGAGGCATCGGTATCCCAATGGGGTTGGCATCTTTCATATAATCTAGGCAACACTCGACAACCTCCTCAGTTGTGTAACCCTCTATCATCGAGCCCTCCACCTCAGTTGTGTAACCAATAAAATTTTTTAAAAATGGAAGCAAATGGAAGAGGAGATCAAGTATGATACCTTTTGTATTGACTCCAATTAAAAAATTCAAGTTCAAAACCTTCCCCCCTATAATTGCCTTTTTTTGGAGAGAGAAAAACACCGTGGTAAATGCGCAACTGTCGGGTTGAGCGGGAAATTTATTGCGCAACAGTGGGGCATCATCGCATGTTGTCCACTTAACGGACCGCATGGGAAAATGCATTATCCCGTGCGGGTCCTTAAGTGGACCGCATGGGATAATGCGCTATTATCCCGTGCGGTCGGTTAAGTGGACCGCACGGGATAATGCATTATCCCATGCGGGCCAATAGCCGGCCCCTCGGGACCGGTTTTTCTAGGCGCGGCCTCTTATGGCCCGCTTGGAACCTATTGGGGGCCTCGTACAGAAAATCGTTTCTCTAGTAGTGGGTATTATATCTTGTAGATAGATAAGTACATGTTATTAAAGTTACTATTATCGTTGATTGATCTAGTATGATATTTGTTTCCTACAGGCACCCCAAGTAGTTTTGATGAATTGTGGAGGACAATACAATACATCAGAACAATCATTTGCATCCAACCATCTTAATATTGTTGAAATTGAATGCAAAGAGGTCAATATTTGGGTTTGAAAAATCTTGAAGACCCTGGGTATCTATGGTATACCAATCGACAAAATTAATATCAAACAAGCTTGTAAAGGATTTAGATGTGAGTTAAATCTGTTAACACCTTGTATTTTTTATAAAAAAATGTGAATATGGATAAATTAAGAAACCAAGCAGTGAGAAAAATCTCAAAGACGCATGCGAGTGAAATGTACAACTTTCTGTAGTTGTCGAAGAGAAAATGAAAGGTAATATGATAAATGTACCTTACTAGCAAGCATCAAAAAGCTCACTAGTGGAGAAAGCCACACTAGTCCCGGTTGGTAACCCTCAGTAGTCTCGGTTGTTGTAACACCCTGAGGTGTTTTCCCCTTTTAAAAATCCAAAAGAAAATCGTAAAAGAAAATCGTTGGAATTAACTGGAGAGAATAAATAATTTTAAAAGCCAAATGCTAAATGAAAATGGCATGGTAGGATTTTTCTTAAATTCTACATGTCAAAATACACTAACAGGATTTTTAGTGGAATTTTCAGGGCACAAGAAATAATTTTTAACCAATTAAAACCAAAATCGAATAAAAATCCCAGAAATTCTTTTTCTCTCTCGTCCTTTCCGCCCATTTTCGGCCGTGGGCGCTGGCTGAGCAGACGGCCCAACCCTCCCCGTGCGTGGCCCAGCCGTTTCCCGCCCACGCGCCTCTCTCCTCTCTCCTTCGTGGGCCGGCCGAAAGGCCACGGCCCGCCAGTCTCTTGTGCCTGTGGGGAAAAAGTCCACCCTGCCTCCCCATCGCCCCGGGACGTCGACAGGTGGGGTCCCCCTGTCAGGCCATCGTCCCCGATCCCGGCCGTCCCTGCGCCATATCCGGCCGCCACGCCCGCACGGATTTCGCGCCATCGGTCACCCTGCGCCCCCCAAACCACGTCGCCTTTACTCCCCTCTGCCCCCGCCGGTCAATACCGCCCCTAGCCGCCTTCTCCGCGCCTCTTAATGGCCGGATTTAACCGCCGGCCATTATTCCCCCAAAAATTGTGCCGGTGAGCAATTGCGCCCTTATCCGGTCGCCACCGACCTCCACATCCCCTATTTAAGCACCCCTTCGCCCTCCCCGAGCTCCCCACACCTCCACTCCAGCCTCTCTCTCTCTCCGTCATCCCCGCACCGTGCGCCCTTGTTTCGGAACCCGCCGACGGACTTCGGCCGCAACATCCCGATGTACCGAGCCGTCCCGAACCTCGCCGCCATCTCCTTCCTTCTTCCCGGCACCCGCGCCACCTCGCCCACCCTCCCCGCAAGCTCCCGCCGTTTCCCTCGCCGCTGTCGCCGCCGTCTCCCTCAACTCCGGTGACCCCACGGTAAGCCACTCTTCTTGTTCCCCTCGGACCGAACCCGCAGCGCCGGGCGCGAGAACGCGCGGTTCCTTTCGCGCGTAAACCGCGTCACCCCGCCACCCCGCGCCGCCCGTATGGCACCGGCCGCCTCCGCCAGCCGCCGCCGGCCGATCGCCCACGCCCTTTCTCCTCGGCCGTCCGATCGGCTTCGTCCGATCGGCACCGTCCATCCCGCTCGCCCACGTGGCAAGCCACGTGGTGGCCACCTCGGCACCACGTGTGCGCCACGTGGTGCACTGCCCGGTCCGGCCGTGGACCCGGTCTACCATGGACCGGCACTCCTGCGGGCCGCTGACGTCAGCCCTAGCCGCTGACGCCTCCCTCGGGATTTATTGCGCAATAAATCGATTAAGGATTTTTTCTGTTAAGTAAATAAACCTAGAAAACTTCTGAAAATCATATCTTTTCAATCCGACCTCTGTTTTAGCCCATTCAAATTTCATTAAATTCATAAAAATGCCAAGAATCCATTAAAAATGGTTTTGTTCCCTGTTTTAGTAGCTTTTTAGCCTGTTTTATTGAAGTGCTTGTTTGCCGTATAGATCTCGCTAGTCCCTCCGTCCCGGTTTACTTTGAGGTCGTCGCTGAAGTTCCCCAAGCCGAAGAGCAAGGCAAGTCATACCATATTATTGATCATATTGCTCCTATTTTGCTAAAATACCATTTTATTTCTATAAAATTACATGTATTTTATAATGTCATTTCATGGGAAATAGTACACCTTATGCTTAGTTTATGCCTTAGGTTTGACACTCCAAACCCTTTGATAAAACTTGGGAAAATAATATGATTAAATTCAGGACTAGGTTATGCTTAGCCTGGCTTAGATTCACTAGCTCACTAAATGGGTCATTCTCACCTAATTCGTCTCTCCTGGACTTCTGTTCGGAGGATTAATAATTAGTTTCAGGTGAACCGGACTAATAACTAAAATATGACAAATGGTGGGCTGTGGACGCCATGGTTTTGGTTAGCGACGCCCATGGCAGTTAAGGACCGGTTCACGGGACCCCTCGGGAGAATGACCGTGCAAACCACAAGCCGAAATGGGTAAGGTAGGTCCCGTAGTGTAGCCTCTCCTAGCTGACAAACCCATCGGCAAGGGTGAGCAGGATGGAGTTTCAGTCAGCCCCGGTATAAGGGATGCTGGGCTGCCGATTCACCAAGGCACTCGGGGGGGGGGGGAGGGGCTGCCCATTCCCAGGATCCGGGTGTGGGGGCGAAACCTTGGTGGGGTTCGCTTGGTTAGTAGGGGGGTTATACGAAAGGTCCTATAACAGTTCCCTTTCCGGGGTACCGCGGTGGTATTCCGGCACACGAGAGACCATGTTGTGGGGCTGTGTCTTGTGGGTACAGTTGTACACCTCTGATCAGAGTAAACCTATTCGAATAGCCGTGCCCACGGTAATGGGGCGATCGACCGAGGTCTCCGTGATTAGTCCCACACTTTTACATCCTAAATTATTGGAACATGACTAGTAAGGTGGATGGTTTGGGCCTGTCCCAGCGTGGGGATAACGTTGGACAGTGTGGGATTCAAAATGCTTTATTATCGTAAATGACTGTTGTTTTGTCTGTGTTCAAAATCTGTATTGTTTGGAAAAACCCCTGCTGTTTGCGCAAAAGCAAACCCTAGCCAAACCCTTGTCTTTCTTGCATTCATTCCTCTCCCCTTCCGGCGTGACTTGCTGAGTACGTGGAAGTACTCATCCTTGCCCCTTCATCAGAACCTGAGCCAGAAGCTGAAGAAGAAGATGAAGTGGAGTAGGCTTGTCCTACACTCTGGAACTGCCTGTGGAGTGGTCGAAGCCGCGCGACCGGCGTCAAGCTTAGGCTTAGGCCCTTTTTTTCTTTTTCCGCTGCTCTTTTGTAATCTTTTTGTATTGTTTCTAAGATGTGGAACTGTAATATCAACAATTGTCGTATGTGTACCCTGGCTGGTCCTGGACATGGATTTTAATACACATATAGCTTCGGAAATTCGGGTCTGAATTTCTGGGCATGACAAGTTGGTATCAGAGCCAATTTCCAGACCGTAGGAAAAGCCAAACGGAAGAACCTTAGGAGCCCTCTGAATCTTTTCATATGCATAAGCCCTGGCTTTTGAAGTCATTTCGGGAAAATGGGTCTTGTTTCCTCGGGAGCGGGACAAATTTTAAGTCTCTCTCAAAACATTTTGAAAACTCGGTCAAGTATAAGTGATAGGATTTTAGAGTTAAGATTTGGAAAAATCATTTGATCTCTCATTCAGTCGTCAAGTTGGGATTTTCTAAGGGATCAAGTCCTAAGTCGAGATAGGAGGGAATGGTCACCAATTTTATATTATAACTAAGCATTTATTTTGCAGCATCATCTAGGGGATGTCCTTAGAATGTTTTACTTAGCCTCATAAAAATGTTTCTCAAAAACCTTCTTTTTCTCGTTTACTTTACTTGAGTTCTTTATTGTTTATCTAACTTGGGTTTGAGCATGCATTGATCCCCTACCTTGTCTTCTCTAGATGGCAGGCCATCCAGTCACCCACAACGGTCAGGGACTGAAGGGTTTCATCGCGGAGCTGGGAAGGATGGCCTTTGTAGTAGGCTACCCGGATGCACCTGAGTACACTGTCGTCTCACCATTCGGCAGTGAGTTGCCTCACCAAGTCCGTCTGGAGGTGCACGGGTTCGTCGGCACCAACATCCCGAACATGGTGGTCACTGCGTTGGGAAGAACAGATGAGCATGCTTGCCAAGAGGCGGCTTATCTGATGCTGGCTCGGATGAGGGAGATGCATGACTATCATCTTCGCCACTCTGCCTACCGGTACCATCCTCGGTGAGGAACTTTGTCAGCAATCAACACCTTCCAATCTGCTGAAGGGGAGAACGACACCACCTTCTCCCACATGAGGACGATGATTGAAGGGCTGGATAAGATGCATGCATATCTCCACATGTTGGCAAAGGCTCTGAATGACCAGAAGATCTTAAGGATCAAGAGTTTGAAGGATTAGGTGGATCGTCTCAAGAGAGAGATCGCTAGTCTAAAGGGACTTCCACCTCCCAACATCCTTCGGATGAGGATCACGCCACGGAAGAACACCAAGGCCCCGGTGCGGATGCAGCTGGCGCCCAGGGTTCCACCTCCTGCACCGCCAC
Organism: Oryza australiensis; assembly: GCA_019925245.2. Lineage (NCBI taxonomy): Eukaryota > Viridiplantae > Streptophyta > Magnoliopsida > Poales > Poaceae > Oryza > Oryza australiensis. Next base: position 2,058,308 of record JAIFGZ020000540.1, on the reverse strand, counting down.
CTTCCCCAGTCCCCGCCCCAGTGCCAGATCCTATGCTTGCTCTGGTCCCTGCCCCAAGCGAAGGAGGAGGATGGATCTCGGTATCCAGTAGCAGCAAGGGCAGTAGCGGCGATAGCTCTAAGAGACCCAGACGGAAAGAAGAGTTAGCAAGCTCTCGAAGCCGCTCGAAGGAAGAGGAAGGCAGGAACTCTCTTGGGAGTGGTTTCGACTCCTCCGACCGCGGAAGCCGTTTCGACCCTTAGAGCTTCGCCACCCTTAGTTTACCGTTTTCCTAGTTTTCCTGTTTGCTTAGTTGCTGTGTGTTAGGAGTGCTGTGTGGGGTAGTGGTCAACCTATATCAAGTGTGGATACGGGTTGTCCAATAAGGATGTTGAGTCAGGGTTTGCAATTTTACGAATTTCGGCATGAAAGCCGCGAAATTCGGTGGTTTCGCGGGGGTGCGGCACGGCATCCCGCGGTTTCGTTTAAATAATTTCGTGAAAATTCAAAAAAAGTTGAGTGTGTTTTAAGTGTTTTAATTAAAGAACAGATCAAAACAAGAAATGAAGATCGACTTCTCTGTCCAATCTGCTTTACTCCTTCTCCCCGCCTTGTTTGTTCTGCTTCTTCAGATGGTGAACACCAGGAATGGCAGCAACTGCACTGAGTCAGCTGAGAACAACACCCGTGCTAATGCCAACAACCCACCTCCTCCACTTGAGAACATCACTTTGACACAAGTCCTAGCCAACCAGACCCAGATGATGGCTGCAATGATGCAGCAGATGCAACAGCAACATCAGCAGATGCAGTTGCAAATGATGCAACAGTTTCAGCAGCAGAACCAGCATCAGCACGACCATTTCACACCACCACCTCCCCCAAACAAACTGTCAGAATTCCTTCGAGTTCGACCCCCAACTTTCTCCAGCACCACCAACCCCATGGAGGCTAATGATTGGATCATTGCCATGGAAAAGAAGTTGGACCTTCTCCAGTGCACGGACCAGGAGAGGGTGTCTTTCGCCACCCACCAACTCCAAGGCCCCGCCTCAGCCTGGTGGGACAACTTCTTGGTTACCCGTCGGGCGGACGCACCTGCAGTTACTTGGGCAGAGTTTTGCCACCAATTTCGGAAGGCTCACATTCCAGGAGGGATAGTAGCCCAGAAAAAGAGGGAATTCAGATCCTCGGAGCAAGGCACACGAACTGTCACCGAGTATTTGCACGAGTTTAATCGCTTAGCGCGATATGCTCCAGAGGACGTACGCACTGACGCCGAGCGTCAAGAGAAGTTCTTGGCGGGCTGGACGATGAGCTAACAGACAAACTCATCTTCGGTGAATACGCCGACTTCGAGAAATTAGTTGACAAAGCCATCCGTCAAGTAGATCAACGCAATAAAATGCTTAGAAAACGGAAGGCTACCTAGTTTAGGCCACAACCTCAGCAAGGGAATCCCCAGCGGCCGCGTTTCACTCCGGGTGGTCAGAGTGGACCTACCACTATGATCGTTTGTCAACATCGCTCATACCATCCCGGGAATTTCCAACCCAGCGGAGGCCGTCCCAGACAGCAGCAGTGGAATCCGGTCCCGCGTCTGCCAACAGCGCAACCGCCACCGCAGTCCAAGCCAATGCCACCAAAGAAGGACTCAGGATTCAAACCGGGTAACTGTTTCATTGCGGAGAACCTGGACATGTTGCAGACAAGTGTCCAAGACCAAAACACGCGCCCAGGTTCATCCAAGCAAGAGTGAATCATGCTTCAGTAGAGGAGGCACAGGACGCACCGGATGTCATACTGGGTTGTTCCCTGTGAATTCTTTTAATGCATCAGTCCTGTTTGATTCGGGTGCAATCCATTCTTTCATATCAAAAGCATTTGTGGGAAAACATGGGTTGTCGGTGTTAAAACTTAAGATACCCATGCAGGTCCAAACTCCTGGGAACCATTTGAACACTGCCCACTTTTGCCCTTCAGTGGCAATAAAAATCCAAGGATTCCCCTTTCTAGCCAATCTTATCCTCCTAGAATCAAAAGATCTGAATGTCATCCTTGGGATGGATTGGTTGACCCATCATAAAGATCTGATCGATTGCACAAGCCGCACGATCTCCTTGACCAATCATGAAGGGAGGAAAGTGGTTTACCGCTCCCCTAAACCACTAAGGATAGTGGCAAGTTTGAATTGGATCTCGGCTAAGGAGAAAACCGAAGAGAAAGGAAAGAACCAGGCGATGTTAGAAAATATTCCTGTGGTTTGTGAGTATCCGGAAGTCTTCTCGGAAGACCTAACCACAATGCCTCCTGAAAGAGAAATAGAGTTCCGAATTGACCTAGTCCCTGGCACTACTCCGATCCATAAGAGGCCCTATAGAATGGGAGCCAATGAGTTAGCAGAGGTCAAGAAACAAGTAGATGAACAGTTGCAGAAAGGTTATATCTGCCCGAGCACATCGTCCTGGGGTGCACCGGTCATTTTTGTGGAGAAAACGGATAAGACCAAAAGGATGTGCGTCGACTATCGCACACTCAATGAGGTCACGATTAAGAATAAATACCCTCTTCCTAGGATTGACGACCTGTTCGATCAATTAAAGGGAGCAAAGGTGTTCTCGAAAATAGACCTGCGGTCAGGCTATCACCAGCTAAGAATTCGAGAAGAAGATATTCCTAGGACCGCCTTCATCACTCGGTACGGTCTGTACGAGTGCACGGTCATGTCCTTTGGACTTACAAATGCCCCAGCCTTTTTCATGAATTTGATGAACAAAGTGTTCATGGAATTCCTAGACAAGTTCGTCGTAGTGTTCATCGACGACATCTTGATCTACTCGCAGTCGAAAGAGGAACATGAGCACCATCTCCGGTTGGTACTTAAAAAGTTAAGAGACCACCAGCTCTATGCTAAGTTTAGCAAATGTGCTTTTTGGTTGAAGGAAGTGCAATTCCTCGGCCATATCATGAATGCCCAAGGAGTCACAGTGGACCCTTCCAATGTAGAAGGAGTAACCAAATGGACTCCACCTAAAACCGTCACCCAGGTCAGAAGTTTTCTAGGACTTGCGGGTTATTACCGTCGGTTCATCGAAAACTTCTCAAGGATTGCCAAGCCATTGACGCAGTTGTTAAAGAAGGATGAAAAGTTTATATGGACTGCCGAGCGCAACCAGAGTTTTGAAACACTCAAGAGAAAACTGGTGTCCGCACCCGTATTGATCTTGCCAGATCAAACCAAGGATTTCCAAGTCTATTGCGACGCATCTCACCAAGGGTTAGGCTGTGTGTTGATGCAAGATGGAAAAGTGGTCGCTTATGCTTCCTGCCAGTTGAGACCTCATGAGTCTAATTACCCAACACATGACTTGGAACTAGCAGCAGTCGTCCATGCTCTGAAAATATGGCAACATTACCTCGTCGGTAATCGCTGTGAAATATATACGGATCATAAGAGCCTAAAATACATCTTCACCCAACCAGATTTGAACCTCCGTCAGCGACTATGGTTGGAGTTAATCAAGGATTATGATCTCAGCATACAATACCACCCTGGTAAAGCTAACGTGGTAGCTGATGCCCTGAGCCAAAAGAGTTACTGCAACTCTATTCACATAGAAGGGAGATGTGAACAGCTACTACAAGATCTAGAGCACCTAAACCTGGGAATTGTTCAACCCGGATTTGTGGCCACTCTTGAAGCCCAACCCACACTCTTAGATCAAATTCGCATAGCTCAAACCTTGGACCCTGACATAGCTGAGCTTAAGAAGAATATGAGAGTGGGAAAAGCTCGTGACTTCACGGAAGACGAACACGGAACCATATGGATGGGCAACAGGATATGTGTGCCAGAAGATAAAGAATTAAAAAAGTTAATCCTTACTGAAGCACATCAGAGTCAGTACTCTATCCATCCGGGAAGTACCAAAATGTACCAGGACCTTAAGGAGAAATTCTGGTGGGTTAGCATGAAAAGAGAAATAGCAGAGTTCGTGGCACTATGCGATGTATGCCAGCGAATAAAGGCAGAACACCAGAGGCCTGCTGGATTATTACAGCCACTTCAAATCCCGGAATGGAAGTGGGAGGAAATCGGGATGGATTTCATCACCAGTTTACCCCGGACATCGTCAGGACACGATTCTATCTGGGTTATAATCGACCACCTCACTAAAGTGGCTCATTTTATCCCAGTGCTTACCACCTATACGGGCAGAAGATTAGCGGAATTGTACCTTGCAAGGATTGTGTGTCTTCATGGTGTACCCAAGAAGATAGTATCTGATCGTGGTAGTCAGTTCACCTCCAAGTTTTGGCAAAAACTACAAGAGGAACTTGGCACCCGGTTGAATTTTAGCACGGCCTATCACCCGCAAACTGATGGTCAGACGGAACGTTTAAACCAGGTTTTGGAAGATATGCTGTGAGCTTGTGCTCTGGATTTCGGAGGAGCTTGGGACAAGAGCCTGTCCTATGCAGAGTTCTCCTATAACAACAGTTATCAGGCCAGTTTACAGATGGCACCTTTCGAAGCACTTTACGGACGAAAGTGTCGAACCCCGCTTTTCTGGGATCAGACCGGCGAACGTCAGTTGTTCGGGACTGAAGTGTTAAGTGATGCTGAAGAGAAAGTCAGAATCATAAGAGAAAGGCTGAAAGTTGCACAGTCTCGTCAAAAGAGTTATGCAGACAACCGCCGCAGAGAGCTAGTTTTCAAAGTCGGAGACTATGTGTATCTACGTGTCACCCCACTTCGGGGAGTGCACCGATTCCAAACCAAAGGCAAGTTGGCACCACGCTATGTGGGGCCATACCGGATTCAAGAACGACGGGGTGAAGTGGCATACCAACTCGAACTGTCACCCACCATGGCGGGAATCCATGACGTTTTCCACGTCTCCCAACTCATGAAGTGTTTGAGAGTTTCGGAAGAACAAGATAGTCCAAAACAGATCAAAATCCAGGAAGATCTGACCTACGTGGAGAAACCAGCACGGATACTCGAAACCAGTGAACGGAGGACCCGGAACAAGGTTATCAAGTTCTGCCGAGTTCAATGGACTCATCACTCCGAAGAGGAAGCAACCTGGGAGAGGGAAGATGAGCTAAAGGCCGCTCATCTCTATCTATTCGTCAGTACCTCCAAATCTCGGGGTCGAGATTCCGTCTTAGGGGGGTAGGTTTGTAACACCCTGAGGTGTTTTCCCCTTTTAAAAATCCAAAAGAAAATCGTAAAAGAAAATTGTTGGAAGGAACTGGAGAGAAAAATAATTTTAAAAGCCAAATGCTAAATGGAAATGGCATGGTAGGATTTTTTTAAATTCCACATGTCAAAATACACTAACAGGATTTTTAGTGGAATTTTCAGGACACAAGAAATAATTTTTAACCAATTAAAACCAAAATCGGAATAAAAAAATCTCGGGAAATTCCCCAAGCCGAAGTTCCCCAAGCCGAAAAGCAAGGCAAGTCGTACCATATTATTGATCATATTGCTCCCATTTTGCTAAAAATACCTTTTTATTTATATGAAATTGCATGTATTTTATAATGCCATTTCATGGGAAATAGTACACCTTATGCTTAGTTTATACCTTAGGTTTAACACCCCAAACCCTTTGATAAAACTTGGGAAAATAATATGATTAAATTCAGGACTAGGTTATGCTTAGCCTGGCTTAGATTCACTAGCTCACTAAATGGGTCATTCTCACCTAATTCGTCTCTCCAGGACTTCGTTCGAAGGATTAATAATTAGTTTCAGTGAACCGGACTAATAACTAAAATATGACAAATGGTGGGCTGTGGACGCCATGGTTTTGGTTAGCGGCGCCCATGGCAGTTAAGGACCGGTTCACGGGACCCCTCGGGAGATGACCGTGCAAACCACAAGCCAAAATGGGTAAGATAGGTCCCGTAGTGTAGCCTCTCCTAGTTGACGAACCCATCGGCAAGGGTGAGCAGGATGGAGTTTCAGTCGGCCCCGGTATAAGGGTTGCTAGGCTGTCGGATTCACCGAGGCACTCGGGGGGCTGCCCATTCCCAGGGTCCGGGAGTGGGGGCGAAACCTTGGTGGGATTCGCTTGGTTAGTAGGGGGGTTATAAGAAAGGTCCTATAACAGTTCCCTTTCCGGGGTACCACGGTGGTATTCCAGCACACGGGAAACCGTGTCGTGGGGCTGTGTCTTGTGGGTACAGTTGTACACGTGTGATCAGAGTAAACCTATTCGAATAGTCGTGCTCGTGTTAATGGGGCGATCGACCGAGCTCTCCGTGATTAGTCCCACACTTTTACACCCTAAATTATTGGAACATGACTAGTATAGGCGGATGGTTTGGGCCTGTCCCAGCGTGGGGATAACGTTGGACAGTTTGGGATTCAAAATGCTTTATTCACGTAAATGATTGTTGTTTTGTCTGTGTTCAAAATCTGTATTGTTTGGAAACCCCCTGCTGTTTGCGCAAAAGCAAACCCTAGCCAAACCCTTGTCTTCCTTGTATTCATTCCTCTCCCCTTCCGGCGTGACTTGCTGAGTATGTGGAAGTACTCATCCTTGCCCCTTCATCAGAACCAGAGCCAGAAGCTGAAGAAGAAGACGAAGTGGAGTAGGCTTGTCGTACACTCTGGAACAGCCTGTGGAGTGGTCGAAGCCGCGTGGCCGGCGTCAAGCTTAGGCTTAGGCCCTTTTTTCTTTTTCCGCTGCTTTTTTGTAATCTTTTTGTATTGTTTCTAAGACATGGAACTGTAATATCAACAATTGTCGTATGTGTACCCTGGCTGGTCCTGGACAGGGATTTTAATACACATATAGCTTCGGAAATTCGGGTCTGAATTTCTGGGCGTGACAGTTGTCAAACCGAGACTACGAATCCGGGACTAAAGATAGGCGACCTCTAGTCTCGGTTAAATAACCGGGACTAGAGATGCATCTTTAGTCCCGGTTGAAGCCACCAACCGGGACTAAAGATGGCGGAGCCACGTGGCGGCTCCGCCATCTTTAGTCTTGGTTGGTGGCTCCAACCGAGACTAAAGTATTTTTTGTTCTTTTTAATTTTCCCTTTCTCCAATAGCATCTTTACATATATATATATTATACACATATACTATATTACACATATACATATATATGCAACATGCATATATATGTATAAATATATAATTTACACATATTTAAATGAACTTAAGAAAGGAAATATACATATATTACCAAAATATGTACAATATTCATACATGTTTCCTAGCTAGCTTATAAAAAATTGTCTCTAATCTACTTTGATGTGGATGGAGTGGTTTGGCTACTAAAACTAATGAAGAACTCCCCCGCGGGATCAACGACCTGCTCGTTAATAAATCCCATCAAATCTTCCTGAGCGGCTTGTATGAAAGTCTCGTGGGGGAGGTCGTCTCTTACTCACATAAGCTGTCATTAATTAGAATAAACAAGAAATAAATATATGTAGTGAATAAGAAATCGAGACGTAATGTATGAATTGCTGTTATACGTACATCTAGATCATCGACAGTTTTGACTTCGGTCACAAAGCGGTAAATGTAGTCGCAGACGTAATATCCACATAGGTTGGTGCCCTGTGACTGTTTTGCACACTAAAAGAGAAACCACGACAGATTTAATATGCATTTCATATTTTAGAACATAATAATGATTCAACTCAAATTAGGAGCAAGCATGTTACTCACTGGAAACTTCATCCGCACAGAGAGTTTATCTTTCCAATTTCCACGAACATTGACCCGAAATCGTTCCCATGCCCTACGTGCAGTTGAAAGTTAGAACGTAATTATCCGAGAACCGCATATATGCAATAGAAAGTAAGATGACATTACCTGTTAAACAGTTCAAATATGTCGGAGTACGCGGACTCTGGTTTATCCATTGAGTCAAAGACATGGATCTTCGACTGACCCATGTCAAGTACTAACAGAATCCAGTGGAATCTGCAAATTGGTTTAGATGACACATATGAAACTTTATGTATGCACGGGATTGAAATTGGTTCGGAAAGAAAGAAAAAACTTACACAGTATTGTAGGGCAGAAGGATGAAGGACCGGAAGGGTTGCTTCACAAGCGCGTTGTATATGTTGTCCATGGTGTCATTAGGAAACTGATCAACCAATGGGCCGTTGATTTTGCGTGGATCCATGAATCCATGCTTGGTGCATTCGTGCTTGTTGCAGTACTGGATCGCCATTCTACAATGGTTACAAAGAATTTTAGTGAGCTAAATTCAAGGAGGTAAGAAACGAAATAACAGGGCGATACTTACAAAACCCACACGGATAGAAGTGAGACGTCGAGGGCATCAAGTTGGTACAAGTCGAATATATCTTCGAATCGGAGATAGAGGTAGTCATCTCCATCGAAGAAGTAGTCAATTGAATATTTGCATGTTATCATGTCTTCACCCTTGCTGGATCGTTGCATGTACCACTGATGGAAGCGGTACATCTGAGTTGGAAGCCTTTTCACGAGATCCGGCTTGACGAGAGGCTTTCCAAGGTTGAACTTGTATTTAAGTGGAGCCTTCGCCAGGGGTGCACGCCTGTGTAATTCATCCATATTAATTCTAGCTTCTTGCATGAATTGTCTTAAATCAGGTCTAATATTTGGAATCGTGCTGAACTCCAGAGTCTTCTGTGGCTGCATGACAAGATGGGGTACATCTTTGCCCACTTTCTTCGCCCCGCCAGCAGCCGACCGCTTTGGTGCGGGTGACGGCGTCTTCTCAATTCTCTGAGTCTTTCCTGGACGACCGCTTGATATTGACGGCGCGCTCTTGGATGATGACCGTTTAGGAGTCGGTGCTCGTTGTGGCGACGGAGGAGGGTTGGAAGGCGGTGGAGTTGGAGACGGCCGTTTAGGAGTCGGTGCTCGTGGAGGCGACGCAGGAGGCGGAGGAGGCGGAGGCAACAAAGGAGGCGGAGGAGACGGCCCACGTGGAGGCGAGGGCGGTGGAACGATAGGAGACGCTGTTCGTCCGGGGAATTTTATGAAGATCTTCCTCTAGAGAAATATTCCATGAGCCTTTTCTCCTAGCGTCATCTCCCCGTCTCCTCCGGGATATCCAGCTCCGCATCTTCATAGCCGTGTTCCACTGTTCAATTTCAACCTTCGAGTACAAAGGTGGAACGGGCCAGGAGTGGTAGGTGTCGTCTCGGGCTACTGGAATAGCCATGCCCGACGCGACCTGTTCGAGAAGATTGCTTATTAGTTAGTAATGAACGTTGATTGACAAGTTATTCAAGAAAATATACGTACAACATAAAAGTACGAACATACCTTTATTGTTATGTTTTTCGCAGGATGTGCGGCTCACACGGGTCCGTCGTGTGATGTCATCCATGGGGCATGGCGGACCCGGTTGAGCTTGTGGGGCCAGCTCGCCTTCATTTCCGATGACGCGCGCAGTGCTGCGCCGTTGGAGTTGTGCGGTTGTTCTTGGATCCGGCGTTGGCTAACCCACTAGCTCCACTCCTCGCCAACCTTAGGGCCACCCTTTCATCGACAATCTGATCGATCTGCGAGAGCTTCATTTCCATCTCAGCAAATCTAGCATCATTCTCTCGCTTTGACCTCATTCGGCTCCTGTATGTGTCGACGTCAGCTTGGAACCCGTATTTCCAGGGGACGACGCCTTTTCCTTGCGTACGCCCCAGGTGCTCTGGGTTTTGGAGGACGAGCGTTAGCTCGTCCTTCTCTCTATCGGGCCTAAACGAGCCCGAGGAACTGGCCTGCACCGCCTCCTCTAACCTTCGTCCGGCTTCTTGAATTTCATCACCAAAGATCACTGTGCCATCGACGGGATTAAGTGAGCCGCCGTGAGCATAGAACCAGTTCTTTGATCGTTCTGGCCAGTTTGCTGTGCCGGAACGATATCCCGTGCTTCTAGGTTGGCTTCCATTTTTTTCCATTTCTCCATTGCTTTTTTATAGCCGCTTGACCCAAGCCTGTGATGGTATTTCTTTTTGGCTGCGTTGGCCTTGTTCTTTTCTATGATAGATTACGCTTCTTCACTAGTCTTGTGCTCAACAAAGCATCCCAATGATCTCTGAGCTTTGGGAACTTGTCAAAGTCTGGTGTCTTGCCCTTCAGGATATATTTCTTATGTAACTGTTTCTTGTAGTTCCTGAAGAGCTCGGCCATTTTCTTCAACGTCCATTCCTTGACCCTTGCCTGATCTGAGTCTGGGATGGTGAACGTCTGCAGCATTGTCATCCACAGCATCTCTTTCTCTGAGTCTGGGAGATAGCTCTGCTCCTCTTCTCCTTTGGTAGACCGCCTCCAATTGGCAATGCTTACGGGCACGTGATCCCTCACCACCCATTCACTGTGCGCCACAAACTTCCTTGCGGCGTCCTCTGGGGCAATTGGTCGACTGTCAGGTGCCACCTCCGTTATGACATGTCAACCCTCTATTTTCTTGCTGAGGCTGCATGGTCTGTTCTATCCAGCGGAGGTGGAGCCCTCATTCCCCTCCTCGTTCCTCTGCTCGTCTCCCCCCTCGTTCCCCTCCTCGTTGAGGTACTGATCTGGATCTTCATGTCCCTCCTCGTTGTAAAACTCTCTTCCTCGTGCGATCTCATCAAGGAGAAATTGTTCCTTGTCACGATCCGCCATTTGATTGTTGTGGGTTGAGGACTTAATCAAAGAATTCTAAAAAAATTTATTCGGTTAATACATGTATCAATTATTCAGGAATATCATGTATGTCTACGTAAAAAAACATAGACAAAAAAGAAGAAGATGGAAAAAAATAGATGAAATCCGACAGACACTAGATCCAATTGTGCAAATCCACAATGGTGATATTTTTCAGAAGTCACTTCCTGTATTACATCCACACCGAACGACCGAACGACCGAACGACCAAACGAACGACCGAACGACCGACCATTCGTTCAATCTATCGTTCACGTCTCCGTTCGGTCGTTTGTTTGTTCACCCTAAACACTAAACCCTAAACCCAACCCTAACCCTAAACTATCGTTCATTCACGTTCGTCCGTTCGGACCCTTAACCCTAACCCAAACCCAAATCCTAAACTATCGTCCGTTCGTTCTAACGTTCTTTGACGTCCGTGAGTACGATCATCTGGAGGAGAGGAGAGAAAGAGAGGAGAATGATGTGACGGAGATAAGGTGGAGAGGAGAGGAGAGAGAGAGGACGTTGCATGCCTATGTACGTTGTAACGACCGAACGAACGACCGACCGAACGAACGAACGAACTAACGAACGAACGAACGAGTGTTCGTTCGTGCGTCCGTCCGTTCGTCCGTCCGTCCGTTCACATCCGTTTGTTGATTTTATCGTTCTCGTTCGTTGAAAAATACAAACTTCACAAGTCACATACATATTCAAATTTAAATCTATTCATGAATTTAAATTTAAATACACATTCAAAATTCTAAATTCATAATATTCATGCATTAAAATTTAAATAAACAGTCCATTTACATATAAAGTCCATACAAATTTACACATATACATCGAAATCATATTCACAAATTTACATACACATCGAAATCATATTCAAATCCTCCTCATTCATTCTCATTCACAAAATTTGCAAATTTAAACATAGCATGGCAGGGCGGGCGGCGGCGGCCCAGCGGCGGCGCGGCATGGAGGAGGACGACGGCGACGCGAGGATGCAGGCGGCCGCGGCGTGGAGGGAGGCAAGGTTTAAGGGTTTAGGGGCGGCCGGCCGGCGTGGGGATCGGGAGGGGCAGCAAGGGGAGAGGGCGGCATGGGGAGGGGCGTCGGCGACGGTGACGGCGGCGGCGGAGGCGGCCACGACAATGGCGGCGATGGCGATGGCATCGACGACGGCCTAAACCTAGCACACATCACGGACAAAAAAGGGGGTGGCGGCGGCTGACCTGCGGTAGCATGCAAATAATTGGGTGTAAAATCAAGTGCCCTGACCCAGAAAAATTTAGAGCATCCTCCTTGCATGCATGAAAGCGGCCATCCATAAACCTTGAACATTTGCAGGGTAAAAGGGTGAGACCGAGGTCGACGAAAAAGTCCACAGGGAGAATTACAAGCGGAGAAAGAGGGCGGCCGTCGACATGCTCCATACTCACAGAAGATCCTAACTTGTGGTCAGGACAATAATGCTCTAACAGCTAATGCTTATGTGGCAATTCACGAGAATAAGACAGAAGACATTAACAACGAGAACTTGAACATTGCCGCTGAAAACAAAGAAAGCACACCTCAAAATCAGGGAGACCGGCGGGAGCGGTGGCGGCGGGAGCAAAGACTGCGGCGACAGTGGCGGTAGTACTGCTCGATCACGGCGGGCGGATAGCGGTAGTCCGCCGTCGTGCGCCACCGGCGGCTTTCATGGCGCCGCCGAGGCATTGAGACGGGAACGGGGGAGGCAAGCCATCATTGCCATATATAGCCGCACTATCCAATCATTGCCATATCTCTCGCTATTCAAAGTTTGATGGAGATACACGAGTACTGCTACGTCGTACTCTAAGAAAGAGCAAGACAGAAAGATTATGAAGCAAAGAAAGAAAATCAAGAAAAAAGATCGTGATCCGGATCATGACATGTTGAAGAGACGAAGATCGGTGAAGAAGGCTACTACGATGGATCATGACATGTTGACGAGACCAAGATCGGTGAAGAAGGTAGGAAGAAGACGTCGGGGCCTCTCCACGGATCATCAGGAGCAGCTGGATGCGGATACGGTCGAGACGACTAAGATAAGCTATTTCATTGATCCCGACTCATTGGAGTGTGAGATTTGCTTCATGTCTCTCGAAAGAATGGAGCCCAGCCAAAAACATAGGTAAATGTAGTTTTGTCTTGCATCATGCATATGGTTAAACATGCTCATCGCTGAGAAAATTTTATAGCAGTAGCTTCTTTTGGCTGCAAGACTGTCTTTGTTTATCTGTTTATCTGTTATTGATCTAGCCTTTTTTTCATGAACTAACTGGTGGCCTTATTGCACTAGCCTTTGGCCTGATAGTTATCTGCTTGAGGAGGAAGCTCTCTTCTCCAGTATCTCCTTCCCGAGCTTCCATCCCCAGCCATTATGCTCTACTGTCATGCAAAGCAACGTTTTACAAGGTATGATTCTTTTCTTTCTACTCGGATCAATGCAAGAATGATGCTCTTTTTTTTAATCGAAAAGGAATGGTGCTTTCTGGATTTGTGGAACTTAGACACTTGTTTCTTGCCATGCAGACGAGCTTGGTGTCATCTTTGAAGATGATGTGCTGAAGTATTGGGATGAGATGGAGCAATCGGAGAACAAGGTAGAACAAAGTGAGAAGAGATTGTCACTTCTCTATTATAGTGATGAGAACGAAGCAGCCTCCAAGAGCATGAGAGACGATGTTAGATCAGAGGAGAAGGCATTGACGTTCCAGCTCGTGTCGCAGTACTTCTACATGCCAATCACGCAGACTGCACGAGGGTTTAGGGTTTAGGGTTTAGGGTTTAAAATAGGGTTTAGGGTTTAGGTTAAGGGATGATAAAAGGGTTTAGGTTTAGGGTCTAGGGTTTAGGGTTTATGGTTTAAAATAGTTTTAAATACGACAAATGTTAATTATATGTTATTATTTCAATTTAAAATATTTTTTAAATAGACCATATGTTAATTATATATTATTATTTAAATTTTAAATAGTTTGGAATATGACAAATATTAATTATATGTTATTATTTTAATTTATAATATTTTTGTTAATTATATGAACATATGTTAATTATATATGAATATATGAACATATATGTTAATTATAATTATATATGAATATAACACAATATAATTGGGCATTGTAATAATTAGTCCCGGTTTTTAAAACCAACCGGGACTAGAGATGAATTTCAATGGGCGGGAAAACATCTCCTCATGTTTTTTCATACAAATCTAGAGATGAAAATGTATAGAAAACAATTGCAAAATGCGAAGTGCTAAGATTGTAGATAACACATGACATGTAGATAGCAAAATGTATAGAAAACAACCGCAAATCTATAAGAGGAAGAAGTTGCTAACCTTGTAGATAGCAAATATTTGTGTATTACCACAAAGAAGTTGCTAACTTTGGCAGCACCGGACCTCTACATATGAAAAATTTTGAAGATGTACAAGTATGGCTCGCTCGGGATGGAGGAGGAAGAAGGAGTATATAAAGCAAAATCTCTAGTCCCGGTTGGTAACACCATCCGGATCGGAGATGGCATCTCTAGTCCCGAGGCAACGGTTTAAAAATTCAACGGCTCTCTAGGACCTTTAGTCCCGGTTCGTGTCAAGAACGGACGGTTCAAAGTTGTCGAGCATGTCGGAGCGCGGGTACTTTAGTCCCGGTTGGTAACACCAACCGGGACTAGAGGCATCTCTAGTCGGTTGGTAACACCAACCGGGACTAGAGGCATCTCTAGTCCCGGTTGGTGTTACCAACCGGACTAAAGGTACCGGCGCCCGACACGCTCGACAACATTCGATCGGGACTAGAGGTGATCTTTAGTCCCGGTTCGTGAAACGAACCGGGATTAAAGTTCCTAGAGGGCCGTTGAATTTTTAAACCGGGACTAGAGATCATCTCTAGTCCCGGGTGCAACTCAAACCGGGACTACTGTGTTTTTTCACTTCAACCAATGATGGTTTCTCCAGTAGTGGCTATAATATAATATCTTCAATAAAACTAAGGCAGTATAATATCTTTGGGTTAAATTGCAATTAATTTCTGCATGATGAAATTATTTGTTGACTAGTTTTTTTAGTTGTATATGCCTAGGTATTTTATCAATATTATGCTTTCTGTTGTTTATACTTAATATATGTAGATATATATTTTCCTTCATCCTGCCCAATTTGATTTAATTTTTTGTCATCTGCAGGTTTCAATTTTGTCTGCACGGGTTTCAACAACAACTAGAGGCTAGATCATTTGGGCTTTTGATGGATATGGTATATAGGTCATTCGGGCATTTGATGGTTAATGCTTTAAGATAACTTCTTTCTTAACGTAGGGAGTAGCTAGTATTCTCTGTATTGCAACATGTGTTGTCCTAATTTTTGCCCTAATACAAAGCCCCACGTTGATATATTTTTATTCATCGATCTACTTATTTTTTATCTGATAACTGTAGGACTAAAAAGATATAGATATAGGCCCCTATAATCTACAAGTAATTAAAATAGAATTGATGTATTGTAGGCTATGAGTGAATAAGAAGGATTATCTTTTTTGGATGACCACTGTTAGCTGTGTAAGGCAGGGACGGATCTAAAAACACCATTCGAGAAAGGCTAATTAGTAAAAATTTGTTTGGGTTGGCTGTAAAAAGGGCTATATTGAGCTAAACGTCGAGGATTTTTATGGACTGTAGAAGACCTGTTTGTAGGAAATTTAGGCTACGTCCGAGGCTGCACCTCAAGGTGTCGTGATCACTGTTCTGAGTACGTGGGGAAAGAGATTATAAGACATCCTTAGGAGGCTAACTGTTAGGGGAAAAAATTTGCCAAGTGGTAACACGGACAATTCCTGCATTTGAGTCTATTACCGGATCAAGGAATTTTGATTTGCCATGTCTCATGCAGGTGTGAGTTTTGCTTGTCCGTTTAGAGGCCTGAAGATTTAGGCCATTGACGAATACGATCTCTCTTGATTATTTAGAAATGCCCGTGGTATTGCTGGCCTCTTATTATTTAGAACTCCGTACTCCAAATCGATACCCTAGTTGACACCTTATCTATTTCTCTATGGACCATATCACTACTAGAGAAAGGGGCTTTAGTCCCGGTTCGTAATCTCTATTGTCCCGGTTATCGAATCAGGATTACGAAAACGGGACTAAAGATCAGGACTAAAGATGGACTTTTAGTCTCGATTGATAACACCAACTAGGACTAAAGATGGATCTTTAGGCCCAGTTGATAACACCAACTAGGACTAAAGATGGCGACGCCACGTGGCTGGCTCCGTCATCTTTAGTCTTGGTCGGTGTTACCAACCGGGCCTAAAGTTTTTTTTTTTAATTTTGCTCCTGTTACTAGCTTACTCCTTGTTTACACACATATATATTTATACATATATATGAAATATGCATGCATATCTATAACTATTTATAAAGCAAGTAGTGTTTCTATCCAAAATTTTTGTCCACCTGGTTATTTTGCAGAAAACCCCTTACGTGTTTATAAAATTAACCCGTAGTCCCAATACTGAAAAGAAACAAAGGGCTTGGATGAAAAAAAAAGACCTCCTGCGCCCCACTCTCCCGTCCCCATCCGCGTCGCGCCTGCGCCCCTCCCTCCCGTCGCTGCTCGGAGTTCCCGCGTCGCGCCTGCGCCCTTCCCTCCCGTCGTCGCTCGGAGCTCCCGCGCCGCCTATTTCTCTTTCTGCGTCGTCGTCCTGTTGCAACGCACGGTTATTTTTGCTAGTATATGTATAAATATATAACACACATATACATATAACACACATATACATAACACACAATGAAACATCGTCCACAACAAAATCGAATACAACAAAATGCAATAACAAAATCATCCACAAATTCACAAAAAAAATCTAAAAAGTCTATAACAAAATCGCTGTATTCCTCCTCACGCACCACCATAGGCTCCGTCCGTCGCTCCCGTTCCTGCTCCCAAATCGCTGAATTCCTCCTCGCGCACCACCATAGGCTCCGCCCGTCGCTCCCGTTCCTGCTCCCGCTCGCCGTCGCCGGTGAGGAAATAGCGCCCCGCCTCCGCCATCTCCTCCCCCTGCCATCGCGAGAGTTGAGGGGAGAGGGAGAGAGAGAGCTGAGGAGAGAGGGAGAGGGAGAGAGATCTGAAAAAATAGCTAAGTGTTGGATCGGTGGAGAAGACGATGCGCCAGGGATATATATACCTCTGGATCTTTAGTTCCGGTTGGTGGCACCAACCGGGACTAAAGATATATTAGTCCCAGTTGGTGGCACTAACCGGGACTAAAGATTCAATTTTTAGTCCCGGTTGGTGGCAACAACCGGGACTCAAGATAATTTCTCGCTATTTTCAATTCATCTTTAGTCCCAGTTGTAGCCACCAATCGGGACTAAAGATAATTTCCTGCTATTTTTAATTCATATTTAGTCCCGGTTGTAGCCACCAACCGAGACTAAATATAATTTTCCTCTATTTCCAAATTTTTATTGTCCTGTCTAGGGTTAACAACCAAAAATTAAATAATTAATTAAATAAATATAGGTTTAAAACAATAATAAGTAATGCATTAAAATTTAATCAAGTAGAGGTAATCATAGACATTGCACCTCTCTATGTGCTCCTCTAGATATTGTTCCTCTTTTGTCTCTCTTTATTTTTTATTTTCATCTGCTGTTGACCAAGACAGGGAAAATTTGACTTTTCCTTTTTATTTTTTATATTTTTTCTTGACTTAGGAGCACACGAGAGATAACCACAAAAAATTTGAGTCTAAACAAGTGAAAGACGTGGCCCGTGGAAAATTCGGAAGACACGCTCAGAATTAGAAAAAAGCTTTCGGGCTTGAAAAGGCAATCTTCTGAGCCGTTTTTGGGAAAATAAGATCTCCAAACACGGTGAAGCTGCGGACGAATGCATCCAAAAAATTTTCTGATCAATTTTCATATATGAAATGTCTCCATCGGAGTCTGTATGCGAAAGTTATGGTCGTTTTAACAACCGACTCCGAGTTTGAGGATGAAACGGGAACAATGCGTGCAAAAACTTGTTACACACGCACAAGCTAGACGTGACGGCTAGGGTTTAATGGAAACAAAGCGAAAAACACACGAACTGGAGTCTAACACGATCTAACCAGTAACAAGAACTCGACCAGGATACAATCTCAACACGACGGACTCTGAAACTGAAATATGTGAAGGCTATGACACGAAAGGTTCTAATGACAATACAACAGAAGGTATCCGAAGAAATGATATTCTTATTAATATTATAGGAATTATCAATTACAGATCCTCTCAAATTAATTTCAGACCGTTTGAATCATGCAACAAAATCATGCAACAAATTAATTTTATTCCTTTACAACAAACCATATTTTTAACTAGCATAGTTAAAAAAATACCTTCCTTCACTTTAGTCCCGGTTAGTGTTACAAACCAGGACTAAAGATCATTTAGATTTTTAGTCCCGGTTTATAACATCAACCGAGACAAAAGATATGATCTTTAGTCCCGGTTGATGTCACAAACCGAAACTAAATATGGTCACCGGCCTGACAGATTTTGACAAGAATCTAACCGGGACTAAAGATAACACCAACCGGGACTAAAGATCCTAGAGAACCGTTGTCTTTTTAACTGGGACAAAAGATGTTTTCTAGTCTCGGGAACCAGGACTGTTGTGGATTTTGACCAAGTGAACCAAAGATCATCTCTCCGTAGTGTATTATAAGTACCCTTTGAAGTATGAGTTATAGTTATATTGTTTGTGATGCTAAAGAACTCAGATTGGATATATCGATCGGTTGTTGCAAACTCCGATACAATGGCATTCATTTGGAGAACCGATAAAAAAATTATCGGACAAGCTTACCAACAAAAATATCAGACACTCTAAGCCTTCCAACCATCTACATGCATGTCGCTTCACTCTATGTATACATACATGTATCAATCTTTAAAATAAGAGTAAATTTCACAAAATTATAGGTACTTTAGTCAAATTATCATAAAATTACAGATTTAAGGTGATATATCATAAAATTATAGGTTTAAGGCTAAGTATCGTAAACCTACAGATTTAATAATAAAATTATCACAAAACTATATATTTTGGATTCAAATCAGCACTAATGTTATGTTTGAGTTATAAATATCTAAGTTTTGTGATTAGGTTGATATAAAACTTGTAGTTTTGTGATAATTTTGTTATTAAATTTGTAGTTTTGTAATATTTCACCTTAAATCTATAGTTCTGTGATAAATTTAGTGTTAAATCTGAAATTTTATGATACATCATATTAAATATGTAGTTTTTATAATAATTTGGCTAACATATCTGTAGTTTTGTGAAATTTACTTTTAAAATAATTTTTATCCTAAAATACTTGTCCAATCTACAATTCGATTACACTGTGGTATTTGTTATAGTTAATTTTTTATAACAAGATATTATATTATTATATTCTGATGAAATAAAATCATATGTTTTATACGCTATAACAACTTATTTCAGTGTGTGTTTGTACTATGTTTCACAAAATTTATGTAATTACCAACCCCTACTCTCTCACCTAACAACTACTTGCTCTCTCTCCACTCCATCCATATACGCATATATGTAGTAATCTTCAAAATAAATTTTTTCGTAAACTAATCCGATCTACCATTCGATCACACTGTTGTATTCGTTGTATTCGTTGTAATTACATCTTTATAATAAGATATGACATTGTTATATTCTAATGAAAGAAATTCATATGTTTCAAACTGTTAGAGCTGATTGTTTCATATGTGATAGCAACATGTTGAAACATATGTTTTCACTGTGTTTTACAAAAGTTTTAAATATTTTAATTGCTTTTTCCACTATATAACTAGCTTAATGTTTCACTCGATGGTCAACCGAAACATCAAGCACTCAATTTGTAGATTCTGCCCATTCATTTTGGATGAGGTAACGACCTACTCTTTACTATCTTTAATTTTGCATCTTGTAAATATAAGAAATACATGGAGGCAACAAATAAACTTTTTGACATATAATCACCATATGTCCAAAATATTAAGTAATTAATGCAGTATGTAGAAACTTGATCCGTATAGCAGGGCACATGCAACTTATGAATAATTTGCGGGTTATCATCACATTGACACGTCTACAGAGTACCAACAAGACAATCCATTGAATGTTAAAAATGTCTCATAGGAATATACTGGATTTTGATTTGGTCTTTTTTTATGCCACATGCACTTAAAATCTTCAGAACTTTGGGAAGCATCCTATGACCCTCTTCACATTTGATCTCAATCGTCTTAAGACAGTCAGATGCAACCGTGTTTTCTGACGCATTGCAATCTCCTGTTTCCATTAAAAAGCAATTATACCGTGCCTATATATAGGAAAAGAGAAAAGAAAAATAAGAGAGCGAAGAGCCAACCAGGAATAATAACATGTCATGCCATATCTAGAAAGTAAAAATTAATGGATATGGATTTCCATAAATCGAGGAGATGTCTCTCGTTGCTTGCATATCATCTAAATAGTTATAAAAAGTTTCAAAAAATTTAACAACATATATTAATATAAAATATATCATTCCACAAACATATAAGACCAAATTCGATTTCTACAAGTTAAATAAATAAAATAAATTAAAAAATAGTTATATATTTGTTATTTTTGTTATAACTAGTTGAATTTTAATGTTTATGTTTGTGAAGTGAAATATTTCATATTAATCTATCTTACCAATCTTTTTTAATTTTTTATGACTATTTAGGTGACATGTACAAAACAAGAGGATATTCCCTTGAGGATAGGGTTGAAGACACTTTTCCGAAATTAATACCTTAGGAATATGAATAGGAATATGAAGAGTGAGCTTCTCCAGAATTGGCGAATATTTTAGAAAGTAAATGAGTGTGCTGAAACCAACTTCAAACCAATGACTGAATGACAAGGTCTTCAACTTGCTGAACCTAAGGCCCAATTCTAAATCTCTGTTAATAATAACCTGTCAAAATACAAAACAAGAAAAGAAAGAAGTCACTATATTATTTTGGGATGGGTGTAATATATATAGTCAAACTAGCATGGAAATCTTAAATTATTAATATGTAAAAACATATTAAGATTATATTTAATAGGTAAAAATGGTATTAGTAGAGTTGTCATTACAAGAAACATTCATTCAGTTTTTCTTTCAATAATTTTGATAAATGTAAGAATAGAGAAAATAATGATAAATCAAGCATATGATCTTGAATTGAAGATTGTGTAAATATATACTGTCCCGCCTCAAAATGTAATAATTTTCAACTTGTTTGTCAAGATACATAGTCAAAAGTAAAAAAAAACAGAGAGTGAAGCATGCAGCACACAACAGGAAAAATTCAGAAATTAATATGCATACCGTTCTATAACTGACTGACAACTCCAAGGCTGTGGCCTGTGACAAACCATTGAGAAGTAAACTGCAGTTTCTGCTGCTATTACCAGGATTACGATAATGAAACTTGCAACCACGGCAGTAAAAATCGCCACAATCACCAAACCCATCCACCTCGCCGACGCAATAATCGCAGCGGTCATGAACCCTAACCGTCGCCGTTGCCAGCGACAGCATGGGCGCCGCGAGAAACGGAGTCAGGCCGAGAGGATCGATGAGCTCAAGCGAGACGAGACTAGGCGTAGAGATCCTGGTGCGAGAATCCTGCACACGATAGAACTGGCAGGAGATCATGCTCAGGTGTTTCAGCGATGGCGACGAGATCGCCGTGGTTGCGATCTCGCAGTGGGAGAGCTTGAGGCGGAGGAGAGACGGGCAGCCGGCGAGATCGAGGAAGTCGCCCATGGCGTGGACGTGGGCGAGGTCGAGCACGGTAAGCCGCCGGGAGAGGAGAGGCTCGTAAGCAGGTAGGCCGACGACCATGTTGAGGCCACCGGTGGCGCCGGCGGCGGCGGCGTCCCACGGGCTGAAGTTGAGGCTGAGCTCCCGGACGCCGCAGCCGACGACGGCGCGGTGGATCCAGTTGCCGCAGCGGCAGAGCACGGCGGTTTCAACGCTGCTGAGGTCAAGATCCGACGACGCGTGGAAGTCCAGATGGCAGGCGTCGAGAGGCGCGTACTGTGGCGGCGGGTGCGGCGGAGGCGACGGCGAGCGGCTGCGGAGGCGGAGGAGCGTGTCGACGTACCGGACGAACGCGTCCGCGCTGCGCCACCCTTTGACGCCGTTGACGCGGAGCGCCGGCGCGGATTTCCAGATGTGGCGCCATCGCCGGCCGAGCAGTGACGTCCGCACGGCGTCGTGCGCCGGCAGGAACGACAGCACGTGCTCCAGGATCTCGTCCGGGAGCCCGGTGATGCGGTCGTCGGAGTCGTCGTCGGCCGCCACAGGAGGCGGCACCATTGGTACCGTACCGTACGTCGATCCTTGTAACAGCTGGAGTGTGGTCGTCGACGAAGAAACCGGAAGTAGATAACTCCACGATAGATTTTATCTTTATAGAGTACCTACTGCATGTTTGTATCATATCTTCGCAGTTTGTTCGACAAACGATACGAATATGTAGAAGGTATTTGTTTCCTGGTAAAATCTATCCTAGATTTATCTAGCCAACCTTTCGTAAGCCATCCGATTAGTTGATGATGACTCAAATACGAACACGTGGATGTCGAGCTGATCAAGAGATTGAGAAACGAGAATACTCCAATGCTATAGTAAAACACCACATGTCATTTGTCGGTTGTCATGTCAATTCATATGTATGTTATAAATGTTTACACTAGTATATTCTCTTTTTAATATAATCTTTGATGCTTATATTTTTTAGGTTGTACATAAGATCCATCATGCTCTACTCAAAATATAAAATAAGTCTAATATTATATATCTTAATTTTTAATTTTTAACTTTTTCCTTTAACAATGTAGCTACTTTGAATACTATGAATAGTTATTTTTTTTAGTATTATAGTTACTTCTAACATTATGAAGGGTTAATTTGATCTCTAGCCGTACAACTACTTATAATATCTTAAAGAGTTATTTATATTTTTTAAGTTAGTACTCTAGTAGTATTTCACTCTAGTAGTCTAGTTATTTTTTACGTGACGTAACATTTTTTTAAAAAATAATATAGTGATTACTTTAAATAAATTATATATATTTACTTGAAAATCTTATCAACACTTTGCTTGTAAATTTACTTCACATAGTTCCTTATTTCAACTCACTCATAATGTAATTATTTCTAATGCTAAAAAAGTTATCTTTGTTATAGAGCTAATTACATCTATAATTTAAGTAAATTATTTTTAAATTAATAAATATTTGAATATATTTGATATTAGATCGTTTGTTACATATTTTAAGTTTTAAGTAGAGTACAATGGTACAAATAGATTTTAAAAATAAGTCATCAAAGCTTTAGAAAAAGAAACACTAAGTGTTTATAAGCGATCGCGATCGTGTAGGTATGTCTTTTTTTTTTCTTGGTACACACGAGACTAATCCTAAGGGTTTTATGATCCATCTTGGTTTGGGTGCTGGATTATTCTTATAAAAATCAGGTAGCCTCTCCTCGCAGCGCTTGCTCTGTGAGTCTCGCATGTTTGATGCATGCACGCTTTCTCTTATGGTTCCGCATGACTATATTTTGGATAAATAATCTCACTTACAACCATCTCACATCCTTCATTCTCTCTCTTCCTTTCCTAATAAAACTCTTTAGCAAAAATTAAATTATTTTTTCTTATAAATTACTTATTTGATTTAAAATTTAATTACATCATTATATTCGTTATAATTAAATCATTATAACAAGATTTTACATGACTATATTTATGATATTTTTTATTATATTCTTAGCTAAAACATTATTTATCATATATGAAACATTGCGTTGTAAATATTAAAACATCAAAACACACCCACATGCAATATTTAGAAATGAACTAGTAAAATATCAATACCAAATAACATTGTGTGCGACATGAAACAAAAGGTCCATTAAACATAAAAACTTAAAATGTGCAACATTGTTGAATTCCAGTTGAAACATTGATTTTTTACACGTGAAACATCAAATTTGAATGATTGAAATATGTATATTTTTTCATTGGAGTATAATCATGTAATATCTTGTTGTAAATATTTAATTGCAATGAGTATAACGACGTAATCAAATCATAGAATGGGAATGGATTGGTAATTTGAGATAAAATGATATTTAAATATTTAAATTTTGTTAAAAAGTGGTTACGTCTATATGCATAAGAAGAAGAGAGTGTCCGAGAAAAAAAAAGAGAGGGTAAGAATGGAGAGAGAAAGGAATCATGTGGCGAGAGGAACCTGAGATCTATACGGCACGGATACGGATACGTGTATCGGTATCTGACGGATACGGATACGGTGATACGCCAATTTATCTTAAAACCTGATACGCGGATACGTTTCAATATTTTTTAAAATAGATAGATATAGCAGTACAATACTATAACAATAGTTATAAATAAAGTACAACATCAACAGTTCACATTTCGCAAATGATACTACTCTCAAATTTAAATTAAAGAAAAGGATACATGTTGCAATACTCAAGCTTGCAACTACGCCTCTTGATCCTCATTGCCTTCATCATCATCAGCAAGTCCAAAAGACACACTTTGCGTTCAGGTTCATCAAGGGAAAGATTAGCAACTTCAAGAATTCCAACACCACCGAGAGATTCAAGAGTCTCCTCCCACGTCCCACATCCTTGTTTCTCCTTTTGTGTATGCTTCAGTCCTTCGTGAGAGTTGTCTCAAATTGGAGTGTACAAAGACTAAATCTTCAAGACGTTTTGGAGTTAAGGCATTCCTTTTCACGCTATGAATGAAACGTAAGTGCTCCAGTTTCTTTCACAACGGGAAGATGAGGCCGGTTGGTTCAGCAATTTTGTTGCCAAATTCATCAAAAGAGGAGCATCTTGACCATAATTCGACCACCACGAGTAGGGGGTAGCAGACCACCTATCTTCAATTGACTCATGATCATTGAATTCTTGAGTACAACCTGAA
Source organism: Oryza australiensis (assembly GCA_019925245.2). NCBI lineage: Eukaryota > Viridiplantae > Streptophyta > Magnoliopsida > Poales > Poaceae > Oryza > Oryza australiensis. The sequence continues at coordinate 2,033,575 of JAIFGZ020000540.1, read as the reverse complement.
AACTTGGCATATTCTTCTTTCACTTGAGACCAATTCTGCAGGTGCCCGTACTTCTTGAAGCACATCAACCTCATTTTGGAGACCTCTTTATCTTTGTGTGGGGGTACACGACCCACACCTCCATCTATCCATTGCGACTATAGTATCTACATAAACATAATATAAGAAAGTGAGATAAACAATGAAGTACAACTGTCAACTATAGATTGGTAGTGCGAAATGCAGATTTTTACCTTGGGTTGAGAGAATGAGCTAAGCAATGAAGTGGATTATTTCCCTTGGTCCACCTAGCAATCAATATATTATGAATAACCGAGTATAAATCTGAAAACTCATTTGGTTGCTTCCCTTCATATTGATATATCTCCTTTTTACTTGCTCAATCATGGAATCCCACATCTCATAAATTAAGTGAAGGCAAGGTGTATCGGTGTCCGCAACCCGTATCATGTCATGGATAGGAGTAGTAATCTTAAGAATATACTCCACCTTTGCCCACCACACCTCATTAAGTACAGTTTCACGGACAAAGCTAGAAATCGATCATTATCTTTATAAATCTCCCATTCCTCGACTAATTACCATTTGCTTTAGAGCCATTTTTACCTCTACCATTCGCTTTAGCATACACACAACCGATGCAAACCTTGTTTCAGCAATAGAAAGTAACCTCGATTACTAAACTTCTTGAACATTGAAAGACGCATGCCATGATTCATTATAAAATTCTTGATAGCATGGGCATCTCCTCTAACACTTGTTTATAAATTCAAGTTCTTTCCAAACATATTCCTCTTCTTCATTTTTAGGGACTCTAGGCTCACAAATACTCTTCAAAGCAAGATTAAGAGTATGCACGACACAAGGTGTCCAGAATATGTTATCATATTCAGCTTCTATAAGAAGACCCACACCTCTGCAATTTGCAAGCATTATCATTATGATTTGAACAACATTGTGTGGACCCACTTCTTCAACAATGCTCTTTAGCTTCTCGCGATGTATTCTTTGGTCTTAACTTCCCCCTCACAATTATCTGCCCTCAAAAAAATAGCTGAATTCTCGAAACAGCAACAAAGTTGATAAGTGGCCTCCTCGTGAATCTGTCCACCCATCTGCACAAATTGTCACACCCTTGCCATGCCATGTGCTCTTGGAACTAGCTAACAACCTATCAATTTGAGCCTTTTCTTCAGCTAGAAGTCCCTCTCTAAGCCTATTGTACCCAGGGCATTTGATAACTGTTAGAGGGCGGCTTCCAAAAAGGCGAAGGCTTCTCTCAAGTAAGGATTTCTTGCGAAATTAAATGGTATACCTCCGAATAAAATGATCTAGCAATCGAGCATCCAAGTGCTTGCGATCTTGCATTGCCCAAGACTTCTCCAATATGCTTCCTAGTCCCTTCTTGCTCTTCTTAGCGCCGGTGCCACTTCGGTGCCACGCTATCACGTTGAGGGAGTTGTATGCATAGAGACAGGTCTTCGTTTACCTCTTTCAACTAAATCTTTACACTTCGAACTTCATTCCTCATCTCGTGTAAGCATCTCAAATGTCACATTTTTACAGTCCCAATTCCCTTGTTCTTGATTTGTAGTAGATGAGCTTCAACTCGTGTGTAGCTACTAAAATCCATTGTAGTTACGTATTTGCACCGCCATCTTGTATTGTCACCCGCAGATGCTCTCTCGTAACTAGGACATGATCCCACAATGGCGCCTTAATGTCTGTGGACATCCCGCCCGAAGAAGCAAGCGGACCCGAAGCGCACTTGAAGTTGGAGTCGACATCTAATCGAAATCGAAAGAGAAGGGATGACTATATCATCGAAGAGGAAATCTCATGCGATGGGTGTGAGGTTGAGAGGTTAACATCGGATGAGAACGATGGAGGGGAAAGAGGAGGGGGAAGAGGAGGGGAAGAGGAGGAACTCACCTCTGCGGCGACGCCGACGGCGACCTCCCGCGGCGACGCCGACCCCGCGCCCTCCTGCTCCGCTCGAGCTGCGCCGCGTGGCCCGTGCCCTCCCGCTCTCGCGCAGCCCTCGCCCTCGCCCTCCTGCTCCGCTCCCGCCTCCCCTGCTCCGCTCTGCTCAGTGCTCCCCTCCCCTGCGGCCGAGCGGCGTCGGCGACGACGCCCTCCCTGCTCCCGCGCGTGTGCGGCGATGACGCCCTCCCTGCTCCTGCACGTGTGCGGCTAGGGTTCGGGAAGTAAACGAAGTATGACTAGGGTTCGGGAAGGGAGGTATTTGGGCCTTAGTTGGGCCAAAACGTATCCGATAATGGGCTACATTTGGCCCAATACGTATCAGACGAAGTATCCGATTTTTTTGATTTATTTTTTTTCCGATACTTCTTGGATACGTATCCATGACGTATCGGAGACGTATCCGTATCGGATACGTATCCCTCGCGTATCCAGCGCCCAGGCAACGTATCGGGGTATCATAGCCTGAGATAAATCTTTTGCTGGCAGTGGTAGGTGGTTGAGATGTATAGTCCGATTTTAGCTTACGGATCAGGTGACCGACGAGTAGTATTTTCCGTATTTCCTAACAAAACCGCAACGTGGACTTACTTTTATGTATAGTAGTAAATTTGACCAACTACCGAACTACCAAGAATGGTAATGATACTAGAGAATCTTGGAAATTAACCAACAAGCTCCAAAATGGAATAGTGCGCTGATCAAGTACATATTTTGCGTGCGTAAATAAAGGGTGAATTTCTAGCTAATCCTTGAGTTGTCGATGTGTACATGAGGTGCGGACGCAGCTTGCCTCCCGTACACATGGCAGCAGTTGCATTGTTGCTACCCTTTTTCCCATTGGCCCACACGTAGACTACGATGCAGGGAATCCCGTGAGTCCCGTTGCACCGAACGGAAAAGAATGGACATCTTCTTCTTCTCCCGAAAAATCTAATTTTTTTTTTGTCACGGTTACAGATCACACTCCTTACGAAATTATTATTATAAATCTTATTAAATTTTTGTCATCCTCACACATATAAAACTAATTTTTGACTATTTTTACGTATATGGCATGTCTAGCGTATATATACAAAAGAAAAAAACAACTCTACCTCCGCCTTATCCATTACACCTCACCCAAGCATCAGCATCGGTAGTTACGAAAATATCACCACAATTTCGACAGTGATGCTGAAAATACAGGCTAACAACATTAAAAGATGGAACCCCCAAGTTATCATCAACAGGTCAAAAGCGAACCATCATTACCCTGCGATTGAAAGCACTGAAATCTGCCGTACATGCTGTGCATTTAGTGACAGCTTCATCTGGGGCCTAATAGCAAAAGTGCAGAAAATAACATAACTAGGTAAAAGAACTGATAGCACAAGACAAAAGGGAAAGTACATCCAGAAATGCAAGCCAATATACCAAGATACCAGATGAAGATTCGATTGCATTAATGGGGAAGAAAAGATAAATGCTTAGACAGACCCATGAATAGCAGGTAGGCCCATTATAAATTTACTAGCAACCCGTACGTTGCAACGGATAAAACACAACGAATCTAAGTCGGGACGTAGCACGGATAGAGACGGGAGGGAGGGATGTAGGCGCCACACTTTTATAAACTCAAGGGGTTTTCTGCAAAATAGCCAGGTAGACTGTGGGTTAATTTTATAAATACTCAAAAGGTTTTCTGCAAAATAGTCAGGTAGACTGCGGGTTAATTTTATAAACGCTCAAGAGATTTTCTGCAAAATAGCCAGACAAAACAAAAATTTGGGTAAAAATACTACTTGCTTTATAGATAACTAACAAAATGTCCGTGTGTTGCAACGGGACGACGACGATGCGGGGAGAGAAGCAGGCGGAGGACGAAGTTCCAGGCGGCGGCGCGGGAGCTCCGAGCGACGACGGGAGGGAGAGGCGCAGGCGCGGCGCAGATGGAGGCAGAAGAGAGGGACGCATGAGGTCTTTTTTTATCTAAGCCATCTATTTCTTTTAAACATTGAGACTGCAAGTTAATTTTATAAACAGTCGAGGGGTTTTCTACAAAATAACTCTTTTTTCTTCTTTAACTGGGTTTTTCTTAAAATAGCCAGACGGAATGCGGGTTAATTTCGAAAAAACTCAATAGGTTTTCTGCAAAATAGCCAGATAAAACAAAATTTGGGTGGAAACACTACTTATTTTATAGATAGTTATAGATATAGATTATAGATTGAGAAACCTCAAAGGAAAGTTGAATTAGTGGTGCAAAGAACCAGCCACAGATAACTCATTAAGAAAATAAGCATTATTATGAGAAGCAATCAATAACCAGAAAACAAAATTGTGAATCCAAAAAATAGAGTTACTTGTTGTGTTAATAATTCAGAAGGACAAATTTGTTAACAACAGCAACATACAGTATAAGAATAATGTTTCGATTCGGGTGAGGTGTAATGGATAAGACGGAGGAGGCAGGGCTGTTTTTTCTCCTTACATATCCATGCTGAACAACTGACTTGGTCTGCTACATGTGTAAAAATGATGAAAAATTAGCTTCGTGCGTACCTGAATGACAAAAATGTAACGTAGTAGCTTCTCAAGGAGCGCCATACGTACCCGTGACAAAAAAAAATTAGATATCCCTCTTCTCCCAGCTACAACAAAAAAAAAGCGTACATGCAGATTTCCTCTATCCCCTCGTTGTTTCCCATTGAGCTCTACCTATGCCCATCTGCTCCGAAGAAGAGAAATCCAATCGTCGCCGGTGTGGGGCAATCCAGCAGCGGACGAGCAGGAGGGAGCCTCGTCGGGGCAGACGGGCATGGTGTGTGTGGACGAATTGGCGAGCTGGTCGGGGCGAATGCAGGGGAAGGCAAGCTGTGCCATGTCGAGGCACCGGCCGGAGACGATGTTGTTGCTTGCTTGTGCTGGTAGGCCTGGAAGGGAGCAGCAGTCTAGCATGGATCTGCAAAATTGCAAGAACCTATCGAACAACAGTTTGCTGCTCTGTAAAATCTGATTGTAACATATGTCTTGTATATCTTGTAGACTTTTCTTTCTAAGTGAATAGCCATTAGTCAATCTGGATCCTTTGGAGTATGGAACCAAAAATAGCATAATGTATATATGCTTTATTGCTTAAGCAAAATACATAGTTTTAAATCGATAATATCATAATACCTCCATGGGAAAAATATTGTCATGGTACAAGTGAGCTGAGACATGATAAATGTCCATTAAATTTGCTTTTGTTGCTGCAAGGCTTTATTTTGTTCGGTTATCACAGTAGATGTATCAACGAACGGGTGCAGTGAAGCAGTCTGGACTACTGTGGTAAAAACGTGTAATCTTGTGTCATTGGGACCTCCAAATGACCCTATACATAAAACAGAACAAATTTCAGGAACAACAAAATCTCAATAGTAAAAACAAGTATTTTCATACCATGAAAGTATTATATGGTTGCAGCTCTGCTAGCAATCCTTGATTCTGTTCTTGCATTGGGATAGAAGTACCAGCTACTGGCTGCACTGAAGCATTTAACATTGATTTGTACTGTGATAAAAATGTATAAATGTGGTTATTTGGAATCTTTGAATGGCCCTGTCAGCAAGAGAAGAAAATCAGTAAAAACATTGTTTTGTAATAAATAAATAAATAAATTTGTTATACGGTCGGAGTGTCGTTGCGTTGTGCTTCTGTTACAGATTAAAGTTTGTTCTTTGTTCGCTTCCTTTTTGATTTGTCTAAACCACTAATAGGTCTTCTTGATCCTAAAATAGTCTTTGTCTTGACTTCTATACCTTTTGGTTTACTAGTCTCCGTTTTATTTTGAAATTCTTACGGTTGCATCTGCATTTAAGAAACTGAAACATCAGCTTAAGTTTGCTAATACTTTAATATGAAAACTTATGATACACACCTTGTGAAGTAGGCAGGTCATCCATATCTGGACCAGATCTAATCTGTAAACAATTATCCGCATCCTGTGCTAATTTCTCTACACAATTAGCAGCCATGAAGTACGATTCTTTAGAGTATGCAGCTCGTGCAGCTATGTTGACAAACATTCTGCATAACTCCTTGTAGCGATTAGACAAAATTGTTTTTGAATCTTCCTACAAGTTGCAGTTGCTCGTAATCTGAAGAACTTTTGCATCAATTGTCCATCTTTTCATGATATAATGTTCAGAGATATATTTAATATTGTTTATATCAAGTACCTTTAACGAATGAGAGCAAAGGATTCCAGCAAATCCAAACTTCTTGCAACTGCAGCTGACTTTCACTTCCAATGCTGAAAATTTGACAACATGCTCATGATGCTTGCCATTAATTTTTATTTTGTAAGTCTTCTCTTCATCGCTACTAACACAAAAGAATGTCACAATTCAAGGTCTGTAGCATTTGATCTTGAAAAATCTTGAATACGATGCAATATAAACACTTGCAGCATGCCTTAAAATATTTAATTATGCCTTCAACTTGGGAGTACTTTGGGTTGCTTTAAAGTCACATTTCACCTCCTCGAATCTTTTATCTGCAACCAACCGATCAAAATGCTCAAAATAGTAAGCATGTCATACTTAATTCTAATGTAACTCTTCAATTCATTGTTCATGCTCTCACTCCTTTGGGTACTGCTCATGTCAGCGAAGAAAGTATTCCTGCCATACAACTAGTGCACATTGCACTCTTTTGTCAAATAGTCTTTCGAGCCATTTATTCTCATGTAATTCAAACTTGTTAAGCATTTCATTCCATGCGTTCATAAATTCTTCTTGTTCTTCAATATCATAGGTGTAGTGTTGGAATGCAACATTGAACTTCTTATAATCCTTCACAACTCCAGCAAGGTGCTTACATGCGGTTTGGTTCATATGCCAAACACATATCCTGTGGTGTGCTTTAGTAAGAACTAACTTGATTGCGTTTAGCCATTGCCGCACCTTCATCAGTCAGAATGGTTTGTGGTTGCTTTTCGGACATCACAATTAGAAATGTCTTAAAAGGCCAAGCAAAACTATCAGCAGTCTCATCATAGAGAAGTGAAGCACCAAAACAAGTGTTCTTGTGATTATTTACCCCGTCAATCAAACTAAATGGACGACCATCATCGAGTTTTCTATAAGTTGTGTCAAAACAAACAACATCACCAAAGATTGCATAATCAACGATCATTTTTGAGCCAGCCCAAAATATATTAGTTATCAAATCATCCTCATCAACTTGAATAGAATAGAAAAAGCCAACATCATCTGATGCCTTCTTCTCCATATATTCTAGCACTTCACCCATGTTACCTTCATTTGCTCTCAATGATCTTTTTGAATATAAACGATTTTCCATATCTTCATGTGTAAACCCAAGGTTATGAATCCCATGATCTTCTTTCGCCATAAGATCAATGGTTGCTTTGTTTGAAATGCAACAAATTTTACAAGTTCAGCATTTGCAATTTGTGTTTTTGTTACTTTCCTTTGGGATCTTGAATAGTGGGTTGATCTCTGGGAGCAAGAACGTGGCTATGTGTGGCTACAAATTCATAAGCACAATAGAATCCATTTCTGAGACTTATCTTCATATGTGCTTCACAATTGCATCGTGTTTCAGGCCTGCTGTAATTGAATGTCTCTTATTTATTATCTTCGATGCATTCCTATTTATTATACACAATTGGTTTATTCTGTCCCCACAATGAATTTAATGAAAACAACTTTGTTTAGTCAATACCTTCATGAGAACAACAAAATGTCTGTTGTTGTATTTCATGAGAACAACAAAATGTCTGTTGTTGTATTGTAGAAGAGTTTTTTACCAAGTGTCGGTTGCCTCTTCTTATACTAAAACCCATTTTGAAAGCGTATTTGTTATATAAGTCATAAGCTTCTTGTTAAGATAAAAACTCCATACCTAGCTTTGGTACATGTTCTTGACTAGGACCAATATTCTCTATAACTATATTTCTTGAATACCCTAATAAATTATGAGAATTAGCCATGACAAAAAGAAAATAGATACATTAGCTCATTGTGCAAGAGCATTTTAGTCTACATATTAGTTTGTGGCATCAAGATTTGATTGCATTGCTATAGTAATTGTGACAGTTCACTCATACCATGGGAGATTTAGATTTTGCTATAGTAATTGTCGAATATAGCAGTAGATTCTAAAATTTTTAGTGCACTTTTCCATAAGTGCATACATATGTTATCTGATCACGAGGGCTAGATACAAAGTTAAACAACAATAATTGCAAATAACATGAGTAACTTATCTTACCTTAAGGATGGGAATGGTTAGGATATGAATCGAACCTAAATCATTTTTAGTGAGTTCGTTAATCCATAGTTCAATAGGATAAATCCATTATGACTCTATTATATTAATAGGATATCCATGGATATCCAAATGGATCAGCTATATTACTATTAGACAAAAAAACTCATATTATATATGTATAAACTCGGACCCCAAAATTTTTAAACTCGCGTTCATATTATAAAAACTTATCAGATTCAGTTGAATTTTGTAGGAATAATTCATTGTACAGAGAAGCAACTTTATATAAATTTTGAGCTATTTATATATACGGGGCCCACGATGCATTACTAAGACCAAAAATTCTAGTTAAATGTGTGTAAAATCCGGATCCAAAATTTTTAAACTCGTGTTCACATTATAAAAACTTATCAGATTCAATTGAATTTTATAGGAATGATTTATTACACGGAGAAACATCTTTGTACAAATTTTGAGCTATTTATATGTGCGGGGCCCACTATGCATTACTAAGACCCAAAAATTCCAGTTAAATGTGTAAAACTCGGACCCAAAATTTTTAAACTCGCGTTCACATTATAAAAACTTAACAGATTCAGTTGAATTTTGTAGGAATGATTTATTGTATAGAGAAGTAACTTTGTACAAAATTTGAGCTATTTATATATGCGGGGCTCACGATGCATTACTAAGACCCAAAAATTATAGTTAAATATGTGTAGAACTTGGACCCAAATTTTTTTAAACTCGTGTTCATACTATGAAAACTTGTTAAATTTAGTTATTTTTTGGAACAAATTATTATATAGAGAATCAATTTTGTATAAATTTTGAGAATATTTATACATGTGAAGTCATTTTGAACCGAACCTTTTAAACCTAGGGTCTAATGGTTTGATCCGTTTGATCTATTTGTATTTTTGGAACAATCCTAAAGATTCATTGAAGCAAATTTATGGATAGGTTTAATGGATAAATGGATTAATCCTAACCATTCTCATCCGTATCTTACCTTAGGAGCTTCTGATGCATCAGATGTGTTGGGAACTCTCTCTGTCATTGCTTAATACTACTATTTTGGTGTGGATATTGATGTCTTGATGGTGTATGATCAAGTGATGAAGAAATTTAGTGGGGATGATGCTTCGATTGAAATAGAGTGTGCCGAGTAATGTTGGCGTGAAGTGTAAATCTTTTCCCTCCAAAATTTAGTCATAGGAAGCTAATTACGTGGTTAGTTACCTAATGGATGATAACCCGCCGATAATGACAAGGATTCCCTGAATCGTACTCTAGGTGTGGGCCAACGGGGAAAAGGATGGGAGCACAACGAGGAGGAAGCAGGCAAGCCGCGTCCCATCACCCGTCGCGCCAGCGCCTCCCTCGTTCGGGGCGGCATTCCAACGAACGGTTGCAGTGCGTGCGTGCGACGTCGCGGCGTCACCCCAAAATTACAGGCGCCTGACTGACACGAGAGAGAAAGCGAGAGAGAGCGCTTTGCATATATCCGGGAGGGCTCGACTGCATCAGCGCCCTGCCGGACGACGTCCTCCACCATGTGCGTGCTCACTCGGCGCTGGCCGCCACCTCTGGACGAAAGCGCCAGGCTTCCACATCACCGACGAAGACCCGTGTTGGTGTGACGACGATGAGGATACACAGGGCTCCGACAAGTTCATCCGATTCGTCGACAGCCTCTTCAGCCTCCGCCGTGGCAGTGCGGCTCTGGAGCACTGCAACTTCGACCTCGAGTTCTCGGATTTCTTGCCTGAAAAATGAGCGGCACGTCGCCCGCTGGATCCGGCGAGCCCTGCGGTGCCAAGTCCGGGTGCTAAGCAAGCTGTTCGGAAACGACGCCGAGTTGCCTGAACTGTTAGAATTGATCTCCTCCCGTTGGGCCCAACGGCCCAACGGGGATCCTTAACCGCGCCTGATCGGGGCGCCCAGCCTCCTGTGGCTGGTGGGCCCCTGTTGCCTGCCCATATAAAAGGGGTGAGAGCCGGGGCGGCACACGACACGAGGATCGCTGCCGCCGCCAAGCCTCACCCACAAACCCTAGCCGATCTAACAGCGGGGGCGCAGTAGCGACGGGAAGCACCACCACCGCGCCCCACGACATCAACACACGACGCCGGCGACGACCACCATGGCCGACGGGCAGTCCTCGAGCTCTCACTCCACCGGTAACCTAATCCCCTTTTCTCTCTCGAATGCGCTACTATCGATCTACCCGAATAGACCCTATTGGCATCGGTGCCTAGTGATCCTAGAGTAATAACATTGGTATCAGAGCCGGCGACAGGGCCCGCGGTGGCGCCAAAATCCTCCGCACCTCGTGCCGTCGTGGAGCTTTGCGCCGGTCACATAGAGGAAGGAGGAGAAAGAAGAGAGGAAAAGGGCCGCCGGCCATGGCTCGCCGGCCATGGCGCCGGCGGCGAAAGGGAGAAGGGAGACAGAGCTGCGGCCGGCCGGGGGATTCGGGAGGAACCCTAACCCTAGGTTTTCGGCGGTGAATTCGGCCGGCCCGCGCAGGGAAAATCGGCTAACCCTAACCCTAGGGTCGACTCGCCTTTTTTCATGAACCCGAAAACGGCGCTCGGCTGTCGGATCCATCCGACGGCCGAGATTGAGGCGAGGCGCGCGGCGTGTTCGGGCCGTTTCGGTGGCCCAGCCGTCGGCTGCTGGGCCCCGAGCCCGTGCGCTCTCACGGCCAAGCAGGCCGAAAACAAGTGGGCTGAAAAGGAAGAAAAAAAAGAGAGAAAGAAAAGGAAGAAGAAAAAAAAGGAGGAAAAGAGTTTTATTGTTTTTTTACAGTTAAATGTTTTTTATTTAGTTTAAAGTTTCCGCTGCAAAATTGACAAATATTGTTAAAACTGACGTTTCTAAAATTGATTTTCGAACCAACGGGAGAATTTTAATTTTAGGAATTTCATTTATGGTATATGATGTTGCTATTTTCTGACCAACGTTGTTAATTGCAATATCATGCTACGTATTATGCCTAATTTTTGCCCAACGGTGATGTAGGCTTAATGCATAGGAAGGTTATGTGATATCTTGTTTCTCACTTTTCATGATCAATTTTCAGGAGGTTACTCCTTGATGGGATGCATAAAAGATATCCCGACCCTACAAGGAGATAACTACAGTGGATGGAAAAGAAAGCTCGACCTTGCTTTTATCTTGGGAGAGGTGGACTGGGTGCTAACCACACCCTGTCCTATAGAGCCTGCTGCATTAGTCAGAGGCAACACAGAGTCAAACGCTGACTTTGAAAAAAGAGAAAAAGAAAATGCTGACCTTAGACAACTATATATAGTTGAAAAGGCAAAGTGGGCCTCAGCCAACAAGAAATGTATGGCTGTGGTAAAGAATACAATTGAGCAGGCTATTGTAGGCTCAATTCCAGAGACTGACAATGTCTGTGAGTATCTAGAAAGAATAAAGACCCAGTTCACTGGTTCTTCAAAGACACATGCCACAGAACTCATAAAGGACCTTGTCACGGACAGGTACACTGGAGGTGGCATTAGGGATTTTATCCTACAGAAGAGTGCACAAAATGCAAGACTAAAGCAATGGGACTTGGATCTAAAGGAGGACTTTTTGGTTCACCCGATCATGTCTCGATTGCCAAAGGAGTTTGATCCTTTCATTCTCAACTACAATGTGCACCCAGAGAACTGGACTTTTGATACTCTTCTTGCACAATGTGTACAAGAGGAGGAGAGGATTAGGCCCAAAAATGGTGGCGTTATCAACTACGTTGGTAGCCCAAAGAAAAGAAACTATAGACCGTCTCAATCAAAGGACAAACAGCCTCAAAAGCCCCAAGGTCAGTACCAACCTCAGCAAAAGCAATTTACAGTGGGGACAAACCAGTGCCTGTACTGTAAAAAGGAAGGACATTTCAAGAAAGATTGTCCTGATTTTTTAAAGATGATAATGACAAAGAAAGGTGAGAATTTTATCACTTTTGTAAATGAATCCTTGTATGCTAGTTATTCGAAATCCACATGGTGGATCGATTCTGGAGCAACTATTCATGCCTCCAACTCCTTACAGGGATTCCATTTGACGAGGACTACGCAAAGAAGCGAAAGCAATGTTAAAGTCGCAAATGGAGTTGAAGTGAAAGTTGAAGCCGTCGGAAATCTCAATCTCAAACTTGATAACGGCTTTATCCTTCCACTCCGAGATGTTTTTTATGTCCCATCTTTGCATAGAAACTTAATTAGTGTGCCATGTTTGGCAGAAGATGACTATTATTGTTATTTTGACAAAGTACAATGTCGCATAATTCATAATAATGAATGTGTGGGTCTCGCCTTCCGACGAGACAAACTTTATATGTTGCCTATGCATGAAAGTGTGAATGTTCTATGCAATGATGCAAATGATGTGAATGATGGGTCCTCGTTGACAAAAGAAAATAAGAAAAGAAAGAGAACTCCTAATGTCTCATCGAAATTGTGGCACTGTCGTCTAGGCCACATTTCGAGGGGGAGAATAGAGAGACTAGTTAAGAATGAAATTCTTCCTCCATTGGAGTTCTCAGATTTAGAACAATGCATAGAATGCATCAAAGGAAAATATAAAAAGCACATTAAAAAGGGTGCAAATAGAAGCGCAAGAACATTAGAGATCATTCACACAGATATTTGTGGTCCATTTCCTGTTAAAAGTGTGGATGGTTATGACTCTTTCATAACATTCACAGATGATTACTCCCGATATGGTTATATTTATCCAATTAAAGAAAGATCGGAAGCTTTGGATAAATTCAAAGTATTCAAAGCTGAAGTTGAAAATCAACATGATAAAAGGATTAAAATAGTAAGATCCGATCGTGGGGGGGAGTACTACGGTCGGCATACTCCTTATGGACAAGTCCCAGGACCTTTTGCAAAGTTTCTAATGGAAAATGGCATAGTCGCCCAATATTCTACACCGGGCGAGCCTCAACAGAATGGGGTGGCTGAACGGCGTAACCGTACCTTAATGGATATGGTGCGCAGCATGATGAGCTACTCCACCCTACCGTTGGGTTTATGGATGGAGGCGTTAAAAACCGCGGTTCATATTATCAACAGAGTACCTAGCAAATCGGTGCCCAAAACACCGTATGAGCTGTGGACCGGAAGAGTACCCTCGCTAGCTCACCTCCGTGTGTGGGGGAGTCCTGCGGAGGCTAAAGTATTTAACCCAAACATTGGGAAATTGGATCCCAAAACAGTCAGTTGTCATTTCATTGGCTATCCTGACAGATCGAAAGGTTATCGTTTCTACTGTCCGAACAGTTATACAAAGTTTGTGGAAACGAGACATGCTGTCTTCTTGGAAGACGAAATGATAAGGGGGAGCACGGTAGCTCGAGTGATTGATCTTGAGGAGAAGCGGGAATCTATACCCACTTCGACGATTCGGAACCTTTCTTCTCACTACCTGTTGATGTTGCGCCTGCAATGCCTGACGTTGCGGCTCCAACACCTGTTGTCCACTCTCCCGTGGTGGAAACGAATAGAAATGAGGAACCTGTCCTTCAGGATCCATCAGAAAACACTACCACACATGAGGAGGAGCAACAACAGCCTCAAATAGAAGATGTGTCAAATCAGGAGACTTCACAAGAGTCTCAAACAGAAAATGTGCCAAATGTTGAGGCCCCTAGAAGGTCTGAAAGAGTAAGAAGAAAAGCTATACCTGATGATTATCAGGTGTATAACATAGAAGAATTTCATATAGAGGATGATCCCGCCTCATATGAAGAGGCCATGAGAAGCGCCCGCTCATCCAAATGGCTGGAAGCCATGGAAGATGAAATGAAATCCATGAAATTAAATGACGTTTGGGATTTGGAGGAAATTCCTAAAGGAGCCAAAATAGTAGGCTGTAAATGGGTCTACAAAACAAAATGTGACTCCAGAGGAAATATAGAAAAGTTTAAGGACTTGTGGCAAAAGGATTCACACAAAGAGAAGGAATTGATTACAATGAGACGTTTTCTCCAGTCTCTTGTAAAGATTCTTTCAGAATAATAATGGCACTAGTGGCACATTACGACTTGGAATTACATCAAATGGATGTAAAAACGGCATTTCTAAATGGAGATTTAGAAGAAAGAGTCTATATGGCACAACCAAAAGGTTTTGTCATGAAAGGAAAAGAGAATATGGGATGTCGATTAAAAAGATCCATTTATGGATTAAAACAAGCTTCGAGACAGTGGTACTTGAAGTTTGATGGAACCATAAAGAAATTTGGTTTCCAAGAAAACGTTGAGAACAACTGTATTTATACAAAGTTCAAGAATGGGAAATTCATATTCTTGATTCTGTATGTGGATGACATTCTACTGGCAAGTAGTGATGTTAGTCTTCTACAGGGAACAAAAGAATTCTTGTCCTCAAACTTTGACATGAAAGATCTTGGTGAAGCGTCATATGTTTTGGGCATAGAAATTCACCGAGATAGAAGAAAGTATGCACTGGGATTGTCTCAAAAGGGATATATAGAAAAAGTATTTAAGAAATTCAACATGTCGAAATGCAGTGCTACGCCTGCTCCTATAGTGAAGGGCGAAAGATATGGGGAATGGCAATGCCCCAGAAATAAGTTCGAGCTCGATGAAATGAAGTCAAAGCCATATACTTCGGCTGTAGGAAGCCTACAGTATGCACAAGTGTGCACACGCCCTGACCTATCTTTTGTCACCGGGTTACTTGGCAGATTTCAAAATAATCCAGGCCCAGAGCACTGGAAAATGGTAAAGAAAGTCCTACGATATGCGCAAGGAACGAAAGGCCTTATGCTGACATACAGAAGATCTGACTCACTCCAAATAGTGGGTTATTCAGACTCTGATTTTGCTACAGATAAAACAAAGTCAACATCCGGATACGTGTTCACTCTTGCAGGGGGAGCTATTTCATGGAAAAGCTCTAAACAGACCATCACTGCAGGGTCTACAATGTATGCCGAATTTATAGCATGTTATGAGGCCACAGGGCAGGTGAACTGGCTAAAGAAGTTCATACCCGGTTTGAGAGTGGTTGACGGTATTGAGAAACCACTAAAGTTATACTGCGATAATGAACCTGCAGTACTGTACTCTCACAACAATCAGTCAAGTGGTGCTGCCAAACACATTGACATAAAGTATTATGTTGTGAAGGATAAAGTCCGGGATCAAACAATAAGTCTCGAGCATATAAAGACTGAAAAAATGCTCGCGGATCCGCTAACGAAAGGCCTACCACCCAACTTGTTCAAGGAACATGTAGCCGGCATGGGTTTAAGGGAAGCCTTATGATTCTGGACTCAGGGCCCAAAAGTTAAAGTATAAAGTATCTGTTTCTGAACAGAGATGTGTATAGTGGCTATTGAATCTATCGGCGATTGACCGTGATGATGAGATATGCTCTATGCGTTAATTTGTGACGAAACAGACAAAGGTTAAAAGTAATAGTAAAGAGATCAAGGGGGAGAATGTTAGAATTGATCTCCTCCCGTTGGGCCCAACGGCCCAACGGGGATCCTTGACCGCGCCTGATCGGGGCGCCCAGCCTCCTGTGGCTGGTGGGCCCCTGTCGCCTGCGCCATATAAAAGGGGTGAGGGCCGGGGCGGCACACGACACGAGGATCGCTGCCGCCGCCAAGCCTCACCCACAAACCCTAGCCGATCTAACAGCGGGGGCGCAGTAGCGACGGGAAGCGCCACCACCGCGCCCCACGACATCAACACACGACGCCGGCGACGACCACCATGGCCGACGGGCAGTCCTCGAGCTCTCACTCCACCGGTAACCTAATCCCCTTTTCTCTCTCGAATGCGCTACTATCGATCTACCCGAATAGACCCTATTGGCATCGGTGCCTAGTGATCCTAGAGTAATAACATGAACAACATCTCATAAAAACCTAGCACCTGACGAGGTTAGATGTTGAATATGTCGATAGCAATGGCAAGTTTCTCAATCTCTCGGATTGTCCGGCACTGGTGGATCTCAAGATTTAATACAATGTTATCCATGCCGATGAAATGAAGTCTGCATCCATGAAAAATCTGAGAATTTTCGAGAGTGAATTTTATCCAGATCGGCGCACTAGGATGTGTTTTTCGAGTCTTGTTTCATTGGAGCTGGATTGCTGTAGTGGCAGGATTCTATTCCTTGAAAGCAGTCCTTGCACTAGTACAGATCCAAACATCCTTGACGAGTTATTAGTGTCGGGTTTGGGATGATTCATCTCTAAAGATTCAAAAGGTATCTCATGTAAGATACGACTACTGGAGATAACCTATCATCAATATAAAATCTTTATCGGGGGGTCGTAGTTATAACACGTCACAGATGACTTATAACCGATAACATGTCAACCATACCCTGTCACGAATAACATGTCATCTATGACGGGATCCATCACAAATAACATATCATATATGACAGGTGTAATGAAATTTAAATGACCCGTTAAATAGGAGAGCACTCATTCGTAACGGGTCATAACTATCACCCTTCATTATCCGTGAAGGATGGTAGTCACGAACCGTCACGGATAAAAGAAAATTTAAATTTTTGAATTTTTCAAACAACCTCAGATAGAGACATATCATATATGAAAGTTATAGAGCTCGATGAGATATGCAACTTTGTAGTTCAAAATGTTCTCTTTTGAAGTCATTTAGAGTTTCAAATTGGTGTTTTATATTTGGACAAACATAGTTAAAAGAGACCTATCAACTTGTACTCTATAGGTGAGATGGTAAGATTGGTTTACATATGTTGAAGAGATCGAATTCCATTACGATATGCATGCATATGTTGGTTGAAAATTTACGAATTTCTGGCTAGTGATGTGAGTCATCCTTGACAGTTTTTTATTAAGGCCCGACAAAGATGGCAATTGGTTCGACACAGATGAGTTTTCACATCACTGACGAATAATCCATGATCAAACTGTACATTGACATATATAAGGATTCATGTCTGACACAGATGACCTGATTCGTACTAATGTTGACAACGGCAACTGTTACATTTGATCACCAAGTTGTGGACCATTGTTGCAAGAGTCTCTTTGGTGATTGTGGTAATGGTTTTTGTGCAGATGGTTATTACTTTTCCGGGCCTGGTGTTGACAGCAACGATTGTATGTGTCTCAAGGGCTCGTTGGAAGCTACACGCTTGGAGTTGTTAACTAATACCACAATGGTATGTATGTTCTCGTGACTGCTTCTCTCGCAACTTCCTAATATAGTTTCAATTCCATTATTTTCTTATAAAAAACCCCACCATTTCTTATGTAGTGAACATATCCCTTGTTTGGTCATGATCATCACTACGGTTACAATAGCATCAGTGTCTTTTAGTGATAAGTTGAGAAAATTAATAATGGCCACGTACGAGTTCTGAATTCTAGTTTAGCTCATTCAGTATGGCTGATATATAGACAGTTTTGGACATGTTAGATACACCTATAAAAGAACATCGTTCATAAATAGTGATTTGGTTAAGCCACAGATCACTAGCATTTGCTTAGCCACTGGATTAGAGCCTAATTAATCTCAATAAGAACCATAGGATTAAAGAATTCCAAACGCCTTCAGCACTGTTAGTAGTAACGTGCGGCAGTAGGAATAGCAGTAACGTACTCTAGCTGAACGGCCTACGAAAATGTTCAGCAAAGCCCTATTTGTAGGCTTTAACGTCCATAATTAATGGAAATATCAATTGCGGTGATTAATCCATCTCTTCGTTTACCATCTTTTTGATATATTCTCATCATTACTCTAATTTGGACCACGAATGTGATGGCTGCGGGCGGTAAATCGAGTAGATGAGCAGAATGTGGCTATAGACTATCAATTTTTCATCCCTCTCTGTTTCTGTCACCTGACAGCATCCAATTTGTGAGCACATCAAGTGAATGTCCATCTAAGTAAATGATAAATTTTTTTATGTTCAATCAATTATTTACGATGTCATCATCCATTCGATCTACTTCATCCCAGGTACTTGCTCGCAGACAACCGCTGAAGGTCGATTAGCTCCATGTCCATGTTTGGCCTATGCTTCTGCCCACCATATGGTTGAACTGCAAGAAACAGGTGCAGTTTTTCGAGTTGAATTTGTGTACAGTTTGATTTTTTACTATCAGTTCCACACTTCTATACCTCCATGGAGCGCTCTCTCTCTCTCTCTCTCTCTCGCAGATTTTCTGTTGACACATTTAGATGGTATGGTAGCTTTATTATGTATGATTTACCTTTGGGTTTACATGTGGTATTGTTTCTTATTCGTTCCAGGAAAAATATGAAACCAATCCTGTAAATTGTTTGACAGACTATCTGGTAACATCTTAATCTCTTACTGTCAGAATTTGTTACGATTATCTCTCAAATTGCGTAGGTGTTGAATGTTTAGCCTCTTGGCTCCTTATGCTATGGGTGTTAAGCTAAAATCAAGTAACTCTTCTACCTTTACTCAAATATATTTTTTCACTATTAATAACTTGGATTTCTCATTATCCTAGAAATACATACACCCAGTCAGCACTATTACTAACTTGGATATCTCAAAGTTTTTTAGGAAAAAACATCATAGATCAATGACGTTTTGTATGTTTGTCATATGAAATTCGTCACAGAAGACCAAATTGTTGTAGTACAGAGCGTATAATTTCCCCTGGTGCCCAACTAACCGAATTAGTGATTTTTTACACATGCACATGCTTATATGAAGTATGAACTAAATATTCCGGTCCATCTCAGCTAATTAATTTTGTATTACAGTCCACGGGCAACCTATATAGACCACTTCACATCTATAGTGATATATTCCCCCAGCCTCAATCGTTTGGGCAGGGACCCCATAGAATTTTGGACATCTTATCAAAATAATATGTGTTTTATTGATTTAAATTGCTATTGAACTATATCTCTAAGTCCTATTTATGGTCCAACCACTGATGGAAAAACCCTTTATAGTCTTGGTTTGTAACCTATTTTAGTCTCGGGTTACAAACCGGGATCATGAAAGTGTGACTACAGATGTCTTTAGTCCCGGTTGAAATAACCAAGACTAAAGATAGCGGCGCCACGTGACTGGCGCCGCTATCTTTAGTCCTGGTTGGTGTTACCAACCGAGATTAAAGATTTTTTTTCTTTTAAATTTTGCTCTCGCTGATTGTTTATATATTATACATATATATGTATAAATACATATATATATATGCACTTAAGTAAATATATACATATTTTACCAAAATCTATACACACATATATAAATATATACATATATTACAGTCCTTCTTAATTTCTAATGTTTATATCATATAATTAGGATGGGGTTGGATAACTGGTTTGCCAGTGTATTGGAACTCTCCCGTGGGATCAATAATCTGCTCACTAATAAATCCCATCATTAATTTTTGAACATCCTTTATAAATTCGTCGTGGGAGAGTGTTTCCCTCATGTATTGTATCTATCATTTGGAAAAATAAGAAATAAATATATGAAATCAATAAGAAATCGAGACATAATGTATGAATGATTTGTACGTACATTCATTTCCTTGTCTGATTTGATTTGATAAACTAGGAGGTGAGTATAGTCGCAGAGATAGTAGCCGCACAAGTTTGTCCCTCGTTCCTGTTTTGCACACTAAAGAAGAAATGACGAGAGATTTAATAAATATTTCTATTTTAGAATAAATTAATGACTCAATACAATTTTGAAGCATGTACTCACTGAAAATTTTGTCCTCACATCAAGGTTTGCTTTCCAAGTCCCGTGTACAATTGTACAGAACCATGTTCATGCCCTATGCACAGTTACAAGCTATGATTAATTATCCGAGATCTACATAGTAGCAATAGAAACATTCATAATGACAGTGGAATAGATGACATTACATGTCTATCACTTCAAAAATCTTTGCGAAGGTAGACTATGGTTTATCCATTGAGTTAAAGACATGGATTTTGGACGAGAAAAGGTCAAAAAGGAAAGGACCCAATGGAATATGCAAATTATGTGAGATGATATATATAAAACTATATATGTATGAGAAGAAAATTGATATGAAAGACAATAAAAAAACTCATGCTGTGTTGTACGGCAAGAGTATCCAAGTCTTGTAGTGCTGCTGCACTAGCAAATGGATGATATTGTCCTCTGTTTATTTCTTAAAATCATGTATCATGTCCGTGTTTATTTTGCGGGGCTCCATGAATTCAATGTGAAACACATCTGCTTATGGCACTGTTGAATCTTTGATCTACAATGGATTAAAAGAATTTTTATCAGCTACATACAAGGAGCTAAGGAACGAAATAAATTTAACTAAACGATACTTATAAAACCCAACAACTGATAAGAGAGATGTCGAGGACGTCTAGCTGGTATAGGTCGAATACATCCTCGAAGCGGAACCACATGATATCATCTCCTTGGAAGAAATCTTCGTTTTTTATCTGCACGCCAAACATCTCTCTACCTTTTCCTGAATTTTGAATGTACCACTGATAGAATCGATACATCTGTGTAGAGAGAGTTTTCACCTGAGAAGGCTTGACAAGAGGTTCACCGAGGGTAAACTTGTATTTCCAATCCTCTTTTGTTACCTTTTTGATTGTTGCGCCTCCAAACAGTTGCTCCCTCGTTAGTCCCGTCTCTACCTTAAATTGTCTTAACTCATTTTCACCATCTGGCTACAACGGCTCAAGCGATTTTTCTGGTTGCTCCCCGAGCTGAGGGACAACTTTTGAATTTTATTTTGCCTTCTGAAAAGACTTTCTAATTCATCGTTCGTAGTCGTACGGTAACGCCAATTTAACCGGTGCACTCATCTTCTTAAAGAAGGCCTTAGCCGTCAGGTCGATAGGAATCTTCTTTTTAGGACTCCGAGGCTTGAAATGTGCCTTCACTTCTGTAGCGATGATCATGTCAGTCTCCATGAGAGTGCAGTCGTACGCCCTTTTCTTTAGAGAGGGGAGCCTTGGCACGTCTAGTCTTGGCTTCTTTGTTTGTTTCATTGACCTTGACGGCGTGACACGAGTTGGGTACGGAGGAGGCAGAGGAGTCGATGACCGTTTATGAGTCGGTGCTCGTGGAGGCGGCGGAGGAGGCGGAGGAGTCGGTGACTGTTTAGGAGTCGATGCTCGCGGAGGCAACGGAGGAGACGTTGGAGGTGTAGGAGGCTGAGGAGTCAGTGACCGTTTAAGAGTCGGTGCTCGCGGAGGCAACGGAGGAGGCGGAGGAGGCTGTCCACACGGAGGAGATGGTCCACGTGGAGGAGATGGAGGAACGAAAGTCGCTTCTCGTCCGGGAAACACGATGAATGGCTTGCGCCATAGTATAATTGCGTGGGCTATGTCTCCTAGTTTCATCTCCCCGTCTCCTCCAGGGATATCCAGTTCAAGATCTTCAAAGTCTCGTTCCACCTGCTCAATTTCGACCTTTGAACACCTAGGTGGAATCGGTCTGCAGTGATATGTCTCGTCTCGTTCAACTAGTATGGCCATGCCCAACACCACCTTTCACGAGAAGAGAGGTTATTAATTAGTAATCAACCTATATATGCATCAACTTTCGCAATGTACAAGTCATATATCATAGAACTACGAGCATACCTTGATTGACAAGTTCTTGAAGGGTATATGCAACTTACAAGGTGTTCGCCACGTGATCTCATCAACGGGGCATGGGGGTTCATCTTCACCTTCAATGGCCTGTTTTGGTACTTGGCCTGTAGATGCGCAGCTACTGCTGAGAGGCTCACCATGACGGGTGTAATTTCTAGTTGGCTTTGCTGGCTCCGCTGTTCGACCAGTTGTTGGTTCACCTGTCTAGACACCTCCTCTTGCATCTTGAGCTCGTGGGTCGTGAGCCTATACTCGAGATCTGTTAGATTCGCCAACGTATCTCGCTTGTTCCTCATGCGACTCCTATATGTTTGGATGTCCTCTTGGAATCCATATTTTCAGGGAACGATGCTTTTTCCTCACGTTCGTTTTGGATGCTTGGGATTCTGTAGTGCGAGCGTTAGCTCGTCCTTCTCTCTGTCGGGCTGGAATGTGCCTGAAGCATAGGCCTCTACAGTATCCTTCAGTCGGTTGGCGGCTTCGCGAATCTCATCGCTAAATATCAGGGAGCCATCGCCAGGATTGAGCGCTCCACCATGAGCGTATTACCGATGTTTCGATCGTGGCTGGAACGATACCTCTTGCTATCTGGTCGGCTTCCACTCGTTTCCATCTCGGCACTGCCTTGTTATAGCCGCCTGAGCCTAACCTGTGATAGTATTGCTTCTTAGTGGCATTCGATGTATTTTTGTCTATTAGCGCTTGCTCGCATGTCTTGTATCAACAAATATATCCCAATGATCTTTCAGCTTAGGGAATTGGTCTAAATCCGGTGTCTGACCCTTAAGGTTGTATCTCTTGTACAATTTTTTCTTATAGTTTCTGAACAGTTCGGTCATCTTCTTTAGTGTCCATTCCTTCACTTTGGCATGTTCTGCCTCAGGGATTGTGAAGGTCTCGAGCATTGTGATCCACAACATCTTTTTTCTCCGTATCTGGGAGATAGCTTTGGTCATCCCCGCCTGTCCTTGTTCGGCGCCAGTACACCATGATGATGGGCACGTGATCTCTTACTACTCAACCGCTATGTGCAACAAACTTCCTTGTGGTGTCGGCTGGGGCACATGGAAGACCATCTTGTGCCACTTCAGTTATAATATGCTGACCCTCAATCTTTCTGGTGACACTACATTGCTCATGAGCCCTCTTCTCTTCAACGGCCGGTGTGCTGTCAATGTCCATCTCATTCCCCTCATCATTGCCATCCTCGTTCCCCTCCTCGTTAAGGTATTGGTTGGGATTCTCATCCCCTGCTCATCATTCCAATATTGGCTACTCCCCTTTGCGATCTCGTCGTAGAGGATCTCTTCGTCGATGCGATCTGCCATCTGTTAGTTTTGCTTGGAGGCCTTGGGACCACTTAAGCTTGAGCGACGACGACAGTCAGCAGTTGGACCAAGTAAATCTACAAGGAAAAAATATTTAGTTAAAACATGTACAATGGTCCTAAGTCTAAATTTATAATGTATATATACATTGTTATGTGAGAGATAGTGACTCAGTATATTGGGTGAAAACAACCGAACAAACTTTGTCTTGATTCCAAATGCATACACATCGTAACAGGCTAAGTGCTATGGCCGCTGCTCATCTCTCCAAATGGATTCATGACATCCATACTTAAATCGAACCTTATGTTTCATACATCCTCTCCGAAGTCTTTAAATGTTTTGTCGATGTTTTGACACTGTGACCCATCGACAGGGTGTCTCAGCATCTCATCTTGTTGACGTTCTTTTGTGTGCCAGCGCATCATTCTAGCATGCTCTTTGTCCCTGAACAATTGCCTGAGTCGTGGTATTATAGAAAAATACCACATCACCTTAGCAGGAACTCTTTTCTTCGAAGACTGTCCTTCAACTTCGCCTGGATCATCTCGTCTAATCTTGTATCGTAGTGCTTTACAAACCGGACATACTTCTAGGTTCTCATACTCCTCACCTTGG
This sequence comes from Oryza australiensis, assembly GCA_019925245.2. Taxonomy (NCBI): domain Eukaryota; kingdom Viridiplantae; phylum Streptophyta; class Magnoliopsida; order Poales; family Poaceae; genus Oryza; species Oryza australiensis. The sequence goes on along the minus strand of JAIFGZ020000540.1, from coordinate 2,009,740 downwards.
TAGAGGATACAATCGTTCGGACATGCGTATATCTTCTGTACTTCCAGTCCTAGAGGGCAAACTAACTTCTTAGCTTTATACGTGATTCTGGCAATTTGTTTTCCTCCGAAAGAATGTTCTTCACGAAGTTTAATAACTCACCAAATGCCTTCTCACTCACATCAGTTTTTGGCCTTCCATTGCAAGAATTCTAGCGTGATAGCTAACTTTTTGTGCCTATGTTCGCAACTTGGGTACAAGAAAGGTTCGCTAACATACACTCTAATTTCTGGATCTCCTTTTACCTTCGCAGTCTTCCCTTACGTCATGCAACATCTAACCAAGATTATCCACACTGTTATTATCTTCAACAGCCCCGTCTGCCTCGCTTGTTGTATTTTCTTCAAATCCATTGTATTGACCGTAATCCGAAATGTTGTCGTCTTCTTCTTCATCTTCTTCCATTGCAACCTCTATTTCTTCGTGTGATGTCCAACAATTATAGTTAGGCATAAATCCTGACTCAAGTAAGTGGGCATGAATAGTTTTTGATGTAGAATAATCTTTCTGATTTTTACACTTTTTGCATGGACAACATATTAATGCACGTCTTAAATAAACTCGTCGATCATAGGTCCGCGGTGTAAATCTATTACCGATCCATCTATCTAAAATGCACAAAAATCATAAAAAGAAAATTCATAAAAATCAAACTAATTAAACAATAATATAATATTTGTATATAAATAATCATATAATAATTATATAATAATCATATATTTAAATAGCAGAGAACGTGAGTTATCATCAAAAGAAGATTAATCAGGACACGCATAATTACAGCAATGTACATAGCATCGATCGTTCGAGACATACTCCACACGAGCTACTTCCATTATTTTGGTCACCTTTCTTATCGATCACAAGCCTAAGCTCTTTTGTTTATTAAGGCATAGTGGTTGATGATTCCATAATAGTGTACTGAAACATTTCAATGGTATAGAACTAAACACGGGAAATTTCAATGGTATACAACCAATTTTTTCATAATAAAAATACTATACAAATTAGTTTGGGATTACAATGCAAACCAGGCCTAATTAATCGGCAATTTTAAATGGTATAAATTTAGAAATAAATAGACTCTACATGTATCCGATGATAATTTCGTAAACAAATGGTGTGAAAGCGTTCCATATTTTTTCTCTACCCTAAAACGTTTGTTGCCTATATTGGCCCATCCGTTCTCCTCGACCTACTATCATTACTGGAAATTAATTAATGTGTTTGAACGCCTCGTCCCTATACCATTATAACACATAATTTCGAGATATAAACATAACTATGCAAGAATTATAACTTATATGGCATTTGACCGCATTCAATACATGCAGTGAATTTATCCAGGATTTCATCCAAATCAAATAAAAAAGCATTATCTGCTATTAGCAATGTGAATTCGTTCCATTTTCCGTGCTACAAATACCCCCTACCTCTCATTAGCATGTACTGAAAAACACCATCCTCTACACTTCTTGCTACTTCTGTTCACTGGTTTCATTGTGCTACGTGATTACTAGCAATGGAGGCAGTGGAGGAGGTGGCCGTTCTCATCGTCGGCGCGGGGCCAGCAGGCCTGGCAACGGCGGCATGCCTCGCACAACGGCATGTCCCCTATATCATTATCGAGCGTGAGTCCTGCACCGCATCGCTGTGGCGCCACCGTGCCTACGACCGCCTCAAGCTGCACCTCGCCAAGGAGTTCTGCGAGCTGCCACACATGGCGTATCCGGCGGGCACGCCGACGTATGTCCCTAGGGATATGTTTGTGGAGTACCTAGATAACTATGCTGACCAGTTTGGTATACGGCCGAGGTACCACACTGCTGTCGAGTCAGCAATATATGATGGAGGTAAGAACCATTGGGCCGTACAGACACTAGCGTTGTGGCAAGGCTCGCTGCACAGTTTCTTGTTGTGGCCACTGGCGAGAACAGTGCGGCAAGCATTCCACCAGTTCCTGGCCTCGCTAGGTTCGAGGGAGAAGCCATTCACTCGTCGGCGTACAAGTCCGGGAGAGCCTATACAGGGAAGAATGTGCTTGTGGTCGGTGCCGGGAATTCTGGCATGGAGATCGCCTATGACCTTGCCATGCATGGAGCACACACCTCCATAGTTGTTCGTAGCCCGGTATGTACAACATATTTATTTATCTTGCATTATCCTTTATGACGCGTTCACACCTATGTTTTATGAAAAAATATTCATACAGATACAAGAGTATCATTTTTTCATGTTTACTGTTCAAGTAATGATGAATACATTAATTCCGTTATTGATTCATAATTAGGATTTATTCGTGTAGTGGTTCTACATATGCATGTGGATAATATAAACGAGGAATGTGATTATTTCTAAGTATATTTATCCAATGTTGTCTTGTTCTAACCTTCAAGCTAGAGACTTTTTCCTAATATAATGGCCATCTAATAGTTTCATGTCAATCTGAATGCAGGTACACATAATGACCAAAGAACTAATACGATTTGGGATGACAATGGTGCAAAATCTAGGGCTAACAGTGACAACAGTGGACTCTCTTCTTGTAATGGCTGCAAATTTCTATTTTGGAGACTTGTCAAAACATGGTATTATGAGGCCTAAAATGGGTCCTCTTTTACTCAAGTCACATACTGGCCGGTCCGCCGTCATAGATGTAGGCACTGCAAGATTAATCAAAGGAGGAGTTATCAAAGTAATTACTTTATGCATCTATAATATTCAGATATGAAATTAAGTTGGTGGTGCTAGTGAAGTTAATTTCTTGCCACAATTGATTTTGAAACTTTACACCTTTTTTTCCTCTCTGTTAGGTGTTCCAAGGAATATCGAAGATAAATACAAATAATGTTGAATTTCATGGTGGGAGGCAAATTCCTTTTGATGCCATTGTATTTGCAACGGGCTACAAAAGCACAGTAAATACGTGGCTGAAGGTACAGAGATTTTTTTTAATTTTCGTTTTAATTCTCTTCAGTTACACAATGATATATTGTTGCAGCATGCACAATTTTTTTTCATTATTACAAAAGGATAATTCTTTTTTGTCTGTTTGTAGAATGGTGAAAGCATGTTTAAAGAGGATGGTTTCCCTAAAAATTGTTTTCCAAATCATTGGAGAGGAGAAAATGGGCTCTATTGTGCTGGGTTTGCGAGGAGAGGATTGGCCGGTATTGCCATGGATGCCAAGAATATTGCAGATGACATCGTGGCCACCATGGATCAAATGTCTTAAATTAAATTATGTTCCCTTTGGTTCTGAAGAAGGGTTAGATTAGCTTAAACATTATATTAAGGCATGGCTATGTTTGTATTAAAAAAGAGAGTCGTGACTATGTCATGAACAACTTCAGCTTGCGTAAAATCCAACTTTGCGTGTAAAATTAGTGGAAATAGGTAATCTTGTTTAATGAGAAGCTACTATTTAAAACGTCGTCTCTTTGTGGAGAAGTGCGCACTATGCATGGTTCTTAAGTCTCCAGCAATATCAGAATTTGCATGTTCAAACTTTCTATTTTTCACCACACCACGCAGCAGGGCTAGATAAATATTTGTTAAATGAAAATCAGTAGTAGACATACAAACTTGGAACTTTTTTCACTTCCAGTCATTCTCCGTGAGGCAGAGACTATTAATTTACAAATTTACATGAGGAAACTTTCTGTTTTATTTTCTTTAAAATGTACTTTTGTGAATTTTTTTAAAATGTTGACGCGTGAGCAACAAACACAAGATTAATTAATCAAAACAATCACGATTACTTTAACAAAAAGATTATTAGATTAATTAATCAAAATAAATATTATTTTAAATATATATTTTCATTTTTAACAATGGTAATTTTTATTTTTAAACAAGCACGATTACTTGTAATAAAACTACTATATATGCATGGTTTTAAAATGTTCTTTCGACTAATTTTCGTTAACGCATCAGCAATAAAGGTTACGAGATTAATTAGTTAAAATATTGGAAAGTTCAGTACACTAGTGATTTCTAGCTCTCGACAAAACATGGCCACAGAGCTTGTATGCACTCCCCCTTATTTTCTACCTTAATTTCTGGTGTTTCCCTGAAACACTCCCATGTCATCCATTTAATTTCCATTTTTCACTATAACCGTTTGATCCTCCTTAAACAGAAGCCTGCATAACTCGGGGTGTGTGCAATATATGTTGGTGCGTATGTATTTCACAAAAAATACGTGGATAACAACGACGGATCTGATATAGGGCTAAGCCCGCTACCTTTGACGAAGTAGCCCTCTAAGTCTTTTCTTTCATTTTTAGGTTTATATATCGTATAAAGAATTTATATGCCTCATTATCGACTTCAGTCTTCGTATAAGATTTGTCACTGATGGATAAATTGTATCATTAATTGTCAGACAAGTACTGCACGTACTGTTCATTATTTTAGTAACCTTCATGATCAATTACGAACCCAAACTCTATGTTTAGTCAGGTGGATGATGATTAAATAAAATGGAATATGATGCATGTTTAGTTTAGGAGAAACTTGCTCATTAATTTGCCCAAAAGTTGAGGTGCCTATGCACATCTACCCCAATTTAATGATTTCGCATAATTTTGCAAGAGTTTGATTGATGACTTCACCAAATCACCTCTAGTTGAGATGATATCACTCTTTTTTGACACAAAGCCATATAAGAGTTAGACTTTTTTATAACATTTGATCATTGGTCTTATTAAAAAAATTAGTGTAAATATATAAAAATATAAGTTAAGATTAAAAGTGTTTTTATGATAAAATAAGTCATAATAAAATAAATAAAATTTATATAATTTTTTAAATAAGATAAACAATCAAATGTCACAAAACGAAGGTAGTACAATTTTTTCCCCTCACTTCCTCATCTTCTTTCCCTATCCGTGATCAGAGGTCCGGCCATGGCTAGTTGCTCCCTTAACTCCGGACGTCAGCCCCCATCAAATCGAGCTCCACCGCGCTAATGAACCTGAATGTGTATTCATGCTCTGAATTTTTGTTTTACCGCTGAAACGGTGAGCTTTATTGACCACCCAATCACTTACAAACTCGAGGAGAGGGTCCATCCAAATAACATATTGACCCGTTTCCCAACTTCTTTCCACTTGGGCTAAGGCTAAGTAATGAGCACACAAATTAAAGGATGTAGTAATAAACGAAACTAGATGATATCTCACGTATTTTGCTGCGAGAATTTACAGAAACAACTTTTGATTGAAATTCGAGCTGATGAAAACAATTGGTAGAGTGGTATGATAGATTTAGAAGATGTATGTATGAATTAAAGTAAAATGTGCAATAATAATGATGATAAACTGCGATAAAGTTGATGATGTATAATTTGGATACATGCATTATACAAAATTGATTGAAAGATGGTTGGAATGATAAGATAATCTGATATTTTGATGGCAGATTAAATAGAGAGTTTTTAGATGGGTGGAGTAGGTTACACTTTTAGCAATGGATCATGTGTACATTATATTGTCGATTAGCAATGGATCCGCACTTATGAGTTGAATTGGATCTATATTGTTGTCTGTCTATCTGTATGGATTTGAGTTGAATTAGATTTTTTGCTCTGAAAAATTGTTGAATTTATGTGCTGGATTGTATACAGATATGTCAACTGCATTATTATTTTCATTATTTTGGGTGGGTGTGTTGTTTTCTTTTTTTTGGGGGGGGGGGTTTGGGAATTGCACTTTGGTTGATTGTGTTGTAAAACGAAAAGATGAACAATAAAAATTTGAATTCTCTCTCATCATATTGATCTCAATGACCCTTTATATAGGGAGATTACAAGCTTAGGATTCTAGACATTTAGTGAATTACATCAATTAGTAATAAAGATGATTTATGCCCTTAATATAGCTGTTACAAAAGAATTAAAATTTTATTGATGACTGCTATTGATGAGATCAAATAATGGCCAAATAATGGCCTTTTGTAACACTCCCCTTTTGATCGAGTCCATTCTGAGATCAACATGTTATTTAATTCCTTCGAAAAACCCTACGGGAAAAATAGAAATAATATAGCTGGTGATTGCTCTATCATCAACCTGTAAGGTTAAAGGAATAATTCATACCGTGTTTTATCTCTAGAAAAACTCCTGTGAAAGAAAACATGAGATAAGGCATAAGCTTGCATCTATCATTGTCTCATTAAAAACTTTATATGAGAAAACCCGGATGGTAAAAACTCACAAAAGGAAAAGAGTACAATGTGAAGCGTTTTAACATGGTCCATCATTCAGAGAGTCTCCCCTTGAAGCTTGCAAGTCTCTGAGTAGTCTCATACCAATTCTCTTAACACATCTCTTGAACGAGGAAGTGGGTAGGGATTTTGTAAAGAGATCTGCCAGATTATCGCAAGACTTTGTTGGTAAGATGTTTATTTCTCCATTTTGCTGAAGCTCATGGGGATAAAACAACTTAGGGGCAATATGCTTGGTGATATTGCTCTTAATGTAGCCTGTTTGCATCTGTGTAATACAAGCAACATTGTCTTCATAGATAATGGTAGGTAATTCTGAGGAACCAATACCACAAGATTGTTCAATGTGGTTTATCATCCTGCGAAGTCACACGTATTCACGTGATGCCTCAAACAGTGCGATGATTTTAGAATGATTTGTGGAGGTAGCCACTAATGTTTGTTTAGATGACTTCCACGATATGGCTGTTCCTCCATGGAGGAATACAAAACCTGTTTGTAATCTGACATTGTGAGGATCAAATATATAGCCAGCATCAGTGTACCCAACCAAGCTAGGATCAACATTTTTCTGAAAGAACAAGCCAAAATCCTTAGTGCCTATTTAGGTACCTGAGGATTTGTTTTCCTCCGGTCCAATGACGCTTAGTTGGGGCATCACTATGTCTTGCCAATAGATTTACCACAAATGCAATATCTGGCCTGGTATTATTTGTAAGATACATAAGTACTCCAATGAGACTAAGATAGGGATATTCTGGTCCTAATATCTCCTCTCCTTTCCTCCCATGGTTGGAAAATGTCCTTTTCTTTATCGAGAGATCGAACAACCATGGGAGTTTTATTTGGATGTGCTTTGTCCATATTGAATTTCTCCAATAATTTCTAAATATAGACAGATTGATGCACTAAAATTCCTAAGTGAAGGTGCTCGATTTGCAAACCTAAGCAAAATCTGGTTTTACCCAAATCCTTCATCTCAAATTCCGCCTTAAGATGGTGGCGGGCTTCATTAATATCTTGTGTGTGGCCAATGATATTCAAATCATCTACATACAACGATATAATGCAAAATTCGTGGAGGATCTTTTGATGAATATGCATGGACAATCATCATTGTTGGAGTAACCTTTCTGCAGAAGGTACTCACTCAGTCGGTTGTACCACATTTTACCCGACTGTTTGAGACCATAGAGTGATCTTTTGAGCTTTACACAATACCTTTTTCGATTTGCGCTTCCATTCAGTATAGAGATCCCATCGGGGACCTTCATATATATGTCCAAATCTAGTGACCCATATAAATATGCTGTCATGACATCCATCAACTGCATAGATAGACATTTTTGTATTGCCAGTGATATCAAATATCGGAATGTAATTTCGCTCATGACTGGAGAATATGTTTCATTGAAATCAATGCGGGTCTCTGCGTGAACCCTTGTGCTACAAGCCTCGCTTTATATCTCACCACCTCATTATTCTCATTGCGCTTCCGGATGAAAACCCATTTAAAACCCACGGGGAAGGTTTTTGGAGGTATAGGTATTACTTGTGAGAATACCTCTCTTTTATTGAGGGAGGCTAACTCTGCTTCAATTGCTTCCTTCCATTTGTTCCAGTCTCCCATGGATTTTGGATCTGGATCATTTTGGATGGTTTCTGCAACTGATGAGGCAAAGTATATATCGACAATTGTAGTCTTACGGTTGAATGATTCTCCAAACTCAACATAGTTTACGAAAATTTCATTTACCCCAGTTGACAGCTCAGTATTTCCCAATATGACTGCGTCGGTGTGTTCCAATGTCCCACATCAGAAATTGAGTGCACTGTTGATGTGGGAAGTGAATTGGATGAATTCACTTGGTGTCTCTCAACTTGAGGTTGAGTTTTCTTTCCTCTGTTTCCTCGTGCGCTTGCGAGGATTTGCTGTACTTCTCTCACTCTCTTTTGAGAAAGATAGTTGAATAGTTTTATTTGGTACCTCTATTCTTTCTGGCACACTCCTTGCAGGAATATATGATTTTGTGACACTTTTACTCACAGTAAATGAGTCTGGCAAATTGTTTGCAGCAACTTGCAAACCAATGATCATTTTAACCTGAAGGTCAGATTCTGTGGTACGAGGATCCTCCTTTAGGGTGTCTATGGCATCCCACTTTATTTCCGGGCATTTAGTGTGATACTTAAATTCTCCCCCTAATGCCGGAAAATGTTCTTCATTGAAGATACAATCAGCGTACCGGGCCGTGAGTAAATCCCCTGTAAGGGGCTCCAGGTATTTAATAATCGACGGAGATAAATATCCCACGTAGATAAATATCCCACGTAGATCCCTATTTTCCTATGAGGGCCCATTGATGTATGCTTTGGTGGTGAGATCAGTACGTATACAGCGCAACTGAATTTTCGCAGATGAGAAATACTAGGAGGATCACCATGAACCAATTGCAGTGGGGAGGTTGTATGGTATGCAGTTGGGTGCAATTGTACTAAGTCACCAGCGTGTAGGACTGCGTGACCCCAACATGAGGTTGGAAGGTTATAATTTTGCAATAATGGTCTGGCTATGAGTTTTATTCTCTTGATAAGATATTCGGCTAAATTATTTTGTGTGTGAACATACGGTACAGAATGTTGAACTTCAATTCCTAAAGGCATACAATAATCATTGAAAGCTTTGGAAGAAAATTCTGCAGCGTTGTCTAATCTGATTGATTTTAACTGGTGTTCAGGTTGACTTGCTCTAAGTTTGATGACTTGTGTAATCAATTTTGCAAAGGCATGGTTCCGTGTCGATAAGAGACACACATGGGACCATCTTGTGGATGCGTCTATTAGAACCATGAAATACCTGAATGGCCCAGACAATGGTTAATGGGCCACAAATGTCTTCTTGAATGCGTTCAAGAAACTTTAGTGGTTCAGCCATTATTTTAAGATGTGAGGGTCTCAAAATTAATTTCCCAGTTGCACATGAGGTGCACACAAAATCTGAGGATTCTGGGAATTTTCTATTGCTCATACCATGTCCACTTGAATTGCTCATGATTTTTCTCATCATTCCGATGTCGGGATGGCCAAGGCGATCATGCTAAGTTTTAAATGCATCCAAAAATTCACTTTGTATGCAATATATGATACAGGGTTGATGTATGTGTAGTACAATCCAGACGGGAGAGAAGGCACCTTTTCAATTGTTTGTTTGCCATATCCAGTATCTTTGGTCAAGAGGAGAAACTCATTGTTTTCTTCATATGTTTCCACATGAATACCATTTTTCCGGATATCTCTATAACTTAGTAGGGTATGTGTTGAATCGGGATACAATAATGCTTCCTCGATGTTTATTTGTGTACCCATTGAAAGTATGATAGTGGCCCTACCGGAACCGACAATCATAGCATCGCGTCCCGCAATGGTCAAAACTTGTCCTTCCCTCTTTGTGAGAGTTTGGAAAATTTTGACTTCCTTAAGTATAGTGTTAGTGGTACAACTGTCCACGAGGCACATCTCTTCTTCCATCGGACTGATTCCCATAATAATCTATATAATGTATAATGTAATTTCGTAAGAACAAAATATAAAAAACCACATAGGAATATATTAAGATAGCATTTGTAATTATTACAATTGTAAATAGGGATAGCAACATCATGTCTTTATTATGCAAAAATTAAACATTAAAGTAATGGCGACTAATTAAGATCTCCATAAATGTCGTTGGAAGCATATTCTATGAGCATGTCATCGATGTCCAAAGAGCCTTCCTCTTCGTTTGGCGGAGTCACTTGAGAGGCGAAGTGTGCTTCGTGCTTCTGGTTGGTCTGTGTACAACCCATAGACTTCATGTATAGATCAACAAGATGTTTAGGGGTCCTGTATTTCTTAGCAATATGATTGTAGTAGCCAAACTTGTAGCAGGCGGTTTTGTTGCCACTATCATTATTATGCTTAGAATTGCCTTTTTCCTTTTTAGTGTTCCCACGTTGCTTTTTGGCTCTCTTGCGTTTACCCTTTCCTAAGGAATTTCCAGTCTGTGTGTTCCCATTTGGAACTTGTTTCTTCTCATTCGCATGTACTTCAGGCAATGGTGCAGTGCCCAAAGGGCGCTGGTTTGAGTTCCATATAGTGAGCTCATGGTTCTTTTCTGCCTGTTTCAATGTCTGAATGAGTGAAGAGTAGATAGTGAAATTTTTCTCACGGTATTGTTGAGTGATGATCCGTTCTGATGGGAGCATTGTAGACAGAGTCTTCTTAATTTTCTCCTCTTCAGAAGGTTCTTTCTCACAAAACTGGAGCTTAGAGCATATGTTATGAACAACATGGTTGAACTCATCTACAGTTTTGAAATCCTATAGACGTAAGTGGTTCCACTCATGCGTTGCCTCCGAGAGAAGGATAGCTTTATGCTATTCATATCGATTTTTAAGAGCAGTCCACAAAACGCGTGGGTCCTCCTCATACATGTACTCCATTTTCAAATCCTGATGGATATGATTCCTTATAACTTTTAAGGCGAAGAATTTGGACATGTTTGAGGGGGGGACACTTCCATCTGCTGTTTCATCTATACATTTGTATAGTCCATTAGTCGACAGATTGACTTTGACATCCATCACCCAAGCAGGGAAATAGGAACCATCGAGAGCGAGAATATCGAACTCTTTGGTTGCCATCTCACATGTGTAGCCAAAATTTTGAGAAATTATGGCACATTTGCAACGGAAAATAAAGTAGGGCGAGAAGAGTAAATTTGCAAAGTAAATGTATAACAAAGGACATGAAAATGCTGAAACAAACCCATATGTATTTACAATGACAGAGAGTTACAAAGTGCTGATGGCAAATGTAAAGTCTCTGCTTATTTGCTAAAATTAAAATGACCATAAGTCAACAAGTTATAGCGTAAAATGCAGAAAAATATTAAGATAATTTGGGTGGTGGGCCGAAATAGTGAGTATTTTGGCCCACCACCACTCTAGGTCCACGAGGGTGGTGTGGGCAAGGCTTGGCCCAGTGGCTGGCGTGGGAGGGATGGTGGCCCATTAGCGTGGCCGGCTAATGGGCCGGCCTGGCCCAACCGACATAAGGGAGGGAGGGGGTGGTTAGGGCAAAAAAACACTAACCTCCCCCTCCACAGCCGCCGCCCCTGCCATGAGATGGCGGTCGGGCGCCGCCGCCTCCAGTCGGGTGCCGCCGCCGCTGACGGAGAGGTGCCGGGCGTCGCTGCTTCATGCCGGGCGCCACGCCTGCCATGGAGAGGCTGGCGCGCCTCCGGCCGGACGCCGCCGCCTCCGCCTGTCATGGATGAAGGGTTACGCGGAAGCTACGCTAGCCGAAAACAAAAATTTCTACCGCGCAAACCAGGAACACTTGCAAGTAAGGGCCGATAGATCGTTACCGATTGGAGTGTGCGCGAAGCGACCAATCGGGGCTATCCGATCCGGAACAGTGTAGCCGATTCTCGCAAGCCGACGGCCGATACCCGGGGACAGCCGATTCGCCAATCAACCGATTCACGATGCCGTAGCCGATCCGAAGCCAATCAACGGCGCGCAACGTAGCAGCGCCTCTACCGTATCCACACGTCCGGGGACAAACGCCGTACACCCGTGTGCTAGCACGCGATGCAAGGCCAGGGTTTGGCTCGAAAGTGGGGAGGGTTTCCGTGGAGATTGATCTCGGCGACTTCTGTTGCATGCGATGCAATTGACATACCGCAACTCTCCACCCCTCCCTCCTTTATATAGAGTTGGCCGACGGGACTAGTGGCCGATTAGGACTCTATTTTGAATCGGATCTCATCCGTATCTCATAGAGTTGGCCGCCCACACGTCGTAAGCCCATAGGACTCTATCCGATCGGATCCCTATCCGATCGAGCCGTATCCGAGTCCAACTCGAATGCATTCTTATCCCCTTAAGCGTGCGACCACGTAGGTTCAGGTATACTCGGTTTCGGCTATAGTCTAACTTAGCCGATCGTCGGCTCGAGTCTAACTCGGCCGACGCACAACGCGGCGCCTAGCAGGCACATATTGACACCATAGTATACAAGAATAATATCGGCTCGAACCTGTAATGTGTACACAAATCCCTTTGCCTCACGATACCGGTTAAGCTATAGGCAAGATGTGTGCCATCCCTTCAATAGCTTAACCATTCACTCGAACCGTATTGGATTATCTGTCATTTGATTGACTCCTCAATCAACTTAGCATGGCCATGCATTTCCATAATCCATTACCTCGAGGGGCCGAGAGATATCTCTCCAAAGGAGGGGCAAATTCCATCTTGATCACTCACATCCCACTCCATGTTTCATAGCAAACCCGAAAACTACCTTTATAACTACCCGATTACGGAATAGCGTTTGGTAGTCCCAAAGTAGGCTACTACACATGTTGGAATCCATGGTGATCTCGGGTCTAAGGACTTTGTACCAACACTACCTGAGACCAACTAATGGCACATTAATTCTGTAGTGTCTCATGGTGGGTCTATCCAACAATGTGTTCTTCAACACATATGTCCATGTTTATTGATTTGGTATCTCCATACCCATGATCTATGAGACATGATCATCAATCAATAAACATGCCGATCTTAGAATCATATTTGTTCCAACAATATGACATATGATCGAGGATCGTTTAGAAATAGATTCATACATATAGAGTCTCATAAATAAGTCACGTACTTATTGATCAATACAAGATGTCTATTTCATGGAACTGAATAACACTTTATTCATTTATACATAAACATTGACGTGATATCCAACATCTCCATGTTGCCTCTAGGGCATATCACTAACAATCTCCCACTTGCACTAGAGTCAATCATGTAAGTATCTAATACCCATTGCTCTTGTGTGCGCCTCATGCTTCGGTGAGGGAGAGGTTTTGTCGGCGGATCGGCTATGTTGAGATCCGTGTGCACTTTGCATATCTTGACATCACCTCTGTCCACAATCTCGCGGATGAGATGATATCGCCGAAGTATGTGTTTGGACTTCGATGTGACCTCGGCTCCTTGGCTTGCGCAATGGCTCCACTATTGTCACAATAGAGAGACATTGGACCGTCGTACTAGTCATCACACCAAGCTCGAAACGAATTTCTTGATCCAAACGGCCTCCTTTGCGGCTTCCGAAGCAGCAATGTACTCGGCCTCCGTTGTAGAATCGGCAACGGTATCTGCTTGGAACTCTTCCAGTGCTGCGCCTCCGTTCGGGCGAACACGAACCCAGATTGTGATCTATAATCATCCTTGTCTGTTTGGAAGCTAGCATCGGTGTAACCACTTACAACGAGCTCTTCTTCACCTCCATAGACTAGGAACATATCCTTAGTTCTTCTCAAGTACTTAAGGATATTCTTTACGGCATCCAGTGACCTTCACTGGATCGGCGAGTATCTGCTCGTAGCACTCAAAGCGTACGAGACATGCGGGCGTGTACAAAGCATGGCATACATGATGGATCCAATTGCCGAAGCATATGGAACCATACCCATCTTATTCCGCTCATCATGTGTCGAGGACACCGATTCTTGCTAAGATTAATGCCATGTGACATGGGCAAGAAACCTTTCTTGGAATCATGCATGTTGAACCTTTTCAACACCTTGTCAATGTATGTACTTTGGCTTAATCCAATTAGCCTCTTGGATCTATCTCTATAGATCCGAATGCTAATATATATGCTTGCCTCCCTAAGTCTTTCATGGAAAAACTATTTTTCAATGAAGACTTGACGGATTCAAGCATAGGGATATCATTTCCAATCAGTAATATGTCATCCACATATAAGATTAGAAATACAATTGCGCTCCCACGACCTTTTTGTAAACACAGGCCTCTTCTTCGTTTTTGATGAAACCAAACCCTTTGATTACTTCATCAAAACGAATATTCCAACTCCGAGATGCTTGCTTCAATCCATAAATGGATTTACGTAGCTTGCATATCTTTCCAAGCGATTCTGGATCGACAAAACCCGAGGTTGTATCATGTATACATCCTCGCTTAGGTTTCCATTTAGGAAAGCCGTTTTGACATCCATCTGCCATATCTCATAATCGAAATATGCAGCAATCGCTAGGATAATCCGAATAGATTTAAGCATTGCGACGAGCGAGAAGGTTTCATCATAATCAACTCCTTGAATCTTTTAAAACCTTTCGCCACCAATCGCGCCTTATAGATGTGAACATTTCCATCCATATCGGCCTTTTCTTAAAAACCCATTTACACTCAATGGTTTTGACACCATCGGTGGATCAACCAAGTTCCAAACTTGATTGTCGTACATGGATTCTATTTCGGATTTCATGGCTCCAAGCCACTTGTTGGAATCGGGTCCCACCATCGCTTCCTCATAGGTCTTAGGTTCATCGTTGTCCAACAACAATATGTCACGTTGTTCCGCACTGTGTACTGTCGGGCGCACGACGTGATCTTTCGGACCTCCGTGGGGCTGGTGTATCTACAATCGGTGGCGCAACACTTTGTTCCTCCTTGTTGTGGTTACGTGGTCGCGAAACGTTTTCGGTGTTTCTTGAACTTCTTCAAGATGCACCCTGCTCCCACTAACCCTTCTTGAAAGAAACTCTTTCTCCAAGAAGACACCATGTCGGGCGACAAACACTTTGCCTTGTTCCCGATTATAAAAGTAATATCCCTTAGTTTCCTTAGGATATCCCACAAAGAAGCACTTGTCGATTTGGGTGTGAGCTTGTCGATTGTAAACGTTTTACATAAGCCTCACATCCCCAAATTTTGAGAAAAGACAAACTAGGGGTTGCCCCGTCCATATCTCATATGGTGTCTTTTCAACGACTTAGATGGAACTCTATTTAGTGTGAGCGCAGCTTGTTTCAAGAGCATATCCCGAAGGATAACGGAAGATCACTTTGGCTCATCATCGACCGCACCATGTCCAACAAGGTGCGATTTCTCCGTTCGGACACTCCGTTCCATTGTGGAGTTCTGGCGGAGTCAACGTGGAACAATTCCACAATCTTTCGAGATGATTACCAAACTCTTGGCTCAAGTATTCCCCTCCACGATCGATCGTAGAAACTTGATTGTTTTCCCTAAATGATTCTCAGTACTTCATTCTGGAATTCTTTGAACTTTTCAAAGGATTCGGACTTATGCTTCATTAAGTAGATATAACCATATCTACTAAAGTCATCGGTAAAGGTAATGAAGTACGATAACCACCTCGGCCGTTGAGCTCATTGGTCCACATACATCGGTATGTATGAGTGCCAACAAGTCACTTGCTCTTTCACTGTGTCCCGTGAAAGGTGCCTTTGTCATCTTACCAAGTAAACAAGACTCACATGTCTCAAATGATTCAAAATCAAAAGAGTGAAGCAATCCATCCTTATGGAGCTTCTCCATGCGTTTCTTATTTATATGGCCTAAGCGACAATGCCGGATAAACGTGGGGTTTATATCATTAGAGAGTTGCCTTTCGTATTAATGTTATAGATGGGAGACGCTTCAAGATTCAAAACGTACAATCCATTCACCAATGGAGCATGAAAATAGAACATATCTCTAAGATATATTGAACAACCATTGTCCATTGATCTAAAATCATATCCTTCCGCTTGCAAACATGAAGCGGAAATAACGTTTTGACATAGTGTTGGAACACAATAACAATTATTCAATTCCAAAACTAATCCTAAAGGTAGATGAAGTGGTATCTTGTGCCGACAAAGCGTAGCAACGCTTGCTCCATTGCCGACGCGCAGTTCACCTCGCCCCTTCTCAATCCTCTACTTCTTCTCATTCCGCAACGATTTGCAAATATGAGCTACGATCCGGTATCAAATACCCAAGAGTCGATAGGTGAAGTAGCAAGATTAATGTCTATAACATTAATACCTGAGCGAAGTCGTACTTTGCTTCTTTTTGAGATCCTCCATGTACTTCTTGCGGTTCCTCTTCCAATGGCTGTCTCCTTGCAATAGAAGCAAACGGCATCGATGCCGCCGACCCCTTCTTGCCCTTCTTTGCATTAGAGGCACTCGCGATCTCATCGGGAGTTAACTTCCTCTTGGTACAAAGTTTCTTGACAGGTGGTTTGCGCTTTGCCTTCGCATCATCATCACATGATGACCGTTTTTCTGGATACTCTCCTCACTGTCTTTAGCATCCCATGCAATTCAGCCAAGGTCCTATCCATATTGTTCATGTGATAATTCAATATGAATGGCTCGAAGCTCGGAGGGAGCGACGGAGAATCACATCGCAGTAGCCAACTCTTGGCTAAGGGGAAAACCTAGTTTTCCGGACTCTCAATGTAGCCAATCATTTTTATCACATGCGGACGACGGGATTCCCCTCAACAAGCTCGCACGCAAACAAGGACTTCGAGGTGTTGAACCTCTCGGCCCGAGCTTGGTTCTCAAACATGCCACGCAGTCCCGAATAATAGTGTGAGCATCACTGCTCTCATATTGCTTCAAGCTCGGGGGACATTGTAGCAAGCATGAGACAGCTTATGTCTAGGGCATCATTAGTGTGCTTCTCGTAAGTCTCCGTGCGGTTGCGGTGGCATTATTTGGCAAATCCTCGGGATAGGGTACTTCAAGAACATACTCCTTACGCTCTTGCTTGAGAACAATTCTCAAGTTGCGATACCAATCCATAAAGTTTGTTCCATTTAATTTTTCCTTTTCGAGAATAGATCGCAAATTAAAAGCACTTGGGTGTAGTATTAGCCGCCATTTATTCTACAACAGAAAAAGCAAAGTTTAGCACAATGTTTATGCTATGTCCATTGTTAAACAATTTAACATTAGACTCCCATTACGTATTTTCCACCTTCCCTCTAGGTTACGTATTGGGTCAAGATCCACATGTTAATTAATTTTCTAGTGAGCTTTGGCATCACTGCTAGAAGATTAATAACATCGGTAAGCAACTCCTTGCTAATCACATCTCTATGTGACTCTTGTTGTTGGTGTGGCATCTCCATGCCCCGGCCCCAACCTATGCCCCAAGGCCCAAAACTGTTTTGATAGCCTTGTTAAGTAAACCAAATGCTCTGCTGTATATGTCGACATATACCCCTCGTGTTATGATAGAGAATGGCACTCTGCTTTGGCGGACCCACCATTGACGAGCATAACGGTGACGGGTGCAACATTTGGAAGGGCATCATTACTACTTAATTTTGTGAGGGATGCTATCCTATCAAACAAACATATCACATATGAAAGCAAGTAGAATATCATGAAATAGTATGGCCCCCTTCACATGGTGATCTCCATCTCCATGCCGGTGTACTGAGGATCTCCATCTTCATCACGTTCTTTCGAGTGCCGAATGCTTGATTTCTTCAAACTAAGCTACTACTATAGAAGCTCTAATTGAAGATTACATCGACTCGCAGGTCGTGAAAAGAATATTACAAGCATTGCACGTATGAAAGAATATTACGGGGATTGCACATATGAAAGAATATTACATGCATCACATGCATCTCATACATCTCATACATACAATAGGGCCATACCATCTCAAAGCATTCTCTGCAAAAACAAGTTAGGCGTAGAAACGTTTTCTACTTATCGCAGAGCTACGGCATCGAGACGACCTATAAGGGGGTACGCACACGGCGGTCCCGCTACACTATCAAGGGAGACCATATCGGCATAATCATATTATGCCGTCCCGATACACTATCAAGGGAGATGGTTTGCGTAGGCGCGAGGCAGCAACAAAGTCGGACTACGAGATAGCTTCGGTATAATCACATTATACCGTTCCGATACACTATCAAGGAACGCTATCTCGAACCCAACTATCTATCTCGAAGCCGACTCAAACCGAGTTATATGGAAATTGCTTCGACGTAATCACATTACGCCGTTCCGATACACTATCAAGGAACGCAATTACCATTAACTCTCCTCAACAGATCCCGTAAAACCGATTGATCAAATCAACCCGTGCGCAAAACTTGTTCCGGATCCAATCTAAAACCCGAACTAAGCAAGATTAGCTCGATACCACTGAAGGGTTACGCGGAAGCTACGCTAGCCGAAAACAAAAATTTCTACCGCGCAAACCAGGAACACTTGCAAGTAAGGGCCGATAGATCGTTACCGATTGGAGTGTGCGGCGAAACGCCAATCGGGGCTATCCGATCCGGAACAGTGTAGCTGATTCTCGCAAGCCGACAGCCGATACCGGGGACAGCCGATTCGCCAATCAACCGATTCACGATGCCGTAGCCGATCCGAAGCCAATCAACAGCGCGCAACGTAGCGGCGCCTCTACCGGTATCCACACGTCCGGGGACAAAACGCCGTACACCCGTGTGCTAGCACGCGATGCAAGGCTAGGGTTTGGCTCGAAAGTGGGGAGGGTTTCCGTGGAGATTGATCTCGGCGACTTCATTTGCACGCGATGCAATTGACATACCGCAACTCTCCACCCCTCCCTCCTTTATATAGAGTTGGCCGACGGGACTAGTGGCCGATTAGAACTCTATTTTGAATCGGATCTCATCCGTATCTCATAGAGTTGGCCGCCCACACGTCGTAAGCCCATAGGACTCTATCCGATCGGATCCCTATCCGATCGAGCCGTATCCGAGTCCAACTCGAATGCCGTTCTTATCCCCTTAAGCGTGCGACCCGTAGGTTCAGGTATACTCGGTTTCGGCTATAGTCTAACTTAGCCGATCGTCGGCTCGAGTCTAACTCGGCCGACCAACGACGGCGCCTAGCAAGCACATATTGACACCATAGTATACAAGAATAATATCGGCTCAACCTGTAATGTGTACACAAATCCCTTTGCCTCACGATACCGGTTAAGCTATAGGCAAGATGTGTGCCATCCCTTCAATAGCTTAACCATTCACTCGAACCGTATTGGATTATCGTCTGTTGATTGACTCCTCAATCAACTTAGCATGGCCATGCATTTCCATAATCCATTACCTCGAGGGGCCAGAGATATCTCTCCAAAGGAGGGGCAAATTCCATCTTGATCACTCACATCCCACTCCATGTTTCATAGCAAACCCGAAAACTACCTTTATAACTACCCGATTACGGAATAGCGTTTGGTAGTCCCAAAGTAGGCTACTACACATGTTGGAATCCATGGTGATCTCGGGTCTAAGGACTTTGTACCAACACTACCGAGACCAACTAATGGCACATTAATTCTGTAGTGTCTCATGGTGGGTCTATCCAACAATGTGTTCTTCAACACATATGTCCATGTTTATTGATTTGGTATCTCCATACCCATGATCTATGAGACATGATCATCAATCAATAAACATGCCGATCTTAGAATCATATTTGTTCCAACAATATGACATATGATCAGGGATCGTTTAGAAATAGATTCATACATATAGAGTCTCATAAATAAGTCACGTACTTATTGATCAATACAAGATGTCTATTTCATGGAACTGAATAACACTTTATTCATTTATACATAAACATTGACGTGATATCCAACATCTCCATGTTGCCTCTAGGGCATATCACTAACAATGGAGAGGCCGGCGCACCTCCGATTGGATGCCGCCGCCTCCAACACCGTGGCTCCGTCAGCCGGGCGCCGCCTCCGCCTGTCATGGAGAGGCCGGCGCACCTCCGGCCGTACACCATCTCCTCCAACGCCATGGTGCGACCGGCCGGGCGCCGCCTCCGCCTTTCATGGAGAGGCCGGCGCACCTCCGGCCGTACGCCGCCGCCTCCAACGCCATGGTGCGACCGGCCGGCGCCGCCGCCATCCTACACCCCTCCCTCCCGGACCTCGTTTCCCATGCTCAAGCCTCCCCTCACCCGAGGGTGGGGATGGCTAGGCTTGCCGCCGCCGGTAGTCTTAGCCGGGACATGCCCGGTCTTGATGATCACGGGGGGGTCCGGGGAATGGAAGGGTTGGTGGGGAGGACGGAGCTCTCGCCGTTGCCCCCTGCTTCCATGTAGAATGGTGGGGCTCCGTGACGTGCAACGAGGGTTCCTCTGAGGAGGAACTCCGGTGGATTGGCTGGTGTTGGTGTGTGCAGCGGCGTCTCCGGTGTGTAGTCAGGCGATGGTGGTGGAGAAATGACGCGACGAAGATGATGTGTCCAGCCGCGGTTCGGGCAAAAAGCCGTCAGCACATCGGGCATCTCTTGCTGCTTTCCGTATCCGTGCAGTCCACCCATGGGACTCACAGTGGTGCGGTGCCTCCACCAGAATTCATTCTAGTGCTGTGCACATGTCCGACATCACTGGAGACCCTCGACGAGTCACAAGGGTGCTTGAGATGGTGCTGTCGGCTTTCGTGTTCCTACGGGAAACGACGCCGTCGTCATGGCGTCGTCCTCCACATCTGGCGAAGCTAGAAGGAGGAGACGGGGGACCACGACCAGCAATGCGAGCACCGCAGCCCCTGCCTCGTCGAGGACGGCGTGCCGAAACCCGTATGATCCTCTCAAGCTGCTGCAAGAGACGACGAAGGTGACGTGCACAAAGGTTGCGTGGAAAGGAGGAGTCGGCAGTGAGAGAAACAGGACGAGCCATTCTTACCCTGCACATGCCGATGAGTCTTTTCATTATTCTAGCTTGGTAAAACGTGCTGATAACGTGTTGTAAAACAAAAAGGTGAACAATAAAAATATGAATTCTCTCTCATTATATTGATCGCAATGACCCTTTATATATTGATCGCAATGACCCTTTATATAGGAAGATTACAGCCTAGGATTCTATTCATTTACTGAATTACATCAATTAACAATAAGAATGATTTATCAATTAACAATAAGAATGATTTATGCCCTACCCTTAATATGACTGGTACAAAAGAATTAAAATTCTATTGATGGCTGCTATTGATGAGATCAAATAATGGCCAAATAATGACCTTTTGTAACAGATTGCTCACCGTGCAGAAAGTGCGTAGGATTGTAGGATTATTTTACAGACGTTCAGATACACAGAGAAATCTAAGAAAAATTAAGATCCAATCCTTCCATCAGTTTTTAATCTCATTCGAGGATCACAGAAACTGTGAATGTTAGTATTTGCATGCAGGAGCATCACAGAAACTTCTACTACCAACTGCCCTTAAATTACCAGTTACACCAGATTCAGCGATGCTGCATCAACAACTATGCCAGAAATTACCAGTTACACCAGATTAAGAAGATAGTTAGATCTTGGCATAATGTGATTACTTATATGCATAGAAGTCATCTTCAAATTTGTAGGTTTACACCAAAAAGTGAGAAATGGTACGATTAGATCCATCAAAAGTCACAAATCTTTTCAATACTGCCGAAGTGTCGAATCCGCGAAGGCACCACTGATACCTACACGAGAGAAATGGCAAACGACAATGACTTGGTAAGAAACCGGAGTATAGTGCTTTGACAACTCCTATCATTTGCTATTGCTAGTAATTCTGTCTACCATGACTTATTAGATACATCCTAAATTTCAAATCTCAAAATAATGAAAAATTCACTAATCTTTCTTCTTTTTTGAAGAGAAAATTGCCAGGAAAAGGGATTAAGGCACAGAAGTTACTTCCAGTGAAGGTGCACTAGTTTATTTCAGTGATACATAGCATAAGTGGAGAACTGTGACCTTTCAGGGCTATAGAGACAATATCTCCAGGAATGAAAGGCATTATAAGATCACAAGTGACAATGCAGCTTAATCAGGACAGAAGTTGTGAAGTAAGGTGAACTACACTAGAATAACAGTGAGTCTATGTTTATTTCCATTGAGTGAAAATACTATTAGGTCTCTATAGACGAAACCTCCATACCTGTTCCATCAAAGACATATTTAGAACCATGAACAGCCTGGGTCTTGTTAATTCTTGGAGTTGACACCAGTACACACAAAATTAAAACCTGTAAAAAATGAAAAAAAGGCAGAGTCAACTCAGAGAGGAGGTCATTCCAGAGATAATGAGAAAATTAGTTTAATTAGGAAATGATCCATAGAATTTCCTTTGATAGCAAGAACATCACCTGGCCCAGCATGCAAAATAGATCTAATTATAGCCAAGTTAAAAGGATGTTACTACTGTATGGTGCCAAAATATTTTGAGTGCTTGATTAAGCTTTCACAGATGACGAGTATAATAGTGCTCACATTAAAATTAAGAAAAAAAAACTAAGAGGCTTGTATGTTTGAGCTGATGCTACAGTATCCAGCAGCAAAACCTCTGCTGTGGCTGTGTAGCCGCAAGCCCACACCTAGCTAAGCCGAGCACCCCTACATAGTAAGGTGCATGTTCAACGCACACAAGGGAACACATCTTCACTACAGAATCAGATTCAAATATTGTTTGTACAAGCATTTGAGAAGGATCTATATGGCAGCAGATTCAATCAAAATGGGCTAGTCCTAAAAAATAAAATAAAAATCAAAGTGGGCTGAATAGGAGGATAATACATGCATTTGTTGACATTTCCATCAGTAAAAACAGTAGAACATGCACAAAAGTATCAACAGATAGTACATGTACGACATAGCGAACAAAATTTAGAAATACTCAATGCATACTATTATTAAGTCAACTTATATTTGACTATGGACAGTGCTTGGCTTTACAACACATATTGACAAACGGCGTAATAGGAAGCATGGGTGTTCATAGATAACTCACAGCCAGAACATCGGATACTAATTTTCTCTAGTGGTACACCATTGGCATTCAAGACCTTCAAAATTTTGAGAATAATTCCATCAACCTCTTTGCATGTGATTTCAACTATTTGAAGATGATTAGCTGCAAATGGTTGTTCCAATGGATTGAAACTTCCATCCATTTCCACTAAATTGTTGGGTACCTGAAGCCAACAAATATTTTACTAAACAAATCAAAGCAGGACATACATGTACAAAATATAGAAATACCTTTGAAAGTCTAAGAGTAAGCCTTTCAAGAAGAGGTGCGCGTTGGAGAAACCAAGTTAGTGCACTGAGGTCAGGAGCCAAAAACCATGCGTTCAGAAATAAAGTCTTTAACTTGCTAAATGTAGAGCACCACTTTAAATCCCTGTTGAAAAGATACTGCACAAAATGCAAGGTCATAAGATCAAATAACGAATTTACCAAAGAATTTAAAATACAAACAGCGATCATATACTAATGAACGACTGATGAAAAAGGTTTATAATTCATCTCTTTTATATGTTCATCTAATTTGTACAAAAGTATCCTAAGATTGCCGCAATTCAAATCAGTTAGCAATTACTATCTATCTGGTTATGTAAGAAATTGCAAAACTTCCAATTATGCTGTAGCATGACAATCATGAACAATTAGGTCGAGGTGTGATGATTTGAAAGGAAAAAATGAAATAAGCTGATGCATGAAGTCATATGTCAATGTAATTTAGTTATGGTTACAACACAAGAAGTGATAAAACTCTAGAGAATGCTAAGAGTTACGAGAGAGAAAGCTGCAAGCGCACCACTTTAGAATAAGCTAACAACATCAATTCCGTAGCTTCCGTCAAGCCTTCAAGAAACACACAGTCGTACTCATCAGGCGCATAATAATCATGACAACCCTTACAACCAGCATCCCCGCACTCATCGTAGCAACCATTTCTACATCGGTCATCACAAAAATGATCAAGTCTAACTGTTGCGGTTGCTAACGAAGGCATCGTTTCGAGCAACGGAGTCCTCCCAAAATTTGTATTGAACTTGAAGGAGACAAGGCTAGGGAAATCCATCCGTGTGCGATAATTAGAGTAAAAGACGCAGTAGGTCATGCTCAGATGTTTCAATGATGGAGACCACATTTCCAGAACACCAACATAGCAATCCTTCATTTTGAGATCCACCAGTGCCGGACAGCTCGAGAAATCAAGAACTTGGTTGTTCCCCTGGACACCCTTCAGCTCTAGGGTTGTGAGGTTGTGGGAGACGAGGGGCGAGTCCGAGAGCGGGATGGGCATCCGGGGGTGGGTGGAGACGAGGAACCGGAGCGCCCGGACCTGGCGGCGCAGAGCGCGGCGGATCCAGCTGTTGCCCTGCCGCCCCTCGCCGGGGAAGGGCCCGTCGAATTTGAGGTCTAAGTCGCAGGTGTCCAGCGCCGCGCCGCCGCGGCGGAGGCGGAGCAGGCTGTCGACGAAGAGGACGAGCGCGTCGGCGCTGGCCCACCCCTTGCGCCGGCGACGCGGACGGCGGGCACGGACCTCCAGAGGTCGCGCCAGCGCCGGGCAAGCACGCAGGTCCGTACGGCGTCCCGTGACGGCAGGAGGGAGAGGACGTGGTGGAGGACGTCCTCCGGCAGGTAGCTGATGCGGTCCGCCCCGCTCGCCATGGGGCGGCCGGGCTCTTCCTTGCCGGCTGGGCTCTCCGTCGAACAGGTGGCGTGCGCCGCCGCGTCGAGTGCCTGGATAGAGTTATTGAGAAAGAGGAGAGTGGGGAGTCCAATACACCGACGAAGTAATTTTAGGGCTACACAAGAATTTTTTTATAGATACTAGAAAAATATTCATATTTTGCTACGGATAAAAAAATAAATAATATGTTATACAGCACGTTTTTATTTTAATATTTAAATCTATATCTATATTTATAATCTATAATCTATCTATCTATGTCTACCCAAATTTTGTTTTGTCTGGCTATTTTGCAGAAAATCCCTTAGTTTTTTCGAAATTAACCCGCAATCCGCCTGGCTATTTTTTTAAAAAACCCAGTTATACGTACGATAGAGCTTATCTTAACTACTTAAAAAATCTATAACTTTTCGATCATCAAATCGTTTTTCTCCAAATCTATAAAATTTCCGATCCGTATAACCTATCGCTCCATTGTTGCCTCACTTTCCTCACCTCCAGCAGGTGAGCCCGACTTACGCGCCTCTTGTGTCACCATGCATTGCTCTCAGTGGCGGCCGAGCACACGCTACACGAGTGAGCTAGCGCACCGCCGTCGATATACATGTAACTTATCTTATTCATCAATATACTTTTCTAACTAATAATATCTGAGTCATAAATATTTTAAACTTTACCAAATTTCTAATCGGTTTAAAGTATCAGTAAGTCAATATCTATTTTCATTATATTTTTGACTTAATTTGGTGAATAAATTAACTTAGACTAAATGTTTATCTGATACCATTTCTTAATCAAGGTCCAGTGATACATAAAGTTGAAGATACCCTTGCTTTCAAAGTTATATATATATATATATAACTATATATAAAGCAAGTAGTGTTTCTATCCAAAATTTTTGTTCGTCTCTGGTTATTTTGCAGAAAACCCCTTGAGTGTTTAGAAAATTAACCCGCAATCCCAACGCTGAAAAAAAGGGAAGGCTTGGATGAAAAAAAAGACCTTCTATGTCCCTCTCTTCCATCCCCATCCACGCCGCACCCTGCGTCGCGCCTGCGCCCCTTCCCTTGTCGTCGCTCGGAGCTCCCGCGCTGCCGCCTGTACCTTCGCCCTCCGCCTGCCTCCCTCCCTGCGTCGTCGTTCCGTTGCAACACACGGGCATTTATATAACTATTTATAAAGCAAGCAGTGTGTCATGCCCAGAAATTCAGACCCGAATTTCTAAAGCTATATGTGTATTAAAATCCCTGTTCAGGACCAGCTAGGGTACACATACGATAATTGTTGATATTACAGTTCCATGTCTTAGAAACAATAGAAAAAGATTACAAAAGAGCAGCGGAAAAAGAAAAAGGGCCTAAGCCTAAGCTCGACGCTGGCCACGCGGCTTCGACCACTCCATAGGCAGCTTCCAGAGTGTAGGACAAAGCCTACTCCACTTCATCTTCATCTTCAACCTCTGGCTCAGGTTCTGGTGAAGAAGTAAGGATGAGTACTTCCACGTACTCAACAAGTCACGCCGGAAGAGGAGAAGAATGAATGCAGGGAGACAAAGGTCTGGCTAAAGTTTGCTTTTGCGCAAACGGCAGGAGTTTTTCCAAACAATACGAATTTTGAACACAGTCAAAACAACAGTAAATTGAGTAATTAAAACATCCTAAAACCAACGCTGTCCAACGTTATCCCCACGTTGCGACAGGCCCAAACTATCCACCTATACTAGTCATGTTTCAAAACTTAGGGTGTAAAAGTGTGAGACTAATCACGGAGAGCTCGGTCGATCGCCCCATTACCGCGGGCACGGCTATTCGAATAGATTTACTCTGATCAGAGGTGTACAACTGTACCCACAAGACATAGCCCCACAACACGGTTTTCCGTGTGTCGGAATACCACCGTGGTACCCCGGAAAGGGAACTGTGATAGGACTTTTCGTATAACCCCCCCTCTAACCAAGCGAACCCCACCAAGGTTTCGCCCCCACTCCCGGACCCTGTGAGTGGGCAGCCCCCGAGTGTCTCGGTGAATCCGGCAGCCCAGCAACCCTTATACCGGGGCCGACTGAAACTCCATCCCGCTCACCCTTGCCGATGGGTTCGTCAGCTAGGAGAGGCTACACTACGGGACCTACCTTACCCATTTCGGCTTGTGGTTTGCACGGTCATTCTCCCGAGGGGTCCCATGAACTGGTCCTTAATTGCTATGGGCGCCGCTAACCAAAACCATAGTGCCCACGGCCCACCATTTGTCATATTTTAGTTATTAGTCCGGTTCACCAAGAACTAATTAATAATCCTCCGAACCGAAGTCCAGGAGAGATACATTAAGTGAGAAAATGACCCTTTTAGTGAGCTAGTGAAACTAAGCCAGGCTAAGCATAACCTAGTCCTGAAATCTAATCACATTATTTTTCCAAGTTTTATCAAAGGGTTTGGGGTGTCAAACCTAAGGCATAACTAAACATAAGGTATATTATTTTCTATGAAATGACAATATAAAATACATGCAATTTCATAGAATAAAACATGTGTTTTAGCAAAATGGGAGCAATATGATCAATAATATGGTATGACTTGCCTTGCTCTTCGGCTTGGGGGACTTCCGCGACGACTTCAAAGTAAACCGGGACAGAGGGACTACCGGGATCTACACGGCAAACAAACACTTCAACAAAACAGGCTAAAAAGCTACTAAAACAGAGAACAAAACCATTTTTAATGGATTCTTGGCATTTTTATGAATTTAATGAAATTTGAATGGGCTAAAACGGAGGTCGGATTGAAAAGATATGATTTTTAGAAGATTATCTGTGTTTTTACTAAAATAGGAAAATCCTTAATAATTTATTGCGCAATAAATTCCGGAATTGCATCAGCGCTAGGGCTGACGTCAGCGATAGCGTCATCGGCCGCGGGAGCACCGGTTCACGGTGGACCGGGTCCACAGGCCGAGAGGGAGAGCGGTGCACCACGTGGCGCACATGTGGCGCTGACGCGACGGCCACGCGGTGTGCCACGCGGGCCGGCGGGATGGGCGGCCCCGTCTGCGAGGCGAGATCGGACGGCCGGGAGAGGGGCACGGGTGGCGCGATTGGTCGGCGATGACGCACGGCGGCCGGAGACCGACCGGCGCCACTCGGGCGGCGGAAAGCCGCGGCTCACGCGAGGTGGGCCGTGCACACTCGGGAGCGGTGGCGCGCGTTCGGCCGAGAGGGAAAAGGGAGGGGCGCTCACCGTGGGTCATCGGAGGTGAAGGGGACGACGGCTCGGACGGTGAGGGAGACGGCGAAACCACTCGGGGAGGGGTGGCCGAAGCGGCGCTGGCACCGGCGACGAGGAGGAAGGAGTCGGCGGAGCTCGAGACGCCTCGGAGCAGCGGGAAAACACGGCCGAACCTCAGCGACGAAGTTCGAAGCGGGGGCGCACGGTGCGGGAACGACGGAGAGAGGGAGGCTTGAGTGGAGGTGTGGGGAGCTCGGGAGGGCGAGGGGGTGCTTAAATAGGGAATGGGAGGTCGGCGGCGACCGGATAAGGGCGCAATTGCTCGTCGGCGTGATTTTGGGGAAATAATGGCAGGTGGTTAAATCTGGCCATTAAGGGGCACGGGAGCGGTGGCCGGGGCGATTGAAGGCGGTGAGAGAGATGGGGAAGTTAAGGCGGTGCCTTTAGGGCGCGCGGGAGGGATGGGCGACCGAGTTCCGCGCGGGGCAGAGGTGGCGTCAATGGCGGCGGGGCAGCCGAAGGTAGGGGACGAGGCTGACAGGTGGACCCCACCTGTCGGCGTCCCGGGGTAGAGGGGATACAAACTGGACTTATCCGCCGGCGCGAGGGTTTGGTGGGTCGTAGCCTTCGGTCGGCTCGAGAGAGAGAGGAGGCGCGCGTCGGCTGGGGGAACGCCCGTCAGGGGGCCGATCGGTGGGCCGATCGGTGCAGGCGCACATGGGAGGATGGGCGTCGGCTCGGGCCGGCGGCCCACGGCTAAAAAGGGCGGGAAACGTACGGGAGGAGAGAGAAAAGAAAAACCCGGGTTTTATTAATTCAGATTTTGATTTTAATTGGTTGAAAATTATTTCTTGGGCTCGAAAATTCTACTAAAAATCTGTTAGTGTATTTTGACATGTAGAATTTAGAAACAATCCTACCATGCCATTTCCATTTAACATTTGGATTTTAAAATTATTAATTCTCTCGAGTTAATTCCAACGATTTTCTTTTACGATTTTCTTTTGGATTTTTAAAAGGGGAAAACACCTCAGGGTGTTACACAGTGTTTCCATCCAAATTTTGTTTTGCCTGACTATTTTGCAGAAACCCCTTGGTTTTCCGAAATTAATCCGCAGTCCACCTGACTATTTAAAAAACCAGTTAAAGAAGAAAAGGGGCTATTTTGCAGAAAACCCCTTGAGTGTATAAAATTAACCCGCAGTCCCAATGCTGAAAAGAAAGGGAGGGTTTGGATGAAAAAGAAAGATCTCATGCGTCCCTCTCATCCGTCCCCATCTGCGTCGCGCCCTGCCCCGCGCCTGCGCCCCTCCCTCTCGTTGCTGCTCGGAGCTTCCGTGCCGCCGCCTGGACCTTCGCCCTCCATCTGCTTCCCTCCTTGCGTCGTCGTCCCGTTGCAACGCACGAGCATTTTGTTAGTCTATAATCTATATCTATAACTATCTATAAAGCAAGTAGTGTTTTCACCTAAATTTTGTTCTACCTGATTATTTTATAGAAAACCCCTTGAGTTTTTTCGAAATTAACCCGCAGTTCGCCTGACTATTTTAAAAAAGACCTAGTTAAACAAGAAAAAGAGTTATTTTGCGAGAAAACCCCTTAGTGTTTATAAAATTAACTGCGATCCCAATGCTGAAAAAAAAGGGAGAGCTTGGATGAAAAAAAAAGACCTTCTATATTTCTCTTTTCCGTCCCCATACATGCCGTGTCCCGCGTCGCGCCTGCGCCCCTCCCTCCCGTCGTCACTCGGAGCTCCCGCGCCGCCGCCTGGACCTTCGCCCTCCACCTGCATCCCTCCCTGCGTCGTCGTTCCGTTGCAAAGCTTGGGCATTTTGCTAGTAAATATTAAATTACTATATAATATCAGAATATATCATGAACTAATTTTAGAAAATACAAAAATAATGATAGGATGGTGACAAAACGACCACACCACGAGTGTTTTTTATTTTTTTATAGTATATAGATACCACACTAATTCAATTCTCTCATAATTTCTTTAAATTCCTCCGATTGAGAACAAATATCACATGAATTTCAATGTGCGTCGAATTACTTCATAATTCCTCCATTACAAAAGAAAAACTCTCAATACTAGCTACCTCTGAAATAATTGCCGCAAAACTATACTTGCATTCCCCTTTAACAAGCACAAGGGGAAACAACGAGAGAAAAATATCGTCGTCTAAAATATGGACTGTTCAGATCTTAATCTACAGTATTATTGAAATATATTTATTATTGTGGAGATTATGGCAATCGGATACCTACATGGCAAGCTTATCCGACTGGAGATAGGGATAGGTTACACCTGCTAATTATGTAAACCAACTATGACTTGGGTGTTACGTTGCCGATTAGATAAGGCAACGACTCATAGTCACGGTTTGGTAAGATTGAGGAAACCGACTTAGAGTAAGATAGGGTTTCCGGCTTGTAAGCCCGCCTCCCAAGACTATATAAGAGGGGTAAGGGGCGTCCCTTGAGGGATATCAGCTTTAGATCAGACATACGAACTATCAGCTTTAGAAGCAAGAGCAACAGATCTTGAGATCAATAAAGACTCGGCGGATCGAATCCCCGAAACAGGAGTAGGGTATTACCTCACGAGAGGGCCTGAACCTGTCTAAACCTTGTTTTCCACCTAACCCATTGTGCTTGGCGATCTTGACTGCACTGCCAAAATTCTATTGTCGAAATCGAGTTTCGAGAGTTGGCGCGCCAGGTAGGGGCCCGCGCGTCAAGACTTGTTTGACAATCTCGCCGGCAAGCGCGATGAGATCTTCATCATGCATCGACGACTTCGCCGTCAAAAGATTCAACAAGTCCTCCTTCCCTGACTCGGATTCGGACCAGTCGGGAGGGGGAACCCACTCGGCGCCGTTCGGGCTACCGAACAACGCCGAGATCTACAACAAGGCTCTGACTTCCGAATTGGGTTCCGCCCACTTGGAAGGAGGAATCTACTCGGTGCCGTTCGGGTTATCGAACAACGCCGAGATCTATGACAAAGTCCTGACTTCCAGGAAGAAGTCC
Source organism: Oryza australiensis (assembly GCA_019925245.2). Classification (NCBI taxonomy): domain Eukaryota; kingdom Viridiplantae; phylum Streptophyta; class Magnoliopsida; order Poales; family Poaceae; genus Oryza; species Oryza australiensis. The sequence goes on along the minus strand of JAIFGZ020000540.1, from coordinate 1,978,857 downwards.
ACCCACTCGGAAGGAGGAATCAACTCGGCGTCATTCGGACTGCCAAACGCCGCTGGGATCTACAGCCACCTTCTGACCTCCCCGTCGGAACCAATCTACTCGGAGGGAGAAACCCTCGAGGCACCGTTTGGACTACCAAACGCCGTTGAGATCTATTCCAAACTCCTCTCCCCCGAGTCAAGATCGACCCACTCGGAGGAACCCCCGTCATTAAGCTACGACTCGGACTAGAACGATCCGGATTAGAGCAACCCGGGTTCAAGGGAAATCGTCGTCATCCTCCAACCGTTTGGGTCATGCTCATCCACGGAGCTCAATGAGTACCTCAGCTCTTCAGGCTTCGACGATCCCTACGGCATCCTCTCGGACGAGGCCAACGACTCCGACTGCGACAAGGACTACGAGCCGAAGTGCTTCGACGTCCTCATGGTTGAGGTGGCTGAGACCGACTTAGCCATGGCCCGCAGGGTCGCAGAAGAAGAACAAGCCAGGCTTGAGCACGAGCGCAAGCTAGCGGAAGATGAGAAGAGGCGCAAGGAGGAAGCTGACAGAAGAAAGCGGGATCTGAGGGCAACCGGACGATCCGCTCGGGAGTCCATACTTCAGACGCGAGTTGACAACACCAACATCTTCCAGACACCCCAGCAGAACGCCGTTGCCGCGCTCACCCTCCTCGACACCGTGATCGAGATGGCGCCCCCCGACGTGACGCCAATCCTGGACAAGATCAATACCATCGTCGCGGCTACAGCCAACTGCTCTCCCTTCACCTCAGCATGAAGGCCGACCGAGTCCGTGGCAGAAACGCCCGACAGAAGCCGACTTTCGCCGCTGTGGTCGAATGATTACAGGAGGCCCGAACAAGATCGGACGGCCACTAGGTCAAGAAACCCCCTCCACGAGGCCGCGCAGAAGCAGCAAGAGCAATCGGTCGACTCCCGCGAGAAGCGGCATGGACGACCACCCGTCCACCACCGGGTCCGCCGTAGCAACAACTCCGACTACCGAAGCAGCCTGTCAATGACCCCGCCGAGTGATCTACGGGAAGTCCTTGATCGGCGCTATCAAGAACGAGATCAGCGCTCCCGCGAAGATCGAAGAGGATCGCCCGACAGCAACGACGATGGAGTATCTGCATTCCCTCGGGACCTGCGCCGAGTGCATTGGCCGATTGGATTTAAGCCGACAGGAATTGAGAAGTATGATGGAAAGACCGACCCTGAGTCGTGGCTAACCGTGTACACCCTTGCCATCCGTGCAGCAGGAGGAGACAATAGGGCCATGGCCAATTACTTACCTATTGCACTCGCCAACTCAGCCAGGAACTGGCTCACGAGCTTGCCAAGAGGCTCGATCGGCTCGTGGAGCGAACTCAGGGATCACTTCGTCGCCAACTTCCAAGGCACTTTTGAAAGGCCTGGGACCCACTTCGACCTCTACAACGTCGTCCAGAAGCCAGGCGAGCCATTGAAGGACTACATCTGATGCTTCTCGGAAAAGCGCAACAAGATCCCCAACATCACCGATGACATCATCATCGCCGCCTTCCAGAAGGGAGTCCGTGATGAATTGTTGATCGGAAAATTTGGGCGTAAGCCACCGAAGAGGGTGAAGCAGATGTTCAAGACAGCAAACTCTTACGCCAAGTCCAGCGACGCGATCAAGGTGGCGCGGCAAGACCGGCCTGACAGAAGGGACGACAAGCAGTCAGGAGGAAGCCGGCATCCTAAGAAGGATAATGGCAACAACAACCAGGGCCAGAAGGACCGCAAGCGCCAGCCTGAAGATCTGGTTGCCCCGACGTCCAACTCCCAACGCCGTCCCCGAGTCACGGCCTACGACGCAATCATTAACGCCCAGTGCACGCATCATCCAAACCACAAGCATGCGGCCAAAGACTGCTTCATTTATAAGCAATTCGCCGAGCAATATGCGACACAGCTCAACAAGAAGCCGACTGACGAGGCCGGGCCATCAGGGACCAAGAAAAACAACCCGACTGGAAATACAGAGCCCTTTCAAGACCCCGTAGGCGAGCAAAATCACAACTTCGGGGGGCCGCAAGCTTATGAGTCCAAGAGGAAGCATAAGCTAACCGACCGTGAGGTCAACGCGGCACAACCTGAGGTCCCACAATATCTACGGTGGTCGGAGGTGGCCATCACGTTCGATCGCTCGGATCATCTTGACCGAGTGGTTCACCCGGGGCGCTATCCCCTGGTGCTAGACCCGGTGGTCCGCAACATCAAGCTGAAGCGCGTCCTCATTGATGAGGGCAACGCCCTCAATATTTTGTTCGCCAAAACCTTGGACGAGATGCAAATCCCGAGAGCCGAATTGAAGGCAAGCTCAGCCCCCTTCCATGGAGTTATCCCGGGGCTGTCATCCACGCCACTCGGGCATATCGCTCTTCCAGTCACCTTCGGAGTTCGGGAGAACTTCCGGACGGAGAACATCACTTTCGAGGTGGCCGACTTCGAGACGGCCTACCACGCGATCATTGGAAGGCCTGCACTCGCCAAGTTCATGGCGATACCGCACTATACCTGCCTCTGCATGAAGATGCCGGGTCCAAACAACGTCATCACTCTTCGCAGCGACGTCAAACAAGCCTTCACTTGCGACAAGGAAAGCTGCGACATGGGCCAATCTCGTGAGAGATTGTGTGGCCAGGAGGAAATCCGATTGGTTGCATCAACTTCTGCAGAGGGTGAAATCCCCGCAAAGAATATATCCAAGTCGGGACAAGGCGACGCCAAAACGAAGAAAAACTCCCTTGATCCATCGGATCCTTCCAAAACCGCTGTAATCGGTGCTGAGCTAGATCCTAACTAGGAAAGCGTGCTCGTCACCTTCCTCCAAAATAATAAAGATGTTTTTGCTTGGAAACCATCTGATATGCCTGGAATTCCTAGGGAGGTGATCGAGCACTCTTTACACGTCAAAGATGACGCAAAACCCATCAAACAACGATTACACCGTTTTGCCCAGGATCGAAAAGATGCCATCAAGGAAGAACTCACAAAACTCTTAGCCGCCGGTTTTATCAAGGAAGTTCTACACCCCGACTGGCTGGCTAAGCTGGTCCTGGTCCGGAAGAAGACGGGACAATGGCGCATGTGTGTTGACTATACTGATCTCAACAAAGCCTACCCTAAAGATCCATTCGGACTGCCTCGCATCGACCAAGTCGTGGACTCAACAGCTGGCTGCCAGCTCTTAAGCTTTCTGGATTGTTACTAGGGCTACCACCAAATCAGCTTGAAGGAATCCGACTACCTGAAGACATCGTTCATCACGCCGTTTGGAGCTTACTGCTACGTCACGATGCCCTTCGGCCTAAAGAACGCCGGAGCCACATACCAACGCATGATTCAAAGATGCTTTCAAACGCAGATCGGAAAGAACGTGGAAGCTTACGTCGACGATGTTGTCATGAAGACAAAGCAGAAGGAAGATTGATCGCCGACTTAGAAGAAACCTTCGCAAACATTCGGGCCTTCAGAAATGAAGTTGAACCCAGAGAAGTGCACATTCGGCGTGCCATCAGGCAAACTGCTCGGCTTCATGGTGTGACATCGTGGCATTGAAGCTAACCCAGAAAAAATTAACGCTATCCTAAATATGAAGCCCTCGAGTAACCAGAAAGATATCCAGAAGCTTACTGGCTGCATGGCCGCGCTAAGCCGATTTATCTCCCGACTCGGTGAACGTGGCATGCCTTTCTTCAAGTTACTGAAGAAAATCGATGACTTCCAGTGGACTACGGAAGCCCACAAGGCCTTTGAAGATTTCAAAGAATTTCTCACAACGTTGCCCGTCCTAGCCTCACCCCAGCCTCAGGAACCTTTGCTACTATATGTCTCTGCGACTCACCAAGTGGTTAGCACGGTTCTCGTGGTCGAGCGCGAAGAAGAAGAACGAGTCCAGAAGATTCAGAGGCCAATCTACTTCGTTAGCGAAGTACTGGCAGGAGTCAAAATTCGCTACCCTCAGGTACAAAAATTTCTATATGGTGTTCTGATAACCACGAGGAAATTGGCGCACTACTTTCAGGGTCACTCGGTCACCGTCGTCACCTCCTTTCCACAACCGGGAGGCAACTGAGCGCATTGTGAAGTGGGCCCTGGAACTGATGCCGCTGGACTTAACTTTCAAGGCGAGGACGTCTGTAAAGTCACAAGCCCTGGTGGATTTCCTGGCCGAGTGGACCGAACAACAAGAAGATGTACCTCGAGAAGACCTACAATACTGGACCATGCAGTTTGACGGATCCAAGAGGATCACCGGCTTGGGAGCAGGAGTCGTGCTGATCTCTCCGACTGGGGAAAGGCTAAGATATGTTGTCCACCTCCACTTCTCCGCCTCACACAACGTCACCGAGTACGAAGCCCTGCTGCATGGACTGCGACTTGCTGTTTCACTCAGGATACGACGGTTGGTCATGAAAGGAGATTCCTAGCTGGTTGTCAACCAAGTGATGAAAGACTGGTCCTGTTTAAACGACACCATGAAGGCCTACCGGCAAGAAGTTCGTAAACTTGAAGACAAGTTTGACGGACTGGAGCTATCCCATGTCTTAAGACATAACAACGAGGCAGATGACAAGTTGGCGCAGTTCGGGTCCTAGCGAGAAGCCGCTCCAACAGACATTTTCGTAGAACATCTCTATGAGCCGACTGTTGCAGCGAAACCAACTCCCAACAAGCAAGCTGCAGACCAAGTCACCATGATCGACGCCGACTGGAGGACACCGCTCATCAAATTTTTAACTCAGCAAGAGCTGCCAGAAGACCGGGATGAGGCGGAACACGTCCGACGATGTTGCCAAGCTTATGTCATGGTGGGTTCTGATTTATACAAGAGGAGCCCTTCTGGAGTCCTAATGAGATGCATCATGCCTGAGGAAGGACGACAACTACTCCAAGATATCAACTCGGGTATATGCAGAAGTCACACGGCAGCACGCACCTTGGTGGGCAAAGCCTACAGACAAGGTTTCTTCTAGCTTACGGCAGTCTCCGACGCCGACAAAGTAGTCCGAACGTGTGAAGGTTGCCAGTTTTTTGCTCGGCAGAGTCATGTCCCAGCCCAAGAACTACAAACGATTCCATTATCCTGGCCATTTGCGGTATGGGGCATAGACATGGTTGGTCATTTCAGAAAGACCCCAAGAGGATTCACACATTTATTAGTCGCAATTGACAACTTTTCCTAGTGGATCGAGGCTAAGCCGGTTGCTACAATCACTGCTGACAAGGCACGAGACTTCATCCTCAGCATTGTGCACCGGTTCGACGTCCCAAACAGAATAATAACCGACAATGGGACTCAATTCACTGGAGGCATCTTTAAGGAATTCTGTGAAGACTTCGGCATCAAAATCTGCTATGCATCGGTCGCACATCCCAAAAGCAATGGACAAGTTGATCGTGCCAACGGCATGGTCCTTCAAGGCATCAAGGCCCGAGTGTTTGACCGGCTAGATCCTTATGCCGGCAAATGGTTCCAAGAACTCCCCTCAGTTCTGTGGTCTCTACGGACTACGTCCAGTCGGGCCACCGGCCAAACTCCTTTCTTTCTGGTCTACGGGGCAGAAGCCATGTTGCCAAACGAAATGGGGTATGAATCCCTACGAGTCCGCAGCTTCAACGACGAGCGCTACGATCAAGACCGAGTGGACGATCTAACCCGACTGAAAGAAGCCCGAGAGGCAACTCTGATCCAGTTGGCAAGATATCTTCAAGGTCTCAAACGATACCACAGTCGCAATGTTCGAGCACGAGCTTTTATTATCGGCGATTTGGTTCTACGCAAAATTCAAACCACCAAGGACCGTCACAAATTATCTCCATTATGGAAAGGTCCGTATATAATTGCTGAGGTGACTCGGCCAAGAGCATATCGACTAAAGCGTGAAGACGGATCCATGGTGGAGAACTCCTGGAACATCGAACATCTTCGACGATACTATGCTTAAATTGCCTTAAGTCTCATATTATTCTTGACTGCCAACCTCAAGCAAGATGACTTCTTGAGTTAGCAGTCGAGGGCTTCATACATGTCAATAAAGCATCGTTTTCTTCGGCAACTTGTGCATATTTGGTTTATCATTGTTTAATGTTTCTCAATTCGAGTTCAATGAATAAGGACTGAGAATTTTTCGATGACCTAACCAAGCTTAGGTTTGGTGACAATTGGACGAAAATTACTTAAGAAATTTGACATAAAGACTCGGATCAAGGCATTAACATAAATAAGCTGAGTATTTACAAGTCTACATCAGAAAGTTACATACAGATGTTCACAAAATAATCAAGATCGAAAATGGTTCACTACATCAGCAGCCACTTTCTTGGCCGACTCCTGTGCTTCGCTAATCAATTCCAAGGCCTGCTCGTCTGAAGTGCCGTCGGCGAAGCCCTCCCCGACTGAATCAACATCTATCCGGGGATAGAGCGACTTGGTCTGCGCAAGGGCGAAGCCCGCTCCCATGATGGCTGCCTCTTAGATGTTGGCAGTGCGATGCGGGGCCCGTCTAAGCTTGTCAAAGACCTCGATGGCATCCAGCGCGGTCCCGAGCCCATGATGGAATAGTGACAAGAGATTCGGTGTCGCCGCGTTAGCAACATCGTCCCTTACGCTTTCGGTCCTTCGGACCCTTTCAGTGAAGACATCATACTGGGCTCGGGTCTTGATCTTATAAGCTGTCAAAGACATACGATCACACAAACATTCAAAGATGAAGCAACACAAAGAACACTGTTTTGAAAGAGCTCACCTTCAAACTCACTCTCCAGCTCGGCTCTGCTCACGTTAGCCTCATCCAGCTGGGCCTGGAGCGAGTGGACCTCCGACGAGTTTTCTGCAACAAGAAGGGTTGTCAACGACCAAGATCAACACAGACTGCAAATAAAGGCCCAAAAAGACTAAAGATCAAGCTTACTCCCGACTGAACCCCGGAGGTCGAGGTTCTCCTCCCGGAGTGCGGCTATCTCTCTCCTCAGAGCCGCTTCTCTCGATGCAGCTTCTTCTCGAGTGGCCTTTAGCTCCTGCTGGATGTTCTCCAGAGAGTTCAAGTGTGGGACCAACTTCTCGAGTGCATCGGACTTGGCCATCGACCAGCAATACACCCTCTACACACGATTTCTGAAGATTGGTCGACCGAAAAGCAATCACAAAGCTACAACAGAAAAAGAGCAAAACTTACATTCAGCAGCCGAGTAGCTTCGTTCAGGCTGTCTACAAGCATATCTCTTTCTTCATTCTCCTTTTGCTTGTTCAGGATGATGCCATTTTTCTGGCCCTCAGAATCGCGCCACTCAATCTTGACTGGAGGGACCTAGGTCTCAGAGGACTGCAACCTGGGGATCTCCTCCACTTTGGCTGATCGATTCAGAAAGAGTGAATGAAGACACAGGAGAAGTGGACTGGGGATTAAAAAGCAAAAGATTGATTCAAGACTTACCAGCTTCGGTGGCCGAATCTTTAACCAGCACTTCCTGGCTGCTTTTCTCTTCTTGGTTCTTACCCGACTGGTCCCCAGTCGGGGTCCTTTGAGTGGCAGCCGGGGTCTCTTCTTCGGCCGACTGGTTTCCAGTCGGGGCTTCCCAACTGGCGGTCGTGGCCTCTTCCCTCAGGATGCTCTCACTAAGAGGAGTGGGCATCTCACTCGGAGCGCTCTCACTCGGGAGAGGGCTCCGGGGTTTTGGTTCTGCAGGCCTTGTCGCCTTAGTTGCTGCAGATGGCGTTGGCCCCTCACTCTGCCCAGTGGGGTCTATATTTTGAGGCCTCCTGCAAAGAGAAAGACAAGAGCAATCGGGATGAAGGCGGAGAGGTTTTCAATAAGAGCACAATTTCAATTATAAGACATACCTGGTTGATCGGCGAATCTTGGGCGTAGTTTTTGGTGACGGCCTCGGAGGGGTCGCTTCGGCTTGAGGGGCTGGGACGTCGTCGTCTGAGTCATCAATGACCAGCCTCCTCTTACTCGTCTGCTTGTTGATGTCCTCGCTCGGGGCAGCCCTCTTCCCGATTGGATCGCTCTGGATCTTCACGCCGTCGGCTGATTTTTTAGCAGGTCGAGCCGGCACGTCGTCATGATGTATTTTGTATGGCTTCGAAATAATGGAGGTGTTTTCCTGCAAAAGAGATTCTTTCTACACTAAGAAGTGCGACATCAAGATTGAAAGGCAATAAAGAGGCCGAGTCAACTTACCGGAGGAGGAGGACGATATAAGCTGTACGGGAGGACCGACAGCATGAGGCTGCGCTCGACTGCAATCCCAGTCGAGAATATCTTATACATGCGGGTCTTCAAGGTCTCGAAGCTGAGGGAGTCGCAGTCTTCCCGATTGGGGTCCCTCTCGCCCTCGTACTCGTACGCGGGCTTAGACCTCTCCTTGATCGGCGCCAGTCAGTTCCTGATGAAATGCCGAGTAATCTGTTCACCCTGAAGACCCTTATTCTTCATTTCCAAAGTCTTCGCCAAAAGCTTGTTGGCTTCATCCCAGTCGTGGGCTACTGGAACGGTGCTCCAGTTGGATCTAGGTGCAGGAGGAAGGCCAACGAAGTTGGGCAGACTGGGTTCGAGGTTTGCAATGTAGAACCAGTTTGCGTGCCAGCCCTTGTTAGAGGACTTCAGGGGAAGAGAGAAATAGTCTCGGCGGAGGGATCCGCGGAGCTGGAAGCCGGCCCTACCAACGACGCAGGGCTCATCCTTGTTCGGATGCGGCTTGAGATAGAACATGCGCCGGAAGAGTTGGAAGTGGGGAAGGATGCCAAGGAAGGCCTCGCAGACATGAATGAAAAGAGCTATATGGAGAATGGAATTGGGGTTCAAGTGATAAAGTTGAAGGCCGTAGTAATCAAGGAGACCCTGTTGACGAGAAAAATCAACACGCCGGCCTGGGAGATCTGCTTAGCTCCAGTGCATGTCCTAGAATAGATGAAGCGCGGGTGTGCCAGTCAGTTTGATCCTGCCACTGACAAGTTATGCAAAACAGCAGAACATAAATCATGTCGGCCGATAGACCGATACCCCAAAAACTAACTGATCGGCTGATAAGCTGATGGTGCAATTCCAGCCGACGCTGATGCCAGCCGATGGTGTAAAATGTGTTTGAATCCATCGGCTGTACGCTTAATAGACATATATATAAAGGTGATCGGCTGACAATAATGTGATGATATATAACATTGCATGAACCAATCACATGATGAAATAGATATTGATTTAAAAATTAAAGCACATATCGGCTGGAAGTCCGATATCATAAAATCCAAATGATCGAATATTCAATAACACCTCTGCTGCAATCGACTATATCCAATTTGTGTATATTCCTCGCAAGCCAATGCAAAATCCGGATACCTCACCGGTTGAAACCCCGATGAAACCCTTAGTGGCAACCAATAGGCAGGCTAGAGATTACGGTTCTAATCACGACTTAGTAGATTCAAACTGATGCAACACTAAGTATGAAAAGAAACGCAATATCTAGACAATCAAGCCCTTGGCTGATTTTCAGGGTGGTAGATGCCTAAACCAATCTAATCTAGTAAACAGTTTAGCCGATAGCGATAGAAACCCTAAAACGAGAGACAACCGATAGGGCTAAACTGAAATACTAAGATTAGATTAATAGAGACATATGATAAATATTCAGACGAACATATCAACGAACCGAAGCATTCCAAGAGGTCGAATGTATTGATGCAGCCTTGGACGACGCCGACGTAGCCAATACGATTGCCTGAACCGACAGGACCTTGGACTTACCCCTTCGCCGGAGATCGAAGTCGATGCAGCCTCGCGTCAGGTGCCAAGTCTCGCCGGATGTTGAACGAAGATGAAGAATAAAAGGTGGCGATGCGCCGAATTGTATTGATCGAGAGATAATTTACATGAACCCCGGGCTTACATATTTATACCCGTGGGATGACAAAGATCCTAACAGATTACAAAACAAACTTTCCTAAAGATAAAATAGAAAACTAACAACCTCTTCCTAATTAATAGATACAAGCCGTATCCTCCTGGACTCGGTTTCTTCTAGATAAGATCTTCTCAAACCGAATCTAACAAGAACCCGACTGCTGGAAATATGGACCCTTCATCGGTGTCGCAAAACTCTCAGCCGATTCTGCTTCGAGCCGATACTAACCCTTAGCCGATAAGGACTTCGGGGCTTACCAAATTTTGGCGTTAACAGACCCCTAAAGAACTCAGAGGTGGGGAGGCCGAAGCCACAATATAAGAAAGAGGTAAAGACGACGAGCTCACCGGTGTTCGAAGTAGGGAACTCGTCACCGGCCGCCGGGCGCCAGCTGACGATCTCCTTAGGAGGGAGAACTCCGTTCTTCACCATCTCCTTGAGAGTCGACTCCTTGACATCCAAGGTCGCCCATTGCTCGAAAGGGATCTCCTTCTCTCCCGCCATGTATGTGGTTTGGGGGAAGTGGATCTAGCTCGCGGGATGGGGATTTGAGATGGCGATCTTTGGAGCTAGATGCGGAAGCTAGCTTGTGGAGAAGCGCGAGCTCCTGGATCGATGGGATTGGGTGCACGCGCGAGCCTAGGGTTTTCCGCTGCAAGCTGGTGAACAGTGTTGCGAGTGGGGAAATTTTCTGGGAAGACGAAGTGGCGGGGATGACGTCGAGGCTTTGTATAAAGATTTGAGGGTTTTGCTAGGTCATCTCGTGATTGGGCCGAGCCCATGAGAGACTTGCGGCCCAGCTAAGGTGTGGCATGACGCGTGTCCTTAGGGACTTAAGAGGATGGACTTAAGCAGATTTGCCTTGGCAATATGCATGTGTCTAATCACCCAGTACCTTTAAAAATCCTTTCATACCGCGGTTTGCGCAACTTCATGAGAGGTTGGCACGATGCAATTTGAAAGGTGACCAACAGCTAAGCTTTTCATGGCTGCTTTGATGACAGGGACTGTTTGGTTTTTAAGCATTTGATTAAATGATTGTATCAGTGCTATCTTTCCACCTTGGTGAAGAGCTTTTTAGATTAAAGACCAATATTATGGTAGGAGCTATTTAATGTTTTGGTCATATTTTTCAGATGACTGAAAAATTTGTTTACCCATGAGGGATGATTAAATTATTTGTTTCGAGATGACTCGGGCAGATCCACTCGGATAAACATGAGCTTGCCGAGTGCTTTTTACCCACGAGGGTTCATTGAATTATTTGTTCTGAGATGACTTGGGCAGATTCACTCGGATAAGCGAGAGCTTGCCGAGTGATGAGATATATGTTTATTGTTAGGGAAATTTTGGTATCGAACATGGTGTTTTGGGGCATTTTCCTCGGTACAATCCAAATAAAGTGTCTTTGTCGTGTATAATCCGGTTTGTTGATAATTACATAAAACAAAATACCACTGTTACTATAAAATTTATATTAAACTGCAAAGATAAAATTATGGCTAAAAAATGTCGCAAGTTTTTTTTAAACTTTCAGATGTTTATAGTGTAACTATAATGATACTATAGTTGCACTATAAGTACATCGTAATCTCTATGTGAGGGTTACGGATAAAACATTTCTCTTATACATGGGTTTGTGCTATACGAAAATAATTCTGTATACCTAATGCTATATGAAAAAGGTATCCTCATATATGGTAGTAAAATATATGGTAGTAAAGTGAGTTTGGAAAGAAATTATCTTCATAGGGATAGAAGGTGTCATAGTCCTATTCGGAGAAGACAAGGTGTCCTTGGCTGTGTCTAAGCTAGGTTCTTCGAGTTTTACTTGGAGAAGAAGACGTTTACCGATATAAATACAAGGCCCTTTGGAGGGAGGTCACCTAATCGTAAACCATAGCTAGAGCCATATCGAGAGACAATCCATAGGAGATCAAAGCCCTAGTCGACAAGGTCTTGCTGAGCCATACTCGGCAGATCCTATTTGGCGGGTTGGATTAGCTAGTAATCCGTGTGGTACTTTTCCCATATATATATATAAACTGGAGTAGGTTATTTTCATATTAATGACCCAAACCAGTGTAAACCCTTGTCCCATGTCTTCTTGCTATGATCTCATGTATACCTTGGTTCCAATGTTCTCCATACTCCACAGATATCGTTGTCGGGTATAGCCCATCGATAGTGGCGTGCTAGGTAAGGGGCTTGGTGCTAAAGGAATTTCATGGGATGAATTCAAGAGAAGGATTTTTCGATTACGGCTTTTTACAATCGTCCTAGCCTGGGAGATCCAACGCAGTGGGTGTTTGCTTATGTTTATGTCAAAACCATAACATTCGTCATGTTTGTCGTTACTCCAACGGTCAACCACCCTGCTTTCGCCAAGAACCAGGTGCCGATAGAGGAGTTTGTTGGCGAGGTCCCTAAGCCAGTCAACCCTCTGGCTCATGCCGCGAATAAGGTGCCGATGAAGAAACCGGTTGGCAAAATCTACTAGCAATGGTGTACCATCCACAGGAAAAACTCATGTTCTTGCTAGATGTCGGACCATACTACAAGTGAAGGCTGAACTCGACGCTTGCGAGCATCGCACGATTCAGCGCGCTTCCCCGTACAGGGTGTGGTGCCTCATCCATAAGAGAAAGACTCATCCTCTAACGGGGTGCAAGATATTTCTCAAGATTACTGAGTCCATGACCCCACCTTCATCAGACGTCTCTTCCACCAAGTATTGGTCGATCCACTCTTGTCGAAAGCAATCTGACAACTCACAAGTAGACGACAGATTTGGATAGATTGGTTGGGTTTATCGAACTTGATCCCCATGAACCACCCATTCTTCACGGCTTGGATAATCATGAATCTTCGGGGTCAAACTCCAACCGCGACGTGAACATGATCGAGGACAGGGTCTAGTACTTGGGTGAAAGCGGCCACAGGAGAGACAACACAGAAAACAGGGAGATCCATTCCCGTAATAAAACTCCTGCCCTGGCTGAACCCATCCTTATGCCAACCGAGCATTTGACCAACGTCATATGACAAGTCCCTTTTGATCCAGCAGCCAACCCTGATGCGGGTGCCTGGTTGGATCAGGTTAGATCTACCATTGCTAACTTGGATAGTGCATTCAAGGCCACTACGGATCCCCGTAACCCTAGGGAACCTCCTCAAAACAACAAAGCTCCCGTGAAAGCCAGGGCCGTCAATGGCTCATGTGCTGAAAACGATGATTTGTCCCCGTTCACGAGAACGCTCCCCCAGCATGACAAGAAGCTCAGAGGACGCCTTCCCGCTGAGACCTCCGTGATCAGTTGAACAGGAGAAGGCAAGAGCGTCAGAACCAGAACAATGCTAGACACCGACATTGAGGGTCATGAGGGTCATCATCAGGATGACGACAACCATCATCAGAGTTGCGACAACGACTGCGATCGCCATGACCAGCAAAGTCGACAAGGCGAGGACGATTAGAGGCAGCATGACGACCATGATGATCGAGAATGAGAAGACTCTCGGGTCTGAGAGGTCGCAATCCAGACATCGGTGATCCTTCGTCTTCATCTTCCTCATCTTCCCAGGATCGATCTAGTGGACAGCACGGCCGCCAACCAGCCCTTCCACTCGGGGGCGGATGCAGAGCCTTCAAGCCTTTCCTTCGAGAAGTAAGATGGCCTTCTAAATTTCGCTCCGCTGCGGTTGACAAGTAGATGGCAGCACTGATCCCGAGAAGTTCCTACACATGTATTCAACTGTACTCTACGCAGCAGGGGTAGATGACAATGCGTTGGCAAATTATCTACCAGCTGCGCTGAAAGGTTCTACCTGATCATGGCTTGTTCACCTCCCTCCTTCCTCGATCTTCTCCTAGGCAGATCTTTGGAATCAATTCATCACAAACTTTCAAGGCACCTACAAGAGGCATGCGGTCAAGGACGATCTACATGCCTTGCGACAAGCTTGGTGAGCCACTCAGAGATTTCATCCGGTGATTCAATGAGTGCCGGAACACCATCCCTGAGACCATCGATGCCTCTATTATTCACATTCAAGTCAAGCGCCCGAGATCGCTATACCATACAAGAGCTGGCGACACGATGGATAACCTTCGCCATGAAGCTATTTGAGATCATCGACAGATGTGCCCATGCCGACGAAGCTATCCGAAGAAATGACGGGAAGGGGAAGGTGGTCGCAACCAGCAAAGAAGGACAATCCCAAGACAAGCCAGAAGCCTGGGCATGCTCGTAAGAAGGGTGGTAAATGCAAGGCGCGGTCGGAAGTCCTTTTCGTCGAGCAAGGGAACAACACCCCTAAGCATCCTCCCCCTCAAGACAACGGCCCAAAACGACAATGGTGTCCGGTCACCCCTCTCTGACAATGACACCTAGACGATATCCCATAGTAGTTGAGCCTACTATCCAAAACATCAAAGTTGCACGCGTCCTCATTGACGACAGGAGCTCAATCAACCTTCTCTTAGCCAGCACGTTCGATGCAATGGGGATCCCACAAAGCTAGCTTGTGCCTTCAGAATAGCCCTTTCACGGAATCACCCCAGAATCTCCATCTAGGCCGCTGGGGAAGATCACTTTGCCCATGACTTTTGGCAAAGCTGACAACTTCTGGACTAAGCAAATCACTTTTGATGTGGTTGAATTCAACACTGCCTACAATGCTATTCTCAGAAGAACAGCACTCACCAAATTCATGGCAGCATCTTACTACGCTTATCAGCTAATCAAGATACTAGGGCCCAAATGGGTTATTGCGGTTTCGGGGAACGCGAAGATGGAAGTACAGTGTGACAAGAGGAGTCTCGATATAATCGATCAAACTACCACTGCTCCCACCACAAGCGAGCCTCCTCGCAAACAAAGGAAGCCCAATGCGACACCGAAGCCAGAAGAAGCAATCAAGTTGATCTCAATGTCAAGCGACACCCCGACAAGTCAGTCAAGATCGAGGTGGGGCTCGATGGCAAATAGGAACTCACGCTCATCACCTTCCTCCGTGAGAATGTAGACGTGTTTGCGTGGCAACCGTCTGACATGCCCAAGGTCCCCAAGGAGGTAATTGAGCATAAACTAATGGTTCATCCCGACACAAGACCGATTAAACAGAAGCTGTATTGATTCGCACTAGGTCGAAAGGAGGCCATCTGAGAAGAACTCAACAAGCTCAAGGCCGGCTTCATCCGAGAAGTACTCCACCCCGAGTGGCTAGCAAACCCAGTCATGATGCGCAAGGCTAACGACAAGTGGAGAATGCGTGTGGACTTCACCGATTTGAACAAGATGTGCCCCAAGGACCACTTTTCCCTTCCACGCATCGACCAATTGATCGATTCTATCACATGATGTGAGCTATTGAGTTTTCTTGACGCTTACTCTGGGTTCCATCAAATCAGAATGGCAAAGGAAGACAAGGAAAAGATGGCCTTCATCACCCCTTTCGGTGTATTCTACTACGTAAAGATGCCCTTTAGATTGATCAACGCTGGATCCACCTACCAACGGAAAATCAAGGGGTCTTTCCAACCTCAACTCGGCAACAACGTGGAAGCCTATGTCGATGATGTCGTAGTTAAGATGAAAACTCGAGACTGCCTAATCGATGATCTATGGGAAACATTCAACAATCTACAAAAACATCACCTCAAGTTGAATATGGAGAAGTGTATGTTCAGAGTACCATTGGGAAAGCTGCTCAGATTCCTAGTCTCTAGATGAGGAATAGAAGCAAATCTCGAGAATATCAAGGTTATCGAGAACAAGAAGTCACTAACAAGCCTCAAGGAGATACAGAAGCTCACTAGATGTATGACAACACTCAGCCGATTCGTGGCCAGGATGGGAGAACAATGTCTACCCTTCTTCAACTTAATCAAGAAACACGATAAGTTTGAGTGGACGGCAGAAGCCGAGGATGCATTTCTCGTCCTCAAACATTATCTTGCCAATCCTCCTGTTCTCGTCACCCCGTAACCACAAGGGGATTTATTTCTTTACATCACCCCAACATCGTACTCCGTCAGCACCATCATTGTTGTCGAGTGTGAGAAGATCCAACACCCAATCTACTATGTCAACGAGGTTCTTCTTGACACCAAGACACGGTATCCCCAGATTTAGAAGTTGCTCTACGCTGTAGCCATGACATCCCGAAAGCTACGCCACTACTTTCAGGGCCACAAGGTCATGGTTGTCTCCTCTTACCCTCTTGGAGAAGTTGTTCGCAACAAGAAAGTCATAGAACGCTTTGCCAAATAGGTCATTGAGCTCAGCCAATTTTATGTACACTTTGTCCCACGAACCGCCATCAAGTCTCAAGTACTCAACGACTTTGTTGCCAACTGGACCATCCCCGAGGATGAAAAAGTCGAAGACATGAAACAAGAGCATTGGACAATGGCCTTCGATGGAGCATTCAACAGCTAGGGAGCAGGAGCAGGTGTCACCCTTACATCACCATCTGGAAATCAGTTCAAACACACAATCTAGCTAGATTTTTGGGCCACAAACAACATTGCAGAGTATGAAGGATTCTCATAGGATTACAAGCAGCGGCTGCACTCAGAATTAAATGACTAATTGTGAAAGGGGACTCAGAACTAGTCACTAACCAAGTGCACAAGGACTATAAGTGCTATAATCCTGAGTTATTCAAGTACCTCAAAGAAGTCAGAAAGTTGGAGCAAAGGTTTGACGGATTTGAAGTACGCCATATATACCGCAAGGACAATGTCGAAGCCGATAGCCTAGCCCGACAAGCATCCATACAAAAACCAGATGAGCTAGGTACATTTTTGGAAGTGCTATCGAAGCTGTCCATCAATTACACACCAGACGATGACGTTGATCGCAACACTGACGTTAGCTTGGGGGCTACAGACAAGGTCAACAACATTGTGGCGGATATTAAGACGGATTTTGATTGGCATACACCGCTACTTCAATTCCTCACCACCGATAAGCTATCGAAGGATCACATGAAAGCAGAGAAACTCACATGTCAGCCAAAAGCCTATTGTATGATCGGCAATGATCTATGCAAAAAGGCCCAAAATGGAGTTATGCTGAAGTGCATCTCTTTTGACGATGGCAAAGAGCTCTTGCTCAACATCCATGATGGAATCTGCAGATCACATGCCGGAGGGCACACCTTGGTAGTAAAGCCTCCCAACAAGAGCCTACAACCCTATATGACGCCTGCGACATGGTTCAACAGTGCGAAGCTTGTCGGTTCCATAGCAAGCACACCAGGTTACCAGTGCAAGCTCTACAAACTACCTTTGTCCTGGGTGTTCTCGTGTTGGGGGCTTGACATCCTTGGACTTTTTTCATGTGGACAAGGTGGCTACAAATTCCTATTCATGGCTATCAACAAATTCACTAGCTGGATTGAAGTGGAGCCAACACACGAAATTAAAGCCGACCATGTGATCAAGTTCATCAAAGGGGTATTCTGTCGATGTGGAGTACCACACAGGATCCTGACAGACAATGGCTCCCAATTCACTAGCAGTGTCTTTTAGGACTACTGCTCAGAATTCAGAGTAAAAATCTGATTCGCTTCAGTTTCACACCCTCATAGCAATGGACAGGTCGAGCGGGCATATGGCATTGTATATAGGGGATAAAGACATGTCTATAATAGACTCATGGCCTATGATTCATGCCGGGTTGAAGAACTCCCCGCTGTTCTATGGGCAGCCCGTACCATGCAACCTATGCCGACTAAGGAGACTCCCTTCTTCCTCATGTACTGATCCGAGGCCATGCTCCCAGTGGAGCTACACAATCGATCAGCACGCGTTGAGGAGTACCCGACTGAGATCAGGATGAACAACGAGTAGGCGGCATCAACCTATTGGAAGAACACCGGGAATGAGTTGACGTACGAGCAACTAGATATCAGTAGGCTCCATATGTCGATTCTAGAAACTAGCAATGAGAAAAGGGGGTAGCGCACGAGAGCTAAATTAGATGGGTTATGAGACAAGGGTTTAGACAGGTTAAGGCCCTCTCGACAAGAGGTAATACCCTACTCCTGTTTGGGGATTGGAATCCGCTGGGTGTTGTATTGATCTGACGATCGAGTTATGTATCCGCCCTTGGAGGGTCTCCTGCCCTCCTTATATAGGTTGGAGGGCAAGATTACAAGAATAGAAACCTAGTCAAATATGGTATCAGTTTCCTAAATCTAGTCTACAATATTGCCGAACCAGAACTTTGGGTCGTTCCTTAATACACAAGGAAACATAATACCCAAATCATGATTCGTTACATATTCTATATACATAATCTATCCTCTATATCTAGTCGAATAAACCAACCGTGTGGGTATATGGTACCCATAATCTTCACAGTAGCCCCTGAGACCTTCACAGTCAAAAGATAACATTCTCTTGAACCATATTAATCCAAAGTCTAGTGCTTCAATCATCTTCACCATAGTTTCCTGAGTGCTCTTATCAAACCAGAAGGCTCTGAAGGGCTGAAAAAATTCAAAAAATAACGAAGAATATATACCCAAGTGCATCAACTAGATGCACCTAATTAGGTGTAGCCCCCAACTATGTGGTTAGTTTAACAAAGTAAGCATATAGTCAAGGAATAAATAATCTATCGAACTAAGTGGTTTTTGATCATTATAGTGAATTGAGTGACTTAATATTAACATATAGCACAAACGGTGTGAATCCTCGGATAACATGATCCGAGTAACATACCAACTACTTTAAAATACACAGTGCGCATGGCATAAAACCAATTTGCATCTTTAAGAATCGCATAGCAAATGACTTTAACAACAAAGCCTTTTACAACGAGTAAAAGAATTTTCTAAGGTATTGGGTTCTCATTGTGCACATATTGCCAAGGCAAATATGATCAAGTCCCTATAAGACACAATTTCACCACACCTAAAAATATATGGCACACGTGGTGTAAAATCCGAGTGAAATAACACTCATAAATAGATTTACGAACCCCCCGAAAGTGACCAAAATATATAATAAACAAAAAGCCATAATATTGGTCCATGAATAAAATGCACACATATGTTGCTCAAAGCAATGATATAATATCCAATCAATTGCCTTATGAAATCCAAACATTGCCTTAACTTATATAAAAAAGTTATAAGGGCAGCTATATATAAATTGCATTGTACCAACTCCTAAAAAGTTGAGTAACAGTGGTATAAAAGGATTTTAAGGTATGGGGCACTTGAGCACGCGCATATTGCCAAGAGCAAATATGCCTAAGTCCCTAAAGACACATGTTAGGCCACACCTAAGAAATATGGGCCGCGAACTCCTAATGGGCTTCTGCCCAAAAAGAAATTTCGCTGATACCCTTAAAAATAAAATCATTGTAGTCACTATAGATCATCGTCTCCGCTGTTTCATTCCAAAAAATTCCCTTTCATGCTCCTGTTCCCATCCATCGTCACCGGAGCTAGGGCTAGGATTCCCCGCACATCCAATCACCAAAGTGATAAATCAATCCAACCCCCGAACAGATCTGCTTCACCTCAGCCACATTTCCCCCAAAATCTCCCCTCAAAAAACCCTAATCCAAAGCTTCCCAAGCTCATCCATGGCGGGAGAGAAAGAAATTTCATTTGATTAATGGGCAACGTCTCATGTGAAGGAGTCGATCCTGAAGGAGATGGTGAAGAAGGGAGTACTGTCGACGAAGGAGATCATCAGGTGGTGACCGACATGCTGCGAGGAGTTCCCAACCCCAAATTCTAGAGAAATTATGGTATTTACCCCTTTCTTCTACAGTGGCTTTAATATACCAACCTCCACTTTTTCCCTGGTCTACTAGATTTCTATGGGATTAAGATATATTATCTTAACCCTAATTCTGTCCTCCATGTTGCCATCATCTGAAGCCTTTCTAGGCATTCGTCCCCACTTTAATCTGTTCCGGCGCATGTTTTATCTAAAATCTCACCCTACAAAGGAAAATCCTTGCGTAGTTGGTGGTTCCGGCTTCCAACTGTGCGGTAAACTTCAACAACATTACTTTGCGCTTCCTTTGAAATCATCCAACAAAGGCTGGCATTCCAGTTAGTTTTATATCTCAAATCCTAATCCTTGCCTTCCTGCCTTTGTCGGTTTTCCTCATATCCATAACCCTAACTGGAATTCCCAACCGGAAGGGGCTGATCTCGCCGAGGCTAATGCCCTTCTAGTGAAAATAGTAGAGATTAAGGAAGTCGGCTTACTCGGGAAACAAGTCACTCGATATTTTATCAAGTGCCGACTGACCCCAATCAAGTTGAGTTCAAAACCAATCTTTGAGTATAAAGGCCAAACCGACCACAACCGGGAAAATCCATATTCGATTGAGTTCAAAATCATGTGTTGTCGGATGTACAAAATCTTCTCATATGGGATAGTAGTCAACTACGACCATAAGCTCCCAGTCACCCAGTATAGCTTGATACGACCACCGCCTCTGGTAAGCAGCTCTGATCTTTCTTATAAATCTTATGATCTCGAATAAACAAATAATTATGCCATCACTGACATCTTATTTTTTCAGGAAAATGCCTCAATAATCTCGAACCCTCCTGTAGTGGCTCGACAATCCCCTCAAAGGAACCCAAGAAATAAGAAACCGATTGGGGGCCCCTCGATCAGTAGCCCTCAAAAGGAAAAAAGGCCAGCCAAAAAACCAGCGTCTACAAGGGCTCAGAAGAAAACAATAAAGTTCCAGATTTACGAATATGACAAAGACGATGACCAGGCGCAAGTCCCGCTCAGAGACCAAGCGGTGACATTCCCCAAGCTCCGAGCTCCACTCAAACTGCACCCAGACCCAAGAGGGCGATCCCAAAATTTAGGACATCATCCAGGTAACCAAACAATCCTTGGCTTCCTAGTATATCAAACCATCGAAATGCCTGTGATGAATGCCTACTAGGGATATCGTGTGTAGATAATTGTGTCCATGTAATATTTTTGTAGGAAGCCGCAAGACATAGATCCCTGTGGTAAGTCAGAAGCTATCAATGAGGACCAATCGAAAACTGCCAAGAGACCGTCCACTGATCAAGAGCCCCCGACTGCAACCTGTTGGGGCCAAATGATGGGCCAACACCAATGACGAGCCTCGCGACGGTGATCAAACTAAACCGGTCGAGAAAAAGAAACCAACCAAGAAACCTCAATTGCAAAGCAATCGAAACAAGCCAGGACTAAACCTGAGAGCCAAGAGCCCCTGAGTGACGAAACCCTAGTCGGTGCTGCTGAAGAAACAAGGGAAGATCCCTCCTCAAGTGTTGGTCCTTCAGAAGATCAAGCTCTGGAGAGATACTTGAAGAACATCGCCGAGGCCACGACCATGGGGGCTAGCCAAGCTTTGGCTATGAAAAAATCTCTATAACCCCGAGAAGATCTCAACGCAGTCGGTGACGGCTTCCCAGATGGTACCTGTGACGAGCAAGCCATGGAGCTGATCAATGACGCCCAAGAAGCTGCCAATATAGCCAAAGACGTAGCAGACTATTTCTGTAATTGAGTCTTGTGTATAAATTTTGATTCGTAGATATGATCCTCTGTGAATGTATGTGACTTAGCTTACTTATAACTCTGTTTCGACTACCATGATCAACTTAAGCAAAGAATAAAAACTTCACCCACAAGAACAGAGCCTCAATCAATTAGGTAAAAAGTTTATGCTTAATGATATCACTTAGTCAAAAACAATCATAAGAAAAAGCAATGAAAAAATATTGAAGAAGCAACACTAAGTTCCATGATTATTATTGACACCCTTGACTGAAACTCAAGATGGCTACTTACTTGACGGTGGCGATCAAGAAAAAAAATAAACATCATCATAATAATAATACCCTAAGAGTAAAAACGACGTAGATGCTCAATGTTACAATAATTTTCAATATCCGACCCATCTTCGCGCTTCAGTCGATAGGCCCCCGGGCAAATGACTTCTGGGAAAATGAAAGATCATTTCCACAGGGGAGATAACTTGTGCTTGTTCTTGGCCGTCTGAATTTTCCTGAGAACCAAATCCCCAACAATAAACGCCCTTGAACGTACGTTGCGATTGTGGTAGTGCCAAAGGCCTTGAAGGTATCTGGCCGACTGCATACAAACAATGTCATGGGCTTCCTCCAGTCGATTCAAATCATTAACATGCATGTAACATTCTGCTCCTCATCAAAATTGCATACCTAAAGGGATTCATACTCTATCTCACTCAGCAACATTGCTTCAACCCCATACACTAAGAAGAAAGGAGTTTGACCGATGGCCTTGCTTGGAGTTGTGTGAAGGGACCATAATATCGGGGGTAACCCTGCAACCAGCGACCGGCATAAGGACGTTGTCTATCAAAGACACGGGCTTTGACGCCTTGGAGGACCGTCACATTAGCACACAACCTGACCATTGCTCATTGGATACGCAACTGACGCATAGCAAATCTTGATTCCAAAGTCTTCACTAAAATCCTTGAAAATGCCACCGGTGAACTGAGTCCCATTGTCAGTAATGATCCTATTAGGAACACCAAATCTATGCATAATGTTGAGGAAGAAATCCCTAGCTTTATCTGTCGTGATTGTTGCAACTAGTTTGGCTTCAATCCACTTGATGAACTTATCGATAGCAACGAACAAGTGTGTAAAACCAACGCTGTCTTGAATGGACCAACCATATCAAGCCCCCATACCGCAAACAACCATGAAAGTGTGTGCTATGGCATGACCACCACATATCCCCGAGTGGTATATATTGCAATAATTGTTGTCCTTCCTCAGTCGATATACACCTGAGCAACACGCCAGATGGACTGTGTTTATAGAGTTCTCCTTCCAAAAGCATGTAAACTCGACAGCGGCGTTGAACGCGTTCAGGTTCAGCCCTGTCCTCAGGCAACCCTTGAGTAGTCAAGAACTTGATGAAAGACGTCCTCCAGTCGGCATCAATTGTAGAGACCTGGCTTGAAGCATCTTCTTCAGTAGGTTCCTTTTTCGCAATAGACGACTGGTGAAGGTGCTTGACGAAGACATCGGTTAGTGCAACCACTCTTTTAGATCCAAAATTTGCCAACTCGTCAGCTGCTTCGTTGTGATGTCTTAACACATGGGACAACTCGAGGCCATCAAATTTGTCTTCCAGCTTACGAACCTCCTAAAGGTAGGTTGCCATGCTTTTGTCTAAACAAGACCAATCTTTCATGACCTGGTTGACAACCAATTGAGCATATCCTCGAACAACCATGTGGAATATCCCAAGGGACACAGCAAGCCGCAAACCATGAAGTAGAGCTTCATACTCGGCCACGTTGTGTGATGCCGGAAAATGAATTTGAAGGACGTATCGTAGCCTCTCTCTAGTCGGGGAAATCAAGACAACTCCAGCTCCAGTGCTAGTGACTCTTTTGGATCCATCAAAATACATCGTTCAATACTCCAGCTTCTCCGTAGGTAACCCCTCTTGGATTTCTGCCCACTCAGAGACAAAGTCGGGTAATACCTAGGACTTAATCGACGTACGGGCTTTGAATGTGATATTGAATGCCATCAACTCTAGAGCCCATTTTGTAATTCGTCCCATGGCTTCATGGTTATGGAGAACATCTCCGAGCGGGAAAGAAGTGACCATAGTGACCAAGTGGCTTTAAAAGTAATGGACCAGCTTCCTCATCGGGATCAGAACTCCATATAATAGCTTTTGTACTTACGTATAAAGCGTCTTGGAGTCGGCCAAAATGTCGCTAACGAAATAAATTGGCCTCTGGACCTTTTGGATATGTCCCTTTCCCTCTCTCAATAACCAACACCATGCTAACCACAAGTTGCCGATAAGTAAAGCAGCAGAGGCTCTTGTAGGTGTGGTGAGGCTAGCATGGTAAGCGTGGTGAGGAAGGTCTTGAGGTCTTCAAAAGCTTTTTGGGATTCAGGGGTCCACTGGAAATCGTCTGTCTTCTTGAGCAGCTTGAAGAATGGCATACCATGCTCCCCAAGCTTGGAGACGAAACGACTGAGGGCCGCTATGCACCCGGTGAGTTTTTCAACATCTTTCTGGGAACTTGGCGGCTCCATATTGAGTATAGTTTTGATCTTCTCCAGGTTGGCTTCGATACCACGATGCGATACCATGAAACCGAGCAGCTTCCTTGACGGTACTCCGAAGGTGCACTTCTCCTGGTTTAGCTTCATCCTAAAGGCCCGAACATTTTGGAAAGTTTATTCGATATCAACAATCAAGTCATCCTTCTGCTTGGTCTTGATGACAACATCATCGATGTATGCCTCTATGTTGTGCCCAAGCTGAGATTGCAAACATCTCTGAATCATACGCTGGTTAGTAGCCACCACGTTCTTCAGGCCGAAAGGCATGGTGATGTAGCAGTAGGCGCCAAACGAAGTGATGAATGAAGTCTTCAAGCAATTGGATTCTTTTAGGCTGATTTGATGATATCGCGAATAGCTCACTGCCGGATGGCTAGTCGACGACCTGGTCAATATGAGGTAATCCAAAAGGGTCTTTAGGACAAGACTTGTTGAGATCAGTATAATCCATGCACATATGTCATTGTCATGTCTTCTTCCGAACTAGAACTAGGTTGGCCAGCCAGTCGGAATGATAAAATTCTTTGATAAATCCAGCCACCAAGAATTTGGTCAATTCTTCCTTCATAGGTTCCCTATAGTCTTGAGCGAATTGGTAGAGCAATTGCTTGATAGGTTTAGCATTATACTTTACATTTAAGGAGTGCTCGATCACCTCTCTAGGAATATTAGGCATATCAGAAGGTTTCCAAGCAAATTTATCTTTATTAGCTTGAAGAAAGGTGACGAGCGCACTTTCCTATTTACAATCTAACTTAGCACCTATAACAACAGTCTTAGAAGGATCAGTCCGATCCAACGGAATCTTCTTGGTCTTGGTGTCACCTTCTATTGACTTAGGGATTTTCTTGGCTGGGACTTCTCCTTCCTATGATGTCGATGCAGCCAGTCGGATCTCTTGTTGGTCAAGTGCTCTCTCATGAGATTGGGCCATCTCGCAACTCTCCTTGTCACAAGTAAAGGCTTGTCTGACGTCATCGCATAGAGAAATTACTCCTTGTGGACCCAACATCTTCATCATTAGATAAGTATAATGGGGAACAACCATGAATTTGCAAGAGTCGGCTGTCCTAGTATGGCGTGGTTAGCTGCCTCGAAGTCAACAACCTTGAAGCAATTTTTTTGGTCTAAAAATTATACTGGGTGCCAAAGGTGACTGGAAGAGTGATCTTCCCGAGTCGTGTTGAAGATAACTCAGGGATTACCCCATGAAAAGGAGCAGAACTCGGCTTCAACTCGGATCTTGGAATCTACATCTCATCCAGTTTTGGCGAAGAGCATATTGAGCGCGCTACCGCAATCAATGAGGATGTGCTTCAATTTGATGTTGCGAACCACTAGGTCCAACACCAGGGGGTACTGCCCTGGGTGAGCCACTCGGTCAGGACGATCTGAGTTATCGAACATAATTGCCACCTTAGACCATCATAGATATTGAGGAACTTCTGGTTGAATCACGTTGATCTACTAATCAGTGAGCTTCTGCTTTCTCTTGGACTCGTATGCAAGCGGGCCTCTGAAGATATGATTTAGCTCGGTTCGATGGTCTTGAAACGCACATGTGCCAGCATCTCCATCATCCTTCTTATATCCTGAAGTCCCTTCTCCAGTAGCGGATTTAAGCTGAGCCACGTATTCTTCGGCGAACTTCTTGTAGATGAAATATTCCTTGGCTGCATGCTTGGAATTGGGATGATGCGGACATAGGCCATTCATAACTTTGTCATAGGTGCTAACGCATGGACGTCGTTGCTTATAATTTGAAGTTGTGGCCACCAGATCCTCGAGCTTACGCTTGCGATCTTTTTTGTTGTTGTTGCCATTGTCTTTCTTAGGGCGCCAGCTAACACTCAACTGCTTTTCTTGGCACGATGCTTTGATAGCATCATTTGATTTAGCATAGGAATTGGTCATTTCAAACAGCTTCTTAACCATCCTTGGGGGTTTGCATCCAAACTTTCCAATGAGTAGCTCGTCACGGATCCCCTTTTGGAAGGCATCGATGATGACGTCGTTAGTGACATTAGGGATCTTGTTACGGGTTTCAGAAAAATGCTTTATGTAATATTTTAAGGACTCATCGGGCTTCTGAATTACGTGGTACAAGTCTAAGTGAATCCCTGGTCATTCGAAGGTGCCTTGAAAGTTGGCAATGAAATGATCTCGAAGTTGGCTCCAAGTGTCAATTGAGCCCCTCGGTATGCCAGCCAACCAACTCCTAGCTGAATTGCTGAGTGCTACGGGTAGGTAATTTGCCATAGCTTTGCTGTCTCCTCTTGCTTTGCGGATAGCCAGGGTGTAGACAGTAAGCCATGACTTGGGGTCGGTCTTACCGTCGTACTTTTTGATCCATACTGTTTTAAAACCAGTCAGCCAATCCACTCGACACAGATCACGTGTGAAGGTAAGGATTCCATTGTCACCGTTGTCAGGAGAATATCTTCATTCTTTGTGGTAGGCACAATTCCTCGTTCACAGTGGCGTCGATTGAGTGTGTGTTGTAAATTGCTGGTTGTGTGTTGTTGGTGGTCGTCAATAGTTAGGGTCGCCGTGATGATTCCTGTTGTGAAAGGGCGGTGCACGGCATCGGTCGTGTGAATCGGTTGACTGGTCTGGACGTCGTCTTTCATTGTCGCGATGGTACAAATTTGATCCATTATGTCCTTTGTGTGCTCAGGTGCTCGATAATCTTTGGAACGTAGAGTTGGAAGATGGATGCCCGTAGGTGTTTCTGCAGTAGATTCCTTAACTCGACGGCTGCCTCTAACTTCTTGCGGTATGGTAGTGGCAATCATGGTCTTGACTTTGTTTAAGACTGGTGTCACATTAGGTAGAGCCACATCAATAATGGTGTCAAGAAGGGTGACTACTGTGATCACATTTTGCTGAAGGATGACAAAGCCATTAGTCTTGTTGACACACTTTAGAGAATAGCATGACAAGCCATATGCCCAGCTAAAGCCAGATCTCGTTTTCTTTGGTATTTCTCTTCCTTGCGCTTGTGCTCCTCTTCAAGTCTTGCAAACTCCTCCTCTACTTCCCGAGCTAACCGAGCCCATGCTTCTTCATCAGCGACTGGGTCTGTCATGAACACACCAAAGAGAAGCGGGGTATAGTTGTCATCGAATTTGGAACTACCCATACTCTTGGTGTCAGAGTCATTGTAGTCTCTAGAAGATCTAAGGTAGTCGCAATCTCTATGTCAGAGCAAGATCCGAGTGGTTGGAGCATGACACCCTCCTCCCTGAAGCCCAATATGAGCGAAGTCAAGGCTTGTTCGAATCGAGACCTATAGGGGGAAATGCATTTGGATCCGAACATCGTGGTGAGCAATGGGGGAGTCGCATGGCGACACGAGGATGTGTCCTTGCATTGTTGGGGAGACCGTGAAAGCAAATTGATGTCGACGTGACCCAGAGGGGAGAACCTTGGAATAAATCTCGGTGGCATTTGGCAAACCAAACGGGGCCAAGTGGGTGTAGTCCCTTCCCAACAGGTTCAAATTTGAGTCGAGGAGAGAGATCTTGCCAAAGTCGTTAGTGATGAAGTCAAGGCTGCCAGAATGGTAGGGCTGCCCTGGTGGAAAGATGAAGTTGTCGGCTTCCAAAGCTGATCACATCGTACTTGTAGGCGGAAAACTCAATGGAACCCCTACTTGGCGTGCCAACTGTCGATTCTAGAAATCGGCAATGAGAAAAGGGGGTAGCACATGAGAGCTAAATTAGATGGGTTGTGAGACAAGGGTTTAGACTAGTTCAAGCCCTCACGACGAGAGGTAATACCCTACTCCTATTTAGCGATTGGAATTCGCTGGGTGTTGTATTGATATGATGATCGAGTTATGTATCTGCCCTTGGAGGGGCTCCTGCCCTCCTTATATAGGTTTGAGGACAAGATTAGAAGAATAGAAACCTAACCAAATACGGTATCGATTTCTTGAATCCAATCTTCAATATTATCAAACCACGACTTTGGGTCGTTCCTTAATACATAAGGAAACGTAATACCGAAGTCATGATCCCTTACATATTCCATATGCATAATCTATCCACTATATCCAGTCGGGTAAACCAACCGTGTGGGTATATGGTACCCATAACCTCCACACTATGTCTTACTGACTATGTGTAGCCAATCTAGCACAGCCACTTGGTAACTGGAGCTAGTAAAGGTGGGCGAACAGATGCGAAGGAACTCAGCAAGCTTGGACTGCTTGGGTGGCGGCGGCAGTGGTAGGGGTGGTGCGGTGTGTTGGGACGTGTTCTGGATGTGTTGGAGGAAGGAGACCATCATGTTGGCTTGTTGGTCGAGAATTTTAGTGAGGATGGGGTTGTCGTTATGTGGAGGGGGCGGCAGTGGAGGAGGTGTTGGTAGGGAGCCCTAGTTGGTGCCTTCTGGTTGACTGCCCTCACCAGTAACCATGTTCCTTCTGGTGTTCACCATCTAAAGCATATATACCACCACAAAGCAGAAGAAAAAGAGAGAAAAGAGATCAACACTAACCACCCACGTCTAAATTAACTTTAATTTATTACTGCCATAATGTTGGTACGTAAGGTTCAAGTTGTTAAACAAACAAAGACACGACTGACACCGGCATAGCCATACCACAACACTAGTATGGACAAATGCCCCCCACATCGGCTTCAACCTCTAAGTAGAGTGGATCTTCAAAAGTTGCAACATCTACATGACCTTAAGAAAATCCACATAAGTTACAGAAACAAAGTGCAAAATAGGTTCTTGACAACTTAAGGAAAAAGAGAGACTTAAACGAGTCAATTTCGAGTTCAAACGACCAAGATATGGCCCTTTGAAGTTTAGGTGTTGTTTAAGTGAATATTTTCAAATTCTTGAATTATTTTTTATTATAAAATTGATTTACTATGCCAGCAAAGGGAGAGATGGCGCATGGACCGAGTCCACGGGGTGGGACGCATGCGTCGGTCTCACGGACCATGGTGGACCGGGCACATGCATTGGCTACCGGGTTGGTGCCAGCTGGCCCCAAGCGTTAGCCACACAGGGAGGGCAACAGTGGCTGACGGGCAAGCCCCACGCGGCAGCCATGTGGCATGGCCACAGGCGGCCACGATGGCGTAGCCGGTGGGAGACGACGCCAGCACCCTTATGGTCACCACCGACGACCATAGGAGCAGCGGTGTTGCTGCATAGTGGACAGGGGAGAGGGGGAAATGGAGCGGGGAGGTCCGCGGCTCACCCAACATGACGGCGGTGGCAAAAATGGTGACCGGCAATGAAGAAGATGGCGGGGTGGCTCGGGATGATGGGGACAGCGAGGATCCGGCAGTCTCCAAGCACGACAAAGGGGTAGACGAGGTCGATGGCAATATGGGTAAGATGGTGGAGTCGATGCCGAGGCAAGAGGAGGTCCCAACCGGCGGCAAAGTTCGGCCGGAGCTTGGCGTTGGCCGCGGAGAGAGAGGGCGACGACACGAGCTCGAACGGGAGGGCAAGGGGTTCCTACGACGGTCGAAAGAGTGTGAGGGAGGTGCGGGCATTGTTTTATAGCAGCCAGAGAGAAGGAAGGAGGTCAAAGAGAGGGGGAAATGGCGGCAGAAATCTTGGCCTCCATCAATGGCACCAGTGGAATCAACAGGGTTGAATGCGGCGATTATGAGCGAAAAGAGAGAGGGGAAAACAAGGGAAACGATCGAGGGGATCACGGGGAGTAATTTCCCCCAAGCGGTGTGGGCAGAAACAATCAGAGGCGACGGGATTAGCGGCAGTGGTGCTAGGGATTGGCGGGACAGCGGTGGTGGCTGGAGGTAAGGGATGACAGGTGGGCCCTACCTATCAGTGGGTGCGGGCGCGGGTTGGCAAGCTAGACCGACCCAGCCAAGCGGTGTGGGCGAGCGAACCGGACCGAGGGGAGGGAGAGAGAGGTAGAGCTGGGCCAAAAGTCGGCCCAAAGAGAAAAAGTGAATTTATTTTAATTTTTGATTTTAGAAAAAGGTTGTTAAATGTTTTTATTGCTTAATAGTTAGCATTTGTGGTCCGGAAATTCCATTAAAATTTGGTTAAGCATTGCCATGAGGAATTTAAAAAAATTCCCCAAGCCTTATTTGACTTTTCGATTGCACATTTTAATTGTTGAGAGCTTTAAACCAATTTGTACATTTTAGGAATAATTTAAAGAATGCATTTAACAATGATTTCGGGAAGCGACAACATACCCACTTGACTATTTTGAAGTACTCCTTATCCTCCAAAACAACCAAAACCCACACATAAAATATAGCTCTAGCCATCTCTATATACCTTATAAAATAAGGTAAATTGTATCGTAAACCATAAACATCCTAAAACCCCCATAAAATAAAGAAGATTATACCCTAAATCCTAGCCCTTCTATCCGTCATCGTTTTATTGTCATTTTGTGATTTTTATTGAATTTGGTTCTTCCTCTTCTTTAGTATTATATATATATATTGAAGAAAACTTGTGTTATTTCAAAGATCGGGTAATCAGGTTGCCTAACTCGAATTTCTTTGTGTTTGAGCAAGGCATGTTATTATCCCTCCCCTTTGAACATAATGATCCTATGTTTTTATGTCTCTATTATTCCACGCATTAGTCATTCATGATTTTGAATATTTTGTGCATAACCTGAACATAGAAAATCAGATATATGCTAGCTTTGCTTAGCCCTACTTACTTAGGTTATGCATATAATAATGAACTTATATTGAAATAGTATGCTAGAAATGAAAGACTTCCTGGTGGCTTGTACTGTTTGAATCGATATAGATTTTGCCAAGTACGTGTGAAGAACGAACGACGACCGCAATTCTCGAGTAGGTATAGACCTAGTAGATTAAGTTATCTAGCATAAGTGATACTTCTGTATAGTAGTTCATTTCAGACCTTGAGGAGGAGGTAAATTCTGCTGAGAAGATATTTACCAGACATAGGTAAATATTTATTTGAGCTCAATTCTAATTGTGATGATGTGGTGTCATACAATCAGTTCTTGTGAGATCTGGGAACGCTAGAACTCCTCTCACTGCTGATAACATACGTTCAGAGTGTATGAGCTCTAGAGTTCATGGAACATGTACCACTAATGCTAGGAATCGAAAAGTTGGGCCATGATAAACCTACACTTTTATTGACACATTATGGATTGCGGGTACAACGTACATCTACTATAGTGAGTACTTTCAATCTATTGGAATAGTCATGCTCACAGTTATTAAGCACCGGGACACACAATGGCATCTTGCCTAGAAACTTAATACAAGATTTTATTAAATACTATTGCATTTGAAACATTCTAGGTTTATTAATTACTTCCACAACTTTCTGCAAGTAAACCTAGCTCTACCCAAATACTATTATCTCATGCATTCATTTACTTGATAAAATATCTTGTTGAGTACGTTGTACTCACCCTTGCTTTAACCCTTCTAGAGTCAATTCGATGTTCTTGCCGAAGCCGGGAGTTCAATCATAAAGTTAATCCCACTCAAACTCAATTATCAAGTCTAGGATAGTTAGAAGGTTTAATTCTATAGCAAAAGTAGTAGGGTTAGTTTCTTCAATAGCTTCTGCTACAACAGATAGCCACAATCATGTAAATAACCTATTATTTTATGTAATAAAATATCCTTTGAATCCATATTCAAATGTATGCAATGACAATCCAGCTTGGTTATGCCTGCATCAACTTACTGATCCAGGACTTGATAGAGTGAACACACGAAGGCAAAGAATGAGATATATATTCATAAAATTATTCTATGAGCATAAGAATTGAGCAATATGAGTGATTTTACGGTCCGGTACCATTTGTTATCCAATGAATGCACCATAGTCTGCAAAGTCGATGTTGTCAAGTATATGCTATCGGCTCCAGTGCTGAAAGGAAGAGTTGGCAAATGGATCTATGCTTTAACAGAGTTCGATCTCAGGTATGAGTCACCCAAAGCAGTCAAGGGACAGGCCATAGCCGATTTCATTGTTGAGCATCATGATGACTCAATCGGCTCGATTGACATAGTTCCTTGGACATTATTCTTTGATGGATCGGTTTGTACTCATGGCTGTGGTATCGGCTTCGTCATCATATCACCTAGGGGCAAGTTTTGAGTTTGCCTATACTATTAAGCCCTATGCTACCAATAACCAAGCCAAGTACGAAGTAGTTCTCAAAGGATTGCAACTTTTGAAGGAAGTTGAAGCTGATGCCGTGGAGATCATGGGTGATTCTTTGTTGGTCATCAATCAATTAGCTGGAGAATATGAATGCAAGAACGATGCATTGATGATCTACTATGAAAAGTGACGATAGTTGATGGAAAGTTTTTGGCTAGTAACTTTGATACATATTCCTCGAGAGCAAAATGTTGAAGCTAATGATTTGGCTCAGGGGTCATCGGGATACAAGCCGATGGTCAAGGATATCGAGGTAGAAATTGCTACAGTCACAGTCGATGATTGGAGGTATGACATTTTCAATTATTTGAAGAATCCTTCTCAATCAGTTTCGAGGAAATTATGTTAAAAAGCTTTGAGATATGTTTTGCTAGATAATAATCTATATTATCGGGCGATTGATGGAGTATTGCTAAGATGTTTAAGTGCCGATCAAGCCAAGGTGGTGATGGGCGAAGTACACGAAGGCATATGTGGTACTCATCAATTGGCTCACAAGATAAAGTGGCTGCTTCGACGAGCTGGGTATTTTTGGCCGACGATGTTGGAAGATTGCTTCAGATTTTATAAAGGTTGTCAAGATTGTCAGAAATTTGGAGCAATTCAAAGAGCACCAGCGTCGGCTATAAATCCCATAATCAAGCCATGACCGTTCAGAGGTTGGGGAATTGACATGATCGGCCAGATCAGTCCATCCTTGAGTAAAGGATATAAGTTTATATTGGTGGTAACCAATTATTTCACAAAGTGGATGGAGGCAATTCCTTTAAAGAAGGTCGATTCTGAGGATGCAATTCAGTTCGTCAAAGAGCATATCATATACCGATTTGGTTATCAGGGATCTATTTTTTGTATCCGATGAGTTTGTCCAGTTTGCAGAAAGCATGGGGATCAAGTTGTTGAATTCTTCACCATATTATGCACAAGCCAACGGACAAGCAGAGGCATCCAACAAAAGTCTGGTTACACTGATTAAAAGAAATATCTATGAATTTCCAAAGCAATGGCATAGTCGATTGGCCGAAGCATTGTGGTCCTATCGGATGGCTTGTCATGGATCAATCCAAGTTCCTTCCTACAAGCAAGTTTATGGGCATGAGGCCGTCTTGCCATGCGAAAGTGTCATCGGCTCAAGAAGAATTGATTTGCAGGATGAGTTGACAGTCGATGACTATCACAATCTCATGGTAGGTGAATCAGAAGAATGGGCTCAATCCAGGATGCGCGCTTTGGAAAAGGTGACTAAAGATAAAGAAAGAATCGCTCGTCATTACAATAAAAAGTTGTGCCCAAGTCTTTTTTAGAAGGCGAGTTGGTTTGGAAATTATTTTACCGATTGGGACTCAAGATAATAAATTTGGCAAGTAGTCACTGAATTGGGAAGGGCCTTTTTGAATCTACAAGTCTGTTTCTAAAGGAGCTTACATGTTGCAAGGGCTTGATGGAGAAGTTTTTGGAAGGGCTCTCAACGGAAAGTATATGAAAAAATATTATCCCAGTGTTTGGATCAATTCATGATTCGGTTGTATTGTGCCGATACATGGTAGCCGATGTGTTTGCATCACCTTTAGATGGCCGATATGAGTTATATCACCCTTAGTCTCTTTAAATTTATTATAATCGGTTGTGCTCTGATGACCGATATAAGTTATATCGCCCTTAGTCTTGTTGTTCTTATCATAATCAATTGTGTTTTTGCCGATGTATGATGGCCGATTTTGTGTGATATCGTCCTCAATCAAGCCATAATTTTATCAATGATCGGTTGACATTGTAAAATTAGGGGGACATATACACACATACAAAAGTGAACTCAAGTGGACTCAAATTTTTGTGGACTTCGAAAATTTTCAATGCATGATAGATTGCAAGAATCGGTAGAGATTATATTACAAGAGGCGTTGCAGGAGTTCACAAAAGGATCAACACAAAATTTATGTTACAGAAGTTCATAAGTGTTCAAATTCTAAGCCCTATTACATGAATAGGCTTAGCTGGATATGAATTTATTGATGCCGATATCGCTCTTCGCCGAATTCGGTCAATCTCTTCAATGGCTTTGATGTCGGCTGCATCATTCCCGAGGATCACCATCAAAGCTTTAGTAAGATCTGACAAATTTCTCATCGAAGCCTTCAACTTGGATTTCTTCTCTGATATTATCCTCGGGGGCAATCCTTTGTTCTTCAGATGATATATCAGCATCACACTTGGCAAGTTCTGCCAGCAGCTCCTCTCTTCGTTTGCGTAGCCGATCAAGATTGGAAGTTGGCCCAGCTGTCATCTCATCTAGTTTAGCTTTGTCCTCAAGAATGAATTGCTGATTGGCTTCAATTGTAGCTTCAAGGGCTGTTCGTTCTTGCCTATCGGCTATCCGTTGTTTGGCCCTTTCAAATTTATGCCGATGCTGCTCGAGATATACGCCTTGGCAGATGGCGTCAGCTATGTGATCTGGGCGCTGATCTTGAATTTCTTCGAATCTGACTCTGATTGCTCCACAGTCAGTGACTAAGAAGTCTAAAGAACTCTCCAGCCGACGAACCAAATCTTGTAGTGTCATTTTCAAGTCATTGGCAGCAGATGTTAGAGTCCTGTCAGTGGTGTCTTCCTCATCATCCATGAACTCCTTTATATCAAAAGGGAACATATCAGCTAGAGCCTGCAAAGAGAATATTGGAATTGATGAGTATTGAGGTTGTTAGTCACTGAAAACTTTGAAAGTAGCCGATATGAAGTCAAGATAAAGGACTTATAGGGATGACAGGAGCCGATGCTATTTCTGCCTCAACATTATGGCTGCCCCTAGCCGGTGGAGTTCGTTCACTTGATGCTTGGAGGGCAGGCGTTGGAGAGCGAGGAGGCTGCACACAAAGAAAGACAAGATTGATTAAGCAGCGGTTAGTTGAAATTTGAGAAGAGTTTGAAGTTAATATTATCGATGGAGCTGGAGCCGATTTCTTCCTCGAGGCCAATTTCTTCTTCTGCAACACAAAGAAATTAATGAGGAATTGCATGTGAGAATTTAAAGGAAGAGGATTTTGTATAAATGCATACCGGTTGAGGTCGAGGTTGAGGTTGACATCTTGGAGGACTTGGTGTTTTCTGAGCTTGGTCATCGGCGGGCGCCACCTACATGGATCTTCTTGGCTCGCTTGTTTCAGCCGCAGCTTCATCAATGACTTTTTCCATCTCTTCTTGATTCAAGACCTCCTCCACACCTGGATCCAAGGATGGCAAATCATCAGCTGTAGTTGTCTTCTGTCTCTTTGAGGTTTTCTTCTATACAGCCGATAGATCGATAGCCTATGGCTTTGCTCTTTTCTTCCTTTGGAGTGGCTCGCGGGTTTGGCCATGGAGTAGAGATAATGTCTTGGGGCATTGTAGCCAATTCTTGAGGGGGCCAGTCCACCACTGTTGGGAAGGATGCCGATGGCATAATTGATGGCCACCCCGATATTGCTGACGTGTGGAGGAGATGAATCGGTAGTCTGCAAGAAAGGAAAAGGGTTAGTTAGATATTAAAGAAAGATAGCAGATAACAAATGACAGGAGGGAGGAGTGCTTACTTCTGGGATCAGCTCTGGGTATATGTTGGTGAGGTACATTGAAGCCGATTGGTGAAACAAGTGTTTTTTCCATTCATTCCACCATCGGCTGAAGGCTGCAGTCCTCGTTATTGCTAGCTCGATGTTTTCTATGTTGCCAAGTGGGGGGCCCTAAATGCTTAGCAACCTATCCATCATGAGGCCTCTGGTTTGAATCTTATCGGCAAAGTACGGACCAATCGGCAGCTGTCCCATGCCCGGTTGTCTGGCAGCGCTCATAGGATGATAAATTCATATGAGACTTGTACATTCCTGCCTTGATGGATGCCGACTGAGAGGATGCAAGGAGAGATAGTTGATGTGAAGACTTCCCTAGACTTCTCAAATTTCTCAGAGTTTATTTCATCAAATCTAAAGTCGCTAGGGAGCTCAAAGTCCTCGGAATTCTCATATGCAAACCAGATCCTTGAAGCTATTGGGAATCCATCATAAAAGTTGTTGAACCAGTTATTGAAGAGATCGACTGAGAGCTTAGATCCGAAGTATGAAGATGCTGCCTCTCCGAAAGACATGCATCGGCGTGTTGTG
The DNA here is from genome assembly GCA_019925245.2 of Oryza australiensis. Classification (NCBI taxonomy): domain Eukaryota; kingdom Viridiplantae; phylum Streptophyta; class Magnoliopsida; order Poales; family Poaceae; genus Oryza; species Oryza australiensis. The sequence goes on along the minus strand of JAIFGZ020000540.1, from coordinate 1,942,484 downwards.
ATTTCATCACCATCTTCGTCTGTCATCGGCTGTGCTAATGGGAAGCTGGCTTGGATTAAGTCTGGCCTCTGAGCAACTTTGTATGTGTGCAAGTTCAGCCATATTTGCAACAGCCACCAGGGACCTCCAGTGCCGATAGCCGAATTTGTGGCAATTGTAGCCGATGCATTATTCAACATCTGATAGAGATACCCTAGTAGATATTTTCCCAAAGGAATCGCCTCTTCTCCACTAGGGCTTTGGCTATGTATTGCCAGTTGGTTGTGGGGCCGCAGCTTGAACCACAGAACATGAATTTCTCTAGCCACATGAGGAGGAAAGCTACGTGTTATCTGAGGTCTACTGGGCCAGTTCCCATGTTTTGGCTTATGAATCCATTCCAGCCTCCAATGGCTCTAGTTTTGAAGGAATATTGGTACTTGGTGTTCAGGTTGATAGGATTGACCGATGATGTGATGTCTAAACCCGTGATCATGATTATATCCAAAAGAGTGAACATTGGTCCTTGGTTGAACAGAAAAGCATTCAGGGTGTTGGACCAAAAGTAGCTGGTAGCTAATAGCAGGGGTTCATCTTTAGGCATGTCGACTATGGTTAGGGCTAAGCACTGTGCTATCCCTAGTTCTTCCCAATGGCTCTGTTTGCTAGCCGACACCCTATTGTACCATGTTGGCCAGGTCTTATCAGTTGATGGCCATGATTTAAAAGTCCCAGTCCAATGTGCCGGATTAGGGTTTGACAGCCTAAAGGGGATCCTGTTGGTCTTAGCATTGATGAATTTTGAGGGGTCTAGGTTGCCGATCAGCCCTAAGAGGAATTGGTTGGGATGGATGAGATTGGGGATCGCAATTTGGTGAGAAAGATGCTACAATGAAGAAGAAAGAAAAATGGGAAATTATAAAGAGCCAAAGCCAAATTACGGTAAAGAAGGGAGCTAAAGCTAATGGGGCTTACCTCTGGGAACTCGGCCGATGGCGCTGTGGAAGGGGTGGTCGAGGTTGACATTACTGAGAGTGAGTTCGTCGCCACCCGGAAGTTGCTTGCGAGATCGCCGAGAGCTCCGAGGAAGTCGCTGGTGAAGATTGGGGATGTCTTTTGGCTAAGGCGGTGGAGGCAAAAGTGACGGTGTGAAAAGCTCTAAGGCAGTGGTTGTTATTTAAAGAGGCGCGGTAACCGACCGATGGAAAGCTCTAAGTTTTCTCGGAGATAAGGTCATGCAAATCCACAACATTAACAATATAGAGGACTTGGGGGCATGTGTTAACAACCAAATTTGGTAAGTCAATTGTCAGATTTGGAACTAAGGCCGAAGCTGATTTGGAGGGAATCGGGATGGTTGGAAACAGAGTGTGTGCCAAGTGCAGACCGAATCGGCTAAGGAGTTAGTCGGCTGATGACCGAATCGGCTAAGGTAATCGTCGGCCGATATCGAATCGGACAAGATAAGCCGATGTAGCCGATTCCAGTAAAATATTATTGGAATCATCTTCAGATTCGTTTGAAGTGCTTCATGAGGATTGCTATACATGGATAGAGTCCAAAGAAGGCAATTGTATCTCTTAGTTAGGTTATTTTAAATAGTTTCCTTATAGATAATGTCGAGGAGATTATGTTTTAGGCATGTATCTGTAATTTAAATTGTAATAGAGATAAGAATCATGTCCATCAAGGACTTTTCTTGTATCTGGGTATAAATACGACCCAAGACCTTGTAAATAAAAAACAACCAATTCAATACAACCTTCGGCGCATCGCCACCTTTTTTATTTTAGTAATTTCGAGGAGTTCTTGCTTCTAGTTGGGCTGCATCGAGTTCGATCTCCAGCGAAAGGTAAAGTTTGTTATGGCGGCTTGCACTCTCAGGATTAGTGTCCATCATTATGATACTCTAGTCTTGTTTACATAAATGAGTTATCATATATGCTATATACTCTAGATCGATAATACGATCTAACCCTAATCAACTAGTCTCTGTTATTAGATAACAACCGATAAGGTTAGATTATCATCGTCGATTTAGATTATATAACGTATCTACCATCTCGGAAGATTTTCATAGATTTGCTTAGATCTTATGCTTCTCTTTACACTTAATGTTGCATCAGTTGAGTCCGACCTATTAAGTAGTATTTAGAATCATAATATCTATCTTGTTTATCATTACTATTAGAGATAGCATCGGGGTTTCAACCAATCTTACCTGTTTTAGCTATCTTGTCTATTTTATGTTTACTTGATATGCTAAAGCTTTCCTTTATATTAAGATCTCACTATAAGTAAATATGTTAAGCTTGTTATCAATCTGTTAAGCTGTCCTAACACTTGATTGGTTCATGTTTAATGTATTTAGTTTATATTGATATCTTAGTATAAAGTAGTATAGGAGTACTAGCCGATACACATTAGATCTATGGCATCTGCTATGCTATAAATATATATAATCTGCATATTAAGGTACTTTTGGACTTAAGTGGTTTATACTGTCTCGGTACGCTACCGATCTATACCAATCACTTAGTTTAAACATATTTTAATATTTAGATTATATACTATGAATATCTACACTCGATCGATTAGGTTTAATTTTCCCTGGCTGATTGAGTGCATACCGCATCAGCTTAACACCGAACGATACGTCATCACCCACCAGTCGATTGACTATCGTTTGCAGACTAACACATGCTTTTTTTGTTTGTTGTTGGTTGCAGGATCAAACCAACTGGCACGCCTACGAACCTAAGAAACAATATTTTGGACCTGCACTAGAGTAAAGCAAACCTCTCAGGCCAACACGTGATTTTCCAAGTCAACGCATTTTCAGCACGATTTAGGATCAACAGATAGGTAATAAGAGTTCGAGTTCTTATCAGATTTGATTGATGACGTCAAGGTTATCTCTAAAAGGGGATCAGATTTGGGGAGGAAACAACGCGAAGATTTATCTATTAACTAGGCAAGAGTAGTTGTTTCCTTTCATAATTATAGGAAAGATTAAGTTGAGTCCGGTTTGGATTTGTAAGCTTATCTTTAGAAAAATCTATGTCGTGTCCGATATAGGTTTGTTTATGCTCATGGGTATAAATATGTACACCTAGAGTCTTGTAAAGGGATAGTTAACAACAGTTCAATAAACACTTTTGGCGCATCACCACCCTAGTTTCTCTAGGTTTTCATCTCGATGAGTTCTTGTTTCGAGTTAGGCTGCATCGGTTAGGTTCGATCTCTAGCAAGAGGTAAGTTCCGTCTAGTTGCTTGTATCGATGAGGCTAGGGCTTCCATCGGTTGAGTTTGACACTCTATTCTGGTCAATACAAGCACTAATTTATCATATATATTATTTAATATAAGTTGTTAGTAATGTTTAATATAAGTCATTAGTACTGTTTACCCATATCGGCTGACTCATTTAGGGTTTACTGATATTGGCTAAACTGTTCTTGATGATTTAGATTGTTTGGTATATCTACCACCCTAAAAAACAATCAAAGACTTGACTAGACCTTATCCTTTCTTTCATACTTAGTGTTGGATCAGTTGAGTTTGACGTACTACGTCGTGATTGCAATTATAAGAACTATCTTGCTCTTGGATTGGAAATAAGGGTAGTATCAGGGTTTTAGCCGATCTTACCTAGTATAACTGTTTTGCTTTAAGTTATATGCTTTATTTTGCTTAACTAGTTATATCTATCATCTTATTTAAGTTTATCATTCCTTTAAATCTACTAAGCTCATTATCGGTCTCACACTGTCTCGGTTAGGTTTGATATGTTGAGGTTATAACCCGTTTAGTCAATTTAGTTAAGGTTAATAGTCTTACATAAGGCTATATCAAAGTTTTAGGCAGTATGTTATGTAATCGCCCAAGCTATTTCATTGGCTATGATATAAGCCCATATAATTATTAATTTGTTTGATCTTGGTTATAAGCAATTAATATTGTCTTCGTTAGGTCCGATCTATCGTAATTGCTCGTAGCTAAAAAAATATTAAATTAGTAATTACATGTTACTTATATCTACAGCCGATCATGATTGTTTTGGGTATGAGTTTCAATATCTGTCCATTGGCTAGTTATTTAGATCATATAATTGTATAACAATTAACTTTAATAATCTCAGTCTTATGCTGCATCGATTGGGTTCGACCTATAGGATTGATTATGTTAAGGAAAAGTTGTTGATGATTATATCTAATCTAAATCTAGTTCATGAGTAGTATCTTACAGCCGATTTGACTTGTTCACATCGGCTAGGTCACCACGAAACGACATCGGCCTAATGGTTGATTGAATATCGTCTTCTAACGTTTACTATGTCTTGCTGGTTGCAGGATCAAACCAACTGGTGTGCCCACATTCCACCAACGTTTTGGACCTGCACTGAAGCTAAGATAAACCCCCAGGCCGCCATGTTTTTGCATCGACACATACCCGATTCTCTGATAAGACTAGGGAACCTAAGATTACTCCAAGCCTAGCTCCACTAATACTAGGGAGAATACAAATATAGAATAGACAGAATTGCTCCTTGTGTGCTTTGAGAGTGAGAGTTTCTCCTCCTTTTATAGCCCAGTGGGACCTCAAGATCTTTACCATGTTAGAAATCAAAGAAGAAAACATCATCCCAGTCACCATCGACAAGATGTCTAATAAACAAAAGGCGCAGATGGAACAACTCACTCAGGAGTTTTAGAAGATGTATTTGGAAACCTTTAGTGGTTCTCAGCAAGGAAAAATAATACAAAAATCCAAAATTATTATGCCAAGGCCAGAAGATGAAGGCAGTAGTAAGCAAGAAAATACAACTAGTACATAATCTAAAGAAGAACCACCTCTCATAACTTTGCAAGATAGGATTGATGTTGATGTTCATCATGTCTTGATAAATCAACCTGGAGTGTTAGTCAACACTAGGGGTGGACGAAAAACTTGCAGCTCGTTAGCTCGCTCGGCTCGTGGTTGGCTCGGCTTGGCTCAGCTCGGCTCGTTGAGAAATGCTAACGAGCTGAGCCAAGTGTTTAGCTCGTTAGCTATAAAGAGCCAACTCGAGCTGGCTCGCGAGCTGCTCGTGAGCTCAAGCTGTCAGATACAATTTATAAAGTAGGGGCCATGGCCCATGAAAAAGCTTTTATGATGTGGCAATAAGTCAATAACTTTTATGATTTTGTGATGGTCAATGTGGACCTAATGGTTTAGATTGTAATAGTAATAATATCTAATCTAGTTGCATCATTGCATTTGCATTTGTATGAACGATTGTCGATGAACAAGTGTTATTATATTAACTATGGACTTAATATGTCACCTTTTACCTTTTTCTAGTTGTATATTTACATATTTGATAGACTAAGAAAAAATACATATTATTTATACACAAATTACACTATATTAAAATGGCTCATGAGCCAAACGAGCTGGCTCGAGCCGGCTCACGAGCCGAGCCGAGCCGACCTCCTAGCTCGTTAGTATAACGAGCCGAGCCGAGCCAGCTCGTTATACTAACGAGTCAGAGCGAGCCGAGCCGAGTTGGCTCGTTAGCCAGCCCTAGTCAACACATTGACATCTATGATTAAGAAGGTAGTAGATGGAACTATTGCTGAAGAACAAGCTAAGGGACCAATTTATCTTCCAAGTCATACGTTTTCAGTTTGAAGGCTGAGGATCCAGAGCAAAAGCATACAAGAGGCCCCAGTTCAATGGATGTCAACAACAATCAGAATCAAGATCAATATAAAACTGTATATTATGGAAGGCAACCAATTCAGGCATCAATTAAGGGGCAGATGCAACAACTGATTGGAAGTTTGTCGATTCAATCCATAGAAAGACATCAACAACATACTGGGGACAACCAATCGGACAACAATATGTATATAGATATCAAAGTCAGTCAAATCCACATCAACAACATGTGCATCAATATTTTAATCCTCGGCAACAACAGCCACTGTCACCTCATTAGTATCGACATGGGGAGGCTAATCAGTATCAACCTCAGATGAATCAATTTGCTCAAAGATCTCCATCTCGGTAGTTTGGAAATCATGGGAATCAAGAATGGACAGATATGATTGCTGAATTCATGAGGGAGCAGCTTGGGTTAAAGCAAAAGGACACTGAGATTATGTACTGGCATCCTTATCCAGAGCATTTTGATAAAGTTCCATTACCTAACCGATACAGAATTTCAAACTTCTCAAAAATTCCAGTGCAAGATAATTTGCTTTGATTCTGAAGAATGGTTAAATTAGCTTAAACATCATGTTAAGGCATAGCTCTGTTTGTATAGGAAAAATGCATGGCTATGTTTGAAGAGCTTCAGCTTTTGTAAAATCCAACTCTGTGTGAAAATAGTGGAAACAGCCACTAGTACAAATCCTCTCCTCTATGACGGGCCATCACATGCCTGAGATTTGTGGGCCGTCACAACGAAGTCATCTCAAATGGGCCTAAAAAGAGGCCGACAAAGATATACACACACTGACATTTTAGAAGTGCATAGAACTCGAGCCTGTCACGGATGACAATTATCGGTGATGGGCTCAATAAAAAGCTTGACAAAGATAACCAATGTTATCTTTGTCAGGCTCCCGTAGAAGCCCGTCACCGATGTGTACCATCGGTGACAGGCCCATAACTACAACCCAATTGAGATAACAAGTATAGCCCAACATTATGGCCCGTCACCGATGAGTGAATCGCTGACGGGCTTATACACTAGCCCGACAAAGATAACTTTCACAGTCTATAAATACCCCCATCACCCATTGTACTGGTTATCCCATAGTTGGGAGGAGGAGAAGGGGGGCCAATTTTTGTCTTTTTTCCTAGAAAATTTGAAAAATAGTAGGTCAAATCCCTTGTAGCTTCATGGCCTTCTCACCCTCCAGCTTCTGTCCTCATTCTCGCCGTCATCTTTGTGACCCTTGTGATAGGTTCCTTCTTTCATGTTACCTCAAATGTTCAAGTAGTATTTGAACATCTCGGATGTTCAAATACTGAACTGTAAAGTTCATTACTGCCTAAGCCTTGTAAAATACTGTTGCAGAAATATCTAAAAAAAGTTCACACGAATATGCAGCACAGAGCATAACTGGAAGTAACTGACTTTGTATTTTAAAAGAAAATTAACTGACTCCTGTATCGATGACGAGAGTGAAATATAGAGTCAGTTACTTTCAGTTACGCTCTGTGCTGCATATTGGTATGAACTTTCCTTTTAGATATTTCTGCAACAGCATATTACAAGGCTTAGATAGTAATGAACTTTACAGTTCAGTATTTAACATCCGAGATGTTCAAATACTACTTGAAACATCTCGGATGTAAAAATACTGAATTTGAAAGTCCATCTAACCTCGACAATGCTTAGAGCCACAGAGGCATGATTTGAGTTTGCAAGCTTTGAAGAGTTTCCCCTCAAAGCCAAGGGGACCACCTCTTGTTCCAAAATCATAAGTTGGTTCAGTCATGTCTTTTTGCAATGCATGCATGCAACTGTTCGTTATCGAGGTGGTGGTGACGAGTAGTGGACGCGTGCGTTAGTACGATCCATGTCTAGGAGTACCATGTAAACTCGAGCTTCAAAAGGCATGAAGCAAATTCCACACTCCAGCGAGTCGTGGTCAATAGAGTAGGTCATCTTGGTCGTCTCATTGGCAACCGCACCGCATCCCGCTGCTGGTCCGTAAAGAGGCCCCGACGTCTTCTTTGCCTAACTCAGTCTCGCCTTATTCAAAATGATGCAGTGTAATGTCTAGGATTACCATGTAAACTGAAGCTTCAAAAGGCAGGAAGCAAATGCTACACTCGAGTGAGTCACGATCGATGGAATCTTGATTACCAACTGGGAGATGATGAGCCCTTTTTCACTCGCCATTTCTATACTAGTGTTCAAAGCAGCTTCATGCAAGGTAATACAAGTCTTTCTATCGAGTAAAAATGGAACATCATGTATTCAAGCAAGTATGCGGTAGAAAGGTTTGAAAGTTTACGTATTTTTTATCTGTCATGCAGACGAGCTCTACACCATCTTTGACGGAGATATCCTAAGAATTTTGGGTAACATGGAAGAAGGAGCCTATCACAAGGGCGACAAAGATGGCGGCGAGAAAAGAAAAAGAAGCTGAAGGATGAGAAGGTCACGGGCTACAAGTGCAATGACTCCCAAGCATGTGCGGATCAGGGGATAAGCCTCTTCTCCCATCATGCACATCCAATATATATATCTATTTTCACGATTTATTGTATATTTCTATATTTTTGTAGGAGTCGTAGTGCCCTGTTTGTACCCCATACATCCATCATTGTTCAAGAAAAGCTCTATGCTTGTAGTTATGGATGAAAGCGGGTATGGAAAAATCCATCAAACTCAAGAAAGCATCTACTCCTGCGGGTTATTCTTGAAGCGCACAAGAACATAAGAAAGTCACAGGTGAAAGTCACAGGCCAAAAAAAATATGGGAACGAGTATGGTTAAGGTCTTTTCCCGACCGTTTTCATCCCTACTTGTAGTAGACATCCATCATTGCTAAAGGAAAGTTCACTAAAATAGTATTTATAGTATTTTAGACTAAATATTTAGAAATACTATAAATATTTATAGTATATAGTAATTTACATGGAAATAATACTTCCGAAAAATTCTATTGGTGACAAGCTCGAAGTCAAGCTAATCGGGCTTAATATCTAAACTCATCACCGATAAGAGCATCGGTGACGGTCTTTAATGACAGCCTGATAGAGATGATGATCTCATCCGATCGGGCTTAATCTCTAAGCCCGTCATCGATGATAACATCGGTGACGGTCATTAATTATAGCCCGATAGAGATGATGATCTTATCCGATCAGGCTAGATATTTAAGCCCGTCATCGATGACTACATCGGTGACGGGCTTTAGGTTTAGCCCGTCACCGATGGAATTTTTCCATCGCCCTCGCGTGCCAAACTAGATCTTATCTGTGACGGGCATTACATTAAGCCTAATTGAGACGATTCATCTCAATCGGACTTATTCTAAAGTCTGTCACGGATGTTCTTCGAATTCCTTTAAAAGAGTGCGCTAATTCAGATCTACATATTATGGCGAAAAATTTCTAAGTCCTCGAAGAACCCCTAGCGTCGCCGCCATCCCTCGCGTCCTCCCTCGTCGCCACCGAGCGTCGTCGGGCGTCCTCGAGTCGGGCGCCGTCCTCCCTCGTCGCCACAAAGCGTCGTCGCCATCCCCGAGCCCGGCGCCGTCCTCCCTTGCCGCCGCCACCGAGCGCCGCCGGCCGTCCTCGAGCGCGGTGTCGTCCTCCCTCGCCGCCGTCACCGAGCGACGCCGCCAGGTTAGTCCACCGAGCACGAGCATATGTGGTTTATACCTGATGAAATTTATGTGGTTTTACCTATAGGACCGTAATTGGCACATTTCAAATTTTGAGGTTCACCATATTTGTAGGACGTAAATACACATTTCTAAACACATATTATGTTTTCACATATTCAATCCTTTCATTTGAAGAAATTAGATCTCCCGACAAGTCAGTTATTGCCACATGTTTGCTTAGCCCTTGCTGAACAACTCTGTGGATTCATCTTCCAACATGTCATCTCGTCGGGTGGCACATATCACGTTTCGAGAGCTCTAGATGGGCTAATGGTTTTCCTTGAGGCTGGCAACCCTAGTTACACTTTAGACAATCGATCGACGACAAAGAATAAGCATTAGAGTCAATCGACCACAAAGAACAATTTTGATAATCATTTATAAATTACAATTTTGTCAAATGTGTTCATGAGAAATATGTGAATAATGAATGTGTTTGTGAAAAGATGTGTGAATGTCAGATGTATGTGAATGTATGTGAGTTTCAGATATATGTGAATGTATGTAAAAGGGGATGCAAAGAGGAAAGGGATCTCTGTTTCTATAATTTTTGTAGCGGGCATGGCTAGCAAAGGCCATAGGCTAGCCAAAAAATAATATTTTTTCTGCAAAAAACTCATCGGTGACGGGCTTTAAAGGAAGCCTTTTAGAGATGATAGTCATCGTGATGGGCATAAATTAAAGCCCGATTGAGTTGTTAGTCACCCGTGACGGGCATAATTTAAAGTCTGATTGAGTAGTTCGTTATCCGTGACGGGCTTTAGTTGTGGCCCGTTTGAGATTGTACAATCGGTGTCGGGCCCTTCTTTGACTGGTTTTCTGGGTCAAACATATTGGTGATGGGCCTAAGTTTAGGCTCGACAAAGATAATTTAAAGTGGTGACAGGCTTTTGCCCGACAGAGATTACTACTCATATCAGTAACCTTTGCATCGTAACGGATGCCATATCCGACACAGATGAGGGTTACCGTCCGATTGAGATGAGAATGGCCGTCTAGCATGGGGAAACATTCCATTTTAATTTCTTCAGAATGTTCTTTTGTGAATATTTTTTCTTTAAAGTGTGAGGTCCTTTTACGTTACACCGTGCTAGTGAAAAGGGGCACTAGTATGATTGAAATCTAGACGTTCATTTATATGGGTAGTGTTGTAATTGATATGGTATTTCTAAAATAACCTGCCATGTAATTGGGATAAATTATTCCAAATAAAATCGTTAATTGGACATTATTGATGAGCTTATTCTTAATCTTAAGTATATGTCCAATACTCCTCCTCGCGCGAGGAGTATTGTATGCATCCAAAGAAATGTTTAATACTCCTCGCGCTTGGCAATTAAATTTAAGACACATAGTGCTACATGCTCTCCAAGAATTCTTACCAACCACAAGCAAAAAAATTTATTTCCTTATTACTTCCTTGATTAATTTACTTTTAATTTTATTTAATTTTTTAAAAATAAATTATTTAATAATTTTTAATTCGAACGAGAATCGGAGCGTGACATTTGCCGTTTTAAGACACCTAGTGCTACATACTCTCCAAGAATTCTTATCAACCACAAGCCAAAACTCCATGTTTATTAAGGTGCAGAGGGTGATGATAAAAGTAAAATATGATACATGTCAGTTTGTGGTTGCGATGCAAACACAGGCCTCAACCGTCGGCAATTTTGAAGTGTGTAAATTTAGAAACAAATAGTCTACATATATCCAACGGTAATTTCAGAAACAATGGTGTGAAAGCGTCCCATATATTTTTTTCTCTAGCCTAAAACAAACAATGTTTGTTGCCTATATAGGCGTGTCCATTCTCCTCGACTTACTGCCATTATTGGAAATTTTATAATGTACATTTGAACACGTCTCGTCATTATAATTTCCAAGTTAACATTATAACACAATTCCGAGATATAAACGTAACTGTACAAGAATTATAACTTATATGGCATTTGGCCGCATTTAATGCATGCAGATTTATCTAGAATTTCATCCAAACGGGGTAAAAAGAATTATCTGCTATTAGCAATGTGAATCCGTTCCACATTCCATGCTACAAATACCCCCATAAACCTCATTAGCATCATTAGCATGTACCACAGAAACACCATTACCTACACTTCTCGTCACTTTTGTTCACCAGTTACATTACGTTGCGTGATTACTAGCAATGGAGGCTGTGGAGGAGGTGGCCGTTCTCATCGTCGGTGCGGGACCAGCAGGCCTGGCAACGGCGGCGTGCCTCGCACAACGGCATGTCCCCTATATCATTGTCGAGCGCGAGTCCTGCACCGCGTCGCTGTGGCGCCACCGTGCCTACGACCGCCTCAAGCTGCACCTCGCCAAGGAGTTCTGCGAGCTGCCACACATGGCGTATCCGGCGGGCACGCCGACGTATGTCCCTAGGGATATGTTTGTGGAGTACCTAGATAACTATGCTGACCAGTTTGGTATACGGCCGAGGTATCACACTGCTGTCGAGTCAGCAATATATGATGGAGGTAAGAACCATTGGGCCGTGCTAGCACGTGACACAGACACTAGCGTCGTGGCAAGGCTCGCTGCACAGTTCATTGTTGTGGCCACTGGCGAGAACAGTGCGGCAAGCATTCCACCAGTTCCTGGCCTCGCTAGGTTCGAGGGAGAAGCCATTCACTCGTCGGCGTACAAGTCCGGGAGAGCCTATACCGGGAAGAGTGTGCTTGTGGTCGGTGCCGGGAATTCTGGCATGGAGATCGCCTATGACCTTGCCACGCATGGAGCCCACACCTCCATACTTGTTCGTAGCCCGGTATGTACAACATATTTATTTATCTTGCATTACCCTTCATGACGCGTTCACACACCTATATTTCACGGAAAATATTCATACACGAAATTCTATGTTTCACGGAAAATATTCATACACGAAATTTATGATAAAGAGTGCCATTTTTTCATGTTTACTGTTCAAGTGATGATGGAATACATTAATTCCGTTATTGATTCATAATTAGGATTTATTCGTGTAGTACTTTATCTTTGGTTCTACATATGCATGTGGATAATATAAATAAGGAATGTGATTCTCTCTAAATATGTATCCAAGGTTGTCATGTTCTAACTTTCAAGCTAGAGACTTTTTCCTAATATAATGGCCATCTAATGGTTTCATGTCAATCTGAATGCAGGTACACATAATGACCAAAGAACTGATACGATTTGGGATGACAATGGTGCAAAATCTAGGGCTAACAGTGACAACAGTGGACTCTCTTCTTGTAATGGCTGCAAATTTCTATTTTGGAGACTTGTCAAAACATGGTATTATGAGGCCTAAAATGGGCCCTCTTTTACTCAAGTCACAAACTGGCCGGTCCGCCGTCATAGATGTAGGCACTGCAAGATTAATCAAAGGAGGAGTTATCAAAGTAATTATGCATCTATAATCTTCAGATATAAAATTAAGTTGGTGGAGCTAGTGAAGTTTCTTGCCACAATTGATGTTGAAACTTTACACCGTTTTTTTCATCTCTCTGTTAGGTGTTCCAAGGAATATCGAAGATTAATACAAATAGTGTTGAATTTCATGGTGGGAGGCAAATTCCTTTTGATGCCATTGTATTCGCAACGGGCTACAAAAGCACAGTAAATACGTGGCTAAAGGTACAAAGATTATCGATATTTCTTTTTATTTTTTTACTTCTCTTTAATTACGCAGTGATATATTGTTGCAGCGCATGATATTTTTTTCATTATTACAAAATGATAATCCTTTTTTGTCTGTTGCAGAATGGTGAAAGCATGTTTAAGGAGGATGGCTTCCCTAAGAAATTCTTTCCGAATCATTGGAGAGGTGAAAATGGGCTCTATTGTGCTGGGTTTGCGAGGAGAGGATTGGCCGGTATTGCCATGGATGCCAAGAATATTGCAGAACATATCGCGGCCACCATGGATCAAGTGCCTTGTTAAATTATCTTCGCTTTGATTCTGAAGAATGGTTAAATTAGCTTAAACATCATGTTAAGGCATAGCTCTGTTTGTATAGGAAAAATGCATGCATGGCTATGTTTGAAGAGCTTCAGCTTGTGTGAAATCCAACTCTGTGTGTGAAAATAGTGGAAACAGCTCATCTTGTTTAGTGAGAAGCTATTATTTAAAACGGCTTGTCTCTTTGTGTGGAGAATTGTGCACTATGCATGGTTTTGAAGCCTCCAATAACATCAGAATTCGCATGTTCAAACTTTCCATTCTCCACCACACCACGCAGCAGGACTAGAGAAATATTCGTTTAATGAAAATTAGTACGAGACAAACAAACGAGGAACTTTTTCCACTTCTAGTCATTCTCGGTCAGGCAGTCTATGAATTTGCATGGTGAAAGTTTCCATTTTAAGTTCTTTAGAATGTTCTTTTGTGAATATTTTTTCTTTAAAGTGTGAGGTCCTTTTACGTTACACCGTGCTAGTGAGAAAGGGCACTAGTATGAATGAAATCTGGACGTTCATTTATTTGGGTATTTTTGTAATTGATATGGTATTTCTAAAATTAACCCCCATATCATTGGGACAAATTATTCCAAATGAAATCGTTAATTTTTCATATCGTCACAAACCATGATACAAACAACACAAGTAAAGTCACAAACCATGATACAAACAACACAAGTAAATCACAGTCCTTCTTTGATGTCACGCCCAGAAATTTATCCTAAATTTTCAGACTATTTTGTGTATTAAGGGCCCGTTTGGTAGGGCTCCGATTCTATGATTCTTTGATTCTAGATTCTGATTTTTCTAAATCAGATTCTGGAGAGAATCAGAATCGATATAATAAAGTAATAATTAGAATAATATTTTAGGTGATTCTTTGGAGAAACGGTTGCGGGTGATTCGGGAGAAACGCTTTTAGGTGATTCTCACTCCTTATGTAAAACTGTTGAATCACTTGAAATGATTCTTCTCGGAATCGTTACAAAATAACCCGTTTGGCAGAGATTCTACCGATTCCGTTGAGAATCGGGAGAAGAATCCCTATCAAACGGGGCCTAAATCCCGTCTAGGAATCAACCGAGTATACAAAATGAAAAAATTAACACATAGATCCAAACGTAAAATAAAGCATATAAATTTTAATAAATTTTGTAGAAGAGATACTTAGTCCTCGCACTCGAAGGAAAACATCATCGGAAAGAAGGATGATCCTAGCGGGTCTTCAGCTTCACTCCACAAGCAAACTCAGCTGAGGTCTAAGCCTTGATTCTCTAACTCCGTCATCAACTCAGAAGCACTAAACTTCTAAAAGAGGGAAAGAATTGTAAGGCTGAGTACAACCAATGTACTCAACAAGCCATTGCCACCGTATAATATGCACTCATCTTTAACCATTTCTTTTCAGTATAATATTTTTGAATCATCGACCATAATATTTATAAATATTTAAAGTAAAGTAACTTGGAATATTGTCACCGTATAATAAATTAAATCGGTAAAACGTGAAACTTCAAATTATTATAACCCGCCCGTTTTAACTCGGATTTTATCGAAACTTGAACCTAAATTCATATAAAATCATAGACTAGTTACAGGAGCCCGCTTTTGCAATTTATTTGGCTTTTGGTGATTTTTATTGGATTTCTAATCGAATTCAATTGGATTTCCCTTACGTATGAATAGGATCCGAGGGAGCTGTTGAGTGTGTTGAAGACCCAGGTCAACAAGGTTGCGAGCAAGGCAAGTCATCACTACCTTTGAGCATGTTGAACCTTTTTGCGAACTTATGTTTGATTTAAATCAAAATGCATGCTATTATATACATATGAACTCCCCTACTTATTATATGACATGCCTTGACCTTGATCACCTGTATGTATATTCTTTGTAACCTACGACATGACGTGTCCGAAGAAAATCTTCGGTATTGCTTAGCCATGCTAAATTAGATTCTTTCATATTCATATTTATAAAAGGCTATATGCTTGGGCAACTACCTTGGGAAAGGTGGTTGATATTCGGCATGTGGAGACATGAGTGCCACTTTGCCTTGACAATGATGACATGAATCTTTGATGAAAAGTACAAAAAAGACAAAACCAATGTTTTAAACTGGGACGGCTAGATGATTTGGGTGGATTCCAGAAAAGGCAAGTGCCGTCCCTGGTCAATTAAGGACCGAGCCCTGAGACTTAAACATGAAACGAGCCAGTACAACCATACTTCTCGAATGGGTATAGACCTAGCGGATTAGATAGATGAGCGGAGGCAGTATCCCTGCGTAGTGGTTCCAGTGTTGAGATGTGATTTGTGTTATTGAGATGGGGCTACGGCCTAAGTGTTGAAGTGATGATCGAAATCAGAAATTAATTATAACTTAAAGATTGAGTGAGTTTTCCCTTACCCCGGGAGCGCCAGAACTCTTCACACTGCTAGGAAATGACGGCTAGAGTGAAAGAGGATTTAAGTTCATGAAGCGAGTACTGCCAAAGTGAGGTTATCGAAAAGCTTTACCGTGACCGTCTCATGTGTTGGGACGTAGGCTCATTTGTTGGGCAGTCATGGAGTACGGGTAAAGTGTACATCTACTGCAGTGATAGTAAATCAATCTATTCATATAGCCATGCTCGTGGATATAGAGCGACGTGACAAGTTTCTCTCTTGGCTAGACTCTAAATTTTAAAATGATGGGATGGGTTTGCATGATGATTTTTGTGTGTTGGTGGATCATCTTCTCGAAATGCGAGAAGGGGTAGACTCCTCAGAAAATCATGACGATCCGGTGGCGGGAAGCTATCCTTGGAATCACAATGGATGGTGGACAAAACCATCGCCGATTTAATAAACTATGGAAATAAAACTTGGTCAGGCTTAGGTCTTAGGTTTGTGCAAAGAATTGCAAAACTTGTTTTATGCAAAAGAACCACAGCCATTCTTTGGTTACCCCCTATCATATGCATCCTTGTTGTGATGACTTGCTGAGTATGGTTGATACTCACCCTTGCTATATGCACAAACATTAAGATGTGGGTGATGAAGACCCTGAAGACCCTACGCGTACTACCAGGAGGGTGTGGAGGGTGATGGCGTCCAGTAGGTCTTAGCTCCGGTCGTTGCCTGTGGCAATGGCATGCCGCTGGCTTCTTTCCTCTGCCTTATCTAGACTCTGTTTTTGATTGTATTTCGGACCTTTTGGCCCTATGTGCTAGACATTGCCTTCGGACATATATTGTAATATGTTGTGTAAGACAATTCGTGCACGCACACGTGATAATTCAGTACTGTATTTCATGGATACCAAACTACTCGATCCAGGGAAATGGTACTATGAATACGAATGAATCCACCCATTGCCTGAACCAATGAGAAAACATCTCCTTCCATCCGGGACCCTGCGACTGCAAGCCCTAACCGCCAACGAAGTCCTCCTCTGCCGGGAACCCACCGCTCTACTTCGTCTTCGTCATGTGACCCTCGCTCCATCCCTTCTTCACTCAAGCTGCTTCGCCTCCACTCACTCTCCAATCTGTTAGCCGGGACAAGTGTGAGAGACAAGCCACCTCTCTCTCCCCTTTCTTTATAAATGAAGCAAGGGCACACATCAAAATATTCCTCGCAAAGATATTAAATTAATAGAAGCCATACGTCTAGAGTACCTAAAAAGGTTTAAAAAAGATGGATAACATAGTTTTCTGAAACAAAGAATCGTAAAGATACAGTAGGATCATCTTAAGACCTCCCTGATAGATTTTCGCCTCATCCTAAACAAATATCCTATCCATCGTTTGTTGGGATGAAGTCCTAAATAGATCAATCCTATATAAACCAACAGACTTCCAAACACAACCCAACCCAAATCTCGGGGACAAGATTTATTTTAAGGGGTAGGTTCGTAACACCCTGAAAATCAAAGATTTAAAAATTAAAATATAAATTTGGAACTTACAAAAACTTTTGGATTGTTACATCTTGTCGTGTTATTCTCGGCTCTTATTTGCAAGTTTTACTGCGTGTTATAAATAAAGAAATATTTAATAAATAACGAAAAAGTCGAAAAGGGTTTCTAAACCCTAAAAAGGAAAAGAAATTGCAAAAAAAGTAATAGAAATAAAATAAAAATTATAAATATACAATTGGAAAAGCTAAGGTTGATAAAAGTTTATTTTGGGATCAAAATTTTATTTTTGGGAAAATATAAAATAATTGTTTAATCATAAATAAAGAAAGAAATATATAAAAATAATGACAATAACAAAGTTGGGTAAAAGATTAAAACTTTAGAATTTAATTTACATTTATGATTGGGACCAAAATTTTATTTTTAAATTTTATTGGTGAAATGCTAAAGGAAAATAATAATAATAATAATAAATAGGGAAAAAGAAAAAGTGCACTATTCATCCACCGCCGGTGTTCGATGCCATTCGCGCCGTACCACGCGCACGTCGCCGCGACGCCACGCGCTGCGCGTGCGTTCGGCCCGCGCCCGCGTCAACGCCGCCGCCGCGCCGCACGTCGCCGCGCCACGCAGCCGCCGCGTCCGCCGCACCGTGCCCGCGCCGCGCCATCGTCGCCACGCCGCGCCCACGCCGCCTTACCGCCGCCGCAGCGTCACCCGCACCGTGGCCGCGCCACGCCGCCGTCGCCATGCCCGCGCCCACGCCGCGCCATGCCGAGCCCATGCCACACGTCGCCGTCGCCTCACCGCCTCTCTCTCCCTCTCCCGGCCACACGCCTATTTAAAGGGGAAAGGCCGAGCCCTTCTTTCCCGTGCTACCCCCATTCCTTCCCTTTCTCCTCCCCTCTCCGGAGCCCCGCCGCCACCGCGCCGTGGCCGAGACCGCCGCCGCGCCATCGCCGCCTTGCGTCGCGCCGCAGCGCCCTCGCCTCCGTGCCGTGCCGGTAAGCCCCTCTTCCCCTCGCCCTTGCTTGCGCGGCTCGCCGATCCAGAGAAGAGAGAGAGAAGAAAAAGAGGAGAAGGAGAAAGAAGAAGAGGAGCAGGAAAAGAAAGAGAATAGGAAAGAAAAAAAGAGAAAAAGGAGAAGAAAAGAAAATAATAATAATAATAATAGAAAAATAAAAATAAATTTTTGGGAAAATATTTGGAAAAAGTTTTTAGCAGAAATATATGTTCTTTTTCTTGGAATAAAACTTTTTGGAATTGATTAAAAACTAAAATATTAATTATCGTATAAATTGATTTATTTAATTATCATTTTAGGAATTTAATTATAACTTAGTTTGTTATTCAATATTAATTTTATCATAGGAATTTTCTAAAATATAAAATTTTAAATTATTAAATATAATATTAAGACTTAGGGTTGATTATTTTTGGATTCGATTATTTAATTCTAGAGTTTGTCGGTCCGATAAAATTTGGAAGTACAAAGAGTTAATCATTTCTTTTTGGTATAATATTTTGAATCATCGATCATAATATTTTTAAAAATTTAAAGTAAAGTAACTTGGAATATTGTCACCGCATAATAAATTAAATTGGTAAAACGCGAAACTTCAAATTATTATAACTCGTCCGTTTTAACTCAGATTTTATCAAAACTTGAAACTAAATTCATCTAAAATCGTAGACTAGTTACAGGAGCCACTTTTGTGATTTATTTGGCTTTTGGTGATTTTTATTTGAATTCTAGTCGAATTTAATTGGATTTCCCGCACGTATGAATAGAATCCAAGGGAGCTGTTGAGTGCGTTGAAGACCCAAGTCAACAAGGTTGCGAGCAAGGCAAGTCATCACTACCTTTGAGCATGCTGAACATTTTTGCAATCTTATGTTTGATTTAAATCAAAATGCATGCTATATATACATATGAATTCCCCTACTTGTTATATGCCATGCCTTGACCTTGATCACATGTATGTATATTCTTTGTAACCTACGACATAACGTGTACAAAGGAAATCTTCGGTATTACTTAGCCATGCTAAATTAGATTCTTGCATATTCATATTTATCAAGGGCTATATGCTTGGGCAACTACCTTGGGGAAGGTGGTTGATATTCGGCATGTGGAGACATGAGCGCCACTTTGCCTTGACAATAATGACATGAATGTTTGATGAAAAGTAAAAAAAATATAAAACCAATGTTTTAGACTGGGGCGGCTGGATGATTTGGGTGGATTCCGGAAAAGGCAAGTGTCGTCCCTGGTCAATTAAGGACCGAGCTCTGAGACTTAAACATGAAACGAGCCATTACAATCATACTTCTCGAATGGATATAGACCTAGCGGATTAGATAGCCGAGCGGAGACAGTATCCCTGCGTAGTGGTTCCAGTGTTGAGATGTGATTTGTGTTGTTGAGATGGGGCTGCGGCCTAAGTGTTGAAGTGATGAATTGAAGTCGGAAATTAATTATAACTTAAAGATTAAGTGAGTTTTTCCTTACCCCGGGAGCACCAGAACTCCTCACACTGCTAGGAAATGACGGCTAGAGTACAAGAGGATTTAAGTTCATGGAGCGGGTACTGCCAAAATGAGGTTATCGAAAAGCTTTGCCATGACCGTCTAATGTGTTGGGATGTAGGCTCATTTGTTGGGCAGTCACGGAGTACGGGTAAAGTGTACATCCACTGCAGTGAGAGTAAATCAATCTATTCAAATAGTCGTGCTCACGGATATAGAGCGGCGTGACAAGTTTCTCTCTTGGCTAGACTCTAAATTTTAAAATGATGGGATGAGTTTGCATGATGATTTTTGTGTGCTGGTGGATCAACTTCTCGAAAATGCGAGAAGGGGTAGACTCCCCGAAAATCATGACGATCTAGTGGCGGGAAGCTATCCTTGGAATCACAATGGATGGTGGATAGAACCATCACCGATTTAATAAACTATGGAAATAAAACTTGGTCAGGCTTAGGTCTTAGGTTTGTGCAAAGAATTGCAAAACTGACTTTATGCAAAAGAACCACAGCCATTCTTTGGTTATCCCCTATCATATGCATCCTTGTTGTGGTGACTTGCTGAGTACGGTTGGTAACCCTTGCTATACGCACAAACATTTAGATGTGGATGATGAAGACCCTGAAGACCCATACACGTACTACCAGGAGGGTTTGGAGGGTGATGGCGTCCAGTAGTTCTTAGCTCCGATCGTTGCCTATGGCAATGAAGTGCAGCTGTCTTTTTTCGCTGCCTTATCTAGACTCTGTTTTTTATTGTATTCCAGACCGTTTGGTCCTATGTGCTAGATATTGCCTTCGGGCATATATTCTAATATGTTGTGTAAGATAATTTGTGCACGCGCACGTGATAATTCAGTACTGTATTTCGTGGGTACCAAACTACTCGATCCAGAAAAATGGTACTATCAACACGAATGATTTTCGTTTCGAAAACGGAGGTCCACACTAATCTTTGTTAATGCATGAATAATACAGATAATAAGATTAATTAATCAAAACAAGAATGATTACTTTCACACAAAGAGCACAAATATAAAAGTTGCGGAAGCACCATTGGCGTAGTTCCGAAGCTCTGGTTTTTATTATTGTCAAGGGAAGTTCAAATTGTGGTGCTGATAATTACGCACATGCTTCAGTAGGGTTTTGTGCAAATTATCCCTACCCTTCGTATGTTCAGCAAGGTTAACAAAGGCAAACTCAGGGTGGGTGCATATATGTCAGTGTGAGTTTCATGAAAGACGAAAATATGGATAAGCCATCATTGATTGTATGAGACAAGTATTACTCGCACTGTTCATTATTCTGGTGATCTTCGTGATCAATCACAACCGCAAACTCTATGTTCAGCAAGATGGACGATGATTAGAATTTCAGAGAAAAAATACGAATATTTTGATCAAACTAGACATTTGGAAATTGCTATGTATCAACCGGCTGAAAACATTTGGGTTTTAGCCGAATTTTTGTCTGTTAGATTAGCTTGAAGATTCGTGTTGTTTTTTTAATCGTGTCGCAGCGGGTTTGGAGGGAAGAGGCTCAATATATTGGTCTTTTCTGCTTGAGCCTACTACTGAGAAGCCTCTGGAGTCTGAAGAACTCTGAGGAGTGCGAGAGTTAGCAGCGACATTAAAATTCCCCATCTCAATCCACCCCCGATTCGCCGGAAGAGAGGTCAGGTCACCTTTCTTTACTAGTATAGAGTAATTATAGGTCAGAGTTTCCTCTTTGTAGATCAGGTCTGTCTCGTTTTTGGTTGCCAGAGTCGTTTCTTGTGTTCCCCGTCGCTAGGTCCTTGTGTTGAACTGAACTCAGTTTTCCTCGCTAGGTCCTTGTGGTGAACTGAACTCAGTTTGTCCTTGTGATGAACTGAACTCAGTTTTCCTTCTAATATATAGTGCATGTTCGTGAAAAAGGTACTCGTGATGACGGTCGCCGGTCACAGCTGCCCCAGCAAGGTTGTCGACTGATTGTGGCGATACAGATGGCCGACCTTCTCTGTTGGTTAGCTTGAGACCGCCAACCCATCTGTCCTCCCGAAGGTAGCATCTTGGTGCCCACGGCGATTCCCATGGTGAGTAAGCAGTTGTTTTGTTGGTGAAGGTAGCATTTTGGTAGATTCAAGGATTTGGTCGACCATCTGATTTGTATGTAAGATTTTTTTTTTAGCTGTATCTGATCTGTTGGATGAAGTTTAAGGATTGTCCGTACTCATTTTCAGCCTAGACTTGTTTGGGCCACCGATCTATGTTCTCTGTTCATAAAAAACATGGCTAACTCTAGATCATTTTTCATTTTTTTAAGTTCTGAAATACTTTTTATTTTCGTACAATAAGCTTGTTTCTGTCTACTTCAAACTCAGACCTGTTTGCAACACACTTGGCAGTGGCAAAAACATGTGTAAGGTTTACTTTCGCTGTGCACAAGATGTGGCAAAAAGTTCTTAGTTTAGTGTACTAGTTTTATGAACTGAAAATAGTGAAATTTTAGTTTTCTAGATAATTATTTTCAAGAAACATGATTAGTTTTCTTTGCTACTAGAAGTACCAAGTTTTGTGAATTTTCTAGTTTTGGCAGTTAAATGCTAGTTTTGCAATGTCAAATTTTAGCATGCATCACACCAAAAAATTATGTGAAGAGTACTTGGTTTTGTCCGAAATAGTTGTCAGTTTTGTTAGCAACGAAAAGTACTTAGTTGTGTCCAATAGTTTTGTTAGCAATGAAAATTACTTAGTTTTGTTAAAAATAGTTCTATCAGTTTTGTTAGCAACGAAAAGTACTTAGTTTTGTCAGAAATAGTTTTCTTATCAATAAAAATTACTTAGTTTTGTCAGAAATAATTTTGTCAATTTTCTTCGCAATGAAAAGTACGTAGTTTTGTTAGCAATGAAAATTACTTAGTTTTATCCGAAATAGTTCTATCAATTATGTCCATGTCTAATCTATAATCTATAATCTATATATATATAACTATATATAAAACAAATAGTGTTTCTACCCAAAATTTGTTTTGCCTTGCTATTTTGCAGAAAACCCCTTGAGTTTTTCCAAAATTAACCCATAGTCTGCCTGACTATTTAAAAAAGTCCAGTTAAAGAAGAAAAAGGGGTTATTTTATAGAAAACC
Source organism: Oryza australiensis (assembly GCA_019925245.2). NCBI lineage: Eukaryota > Viridiplantae > Streptophyta > Magnoliopsida > Poales > Poaceae > Oryza > Oryza australiensis. Next base: position 1,919,590 of record JAIFGZ020000540.1, on the reverse strand, counting down.
CCTTGAGTATTTATAAAATTAACTTGCAGTCCCAATATAAAAAAGAGAGGGCTTGGATTAAAAAAAACTCCTGCTCCTCTCTTTCGTCCTCATCCGCGCCGCGTCCCACGCCGCGCCTGCACCCCTCCCTCTCGTCGCCGCTCGGAGCTCCCGCACCGTCACCTGGACCTTCGCCCTTCGTGTGCTTCCCTTTCGTGTCGTCGTCCCGTTGCAACGCACGGGCATTTTGCTAGTTCAGTGTAATTCAAGGTAAATTCGGATGTGTGTTCTGTCTTGCTGCTGTTTTATTTTTTTGAACTTCTCATGGACTGCATGAGCTTATAGAAAACAAACTTTGTTATTTTCTGGATAGGTTAATGCTGTATTGTTTTGTTGCTAGACGAAAAAAATAAAAGCTGTGATGTAAGCACATCAGAGTTGTAGAGATCATGCTGTTTTATTTTTTTGAACTTTTCATGGACTGCATGAGCTTATAGAAAACAAACTTTGTTATTTTCTTGATAGGTTAATGCTGTATTGTTTTGTTGCTAGACGAAAAAAATAAAAGCTGTGATGTAAGCACATCAGAGTTGTAGAGATCATCTTGGATAATTTTATTTACTTGATGGAGACAGATGATGAAACTTCTCCACAGATATATTCAGAACTTGTTGTGTTTTGTTGAAAGCATAAATGCGTCTCAATTACGACTGGTGGCAACTTTTAATTATATTTGAATGAGGTTATGTTTTTGTCTGTGTAAGCACTAAAATTCTTCTCTTTTGTGGTCGGAACATGAAAATGATTATGTTATTTAATCATAGTAGTAGTTATGTGGCAATACACATGAAAAAGGTTGTCTTCTGTACTTCTATGAATCACTCGTCCCAGAGTCAAAGAGGATAATCAAAGAATTCTTTTACCACTACAACTAAAGAAAGAAAATGGGCATAAAAGTGAGGGGAGCACTGAAGGTTGGGGAAATTTGTTTGCTGGTCTTTTAACGTCATAGCACAAAACGGACTTAGCGCAAATCCAGCCCAACAAGGCGAGAGGTGCACGTGAAGTGCCCGCAGCGTGAATAAAATTACAAATTTAAGAATAAGTATCATTAAAAAAAACAGATTTAATAATAAAATTATTGATTTTAGGGTTTAAATCTTTAGCAACCACTATAAAAATCTTAAGTTTTTTTGGATAATGTGGTACTTAAAAATTGTTATAGGATAAAAAAATATCTTTGTTATTTTTATCGACGTGGCATGTCAACTCACACTATCAGTTTCCATTTTATTCCTTTGGGCCTCCATAATAATTTAGAGTGGGCCTCCATAATAATTTAGAGAGGGACATCCTTGGTCAACTCTCGAATTTTTAGCATTTTTAATTTTTAAAAATTTACAAAATTAATTTTTTATTTTGGAAAATTTCAAATCTAATCTCCTCCCGCCCTCTAGGAGGACGAGATTTAAAAACGTCCTCCCATATAGTGTTTCTGTCGGCGTGGCAGATGGCCGTTGGGCGTCGTCTGCCACGCGGTAGCAAATTTGCGAAGAGGCCCTTCTCGCCTTTACCAAGGACGTTTTTTCCCTGTTGAAACAGGGGCTGCCTGAAAAAGGGCAGCCGCCCTAGCTTTTTTGCAGGCGGCCTCCTTCCCGCCCTTCCAGAGAGCGTTTTTTCGCTGTGGATTCGGGGGGCCTCCTGCAAAAAGATCGGCCGCCATGGTTTATTGCAGGCGGCCCCTTTCCTGCCCTTCCAGAGGGCATTTTTTGCCCTTCCCGCCCTCTGGAAGGGCGTTTTTGTCCTACATGCTGAGACCCTAACCCTAATTGGCCTCAACGGATCGATTTGTCCCACAATTTGTCCATACGTATTGTTGCAAATCTAAATGTTATCGTGTTGTGTAATGAACCCTAATATTCGAGGTATCGTACGTATGTTGTTTGCATTACCTGTGATCATAACATACTGTTTTCACCAAGTTAACTTAGTTGCAATGGTTGAGCAGCTGTGTGCCACATTGTTGCATAACCCATTAGGTATGGATGATACAATACATAGCATATGTCTTATGCATACATGATACAACTTACTCATCCCCGATAAGTCAAGGCTCGGCTATCCTACAGAACCGTTATAGGGCGTTAAGCTTGTCATTAATTTTCTCTTTCCTTCTCAGCGTTGTACTCCTTTTGTGTTTCACATTCAGTTACTTTTAGGCCGTTATATTGGGGAATGACATTGTCGATTCACCTAGTGAATCCACACCTCCTTTGAATGCCCTGGTAAAGAAACACATGTAATTAGTTAGAGAGTCACTAGAGTGAAGACGTTTGCGGGATTGATAAAACGAAAGACGTATAACGAAGTCGTTGTCTAAGTTGGGGCAAATAAAATATCTCCGGGCATATGTTCGTGGTTCAAAGGAGGTAGCCATCTTGCAACAATCCCTACAACCGCACATGGGATGCTCCGACCATTTAGGGAAACCCAGTGGGTTGTTCCTCCAAGCTAAGCTTGCGATTTCGACACGACGTTCGTACTCCATCCATGCCTGAATGAATTGTTCAGTTGACTCAGGTTGTGTTACCGTCCGACCGATCGAAGCAGATTTAACCGTATCGATCCACTCTTCGTATGGACACTGACGTACATGCTCCTGGTTGCACATTTGTGATGTTCGGGGTTAGAAAATGGAACAAACGAAAAGGTTAAATAAGGAAAAATGATACTCACGACAAAATCGTCATCCACAATCTCGGGACACATGAAGCATTTTTGTCCTCTAGTTGCTTGTCTTATGGATCTTACCACCTGGCAACGGAGACCACAGTGGCATTCTGGACATTCCCGCCATGTGGGTAGTGCTAGCTGATCCATAGGCCAATCCAAGGATTCAGCACAAACTCGATGTTGGTACTCAGCCTTCCGTCGAAGGTAGTCTGACCTTGTTTCGCTTAGTGAGTAGTAGCGTGTTCCACCGGTTCGTGGGTTCTACATATCTATCCACTCAACGAAGTTGCAGACCCGACGATTTGCCTGCATGAGGTGTTAACACGATATATGATCAAGTTAGTATTTTCTGTGTGAACATTTTGTAGCAGAAAGCATTGCAGATAAGCCATACCCGATCAATGTTGGTGCATTGGAAAAATCGTATCCCCCGGGTTTCCGTGAGGAGGGACAATGTAAGTATGCAGCCATCTCCACAATGACATAACAGACAGTCACACCATAGTGGAATCAAACCGCTCAAAGGATAGAGTCGCCAGTGGAGACGCTCAACGAATGGATGATATGAAGATCTCATTGTACGGGGAAATGTAGAAAACAGAATGCAGATTTGAAGAGCTTGTATTCGGATCGAAGCAATATATAGTGCAGGGAGGTCAAAGTTGACAGCGACGTATCGTTTATGTTTGTCACGGGGCAAAAGCTAAACGCGACGTATCGTGTAGGATTGTCACGGGGCAAAAGCTGATAGCGATGTATCGTGTAGGATTGTCACGGGGCAAAAGTTGATAGCGACGTCTCGTGCAGGTTTGACAGCGCCAAAAGTTTTTTTGTTGTTAGTAAGAGTATCGTGCAGCGAACGATATGGAAGGATCTTGTGACATGTGAGTGGGATGAACGGACAGAGATATATACAAACATCCAACACAAAATAAATAATTATCATTTTTACACACTGTAGCACGCAGAACCTACTGGCGAGCCTTCTTACCCCTAGCCCTCCTAGCCTATGCTCTAACGTGCCCCTGAGAGTACGTCAGCCATTCAGGGGGCACGGCACAACCAGCACGGACATCCGGTGTGGGCGTCTCCTGTGGCTGGTCCTGGCTCTGTGGTAGAGGTGCTCCACCAAGCTGAGAGGCGGCGATAACGTCTTGATCTGGGTCCTCCAGGTCGTCGAAGTCGTCGCCCGTACCTGACCCCCCTCGTCGCCCGCCCTGGACCCGCCCGCCTGCGACGATGATGCCCCCGAGCGGAAAATCCCCGCCGAGTAGAATCCTCCTGTATATAAGCAATGTGAAGCATCAGTCATTTAAACTAAGAAGTCTCTAGTACTCATCGGACGACGCTTGCTCACCTCCCGACTGAGTGAGGGGACGAGGAATGGAGGATCCACTTTCTCCAGCAAAGCTCGCAGTGGTGGACCGAGTCGCGAAAGGCTGAGGGATCGATGATTCACTCGCGCCAGCCGTATCCCTAGTCGGAAGCGTCGGACCTACACGACATTCGGTTTGTTATATCACGTTGTAGGGTTGCATAAATGAAAATGAACGGAACTAACCTGTGGAGGCACCAACGCCGTGTGGTGACCATCCTGGTATCGGACCACGTGGACGTGGAACTGCAACAGCCGACGGAGGTACCGCGTCGATAACTGAACGACACGAGAAGATGCGCAAGATTGAACGCGCCGTTGTCTACATCCGCTGGAACGTCATCTTCTGTTCCACGTCGTTCAGGTGAATGCCTGCGTCCAACCTCAGCATCACCGAGTCGATTTCGGCATTCAATGCCAGTGCGGCATCGGCCTACAAAAATCAAAACAAATTAGGTTCGTCGCTCAAATATACAGGAAAATCATGTTACATTATGAAGGTATTAAGGCCGAGAAATCATGACGTACCCCCATGAAGTAGTCCTGGTCTCGGTGCCTGGGTAGGTGTCCGTGACCGCTGCCTGGTGCTGCTACTGCACGGCCGGTGTGAAGGTCACACGCGGACGCGTCCGCGGTAAGTACCACTGAAGGTAGGCATTGTAGTTCTCCTCTGAGTGTCCGTAGATCTCGCCAATCACCTCCTCTGTGGCTATCAGCCAGTCCGCCACGTATTGATGCATACATGGTTCCCAGAGGGTGCCTACATGTTGTCCCCTTCGAGTCAACCTACGGACACAGTAAAGGTTAACTATCGTTCCATTTCATTTGACACAACAATAGTAAAGTTGAAAGAGAAGTACTCACTGGTGGTCCTGGTGGGGAACGACAACTGGTACGTCTACCGGGAATCCCTGCCGCAGTCCGAACTGCCTCATCACTCGGCCTGGGCAGTGAGGCTCGACGCATATGTCGTACACCATCGGGATCAAAGTCATCCAGTAAGCCGAGTCGCGCGTGCACAACGACGAGAGGCCTAGAGGCGCTCAAGCTACAACCGCCTGCTGCGTGTACGGCTCCCAGACAACGTCCGAAGGCTGGAGACGGTCCAACTCGAACACGAAATCTGGGTAGCTCCGTCTCACCTGAGCGTGGGCGTAACGGCGCTGCAAAAATAAAATAATCAAGTGGTTACAAGTTTCGTTGAACACAATCTGAAAATTTAAAACAAATAATAATTTGTACTTACGTTGCGGCAAAACTAGTACGTGCCCATCGTAGGCCCGTCGGCTGGGTTGTCGAATGCGGGAGCTGCGTCGTAAGTAGCGGTGTCGACGATCGGTCGATCGATCATGAACCACTCCGCAGCCCAAAGCTGTAAAAGCAGAGGGCAGCCCGTGAAGATCACTCCAGGATCCGTCTTCGTGCACGCGTCGCACAGCGCACGATAAGTGGCTGCGAGTACTGCTGAACCCTAGCTCCACTAAGGCACGAAGCCTATCTCCGCATCCGCTATTGACCGGGCATAGTGGATAAGCCCCCTCTCTACTGTGTTGCTAGACGTGTTGGTGAACATCACCCACCCAAAAATCCAGAGCAGGTAGGCCTCCAAAGAGCGTCGCAAGGAGTACTCGTCGGCGTCGGGGTGGAGCTTGTCGGCCTACAAAAGGAGAAAACCATGTTAACAATCATAGTTTTAATGAAAAATAACGAAGTTTTCAAGTGAACTTACTGTGAACTGCATGATCCAAGTCTTCGTAGGCCCGGTGGTGGCGTAAGGGTAGATCGCCTAAACAGCGGGGAGCCCCGGTAGCCTCATCACGTGAGCGAATCGCGCAGTGATGTCCTCCCTCCATCCACCAATAGCATCCACAGGCCCAACAGCCTCTCCGGCCAGTGGTAGCCCTAGCAGGTACGAGACGTCCAGCAGCGTCGGTGCCATCTCCCCACAAGGAAGATGGAAGGTGTGCGTCTCAGGATGCCACCGATCCACCAAAGCAGCTATCAAGGACCGGTCCGCATCCCATCGTCTCGCCTGGTCGTGCTCGTCGGCACGCGCCTCAACAAGCCTGCAAAATCGCGATCAGGCCAGACTCACGCAACCTGCATACCATCAAGTATAATATTAGTGTCAAGTATAATATTAGTGTCATAAATCAAAAGAGTATAATCATACCACTGGACGTGTCACGGATCGACACGCAACAACTCGCGCGACGGATGTGGACAAAAGGTGGTAAGCTGAGCACCCTGCACCGCCGACAAGTACGACGTGTGCTCCCTGTCGACCGACCTACTGAAAAGAGCTGGTGTATCATCTGCCATATCTGCATGAATACATGAATACATTAATAATAAATTTATAAGAAAAAACCAAACAACATGAATACATGACATAAATGGTCCATTATATCTCAACATTACAAAAATTGCACGTCTTAATTCAAACTACCAAACACAACATACAAATATCACAACAACATTAAAATAGTTCATGTCTCACAATGATAAATATTACACGTACGACAGATGGCAACAACATAACAAATATTACAAATATTGGATCACCACTAGATTGAAAGGAGCAAAGAAAATAATCAAGCCATTGCATCGCCAGCGGACGACGTAGTCGCCGCACGAGAACATCTAGGACGTGGTCGCCTCGTTGTTGTTCCTTCTCCGATGGACAGCTGCCATCGGTGGCCTGTCCGGATAGACCCGCACCTGTGACGGTTGAAGTTTCTGAATTCTTCGGGCATTTTTTGTATGTATGTCCGCGCTCATCGCATTTGCTGCAACGTAGGGTCCTTCCCCTGGCCTCCGACTCGTCCATGTCATTTCTGATGCGTCTCGACTGACGCCGTCCCTTTTTCAGCCTTAACTTCGACGGATCTGGAATGTAGAACACTTGTGGCCTCAGTGTTGTGTACGATCCAGATATCCCAAAACCATATATCTCCTCCTTCCACGTATGAAAAATTGATTCTTTCCTGTAGTAAGGTGACACATAGATATCAAGAACTATGCCGCAATCCCCAGCTACGGCAAGGACGTGTGAGCAAGGCATATGTCTAAGCTTTGGCTTCATACAGCTGCAACTACAACCACCCTCCGCATGAAGCACACATTCCTGCACAGCTTAAACACCGTTGATGTCGTGCCTTCTCCTGTCGACACACACGATCTTGTACCTATGAACTTGGGTTCCTTGGGGAATTACTCTGTGCTTCATAGCCTTTAGAATTTTGTCTTGCATATATTTCGTCACCACATTACCAAATACAATGTTGTTATCGGCCATCAAAGGGCAAATTTTCTTAAATCTGTTCCTAAAGTATACCTGAGTGCCATGAAGGATAAATTCCACAATACCCACCAATGGGAGCCCCCGAACTCCTCGCATCACCCAGTTGTACACCTCGGCCAGGTTGGTTGTCATTATATCATATCGAGCTCCGTCAGTGTCATACAACAGAGACCACTTTTCTTTCGGTTCATTCTCTATCCAGTGGGAGAAATTACGTATTGATGGTGCGGACCTCCTTCTCATTGTTGGCGGGTCATTATGCAATGGACCAAGAGGTACTACAGGCTCACCATCCTGTGGCCAACGAGATTGCTCGTCGGTTTGCTTCGTTGTCAGCTCATATAACCTTCTTCACATCTCATTGAATTTTTTTCTCTTGATTCTGACCACATAGCCTCTTGAATAGATCCATCAGGTGCTTGTTCTTAAATTATTTGTAAAAATTGGCTCCCATATGTCGCATGCACCACCTACTCCGAACATCATGCCACCTAGCTGGAAGTCTCCTCTCCGGCCAACCATTATGAAGATAGTCGATTGCTCTCAGCATGCCCGCATGATGATCATGAATGAGACAAACATTGGGCCTCATACGAACGACTTGGCATCGAACTCTCTCCAAGAACCAATACCAGCTTTCGGTGTTCTCACTCTTGACAAATGCAAACGCCATAGGTAACACCTGGTTGTTCCCATCTGCTCCAATCGCCGTCAGCATCTGACCTCTGTAGTTGCCTGTCATAAAGGTTCCATCTATACACAGCACAGGACGATAGTGCACAAATGCGTTGATGCAAGCACCTAGCGAGAAAAAGGCTCTTTACAGCACGCTCTTGCTCGATTCAGTAGATGATGGAAAAGTCTGAATGTTGTAGTAGGTATTGGGGTTTCTCTAAGCAATGGTGGCTAAAACACGAGGTAAATTGTCATACGATGCTTCAAATGTGCCATACCTCATCTCCAATATCTTTTGTTTCGCCCTCCAAGCCTTGGAATAGCTGATAGTATACTTAAATTTGTTTTCAATGTGCCTAATAATGGAGCCTGGTTCAAAGTTCATGTTTTTAACAACATCGATGTACATCTCACCGGCAACAAACGTCGAGGTGATGTTGCGGTGGTACTTATCTACCCCCGGCAACAGACATGTGTGCTCACAAATAATGCTCACTTTCCAATAGTCATTCCATTTTCCCTTGTATGCATGAACGCACCACGGATAATCATCCTTCATGCACTTCACATCATACACATAGTTCATAGACTTCACCACCCTAAACTCTCTATGCAAAGAGACCGCCCAATGCTTCACCGCCTCTTTCATGTCTTCCTTATGAGCATAGCTAGCACCCTGGATTACCTCGTTATTCTTGTATTCAGATGAAACCTGCTGCCCATCCGAGATAACAAGCTGAGAGAAATCAGCTTGTTCCCAATCCACGGGCATGACATCTTCTTCCTCGTCCGATGATTCATCGCCCTCCGCTTGCTCATTTTTAGAATTCTCTCTCTCCATTTCTTCAACAATTTCTTTGATTCTCTCCCCCTCGTCCGCCACGCCAATCATCTCCTCCAAGCTTGCTTCATTGCTCGGACCTTCACCATACTCTGTTTGTATTGTATTACTGCTATCGATTTCGTGCAATGCCAAAAAAATAACAAGGGGCCAGTACCTTTCAAGTTCCATGTCCACATAACGTCTCCACGACTCAGTGTTATCTATAGGCATAAGTTCCCAATAATATCCTTCTGTTGTACGACTTACTACAACGGATAGAGACATTGTGTTCACTCTTGTATCCACTTTAAATCCACATAGCAACCAACTATAGACTGACTCAAATGTTTTATCGGCTGGACTATCGATGCCATTCGATTTCATCCTAAATTCTGATAGATCTACACCTTCTAGACCGTATCTAATGTTGCCTTCACCGTGAACTATATGAAATATGACCTTACTTGCCATAATGCCTGACAAATAAATTGAAACTGAGTTTATTCCATACTACGAATATGTTGCCTAGATGATTCTGTGCCTAAGTTAATTTCTTTAACAATATGTTCTCTGGTCTACATCTTAAAATATCCCGAATCGGTTTGTTCATTTGATCTACCGCCAATCATACCTCTTTTCTACATATGTTCATCTAAACTAAATTAAATTAAATCGTACTTTATATCTAAACATATTTAGATTACCAACAAAATTATACGCACGATTATCCAAATCGGTTTCTCCTAGATCACATTGGCTAAAATAAATCATGTCCTCATTTTAACATCTACATCATAGTGTTTAACATCTATTCACATAATATACACATAGATCCGAACATATTCTACCTAAGTTGATCTAAATATTCTACATAAGTTGATCTCAATTAAATCATCTAAGTTGATCTAAATTAAATCATTTGTTTTACAAATTTAAAACTAAATATTCAATAACTATTTAAATATTAAAAAAATTTATTTTTCCTAATATTGCATTTACAAACTAACTAACAAAAAAGTACGATGGGATATTGCATTTACCTCGGATGGAGTACGCAGTCCGGCGGGCTTCGTCGCTCTCCTTCCTCTTCATCACCTCTCTCTCTTTTTTACGGATTTCGGAGACGCAAAAATGAGGTGAAATTCGTTGACTCGGCTATATACTGCCCAACCTAAAAATGCTCTTCTAGAGGGCGAGAAGAACAAAAAACGTCCTCTGGAAGGGTGGAAAGGGGGACGCCTAAAAAAACCAGGGCAGCCACCCTTTTTCAGACGGCCCCCTGTTTCAACGGATAAAAAACACCCTTGTTAAGAGCGGGAAGGGCCTCTTCGCAAATTTGCTGCCGCGCGGTAAACGACGTCCAACGGCCGTCTGCCACATCGGCAAAAAGCGCCCTATGAAAAAGCGTTTTTAAATCTCGTCCTTCTAGAAAACGAACGAGGGCGAGGGAGATTAGATTTAAAATTTTCCAAAATAAAAAATTAGTTTTATAAATTTTTTAAAAAAATTAAAAATGCTAAAAATTCGCCAACTCTCCATATCGCTTGCCATGGCATCGCCGATGACTGTCAACCTACCGAATATACAAACAGAAAGAGTATGTCCGTCACTCTAAACCCTAAACCCTAAACCCGTCTACGTACGTCTCCGCACTGTGCCCACCATCCGAGGCGGCAACCATGTGGTGTGTGAGCTCTGCAGGTGGCCTCCCGCTCCGTCACCAGAAAGGACCTGAAAGTTCTCTTCTTGTCTTAGCCTGACATTTACCTTTTTAAGCAAAAAAATGAGCCTGGCATTAGTGAAAAAAATAATAATCGAATCATACTCAAACAGTAGGGTGTGTTCGGGATTTTTTTCGGCGTGTAAAATGAAACTCGCATTAATACATTATTAATTGTTAATTAAGTATTTATTTAAAAATTTAAAAATAAATTAAAATATTTTTTAAAAAAATTTATAAAATAAATTTTAAAAAAATATTTAACAGTTAGGAAATGTTAAAAAAAACGAGGAAATTGAAGTCGGCAATCTTTAATCTTTCTTGCTACGTCAGCTCAATGTTACTAGTTGGGCTGCTACCAGATGGGCCAGAACAGATTGCCACATACGATGGACCAGCCTAATTAGGCCCAAGCCTAGGTGTAAAAGTGCTATAATTATTCATGTTGTATTAATTTGGAACAATATATCCTATATGAAATGGACTGTAACATGACATGAATGCCCATCTCATCTCATTATCAGTTAGTAAAGATAAATGATCTCACAAACAAATGTGTAGTTAGTAATTATAGAGTTCTTGCACAACTATTTTAAAGTAATTAAGAGGAGAAGGCCTGTATAAGAAGGGCCTATAAAGAATTGCAAAAGGAATTAAATATGCCTTCTTGGTGATACATGCAGAGCTAGATAGCCTCATAGCCGCAGTACCTATATCTTGGGCCGGGGTTTATATAGGCCTAAGCTGAAATTTTGAACAATACATATTGGATTCAGAGACTGAATAAGCTCCAATTTGAAGCCTTCCGATAGCTGGCTAGGAGCTAAAATATGGTAAATTTTGCTGACCCATTGCCGTATACTTTCTTCTTTTCCCAATATACGACGTATATTCATTTTTAACACTAGTACATATCTTTTTCTCTGTGACGGCCCATCACATACCTGATATTTACAGGCCGTCACAACGAAGTCATCTTAAACGAACCTAAAAAAGGTCGACAAAAATATACTCTCACAGATATGTTAGATATGTATAAAACTCGAGCCCGTTACAGATGAAACCTATCAGCGACAGGCTCAATTCAAGACCCGACAAAGATAACTAATAACCAATGTTATCTTTGTCGGGCTCCAATGAAAGCCCGTCACCGATGTTTGTCATCGGTGATGGGCTCGAACTGATGGCCATATTGAGATAACAATAAGACCCGTCACCGATGAGTGTCATCGGTGACGGACTGTTACTTAGGCCCAACAAAGATAAATGAAAAATCCGTCACATTGCTAGTTCGTTGGCCATTACGTATATTTATTACAGGCTATAAATACCCCTCATCATCGATTATATTGGTTATCGCAATGTTCAGTATTTTGGTGGGAGGAGGAGGGGGCAATTTTGTCTCTTCTTTCAAGAAAATCAGAAACTGGAAAAGTAATTGAAAAAAATAGTAGGCAATTCTCATAACTTAGTAAATACTTACCTACAAAATGTTTATCTAATATTTTTTTCACTTTTTTAGCTCAGGGATGAATCGAAGTTGGATGTATGGAAAAACTGTGTGACGTTATAGCGAAGAGTATCGAAATGGCGTGTTAAATTTTATAAATGTCGCGGAGGAGGATAGGAAAAGAAGAAAGAGCGATTACATGTGTTGTCCATGTGCAGATTGCAAAAATGAGAATATGTTTGATAGCCGAGTGGACATACACGCTCATCTGATACAAGAAGGATTCATCGAGGGCTACACATGTTAGGTGAAACATGGAGAGCAAGAATCAGGCGGATTCATCGAGGGCTACACATGTTAGGTGAAACATGGGGAGCAAGAATCAGGCAGTGGTGCAGCTGTAGACAGAAGTGGTGCACAAAATCAGAAAGATGAAGATGAACATGAAACGTTTGTACCTTCTCCACTGGGCGGTGAAATGGTTGATGTGGATCATGATCTGATGCAAGACATGCTACGTGACGTTGAGGACCCACCTACAACGAGAGAGATTTCATGAAGTTCAGCAGGTTGGCCAGTGACTAAGAGAAGCCTCTATACGTCGGATGCAAGGCAAAACACACCAAATTGTCAGCTACCTTGAAGCTAACGAAGTTGAAGGCAAGTAGTGGATGGACAGACAAGAGTTTCACAGAGCTTTTAAAAATTTTGAAGGCCATGCTTCCTGATGAGAACACATTGCTCGAGATGATATATGAAGCAAAGCAGGTTTTGTGTCCCCTATGGTTAGAGGTCCATAGAATTCACGCTTGTCCAAACGACTGCATACTACCACAAGCAATATGTGGACTTAGATGTTTGTCCTCTCTGCAAGGCTTCTCGATACAAGAGAACAAAAAGTGCTGACGAAGGAAAGAAGTCAAAGCGGGGTGGTCCGGCAAAGGTTGTGTTGTATCTACCTATCATTGATCGTTTCAAGAGAATCTTTGCCAACCCAAGGAAACAGAGTTAGTACGTTGGCATGTCATAAAGAGAAGTAACGATGGTATGTTAAGACACCCTGCGGATTCGATTCAATGAAGGAATATCGATCGAAGACACCCAGAATTTGCAGCCGACCATAGAAACATGAGAATATGTTTGTGTACGGATGACATGAATCCTTTCGGAGACATGAGCAGTTCTTATAGCACTTGGCCAGTTTTGATTGCAAACTATAACCTACCCCTATGGTTGTGCTTCAAAAAAATACATTATGATGTGCTTGTTAATCCAAGGACCGAAACAACCCAGCAATGATAGTGATGTGTACTTGGAGCCTGTTATCGATGATCTTTAGATTATCTGGAAAGAAGGTGTGGAAACTTGGGATGCGTACGGTCAGGAGAACTTCAAGCTACGTGTTCTATTGTTATGCACCATTAATGACTATCTCGTACTTGGCAATCTTTGTGAACAAACTATGAAAGGAAAGAAGACATGCTCCGACTGTATGGAACATACACGTCGTAGATGGCTGAAGAAATCAAGAAAGATGGTTTATTGTCATGGGTCATAGGAGATAGCTCCCGCTTCATCACACATTTAGAAAAAAAGAAACTTTTCAATGGTAAGAGGGAACTTCAGCCTGCACCCAAGGATTTGTCTGGAGATGAGGTCCACAACATGGTCAAGGACATAATTAATGAGTTTGGAAAGAAAAGAAAACATAGTAAGGCAATGGACAAGGGTATGTGGAAGAAAAATCAATATTTTAATGACTACCTTACTGAAAAGATATTGTGGTCTGTCATTGCATTGATCTGATGCATGTAAAAAAGAATGTGTGTGAGAGTTTGGTTGGGCTATTGCTGAATATTCTCGGAAAGACAAAGGATGGGTTGAACGCGTGCCTTGATCTACAGGAGATAAATATTCACAGTGAACTCTTGCCTGTAACAGATGCAGAGACAGAAAGAGTGTACCTCACTCTAGCTTGCCACACCTTGTCGAAGGATGAGAATATCACAATGTTATCATGCTTGAAAGATTAATTAAGTTCTACCGGGTTATTGGGTTATTCAACAAAGATAAGTAAATATGTTAAATGGACGATCTAAAACTGGTTGGAATGAAGTCTTATGATTACCACGTACTCATCCTAAAAGATTGGATTATATATATATATTGGGCTATTGTGTGGCGCGCGTCGGCCTCATCCGTGTGGCATGGCCGAATCTCTAATTTGAAAAATCAAATTGAAAATCCGAACCGTTCAAATTGTTCTACATATTAATATCGCCTTGTAGACCAAATTTATATTTTTTTGAATTTTTACTATTTTATCGGATAGGTCAAAAATTCATTAATCCAATGATTTCTGGAGTATTAATTTTATGTATCTTTCACCTATTCGATAAAATAGTAAAAATTTAAAAAAATATATAAAATTTAGTATACAAGGAGATATTAATATGTAGTACAATTTGAACGGTTCGGATTTTTAATTTGAGTTTTCAAATTAGAGATTTGGCAATGCCACACGGGATGGGACTGTACGGCGCGCCACACAATAGCCCATCTCTCTATATATATATATATTCAGCTGGATATAATAAAGATCAACGCGTTTCTTTTATTTGTAGAGGGAAGCTAACATACGGAGTGTGTTTTTTTCAGTTTAGGATGCATTTGCACTCCCATATATATATATATATATATATATATATATATATATATATATATATATATATATATATATCTTATTATAGGTAGTGCGTTGGAAGAGTTTGTCTACCTCCCCTCTCTCAACAGAAAATGTATATTTGTCTGCGAGGATGAACTAGTAATGTTGACACATATAGTTTGGTCGGCTTTAAATCTGTTTCTGTAGTGGCTGATTAAGACTTAGTTATGAGTCAACAAACATGAATGTGAAGTTCATATATGTTCATCCCTATCTACTCTATACAACATATAAAGTTTGTTTCATGGATCATCATGTTTTCCCACAAGTAAAACACTTTGCCTTCATCAACACACAACTAGCAAGAATTTCTTTTACGAAATAAGATTTATATTTTATAGCCAAATATAAGGTTTTTCTAACACTCCTTTTGATCTGCATTCTAATCCATAACTAATTAGATATTTAGCACTTTCAATAGCAAAAGAAAAAAATCTCTTTTTTCTCACTGAATGTACATTAATTTAAAATTATTAATACTCCATGAGAGTTACCACGCACTGATATATATATATATAGAGAGAGAGAGCAAGCGAGAGAGAAAGAGATGGGCTACTGTGTGTCATGTCACATAGCCTCATTCCATGTGGTATGACCGAATCTCTAATTTGAGAACTCAAATTAAAAATCCGAACCATTCAAATTGTTCTACATATTAATATCCTCTTGCATACCAAATTTTATATTTTTTCAAATTTTTTTATCGGATAGGTCAAAGATGTATTAATCCAACGATTTCTGGAGTATCTATTTTATTGCATCTTTCACCTATCTATATAAAATAGTAAAAAATTTTGAAAAAATATAAAATTTGGTCTACAAGAAGATATTAATATGTAGAACATTTTGAACGGTTTGGATTTTCAATTTGAGTTTTCTGGCCGCACGGGATGGGGCTATGTGTCATGCCGCACAGTAGCCCATATATATAGAGAGAGAGTTGGGCTACTGTGTGGCGCGCCGCACAGCCCCATCCCATGTGGCATGGCCGAATCTCTAATTTAAAAACTCAAATTGAAAATCCTAACTGTTCAAATTGTTCTACATATTAATATCTCCTTGTAGACTAAAATTTACATTTTTTTGAAATTTTTTACTATTTTATCGGATAGGTCAAATATGCAATAAAATAGATACTCCAAAAATCGTTGGATTAATGCATTTTTGACCTATTTGATAAAATAGTAAAAAAATGTAAAATTTGGTCTACAAGACGATATTAATATCTAGAACAATTTGAACGGTTTGGATTTTCAATTTGAGTTTTCAAATTAGAGATTCGGCCATGCCATACGGGATGGGGCTGTGCGGCACGCCACACAGTAGCTCAACTATATATATATATATATATGTATATATATATATAAAAGCATGTCAACACTCTACTTGATTGGTTATTTTTCAAGATATATATACAAACCCAAGGTTTCAGTATACACCAAATCCCAACTACCATCCTAACAGGTGTCATTTTTTTTTCACCAAATGTATTCATGGTCGCTGTTGACTTGGATGTATATATATTACGTTCTGTTAATTAGGGCCATATGCATATCTGAGATGACAGTTACATCTGATGCACAATGTTTTAACAAACATATTTAGTTAAACATTCTTCTTGAGATAAAAAAAAATTGAACCCAGTTGTATATTACTTGTCTGATCTATAGCTCTCTCCTTTGCTTGCAGTAACCAAAAAACATGCAGTTACTATATGTGTTAAAAATGGCAAGGAGTTGCAACAACCTGAATATAATTGTCAGATGATTACTCTATCAGATATGAGCTCCCTGCACGAATGTTTGGTCACTTGTACTTTTACTCGACAGGGTAGCAAGAAACAAACAGAATGGCATGCAACTAATGCATCATATATAAGTTAAACCGGAGGGTGGACGAATTTACTTCTTAAAACTTGTCGGGTGAAAGTATTTTTTGGGAGCTAGCTAGCTGTTCTTGTTCAAATAATTGCGTCTCTCATGACCATGATTTCATACCATTTCCTTCCAAAATTAATAAAGAAAGTAGTACTATCCAAGGGATGATGCAAGTTCACTAATGGTTCAAAATAGAATCTGGACATCAGACCGGCTGACAACAAGAGAATGGCAAAACAATGATCACTGCCCCCTATATGAACAGAACCTTGAGACGGCATTGCACCTTGTCACATGCTGTAGATTTACGAGAAGGATATGGCAACTCATAGTAACCTGGGTAGGCTATACACAGTTGGAGCCGACTTTATGGGTCCAGGCAACGTTGGTGCAGCAATGGTGAAAAAATCTAGCAACAACAAAAAGAGTACCAAAGAAAGGGTTGAGATCACTAATCTTGCTCATCGTCTAGGAGATCTAGAAGGAAAGAAACCGGAGGATTTTGATAACCACGGCCAACCTAATGTTAAGAATTAAGGAGGAAGCAAGGCTGTGGGTCTTAGCAGGGGCAAAACATCTGAGCGCGTTTCTTTCACTCTATGTATAGCATGTACAGCTTTTGTAATTTTTTTCTAGGGTTATAATTTTTTCTGCTCTATTAAATGAGAAGGCACAATCCTGCCTTTTTTTAAAAAAAATGAACACAGTGCATGTTTTAATTTTGTCCAAACCGAAGTTAGTTTGATTGGATTAACATTACGTTACTCATGACATGGAGATTAATAATCCTGTACTAAGTTTCATTTAAGATTAAACATTCACAGGATAGGTTGTAATTATATGTCAATATTAACAATTTTAATTTGGTTTCTTCACAAGAAAATATTAATTTTGCTAACTTGTTAATGATCGAAGCTTGATTACTGTTATACTTAACCATGTACATAATACTACTCCGTCCCAAAATCTTGTCCAGTTGCATCGTCAAAATCTTTTATATTTCGGGATAGAGATGGTAGGAATTAGGGAGTTCTAGCTGGCATTGAACATGCATTATCATGCCTTCTTAAAACTATAAGTTGCTTAGGGCATTGACATAAGGAGCTCACCTCAAATGGAGTTGACAACAATCTAATAGACAAATTAATATAAACCTCGGAGAGAGAGAGAGAGAGGAAGAGTGAGAAAATATAACAGAGAGAGCCCACAATTTGTATAATGAGCAGCTAATTAATCGATTCACCTCGTAGGAAATTAATTAAACCTTATTTGGCAAAGTTCTAAGGGGGTTTCATTCATCCTCTCCTTAATCACCAGTGGCCATGCATGCATGTCCCTAGCTACCCTTTCCTGATCTAGTGCATACATGCAACTAAGATGCAACACCTAATTATAATGGTTGATTAATTAACAACAAATTAATCTTAGCTTCTTCTCTAATAACATATCCATTGGATACTGTCGATCGATCTCCGGCTCGTTGGCGGCGGCAGCGACGACGACGATGACTACACGCCGACGCCGAGGAAGTCGAAGAACGGCACGCCCTGCCGCTTGTCGCCGCCGTCGACGTCGCCGTGGTGGTGGTGGCCGCCGTTGTCATGGCCGGCATCCATCAGTTCCAGTGTTTCTCTTATTATGGGAGGGGAGGAGAAGGTGATGGTGGAGAGAGCTGCCGCAGACGCACCAGGCGGCGGCGCCATGGTCTCCGCCGTCAGTGTCATCTGCTTGCCGCCGTAGCTCGCGTCGGTGAACGACTTGAAGAACGGCGCCAGGGAAGAAGACGACGAGGACGACCTGTTGATCAGCAGCGACACGCCGGCGCCGCCACGGAAACCGAAGCAGAGCGAGCCGCCGTGGGCGCCCGTGGCCGGCGACGACACGCCGCCACTGAAGTCCAGCTGGCTGGCGTAGGAGTGCGGCGGGATGGCGGCGGCGGCGGCGGCCCTGGCGAGGAGCCTGGAGCGTTCGCGGGAGCGGCGGGCGCGGACGACGTGCCAGTGGTTCTTGACGGCGTTGTCGGTGCGGCCGGGGAAGTGGCGGGCGATGAGGGCCCACTTGTTGCCGTGGAGGCGGTGCGCCGCCAGCAGCCGCTCCTCCTCCTCCTCCGTGAACGGCCGCTTGTTGATCCGCGGGTCCAGCTGGTTGAACCACCGGAGACGACAGCTCTTCCCTGCAAATGTTACATTTATTTTATTATCAATTAAAATGACCATTATTAGTTATTATTACTACTACTTCTTTCGTTTTTTAATATATAATATCATTAATATATAATATCGTTTAATTTTTTACATTTAAACGTTTGTCTTATTCATCAATAATATTTTATTATAAATTAAGTTTTATTTGACGAGATTAATATTATTAGATTAGATTGACATTTGAATTTATCGTATATCGTATAGAAAGTATTTGTAGTATTTAAGAAATTCAAATTCAGATTAATAAAATTTAACCGCTTTTTAGTCAGCATGACGAAGGGAATACAAATTTTATTATGATTTGATTTATCTTTAAAGGTTATATTCAGCAAAAAAAGTTGTTTAAGTATGAATTATATTTTTTATATTTGTGTAAAATCTTTTATTAGAACAATCGATCAAACGTATTAAAAATTAACGGCGTCATATATTTAAAAATATATAAATCAGAGGTAGTAACTAATTAGTCAAAAGATAATAATAATTTGTTTTATTAATAATTAACAGGTGATCAAGAAATAAATATGTTGACTCTGCTGGGATAATCTCATAACAATGTTTGCAAACGATAAATATGGTCAATTTGGCACATAATCTGATGGCATGAGGGATATGTTAATTAGGGAAAAACATGTGTACGTGTAGGTGATCAACTCTTGACATCACACGTGCATGCATGGTTGGGTCGTATGAACAACCGAGAATTCGCATGCATGCAAGCGTGTTCATTTCTTCTTTTTATTAATAACATTATGTTGTTTTTTAGTAGCTGTTTAATTTTTTACTACTATATATATTTAAACTGCTATTTTCCAATCAAGAAATATAGTTAATAGTACTATGCTGTATACACGCCCTTTATTATTAAAGAAAACACTGAAAGACCTTTTTGGTTAGCTATTTTGATTTAGAAAGATGAAAATTAATGAAATAGACGTACATCTTAATTTTTTCAAACTTGAGGGAAGTTTGTTCAAATATGCCCTGTGTGTAATTAACTACTAGTTTGATAACATTAATTAAATTGATGAAAGATCGATCCCCGCAAAAAAACTGATGAAAGAGGAAACACCACAAAGATGAGTATAATAAGCTTGAGTGGAAAGTTAAAACGGCTAGAATCCATGCAAAACTAGCAACATTAACTTGTTTGCAACATTAATTAATTAGTAATTCAGATTAACTAGACAGAGGATCAGATTAAATGACCAGCTGGCCTTAGTTACTTTCTAGTATTTAGGAAATATTATCCTTCTACAAAAAGTTCTTTTTTGGTACTAGAATTAATGGATGAAAAAACCACAGCTAACTCCATACAACGGTATATATTCCTCTATCTCCAAGATACGAAAATAATAATAATTAGAAAAAACTGAAGCGCTCGCTCACAAATATATACTAGATATACTAATACAAAGAACCGTATGGGGAGCATGGCTAATTTCTTTCAAAAGGTTAGATTAAAGTATATGCATCACAGAAATTTTGCTCACAAACTAACACACAAGCATGATAGGAGGCAAATCAAGAAAACTAGCTAATTTTTGCACACCTATCTCCTATTAAAGGAACAAATTAGTAGCAATTAATATAACCACAAAAAATAACATATGCCAACCATATCATCCAAGATTTCGATATGATCAAACCAAGCAGGCACACATATGCCCCCAAAATTTTGAACACAAAATATAATCCCCATCTACCAATTTCGAGACGAAAGAAATATAGTCCTCATCATCTCCATATGAGAAATAAGAAGCATAGAACACTAACCAAATAAATCTAGGTAGATGAACTAGACCTATAGCATTAATTTCTTTGCAACTATATATCTCGAACCAGAAATGAAACAAATTAATAACCATCAAAGAAAAATTAATCATCATCAAAGAAAAAGAAATCAATCAACTAGTTTAACCAACAACACCAACCTGATCTTCCCTCCAGCTTCTCAGCGATGGAGTTCCAGTTCTGAGGGCCGTACTTCTCCACCAGCTGCCGGAGCTTCTCGTCTTCCCCGGGCCGCCAGTGGCCTCTCGGGCACGCCGACGACGACGACGACGCTGGCTTCCCGGCGCCGTCCGACGTGTTCGTCGTCGACGACGACGCCATGATCTCTCTTCACCTAGAGATCGAATCAATCGAATAGAAAACAAGCAAAACCTGCGTAGCTAGCTAGGTAGCTACCTCTCACATATATCTTTCTTTTTCAGATCCCAAAATAATTTTCTTGCTAAGTGAGGAGATCGAGCTGGAGAGGATGAGAAGGGGAAAATTTTCTTGGGCTAATTAGCCTTATGTAAGTAGAATTAGAAGGGAAATGAGAGATTGTGTGAGGGAGAAGGGGGTATGAGAGTAGTGTTAGGATACCCATATCTATATATAAAAGAGAGAGAGACACACACACATGTTTAGGCTAGCGTTGCTAGGGTTTGGATGATATGTCCCTTTAGTTTAGTTTAGCATGACAAGAAGGTTTGGGAGTGCTTAATTGCACCCTAATCAAAATAATTAGCATATAATTATATATCATTACCTATATCTCTTTCTCTCTAATCTTGCATCCTATATATAAGTGTGTGTATATATATATGTATATGTATATATGTATATATGTGTGTGTGTCTAGTTAAGTATATCTATATATATCGCTCTCACCAACTTGGATTACCTGTTTGGCTATTCGCTGAAGACCACTCCTCTCACAGCTCTCATCAAACACACACCAATCCCTTGATTACTTCTGCCTTTACTTCCTCTCTAACTTCTCCAACAATATTCTCTCTCTATGCAACACATCATCGAAATATTTGTTAATTAACAACAAATTAATTAAACATGTTATTTAACCATGCTCGTGTTGTTTACGTCTTTGTGCATCTTGGGAGAAAACGAAATAGTCTCCGTGGACATGAAGTATGATTGTTGGCAATATGTCTGAAAGAAACATTTCTACGCATCAAATTATTTTAGATGGTTATAAGATGAAATGTATGGTCAGTGATCGACATATATATGGCATACAAATCCCTACCGAAATTCCGATGTTTGTCTAGTGCCCAGAAGTTTACCGAGTGTATAATCTCGAACACTCGGCAAACAAGGTGTTTGCCAAGTGTCACTCGACAAAACCTAGCACTCGGCAAAACTCATTGTTTACCGAGTGTCACACTCGACAAAGGGGCACTAGGCAAACTTTTGTTTTTTGCCGAGTACAGCTCTCGGCAAAGAGAGGCACTTGACAAAACTTTAAGTTTGCTGAGTGTCACAAAGTGGCACTCGGCAAACCGTGGTATTTGTTGAGTACCTCGCCAAGGCACTCGGCAAAGATTGGAGTTTGCCGAGTGCTTCGCCGAGGCACTCGGCAAAATTTTAAGATCTTGTTGCACAACACCCTTCAAACTTTTCCCCCATATACAACATGAATTATTTGATGTATTTTCCTAATTGTTCGCTATATTTACATAATTTATTGTATTTATAGGAATTTATTTACTAGTGCCACATTTGAACTATAAATGATTCGAATAATGGAATAAAATATGTTAAAAATAATATTCATATTATTGAGTCCATTTTGAGGCCGTATCTAGGAAATGAAAAGTAATTTCAAAGATCTTATTTAGGAAGCACGTTTGTGGCCGTGAGTCAAATAAAGTCCGGTCGGTTTTTAAATTATTAAAAAACAAATAAAGTCCAAAAATCATGAGATTTATCGAGTATCATGAAATCGACATTGAGGCTGTGGTAAAAAAATTGACAAGGTTGTGTACATTTTATCTTATCGCGTACGACGCTTATAAACCGAAGCATCTTCAAATAAGAACACTAGAGTTTA
Organism: Oryza australiensis; assembly: GCA_019925245.2. NCBI lineage: Eukaryota > Viridiplantae > Streptophyta > Magnoliopsida > Poales > Poaceae > Oryza > Oryza australiensis. Next base: position 1,896,884 of record JAIFGZ020000540.1, on the reverse strand, counting down.
TATTGATCTCCCACATTTAGAGCCATAATGATGGTCAAAATTAGAATTTGGCTCTAAAACTTTTTGTGGACGCAATATATAACATACGGGACACCATGCCAAGTTCGGGATTTTTTTGCATCAATTTAAAAATTTTTAATTATTTTTTGTATTCGTAGGGAATTACTTTGCCTAGTGCAGGCACTCGGCAAACTTTTTGCCGAGTGCCTCACTCGGGGCACTCGGCAAAGGTCGACACGTGCCCACCTACCCCGGCCGTAAGCAAAAAAAAGAAATGAAAAGTTTGCCGAGTGGCCCCCGATCTTGCACTCGGCAAACCCTTTGCCGAGTGCCTCGCTCGGGGGCACTCGGCAAAGGTTGACACGTGCCCACCTACCCCGGCCGTAAGAAAAAAAAGAAAATAAAAGTTTGCCGAGTGCCCAAGATCCGGCACTCGGCAAAGAGCCTCTTTGCGGAGTGCCCGAGATCCGGCACTCGGCAAAAAGTGGATCCGCCCTACTCATGATAAGTAGAAACACAACTCTTCTTTGTTATAAGCACGCGCAGGGCGAGTTGGCTAGGGGAGCAAGGTGGAGGGGGCGCACAAATGAGAGGTCGCGGGTTCGACTCCCACAAGGGGTAATTTTTCGGACAAATTTCCATGTGGCCGGCTTGGGCCGGCTGTGTTGGGCTTTGGCCGGTCGCTTGCCTAGGTTTGCTTCCAATTTTTGGCTTTGTTTTTTAAAAAATTTGGATTATAGACTTTGCCGAGTGCGGGGCACTAGGCAAAGTAATAAATGTTTGTCGAGTGTCATGCACTAGGCAAACATTTATTACTTTGCCTAGTATCTCCTATAAAACCTGCAGACGTAAAGGTTATAGGTTTTTAGGCTAACTCAATTATCCCATTTCATGGGTACCTATTCTCAAGAATTCAACAAACTCAAACCCTAAGCTCTGATTGTTTATGGACACTTTGGATTGGTCTAGAATAATGTTCAGATTTTTCTTCCCTTGGGTAAACCTTTCTAGAGACTGACGTAAATAGGTGTTCTCTTGGTTAAGATTTGCAAGGGATTCCTCACACTTGGCACTCTCAATTTTTGCCGCTACAAGATCCAGCTTAAAAGAAGCACATGAAGAACAAGAGCCAATATCTCTAGCAGAATCAATGGTAATTTTGGCATTTGTTAATTCAGGTTGCAAGAAATCACAATTTAAACATGAAGATTGAATAGGTTTCTTGGAAGCGGATGATTCAAGGAAATTAATTCTGTTTCTAAGCAAGCCAATTTGTTGTTTTAGATCATCATTTTTCAATGGTGAGAATGGAACAATTTTCACAACTACTTATCTTATCATGATCATAATTCCTACAGATGTTCTCAAATTTTTCTTTTCATTCCTAAATTTTCATTTTAAGCAAACTATGTCAAATTTCATAGCATAGCAAGTAGGGCAAGTACTGCTAGTACTAGAGGAATTCCCAGCTCCTAAGGCACATGAATTCAGTCTATCCTTGAGACGGTTGATTTTAGAAAGATACGAGGCACAATTAAGACAAGTATCCTCCTCTGGAATCAAGGAACGAAGCCTAGCAATTTCTAGTGTTATTCCATCTTTGTTAGATTTTACTTTCTCAATCTTATGCACAGAAGACCTATACTTGTTGCTAATCTTGATCATTAGATGTGTCATTCTTTCTCTACTCAATTCATCATCACCTGAGTCATCGTCGAAACAAGAATCATCATAGAAGGAACCCTCCAGGGAAGGAGTATCATCAAGACATACCTTAGGATGCTCTGATGAGTCATCCTCATCCTCAAGTGCCATGAGGCACATGTCGATGAAGTCATTTTCGTTGGCAAAACAACACATGCCAGAGATGTCCATGTCCTTCTTCTCTTGATCATCGTCATCTGAGTCGATGCCAATGAGTTGGACCTCATCAAGAGCTGCCAAGACCTTGTGGATCGCTTTCTTCATCAAGTCCTTTCGATCTTTGCATACTTTGTCTTGTTGTTCTTCTTTTTCAGTTTGGGACAGTTCATTCTTATGTCGTTTGGCTATCCACACTCAAAGCATGTGATTGGATCACTAGTTTTACCTTTCTTTCTTTCCTCACATTTCTATAAGCTCTTGAAAATTTTTTGGCAAAAAGAGCAAGATCATCTTTCAGGGATCTTCTTTAATTGCTCCTCAGTGATTGAGTGTAAAGCGGCAAGTGAAAAACCACCACACACAAAAGCTGAGTCCGTAGAAGAAGTGATGTCAGATGGATTAGCTACCAAAGCCATTGAGTTCTTGAGGCCTTTTCGATGGAAGACGTCCATCTCGTGGGTTTTTAGCTTTGCATAAAGCTTATCCACGGTAAGGTCACTCAAAGGTGCACTCTTTGTGATGGATGTAGCTTTCATTTCCCAAACACCATAATCAAGACAATTCAAGAGATGGCGAGCATTATCATTGTCAGAAAACTCTTTGCCCACATATCTCAACTTTGAGATAATTTCACCAAAACGCTTGAAATAAGAATCAATGGACTCTCCCGGATGCATTTCAAATCTTTGATATTCTTTTTGAAATGACGAACCAACTGAATCTCATTATTTCCATCATGAAAATTGCACAAGGCAGTCCACATATCATGGGCGGACATGTGGTGTTTCACACGATTGAATTCACTTGTCGACAATCCAGCAACTAAAGCATTTCTGGCACGATAATTCAAGCTCACATCAGTCATGTTGAGTGCAGTGATTTGCACATCATCGGGCACAGTGTAAGGTGATTTCACCTTGTTCCACACTTCGTACCCTTGCGACTGGAGAAAAGCCTCCATTCATGCCTTCCAAGTAACAAAATCTTGTCCATCGAAAACCAACGGTTTTGAAGAGTATTTCTCCATAGTGTCGTTCATTGACACAATTAGGTTACAAAGAACTCAATCGAGCTCTGATACCAATTGAATGATCAAAAGTCGCTATAGAAGGGGGTGAATATAGAGACTCCAAATTTGCCCCTAAAAATACCGATCAAAATATTTCACTAAATCCATATTTAGATTGAAGCTATAGGACAAGCCAAATCTAAGAAGGAGATGAGAAAAACTTAGCAAAACTTGCTAGGTAGAGGGATTTAACCTCTTCAAATACTCGAAGGCAAATGACGTTGCCTCTCCCTTCATGGCAAGAAGATCCAAAATACGAAATTTACATTGTGTATTTAAATTGCACAAAATTAAATTGCGTAAGGAAAGAGGATCAAATAACTGGAATTAAATTTCACAAACTCAGAAAATATTCATTACAAAAGATATGAAATAAAAAAACATAAATAGACACCTTCACGGATTTGAAATTGAACTCACAAAAGCCCTATAGGCCATCTCTCCAAATTAGATACAAGTCACATTCAAACCCTAGCCTCTACCTCTCTATTTATAGGCTAAGATTTGGCTGAAAACCCCTAAGACAAAGTCCTAAATGCCCTTAGGGCGAAACCCTAACTCAGACGTAATCTCCTTAGAAGAGGAGGAAGCCCTTGGATTTGCGCCATGTGTCCTGCCACATGAAAGTCTACAGAATAAACAATATGCTGCAGAAGATCCCGGTGGCCGAAACCTTCTCACGCGCCACAGCAAGCCCTACGATCCGCATCCTCCCCAGGTCGACCAATCAGCGTGCGCCGCTCGGGGAGATCGATCCGTGGCGCCATTGCTTGACCCAACTAGAGCGCGCCATGCATCCAGCCCCGCCGCTCCTCCGTGCCGCGCACGCGACGCTCGCTTTCTTGCGCGCCAAGCAATAGTCGTCGTACGGATTCCCGCTGCCTCCCACGCGCGCCATCCGGGCCCACTTGCCAGCAAGCATACTGTTGACTTGGGCTGCCATGGGCCGACCGAAACAGTAGAGAGAGAGAGAAAAAAGTCTTGAAAACCTCCCTCAAGTCCAGAATTCATCCCTTTCCTTCTCTTTTCTTCTCCAATTTTTCTCGACATCCGACAATTGCACTTGACCTTGCGAAGCCCGTTGCAAAATCTTCTTGGCACAGTGTTCATCCATCGTGTGCCATCTTGTGTCCAACCTTGTCACCCGACATCCTCGATCATTATTGACCTCAACTCCTCCCTGAGTTTAGTCCCGATCTCGTCACTGACCAAGATTGACCTCAATCACCTGCACACACATAGACAAACAACTGTTTCCTACGCATGAATATCACAACCTGGCCCACATGAGTGTACACACACATTTCTTCGAACTCTCGGCACTTGCCAATTTTCCATCACAACGAATCAAAACCACACTTGGTTTCACATTATGACCATAATACCCGGAGTAGTGTAACGTGTCAAAACCGCTACGGTTTTGTACAACTTAGATTATAATACTTAGAGTTATGTGAAATGTACTCTTTAATTAATTGTTGTAGGTCCAACTTGTAAAGCTCTAAATACATGCATGCTTAATGCTATATATATACACACACACACTCCAAATGCAATCGATGATCATCTATTGAATTCATTGCAAAAGGTTGTATTGCCTCTTTGGAAGAAGAAGATAGATTTCTTCTTCCAAAGAGGCTTCTCACCACCCTTGCCCGCCGCGCTTGTATTTCCATGCCCCTTACCAAATATATGTTCAATATCTTTTACCTCTTTAAAAATATCTCCGCCTGTACGGTGTATTGGAGCTGTCCCTCCTCCACTGTGCCATCGAAATCTCTTCTATTGCTACGGTACTGGTGGTACTGGTGGCCGGTAGGAAGAAACCTCCGATGGCGCATGTACAAAGTCTTTCCAGAGTACCTCAGCCACATGCTTGTTGTGTCCCGCATGCACTGTACACATGCACAACCACCTTCCACTGTTTGCCCGGATGTGTTACAAGCCGCATGGTAATCTTGAATGGTAACGAACAACATTGCCCTTAAGGTGAAGTACTCTGGATTGTACGCATCCCACATTTGCACACCCTGGTCCCACAGTAACTTAAGATCATCTACTAATGGCCTGAAGTAGACATCGATATCGTTTCCAGGTTGCTTGGGTCCTTGGATTAGAAGTGGCATCATGATATACTTGCGCTTCATGCACAACCATGAAGGAAGGTTGTAGATAACAAGTTCGACGGGCCACGTGCTATGCCGACTGCTCATGTCACCGAATGTATTCATCCCATTTGTGCTAAGCCCAAACCTTACATTCCTAATCTCGCGTGCAAAACTTTTGTACTTACTATCTATCTTTCTCCATTGAGATCCGTCGACAGGGTACCTTATCATCCCATCCTTCTTACGGTCTTCGTCATGCCAACGCATCATGTTTGCATGCTTTTTATTTGCATACAGGCGCACAATCCGAGGGATTATAGGAAAATAGCATGCAACCTTAACGGGCACTTTCCTCTTCTTTAGGACGGGGCCACCACAGTCATCATCAGCATCATCATCATCGTTATCTCCACCCTTATACCACGGTGCTTCACAAACTGGACATGTATCCAAGTCTTCATAGTCACCTTGATATAGGATACGGTCATTTTTGACATGCGTGAATTTTCTGCACTTCCAGCCCAAGTGGATAGACAACCTTCTTTGCTTGGTATGTTGTTTCTTGTAGTACATGAACCTCTGAAAGGAGGTCTCTGATCAACTGCAGAAGCTCGGTGAAGCTCTTGCCACTCAGCCGTTGGTTGATTTCATCTGCAACAACGATAGGATGACATGTAACTTGGTGTGCTCCTCGTTGCATCCTGGATAAAGCGGTGTTTTTGAGTCCTCCACCATGGCTTTGAACTTCTCGAATGGCTTGTCATTGCTGTAGGCTATCTCCCCATCGTGCAACATCTGATCCAAACCATCGGATTCACCATTGTCATATTCACCTTCGTCAGCAGGCAACTCCACATTATCTTCGTGCATTGCATCACCATGATTGTTCACACTGTCATTCTTATCTTCACCATGATTGTCCTGACATGTGTGATTACGTATAAAACCTCTTGTTAGTAGATGCTCGTGAACTTGTTTTTGCAGGAAACTGTCTCTCGTTCTTGCAATCAACACATGGACAATGCAAATGTTCCGTCATGCTCAACGATCGGGAACTCGTGGCCGCGATCACAAAGTTGGTTACTCCCCCTGGCATACTCCAAGGTACCACGCTTCGCACCGTTCATATCTCCTTCATCCATCGGTCCTACAAAAATTCTTAAATTAACCGCTATCATATATATATATATATATCAATTAAATCCATAAATCAATCAAAAACCATCATTACTAATCTTTCGTATCTAAAATACTCGATGCTTTAATACTCTCTACATTACTCAAACAGACAAGTAACATATTCTCTATACTTATTGAAATTGTAATATATATATATATATAAATCATAGGTAATTATATTATGCATAGACAACTAATCTCAAAATTACTCCAAGATTAATAAGTCATCATATTTTCTCAAATCACCATCTCGAAACAAATAACATTCAAAATATCGGTCCAATTCAACAAGAGAAATTACAAAAATAACTTGGCAAAAACATTGCACACTATCGTCTATATTATCCATCACAAATGAGAAAAAAATACCATAAAGAATCACACAAATGAAGAAAACTTGCATAGAGAATCAAGATGTACTAGCCTTTAAACATAAAAACATGCAAATCTCTTAATGTTTATGAAATTTTTCGACAAAACCTCTCTCCCCCTGTTTGCATGAGCACACGAAGACACCCTCCAAAAATGAGCTAAGTGCTAAGAGGGAATATATGTGGGTGCCCGGAATATAGGTGCTAGTTTTTAACAAGAATCGGAACATATAATCCGTTTCTTCCGTCGTAAGAAACAAGATAAGTTTTGGTTTTTAGTCTATAGCCGACACCATTTTAAGCGGGAGGGCCGTTGAAGGAGGCAAATAGGTATCAGTTCATAACAAGAACCGGTACCTATTCCTTTTCACGTCCGAACTGGCACCTATTACCTATTATAGAGGTAGAAAACATTTAATAGGTATCGATTTTTGTTGAACCGACACATATTATGTCGATACCTATGCATATGTCTTTGTAATAGTGTGTTATGGTCAACATTTGAGCCCATACATTTCCACAGGAGGTAAACCGTTCGAGCTGTGCCATTACAGCCACCCAACAGAAGCAGAAACCCTAGTAATGGCCAATGATGCAGCTTACACGAGGGGTGGTTGGCTGCATATATATCCTGATCGAAAAGCCCAAATTTGCAGTCTTTTCATAATGGGATGCACTGCAGAAACAAGGGATGCATTCAATCTTCTATGCTGCTCTGTTCATTGTGTTTGGGAGATTTGGAGTAACACATGTAGTGCATGGATGTGATCAGAGAGCAGTTAGTTGGCAGTGTGATATATATGTATAAATATGCACTGGCTGCATGATGAGCTTGATGTACACATGTAACTAATGTATATATATGTACACACCCAGGAAATATGTTGTTGGTTTCCTTGGGGCAGAGACATATATATATATATATATATATATATATATATATATATATATATATATATATATATATATATATATATATATATATATATATTCTTGTGTGGCCGCGCGCACAGCCCATCCGTGTGGCGTGGCGAATCTCTAATTTGAAAACTCAAATTGAAAATCTGAACCGTTCAAATTCTTCTACATATTAATATGGCCTTGTATACCAAATTTTATATTTTTGAATTTTTTACTATTTTATCGATAGGTCAAAAATGCAATAAAATAGATACTCCAAATCGTTGGATTATTGCATTCTTTGACCTATCTGATAAAATAGTAAAAATTCAAAAAATATAAAATTTGATATACAAGGCGATATTAATATGTAGAAGAATTTGAACGGTTCGGATTTTTAATTTGAGTTTTCAAATTAGAGATTCGGCCACGCCACACGGATGGGCTGGCGGCGCGCATACAGTATCTATATATATATATATATATATAGAGAGAGAGAGAGAGAGTGACTGTGTGTGGCGCCGCAGCCCATCCGTGTGGCATGGCCAAATCTCTAATTCTAAAACTCAAATTGAAAATCCGAACCGTTCAAATTGTTCTACATATTAATATCGCTTTGTATACCAAATTTTACATTTTTTTGAATGTTTTTACTATTTTATCAGATAAGTCAAAGATGTATTAATCCAACGATTTCGGAGTATCTATTTTATTGCATCTTTGACCTATCTGATAAAATAGTAAAAAAATTCAAAAAAATGTAAAATTTGGTATACAAGGCGATATTAATATGTAGAACAATTTGAACGGTTCGGATTTTCAATTTGAGTTTTCAAATTAGAGATTCGACCATGCCACACGGGATGAGGCCGTGCGACGCTCCACACAAGAGAGAGAGATGGATGTGTGGCGCGCGCGCACGGCCGTCCGTGTGGCGTGGCCGAATCTCTAATTTAAAAACTCAAACTGAAAATCGAACCGTTCAAATTGTTCTACATATAAATATTGCCTTGTATACCAAATTTTACATTTTTGAATTTTTACTATTTTATCGAGATAGGTCAAAAATGCAATAAAATAGATACTCCGAAATCGTTGGATTATTGCATTTTTGACCTATCTGATAAAATAGTAAAAAAATTTAAAAAAATGTAAAATTTGGTATACAAGGCAATATTTATATGTAGAACAATTTGAACGGTTCGGATTTTCAATTTGAGTTTTCAGATTAGAGATTCGGCCACGCCACACGGGAGTGCTGCGGCGTCACACAGAGTCCATCTCTATATATATATATATGTGTGTGTATGTGTGTGTGCACCTTTTACAGTTTCATAAAATATCTCTCTATTATCTTAAAAAAATACGTATATAACATATGTAGTGCACAAAAGATATACCATTTAATCTCATTTTTAGGAGCTTAATATAGGTCATTTTGAGGTTATTAATTGCTTAAGCATGTTCTCTTTGTATAATTTGCATTTAATTTGTCTGCAGATGTTCTCAACGTTGGCATGCAAGGTGTGGTAACTGATTGATCCATACCATGGGATTCCATACTCGATTCGCAAACAGATGTCCTCATAATAATTCTTGTCACTTTGTTTAGTTTTAGGGAGGCATGCACGTGTTTATGCAACCAAAAACAGGAAGCAGTTTAGGCTAAGTAATGAGTCACAGTCAAAAGTAGAGATGGTAATGGGTACCCAAAACCCGAGTATCCGACGGGTTTTACCCGATAAAGAAATGGGTATGGGAGGAATTTTCTATCCGTAGGTACGTTTTTGGATGAAAACACATACCCATCGGGTATGTCGAGTGCGGGTATGGGTGTGTACTACCTATACCCATCTACCCACGGGTAAGAAATACCCGTATAAAAAGTCTATCCGCCTTTCCTCAGTCCATTTAGCCTATATGACCCATATGGCCCATAAATCATCTCTCAAGTGAAACCCTAGTCCCAACTCCTAACTTCCCAATCCCAATCCATTCACTAGCCGAGCCGCCATAGGCAGCCGCCACACCCACCATCGTGTGCACGGCGCTGGGATCACACATCCCGACCACGATGCCCCATCCTGGCCACAGCGCCCGCCACATCCCGGCCGCGGCGCCCGCCCCATCCCAGCCGCGGCGCCCCATCCCGGCCGCGGCGCTCGCCCTATCCCGGCGGCACCCTTCTCTGTCCGGCTGGCGCCACGCCCCCAGCCACGACACCGTCAGAGCAACGCCACGCCTTGCTGTGAATTTTGAGGTTGAAACGGAAGGATTTTGTGTGTAGGATAACCTATATGTACATACTCTGTCGGGTGCGCTGACGGGTACGGGTAACTCGTCGGGTAGAATTACCCGCGCGGGTACGGGTATGAAAGTACTTTCTTACCCGTATGCGGGTACGAGTAACTCGACAGGTAAAATTTACCCTAGCGGGTATGGGTATGGGTAGGCATTACCCATCGGGTATATACCCGTTGCCATTTCTAACCAAAAGTATGTTCCAAAAGGACAAGTAGGCCCCAGGAATAATGGACAAAATCTACTAGACAAAAGCAAATGGAGGAAATTTGATGCAACCACTATTCAAACTGCAAGAAATATAAATTTGTAGTACGTCTAAATAATAATCGTGTTCCTTTATTTTCATTGTGTACTTTTGCTAGCTCTTGCTAAATAGACCTTTGAAGGCAATGTTGACAACAGTTGAATTTTCAAAACTAATTAAGCCACCAATGAACATTAAAAAAATAATAGACCTACGGGGGTAAGCCACCACCCAGGCATTATACTAAGAAGAAGATCTTCTCTCAACAGATTGAGAAAACCTCCGAACCCCTACCTTGACACTGGGACCCGTAGCCCATTGAGAGTGACCAGGACGGGCCTAACAGCATCACCATCCTACTACCGGGCCAGGTACACACAAACCAACGCTTTGGCACATAGGGCAAGCGAGGGGTTTTTTCTAACCACAACCTGAAATTCGCTTCCACGGGAAATCAAACTCAGGACCGCCGCTCGAGTGACTTAGCCAACCAGACTAAGCACCCTTTTCATTGGTTATCAATTTAGCTTATCTAAAGTTTGACGATGATATCTCCTTATCACATTCCTGGAAGCAACCAATCAGGCTAATCAGTTGCATTGATTTATTATACATGGGCACCCAAATTAACATAGCATCTGAATTTTCAAGTCAAAGCAGTTTCACCTGTGAGATACTGATGTTGAAAAGAAACCAAGACCTATTAACAAGGAATTGTATATGATTTCAGGTCCCTGATTCCGTTCAAGAAAACATGAAAACGCACTCGCAACAGCCGGTAATATATGAACAATAATTTAGTACCTAATCAAAGTTAGTTTTGTCACTCTGACTTGGCATATGTTATAATGGTGTAGCTTTACCTTGTTGTCTTGGAGTTGGTTTTGGTTCCTGGAAAGTTTGTTAGTGATGTATCAAAAGGGTGTAGATGCAAAGAAAAAAGTCGGAAAGCTATCTCTCTGGATCAATGTAGTATAGTAGAAGTTTTTGCTTGGTAAAAGATTGTGAGCTTTGACAAAATAACCACCACACAATTGAGGACATTAATGTAGACCCTACAATTAGTTATAAATAAGTCAGATCGCATATGTGTATATCCATTCGAACTACTTTTGTTTCTTCAGGAAGGTTTTGTAATAATAAGAATTGTTTTGTCCTAAGCAGATGCATGTTGTTGCATGAATTATCCTTGAGAATTAACCAAAAGTGTCCTAAACTTTTACAAGATTGAACATTATTAATATGGTGTGCGGATATATGTCTACAGTGGTCTGTATGCGAGCAACATTTGCACTCTTCGCTGGCCATTATCTACAAAATTAGCTGGCTATATGCTACAAATTTCTGAAGTGATACAAATTAGTAAAATTCCTATGCATAATCTAGAATAATAACATGTGTAATTTAGGATACTAGCATGAATATTCGTGTACATTTTTTTCGTTAAACGGTACATTGACTCGATCAGCAGGTTGTTTTAAGTTGAAAGAACTAACACACGTATGCTGCAAGCTCAATTAGGGTTCCACGATGACGTAGGTGTTAGAAACATTAGTGTGCATGCACGGTTGGATCAATCGGTTAATGTCCAAAAGGCATGAGATTTTATATCCAGCAGTGATAGGGATTTGCAACCAATCCCAAGAAGAGATGGGAATTACAAGAAAACGAACTCCTCAAAACTACATGCTTTCGTATTCATCCTTAACAAGCTAAGCATAAACTATTCGATGCCCCAACTACCGAGAGATTAGGATGCTTAAGAAAATAGGGATTTTAATTATGCTTATAATTAACCATGCATGATTAACTAGAGATGATATATTTGTCCTCATTAGTGTAAATATGTGGCCATAAGTAACATTGGCTGGCTAGCTCAAGCTTCAGCAATTGATCAGCTCATTGGATGGATGATTAATCAATCAGATAAGCTAACTGGCTAGGTTTAGAACATGTGTCTGAACATTTCATCTCTTTTGTGTAGTTAGTCATATATGGCTGGCCTGAGTAATAATCCTGACCAGGTCAGATGCAGTACAACACTGCTACACCTGAAATTTTAACACATTTTGTGAACGTGTGTATAAATATAAGCTTGCACGTGCATGTTGAAAATCTAGCATATATAGTATCGAGTGTTAAAAAAATGCAAGAAAAAACATGAATTGTATTCTCTCTCATGTCCTCGTGTTACAATACCGTGTCAAGGATTTATTGATGGTTTTAGCGTAATCTGCTTCACTTGATCAAATCAGCTATGATGATTGCAATATAACCTAACATTTTGTACCATATGCATGACTTAACCATGCTTAATTGGTTCAGCAAATTACTACTTTAATTTGTTCTGGTTAATTGTCAACAAATTTTAGTCCTTGGTTGGTTAATTTGTCCTGGCTAAAACTTGGTGTAAATGGGCACAATAATGGAATAAAGAAATGGGCTTTTAGTAGATTTGGTGGCTGTAGCATTGACAGAATCACTCAAGTGATTCAACTAAATATATATGCTTAGTTTACTTCTAGATGAAGTTGTTTATCCTAACTGTACGTAAGTCTTGCTCCAGTCACTATATATTAATAATTAATACACAACATTAACTGTTTTTTTTCTTTTGAGACTTCAGGAACAATATTCTCTTCTCATCACCAAATTCATAATAATTCATATGTATGTCATTAGCTTAACTGTTCTTTCTGTATCTGGTATATTATGGTAACTAAACTGAGACGACGCAGAAGTGACCAAGTCAAGCCTGATTAACTAAATTGGATAAGAACACATGTACTAGATTAGGTCAGGAGGTAGTAGATTAGCGTAGCTGAACAAGGTCTGACCAAACTAGTCTGGTTCGCTCTGAACAGTCGACCTTGTTCCAACTAATTAAGTCTCTCCCAATATATTTCTCTCTCATTCTCTCACATATAAATACAGAGAAGAGTATATGTGATCTTCTTTTTCCACCCTCATGGAACAGGCAGTCACCAGCCTAAATACACCAAGTGCAATAAAATTCTCAAAGTTCAAGTTCAGTATAAATATAAGGCAACTCCAACTCAACAACAAATATAAAAAAGTGATGCCTATTTCATCCCATGAGAATTAGCCAGAAGCCTGAACTAGATGAGCTTGTTGCAGTTTGCATGTTTAATTTGAAGCCAGTATACTCCTTATTTCCAATTAGATATATACATGCATCTCAATTAATATAATTTCACCAATGAAATAAAGGCAAGCAACTGAAAAGATACAGAAGTAGTGAAGGTTGCAACCAATTGGTTGGAGGCCTCACTCCACACACCAACAGTTTGCTTCTCCCTTACCATGATACATCTTGGTCAGAAGAAGCTATAGCCAGAAGCATATGAATGGTGAGCTACACCGGCCACCTCCAAAATTAGCAATCCTTTTAATCTCTTCCCTGGGCAACACTGGTGCAACAGCCAGCCCTACCATATTTCCATATAATCACATGCATAGAGACTAGAGAGGTAGAGCCACACACAAGGCTAAAAATACAATCATCATTACTTTGTTAATTGTTATTGGTCATCAAGATTCTTTTTGGACAGGAGATGAAGTGAAATGGTCAAGATTCATGAGGCCAGCACATGCATGAAAGCAACAAGAAACTATGTTGGTTCTGTCATGAATGAATACCACTTTTGCTTATCATTTTTGCAATATATGCAGTGGCAAGTATTGCCTCCATTGGTGACGCAGTGGAGTCAGGTGCTATTAGGGGTTGGCAACCTTAACTGGTGCCCAAACTTAGGATTCTTCCCATCTCGTCAGAGATCATTAAACCAATCTACCTGCCATGGATCATATCTGTTCTTCAGTGAAAAAGCAAATGCATGTGCAAGCATATATGTATGTATGTGTTGATCTTCTGTCTGAACTCTGAAGGCAATAGTTGACAGATCTGATGAATCACACCATGATAATTCTGCAGAAAGTACACTAGATGATGGTAATTGGTAAATTGTGGAATGTTGTTGCTTAGAGCTTAGGAGTATTTCAGGTTTGGAACTCCAGATTGCCATTGACTTCAAAGTTCAGGCTTCCAACCACTACAGCATTAGCCTTGCTGTCTTCTGAATTCTGAACTAGCATTCCTCTAAAACTGGAAAATTAATCAATGGGAGAGAGAGAGAGAGAGAGAGAAAGAGGCTCCCAACTTCTCATGTCAGTGTGTTCAGTTGCAAGTAGCAATTCATCCGTGAACCAAATGCTGGACCATAGCTGTTTGCGCAATGATATTCAGTTAGTGATATTGTTTGTGCAAGGCTGCAAAGAAAGAGATTTCAGTAAAAAGTATATTAGACTGGGAGAATTAAGGGGTTGTTACCATTACCAATACCGATAAGCAAAATAGGTTGACAGTTATGCATTCCTACTTTCAAAAAAAAAAAGAGAGAGAGAGACAGTTATGAATTGCCTCCTAGTTTACATAACTGCAAGTAAACTGCAGTATATATTCATAACTGCAGACTCTGGCCTAGGAAATTATTTGCATATCTCATTCAGAGTTTCAGAATCCCATACTGAAATATCCAAGGAAGTTGCTCAAGCCCCCGTATTCAGATTCCATAAGATGAAATTCAGGTTCCCTATTCTACAATATGGGTACACTTGAAATTTGATAAAACACATTCTTTTCTTATAGCTAAGCTATCCATAACATACCTGTAAAGTTTTAATCACTGATCTCCAGCTTTGTACAGTCATTAATCCTTAATAAAAAAAGGTTCAGTGACTGTGACTGGACTTCTAGATTATCCAAACAGAACTTGCGAAACTGCTCATGCTGAACTTCTGGCTAACTGTTGCAGCCGGATGGGCATTGCAGAGATTCAGAGTCTACATATATGTGTATGCAATTACTAATTAACTTTACTATGTTTCCTTCTCTTGTCATTGATGTATTATAACTTGTGTTTTTATGGAGAATCCATTATAAATTGACTGTTATTCAGCAATCTGAATCTGATAATTTTTGTCAAACAAATATTGCTAAAAGCATGTAGGCCCAACCGCCCAACTAGTTCAGGATCCTAGCTTGTTTGTCTGTTTTGCTCAACTGAATCTTATTAGCCCATTAGATGGTGTTCACTAGCAGGTGCAGTCTGCATCTGCTGTAGTACTTTGAAAGACTCTTGAGACCAAAAAAAAAAGTTTCAAAGTCATTTTTTCCAACTGAACCTAATAGATTTTCTCATTGAAAAGGCCCCACTGTGGAATTTAATCATCCCCAAAATTGTGTCACCCAACAAATCATCCAGAAAGAGACATGTTTGCTATATTTAAGGATAGGCTTCATAAAACTATTGAAACATGGAGCAGACATTTTTTTCATCATGCTCAATGTTCATCGCAACAATTGGAGGCTTACATTCAAAACAGAGGCTCAAACAAGCTCCTGCCTGCTCAATTACCTAATTTAGGGTAAACAACCAAGTAAGGTTTCATGACAAGTGCAATGCTACTCCAGAATTCTGACTGCCATTTGTCTGCTTTGCAGTTCACTGTTCACCTCTGAATGTTTGACTGACTTACCAATTGATCTTTAAGACCCCTGGACCTTAGGGTGCTTATTGTAGATATAGAAAGTAGTTCATGGGAAATTATCATAATAATGTTTATATGCCATGGTTAACAGTTAAATGATCAGAATAATATTTCATTTAGCATAGTTAACAGTTAAAGTACACTTGGGGGGCCAAAGTTTGAGAGAGGATTTTTCAGATTGAAGATAAGCTTCTGAGTCAGTCGACTAAACAAGGTCTGTAAAGAGCGCAATTATACTAATGAAACTTTTGATCAGGCCAAAGAGTGAGTCAGACACCAACATAAACGGTCAACGCCAAGCATTTGGCAGAACCTGCATCAAGCAGCACAATGATTACAATTTTTTGAAAAAGAAAAGTAAGAGATTGCAGGAGGCAATATAGCAGTAAAATTGTCATAGTTTGACAGCTGCTCACACTACCAACGGAGTCCAACTAGAAAGTGACTGAATGAACATGAATATTGAATATATCATGTAAACGATTCGGCCATGTTCTGAATGAAGTGGAACCAGTCAACCGCAGTTAGGCAAGATAGTGACAATGACATTAGTAAATAATTTGTGTCTTTGTTTTTCAGACCGCCAGATGTTGATTTCAAGACAAAAGAGGCAGCAAAGAAACTTCCTGGTTGTAAAAAAGGAGATACTGAAGTAGACAGCTTGTCATCGATACATGAAATTGGTTAGGAATCTTCGTTAAGAACAAAACTTGAAGCATTTTTCGAGTGACTGCAAACTTCTGCCTTTTTATTATACCGTTGGTATTCAATGTTTCCTTGCTTCCCTGGTGTCAAAGATTGGAGCTCATCCCTTCCATCACTTGTAGTTATCAGCCTCTAGTAGACTTTGACTATGTACTAAATTCAGTTCTTTGTGTGGTGTTCTCAGTAATTCCAAGGAACAAACATGGTGGATACACTAGAGGTACTATGTTCAGTGATGATAGGAGAGACTATCCCACAAATAGTCTCTTTCATACAGAATCACAGAAGCCAGAAGCATGTCGAGGAGGAGACTCATCGTCTGCGGCAGCTTCTCGTCGAAATTCACACTGCTCTGGAGGCAGCCAAGGGGTGTGCCATCACCAATACATGGCTACTGCTGGTTGCGTGAGCTTGAGGACGCCGCATGTCGAGGCGATCAGGCACTGCGTGACTGGAGAGATAGGTCCAACAAGGCGAGCTCCATCATCAATTCCAGTAACACCTTCAAACGCATCAAGATCGCAGTAGCGCAGCTGATTCCATGCATGGAATCCACCATGAAGGTTGCTGCCACTGTCAAGAAGCTAGAAGCAGTCGCTTCTGGATGTTAGGAAACCCTTGATCGATTGGCAGCCCACGACTCGCAGCTTGATCGCGTCCGTCCCCGCGTCCGCTCATCGTGCGCAAGTGCCCTCCATCTTAGGCATGCCGTGAGCTACTTCCGCCTAACTCCTAAAAGCGCGGCTTCCACAATCCGGAGCTCAAGTGCTTGACTCATGCACAAAAGAATCCAAAGCTTGACCAACTAGCTAAAATGCAGCATGCAAGATTTATCTGCTAACACTGGAATCCCCAAGTTCATCCAGTTTCTCAGCTTGCAGCATGACCAAGAAGTGGTAAATCATCCACCGGTTATCATCTCCATGTCAATCCATGACAGGGTAGTTGGCAGAGTCAATGAGAGGAAACAGGCCATTGCATTCTTGCTGAAGCCACCTCTGCAACACATCTCCAGCTAGCGCCCACATAGACAAGAATGGATCATCCCCTCCAGATGGCTGTGTGCTTGTTAGGCCAGCCACTCACTTGCACGCACAGCTCTTTCTTTCTCACTCGATGAAACACACACACAGAAGATGAACTGACGGAGGAAGAAGATGAACAGTACGCGAGGAATTTTCATGCTGCACACCAGCGTGCACAACACAAACACTTGTATTTCACTTTTTGGCACTCTCTAACAAATGCTGATTACATTGGTTAAATAGACCATACACGCACAGGTTAAGTCACGTCTGGCCGTACAACTCAGTCAACCGTGACTTAATCACCCACTAATCACGTCTCTATACATGCAGGCCATATCTCCTTGTATGCAGAGCACTAACACACATGCAATAGAGCTAACTGATCCACTATTCATGCCACTACTCCAGCTACTTGACTCGGCCACTACTTCAAGCCAATATCCACCCATAGCTTCCTACATGCAAGCACCTACATGTAGATCATGGACTTCCTTGAACAAGCTAATTCGTGCACGCACTAATTACAACTCACACTAAAGGTAAACAAGAACATTAAGTCTAACAATCACCCCCTAATCTTGTCGATTTTTATTCTGCACCTCCACATGGTCTTCACAACAACGTCGGCTCATTATCCACATCCGCAATGGCAAGCTGCGCCATAGCCTTGGTTGTCTTCCGCGCCTCGTCACACTCGTCAACGAAGTGTCCGAACTTGCCACACCTACGACAATCAATCTTCGACTTGTCAAACTTGCCGCAAAACTTCTTCGTGACACTGCTAGAGGCCTCATCGCTCTTCTTCTCTTCAGCAACAATAGCCTCCCACTCAGCACGTTTGAGCCGCTGCTCGGCGCTTGCAATAAGCAGCTGCTCCTCCCCTGCGTTTTCACGACGTCACCCCTTGGAGGCTCCTCGAACACCCGTAAACGCCCGATTGTCTCCGTGACCATCATCTCCGACACATCCCCCATTGCTCGATGGTGCTTATGAGGGATTGGAACTTGTCGGGAACAGAATGCAGGAGCTTCTCCATGACGGTGGTCTCCTCCACTTTCGTGCCGAGAAAGCGAATCTAGTTCACGATCGTGGTAACCTTTAAAGCAAAATCATTAATTTTCTCAGAATTACTCATGTATATACCATCAAGCTCCCTCTTGAGGGTTTGTACTCGAGCCTTCTTGACGCGCTCTTCACCCATGTTCATATGCTTGAGGACGTCCCATGCCTCCGTCATCTCCTTCTCGGACATGGCCATCACCACGGCCTCCTGCATAGCTTGGACAATGGCGGTGAGAGCCATTTGGTCCATCTTCTCATCAGCCACGTTCCCCTCCATGGCAGTCCACACACCTTGTGCGCACATGAAAATTTTCATTTTCACCACCCAAAAGCCGTAGTTGTTCTCCCCGAGCATGGGGTAATGTAGCATCACCCCTGCCTTCTTCACCTGCTGCACAGCGAGCTCATGGCTGCATTGGCCGCCGTTGCAGCCATCGCCACCGTTGTCGCAGCGGTTCGGCGGCGTGTACACTCCTTCACTTGACATGGCTCTGATTCCACTATTAGCCCAGCCACTCACTTGCACACACAGCTTTGTCTTTCTCACTTGATGAAACACACACACACAGAGAGAAGATGAACTGACGAAGGAAGAAGATGAACAGTGTGCAAGAAATTTTCACGTTGCACACCAGCGGCACAACAGTGCTTCCCATTTGGGGTGTCAAAAGAGTAGGTAAAACAATGATTGTGAAGCTCATATACAAAAATCACAAGGTGAGGAGACATTTCTCAATGATTATTGTTAGGAATAACATATATCTATTAACAGGGACACTAGCTAGGCCCAAATTATATAGGTACAGGAAGGGAAACCTGAATACGAATACATATACACAAAATCCCAATACAAATATATATACATCTAACAAATATATGGTGAATTGCAGAGAATATCCTAGTTCAGTCATGGCCTTGGTAAGGTCGTTGTGCAACAAGCTGGGTTTGAGTTCTAACATGACCATTAATCTTTAAAATGTGATCCATGGCATAACAGAAAGGCTAAGGGTCCGTTCGAAAGTAGTGAATGGGCTTAGGGTGTGTTCTAATGTGGGTGTGTTAAAGAAAAGTAGTATCGCTGAAGATCCCCGTGGAAATTACTGTACCAAGCAATAAATGTGGTAGAGACGGCGGCATGACGGAGGAAGGAACGGCGGCAGATGCTTTCTAACGTTGGTTGGTGACGGCGTCGACATCAGCTGCGGCGTCGTCAATGCTGCCGTGAGTGGGGAGCAAATAGCTGCCGCGTCTCGTCTTCAATCGCATTAATGTTTAGCATTGAACGGACGCCGACGACAACACGTGAATGGGGTTGTTCGGTCGAGGAGATGGTAGGGCCCACCACATCAAATTGATACGAACGAAGCTCGTGGTGACATGTTACACTGAGTGCGGGTCCCAATAGCAATCGGTCCCACTGGTAGATGAGGACACAGATGGAGGTGCGTCGGACGTGGGTCGTTGCAGTGAAGTTTGTGGCGGCCCCCCCTTTGGGCAGTGTTGCGAGTGTGGGCCGCGGTAATTTTTGTGCCTCTCTCTCGGTCGGTCTCACCAATGTCCGAAGCATGCAAAGGTGATGACCACACGGCACCGCAAACAACACGGCATCGCATGCATGTTCACAAAATTTGGTGCGTGCATCAGTTGGAAGACTTGTGTATATGTCGCCAAAACTGTACACATGAACACATATTTCGGCAACATTTTTTATGCCGTGCACGTAATTTTGTTAACATAAGATTTGTTAGTCGAAACATATTTTGTGATTAGAGGACTGGACTTACTATTTTTTAATACACAGGTAGTTAGATATTTTATATCTTGGCAACACAAACATTAATAAAAGATAGTCCAGGTACTGGACTGATTGATTTGGAAGCAACCGTTCTCTTGTACAAATCTTGACTACCCAATAAACACCTGATCTGCTATGGTATCACGGTACGCCGACATAGTTTCCTCGTTATTCGGTGCGTCATACCAGGTTCGTAGAGGTGGAGCCATTGGAATGCGAGGATACCCGTTATACAATGGGTTCTGCGTGAGAAAGTACGGGTCGTCGTTATCAATTCCAAATTTGTGTAGATCAAAGACAACTTGTATTATTTTTGTCTGGTCTTCAGCGTTAGGAAATAAAGGAATTCCCCTAAGGATTCTCCACTGAGTCCTGATGACTCCGAAAGCTCTTTCAATTGTATTACGCATAGGGGAATGCATGTAGTTGAAAGTTTCCTCCTTCCCAGTAGGTGGTGCGGCTTCATTGCCAGTAAAATCATCCATGTGATACCTAAAATGCGGATATGGTGGAAGGAATCCATACCTACTAGGATAACCCGAGTCCACCAGCAGATACTTGCCTGCAAAATTCCATACAACAAATTATCTTTACTAACATGTAAACAAAAAAGTTTCCTACTATTACAGAGTGCTTTTGTGCTAGAAGAATAGTAGTTACCCCATGACAACTTAGGAAATGTGAAGGGATAGCATCTAACTGTGTTAAATAGAACTCTCTGGTCATGCACGGATCTGGGTCATCCCGCATCAGCAAACATTATGCGATCATCCCATCCAATGACAACAAGAATATTGTGTGATGTCTCATCGTGACGGTTCCTGTGTTCAATTGTCGTGCTGGATGTCACGACAAGTGGGATCTTCATGAATAAGCAGCACTCATAATTTGCAGAACACTTTTTTAACAGTGAAGCGCAGAAATTATAAATACCTTGGGAAAATGAATCCAAGCCTCCAACCCTGTCAGTTATTTCTATAGATTTATATAGCTGCTCACCTTTTCGTCTTCATGGAGAGATTGAAAAATACACGAAACGATTCGCCAAGGTAGGGTTCTTTCTCATTAAGATTAAAATTTTACCTAGATTTTCGTTAGCACGCGTTCAAACTACTAAGTAGCATGTGTTTCGTACGAAAACTTTCCACATAAAAGTTGCTTTGAAATATGAAATATATTTATTTTTTAAGTTTGTAATAATTAAAACTCAATTGATCATGCGTTAATAACTTTCTTGTTTTACGTACCCATATTTAATCTAAGTCTTCATCAGATTCGAACGTAGCCTAAGAATCCTTTTAGGCAAGGCTTATATGTATAATGTGTTAATTGAAGTCCTAAACATGAGTGGAGACCAACTACCATAAGAGGCACCTCTCAGTGTCACGGTATTTCGACAATTAAGCAATGGTATCTCAAACAAAGAAATGCAATAAAAATGGCTATATCCTGACAAAATCACAACAAATGTAAGAGGCGCCAACCATCATATACCTTGCATTGTTATAGAAATTTGGTTTAAGCTTCACTGATTCCGTAGTTTGGCTCTATCCAGGTTCCAACACCATCAGCTGACAATTGTACAAGAAAATTAAAGTATTAAACCATGGTGAATATTGATCATTTGTCACAAATCACAATAAAGTAACAGGAAACAAGAAATAGTACCATCATCTGGTTCAACAGACAAACAAAACGCTTGCAACGGCCACTTTGGAGGAAAAATTAAAGATTAAATCAAGGCACAAATGAGGATCGAACACATCTATTCCCACAGAGGGTCACATGAGTAGCTCCTATGTAACATCGCTCAGACTAGTCCCTACTATAATGGCCTTCCAATGCAAGGCTAAACAGTAAACAATTTAATAAGCCAAGGTCACCCCATAACCGACACATGTGGTTGCGCTGTATACTTAATTGGTGACACAAAGTTGAGTCCTTAATCGGCTCGGGCGAACACTCCCTCTATCAGTGTACAACTACCACATATGCACACCACTTGTTGCTCAAGTCTGAAATCATCATTTTTAGTTTACAAGTTTCACAAAATAACGGAGGCAACCCCTCTGTATAACTTTTTGAAATATCCAATTTGTAGAGAGTGGATAATATATGTAATCATCAGAAAATTTTCTAAGTATGGCTAAGCAAGTAGCTATAGTAATAGCTCGAATATACCCACATGGTGCTCGGACAGCACACATATATACCCAACCTAGGGCTTCAACAATAAGGATAATCAATATATAAGGCAATGCAACAAATAGGTCATTTCTACCGATACCCCATGTTTATAAAACATTGCATGCAATTTTATAAATAGTAAAACATTTGCAAAAATATACGATTCAACATGATCGAAGAAAGAATTGAATACGACTTGCCTCGCTTAGGTGGTTCCTCAAATATCTCTTCGTCCTGCACACTCTCATCAACGATAACAATCGATTTGTCCTCTATTTAAATTTAAACGTACATTCAAATGAACAACCAATAAACTCCAAGATAAAATATGATGCATGATGTATAAACTTGTTTAGTGTGTAGAGGATGATTTACATAAATTTAGAAGAAGAAATGCTTAAGTCAAATGTTGTATGTGCAAGTTATCGTGTTTCTAATGATTTAAATACTATAAATATGAAAGTTACTGTTCAAATTTAAATTAGTGAAAATTTTCACAATAATGATGCTAAGTTTGAGTGTATAGTATTAAAGAGAAAATTATTATGAATCTAACAAAATTTGGTTCACCTCAATCGAAAGTTAAATTAAATTTTCTAAGATTTTCTAAAATTAAACCATTTTCTCGGATTTATTAATTTTTTTATTAGAGAACGAAGGCGCATTTCTATTTACTATTTAGGCATCCCCTTTAAAACAGTGGGGTCCAAGGTGTAGGTGTTAGTGTCTTGAGATTTTGCAAATCAAGCCCTAAGATTTTTGCTATTTATTTTTAGGTCCTCGTTCCTACATGTAAGTGTATCGGCCTTTTGTGTTTTGAACCCTCGTGTTTAGGCTATTTACGAAAAGGTCCTCGTCTTCCTCAACCTATAGGCGGCTCAGGGCAGAGAGGCGCGACGGCTTCGGAAGGGCTTGCCGGCGACAAGCGGCGGCGGGGGTGGCTCGGCCGAAGGCCGGGACGACTATAGGGAGTCTACGTGCTCGTCTTAGAGGCAGCGGCGCGGCCAGGGAAGGCTGGAGGCGGCGGGTGCCATGGCCGGTGGTGGCGGCGGTTCGGGATGATGGTGACGACGGTGCTACGGTGCGCGGCGGCTCAATTAATCGATAGGGGAGCATCTAAGGATTACCAGAAGGCTTACCCCTTTGTCGATTTGGGCGGAGGTGGCTTGGAGCTATGCGGCGACGAGGTCCCAAGGGCGGCGGGCGGCGGGAATGGTGGCGATGGTTCTCCGGCGGAGGGGGTGAAATTGGTTAAGGGAATGGGTTTAGGGGTTCCAGGGGTCCTGATGGGGAGAGAGAAACGGGCTGGGACTCACCGTGGCGACGACTTGAGGGGCGCAGGATGGCGGCGGCATGCTCTGTTCGGCCGGCGCGGTGCACAACGGAGGCGCGGCCGTTCCCGTCGATCCAGTGGACTTCTAGGTTTGGTCTTTGGCTAGGAAGGTCGAGAGAAGAGTGGGAGGTGGCTGGCGAGCCGAGGTAGGGCTTTATAGAGCGAGAGAGGAGATCGATGGAGCACGGCGTCGGGCAACGGTTGTCGCGACGTCTCTCCCGCGCGCAAGCGGTGGCTGGCGGGAATCAAGGCGTCAGCGGGGCTTCGGCTTTCGTAGCTTTTGCAGAGGGATGGCAGGGGAAAGCCAGAGCCGGTCGGGGTCGTCGCGTCGCGTTGGGCGTCGGCTTTGTGCCAGCTTTGCAGTCGTGCACACAGCTTTGTAGGCGTGGTCGGCTGGCGTCGTGCCGCTGCGACGTTGCGCGGGTAGAGAGGGAGAGAGAGAGGGCCATTGTCGCTGCGGGGCCTCGGGCAGGGCAGCATCGGCCTTTGCTCAGCTTTGCGCATCGGGAATCGCGGCCAGAGGCAGCTCGGTTGAAGCGGCATCGACGACTTTCGGGTTGTATGCAAGGTGTTCGACGAAATGCCCAGAAGGAAAGAGAGGGAGAAAAAGAGAAGGAAAAATGAGGGTTTTGGGGAATTTTATGTGATAGCTACACTGCTCAAAAACTTGTGCAAAAATTACTGGAAGATAGCGTGGTCAAGAATTTCATTTGGTGAATTTTTGAGGATTTTTTCCAGGTATAGTTTATTTTTGAAAATTCAAACAAAGTTCACTGTTTTTATTTTGAAATAATTTTGGGTGTTTTTACATTTTTAATTGAGAGGTGCAAATCTGAGTGATAGAATTGTGAGATTTTACGGAAGTTTATTTTAAGTGTTTGCTTTTATCTGAATTTTTCCATAATTTTATTCCAATTATATTTCATACTTCTTTTTTAATTAATTTTCGTCCGACCGTCACCAAGCCTAAGCTTGATTAGGTCATAAAAAATTCTCAGTTCTTATCTATTGAACTTGAATCAAAAGACTAGTCAATGATAAACCAAATATACATAAATTGTCGAAGAAAGTCATGCTTTATTGACACATGTATAGTCCCCGACTGTCAACACAAGAAGTCATTTTGCTTGAGGTTGGCAGGCGAGACTAACATGAAATTTAAAGCAATTTAAGCATAGTAACATCGGAGATGTTCGATATTCCAGGAGTTCTCCACCATGGATCCATCTTCACGCTTTAGTCGATATGCTCCTGGCCGAGTCACCTCAGCGATTATATATGGTCCTTCCCATAGTGGAGATAATTTGTGACGGTTTTTGGTGGTTTGGATCTTGCGTAGAATCAAATCGTCGACAATGAAGGTTCGCGCCCGAACATTGCGACTATGGTATCGTCTAAGTCCTTGAAGATATCTTGCCGACTGGATTAAGGCCGCCTCACGAGCCTCTTCCAGTCGGGTCAGGTCATCCACTCGGTCTTGATCATAGCGCTCGTCGTTGAAGCTGCGGACCCGAAGAGATTCATACTCCGTTTTATTTGGCAACATGGCTTCTGCCCCGTAAACCAGGAAGAAAGGAGTTTGGCCGGTGGCCCGACTGGTCGTAGTCCGCGTGACCATAGGACCGAAGATAATTCTTGAACCCATCTGCCGGCGTAAGGTTTGAGCCTGTCAAACACTCGGGCCTTGATGCCTTGAAGAACCATACCATTGGCGCGCTCAACCTGTCCATTGCTTTTGGGGTGCGCGACTGATGCGTAGCAGATTTTGATGCCGAAATCTTCACAGAATTCCTTGAAAACGCCTCCAGTGAATTGAGTCCCATTGTCGGTTATAATTATGTTTGGGACGCCAAACCGGTGCACGATGTTGAGGATGAAGTCACGTGCCTTGTCAGCGGTAATCGTAGCAACTGGCTTAGCCTCGATCCACTTGGAAAACTTGTCGATCGCGACGAACAGATGTGTGAATCCTCCCGGAGCCTTTTTGAAAGGACCGACCATATCCAAGCCCCATACCGCAAACGACCAAGATAATGAAATCTTTTGTAGCTCTTGGGCTGGAACATGGCTCTGCCGAGCAAAGAACTGGCAACCTTCACATGTGCGAACCACTTTGTTGGCGTCGGAGACCACTGTGAGCCAGAAGAGGCCTTGCCTATAGGCTTTGCCTACCAAGGTGCGTGCCACCGCGTGACTTCCGCATACACCCGAGTGGATATCTTGGAGTAGTTGCCGTCCTTCCTCAGGCGTGATACATCTCATTAGGACTTCAAAGGGTTTCTCTTGTATAATTCGGAGTCGATCATGACGTAGCCTTGACAGCGACACCGGACTCGTTCCATCTCATCCCGGTCTTCCGGCAGCTCTTGCTGAGTTAAAAATTTGATGAGCGGTGTCCTCCAGTCGGCATCGAGCATGGCTACTTGGTTTGCAGCTTGCTCGTTGGGAGTTGGTTTTTGCTACAACAGTCAGCTCGTAGAGATGCTCTACGAAAATGTCTGTTGGGACGGCTTCTCGCTTGGACCCGAACTGCGCCAACTCGTCAGCTGCCTCGTTGTTGTGTCTCAATACATGGGATAGCTCCAGTCCATCAAACCTGTCTTCAAGTTTGCGAACTTCTTGCCGATAGGCTTCCATTGTGCCGTTTAGACAAGACCAGTCTTTCATCACTTGGTTGACGACCAGCTGGGAGCCTCCTTTCACAACCAACCGTCGTATCCCGAGTGAAACAGCAAGTCGCAAGCCATGCAGTAGGGCTTCATACTTGGCGACGTTGTGTGAGGCGGGGAAATGAATGTGAAGAACATATCGCAGCCTTTCTCCAGTCGGGGAGATCAGCACGACTCCTGCTCCCAAGCCAGTGATCCTCTTGGATCCGTCAAAGTGCATGGTCCAGTACTGTAGTTCTTTCCTAGGTACGTCTTCTTGTTGCTCGGTCCACTCGGCCAGGAAATCTGCCAGGGCTTGTGACTTTATAGACGTCATCGCCTTGAAAGTTAAGTCCAGCGGCATCAGTTCCAGGGCCCACTTTGCGATGCGCCCAGTCGCCTCCTGGTTGTGGATGACATCGCCGAGTGGAAAGGAGGTGACGACGGTGACCGAGTGACCCTGAAAATAGTGTGCCAATTTTCTGGCGGTTATCAGAACACCATATAGCAATTTTTGTACCTGGGAGTAGCAAATTTTGGCTCCTGCCAGCACTTCGCTAACAAAGTAGATTGGCCTTTGAATCGTCTCGACTCGTCCTTCTTCCTCATGCTCGACAACGAGAACTGTACTGACCACCTGGTGGGTGGCCGAGACATACAATAGCAGGGGTTCCTGAGGCTGAGGTGAGGCTATGACGGGCGACGTCGTAAGAAATTTTTTAAAATCTTCAAAGGCTTTGTGGGCTTCCGTGGTCCATTGGAAGTCATCGGTTTTCTTCAGTAATCTGAAAAAAGGCATGCCTCGCTCCCCGAGTCGGGAGATGAATCGGCTTAGCGCCACCATGCAGCTAGTGAGCTTCTAGACATCTTTCTGGTTACTCGGGGGCTTCATATTCAAAATGGCGTTGATTTTCTCTGATTTAGCTTTAATGTCACGATGAGACACCATGAAGCCGAGCAGTTTGCCTGATGGCACGCCGAACGTGCACTTCTTCGGGTTCAACTTCATTCTGAAGGCCCGAATGTTTGCGAAGGTTTCTTCTAAGTTGGCAATCAGGTCTTCCTTCTGCTTGGTCTTGATGACGACATCGTCGACATAAGCTTCCACATTTTTCCCGATTTGCGTCTGAAAGCATCTTTGGATCATGCGCTGGTACATGGCTCCGACGTTCTTTAGACCGAAGGGCATCGTGATGTAGCAGTAAGCTCCAAATGGCGTGATGAAAGATGTTTTCAGGCAGTCGGATTCCTTCAAGCTGATCTGGTGGTAGCCTGAGTAACAGTCTAGGAAACTCAAAAGCTGGCAGCCGGCTGTTGAGTCCACGACTTGGTCGATTCGAGGCAATCCGAATGGATCTTTAGGGCAGGCTTTGTTGAGATCGGTGTAGTCAACGCACATGCGCCATTGCCCTGTCTTCTTCCGGACCAGGACCGGGTTAGCCAACCAGTCGGGATGGTAAACCTCCTTGATGAACCCAGCGACTAAGAGTTTCGTAAGTTCTTCCTTGATGACATCTTTTCGATCCTGAGCAAAACGGCGTAATCGTTGTTTGATAGGTTTCGCGTCATCTTTGACGTGTAAAGAATGCTCCATCACCTCCCTAGGAATTCCAGGCATATCAGATGGTTTTCAAGCAAAAACATCTTTATTATTTTGGAGGAAGGTGACGAGCGCACTTTCCTATTTAGGATCTAGCTCAGCGCCGATTACAGCGGTTTTGAAAGGATCCGATGGATCAAGGGAGATTTTCTTTGTTTTGGCGTCGCCTTGTCCCGACTTGGCTATCTTCTTCGCAAGGATTTCACCCTCTTGAGATGTTGATGCAGCCAGTCAGATTTCCTCCTGGCCGCGTGATCTCTCACGAGATTGGGTCATATCGCAGCTTTCCTTGTCGCAGGTGAAGGCTTGTTTGACATCGCTGCGCAGGGTGCCATTGGGGCCGGGCATCTTCATGCAGAGGTAGGTGTAGTATGGTATCGCCATGAACTTGGCGAGCGCAGGCCTTCCGATGATTGGTGGTAGGCCGTTTCGAAGTCGGCCACCTCAAAGTTGATGTTCTCCGTCCGGAAGTTCTTTCGAACTCCGAAGGTGACTGGCAGGGCGATGTGCCCGAGTGGCGTGGATGACAGCCCCGGGATAACTCCGTGGAAAGGGGCTGAGCTTGCCTTCAGCTTGGATCTTGGGATCTGCATCTCGTCCAGGGTCTTGGTGAACAAAATATTGAGGGCGCTGCCCCCATCGATGAGGACGCGCTTCAGCTTTATGTTTCGAACCACCGGGTCTAGTGACAGGGGATACCGCCCCGGGTGAACCACTCAGTCAGGATGATCCGAGCGGTTAAACGTGATGGCCACCTCCGACCATCGTAGATATTGTGGTACTTCGGGTTGTGCCGCGTTGACCTCGCGGTCCGTCGGCTTTTGCTTCCTCTTGGACTCATAAGCCTGCGGCCTCCCGAAGATGTGATTCAGCTCGCCCACGGGGTCTTGAAAAGGTTCTGAGTTACCACTCGGGTTGTTCTTCTTGGTTCCCGATGGGCCGGCTTCATCAGTCGGCTTCTTATTTAGTTGTGCCGCGTATTGCTCGGCGAACTGCTTGTAGACGAAGCAGTCCTTGGCCGCATGCTTGTGATTTAGGTGATGCGTGCACTGAGCGTTCATGATCGTGTCGTAGGCCACGACCCAGGGACGGCATTGGGAGTTGGATGTTGTAGCAACCAGGTCCTCGGGCCGGCGCTTGCGGTCTTTCTGGCCGTGATTATTGTTGCCATTATCCTTCTTAGGATGCCGGCTGCCTCCCGGCTGCTTGTCGTCCCTCTTGTCGTGTCGATCTTGCCGCGCCGCCTTATTGTGTCGTTGGATTTGGCGTAGGAATTCGTTGTCTTGAACATTTGCTTTACCGTCTTCGGTGGCTTACGTCCAAACTTTCCAATCAGCAACTCGTCTCGGACGCCTTTCTGGAAGGCGGCGATTATGATGTCGTCGGTGATGTTGGGGATCTTGTTGCGCTTTTCTGAGAAGCGTCGGATGTAGTCTTTTAGCGGCTCGTCTGGCTTCTGGATAACGTTGTAGAGATTAAAGTGGGTCCCAGGTCTTCCAAAGGTGCCCTGGAAATTGGTGATGAAGTGGTCCCGGAGCTCCACGAGCCAATCGAGCCTCTTGGCAAGCTTGTGAGCCAGTTCCTGGCTGAGTTGGCGAGGGCGACAGGCAAGTAATTGGCCATGGCCTTGTTGTCTCCTCCTGCTGCGCGGATGGCGAGGGTGTACACGGTCAGCCACGACTCGGGGTCGGTCTTTCCGTCGTACTTCTCGATTCCTGTAGGCTTGAAACCACTCGGCAAATTCACTCGGCGCAGGTCCCGAGTGAACGCAGGCACTCCGTCATCGTTGTAGTCGGGCTATCTCCTTCGATCTTCGTGGGAGCGCTGCTCACGCTCTTGATAGCGCCGGTCAAGGACTTCCCGCAGATCGCTCGGCTGGGTTCTTTGTAGGCTGCTGCGGTAGTTAGAGTTGTAGCTGCGACGGATCCTGTCGTGGACGGGTGGTCGTCCATGTCCTTTCTCGCGGTAGTCGGCCGATTTCTCTTGATGTCTCCGTGTTGTCTCGTGGCGGGGGTCTCTTGACCTAGTGGTTGTCTTGGCTTGTTCGTGCCTCCTGTAGTCCTTCGACCGTAGCGACGGAAGTCGGCTTCCGTCGGGTGTTTCAGCGACTGACTCAGTCGGCCTTCGTGCTGAGGTGGAGGGAGAACAATTGGCTGTAGCCGCGACGATGGTCTTGATCTTGTCGAGGATTGGTGTTATCGTAGCGGGTACCGCTTCGATAACAGTGTCGAGGAGAGTGAGGGCGGCAACGGCGTTCTGTTGAGGCGTCTGGAAGATGTTGGTGTTGTCGACTCGTGTCTGAAGTATGGCCTCGCGAGCCGATTGCCCAGTCGCCCTCAGGTCTCGCTTTCTTCTGTCGGCTTCTTCCTTACGCCTATTCTCCTCTTCTGCCTGCTTGCGCTCCTGCTCAAGCCTGGCTTGTTCTTCTGCGATTCTGCGGGACATGGCTGAGTCGGTCTCAGCCACCTTAGCCATGAGAACGTCGAAGCACTTTGGCTCATAGTCCTTATCGAAGTTGGAGTCGTTGGCCTCGTCCTTGGAGATGTCGTAGAGATCATCGAAGCCTGAAGAGCTGAGGTACTCATCGAGCTCCGTGGATGAGCATGATCCGAACAGTTGGAGGATGATGGCGACTTCCCTTGAACCCGGATCACTTGAGTCTGGATCGTTCCAGTCCGGGTTGCTGCTTGATGACGATGGTTCTTCCGAGTGAGTTGGTTTCAACTTGGAAGAAAGGAGATTGCAATAGATCTCAGCAGCGTTTGGTAATCCAAATGGCGTCGAGGGTTTCTCCTCCCAAGTGGATGGGTCCCCACTCGGAAGTTAGAAAGTTGCGGTAGATCTCAGCGTCGTTTGGTAATCCGAACGGCGCCGAGTGGATTTCTTCTTCCAAGTGGGTGGATTCCAGCTCGGAAGTCAGAAAATTGTAGTAGATCTCAGCGTCGTTTGGTAACCCGAACGGCGCCGAGCGGGTTCCGCCTCCCGACTGGTCCGAATTCGAGTCCAGGAGGGAGAGCTCGTCGAATCTTTTGGCGGCGAAGTCGTCGATGCCTGATGAAGATCCCATCGCACTTGCCGGCGAGATGACGAAGGAGTCTTGACGTGAGGCCCCTACCTGACGCGCCAACTGTCGAAACTTGATTTCAGCAATAGAAATTTGGGGGTGCAATCAAGATCGTCAAGCACAATGGGTTAAGTGGAAAAAAAGGTTTAGACAGGTTCAGACCCTCTCGTGAGGTAATACCCTACTCCTGTTTCGGGGATTCGATCCGCCGAGTGTTGTATTGATCTCTTGATCTCGTGTGTCGTATATTACATCTGTTGCTCATAAAACTCATATGTCTGATATCCCTCAAGGAACGCCTCTACCCTCTTTATATAGTCTTGGAGGACGGGCTTACAAGTCGGAAACCCTATCATATTCTAAGTTGGTTTTCTCAATCTTACCAAACTATGACTATGAGCCGTTGCCTTATCTCATCGGCAATGTAACACCCAAGTCATAGCCGGTTTACATAATCCTTAGGCGTAATCTATCCCTATTACCAGTCGGACAAGCTTGCCATGAAGATATCCGATTGTCACAATCTCCACATATTTATTATATGTAAATGAGTTATGAGATGCATAGAAAATCCACAAATACCAAAAATAAATTTAAAACAGAAAGACAAGATCAAATTTTTGCTAAGTCTTTTTTGTCTTTTTTTTCACTTCGGTATGTTACATATTGAATGAAACACATTTACATTTTAGTATTAGTATTATATATCTAAATAGAAAACATATCCAGATTCATAGTTCAGTACTAAGGGCTCCGTTTGACGAGATTTAGATTCGCAAGAAACGTTTTGGATTCGATTCTCTGAGAAACGTTTAAACGTTTCTCTGAAGAATCAGAATCACTTGGGAACCATTTGACAAATTTACTGCAGATTCTGATTTTGAAAAGTAGCTAAGTAGTTGAAATAGACTAATATGTCTCGAGGGTGATCTCTTGGTTGGTCACGAGGATGGAGTGAGAAAAGTGAAAGTGAATCACTGAAAACTGTCGTAACCCAGTTTCACCTTAGCTAATATAAAACTAAAAATGTTTCTGTTTCGAAACTGATGACTTCACTCCTATTTGTCATAGTTTCTTCGGTTTTCCACCAAAATTTGAAACATTTCAAATTTCCAAGCGGAACCTAAATTGTTAGATTATTATATTATGGGACTGACTGACTGCCGCGTCGGTGGGTTGCGGGGTTGGGCGCCGCTCACCGGCCGCGCGGCCGGCCGAACGTGGAGTGTCGCCGAACCGGAGCGGAAATTCACGTGAAAACGAGTCGTTTTCGGCGTTCTGGTCGACGTCCGGTTCTCTGTCACGATTGGCCGGCGGCGGTGCCAGGATTTGCGTGGGCCGCTTTGAGGGAGTAGCAACGAGCGGGCCGCTCTCAGCTCTCTGACCTCTCTCCGGCCTGCCTCCCAAAGCCCGCTCGAGGAGCGTACAGTGTACACTGTACAGGGCGTAGTCCAATCGTACGGATGTGTGTGTGTGGCCTGTGGGCAAGGCTGGTGTATGTTGAGAGTAAGAAGTAACCTTACTATTAACGTTGTATACCATTAAAATAATATTAATGGGTTATACATCGACCATAGTAAGTATAGCTGATATAATCCTCGAGTAAATGGAGCAACGCCAACCCCGCCGTCGCCGCTGAGAAATCGACATATACTGATTTTATGCATAGAAAACCTAGGATTTGTTTAAAACTCTCAGACAATACCAAACTAGAGGCCCATTTGTAAATACAGTAATATATCAAACCCTTCGGGGCAAAATTTATGCATACCTGAGCAGAGAGGTGGGCTACTACTGGGCTCGCACGAGGTGTACGACCAAGGGCTCTGCGGCTGCGCGCGCGCCGTCTAGGGCTCTGCGGCTGCGCGCAACCTGTTCGATGGAATGCCGCGGCAAAGTTAAGCACGCGCTGCGCGCCAACGCGGCGTTCCGCGTGCTCGCGCGCGGCGGCCGCGGGATCCACTTCTTGCCCGGCCCGACCTCCGGTGACGAGGAGGAGGAGCACGCCCCGCCCCCGTCGCGGCGGTGGTACCGCGCCGCCTACGCCAGGCTATTCCGGCTCGCCGGGTCGCTGCGTGGCGTCGAGCGCGGGGACGGCGGGGGTCCGCGGCACGCCGCGACGGGCTCCGTCGTGGCGGACGCGCGCGTTACCGACCGGATGGTGGAGTTTGACGCGCTGGCGGCGAGGTTCGCCGCGGAGCAGCGCCGGCCGCCGTGGGCGTCGCCGCTCTCACCCCTAAAGGCGACGTCCCTGAGCTCGCTGACGCGGGTGTGCGACGTGCTGGGCGTGTCGGCGCAGCTGAGGAAGAGCGTGCGCCTCACCATCTGCCCGCAGGTGACGCAGCATCACATCTGGCGGGGCGCGCTGGAGGAGGTGCTCCGCGACCTGCGTGCCGACATGGCCGCGCTGGACCGCCACTCCCCGGCAACCCAGATGGCGCAGCAGATCGCCGCCGCCTGCGTACGCTTCCTCTCCGACACCGCCGACGAGGCGACCTCCTCGTCGCCGTCCTGGATGCGCCCGACCCCTTTCAACAAACCCGCAGAGCCGCCGGCGCCGGCGAAGACATGGCAAGAAGTGCTCGACATGTTCACCGACCTCGCCAAGAGCCTGGAAACCGACGCGCGGCTCGCCGGCCACGCCGACAAGGTGGCGGCGATGAAGGAGGGGCTCTACCAGATACGCAACGTCGTCGTCGAGAGAGACATCGCCTTCAAGGAGGCTCGCCGGCAAGACTGCCTGGTGCAGAAGAAGCTCTCCAAGAGCCTAGGGCACTCATCCAATTGCCTCTACACCCTACTCCTCTTCTACCTCTACGGCAATGTCCGGGACGTCGAGGTGCACGCCGGCAAGCACCTCTCCGGCAAGGGGGGCAAGAAGGTCACCGTCCACGCCGCCAAGTTCTTGATCGACGGCGATGAACCGGCGATCAGGAGCGCCGTCAAGCAACTGAGCCACGCCATCGGCATCTTCCGGTTCGTCTGGGAGGCGGCACATGCTGACAATGGTGATCATGCCAATGGCAATGGCAAGGGTGGTGCCATGGCCAAGAAAGGCCATGGAGATGATGCAAAGAGTTTACTGAAGCTGCAAGGGCATATCTGGGGTTTGGGTGTTGAAGAGAAGGAAGTGACTTATAGAGGGGATGTGTTCCATGTTCATCAGATACAGCTTCCATGAATTTTTCTGTTTTGCATACATCTTTGTAAAATCAGATACAACTTCTGAAGATGATTGAGAATTATTTTTTCGATAATAGAATTCAATCCATCCTCTACAGCAAAAACGTATCCAGCCAAAGTGGGAATTCAGACCAAAATTCATCATATTGGAGAGAGAATCTCTGTAAAATCATCAACTTCTGAAGATGGATGGGAATTCATTTTTCGATGATAGAATTCAATCCAGCCTAAACTACAGCAAAGATGTATCTGGACAGTGGGAATTCATATGGGGACCAAAATTGATGATATGGGAGAAGACACAGCAGGTACAGGTGAAATCTGAAATGCTACTCCTTTTCACTGAACTCATTTTGTGCATTTGTACAATGGCGATGCAACTGCATCCTGAGAGGAAGAAGATACATACAGAAAGGGTGAAACAGAAAAAAAAGGAACCCCCTTTGGTCTTCTAACTTATGGAATATCTTCCATTCCTGTATACAAAGTGTGTTTGGATTTTCTACAATCTTCTTGGAGAATCAAATGGTGGGGCTTTCAGTTGAGAGATTTCGAGCCATGGATCCGGAACATGGTTGCTTGATCTTTTTGGGTACAGTGCGTTGTTGATAGGGCTGTAGTTCACTGCTCCAGCTGAATAGGCTGGATGAGGAGGCGACGGCATGCAACTCCGATTCGACTGCCGGTACTGCCGTAATGGGCTAGAGCAAGGTGACACGGGCAGGGACATGTTCATACGCACATTGGATGGGTTGCTGCACCAAATACGCTCTGTTAGACAATGCAAGAGATGTAATTTATGCTGGTTTTGAAAAGAAGGAGAACATACATGGCAGAGATCCTGCGAGTTGAAATCGAAGGAATGGCAGATGTTGGTACTTGTAAGTTTCTCATCGTCAGGTCTGGATCTCGTAGAGGAGATAAGCTTCTGTTGCTTGTCTGTACCTGAAATGATATAAACATTAATGGTAAGACACAAAATTTTAACTTGAAGATACAGATACGACAGTTAATTTCTTTTATTATTTCTTTTCCTTCATATTTGTTCTTATCCTGCAACTAGCTAAGATATAAATCACAAATAGATTTCACAAATGAAAATGAATTATAAAAGGCCACTGTTTGATTAGCACATAGATTGTGTGTAGAAGTAGTACCATGGCGCCTTTTCCATCAAAGGAAGTTGGAAACGTGTCCCTTGTCATGCCAGTCCTGAAGCTTCTGTTTGCAACTAGGTCCTTGACAAAAGGATGCTCCATTAGCTGAGCAGCAGTAGGGCGGGCAGCAGGATCACGCTGCAAGCAAAGTTTCAAAAAGTTCTTTGCCTCAAAAGAAAGATGATCTGGAATATCGGGTATGTCTTTGCTGTTGCCAATTTTAAATATTGCAGCCACCTGTGAATCAGTTACAAAAAGCTTAGCACGGTTCCAATGGAAGTTGGGCACTATACCATGTAAAAATCATAACACGAGCTTACCCCTTCATACTGAATCCAAGGAGGTCTTGCGGTTGCCATCTCAATAATGGTGCAGCCAAGGCTCCAAATATCGACCGAAAGGCTGTAGCCATTGGTATTCATAATAACCTGAGGAAAATTAAAATTCTATGAGAAAACAATAGAAACTGATAGGCATCCAACTTAAAATGGCGAGTACAGAAGATTTTTCAACTTCTGTTGCATTACCTCAGGCGCCATCCAATAAGGGCTTCCTTTGAAGGACTTGATAGATGTGTGCGCTGATATCTGTATAAATACAATAACTGGTCAACAAAACGATATCATATAGGAAAATAATAGATCCGTTAAAATCCTTGACTTATCAGATAATCAACACTATGTTGTACTTACATGCTTGGCCATCCCAAAATCAGCAAGTTTAATGTCACCATTAGGATCTACAAGTATGTTGGCCCCTTTGATATCCCTGTGAGAAACGTGATGTTTCATATATTAGAACTAAGAGCAACATGTGGTTCCAGAAAAACAAAATACCATTATATCAAGTGTCATACCTATGCACTGTATTCCGCCCGTGCAAATATGCAAGGCCAGAAAGAATTTGTGCTGTGTAATTCCGAAGGACTGCCTCCCCAAATGCACCATACTCTTGAAGCAACTTATGGATAGAGCCCCCAGAAACATACTCGAGATAGACTGAAAGCGTCTCACTAGACTGCATTGAATAATGAAGCATACTCAGGCAAAAATACATAAAATAGAAAATTAAAATCAGATTTTCTTACAATATACACCACAGTATTTCCCTCTTAACAAATTCAGAACAGTGGTTTATGACTGGAAAATAATACTAATAATTAATCTAACTGTTGCCATCGCCTAATTTCAGAGTTCGTAATGATTGACTGATTGTATGTCTTTGTTTAACTTATGATGCAATTGCATGCTCAAGACAAGATCATAAAATCATCATGAGTTATATATTTACCAGATCACTGCCATAGTACTGCACAATGTTTGGATGTGACAACTGACTAAGAAGCACAATTTCCTGCCCATAGGAAGTAGTATCAGTATGAAAGACGTAAAGTTTAAATTTCTGCTGGCAGATGCAATTTGTTGACAAGATGATTATTACCTGATGTAGCTGCCTGAGACACTCTTTCGAGTTAGAATCATCAGAAATAACCTTGACCTCTTTAATTGCACACATTTGGCCACCTTCACTGCATTACGTACATTTTGAATAGTGATTTGGTATGCATTGTAGAACAGAAATATTCAGCTCCATAAGGATGGAAAAGAAATAAAATGCTTTAAAAAATTACCTGTTAAATCCTTGGTATACTTGCCCAAATGTACCACTGCCTAACAATTTGCCCTTCTTCCACTGTGAACTGACAGAACGTGATGACGAACACGGGGAGCCTGGAGGACGAGGAAGAGGGTGAGGTGAGCTTGAGCTTCGTGAATCATCCTGCCGTGCAGTGGGGGATCCTGGGCATTGCCCAAATGCTCTTGATTGCACAGGGGTGGTTGGACAGGGAATTTGGCCTTTTGAGCTAGGGGGAGAGATTGGCACCCTTGTACTGAACACAATTTCCGTTGATTTCCGACCATGGCAATATGCAGTTTGATCGTTCGAAAGATCCAAATTGTGAAGGTAAGATTCTTTCCTTGGAGAAATTGAAGTTTCAGACAACCTCGGATGCTCCAAAGCCTGGTTGTTTGAGAAAAAGCGTCCTTCTTCAAGCGCAAGATTTTGTTTCCGAGAATCAATAGCCAGCGTTCTGCCCGGAAGCACATAGCTTGCATCTGGCACCCTAATGAATCAGACATGAACAAGCTTCAGTTGAAATGCATAGTTATGAATGGAGCAATCACTTGACAGCAGCAAATTCACAATCCTAGAGCTACCATATCTCGAAACAATGATTGAGCTAGAAATAATGTACTTCGTAGTTTCCCACATTCGGAGGAGGTCACCAATTATTGCCTTAGGCAATTATCGTCTACTATATACAGGGACTGGGGACCCGAAAGTGTTTTTTGATTAGTTCAATCAAAATATACAATTCGAATTGCCCCCAAAACCCACATAATATATGACAAATAGCCGGCACACACCAAAAAATCACTAATTTAAAGAGCTGATCACACAAACGATCTTTAACTAAACAGAAATCCAAACAAGAAGGATACAAGATAGTTAAAAATCATATCTTCTAAAATCAAAAGTGAACCAACGAAGCAAGCCCGAAAAAAATCCCAAATAATACAGCGAAGAGAGATCGAGGAAAGATCAACTGATATTACAAAATCAACAATTAGCAGAAGATCCTGATTGTGACAATTAGTCAACGGGGCAGTGAATCCATCTCGAATCGAACTAATCCCCCCAAATCAAATAATTAATTGAGTTAATCAGAGCACAAGTGGTGCTACTTTCCAGGGGCGACACAGCCAACCGCCACTAGCATATACCTGGATGGAAAACAAACCAGATAAGCATCAAGAGGTACAGCTCCAATTCCACCGAAAAAGTAGAATACCAAAAAGTATCAAGCAAAGAACCTCCCAAAAATCAAATCTTGACACCCCCAAACAGATGAAATTCATGAACTTCACAAACTCCACCTCAATTTCCCACCGAAACAATTCAGCAGATGAACAGAAGCAAGGGCGCAATTAGTAGCAACCAAAAACGAAAACTTCACGCCGAATTCAGCATGAAAAAACTTGATTTGATTTAGCCCTCGATGAACTAACCAGGCCAACCACCCACCCACCTACCAAACCCGAAAGCACGGCACGAACGAATTGCAAACCACCGGACCAAACCAAACCAACCAACCAACCAAACCACTCCTCCTCCTCCTCCTCACCTGTAAGTCCCGAGATCCGGCGGCTCGTCGGACGCCGCCGACGACCCGAGCGACGAGCTGCCCGCGCTGGACGCCGACGCGGACCCGGCCGCGGACGACGCCGCCGACGGCAGCGGCGCCGGCAGCGACGCCGGCCGCGGCAGCGGGTGCCCGACCACCACCACCTGCACCTTCTCCTTCTCCTTCCCGACGAGGAGCGCCTCGTCGAAGCTCCCCGTCTTCCCCCTCCTCCCCTCCTCCTCCCCCGCTACCACCGTCGCTGCCGCTCCCCGCCCCCTTTCCCCTTCTTCCCTTTCCCCTTCTTCCACCACGCCGGCATCCTCCACCTCGACGCCGCCGCCGCCGCCTCCTCACCGCGAGAGAGGAGAAAAATGGCAAAATTGGCTACGCTCACAACGAGGAAGGAAGAAGAAGGTGAGAGAGGAGGAGGAGAGGGAAACGACCCTTTGTAGTGGTAACGACCAAGGTCGCCGTTGCGGGCCCCACATGTCAGTGGGCCCCACCGACCCCGGGCTACACTTCCTCCTGGGTACCCATAGCAAATATACTAGTGCTACCAGCGTTACGTCACGCGGTACACGTAGCTATCCCGCTCTCCGGGCTGGCAACCTTAGCCGGGGTGGGGCCCACGCGCCGGTGGTGGGGTAGGGTGGGGTGGCTGCCAGGTGGGGCCGGCCGTGCGCTGACGTGTGATACACGCGCGTGTGTGTGTGTGTGTTTTGCCCCGGCGTGTCGGGTAGGGCATAGTGAAAGTGGAGTGGAGAGCCAAATTGGTTGCTGCCTGCAATAAGGCAAAGCGAAAATCAAAATTTAAATTTTTAAATTTAATTTTAAAGTTAATTTTAAGATATTTTTAATGTAGGTTGTTTTTCAGTATTGAATTTAAATTTCTAAAAATATATATAAAAAATTTACCTGTAAATTAATTTTTATTCTCATAAATTGTTTTGATTTATTAGGGTATATGGGAATCCGATAAGAACAGTGGTTAACGGGTGGAGGACGTAATTTGGCGATGGTGACACGTGGTTTTTTCGTATTAATTAACAGCACTATTGGTGATGGAGGGGTCCTGGACTCCTGGATGTGTATCTGTGTGTAATTGTCGATAGGAATTAATGTCTGTCAATTTCAGGTTGAGGGTGAGAGCCTTTGTCAAAGGGAAAAAAATAATCCAAAGAGGTTGGAAAAATCGAGTGGGTAAACATTTTTTACTTGTTGCCTTTATACTGGAAAATTAGTACTGACGTCTCTGATGATTTGTTTATTACAGAATATGTTATTTTAGTTGCAGAGTTTGAGCTTGCACTGTTGACGAAAACAACATGATACGACATATACAATTCCACTTTATTACAATTACACTGAAAATTACGTGCATACATCTTTGTCATCTTTTATGCTATTACTTTAATTTTATTAATTAGCTGTGTACTTGATATGGATCTCTCTAAAGCTAAATAGATCCATGCATGCCTCTACTCTTTGCCATGGTATTGCCCTTCGAATTGTCCATGTATGCATCCCGCATACCCTCTACGGATGATGTACCCGTCGTCATCAGTTTACCCAACCCTATACGTTAACATAACTATGCTCTAGTGGCCGTGCCCAGGGTTCATAATATCGGCGGATTGTGCCATGCCGCCCCTCGACGGCACGGCGAATTTCATACGAAATTCACGAAAGCCATAAAAGCCGGCGGCAAGACACAGCAAATAAATTTGAATTTGATGAATTTCGTTCATTCCGTGGATTTCGTTGATTCCGCGCGAAAACTGTGACAAATGGTGCGGAAAATTACGAAACCGTCGTGAAAAATGTATAAATATTATCCAAAAAATTAGAAATAAATACTGAAATTCATGAATACATAAATATGATATTTGCACTAATATATTTGTGTGAAAAAATTTATACTAATATGTATAATACTAGCAAAATGTCCGTGCGTTGCAACGGGAAGACGACGCAGGGAGGGAAACACGCGAAAGGCGAAGGTCCAGGTGGCGGCGCGGGAGCTCCGAGCGATGACGGGAGGGAGGGGTGCAGGCGCGGCGTGGGACGTGGCGTGGATGAGGACGAAAGAGAGGAGCAGTAGGTTTTTTTTATCCAAGCCCTCCTTTTTCTTGAGCATTGGGATGCAGGTTAATTTTATAAACACTCAAGGGTTTTCTGCAAAATAACCCATTTTTCTTCTTTAACTGGTTTTTTTAATAGCCAGGCAGACTATGGGTTACTTTCGGAAAACTCAACGGGTTTTCTATAAAATAGCCAGCAAAACAAAATTTGGGTAGAAACACTACTTGCATTATAGATAGTTATAGACTAGTAATTGTGCACATGCGTTGCAACGGGTGAAGTCGAGGTGCGGCGCGGATGGGGATGGGAGGAGAGGCGTAGGCGTGGCGCGGGAGCTCCGAGCAGCGATGGGAGGGAGGAGCGCAGACGCAGCGCGGATGGGGACGAGAGGAAGGGGCGGCGCGGGGCGCGACACGGATGGAGATGGAAGGGAGGGGCGGCGCGGCGCGGCGCGGATGGGGACGGGAGGGAGGGGCGCAGGGAGGAAAGGGCTTTTTTTATCCAAACCCTCTTTTTCTTTTTATCATTGGGACTGCGGGTTAATTTCAAAAAAACTTAAGGGGTTTTCTGCAAAATAGCTAGGCAAAACAAAATTTTGGTAGAAACACTACTTACTTTATAAATATGTATAATATTGATATAAGTATGGTTGTATGAATTACGAAGGGAATACTTAATGTGATATTTAAAATATAGTAAAAAAACAAAAAATAATGATAACTATGTATATTTTGATTGTTAAAAATCTTTTGTGCAACGAGATATAATAAACTTGGTTTGGCCAACTTCACGAAATAATTAGATTACGAAACGAGAACGAAATATTTGTCTTAGCATATGTTACAAAGTTACAAATAGGTCCCACAACAAGATTGGAAATAAACATGATAATAAGCACCCACATATTTCGTCATCAGATGTTGCAGTCTTCATGACCAAAGAGGTGAGCGGCTGAGCGCGCACACATTTCGCCCGAGTCCGGCACATAAATAGAGATATGTCAACACCAATAATAATTTTTGGCACAAATTTGAAGTACTCAATGAATTTGGCTAAGTATGAAATTTGTTGAAAATTTTGGCATGACCTTTGCTAATATTTGCCTATAGGACAGATGTAATAGAACTTTGCCCACGCCGTTTCAATTGCGTCCTTAGCTAACTTTCCCTTCTTTGACCACCAACTTATGTCAATCCTAGGCTGCATCGTTATATATATATATACATACATATACATATATACACATATATATATACATATAGTGCTGAATTTACTATTCACAACTTATTTGCTTACTGTTCACTCGAAAAATTTATCTTACAAT
The DNA here is from genome assembly GCA_019925245.2 of Oryza australiensis. NCBI lineage: Eukaryota > Viridiplantae > Streptophyta > Magnoliopsida > Poales > Poaceae > Oryza > Oryza australiensis. The sequence goes on along the minus strand of JAIFGZ020000540.1, from coordinate 1,854,920 downwards.
TTTTGGATCTTTGCAGGATGATGAATCCTAAACAACCGGTTAGGGATGAAAATGGGTACGGGAAAATTCTGTACCGACCGACACCGAATACTGAAAATCCCGACCGAATATCGTATCCGTAAGAAAAAGGGAAACGGGAAAAAATATGGGAAACAGGAAACGGGAACCGGTGGGGTGTTTTCCCGACCATATTCGTGGATCCCGTATTTATCCGGAAAAATTCTCGTATTTATCATGTATTTATCTCGTATTCATTCTATGAAATTAACCTTATCCTACGTTGCTAAGCTCTATTTGTTGAGAGTTATAACGAGAGATTATACACACGACAATTCTTGACATTGGTTCGTAACATTTAGGTTTACTAATAAAAATAATTGCTGTGTTGTTTTCTATAATAATTTTTAAAGCTTACTTCTTTACTACTTCTCAATTTAGTATTAAGATTAAAACTTTGTAGCTGCCATCTCAGTATAGCTTCTGTCGCTTATTTTCCCGTTTAGATAATAACCATTGACACTGTATGTCTGCATCATATAATACGTGTGCAGGTTTCAGATAATATGTGTGTCGACGTTTTCATTTTTTTACCGATTCCTGATCGTAATTGATATGCTCCCGACCGTTCCCGACCATTCGCGTTGTCCCATATTACCGATTCATATTCCCCTCCATCTTTCCCGTTCCCGTTTTCGATCTGCTAAAAAAATATGGGAACAAGAATGGTTAAGATCTTTTCCCGACCGTTTTTATCCCTACAGCCGGCGCTTGATTCAGAAGTTTTAAAGTCCTACTCGGTACTTATCATATTCTTCACCTATATGTCTTTTTAGAAGCAACTTAAAACAGATATCCCTAGTTGAAAATGATGTAGCTAAGAATTTATCGTCTCTCCAAGCAGTTCCACCCAAAGGGAACACTTTTCTACGGATACAGAGTTCTCCATACGTCTATGCAAGATGCAGGCTAAAAACGAGAACAACCGAAGAGGTTTCTCTTATATGGTCCCTAGCATAAACTCTTGACTAGAACAAACATACATGGATACTTAAGAAAAATTACTTCATATTAATCATATTAAACATATAAGCTTACATATGGTTTTGTCTTTCGGGAACCCCAAAGAAAATACAAATAAGTTGTTCTTAAATTACACTGATTATATTATACTCTTTACTCAACTATGCTGTCAAGATGGATTCTAAAATACTACTATGAGATTACTATGAGATTGGTGGATTTCTTGAAGGTTCTGGCTGAAAGCTGCTTCTTGCGGTGTGTTCTCCTCAGCTGGACAGGCTCCTCCTTCTATAGAAGCTGGAGAAGGAAGCTTCGATGTGCTCCATGCTTATCTTCTCAATACTATGGATTCACGAGCTAGCTTACACCATGGAGTAGTGCTTCTTTTTGCTTCACTTCGTCCTTTATTCGTCTGAGGTGGAGAGTAGTGCTTATTTTTGCTTCACTTCGTCCTTTATTCGTCTGAGGTGAAGACACCTTTGTACCTGTGCTTTTCCTTTCTATCATAAGTTATATTCTCCACAGTGGAATGTCACTTCACCGAAAGTATTTTGTATTGATTCGGATTTATCGTGTTCCTATAAAAAAAGAGCCTGTCCAGCTGAGGAGAACACACCATAAAAAGCAGCTTCCAGCCAGAGCCTTCAATAAATCCAGTAGTCTCATAGTAATATTATTTCAAAATCCACTTTGCCAGTATAGTTGAGCAAGGAGTGTAATATAGTTAGTGTAAGGTAAGAAAATTTATTTGTATTTTCTTTGGGGTTCCCGAAAGGAAAAATAGGGTATGTGTGTGTATATATATACTAGCAAAATGTTTGTGCGTTGCAATGGGACAATGGCGCAAGGAGGGAAGCAGGAGGAGGGCGAAGGTCCAGGCAGCGACGCGGGAGCTCCGAGCGGCGATAGGAGGGAGGGGCGCAGGCGCGGGACGCAGCGCAGATGGGGACGGAAGAGAGGGACGCAGGAGGTCATTTTATTTTTGTTGTTAGTCATTTATATATAACTTTAATAGCAAGGTTGTCTTCAACTTTGTGTACCACTGGACCTTGATTAAGAAATAGTATCAAATAGACATTTAGTCTAGGTTAATTTAATTTCATCAAATTAAGTCAAAAATAGAATAAAAATAGATATTGATTTACTGATACTTTAAACCGATTAGAAATTTGGTAAAAGTTTAAATATTTACGACTCATATATTATTAGTTAGAAAAGTATATTGATGAATAGGAGAAGTTGCATATTTTCATCAAGAGGCATGCGAACCCTTCATCTTCTTATAATTTACTTACCCCAGTTGACTACGGTCAAACATCACAGCCAATTGGGCCTGATGTAGTCTCTAGGACCTGTCTGTGATTTACCACAAATATGAGACTAAAATATAAAATCGCCAAAAGCTACAGGTTGTCGTCTTCCTCCCGTCCTCACGCGGAAGGTGATAGCGCTCGGCCATGCCTTTGGCCGACGGCGATAGGAGGACGTCAGGGAGGCATCATGCCTCACATGCGCTTCTCTTCCTTGTTCGACGGCGGCGCGCTAGCTCATGCGTGCAGCGTGTGCTCGGCCGTCGCTCAGGGCAATGCACGGCGAGACAGGAGGCGCGTGAGTTAGGCTCGCCTACTGGAGGTGAGGAAAGCGAGGCAACAATGGAGCGAGAGGTTATACGGATCAAAAATTTTATAGATTTTGATGAAAAAACGATTTGGTGATCGAAAAGTTATAGATTTTGTAAGGAGTTAAGATAAGCTCTATCGTACATATAACTGAGTTTTTTTTAAATAGTCAGGCGGACTGCGGGTTAATTTCGAAAAAACTTAAAAAGTTTTCTACAAAATAGCCAGCCAAAACAAAATTTTAAATGAAAATACTATTTGCTTGTTATATATATATATATATATATATATATATATATATATATATATATATCTCGAGAGAGAAAGGGGAACATCGAACATGGTCTTGTGTTGTCTCTAACCATGAAAATCCTTTCCATATTAAAGTAGATATTCCTACCTAGTTCGAGCACAAGGCCGCAAAGTTCTACTGCATAACTGATTACCTATTGGGACTTGGGACAACGTACAGTTCATCACGACCATCCCTTATTAGAATTTGGGGCATGTGGAATTGACTCGTGCCAATTTGCGATGGACAATGGCAAGTGAGCGAGCGGATTCATTTTTTAAAGAAAGAATTAGTGTTTATATAGTATATTGATACGTGTTAAAGACATGAATAAAATTAAGAAAGACTATTTCACTTTATTAGCATCTGAATTGAAAGCTACATATTGACATATTGGTTCATGTTTTATAGCATAGATTAAAAGGTTAACCGACTTGGACAAAATGCTATAAAAAGCTACATAACATTTAAATCCAATGGTAATAAAGCGAGAGATATTTCCTACAACATGTATTACATCAATTATTTTTCTTTTGAAAAGAGGACCGGCTCGCTCACTTGCCATTGGCCATCCCAATATTTTTTCCCTAAAAGTCTCTAACATAGTATTTCATATTATAAATAACTTTGTAGTAGCTTCTTTAAGTTTAATTAAGTTCATAAAAAACAATAATATTTTCAACATAAAACACACATACTATCAAAATATATTAAAAACAAACATACTATAAAAGATATATTAGAAAATAATTTTGATAGAACTAATTTAATGTTATATATATGAATAATTTTTTATATAAATTTGGTTAAGTTTAAAAAGTTTTTTTATAAAAAAGTAGCGGTCTTCCACAGCTAATTAAAACACAGAGAAATACAATGGCGTACATACTGATAATCAGATAACCCGGGCACGCACGCAACGGAGCAAGCCGCGCGCCATCAGATCATCAGCCGCCTCAGCTTCCCGGTTGGTTCGATGAATCGGCCACTTTCTGCACCGCCGCCGCCGCCGCCGCGCGTCACCGGCCGGTTGATGATGCGTCATAGTAGCTTCCTCGTCCTCTCCGGCCCGGTGATTGCGACCGCGCCCACATGTACACTACGTGCTTGCGTGCCATCCATGGCGACATCGAGCGGCGAGGGGTGGCGCCACCAACGAGCGTCCGAGAGAGGCGGAGAGGCCTCCACTACTGGATCTACTGCTGCCACTCTGCTTCGTCCACTCTGCTTCGTCGGTTTTTTTATCACATGTCAGGAAAGGAATAGTGTGAATACTAACCGAATCTACACAAATCATTAAATTAAATTATTTTTAATGAGTTTGTTAATTTATAGTTCAATAAGATCAATTCATCATGGATCATTATATTAATAAATTATTTATGAATATCCAAATAAATCAGTTACATTATATATTATAAATTCGGACTCAAAATTATACTTATGTTCATATTATAAAAACGTATCAAATTCAATCAAATTTTGTAAAAATAATTTATTTTACCGAGAAATAACTTTGTATAAATTTTGAACCATTTATACTCCCACCATGCACTTATTAACAAACTTAAAATTTTTTATTATATATGTGTAAAATTTAGACCCCAAATTTTTAAAATTATATACACATTTAAAAACCTATAGAAATAATTTATTATACGTAGAAGCAACAACTTTGTATTTAAGTTGACATGCGAGGCCCATGATGAATTCTTAAGACCCAAAAAATTATATTTACATGCATCTAAAACTTTAACCCAACATTTTTAAACTCGGGTTTATACTATAAAAATTGTTAAATTTAGTTAAATTTTGTAGAAATTATTTATTATATAAAAAATTAACTTTGTACAAGTTTTTAATAATATTTATGTATGTAAAGTTATTTTGGTTTGAATTTTTAAACTTATATACTAATTGGTTTGATCATTGGTTTGATCGTTATTGGCTAATTGGTTTGATCGTTATTGGATTCTTTTAAACTTATATACTAATTGGTTTGATCGTTAATTGGTTTGATCGTTATTGAAGTGATCCTAAAATAAATTGATCCAATCACATGAAAAGTAAGTAATACGAACGCCATAATGTAATATGCGTTTAATTGGCACGTCATCAACAGGTAGCCTCGCCGTCGCTGTCATTCTAGTTTTGTGTGTAGTTTATATTGGAGAAGAAGGTTCGATCACGTGAAGAATGTTTTAGGTGCTACTTCCTCCGTCCAGTCCAAAATAAATTTATTTTTTATTACTTTTGTTTATCTCAAAATAAATTTATTTTTTAAATAATTATTATATCAAAATTTATAAAAAAATTTGATAAATGTATTGGGAGTAGATAAAGTAAAAAATAATTTTATTTAGATTTAATAAAATAGAGATATTTTATTTTTTTATTATGTATTAATATGTATATGTGGGATGAGTGAAAAATAAAACTATTTTGGATGTAGAGAGTATATAAGTATATTTTTACGGTGGCCTCTTTTCTATAGTAGAAATGGTCTAGTCCTTTAATTTTTTTTCTCACCCAATGAGTGTTACCTCTTTATACTACCAACTCAACAATATTGTAGAATTAACGGAGTTTAGTTGTTTTTACTGTTAGTAAAATACATAAATCGATTAAGCTATTTTTATTGGTGATATTATTAGTGGTATAATATACTATCAGTACGTAGAGCCATTGTATAAAATAAGCACGATCCATACATCAATCGATTTGGTGAAACTATGCATAAAAATATCAAAAGACCTTTATTACAAGTTTGCACACAAAAAGGTTGGAGAAACATGTATGTAACCATCTTCTCACAAAAGGAGTCCGTGTAGGACAAGACGTTGATGATGATGATGGCTGTAAATTTTACGGTTTTATCATGGATTTTGTGAAAGGTTGATGTACCTAACTTTTGGGGCTCTTCTTTAAATTTGTACTACTCTTTTTACAGTACCCCAAAAAAAAAACTCTCAAGCAGCCAAAAAAAAAAAGGAAGCATCGTCTCCATCAGAGATGTGCGCATGCATGACTTCTGCCTTTGTGGCTTCCTCCTTATCCACATATATCCACATGCATGGAAATCAATTAAAGTTAATAAAAACACATTTATCATCATGGTAGTATACTACGTGACAAGTTGTGAAGAAGCACGTATATGGCACGTTGGACCACTCAAAACCAAACAACGGGAGAAAAACTAAAGTGCACACTGCCGTCACGTACCACCCATTCTCAAAAAGATTGAATTTTTTTTTGTCGACGTCGATCGTGGAAAACGTTCCGCCAAACCAATCGCTCGTACCTTCCCAATTATTTTAATTTTGTTTATGGACATTTTGGCAGTTTCAATATCTATAATCTATATCTATAATCTATAATCTATAATTTATATCTATAATCTATAATTATTTAGTATTTTCACCAAAATTTTGTTTTGTCTGGTTATTTTACAGAAAATTCCCTTGAGTTTTTCCGAAATTAACCCACAATCCGTCTGGCTATTTTTAAAAAACCAGTTATACGTACGATAGAGCTTATCTTAACTACTTAAAAAATCTATAACTTTTTAACATTAAATCGTTTTTTCGTCCAAATCTATAAAATTTTTGAATCGTTTTTTGTCCAAATCTATAAAATTGTCGATCCGTATAACCTCTCGCTCCATTATTGCCTCACTTTCCTCACCTCTAGCAGGCGAGCCCGACTCACGCGCCTCCTGCGTCGCCGTGCATTGCCCTGAGCGGCGGCCGAGCACACGCTGCACATGTGAGCTAGCGCGCCTTCATCGATATACATGCAATTTATCCTATTCATCAATATACTTTTCTAACTAATAATATCCGAGTCGTAAATATTTTAAACTTTTACCAAATTTCTACAAATTTCTAATCGATTTAAAGTATTAGTAAGTCAATATCTATTTTTATTATATTTTTGACTTAATTTGGTAAAATTAAATTAACTTAGACTAAATGTCTATCTGATGTTATTTCTTAATCAAGGTCTAGTGGTACATAAAGTTGAAGATACCCTTGCTTTCAAAGTTATATATATAGATATATATAACTATCTATAAAGCAGTGTTTTTATCCAAAATTTTTGTCAGTCTGGTTATTGCAGAAAACCCCTTGAATGTTTATAAAATTAACCCGCAATCCCAATGCTGAAAAGAAAGGGAGGGCTTGGATGAAAAAAGACCTCATACGTCCCTCTCTTCCGTCCTCATCCGCGCCACGCCCCGCGTCGCGCCTGCGCCCCTCCCCCTGTCGTTGCTCAAAGCTCCCGTGCCGCCGTCTGGACCTTTGCCCTTCGCCTGCTTCCCTCCCTGCGTCGTCGTTCCGTTGCAACGCATGGGCATTTTGCTAGTATATATGTGTGTGTGTTAAATTAAGTAGGATACTCTAAAAATAAGCATTTATCGATTTATCGACATATTATAGAACATAATTATACTACGAAAAAGCAGATCCAGGATCAAAATTCACTTGTGGCGAATTTTTAATTAAAAATTTTGTACGATGAAGTGTAACATAAAAATAACATGCTTTAGTTAAGCAATATATTAAACGATCAAAGCTATATTATAATTTCTAATTGATATTTTAAAATATACTAAAAGGCAATGTCAAACATCTATGATAGAATGTACCAATTAAGCATTAAGATCGTCGGGTGAGCAAATTAATATCCGAAGAATTAATATCTCAAGGTGTCCGGATTAATATCTCACCACTCACCTGATGCCTGCCTTTGCAGTGTGAAGGAGCCGGGTGAGCGAAGCGGTTAGTAGAGCAGTTGCGTGTGTTGCCTTGGTTGCCGTCGCCAACGGCAGCACTGGCGGTGAAGACGCTGAAGAGGTAGATCAGATGGCAGACTTGGCGTCGCTGGCCTGGCATGGCGGAGTGATGGGAATTGGATTATTAAAATTTTGGAAACCGGTATCCGCTGTGTCGATCTAACTTCCTAGCGCGTGGGCTATCGCGTGGCAGCGTGGGCCTTTTTTGTTGGGCCTCCCTTAGCATGCGCCGCGCTGGCCACCAGGACGAACGTGCCGCGCCCCCAAGATGACGCCCGTGCCCGCACACTTCGGCAATCGGCGCATACACATGGCGGGAGCTATGGCGGACGCCGTAGCTCGCCATAGTGATGGATCCGCCAGTGACGACGCCCGCGCCCGCGCATTTCGGCAATCGGCGCATACACATGGGGGGAGCCATGGCGGACGCCGTAGCTCGCCATAGTGATGGATCCGCCAGTGCGAAAAAGTTTTTCAAGAAAAAGAGTCATAATGACCACATATAAAGTAAATCTTTTAGATCTGTATATATCTTGATTAATTAATCTGTGACTGACTTAACTGTTATTACTATATAACGATCATTATATTTGCTTCTTGTTATAGTCGAAATACAAGGCCATTACAGTCCTCGACCCACTCAATTATAATCACAAAGTCATACAAAGAATTTGTAACGAATTTTTTTCGAATGACTCGCACCAGACAGTGTGAAGTTCATATTGATATAGCAGGAAAAAATTACAAGATCACAACCTGCAAGGTCGTAACCAGAAAAAAACAAAAAAAACACACCGTCACCGCGAGTTGGCAACTCCTCACACAACACCATGGAGAAGATGTTGACGAGAAATATCTCTCACGCGCTGGCCTGGGAGATCTGCTTAACTCCAGTGCAGGTCCTTCTCGACTGACTGTGCTATGCAGGGCGTGCCAGTTGGTTTGATCTGTTAACCAATAAGAAAAAACAGGAAATATGCGTCAAGTGTTAGGTTAGATCCCCACTAGATCGGCTAAGGGAATCCGTAAGCATATATATGCTATCCTAAAATATATTTAAGCCAAACGACTAGAATGGATCGACGATACCAAGACAACATTAGCCGTTTAACCTAAATACAGTAAAGGATAATAAATATATGTGTTGATAACCTAGCCAATACTGGAAAGCTAACAATGGATCGGCTAGTACTCCGATGATTCTTATGAAAAGATATCGTCCTTGAACCAGACGCTTAGCTATCGGCTTAGCTATCGGCTAGTACTCCGATGATTCTTATGAAAAGATATCGTCCTTGAACTAGACGCTTAGCTATCGGCTTAGCTATCGGCTGTTGATGGCAGGCCGATTTCGGCTTATGATGTCCGACAAGAACAAGACCATAACATAAGAGGCAGCTCTAATACAAATCTAATAATAAATATACTAGAAGAAATATATTAGGCGTAAAAGGTGCGAAACCCGACTGTCTCTTAAACATGTAAATCTAACCGAACATATCATTGAAAGTTCTAAAAACGACTTAATAGTTCAACATTGATGCAGTATTAAGTATAAGAACAACCTGATCTGTTGTAGCTGATTTATACCTCTCAAGACAGTAGATACCGCACATAAACCAGCCAACCTTTAGATCTAGCCTTATTGGCTATGGGTTCTTGAGAGAACTGGCCAATGGCAGGATAGATCTAAACATTGCTCTAGTTATATGTGATATATGATAAATAGCGCAGTATAAACCCCTGAATCTAATGTGTCATTACGATGGAAGCACTAGAATCAGCAGAACATACCACTAATGACAAGCATTTACCTGGATTTGGGGATCGAAACGATGCAGCCCGTAGCCACGCCAATTGCTCGTCTGAAGAAAAAGGTTGGCGATGCGCCGAAAGTTGTTTTATTGATTGTGTTGAATGTCTTTTACACGAGGTCTCGGGTCCTATTTGTACCCAAGATAATATTATCTGTACAAACCCTAGACTCTATCTAAACTACTATTTAAAATACGACGATATCCCGGAAAGGACCCACGTCGCATTACAATGAACAGCTTAAACAAACTCCTAATTTACAGATACAATTGCCGTTATAGGACTCTATCCATAGATGGCAATATCTTTTGACGCACAAGCTAATAACCGGATCTTCTATTTATCTTCAAACATCTGCACCAGAAACGGTTTTATCTCCTCTGAACCTAGAATCAGCTATCGGCCGCTCTTGTCCAATTCAATCCTTAGCCGACTGGCATCGCAGCCGATTGCTTCTCAGCCGATGCGGCCTCTATTTCTTCGTCAAACCAGCCGATCCGACTCTGCTCCACCTTTGCCATGACTTAGGGATTCAATTACCAAATTTAGGTGTTAACACATGCCCCCCAAGTTTGTGATACGAAGTGTTACGGATTTGTCGCCTGTTCAAATTCCCGCTCTTTTCTGACCTAAACTGCTTCGGCTGCCCTGAGTGCCCTTTAAATAGCCCTTCGCTTCGACCGAAACGATTACGCTTTCAAAACCCACTCAAACACTTCGCAAACAAGCTTTTGCTTCTTCTCTCCTCTCCGACGATTCACCGGCGTCTTTCGTCAGATCTTGGCGCCCTTCGCGAATCAGAACTCGTCTTCACCTCCAACGACTCCGATGGCTTCCACCGCTGCCGCGTCAAGCGCCTCCGTCGCACCGGCCACAGCCGCCGCACCAGCTGCCGCGATCGCCGTCGAGTTTCCTGAGGTATGCCCACCAGTTCAAAACTCTTTTCTTCGGATTTTCTTCTCCAGCCATGTCTCCTAGCTTTGTTGCATTCATCATGCCTTTAGTCGTTCTTGATTAGCACTTTTTCCCCTTTCAAACTGTAGCGTTTAGCCATTCTTGATTAGCGTTTTTTCCCTTTTCAAAATGTAGCACCTATCACATCAAGTGGTCATCCCCAGATTGACCCAAGAAAGGAGGTACTTTCTTGGCCCCATCGGCAACACGGACCTAGCCGATGTGATTATAGCCAAAACCAACCGGATCCCTTACAACACCAACAAGCCATCCCTAGCCCACTGGAACGGGACCTTCAAGTCGTGGCCGACCACCGACGCAGCCTAGGTTGAATGGTATAAGAGGGTGCGATCGGCCAAATACGCTCAGTGGGAGGAAACCGGGATTGCAAAGTGCCTGGCCCTGTCCGTCGCCAGCATGGAGAAAGATGAGCCAGTTCTGTCGGCTACAACATACTTCTGGAATGACAGCTTCAACGCCTTCATATTCCGGCAAGGGTCGATGACAATCACATTGGCCGACATGTACATGACGACCAGCCTGAACATCCTGGCGTTGGCTAACCCCAGCAACCTGAGCCGAAAGGGGCAGCATCAATTCAAAACCAAGGCCATCGGCGGGTGGAGCAGCTTCATCGCTCAAAACATGAAGGACGGCTTAGTTGGCCACAGGGAACACGCCACATTCCTTATGATGTGGCTGGAGAAGTTCTTGTTCTGCGGCTCAAGCTGCGGACCGACCGCGAACTGTCAGATCATGGCCGAACTTCTGGCCGATAGGGGCAAGCTTGCGCTGGGGAAATACCTCCTCGGTTTCTTATATCAGATGCTGCATCAGGCCGCTGCGAAGATAGCCGCCAATGCCCCAATCAACACCGACAACCCTTGGTGGTTCTTGCAGATCTGGCTGGTGCTGGCGACCCAAAAGATAGCCGGTCGGCTCCCTCTGACTGAAGCTGTTTTCCCAAGGCTGGAGCCGATCGAAGACGAAGACGACAACCAGATCACCACCACCAGATGCATGAACTATGGAGAAGCAGCGACTGCTCATGCAGGCCCAAAGCAATCGGCCAACCTGTTGGCCGAATGGTTCATTGCCCCGTATGACGGCCGTCACACGAGAACCGCGCCCGGTACTTTTACGGACCGGGACTGTTTGAGTTGTCGCCGATTTTAATTGGGAAGACATCAATTCAGCCAACAACCCATAGTGCAGGGAGTTCTTCGTCGCCGCCCTGTCCCCTTGCATCCTACCGACCGGGATCCACCAGGGCCGATCAGTGGCCAAAAGCTATGAATTTTATTACCCGGTGTCGGCAGCGATACAGTTTGGTCTTGGGCAACTGCCCGTCAGCTTCTATTACGCCGACAAGATTGAGACGAGGGGAGTGGTAAGCTAGGATTTGATAATGCATCCGCTGCTGAATATAGCCGGTCCTCCCCTCGGCAGCATCGGCGAGATGACCCGGGCGCTCAAGAAAATCACGGCCTACGACCGATGGTGGGCCGAAATCAAGCGACACATCTTCCACCAGCGGTCATCTCATTACGTCGATCTGCTCATGCCCGAAGAGATCCCTTTGGTAAGCTTTTAACTCCAAATGACTTTTCCTTTTTTAGCATCGGCTGACGTAGCCGATTAACACTTGCTCTCTGACTTGCAGGAGACCGAGACAGAGCGGCCGACGGTGAGCGACTCCGGGCTCCCCATCGAATACCGTCTAGGTGTTCTGGATGGGGGCGGCCTCGCTCCATCGGCAATCAACTGGGGGCGCCAAAGCTGGCGTCTTTGCTGCGTGGGCAAGTGCCCGAGCCAATCGGCCACAAGAAAATGGCCGCGCCCGTCGTACAGCCATCGGCCGCGCCGCCCCCAAGAAACCGAAGGAGAAGAAACCGGCAGCGCCATCCGATAGCCTTCCCCCTTTGGACCCGATCGTCGCGCAATTCCTCGACGCCGTCGCCAGCGAGGAGATGTCGGCGGCTGCTGGAGTGGCGGCTGAACCCAAGAGCTCTAGCCACGAATCCGTCAATGCTCCAGCCGACGTCCCGCCGGTTCCAAGTCCCCACGCGAAAAATTGGCCGGTAAGCCCTCATCTTGTCAAATTTGGCTTTATGATGATATCACTTGCATCTGATCGAACAATTCTCCTCAGGTCAAGAAATTAGCCGACCGCACTCCACGTCACGCGCCATCGATATCCGTCTTTTGCAACTTGATTTGTAGAACTTAGCCTACTCGATCGCTAACCCTTTCTTTTGCAACCCCCACGATCTCCGTCGGCTGCCCGCAAGGCGTCCAGCGAGCACGTTGTGACTGCCGCGGGCGGCGACAACGGCACCGATGAAGAGGCCTCGATGGCTGCAGGCGGCGCACTAGCCGAGCCAATCGCTCCGACCCCGGTGCCCACGGTAAGCCGACTAAATTCTATGATCGGCTCTGCCAACTCAACAACTTTTTCTAATCATCTTTCTGTTTGCAGAACATAGCTAACCTCCTCAACTTCGACTTGTCGGAGTTCGAGGAGTCCGGCGAGATCGGCTAGGAGGTGTTGGTGACGCCAGCTGAGGACCTGAGGTCCACCCTAGCTGACATCGGCAACCGGCTGGAGGCCTCACTAGACGCGCTGGTTGTCGACAGTGGCTCGATTTGCACGCGCTTCAAGGAGATCCAAGGCCAGCTGCCGAAAGCTCTAGCCGATGCCATCGTGCCGGCCACCTTCTTGAAAACCCACCAACTCAAATATGAGCGGGCACGGCAGCAGATAGCCGACTGTCGCGAGAACTAGATGCGGTCAGCCACCCTCCAGTCGACCAAGGAAGCCATTGAAAGCTAGAAGGCCGCCTTTGATCGCCTGAAAACTGAGCTGGCGGCCAAGCTTGAGCAACTCCTCTCACGCCAAGATCAGCTGATGGCCGATCTTGTTCAAGTCACGAACGAGATCGACGTCCACAAGGAGTACATGGCTAGCCTGCCAGCCAAAATCGAAGCTCAACGTCAAAGCATCAAGGCGACTGTGACACATCTCTAGGACCTGGTGAAGGGCGTCCGGCCGGTGGCTGGGTCTAAGGCCGACGACGTCAGGGCCATTGAGGAGGTGGATCAGATTAGGCGGACGGTGCTGTCGGCCATAGCCGATTTATTGAAACAATGAACTTGTAATATTTTAACTTTCTGAGATTGGCTACTGCTTCCTGTAACATACTCGCCAAACTTTTGTAATGAACTTTAATTCTGATCAACTGCTCAAACTTTTGTAATCGGCTCTGGACCTTGTGTAATATAGCTTGCTAATTTTGTGCAACTGTGCTTGTGGATGAGATCGGCCCCGGCCGCATGTAGCATCTTGGTATGATCATCAATTCTGAATTGCTTATGCTGAACTCGGCCCTAGCCGCCCATGCCAGATCACACTTGCCGATTCGAAATCACACCACAACCGTTGATCGTAACACTTGAATTACAGCCGTCGATCCCAATCACTTAAAACGCTTTTATACTGACTGCTGATTATGAAGCTTAAAAAATTTAGAATTTCTTGATACTCAATTTTGTAATCGGCCGTGTATGTATATGCCCCCCGAATTTTGTTGATAGCTTCGGTGTCGACAAAATTGTGAATCCAAGCCCTTTGCGCATCACTGCTGTCGCTACCGGCCAATCGTTAGCCGACCGTAGAAAACTTAGGAAGAAATGTTGCATAAAAATGTCTAAAGGCGATGCCTTATTGAAAACAAGACATCGGCTGTCATAAATTGGCTAAGCAACCAGAGCCGAATCATGAGTTGATCCATACACTTGGGTAGTATTTCTTTAGGTATTTTCCATTAAGAGCCCTTCCAAATACTTCTCCGTCCAGCCCCTCTAGCATGTAAGCTCCTTTAGAGACACATTTGTGAATCTTGAAAGGCCCTTCTCAATTTGGTGACCACTTGCCGAATTTGTTATCCCTAGATCCAATCGGTAGTATCAATTTCCAAACGAGTTCGCATTCCTCGAATGATTTAGGCACCACTTTTTATTATAATGTCTGGCTACTCGTTCTTTATCCCTTGTAACTTTTTCCAAGGCCCTCATCCTTGATAAAACTAGATCTTCTGATTCATCCACCATCAAGTGATAATAATCGTCGGCTGTGAGCTGATCCTGTAGCTGAATGCGCCTTTAGCCGACGACGCTTTCCCGCGGTATCACCGCCTCATGCTCGTAGACCAGCTTGTGAGGGACTTAAATTGATCCGTGGCATGCCATCCGATACGCCCACAGTGATTCGGCTAATCGGCTATGCCATTGTCTGGGGTACTCATAGATCTTTCTTTTAATCAATTTAATCAAACTTTTATTTGAAGCTTCGGCTTGCCCGTTGGCCTGTGCGTAGTACGGCAAAGAATTAAGTAGCTTGATCCCCATGCCGTCGGCAAACTGAACAAACTCATCTGATACGAAGATAGATCCATGGTCTGTTGTTATCGTTTGTGAGATTCCAAATCGGTAGATAATATGTTCTTTGACAAACTCGACGGCGTCCTTAGAATCCACTTTCTTCAGAGGAACTGCCTCCACCCATTTTGTGAAATAATCTATCGCCACCAGAATAAATTTATGCCCTTTGCTTGAAGGTGGATTGATCTGGCCGATTATATCAATGCCCATCCTCTGAACGACCAAGGCTTAATAATTGGGTTCATAGCCGACGCAGGTGCTCGTTGTATGGCACCAAATTTCTGACAATCCTGGCAACCATCGTAATATTTGAAACAATCCTCCAGCATCGTCGGCCAGAAATATCCTGCTCGGCGAAGCAGCCACTTCATTTTGTGGGCCGATTGATGCGTGCCACAGATTCCTTCGTGCACTTCTCCGATGACCACTTTGGCCTGATTGGCTCCCAAACACTTGAGTAGCACGCCATCAATCGTTCGATAGTATAGATCTTCATCGAGCAAAACATATCTTAAAGCCTTGTATCATAATTTCCTTGTAGCCGATTGAGAGGTGTTTTTTAGATAGCTGTAAACTTCAAACGTCCAATTATCGGCCGTAATGGCGGCAACCTCTATATCTATCTCTTTCAACATCAGCCGATAGCTCGATGCCCTTTGAGCTAAATCATTGGCTTCTGTGTTATGCTCTCTGGGTATATGTTTCAAAGTAACCAGCCGAAAACCGTCCATTAATTCCTGGCATTGCTGATAATAGACCATCAGCGCATCATTTTTGTATTCGTATTCTCCTGACAATTGGCTGATGACCAATAATAAATCTTCCATTATTTCGATGGCGTCGGCTTCAACTTCCTTGAGTAGATGTAACCCTTTAAGAACGACTTCGTATTCGGCTTGGTTGTTTGTAGCGTGGGGGTTGATAGCGAAAGCAAATTCGAAAGTTGCCCCCCTGGGTGAAATAATGACTAAGCCGATGCCGCAGCCGTTGGTGCAAACCGAGCCGTCAAATGTCAAAGTCCAAGGCATAATTTCCACTGAGCCGATCGAATCATTTCTGTGCTCTACAATAAAATCGGCTATAGCTTGTCCTTTGACTGCCCTGGGTGCCTGATACCTCAAATCAAACTCTGTTAGCGCAAAAATCCACTTTCCAATTCTTTCTTTCAACACTGGAGCCGATAGCATGTATTTAAGTACAACGGCTTTGCAGATTATTGTGTATTCGTTGGATAGCAGATAATGCCTTAACTTCGTACATGAAAAATAGAGGCATAGACATAGCTTCTCCATAGGTGAATATCTTGTTTCCGCGTCTAGCAACCGTCGACTGAGATAGAAGATGACCTTTTCTTTGCCCTCAACTTCTTGGATTAAAACGAAGCCGATTGATTTGTCATCGACTGATAGGTACAGCTTAAACGGTATCCCTTTTTGTGGAGGCATTAAAACTGGAGGGGAACTCAGATAATTTTTTATGTTGTCTAAAGCCTTTTGCTGCTCTGTCCCCCATGTGAATGCTTGATCGGCTTTCAGCCGAAGCAGTGGTGTGAACGGCTCCATCTTTTCTGAGAGATTAGCTATGAATCGCCTGATAAAATTGATTTTGCCGATCAAAGATTGGAGTTGTTTCTTGTCCTTCGGAGGCTGAATTGTCTTGATAGCATTTATGCTCCTTGGTGTAACCTCAATCCCTCTTTCATGAATAAGAAATCCCAAGAACTGCCCGGCTGATACGCCGAACGCGCATTTGAGTGGATTCATCTTTAGGCCATATTTCCTCGTTCGCTCTAACACTTGTCTCAGATCGGCTATATGGCCCTCTATCTCCCTGGACTTGACAACCACGTCATCAATGTAGATCTCTACTAGTGAGCCGATCATGTCGTGAAAAATATAGTTCATAGCCCGCTGATATGTTGCCCCAGCATTCTTCAAGCCAAACGTCATTACCACCCATTCGTATAAGCCGATTGTGCCAGGACGCCGAAAGGCAGTCTTATGGATGTCTTCGTCGGCCATAAATATCTAATTATAACCTGCATTGCCGGTCCATGAAACTAATAATTTTGTGGCCCGAAGAAGCATCGACAAGCAAATCGGCTATCGGCATTGGGTATTCGTCCTTAGGGGTGGCCTTGTTTAGATCTCTGAAATCGATGCACACCCTAAGTTTACCCTTTTTCTTCAACACTGGGACAATGTTTGAGACCCATTTGGCTGTTAGTGATATGCCCTAGAGGCAACATGGAGATGTTGGATATCACGTCAATGTTTATGAATAAATGAATAAAGTGTTATTCAGTTCCATGAAATAGACATCTTGTATTGATCAATAAGTACGTGACTTATTTATGAGACTCTTTATGTATGAATCTATTTCTAAACGATCCCTGATCATATGTCATATTGTTGGAACAAATATGATTCTTAGATCGGCATGTTTATTGATTGATGATCATGTCTCATAGATCATGGGTATGGAGATACCAAATCAATAAACATGGACATATGTGTTGGAGAACACATTGTTGGATAGACCCACCATGAGACACTACAGAATTAATGTGCCATTAGTTGGTCTCGTGTAGTGTTGGTACAAAGTCCTTAGACCCGAGATCACCATGGATTCCAACATGTGTAGTAGCCTACTTTGGGACTACCAAACGCTATTCCGTAATCGGCTAGTTATAAAGGTAGTTTTCGGGTTTGCTATGAAACATGGAGTGGGATGTGAGTGATCAAGATGGAATTTGCCCCTCCTTTGGAGAGATATCTCTGACCCCTCGAGGTAATGGATTATGGAAATGCATGGCCATGCTAAGTTGATTGAGGAGTCAATCAATGCATGATAATCCAATACGGTTCGAGTGAATGGTTAAGCTATTGAAGGGATGGCACACATCTTGCCTATAGCTTAACCGGTATCGTGAGGCAAAGGGATTTGTGTACACATTAAAGGTTCGAGCTGATATTATTCTTGTATACTATGGTGTCAATATGTGCCGCTAGGCGCCGCTGTTGACGGGTTGGCCGAGTTGGACTCGAGCCGACGATCGGCTAAGTTAGACTATAGCCGAAACCGAGTATACCTGAACCTGCGTGGTCGCACGCTTAAGGGGATAGAATAGATATTCGAGTTGGACTCGGATACGGCTCGATCGGATAGGGATCCGACGGATAGAGTCCTATGGGCTTACGACGTGTGGGCGGCCAACTCTATGAGATACGGATGAGATCCGATTCAAAATAGAGTCCTAATCGGCCACTAGTCCCACGGCCAACTCTATATAAAGGAGGGAGGGGTGGAGAGCCGTGGTACGTCAATTGCATCGCGTGCAACGTAAGTCGCCGAGATCAATCTCCACGGAAACCCTCCCCACCTTCGAGCCAAACCCTAGCCTTGCATCGCGTGCTAGCACACGGGTGTACGACGTTCTGTCCCCTGACGTGTGGATACGGTAGAGGCGCCGCTACGTTGCGCGCCGTTGATCGGCTTGGACGGCCGCACCGAGCGATCGGCGTGGTGGGATCGGCCGCGGTCGCGCACGGAGCGAGGCGTGAGAACGCGCCGACGACTCGACCGGCCGATTGACGTATCGTCCGTCTCCGGAATCGGCTACACCGTTCCGGATCGGATTGCCCCGATTGGCTATTCCGCCGCACTCTACTCCAATCGGTAACGATCTATCGGCCCTTACTTGCAAGTGTTCCTGGTTTGCGCGGTTAAAATTTTTGTTTTCGGCTAGCGTAGCCTCCGCGCAACCCTTCATTGGCGTATCGGCATGGTCGAATGAATCCCGCATCGTATAGCCTAGTGATTTTGGATTTGATTGCATCGTAAATATCGACTTTAAACCTCCTAGGAGGCTGTTTGAACGGCCGATAGCCTGTCTTAATCGGCAGCTGATGGACCACTATTGATCGGCTAAGACCGGGCATCTCGAAGTACTCCCAAGCAAAACAATCTTTATATTCTTTTAACAAATCAATAAGCTGGGAACTACAATGAGGAGATAGATTTTTGCTAATATACGTCGCCTCGCCTTGTCACCGAGCCGATGTCAATTTCTTCTAATTCATCGGCCGACATGAAGCCTTGCCCGAGCTTGCCATCGTCTTCGTCTGCGGTGTCCATGCCCAAGACGCTTGAGCCCTCCACCATGTCTTGTTCAAAGCAAGCACTGCGGCTCGTCATCTCCAATGCACGTATTGTGGAATTGGACACATTTAGAAAATCGGCTTGCCGATTTTCCTGCACAAACAATCGATGCCTTCGATTTCCCAAAGCGGCAAATTGGCACCGACGACGCTAACCGACTGTCGCGCGGGTACGATCTCTATCTTGTCGCCGTCCCATTGGATCAGGCTCTGATGCATTGTAGAAGAAACACAACAATTAGCGTGTATCCAGCCCCTTCCGAGCAAAGCAGTCAGTAAGACCCCTTCCCGTCGATGACAAAGAATGTTGTGGGCACGGCCTTATTGCCGATGGTCAGTTCGACGTTCAGGACGCCCTTGGTTTCTGATGGGTTGTCGCCGAACTCTTTGAGCACCATATTGGTCTTTATCAAGTCTTCGGCTCCTTTGCCTAGTTTTCTGAATGTTGCGTAAGACATGAGGTTGACTGCGGCTCCCCCATCGACTAGCATCTTGGATATCGGCTTGCCGTTGACGAATCCTTTAACGTACAATGGCTTCAAGTGCCGATTTTTGGTCCCCTAGGGTTTGTCGAAAATAGCTTGGTCCGGTGAGATTGCTAGATTCACCAAGTCGTCTTCGATGGTGTCTGCATCGGCTTCAGGAGCACTGAATTCGGCTGGTAGTACGAACACCATATTGACCGATGCAGAAACTTTGCCTTTCCCTTTGGCTGTCCTCCTGGCTTGGTCGGCTGGACTCTACTGGGTTTGCTCTTCATCCGCTGCGGTGGTTTTCTTCTTAGGAACCCATTGCCTTTTGATCTTGCCTAGCCGACGACGTTGATCTTGGATCATGTGCCGAACTTCATCTTCTCTCCCTTCACGCTTGAGTCGTTGAATTCTTCTTTTCTGCGTCTTTGTGAAGAGATCGGACGGGCACCATTGGGGATTGGCCGATTCCTCATCGTCGGTCTCTTCGTCGTCATGGTTGTTGTCGTTGCGGTCTTCGTCGACGAAGAAGTCTTGATGGATCGAACTGAGCCGATCATGGACGGAACGCCGCCTCTGATTCAACTGCACGGCCCTAGGGATGAACCGGGCTGGGCTCGCAGCCGATGAGCTCCTGCGCTCGTCGTCGCGACGATCGTTGCATGCCGGGCCGTCCAGTTTCGGCACCTCATGTCGGATTTCCAAGCAATACTCGAAAAATCACAATGCCAATGCGGATCGACATTGTTGCATTACCTTGTATCGGCGGCTTTGGGTTTCCGGCTCGCATCGACGAGGTGCTTCATCGCGAGCTTCTTCCCGCTGAAACCGGTGCTGAGGACGATGTCGGTTGTCTTCATAGATCGGCCGTCGGTCAGCCGATCTGATAATGGGGCGCACCATATTGATTGGTGCGGCGTGATGTCCAGTCGGCTCGCCTTCTGCTCTGGCCCCGATTGATGCGTTGACTAAGCCGTGCGCCATTCTGTTCTATTGATCAGCTTGCCTGGGGCCGGCTTGGACTGTGTTGACCTGGAAAGGGTTGCCGTCTACCTTCATCGGCCAACTTGAATCGGCAAACTTCAACTTCCCGGCTTCAATTGTCGACTGGATTTGCTACCTGAAGACTTTGCAATCGTTGGTGGCATGAGATGTGGAGTTGTGCCACTTGCAATATTTCTTTTCCTTTAGTTCTTCTACCGATGGGATCACGTGGTTTTCGGGAGTTGGATCTGTTTCTCCTTGAGCAAGAAATCAAAATCCTATCGGCTTTAGTGATGTCGAAGTCATATCTCTTCTTTGGCCGTCTTCGCAGCCATTGCGACGATGGCCTTTTTGTTCTTGGCCCATTCGGCGCGCCACTTCTGCGTCATCATCGTCAGAATCGTAGTCTGATTCGATGACGACCTGAGTTATGTTTTTGACGGCCTTCCTGGTGTCTTGGAATCGCTACTCGTGGGCCGTCATCTTCTGCGCCAAGTGGTCTAGGCTATCGAAGTCCTGCGCAAAGAATCGCTCTCGGATCGGCACGATCAAGCCATGAAAGGCAAAATTGGCCAGCTGGGCGTCCGATAGCACCAGGCTGTAGCATCGGTTCCTCATCTCCCTAAAGCGTTGGATGTATTCTTGAACCGATTCGTTGTGTTTTTGCCTGATGCTGGTGAGGTCCGACAACTTCATCTCATGGTTACCGGAGTAAAAGTAGCTGTGAAACTGCTTTTCAAAATTGGCCCAGCTCTGTATTGAGTTGTAAGGCAATGAGGAGAACCAGGTAAAAGCCGATCCCGAAAGAGACAGAGGGAACAACCGAACTCTCAAGGCGTCCGTAGCCGATGCTTCGCGCACTCGCGCCAAGAATCTACCGACATGCTCGTAAGTTGAAACGTTGTCTTGCCCCGAGAACTTCGAAAATCGGGATCTTGTATTGGTTGGGCAATGGAATCCGCTCGAAATGCTCGGATAGGGATACCGATACATGTTCCCGGAGTCCTTTGGCTTGAGGCCGAATTGATCGCGCATGACATCTGCGATTAGATCGCCCCAAGTCCGGTTGTCCTGCTGTATTCGCTCATATGGGTCATATGGCGCGGGTGCTTGCCGATACAGTGGTGGTAGCGTCTGAGGCCTGTAGTGATGGTCTTGACGGCCACCTTGGTACTGGTAATGATGATCAGCGGGAGGCGGCAGATGCACTAGTAGTGGCATTGGTGGTCCCGGGATGCTGCTGCTGGCCACCGCCGTTGTACCGTCCGGTCTGTGTCAATCTAGGGAATCGGCTCTGACTGCCAATTGTCGTTGATCATGTTAGCAATCTGATCCTGGGACAACGGTTGTTGTCGGTTCAGCATAGTAATCACTTGCCTTGTAGCCGATTCAGTCGGGTTTGGCTGGCCGAGGACCCCTCCTGGCGGTCCTGGTTGTGTTGGTGGTGGATCGCCGATTCTGGGTGACCAACGTCCCGTAACTGCAAACCGGCCGTCGCTGAAGTACGTCGGCCCCGTTGCACCGGTCGGCTATCTTGGCGTTGACCACGGTAGCGATCATGTTGTTGAGAGTATTGACCAGGATGCTACTTTGGTTGACCAGCGCGTGGTGAACGGCCGAATCAATTTGGTCTTGCAAGATATGCAGGGTCGAATCGTCTTGTTCCTGAATCGGCTCCTCCACCTTTTGTTTGCCTTTCGACCCACCAGAGGAGGATGCCTTGAGCTCATCCATGCTGAATTTATATTTTTGATGCACGGCCCCGGATCTTGTTTGGGTGAAAGATTGCAAGTAGTTGGCCTGGAGTTCTTCCACCATCTTCTTATAATCGGCCTGCTGCTCAACCGATAACTGCTCCATCTTTACAGGCACGATGTTGTCCTCAGAAACATTGGGGCTCTTGGAGTTGACCATCTTGTCGGCCGAGTCGATGCATCCTAGCCGAGCCGACAGAGAAAGTCCCACTGGACGTGCCAAGAAGCGTGTTGATGAGAAATTTCTCTCACGCGCTGGCTCGGGAGATTCGCTTAACTCCAAAGCAAGTCCTTCTCTACTGCCGTGCAGTGCTATGGTGGTGTGCCGCTGGTTTGATCTCGTTAACCAACAAGAAAAACAGAAATATGCGTTAAGTGTTAGGTTAGATTCCTACTAGATCGGTTGAGGGAATCCATGAGCATATATATGCTATCCTAAAATATATTTAAGCCAAACGACTAGAATGGATCGGCGATATCGAGACAGCATTAGCCGTTTAACCTAAATACAATAAAGGATAATAAATATATGTGTTGGTAACCTAGCCGATACTGGAAAGCTAACAATGGATCGGCTATTACTCCGATGATTCTTATGAAAAGATATCGTCCTTGAACCAGACGCTTAGCTCAGAAATCGGCCGTCGGCTGTTGATGGCAGGACGGTTTCGGCTTATGATGTCCGACAAGAACAAGATCTTAACATAAGAGACAGTCCTAATACAAATCTAATAATAAATATACTAGAAGAAATATATTAGGGCAGATAAGGCCGGCTAAAACCCCGGCACTGTCTCTTAAACATGTAAATCTAACCGAACAGATCATTGGAAGTTCTAAAAATGACTTAATAGTTCAATGTTGATGCAACATTAAGTATAAAAAGAACAACCTGATCTGTTGTAGCTGATTTATACCTCTCGAGACGGTAGATACTGCATATAAACCAGCCAACCTTTAGATCTAGCCTTATTGGCTATGGGTTCTTGAGAGAACTGGCCAATGGCAGGATAGGTCTAAACATTGCTCTAGTTATATGCGATATATGATAAATAACACAGTATAAACCCCTGAATCTAATGTGTCATTATGATGGAAGCACTAGAATCAGGAGAACATACCACTAATGACAAGCATTTACCTGGATTTGGGGATCGAAACGATGCAGCCCATAGCCAAGCCAATTGCTCGTCTAAACAAAAAGGTTGGCGATGCGCCGAAGGTTGTTTTATTGATTGTGTTGAATGTCTTTTACAGGAGGTCTCGGGTCCTATTTATACCCAAGATAACATTCTCTGTACAAACCCTGGACTCTATCTAAACTACTATTTAGAATACGACGATATCCCGGAAAGGACCCACGCCGCATTATAATGAACAACTTAAACAAACTCCTAATTTACAGATACAATTGCCGTTACAGGACTCTATCCACAGATGGCAATATCTTTTGACGCACAAGCTGATAACCGAATCTTCTATTTATCTTCAAACATCTGCACCAGAAACGATTTTATCTCCTCTGAACCTAGAATCGGCTATCGGCCGCTCTTGTCCGATTCAATCCTTAGTCGACTGACATCGTAGCCGATTGCTTCTCAGCCGATGCGGCCTCTATTTCTCCGTCAAACCAGCTGATCCGACTCTGCTCCATCTTTGCCATGACTTAGGGATTCAATTACCAAATTTAGGTGTTAACAGAAGACAATAGCACCAAGCGAACCATTGCTAAGCGTGGCCGATCGTCACTAGGCCAACAAGGGGGTTGCAAATGCCTCGCCAAAACACCGGCTCAACACAGAAGGACAACAAAAAAGATTCTGGTTATCCTCATGTAGAGGGGTTGAGGAGAGGGAGAGGGCGAGAGAGAAGGAGATCCACTCGTTCCTCACCCTAACCTGACAATGACAACCAAGAACTGTCAGCGTCCAAACTGAGAGAAGGCAACAAAGGCAAGGAACGAAGACCTCCTAGATAACACCTTCAAGAAGGCCATGACATCATAGACGTCGCCATTGCTTGTCCAGCTGGACTTGGTTTTTACCTGGAGGGTCCTGTCGAGGTGGTGAAGAGTGCTGCTCAATAACGACCAAGGGGGAAATGAGGTGTCCGAGGACATCATCGTTGCCGGCTTAAGAAGTCCCAAGCTAGGCTTTTGCTTGTAAACCTCCATACCCACCCCTGTCGTCACCGCCTGCATAACCTTTGCCAACTCGAAACTCCACCGCACAAGCGCCCACCGCCAGCTAGCCCAAACATGCCTCTCGTAGCTCATCGATGGCGCAGCTAGCTACCCGTTGCATTTCTTGCTGTCAGCGTGACATGACGGGGCCACCTGCTGCCCCCAGCCGAGCCGGCCATGCCCCCACTAGACGCGTCGGCCTCCATCACCGCCTGACGCGCCAGCCTCTCACTGTCGCAAGTCGCGACGACCTTCCTGTCATCGCACGCGCCGTCCTTCTCCTCCGCTAGTTGCATCAGGCATGGCTCCCGTACTTGCCACCGCACCGTGCCTATCCTTCTCCTTCTTTCGACCGTCCTGGCCCACCGGCCGCGGTTGCACGGCCCCACACCTCCTACACAAGCACGCGTCTCCGGGGCCACCCTCACCGCGGACACCTCCATCGTCTGTGAGGTGCCATAAACCTTGTCTCGATCTAGCCACGAGGGAGTCAAATCCGCCTTCAAAGGCGCCAGATCTGCCGTGACCTCCTCCTCCAGCCCAAAAAGGCGTCGTAAGTGCCTCTCCTGAAGGGTTACGCGGAGGCTACGCTAGCCGAAAACAAAAAATTTTTACCGCGCAAACCAGGAACACTTGCAAGTAAGGGCCGATAGATCGTTACCGATTGGAGTAGAGTGCAGCGAAATAGCCAATCGTGGCAATCCGATCCGAACAAGTAGCCGATTTCCGGAGATGCCGATTCGCCAATCACTGATTCGAGCCGTCCGGCCGCATTCTCACGCCTCGCTCCGATGCGCCCGACCGCAGCCTCGATTCCACCACACGCCGATCGCTCCGATTGCAGCCGATCCGGGCCGATCAACGCGCAACATAGCAGCGCCTCTACCGGTATCCACACGTCCGTGGACGTAACGCCGTACACCCGTGTGCTAGCACGCGATGCAAGGCTAGGGTTTGGCTCGAAAGTGGGGAGGGTTTCCGTGGAGATTGATCTCGACGACTTCTGTTGCACGCGATGCAATTGACATCCCGCAGCTCTCTACCCCTCCCTCCATTATATAGAGTTGGCCGACTAGGACTAGTGGCCGATCGTGACTCTATTTTTGAACCGGATCTCATCCGTATCTCATAGAGTTGGCCGCCCATACGTCGTAAGCCTATAGACTCTATCCGATCGGATCCCTATCCGATCGAACCGTATCCGAGTCCAACTCGAATGCCTGTTCTTATCCCCTTAAGCGTGCGACCCCGTAGGTTCAGCTATACTCGGTTTTGGCTATAGTCTAACTTAGCCGATCGTCGGCTCGAGTCTAACTCAGCCGAACTGTCAATAGCGGCGCCTAGCAAGATATATTGACACCATAGTATACAAGAATAATATCGGCTCGAACCTCGTAATGTGTACACAAATCCCTTTGCCTCACGATACCGCTTAAGCTATAGGTAAGATGTGTGCCATCCCTTCAATAGCTTAACCATTCACTCGAACCGTATTGATTATCCGTCCGTTGATTGACTCCTCAATCAACTTAGCATGGCCATGCATTTCCATAATCCATTACCTCGAGGGGCCCAGAGATATCTCTCCAAAGGAGGGGCAAATTCCATCTTGATCACTCACATCCCACTCCATGTTTCATAGCAAACCCGAAAACTACCTTTATAACTACCCGCTTACGGAATAGCGTTTGGTAGTCCCAAAGTAGGCTACTACACATGTTGGAATCCATGGTGATCTCGTGTTTAAGGACTTTGTACCAACACTACCCGAGACCAACTAATGGCACATTAATTCCCGTAGTGTCTCATGGTGGGTCTATCCAACAATGTGTTCTCCAACACATGTGTCCATGTTTATTGATTTGGTATCTTCATACCCATGATCTATGAGACATGATCATCAATCAATAAACATGCCGATCTTAGAATCATATTTGTTCCAACAATATGACATATGATCGTGATCATTTAGAAATAGATTCATACATAAAGAGTCTCATAAATAAGTCACGTACTTATTGATCAATACAAGATGTCTATTTCATGGAACCGAATAACACTTTATTCATAAATACATAAACATTGACGTGATATCCAACATCTCCATGTTGCCTCTAGGGCATATCACTAACAATCTCCCACTTGCACTAGAGTCAATCATGTAAGTATCTAATACCCATTGCTTCTTGTGTGCGCCTCATGCTTCTACTGAGGGAGAGGTTTTGTCACGGATCGGCTATGTTGAGATCCGTGTGCACTTTGCATATCTTGACATCACCTCCGTCCACAATCTCGCGGATGAGATGATATCGCCGAAGTATGTGTTTGGACTTCCGATGTGACCTCGGCTCCTTGGCTTGCGCAATGGCTCCATTATTGTCACAATAGAGAGACATTGGACCGTCGTACTAGTCATCACACCAAGCTCGAAACGAATTTCTTGATCCAAACAGCCTCCTTTGCAGCTTCCGAAGCGAATGTACTCGGCCTCCGTTGTAGAATCGCAACGATCCCGCTTGGAACTCTTCCACCGACTACGCCTCCGTTCGGCAACACGAACCCGCATTGCGATCTATAATCATCCTTGTCCGTTTGGAAGCTAGCATCGGTGTGACCACTTACAACGAGCTCTTCTTCACCTCCATAGACTAGAAACATATCCTTAGTTCTTCTCAAGTACTTAAGGATATTCTTTACTACACAGCTGACATTCACCTGGATCTCGATCGGTATCTTCTCGTAGCACTCAAAGCGTACGAGACATCCGGGCGTGTACAAAGCATGGCATACATGATGGATCCAATTGCCGAAGCATATGGAACCATACCCATCTTATTCCGCTCATCATGTGTCCGAGGACACCGATTCTTGCTAAGATTAATGCCATGTGACATGGGCAAGAAACCTTTCTTGGAATCATGCATGTTGAACCTTTTCAACACCTTGTCAATGTATGTACTTTGGCTTAATCCAATTAGCCTCTTGGATCTATCTCTATAGATCCGAATGCCTAATATGTATGTTGCCTCCCTAAGTCTTTCATGGAAAAACTATTTTTCAATGAAGACTTGACGGATTCTAGCATAGGGATATCATTTCCAATCAATAATATGTCATCCACATATAAGATTAGAAATACAATTGCGCTCCCACTGACCCTTTTGTAAACACATGCCTCTTCTTCATTTTTGACGAAACCAAACCCTTTGATTACTTCATCAAAACGAATATTCCAACTCCGAGATGCTTGCTTCAATCCATAAATGGATTTCGTAGCTTGGATATCTTTCCAGCGATTCTCGATCGACAAAACCCCGAGGTTGTATCATGTATACATCCTCGCTTAGGTTTCCATTTAGGAAAGCCGTTTTGACATCCATCTCGCCATATCTCATAATCGAAATATGCAAGCAATCGCTAGGATAATCCGAATAGATTTAAGCATTGCGACGGGCGAGAAGGTTTCATCATAATCAACTCCTTGAATCTGTTTAAAACCTTTCGCCACCAATCGCGCCTTATAGATGTGAACATTTCCATCCATATCGGCCTTTTCTTAAAAACCCATTTACACTCAATGGTTTTGACACCATCAGTGGATCAACCAAGTTCCAAACTTGATTGTCGTACATGGATTCTATTTCGGATTTCATGGCTCCAAGCCACTTGTTGGAATCGGGTCCCACCATCGCTTCCTCATAGGTCTTAGGTTCATCGTTGTCCAACAACAATATATCACGTTGTTCCGCACTGTGTACTGTCAGCGCACGACGTGATCTTTCGACCTCCGTGGGCTGGTGTATCTACAACCGGTGGCGCAACACTTTGCTCCTCCCGTTGTGGTTCCGTGGTCGCCGAAACGTTTTCGGTGTTTCTTGAACTTCTTCAAGATGCACCCCGCTCCCACTAACCCTTCTTGAAAGAAACTCTTTCTCCAAGAAGACACCGTGTCTGGGCGACAAACACTTTGCCTTGTTCCCGATTATAAAAGTAATATCCCTTAGTTTCCTTAGGATATCCCACAAAGAAGCACTTGTCGATTTGGGTGTGAGCTTGTCGATTGTAAACGTTTTACATAAGCCTCACAACCCCAAATTTTGAGAAAAGACAAACTAGGGGGTTGCCCTGTCCATATCTCATATGGTGTCTTTTCAACTGACTTAGATGGAACTCTATTTAGTGTGAGCGCAATGCTTTCAAGAGCATATCCCCGTAAGGATAACGAAAGATCACTTTGGCTCATCATCGACCGCACCATGTCCAACAAGGTGCGATTTCTCCGTTCGGACACTCCGTTCCATTGTGGAGTTCCCTGGCGAGTCAACTGTGGAACAATTCCACAATCTTTCGATGATTACCAAACTCTTGGCTCAAGTATTCCCTCCACGATCCGATCGTAGAAACTTGATTGTTTTCCCTAAATGATTCTGTACTTCATTCGGAATTCTTTGAACTTTTCAAAGGATTCGGACTTATGCCTCATTAAGTAGATATAGCCATATCTACTAAAGTCATCGGTAAAGGTAATGAAGTACGATAACCACCTCCGGCCGTTGAACTCATTGGTCCACATACATCGCATGTACGAGTGCCAACAAGTCACTTGTTCTCTCACTGTGCCCCGTGAAAGGTGCCTTTGTCATCTTACCAAGTAAACAAGACTCACATGTCTCAAATGATTCAAAATCAAAAGAGTGAAGCAATCCATCCTTATGGAGCTTCTCCATGCGTTTCTTATTTATATGGCCTAAGTGACAATGCCGATAAACGTGGGGTTTATATCATTAGAGAGTTGTCTTTCGTATTAATGTTATAGATGGGAGACGCTTCAAGATTCAAAACGTATAATCCATTCACCAATGGAGCATGAAAATAGAACATATCTTTGAGATATATTGAACAACCATTGTTCATTGATCTAAAATCATATCCTTCCGCTTGCAAACATGAAGCGTAAATAACGTTTTGACATAGTGTTGGAACACAATAACAATTATTTAATTCCAAAACTAATCCCGAAGGTAGATGAAGTGGTATCGTGCCGACAAGAATCGTAGCAACGCTTGCTCCATTGCCGACGCGCAGTTTCACCTCGCCCTTCTCAATCCTCTACTTCTTCTCATTCCCCGCAACGATTGCAAATATGAGCTACCGATCCGGTATCAAATACCCAAGAGTCAGAGGTGAAGTAGCAAGATTAATGTTTATAACATTAATACCGGCGAAGTCGTACTTTGCTTCTTTTGAGATCCTCCATGTACTTCTTGCGTTTCTCTTCCAATGGCCTCGTCTCCTTGCAATAGAAGCAAACGGCATCCGATGCCGCCGACCCTTCTTGCCCTTCTTTGCATTGGAGGCACTCGCGATCTCATCGGGAGTTAACTTCCTCTTGGTGCAAAGTTTCTTGACAGGTGGTTTGCGCTTTGCCTTCTGCATCATCATCACATGATGACCGTTTTTCTGGATACTCTCCTCAGCTGTCTTTAGCATCCCATGCAATTCAGCCAAGGTTCTATCCATATTGTTCATGTGATAGTTTAATATGAATGGCTCGAAGCTCGGAGGGAGCGACTGGAGAATCACATCAGTAGCCAACTCTTGGCTAAGGGGAAAACCTAGTTTTTCCAGACTCTCGATATAGCCAATCATCTTTATCACATGTGGAAACGTTTTCAAAGCATTCTCTGCAAAAACAAGTTAGGCGTAGAAACGTTTTCTACTTATCGCAGAGAAACGGCACCGAGACGACCTATAAGGGGGTACGCACACGGCGGTCCCGATACACTATCAAGAGAGATGGTTTGCGTAGGCGCGAGGCAGCTAACAAGATCGGACTACGAGATAGCTTCGGCATAATCACATTATACCGTTCCGATACACTATCAAGGAACGCTATCTCGAACCCAACTCAAACCGAGTTATATGGAAATTGCTTCGACGTAATCACATTACGCCGTTCCGATACACTATCAAGGAACGCAATTACCATTAACTCTCCTCAACAGATCCCGTAAAACCGATTGATCCAATCAACCCGTGTGCAAAACTTGTTCCGATCCAATCTAAAACCCGAACTAAGCAAGATTAGCTCGATACCACCGAAGGGTTACGCGGAGGCTACGCTAGCCGAAAACAAAAACTTTTACCGCGCAAACCAGGAACACTTGCAAGTAAGGGCCGATAGATCGTTACCGATTGGAGTAGAGTGCGCGGAATAGCCAATCGTGGCAATCCGATCCGAACAGTGTAGCCGATTTCCGGAGACAGCCGATTCGCCAATCGCCCGATTCGAGTCGTCCGGCCGTGTTCTCACGCCGCTCCGATGCGCCCGACCGCAGGCCGATTCCACCACAGATCGCTCCGATTGCAGCCCGATCCGGCCGATCAACGGCGCAAGCAACGTAGCGGCGCCTCTACCGGTATCCACACGTCCGTGGACAGAACGCTGTACACCCGTGTGCTAGCACGCGATGCAAGGCTAGGGTTTGGCTCGAAAGTGGGGAGGGTTTCCGTGGAGATTGATCTCGACGACTTCGTTGCACGCGATGCAATTGACATCCCGCAGCCTCTCCACCCCTCCCTCCTTTATATAGAGTTGCCCGACTAGGACTAGTGGCCGATCGGACTCTATTTTTGAACCGGATCTCATCCGTATCTCATAGAGTTGGCCGCCCATACGTCGTAAGCCTATAGGACTCTATCCGATCGGATCCCTATCCGATCGAGCCGTATCCGAGTCCAACTCGAATGCCTGTTCTTATCCCCTTAAGCGTGCGACCCTGTAGGTTCAGGTATACTCGGTTTCGGCTATAGTCTAACTTATCCGATCGTCGGCTCGAGTCTAACTCACCGACACCGCACACGGCGCCTAGCAAGACATATTGACACCATAGTATACAAGAATAATATCGGCTCGAACCTGTAATGTGTACACAAATCCCTTTGCCTCACGATACCGGTGAAGCTATAGGCAAGATGTGTGCCATCCCTTCAATAGCTTAACCATTCACTCGAACCGTATTGGATTATCTCGTCCGTTGATTGACTCCTCAATCAACTTAGCATGGCCATGCATTTCCATAATCCATTACCTCGAGGGCCCAGAGATATCTCTCCAAAGGAGGGGCAAATTCCATCTTGATCACTCACATCCCACTCCATGTTTCATAGCAAACCCGAAAACTACCTTTATAACTACCCCATTTAATAGCGTTTGGTAGTCCCAAAGTAGGCTACTACACATGTTGGAATCCATGGTGATCTTAGGTTTAAGGACTTTGTACCAACACTACCCGAGACCAACTAATGGCACATTAATTCCTGTAGTGTCTCATGGTGGGTCTATCCAACAATGTGTTCTCCAACACATGTGTCCATGTTTATTGATTTGGTATCTTCATACCCATGATCTATGAGACATGATCATCAATCAATAAACATGCCGATCTTAGAATCATATTTGTTCCAACAATATGACATATGATCGTGGATCATTTAGAAATAGATTCATACATAAAGAGTCTCATAAATAAGTCACGTACTTATTGATCAATACAAGATGTCTATTTCATGGAACTGAATAACACTTTATTCATAAATACATAAACATTGACGTGATATCCAACATCTCCATGTTGCCTCTAGGGCATATCACTAACATCTCCCTCCCGATCTGGTCGTGGAGGGGGCGGGGTAAGGGGAGGATCCGCCTCTGGCGGCACCGGATGCGCTGCGACCGGCCTCGGTGGCACCGTAACTAGCGTCGACGCCGTCGCCCTCCGCTCGCATCCCGTTGTTTCCCTAGCTGTCGTGGCTTTGAGCAAAGGGAGAGGCCTCGCCGCCACCGTGTTAACGCCAAAATTTGGTAAGCCCCGAAGTCCTTATCGGCTAAGGGTTAGTATCGGCTCGAAGCAAAATCGGCTGAGAGTTTTGTGTCAGCCGATGGAGGATCCATATCTTAAGCAGTCGGATTCTTGTTAGATTCGATTTGAGAAGATCTTATCCAGAAGAAACTGAGTCTAGGGAGGATACGGCTTGTATCTATTAATTAGGAAGAGATTGTTAGTTTCCTAGTTTATCTTTAGGAAATTTTGTTTTGTAATCTGTTAGGATCTTTGTCACCCTACGGGTATAAATATGTAAGCCCAGGGTTCATGTAAATGATATCTCTCGATCAATACAATTCGGTGCATCGCCACCTTTTATTCTTCATCTTCGTTCAACATCCGGCGAGACTTGGCACCTGACGCGGGGCTGCATCGGCTTCGATCTCCGGCAAAGGGGTAAGTCCAAGGTCCCGCTGGTTCAGGCAATCGTATTGGCTACGTCGGTGTCGTCCAAGGCTGCATCAGTACATTCGACCTCTTGGAATGCTTCGGTTCGTTGATATGTTCGCCTGAATATTTATCATATGTCTCTATTAATCTAATCTTAGTATTTCAGTTTAGCCCTATCAGTTGTCTCTTGTTTTAGGGTTTCTGTCGCTATCGGCTAAACTGTTTACTAGATCAGATTTGGTCTAGGCATCTACCACCCTGAAAATCAGCCAAGGACTTGATTGTCTAGATATTGCGTTTCTTTTCATACTTAGTGTTGCATCGGTTTGAATCTACTAAGTCGTGATTAGAATCGTAATCTCTAGCCCGCTGTTGGTTGCCACTAAGGGTTTCATCGGGGTTTCACCAGGTGAGGTATCCGGATTTCGCATCGGCTTGCGAGGAATATACACAAGTTGGATCTAACCGATTGCAGAGGCTTCATTGAATATTTAATCATTTGGATTTAATGACATCGGACTTCCACGATGTGTGTTTTAACCTTTAAATAAGTATTTATTATATCATGTGATTGCTTTGTGCTATATTACATTGCTATATCATCATGTTATCATCGGCGATCGCCTTTATATAAAAATTTGCTCGCCGTACACCAATGGAGTCAAACCCTAACGCCATCGGGCATCGGCATCAGTGGAATTGCACCATCGGCTTATTAGTCGATCTCTTAGTTTTTGGGTATCGGTCTATCCGATATGATTTATGTTCTGCTATTTTGCATAACTTGTCGCGCGAGATCAAACCGATTGGCACGCCTGTGCTTCATTGATTCTAGGACCCGCACCGGAGCTAAGCGATCTCCCGGCCGACGTGTTGATTTTCTCGTCAACACACCGTCCTTGCTGTCGCCTGGCTTTGCCAGCGGCTGCTCGGGCGGTGGCGAGGCAACAGAGAGGAGGGAGGGGTGGCAGTGGGGTCTATGGCGTCGCCACACGTGTCGTCTTGGAGCGGAGCGATGCGGGGCCCCGATTCCAAAAAAATAAGCAAGCCCATTTGGGCTTGTTGAGGTTCTTAACAATTTTACAATAGTAAAATATTCTTATCCATGCATTACACATAAAGTCTTCATAATTAAATTTCATTCATTAATATGAACTTTAATATCCTGTTATGTTTATAGTGCGTACAACTTCTACAAAATAAGAGGCGAGGAACAACTGACAACGAGGGAGAAGTTGCTAGTGCATTACCGGTAATACCATTAATAAACATACTCTGTACACCAATTTATTTAAATTCTCTTGCCTGTATGTATTACTAATTCTTTCTATGTATGTAGGTCATAATGGAGTCACAAGCAACCTAGAGGAAGTGTCTTTTGTGAATATTATATTTGTGAGTTCCTTAGGGTTAATAGGAGGTACAGAACCAACCAGGAGGATATAAGTATGTCAACTCAAAATATAAGTTCAATGATCGAACGCATATGTAATTGATGTTGCTATACTCTCGTGTTTGTCGAGTATTTGCATAGAATCGAACATCGAACTAGCTCTAGTTTGACAATGAAGAAATTTTAGAAACGTACAACAAGACTTCTACTACTTTATCTAATGCGAGTGTTGTCATCGAGATGAATTGTTCTTCGACCCCAAAGGCAACCTAGTGACAAGTGAAGAAAACAAGTCTCTTCAGAATGGAATCACGTGCTAATGTAATTAACAATATTATTATTTGAATCAGTGTACTGGGTCGACACTTTTCACTAATGCATGAATATGGGTATATTATATCTGTATTGCATGTCTACTAGCTGCTAGCTATGTATATGTATTATTTAATTAATTGATTGCAATATTATTGATTAAAAAATTATTAGAAAATTTGGCGCGAACATTTTCTCAGGCAGCATGTCCTAGTGTAAGGAAATGGAGTGGTGCATTTTTGCAGGCGGCGTGTTGTGGTGTTGTCCTCGTGGGAAGATGTATTTTCGCAGATGAACAGATCAAGAGGTCTTTCTGCGAAAACATATCTTCCCAGATGAACCAGCCGTCTGCCTACAAAAATTGATGATTTTCACAGGCCTTTGCCTACAGACAGCGTTTTCGTTCTCCAGCGAAGAGTCAGTCATTTACAAAAATTACTTTTCTAGTAATATAATAACCACCAATGACTTAACTATAAAGAAATATGAGAAGCATAACTTCTACTGTTATGACAGTTGCTCCCTCTGTCCCAATGTGCTGGTCGTTCTAGGATTGATGAGCTATATTAGCTGGAGGTAAAAATTACTAAGTTGCCTCAAATTATTACTAATACTAGTTGCAGGTGGCCATTTCAATCAGGGAATTAGCACAAATGGCACCAGCCACGCAAGCCACAGAAGAAATATTTTAAGCATAGAATTAAACAGTGACACTTATAGCAGCAATACTAGTACGGCTTCACTGCCAAAACATCTAAGTAGGGAAATAGTTCATCTGACGTAACATCAATTAATTTTAATTGATTTTATATTATTGACATGTGAAGTATATTGATATGATACTAAAATGATATGAATCGAGGATACGAGATACATGAGATACATAGAAAGTAATATTTACCATCTCACTAGGTGTGAAGATAATCGAAGTATATGGTTTGCGTATGTGGTGACAGTAGTGGACCTAGAAAATTCCAAAGAGTGGACTAATCCCTTCGTGATCATGACTACTAATCAGCAGCATATCATCGATGATGAGTGCGTCCATCTTTTGTCGTGCACCGATGAGTCCAGACAACTGTCTAAATCACCAGATCGTACTGTACCAGGACCGTCTGTGATACACGCGTAGGCAGAATGTTAAATTTACATACCATTATACTGTACGTAGAAACACAAATTTGAGAAACTCATAAAATCTTCAGCCTCTCCAAGTACACGTATCCATCGGAAAGCTACTGCAAAAACCGGGGTGGAGGGATACCGGAGATCCGAACAAAACGGGAGGCTGATAGAGCTTAGCTGGCTTGATGGAGCTGGCTAACTTTTGCTTTTTTTTTTTTGTCTGTTCAAATCACTATCAAAATAAATCTATATAAGATCATCTGAGACTCTCCATATCCTTTCTAAATGTTAGGAATAAAGATTTTAGTGAGAAATTATCCTCCAACAGTTTATTTAAATGATCATCTAAATATAGTTATTTTTTATTTTGAATTTTTTGTTAGTTAAAAATAGAAGAGAGATATAAAAAAATATTGAAGAATAAAAAGTTATAGAAAACGGTTTTTATGCAAATGACTGAGAGTGAAATTTATAAAGACTTTTAGAGATGCTTTAACATTTAACAATGTTAAAATTTTAATAAGTTGACAATATTATAGGATAAATTAAATGTGAGATAGTAGTAACAAACTAAATACATTTTTTATTTGTCAGTTTTTATAAAAAATAATATAGTTCAGAAACGAGCTTTTCGTGTTCATTTGCCACTGCTTACCTAGCTACCGCTGTCCATCTGGCTTGCCGCGGCTAGCTGCCACTCGCTCGCCGCCAAAGCGATCGAGCGATCGGTTTTGCCATTTGGCCTGACTTTTTGCGCGTTAAATACGGGCAGCAACAGCTGGTACACCGTCCCGTTGCCTTTGTCACGTTGCATCTCCATCCATACATCCACCTCCGGCAGCGGCAATTTTGCTCCGTGCACACGGGTACATAGTGCTACCGGCCGATGCTGGATGTACCTGTCGTGTGGGTGTTCGCGGGGGGTTTCGTCCATGGTTGTTTTTCTAGATACGATATTGCGATTTTACAAGATATATGTGTGGATAGGTATTGGATGAGATTTTTGGTGTGGTCCTGACCAACCAACTTGTTGAGGAGGACAGGAAATGAATAGGTGGGAGGGTATTGTAAGTCTATGATTGTACATATTTGCCTGACATGTGTGCATGCATGCATCTGGGCTGGTCTGTAGCTATAGCATAGTGCGAAACTTACAATTCATGCAAATATACCAACACTATTTCAGATCATGAGTCCATAATTTTATTCATTGGCAAAGCATAACTACATAATATGTGTATGTTTACGTGTATAAGGAGCTAGCATACCTTTAGTTTCTTAAGCAAAATATTTACATGCAATCTTTCAACAAAAGATCAAAACATAAGATCTGAACTAACAATATCTCTTTAATTTTCAATAGTTAATTAGAGATTTCTTTTTTCAATAAAGATGTATTGATACACATAAGTTTTTAAGTTTTTAAAATTATATCCTGGATGAGATGATATGATATGATATGAAGGTTATAAAATTGCTAAATAACTAAACATCTATTAACCTATGATTGTGAACGCACGTTCAAAAAATATAAACCATACATGTATACATGATACATGGGCTATATCCTGAACCATCACCACCTATATGTTCAATCTTGAATAACCCTATCTGACCATTGTTTTTGTTACACCTCATGGTGTGGACCAAGCGATTAATTTCTCACCCAAGCAGCCGTACGTCACCGGTGACGCATGCACCCCACATGCAAGCACACCTTCATCATCAATCAATTTATCTCATCTGCTGCCACAGTTAGTGGAAGAAAGAATCATTAAATACTACTTCTGAATATAAAAACTATAATATAAAAATAATTATTAAAAAATATATATAATTAAATGAAGGAGGGATATGATTGAACGAAAAGTAAAGTTAAGTGAAAAAATTAAATGGTGAAGGGCTATAATTGATTAAAAAAGAATACTAGTTAAGAAGTTATTTTATTTTAAGTTAAATTTTGAAGACTAATAATTTTTATTTTAAAACCGAGGGAGTACAGATTTCTACCTTTTAATTTTTTGGTGAAAAAATATTACTCCAATCAATTCATCCAGCATGTAGACTACAGACGGCCAGCTTAGCAGTGTACGTGCCGATGTATGTGTCGCTATCCAGCATTGATCGAACCACACGCACAAGCTACCCGAATGTTCTTCCTCTGTCACGTGCAAGCATGAAAAATTGATACTGCCACGGTAGAATAATATATATACATGGAATATTTGTTGCCATTAATCTCCTCACGATATTTTTATATATGTGGCCCCTCCCCTCGAAAATTCGAAGGATATCGTGACGGGTATCACCCCAAGGTAGATCATACAACGGAGTTAAGGTCAACTGAAATCGGATCAGAAATACTCGAGACGGGTCAGCAGCCCGACCTTCCCTTGGAATCGGCCACCTCGACCTCCCCCAAGATCTGATCTTGGCGTTCTTTCTCGACTTCAACTCATCGGCCTGACGTTAGATCTCCTCGGAAAGGAAGACTTGCTTTGCAAAGTTCACAGAGGAGGCAAGGAGGAGACAATCCGATAGAAGATAATGTCACCCAACAAGACTGCACAGAGGGTACCTACGAAGGAGAGATCTCAAAGCAGGATAGAGCACGAGATGCCCACTACGCGCAGGACCCGAAGAATCTCTATGTATTTTTTCAGATGTTGTTTGTATTTACTTTTTAGTTTTTAGTCTTACCTTTCTTGGCCATCAAGTCCTCTTGTAATTGCCCTCTTGAGTTATAAAAGGGATGACAGGATGAACGGACAGGGGAAAGAGCCTTCTGAAAACTCTTCTCTGAACTCTAGTTTTTGGGAGCTAGATCCAATCCTTAGAGCTCCAAGAACTCTCTCCACTATAATCCTTGTTCATACTTCACCCCACCAAAAAACATTGGACGTAGGCCTAGTATCCTCCGGGAGAGCCGAACTAGTATAAACTTTTTTCTCTTGGCTTGTTTGGTACTCAAGTCAACTATTGGATCCATCGATGAGACGTCCCGACCACTCTCTTTCACCTTCTTGGGTAACCCCTCGAAGGACTGCCGGTGATCCCGCCGATAGATATGTTATTTACACGGTGGCAAACTTTTAAAAAATTATCGAGAGTTTAATAGTTCCTACTAATTATTTAATTAATATTGATTAATATAGTAGTTAATAAGGCATAATTTAACTAGGATTAAATAATCTTTCTTGGTTCTACGACATCAGGAAACACAACATAGGTAAGCCACTTGGTAGTTTGTGGATAACAAAATCCTTTCCTCGAAAAAATCCGTTTTATGTCTTTAACTTTCGAAAGTTTAAAAAATAATAGTGAAACTAATTTAAAACAGGATGATATCTAATTAACCATACACTTTCAAAATACTGCCCTTCTTAATTAACCTCGACATTGGGTTAAATTCAGGGTTTTTTTTCTTTGGATTATGGGACACGACTACCTCGATGCACATGGATATGTTAGGAACTGTGTATTTTGGCTCTAGAAGCAAAGGATGTGATTTGTCAATTCCTATTGTTATGTTTAAAGAAAAGCAACGGAGTACTGCAAGAAAAATATTACACTCTCCAATTTTAAATATATGACAATATTGATTTTTCCTCAAGCTTTAATCAACAATATTTATTCAATTACTTATCAGAAAAGTAAAATAGTACCAAAAGTACCTTAAGCTTGCCTTGCATGTTTGCCTACTTGCACGAGTATTTTTATGCACAAGTATTTTTAGAAAAGACAAATAGTCAAACGAATTAAAAAGTTAATGCTGTCGAGGTAGTACTTAATTAATTGTAAAATATAGTCAGAGCTGGTCCTGGGGCAAGGCAAGCCGTGCGGCTGTACTGAGCCCCGGCGTCGAGGAGCCCCATCTTGTGTATGTATATATATATATATAATGTTGTTTAATTATGCTTAGTTTAAGATAGTAACTCAATTGTGATCAGTTACTTAAATACATAAACTTTGCTTAAAAATTTACACTAGTAGGGAGCCTAGTATGGTAATATCAGGTTGAGTCGATTGGATTATCAAAAGTATATCTTTGTTTTTTATAACAATGTTTTAAAAATAATTATATGATAGTACTTTAAAAAATAATTAATCAGTGTGACTAATTGTAAAAAATCTAACTACTATTTCTAAACTATATACTCCCTCCATTTCAAATTAATTTGTCATTTTAGATTTATTATAAGTCAAAATTTTTAATCTTTCACCATTAATTTCTATAAACCCATATAATTTTATCTAGATTCATCATGAGAAATATTTTTATAATATATAATTCATATGGTGTTAAAGTATATATATTTTTAAAAATTAATGGTTAAAGATATGTTTAACTTATGACAAAACTAAAATGATAATTAATTTAAAATGGAGGAAGTACAGTTGAATATTGTATATGGCCTAAATAAAAAAATCTTAGAAATGAGGGCTTTATTTTTATCTCGTCTTAGGTCTTCAAATTATCAGGATCGGCCTTGAACATAGTGGATGAAAAACAAATTAATGTAGACAATTATCTTTTTCAAACTGTGAATGTTCAAAATACTTTTCCCAAATAAACTATCAAATAAATCTGATGGACAAAA
Organism: Oryza australiensis; assembly: GCA_019925245.2. Classification (NCBI taxonomy): domain Eukaryota; kingdom Viridiplantae; phylum Streptophyta; class Magnoliopsida; order Poales; family Poaceae; genus Oryza; species Oryza australiensis. Next base: position 1,814,728 of record JAIFGZ020000540.1, on the reverse strand, counting down.
TCCATAGCATACTTCCCTTATATACATCATAGACTTTCAAATATCATCAGCATATATACAGCTAGCATTGCTATGGTCCCAGAGATCGAAATGGATCATCGTCAAATATTTAATCAAATCATGAGATAATTCTCGCAATCTGGTTCGCTTGACCTGATCTTGCCCAATCACAAAGTTTATTATTGAGCACTTCGCGACAAGTGAGTTGACTCAAAAACTATTTTAGGTACATGCACGCGATTATCCACATCAAAGAACAAGTATTATTGCAACTAGTTGTCCTCCTTTTCTTAAATTACTCATATTATGTCGTTTCAAACTAGGTATTATATACTCATATATATATATATATTATATATATATTATTCTCTTATTAGAAGAAGCTTCTCTAATATTAGATTTGTCGTTGACCATGTACTAATGTGTACACCTGGACTGTTAGAGTGTGTATATCCGTACAGCGAACTCAAAAGGAGTCCATTTGAAGTCTACCGAGGAAGATGTGTACAAAGTCGTGTCAATTTGTGCATATAAAGCTACAGCTTCGAGTTTAAGCCACTATGATTAAGCTAATTAATTAGTCGCTTTTTGTTAAGAGACAAAAGCTAAATGATTAGTCTCTGTAGACTGTAGTGGCACAGTTCCTGACATTTTATATGGGCACTTTCAAATAACTAGCAACAGGGGACTCACATACATCGATGTTGTACACTATATATATGGCTAGGAGCATAACCGAACAAAACATATAGAAGGATATGTATCACTCATTTCAGTTTTTGCTTGAATAAATTTCATAAAAAAGAACACTTTTAGTTGCATACCATTTGACAAATCAGGAAATACAAGTAACAAATATGATCTGAGTTACTTTTGCCTAGGGATGAAAACATTTTGGAAAGTTTCTTATTCGTGGATGTTTTTTTGAAATGGGAAGTGTCAATCAGAATTTTTTTCAAAAGTTTCAGAAATGAAAATGAATTCGAAATCTTTTTTCTCAGAAATAGAAATGAATATGGTAAGACCACTATCTATCAGAAACCGAAATCGGTCGGAGACTTTCTGGAAACGAATTCAGACTTTTTCTTGGAATCAAATATAAATTATTTTTCATTTTACAGTTTGATTAGCTTCGGTCTTCTCTACTCTAGATAGTCTTCTCTATTCTGGATATTTAGATTTTAGATTTGTACTGGTGGTTAGTTGAATGGAGATACTTTTTCTAGTCCAATGTTTTATATTTGTTTTTCTTTTGCCTAATAACTATTTTTGTTTTATTAGACTATATCATACTACTTACAGTTATAGACAGATATAGTTCTTCCTTATTGTAGTTTTTATAAAAAGTGAAGTGTAAAACTAGTTGTATTATGTATTATTAATTGGTAAAAAATAGAAATATCAATATATTGTTTTAGAAAAAATAAGCTATAACTCTTTGTTGATTTGAGAAGCTCGGTTAGAGTTGTTTTCATATTCTGATAAATATTCGTTACCGTATTCGCTCTGATTAATATCTGCTATGTATTCGCTACGTATTTGTATTCGATAATATTCAATTTTATTTTTATATCAGGTTTCTGATTTTCAAGAAAAATATATAAAAAAATAGTAGACGTGGTTTTCGTCCCTTTCTAAACCTTTTTTATCACTAGACATGCATACACTTTTCATTACTACTGTGGTTGCGCACATAAGATTTTTGTTTTTCCTATTTAATTTTATATAAATCCACGTTAATAAGAGACAAAGTAGAAGCAAAATATTTCTCAATAAAAAACTAAAAGCAAAGTATGCACAATGAATTAAATTAGGTATACAGCTTGTCTAAAAATGGTCTATATATTCTTATCATTTTCTTTCTCGGTTCTTCTCCATCACTCGTTTTAGCTTTCTTGGAGGATGTATATACATTACATTAGAAAGATCGTATACTTGTAATTTTCTCTTTTCACTCTCCAATACACACGTGTGTATATATATATATGTATATATATATTATATGCACATAAATACCTGCCAATAAACACTAATAATGTCACGTCTATAATTATCCATTACTCTCGACATTTATACTCATCACCATGAAGCCGAAGCTGCATAATTCTAAGTTATATATCCACTTGCATATTAATTATTCCTTTTAATTCCTCTCCCTCTCCTTTTGAGTTTTTGCCCCCAAACCACCACAAGTACGTATTCTTGTGGTTGGGTTGGCAAATTGCAACCCCACTATGGCTAGCCATATAGCCAAAAGCCAACCCCTTTTTAATTATTGGCTCAACTAATTGGCTCGTGCACTACACACACATGCTGTTAGCTGCTGCTGCTGCTGTCCATATGCATGTATACAACGTGCCTAAATGTAATAACCGATGGTCCTGCAGCATATATGTGCAAGTTGGTGCAAACCAGCAGGCCGGCCGATCAGATTGTTGGCATGCAGCAACTAGCTAGCACATAGATCGACCAAAGCCTACCTGTAAATTAAAAATTCTAGACGCTTCTTAATTTCGTTGGTGTCTTCCTTGGATCCACGTCAACTTGATCGATCGATCGTCTATATTGCATGCATGTGCCATTGGACTAGCTATGTTCGATACGGACTTTTAGGGCTTTAATTGTGGCCGTCCGGGCCGGCGGCGGCGCGTGGTTTTGGTGATGATGGCCGGTGGCCGCCGAGGTATACGCCGCCGGCAGGCCGGACGTTTGTGTGGAAATTGAACCATCCAACAATGTTAGTTCTGGACTTCTGGTGTGTCTATCGATCACCTCTGGCTTTTTTTAACATGTAGCTAATATGTGATTAGTATCCCACCCTCCATTCGAATGATTAAAACCAATACTACGAAAACTTTTATATGGACCATATATGTGCTGGTTTATTTAAAACCGATATCTATGATGTTTTTCACCTTCCGAGCTAAAAATAAAGAACTAACACATTTGAACAACAATAGTGCCAGTTCTAAAAAAACCGGCACCTATACTGTTGGTACCGATTTTTTAAAAAAACCGACACTATAATATATTATAGGTGTGGTTTTCTTAAAAAACCGACACCTAAGATTTGAGTCGAGCCGGCAGAGTTGAGCCGAGCCAGCGACCATGAGGAGATAAGTCTCCCTGGGTCCCCTCTCTGATAGGCCTAGTGCCCGATCTTTCGGTGAGAGGGATAAATTCGACTGGTAGGAGGTGACTCTCGCGATCCGACTACAAACAAACAAGTCGTGGCGCCTTACCAATCACAGACCTAACTCCAAACACTACTTGCAGAAACCATCATTGGTTGAAGTGGCAAAACCACGTAGTCCCTTTGAGTTGCACGCGGACTAGAGATGATCTCTAGTCCCGGTTTAAAAAGTCTACGGATTTATAGGAACATTAGTCCGGTTCGTGTCACGAACCGGGACTAAAGATCACCTCTAGTCCCGGTTCAAATGTTGTCGAGCGTCGGAGCGCGGATACCTTTAGTCCCGTTGGTAACACCAACGGGACTAGAGATGCTATCTTTAGTCCGGTTGGTGCTACAAATCGGGACTAAAGATGTCCGCACTCGACGGTTCGACACTCGACATCATCTTTAGTCCGGTTGGTAACACCAAGGACTAGAGATGTTATTTTTGTTTCGATTGGTGTTATCAACCGGGACAAAAGTGAATGTGCTTATTTTTTAACCGAACCTAATAAAAATATATAAATTTTGCTACATGATTCAAATGGCCGAAATTAATTTAAGAGTATCTGTAATTTCAAAGAGTGTGGTGTTGTGTGGAGGTGGGTGATTGAAGATAGAAGGAAGCTTTAATTTTGTTATTACATATTATCATATTGTTATTAACTAATGATTCTCAATATACAAAATCTTTTGTAAAATTATTTTGGTGATAATATACGAATCAGAGGGATGTACAATATTGATAAGAATATTTAAACGTTGGCCGTCACGTCTAGTTTATGTGCATTTAACAAGTTTTACGCGCATTGTTCCCATTTCGCCCTCTAACTCGGAGTCGGTTTTTAAAACGACCATAACTTTCGCATACGGACTCCGATCGAGACGTTCCATATATAAAAATCGATCAGAAAAAAATTTCGGATGCGTTTGTTCGCCGCTTTGCCGCGTTTGGCGATTTTATTTTCCCCAAAAAAGCCTCAGAAGATTGCCTTTTCGAGCCCGGAGCTTTTTTCCAATTTTGAGTGTGTCTTCCGAATTTTCCACAGGCCACGTCTTTTGCTTGTTTACGCTAAAATTTTATGTGGTTAGCTCTCGTGTGCTCCTAAGTCCATAAAAAATATTAAAAAAATAAAACAAAAAGTCAAATTTTTCCTCTCTTGCTCAACAGCAGATGAAAATGAAGGAAAGCGAGGGGCAAAAGAGGAACAATATCTAGAGGAGCACATTAATGTCTAGGATTATCTATGTTTGATTAAATTTTAGTATTATTATTTTAAACCTATATTTAATGAATTTAATTTGACCCTATTTAATGAATTATTTAATTGTTAACCCTAGCGGGACCAAATAAATTAGAAAAATAGCGGAAAATTATCTTTTGTTCCGTTGGTGGCACCAAACGGGACTAAAGGTGAATTATAAATAGCGAAAAATTATCTTTAGTTCCGGTTGGTAACATCAACCGGGACTAAAGATGAATTGAAAATAGCGGGAAATTATCTTTAGTCCGGTTGGTGACACCAACCGGACTAAAGATGAATTGAAAATAGCGGGAAATTATCTTTAGTCCGGTTGATGCCACCAACCGGGACTAAAGATGAATTGAAATAGCGGGAAATTATCTTTAGTCCCGGTTGGTGCCACCAACCGGACTAAAGATGAATTGGCTATATATCCCCGGCTCGCATCGTCTTCTCCACAGATTCAACACTTAGCACATTTTTAGATCTCTTTCCCTCTCTCTAGCTCTCTTCCTCTCCCTCTCCCTCTCCCTCTCCCTCTCCCTCTCTCTCTCCCTCTCCCTCGGCAAGCAAGGGGAGGGAGGAAATGGCGGCGGCGGAGGAGGTGGCGGCGCGGGCGTCATCTTCTCACCAGCGGCGGCGGGAGCGGGAGCCGGCGGCAGTGAGAGTCGGCAGCGGCGACGAGCGGGAGCAGCGGCGAGCCGAGCGAAAAATTGATGTTGTATTTTATTGTATATAGTGGATTTTGTTGTATATATGTGTGAACAAATTTGTGATAGTATTTGATCTGTGATTTTTTTATTTTGAAGATGTATTTGATATGTGGAGAAAAATAAAAAAACATTTGGGATATGTTTTGTTCATTGCTATTTGTGAATCTGTGATATTTGATTTCAGTGATTTTAGGATTTTGACAAGAAAAAAAACAAAAGAATCTGAGGGCAGTGGGCTGGAGAAAGGGCAAATTAAAAAATTTTTTAAAAAAATCTTTAGTCCCGGTTGAAGCCACCAACCGAGACTAAAGATGACGAAGCCGGCCACGTGGCTCCGCCATCTTTAGTCCCGGTTGGTGGCTTCAACTGGGACTAAAGATGCATTTCTAGTCCCGGTTATTTAACCGGGACTAGAGATCGCCCATCTCTAGTCCCGGATTCGTAGTCCCGGTTTGACAACCGAGACTACTGAGGGTTACGAACCGGGACAATTGTGGCTTTCTCCAGTAGTGAAATGGTTATTGATCGTGCTGGACAGCAAGATCAACCTGAACATGAAGTTCAATTCCTGCAAGTCGTCGAAGAAACAAGCAAGAACAAGATGTAGGTAACCTGATTGTAATTCACTCGAATGTGGGGTTCACAATGCTGTCTAACAGGTTGTCGCTGAACACAACTGAAGAACAGGACATTTGCACAGTGGCTAAACTTAAACAAATGAAAACCCACCTCAAAAGGAGGCTTGGATGGAACTAAATAGGAGGGGAGAGGGGGGAATTCGGCCAACAACTAAGGAAGGCCAAAATCTCCTCCTATCCTTTCCTAAGATAGGTGGCGCAACACCTTTCCTACTTATTACACGGTCCAAACAAGAGAATAGGTGACGCAACACCTGGGATATCACTATCATTCATTTCCATCTTCTTGACCTTCATTCCGTAAAAGGATCAAATAATTTAGCTCGCGTGCACGGGCTCGAGTTATTGGTCCTTGTGTTGCGTCTGGAGTTGGAGTAGTATGAGTAGATGTGGCTGAAGCTGAAAGTGTGATGTCCTCATCATCCTCCCCTTCTTGAATTGGAGTCGTCCTCGATGGAATCTGCTCTTCCTCGCCTACGCATGGTTTCAAATCTGCAACATTGAAAGTAGAAGAAACACCATATTTTGGAGGCAGATCAAGTATATATGCATTGTCATTAATTTTCTTCAAAACCTTGAATGGTCCATCAGCACGAGGCATCAACTTTGACCTGCGCAAAGTAGGAAAATGATCCTTTCGCAAGTGTAACCAAACCAAGTCACCAGGTTCAAAAGTAACTAGTTTTCTTCCTTTACTACCCACAACCTGATTCTTAGCATTTGTATGTGCAATGTTCTGCTGTGTTTGAGCATGGATTTTTCGCATTAGTTCAGCACGTTCCGCAGCATCAACATTAGTGCCATCAGAGGATGAAAGAGACACTAGATCAATAGGTGTGCGAGGAATGAAACCATATTTAACCTAAAAAGGGCACATTTTGTGGAGGAATGCATAGAACGATTGTAATGAAATTCAACATGAGGCAAACAATCTTCCCAAATTTTCAAATTCGTGTCTAAAACAGCCCTAAGCATGTTGGACAAAGTTCTATTAACAACCTCAGTTTGACCATCAGTTTGGGGATTGACATGTGGTGCTAAAAAGTAACTTAATCCCCAATTTGTTCCATAATATTCTCCAAAAGTGGCTAAGAAATTTTGCATCACGATCTAAAACTATTGTGTTTGGCACACCATGTAAGCGAACAACCTCACGAAAGAATAAATCAGCAACATGTGTAGCATCATCACTCTTGTGACATGGTATGAAGTGAGCCATTTTTGACAATCTGTCAACAACAACAAATATGTCGTCCCTCCCCTTCTTAGTACGAGGCAATCCTAAAACAAAATCCATCAAAATATCCTCCCAAGGAACAGTAGGAATAGGGAGAGGTAAATACAAACCGTGCGGATTTAGTCATGGCTTAGCCTTTTGACATGTAGTACAACGAGCGACAAATCTCTCCACATCGTGTCGCCTCTTGGGCCAAAAGAAGTGAGCAGCAAGGATGTCCGATGTCTTCTTAACACCAAAATGGCCCATGAGTCCTCCTCCATGTGCTTCCTGTAATAATAAAAGGCGAATCAAACTAGTTGGGATGCACAACTTGTTAGCACGGAACAAAAATTCATCATCCATGAAGAACTTTCCCCACGTTCTACCATCTTTGCAGTGTAACGGCACATCCTTGAAATCAGGATCAAGAAAATATTGTCCCTTTAGTGTTTGTAGCCCAAAAATTTTGAAATCAAGTTGGGTAAGCATGGTGTATCGACGAGACAAAGCATCAACAATAACATTTTCTTTCCCTTTCTTGTGTTTGATGACATAAGGGAAAGACTCAATGAACTCCACCCATTTAGCATGTCTATGGTTCAGATTTGTTTGATTGCGAATATGCTTCATAGGTTCATGGTCAGAATGCATAATAAATTCTCGCGGCCATAAGTAATGCTTCCATGTTTGAAGAGTTCTAACCAAAGCAAAAAGTTATTTGTCATAAGTGGAGTAATTCAGACTAGCACCACTTAGTTTCTCACTGTAATAAGCTACTGGTTTACCTTCTTGCAGCAACACTCCACCTAACCCAATGCCACTAGCATCACATTTGAGTTCAAACATTTTTGTGAAATCAGGTAGCTGAAGTAAAGGTGCATGGGTTAACTTATCTTTCAAAATCAAAAAGGCCTCATCTTGTGCTGGACCCCAAGAGAAAGGAGCACCCTTTTTTGTGAGTTCATGTAGTGTGTAGCGATGGTGCTGAAATCATGAACAAGGCAACGATAGAAGCCAGCAAGCCCGAGGAAACTCCAAATCTGCGTCACTGTTGTAGGTGTGGGTCAGCTTTGTATTGCCTCAATCTTGCTGCTATCCACTTCAATACCCTGTGATGTAACAACATATCCAAGAAAAGACACAAGATTTGTGCAAAAGTTACATTTATCCAAGTTCCCAAAAAGATGTGCAGTGCAAAAGCATCAAAAACATCGCGTAAGTGGTCCAAATGATCCTCCAAAGATTTGCTATAAATCAGTATATCATCAAAGTAGACAACCACAAACACACCTATAAAGGCCCGCAAAACTTCATTCATTAAGCGCATGAAAGTGCTCGGAGCATTCGTCAATCCAAAAGGCATGACTAACCATTCATATAAACCAAACTTTGTTTTGAAAGCGGTTTTCCATTCGTCCCCTAATTTCATGCGAATCTGATGGTACCCACTACACAAATCAACCTTAGAGAACACAACAGCACCACTAAGCTCATCAAGCATATAATCTAACCGCGATATAGGATGACGATAGCGGATCGTAATATTATTAATGGCACGACAATCTACACACATGTGCCATGAGCCATCGTTTTTTGGTACCAACAAAACAAGAACAGAGCATGGGCTAAGAGACTCACGAATGTAGCCCTTATCAAGCAATTCTTGTACTTCTCACTGAATCTCCTTTGTCTCATCAGGGTTGGTGTGATATGGTGCACAATTGGGCAACGATGCTCCTGGAATGAGATCAATCTGGTGTTCAATGCCACGAATGGGAGGTAGGCCGGTTGGAATCTCCTTTGGGAAAACGTCAGAGTAGTCGTGCAAAAGCTTAGTGACAGCCGGAGGTATATCCAAAGATGGTGCATCATCAAGCGAGTACAACACATGAATGCACATGAGAGCATAGCAAGGAAGGTTGTGAACACCCCACTCGTCCAAATCAGCTTGTGTAGCTAATAAAAATAGGAGCATTCAGTTTAATCTCTTTTTGTAAAGCCGATTTCTGCTGACTTTGTTTTTGCTCTCTAGTGGCCCGAGCAAGTTCATCTTTTATAATCTGTTCAGGGGTCATTGGATCAAGAATAATTTTCTTGTCCTTAAAAATGAGTGAGTATTGGTTTGTGTGACCATGGTGCAAACAATCAGTATCATATTGCCAAGATCTACCTAACAGCAAGGAGCATGCTTCCATCGGAACAACATCACAATCAACATAATCATGATACGAACCCATGGAAAAGTGAACACGTATTGAGCGTGTTACCTTCAGCTTACCACCTTGGTTGAGCCATTGGATGTGGTAGGGATGGGGATGTGGCCGAGTGTGGAGAGACAATTTCTCCACCAGATCGGTGCTTGCCAAATTGTTGCAGCTCCCTCCATCAATGATGATGCGAACTGACCGCTCTTGAACAATGCCTTTAGTATGGAAGAGTGTGTGTCGCTGGTTTTGCTCTTGTGGTGCAACCTATGTACTGAGTACACGTTGCACGACAAGGCTCAAATACTTGCGGCATCAGTAGCAGCAACATGTTCTTCATCGTGTCCTGAAATGTCAGTGGCAAGCATAGCATATGGTGATTCATCCAAATCACTAGCTGAAGAATACTCACCATCCTCATGGATAATCAGCGCACGCTTGTTGGGGCAGTCACGTATGACATGTCCATAGCCTTTGCAGCGATGGCATTGGATGTCCTTTGTGCGTCCAGTGGAGGTAGAAGATCCACGTGGTGCTGCAACAGTTGGTGGAGCTTTGGTCGATGTCGGTTCGCGCAGAGTGCTGCTGGAGGGAGGTGGTGCAGCTGGATGTGAAGCAGCCATAGGTTTAGTGGCTGGTTTGAACGATGTGGTGTGACCTGAAAAGGAGTTAGTATGTGGCCTCATGTGGCGTCCTTGCACTTCACGTTCAGCTTTGCAAGCAAGATGGAACAAACGAGTAATAGTATTGTACTCCTTATAATCAAGCACATCCTGAATGTCACGGTTCAGGCCACCCAAAAAATCGTGCCATAGCTGCATCATTGTTCTCAACTAAACCACATCAAAGCATACCAATTTGCAGCCCCTGAAAGTACTCTTCAACAGAATTTGTACCTTGATGTAAACGATGCAGTTTATTAAGCATATCGCAAGCATAATATGATGGAACAAATCTATGTCGCATGAGAACTTTTAGTGCATCCCAAGTGGTGGGAAGTTCAGTAGGATGTTTGCTGCAATGTTTGCGCCACCAAATAGAAGCAAAATCGGTAAACTCACTAGTAGCAGCTCTAACTTGTTTTGTGCAGGAAAAGCATGGCAAGCAAATTTTTGATCAACAGCAAGTTCCCAATCAAGATAAGCATCAGGATCATATTTGCCATTAAATGTTGGTATGGTGAATTTAATCTTAGCAAAGGAATCATCCTGATTACGTACCACACGACGAGGTCATCGATGATGTGGACGCCGACGACGATGGTCTTGATCGTCATGCTCGGTGACACCACCATAATCAATGTCACCCTGTACGTTAACAAGCTGTTGGGACAACTCCTCAAGCCATGTCATGATGGTGTCTAGATTGGTGTTGGTGGTGGCGTGGGCTGTTTTCAATTCCTGGAGCGTCGCACCGGCCTCAATCTTTGTGGTTTCAAGCTGACCAAGATGTTCGTTTGTGACCTGTATATCTTCTGCAAGGCCATCTACTTGCAGCCTCACTTGTCGATCAAAATGTTGAATGATTCTCTTTGTTTGAGGGGAATGTTTTGCGTGGCATCGTCATCATCTTGTTTGTCCGAAGGTCCTGCCATTGTTAGTGCAAGAGACAAGAGAACAAAAAACACAAGTGTATGTCCTACAGCTAATGGGATGTGGTGCTGATTAGGTCACTCAATCTAAAGCCGTTATCGAATTCTTACCAGTTCTTACCAAGCCAATAGGGGTGACTCGCAACTAGCGGTGAAACCGTCGAAGATTGGATGGAGCGATTGCCAGGTGACACAAACCCTGTTCGCTGTAGAAAATATGTGGAGCTATAGGAAGGCTGCACTTGGTAGCAAGGATTAGCACAATCAATCAGTAAATGCAAAGTTGAATAATAGTGGAAAATGTGTTGCAATGCTGTCGGTAGCAATGTGGGACTGATGAGGAGGAAAATGGCAAAAAATGATTGGCTGGAAAACTAGCAAAAAATAGTGTGTTTAAGTACTACGAATGAAGTGGCGAACAACAAAATTGATGAGTGTGTTTTTACCAGGGGTAAAAAGGTAATTAAAAGATTATTAAAACAAGTAATGCAGTGCACCAGATGTGGTTGCCGCGTTTCTGGCGATTGTACAACCCAAAGATAGATAATTGTCGTGTATGGACAAGGCCTGAAAGGAATACCAAGGTATGCGCACAAGGAAACTATATATACTGCCACTATTTTTGGATACAGTCTTTCTTGCCTTGTGGTGCGGCTTTTCCTTTCTTTCTTTTGAACTTTTTTTCTTTTTTTTCTTTTTTTGCACCATGCCTTTTGCTGGACAAGAGTTCTTGTTGCACACACAAAAATAGGTAACAGATGCTGACCAAAACTTCCTTACGAAAACTGAGCAAAAATGGTACGGATCACAAACGCAGCAAACTTTCCAAACCTAGTGTTGTTCTAGTCGTGGATGGGGAGGGGCTGATTGCGGTGATGAAAAAAGGAGCAAAGCGACCAACAACAACAATGCATATGCACACAAAGTCAACAAAGCAAAATTACTGAAAGATAAGTGCAATGGCCAAAAGGTTCTAGGACAAGGTTCTAATCTATATCTTTTTTTGTGGCTTTTCTGGTGGACTATAGGAGAAGGAACTAAACGACAAAGAGTGGGTGTAAATCTCACCGAGCAACCTGAAACCTGATACCACTTGATAGGCCTGGAGTGCCCGATCTTTCAGTGAGAGGGATAAATCCGACTGGTAGGAGGTGACTCTCGCGATCCGATTCCAAACGAACAAGTCGTGGCGCCTTAGCAATCGCAGAACCAACTCCAAATGGTTATCGACCGTGCTGGACAGCAAGATCAACCTGAACACGAAGGTCAATTCCTACAAGCCATCAAAGAAACAAGCAAGAACAAGATGTAGGTAACCTGATTGTAATTCACTCGAATGTGGGGTTCACAAAGATGTCTAACAGGTGGTTGCTGGACACAACTGAAGAACAGGACGTTTGCACAGTGGCTAAACTTAAACAAATGAAAACCCACCTCAAAAGGAGGCTTGGCTGGAACTAAATAGGAGGGAAAGGAGGGAATTCGGCCAGCAACTAAGGCAGGTCAAAATCTCCTCCTATCCTTTCCTAAGATAGGTGGCGCAACACCTTTCGTACTTATTACAGGGTCCAAACAAGAGAATAGGTGACGCAACACCTGGGATATCACTATCATTCATTTCCATCTTCTTGACCTTCATTCCGTAAAAGAATCACATAATTCAGCTCGCGTGCACGAGCTCGAGTTATTGGTCCTTCTGTTGCGTCTGGAGTTGGAGTAGTATGAGTAGATGTGGCTGAACTGAAAGTGTGATGTCCTCATCACTCTCTCTCTCCCCCTCTCTCTCGATCTCTCCCGATCTCTTCCCTCTCTCTCGATCGAGCCATGTCTTGGTGATGGCGGCCCGGCGCTGGCGACCACGAGGAGATAAGTCTCTCTCGATCTCCTCTGTCTCCCTCTCTCTCTCTCGGTCCCCTCTCTCCCTCTCTCTTGCTCTCTCTCGATCTCTTTCCTCTCTCTCTATCGAGCCCTCTCTTGGTGACCACGAGCAGATAAGTCTCTCTCGGTCCCCCTCTCTCCCCCCTCTCTCTCGCTCTCTCTCTCTCGATCTCTCCCGATCTCTCCACTCTCTCTCGATCGAGCCCTCTCTCGGCGATGGCGGCCCAACACTGGCGACCACGAAGAGATAAGTCTCTCTTGGTCCCCTCTCTCTCCCCTATCTCTCTTGCTCTCTCTCGATCTCTCCTCTCTCTCTCGATCGAGCCCTCTCTCGGCGACGACGGCCCGGCGCCAGCTACCATGAGGAGATAAGTATCTCTCGGTCCCCTCTCTCTCCCCCTCTCTTTCTCGCTCTCTCTTGATCTTTCCCCTTTCTCTCGCACTTCCCTCTCTCTCTCGCTCTCCCCTCTCTCAGCGATGGCGGCCCAGCGGCGACGGCGACACCCTTCCCTCCACCAGTTCTGGGGGGGAGGGCGGTGCCCGAGAGCGGCGGCAGGTGGCGAGTGGCGGGCGACAGGCGACGCCCTCCCTTCCGTCAGATCCAGCGGGAGGGGAGGTGGAGGCCTTCGGTGACGGCAGCAGCGGCGGCTGCACTCTCTCCTTCGCTAGATCCGATGGGAGGGAAGGAGACAGTGGATGCAGCGGGAGGAAAGGAGTAGGACGCCGACAGGGGTGGAGTAGGACGCCGGCACCGTGTGTATCGTCGTCGAGCAGTAGTCATCATCATCGTCATGTACGTTCTTGATGTTCATTTGTTCTTGTATGTTGTTGATGTTCATGGGTTGAAGGGGAGCTGCTCGATGCATCGGCTCGATTCAAGCCAATGCATCGAGCCATTTTTTTGGATCATGGAACCTCAAAGGTGTCGGTTCCTAAACTGGCACCTTTGAGAAAACCACAAAGGTGCCGACTAATAGGTGTCGGTTGGGAAACTGACAACTATTGCCGGTCTCCAACCAGCACCTATGGGGGTTTGTGTACTAGTGAACGTACCACTCCATTCCAAAATATAAGACATTACCGAAAGATGTATGCTCTAAACTTGTCTTGTAAGAAGAGATTGAAAGATCTATGATTCTAAGAGTGTGGTGATTGTTTTGGTAATTAATGACAATCCATTGTTGAAACTAACTATTTTCGTGAGTTGATGAGATTAGATTGAGTTTCAGCATATGTTAAAATATTGAAGCTAGAAGATGGATTATAGCTTGATGAGTAGCGATTGAAGATATTGACGATATGGGGTATGAAGTGGTTATCTATGGCAACATGATGAACGGCAAGCATGGCTCGGCTACGTTGGATCATGCGGTGGTGAAGGGCAAGCAAGAGGCTTGGCGTTGACGGACTGAATCCGGAGACGAAGAGCGAGTGAAGGCTTTGTCGTGATGGACCGTGCAAGGCTATTTGAAGCTATGAGTAATTTGCATCACTACTACCAAAAACCTCATACAGACTGGCTTATAGGTGTCGATTTATTTAAAACCGGCACCTATTGAAACAATAGGAACCGGTACTAAAGAAAAACTAGCACCTATACTATTAGTATGGATTTTTTAAAAACCGACACCTATAATATATTATAGGTATCGGTTCTAAAGAAAAACTAACACCTATACTATTGGTATTGTTTTTTTTAAAAAACGACACCTATAATATAGGTGTCGGTTTTTTTAAAGACCGGCACCTAAAAAACTAAGCCGAGCCGGCAAGTGAGCCGAGCTGGCGACCACGAGGATAAGTGTATCTCGCGGTACCCTCTCTCTCCTGATATCTCTCGACTTCTCCCCTCTCTCTCGATCGAGCTCTCGGCGACGGCGGCCCGGCACTGGCGACCACGAGGAGATAAGTCCCTCTCTCGATCTCTCCCCTCTCTCTCTATCTCTCTCTCTCGATCACTCCTCTCTATCTTGCTCTCCCCTCTCTCTCGCTCTCCCTCTCTCGATGACGATGGCCCGGCGGTGGCGACACCCTCCCCTCGGCCAGATCCGGGGAGAGGGGAGGCAGCGCCCGAGGAGAGGTGTCGGGCGGCAGGAGGCGGCGCCCGAGGAGCGGCGACGTGTGACGGGCGACGGGCGGGCGCTCCCTCCACCGATCCAACGGGAGGGAGGTGGCGGCCTTCGGCGATGGGCAGCAGCAACAATGGGAGAGAAGGAGTAGGACGATGGTGTCGTGTGTACGTTCACTTGTTCATGTTGATTTGTTCACTTGTTCAGCCAGCGGCGGGTGTCGAGCATGTTGTTGATTTGTTCACTTGTTCATCGTTGTGTATGTTCACTAGTTCATTTGTTCATCGTCGTGTCTATCGTTGTTGATGTTCACGGATTGAAGGCAAGCCATTTTTTTGGATCGTGCAACCTCAAAGGTGTTGGTTCCTAAACCGGCACCTTTGAGAAAACCACAAAGGCGCTGACTAATAGGTGTCGGTTGAGAAACTGACAGCTATTGCCAGTTCCCAACTGACACCTATGAGGGTTTGTGTACTAGTGCATCCACTATAAGAAAAGCGCAAGATGAAATGCTGAAGATCAAGATGATGCAATTCATTGATGAACATCAAGCTAAAAGCCAAATGGGAATTGATCAAGTCAAATGTATAATTGATTTGGGACTAATGTGCTTAATGAGTTATAAGTGAATAGTCCCGGTGATGAGATGACGTTGTTGTTGGCAACCCTCAACGTGAAGCAAGAAGATGACAATAAGGCATTCCTAGTGGTATAGCTTTTCTATTTGCATTTGAGTATAGGAATGTGGTACTATTAAGAGGGATACAAACGTTGATGTGTTTGTTTATGTCTCGGTGCTCAAAGTGACCTATGCAAGTGTTATCTTGGGACAAACCAAAGCTGTAACCTAACCTGTCGATGTCGGAGATCGACACGCGAGAATCCGAGGGACCTCCTTTTTGGTTCGACACAGGGGAGCGGTGAATCTAGGCTTAAACTCACGATGAAGATGGGATGACGCTGATAAACCGGGAAAAATCAAGACTGCAAGGACGCAGGGGTTTATATAGGTTCGGGCCACCTACGAGGTGTAATACCCTACTCCTGTTCTTTGTGTAGTATGAAGGATGGATTACAAGGACCAGTGATGGTATTCCCCTCTCTCAACGACTGATGGATCGAGCGTTGCTAAGGGCTAGCTGTAGCTCTTGAAGTTGATGAACCGAGAAAGGAACCTCCAAAACCACTGAAGGGGCTAGCCGAACAGAGCACAGAACACGGAACCTAGACCCAGAGCCAGAACAGACAGAACCCCTTTTATGATGGACTTGGACCTCCTTTTATAGTACAAGGGGACACCACAGTAGTCCTGATTTCCTCTACTTCGCTCCTCGTGATGGAGCGGCTCTTGCCTTGTCTTGTCGGAGAAGCCACCCCATCTTTGTTCCTGTTGCCGCATCATGGGAGTAGGCGGAAAAAAGCGGGCGTCGTGGTAGCCATGCTGCTGACGCGGTGATGGCCGGCCTACCTACTCCGATGGGGCCCACTGGTCAGCGGCCCATCTCGTGGGTAGGTGCTGACGCAACGCCTCCTGCGCTCGTACTCTCTCCCCCACGCGGCCGCCCAATGCATTAAACGCGAATGGACGGGGCATGAGGGAAGCGTGCGCGGAGTGGGTGTGCTGCCATATCGTGGTCGCAGTCAAAGACTTTAGCCCCCCTTTGCCTCATGACAGGCAAAAAGGGTGATGATGAGAGCGCCTGACAGGCGCGCCTCACATCACATTAAATGCGACGGGGCAGGCGCTCAGCCTCTCTCCTTTTAGGCATTAAATGAGGTGGTTGGCAGTTGGACTCGTCCCTCTCTCGAGAGGTGCGGGGTGAGGATGGGGGTCCGGGTAGCCCCGGTTCTGCCGTCCGAGGTCCGGGTGATCCGGACCACACCGCTGGGAGCACGGCGGCCTCGGGCAGCCTCCGGGCAGGCCGCTCTTGGGGCGGCCACGTGGCCGCCCGTGGCCGAGACTCACTTGGGCCATTCAGGACATATCTTTGGCACGCCTTGATGAGCAAGGGCGCCTTCCTTTTTTCAGATATCATACCTCTGACATACCCCCGGGCCCATATCACCGACAGTAGCCCCCGGTGTTGACCGGGACCGAGTCGGGCTCGAACGCGGTTAACGCCATTTCCTTGAGTGTGTGGGCCCGGGTACTGGATGTGCCTTGCTATGGCAAGAGGCTGGTACGCGACAACTGGTGCCGCGCTAGGCTAAGCTTTCTCAAAACGGGGGGCGAGTTTATTCGGGCCGCGTGCGCGGGGGCCCATTCAAACCGCCTAGCTCTCTCCGTCCCGCGTAGTGCGCCTAGTGGGCACGAAACCCCAGGCGGCGCGAAATCCAAGTGGCGCAGGAACCGAAGGGGATGCGAAAAGAAAATGAAGGGGCGCGGAGGCAAGGAGGCGCGTAGTGTGGTAGTGGGGCGAAATTAATGCCGTGGTAGTGGGGCGAAATTAATTCGAGGGGGCCGTGGTCGCCTGTAAAAACGGATCCGCGTGGAGGGGGATCGGTTTCTACGCTTTCCACAGCCATCGCCTCTCACAGCCTTTCGCCTCTCATCTTCCCAGCGTCCTTTGCTTCTTCACCTCCTTCCTCTCGCCGCTGGCTTTCCCTTCGCACTTCAGTGTCCACCTTTGAGATGGCCCGCGATTCGCCTCTGGAGCCGGGGATTGTGCTCCCCAAATCCTTGGTCCGCACCGCGGAGGCTCGCAGCCTCTTCAACAAGTACCTGTCGCGCGGCACGCGCAGCAGCGATGATGTCCTGGAGGAGCGGCCCCCCACGAGGATGGTGTTCTTCGCCTCCTTCATCATGGTCGGGCTGGTGCCGCCCTTCTCCCGCTTCTTTCTCGACGTGCTGGAGTTTTACAACCTCCGGCTGCACCACCTCTTCCCCAACGCCGTCTTCTACCTCCCCGTGTTCGCCTACACCTGCGAGATGTTTGTGGGGGTGATGCCCTCACTGCACCTCTTCCAGCAGTTCTTCCGGGTGTGCCGGGCGGGCTCCCCCGGCGCGGTCGGGTACGTGGCGATCCAGCCGCAGAACAACAGGACGGTCGGCACCCCCTTCATCGACATCCATCCTTGCTCCAGGTGGGAGAACTGGAGGGCATTCTGGTTCTACACCAGCCTAGGCGACCACCCCCGCCTATCCCTGCCGACGGGGATCCCGGTGAACCAGAGGAGCTGGGGGGCGCGTCCGCGAGCCGGGAGGGAGCTGGACGAGGTGCTGGAGCAAATAAGCTACCTCCGGAGGGGGGGCCTGTCCAGCCACGCGGTCTTCCGCGACTTCTAGATGAGGCGCATTGCGCCGTTGCAGGAAAGGCCGCGCCCCGCCTACATGTACACGGGCCCCAATGATGACATGTGGACCCACGTGGGCGCTGTCTTCAACTGGGACGAGAGGGACCTCGCGATCCTAGTCCGCCGCACCCTCGGCGTCACGGCGATGGACTGACGCAGCTCCCGCCCGGTTGGTGCCGTTGTGCCGGGACTCGGCGCGCTCGGAGATCCCGCACGCGCTGCAGTGGTGGGCGATGGCGTGGGCTCGTCGTCAGCAGTGCCAGACGCTACCCCGAGGGGCGGGGCGGCGACTACGACGACGCTGATGACCAGGTGCCGATCGGGCGGCTGAACCGCCGAGGTCCGGGCCAAAGCGATTCGGGGGCCCCGAACCCTAAGAGGAAGAGGAAGAGGTCAGAGGAGGACCCCGCTCCTCCCCCATCTCCGCCACGTGGTCGTGACGCGGAGCGCGCTGCTCCTCCCCGCAGATCGGGAGGCTCGTGGGCCAGGATGGCCACAGCGACGGCGACGACGACGATAGAGGAGGCCCGGAGCACGCCCACGGCGAGCGCGCCGTCGGCGGAGGCCGTCCGCGGGGCTCCAGCGTCGGCGGGGGCGACGAGCGGCAGCCCGACGAGCCCTCCAGGCGGCCCCGCGAAGAAGAAGCGGGCCATCTAGCGGGTTTCCTGGGACTTCAACCCCGCCCGCAGGTACGCTTTGCCGTCATGTACATGCTCGTTGGGCCTTGCGTTTTTGTCTTGTTTTCTGATCCCTTGCTATGTTCATTTTTTGTTTCCAGCCGCGAGCACTGGCATTTTCGCCCCAGGGTTATACCCAAGGGCAGTTCTGCCTCGGGCTCGAGGGAGGAGGCGCAGGAGAGGCTCGGGGCACTTGAGCCCTCCGGGTCCAGGTCGCCCCTTACGGGTTCGGGCCCGGATCCGGTGCGATCCGAGGAGGGGGCCCACCCAGAGATCGGGGCGCCGGTCGCCCACGAGAAGCGAGCCGAGGACGGCCCGGACGCAGAGGGGACAGTGGAGGGCGGCGGAGAACAGCCCCAGGGGGCTCCTCCGTGGAAACCATCGCCGCCGCCACAACAGCCATCGCTTGCATCGCGCTGGACGGCGCCGTCACCCCGCCGGCCACCATTAGCTCTGCCGGGCCGGCCTGCCGCGAGCCCCCAACGCAAGGAGCGGGTGGCTCGCCATGGGGCGTCTTCGGCTGCCCGCCCGTGTGGTGGCGATCCGGGCCGAGCTCCGACTACGAATCCGGGCGCTCGGTCCGGGTTCGTGGCCGCCCTGGACACCGAGCCCCTCGTCCGGTCGCAAGAGCGGGCGAGGGAGGTTGTGTCCAGGGCGCCGGAGGAGGCCAACGCGATCTCCCGGAGGGGCTCCGGCCCAGTGTGCAGTGCCTTAGCCGCCGGGGAGGTTGCGGTGGCACGGCGGGAGGCTGAAGTTGAAGAGGGCCGTCGGGAGCTGGCGGCCAGGGCGAGGGTGGAGGGCCTCGTCCGCAGGTGGGAGCTGGCGGAGATCGAGCGGTGCCAGGAGGAGCTCAGCCAGGTGTTCGAGGACACCGTCGTTGAGTGGCACGCCGCCGACTTCCGCGAGCAGGTCGCCACCGCCGCGGAGGAGAGGGTCCACACCACCATTGGGAGGTTCATCCACGACCTCAAGGAGCGCGCCCAGGGGCTCGACGAGCACGAGTGCACCCTGCGCGATGCTGAGGTAGCCGCCGCCAGCACCGACGTCGAGCTTCAGGCCCGCGAAGCCGGCCTGGCGGAGCGGGAGAGGGCTCTAGAGGCGGCGTGGCAGGCGGTCGAGGACCGGGAGGCCGCCGTCGTCAGGGCCGAGGAAGACTCCGCCGTGCGGGAGGCTAACGTGGTGGCCCAGGAGAAGGCCATCGCGGAGCGCGAGGCCGTCGCGGAGGGGCGGGAGGTGATGGTGCTGGAGGCCCAAGAGGAGGCCTCCCGGTGCCTGAAGGCCGTCTGGGAGCGTGAGCAGCTGCTCACCGCCGCCTCGGGCCACCGGCAAGACGAGTTGGAGCGGTGGGAGCAAGACCTGGCCGCCCGGGAGCAGGCGGTCATTGACGCGCAGGCGCAGGTGCGAAGGCCAGAACTAGAGGAGGCGCGCCGCCGGATCGCGGAGCTGGAGCACACCTTGAGCCTGGGGCTCCGGGTCGTGGCCTCATCCGTCGAGCGCCTTCGGGACGCAGCCCGCGAGGTGGGGGTCATCCATCCCCTCACCGGCGTCCCCACCTTAGGGGGGTTAGCCACTCACATAGATGAGCTGGCTGAGGGGATCAAGAGGGTGCCGGAGGAGGTCGACGAGGTGGCGAAGGAGTCGTCATATGACTTGTCCCGCCAAGTCGCTACGCTTATCTTGGCGAGCTATCAGGACCGCGACCCCGGCTTTGACCCCTACATCCCCACCGAGGACTTCCCCGAGGGCACCGAGGAGGCCGCCCATCTTCGCGTCCAAGACGCCGTCGACTCCATTATGGTGGGTTTTGACGGCACTCTGGCGGCCTTCCAGCTTGCCTTCCGCGAAGATTCGCCGGACGAAGGCCACCCGGAGAACGCCCCCAGCGACCTGCCGGCCGCCTAGGACTCCCCCGTCCCCTTTTTGTTTTTACCTGTATTTGTGAACAAGATATTTGCAATATTGTTTATAATATCAGTGAACTTGCCTTTATCTCGTTGAACTTGTATTGCAATAGCCCATATGTGTATGTATATATGTTGGGAGCCCCCGGCCAACTTAGCGCGCACGTAGTGACGGTTAGTTGGCCCGAGCCCCTGCCTGTTTGCTTTCCTGCAACGGTAGTTCAACTCTAAGTTAGCTTAGCCATTGCAAGAATGCGGTAGCGTGGTCCTCCGCCATGATTTGTCCCATGTAGCTGGGGGCTGGTCCGGGTTCGGGCAGCATGCACTGGCCGTTGGCTGGTGCCTTTCTCGGGGTTTCGGGTAGGAGCGAAGGCATAAAAAGGCCAGCAAGGGCAGCGACAACGGGGGGCCGGGACAGGCGTGTTAGTACGCACCCGAGCCCCCAGGTGTGGTACTATGCAGCATCGCTCTACCCTCGACGCCCTTAGGGCTCTCAGGCTAAGGTGGGCAAGGCCAGGGAACCATTGGAAAGCCGCATCCGCAGTACATGCTCCAGCACATGGAGGAAAACACACTACAAACAGGTATTTTGCAAGAAAATCATATGGGATGTAACAGCAAACTTATTGTCCATGCCACCGGAAGCAGTGGATGAACTTCCATGTATGTTTCAGCGCACCATGCGGCTTATGGGTAAAACCTGCGCAGGAGGGAAATGTTCCACGGGTTCGGCAACGGAGCGCCGTCCTCTGTGGCTAGGCGAACTACTCCCGGACGCGGGGTGCCAATAACCTTGTATGGCCCCTCCCACATCGGGGATAATTTGCTCAGTCCCACACGCGTTTGCACACGGCGTAGGACGAGATCATTGACCTGCAGCGCTCGGGGGCTAACTTTGTGTTGATGGTAGCGGCGGAGGCTCTGCTGGTAGCGGGCCGCACGAAGCGCTGCCCGACGCCATCTTTCCTCCAGGTAATCCAAGTCGTCACGATGCAACTGCTCTTGATCTGCTTCGATGTATAACGTGGCTCGGGGCGATCCCAGGGTGAGCTCGGAAGGCAAGACCGCCTCGGCTCCATACACCAAGAAGAAAGGTGTTTTCCCGGTGGCACGGCTCGGGGTTGTCCGATTGGCCCAAAGGACCACAGGCAGCTCGTCGGTCCATGAGTCCCTATGCTTCTTGAGCACATTGTAGGTCTTCGTCTTGAGGCCTTTTAATATTTTTGCGTTTGCACGCTCGGCCTGACCGTTGCTTTGGGGGTGGGCGGGCGAGGCGAAACAGAGCTTGATGCCCATATCATCGCAATACTCGCCAAACAGCTCACTCGTGAACTGGGTGCCGTTGTCGGTGATAAGCCTGTTGGGGACCTCGAACCTCGTCGTGATGCCTCTCATGAACCGCACAGCTGAATGCTTGTCGATGACGCTGACTGGATAGGCCTTGGGCCACTTGGTGAATTTGTCGATGGCAACATATAGAAACTTGCAGCCGCCCCATGCCTGCTTGAACGGACCCAGGATGTCCAGCCCCCAGACCGCGAACGGCCACGAGAGTGGGATGGTCTGAAGGGCCTGAGCTGGCAGATGCGTCTGCTTGGCGTGGAATTGGCACGCTTGGCACCGCCGCACGAGGTCTGTTGCATCCTCCAGCGCGATGGGTCAATAAAATCCTTGGCGGAATGCCTTTCCCACCAAGGTTCGGGAGGCTGAGTGCGCCCCACATTCACCTTCATGGATCTCGACTAGGAGCTCGAGACCCTGTTCCCGAGCGATGCATTTCATGAGCACTCCATTGGCACCGCGTCGGTAGAGTGTCCCTTCTACCAACACGTACCTCTTGGAGGTCCGGGCAATGCGTTCGCTTTCCTCGCGTTGCTCGGGCAATGACGCGTCTTGTAGGTACGCCTGAATTTCCGAAATTCAAGCCACCTGGCACGTGATGTCGGTCCTAGCAGGGCTAGACTGTGGCTGGCCTGCCAGGTCCGGGGCGTCGGGACCAGCCGATTCCTGCCCTTGGGGCGGTTCGGGGTGCGCCGATGGCTCTGTGAGACTTTCTTCAAACGCGCCTGGGGGGCTAGGGCTCGCGCGGACGCGATCCTAGATAGCTCGTCCGCCAGGGTATTGTCTCTTCTGGGAACATGGCGAAGCTCAAGGCCATCGAAATGGTGCTCCATACGCCGTACTTCCTTGACATAAGCCTCCATCTGGGGGTCGGTGCATTGGTACTCCTTGAAAACCTGGTTTACAACTAGTTGGGAGTCCCCGAGGACCAGCAGACGGCGGATGCCCATGCCTGCGGTCGTTCGCAACCCCGCTAGGAGCCCTTCGTATTCGGCCATGTTGTTGGTTGCCCGGAAGCCAAGCCGGACGATGTACCGGAGCACGTCACCCATTGGGGAAGTTAACACCACGCCTGCCCCGGCCCCGTGCAAGGTGAGTGAACCGTCAAAGTTCATCACCCAGTGCACGGTTCCTTGGCCGCGATCCTCCGCACTCTCGGGTTCACCCTAGGGTGGATCGCTATCGGCCGTTGGCGTCCATTCTGCCACGAAATCGGCCAAGGCTTGGCTCTTGATCGCGTGTTGGGCTTCGAAATGCAGATCAAATTCCGATAACTCGATGGCCCACTTGACTACCCATCCCGTGCTCTCTCGGTTATGCAAGATTTGCCCGAGAGGGTAGGACGTGACTACCGTTACCCGATGCGCCTGGAAATAATGGCGCAGCTTCCTGGAGGCCACGAGCACGGCGTAGAGAATTTTCTGGGCCTGCGGGTAACATGTCTTTGCGTCCCGTAGCGCCTCGCTGACAAAGTAGACCGGCCGCTGCACCTTGGTGCGGGCCTTGGCTACTTTGCCAGGGGCGACAGGTTCGGGTGCACCGGGGTGGGTTACCTCGGTGTCCGGGGCTACCGGGCCATCACCTCTCCTGGGGCCCTCAGGGCCGCTCTGGGTGGAAGGGGCCTCGGGAGCCCCCGAACTAGGGGGCCGAATGGCTCCCTGAAGCTCGGGGGGCCAAGGGCCACCTCCGGGTTCGGGCGCTTCCTCGGCCAACACCGTTCTGAGGTTTCCTGCCTCCGGGTTTGATGGGGTTGGGGGCGACTGTGGAGATTATGGCAATCGGGTATCTACATGGCAAGTCTATCTGACTGGAGGTAGGGATAGGTTTCGCCTGCCATATCTGTAAACCAAACATGACTTGGGTGTTACGTTGCCGATTGAGATAAGGCAATGACCTATAGTCACGGTTTGGTAAGATTGAGGAAACCGACTTAGAGTAAGACAGGGTTTCCGATCTGTAAGCCCTCCTCCCAAGACTATATAAGGGGGTAAGGGGCGTCCCTTAAGGGATAGGCGATATTCGATATCAAAGTTGATAAGCAAGAGCTTTAGACTTTAGGAGCTTTAGATCTTGAGATCAATAAAGACACTCGACGGATCGAATCCACCGAAACAGGAGTAGGTATTACCTCACGAGAGGGCCTGAACCTGTCTAAATTCCCTTCTCCAATCTAATCCATTGTGCTTGGCGATCTTGACTACACCGCCAAAATTCTATTGCCGAAACCAAGTTTCGATAGTTGGCGCGCCAGGTAGGGGCCCGAGCGTCAAGACTTCTTCAACAATCTCGCCGACAAGCGTGATGGGATCTCCTTCAGGATTCGGCGACTTCGCCGCCAACAACTTCGACGACTTCTCCTTCGACTCGGATTCGAACCAGTCGGAAAGAGAGATACACTCGGCGCCGTTCGGGCTCTCGAACAGCGCCAAGATCTTCGACGACATCTTGAAGTCCAAGACGCAATCCACCCTCTACAACGAAGGACTTCACTCGGCACCGTTCGGATTGCCGAACACCGTCGAAATCTGCACTGATCTCCTCGTCTCCCCAACGGAGACGATCTACTCAGAAGAAGATCTCTCGGCGCCGTTTGGATTACCAAACACCGCCGAGATCTACGGCAAACTCTTCTTCCCCGAGTCGAGGTTGACTCACTCGGAGGAGCCCGCATCACCAAGCTCTAACTCGGACTGAAACGATCCAGATCCGGGCTACCCAGGATCGAGGGAGATCGCTGTCATCCTCCAGCCGTTCGGCTCATGCTCATCTTCGGAGCTCAACGAATATCTCCGGTCCGCCGGCTTTGACGACCTCTATGGCATCCCTTCAGACAAAGCCGACGACTCCGACTGCCACAAGGACTACGAGCCGAAGTGCTTCGATGTCCTCATGGCTGAGCCGGCCGAGTCCGACTCAACCATGGCCCACAGGCTTGCTGAAGAAGAGCGAGCCAAGATTGAGCAAGAGCATAAGATGGCTGAAGAAGAGAAGAAACGCAGGGAAGAGGCCGACAAGAGAAAGCAAGATCTACGGGCAGCCAGACGATCCGCTCAGGAGGCTATCCTTCAAACGTGGGTCCGCAACACCAATGTCTTCCAGACGCCACAGCAGAACGCTGTCACTGCCCTCACACTCTTGGACGCCGTCATGGAGACGGCACCCCCCGACGTGACTCCAATATTAGATAAAATCAAGACCATCGTCACAGCTACAGCCAACGGCCATCCCACCACCTCGGCACGAAGGCCGACTGAGTCTGTGGCCGAAACGCCCAACAAAAGCCGACTTCTGCCTCTAAGGTCAGGAGACTATAAGAGGCCCGAGCCAGACCGGTCGACGACAAGGCCAAGAGGCCCACACCGCGAGTCCACACAGAAGTACTAGGAGCAAACGGCCGACTCCCGCGACAAACGACACGGACGTCCACCCGTCCACCACCGCGTCCGCCGCAACAACGGCTCCGGCTACCCAACCACCAACCAAGACCCCGCCGAGTGATCTCGCGGAAGTCCTCGATCGCCGCTACCAGGAGCGAGACCGACGCACTCGGGAAGATCGGAGGGGATCACCCGATAGCGGCGACGACGGAGTGCCAGCTTTCACTCGGGAGCTTCGTAGAGTGCACTGGCCGAATGGTTTTAAGCCAACAGGGATAGAGAAATATGACGGCAAGACCGACCCCGAGTCGTGGCTTACCGTCTATACCCTCGCCATCCACGTAGCAGGCAGTGACAACAAGACTATGGCCAACTATCTGCCCGTAGCCCTCGCTAACTCGGCCAGGAATTGGCTCACGAGCCTGCCAAGAGGCTCAATCGGCTCGTGGAGCGAGCTGAGGGACCACTTCATCGCCAACTTCCAGGGCACCTTCGAGAGGCCCGGCACACACTTCAATTTATACAACGTCATCCAGGAGCCGGACGAGCCTCTGAAGGATTACATCAGGCGCTTCTCCGTGATGAACTGTTAATCGGGAAGTTCGGGTGCAAGCCACCGAAGACGGTGAAATAGATGTTCGAGACGGCGAACTCCTACGCCAAATCCAATGACGCCATCAAGGCGGCTCGTCAAGACCGGCCCGACAGGAGGGAAGACAAGCAGGCGGGAGGAAGCCGGAATCCTAAGAAGGATAATGGCAACAACAACAACCAGGGCCAAAAAGACCGCAAGCGCCGATCCGAGGATCTAGTGGCCGCAACCTCCAACTCTCAACGTCATCCCCGAGTCGCCGCCTGTCGTGGCCTCGCCTCAGCCCCAAGAGCCCCTGCTGCTGTACGTTTCAGCCACTCACCAAGTGGTTAGTACGGTCCTCGTGATCGAGCGTGAAGAAGAGGGACGGGCTCAGAAAATCCAGAGGCCGATCTACTTTGTTAGCGAAGTATTGGCAGGAGCCAAAATCCGCTACCCTCAGGTACAAAAACTGCTTTATGGTGTCCTGATAACCGCGAGGAAATTGGCACACTATTTTCAGGGTCACTCGGTCACCGTCGTCACCTCCTTTCCACTCGGCGACGTCATCCACAACCGGGAGGCAACTGGGCGCATCGCTAAGTGGGCTCTGGAGTTGATGCCACTGGACTTGACTTTTAAGGCAAGGACGTCCATAAAGTCACAAGCCTTGGCGGATTTCCTGGCCGAGTGGACTGAGCAACAAGAAAACGTACCTCGGGAAGACCTCCAACACTGGACCATGCACTTCGACGGATCCAAGAGGATCACCGGCTTGGGAGCAGGAGTTGTGCTGATCTCCCCGACTGGGGAAAGGCTAAGATACGTCCTTCACCTCCACTTCTCCGCCTCACACAATGTCGCCGAGTACAAAGCCTTGCTACATGGACTGCGGCTCGTAGTTTCACTCGGGATACGTCGGCTCATCGTGAAAGGCGACTCCCAGCTGGTCGTCAACCAAGTAATGAAGGACTGGTCCTGTCTAAACGACACCATGGAGGCCTACCGACAAGAAGTCCGCAAACTTGAAGACAAGTTTGACGGACTCGAACTATCACATGTCTTGAGACACAACAACGAAGCGGTGACGAGTTGGCGCAGCTCGGGTCCAAGCGTGAAGCCGCCCCAACAGACGTCTTTGTCGAGCACCTTTATGAGCCAACCATCACGGCGAAGACAACTCCCAACGAACAAGCTGCAAACGAAGTCGCCATGACTGACGTCGACTGGAGGATGCCACTCATCAAATTCCTAACTCAGCAAGAGCTGCCAGAAGACCGGGATGAGGCAGAGCGCGTCCGACGTCGTTGCCAAGCATATGTCATGGTTGATTCCGAATTATACAAGAGAAGCCCCTTCGGAATCTTAATGAGATGCATCACACTCGAGGAAGGACGACGGCTGCTCCATGACATCCACTCGGGCATATGCGGAAGCCACGCGGCAGCACGCACTTTGGTGGGCAAAGCTTACAGACAGGGTTTTTTCTGGCTTACCGCGGTCTCCGACGTGGACAAAGTCGTACGAACCTGTGAAGGTTGCTAATTTTTCGCCCGACAGAGCCATGTCCCAGCCCAGGAGCTACAGACAATCCCACTATCCTGGCCGTTCGCGGTATGGGGCTTGGACATGGTCGGCCCCTTCAAGAAAGCTCCAGGAGGATTTACACACCTCTTCGTCGCAATCGACAAGTTCTCCAAGTGGATTGAAGCCAAGCCGGTTGCCACAATCACTGCTGACAAGGCACGAGATTTCTTCCTCAACATCGTGCACTGCTTCGGCGTCCCAAACAGAATCATAACCGATAACGGGACTCAATTCACAGGAGGCGTCTTCAAGGAATTCTGCGAAGATTTCGGAATCAAAATCTGTTATGCATCAGTCGCACATCCCAAAAGCAACGGACAAGTCGAACGGGCCAACGGCATGGTCCTTCAAGGCATCAAGGCCCGCGTGTTCGATCGCCTAAGCCCTTACGTAGGCAAGTGGGTCCAAGAGCTTCCCTCGGTCTTATGGTCTCTGCGGACCACACCCAGTCGGGCTACCGGCCAAACTCCTTTCTTTTTGGTCTACGGCGCAGAAGCCATGTTGCCAAATGAGATGGAGTATGAATCCCTCCGAGTTCGCAGCTTCAACGATGAACGCTGTCGAAACTTGGTTTCGGCAATATTATTTCTGGGGTCGCAGTCGAGATCGCCAAGCACAATGGGTTAGAAGAAGAAGAAGATTTAGACAGGTTCAGGCCCTCTCGTGAGGTAATACCCTACTCCTGTTTCGGTGGATTCGATCCGCCGAGTGTCTTTATTGATCTCGTGTATCTAAAGCTCTTGCTTGTAAAATCACCTATCTCCGATATCCCTCAAGGGACGCCCCTCACCCCCCTTATATAGTCTTGGGAGGGGGGCTTACAGATCGGAAACCCTATCTTACTCTAAGTTGGTTTCCTCAATCTTACCAAACCGTGACTATGGGCCGATTGCCTTATCTCTATTGGCAATCGTAACACCCAAGTCAAGTTCGGCTTACAGATATGGCAGGCGCAATCTATCCCTACCTCCAGTCGGATAAGCTTGCCATGTAGATACCCGATTGCCACAATCTCCCACAGTAGCCCCGAGTCCTTTCGGTCGACGAGACAACTCGGCCGACCAAGCGGCACTCGGCCAAAAATCTCTTTGACCGAGTGCTTTTGGCGCCGAGTGATTCCATCATCTCTGCCTGAGTCTTCCCGAATGGCTCCAAAGACTGTGAAGGGCTGGAAAAATATATAAAAATTTCTCAAAAATAAATATCTAGGTGCATCTCCTGATGCACCTAATTAGGTGTAGCCCCCGACTATGTGGTTAGTCAAAAACAGACTAAACATATAGTCAAGAACTATAAAAGATCATTCTCATGTAGATACCTAGCTCATGCTAAAGCAATCATTGAAATCTCATTACTCGACAAGTTCATACTCATCCGAGTGAATTTGCCCGAGTCATCTCAGAACAAATAATTCAATCAACCCATATAGGTGAAAAACACTCGGTAAGCTCAAGCTTATCCGAGTGGATTTGCCCGAGTAAACCCGGAACAAACATTTCAATCATCCCTCATGGGAAATCAAGTTCTTTCAATCATATGAAAAATATGACCAAATTATTAAATAGCTTATGCCATAATACTGGTCTCAATCTATAAAGATCTTCAGCAAGATGGAAAAATAAATAGCATTGGTAAGGTTACCTAACCAAATGCCAAAAAACCAAACAGCTCTTGTCATCAAGGTAGCTATAAAAACTTAGCTGTCGGTCACCTTCCAAGTGGCATCGTGCCAGCTTCTTATGAAGTCAAGCAAACCGCGGTGTGAAAGGATTTTCAAAGGTACAGGGCACTCGGACACACGCATATTGCCAGAGCAAATCTGCTTAAGCTCATCCGCTTAAGTCCCTAAGGACACGCATCGGACCACACCTTAGCTGGGCCGTAGATTTTCTTATGGGCTCGGCCCAATCACCAGAAAACCTAGCGCAACCCTCAAATCTTTCTATAAAGATGCGAGGTCGTCCCCGCCTCTTCATCTTCCAAAAGATTCCCCTTTTCGCAGCACTGTTCACCAGTTCACCGCGGAGAACCCTAGACTTGCGCGCTCCCAAATCCATCCATCAAGGAGCTCGCTTTCTGTGACAACCAGCTTCCGCAGCCAAATCTCCCACGTTCCTTTGCCAAAAATCCGACCTTTTCCAGCCAGATCCACTTCCCATCAACCCCACTCTCATGGCGGAGGAAAAGAGGATTCCGTTCGACCAATGGGCCGCTTCGGATGTGAGGGAATCCACCCTCAAGGAGATGGTTGTCACGCCCAGAAATTTATCCCAAATTTCCAGACTATTTTGTGTATTAATTCCCTGTCCAGGACCAGCCAGGGTACACAAAATGACAAATCAATACACAGATCCAAACGTAAATTAAAGCGCATAAATATATTTACAGAAGAGGCACTTAGTCCCTGCACTCGAAGAAAACTGCAGCGGAAAAGCAGGACGATCCTAGCGGGGCTTCAGCTCCACTCCACAGGCAAACTCAACTGGGGTCTGAGCCTTGGTCCTCTAACACCGTCTTCGACTCAGAGGCACTACACTTCTGAAAGGGGGAAGGAATTGCAAGGCTGAGTACAACCACCGTACTCAACAAGTCATGCCGGGAGAATGCAAATAATGCAAGGGGGTACAAAGAATTCATATACAGGGTTATTTTGCAGAAAACCAGCATTTCAAAGCATTTAAATATTTTAAGGTATTTTAATAAACACGAGCCTATCTCTAGTGAAATTATTTTCAAGTCGCGCACCAACGCGATCTTGCCTTAACTCAGGCCAACATGTGCTAACTCAGAATCTTTCAGTTTTAAACAAAATTAAACTCTAACTTGGGTACATTGCTCGGCTTGCCCATAGCACCGAGGCGCGGCTATTCGAATAGATTTACTCGATCGAGGTGTACATCTTTACCCACGGACATGTCTTCCTCACGTGTTGCGACGTGCCACATGCCACCATGGCATACGGACGGAAGCCATGACAAAACTCATCGCTTAGTACTGCCCTAAACAAAGAAGACCGACATAGACTTCCCCCGCCAGGTGCCCTGGGTCGAGCAGACAGTCTATGCCCCCAGGCATCTCGACTCGTTCTGAGCCTTCACTTGCCAGAGACGTCGACCCATGGGCTTCAACCCTTCCTAGGGCTTCATCCATCCCTATCCGTGTCTTTTTTTGTTTCTGACCGTACTAGTCAACGTGTTAAGCCTTACCCATTAGACGGTGGTAGTACGGAAATGCTTTGCAACAGAGGCCCGAAGACCGGTCCTTATGACGGCCGAGGTGCGACTAACAAAACCATGCACCTCGTGCCCAGCCGAAAACATGTTTGGGGAATTTTGAAGGGTATTGCCACGGCTAAACAGCCAAAATTTCATCATTTACAAGTTATTCCTTAGTCTAATATTGAAAACATCTAACTGTTTCTATTCAAGCAGGGCTAAGCATATTCCTAAGTTTGCTAGTGAGTACCACATATATAAAGTGCTCACTAGTTTTATTTTTCCTAGGGCTATCAAGGATCATAATACAAGTAGTAGGGCTATAACAAGGAGAATCGGTAAGGCTAAATAAAACAGTGATAGACGCGGGAATTTAATAAAGTGAAATGCAATAATTTAAATAAACATAATTTTGTAAACTCGGATAGCAATATGATCAAAATGACATGACTTGCCTTGCTTCTTCGAACAAAACTTCTTTTCCTCGCGAGCACGAACCTTTCGAAACGACGAAGTCTACACGCTGACACGCAAAACAAGGAAAACCCTAATAAAAACCAAATGAACAATACAAGAAAAGTAAACAAACATGTAGAGCTCAATTTTAGATGAATTTTACAATTTGAATGGCCCAATTTCAAGTTTGTATGGATTAGATATGAATTTTAGAAGTTTTGGACCATTAAATAGATTCTGGAAATTAAATTGATTTATTAGGCAATTTTTAATTACTTTTGGAAGGAAATGAGTAGGATGACGACAGTGGGCTAGGACTCGTCGTCAGCGAGTGAGAGCGGAGAGAGGAGGAAGGAACTCACCGGGCGCACGACGGTGAGCGGATGAAAAGCCAGCGTACTGGTGTCGACGCGGGGGATGAGGACAAAAACAACCGGGAACGGTGAGAGGACGACGACGGCAGCCGACGGCGGCCGCACGGTGGTGAGGACGGTGTGGAACACGCTGCCGCGTTGCCGTTAACGGAGACGATGAGGCCACGGGGCGACGTGCCGGCAAGGAAGAATGGCTTGCCGAAGATGGTACCGGCGAGGACAATCACGGGACGCTGGCGACAAACGACAAACCAAGTAGAGGCCGGCAAAGGAGACGACGCCACGGTACCGGGGAAGGATATGACGACGTCGGATAACACTCCGGCAAGGCGGCAGGGGCTGCCGGAGTGACGTCGGCGAGGCCGATGGAGAGGCCCACGGGCAGCGGGGTTTCGGTGTATTCCGGGCGAAAACGGGCCTTGGCCGAGGTGGAGGGCGATGCTGCAATGCCGTAGGTGGCGATGGCGCAGCCGACCGCCGTACGAGCGAGAGAAGGGACCGATCGGAGTTGCGTCGGTGAGGTGGATGGGCGGGCGGCACAATGGTCTCCGGGTGAAATGGAGGTGAGGCCGGGGAAGAGGAGGTGGCTGCGAGGCCGATGGAGATGGTTGCAAGGTCTGGCGCTTCTCGGCTTGACAGGGAGGGGCGGCCGAAGTTCGCCGGCGCCGAGGAGAGAGGAAACCGAGCGGAGGAATGGAGGGAGAGCAAGGGAGCTCGAGGTGGTGTGAGGGGAGTGAGGAGGGTGCTGAGGGCTCCCTTTTATAGGCCGGGGAGGGAGGGGAATGGCGCCGGGGAAGGGAATGGCCGGGAGCTTGCCGGCCGGCTATTCATGGCGGCCACTCAAAGTGGAGTTCAATCCGGCGAATTAGAGCATTAATAATTGGGAGAAACATGTGGTAATTGATGAGGAAGAGGAGAGGAACCGATTTTCGCAATTTAATTGAAGGGAAACCACCGAGGAGGGAGATCGGCCGGCCATGGTGGAGCTCAACGGTGAAGAAACAAAATCGAAATCCACCACGAATTATTGCGGGATTGGGTGGGGAATTATGGGGGAAGTGGAGAGGAAGAGGTGAGGATTAATTTCCCTCAATTAATTTTGGATTTGAACGATTCGTCGGGATTTGCGAAGGGAGGAAAGAGATGGCTGTTCGGATGAACAGTACACAGGCAGCTCTAGGAGGAAGACGACACTGTAGCAGAGGGAGGCAACGCAGACTTTTCCTTCCAAATTTCCTTGAATTTTTATCTGTACTTCCAATGCTCAAATAATTCCAAGAAAAATCCTGAAATTAGATGAACACTCAAAGTATGTAATAAAAATTCAACCAGATTATTTACTGATTAATTAATTTATTTAAATAATTACTTAAATATTCTTTGTATTATTAAAATTATTTGGAGCTCCAAAATTTCGCGAAAAATTTAGGAGAGTACTTTAGGGCATGGAGAATATTTGAAAAATATTTCCAGCCATGATTTTTAAAGTAAATTTTTATTTCCTTAATACTTTCACTTGATTAATATGCTTTTCATTTTATTTAATTTCTAGAAAATAAATTATTTAATGATTTTTAATCCCGAACAAAAATCGGGGCGTGACAATGGTGAAGCACGGCGTGCTTCCGCCAAAGGAACTCGTGGGATGGCGCCGGCGGCGGAGGACTTCCCGACCCCAAACACCGTGAGCTCGTCGTTTTCACTTCCTTTTCTATTGCGGGTTCGGCCTTCCCACCTCCGAGTTCTTCCGGGGCTTCGGATTACTATGGGCTTCATCTCTACCATCTGAACCCCAACTCAATGCTTCACATCGCTCTCTTCATTCATGTATGTGAAGCCTTCCTTGGCATCCTCCCCCACTTCCATCTCTTCCGACGCATGTTCTATCTCAAACCACATCAGAACAAGGACCACCTTTGCGTCGTTGGCAGGGCAGGTTTCCAGCTCCGCGGATCTCTCCGCAAAGATTACTTCTCTCTCCCTCTAAAGTCCTCCAACAAGGGATGGCATGCGAGCTGGTTCTACATTAACAATCTCGAACCCGCACTGCCCGGCCTTCGTCGGTCTTCCCCTGTCCCGGGCCATCTTGGAGCACCGTCCCAGTAGCCCAAGATTGGGACGAGGCCAACGAGCTGCTTGCAAAGATCCTGGCGATGAAACAGAGAGGTCTTCGTGGGGAACAGATCACTCGGCACTTAATCAGTGCCGACGGCACCGATCAAGGAACGGTCGAAACCGGCCTTCGAGTATGAAGGCGGGACGGACCCCAATCAGAAGATCCAGATCCACTCAAGTACGAGATCCCGAAGATCCGGATGTACAAACTCTTCTCGTGCGGGATTGCGGTTGAGTGGGCCCTCATTCCGCAGTCCTTCCCTTCAAGCATCCACCGACCTCCTCCTCCGTAAGCCGACGGTTGCTTCATAGTATCTTTCAATCTTGACATCTTGTTTCTTAACATTGTACTTTCTTTCTTCTGCAGGAAAACGCCTCTATCTCCTCCAAGCCATACAAGGTGTCTCATGACGACGCGCCGCATCGCCCGCCAAGAAGCCGACCGGCGGGATCAAGATCCAAGGCGACCCGGCCGGGAAGCGAGCGCGCTGAGCGAAGACTCGAACAAGCGTGCGAGCAAGAGGAGGCTGATTATAGAGGACTCGGATGACGACGTCCTGGCTCCCCCCACCGAGACACCTCCTTTGAGGCGATCGCCACGGACGGCACCGAAGATCCGCCGGTCATCCAGGTATGCTCTGAAACCGAAGTCTGAACTCTTTTGTTAAAAACTTCTCTTTACCTTTACCCTTGCTGTATTCACTTTCACAGGAGGCCCCAGGACATAGATCCTGCCGGAGGGGGTGAAGGACCGACTCCAGCCGCTGCTCCCGAGGTGCCAAGGCCAGCAGAGCCAAAGCCCCGGAGCCCACAACCAAGCGCGAATGCTCCGGGGAAACAACCTTCGCCTCCGAAGAAGGATGCCCCGAGGAAGGAGCCCCCGGCCGCCAGTCGGGATATCCCGACTGGAAACCAGTCAGCGGCCGGAAAACCTGAGGCCGCGACTCAAGCACCCCCGACCGGGGCCACTCTGCGGAACCGAAGAAGGAGGCCAGCCGGCCGCTCCACCTAAGCGGCGGCCGCGAGACCGGTGAGATTTGTTTGAAGTACTCTTTTACTCTTTCAATTTGAACCTTTCATGTCTTCATTTGTCCTTCTTATTCGCCAGCCACAGTGGAGGAAATCCCCAGGTTGCAGTCCTCTGAAACCTAGGTTCCCTCAATTAGGATTGAGTGGCGGGACTCAGAGGGTGAAAGGCAGGGCATCATCCTGGACAGGCAAGCCGAGAGAGATGAAAGGGATGCCCTTGTCGAAAGCTTGAACGAGGCGACCCGGCTGCTCAACATAAGCCTTCGTCTTTCTCTTAAATTGTATCATCATTGTCTTTCAATCGGTCACTCTTCTGCCATTGCACGCAGAAGGAATATTGCCGCTCTATGGCAAAATCTGAGGTGCTGGAGAAGTTGGTTCCCCACCTGAACTCCTTAGAGGACGTTCAGCGATAGCTGAAAGCCACTTGGGAGGAGGCCGCGTCAAGGGAGGCGGCTTTAAGGAGGGAGATCGCAGAACTTCGGGAGGCGAATCTCGACCTCCGAGGATCAATCGGGAGTAAGCCCGCCTCTCCAAGTTTCTTCATGATTCTCATGTTGATCTTGGCTGTTGACGATCTTCTTTTGTTGTAGAAAATTCTTCGGAGGTCCACTCGCTTCAAGTCCAGCTAGAAGCGGTCAGCCTTGACAAGGCCGAGATGGAGGCCGAGTTTGAAGGTAATCTTCTTTGAAGTCAAATTTCTTGTGCTACTTTATTTCCGAGTGCTTTGAATGATCTGGGACTTTTGGCAGCTTACAAGGTAAAAACCTGAGCCCAATATGACGTCTTGCTTGGGCGGATCAAGCGACAGCGACGAGATGCGGGAAGAGGTCGCCAATGCCGCCATGCCAATCTTGCTGTCTTTGTTCGATCAAGGAGTTGGGACCAGCCGCTGGAGCCGATCGAAATATTCGATAAGTTGCAGCTGGCTCCCGACCGATACCTGGCCAACATCACCGAAGCAGCCAACATGGGGGCTGGTCTGGCTCTTGCACAGACCAAGTCCCTTTACCCCCGAGTGGATATCCATTCAGTCGGGGAAGGCTTTGCTGACGGGACGACGGACGAGCAGGCCTTGGACATGCTAAGTGAAGCGCAGGAAGCGGCGAAGAAAATATCCCTTGATGTAGTAAACAACTTCAAGATTTGATTTGTCTTTCTGACTTTGTCTCGTAAATGTCGCATATCTGTAACATTCTGATGTAGGACTTGTGATATTTTTAGTTTATTTATGTCAATGCCTTGATTTGAGCTTTTGCGTGAAATTTCTTAAGTAGTTTTTGTCTGGCTGTCATCAAGCCTAGGCTCGATTAGGTCATCGGAAAACTCTCAGTCCTTAGACACTGAGCTCGAGTCGAAGGACATTAAACAATGATAAACCAAATTATGCACAAAAGTTGATGAGGAAAACTTGAGCTTTATTGACATGTGTATAGCCCCCGACTGCTAACTCAAGAAGTCATCTTGCTTGAGGTTGGCAGTCAAGGAAAACATGAGGCCTTAGCCGTATTAAGCGTAAAATCGTCGAAGATGCTCGATGTTCCAGGAGTTTTCCACCATAGACCCATCTTCACGCTTTAGCCGATATGCACCAGGCCGAGTCACTTCAGCGATTATGTATGGTCCTTCCCATAAGGGAGATAACTTGTGTCGGTCTTTGGTGGTCTGGATCTTGCGTAGGACCAGGTCGCCAACAATGAAAGCTCGTGCTCGCACGTTGCGACTGTGGTATCGTCTAAGCCCTTGAAGGTATTTGGCCGACTGGATGAGGGCTGCCTCACGGGCCTCTTCCAATCGGGTGAGGTCATCCACTCGGTCAGGGTCGTAGCGTTCATCGTTGAAACTGCGGACCCGGAGGGACTCATACTCCATCTCGTTTGGCAACATGGCTTCTGCGCCATAGACCAAAAAGAAAGGAGTTTGGCCGGTAGCCCGACTGGGTGTGGCTCGCAGTGACCATAAAACCGAGGGGAGTTCTTGGACCCATTTGCCAGCATAAGGGTTTAGGCGGTCGAAAACGCGGGCCTTGATGCCTTGGAGGACCATGCCGTTGGCTCGCTCGACTTGTCCGTTGCTTTTGGGGTGAGCTACTGATGCGTAGCAGATCTTGATTCCGAAGTCTTCGCAGAATTCCTTGAAGATGCCTCCCGTGAATTGAGTCCCATTGTCAGTTATGATTCTATTTGGGATGCCGAAGCGGTGCACGATGTTGAGGAAGAAGTCTCGTGCCTTGTCTGCAGTAATTGTGGCGACCGGTTTGTCCTCAATCCACTTGGAGAACTTGTCGATTGCGACGAAGAGGTGTGTGAATCCTCCTGGAGCTTTTTTGAAAGGGCCAATCATGTCCACCCCCATACCGCGAACGGCCGGGAAAGTGGGATTGTTTGAAGCTCTGGGCCGGGACATGGCTTTGTCGGGCGAAAACCGGCAGCCTTCGCGAGGTTCGTATGACTTTATCCGCATCGGAGACCGCGGTAAGCCAGAAGAAACCTTGCCTGCAAGCTTTGCCGACTAGAGTGCGGGCTGCCGCGTGGCTTCCGCATATGCCCGAGTGGATGTCTTGGAGCAGCTGTTTCCCTTCTTCGGGTGTGATGCACCTCATTAGAATTCCGGAGGGGCTTTTCTTGTATAGATCGGAGTCAACCATGACGTATGCTTGGCAACGACGCCGGACGCGTTCTGCTTCATCCCGGTCATCCGGCAGCTCTTGCTGGGTTAAGAATTTGATGAGCGGCGTCCTCCAGTCGGTATCGGTCATAGCGACTTCGTTCGTGGTTTGCTCGCTGGGAGTTGTCTTTGCCGTGATGGTTGGTTCGTAGAGATGTTCGCCAAAGATGTCTGTTGGGGCAGCTTCGCGCTTAGATCCGAACTGTGCCAGCTCATCGGCGGCTTCGTTGTTATGTCTCAGGACATGTGAGAGTTCAAGCCCGTCAAACTTGTCCTCAAGCTTGTGGACCTCTTGTCGGTAGGCCTCCATAGTGTCATTTAGGCAAGACCAGTCTTTCATTACTTGATTGACGACCAGCTGGGAGTCGCCTTTCACAATAAGCCGTCGTATCCCGAGTGAGACTGCTAGGCGCAGTCCATGTAGAAGAGCTTCGTACTCGGCAACGTTGTGTGAGGCGGAGAAGTGGAGGTGAAGGACATATCTTAGCCTTTCCCCGGTCGAAGAAATCAGCACAACTCCTGCTCCCAAGCCGGTGATCCTCTTGGATCCGTCGAAGTGCATGGTCCAGTGTTGGAGGTCTTCCCGAGGCATGTTCTGTTGCTGCTCAGTCCACTCGGCCAGGAAGTCCGCCAAGGCTTGTGACTTTATGGACGTCCTTGCCTTAAAAGTCAAGTCCAGCGGCATCAGTTCTAGGGCCCACTTGGCGATGCGCCCGGTTGCCTCGCGGTTGTGGATGACGTCGCCGAGTGGGAAAGAGGTGATGACGGTGACCGAGTGACCCTGAAAATAGTGTGTCAATTTCCTCGCGGTTATTAGAACACCATAGAGCAATTTTTGTACCTGAGGGTAGCGAATTTTGGCTCCTGCCAATACTTCGCTAACGAAGTAGATTGGCCTTTGAATTTTCTGAGTTCGTCCTTCCTCTTCGCGCTCGACCACAAGGACCGTGCTAACCACTTGGTGAGTGGCTGAGACGTACAGCAGCAGAGGTTCCTGGGGCTGAGGCGAGGCCAGGACAGGTGGCGTGGTAAGGAACTCTTTGAAATCTTCAAAGGCTTGGTTGGCTTCCGCGGTCCACTGGAAGTCGTCTGTCTTCTTTAACAGTCTGAAGAAGGGCATGCCTCGTTCGCTGAGTCGGGATATGAAACGGCTTAGTGCCGCCATGCAGCCAGTGAGCTTCTGGACGTCTTTCTGGTTACTCGGGGGTTTCATGTTTAAGATGGCGTTGATCTTCTCTGGATTTGCTTCAATGCCGCGATGTGACACCATGAAGCCAAGCAGTTTGCCTGATGGAACACCGAAAGTGCACTTCTCCGGGTTTAACTTCATTCTGAAGGCCCGGATGTTCGCAAAGGTTTCTTCTAGGTCGGCGATCAGATCTTCTTTCTGTTTGGTCTTGATGACAACGTCGTCGACATAAGCTTCAACGTTCTTGCCGATCTGCGTCTGGAAACATCTTTGGATCATGCGTTGGTATGTGGCTCCGGCGTTCTTCAGGCCAAAAGGCATGGTGATGTAGCAGTAGGCCCCGAACGGCGTGATGAACGATGTCTTCAGGCGGTGGATTCTTTTAAGCTGATCGATGATAGCCCGAGTAATGTCTAGGAAGCTCGGGAGTTGGCAGCGGCAGTTGAGTCGACGACTTGGTCGATACGAGGTAGCCCGAACGGATCTTTGGGGCGGCTTTGTTGAGGTCGGTGTAATCAACGCACATGCGCCATTGCCCCGTCTTCTTGCGGACCGGGGCCAGGTTGGCTAACCGGTCGGGATGAAGGACTTCTTTAATGAAGCCGGCAGCCAAGAGCTTTGCGAGTTCTTCTTTGATCGCGTCTTTTCGATCCTGTGCGAATCTGCGTAATCGTTGTTTTATCGGTTTGGCGTCATCTTTGACGTTCAAAGAGTGCTCGATCACCTCCCTAGGAATTCCAGGCATATCGGATGGTTTCCAAGCAAAAACATCTTTATTATTTTGGAGGAAGGTGACGAGCGCGCTTTCCTATTTGGGATCTAGGTCGGCGCCGATTCTGCGGTTTCGAGGGTCGACGGATCAAGGAGATCTTCTTGGTCTTGGCGTCGCCGGATCCCGATTTGGCTATCTTCTTCGCGGGGACTTTGCCCTCTGCCGAAGTCGATGCAGCCAATCGGACTTCTTGTTGGCCACGTAATCTCTCGTGAGATTGGGCCATGTCGCAACTCTCCTTATCGCAGGTGAAGGCTTGCTTCATGTCGCTGCGAAGAGTGATGACGCCGTTGGGACCCGGCATCTTCATGCAAAGGTAGGTGTAGTGAGGGATCGCCATGAACTTGGCAAGCGCAGGCCTTCCGATGATGGCGTGATATGCAGTTTCGAAGTCGGCCACCTCAAAGGTGACGTTCTCCGTTCGGAAGTTCTCTCGGGCTCCGAAGGTGACTGGGAGGGAGATATGCCCGAGTGGTGTTGAAGATAGCCCTGGAATAACTCCGTGGAAGGGGGCTGAGCTTGCTTTCAGTTCGGCCCTCGGGATCTGCATTTCATCCATGGTCTTGGCGAACAGGATGTTGAGGGCGCTGCCCCCATCGATGAGGACGCGCTTAAGCCTGATGTTGCGGACCACGGGGTCCAGGACGAGTGGATAGCGCCCCGGGTGGACCACTCGGTCAGGATGATCCGAGCGGTCAAAGGTGATGGCCACTTCCGACCATCGCAGATACTGAGGGACTTCGGGTTGAGCCGCATTGACCTCCCGATCAGTTAGCTTCTGTTTCCTCTTGGACTCATAGGCTAGTGGCCCTCTGAAGATATGGTTGAGCTCCCCCACTGGGTCTTGGAAAGGTTCACCATTTTCAACCGCGTTGTTCTTTTTGGCGCCAGATGGGCCAGCCTCGTCAGTTGGCTTCTTGTTAAGCTGCGTCGCGTACTGTTCGGCGAACTGCTTGTAGATAAAGCAGTCCTTCGCCGCGTGCTTATGATTCGGATGGTGGGTGCACTGGGCGTTCATGATGGCGTCGTAGGCGGCGACTCGGGGACGGCGTTGAGTGTTGGAGGTTGCGGCCACTAGGTCTTCAGATCGGCGCTTGCGATCTTTCTGGCCTTGGTTGCCGTTGTTGCCGCCATCCTTCTTAGGATTTCGGCTTCCTCCCGCTTGCTTGTCCTCCCTTCCGTCGGGCCGGTCTTGACGGGCAGCCTTAATGGCGCTCATTGGATTTGGCGTATGAGTTCGCCGTCTCGAACATTTGCTTCACCGTCTTCGGTGGTTTGCGCCCGAACTTGCCGATCAGCAGCTCATCACGGACTCCCTTCTGGAAGGCGGCGATGATGATGTCATCGGTGATGTTCGGGATCTTGTTGCACTTCTCGGAGAAACGACGAATGTAATCCTTCAGGGGCTCGTCCGGCTTCTGGATGACGTTGTAAAGGTCGAAGTGTGTGCCGAGCCTCTCAAAGGTACCTTGGAAGTTGGCGATGAAGTGATCCCTCAGCTCGCTCCACGAGCCGATTGAGCCTCTTGGCAGGCTTGTGAGCCAATTTCTGGCTGAGTTTGCGAGGGCCACGGGCAGGTAATTGGCCATGGCTTTGTTGTCGCCACCTGCAGCTCGGATGGCAAGGGTATATACGGTTAGCCAAGATTCAGGGTCGGTCTTGCCATCGTACCTTTCGATCCCTGTAGGCTTAAAGCCACTCGGCCAGTGCACTCGGCGGAGCTCCCGAGTGAAGGCTGGTACTCCGTCATCGCCGCTATCGGGTGACCCCCTCCGATCTTCCCGAGTGCGTCGGTCGCGCTCCTGGTAGCGGCGATCGAGGACTTCCCGCAGATCACTCGGCGGGGTCTTCGGTTGGCTGGTTGGGTAGCTGGAACTGTTGCGGCGAACTCGGTGGTGGACGGGTGGACGTCCATGTCGTTTGTCGCGGGAGTCGGCCGTCTGCTCCTGGTACTTCAGCGTGGACTCGTGAGGTGGGCCTCTTGGCCTAGTTGTCGACCGAGCCGGCTCGGGCCTCCTATAGTCTCCTGACTTTAGAGGTGGAAGCCGGCTCTTGTCTGGCATTTCGGCCACAGATTCAGTCGGCCTTCGTGCCGAAGTGGTGGGATGGCCGTTAGCTGTGGTAGCGACGATGGTCTTGATCTTGTCAAGTATAGGAGTCACGTTGGCCGGAGCCGTCTCCATGACGGTGTCCAAAAGCGTGAGTGCGGCGACAGCGTTCTGCTGTGGCGTCTGGAAGATGTTGGTGTTGCGAACCCGTGTTTGGAGTATGGCCTCCTGGGCGGATCGTCCGGCTGCACGTAGATCCTGCTTCCTTTTGTCGGCCTCGTCTTTGCGTTGTTTCTCCTCCTCGGCTGTCTTGCGCTCGAGCTCCACCCTGGCTCGCTCTTCTTCGGCAAGCCTTCTGGCCATGGCTGAGTCGGACTCGTCCGGCTCGGCCATGAGGACGTCGAAGCACTTCGGCTCATAGTCCATGCGGCAGTCGGAGTTGTCGGCTTCGTCAGAAGGGATGCCGTAGAGGTTGTCGAAGCCGACGGAGCTGAGGTATCCGTTGAGCTCCGAAGATGAGCAGGAGCCGAATGACGGGAGGATGACGGCAACCTCCCTTGATCCTGGGTAACCCGGATCTGGATCGTTCCAGTCCGAGTCAGAACTTGGGGGTGTGGACTCCTCCGAGTGGGTCGCCGCCGACTCGGGGGAGAGAAGTTTGCTGTAGATCTCGGCGGCATTTGGTAACCCAAACGGCACCGAGAGGTCTTCGTCCGAATAGATCGCCTCCGTCGGGGAGGTGAGAAAATTGGCGCAGATCTCGGCGGTATTCGATAGTCCGAATGGTGCCGAGTGAAGTCCGTCGTCGGAGAAAGTAGATTGCATCTTGGTCTTCAAGACGTCGTTGTAGATCTCGGCGCTATTGGGGAGCCCGAACGACGCCGAGTAGGTCTTTCCTTCCGACTGGTTTGAGTCCGAGTCGAAGGAGGAATCGTTGAAGAAGTTGGCGGCGAAGTCGCCGAATCCTGAAGGAGATCCCATCACGCTTGTCGGCGAGATTGTTGCAGAAGTCTCGACGCGCGGTCCCCTACCTGGCGCGCCAACTGTCGAAACTTGGTTTCGGCAATATTATTTCTGGGGTCGCAGTCGAGATCGCCAAGCACAATGGGTTAGAAGAAGAAGAAGATTTAGACAGGTTCAGGCCCTCTCGTGAGGTAATACCCTACTCCTGTTTCGGTGGATTCGATCCGCCGAGTGTCTTTATTGATCTCGTGTATCTAAAGCTCTTGCTTGTAAAATCACCTATCTCCGATATCCCTCAAGGGACGCCCCTCACCCCCCTTATATAGTCTTGGGAGGGGGGCTTACATATCGGAAACCCTATTTTACTCTAAGTTGGTTTCCTCAATCTTACCAAACCGTGACTATAGGCCGATTGCCTTATCTCTATTGGCAATCATAACACCCAAGTCAAGTTCGGCTTACAGATATGGCAGGCGCAATCTATCCCTACCTCCAGTCGGATAAGCTTGCCATGTAGATACCCGATTGCCACAATCTCCACAAACGTTATGACCCCGACCGAGTGGACGACCTCACCCGACTGGAAGAGGCCCGAGAGGCAGCCCTCATCCAGTCGGCAAAATATCTTCAAGGGCTCAGACGATACCACAGTCGTAACGTTCGAGCACGAGCTTTCATCGTTGGTGACTTGGTTCTGCGCAAGATTCAAACCACCAAAGACCGTCACAAGTTATCCCCCTTATGGGAAGGATCATACATAATCGCTGAGGTGACTCGGCCCGGTGCATACCGACTAAAGCGCGAAGACGGATCTATGGTGGAAAACTCCTGGAACATCGAGCATCGTCGACGATTTTATGCATATATTGACTAAAGTTTCATGTTTTTCTTGACTGCCAACCTCAAGCAAGATGACTTCTTGAGTTAGCAGTCGGGGGCTGTACATATGTCAATAAAGCATAGTTTTCCTCATCAACTTTTGTGCATGATTTGGTTTATCATTGTTCAATGTTCCTCGATTCGAGTTCAGTGTTTAAAGACTGAGAATTTTCTGACGGCCTAATAGAGCCTAGGCTCGGTGACAGTCGGACGAAAATTACTTAAGAAATTTCACATAAAAACTCGGATCAGGGCATTAACATAAATAGACTAAAAATTCACAAGCCTACATCAGAGTGCCATAATCATACAATGTTTACAAAACAATGTTCATGAGGTAGATTAAAGCCAGAAGTTATTCACTACATCGACAGAAATCTTCTTCGCCGACTCCTGCGCTTCACTCAGCATGTCCAAGGCCTGCTCATCCGAGGTCCCGTCAGCGAAGCTCTCTCCGACCGAGTTGATATCCACTCGGGGGTAGAGAGACTTGGTCTGTGCAAGAGCCAGACCAGCCCCCATGTTGGCGGCCTCGGTGATGTTCGCCAAATATTGGTCAGGGGCCCTCCGAAGCTTGTCAAAGATTTCCAGTGGCTCTAGCGAACTGGCCCCGACCCCCTGGTGAAACAAAGATTGCAAGATTGGCGTCGCCGCGTTAGCAACCTCTTCCCGGACCTCTCCGGCTCGTTTGACCCTCTCAAGAAGCACGTCGTATTGAGCTCAGGTCTTGACTTTGTAAGCTGCGAAAAGAATCTGATCACGCAAAGTACTCGGAAATAAAGCAGCACAAAGAAGGTTACTTTGAAGAAGCCCACCTTCAAACTTGGCCTCCAACTCGGTCTTGCTGAGGCTGACTGCCTCCAGCTGGACCTGAAGCGAGTGGACCTCCATCGAATGTTCTACAAACACGGAAAGCTATCAGCAACCAAGCTCAGCACAGAACCCATAAAGAAATTGGGAAGAGTGGACTTACTCCCGACTGAACCGCGCAGGTCAAGGTTCTCCTCCCGGAGTTCGGCTATTTCCTTCCTCAGGGCCGCCTCCCGCGACGCGGCCTCCTCCTAAGTGGTCTTCAGCTTCCGCTGGACGTCCTCCAAGGAGTTCAGATTAGGAACCAGCTTCTCCAGCACCTCGAACTTCACCATGGATCGGCAATACTCCTTCTGCACGCGAGATCCAAGGTTGATCTACTGAAGAGAAGCAATAATACAACAACAGAAGAAAGACCAAGGCTTACGTTGAGTAGCCGAGTCGCCTCGTTTAGGCTGTTGACGAGGGCATCCCTTTCTTCGCTTTCGGCTTGCTTGTCCAAGACGATGCCCCGCCTCGGCCTTCGAGTCTCGCCATTCGATTTTAATTGGGGAACCTGTGTTTGAAGACGTAACACGGGATTTCCTCCACTGTGGCGCGATTAGGAAGAACAGATGAAGACACAA
Source organism: Oryza australiensis (assembly GCA_019925245.2). Lineage (NCBI taxonomy): Eukaryota > Viridiplantae > Streptophyta > Magnoliopsida > Poales > Poaceae > Oryza > Oryza australiensis. The sequence goes on along the minus strand of JAIFGZ020000540.1, from coordinate 1,770,106 downwards.
GAGATGCGAGCTAAAGATTAAAGACAAGATTTGGGCTCGAGACTTACCGGCTTCGGTGGCTGCACTTTTGGGTGGATCAGCACGGCTGGCCTTCTTCCTCTGGCTTCTCGCCGACTGGTCCTCAGTCGGAGCACTCTGAGCCGCAGCCTGGGGTTTCTCCGCAGCCGACTGGTTCCCAGTCGGAGCGTCCCGGCTGGCAGTCGGGGGCTCCTTCCTCGGTATGTCCTTCTTTGGAGATGAGGGCTTCCTGCCCGAAGCGCTATCGCTTGGGAGAGGGCTCCGAGGCCTTTGTTCCGCAGGCCTATGTGCCTCAGGTGCGGCGGCTGGAGTAGGTCCCTCGCCCTTCCCGGCAGGATCTATGTCCTGGGGCCTCCTGCAACAACGAATGCGGTAAGAATGAAGACAAAAAAGTTTTCAACAAAAAAAGCTCGGACTTCAGTCATGAAGCATACCTGGACGACCGGCAGATCTTCGGTGCTGCTTTCGGCGACGGCCTTGGAGGGGTCACTTCTGCTGGAGGAGCCGGGACATCGTCGTCCGAGTCGTCGATGACGAGCCTCCTCTTGCTCGCCCGCTTGTTGGTGTCCTCACTCGGGGCCGCCCGTTTCCCGACTGGATCGCTTTGAATCTTTATCCCGCCAGTCGGCTTCTTGGCAGGGCGAAGCGGCACATCATCATGTGGCACCTTGTACGGTTTTGAAATAACAGAAGCATTTTCCTACAAGAGAAGTTCTCACAATACTAAGAGGTATTACATCAAGTTTGCAAGATAATACAAAGAAGTCAGTCGGCTTACCGGAGGAGGAGGCCGATGGATGTTGAAGGGAAGAACCGGCAGAATGAGGGCGCGCTCGACTGCAATTCCAGTCGAGAAGATCTTGTACATCCAGATCTTCAGGATCTCGTAACTGAGTGGATCTTGATCTTCCCGATTGGGGTCCTTCCCGCCTTCGTACTCGAAGGCTGGCTTCGACCGCTCTTTGATTGGAGCCAGTCGGCACCTGATAAAGTGCCGAGTGATCTGCTCGCCGCGAAGACCTTTCGGCTTCATTGCTAAGATCTTCGCTAGCAACTTGTTGGCCTCATCCCAATCTTGAGCCACTGGAACAGTGCTCCAAGTATGCTTGGGTACAGGGGGAAGGCCGACAAAGGCTGGCAGGCTGGGTTCGAGATTGCTGATGTAGAACCAGCCCGCGTGCCATCCCTTATTGAAAGATTTCAAAGGGAGAGAGAAATACTCCTTGCGGAGGAATCCGCGGAGTTGGAAGCCTGCCCCGCCAACAACACAGGGCTGGTCCTTGTTGGGATGTGGCTTGAGATAGAACATGCGGCGGAAGAGATGGAAGTGGGGTAGGATGCCAAGGAAAGCTTCGCATACATGGATGAAAAGAGCGATGTGAAGCATGAAGTTGGGGTTCAAATGGTAGAGTTGAAGCCCATAATAATCCAAAATCCCCCGGAAGAACTCGGAAGTGGGGAGGCTGAATCCGTAGTAAAAGAAAGAGGTAAACACAACAAGTTCACCGGTGTTCGGGGTTGGGAAATCTTCACCCGCCGCTGGGCGCCAGCCCACGATCTCCTTGGGGGGAAGCACGTCGTGCTTCACCATCTCCTTGAGGGTAGATTCCCTCACATCCGATGTGGCCCATTGGTCGAAGGGGATTTTCTTTTCATCCGCCATGAGAGTGGTTTGGGTGGGAAGTGGATCTGGTCGGAAAGGATGGGGCTTGAGCAAGGGATCTTGGGAGTTGGCTGTGGAAGCTGGTTTGTGGCAAGAAGTGAGCTCTTGGGTGGATGGATTTGGGAGCGCGCGAGTCTAGGGTTTTCCGCAGGGAGCTGGTGAACAGCGCTGCGGAAAGAGGAAATTTTTGGGAAGACGAAGTGGCGGGGATGACCTCGAGGCTTTATAGAAAGATTTGAGGGTTGCGCTAGGTTTTTCTTGTGATTGGGCCAAGCCCATGAGAGAATCTGCGGCCCAGCTAAGGTGTGGCCCGACGCGTGTCCTTAGGGACTTAAGCGGATGAGCTTAAGCAGATTTGCCTTGGCAATATGCCCGTGTCCGAATGCCCTATACCTTTGAAAATCCTTTCATACCGCGGTTTGCCTGACTTCATGAGAAGCTGGCACGATGCAACTTGAGAGGTGACCAACAGCTAAGCTTTTTATAGTTGCCTTGATGATAAGGGTTGTTTGGTTTTTTAGCATTTGATTAAGTGATTATATCAATGCTATTTTCCACCCTGGTGAAGATCTTTATAGATTGAGACCGGTATTATGGCAAGAGCTATTTAATAACTTGGTCATGTTTTTCATGCGATTGAAAAACTTATTTACCCATGAGGGATGATTAAAATATTTGTTCCGGGATGACTCGTGCAGATCCACTCGGATAAGCATGAGCTTACCGAGTGCTTTCCACCCATGAGGGTTGATTGGATTATTTGTTCTGAGATGACTCGGGCAAATTCACTCGGACGAGTATGAACTTGCCGGGTAATGAGATTTTTATGATTGCTTTAGCGTGAGCTAAGTATTTATATGAGAATGATTTTTTATAGTTCTTGACTATATGCTTAGTCTGTTGTTGACTAACCACATAGTCAGGGGCTACACCTAATTAAGTGCATCAGGAGATGCACCTAGGAATTTATTTTTGAGAATTTTTTAGATATTTTCCAGCCCTTCACAGTCTTTGGAGCCACTCGGAAAGATTCAGGCAGAGATGGTGGAATCACTCAGCGCCAGAAGCACTCGGCCAAAGAGGTTTTTGGCTGTGTACTGTTTTGGTTTGAAGCTGAGTTGTCTCGTCGACTGAAAAGGACTCGGGGGCTACTGTAGAGATTATGGCAATCGGGTATCTACATGGCAAGTCTATCCGACTGGAGGTAGGGATAGGTTGCGTCTGCCATATCTGTAAACCAAACATGACTTGGGTGTTACGTTGCCGATTGAGATAAGGCAACGGCCTATAGTCACGGTTTGGTAAGATTGAGGAAACCGACTTAGAGTAAGACAGGGTTTCCGATCTGTAAGCCCTCCTCCCAAGACTATATAAGGGGGGTAAGGGGCGTCCCTTGAGGGATAGGCGATATTCGATATCAAAGTTGATAAGCAAGAGCTTTAGACTTTAGGAGCTTTAGATCTTGAGATCAATAAAGACACTCGACGGATCGAATTCACCGAAATAGGAGTAGGGTATTACCTCACGAGAGGGCCTGAACCTATTTAAATTCCCTTCTCCAATCTAACCCATTGTGCTTGCCGATCTTGACTGCACCCCCAAAATTCTATTGCTGAAAGCAAGTTTCGACAGCGACTGAAAGTCTAGCTCGTCGTCACGCTCCACAACCAAAGCCGCACTACTCACTTGGGGGGTCGCCGCCAAATATAAAAGGAGGGGTTCTCCTTCTTGAGGCGCTACCAATACGGGCGGCGAGGAGAGGTAGCGCTTGAGTTCGCCCAAGGCCTTCTCTGCCTCGTCCGTCCAAGTGAAGGGGTCAGTTCGCTTTAGCAGCTTGAATAGAGGGAGCGCCCGCTCTCCTAGCCTTGATATGAAACGACTCAGGGCAGCTACACAACCAGTGATTCTCTGCACGTCCTTGGGTTTCCTAGGGGGGCGCATTTCCTCTATCGCTTTTATTTTTGCAGGGTTGGCCTCAATGCCTCGGGCAGAGACCAAAAACCCCAACAGTTTGCCTGCCGGTACCCCGAACACGCATTTTTCTGGGTTCAGCTTCATGCGGGAGGACCGAAGGTTATCAAATGTCTCGACCAAGTCCGGGAGCAAGGTTCTTTGGTCCCGGGATTTGACCACGAGATCATCGACGTACGCCTCAACATTGCGCCCTATTTGGTCCTTCAACGTGATGCGGACACCACGTTGAAAAGTGGACATGGCATTCTTCAAACCAAAGGGCATAGACATGTAGCAAAAGGTACCCACAGGGGTAATATATGAAGTTTTCTCCTCATCCTCTATTGCCATACGGAACTTATGATAACCAGACTATGCGTCTAGGAAGCATAAAAGGTCACACCCCACAGTGGAGTCGACTATCTGGTCTATTCAAGGTAGAGGATAGGGGTCTTTAGGACATGCCTTGTTGAGGTCGGTGTAGTCGATGCACATGCGCAGCTTGTGGTTGGCCTTCGGGACGACCACCGGGTTCGCCAACCACTCCGGATGCAGCACCTCCCGGATGAAGCCGGCCTCCTGGAGCCGTGTCACCTCTTCGCGGATGAACGCCTGTCGCTCCGGGGCCTGCCGCCTCACCTTCTGCCGGACCGGTCGTGCATCCGACCGCACTGCAAGTCGATGCTCAATCACCTCCCTGGGGACTCCGGGCATATCCGACGGCGTTCGTCCGCAGGAAGGAGACGAGCGCGTCTTCCTATTTGGGGTCCAAGTTGCCGCCAATGTTGGCGATCTTGGACGGGTCGTCACCCAACTGGATAGACTTGACTACCACCTCATCGGCTGAGGTGATATGTTGTTTCGGGGCCCGGGAACCCGAGGCCTCCCCTTGAGGGCCCTCGGGTTCAACGCGGTCGGTCGCTGCGATGTCGTCCGCGCGCGCTTCCGAACAATCTAGCATGGTTTTAACGTCGGCATGAACGGTGATGGGGCCTCCAGGGCCCGACATCTTAAGCTGGCGGTAAGCATAATGGATAGCCACCATGAACTTCACCAACGTCGGCCTCCCGAGCACGGCGTTGTAGGCAGATTGAGGTCCGCCACATCAAAATAGATCCGCTCGGTGCGGAAATTTGCGGGGCTCCCAAAGGTGACCGGCAGCGCGATCTGCTCGAGGGGCCGCACCTTTCCGGGCGTCACCCCAATGATGGGATAAGACGGCCCGAGTACCATCCCCGGAGCCTTGATCGCATCAAAGGCCTTCGGGGATAGTATATTGAGGGCCGCACCTCCGTCAATTAAGACTCGGGCGACCTTGACGTTGCAAATGGTGGGGGAGGTCACGAGGGCCAAGTGGCTGCTACGTGCGATGCTCCCCGGGTGATCAGTCTGGTCGAAGGTGATGGGCACCTCCGCCCAGCGCGATCTTCGGGCCACCTCATGGGACGGCAAAGCCGCGAGGAGCTCGCGCCTCATGGACTTGAGGCTCCGGCGGGACACCTGGGCGCCTGCCCCACCATCGATGGTGGCGACGACGTGCTGGGAATCTTGGTAGCCCAGATCGTCGTCCTCATCTCCGACGGGGGCCGCACCTTTGGCCTCCTCTCGCCGGTTGTCCGAACGCTCCGCCGGGGCCTTGCCCTTGCGGCGGATATCCTTCTCATTCTCCCTCCGCTCCTGCTCGTACTTTTGTACCCGTTCGGCCAAGTTCTTGACCGAACGGCATTCGGAGAGGTCGTGGTGGGAGGTTTGGTGCACCATGCACCATTTGTCCCCGACCCGGCTCTGGGGGCGAGGGTCCAGGGAGCGCCTGTGGTTGCCCACGGGCTTGCCCATCCGCGAGGGCTTCTCGGCACCATCGGCAGCGAGGACGTGGCCCTCCTCGCCACCGTGCGATGGCCTGCGCTTCCGTCGCCGCTCGCGTCGCTCTTCCCGAGACGCGAAGGGGGCAGCGCTGGTGGAGGCTGGGATAGGATTCCTAGGATTCCAAACCCGAGCCTCCTCCTTGCGGGCCACCCGGTCAGCGAGCTCAAAGAGCTCCGTGGTGGTCCGGGAGGCCTTGGACTCGATCTTCTCCAACATAACATCGTGGCATACACCACTCCGAAAGGCGAAGATCACTGCATGGTCAGCGATGGAGGGTATGGTGTTGTGTACCTGGCAAAAACGTTGGATGTATTTGCGCAGGGACTCGTCCTCCCCTCGTCGGACCATGTGAAGGTCTGCCTCCACCCCCGGGTGCGGGTACGTGCCCTGGAAGTTTGAGGTGAATTGCCGGCACAGGTCGTCTCAAGAGGTGACCGACTGAGCCGGCAGATTCATCAGCCAGGAGTGGGCCTGGCCCTTGAGTGCCATGGGGAAAAAGTTGGCCATAACGTGCTCGTCACCTCCAGCAGCCTCGATGGCTGTGGTATAGATCTGGAGGAACTCTGTGGGATTCACCGAGCCGTCGTATTTCTCCGTAAGGGCTGGCCTAAACTTGTTAGGCCAGCGCACATTACGGAGGCTAGCAACGAAGGCCTGGCAGCCATTGCCGGCCGGAGGGGGCGACGACGGCTGTGGGGCCCCTTTGGGCGTCATGGAACCTCCTGCTCGCGGCTGGGCCATCATGGCCATTCGCCGTCCCCTGAGGGGCTCCTCCTGCGGGAGGGCCGCTGCGGCCGCTCGCCGAGTGGTTGCGCCTCCTGACGAGGAGGAACAATCCTGAGCCCGCCCCATGCGACGCTCGTCACGACGCTGCTCGATGCGAAGGTGGGCATCCCGTTCTGCATATAGCAGATCTCGGGGCACCTCTGGTTGGGCTGCTACCGAGAGGCTCTCTTCCGCCCTCGCGGCAGCCGCTGCCCTTCGAGCCCGTTGTCGAGAGGACGAGCTCACCGTGGTATGTGAACCGCGTGGTTGGTGGCTGGAGGAAGCGAGGTTGGCGGCCAGCTGACACTGGGCCGTGCCTACCAGCTTCGCCACGTCATCGAACCAACGCTTGGCGTTGGATCCCTCGCCCGAGGTGACCGGGGGGTGGTGCAAAAGAGCTTCCGCCGCCTGGAGGGCGCCCTCAGGCGTGCCAAACTCCAGGCGACGATGGACGTCTTCCCGGCGAGGTTCGCCAGCACGTCCGCTCGGGTGTGGCCTAGATCCTGCAGGAGCGTTGGCAATCCTGTGGGATACCTGGCCTCCTCCGCCCGTAGCCGCCATTTCAGCGGGGGGCAGAGAAGGCGGGGCGGCCCCGGCTGTCGCCGCTGCCATCAGAGGCGGTGAGGGAGACGAAGGTCCTTCCCCCCTGAGCGGAGGTGACGAAAGTTGGGGCTATGTCCGCCCGTGTCAACCTCCTCCGCCGCCTTGTTGGCCTGGTCGCACTCGCAGGTACCGAGCGAGCCTGACGCGGACCGCGGGACGTAGCTGTGAACCATGGCGAAACGGGGGAGAGAGGGTTTCCCGTGAGAAGTGAAAGGAATATGGGAGTTTAAACCAAAATACAGTGCGCTCCCCCTACCTGGCACGCCAGCTGTCGATGTCGGAGATCGACACGCGGGAATCCGAGGGACCCCCTTTTTGGTTCGGCACAGAGGAGCGGTGAATCTAGGCTTAAACTCGCGATGAATATGGGATGACGCCGATAAACCGGGAAAAATCAAGACTGCAAGGACACAGGAGTTTATACAGGTTCGGGCCACCTACGAGGTGTAATACCCTACTCTTGTTCTTTGTGTAGTATGAAGGATGGATTACAAGGACCAGTGATGGTATTCCCCTCTCTCAACGACTGATGGATCGAGCGTTGCTAAGGGCTAGCTGTAGCTCTGGAAGTTGATGAACCGAGAAAGGAACCTCCAAAACCACTGAAGGGGCTAGCCAAACAGAGCACAGAACGGGGAACCTAGACCTAGAGCTAGAACAGACAGAACCCCTTTTATGATGGACTTGGGCCTCCTTTTATAGTACAAGGGGACACCACAGTAGTCCTGATTTCCTCTACTTCGCTCCTCGTGATGGAGCGGCTCTTGCCTTGTCTTGTCGGAGAAGCCACCCCATCTTTGTTCCTGTTGCCGCATCATGGGAGTAGGCGGAAAAAAGCGGGCGTCGTGGCAGCCATGCTGCTGACGCGGTGATGGCCAGCCTACCTACTCCGATGGGGCCCACTGGTCAGCGGCCCATCTCGTGGGTAGGTGCTGACGCAACGCCTCCTGCGCTCGTACTCTTCCCCACGCGGCCGCCCAAAGCATTAAACGCGAATGGACGAGGCGTGAGGGAGGCGTGCGCAGAGTGGGTGTGCTGCCATATCGCGGTCGCAGTCAAAGACTTTAGGCCCCCTTTGCCTCGTGACAGGCAAAAAGGGGTGATGATGAGAGCGGCTGATAGGCGAGCCTCACGTCGCATTAAAAGCGGCGGGGCGGGCGCTCAGCCTCTCTCTTTTTAGGCATTAAATGAGGTGGTTGGCAGTTGGACTCGCCCCTCTCTCAGAGGTGCGGGGTGAGGGATGGGGGTCCGGGTGATCCCGGACCCTGCCGCTTGGGAGCACGGCGGCCTCCGGGCAGCCTCCGGGCCAGGCCCCTCTTGGGGCGGCCACGTGGCCGCCCGTGGCCGGGACTCACTTGGGTCATTCAGGACATATCTTTGGCACGCCTTGATGGGCAAGAGCGTCTTCCTTTTTTCAGATATCATACCTCTGACATACCCCGGGCCCATATCACCGACATAACCTATGAGTGGTTTTAGAGCTTGTTTATTGTTTGGTTGGGTAACCCATCTCAATAAGCTTTCCATAAAGCTCAAGTTTGTCGAAAATGGACTTTGGAGCAAGGAGTTTTGATTGTTTCTCTACAGTGCTGTTAGGAAACATCGGAAGTTCCGGGCCCAAAGCCATAAAGTTCCGACCCGAATTCTCTATTGGGTCGAGGAGGGTGCCAGGAAGTTCCTGGTCTTAGGTCAGGAAATTCCGGGCCGCTATTTTAGTGAGCAATGGCTAGTTTTCTGAGTACAGCTAGTTTTGGGGACTTGGGTTTTTAAACCCCTCCGCCCTTCCTTTGTTGGCTACTTAGTTTGGGCAAGAATAGAACTATCCAAAGCCAAATAGACCCTTTCGAACCTCCTACCTTAGTGGTAGATTTTTGTGAGTGAGATTTTGGAAGAGATTTGAGAGCTTGAGAGATCCACTTCATCCTTTGAGCACTTGAGTTCATTGCAAACAAATCATTGTTTGTGTTTATTACTCTTGGAGGTTAAGCCTTCTAGACAACTAGGAGTCACCCGGTGAACTCCCAAGCTTGTGGTGAGTCGCATAAAGTTTGTGAGGGTGTTATTTTACCTCCGAAAGGAAACAGAATACCCGGCGAGTGGATTCCAAGCCGAGATTTAGGAGGTCGTGTTGGTAGAGCAAACCTCACCTATGGTGTTTTCTTGGTGTATAAGTTGAGGATCTTAGTGGTCACTTGAAACCAAAGAAAAGAAATTAGGGTTGTTGGCTTGAAGATCGGAGACTTCTTTCTAGGCCTTTGCTTGGTGAGGAAGGGGTTAACTGAGACCCGACTCTTTAGAGCACCACAACGGAGATGTAGAATTCTTGGTGGAGAATCCGAACTTCGGAAAACAAATCGTTTGTCTCCTCTCCCTCTCTTAAATTAAACTTTGTGGTTGTGATGCTTATACCATTGTTTGTGTAGTTGGGCTATGTTGTCTTCCATGGTATGATCGCTTGTGCTATCTTGTGTATTTTCATGTGTATTACACTTGTTTGATACATGTTGTACCTCTCTATGGTTTAGGCTTTCTTATGAAAGCAACTCATAGTTGCCCGAAAGTAGGGCTGGCACCCATCGGGTTCGGGTGTGGGTACAAAGAAAACCCACCCACGGCTAAACCCATCAACCCAAACAAAACCCCATCCACGAAAAACCCACGGATACAAATTTAAACCCAAACCCAAACCCACGGGTATCCATCGGGTTTCGGGTATCTACGGATATCTTAGCCTAAATTCATAAAAGCAACACTCTCAACGCATCTAACGATTTATTTACAGGTAGCAGCAACAATAATGTATATAATCTAATCAGTTTCAGTAGCAAATCATCATGTATCATCAGTAATGTATAATCATCTGAATTTATCATCTGCATGTATCATCAGCAATGTCTATTCAGCAATGCATATATTTTGAATCATCAGCAAATCAGCAATGTATAATCAATACTTACTTTCGGTCTGGAGGTTGCAGCTACCGGGAGGGAGGGAGGGAGGTTGCAGCTCCAGGGACCGGCGCGGGAGGGAGGCCGAGGGGGCGCCGGCGGTAGGGAAGGCCGAGGCGACGCCGGCGGCAGGGAGGGAGCCGGCATGGGAGGGAGGCCGAGGGCGCGCCGGCCGGCCTGGAGCGCCTCTTCGAGAGGAAGCCGGCACAGGAGGGAGGCCGAGGGGGCGCCGGCTAACCGCCGACCTGGAGCGCTTCTCCGAGAGGGCGCCGACAGGGAGGGAGGCCAAGGGGGCACCGGCCGGCCGGCCTGGAGCGCCTCTCCGAGAGGGAGCCGGCATGGGAGGGAGGCCGAGGGGCGTCGACCGCAGGGAAGTCCGAGGCGGCGCCGGCGTGGGAGGGAGGCCGAGGGGCGCCGGCGAGGGAGGCATCCAGGCCCAAGTGCACCGCCGCCGACCGTGGAGCTTGGGAGGAACCACAGGTACCATGCGCAAGGTTGGGTACGGGAGTCGGGACAGATTTGGACTCACGTGTTCGAATTTGGAATTTGGGGGCGTCGGCACCTAGGGTTTTCGGGCGGGTTCAGGTGAGTTCAGGTATGCCACTGGGTTCGGGTAATCCCGCGGGTAGAAAACAAAACCCGTACCCACACCCGCGAACTTTGGGTTCGGGTTCGGGCATACCCATGGGCAGATTTTACTATCCATGCCCATGCCTGTCGGGTACGAAACCTGCGGGTACCCGTATCCACGGGTAGGATTGCCACCCCTACCCGAAAGTTTCGAACAACTTTCTTTGCTCGTAGGAAAGCCAGGAAGTTCAGGCCCTTTGACAGGAAGTTCTGGGCTATGATTTTAACCGCTGCAATTTAAAAAAAATTTTAGTAACGCATATTCACCCCCCTCCTTCCTTGACATCAAGGTCCTTTCAATAACCACCCTTAATCCAAAGACCAAAAAATATTTATTATCACCTCCTCATTTGGATCACTTTAATCCAATAGAATTAGAGATCTTAAGAGTGAAGAATTTAAAATTTAATAATGTAGTAGAAAGGAGGTGCTAGTTAATTGCTTACATGCATGCATGTTTACATTATGAAACATCTGAAGAAAAAGTAATGGTGCCTTATATTTTAGAACAGAGGAAGTATTTCTTTTGTAATTAAAATCAAGGAGAAATTAATTCATCCTGCATGTAACAAAGATTAATAAATTGTACATACATGCAACCAACCAGGATTAAGATGGTTGATTGGGTTTCGGTCAATAATTTAATCTAACACTGCAAAACTAAAACATAATCTCTTCAAAAGTCTCCAATGCATGAAAACTATAAATATAGTCTCCAATGCATGAAAACAATGAAAACTATAAATATGACCATCTTATTAAAAAACAGAAAATAAAATATACTTAGGTTACGTTTGTTGGCAGAGTTGTGATCCCTTCCCTCCCGTACATGATTGATTAACGCTAAAAAACCTTTAAAATGAATTAATATGATTCTTTAAGCAATTTTCTATATAACTTTTTTTGCAAAAACATAATGATAATTTAGAAAACATACGAAAAAAATAAGAGAGCAAAAGTTGAAAAATAGAGAAAAGAACAAATCGACTTTCGGATGGAATAAGTATATTAAAAAATGTTATTGTTGTGAGTACCAGCTATTTGGTACGTATAATTTTTAAGGGGATCGGTCCTACGGTACTCTACATTCGTTTGAGCCTTCATGTCGAAACTTGGTTTCGGCAATATAATTTCTGGGGTCGCAGTCAAGATCGCCAAGCACAATGGGTTAGGAGGAAAACAAGATTTAGACAGGTTCAGGCCCTCTTGTGAGGTAATACCCTACTCTTGTTTCAGTGGATTCGATCCGCCGAGTGTCTTTATTGATCTCGTGATCTAAAGCTGAAGCTAAAAGTTGATCTCCTATTGGAATATCTGATATCCCTCAAGGGACGCCCCCTACCCACCTTATGTACTCTTGGGAGGAGGGCTTACAGATCGAAAACCCTATCTTACTCTAAGTCGGTTTCGTCAATCTTACCAAACCGTGACTGTAGGCCGATTGCCTTATCTCTATCGGCAATCGTAACACCCAAGTCATGTTTGGTTTACAGATATGGCAGGAGCAATCTATCCCTACCTCTAGTCGGATAAGCTTGCCATGCATATACCCAATTACCATATTCTCCACAGTAGCCCCCGAGTCCTTTTCAGTCGACGAGACAGCTCAGCTTCAAACCAAAAACAGTACGCAGCCAAAAGCTTCTTTGGCCGAGTGCTTCTGGCGCCGAGTGATTCCATCATCTCTGCCTAAATCTTCCCGAGTGACTCCAAAGACTGTGAAGGGCTGGAAAATATCTAAAAAATTCTCAAAAATAAATATCTAGGTGCATCTCCTGATGCACCTAATTAGGTGTAGCCCCCGACTATGTGGTTAGTCAAAAACAGACTAAGCATATAGTCAAGAACTATAAAAAATTATCCTCACGTAACGCTTAGCTCATGCTAAAGCGATCATAAAAATCTTATTACTCGGCAAGTTCATACTCATCCGAGTGATTTTGCCCGAGTCGTCTCAGAACAAATAATTCAATCATCCCTAGAGGATGAAAAAGCACTCGGCAAGCTCATACTTATCCGAGTGATTTTGCCCGAGTCGTTTCAGAACAAATATTTCAATCGTCCCTCATGGGAAAATGAGCTCTTTCAATCGTATGAAAAATATGACCAAGTTATTAAATAGCTCTTGCCATAATACTGGTCTCAATCTATAAAGATCTTCACCAAGGTGGAAAAATAGCATCGATATAATTTCTTAATCGAATGCTAAAAAACCAAACAGCCCTTATCATCAAGGCAGCTACAAAAAGCTTAGTTGTTGGTCACCTCTCAAATTGCATCGTGCCAGCTTCTCATGAAGTCAGGCAAACCGCGGTATGAAAGGATTTCCAAAGGTACAGGGCATTCGGACACGCGCATATTGCCAGGGCAAATCTGCTTAAGCACATCCACTTAAGTCCCTAAGGACACGCGTCGGGCCACACCTTAATTGGGTCGTAGATTCTCTCATGGGCTCGGCCCAATCATGAGAAAACCTAGCGCAACCCTCAAATCTTTCTATAAAGCCTCGAGGTCGTCCCTGCCTCTTCATCTTCCAAAAGATTCCCCTTTTGCAAAGACTGCTCACCGCCCTCGCGAAGAACCCTAGACTCGCGCGCACCCAAATCCATCCATCCAGAGCTCGCTTCTTGCCACAAACTAGCTTCCTCAGCCACTCTCCCAAGATCTCCCGCTCAAACCTCCATCCTTTCCGACTAGATCCACTTCCCATCCAAACCATACTCATGGTGGAGGAAAAGAGGATCCCCTTTGACCAATGGGCCACATCGGATGTGAGGGAATCTACCCTCAAGGAGATGGTGAAGCACGGCGTGCTTCCCTCCAAGGAGATCGTGGGCTGGCGCCCGGCGGCGGGTGAAGACTTCCCATCCCCGAACACCGGTGAGCTCGTTGTGTTCACATCTTTTTTCTATTGCGAGTTCAGCCTTCCCACCTCCAAGTTCTTCCGGGGGCTTCTGGATTATTACGGGCTTCAACTCTACCATCTGAACCCCAACTCCATGCTTCACATTGCTCTTTTCATTCATGTATGTGAAGCATTCCTTGGCATCCTTCCCCACTTCCAACTCTTCCGCCGCATGTTTTACCTTAAACCTCATCTGAATAAGGACCACCCATGCGTCGTTGGCGGGGCGGGTTTCCAACTCCGCGGGTCTCTCCGCAAGGAGTACTTTTCTCTTCCCTTGAAGTCTTCCAACAAGGGATGGCACGCAGGCTGGTTCTATATTAGTAATCTCGAACCCAGCCTGCCAGCCTTCGTTGGCCTTCCCCCTGTCCACAGGCAAACTTGGAGCACCGTTCCAGTGGCTCAAGATTAGGACGAGGCCAACAAACTGCTCGCAAAGATCCTAGCGATGAAGCAAAGAGGTCTTCGCGGTGAACAGATCACTCGGCACTTCATCAGGTGCCGACTGGCTCCAATCAAAGAGCGGTCAAAACCAGCCTTTGAATACGAAGACGGGAAGGACCCCAATCGGGAAGATCAAGATCCACTCAGTTATGAGATTCTGAAGATCCGGATGTACAAGATCTTCTCGACTGAAATTGCAGTCGAGCGCGCCCTCATTCTGCCGGTCCTTCCCTTTAACGTCCATCGGCCTCCTCCTCCGGTAAGCCGACTGACCGCTTCATATTGCCTTGCGACCTTGATATCTTGTCTCTTAGTGTTGTGCGAACTTCTCTTTCAGGAAAATGCTTCTGTCGTCTCAAAACCGTACAAGGTGCCTCACGATGACGTGCCGCATCGCCCCGCCAAGAAGCCAACTGGCGGCATAAAGATTCAAAGCGACCCAGTCGGGAAGAGGGCGGCCCCGAGTGAGGACGCCAACAAGCGGGCGAGCAAAAGGAGGCTCATCATTGATGATTCGGACGATGACGTCTCGGCTCCTTCAGTCGAGACTCCTCCTCCAAAGCCATTGCCGAAAGCGGCACCGAAGATCCGCCGGTCGTCTAGGTATGCTCTATGACTGAAGTCCAAACTTTTTCGTTGAAAACTTTCTCTGTCTTCATCCCAGCTGTATTCGTTATTGCAGGAGGCCCCAAGACATAGATCCTGCCGGGAAGGGTGAGGGGCCGACTCCCGCCGCTGCTCCCGAGGCGCCCAAGCCTGCGGAGCCGAAGCCTCGGAGCCTGCATCCAAGCGAGAACGCTCCGGGCAAAAAACCTTCGCCTCCGAAGAAGGATGCCCCAAGGAAGGAGCCCCCGACCGCCAGCCGGGACGTCCCGACTGGAAGCCATTCGATAGCTGGGAAACCTCAGGCTACGGCTCGGTCAGCCCCGACTGAGGATCAGTCGGCGAGAAGCCAGAGGAAGGAGGCCAGCCGGGCTGTTCCACCCAAGAGCGCAGCCACTGAAGCCGATGAGTCTCGAATCAGAGTCTTGTCTTTGCTTTTTAGTTTGAATCTTTCATGTCTTCATTCGTTCTTCCTATCTGCCAGCCACAATGGAGGAAATCCCCAGGTTACAGTCTTCTGAAACCTGGGTACCCCCGATCAAGATCGAGTGGCGGGACTCGGAAGGCCAGAGGCAGGGCATCGTTTTGGACAGGCAAGCTGAGAGGAAGAAAGGGATGCCCTTGTCGAAAGCTTAAACGAAGCGACTCGGCTACTCAACGTAAGCCTTAGTCTTTTTCTCTTATTGTGTTATCATCTTCTTCCAGTCGGTCACTCTTCGGATTTCATGCGCAGAAGGAGTACTGCCGTTCCATGGCGAAGTCCGAGGTGCTGGAGAAGCTGGTTCCTCACCTGAACTCCTTAGAGGACGTCCAGCGAAAGCTGAAAACCACTCAAGAGGAAGTCGCGTCGAGGGAGGCGGCTCTAAGGAGGGAGATCACAGAGCTTTGGGAGGAGAACCTCGACCTCCGAGGATCGATCGGGAGTGAGCCCATCTCTCCGAGTTTCTTTATGATTCTCATGTCGACCCGGTTGCCGATGATCTTCTTTGCTTGTAGAAAATTCGTCGGAGGTCCACTCGCTCCAAGTCCACTGAGGCAACATGCCTCGACAAGGCCGAACCGGAGGCCGAGTTTGAAGGTAAGCCTCTTCGAAGTAATATTCTTTGTGCTGCTTTATTTCCAAGTGTTTTGCATGATCAGATGCTTTTGGCAGCTTACAAGGTTAAGACCCGAGCTCAATATGACGTCTTGCTCGAGCGGGTCAAACGAGCCGGAGAGGTCCGGGAAGAGGTCGCCAATGCTGCTGCGCCAATCTTGTTGTCCTTGTTTCATCAAGGGGTCGGGGCCAGTTCGCTAGAGCCATTAGAGATTTTCGACAAGCTGCGAAGGGCCCCTGATCAATACCTGGCGAACATCACTGAAGCCGCCAACATGGGGGCTGGTCTGGCTCTTGCACAGAACAAGTCTCTTTACCCCCGAGTGGATATCCACTCGGTCGGAGAGGGCTTTGCTGACGGGACCACGGATGAGCAGGCTTTGGACATGCTGAGTGAGGCGCAGGAGTCGGCGAAGAAGATTTCTGTCGATGTAGTGAATAACTTTCGGATTTGATTTATCTTTCGAACATTGTCTTGTAAATGTCGTGTGATCGCGATGCTCTGATGCAGAACTTGTGATATATTTAGTTTATTTACGTTAATGCCTTGATCCGAGTTTTTGTGTGAAATTTCGTAAGTAATTTTCGTCCGACTGTCACCGAGCCTAGGCTCGATTAGGCCATCGGAAAACTCTGAGTCCTTAAACACTGAACTCGAATCGAAGAACATTAAACAATGATAAACCAAATCATGCACGAAAGTTGATGAGGAAAACTTAAGCTTTATTGACATATGTACAGCCCCCGACTGCTAACTCAAGAAGTCATCTTGCTTGAGGTTGGCAGTTAAGGAAAACATGAAACCTTAGTCGAATTAAGCATAGAATCGTCGAAGATGTTCAATGTTCCAGGAGTTCTCCACCATAGATCCGTCTTCACGCTTCAGTCGGTATGCACCGGGCCGAGTCACCTCAGCGATTATGTATGGTCCCTCCCATAAGGGGGATAATTTGTGACGATCTTTGGTGGTTTGGATCTTGCGCAGGACCAAGTCGCAAACGATGAAAGCTCGTGCTCGAACGTTGCGACTGTGATATCGTCTGAGCCCTTGAAGATATTTGGCCAACTGGATGAGGGCTGCCTCTCGGGCCTCTTCCAGTCGGGTGAGGTCGTCCACTCGGTCGGGGTCATAGCGTTCATCATTGAAGCTGCGGACTCGGAGGGATTCAAACTCCATCTCGTTTGGCAACATGGCTTCTGTGCCATAGATCAAAAAGAAAGGAGTTTGGCCAGTAGCCCAACTGGGTGTGGTCCGCAGAGACCATAGAACCGAGGGAAGCTCTTGGACCCACTTGCCTGCGTAAGGGCTTAGGCGGTCGAAAACGCAGGCCTTGATGCCTTGAAGGACCATGTCGTTGGCCCGTTCGACTTGTCCATTACTTTTGGGATGGGCAACTGATGCATAACAGATTTTGATTCCGAAATCTTCGCAGAATTCCTTGAAGACGCCTCCCGTGAATTGAGTCCCGTTATCGGTTATGATTCTGTTTGGGATGCCGAAGCGGTGCACGACGTTGAGGAAGAAATCCCGTGACTTGTCAGCAGTGATTGTGGCGACCGGCTTGGCTTCAATCCACTTGGAGAACTTGTCGATTGCGACGAAGAGGTGTGTAAATCCTCCTGGAGCTTTCTTGAAAGGGCCGACCATGTCCAAGCCCCATACCGCGAACGGCCAGGATAATGGAATTGTTTGTAGCTCCTAGGCTGGGACATGGCTCTGTCGGGCGAAAAATTGGCAACCTTCACAGGTTCGTACCACTTTGTCCGCGTCGGAGACCGCGGTAAGCCAGAAGAAACCTTGTCTGTAAGCTTTGCCCACCAGAGTGCGTGCTGCCGCGTGGTTTTCGCAGATGCCCGAGTGGATGTCTTGGAGTAACTGTCTCCCTTCCTCGGGCGTGATGCATCTCATTAGGATTCCGGAGGGGCTTCTCTTGTATAAGTCGGAGTCAACCATGACGTATGCTTAGCAACGACGTCGGACGCGTTCTGCTTCATCCCGGTCTTCCGGCAGCTCTTGCTGAGTTAAGAATTTGATGAGTGGCGTCCTCCAGTCGGCATCAGTCATGGCGACTTCGTTTGCAGCTTGTTCGTTGGAAGTTGTCTTTGTCGCGACGGTTGGCTCATAGAGGTGCTCGACAAAAACATCTGTTGGGGAAGCTTCGCGCTTGGACCCAAACTGTGCCAGCTCATCGGCCGCTTCGTTGTTATGTCTCAAGACATGTGAAAGTTCAAGTCCGTCGAACTTGTCTTCAAGTTTGCGGACCTCTTGTCGGTAGGCCTCCATGGTGTCGTTTAGACAGGACCAGTCCTTCATCACTTGGTTGACGACCAGCTGGGAGTCGCCTTTCACGATGAGCCGACGTATCCCGAGTGAAACTGCGAGGCGCAGTCCATGTAGCAGGGCTTCATACTCGGCGACGTTGTGTGAGGCGGAGAAGTGAAGGTGAAGGACATATCTTAGCCTTTCCCACGGGAGATCACCGCTCCCAAGCCGGTGATCCTCTTGGATCCGTCGAAGTGCATGGTCCAAGTGTTGGAGGTCTTCCCGAGGTACGTTCTCTTGTTGCTCACCCACTCGCCAGAAATCCGCCAAGGCTTGTGACTTTATGGACGTCCTCGCCTTAAAAGTCAAGTCCAATGGCATCAGCTCTAGAGCCCACTTGGCGATGCGCCCAGTCGCCTCCCGGTTGTGGATGACATCGCCGAGTGGAAAAGAAGTGACGACGGTGACCGAGTGACTCTGAAAATAGTGTGCCAATTTTCTCGTGGTTATTAGAACACCATAGAGCGATTTTTGTACTTGAGGAGAGCGAATTTTGGCTCCTGCCAACACTTCGCTAACAAAGTAGATCGGCCTCTGAATCTTCTGAGCCCGTCCTTCTTCTTCGCGCTCGACCACAAGGACCGTACTAACCACTTGGTGAGTGGCTAAAACGTACAGCAGCAGAGGTTCCTGGGGCTGGGGCAAGGCCAAGACGGGCGGCGTTGTAAGGAACTCTTTGAAATCTTCAAAGGCCTTGCTGGCTTCCGCGGTCCACTGGAAGTCGTCTGTCTTTTTTAACAATCTGAAGAAGGGCATGCCTCGTTTGCCGAGTCGAGAGATGAAGCGGCTTAGCGCTGCCATGCAGCCAGTGAGCTTCTGGACGTCTTTCTGGTTACTCGGGGGCTTCATGCTCAAGATGGCGTTGATCTTTTCTGGATTAGCTTCAATGCCATGATGTGACACCATGAAGCCGAGCAGTTTGCCTGATGGAACGCCGAAAGTGCACTTCTCCGGGTTCAACTTCATTCTGAAGGCCCGGATGTTTGCAAAGGTTTCTTCAAGGTCAGCGATTAGGTCTTCTTTCTGCTTGGTCTTGATGACAACGTCGTCGACATAAGCCTCTACGTTCTTGCCGATCTTCGTCTGGAAGCATCTTTGGATCATGCGTTGGTATGTGGCGCCGGCGTTCTTCAAGCCGAAAGGCATGGTGATGTAGCAGTAGGCGCCAAACGGCGTGATGAACGATGTCTTCAGGCAGTCGGATTCTTTCAAGATGATCTGGTGATAGCCCGAGTAGCAATCCAAGAAACTCAGGAGTTGGCAGCCGGCTGTTGAGTCTACGACTTGGTCGATGCGAGGCAGCCGAATGGATCTTTGGGACAGCTTTGTTGATGTCGTATAGTCAACGCACATGCGCCATTGCCCCGTCTTCTTGCGGACCAGACCGGGTTGGCTAACCACGGGATGAAGGACTTCTTTGATGAAGCCGGCAGCCAAGAGCTTTGCGAGCTCTTCCTTGATAGCGTCTTTTCGGTCCTGCGCGAATCTGCGTAGTCGTTGTTTTATCGGTTTTGCGTCATCGTTGACGTGCAAAGAGTGCTCGATCACCTCCCTAGGAATTCCAGGCATATCAGATGGTTTCCAAGCAAAAACATCTTTATTATTTTGAAGGAAGGTGACGAGCGCGCTTTCCTATTTGGGATCTAGTTCAGCGCCGATTACAGCAGTTTTCGAGGGATCTGATGGATCAAGGGAGATCTTCTTGGTCTTGGCGTCGCCGGATCCCGATTTGGCTATCTTCTTCGCGGGGACTTCGCCCTCTGCCGAAGTCGATGCAGCCAATCGGACTTCTTGCTGGCCGCGCAATCTCTCGCGAGATTGGGCCATGTCGCAGCTCTCCTTATCGCAAGTGAAGGCTTGCTTCACATCGCTGCGAAGAGTGATGACGCCGTTGGGACCCGGCATCTTCATGCAGAGGTAGGTGTAGTGTGGGATTGCCATGAATTTGGCAAGCGCAGGTCTTCCAATGATGGCATGGTATGCTGTCTCGAAGTCGGCCACCTCAAAGGTGACGTTCTCCGTTCGGAAGTTCTCTCGAGCTCCGAAGGTGACAGGGAGGGAGATGTGCCCGAGTGGCGTAGATGATAGCCCCGGGATGACTCCGTGGAAGGGGGCTAAGCTTGCCTTCAATTCGGCCCTCGGGATCTGCATCTCGTCCATGGTCTTGGCGAACAGGATGTTGAGGGCGCTGCCCCCATCGATGAGGACGCGCTTGAGCCTGATGTTGCGAACCACGGGATCCAGGACGAGTGGATAGCGCCCCAGGTGAACCACTCGGTCAGGGTGATCCGAGCGGTCAAAAGTGATGGCCACTTCCAACCATCGTAAGTACTGAGGGACTTCGGGTTGAGCCGCGTAGACCTCTCGGTCGGTTAGTTTATGTTTCCTCTTGGATTCATAGGCTAGCGGCCCTCCGAAGATGTGATTGAGTTCTCCCACAGGGTCTTGGAAGGGTTCGGCATTCTCAGTCGCGTTGTTTTTCTTGGCGCCCGATGGACCACCTCATCGGCTTCTTGTTGAGCTGCGCCGCATCGCTTCGGCGAACTGTTTGTAGATGAAGCATCCTTTGCCGCGTGCTTATGATTGGGATGATGAGTGCATTGGGCGTTCATGATGGCGTCGTAGGCGGCGACTCTGGGGCGGCGTTGAGCGTTGGAGGTTGCAGCCACTAGGTCCTCGATCGGCGCTTGCGATCTTTTTGGGCCTGGTTGTTGCTGTTGCCGTTATCCTTCTTAGGATTCCGGCTTCCTCCCGCCTGCTTGTCTTCCCTCCTGTCGGGCCGGTCTTGACGGGCAGCCTTAATAGCGTCGTTGGATTTGGCGTAGGAGTTCACCGTCTCGAACATCTGTTTCACTGTCTTCGGTGGCTTGCGCCCGAACTTCCCGATTAACAGCTCATCACGGACTCCCTTCTGGAAGACGGCGATGATGATGTCATCGGTGATGTTGGGGATTTTGTTGCGCTTCTCGGAGAAACGACGGATGTAATCCTTCAGAGGCTCATCCGGCTTCTGGATGACGTTGTATAGGTCAAAGTGTGTGATGGGCCTCTTGAAGGTTCCCTGGAAGTTGGCAATAAAGTGGTCCCTCAGCTCGCTCCACGAGCCGATTGAGCCTCTTGGCAGGCTCGTGAGCCAGTTCCTGGCGGAGTTGGCGAGGGCCACTGGAAGATAATTGGCCATAGCCTTGTTGTCGCCACCTGCCGCGCGGATGGCGAGAGTGTAGACGGTAAGCCATGACTCGGGGTCGGTCTTGCCGTCGTACCTTTCAATTCCTGTGGGCTTGAAACCACTCGGCCAGTGCACTCGGCGAAGTTCCCGAGTGAAGGCCGGCACTCCGTCGTCGCCGCTATCGGGTGATCCCCTCCGAACTTCCCGAGTGCGTCGGTCCCACTCCTGGTAGCGGCGATCGAGGACTTCCCGCAGATCACTCGGCGGGGTCTTTGGTTGACTGGTTGGATAACTGGAGCTATTGTTGCGGCGGACGCGGTGGTGGACGGGTGGACGTCCGTGTCGTTTGTCGCAGGAGTCGGCCGTTTGCTCCTAGTACTTCTGCGTGGACTCGCGGGGTGGGCCTCTTGGCCTTGTCGTAGACCGATCTGGCTCGGGCCTCTTATAGTCTCCTGACCTTAGAGGCAAGAGTCGGCTTTTGTCGGGCGTTTCAGCCACGGACTCGGTCGGCCTTCGTGCCGAGGTGGTGGGGTGGCCGTTGGTCGTGGCCGCGACGATGGTTTTGATTTTGTCAAGTATCAGAGTCACATTGGCGGGTGCCATCTCCATGACGGTGTCCAAAAGCGTGAGTGCGGCAACAGCGTTCTGCTGTGGCGTCTGGAAGATGTTGGTGTTGCGAACCCACGTTTGGAGGATGGCCTCCTGGGCTGATCATCCGGCTACGCGTAGACCCTGCTTCCTCTTGTCAGCCTCTTCCCTGCGTTGCTTCTCTTCCTCGGCCGTCTTGCGCTCCTGTTCGATCTTGGCTCGCTCTTCTTCAGCAAGCCTTCTGGCCATGGCTGAGTCGGACTCGTTCGGCTCGGCCATGAGGACATCGAAGCACTTCGGCTTGTAGTCCTTATGGCAGTCGATGTCGTCAGCTTCATCTGAGGGGATGCTGTAGAGGTCGTCAAAGCCGGCGGAGCTGAGGTATTCATTGAGCTCCGAAGATGAGCATGAGCCGAATGACGGGAGGATGATGGCGACCTCCCTTGATCCTGGGTAGCCCGGGTCTGGATCGTTCCAGTCCGAGTCAGAGCTTGAGGATGTGGACTCCGCCGAGTGGGTCAAACCCGACTCGGGGGAGAGGAGATTGCCGTAGATCTCAGCGGCGTTTGGTAACCCAAACGGCGCCGAGAGGTCTTCGTCCGAGTAGATCGTCTCTGTTGGGGAGACGAGGAGATCGGTGCAGATTTCGGCGGTATTTGGTAATTCGAATGGTGCCGAGTGAAGTCCTTCGTTGGAGAGGGTGGATTGCATCTTGGTCTTCAAGATGGTGTCGTAGATCTCGGCGCAATTGGGGAGCCCGAACGGCGCCGAGTGGGTTTTTTCTTCCGACTGGTTTGAATCCGAGTCGAAGGAGAAGTCGTCGAAGTTGTTGGCGACGAAGTCGCCGAATCCTGAAGGAGATCCCATCACGCTTATCGGTGAGATTGTTGAAGAAGTCTCGACGCGCGGTCCCCTACCTGGCGCGCCAACTGTCGAAACTTGGTTTCGGCAATATAATTTCTGGGGTCGCAGTCAAGATCGCCAAGCACAATGGGTTAGGAGGACAAGAAGATTTAGACAGGTTCAGGCCCTCTCGTGAGGTAATACCCTACTCTTGTTTCGGTGGATTCGATCCGCCGAGTGTCTTTATTGATCTCGTGATCTAAAGCTGAAGCTAAAAGTTGATCTCCTATTGGAATATCTGATATCCCTTAAGGGACGCCCCCTACCCCCCTTATGTAGTCTTGGGAGGAGGGCTTACAGATCGGAAACCCTATCTTACTCTAAGTCGGTTTCCTCAATCTTACCAAACCGTGACTGTAGGCCGATTGCCTTATCTCTATCGGCAATCGTAACACCCAAGTCATGTTTGGTTTACAGATATGGCAGGAGCAATCTATCCCTATCTGCAGTCGGATAAGCTTGCCATGCATATACCCAATTACCATAATCTCCACACTTCATTAGCCGTTGATCCAATGATTAATGTTTCTAAGGTTATTTTGACACATGATATTACAAATTTACCATATTAAAAACATATCATTACTAATTATAAAACTACTATTTATGAAACTACTGTTGTCCATTTTTTTCGTCACATTTCTTTCTTTCTTCTCCTTATTTCTTCTTCCACAAATTGACCACGCAGAGACCATCCGGTGAGCACTAGGAAGGCCGGTCAGGGCCACCGGCGGCGGCGCGCGATACTGTTATGGCCACCCTGACGGTAGTCTCAAGGAAGTAGGGGTGATGCGGCACAGAGAAGGGACGCAACCTGTGGCGGTGACCCGTGCAGAGCCATGTCCGCTGTTCTCGCCAGCGCCACCACTACGCCCTCGTGCGCAGCTCCTCTGTGGAACTGGACGACGAGGAGAACGATTAGGAATTGACCGGTGACGACGGAAAACTGGACGGCGACAGTGATATGGTTTGAATTTTAGAAAAAAATCAGTGATATCTAGCTAATTTTTATAAATAGTAATAGCTTTTTTTTTAATATGTCAAATTTATAATGACATGTATTAAATTAATCCTTTTATATATTACCATGTTAACTGGGTCATCCATCTACCTCCTAGTGTCATGTAACATATGCATCGTTCTGCACGTGGTTGGAGTAGAGTAAATATGTTTTTATACCACCTCCAAAATGCTCCAAAATGTAAAGAGTTTTATGTTTAAGCATGGGTGGTTAATAAAAAATATAGATAAAAAGTTGTTATATTTAGAATAAAATTTAAATACTAAAAAAATTTATATTTTTGATAAAGAAAGTAATTAATAAGGTTTTTAAGGTTTTTGCCCTGGCCGTCGCCGACGCACAGTTTTGCTGATGAGGGCTGCCAGCAGAGCTGGGCGGCCGTGTGTGGAAAACACGCACCGAGTGCTCCAAGTGCATCCAACAATTAATGTTAGCTCATCTGTGTCTATCACAGTTTGTTTTCTATGTAACTGTCTCTGATCAAGAAAAGAAAATAAAGATTTATAGGATTAAAAGTAGGAATTAAAAAGTAGGTATAATTAAACGTAAAAAGATTATAATTGGTTCATAGGTGAAGATAGTGGAAAAATTAAATGGTAAAGGATTGTGATTGGTTAGAAAAAGAATACCGATGAAGTTATTATATTTTGAGATAAATCTTGAATGTTAAAGTTGATATATTTAGGACGACCCGTTTGTCTCTGATTAAGATATGAATTGATTAAGATATGAATGTTACCTCGGTTTTTCTTAACATGCTTTTCAAACTCTAAACGATACATTTCATGCGATAGGAACTATTTTAAAATATTAGATAAACCCATTATTCAAGTTTAAATTTTTTAAAACTTAATTAATTATGAGCTAATGATTTTTTCACGTACTTAATCTTTCATCTTTATTACTTTCAAACAGCAATTTATACGGTTAGGATAATCTAAATCTGTATTAAAATTGATGTTGGTTGAGTCTATTTGATCTACTTTTATAATGAAATAAATTAGAGATAACCCATATTTTGTCATGAGCAAGTGACTGGTTCTACGAATTGCCAAAGAACTCGAACTCGAGTTATGCATAATATCGTCGTATAAATGTTTTTTATCTACTTGTACCATTGCCTTGAGGTTTGAATCCATAGACCACCGTTAAATCTTCTAAAAAGACTATTTTGCTTTAAACTAGTTATCCTTTCGTCTCAAATTATAAAACGTCCTAATTTTAAGAAAAATCAAATGATATTTTTTATAATGATTACTAATAATATTATGCATATTATATCACTAAATTTGTCTTTAAAATATTTTTATATAATATTAATTTTATAGTTGTTGATAACATAATATTAAAAAATTAGTGATCAAAATATGTTATTAGAAATTATAGACGTTATAATTTAGGAGACAGAGGAAGTAGTCAGAATTATGCTCCCGTCGAGCTGTTTTCTCTAAAATATCATTATTTCAGGTGCTTTGTGGCTGAAGTATATTGTCATATTTGGAAGGTTTTGACAGTAGAGCGTCATAGGTAAAGTCATACGCGGGAGACCATAGAAAGCCGAAAAGAAACAAACAAACAAATAATTTAACTATGAAAAAGAATAGTACATATTTATACTTTTTTCTTATCTAAAAGATCAAATTAATGATGAAAAGCAATGAGGAGGCCGCCATAAAAAGAGAGACGCGGTAGGTACGTTGATAGTTTTTTAGAACATTGTGAATGTGATGTAGATGAATGCGCTAGCATCTGATCCACTTGTTAAAATTTGGTTTGGGTGAGAGTTTTTCTTCTTTCCTCTGAATTTGTTGTTGGACACATGGTATTTTTATTATTAGTAGGGTGGAGGATGCTGCGGGGAGTGGAGAGTGGCTACGGCCCGACGACAGGGAGATCGGCAGTGCGAAAGGTCAGCACCATACAATGACAGGGAAGCTAGCACGGTCGGGCAGCGGCCGAAGACTAGTGACAGCGTGTGTGTCACACTGGCACGTGGAGGCAAGTGGTGGTTAGCTGATGAGGGGCATCGGTGCAACGATGTCCATGCATTGATGATGGCTGGCTGGTGGTGGAGCAATGAAGCGGCAGCTGCAAATTAACAAGGGATGGGCGATAGGTGAAAGCCTAGCTCAGTCTCGTCGAGCTAGCAACGGTAGCATTTTGGGTGTCGTTTTACCTCTTAGGGGCACTGTCGAGACGTCCCTCTCCATTCCTAATGGGGCCATCGGATGAAAACCTTGTCTTGGATCTCTTTGAGACCTCTATGGACGGCTGCGGAGCTATTTGTCGCTTTTCTTCATAGAAACGTTGTCCAAGAGGCCCCTTACCACCAAAAACACTCAGACAACCTGTGTGAAGCCCTTGGATGACGGTAGATCGACGGGTCTGTGTGAGGGAGAGGGATTTCTCTCTCCCTCTCCCTCTACAACCCTCCACTCTAACTATGTTTAGGATTCTGTGCTCAGCCCTTTGGAGTCAGCGTTGGAGGTACAACTGTAAGTCTCTTTTCTTCTCCCTCTACAACCTCCACTCTAACTATGTTTAGGATTCTCTGCTCAGCCCTTTGGAGTCAGCGTTGGAGGTACAACTGTAAGTCTTTATTGATCTAAAGACAGTCTATTCGGTGTTAGTTTCTCGCTTGTGTAATGAAATATATTACAAATGTTAGATTCATCTGACATGTAAATTAACCCTCTCTTTCACCCGGTTTATTTTTCATATTTAACCTTTTACAAATTAGACTGCACACATTACCATTGATAGCATAATAGAAATCTGACTAACCAGATCAAAAGTAATGGACGCCATACATGTTTATCATAGACTAAGACATCCGTGTATATTGGAAAAATAAATATTGTTTGAAAATATTTTGCAATAAATTGCAGCTGGCAGCTGAGCAATCAAATCTGCTATTTCCTCTACTATTTGATGATAGGCCCATTATTCAAGTTCTAATCATGCATACAGCATGTGTGTTTTGGGAAGTCCCGATCAATGTAAAGGCCGGATCCTTTACGTTAGTTTATCCTTCATATGTTTCTTTACAGGTAGATTAGTTTGATATGCACATTTAAAATTAATTAAAATTTTCAGTTAACACGTCCCTCAATCATACTTTTAAAATTAGAAGCCCAAAATGAATTACCTTTGCTCTCTTTATGTGACAGTTAAGATAACTTCAACTTTCGTAGAATATTATCTGAAGTGGAATTGCAACCAAAAATAGTTCTCATACATATCTGAAGATCTTATGGATATGAAGAATAGATCATAGAGGATCTGATCACAATATAAAATATTTTGCTGCCAATTGGTTATTGTTGTGCCATCTGGTATAATATATATATAGATCCTTCATTGCAAAGCTAGTAGCTACTAACTAAATTAAGAAATGTCACATCTGGTTAATTTATTTGTGGTTATGTGTGCAACTAATCACAACTACCCTGTGATGAAAGCAAAGTTGATGTGCAATGTGATGGATGCTTCTGAACTAAGAAATATGATGATTTGCAACCTCATATATATTTTATTGCTTGCAGCATGACACTTGTAAGATTCATGAAGGTGCATACAATTCTTCATTGAAAAATGAACCTCGATCATGGTGATTGCCAAAAAAACATCCTGCAAATTTTCTTTATTAATTGGGCCAACTATAGCCTATGGGTTTTGCTTGGATTTTGAAATTATAGGGATATAATAAGTGGGATATATAGAGGACTCGAAAATAAACAGAGACTTTGAGAGAAACAGAAAGAAAGAGAGCAAACCTTCCATCTTATCCTAGTAGGATATCTTCCCCAATTCTAATAAGGAAAACTCATGATTTGTCATCTTTTAAAGTGGCATTTTGAGATTTTCCACCCACATGTCTCAATGACATATAGATCCCATATATCATAGATAGATAAATAAGTGGTTAATTATTTCATTCAATTTGGATGAACCACAAGCAGGAATGTATATGGGTGCGAGGTGGGCGATTACACATGCCTAAACAATTATTTTGGGGCTCCTAAGTGTTACTGTTTAACCCAAGGCAATGTATTCTAACATGTTTCAGGATCTCCTTATTCTGTTATTCAAGTTCCTTTCATTCTCCATCATTGATTCAGCTAGAACATGATTGTTTTTCTCGACTTTAACAAGTATTCGATGTTAATCATTATCATCTCAAAGAACTGTAACTCATGAGAATGATGGGAACATGTGTTCCACGCATTGAAGATTTCATTGTTCCCCTTACTAAAAAAATTTAAATGACTACATGAGGACATAATTCTTCTTCCTAGTTCCTACTTAGAAATGTTTGTCTTTGAGAGACCTCATTTAATGCCATGCGCTTATGTAAGTTGTTGTCCTAGTTGATACCCTGGGCTTGCTGCGGGATTTTGTAGACTGAATTAGATAGCTAAGATATATAATGTGTTAAAAATATTGGTTTTATTTTAGTCTAGCATAAATTAACATATATAGCGCGTTGTTAATAAACCACGCGCGTGATTCTCACCCCTCGTCCGATTGTTTTGCCGCGCTTCCCACCTCTCATCTTGATTTTTCTGATTTTCAGTTCCGCATCTCCACCATTCGGTAGTTCCGCACGATTTTTTTTTCATTTTATCATTTCGCCTCTCATCCCGTAGTTCCCCATGCCTCTCACCCTTTCTGTAATTTACCATCTATTGTGTTCATGCAAGTAAAAGAATTACTTCCACTGGTATGGCTTCATCAGTCTACGTGAAAAAAATAATTACTCCAACTGGTTTTGATTCATCATGCTATGTGAAAAACAATTAAGTAAAAAAGTTACTTCCACATTGATATAATGGTATTAGTAATCTATTTACTTCAATTTTGAATTACTAATAGTTGGTAAAAAATATTTATTTATATTTTTTTATTATATAAATATACAGAGTTACTACTAGAAGCGTTGTGCGCGACTAGGGGTAGTTACGCGTCTATGTCCTCTAATCTGTCCCGTTCCATGTACCTTTCCACGCTGGCCCACCTCATCCCATCGGTCCCCTTTCCCAAAGCTAGCGGTAACTTTTTTTACTAATATTATTATATCAATGCGGGAGTAATATGTTAAAATATTATGAAAATAATATGAGGATGATTTGATATGCTTGCAGATGAACTTTTGAATGTAATAAATTATATATTTGTATGTTAAGATGTAATAATAATTATGATGATGTGACATGTTTGCATGTCAAAGTTTTAGGATGTAGTGAGTTATAGCTTTATAGAAGGTACAGATTAGTGATGATGATAAATTATGGTATATAATGGGGGCTAAGAGTCTTATTAGTTTTTTCTATAATTAAAGTTTGTTTGGTCCTGGTTGTAGTTTGTTTTTCTTTTATTTTTTGTTTGTTTGTTGTGTTTAATCATGACCCTTTAAGAGCTTGTATAAGTCTTTCTATATCTTCTTTCTTTTTTAATATAATAATACGTAACTATTTTACGCATTCGAGAAAGACATATTGTCACCACCATCAGTAGCGAAATAACCCGGCCCAGACCCCCCACCCATCCTCCGATGGCCTACTCCACTTCGGCCCAGCACGAGATGTCGTGATCCCCTTCTTGGCTTCTTCGGTTCTTCCCCTCCCTGATCCCCTTTTCTCCTCCTGGCGCCGGCCTCCCCGATCCTCACGTGAGCTGCCGAGCTCGGTCCTTCCCATGCCGCCGGGGCGCGAGCCGCGGAAGCCACTCCGGTCGCGTGAGCTGTGGCCCCTTGGCACCCCCTCCTCCAGAACTCCACCACGAGCCCACGCCCGAAGCGCCAGCTGCATAGGAGCAGCAAGGCGCTTCGCCACTGTTTACCGACCACGTCAAGGATCGGCAGCTCGACTCCTCACGAGTGTAATCCATATGTAATCTTCAAAATCACCAAATCTTCCTATCAATTCATTCTGATCTTCGTATCTCTATTGAGTAATAGATATGTGTTTATAATCGGTTCATTCATTAGTAAAAAATTGGAACGACGTGTTGAGGATAGTCCGCCACATCTAAAAAATGTCATCCTCCGCCACTGACCACCATCATCAACTAGTGAGCTTCGTTGATATAGCTTTTGTTATCATTGGTCATGCAAAATTCCTGCTTATTTGGTAACATGGTGTAGCTAAATATAGAGCACGTTAGATTTATCTCTAGCTCTATTGACATGGATCGATAGAGGACCACCGGCCGCGATGTGGATCGAGCAAAAATCATCGACGATGGACACCGCTTCCGATGGATTGTAAAATACCCAGTGTTCCATGAAAAATTGGATCTAGCCTTGGTCTATTATATAATTTTGGTCAGTATACAGAGCGTAAAAAGTATTTTAATTAGCATTTTTAATAGAAAGGTCCCCTTTTTTTTCTATTTGTCACAGGGGCTACAAATTTATGGGTAATGGCCCTGACTACGAGAACAGATCTGATGTGCATAGTTTAGTTGCTCAGCATATGCTACTGATCTTTGTTGATCAATGGATCAAATTGATGCTTCCAGTAATTGATTGGAGTGCTTATCATTGGATTAACAGTAGAACAATATGGAGGGAAATGGAGTAAAGAAAGGTCACTCCCTTTTATATGGTTTTTTCAGATGCACTACTACTCAAGTAGTAATTAATTGGCATGATTAGGATGGTGAAAAAAATATTCCCTAAAAGGGTCTTAATCTATACTTGTGTGCCCAGCAAACAGCAAGCATACTGTGTGTATGCTTATCGATGATTAGCAGAGAAGCATCTACAAATCGGAGTGGGCCCCACGGGAATTTCTAGAAAGTGATGCAGATCACTAGCTGCCTCCTAACAACATGATTTGTCAGCTTTTCTGAAGAGATATTCATCATCATCCATTAATCCCTTTGATACTCGGTTAATTAACTACAAATAGTACGCTTAGAAGCGTCGTAATTTTGTCAATTACTTGTCGTCTTCTCTCTTTAGCTGGATAAGATTCAATGTGATCTTAACTTTAGTCGAGCATAGCGTGTACATATCTACAATGATAATTTCTTTAATTTCTAACCAATGAAGTGAATATTGTCAACATATATATACTACCTCGGTACTTAAAATACAAGGGATATATATCCCGTAAAAACAAACGAAGTATTAAAAACTTATGAAATACATACCTAAAAATTTCACAAATTCATAAAGAAAACTACTAGACATATCACCAATCTAAAATCCAAACTCAACTTTATTTAAAGATAAAAAAACAAATTTTAGATGAATAATAACAAAAAATTATTTATTTAAAATTTATCTTTTTTCTACCAAATGAAATTGAGTTTGGACTTAAGATTTGGTAAGAATGTATTTTATATTTACATCTATATAAATTTTTCATGAATTTATAAGGTATGATTTTTATGAGTTTTTAATCCTAAGATTGTTTTCACAAGATATTTTCCTATATTACAACACAAAGGTAGTACAATATAACTGCTTTAGTGGCCTATGATGCACTTAATTTAAAATTAAGTAAATAAACAAGTAGGATGCAATTCTATTTATTTACACTAAAACTAAGCCTCTTTTCTTTAACAAATAAAGCAAACTGTGTGTTGATTTGGTGGCTTGCTAGTAGTAACTTCTCAAGAAATATCTGATTATATTGGGACCAACCAGGAGATAGGTATGTCCACTGTACATCAGCATGGCATAAAAAACGTTATTATCACAAAAAATTAAAAAAACTCCTGATTTTGGTAATAACATATGAGGAAGATTGAAAAATCAGTATAATGAGAACCTGAAATTGTTTTTCTGCTATTTTATATATATTGTGTTTTCTTGTAGCCAATTTGCCGTTACTTCTTCCTATGATATTTTTTCATAGTTACCTTAATCACAAATAGCTTTGCTGCAGGGACCGCACTTCTTAATAGACTTGAGGATGGAATCAAGAGGGAAGTATATCTATCCATCATGATCAACTACAGCATCATATAATAAATTCCTCAAAGAATCTAAAGTAGTTACACGTCTCTTTGTTTAAACACTTCTCTTTTTGCAATTAAATAGACAATTCTGAGACTGAAACCCCTAGTTTTTTTGCTCTGGGACAAAGTTAGGTACATAGTTGGCGGGTGGCAAAAAGTTTAGCCATAAATTATCAACAAGTTGCTTGGAGATGAAGATTAGGTGCATGTTGAGGCTGGGCAATTTTTCATGAAAAGTACAGCGTTTTTTATTTATTGTTTCCAGACAACTTTGGACAGTGAACCTGCGAATTAGTAGAATTTTTTGCATTTTTATTTTTTTTTAAAGATTTACAAAAAGAACTTGCGAGATTGAAAAATTTCAAATCTAATCTCCTCCTCCGCCTCTCGGGAGGGCGTGAATGGAAAAACGCCCTTCCGAGGGCGAAGAATCCGACGTGGCAGACGGCCCCGCACGGCCGTCGCGCGCGGTGGTTATTTTGCGGGCGGCCCCTTCCCGCCCTTGGGAAGGGCGTTTTCACCGTGCACGGGGGCCGCCGCAAAATGCCGTGAGGCCGGCCTTTTGCGGCGGCCCCCTTCCCGCCCTTGGTAAGGGCGTTTTCACCGTGCACGGGGGCCGCCGCAAAAGGCCGGCCGCCCGGCATTTTTGCAGCGGCCCCTTCCCGCCCTTACCAAGGGCGTTTTTCACCGTGCTTACAGGGGGCCGCCGCAAAATTGCCACGCCGCCCGGCAATTTTGCGGCGGCCCCTTCACGCCTCCGCAAGGGCGTTTTTACCCATGGCGATATAAGCCGACTCTCAATCATTTCAGCCTCATTTACACCTTTCCGATCCGAAAAAGAACGAGAGAGAAGTGAGGAAGAGGAGGAGCGCGGCGAAGCCCCGCCGGATCGCGTACTTCATTGGAGGTAAATGCAATATCTCGGCATTATTTTGTTTGTTAGCTAGTATGTAAATGAAATATTAGAAAAAATATAAATTTGTAATATTTGAATAGGTATTGAATAATTTGTTTTAGATTTGTAAAACAGATGGTTTAATTTAGATCAATGTAGATAATCTAATCGACAGTAACATAGGAAGAATAGATAGATCAACCTGTCTGTGAAGATCGCTCCCGGATCTGTCTTCGTGCACGCGTCGCACAGGCCACGGTAGGTGGCTGCGAGCACGGCCGAACCCCAACTCCACCGAGGCACGCCGCCTATCTCCGCGTCCGCTATCGACCGGCGTAGTGGATCGCCCCTCTCCGCAGTGTTCCCCGACGTGTTGGTGAACATCACCCACCGAACAACCAAAGCGGTACGCCTCCAACGAGCGTCGCACGGAGTACTCGTCGGCGTCAGGGTGGAGCTTGTCGGCCTACAAAGGACAAAACCATGTTAACAAACATCAGATGTTATGAAAAATATCGAAGTCTTGAAGTTAACTTACTGTGAACTGCAAAATCCAAGTCTTCGTAGGCCCGGTGGTCGCGTAAGGGTAGATCGACTGAACAGCTGGGAGCCCCGGTAGCCTCATCACCTGAGCAAAGCGCGCAGTGATGTCGTCCCTCCATCCACCAACTCCGTCCACAGGCCCGACAGCCTCCCCGGCTAGTGGTAGCCCTAGCAGGTAGGAGACGTCCTGCAGCGTCGGAGCCATCTCCCCACAAGGAAGATGGAAGGTGTGCGTCTCGGGACGCCACCGATCCACCAAAGCAGCTATCGGGGACCGGTCCGCATCGAACCGTCCGGCCTGGTCGTGATCGTGGGCACGCGCCTCAACGAGTCCGCAGAGCGATCGAGCCGGACTCACGTAACTCGCATATCATACACATAGTGTAATATTAGTATCAAGCATAGTGTTCCTGCAATAAGTGATAAGAGTTTGAACGTACCGCTCGACGTGTCGCGGATCGACACGCAACAACTCGCGCGACGGCCGTGGACGAAAGGTGGTCACCGAGCACCCCGCACCGCCGACAAGTACGACTCGTGCGCCCGTCCACCTGTCTCGCCGAAAAGCGCCGGTGTATCGTCCGCCATACCCGCATGAATACATGAAGCACACAAGAAGCAATTTATAAGAAAAATCAGAACAACATGATTACATGACATAAATGGTCCATTAATTCTCAACATAAAAAAAGTTCACGTCTTAATTAAACATAACAAACACAACATATAAGTATCACAACAACAATAAACCACTTTACGTCTCACAATGATAAATATTACACGTACGACATATGGCGACAACATGACAAATAGTACAAATATCGATCACCACTACGTTGAAAAGGAGCAAACAAAAAAATCAAGTCATTGCATCTCCAAGTGGATGACGTAGTCGCGCACGAGCACGTCTAGGACGTGGTCGCCTCGTTGTTGTTCCTTCTCCGGATGGACGCCTACCATCGAAGGGCTGTCCGGAAAGTCCCGAACCTTCGACGGTTGAAGTTTCGAATTCTTCGGGCATTTTTGTATGTATGTCCGCGCTCATCGCATTTGCCGCAACGTAGGGTCCTTCCCCCGGCCTCGGACTCGTCCATGTCGTTTCGATGCGTCTCGACCGACGACGTCCCTTTTTCATCCTTAACTTCGATGGATCCGGAATGTAGAACACTTGTGGCCGCAATGTTGTGTACGATCCGATATCCCAAAACCATATATCTCCTCCTTCCACGTATGAAAAATTGATTCTTTCCGTAGTACTGTGACACATAAATATCCGGAACTATGCATAGCCCCTACCGGCAAGGACGTGTGAGCAAGGCGTATGTCTAAGCTTCGGCTTCATACATGCAGGCTACAACCACCATCCGCATGAAGCACACATTCTCCACGCTTGAACACGGTTGATGCCTCGCCTTCTCCCGTCGACACACATGATCTCGCATCAAGAACTTGGGTTCCTTGGGGATTACTCGTGCTTCATAGCCTTCGAATTTTGTCTTGCATATATTTCGTCACCACGTTGCCAAATACAATTTTGTTATCGACCATTAAAGGGGATATTTTCTTAAATCTATCCCTAAAATATGCCTGCGTGCCATGAAGGATAAATTCTACAATACCCACCAATGGAAGCCCCTAACTCCTCGCATCACCCGCTTGTACACCTCGGCCAGTTCGTTGTCATTATACCATATCGAGCTCCGTCGGTGTCATACAACGAGACCACTTTTCTTTCGGTTCATTCTCTATCCAAGGGGAGAAATTACGTATTGATGGTGCGACCTCCTTCTCATTGTTGGCGGGTCATTATGCAATGGACCAAGAGGTACAGCAGGCTCGTCAACTGTGGCAAACGAGATTGCTCGTCGGTTTGCTTCGTTGTCGCTCATCCAACCTTTTCCACATCTCATTGAATTTTTCTCTTGATTTTGACCACATAGCCTCTTGAATAGATCCATCGGTGCTTGTTCTTGAATTGTTTGTAGAAATTGGCTCCCATATGACGCATGCACCACCTACTCCGAACATCACGCCACCTAGCCGGAAGTCCCTCTCGGGCCAACCATTCGAAGGTAGTCGATTGCCCTCGGCATGCCGGCATGACGATCATGTATGAGACAAACATTGGGCCTCATACGAACGACTTGGCATCGAACTCTCTCCAAGAACCAATACCGCTTTCGGTGTTCTCACTCTCGACAAATGCAAACGCCATAGGTAACACCCGGTTGTTCCCATCTGCTCCAATCGCCGCGCATCCGACCTCCGTATTTCCTGCGAAAGGTTCCATCTATGCACAGCACAGGCGACGAAGTGAACAAATGCGTTGATGCAAGCACCAATCGAGAAAAAGGCTCTTTGCAGCACGCTCTTGCTCGAATCATTAGATGACGGAAATGTCTGAATGTCGTAGTAGGTATTGGGGTTTCTCTGAGCAATGGTGGCTAATAGACAAGGTAAATTGTCATACGATGCTTCAAATGTGCCATACCTCATCTCCAATATCTTTTGTTTCGCCCTCCAAGCCTTCGCATAGCTAATAGTATACTTGAATTTGTTCTCAATGTGCTTAATAATGGAGCCTGGTTCAAAATCCGTGTTTTTAACAACATGGTCAGTACATCTCACCGGCAACAAACGCCGAGGTGATGTTGCGGTGGTACTTATCAACCCCGCAATGACATGTGTGCTCACCAACAATGCTCACTTTCCAATAGTCATTCCATTTTCCCTTGTATGCATGAACGCGCCACGGACAATCATCCTTCATACACTTCACATCATACACATAGTTCGTAGACTTCACCACCCTAAACTCTCTATGCAAAGACACCGCCCAATGCTTCACTGTCTCTTTCATGTCTTCCTTATGAGCATACCTAGCACCCTGGATGACCTCGTTATCTTTGTATTCAAATGAAACATGCTGCCCTTCCGAGATAACAAGCCGAGAGAAATCAGCTTGTTCCCAATCGACGGGCATGACATCTTCTTCCTCGTCCGATGATTCATCGCCCTCCGCCTGCTCATTTTCAGAATCCTCCCTCTCCATTTCTTCAACAATTGCTTCGATTCTCTCTCCCTCGTCCGCCACGCCAATCGCCTCCTCTAAGCTTGCTTCATTGCTTGGACCTTCGCCATACTTGCTTTGCATTGTATTATCGCTATCGATTTCGTGCAAGGTGCAACAAAAATAACAAGGGGCCATGACCTTTCAAGTGCCATGTCCACATAACGTCTCCACGACTCGTGTTATCAATAGGCATAAGTTCCCAATAATATCCTTCTTGCACGACTAACTACAACGGATAGAGACATTGTGTTCACTCTTGTATCCACTTTAAATCCACGTAGCAACCAACTATACACCGACTCAAATGTTTTCTCGCCCGGCCTATCGATGCCCTTTGATTTCATCCTAAATTCGACAAATCTACACCTTCGGACCGTATCTAACGTTGCCTTCACCGTGAACTATCGAAATATGATCTTACTTGCCATAGTGCCGACAAACAAATTGAAACTGAGTTTATTCCATACTACGAATATATTTCCTAGATGATTCTCGTGCCTAACTTAATTTCTTTAACAATATGTTCTCTGGTCTACATCTTAAATTTTCCCAAATCGATTTGTTCGTTCCATCTACCGCCAATCTTAAATCGTTCATTTCAGTTTGCCAAATTTTATAAACTAAATTTAATTCACTCGTAGTTTATATCTAAACATATTTTGATCATCAACAAAATTATACGTACGATTTTCTATAGTGCTTACCATCTGCTCACATAATTTACACTTACATCCAAACACATTCTACCTAAGTTGATCTATCTATTCTACCTATGTTAATGTCCATTAAATATCCTTGTTGATCTATCTATTCTTCCTATGTTACTGTCGATTAGATTATCTACATTGATCTAAATTAAACCATCTGTTTTACAAATCTATAACAAATTATTCAATACCTATTCAAATATTACAAATTTATATTTTTTCTAATATTTCATTTACATACTAGCTAACAAACAAAATAATGCCGAGATATTGCATTTACCTCCAATGAAGTACGCAATCCAGCAGGGCTTCGCCGCGCTCCTCCTCTTCCTCACTTCTCTCTCTGTTCTTTTTCTGGATCTGGAAAGGTGTAAATGAGGCTGAAATGATTGAGAGTCGGCTTATATACTGCCATGGGTAAAAAACGCCCTTGCAGAGGGCGGGAAGGGGGCCGCCTGCAAAATTGCCAGGGCGGCCGTGGCAATTTTGCAGGCGGCTCCCTGTAAGCACAGTGAAAAAACGCCCTTGGTAAGGGCGGGAAGGGGGCCGCCGCAAAATGCCGGGCGGCCGGCCTTTTGCGGCGGCCCCGTGCACGTGAAAAACGCCCTTACCAAGGGCGAGAAGGGGGCCGCCTGCAAAAGGCCGGCCTCCCGGCATTTTTGTAGGCGGCCCCCGTGCACAGTGAAAAACGCCCTTCCCAAGGGCGGAAGGGGGCCGCCCGCAAAATAACCACCGCGCGGCGACGGCCGTGCGGGCCGTCTGCCACGCCGGATTCTTCGCCCTCCGGGAGGGCGTTTTTCTTCACGCCTCCCGAGGGCGGGAGGAGAATAGATTTGAAATTTTTCAATCTCGCAAGTTCTTTTTGTAAATCTTTAAAAAAAAATTAAAAATGCAAAAAATCCCGAATTAGTACTACGAACTTGGTCCATTTGTGGGCTTACATATGAAAGAAATTATTTGGGCCAATTTCTTTGTATGTCCACTTGGACTCCCTCAAGTAATGGTCCAATCTAATTCATATCCCTCAACCGCAATCTAAGATATATTAACCTTCAACTATTAAAACTAGTACAATTTGACTCTCAGGGCAATATCGATAGTGGTATTTGTTGACATGGCGTCCATGTGGCATCCCGATCATCAAATAAATTTAAAAATAAGTGAGGGCCCACCTGTCATCCTCTCTATCTCTCGCTCTCTCCCTCTTTTTTCTTCTCGGCCTAACAGCAGCAAGTCGCAGAGATGATGACGAGGAGCGGCAACGACAGGACGATGGCAAGGAGCGACGGCGGTAGGATGATGACGGGGCTCTCCTTTCTCTCCCACCCTGGTCCCTTCCGTCCCAGGCTGGTGGCGCTGGTGGCAGAGGTGGCTGACCGAGCGGGGATGCAAGATGGCAGTGGGCGGCGAGCCCAGGTGGTCCTCGTTGTCCCTGGCTGTGTCGCCGAAGTTTGAGTTCTAGATGGTGGGAAAGAACCCTCCTTGTTCCAGTCCCAAGAGCTGCTCAACATTGACGAGATCTTCTCCGACGGCTAAATTTATGGGCGTGATAGTTGTTGTCGCTGGAAGGCACCAGCTGGAGTGTGCAGAGCGAGAGTTAAATCCCTATCCAGGAATCAGCCAGGGTATACAAAATGCAAATTAATATATAGATCTAATTGTAAATAAAGCATAAATACTTAGAGAAGATATACTTAGTCCTTACACGAAAAGATAACAGCGAAAAGGGACGATCCTAGCGGGCTTCAGCTCCACTTCACAGGTAAAACTCAACTGGGATATAAGCATTGGTCTTCTAACTCCGTCTTTGGCACAAAGAGAGCTGGTCCACCATGGATCGGGACCAAGAAGTGGTCCACGTGGACCAACGGCCCAGATCGACCCGAGGCCGATCGGGCGGCAAAGAGCGGTCATGCGGCGGGGCCAGTTGGTAGCGGCCAGCCAGCCGGGCATGCAAATGGTAGCGGCCAACACACGGCGACAGCGGTGCCCAAGGCCAAACGGACAATAGCGACAAGCTACGGCGGTGCGGGAGGAAGCAGAGGAGGGAAACGACAAGCGGATGGGGCCTTCAAAAGATGCCAACGGCGGAAGAGGACGGTGGGACCGGCCGACGGGGATGCGGTGATGGTGCTCCACGGGTCAACGGCGTGGCCGGAGCTCCGGCGAGCTCTGGCTTCGAGGAAGAGGCGGTAGGGGAGCAACGCGACCTGGGGAAGAGACAAAGGAAGTTAGGGAGGGAGAAGGAGGTGCAAGCTAGAGGGAATCATCGGTCGGTGACCGACGGAGAGAACGGAGCTCACGGATCAACGGTGAGGGAGGGGTCTCGGCTACGATTAATGACAGCAAAGCAGTGCCCGGGGTGGTCCACGAGCTTGGCTTGCGGAGCCATGGGAGGGGT
The DNA here is from genome assembly GCA_019925245.2 of Oryza australiensis. NCBI lineage: Eukaryota > Viridiplantae > Streptophyta > Magnoliopsida > Poales > Poaceae > Oryza > Oryza australiensis. The sequence goes on along the minus strand of JAIFGZ020000540.1, from coordinate 1,731,018 downwards.
TGGAGCAGTGGCGAAGCCACGTTCAACCATAGGGGTCCGACGACATCGACGAAATTCCCGTAACCCCTTATAGTGATTGATTTTTTGCCGGCTATGACCCCACCAAAATTTTGGCTAGACCCCAGTCCCCAGTGGCAGCAGCTGTCTGCATTACGACCAGCACAACCCAACAGCAATTTGCAGCCCATGTGTTCAGCCCATCTAGCTAATCCAATGATCCATCGAGCCACGTAAATTGGAGAAGGCCAAACGACAAATGTTGTGCCTTCGCAGCTCCGCTCGTTCCAATCTAGAAAGCATCACCGTCAGTGCCCTTTCGCTTCCTATCTAAATCTCGTCAAACTCGTCGTGCGCGCCGTCGCCCGCATGCCTAGCCCCGCCGGCACGGTGTCACTACGATTGTTTTCTCGATCTCAATTCTCAAGTTCTCCGTCCCGTCCGACAAGGTACTCCTTAAATACTGCCCAATCCAATTACGTAGTTTGCACTAATGCACGTATTTTGAGTTCTTACTTCTTAGGGTTTTTATCCCCACTATACAAACAATCTGAACCTAGATTCTCGAAAGCGTGCTCAAGAACGTTCTCTTTTATTCCAAAGAAGATGCCGGTATCTATCTCGAAAATAGATTCTTCAACGCATACATGCTATTTTCTTTAGTTTTTTATTATGTAACTAATTTAGTAATTTCAATTTACAGTCAACCAGAGCACTTTGAAAGGATTTCTTAAAAGGAAAGAGCCCCCTACCGGCGATAATGAGAATAGTCATGGAGACACTTCAAGAATAAGAAGAGATGGAGATGGCACTGCATCAAACGTTAATTGTACCATTCAGCGCACTTCACGGATCTCACGAGCCGAGGTAAATTTTGATGAGCTTCCATATGATCCCGCTGATAGAAGGAGAATAACAGATTACATAGGCTACAAATTACAAAATGACATAAGGCGCAAATATTTGACTAGAGGTCCTTGTAAGCCACCACCTGGTTTTATGTTTCCAACGACTATGATAGCGGGTTTTCCACGACGATGTCAACATGAATGGTTCACTAAATATGGTTGGCTAGAGTACAGTGAAAAGATGGATAGGTGTTTTTGTTTACCCTGTTACTTGTTTAGAGATTGCAACAAGGGCCAAGGTGGGAATGATGCATTTGTAATAGATGGTTGGGATGGCTGGAACAAATCTGATAGGCTTCGAGATCATGTAGGCAGCAAATGTAATAGTTTTCATAACACAGCTGTGAAAAGATGTGACAATTTATTGAAGCCCGGCCAGTCAATTGTTGATGCTTTAAACAAGCAGAGTGACATCACAAAAGAGCAGCATCTACTTCGGTTGAAGACAGCTATTAAAGCTGTTCGATATTTATTGCATCAAGGTATAGCTTTTCGTGGCCACAATGAATCAGTGGATTCCGCAAATAAGGGGAATTTTTGAGAGTTAGTACATCTTTTGGCCAATGAAAATGACAAGGTAAAGAAAGCAGTTGAAAAATGCTCCAAAAATAATAAGATGATTGCTCCAGAAATTCAAAGGGACATTGCAAATTGTTTTGCTGAGGTAAGAAAAGAATGTATTTTTTTACAAACTATATCATCTGTAGTTGCCTGTAGTGATAACTACCTCTTCCTTGTCTTTTTGCAGACCATCGTAAAATCTATTGTTGAAGAAATTGATGGTGATGTATTTTGCCTTTTAGTGGATGAATCAGCTGATGTGCCTGGGAAGGAACAAATGGCAGTTGTTTTACGATACGTTGATAAGCTTGGGGTAATAAAGGAGAGGCTTATTGCTGTTGTTCATGTTCAAGAAACATCCGCATCATGTCTGAAATCTAACATTGATAATTTGTTTGCTAAGTATGGCTTGAGCATAAAGCAAATTAGAGGACAAGGTTATGATGGAGCAAGCAACATGAGAGGTGAATTCAATGGACTACGGGCTTTAATTGAGAGAGAGAACAGCTCGGCGTATTATATCCATTGCTTTGCTCTTCAGCTACAGTTAGTCATTGTTGCAGTGGATAAAAAGAATGATGATGCTAGTGACTTTTTTGACATGATATCTCTATTACTTAGTGTGGTAGGAGCTTCCTGTAAACGTAAAGATATGATTCGAGAAAGACAACAGGAGAGAGTTAGAAAAGCCATAGGAAGTGGACAACTAAATAGTGGTACTGGATTGAATCAAGAGCAGTCCCTTCAAAGAGCCGGAGACACACGCTGGGGTTCTCATTATAAAACCCTCAAGAGCCTAAGCAATCTGTTTCCTGAAGTTATTGAAGTGCTCCAATATGTCGAAAAGGAAGGTCCAAGTGATTCAAAGAGGCGCCAAGCTCGTGGTCTCCTAGACTACCTTAAGGATTTTGACTTTGTGTTCCACTTACACTTAATGATGCTTATTCTAGGATATGCAAATTCTTTGTCACTGTCATTGCAGAGAAAAGATAAAGATATCTTGGAGGCAATGTCGGAGGTGAAGTTAACCAAGCAGAAATTTCAGCAAATTAGAGATGATGGTTGGGATTCTTTGTTGCTGGCTATGCAGTCATTTTGTGAAGAACATGGAATTCCCAAGTTAGATATGGATGAGGAATATATTGATCGTCATAGGCCAAGAAAAAAGACCAATCGAACCAACTATCAACATTATAGATATGATTGCTTCAATCCAATTATTGACTTGCAACTAGCAGAGTTCAATGATCGTTTTAATGAGGTAAACTCTCAATTGCTCACTCAGATTGCTGCTTTCAATCCCACAAATTGTTTTGAGGCTTTCAAATTTGAGAGTTTAATGGACTTGGCTAAGTCATATCCTGATGATTTTGATTCAACACAACTAAGGGATCTTGGTCGTGAGCTTAATTTTTATATTGACAATGTGCGAGCTAATGAGAGATTTGCCAACTTGAACACTATTTCTGAACTTGCTAAGCTGATGGTGAGTACAAACAAGCATTTGGGTTTTCCTTTGGTGTATCGGCTCTTCAAGCTAGTACTAGTTCTTCCAGTTGCCACTGCATCAGTTGAGAGATGTTTTTCAGCAATGAAAATTGTGAAAACAATACTACGAAATCGCATTGGAGATGGATTTATGAATGATTGCATCATGTGCTTTGTGGAACAAGAATTTCTAGCCACAATTCCAATTGACGATGTGATCATTCGCTTTCACAAGATGGAGGACCGCAACCGTAGAGGGAATCTATAGGAGGTAATTATTAAAGCTTCCTTTGCTATAATTTGTCAATAGATACAATGTTATTTTATGTTTTTCAGTGTTATGTATGGTAATATATCATTGCAACCTTAAAGTTAGTATTATGAGTTTTTGTCTCGACCCCAGTTACAATAATTCCTGGCTTCGCCACTGGAGAGGAGTCCTATAACCTCGAGGAAGGGAGATTATGGCCGAGTAAGGCGGCAACAGCCGACCAGGAGAGAGGCGACGTCAGGGGGAAATGCGGGCACGATACGATGCCTTTCTTGCGGGGAAGAAGTGGGGAGTGGAGGACGTGGAAGCAATCGGTCCATGGGATTTTGAACGTAAGCGCGCGAGCAGAGGGTACGCGGGAGAGGAGGCAACATGGGTCGCATCGTGGCTGAGGGAGGCGGCTGGAGGAAGGAGACGAGCTGACAGGTGGGGCCCACGGTCCTACCTTCCATGAAATGGAAAGGGATGTGAAATGGACTTCGCAGGAGAAAGGAGGCAAGCGGACCGAGCCACGCGGGAGAGAGAGAGAGAGGGAGGTAGGCCATCCCGAGAGAGATGACGACGATTGGCCACAAAGAAAGGGAAGCATACTTGGGCCAGAAACAACCTAAGGCAAGAAAGGGGATTTTTAATTTGTTTTTTAATTTAATTAATTGATGAAATGAACTTTGTATTATTTACATTATGTATCAACTTTTGAAAATTCACGGGAAATTCTAGAGAGTATTTTAGGACATGAAGAATAATAAAATATATTTTTAGCCATGATTTTCAAAGGAAATTTTATTTTCCTCATTTAATTCGCTTGATAAACTGCTTGAACTTTTAATATAAATTCTAGGAATGAGTTATGATTTTAAATTCCCAAAAAAGAATCGAGGCGTGACAGTGATGGCGAAGGGGAAGGGGAAGGTGAGGAGGGCAATGATGTCGTCGCCGCTGTGGAGTCCTCTGTTTTGTCGGAGGCGGCGGGGGATGTGGAGGCAACGACGCAGCGGGTCATGGAGTACAGGCCCACACCGACGCCAAACCTCTCAACGGTGATGTTCAAGTGGAAGGACATCTTCAATGTTTTCATTTTGCTACTACACCGTATTTGATAGGTTTGGGCAGTTTGTGCAACCAGAATACGGAATATGCTGCACTCTTCCACATTATTTTTAATGTCTTTTTGTTGTTACTTTTAGTTTCTTTGGGTCATATAAGGTTGAGCATTCTCGGTTGCCCAAACTGTTTTGCCTTCAATTTGTTCAGTTCGCTGGCTTTTCAGAACCTTGGCAAACTCTTGTTTACTAGTGGTTTTCTTCTGCTAGAAAAACTGGTCGTACAGCCAGTCATAAACATAAGCAGGATTCACAGGTCCAAACCCCCAACAAAAACCAGGTTATATAACTGCGAGTCAGATTTATCTTCGCGTGATCAGCAAAGCCGCCGTCCTGTTCATGCTGACACTGTTGCCTGTAACTTTGTTATCTCACTAAGTAGTGGACAACATTTTATCTGAACCAAACGAGGGGCAGTAACTGCATGTCAGTAAATTCATCGGCACTTAAATCCATCTGGCAAGATACATTCTGACCTGGCAAATCTCACATTTTACACACAGATAACCTTCATTGTACTGACAGTATCGAAGTTCCTTATGCAGGGTTTCATTGTAACTCAATGACAGCAACAGAGATAACCTCATGTGCAACATGCAGGCCAACCTGAATATTTCAATCAAGAAAAGTCTCCACTGCAATGGTTGAAATACTCCAGTAAAGAATGCCAGTTTTCTTGCCAGTTGGATCTCGCGACAAGCCTACGAACACATTCCTGATACTTTTTCCACTACTAAATTATGACAGCTTATACAAAGTCAAATAAGGCTACAAAGAGAGAATCCTCAGGCAAAGAAAGATATCAGCACATATGCTTGCTAAGGTCGGAAGGCGAGGGGACGATAAATTACATATCGGATGTCATCTGACATGGAAAAAAAGAGAGGGAAAACTTCTTTTCCGGGTAAGAAGTAACACCGTACCATCAAGGATGGCAGCAGGTGCAGGCAAGGCTCTAATCCTTTTAACTCTATCTTTCGGTAAGACAACTGAAGCAGCAAAATGCCATAGTTGCACAACACACAAGCAGCTAAACGAACAGTTACAACATACAGTTGACAGGCTCAGATGCTTGCTGTCGCGAATGATTCCTTTTCTCATGACAGCATTATTGCAAAGGCCAAATGCTTTGACACAGTTCCAGGTGTTGGCACTGTTACTGATGCTCCATAAGCAATGAGCCCAGTGAGAGCAGCCGAATTGTCTAACTTGTAATGTTCTATCTTTATTGAGATGGTTTCCAGTCATACTGAAGGTTATTGAAGCTGTTTGCTGCTCTAAGTCCGCTCAATAGTTGGTTTCCTATGTCATGTTGCTGCTGCTGCTGCTGCTGCTGTTGATGTTGTTGATGTTGCTGCTGTAGCTGGCCCAACTGTGATAGGTCATGTGCACTGTGATTCATTCCCATCCTACCACTAATTGCCATTGCATTGTTTGCCATTGCAGTTCTCAGTCCGCTAGCAGCATGATTTGGACCAAGCCCGCCCATGGCCCCAAACCCCATTCCTCCCATTCCTGAGTTATTTGTAACAGCATTACCAACTAAACAATTAACTCCATTAACACCAGATGTAAGTCCGTTCGGTCTTTTCATGTCATTCCCAAGCTGGCCAACACCATTCATCTGCGATGACATCATCATCTCTTGCAATATTCTCTGAACTGAGCTTTGGGACTCATTTGGCTCAGGCTCCTGAGACCGAGTGGCAGGTGGCTGCATTGGCTGTAGGTTTGATGATGCGGTTGGGGAGCTGAGTTGGTTTGTGTTCTGAGGGGCAGGCATCATGTTGTTATTGGATGTTGTAGGCACTGGTGAAGGAAAAGAGGTAGATGGATTTGACTGCAGTGAGCTTGTTGAGTTCACCTTGGGAATTGCAGCATTGTTTCCACTGGTATATGGACCATTAGCACTGCTCATTGGATGATCTTGTCTAGAGTTCATTGATCCTTGGAGGAGCCCAACAACAGATGGTGAAGGTGCAGACGTTGAGGGTGCACAGCTCAGAGAATTATTTGATGTCACATCTGCATTCGCAGAGGTAGAAGCCTGCACACCAGTCATGGGAGCAGCATTTTGACCACTCTGGTTTGAACTCTGCGGGATAGATTGCTGTTCTTCAGGCTGTTGCTGCTGTGACTGGTGAGGGTTGACCCCTGCTGGAGTCCTCCGAGGAAAGCTATGCAAACTAGCTGAAACAAATAATAGCAGCAGATGTTAAATATGCACAAAACAACAAATGGTAAAGGCTGTAAAATACAGTTAACACTGTAGCAACAGACTACCATGTTATTTGGCTAGGTATAAAAATCAGCAAGGGTATCTCAGAATAAGTTCATTCCAAGTATGTTATAGAAGGTTGAATAAACAAAAACAAATGGACAAATATCTGGCAAAAAAGCAACTAGAAAATACAAGAAATCAGCCATCTACCTCATTTGGAACACACGTTATTAGTAGCTGGTTGAAAGTTGTGACAGTTCAATAACAGTATGTTACTCATCTTAACATAAATTGCATGCTTTACTTATTAATTAGACTACTGAATTTTTGGGAATGAACAAAAATTGTACAGCCTGGAAACTTCTTTATAAAAATGGTGAATAAAATGTACAATCATAATAAAACAAACGAAGGAGTTGTAGAAGTACAAGTGATCATATAACATGTGAAGATTACTTGATGCTAAACAAGATGACGTGAGATCAGATGAGACTGCACAGTAAACAGACGTTAAAATGACGTACCAATTGGTCCAGATCCATTTTGTCTGCTGTAATCAATCAAATCTTTCATACAGTTCACCACCTCAGCAATCTGGAAGTATCAATGTTTCAGATGACGTCATAATAGGTCAGATAAAATAGTTTTAACGAAATAGAGGATGGCAAAAGGTGCCACAAGCCCACAACAAGAACGATAGTAGAGATAATAGTCCTATGTACAAAATGCCGACTTTTGCATATGACAATAATCTAAATTTGTTGGATGTAGAAATCCAGAACAGGTGAATAGAAACAGATTCATGTAAAAGTGTACCTGAAGGCAGCGCACATATCGTTTTGTGTATCCCAGATCATTAACCAAAGGCACCTCCAGTGCTTTAGCCAATTGGCGGGCACATGCAACAAACCTAATGGTAAAAGATTGAAATATAAGTACAATTTACAGAACTCAAATGTCGATTCTCTCAAAAAAAGAATCAAACAGCAAAACAAAATCAATAAAAGTTGGTACATAAACAACAGTAATTTAAAGAAAAGAAATGGTCAGCAAGGAAAGTGAACCCTGAAAAGCACACACTGTTCTACCCTCATAAGTAGGTTTTCGACGACATAAAATTTATTAAAGCTAAATAGTGTACTTAAGCAAACATACCAAAAGTACTAAAGTGAAAAAAGCAAAAAACACAATTCTCAAATGCAAAAAGATCCTTCAAGTAATGCACACTTGAAAGATCTGAAGTGAGGGAAAAGTTGTAGACCACACACCATCACCACCTCTTTTTTAAGGACTTAACTATTTGGTCTATCCTTAAAAAAAATAATAGTAGTATTTTTTGTCAATAGATAGTGACTTCTGTACAGAAGGAAATAGGCAGATGATAAACAGAATACATGTGAAGCATCTGCTTGAGCATGCCACCATAATATCCAGCATCATGTGTGTAATCCGAGTCCCAAAGATCCCCTACTAGCTAAAATGCTACCTTCTGTAGCAACAACATTTTTATGTAATTGTTCCACTGTTCCAAATTCACCATGATACAGTCACATCCCCAACGTTATTTGGGTGTGTTTATTTAGATGTGTTCCATCAGATGTACCGTATGAGCAAATCATGCCTAGGATATTCTTGTATTTTACAAAGATCTCAAAAATGGATTAAGATCACCTTTTACGGAGAATAAATACATGACATCTAAGTGTACATAAATTATTTATCTTCCTAACAGAGTAAGAACACACGGTGCTAGAACAATAAGATAGCCATACACCCATAGGTCCAGAATCCTTTATGCTGATATTTTTTTCTGTATACACATCCCAGCATCACCTAACCATCCACATCGTAGGCCTGAGATGAACCTGGATGTGAATAAATGGCCAGTGTTCCCCTGAAAACTTAACCTTTTAGGGGGTGGATGGTCAGTGAGCTAAACTAAACCAAAATCACTGGGTGGCAAACCTTCAAAAAGCAGTGGTTATTCCCACATCTTTGTTTTGCATAACTCCTTCACACACTACAGTGGCATTAACAGAATGTTGCATGTTTTTAAAACATCTCATTCTGTAGTCTCAACTATATATTTTAATAGATATTTCGCCTATATGGGTTAATGCACATGTCAAACATGCAGAATATTTAACACAAAATATGTTAATTCCACATGTTACGCTGTAGTCTTGGATAATGCTGCTATAACTTGCCTTCTAACTAGACCATTGTAAGTGCTCCTCAATAGTAACTTTCTTATCAGGCATAATTTGTCTGAGAGATCCAATGCAATTAGAAAAAAGAAACAAATGGTTTCCATAGAATGTTTCAAATAAGTAAAATTCCATCTACTACATGCAGAAAGGCTGTATGCATGTAGGACCTTCTTCCGTGGCCTTCCTCGGCCCCAGTTTTGGGTGTCTTAATTGAAATACCTCGGGGGAATGCATGTAGATCAGTAGAGAATTACACTGCATACACCAGAGTACAGTACACAACTACTGTGCCATGTGGAAATCAACCAGTTGACCAGAATACCACACATAGTTAAGGCTCACGCCATTCGCACAGCACTATGTGTTCTGGCACTTCGGGGGCACTTGGACACTAGGCAGGTTCCTAGTCAGCAATTAGCAGTAGAGACTTTATCTAGTACAACGAATCTGGACCTGTATCTGTCCAGACTCGTTGTACTAGGTAATATCTCATCCTATCTTAGGTTGGTTTATTTTGGAATGGAGGGAGTATTTCTCAAACTCTCAACACCTCTTCACATGCTGCTGCTGCTGCTGTTCCACTTTCTCAAGCTGACTGGTGGCAGCATCAAGCCAAGAGACAAGTCTGTGGGCAATGAGAAAATTGAATACATGCCGTCCTCAAAAGTGGATTTCACTGAAATGCCATCCTTTAAATGGGCTTCGTTAAAATGCCACTCTCAAATGGTAGCTACTTGCTAGAACGCCATTTCATCCCTTTTTAATTCATTTGTTTAATTTTGCCCTCTTTTGCAACTTCAATGGACGAAATTGCCCCTGCCATGGATTGAAGCAGAAATAGAGAGAACAACTTGAGCTCCTGCATTGCCGCCCGTACCACCGGTCCTGCCCAGCTCCCACGCCGGTGGCCTCCTCAAGCTCTCGCACCAGTGACCTCCTTCAGCACCACCGCAGCCTCCTCGAGCACTGGTGGCCTCCTCCAGTTCCGTTGTTCGCCACAAACCTCGTCATGCTCGTGCGCAAATATCCTCATGGAGCTCTGCCACCAGCTGTCCTCATCGGGCGAGTGGCGGTGGGTGCACAACGGCGTTGGTCCCATCCTTCCTGATGCGTGCGGTGGCCGGAGGCTCAGTAGTGGCGACGACGAACAGATACCAGCGAGACAACCAGCCACCATGCTCCCCCCCCCCCAAAAAAAAAAAAAAAAGTTATTGCAGCGGTACTGGTCCAGCCTCAAATCTGACAGGAGCCACATGGATTGCAGCGGTAGAAGCAACGCGAGATTTTGGGAGCGACAAAGGTGGCTCGAGGTCAACGGCAGAGATGCGTTGTGGCCTTGCGGAGGAGGACTGCAAACACCGGTGCTGCAGCAACAACTGGGTCCCCAACAAGGCGGCACTCTGTGCCCTCGGCCTCCTTGACTTCACGCGGCTCGGGTTTGATGGGTGGCAGTGCATTGCTGACGGCGGCCACAGCCCAACGAGACAGAGAGAAAGAGAACAAGCCTCAGGTATTTTCATCAGCTCGTCAAGAAAAACAGGGAAAAATTCATTTGATTCAGAAGAAATGGCATTGTGGTGAGTTGCCCTATTTGAGAATGGCATTTTAACGAAACCCATTTGCGGGATGGCATTCCAGCGAAACCCACTTTGACAATGGCATGATGTCAATTTTCTCGTGAGCGATATAGCCATCGAACCAGAATACAAAAGATAAGGCAACTGACAGGGTACAAAGAGGACCCAGATCCAGAGTTCTTCCACATTGTGGATGCCCTCACACTACCATTTGACCTCTAACTGAAAATTCATGTACATCCATTATATAGTGCAAATATATCTAGTGCTATGACTACAATGCCAAATGTATACTGTTGCAGTGACATTTGGAAGGATTATGTCAAGCTAACGACATTCTCATTCACAAACTACTGTAAAACAAATACTCAGAATCATCATCTCAATACAGTATCTACTGTTACATCATGTGTCCTCAAGCGCAATATCACCCAATCACGAAAGCGATAATAAATAATTCTAACCGGAGTGCATCCTAACACCAGTTGTAATGCTCTAGAGACCGGTCTGCAAGCAACACAAACACTTCCATCACTGCATGGCCTAAATCCTGCTGATATGGTATTGTTGTCAAAGGCCATATGCAAACCAAATCAGCCACAACAGCCATAGAATCTAAATGGTTAGGCCGCGGAATACTAGTATTTAACTATTTATACAGCTTTGGCCCTGAACTCGAAGGATGACACAGAGGCTACTTCCAATTTTGGAAGACAGCTGACACTAGCATAGAGTTAATAAAAATATTTACACTAGTGGACACGCTAGCTTCTTTGCAATTTGAAAATAAGATAAAATTGAAAAGAACACAAAAATGTGCATGTCGGAACAAGGTGGTTAAAGCATTAATGATTTTGCAATAAACTGAAGATGGAAAGTATTGAGTGCATCAGAGAAAAGTCTCCTTACGAGTTGCAATTATTCTGCATGTCTTGAGCTGACAAATTTGTCGAATTTTGAACAGCACTCTGGTATTTTTGCACAACTGCGCCTAGTTGACTAACCTGCATAGAAACACCCAGGGTCACAAAATATATTAAACCCTTTCCCGTTTTGCCCAAAAATCCGAATACAGAGATGAGCCATCTGACTTGAATAAAAATCTCTATACAGTGGTACGGCTAGATACCTGTGGTATTATTGATCTCCGTGGAATAAGTTCCTCGTGCCGCCTAGCACAAAACTCCCAAGACGCGATCTTCAAGAGAAGGAAACATGCTTTAGTCCAAAAGGCACCATTTACTATACAAGTAATTTTAAAGGACCACCGGTGACAAGGAAAGACACAATACATCAAAAAATATAATACCTTGAGATCTGGATTAAAAACTATCCTTAGATGTCCTTCGCGTACCACACGCAATTGCTCAAAGACACTTTCCTGGATTGCTTTGGTATAGTCCAAAACAATCTGACCAGAGGCATTCTGTGATTCACGTGGCATGTCTACATATAGTAATTCTTCCAATGTACCACTGGCATATTTGATTTGGCATAACCGTGGTAACACCTCAACGGTGGTCTCTGTAAAGGTAGTCACATAAGTGGATGTAAAAACAGATCGACAGAGAAACATGTGCAAATTAAAATGATGCTTACCAAAGCCTCGCCCAGGCTTCCGATTGCATATCTCACAATGCCATACATCCTACAAGGGAAAATATAGAAAACATTAACTAAACATTTGAAAGGAAATTAAAGATGTGAGGCACTATCACTACTCTGCACCCACCAATTAAATAATAAACCAGAACTTACTTGCATAAATAAAATATATGAACAAGAAAATGTATATTCTAGATTAAAAAGTGGCAAGTCGGCAACAGCTCATCAAACCTGAGGGAAAACTCCAGTAGTTTGACGACCACTTCCATAGAGGGATACACACCACCTCTTTTTAGCATTTGGAGAAAAATACTCATTGACGAAATTTCTCCAGTACTCAATATTGTTATCCTGCATCAAAAGGAATAATTAGAGACACTAAACTGTAAGCGCATGGCTTCACTTAACACTGAATTACATGTTTGAAATCAGCCAAAAACTTACCTGTGGCCTGTTCTGCTGATGATACATGTAATGGGTCAATCTCTTTGCACAGGTTCCTGGCTCATAAGGGGCGGACTTTCCTGGAGTTCTCATGTTTAGACTCTGTTGGCGAAGTAGCTGCTGCTGCTGTTGTTGCTGTTGTAATTGGTTTCTCTGCAAAGGCAGATTCTTTAGAATCTGTTGTTGTTGCTGCTGTTGCTGTTGCATTTGCAATAATCGTTGCTGTTGCAAAAGGCTCAGTTGAGCAGCTGCAGCAGCTTGAGGGTTCTGCTTTGTCAGCTGCAGCAAATGTTGCTGCTGCTGTTGCTGCTGCAGGAATGCTGATGGGTCTGAAGTCGGCTGCTCCATCTTCACCGCACTCAAGCTCCTCAAAGCTTGCAACTGCTGCGGCTCAATTTTAATATTGCTAGCATTGCGCATCATCTGGGCTGAGCTGTTCTGGTCAGGCTGCCCCATCTGCGGTTCCAATTTGACCCCACCTGTGCTGCCACCATTCTCCAACTTCACTGTAGCCTGCGGTTGCTGTGGCGGTTGTGGTGGCAACTGTTGTTGGTTGTAAGACATTGGCAGTTGCTGCTGATGCTGCTGCTGCTGCTGCAAGTCCTGCATAGCATCCAGGTGCTGTTGTTGTTGCTGATGTTGCGGTGGTGGATGCAGATTATCTGAACCCAGCTGATTGCCCAAACTAACTTGCGACGACGAAGGGAAGGAGAGAGGATCAGAACCTCCCGTGCCAACCAAATCGCCAGAACCATCAAGCCCTCCTCTCTGCTGCTGGAGGGTATTCATTGGAAGCCCACCACCACCTGGCATCGACCCCGGACCAAGCATATGTCCCCCATTCCCAAACGACCGGTTGAGCAGGGAGTTGACATTGGAGCTACCTCCCAGCAGGCCATTAGCACCAAACTGAGTGCGCGGTGACACGAGGGATGAGAAGGGCGACTGCGAAGGAAGCATGCCTCCGCCACTGCCCATCCCCTGCTGGCCGCCGCTGAGCAAGCTGGAGCTCGTCCGGAGCAGCGAGGCGGCGCCGACCGGCTGCCCTGGACCCATCGGGTTCGGTGGCCCCGACGGCACCATCCTTGCCAGCAATGACAAAGTGGTCCGAGCTCCGCAAAAACCGCTGCAAGATCGCGCGCGCCTTCACTCAGCTTGCCATCCTTCCACCGTAAGATCCACCGGAATTGAGCAAGAACGAACAGTCATCCCCTGAAAACAAACCACAGATTGCAACCTCAGAACACAACGACGGGATCTACACCACCATTACCAGAACAAATCTACTCTGTATCAAACTCCATCGCCCAAAATCAACTGAAAACCAGCACCAACGAGCACCAAACTCAAGCTCTCCCTCCCGAAATCCACCCGCAACAACGAGGGCAACAAAAACACCACCAAATCCACCCCGAAAAGTGGACGCACGCGCGCCACACGGCACCACCGCTAACCAGCAGCGGAATTAAGCAACGCCGAGCTCCCGAACACCTCCAAGATCGCATCCCTCGCCACCCAACCCCGCGAACCGGAGCAAAATTAAGCACCAGAAGCAGCAGCAGCAGCAAGCCACACCACCTCACCTCACACCTCCCCACCAAGAACACCACACAACACAAGCACACCCACACAACTCCACGCACTCACCTCCCCGCCCCGAATCCGGCGATCCGGAGCTCGTCCGGCCGCCAAATCGCCACCCGCCCACCAGCGCCGCCGACCACCACCAGCACTCCCACTCCCACCCTCACCTCCGGCTAGGGTTTAGCCCCGCCGCCGCCACCACCGCCGCCGCCGTGGGCCAAATTTACACAATAAAAAAACTCCCGAGTTTGTTAATCCCCCTCACTTTTTTTCCTCTCTCGCCTCCGCGATGGGATTTGGTTTTCTCCTCTGTGGAGAAGAAGAGGAGGAGGTGGCGAGGAGAGAGAAAAGAAGAAAAAGAAAACAAAAACAAAACCGGAGAGAGAGAGAGAGAAAGAAGCGAAGCGGAGGAGAAAATGGCGAGACGCGGACGTCAAAAATATCCGCTGGATTTGATTAAGGGAAAGGCACAGCGGCGCGGGTGGCCGACGAGACCACTTACTGACAGGTGGGGTCTGAGTTGGTGGGGGCCACGTGAGGGTGAGGGGGCGGGTTGGGATTTGGGTGGAAGTGGGGGTATGGGAGGGGTTGATTAGAGAGGGGTGTTGTCGTTTTTTTTCGTTTGGGTGTTTTTCGGTTTAATTTTTTGGGGTTTTTTTGGTTATTTTTTTGTAGGGGTGAGGTTTTAATTAATTAATTAATTAAAAAGAAGTCAAAAAGAAGTGTGTGTTCCATGCCATGGGGTGTCCAATGGTGTGTGCTTGTATATCATCCTGTTTCTCCATTCAGCTTCAGCTCATTCGTGGAGATGACGATGACGATAGAGTTTCGCAACGAACTGGCAATGTTTTGTGGTCTAGTGGTTTTATGATTATATCATTTTCGTCACGTTAAATGGTGATGTTTGTTTTCTGCATGAAAGTAAAGTTTTTTTCACGGTCGACGTGTTTTGTAATGTGAATTAAGTTTTAACGGGTATTTAAAATGTCGTTTTTAGAATTATTTATGTTTAATGTGGTACTTAAATACTAGTTAAGCAACTATGACAAGTCCAAATTTGATAATATTGTATGTGTCCAGAACTTAGTGGTATAACGTAGGAATAATTCATCCACGTAAACTTCAAGTTGGATTTAATTTTATTGATCAAGAATCCTATTGCACTTTTCAATCCTTTCCCTTTTTATTCTTCTTTTCTAGGTTGCTTTGGTAAACCTTAGCTTTTGACCCAAGTAGTACTAATGTAACCCACATTTGCTTAAGTTTTTATAATCGAACATGGACAATTGAAAGGCCCAACTAGTACTTATTTACTCTCACATTTGCTTATGTTTTTCTCATCAAACATGTATTTCAAATTATAGGATTTGACTGTTTTCTGCAAAGTCCAACATATAATATAAATGTTGGTGATCGATTCAAAACTACCAAATTTCAGTACATTTATACGGCATTATGTCGTGTAGCGGACGCTTCTCTGTTTGGCCTACAATGTTTTTTCCTATATAGTCCTATGTTTTTAAGAACCAAGCAATTGCCTCATTGTTTGGCTTATGCTTATGCATATAAGTCAAATTTTAAATTTTAAGGTTGTAAATCGCTAAGGACACGTATATAAAAATTTTACCCATAAATTATTTTTAATAAGCGGTACCAATAAGCATAAACATAAGCGATAAGCGAAAAGATGGGGCTCTCGAACCCTATACATGTGAATTAACTAGTGAGAATTGGATAAATCCAAAATATAAGTGGAGTAGCAAGGAAGGAAATTTCAAAATTCAAAGAAGGATAAAGAAGCATGCATGTCATTGTACACAATACATCCATGCTACATGTTAGGATTTTATTGTGTAGACAAACTTTAGACATGCTTGGGGACTTCAAGATTCGTGCAAAGCTCACTTCTGTGGGCCACATGATTTTGTTGTCCCATGCGCATGGACTTCTTTGAACCTGCCAAAAATAAACTTATTTGAGTTGCGTATATGTGCTCCAAAAGACTTGCAATAGGCATGAATTGTTTCTATCCACTTAAGTCTAGGCACATACATGGACATGGGTCCTCTCCTTTTATGACACTGTATGTGTTTTTTTTATATACCCGAATTGGTCTCAATTTCCCCAAATCAGTATGTATATCTTTTTAAAAAGCACATATTGTGAAAAGGGAATTTGTTCTAATCTCTGTTTATCTACAATGGACTCATCAAATGCATGAATATTGCTATGTTAATAAGCTTAGGTGTATGATTCAAAAAATTAAGCTTAGGTGTATATGAATGTTCTTCGCGAAGGGCTCATTAAGATGCATTAAGTAATGCTATCTTTTGTGGCAAATATTTATCGTTTTGGATAGTAATTTGGTCTTCAAAATACAACTATCACCATGGATTTTTATTGAGCACAGAAGGTCAATGGATTTATATTTTGTTTTGTTGTTGTTTTGGGAGAGGAGGACAAGTCTACACACATGCGAACTTTATATATTCAATCCATATAAAACATATTTATATTCAAACTTTCAGAAGCTGGTCCAACATGTCCAAAGCAGCGTGTGTATGCTCTTGTTACCAAAGCGACTAGTTAGTATATAAAGTAGGAAAACTGATCGTTTGTCATCATTTAAATTGACGCCGTAATACCTAATTAATTTTTGCCACCCTGTAGATATATATTTGAAAAGCAGACAATTGGTACTTACTAGGAGTAGAGAACAGCCCAACATATAATTTTCAATAAAATATGAACTAAAATTTTTACTACTTGCATCAACCACCGAGACCAACATATAATTTTCAATAAAATATGAACTAAAATTTTTACTACACTACTGAAAGAAATCATTTTTTATGCGGGCCGAAAAGCATCTTCCCATGCGAAAGGTCTGCCCGCATGCGCGAAAAGGTCTGGGAAAAGATCATTTTCACGTGCGGGCGGCCCAACCGCACGAGAAGATCTATTATCCCGTTCGGTCGGCTTAAGCGGTCCACACATGAAGATCGATTATCCCGTGCGGGCCACTTTACACGACCGCACGGGATAATGGATTTTCCCGTGCGGTCCGTTAAGTCGACCGCACGGGAAGATGGTCTCTCTCTCCTCTCCTCTCTTCTCCTTTTTGTCCTCTCTCTCTCGTAATATTAAATGCACGGTCGATCGATAAGATGCATGTGTGTATATATATATTCGCACGAGAAAAACATATTTAATTATATTATTTTCTCATAAAAGATATAAATGTACGTATACGAGATCATGCATGCATGTTTATATACATATCAAGTTTTTGTCTCGCGCAAATTACAGAAGTCTAGCAATAATTTACAAATCATTCATTAATGGCGATGCTCTTTTTCCCACTCCCTAAGTCGTTTGAATTTATCATCCGTCGCCAGCTCGCTCTCCGGATCGTAGAAATCGTCCAAATGGTTGCAGACATTGTGACGGATGAAGCAGCAAAGATCTGCAACCAAGTTAAGCATGGTTCGATTGTCGAACCGGTTCGCTACAATTGGAACTTCCGTGATCTGTTTAAGGAAGAATAGTACACATACATACGATTAGAAAAATTATACAAGATCAATAACGTGTAGAAATATATATTTTCTCATGTTCTAACTTAGTAGAGTATCTTCCATAGATTCTGAGCATCTCGCACACGTAGTAGCCGTAAAGGTTAGTGCCTGGTGGTTGCTTATAACACTGTGTTGAATAAAATTTATTATGTGCGTCAGTAATTTGAAATTAAACACAGTTTATAAAAATGTCGGCATATATCGAGCATATAATTACCGGAAAATTTGTCCTCACAAGAAGCTTCTTCTTATGTGGATCATTCACCGGTCCACCATTTCTTACATAATGATGGTGTGCTCTATACACAAAATAATTACATGTTTCACTGATCAATTGTTTATTCGATAGTAAAAACAGACAAAACGTATTAAATGGTGCATGATAGTACTTACAAATTTAAAATGACGAGGAACTCTTTGAATGTTTCCTGGCTATAGTGTGCCGGATCAAGCACTACGGCCACGTGGTCCTACGGATATACCAAAAATAGTATGTAGTGATCGCTGCGAAAAAAGAGATATATTAATTGTAGGTGATATCATACTAAAATATCGGTTTTACGGACGAATATTACGTATCGCAACGTATAAGGGACCATGAGGACATTTTTGTCTCTGTGCTCCAACATAGCCTTGCCCAAGTAGAATGATACCGCGATCATCTTGTCCTTCTGCATTTGTTTGATGATCGCGGCTTTTTGTTTCTTTGTTTTGCCTTTGATCTCATCGGAATCTTCACGAACATGAACCTCGTGTTCCGTCCAGCATATCCTTGTTGGGTTAATGTATGCAACTCGATAATTGGTCTTTTTCGCGTCTGCATATTGCATCCTAAGTAATGCAGCGAGTAATTAATTATTCACAAGTTAGTTTGCAAATGAATTTATTAATGACATTAAGTTAGGCTGATACTTACAGGCAAAACACAACAACGAGATTTATATCCATTTTTTCCATCTTGAATAATGCGTGAAGGTCGTTAAAATCGATGACCAGTATGTCATTTGGGTCACTGGTGAAAGCATTATCCGGGACTTTCACGGTAAGCATGCCGAGCCCCAACTGACGCCTTAAGGTACCGGTCGTGCATTAGCCTCGATTTCCCAGGGCATATCTTCCATGACGTGCCGGGCGTGAACGGCTGCCGTACTCGTACTTTGTTGGCACTTCGTCCGAAGTCCAATTTTGCGGTCCTCCGCTTGGTTCTTCACCGATTGTTCTGACTCCGACAACTTTGACGGTTGATCCTGTGGCTTGTCAGTCGGCCCCCTCCCCTTGAAAGCCAGGAACACTAAGTTTCTCTCGTCTTTGGCCATTAATTCCTTGTCATAGCTTGATCGAATCATCTTTGGGATAATCTGACAAGATTGAAGCTTGCTCGGACTTGGAAGGCTTGTTGTTTTCAGTAGGGGGCTTTGAGGTACCGCCAATGCTAACTGTGGTGTCGGAGGAGATTGGTGAATATGTTCTACGACGACTTCAGGGGCTGACAGCATTAGCGAATCAAGACCTTTTATCCTTAGGAGGAGCGAGGTGGGGAAGCAGTCGAGGTGGGGAGCGAGGTGGGGAAGCGAGCCCCAGTGGAGAAGGCGATGCAAGCGCAGCAGCAATCGAGGAACCGCATGCACTGGGATGCCGACGATGTACCGACGGCAGGATATCTTGTCGATGCCATAGAATGAACCGATTCACCGCATCTCCAAGCAATTATATCCCTTCAGGTGCTGGAATGTCTAGCTCTAAGCTGTTATGCTTTGCATACACCTTGGTCACCTGCACCCTTGCATAATCCTCAGGGATTGGAGTGTTATGAAATTGTTGCCTTGGTATAGCAAGTCATGTACCCACCTCCTTTCTCTTCCCGGCCCTTCCTATCGGGACGAGGAGGCTGCACGGCGTCGGGCCAGTATGGTATCTACTGGATAGGGTGCGGTGTCAACTGACCCAACACTGCTGGGCATTTGTACTGTGGGTTCTTCATATTGCTGAAAGAAGTTAGGGAAGGCTTGGCGATTTTGTGCAACAAGAGAGTAGAAATGCTCTTCAACTTGTTTTGTTATCTTTTTTTCAAGTTTATGTTTGTACCTGTCCCTTTTCTTGTAACTTGCAACTTCCCCAGGAAACCCTTCTTTCCAACTTGTCTTTGACGATACACCCCTTACTCGTCCGAATGTTCGGGTTGCCCAATGCAATTGTCAACCGATCGTATTCCCTTTTAGCAATAAATTCCCCAGTCTTCTCCTTTTCAGCAATGTCTTTTAGACTTGTGGTCACACGCTCTATATCCGGATCCTCGAAAAGGATCTCTCCCTCATCGGTGACATGTCCCGTGCTACGTGCCCACACCCAGTTTTTGCTTCTTTCTTTTAGTGCATCCACAAGCAGGGGCTTTCCTTGGGCGGCAAACTGTTCTTGTGTTGCTCGCCACTTCTCTACGTGGCCATCGTAGCCGCTAGAGCCCAACTGGTGCGGGTACTTGTTCCTTTTCGCGAGGTCAGACATCTTCTTCCTCCGTGCCAAGGCTTCAGGACTTGTCATCTTCGCCACGAACCTATCCCATTAGGCGGGCGTAATACCACCGTAGTCTTCGAATGGGGACTTGTTCTTTTGCACGTAGTGAGTGTTCAAGTCCGATTTCCACTGCCTCCACCTCCCCCCAATCGTTTTTAATGCAAATTCTTTTCCCAGAGCCTCTGAACCAGGCAGATATACAAGCTACTTCTGCAGCTCATTCCATATGAAGTTCTTCAAGTTGTCATCCACCTGCTCCCAGGAATCTACATTTAAAGGGCCGTGGGTTCGCGCACTCCCGCAAGCGCCGCCGAACTTTGTCATTGCTACCTTGGGCTCTAATGGTTTCCCATCCCGGTTCGAGGGGTGATATAATATGTCTACTTGGGGGTTGGTTCTTACTTCTCTGACCATGTCTTCTTTTTTGACGTCCTCCAGCGCTCGCGGACGTGTCGGTCTGCAACCGGATACTGCTGTGTCCGTCTCGACTTCGGTAGACCGGACAACAGACTTGGCAACCTTTCTTTTTGAGCGGCGCCTTGCTTCCATCTGTACGTACAACAGATAACGTTCAACGAGATCCTACGATAGGGATCATAACAATATGGTTGGACTTACTGTTTGCTCGATAGGGATGTAGTCGGGGTCTTCTTCAACCGGTGGTGCTGGCGCTTGCATAACTTCGATGAACGAATCGCTTGGTTCATGCCATGTGTCTTCGCTCGAAGACTTCTCTGTTGATTCGACATTGGGTGCCTCGGAGGGAGCTTTCTTGTTCGACATTTGATCTACGGTTGTTCATAACGCACAACTTGTGAAATTTGTGAATGCACAACTTGTTATATTATCTAATATTAAGGACATGCATAAAATATATAGAGAAAAAACTAAAGAGAAGAAGAATGGAAAAATGTATTTATTTCCTTCTTTTTCTCTTTATTAGAGATGAGAGATGAAAATACATATGTTTTGCCTATTTTGTCCGTGAGAAGATGCGAGATTGGGGGAGGGAAAGAGATGAGAGATGAGAGACCGAGGATAGGGAGAGGAGAGAGGGAGATTAGAATATACCAAGGGGACAGTGGGTATATGTGTTTGAAAATTTAAAATCTAACCTAAAATCTAAAATTCATCCTAAAACAAACGACCGAACGAATGACCAAACGAACGACCGACCGAACGAACGAACGGACGGACGAATGAACAACGACCGACCGAACGAATGAATGGACGAACGAACACTCGTTCGTTCGTTCATTCGGCCGATCGCTCGTTCGTGCCGTCGTCGCTCGTTCGTTTGTTCGTCCGTCCGTTCGTCCACGTCCGTTCGTCCATGAACGAACAAACGAACGAACACTCGCTTCGTTCGTCCGTCCGTCCGTCCGTCCGTCCACGTCTGTCCGTTCGTCCATGTCTGTTCGTACGTTCGTCCACGAACGAACGAACACTCGTTCATTCGCTCGTCCGTGCGTCCGTTCGTTCACATCAACTAATTCACATAATAAATTTCACAGCAACTATTTCACATGAAAAAAATTGATCAAAAAAATTGAACAAAATTGAAGTCCTACACATCATTTCACACAAAAATTCATCGACAAATCCATACAAAAATAAACAGTCCATTTTATATTTTCATCAAAATTAACTAGAGTTCCATCATATAAATAAAAGTTCATTTTACAGTTATATCAAATACTCATCAAAAATTTATCTAACATTCATCCAAAATTTATCTAAAATTCATATATAATCCATTCATCCACATTCATTTTCTATATATCCATTCATCAACACATCATATTTTTCTATACTCTACTACTATCCTAAAAACATCCATCACAGTATAATCACATCCATAATCCATTCATCCACATCCATATAATCAACTTAGCATAATCATCTTCTCGCAAGAACATAGCATAAACATCCACATTCCCGGGGGAGGAGTATCGGTGGCCGGCGGAGGTCGTGCGGGGATGGGGCCGGCGGCGGTCGCGCGGGGATGGGTTGGCGGCGGTGAAAGGGCGGCGGTCTTGAAGACGGCGGCGATGGTGAGCCGGTGAAGGGCGGAGATCTTGAGGACGGCGGCGACGGTCTTGAGGGCGGCGGTGAAGGGGCGCCGGTTGAGGCCGGCGTCGGTGTGGAGGCCGCGGTGAAGGGCACCTTGAGGCGGCGGGTTGAGACCGACGGGCGGTGGTGGGCGACGGCGGTTGCGCGGGGATCGGGCCGGCGAAGTTGACGGGGACGGTGGAGTCAGCGGAGGCGTCGCGGCGATCGTGAGCCGGCGGTGGCGACGGAGAGAGAGAGAGGGATGGGCGACGACGCGGCTAGCGGGCGGCAACGGAGAGAGAGAGGGATGGGCGGCGCGCGCGGCTAGCGGCGCGTGGGGAATGCGGCACGGGGATGGGCGGTGAGGGCGTGGCGGCGAGGGCGGGGAAAGGGCGCGGTGGCGGTCGGCGGTTGCTCGACGAAAATTTTGGCAGCCTCGCGGCGTAGATCCGAAATTCACCTGGGACTTGGAATTTTCGGGAGCCCGTGCGACCATTATATAGGCACCAATTTTCGTGTGCGGGCGGCTTAAGTGCCCGCACGGAAAACGATCTTCCCGTGCGTGCGGTTTAAGCGGCCCGCATGGGAAAATGATTTTCCCGTGCGGGCCGCTTAAACCGCTCGCACGGAAAATGTTTTTGTGCCGACCGCTTAAGCGGCCCGCACAGAAGATATTTTCCGTGCGGGGTCGCTGCCGCCCGCACGCGATAATTGACCCCCTTAATAATTTATATCAAATTGGATATTAATGAAACAATTATCAAACTGATTCAAAAAATTACCAAATTTTTCCATAAATCAATCTATGCTAATTATTGCCTATGAAAAAAATTTTGAAATCAAACAACAATTCGGCCGTCACTTTCTCTTCAAATCTAACCAATCATTCTCAACACTTCTAATCTTCTCTGAAGAATCTTCGGTTTTGTGTGCGTCGTATCGATAAAATATTCGAAACCTTCTCAATTTTTACCACAGCCTCTACGTATAATATCATGACATCCAGACGATTTTCATGATTTCCGACTTCGTTTGCAATTTATACAATTTTAAAACCATTCGGTCAATAGGTTCCTAATCATGTTTCATGAAGAAAATTTCAAAATTTATTCTCATTTACACGATAATGACTCAAGCAGGTCTAAATAACATGAATATAATTTTTCCACTAATTTTATTCTATTTTTTAATCACCTGCAGTTCAAATGTGAGACTTAAAAAAAAATCATGAAAATAAAATAAATCAAAGAAATATAGCAAAACCAATCAAAAAATTACCAAAATTTATAATTAGGAGTTACATCTGAGAAATTTTTCAAAATTTTGGCGAGTGCCAGGGCCAAAATGTATCTGTAAATTCATCAAATATTAATTCATCACATATAGAAATATCAATTCATCACATAAAAACTCTCAATGTGTTTCATCCGCGTAGGAAGTTCTGTGAATAACGAAATGGCGTCGTATTGATTATAGTCGGACGCGTCTTCAATGTTATCAATACCAATGATGTGTTGCTTGCCCAATACAATAATATCCATCTTTTTCATCGGAAGGATCCTTCACATAGAAAACTTGTGCAACACGCTCGGCAAGAACCCATGGATCATCCTTGTGTCCAATTTTACTCCGTTCAGCACACGTAAATCCAAATTTATATACCATATTGTCTTTCACCCATTGGTATCTGAGAACAGGAATCTGAATGTTTAAACCGTAGTCAAGTTCTCATATTTCTTGTATGATCCCGTAGTATGATTTCTTCTGCCCTGTTGCGTCCAACGCTTCGACACGAACCCTACTATTCTGCGCTGAGCTTTTCTTGTCTTTGTTGTTGGTGTAAAAAGAGTATCTGCCAATGTCATACCCTTGCCATGAGGTCTATAGCTGGCCATATGGCCCGCCCGCCCCCGGGCCCAAGCATGAAACGGCTCGGCACGAGTTCTTCGGGCCGTGCACGACCCGAAAATATTACGGCCGTGTCGGGCCACCACGCGTGCTCAACATTCGGCCTGCACGGCACGACGGCCGATTTCGGCCAGCCGGCACGAAAAGCACGAAAAACCAATGCAATCGGGCGGCCGAAGCACGATTTTTGAAAATCACATGAGCCAAAGCCACATATCATATGTACACATATACATGAGGCATGACAGTATTAATCAGGGCTATAGTAAAGCCTGAATTAGTTAGGGCTATAGTAAAGCCAAGGATAAGAGCATATACATCACACAGAGACAAACATAACTACATAAGAGAGAGTAGATGAAAAATAAATATTGAGAACAGAGCCTTTTTAATCACAATGACATTGTGTCATTGTGATGCTGCCTCATTAAAAACCTTTCTAGGTAAAAACTCACACCTCGTGAGAAAACCCTAGAAAAGAAAAAAGAGTACAACAAGCTCTATTCTCAATTTATAATTCGTCGTGTTCTAACATAGTTCAATATTACAGACCGGTGAGACGACATGAATCACAGGCAGCAACAACACATCAAAGGAATCACAGCCAAAGCCACATGTGCACAACACACAAATATCAAAAGGCACACAACCACAGCACAGCACAGCACAACACATATAGCAAGGCACCAAGCAATGCAAGCACTCCACCCTCCAGTCCAACACCACCAGCAGCAGCACCTAGCAGCCATCCTAGCACTTAGTGCTGGTTACTGCTGGCCTAGAGCCACCAGCCCTACAAACAATTTTGTTTGATTCAATCTATATGCAAAAACAATGATTCAATGTTTCAAATTTGTATGATTCAACTTTGTATGAGATACTTACAGTGTTACACCGAGGAGATTGAGTCATCAAGATACAAATCTACAAAAGAAGCCTCGAGCTCTTTGTTCTCAACAAAGATGTTGAGCCCGAGCATCCGCAAGCTCCCAATCTTTGATGCATGTAAGCATCTCAACCATCTCAGTGTCAAGCTCCTTCGCTGATCCTCAAGAATTCTGCCTGTGAGACTAAATGTGGACTCTGAAGATATAGTAGAGACAGGAACAGACATAATATCCTTGGCTAATATAGAGAGGATTTGATATGTTAGTTTGTGCTCTTGTCACCAATTAATAATATTGAAATCATCATCATAACATATGAGTGTCACTATCAAGATAGGCAGATAACTCAGAGACAACACACATAGGAGCTGGAGTAGTAGTAGAAGTAGAAGGAGGAGGACCACTTACACCATCAGCACCAAATATCTTGCCCCAAACTTGCCTTCTCTTACCTGATGTATTTGTTGATTGAGGTGACCTTTGCAATCTAACAGAGGAAAATTCTTGCTCATATTTTAAAAAAAACAAATAAAGAGCATTTTTAACTTCAGCATAATAGGTAGAGTAGTCAATGCTAGTGGGAAGTGATAACAGCTGAAGGATGTTATGAAATCCTCTCATCTTAGCTCTAGGATCCAAAATAAAGGCAAAAGAATATAACATAGGAATTTTTTGCCAATATTTGAGAAATTTCAGTTTCATGGGACTAACCACAGATCTTAACATCTCATCATGTTCATGCTGATGCAAATGCATAGCAATATCATATATGTGATGCAACATTAAAGGACTAGTTGGATAGTAAACACCAGAAAGAGCAACAGTGGATTCATAAAACAATTCAAGAAATTCAAGCACTTGTTCATCAACTTGCCAGTGAGAGTCAGTCAAGAGAGGTCTATTATCAGCTGAGACCCATTTAATTGCAATAAAAACATGAAATGTACTCTTATATGGCATGAGATGCTTGAGCATGAGATATGTTGAATTCCATCTAACATCCATATCTAGCTGAAATTTACGAGGCCTAACCCCCTTAGCAATGCAAAAGTTCTTATATTCAGCAATACGAGTATTAGAAGAATTTAAGAATGAAAGAGCAGTTCTGAATGCATCAGTATAAAGCTTAAGCCTTTTCAAACCAGACTTAACAATTAGGTTAATAATATGACAAGCACATATCTGATGCAATAGTGAATGACTAGGATTAGGGTCACGACCAAGATATCCAGATAACATAGATGTTAGATGTGTCATAGCAGATGTATTAGCAGAGGCATTATCTACTGAAACAGCGATAACCTTATCTTTCAAAGCATAATCATCTAAAACAATAGCAATACGCTCAATAATATTAAGACCAAAATGAGACTCATCAATGAGCCTAAATCCTAAAACCTTCTTTTCTAACATCCAATAAGCATTAACATAATGAGCAACAACAGTAAGATAATCTTCCTTAGCATTGCCAGACAAAATATCAGAAGTAATAGCAACAGAAGAGACACTAGATTGCAAATAATCCTTAATCTTAGAGCGACGCTCATTGAAATGCTTAGCCATATCTCTATTTGTGGTTTGCCTAGATACTTTCTTAAAGATAGGATTATGAGCAAGCTGTATGTACTCCTCAAATGCATCATACTCACCAATACTAAGAGGCAAATCAAGTCTAGCAATTAAACGACACAACTCAGAACGAGCAACAGCAGGGCTATACTCCCAATTCCTAACAGTACCATCAGGATTCATGGCAAGTCTAGATTGAACAACAGTAACATGGGCAGATTTTTTAGGCAAGACTTTTGATGTCTAAGTAAATGACCAGTACCACTAGAAAACTTAGCAGAAAGAACAGTTTTGCAGTGAATGCATTTGGCACTAACTAGAACATTTTTGTTGTTTACCTCCTCAAAGATCTTGTCCAGATCCCGCCGTACACCTGGATCCGGCCCTCTTCAAGGAGGCCGACGACGCCGCTCCGAGCTAGTGGACTCGTGGCCGGCGTCCCGTCGGGGTTGCACCTCGAAATCCCCATTATCTGGAGCAGCAACATCAACATTGATCAGCGCAAGAGAGCTACCGAACAACACGTCTGCATCTCCGGCCAGATCATCGTCGTCCTCCTCGGCTAGCCCTTGAATCACAAGGTCGTGATTGGTGGCAGTATGATTTGGATTAGACGCCATCACCTCTTCTCCGGTCCGGTCCTGCTCTTCCATCAAGATCACCACCTCAACAGCTCCGTCCCTCAACTACCTGCATCAAAAAATAAGAGCGAAGCGAAGGAGTGAGAACTCGGCCGGACTAGAGGAAAAACATATCAACAAATAGATCAAGTAGGGGGAGGGGACGAACCAGAACGGCTGGAGCCCGTAGCCGGAGACGACGACACGAGACGACGGAGTAGTATCCAAGATCTTCGGAGTGAGCACACGGCCGGACTCGAGGAAGAATAGATCAACAGATAGATTAAGTAGGGGGAGGGGACGAACCACAACGTCTGGAGCCGGAGATGACGACACGAGACGACGGAGCAATATCAAGAGCGACAAAGGAAGAACATATCAACAGATTGAGAGGAGGTGGGGAGAGAGAAGGGGAGATGTATCCACGAGCGACAGAGCGAGCGAGCTCACGGCCGGAGCCGCCGAACTCAAGGAAGAACAGAACAAGTGAAGGGAAGAGAGAGACTAGACACTAGAGAGAGGGGAAGGGGGAACCGGGGCATGCCGACGGCGGCGGGCGTGCGCTCGGCGGCGGGCTCCCGGCGGTGCTCAGAGTGGTGGTGTGAGGGCGGCGGCCGGTGGTGAGCGAGCAACTAAGCGGTGGATCAGTCTAGATCTGGATCTGGATGCGTGGCGGAGACGGAGAGACGCGTGCGGGGACGGCTAGGGTTAGGGTTTAGGGGTCACGGGCGGGGGGCGCCGGCTATCTTTTTATATGGGGGCGGGGCGGCCAACGCCGCCCGTTGAGTTGTCGGGTCGCTCGCGGGCCGCGGCCAAAATATCGTGCCGGGCCGTGCCCACCCGGTGGGCCGGGGGTTCGGCCCAAACACGACACAATGGCCCCGACCCAGGCACGGTATTTTTCGGGTCGGGTCGTGCTTGGGCCGGGCCAAAAAATCGAGCTTCGTACCGGGCTGTCGGGCTCCGGGCCATATGGCCAGCTATAATGAGGTCACAAGGCTTGTTGGGCCAGCTGCAAGTCTTTCTACCGTTTTTTCCTCGAGTGATTCACCAGACGGTAGCTTTTGATCCTTAAGCCATTGGGGAAAAGTGCGCTTCTGTTCTTTCGAAACCCAATCGCCGGATCGCCCAGGATTGCATGCTCTGATCTCGGAAGTGTGTTGCTCAATGTAGGGCGCAACGATGGCGAGTTGTTGAAGAACACTGCTGTGTGTATCTGATACTGCTTTGTAATCATTGTCGTACAAGAATTTTCTTCTCACAGTACCCTTCCCAGATAATCTTCCATCATGTCGAGGCATCAGTATACCAATGGGGTTGGCATCTTTCATATAATCTAGGCAACACTCGATAACCTACTCAGTTATGTAACCCTCTATCATCGAGCCCTCCGGATGAGCATGATTATGAACATACCCTTTCAAAACAGCCATGTATCGCTTGTACGCCCACATTTGATGTAGGTATAGAGGACCAAGTTCAATAATTTGAGGGACAATGTGAACAATGAGATGTTCCATCATGTCGAAGTACGATGGAGGAAAAAATATCTCTAGCTAGCAAGCTGTCTCGACTGCGAATTTCTGAAGGGGTCCTAATTCTTCTGGATCAAAAACTTTCTGTGATACTCGATTAAAAAAATAGCACAGCTTTATTATCACTACCTTGGTGTGCACTGGTTTCACCGCACTTATAGCGATAGGGAGGAATATCGTAAGCATCTTATGACAGTCGTGAGCGTTGTATCCAGAAATCGACAAATCTTTCATTGATACTAGTTTCCGGATATTCGATGAGAATCCAGTCGACACTTTCAATCCACAAAGACATTTACAGAAAGCTTTTTTCTCTTCTAGTGTCATTGAGTACCATGCCGGTGGAATCTCAATCTTACCATTCGTTAGCTCTATCGGATGGAGATCTTTCCTTATGCCCAAATTGACCAGGTCGTTACGTGACTTCAACCCATCCTTTGTTTTACTAGGGATGTCAAGTAAAGTCCCGATGGTGCTGTCGAACACATTTTTCTCGAGGTGCATGACATCGATGGCATGACGAATCTTCAGGTCTTTCCAGTACGTCAGGTACTTAAAAAAGATTGAATGTTTCTTGAAGGACATCGTGTTTTCTACCACTTCTTTCTTCCTCTTGCCTGAAGCTCTCTTTTCCTTGCCGAACACGACCTTTATGTTCTTTGTCAACTTGAACACCGTGGAACCATCCTTTGCTTCGAGGGCAGTACCTTCCTCGACAATTTTGTCAAAAAAGGTAGCCATCACACGATACCTATGCTTCTGTGGTAAGAATCGACGATGACGCATGTAAACTAACTTTTTTAACGAGGTCAGGTATATCTACGATGTGTTTTCCAGACATATCAGACATCCGGTCTTTTCTTTGATCTGTCCGGATAGGGAAAAATTGGCTGGTAGATCGTTTATAGTAACGAATATGATAGCATGCAGAGTAAAATACTCCTGGCGATATGCATCAAATAATCGTAGACCCTCTTCCCACATTTCTTGCATATCCTCCATCAAAGGTTCAAGAAACACATCTAGGTCGATGCTAGACTGTTTTGGCCCTTGTATAAGGATAGTCAACAAAATGTACTTTCGCTTGTGACATAACCATGTCGGAAGATTATACATGGTGAGCAGAACTGGCCAAGTGCTGTGCGAGCTGCTTAGGTCACCGGACGGATTCATTCCATCCGTGCTCAACGCAAACCTGACATTTCTCGGATCATTTGCAAATTCTGGGTGCTTCGAATCAAAGTTTTTTCATTGTCGAGCATCGGTGGGATGTCGAATCATACCATCCGTCTTTCGACCCTCTTGATGCCATCTCATCAACTCGGCGTCGGTGGGGTTCAAGAACAATCGCTTCATTCGATCTTTCACTGGCAAGTACCACATCACCATGGTTGGAATCTTTTTCCCTGGCTCGACCAATGCATTTGGTTCGGCAACGTCACTATCGGCGGCACTGTTATCCTTTTTGTACCTACTCGCCCCACAAGTTGGACACTTGTCCAAGTCAGCGTATTCCTTGCGATAAAGTACACAGTGATTAATACATGCATGGATCTTTTTCATACCAAGTGATAATGGATATATCAGTTTCTTGGCTTGATAGGTGTTAGCTGGCAACAAGTTAGGCTTAGGAAGCATAGTTCTCAGGAGACTCATCAAGTCGTTGAAACTAGTATCGGACCATCTGTGACTGGCCTTCAATCTAAGAAGTTCTAGCACCGACCGTAACACTATATAATCCATATCACATCCCTTTGCTTGATCGTACAAAAGATCTTTCGCTATTTTCTGCAATGCCTCCCAATTGTTTAAATCTCTTGTTTTCTCTGTTAGGACCTCTGGTTCAGTGTGCCGCAATATATACTCAAGATCAAGATCAATATCAACGTCTGCCTCGTCAAAACCAGAGCCGCCAAAATCACCCGTCATTTCACGGGACATATCCTCAATTATAAAATTCTCTGCCTCATCGAACCAAATATCAGGATTCTCTTCCGGAGGGGCGACTTTCCCGTGATAAGTCCAAACTGTGTATTTCTCCATAAATCCACGCTGAATTATGTGTCCGAGAATTACATTCGGATCTTTCAACATCTTCTGATTCTTGCAATCCACGCAAGGACAAAAAACATCCTTCCTATTCTCCCTCAAAGCGTGTGCCTTAGCCTTATTAATAAATGTTGATGCTTCTCTCATGAACACCGGATGAGTTCTTCGTGTCTCATACATCCATATCCAATCCATCTAAAAAAGTGACAACATAAATTAATATTATATTGCCGGTGTTTTCTAAATAAACAAATTAAACTTAAATCCTATTTTATAACTAAAACCTCATGCACAACAAATAATAATAATGAGACAAAAGTAGTTACCAAAAATGATTCAATAAAAACAAAATATTTGACCTACAAATTATAAAAATAGCTCTCAATATATAATAATTCAAACAAGTTTAAATATCTTCGCATTCAACCGATGAAATTTTACAAAAACGGAAGCAAATGAAGGAGATGATCAAGCATGTTACCTTTTATATTGATTTCAATTGAAGATTTAAAGTCTAAAGCCTCCCACAAAAATAAAATGTCTATTATTAAAGAGAGATATCGAGTTAAAAGAAGTCCAAATATCTTCACATTTAACCAATAAAAATTTTTAAAAATGGAAACAAATGGAAGAGAATATCAAGTATGGTATCTTCTGTATTGATTCCAATTGAAAAATTCAAGTTGAAAACCTTACCCCCTAAAATTGTCTTTTTTTGAGAGAGAAACACCATGGTATAATGTGCAACTGTCAGGTTGAGCGGGAAATTTATGGCGGCATCATCGCATGCGGTCCACTTAATGGCCCGCACGAGAAAATGCATTATCCCGTGCAGCATTTAATCGGGCCGCACGATAATGCACCATTATCCCGTACGGACGGTTATGTGGTCCGCATATGATAATCATTATCCCGTGCGGTCCAATAGCCGCCCTCGGGATCGGTTTTTCCAAGCGCGACCTTTTATGGCCCGCCTGCAATCTATTGGGGGCCTCGTCCAAAAAAATCGTTTCTCCAGTAGTGCTACTTGCATCAACCACCGATCAAATATCTCGTATCCTCTCCATTTTAAAATATAAAAAATTAATACTGAATGTAACTATTCTAATAATACGAATATGTATATTCGTATGGAGATTATAATTATATCTAGATATATTTGATACTATGTTTGGATATAGTATTTACTGTCTTATTATTAGTCTTCCTAATTCAACACATCATCCTTCTTGCTCCAATTATATCCACTCATATGATTAGAAATGTGCCGATCTACAAACTAAAAGGAAAAGTATACTCTTGCTTGTTGGGAAATTGACTCTCGGCATGGAAACCGGAAGGCAATCACGCATGCTGTTTTTTCACCCGTTGCCCATGTGTGATTAGCACAATAAAACATGATTATTTTTCTTAGTTAAAATGCGCAATGATCGGAAGCGCGAATGATTTCCATATATTCGGATCACCCCCGATCTTTTAAGGGGAGTCCGACCATGAAATGGGACACTGGTTCACAGATCTTTCACCCCAAAAGCCCTAGTTTCTGCCCGATCTCTAAGGCGCTGAAGGAAGAATGTGTGTTTGTTTTCGGTTCAGTGCAGGTGACGTTTCGATGGACGACGTCATATATACTGTAATTGATCGCCAACTACGACTACACTGCACCAACAATATGCAAGGTGGTTCGCGCTTTTGTATCCTCTACATCCACTCCGGCTCAATCAAATAAGCGTAATGGCTTCCAACAACAATCAGTTAACCCCAATTTCACATTAGGATGATCCATAGGCTTAGCATATTATAATTTAAGTAAATTACAAATCTACATTCGTCGTCTCCATTTTTTTAAGTAAAATAATAGAAAAAACTTTTGCTACGCTATATTAAATAAATAATATTTATAAAATGATCGGCATCTAATAAAGATGACCAAAGAAGTATCAATCTACATTTATGTATAATAACATTAACAATCTATTAATTCAAATATAGGCAAGCCAAATGAATTAGTTCTTCATTTCCGACAAATTTCCAAGCCATGCATATACCGGCACTTGATCATCTGATCCACACAAACCGCATTGGTCTCCTTCATGCTGTCAAAGGCGTGCAGCACCTGTTTCTTCCGGGCCCACGGCACAGCCTCTGAACATGGACCACTGCCTATGCTCCGGCATACAAGAAGGCAAAAAACCTCATGCTCATGCTCATGTTCATGCATTTCCATTCCATTCCAAATTTCCAATTGACTTAGCATTGACCCTGTCTGGACTCAGTCGCCACAGTTTATTCACAGGTTCTGGTGCGTGCAAGCCAATCGTCTATGGATGAAACTGGTGGCGAAAATTCCCGACAGACCGATGCTCTTTCGACTTATGCCAAATATAAATTTTGATTGTTTTTAAATTTCTATCAATATTATACTGTAGTCGTCACTAAATAGTTAATTTGGTAAGTATGAAAAATCCTCGACCAACCGATATATTTTCCGACAATATCGTTCATGATGAAAAAAAAACTCTACCTCAATTATGTTCTTTTACACAAAAGATTTTTATAAGACGGCATGATCGATTTGCGTCGCCTGTAATAGTGAGAGGGAGGGAGGAAGAAAGGATTTAATGAACATGGGGCAGTTGGCCGCAGGTCATATCCAAATCATGCTGGGGTGCCAAGCAGATTGGGGGACAGCCGATCTGAGTTGGAGCCATGGGGAATCTCCTCATCCCCTTGGCTTCTCTCTAGGGTTGGAAAAACTGAGGTGTTCTTGCATGTTTGCAAGCTTAGGGCCATGGGGGTCCCAATGGCCAAAGGGATTTGACAACTGACAATGTGTGTGCATTGCTACATTGCCATTGCAAATGTCCTTTTCTTCCTAGTAATTCTTTTGTTTCAAAATATAACAATATATGAAATTCAAAATTTATCACAAATATAGTAACCTAGTACTTGTAAAAGTTTATTTTCACCAGTAAACTACACTTATTATCACTCGTCTTTATTATAGTCCGGACATATATCTCATTTATAGAAAGATAATAAGTATTTTTTAGTAACTTTGTAAAGAGTTACAACTAAGGCTCTGTTTACTTCCTGTAAATTCTTGTAAAGATTTGGGATTTTGGTTACTTTTTGTCATTTTAGAATTAAACACATGGGTGTAAAGTTGGCCTGTAAAAATTTTGGATTTGAAAGGTTTGGGAGCCAAAAAATGCAAAATTTTCTTGGGAGAAGTGATTACCCACTCCTACCCTTGCATGCACAATAAATTTGACTTTTTTATAGAATCCTAAAAAACTTTACACATGACCAGTAAACACTATTCTTAGGTGTAAAATTTACTCTCAAAATTTTTTAGTTGTAAAGTTTACATCTAAATGTAAGAAGTAAACAAAATTTAAGAAGTAAACAGGGCCTAAGAAGACGAAGAAGAAGAGTCAAAACGCAGGAGCTAAGATGCAAATGGCTCCAGTGAGTGGATGTCAATCCGAACTGTTAAATGGAATTTTTCCCATTTTCCAGTACCGATTTTGGGTGTTGTGGGGGGCCCTTTTGATGTACTTTTGGGGGTTTTCATTTTCAAGGCCTAGCTGGCACATGGTGTTGGTGGCCTAATTAATTATTAGTTGTTGTGGTTAATGGTAATGTGGGGCTTGAGCAACCGATCGATCTCGTGCATCGGACACTTCTGGTCACAAAAAAATGTTGTCCTACACTGGATGCGGTCTTAGAAATGAATTTTGATCACAAATTTATATTATGTATGTTTTTGTGGGCTACTATCGGATAGCTCATGCAAGAAAAAAGAAGTCTAGCTGGATTGGATCAAGAGGCCTTGGATTTGGGTCAGTAGCCCGACCACATTCAGGTCAATGGCCCTGACCTCATTCGGATCGACCGTCCTGATCTCCGCCTCTTAAACCGATATATAGTATGGCTTCGACTTGGGAAAGGTAAGTCTACCTCTTTCCCGAGGCTTCTTCCATAAAGATCATAGAAAAGACAAGAAGGAAACAATCCGACCGAAGATGACGTCATCCGATAGGACTGTGCACAAGGTACCTACGGAGGACAGATCTCAAGACAAGGCTGCGCACAAGATACCCATGACGATTAGGACCTGTAGGATCTGTGTGTACTTTTAAGATGATATCTTATACTTGCTTTATACTTTAGGGTTAGTTTTCTTGATTCCTAAGTCCCCTTGTAACTGTCCTCTTAAGCTATAAAAGGGATGACAGGTCGCGTGGGCGAGAAGAAGGTCAGATCAAAACTCTAGAGCTCTCACCATTGTACTCATTCCTTATTCATACACGATCCTATCAAAGAACACTGGACGTAGGCTTGTTATCTTCCGGGAAGGCCGAACCAGTTTAAAATCTTTGGCTTGCTTTGTGTTCGAGTCGACCATCAGATCCTTTCGCTAAATGCCCGGACCATTTTTTACCTCCTCAGGTAGCTCCCTGAAATGGTGATCGACCATTCGTCGATAGTTTTTTATCATAAATTTCACAAATATATACATATATATATATATATATGTGATGCATTACGATATATTTGTCTAACCTGGTAAAATTATAACAATAAGAAAGTAATTTTGGTGCTTAAATTTGAAGATATTGATGCTTAAATTTTTAACAGTTTAAATTGAAAAATATATACCTGAAACGGCATGTTTTTGTTACAAAGGTAGTAATATACCGTGTCATTTGGAATTGATTATTTTTAAAAAGCAGATATTTCAATCAAACTATCACAACTATATATTGAAGAGAATGTATCGCAAAACTATAAATCTAACAATATATATAATAGGTTTACAAAGCCATCGGTAACCGCGCGGTTACCACGATAACCACGTTTACCGCAGGGTACGATAAAGTTAAAACCACGGCAACCCCATTAAATTTAAATAAATTTTAAAAAATAAGTTTTTGATAAATTTTATACGGTTTGCCATGACTTTTTAGGTTAACGTGAGGTAACCGTGTTTACCGTCAAGGTGCGGTAACCCCTCTCCGACGGTAAGGGAAACCCTGTTTACATATATATATATATGTATATTTATATATATATATATATTTATATATATATATAAGCTGCAGATCTTGGGGCCCAGCTCGTTGGATCTAATTTATAAACATTACATTTTTATTATTAAGTTGATCCTAAATGTATAATATTATGATATTTTAATGATAAATTTCTATCCATAATTTTACGATTTCGTGATAATTTTGATGTTAAATATGCTATTTTATGATATATCGTTTTAATATATAGTTTTATGATAGACTAGCTAAAATGCACGTAGTTTTACAAAATTTACTCTTACAATGAACTATGCTAATATTGCATGAAAGTTTTGCTGCCTATCTACAATTTTCCATAACGGGTTTTAGCAGCTAACCATGGTGCTCAGGAGGTGGCTCTTCCATCGTCGAATCCACCCACCCGGTGAACCTGGGTGGACGTGCAGGCTCATCGACGAATAATTTATTAAAATTCTATGTAAATTAGAGAAAACGAAATAATTTTTTTAGCAAATAGTTAAGTTTACTTGTGCTTTAAAATTTTTATGGATCCACAACTAGGATCTGCCACCGTAGCCATCCTGTAGCTGATTAATGCTCTTTTCTGTAGAAAAAGGATCAAGTGAGATGCATGCTTATGATCCCTAATATTTTTTTGAAGTATTTCAATCACACATATAATATGTGCATGCATGTAGTTGGGTGGAAGAATTATGCTCACATGGAACAGGCAAGCTGAGATCATGATATTCCATCCATCCTAAGCCTTACAGGTGTACCACGTACTTTTGTTGTATTATTATGAATCTTAATTTAATATAATAATTAGAGTTGGTTGGATGCTAAGCCTAGGTTACTGGTCACCAATCTGGATTACTCGTACATACATTAACTTAAACCTCTAGTTAAATCACCAACTAACCTCTTCCTTAATTACATGCATGGATGGATGCTATCCTTTTCACTGGATATATTCAGAATCCCCAGTTTGATCTTCATTGGAAGGTTCCATCCATTTGATGGCTAGTGACCAACAAAGGTCATTGGTGATTTCAACCTTAATAATAATATAATTTAGAATATGAGTAGCATGAGTCAATTGTGTCAAAAGCAAATTAAGGCCATATGTTGGTTGGTAGGTAGAGTAGTACACAGGTACAAAACTACTAATGTGTTCACTAGATCATTAGCTCTAATTGTGAGCTAATAAGACCACATGCCAACTCTCTTGTCCCTTGCTAACCAAGTAAAGTTGCAGAGTATCTTGAGAAGTTGGACCAATAGAAAAGCCTCAACGTGAAGCATCGGTTGTATTTTGTATAGTTTGATTGCAAAAGGTTGCAGATTTGGTTCAAAAAGGTTGATACATTTCCACACAAAGGGATATAGTTACTTTTGGTTTTGCCAAATACACAATAGATATTTTTTATGAAACATAAAGACTGTTAATTTCTACTCAGTTTTGAACTAATTGTACGGTTAAGAAATAAAAACTAGACCGACAAAAAATACATAACTGTATGTAAAAATCAAGAGAACCAAAATTGAGTTATGGTGTCTTGCAAAAGATTGCCTCTTTTAATGAATTGAGGACGAAAGTTATTTGAGCAACAGTCAGCATAATTTTGATCTAGCTATTATTCATTGGCTGTACAGTAAACACGCACATGCAGCAATATTGCAAGTATAGCATACATCTAGCTACGATTAATTAAGTGAAAATGATGTGCTCCACACATGTACTGATGTATACATATCAGGCAAGCATTGTTTGCTACGAAACACACAAAAATAGGAGGAGCTAGCTAATAATCAACATGAACAATATCCTGATAAGCAAATGGAAGAAAAAGAAGAAAAGAGAGGGTGTTAACTAAATTATCTCCATCTTTAAAATACCGTTGTTTTAGTTAAAAGTAAATTATATCATGAATACTGAGAAGAGGAGAAAACAAAGAGAAGGATGAAATACCTATTGGTTCGATAGCTAAAACAAACAAAAAAATTAAAATACTATTAAAAAGATTCAGTGAAACCACTTTAGAGAGAGCATCTTTGTGGAACAAGCTTCGAATTAACAGTTTTTTAGATGGAGAGAGCAGTAGCTAGTGAGGGTTCTTAACTTTTGTGGTCCTCTTAATTTAATAAAATAATCTGACTCCACAACATATTGCAAACGTGTACCACAAGAACAGCGACAGATCAACTGAAACCGCATGCATGGTGCTTTTGCCTTTTATTTTTTCGTTTCTCCTTTCCAGGAATCCTAAGAAGTTCAGTTTGTTAATTTGTTCAGAAGATCAACGGCTGCTACCAAATTAACTAACAGCATATAAATAAATAAGAAGTCCATGTTCAGAAGAATGATCTTGACTGATGAATCAATCCTCCAGATTTTTCCAACTGTTATATATTCCTTTTTTTTTCTTTCTCTGAAGATTCAACTCGGTCCCATGTGTTCAAAGATCAAATTAAGCCCAGATTCATTGACCCGCATGACGAGACTAAATACTAGTCCTACTTCTTTTCTATAAATGATGAATAGTAAGCTACAATATTTCAGAGAACTTAATAATTTACCAGATTTTAGTTGACAGGGGACAATTCGTTTGGGAAAAAAAGGTGTTGATTAAGATATGCAGAATTTGTTTAATATGTATGAACATCCCAATTCTTTACTATTTTGGGTAGAGATGAAAATGATACGGAAATTTTCTGACGCTTAACTAATATAATAATTATATTTTTATCGACTATTACCGTTTAAAATTTTGAGTTTTTTTAATTTCTGTCAGCGTCGTATTAAAGCTGACACTAACGAGTTAAGTTTATAAAATAGAAAATTTCCTTCCAAGTTCTGGACATTGTTCATACGAGTCGGTCTTATTCCTTTCAACACAGGACGGGTTGCAAAGCTGAGGTCTTGAAGAATGTTTTGACTTTGTAAAACTAAAATAAAATATGTCTTATAAATAAATACTAACAATATGTTGACCAGCTTCTACTTTGACCTACCAAGCTCGGAGGAGTAGTGCAAAGTCGGGCCCATTTTGTGTTTTGGGTGGGTGGGTGTGGAATTCTTTTTATTTTTAATTTTATTTATTAAAATATTTTAAAAATTATTTTTGTTTGAAAATTTTACAAAACTAGTCACCCGACGCTCTCACAGAGGGCGTTTTTTTTAAGAATACCTCCCAGAGATCGTTTTTCTGACGTAGCAAATGGTCATCGCCGCCTAACGTTTGACCGCCGAGGAAGGGGTATTTTGCAGGCGATCCCTTACAACCCTCACAAAAGGATGTTTTTATGGGCGGAGGGCTGCCTGCAAAATGGCTGGAAGGGCAGCCTATCATTTTTGCAGGCAGTCCCCTTGCCACTCTCCTAGAGGACAATTTTTTGCTGTAGGTCGGGGGGCCGCCTGCGAAAGAGTGGTGAGGGGTGACATTTTTGCAGGCGGCTCTCTAGCTGCTCTCTAGGAGGAGGATTTTTTATTATTATTCTATATGAAATGGAATTAATAAAAATAAGAAGGAATAAGAGAATATTCGACTGTTCGTTCAAAAACAAAGTAAAATCATCGTATTGAAAATAACCAAAATAGAAAGAACTTTTTTAAATTCAATATGATTTATTTTTTACTTTGGTTAGATCCCGAGGAGGGCATTTTTTACCTTGAACATTTAAGTTAGAAAAGCAGCGTACAATTCCGTATAGGTTGAATCATGTACATAGTTAAAGATAGAATTTACAAAAAAGCATTAATGAAAATATAAGCATGTATTAATTTATAAGGAAGACAACACAGCGGGGCGACAAAGGGACTTTATAAATCAAAACGATACAATGCCATTATTTTTTAATTCGTGACGCATACATCATTCATGACGCATACACCAGCACACCAGTAGAATTTGCATTATTATGAAAAGATAGTTAAGAAGTCCCATGGATACACGATTCGAATTTGTCTATCCCGGCAAATCAAAGTCCCATGGATACACGATCCGAATTTGTCTGTCCCGACAAATCAAGACTGAGCTTATCTACTGATCCCTTCTACGTCATTCAATGCGTATTGCATGTTCATGCTCCTTCAATCGTTGATACTCTACTTGTGTTTCAAACTCGGTTATTTTTTCTCCATGATATGTTGGATTGACAATGTCGATCCACAAAGTGAATCCGCACCTTCTTGGATTGGCCTGAGAAATAAATGCATTTAGTGAGTTAGGGTAGTAACGTTATGAAAATGTTCGCGAAATTGTAGAAATGTAAGGCTTTGACATACAACAAAGTTGTTGTCTACATTGGGGCAAATAAAATATCTTCTTCCAAATGTTTCATCTACAAAGGAGGTAGCCACCTGAAAGCGATCTCTACAGCCACACTTTGGATGCTCGGACCATTCATGAAAACCTAATGGATTGTTTCTCCAGTCTAAGCTAGCAAATTGTACCCAACGTTCGTACTCCATCCATGCCTGAATGAATTGTGTGGTCGTCTCAGGTTACGTTATCCTTTGACCGATGAAAGTAATTCTAACCGTATCTATCCACTTTACGAATTGACATTTCTTTATGTCCTACTGTTTGTACAACTTTATTAGGAGAGATGGCATAGGTAATTGCATGAAATTAGTGATCGGTGGTAGTGAAAAAAATGATACTTACGACAAAATTGTCGTCGACAATGTTAGGACACACGAAGCATCTTTGTTCTACAGTTTGTTGTCTTACGGAGCTTATCACCTGACAATGGTCACCACAATGACACTATGGAAGCGCCCACCATGTGAGGAGTCCCAGGGGATTTACCTGCCATTCGAAGGCTTCTATAGCAATTCATTGTTCGTGCTCATCCTTTCATCTAAGATAGTCCGATCTTGTTTCACTACGTGAATATCGGTGTTTTCTGTCGTTATGTGTGTTCTCCGTATCTACCCACTCAATGAAGTTGCACACCATACGGTATGTATGCAAAAAATGTTATGATTGTGCAGAAACCAGTTAGTGTTTTATGTATTGAGTGTAGTTAATAGAACTTGGAACAAATGAATCATACATGATCAATGTTTGGGCATTGGAAGAATCTCCTGCCCCGAATTTCTACCGTGAGGGATGTCTGGAGTATGCATAGATCTCTACAAGCACACAACGGACGGTCACACCACGGTGGAAACAGACTGATGAAAGGATCATTTAGCCAGCTAAGATGCTCAATAAATAGACATTCCATTCTCTCTATATCTGTGGGAATGTGAAAGAAAATATGGAGAGCTTATATTCGGCATGTCTGTATGTGTGTATATAGTGGAGTGTCATGTGCTAGAACTAGCCGCGGTGAGAGTCGATTGTTAGAACTCCATGTGACAGCACGGGCACACGCTAGCAGGCTTTACTTTACCTGACAATGCAACGTCGAAAGTTGATTGTAACAACTCAAGCTGGCACTGTGTCCATGTATTGTGGTTTACAGTGCAACCTAATGTACCCTATCCTCACACATCGAAAGTTTGTTGTCGTGTGCATACTTAGTTGTAAGGTTTGTAGCGTATGGATGATGTGTCCGTCCATAGTGCTTTACTACGCAATCTAATGGATCTGATCGTCATGCGCCAAAAGTTTGTTGTCGTATGGTTAAATAGTTATAAGGTTACTGCAGCGTACGATAATATAAACGAAATAGCATTGAGCAAATACATGCTTTTGTACAAATCACTAGAAAAGTAGTATTGGTGCACAGAAATATAAAACAAAATAATAGTGTGCACAAGATTCGAAGAGGTGGACCAGGCCTCTTACCGCCGAGTGCCTCTTACTCCCCTTGTCCCTCCCCGATGGTCCCCACCGGCTTCGCCATCGTAGTGGAGCCCGCTAGGAAGAGGCTCTTGCACTAAAGATC
Organism: Oryza australiensis; assembly: GCA_019925245.2. Classification (NCBI taxonomy): domain Eukaryota; kingdom Viridiplantae; phylum Streptophyta; class Magnoliopsida; order Poales; family Poaceae; genus Oryza; species Oryza australiensis. Next base: position 1,689,403 of record JAIFGZ020000540.1, on the reverse strand, counting down.
CTGAAACACTGTTGGAGAAAGAACATAAGGTTCATCGAGGTAAATAGTACTTATAACAACGAGTACAATTAACGAAAGAAACAAGTGATGATATTCACCTAGAGGGACTCCCGGCTGTGTGTGTGGACGAGGGATCGACGCTCTGTGTGCGGAAATGCTTGCTCCGGCAATGGCGGCTGAAGGCAGGGGGAACCTGTGAGGCATGTATTTTGTTATAACATGGTAATGTTACCGAGACCAAATCAGACATTATGAAACTTACCTCTGGGAGGAGCATTACCGTGAGAAGCCACTGGTCTAGGTGGCACAACTCCGTCCGTAGGGGCTCGTGGCAGTGGTGGTGCTAGAACAGGTGGAGGTACCACATCCACGACGCTGCGATAGGAGAAGACACGCATGATAGCATGCATCTTGGACTGCACCCGATCGAATGTCAGCCTCTGCTCAGCATCACTAAAGTGCAACCCAGCGTCCAACCTGACTACCACCGAGTTAATATCGGCATTGACAACTCATGCGACATCAACCTATTAGAGACATAAGTAAGCATGTTAGTATCAATCAGAGAAAAAAATGAAAGAATTGAGCAGGAGTTTGACTTACCCTGAGGAAGTAGTCTCGGTCATGGTGTGTGGGGTACGCGTCTGTGAAAGCGACAAGGTGTGGCTGTGGCATGGCTGGAGTGAGGGTTACACGGGCACGAGTGTGAGGTAAGTACCAGCGGAGGTAGTCATGATAGTTGTCCTGTGTGTGGCCAGAGCTCGCCGATCACCTCCTTTGGAGCTAACAATCAGTCGTCCACGTACTATTGTATGCGTGGTGCCCATAGTGTGCCGGTTGCTGTTCCCAGCGAGTCGTCCTGTTTGGTTATGTATACTTAGATAGCTCGATGAATGAATTAACATCATATTTGTAATTTAAACACTTAGTACTCACAAATGGTCTCCAGGAAGGACGGTAGGCCCTCTTTCACCCTTAACTTGCATGGATTTGGAATGTACAAAACTTGAGGACTCAAAGTTGTGTAAGATCCTAAGATCCTGAAACCATATATCCCTTCACTCCATATATGAAAGATTGCTTATTTCCTGAAATAATATGTCATGTAGACATCGGGGAGTATGCCACAATCATCAGTTGCTGCAAATACGTGAGAGCAAGGCAGGTGCCGAAGCTTAGGCTTCATATAGTTGCAACTGCATCTGCCATCCGCCTTTAGGACACATTCCTACATGGTTTGCTTGCGGTAGATACCACGCCTGCTCCTATCAACACACATTACTTCGTACCGATGAACTTTGATGCCTTGAGGAACAACTCTATGCCTTTGGGTCATAGCTATTTTAGCTTCCATGTACTTAGTCACTGCGATTCCAAAAATTATATTGTTGTCTACCATTGAGGGACCAATTTTCTTGTATCGATCCATGAAGTATGTCTGTGTGCTGTGAAGGATAAATTCAACACTACCAACCAATCGGAGTCCTTGCACTCCTCGCATTACCCAATTGTAAACCTCGGCCAAATTAGTTGTCATTATGCCATGTCGAGAACCATCAGTGTCGAACAAGAGAGCCCACTTCTTCTTTGGTTCATTCTTAATCCAATGCGAGAAATTTCGGATAGATGATGTCGACCTCCTTCTCATTGTGGGTGGGTCGTCATGTAGTGGACCTAGAGATACTGGAGGCTTGTCACCTTCAGCTTGTGTTCGACGAGATTGCTCGTCTGTTTGCTTCGTTGTAACCTCATCCAACCTTCTGCACAGCTCTTTGAATTTATTCTTTTGATTCTGTGCATAAAGCCTCTTGAAAAGATCCATTAGATGTTTGTTCTTGAATTGCTTGTAGAAATTAGCACCCATGTGATGCATGCATCATCTACTCCGAATATCGGGCCACCTAGCTGAAAGTCTCTTCTCATCCTAACCGTTCTGTTAGTAGTCAATAGCCCACAACATGTCTGCATGACGATCATGTATAATACAAACATCATGCCTCATACGCACGATTTCACTGTGCACTTTCTCCAAGAACCAGTACCAGCTTTTAGTGTTCTCACTCTCCACAAATGCAAAAGCCATAAGTAACACCTGATTGTTCCCGTCAGCTCCGGTTGTCGTCAATATCTGACCTCTATATTTACCGATCAAAAAAGTATCATCTATGCACAGTACAAGACGACAGTGCACAAAAGCGTTGATACAATCACCCAATGAGAAAAAGCTCTTTACAACACACTCTTAGCCGGATCATCGAATGATTGGAATATATGAATGTCGAAGTAAGTATTACTGGTGACTAACAGACGAGGCAAATTATCATAGGATGTTTCAAATGTGTCATACCTCATCTCTAAAATCTTCTGTTTGGCCCTCAAGGCCTTGGCATAGCTTATGGTGTACTTGAATTTGTCTTCAATGTGACTAATAATTGATCTTGGTTCAAACCCATTGTTACTGACAACACCACATTACATCTCAGTTGCAATAAAAGCTGAAGTCATATTGTGGTGATACTTCTCCACCCCTTGTAAATGACACTGATGCTCGGTCACAATGCTAACTTTAAAATAATCATTTCATTTACCCTTATATGCATGAACATGTGAAGAATACTCTTCTTTCATGTACCTTACTTCGTACACATAATTGGTTGACTTAACCATCCTAAACTATCTGTGCAATAAGACTGTCCAATGCTTCACCGTCTCCTTTAGATCCTCCTTATGAGCATATCTAGCACCCTAAATTACCTTGTTATCCTTGTATTCCCAGGGTGCATGATGCCCCTTAGAGATAATAAGCCCCGAGAAGTCCTCGTTTGTCCAATCAGCGGACATTACATCATCTTCATTGTCGGACGATACATTGCCCTATGCTTGCTCGTTATTCGAATCTTTCCTCTCCATTTCATCAACGATTATACCGACTCTCTTCCCCTCGTCCGCCACACCCATGGCCTATACCACCTCTGTTTGATTTCTCTCATTTTCCATCGATGTTCCAACAGAATCCCCACATGGCTTGGACCCTCAACATCTTCTGTTTCCATTGCAACACTGCTATCCTTTTTATGCACCGACACAAAAATAACAAGGGGTCATGATCGTTCAAAAGCCATCTCTACATACCGTTTCCAAGCGACAATGCTATTCATTGGCATTAGTTCCCAGAAATAACCTTCCGTTGCACGACTCACTACGACAGATATGAACATTGAGTTGATTTCTGGGTTGACTCTGAATCCTCGCAGCAACAAACTATAAATTGACTGAAACGTTCTCTCAGCAGGCCTATCGATGCCTTTCAATGTCATGCTAAAATCCGACAGATCAATACTATCTGGACCAAATCTAAGATTACCTTGATCGTGAACTAACTGAAATATGACCTTACTTGACATTGTGCCTGATAAAAAAGGTAGGTTAACTAAGTTCATATCATACTAACCAGATCTAACGTCGCATTCATCAATATGTCCTACGCCATAAGTCTTAAATTCTAGAAATGTTATATGTCTTAGGTCTCAAATTCTACAAATAGGATGTATGCTCCAGATCTATCGTCTAACTAAAATATACGATACAATTTGTACTATGTCCTAAGTCTCAATTTCTAGAAATATGTTGTATGCTCTAGTTCTCAAATTATACAAATAGGTTGTGTGCTCCGGATCTATCGTCTAACTAAAATATATGGTAATAAAACTAAAATCTACTAAAATTGAAAAGACAATACGATAGAATGTATTTACTTGCGATATAGTCAGCAAAACGACAGGGTTTCGCCGCACTCCTTCTCCTCCTTCTTACCCCTCCCTTCTTTTCTTTTTTTTCGATTTTGGGTGAATATAATGAAAATTCCGAGATGGAGAATGACTCTCTTATAACCGGGAGGGCAAAAATCGCCCTCCCGCAGAACGGCAAGGGGCCACCCTGCAAAAATGCCACCCTTCGCCGACGCCCCCCGACTTACAGCAAAAAATCATTCTCTGGGAGAGCGGCAAGAGGACCGTCTGCCAAAATATCAAGCCGCCCTTTCAACCATTTTGCAGGCGGCCCATCGCTCATAAAAAACATCCTCTAGGAGGCAGCAAGGGGGAGCCACCTACAAAATACCCTTCCCTCGGGTGGTCGTTGGATGGGAGCCAACGATCATCGCCACGTCAAAAAAATTTTGCCATCTGTCCCCGAGGGCGTTAGACATGACAAGTTATGTAAAACTTCTAAAAATATATTTTTAAAATATTTTAATAAATAAAATAAAAATAAAAAAATGTCGTGCATACAGTGTGGCCCAGCATGCAGAAAATGCACACGGCCCAACTTCCAGCTCGATGGGCCTCTGTTTCGCTGGCCTGGCCCAACAAATCCTCGCAGCTAGCCTCGCCGGTGAGGTGGGGAGTAGCGAGGGATGAGTCCAATTTGCACCCCTTAACTCTTCACTATATCTAAAATACACTCAAAAACTCTAAAACCGATATTTTGCATCCTGAACTTTCAATACCATGCATTTTACCCCACCGGGCGGTTTATGCCCTAGTTTCTGCCAACGTGGCGCTTATAAGATAGTATAGTCAGAATACACAAATAAATGAAAAGACCATGGGTCCCATATGTCAGCTCTCTCCTCCCTCCTTCAACCTCCTTCCCTTCGCTCGATTAATCCACCGAGTCGCACGGTGTCCGCTCGCTGAGTGAAAGCAACATGGAGCCGAGACGAGCACAATCTAGACCTCAACCTGTCTCTTGTGACCTGTGTGTGCTGCTGCTTCTGTTCATCACAACTATATAAAGAGGTTGGGCGATTTTCATGAAAAGTGCAACATTTTTTATTTATTGTTTGCAGACTACTTTGGATACTAACCCTGCAAATTAGTGCTACGAAGGTCACTTTGTGGGCTTACATGTGAAAGAAATTATTTGAGATGTTCTTTGCGAGCTTGTAGACCTGGCCATGTAAATTTTGTCTACTTTTTGTCCAACTTTGACCCAATCCTCATTTGATTTTAGGGGAGTTTTTTTCCCTTTCGCGAATTCAAAAAATTGTTTTCATTTTGCTACTATTTGATAGGTTGGACAGTTTGTGCAACCAGAATATGGAATATCATGCACTCTTCCACATTGTTTTTATTATTGTCTTTTTTGTGTTACTTTTAGCTTAAACCTTAGCAACATTTTTCTTTGGATCTTATAATGTTGAGCATTCTCGGTTGCTCAAACTGTTTTTTGTCTGGCTTCTCAGAACCTTGCCAAACTCTACTCCCTCAATCTCAAAATATAAAAATTTTGGTTGAATGAAACATATGCTAGTATTATAAATCTGTAAACTGAAAACATATTAGTATATTAGTATTAAGATATGTCATATCCAACCAAAATTTCAGATATTTTGGAATAAAAAGAGTTTGATTTAGTGGGTTTTCTGCTAGAAAAACTGGTCGTACAGCCAAAGTCATAAACATAAGCAGGATTCACAGGTCCAAACCCCCAACAAAAACCAGGTTTTATAACTGTGAATCAAACACAGCAGATTTATCTTCGCATGACAAGCACAGCCGCCATCCTGTAACTTTGTTAACTCACTACGTAGTTGACAACATTTTATCTGAACCAAACGAGGTGCAGTAACTACATGTCAACAAAATTCATTAGCACTTGAAGTCCATCAGCCAAGATACATTTTGACCTGGCAAATCTTGCATTTTACACACATAACCTTCATTGTAATGACAGTATGAAAACCCCTTATGCAGGGTTTCATTGTAACGAAAAACCAGATGGACAGCATATGCAGGCCAACCTGAATATTTCAAGAAAAATCTCCACCACAATTGTTGAAATCTTTCGGTAAAAGACAGAATGCCAGTTTTCTTGCCAGTCAGATTTCGCGACAAGCCTACGAAAACATTCCTGATACTTTTTCTACAACTAAATTATAACAGCTTATACAAAGTCAAGTAAGGCTACAAAGAGAGAATCCTCAGACAAAGAAAGATATCAGCACATCTGCTTGCTAAGGTTGGAAAGCGGAGGGGATGATAAATTACATATCGGATGTCATCAGACATGGAAAAAAAGAGAGAAAACTTCTTTTCCAGGTAAGTCACACCGTACCATCAAGGATGGCAGCAGGTGCAGGCAAGGCTCTAATCCTTTTAACTCTATCTTTCGGTAAGACAACTGAAGCAGGCAGCAAAATGCCATAGTTGCACAACACTCAAGCAACTAAACGAACAGTTACAACATACAGTTGACAGGCTCAGATGCTTGCTGTCGCGAATGATTCCTTTTCTCATGACAGCATTATTGCAAAGGCCAAATGCTTTGACACAGTTCCAGGTGTTGGCACTGTTACTGATGCTCCATAAGCAATGAGCCCAGTGAGAGCAGCCGAATTGTCGAACTTGTAATGTTATATCTTTATTGAGATGGTTTCCAGTCATACTGAAGGTTATTGAAGGTGTTTGCTGCTCTAAGTCCACTCAACAGTTGGTTTCCTATGTCATGTTGCTGCTGCTGCTGCTGCTGCTGCTGTTGATGTTGTCGATGGTGCTGCTGTAGCTGGCCCAACTGTGATAGGTCATGTGCACTGTGATTCATTCCCATCCTACCATTAATTGCCATCGCATTGTTCGCCATTGCAGTTCTCAATCCACTAGCTGCATGATTTGGACCAAGCCCACTCATGGCCCCAAACCCCATTCCGCCCATTCCTGAGTTGTTTGTAACAGCATTACCAACTAAACAATTAACTCCGTTAACACTAGATGTAAGTCCGTTCAGTCTTTTCATGTCATTCCCAAGCTGGCCAACACCATTCATCTGCGATGACATCATCATCTCTTGCAATATTCTCTGAACCGAGCTTTGGGACTCATTCGGCTCAGGCTCCTGAGGCCGAGTAACAGGTGGCTGCATTGGCGGTAGGTTTGATGATGCGGTTGGGGAGCTGAGTTGGTTTGTGTTCTGAGGGGCAGACATCATGTTGTTATTGGATGCTGTAGGCACTGGTGAAGGAAAAGAGGTAGATGGATTTGACTGCAGTGAGCTTGTCGAGTTCACCTTGGGAATTGCAGCATTGTTTCCACTGATATATGGACCATTAGCACTGCTCATTGGATGATCTTGTCTAGAGTTCACTGAACCTTGGAGGAGCCCAACAACAGATGGTGAAGGTGCAGACGTTGAGGGTGCACAGCTCAGAGAATTATTAGATGTCATATCTGCATTCGCAGAGGTAGAAGCCTGCACACCAGTCATGGGAGCAGCATTTTGACCACTCTGGTTTGAACTCTGCGGGATAGATTGCTGCTCTTCAGGCTGTTGCTGTTGTGACTGGTGAGAGTTGACCCCTGATGAAGTCCTCCGAGGAAAGCTATGCAAACTAGCTGAAACAAATAACAGCAGTGGGTGTTAAATATGCACAAAACAACAAATGGTAACATTAATAAGGCTGTAAACTACAGTTAACACTAGCAACAGACTACCATGTTCTTTGGCTAGGGATAAAAATCAGCAAGGGTATATCAGAATAAGTTTATTCCAAATATGTTATGAAGGTTGAATGAACAAATATCTGGCGAAAAAGCAACTAGAAAGTATAAGAAACCAGCCCTCTACCAACCGTCTCATTTGAAACACACGTTATTAGTCACTGGTTGAAAGTTGTGACAGATCAACAGCATGTTACTCATCTAAACATATATTGCATGCTCTAGTTCCTTATTAACTAGACTAATGAATTTTGGGGAATGAACAAAAATTGTACAGCCTGGAAACTTGCCTTTATAAAATATGGTGAATAGAAAACAAACGGAGGACTTGTAGAAGTACAAGTGATCATATAATATGTGAAGATTACTTAATGCTAAGCAAGATGACGTGTGAGATCAGATGAGACTGCACACTAAACAGAAGATAAAAATGACGTACCAATAGGTCCAGATCCATTTTGTCTGCTGTAATCAATCAAATCTTTCATACAGTTTACCACCTCAGCAATCTGGAAGTATCAATGTTTCAGATGACGACATAATAGGTCAGATAAAATAGTTTTAACGAAATAGAGGGTGGCAAAAGGTGCCACAAGCCCACAACAAAGAATGATAGTAGAGATAATAGTCCTATGTACAAAATGCCGACTTCTGCATATGACAATAATCTAAATTTGTTGGATGTAGAAATCCAGAACAGGTGAATAAAAACAGATTCATGTAAAAGTGTACCTGAAGGCAGCGCACATATCGTTTTGTGTATCCCAGATCATTAACCAAAGGCACCTCCAGTGCTTTAGCCAATTGGCGGGCACATGCAACAAACCTAATGGTAAAAGATTGAAATATGAGTACAATTTACAGAACTCAAATGTCGATTCTCTCAAAAAAAGAATCAAACAGCAAAACAAAATAATAAAAGTTGGTACATAAACAACAGTAATTTAAAGAAAAGAAATGGTCAGAAAGGAAAGTGAGCCCTGAAAGCACACATTGTTCTACCCTCATAAGTAGATTTTTCTACGACAAAATTTATTAAAGCAATATAGTGTACTTAAGCAAACATACCAAAAGTACTAAAGTGAAAAGAAGGCAAAAGAACAGTCCTCAAATGCAAAAAGATCCTTCAAGTAATGCACACTTGAAAGATCTGAAGTGAGGGAAAAGTTGTAGACCACACACCATCACCACCTCTTTTTTGGACTTAACTATTTGGTCTATCCTTAAAAAAATAACAATAGAATTTTTGTCAATAGGTAAACAGAATACATGTGAAGCGTCTGCCTGACCATGCCACCATAATATCCAGCATCATGTTTGTAATCCAAGTCTCCAAGATCCCCTACTAGCTAAAATGCTACCTTCTATAGCAACAACATTTTTATGTAATTGTTCCACTGTTCCAAGTTCACCATGATACAGTCACATCCCCAATGTAATAATTGGGGCATGTTTATTTATATGTGTTCCATCAGATGTACCGTATGAGCAAATCATGCCTAGCCTTCTAACTAGACCATTGTAAGTGCTCCTCAATAGTAACTTTCTTATCAGGCATAATTTGTCTGAGATCCAATTAGAAAAAGAAATAAATGAAATTTCCATAGAATGTTTCAAATAAGTAAAATTCCATCTACTACATGCAGAAAGGCTGTATGCATGTACGACCTTCTTCCGTGGCCTTCCTCGGCCCGGTTTCAGGTGCATCTTAATTGAAATACCTCAGGGAATGCATGTTGTTCAGTGGAGAATTACATGCAGGACTGCATACACCACAAAGTACAGTACAAAACTACCGTGCCATGTGGAACTCAACCAGTGGACCCAGAATATCACATATTTAAGGCTCACGCCATTCGCACAGCACTGTGTGTTCTGGCACTTTGGGGGCACTTGCTGATTAGGCATTGCCTAATCAGCAATTAGCAATATTCAGTGAAAATCCATCATATGCCAATTATAGCCAGTAAAAAGAACAATGATGGCCTGCTACACCAATAATCCTATGAAACCAGGTCTCTGTTTAGACCCTCCTCAAAGCACTAGCATACTCTAGAATTAACTACTTGTAGATGGCTTATGTCTACCTGTCATGTTTTGAGGACGGTCTAAACATAGACTTGGTCTCGGAGAATTATTTTTGCACCTACTCAGGGCAACCAGTACTAGTAACCACTCAGCCACACAATCTACAAGCCCATATCTCCACCCTCTCCCTCCTTCCCTAAATCATGCCCCCAAACCAGATCAACAGCCTTCTCTTCTCTCAAGTGAACCTAGGAGTTCATCCTCTTTACCTCATCTTCTCCTCAAGTCCTGATCTCATGATCCTATGTATTTCTCATACTCTCGGCACCTCTTCACATGTTCTGCTGCTGCTCCGCTTTCTCAAACTGACTGGTGGCAGCATCAAGCCAAGAGACAAGTCTGGGCAATGAGAAATTGAATACATGCCATCCTCAAAAGTGGGTTTCACCGAAATGCCATCCCTTAAGTGGGTTTGTTAAAATGCCATCCTCAAATGGTGGCTACTTGCTAGAATGCCATTTCGTCCCTTTTAAATTCGTTTGTTTAATTTTGCCCTCTTTTGCAACTTCAATGGATGAAATTGCCCCTGTCATGGATTGAAGCAGAAATTGAGGAGTACAACTCAAGCTCCTGCATTGCAGCCCGTACCACCGGCCTTGTCCAGATCCCGCGCCGTTGACCTCCTCAAGCTCTCGCACCAGCGGCCTCCTTCAGCGCCACCGCAGCCTCCTCAAGCACTAGTGGGGCCTCCTCCAGGTCCATTGCCCCGCTACCAACCTCGTCATGCTCATGCGCAAAATATGCTCATGGAGCTCTGCCACCAGCTGTCCTCATCAGGCTAGTGGGCACAACGGCATTGGTCCCATCCTTCCTGATGCGTACTAGCCCGGCCTCAGATCTGACAGGCACTACATGGATTGCAGCGGTAGAAGCAACACGAGATTTGGGGAGCAACAATGTTGGCTTGAGGTTGATGGCGGAGATGCGCTGAGGCATTGCAGAGGAGAACAGCGACCGCCAGTGCTGCGGTGACAACCGGGTCACTGACGAGGCGGCGCTCTGTGCCCTCAGCATCCTTGACTTTGCACAGCTCAGGTTCGATGGGTGGCGGCGCATCGCTGACGGCAGCCACAGCCCAGCGAGACAGAGAGAAAGAGAACAAGCCTGGGTGTTTTGGTCAGCTCGTCAAGAAAAACAGGGCAAAATTCATTTGATTGAGAAGAAATGGAAGAAATGGCATTGTGGCATGTTGCCCTATTTGAGAATGGCATTATAATGAAACCCATTTGTGGGATGGCATTCCAGCGAAAACCCACTTTTGAAAATGACATAATGTCAATTTTCTCGTGAGGGATATAGCCATCGAACCAGAACACAAAAGATAAGGCAACTGATAGGGTACAAAGAGGACCCAGATCTGGGGTTCTTCCACATTGTGGATGCCCTCACAACTACCATTTGACCTCTAACTTAAAAGTCATGTACATCCATTAAATAGAGCAAATATATCTAGTGCTATGACTACAATGCCAAATGTATACTGTTGCGGTGACATTTGGAAGGATTATGTCAAGCTAACGACATTCTCATTCACAAACTACTGTAAAACAAATACTCAGAATCATCATCTCAATACAGTACCTACTGTTACATCATGTGTCCTCAAGCGCAATATCACCCAATCACAAAAGCGGTAATAAATAATTCTAACCGGAGGGCAATCCTAACACCAGTTATAATGCTCTAGAGACAGGTCTGCAAGCAACACAAACACTTCCATCACTGCATGGCCTAAATCCTGCTGATATGGTATTGTTGTCAAAGGCCATATGCAAACCAAATCAGCCACAACAGCCATAGAATCTAAATGGTTGGCCATGGAATACTAGTATTTAACTATTTATACAGCTTTGGCCCTGAACTCGAAGGATGGCACAGAGGCTACTTCCAATTTTGGAAGACAGCTGACACTAGCATAGAGTTAATAAAAATATTTACACTAGTGGACACGCTAGCTTCTTAGCAATTTGAAAATAAGATAAAATTCAAAAGAACACAAAAATGTGCATGTCGGAACAAGGTTGTTAAAGCATTAATGATTTTGCAATAAACTGAAGATGGAAAGTATTGAGTGCATCAGAGAAAAGTCTCCTTACGAGTTGCAATTATTCTGCATGTCTTGAGCTGACAAATTTGTCGAATTTTGAACAGCACTCTGGTATTTTTGCACAACTGCGCCCAGTTGACTAACCTGCATAGAAACACCAAGGGTCACAAAATATATTAAACCCTTTCCCGTTTTGCCCAAAAATCCGAATACAGAGATGAGCCATCTGACTTGAATAAAAATCTCTATACAGCGATAGGACTAGATACCTGTGGTATTATTGATCTCCGTGGAATAAGTTCCTCGTGACGCCTAGCACAAAACTCCCAAGACGCGATCTTAAAGAAAAGGAAACATGCTTTAGTCCAGAAGGCACCATTTACTATACAACTAATTTTAAAGGGCCACCAGTGACAAGGAAAGACAAACAATAAATCAAAAAATATAATACCTTGAGATCTGGATTAAAAACTATCCTTAGATGTCCTTCGCGTACCACACGCAATTGCTCAAAGACACTTTCCTGGATTGCTTTGGTATAGTCCAAAACAATCTGACCAGAGGCATTCTGCGATTCACGTGGCATGTCGACATATAGTAATTCTTCCAATGTACCACTGGCATATTTGATTTGGCATAACCGTGGTAACACCTCAACGGTGGTCTCTGTAAAGGTAGTCACATAAGTGGATGTAAAAACAGATCGACAGAGAAACATGTGCAAATTAAAATGATGCTTACCAAAGCCTCGCCCAGGCTTCCGATTGCATATCTCACAGTGCCATACATCCTACAAGGGCAAATATAGACAACTTTAACTAACAATTTGAAAGGAAATTAAAAATGTGAGGCGCTGTCACTACTCTGCACCCACCAATTAAATAATAGACCAGAACTTACTTGCACAAATAAAATATATGAACAAGAGAATCTATATTCTAGATTAAAAAATGGCAAGTCGACAACAGCTCATCAAACCTGAGGGAAAACTCCAGTAGTTTGACGACCACTTCCATAGAGGGATACACACCACCTCTTTTTAGCATTTGGGGAAAAATACTCATTGACGAAATTTCTCCAGTACTCAATATTGTTATCCTGCATCAAAAGGAACAATTAGAGACACTAAACTGTAAGCGCATGGCCTTCACTTAACACTGAATTACATGTTTGAAATCAGCCAAAAACTTACTTGTGGCCTGTTCTGTTGATGATACATGTAATGGGTCAATCTCTTTGCACAGGTTCCTGGCTCATAAGGGGCGGACTTTCCTGGAGTTCTCATGTTTAGACTCTGTTGGCGAAGTAGCTGCTGCTGTTGTTGTTGCTGTTGTAATTGGTTTCTCTGCAAAGGCAGATTCTTTAGAATCTGCTGTTGTTGCTGCTGTTGCTGTTGCATTTGCAATAATCGTTGCTGTTGCAAAAGGCTCAGTTGAGCAGCTGCAGCAGCTTGAGGGTTCTGCTTTGTCAGCTGCAGCAAATGTTGCTGCTGCTGTTGCTGCTGCAGGAATGCTGATGGGTCTGAAGTCGGCTGCTCCATCTTCACCGCACTCAAGCTCCTCAAAGCTTGCAACTGCTGCGGCTCAATTTTAATATTGCTAGCATTGCACATCATCTGGGCTGAGCTGTTCTGGTCAGGCTGCCCCATCTGCGGTTCCAATTTGACCCCACCTGTGCTGCCACCATTCTCCAACTTCACTGTAGCCTGCGGCTGCTGTGGTGGTTGCGGTGGCAACTGTTGTTGGTTGTAAGACATTGGCAGTTGCTGCTGCTGCTGCAAGTCCTGCATAGCATCCAGGTGCTGTTGTTGTTGCTGATGCTGCGGTGGCGGATGCAGATTATCTGAACCCAGCTGATTACCCAAACTAACTTGCGACGACGAAGGGAAGGAGAGAGGATCAGAACCTCCCATGCCAACCAAATCGCCAGAACCATCAAGCCCTCCTCTCTGCTGCTGGAGGGTATTCATTGGAAGGCCACCACCACCTGACATCGACCCCGGACCGAACATATGTCCCCCATTCCCAAACGGCCGGTTGAGCAGGGAGGAGACATTGGAGCCACCTCCCAGCAGGCCATTAGCACCAAACTGCGTGCGCGGTGAGACGAGGGACGAGAAGGGCGACTGCGAAGGAAGCATGCCTCCGCCACTGCCCATCCCCTGCTGGCCGCCGCTGAGCAGGCTGGAGCTTGTCCGGAGCAGCGAGGCGGCGCCGACCGGCTGCCCGGGACCCATCGGGTTCAGTGGTCCCGACGGCATCATCCTTGCGCTGCAAGATCGCGCCGCGCCTTCACTCAGCTCGCCATCCTTCCACCGTAAGATCCACCGGAATTGAGCAAGAACGAGCAGTCATTCCCAAGCTCTCCCTCCCGAAATCCACCCGCGACAACGAGGGCAACAAAACCACCACCAAATCCACCCCAAAAAGAAGACGCAGGCGCGCCACCGCAAACCAGCAGCGGAATTAAGCAACGCCGAGCTCCCGAACACCTCCAAGATCGCATCCCTCGCCTCCCAACCCCGCGAACCCGAGCAAAATTAAGCACCAGAAGCAGCAGCAGCAGCAAGCCACCCCACCTCACACCTTACCACCAACAACACCACACAACACAAGCGCACCCACACAACTCCACGCACTCACCTCCTCGCCCCGAATCCGGCGATCCGGAGGTCGGCAGGTCGCCAAATCGTCCCCCGCCTACCAGCGCCGCCACTTCCCGACCACCACCAGCACTCCCACCCCCACCACCACCTCACCTCCGGCTAGGGTTTAGCCCCGCCGCCGCCGTGTGCCAAATTTACACAATTAAAAAAAAACTCCCGAGTTCGTTAATCCCCTCACTTTACTTTTTCCTCCCGCTCGCCTTCGCGATGGGATTTGGTTTTCGCCTCTGTGGAGAAGAAGAGGAGGAGGAGGAGGAGGAGAGAGAGAGAGAGAAAGCGAGAAAGAAAAAGAAAAACAAAAAACAAAACGGAGGAGAGAGAGAAGCGGAGGAGAAAATGGCGGAGACTTTGTCCTTGCGGACGTCAAAAATATCCGCCGGATTTGATTAAGGGAAAGGCACAGCGACGCGGTTGACGTGCGCTACAACTCACTGACACGTGGGGCCAGGTGAGGGTGGGGCCCACGTGGGAGTGAGTAGGGCAGGGCTGGTTGGGGTTTGGGTGGTGGTCGGGTTAGGAGTATTTTTTGGGGTTTTTTTTGTTAATGTTCTTGTGTGTGTGATGAGGTTTTAATAATTGATTGATTAATAATAAATAATAAATTGATTAAAAAGAAGTCAAAAGGAGTGCGTGCTCCATATGCCATGGGGTGGCCAATGCGTGCGAGTTCATGTATATCCTCTTGCTCCTCTTATCAGCTCTAATTCATTCATGGTGATGACGACGAAGATAATCATCATGATCATGATTCACAAGTAAACAGTTGCTTTCTTGTTTTGTGGTTTTGTGATCAAAACATTTTCTTCGGGCTAAACGGTGGTGTTTCTTATTTAATAGGATGGTAGAGTTTTTTTCTCCGTCAACGTGTTTTCTTAATGTGAATTATTTCTTTGTTTCGGTGGATATTTGACCAGCCTTTTTTTTGAAATTATTTATATTTAAAATGGTAATTAAATGCTAGTTCAACGACTAGGACTAATTTAAATTTGATGAAATTGTATATGTTGAGAACTTAGTCGGGATAATTCGTCCACGTAAACTTTAAGCTGAATTTAATTTTACTAATCATGAATTCTATTGCACTTTTTAATTCTTTTCAATTTATTCTTTTCTTTTCTAGGTTGCTTTTGTTAAGCTTAGGCTTTTCCCCAAACAGTACTTATGAAATCTCACATTTGCTTAAGTTTTTCTCGTCAAACATGGATAGTTCGAAGACCCAACTAACACTTATGTAATCTCATATTTGTTCATCTTTTTCTCATCAAACATGTATAGTTCAAATTGTGGGATTAAACTATTTTATGCAATCTCTAACGTCGGTGATTGATTCGGAACTACCAAATTTGAGTAGATTTAACATGCCATACAGTGGACGCTTCTCTCTTTGGCATACAATGTATATTTTTCATATAAGAACCAAACAATTTCCTCAATATAAATTGGAACCTAGTGAGATTGGATAAATCTGAATATAATAAGTGAAGTAACAAGGAAAGAAATCCAAAGGAGAATATATATGAAGCATGCATGGCATTGTACACAGTACATCCATTCTACATGTTAGATTGTTGTTGGATAGAGAAGCTGAAGTCATCCTCTGGACTTCAAGATTCGTGCAAAGCTCACTTCGGTGGGCCACATGATGATGTTGTCCCATTCGCATGGACTTCTTTGAACCTGCCAAAAATCAACTTATTGAGCTGGGTATATGTGTGCTCCAAAAGACTTGCAGTAGGCATGAATTGTTTCTATCCACTTGAGTCTAGGCACATATATATGGACATGGATCTCTCCTTTTATGACACTATTAATTTGGTAGACGCGGATTACTCTCAATTTTGCTAAATTATTGTGTAGATTTTTTTTAAAAATACATATTGTGGAAAAAAGGGATTTATTCTCATCTTTCTTTATATCTATAAATGGACTCATCAAATGCATGAATATTGCTTTGTTAATAAGCTTAGGTGTGTACATGTTCTTCGCAAAAGGGCACGCTACAATGCACTAAGTAATGCTACCTTTGATGACAAATACTTCTCGTTTTAGACGATAACTTGGTCTTCCAAATACACCTATGACCAGGGGTTTTTATTGACTACAAAAGGCCAATGAAATTATATTTTGTTGTTTTTGGCAAGTATGCACATGTGAACTTTGTATATCTAATCCATGTAAACTATATATGTATACTCAAACTTTCAAAAGCTTGACCAAAGACATGTCCAAAGCAACGTGTATATACTATATAGTAGGGAAAAGTGGTCATTTGCATATTTAAATTGACGTTTTAGGATCTGATTTTTTTCCCACCTTGTAGATACTATAGAGAAGTTTGCATTTGGAGGTGGGGGGGCTACATATAATCTTCTTTAATGAAAAATATGAACTAAAGTGTTTACTACTTGCATCAACTGGTCAAATTCATATTTAATTATCTACTTTTCTCTTATTATCAGTCTTTCTAATTCAGTGCATCATCCTTTCTTGCTCCATTTGCATCCACCTCCTTTCTTGCTCCATTTGCATCCACTCATATGATTAAAATGCTAATCTATAATCTACAAATTAAAGAAGAAATATGTACTTCTTTCGATCACTTTCATTTGACGAGTTACACTTAGCTTTCTCAACGTTTAATAAAAATGAGCGGAGAAAGTATCAATCTACACTCATATAATATCATTACCAATCTGTTAATTCAAATATAGTCAAGCCAATTGAATTAGTTCATCATTTCCGACAAATTACTAAGACAAGTATATACCATCAGTTGATCATCTGATCCACACACAATCCGGATTGGTCACCTCATGTTGTCAAAGGCGTGCAGAGCACCGTTTCTCCCGGGCCCACGGCACAGAGTCTGACCATGGATGGGCCACTGTCCATGCTCCGGCATCCCAGAAGGCAAAAAACCTCATGCTCATGCATTTCATTCCAAAAAATCTCCAATTTGACTTAGCATTCACCCTGGCTGAGCACAGCCACCACAGTTTCTTCAGAGGTTCTAGTGAGTGCAAGCCAAACATCTAGAGGTGAAACGGTGGTGGCACCTTTTCCGATTTTACCCAAATATAAAATTTGTTTTTCTCTATATTTTTTTGTCACTGATGTTTAATTTATGTTTAATTTACAGTCATCGTTGAATAGTTAATTTGATAAATGTGGAAAATTCTCGAGACCAACCGAGAATCGTTTTCGATCGAATCATCACAAATTCACGATTATTTGTTTTCTTAGTTATATTCTTTTATATAAAATAAAATGGTTTCCTTTGAAGTCATATTTTAGACGTATCATCTATCTACAGTTTTTAATATAGGTTTTTAATGGCTAACTATCACACCCAAGAGGTGGCCTTGCTATCGACGCATCCACCGCTCATCGATCCCATATGGCCAGGAGATGATTCATTAATATTCTATATACTTAGAAAAGTTTATATATATATATAGCAAATACTAGTGTCTGGCCTCTATTTTATTTCTTAATCCGCCACTAGTTTTTTTTCTGTAGAAAAAGGATCAAGCGAGCTGCATGTTTATGAGCCCCCTAATGATTTTTTGAAGTTTTTCAAGCACACATATAATATGTGCATGCATGTAATTGGGTGGAGGAATTATGCGCACATGGAACAGGCAAGCTGAGATCATGATATTCCATCCATCCTAACCCTTACAGGTGTACCACGTTGTTTTATTATGAATCTTAATTTAATAATAATTAGAGTTGGTTGGATGCTAACCTTAGGTTACTGGTCACCAATCTGGATTAATTACTCATACATAGTTTAACTTATAAACCTCTAGTTAATTAAATCACCAACTAACCTCTTCCTTAATTACATGCATGGATGATGCTATATATCCTTTTAAATTGGATATATTCAGAATCATCAGTTTGGTCTCCATTGGAAGGTTCTATCGATTTGATGGCCAGTCATGACCAACAAGGGTCATGGGTGATTTCAACCTTAATAGTAATATAATTAATTTATAATATGAGTAGCATGAGTCAATTGTGTCAAAATCAAATTAATTCCATATGTTGGTTGGTGGGTAGAGTAGTACACAGGTACAAACTAAAACTAATTAATATGTTTTTGAGATCATGGATTTTTTAAAGGTACCTTTGGATGGCTACAGACGTTCGTTAGTTTGTATCCAGCTAAGTAGATTCAGCTATACTACGTGTGGTATAATCAACGAAAAAGTAAAATTGTAAACAAATTACATGTCATTGGAGTAAATTAGTATATCAAATCAACCTTAATCTATAACATCAGCGTTCAAACAAACCAGATGGTCGGTGATCGCAGCGAGTTGGAGGCTTGTATGTCAAAACCCCACAAAGGTCGCTTGCAGCGATGCAACCTCGCCGGCACCATCTATGCGAGGTGAGGATCCTCTATTATAATATCACTATTATTATAGTCACTGATATGAGGATTTCATATTTTTATTGTCTCATACAGCAGTGTATGTAATAATAGGTATTGTCATTATGGTAAAATTATGGTAAAGAATGTGAATCCATTAAAAGATGCTCTGTCGTAAAAATCAGACGTAACCTAAAATCGTTGGTCTTTCGTTACTTGATTTTGTAACAGAGAAGGTGTTGAATTCAGTGCGCACCCAACCTAACCTAATCTTTTAATGTTCATGTTGTTATAAAACTGGTCTCGATAGCAAATCGAAAACCAAACATATAAAAAACATCATAGAAAATTCAAATAAGATACGACACCGAAACACGGTGTTTGTTAACGAGGTTCATCCAAAGCCTACATGTCCGAGGCAATGATTACGGGCACTTCTCCCTCATCCAGCATATTACAGACCGGCTAGGCCGACGACCAGTCGTACCATACGCATATGTAATTGTCGTATCACACGCATATATAATTGTCGTCTTGCGGTTACAATCGATGTGTCTCTCTATTTAAGAAAAAATATATAATAGAGTTCAACTCTTACTCTATTTCTAACATAATATAACTTAAATATTAAACCATATCCGATTTTATATATATATTCGACAGAAACTCACTCGTAATGCCACGACGCCGAATCACCACCAACCTCGCCGTATTAATTACCTACGCTGATGCCATCAGCACGATGACACCGGCGACTGGCAGGCCACCACTGTGAGGAGCACGAGCCCGCATACACTGCAACCTAGCCCGTAAATGCTCCAAAGATCATTAGCTCTAATTGGGAGCTAATTGAGACCATATGCCAACCTCTCGCTTTGTCCCTTGCTAACCAAGTAAAGTTGCAAAGTATCTTGAGAACTTGGCAATAGAAAAGCCTAAACGTGAAGCTTCGGTTGTATTTTGTATAGTTGGTTGCAAAAGGTTGCAGATTTGATTCAAAGGTTGATACATTTCCACACAAAGAGATATATAGTTACTTTTGGTTAATTTTGCCAAATACACAATAGATTATTTTTTCTAAAGCATAAGGACTTTCATTTTCTATTCAGTTCTGGGGAGATAAAGGATAGATTTTTAACTAATTATACACTTAAAGAAAAATTAGACCGACCAAAAAGTAGTTACTATAAAAACAATCCGCCCTCCTCCCTTCCTCTCGCATTACATACAAATCATTCTATACTTAAGAAAACCATAAAAAATCAAACTGCTAGTTAAACAGAAAAAAATGATAGGTTAAAAGAAAAATAGTTAGATCTTTATCCGGGTCCGTCATATCCGTTGCATTGTATGAAAGTAATATTAATAAAGATATAAAAATCATAGAGAGAATGTTTGGGCGTCTCACAAAATAGTCTGTTTTGGACGAATTGAGGACGGAAGTTATTCGAGCACCAGTCACACAAATTTGGTCTAGCTATGAAAGTTATTAGCTATGAAAGTTATTCAAACACCAGTCATACAAATTTGGTCTAGCTATTATACATTGGTTGTCTTAAATACAGTAAACACGCACATGCAACAACATTGCAAGTATAGCATACACCTACGATTAATTAAGTGAAAACGATGTGCTCCACACATGTACTGATGCACATATCAGTCAAAAAATAGGAGGGAGCTAGTAAGCAACAATCCTAATAAGCAAATAGAAACAAAAGAAGAAAAGGGGGGTGTTAACTTAAATACTCAAAGGTAAACTACGTAAGAGACAAAAGATTATATATGTCTTTCATTAACATGGATAGAAAATGAGAAAAAAATATAGCATCTATTGATTCAATGGTTAAAACGAGAAGGAAAAGTAGAAACAGTATTAAAGTAGACAGTCTCTGTAAGACGAACCTTCGGTCTAACAAGTCATTTTTCTTTTAGGAACGGAGAGAAGCCAGTGAGATTTCAGAACTTTTATGGTCCTCCATGTTCAGAAGAATGATCTTGACTGATGAATTAGTCCTCCATATTTTTCAACTGTTACTCTGAAGATTCAACTCGATCCCATGTGTTCCAAGATCAAATTAAGCCTAGATTTCATTGACCCGCATGACGAGACTACAACTGAGTTCTAAACAGCATTTTGCAATGCCTGCTTCCTCCTTCTCCGTAAGTATGTTTCCTAAACGGATAAACAATATGTTTCATATATAAAATTTTTATACAAAAGTTTCTTTTAAAAAATAAATTAATTAATTAATTTATAGATTTTTTTAAAAAAACACTATTTAACCGTTTGAGAAACGTACCTGTGAAAACAAAAGAATTAAAGTTGGAAAAAGAGAGTAGTCAACACATTTATGGCTATGTTCGGTAGTTTGAATTGGGAACTAATCGCTGGCGCATGTAAAATAGAGTGACTTATAGTGCATGATTAATTAAGTATTAGTTAATTTTTTGAAAAATAGGTTAATGTGATTGTTTAAAAACAAATTTCTTGTAAAATTTTTTTTGAAAAAAATATCTTTTACCAGTTTAGAAAATGTATACGTGGAAAACAAATAAGGAGAGTTGAGAACTTGGACTCCCAAACACAACCTTAATATACCCCATACTTTTTATATGAATGATGAATAGTAAGCTACATCTTAGAGCACTTAAATTACCATATTTTAGTTGACATGCAACATCTTGAGGAGAAGGAGGGTGTTAATTAAAACACATAATTTGTTGAATATGTATGATATGAACATAAACCAAATGATTGTGCTAGCAAACTTCCAATTCTCTGCCATTGGGGACATCGTTCATAATGGGCCAGTCTTATTCATTTGAACACAAGATGCAAAGTTGAGGTCTTGAAGAATGTTTTGACTTTGTAAACCAAAATAAAATACGCCTCATAAAAAATAAACAACAGGTTGACCCGATGCTAGCTTATGCTTTGACCTAAGCTTGGGAGTAGCAGTGAAAAATCAGGCCCATTTTGGGGGAGGGGGGGTGCAGTGTGGGCCGTCATGCACAAAATGCACACGGCCCATCTCCCAGCTCGATCTGACAATGGACCTAACTTTTGCTGGCCTGGCCCAATAACCCTTGTTGGTAACTGAACCACTGACTGATTGTGGGCCTAGTATGGAGCTATGAGCTGGCTGGCTTCAGAGCTAATAGTTTGGTTATCTGCTAGTACTTAATTATGCATGCCCTATTTCTTTCGTGCTTTTCATGTGTGGTGAAGATGTATTTAAAAAACATAAGGTTTATACAATGTTGAACCATCTACATATTTTATATAGATAATTGGATAATTTTAACACGTCTCTTATGATTAATACTAGTGTATCAGTGAGACGAGCGAGCATAAAAATCTATGGATATGACAACAACATTTTACACACATCAATTCATTTACTAAGACTAGTCTTATATGATTAAATAGATACGACTGTTACTACCATATCACTAGCTATAGTGGTTACCTTGAACCTGACTATCGACTCGCCAGACATGCTTGTCCTTTTTGTTGTCTTCATTTGTTGCTCTTTATTCATAGCATCCATTCCTTTCCTCTACCACACCCCTTTTATGTATTACGGACAATACTCAGAAGATAGATTATTTAGGAGCAGTTTATAAACCAATACTACCCCCACACAACACCTCCCTTTCCTTTCTCTACTTACCACCATCGAGCTCCTTACCAATGTCACCACCGACATCAATAAGGAGCAATGTCTTTTCTCTGTCTTTTTAATAAAACCTTTCTTTCCTACAATCATAGAGGAGGTTGTGGTAACCCCAAAGCCAACCACCACCACCTCCTATAACCGACATCTACCCCAAAGGCTTGGATGCCATTGCTCGTTGTTTTGTCACCCTCTCATATTTTCCTACACTAACTTGGTAAAAACATAACTGTCGACGGGCTATACCCAACAACGTCATTTTATAGAGTATGTGAATCATTGAAACCAAGGTATACATGATATTGAGGTAAAAAGAGACATGATACATATATTTTTATATAGGTTCGGGGCCATTGACTGACAGGTAATAGCAGTACTCCGGTTGGTCGAAGCCAGTGTTGCCTTTATATATCGGTATCACATAAGTACAATATTTTTGATGACCTAAATCTAGTTTTTGTCGGCTTGGCGACATGAAACTCTCACACATAGTCGATGGTTAGTGTAGTATTCTTCCTCGAATATGAAATAAGCGAGATTAGAGGCAACTCTAGATCCCTCATGCCGGCCTTTGTGGCTCCAAATTGGATTTGTCTAAGCTTATTTTGGATTGTCTAGATCTGTCTTGGTCTTTTTATGGGGTCTTGTATTTATACCTTATGTATTTCTTTGTCCAAGTAGAACTATAACCAAATATGAATATAATTCAAATAGTCGTTGTCCTGCCCAAGTAGGACTATGCTTCTCTTTCCTTATTCGAAACATCTTATGTATATGAGGCTCGATTCTATATAAAACTTGGTATATGATGAGCTATGTCGAGTCTAACACAAAAGTATCAGATATGTCTTATCTATGACACTGACAATAACCCAACGAGATTTTCAGTCGATGGCTCGATAGAGTTACATAAGAAGACCCAAACACACATCTTGAAATGAACTAATGTTTAAATATATATGGTCTATTCCTCAATATTTTTATGATGGTTAGAATATCCGAAATAAATTTCCAAACTTTATATTAGCAAATAAATAAGCTATGCTCATTAACCTAACACGACAACGACAATCATTCTAGAGGTGTTTGCAATACAAGTTAAATTCTGGGACAAAATATGTGCAAAATATTATATGTTTATTTAGTGCTTGTTTCTTTGACATTTTAATAATATATTCGTTATTTTGAAACACGCAAATTATATCGAGTTTTGTGCTAGTGCACCAACCTATACCTAACCTATCGTTTCATCACATATCGTGCCGCCATTTACCCTGACTAACGTTGTGACCAAATCTTACCGAGCTTCCAAGCATCGACACTTGTGTGTCCCTCTACCTACACCTTTACTTGCCTTCCTTCCTATGCTCTCCTCCTCATTCTTCTCTTCTCTATGTCGTCGTTGTCATCCCTCTTCATCAACTTTAAATAGTTTTCTTCCGTTCTCGTTTTTAACCGCTTGCGCAGCCAGATCCGCCACCCCGCCTCCTAACCATGCCATCCCTCTTGTCCTGGTTGCCAATCACACTCATCGTCTTCTTTTACGTCTAAAATTTCACTCATACATGTTATCTTAATACACACTATCATCTTGTTTATTTGGGCTATACCTCCACTCTCACGGTCATTCTTCTGAACTCATCATTGGTTGTCTATTCTCTCACGCTATCATCTAACCTTAAATCTAATCTAAGTTGGAACAAACCAAAAAAAAGTTGAAAATTTTACTGTTGTTTGGAAAGTGGGTTTTGGTAGGCATACTGCTAACCGCTCTCTGCTACCACGTTCTCGTCTCTTCTTCCTTGTTCCTCCTCCAGATCCACCCTCCAACGAGCGCCGCCTCGCCGTCGTGGAGCCCCTCCGCCGCCGCCGCCCTCATTTCCCAGCCATAACCCCACCCGCCTTGCCCGGTGGGTTTGGATTACCGTGAAATGAGCTTTCTTCTCTCTGGAAAGGTCAGTTTGGTGGTGGAAAGATTGGATTTTGATTCCGCCGATTTGCTGCTCCGGAAAGCGTCAACCTTGTCAGCTCTCCGTCCCGCGACGAGGGAGTAGGAGGAGCTATCAGCTATGGCGGAGGCGATGGATGGGGGCAGCTGGGAGGACATGCTGAGGAGGATCCTGCCGCCGGGGGCTCCCATCCCGGAGGCGCCGCCCAACCTCGACTACTCCATAGCCCTCGAGTACGACGGCCCGCCGGTGCCCTATGACCTACCGAGGGTAGACCCCGTCGAGATCCCCACGGCTGAGCCGGTGTCCGGCCCGCAGAGGCTAGGGAACGGAGGAGGGTTACCGGCGGTGCCAGTTGTTGAGCCCATCCCGCTCCCGGTGTCCCGGATTGCCCGCTGTGCTGAGCCCGTGTCAGCTCAGGTTGGAGGCAGCTCGGATTCGGTCAATTCGGTACTGCAGAATGAGGAGTTCGATGACGATGAAGATGATGACGATTCCCGCTCGTTGTCGCATGATTCAGCTCAGAGTTCACCAGGGCCTCAGTCTAGGAACCGCCGGACGCAGGAGGGGAGGAGAGGTGCTACGGTGACCTTTGGGTTCACGCCAGACAGCAAGTATGAGAGCAAGGAGTTCGAGGAGATGTCCGAGCAGTACGTGGCGGTGACCAAGAAGGAGAAGAGGAGGAGGGCATGCTATCGGTGTGGGAAGAGGAAATGGGAGAGCAAGGAAGCGTGCCTTGTGTGCGATGCAAGGTACTGTGGCTACTGTGTGCTGAGGATGATGGGCTCAATGCCAGAAGGGCGCAAGTGCGTTACTTGCATTGGCCAGCCAATTGATGAGTCCAAGCGGTCAAAGCTAGGGAAGAATTCACGGACACTCTCAAGATTACTCAGCCCCTTGGAAGTAAGGCAAATACTGAAAGCTGAGAAGGAGTGCCAAGCAAACCAGCTTCGACCTGAGCAACTTATTGTGAATGGTTGCCCGTTGAGGCCAGATGAGCTGACAGAGCTGCTTAGTTGCTCCCGGCCACCTCAGAAGCTGAAGCCAGGAAAGTATTGGTATGACAAGGAGTCAGGTTTATGGGGAAAGGTAAATTCATTATGAGCATACGAACACAATTTTCTTCTTATAAATTTAACAGGATTGTGTGCTGATAAAACTTTTTTGGTCTGATAGGAAGGAGAAAAACCAGAAAGGATTATTAGTTCTAACCTCAGCTTTACTGGGAAGCTTCAGGCCAATGCCAGTAATGGAAATACGCAAGTTTATATAAATGGAAGGGAAATAACAAAAATCGAGCTGAAAATTCTGAGGGTACCAAGATTTCCATCTTTGTTTCTCGAGAACTGCTTCTCACTATTAGCAGATCATGCTTTATTCTTCCAAGCTGCTTGTAGATAGTCCTTTTGGTTGAAAAGCATGAAGGATAAAGTTAGTGCCTCCCAATTGCTTAGTACCTTTGACACGGCTATCTATCTCTAGGTCATGAACCACTACACTAGGAAGGGGTATTTTATATAATTTGAAATATTCAAAATAAAAGACCCAACCATTAACTGTAACATTAGTTGCCAATTAATGATACTATAAATATGTAAAAAATGGTCACTTTTGGTATAACCATAACCCTCGTTTTTGAGAAAAGTCTCACCTTTCATGCTTACTTCAAGGCTTCACAGCTTAGACAAATTAGGAAGTTTCACTAAATGCAGTGGGTTTGTCATTCTAGACAGCGTGCTATTATTTGTTAGATAATGGAAAAGGATTACACATCATGCTATTTAGTTCATCGACCAGAATTTCCTGTTAGCAAGGGCTACTAACTGGCACTAGTGGTGAATGCTTTATTTTAGCTAAACTGCGCCCTTGAATCAATGGCCAAGATTTAAATAGTTCTTTTACCACAAAATAAGCAATGCTCGTCACATCATTGGAATTGTGCTTGTAGGTTGCAAATGTTCAATGTCCTCGTGATACTCATTTTTGGGTTTATGATGATGGTCGCTATGAGGAAGAAGGACAGAACAACATCAAAGGAAAAATATGGGAGTCGGTATGTATCTTGGTTAAAAAATAAATTAGAGTCCGTTGCCATTTCCTCAAAATTTAAAGCTAAATTTGCTTGTTGCTAATGATTATTTTATTCCTAGGCTTTGACACGTTTTGCATGTGCATTATTTTCACTTCCGGTGCCTCCTGGGAACTCTAATGAAACGAGAGATGAAGTTCACTATTCTGCAAGAACTGTTCCTGATTATTTGGACCAGAAAAGAATCCAAAAGCTGCTGCTTCTTGGACCAGATGGTGCTGGTACAAGCACAATTTTCAAACAGGTGTCTTATGATTTTCATTGCTATTTGATTAGTCTCTATCTCTCTTAGAATGTAATTCACTGTAACTGGACCTGTACGAGATTACATTTATTATGTAGTAATACTTTTGAGCGATGTAGAAATCAATTAACTGTAGCTGGCGACCCATGTTTGTGTACTTCAGATACTTCCCACAGAGCAGAGATGACATGAGTTGTTTTATGTGTTGTAGCCAGTACCTACCAGACTTGTGTTCTTAGCATAAAACTTGGAAGTTTTTATTGAGTTCCGACACATCATGATCCATTCTCAGTAGTTCTGTTGTATCTACCTAGTAGTAGTGCCTGTAATTTGTCTAGATACTTCTTGTATGGGTCATGCTGATAATGTTTTGGGTTTTATGTACCAGGCTAAGTACTTGTACGGGACAAGGTTCACCCATGAAGAACTTGAAAATATCAAACTGACTATCCAAAGCAATATGTTCAAGTACCTTGGAATTTTGCTTGAGGGTCGTGAACGCTTTGAGGAAGAAGCTTTATCTAGATCAAATTGCACAATTGCAGAGGATGAAGAAACCCAACAAGGTAAAATGGCCAATTCATTTGCTCCGGTGTTTGTTTCTGCAGCAATGCTGTATTGCTGAACTGGTTTCTGGGCTGCAGATGAAAATAAAGCAAATGGTTCAAATTCCTGTATATACTCGATAAATCCAAGGCTGAAGAAATTCTCAGATTGGCTTTTGGATATCATAGCGATGGGTGATCTAGATGCTTTCTTCCCTGCTGCAACACGAGAATACGCTCCATTTGTTGATGAGATGTGGAAGGATCCTGCCATACAATCAACATATAAAAGAAAGGATGAATTGCATTTCCTTCCTGATGTTGCTGAGTACTTCTTGAGCAGGGTATAATCTTTGATTTTTTTAATTAATATAACTCCACTGTTGCTAGAGATGGTGCTTCATAATCCGCATTGAACTATATTTGTTTGATTACCACTATTTGTTACAAAAAAGATTACAAGTCCAGAGCATATGCTTGTCTTCTTTATTTATTTACAATGGTAATAGCTTGGCTCACCCAGAAAACTGTATCTATTCTTTCTGTTGATGCCATCTTTGGATATTCCAAGGATTGCTTATCTCCTTGCTTTGTTATTTTTTCAAGCTAGGAAGGAAATCCCTTCCCCAGTTTCAAATATTACTGAAACCAAAATTATGTTTCCCCATTATCTTGCAGTATTAGTGTTATTCTTCATTGTTGCTGTTTTGATGTTGGCAAAACTACTTTCTGTCAGTTAACTTTTTTTTTTATTTCAAGCTGTTCAACTGATTTCTCCTATACATGGAATACCTTTGCAGGCCATTGAGGTATCGAGCAATGAGTATGAACCTTCAGAGAAAGATGTAATCTTTGCTGAAGGTGTAACACAAGGGAATGGGTTGGCTTTCATTGAATTTGCCCTTGATGATCGCAGTCCCATGTCTGAGCCTTACATTGACAACCCTGAGGCACATTCCCAACCTCTTACCAAGTAATCTCTTAACTTCCTCCATGCCACATGCAAATTGATCTCAGCCATGTGCACTTAATGTTCTTATATGTTTTGCTCCTCAGATTTCAGCTGATTAGAGTAAGTGCCAAGGGCATGAATGATGGCTGCAAGTGGGTGGAAATGTTTGAGGATGTCCGCATGGTGATATTCTCTGTAGCCCTCAGTGACTATGACCAAGTGGGACCTCCTGTATATGGCAGCAGTCGGCCTCTCCTGAACAAGATGATGCAAAGCAAAGAGTTATTTGAGGCGACGATTCGGTATGCTGCTATTTTTCATTGAAAACTAAGAATTTTTAGAGTACATTCTTCCAAAGTACAGATTGTCTTTTCCCCACTACTGCATCAAGTGATTCTTCACCTCACAAATACCGGGTGAAGTAATAATTCCAGTATCATAATCAAGTTTTTCTAGAACCAGAACAACAATTAAGTTTATTTCAACTCCATGATTTCGGATATAGTAACCGAGTTAGAACGTTTTGGGTAATGTAATCATAAAATGGGAAACTGTTCTCGAATGAATTCTGTTGAACTAGTCAGCTAGTTTTTAATAAATATTCCCTGCTGTTTGACAATCAGGCAACCATGCTTCTGTGATACTCCTTTCGTCCTGGTACTCAACAAGTATGACCTCTTTGAGGAGAAGATCAACCGCGCACCTCTAACGACCTGCGAGTGGTTCAACGACTTCTCCCCGGTGCGGACGCACCACAACAACCAGTCGCTCGCCCAGCAGGCATACTACTACATCGCGGTGAAGTTCAAGGACCTGTACTACTCCCACACGGGCCGGAAGCTCTTCGTGTGGCAGGCGCGTGCCCGTGACCGCCAGACGGTCGACGAAGCATTCAAGTACGTAAGGGAGATCCTCAGGTGGGAGGATGAGAAAGAGGAGAACCTGTATGGTGGTGATGATTCGTTCTACAGCACCACAGAAATGAGCTCCTCTCCTTTCATCAGAGCAGAATGAATTCGACATTGGCTGCTGAATCGAATTGTTTGCAACCCGGTGAAAGAGTGCCCGGTTCCTTTCGCCGAATTGGTACAGAAAACATTGGATGGTTGTATATTGATTTTAGAGGTTATCCTGATCGAAATTGTTGCTGTTCACCTGAAGAGAATAGGATCTATTGGTCCTGTTGTTGCGCTCGCCTGTACTAATTTTTTCGAAACAAATGTACAAAGAAAGAA
This sequence comes from Oryza australiensis, assembly GCA_019925245.2. Classification (NCBI taxonomy): domain Eukaryota; kingdom Viridiplantae; phylum Streptophyta; class Magnoliopsida; order Poales; family Poaceae; genus Oryza; species Oryza australiensis. The sequence goes on along the minus strand of JAIFGZ020000540.1, from coordinate 1,660,032 downwards.
AAAAAGTTGTGTGATATGTTTGTGATTTGTTGTAAAAAGCAAAAGTGTGGTTGTGCAAGGTTGCCGGCTTTGCCAACTCATGACAGAAATGTCATGTAGTGGCCATAGTGTTTGGTGAACTAACATAGCTACACTAGCTGCAAAATCGTGTACGGTTCCATTATTCTTTTAGATAATGACATGATCAATGAAATATACCTTTACATTGTTTTTTCTATTTTAATATATACAATAAATAAATACACTGCATGTTTATTTTTATTATAATATTTTGAAAGACAAATATATATACATATGTTAGTTCTATTTTTTTAACTACAGAAATATTTATAAAAATTTATTTAGTTAAAGTTACAAAACTTGATCTCAATTTTATCTAAAACATTAATAATTATAAAACGGAAGGGAGTAGCACTTGAGCTGTTCTGTCGAGTTGAGCGAAAATAAATTGACATTCACATTCAAAACAAGTTGACTAGTTGTCATCTGCAACTTCGGAAGCCGTTGTAAATTCAGCCTTCAGTGCAAATAAGAAAATGATACACGTAAAAGAAATTGCTACGAACTTTTTAATAACGCTGATGTGGCACAGCCGGATCTCAGGTTGCATCTTGTTTTTTTCTACAATTAACGTTAAAGATTTTTGTTCGTAAGAATTTTTTGAATACTGCTCGTGTAAATATGGCCGCCAAGGGAGCTTTTCTTGTAAATTAGTAGAGTCCATAGCCTGAAGTCAAACAGAAACAAAAATTAGCAAAACCTGTTGTGACCAATGAGCATAGAGTTGCTACTCGCTAGCGACTGACTGTACTGAAGTACCATACTTCCGTTTATACTCCCTTTTCGTAATAAGATATTTTATGACATCTTTTTTTCAAAATAAATTTATTTTTAATCATCATTTATATTGGAAGTAGTTAAAAAAATAAATGTATTGAATTAGATAAAGTAGGAGTATTTTATTTTTTTAGTTTTTTATTGATATGTATGGGACATAAAAAATTAACTTATTTTATGACAGCAGGAGTTCTAGACAACAATAGTATATATTTCCTTTGTATTTATTCTTTATTTGTTATGCAACCTCGATCAATATTTTTCTATTAAAACATAACGATAATATTCAACAAAATTATAATATGTAAAAGCAATAATAAAGAAAAATCTACCAATATGATTTTATTATATTTCTAGACTTAATATTTTGAGGGTGGTCAAAATTTCACCGAATAAAACTAACAATGTTAACATATTTAAATATGAGGGAATATATAGCTCGTAGTGAACATCTATATCAAGAAGAGAGTACGGATTGATCTATCCCATCTTCAGATCTTATCGCTTACAGCTAATTATATTCATGTGAAAAATAATGATATATATATATATATACATGTGTGTATATATATATAACTCTATATCTATATCTATAATCTATAATCTATATCTATAATCTATAACTGCAAGTAGTATTTCCACTCAAATTTTGTTTTGCCTGGCTATTTTACAGAAAACACCTTGAGTTTTTCCAAAATTAACCCACAATCTACCTGGATATTTTTTAAAAAAAATCCAGTTATACATATGATAGAGCTTATCTTAACTACTTAAAAAATCTATAACTTTTCGATCATCAAATCATTTTTTCGTCCAAATCTATAAAATTTCCGATCCGTATAACCTCTCGCTTCATTGTTGCCTTACTTTTCTCACCTCCAGCAGGCAAGCCCGACTTACGCGCCTCTTGCATTGCCGTGCATTGCCCCGAGCGGCGGCCGAGCACACGCTGCACGCGTGAGCTAGCGCGCCGCCGTCGATATACATGCAACTTTTCCTATTCATCAATATACTTTTCTAACTAATAATATTCGAGTTATAAATATTTTAAACTTTTACCAAATTTCTAATCAGTTTAAAGTATCAGTAAGTCAATATCTATTTTCATTATATTTTTACTTAATTTGGTGAAATTAAATTAACTTACACTAAATTTCTATCTGATACTATTTCTTAATCAAGATCTAGTGGTACATGAAGTTGAAGATACCCTTGCTTTCAAAGTTATATATATGCATATGTATATATATAACTATCTATAAAGCAAGTAGTGTTTCTATCCAAAAAATTTTCGTCCGTCTCTGGTTATTTTGTAGAAAACCCCTTGAGTGTTTATAAAATTAACCCGTAATCCCAATGCGAAAAGAAAGGGAGGGCTTAGATGAAAAAAGACCTTCTACGTCCCTCTCTTCCGTCCCCATCCGCGCGGCGCCTGCGCCCCTCCCCCCGTCATCGCTCGGAGCTCCCGCGCCGCCGGCTGGACCTTCGTCCTCCGCCTGCTTCCCTCCTTGTATCGTCGTTCCGTTGCAACGCATGGGCATTTTGCTAGTCTATATATATATATGTATGTATATATATATATATATGTATGTGTGTGTATATATATATGGGTATGTGTCTTTTTTGACAAAATTTTATCGGTTTTTGACGGTTTATTAGCGAATTTTGTAAAATCTGATGATCCTGTCACTGCTTGAGAACCCCACAATAATTCCGGTTCGTAATCCCCTGTAGTCCCGGTTCTCGAACCGGGACTACGAAAGCGGGACTAACGATCTTTAGTCCCGAGTGAAATAACCGAGACTAAAGATATATCGTTAGTCCTGGTTGGTAACACCAACCGGGACTAATTTTTTTTATTTTTTTAAAAGTTTTTTCTGCTAGCTGCTAGCTTGCTGCTTATTAATTATATATTATGCATACATATTTTACACACATATATATTTATACATATATATGCAACATACATATATATGTATAAATATATATTTTACACACACATAAATAAACTTAATAAAGGAAATATATATATATATATTACCAAAATATGTACATATATACAATATCCACATATATTTCGTATGTTAAAAAAATTGTCTACTTTGTGGATTCAGTGGTAAAGTTACTCACACTAAAGTAGAACTCTCTCGTGGGATCAATGATCCGCTTGTTTATAAATCCCATCAATTCTTCTTAAGGAGCTTGCATGAAAGTCGCGTGGGGAGGTCTGTTTCTTACTTGCATGAGCTATCACTAATTCGAATAAATAAGAAATAAATATATGAAATAAATAAAAAATCGAGACGTAATGTATGAATGGCTGTTATATGTATATCTATATCGTTGAGACTTAGGAAGGCGGAGGAGGCTGAGAGGGAGTCCATTTAGGAGTTGGTGCTCGTTGTGGTGACGGAGGAGGCAGAGAAGGTTGTGGAGTGGGAGACGATCGTTTAGGAGTTTTAGATCTCACACGGGGACACCTTCTTTCTTCCACAACAGTTTTAGATCTTCGATCAGCAGTCTCAGGTACACATCGATGTCGTTACCAGGTTGCTTCAGGCCTTGAATAATAACCGACATTTGAATGTACTTCCGCTTCATGCATAGCCAAGGTGGGAGGTTGTAGATACAGGTCAAGTGCTATGCCCGCTGCTCATCCTCCAAAAAGATTCATACCGTTCGTACTTAAGCCAAACCTTAGGTTTCTTGCATCCTCGTCGAAGTCTTTAAATGTTCTATCGATGTTTCGCCACTGTGACCCATCGATGGGATGTCTTAGCATGCCGTCTTTAAGGCGTTCTTCCGCGTGCCAGCGCATCATCCTTGCATGCTCTTTGTTCTTGAACAGACACTTCAGCCGTGGTATTGTAGGAAAATACCACATCACCTTGGCAGGAACCCTTTTCTTCGAAGGTTGTCCATCAACTTCGCCTGGATCATCTCTTCTGATCTTGTATAGAAGTGCTTTACAAACCGGACATGATTCTAGGTTCTCATACTCCTCACCGCGGTAGAGGATACAATCGTTAGGACATCACGTATCTTCTGTACCTCCAGTCCTAGAGGGTATACTAACTTCTTAGCCTCGCACGTTGATTCTGACAATTCGTTTCCCTCTGGAAGAATGTTCTTCACGAGTTTTACTATCTCACCAAATGCCTTGTCACTAACACTATTTTTTGCCTTCCATTGCAAGAATTCCAGCGTGGTACCCAACTTTTTGTGTCCCTGTTCACAGCCTGGGTACAAGGACGTTTTGTGGTCCGTCAACATACGCTTCAATTTCTGCACCTCCTTTTTATCTTCGCAGCCCCACTGTACGTCGCGCAACATCTGACTAAGGTCATCGACACCGTCATCAGCACCATCGTTTTGTTCAGCATCGCCGCCCGCCTCGCGTGTTGTATTCTCTTCAAACCCACCGTATTGACCACAGTCCAGAATATTGTCGTCGTCTTCTTCATCTTCTTCCATTGCAACCCCCACATCTCCGTGTGATGTCCAGCAATTGTAGTGAGGCATGAATCCCGACTGAAACAAATGGGCATGAATAATTGTTGATGTAGAATACTCCTTCTTATTTTTGCACTTTTGCATGGACAACGTATGAAACATTCTGCTTGTTGGCATCGGCCATACTAAAAAAATAATGCATGCCTTGAATAAACTATATCGACCATCGATCCACGTTGTATATCCATTGCCGATCCATCTACATGGAATGCACAAAAATTATAAGAGAAATCCTCGAAAGTCATACCATTTAAATATTATTATAATAATTATATATATGTAATTAGACAATAATTATATACTAATGTAGCATACGTAATGTGTTGTAGTAAAAAAATTAGAATTATTTTTAAAAGTTCTTTTAAAGTTGTAATTAATTATTTCAAAAGTAGTTTTTAATGTACGTAGTGTACATATTTTTAACTATTTTAACGACCTTGAAATTATCTTATTTTTCTAATCTACTATTAAATTTTTTATTTTTTTCCTTTGTCATCTATTTTATAACTTTTTTGTCCGAAAGTTTCTCTCTCATCATTTTCCATAAACATTTTTTGAGATAAAATTGTACGTAATAAATTCCTACAAATGTAACGTGCTAAGCATACTTTTCTTTCTCTTTATTTTCCAAAACAATTTTCTCAACACAATATAATGTGCTTAGTAAAATAATTAGTCCCAAACAAATTTTCTCTCTCTTCATTTTTGCATAGCATTTCTAGAAATAAAAATATATAGAAAATAACCGTTAAAAGCAAAATGCTAAGCATAGATCATAAGAGAAAGAAGTTGCTAACCTTGTAGATAACAAAGATTTGTGTATTATCACCAAAACAAAGTCACAAAAAATTTTGGCAGCACCTCCCCTCTAGCTAGAGCAAAAGTTTAAAGACAAATGCAGGTGGCTCGGGCTGGAGGAGGAAGAAGAAGTATACAAAGAAACTCTATCAGGTAGCGTTGGTGCAAAGTCCTTAGACCTGAGGTTATCATGGATTTCAACATGTGTAATGGCTTACTTAGGGACTACCAAACGCTATATCATAACTGGATAGTTATAAAAGTAGTCTTCGGGTTTGCTGTGAAACATGTAGTGGTATATGAATAATCAAGATGGAATTTGCCCCTCCTATGAGAGATATCTCTGGGCCCATCGATGTAATGGATTACGAAAGTGCATGGTCATGCCAAGTTATTTGAGGAGTCAATCAATAGATAAATAATCCAATACGAGATCGAGTGAATGATTAAGCTATTGATATGATGACACATGTCTTGCCTATAGCTTAATTGGTATCGTGAGGCAAAGAGATTTGTGCACACATTACAGGCTCAGCCGGTATAATATTTTGTGTATACTTTGGTATCAATACGTTGTGCTAGGGACCGCTGTTGACAGGTCGGCCGAGAAGTGTTCTTAGGTCGTAACCAAGTATACATGAACCTACAGGGTCGCACACTTAATGGGTTGAAACATGTATTTGAGTTTGACTCGGATAAGGCTCAGTTTGGATAGGGATCCGATGAGGTATAGAGTCCCGATGGGCCCTCTAGGCCCAGTCGGCTAACTCTATAAATAAAGGGGCAAGGGGGTGGAGATCGTTGTCAGACAAGCTATTCACATTAGACTCGAATCGAGATCTTCCACGAGCAAACCCTAGTTGTGGCCTTCGAGTCAAACCCTAGCCATGCATCGAGTGCTAGCACACAGGCGTTTGGCGTTCCACCCCTGGATGTATGGATATCGGTAGAGACACTGCTACGTTGCGGTGTTGGTCAGCGAGGTTGTCGGGAGATCGGATCGTGGTCGGCGACGTGGTCGGCGAGCTGGTTGGTAGATCGGTTCGTGGTCGGCAAGATGGTCGAGTGGTCGGACCGTGGTGAACGGCTACTTCCGCAATCTCCCTGACGTGCGTACATTGGATCGACTTCTCCAACGTAGTATTCTGCTGCTCTGCACGTCAATTGGTAACAATCTATAGATCCTTTCTCGCATGTTTTTCCTGGAGTGCGCAGTAGAAAATATTTTTATGCTATCGTAGTTTACGCATATTCCTACAATAGTACACACATCTATCAGCCTCATTAATGACAAATCCGACAGAAGTTAAAGTTCTATCGAACTTTTCATGTCATTGCTTAGGTGCTTGTTTTAGGCCATACAGGGATTTCAACAATCTGCACACCTTGCTCTTTTGACCCTTCACTACGAACCCATCAGGTTGATCCATATTCATAGCCTCCCGCATTCATAGCCTTTACCAGTAAGTTGTCCATGCTTAGACACTACTAATTTATTGGACTCTAAGACTAACTTAAAACCGTCCTTCAAAAGTAGGGAGTCGCTAACTAGATTCTTGTTGATGGAGGTTCTTCAACTACACGTCTTTCCCAAAGCAAACTTTAGATCTACCGTATCAACACCGTGAACAACCGCATGTGACCCGTTTGCCATCATCACTGAGCCTTGGGCGCCCTGATAAGAAGAAAACATAGAAATGTCAGCACACACTTGGACATTGGCACCAATATCAAACCATTCAGATTGAAAAACTAAAAGTACAGTAGGTAAATTACCGTACCCGACTCCCATGGTCACCGTGTTGACAGTCTTTGACCCATTATTAGCTCTCTTCCTTTTGCGGTCTACATGGTCTGGGCAATCCTTAGAGAAGTTCCCCAGCTCTCCGCATGTGAAGCATGTCAACTCAGATTTATTCTTCTTTTTGAAGGCAGTACTCTTCACACCCTTGTGAATTTTCTGGTTCTTCTTTTTGTTCTTGCCCTGTGGGAAATTCTGGACAACATTGGCATTGGACTGGCCCTCGCCTCCTTTCTCAGAAGTATCCTTAGCCCGAGCCTTCTCTTCTACATCTAGAGATGCTATCAGGTTTTCAACTGATATCTCCTGTCTCTTGTGTTTCAGAGCAGTGGTGAAACCTCTCCAAGACGGAGGAAGCTTTGCAATTATGCACCCAGCCACAAACTTGTCAGGCAAACGATACTTTAGGATTCAAGTTCCTGGACAATGCACTGTACCCCATGTGCCTGTTCCACCATAGATCGGTTGTTCGCTATCCTGTAGTCATGGAAACTCTCCATGGTGTACAGTTCACTGCCTGCATCTGATGCATCATACTTAGCAACCAGTGCATCCCACAACTCTTTGGCATATGAGATGTCTATGTACACATCGCACAGACGATCAGTGAGCATGCCAAGAATGCATCCTACGAAGAGATTGTTGGCATCCGAGAACTTTTTCTGATCATCAGCAGAAAGATCTCCTTCAGGTTTGCCATGTCTCGCTTTCCACATATTCATCATTGCAGTAAGTCAAAGACGAACCTTTGGTTGCCATCTCTTGAAGTGCACACTAGAAAACTTTTCTGGCCTCAGTGCATCACCAAAACCATCCATAGAAAATTAAACAGATTGCTAAAATAAGGTTTTCAAATTATTGAATAATTAGGCAATTTTTTTAATTAAATTCTAAATTAAATAGATCAAAACTATCATAGGAACTAGCATGAACAAATCTATCACACTAGCATATCTCAAAATAATCACCATGATCACAATAACCAAATATGTGTACCAAAAGTTTGTAGGCTTAGGGATCACAGGAACTCGCCGCGGACGTAGCTGACAAAGGCGTTCACTTCGAGCCGATGCAGCAGGAAGACACGCCAGATTGAGTTGAGCAGTCACGCATAGCGCTTATCAAAAACCTTATTCGCCCTCTCCAGGTGCATGATTGCAAGGACAACGGTTTTGGAGACCTGCTCTCCCGGTCGCAGGTGCACACCGACGGCAGGATAGGGCAGACGACAGTGGCGACGCGACAGCAAGAAACGTGGCAAAAACTCTCAGATCAGATTGATTTCAGACGACTGCGCGCAGGCAAATATATATAGCCCCGGATGAGGCAACATCCGTAGCGGAGTCGGTTAGGACTGTGTTGCGTATTCGGTCAGGATTATCCAACAGAAACTGACTCGTATCCGATTAGGACTCTCCAAAAATTCGCTTGAGAACAATTGTTAATTTGTCCAAAAAATTAAGGCACGTGAATCGTGGCCCCGGCCCGACATGGCGTGCAAGCGAGCGCGTGTGGTTTTCTCTCTTCCTCTCCCTCATCCATGGCTTTGGGAGGAAAAGAGAAGTCTCACTATATAAGTTGGACAATCTCACTCTAAACTAGCAAGGTGATACTAAAATTTTTCACCTTGCCATGCCATATATGCCTTATTGGGCTTTTGGGATTTATTTCAGTGATTATTTGAAAAACTCTTGGGCTAGGCCCATTAATTCCAACAGAGATTAGATCAGATCCAAGAGAGTGCAAAATCTGTCATGTAGCATTTGTCTAGATTATTGCATGTATAAGCAGTAAATTTGTTTTGGAGTTGACACAAAATCTGTCACGTCAAATGAAAGATGTGTTGACGTAGATCCTACTGTGAAGGCTTCTGCTTAGCTCCAGTGCAGGTCGTATCAATTGGGTTTAGGGCGCGGATCAGTTAGTTTGATCCTGCAACTAACAAGATATATATATAGATCGTATCAAGGAGCCGATCAGCTAATAAGTCGATATAGTGTAAGGAAGTCAACTGATGTCGATAAGGTTTTGATCAATCGGCTATACACTCAATGTAGACTCAAACAATCAAATAAATAGTGAGATTTATGTTATCATCAGTTGGATGTAAACTAGGCATAATCATCAATAAACCATTCTTTGTAAAAAAACAATCTTAGATAGATGGGACCTAACCAAGACAGTATACAATTAAAGTTGATACAGATAGACTTAACTAAAGATTATGCAAGTTTGAGTATAAGCCGATGTAGCTCAGAAGATACAATGAGATAATATAATATGAACAATCTCTCAAAGCTAATATAACATGATAGATGTAGATCTGATGGTTTAAAGCATACATCGGCTGGAGATCAGATGTAAGTAAACTAAAATGTATATCGGCTAGACAGCCGATACATCTGATAGCTGAAGCCCAAAATAATGATAACTCATCGGCTGAAACCCTGATAAAATTCTTAGTAGAATTTATTATGCAAGTTAGCTCTAAAAGATTAGCTAAAACCTAGTAGATCGAACTCAACCGAGATAGTACCAGGTCGTAGATAAACTTGATAGATCTAAACAAGCCAATAAATTCTATTCAGAGTGGTAGATATATTGATTAATTTAAGATAATAAAAGCGGTTTTAGATAGTATCAATCTAATTAATATCGGACTTAACTCAGAAAGTAATGAATCAACTGATACATATGTAAACGGCGATACGATATAATATTAAACAATATATATATATATAATAGGCTACGCTTGCGATGACTAGAATAGAATATCGGACCTAACCGATAAAGTTCTAACCCTGCCGAAGTGAAGTTGACAAAACTTACTTACTTGCCAGAGATCGAAACCGATGCAACCCAACTCAAAACTAAAAACTTGTCGAGAGTAAAAGGTTGGAGATGCACCGAAAGTTATCAGACACGACACAAGTTTTCTAAGGACAAAAAAAAAGATACAAGTCCTAATCGGATACCAGATAAAACTTTCTAAACATAAAACAAAAGTTACTAAATCCTGCCTAATTAATAGATAAAATCAAACTGTGATGTCATGGTCTTCACGATTTCTTCTTGAACTCAGTCTTTTCAGCATAAATTTTTCATCGGCTAATTATGTTCTTTTCTTAACCAAATTCATTAAAGAATCTTATCAAATTTTGACGTTAATAGAAACAATAGCATTTGTGCAGTGACCAAGTGTACTATCTTCTTGATTTGCTTGCAGTCCCCCATTGTTTGCTGAGGGCATCAGTACTCTTGCATGGATGGTGATTTAATTGAACAATTAGGAACTGCAATATTGGACGAAAGAGGAATAGGCTTGTTTGAGTTCTCTTCTGTTCTCTGCAAAAAAATACCTCTTTAATTATATGTCTTCAAACTTTTTCATATTCTCGAGAGCACATCTGTATATCTGTATGGCACCAAACTGTTCACCTGAGAAAATGGTCCAATAATAAATATATGATATGGATTTTGTGCTTTGTCATGGTACGTTGCTGACTGTTAGGGCCTTGTTAGAGCAGTTTTCTGTTGCAATTTTTTCATTGAGATATTTTGTGTAGTGATGAAATGCATGTTTGTATTGTACGATACTTTTAGATTTATTGTAGAAATCTATCAACACGCCAATAGTAATGTACTTTACGTATTGATTATTTTCAATTTTAAAAGTTGAGCCTGTTAAATGAGGTTTGACAGGTGCATTGAAATTTATTGTGTTACAATGAAACCTGTTGCTGCAACAATCCTAGGATATCAATATGCATGTCACTAGGTGCACTTCTTGGGTGAATAGTTGTGGGAGTTGTTCACATCCTCCAGGAAATTGTGTTGGTAGGTTATGTGGGGCTCTGGGACAGAGACATGGGGAGAGATTTGTATATCGTTAGACATGAAGTTGTGATGATAAATTTATGGTAGAAGTTTGAGATTGACCAAATGTATCTGTATGCAAATTGTGGATAAAAAAATGTCAGATGTTCTCTTTTGGAGAAGAAATGATACCTTTTGTGCATGTATAAGATGTGATTAATTGCTCCATCTAAATTTACCGCTCCCTCTGACAAAAATTAAAACTTATATGATTTTTGAATTATTTTGTCTTGGGGTTGTGCGGTTGACTACAATTTTATATTTAACCAACTATATAAAATACAATAAATTTGTGAGAAAGGAGAGTTATCATTTTAATGCTAAATATGTGCAGATCATTTGACATTCGAATAAAGGCATGTATATTTTTGCTTGGATATTCGTATTTTTAGACATATATATGTTTCTTCAAAGGTTATTTTGATTTGCATTGCTAAATACTATCATAGTGTTATCACGGAATATATATAAGTGACACTAGGAGGCAACAGACCCCCAGGGCAGAGTAATCTCTTGGATGTTGCTTCAACATAATGGCCTTCAAAATGACTAATTCGTGTACTCAGAAGCAATCTCTTGAAATGTAAACAGGAGTTAGGTCAGAGAAGACATGAACAAGAGAAAAGAGGTAGCTAATACAGTTTAAACACTAATAACTTGGGTACTAAAGCAACGAGTCATCAGTGTAGGGAACAAAACTAGCAACACTAACACAACCGAGCTCCTTTCAATATGTCCACAGTTGAACATGGATCACCTCACGAGAAACAAGATCGGCTACAGTTTTACCATGGAAGTCAATTGATAGAGAAGTGAAAAACAGCACGAACCTGAAATATATTACTAACCATCAGATCCTAAGGCCCAACATTATCTGTAAGCCTGCAAGATAGAGAGCCTCTTATGGGGGCGCCTATTGTGCGCCTGGTCGTTCGCCCCATGTAGTCTTTCCTCTCTATATTTTACCTATTAGGGATTTTGCCTATTATCCTTTTTCAAAAACGGTTTCTGGCAGTGCATGTATTTCCCCGGAACAAGCCACATCGTAAACATCTGCAAGCCCAGGAATTTTGTCCTTACGAGGCTCAATGTATCTCGCAATGAACTCAGCCTTACTATACTTAAGTAAACATGGGAAGGAAGCATCTTTCTTCATCAGCCCTGTTGCCTACAGGATCATGACATGACAGAATGCCATGCATCAATCGTTTTCCAAGCTATAGGTGAACAGGATGGGCGTCTCCACAATGCACTCTAGCTTTAAGCCAACCTCAGTCACCATGAAATCGATTTTAGGACGAAGGTTCTTCTTGGATAGTTGAAGAATATTTGGCATCTTGCTGACCGCAACACGAACCTTGTTCATGGAGCAACCAAAAGTGCTGGTGCTTTCGTCGTTAGAGGTGACGGTGCTGATAGCTTTCCTGAATACGGCCCGCGAGTAACGTGGCACGCCAAGCGTCTCGGCACGTAGGTTGCACGGTACAGAGATATAGATACAGTGATACGGCGATACGGAATTTTAGAAAAACAGCAATACGGGGGATACGACCGGTACCTCATCGCCACCAACCTCCATGCGAAGGCGAGCCCGCCCATGGTGTCACCGTCGAGCAGCGGGACACTGCCGACCACCCGACGCCGCCGCTCTGGACGACAAACAGTGCCGTTTTAACAATGTGTTCAATGTGTTCTATATTCTGCCATCCCACAGTTTTGAGGCGAATGATTTTCACATATCATGAACTGAAGGTTGTGGCTTTTATGTGCAACATAACTTTATCGTTGGGGCTTTACGCAGCGCCATCTTCAAAATGTCTCCATTACAGTTGTTTCAAATTATAATTTTTATTGCATTATGTTATCACATAGTTGCCAAACATGATTTCAAAAAAAAAAAAACAACAACCTCACCAACTCAGACATTTCGAAAATCTGACAACCAGATTTCAGAAAATAACATAATGGTATTCGAAGGTTGAATTTGGAGCCGGGGATTATTTCTCACCAAGATTTCAGACAGATTGTCAAATCTTCCATCACAGATTTCATATTATACTCTTTATTAATCAGATAATGACGAGAAAAATACCGGGACATCATTTGACCACAACAGTTTTTCTTTTCTTGACCGAGGAACTTGCTATCTTATTTATCATCAAACATGCTTCCTATGTAACAAAACAATCAAATGCTACATGCTTGGTAATCTTGGAAGGCTTCTGCAGTTCATGCAGCAGATACCAACCTTCGAATGAGAACAGCCTAAATTTTGTGTAAGACATACGATAAGGTATACCTCCAAACTTGTCTCCTCTGCAGTCGGCCTCAAAAAACAGCGCAAGATATTAGCAAGAACCTGAAGAAACAAGATGTATAATGCTACATGTACAGAAAAGTAAACCAAGGGGGAAATCAATTTACAACTTAAGTGCACATGTGCTCGTTCGCTACATGTTATCTAAATGGTTATGAACAATCCTGAAAAAAAAATTCATCTCACAACAAAACACACACACAGAAGAAGGTAGAAACAAAGTCGATATTTTTCATCACCAAATTTTTTTATTTTGTTTCTCTTTCTGGAGATTGAATTCGGATTTGAATTTTTGCAACATGCCAGATGCCTATTATGGATATATTGTCAATTTCTTTGAGAACTTTTTATTATTTGGTATTTTAGTAGCAAGAAGCAAACAAGTGTGCATGCACTAAAGTTGTAAAAGTCCACCCCGACCACAAGCATGAATGTATCTTGAGGTTCCTTGAAAGCTCTTGAAATGGATGAATGAGTTAACTCGTTCAAACAGCTTTCCACATGTTTGTATTCACTTAACTGACCATTACTATATATTTACTTTGATTGATTCTTTTCATGTTTCTGAAAAGATTAGAGATGAACAATGGAAACTATTAAGACTACATATTGGATTAGAGAAAGAATGTAAAAGAGAGTTTAAGCAATTAGCATTTCAAGGGAAGAGAAGTATATAATGGAACAAATATAATATTGGAAATGTTATTTCCACATTGCCACCAAGAATTACAGAGGGGCTGTCAACTAATAACTGGATTTTTAAATTGGGTATTTGGAGGAAAATAAACATAAAAATACTCGACCACCTATAGTAATTAGGACAAAATTGTCACAGAAGAAATATTTTGTGGGAGCGACATTACAAGACTCAACAGGTTAAAGGATCTCCACGATGTTGTTGATAGCAAGTTAGCAACATTCTTAGCTCCTAGCCTTTCATGGTATCAGTTTGTTATCAAGTATAAATATTTAATTTATGTTTAGCTACCAGCTTTATATGATGATTTGGTAAATACCAGCTCTACATGATAGTTTGATGGAATGTCCCATCCCCATATAAATTACCCATGCCAAAAGTCCACAATGGTGCAGATAATCACAATAAGGAAAGCCAATATCTGTTTTTTAAAACAAAAAGCAGGACACGTCCTTAGGATGCAGAAAAGAATAGAAGAGTTACATATAGTCATAATACTGCCCGATCGATGGTCCTCAAGTAAAAGAAGCAACAGGACATGGGATACAGATATCCAAGATTAATATAAATAAAATTATAAAAGATCAGATTACGAGTACTCGGATGACAATTAGTTCTACGGATAAAAGCCAATATTTAATTTCCCATGAATAAACATTAAATGATGAGCATAAGAACATAAAGCACAATGTTAGCAATTAGCATCAGATAAAGGATGAACCTGGGAAAAAATCTACATTCAAAGATGAACTTGAGCAGGCATTTTCCTGGCACAAGCAGCAGCATAGGAGTCTGCGAGCATGGGAGCTGCTTGCTTGTAAGGATCAATGAATCTTGCAATGAATTTTTTCTCAGAGTAAACAAGTGAACTGCTGAAGTCAACAGCATCCTTCATCAATCCCATGGCCCTCAGGATCTTCATGACAGAATGCCGAGGCACCATACGCTTCTCAAGGCTGTAGCCGAGCATCCAAGGCCTTTCCACAATGAACTCACGCTCCAAGCCAACCTCGGAGATCAGAAAGTCTATCTTTCGGCAAAGGTTCTTGTCAGACAGGCAGAGAATATGTGGCGACATGCAGACCGCGGCATGGAGTTTGTCCTCAGAGCAACCAAGAGTGCTCCTCAAGAACTCCATTTTCATGGCAAGCATATCTTCGGAGATCCAACAGGCACACTTGAGTACGTGCTTGAACCGATCCGAGGAGCGGGGCACAACCAACTTTTCAATGTACAGCACCGATGCCTTGACTCGCTCTGGACTTAACGACAGCACCGTCCACTTGAGCGTAGACAGCTTGGCAATTTCACAAACACTTAGTCCGCACTCCTGGAGCAGCGCAATGTTAGGCTTCACGATCTTGTCCAGGTCGCTCATGAGGATTCCGTTGTTCCCCTTCAGTGCCGGTAGGAGCTTGTCGAATGATCCAACGAAGCGGATCCAGAACTCGAGCCTCGGGGCGATGTCGCATCTGCGGAGGCCCATTGCGCCGCCGGCGAGGAGAAAACGGGCGATGTCGGCATAGGACAGACCAACGCGGTCGCGGAGGGAATGCAGCCGGTGGGCGACGTTCTGCGGCCTGGCGCAGAGCAGCATCGGGTCGGCGGCGACCACGGCGGCGAGGTCGGCGCGGGAGAGGCCGACGCCGGAGAGGAGGGCGAGCATGGCGTCCGGCTTGGTGGGCGACTTGAGGTGGGAGAGCTTCTTGGACGCTTTGAGCGCTTGGGCGCCGGTGAGGCCGCAGGTGGCGACGAGGTACTCCTCCACGGAGAAGGGGGTCGCTGTGGCGGCGGTGGACAGGAGGCGGCTGCGGCTGAGGTGTAGGGAGGAGGAGGAGGAGGCGGAGGGGCCCGAGGTGGGTACATGGGCGGCGCCGGGGCGGAGCAGCGGGAGGAGGTGCTTGCGGAAGTGGAGCATGGCGTCTCCGGCCGCCGGCCACCGGGGAAAGGCGGCTGCTTAAAATAGAAAAAAAAAGAAGAGAAAGACAGCAGCTTGGAGCAGTCAAACTACGAATTTTTAGCATTTTTAATTTTATTTTTAAAAGATTTATAAAAATAATTTTTGGTTTCGAAAATTTGTAATTCTAATCGCCTCTCGCTCTCGAGAGGCGAGATTTAAAAACATCCTCTCAAAGGCGTTTTATGACATGGCAGACGGTCCACGTCATTGTTTTTGCAAAAACCCTTCCCGCCTTTGGAAGGACGATTTTTACAGCCTGGCTTTTTTAGGCGGCCCCCGTGCAACAGTTAAAAACGCCTTCCGAGGGCGGAAAGGGGCATCTACAAAAAGTCGGTCTACGCTTAAAAAATCACCCTTCTAGAGAGCGAAAAGGACTTTTTTGCAAAAAGAACAACGACGCGGTAGGTGGCGCCCAACGACGTCTACCATATCAGAAAAATGCCCTCCGGGAGGGCGATTTTAAATCTCGTCCTCCCGAGGGCGGGAGCGACTAATTTTGCAAATTTTCGAAACCAAAAATTATTTTTGTAAATCTTTAAAAAATAAAATATAAAATGCTAAAAATTCGTCAAACTACATATGGCCAAATGGGTCGCCCGACATGGCCCGGCCCGCTAAGGCATGACCCGTTAGGCACAGTTCCTATAGCGGGTCGTGCCATGCTAGCCCATATGCCTACCCCCGGTCCAAGCATGGCCCATGGATGGCCGGACCGTGCCGTACTGGTACGGGCACGCTTAAGGCCCACGTGTCGAAAATCGGCACACGGCCAAAACCACCCCGTCGGCGGTACTAAAGCGAAAAAAATTCTTTTGCAAAAACCTAGCCACACCCGCCTCTCCTCTCCCCTTCCCCGCCGACGCCGTCGCCCATACCCGCCTTCGCGTCAACACCGCCGCCCTCCGCCGCCGCCGCGCCGCCACCGACCTCCACGCCGCCACCGCCACCATCGTCACGACGCCGCCCTAGTAAACCCTAAACCTAGCCGGTGGCCCGGCACTTGGCTTGCTTCCCTGCTGTGCCGTGCCCGAGTCGACACGCTACAGGGATCGTGTCGTGTCGTGCCGGCCCACGGGCTCGGCCGGCGACCCAAGCACGACACGCCCCAATGGACCGGGCCAGCACGGCCCACCACCAACCATGCCGTGCGTGCCGAGCTACAGTGCTCTTGTGCCCGGGCCGGCACGGCGTGGCCGGGCCATCTGGCCATGTATAAGTCAAACCATGTTTTGTTGCTCCGTTAAATACAGGAGACCGACCATTTCTCTTGGACTTGTATTTTTCTTAAAAATGTTTTTTATGTTAGTTTACTGGCATTCTTAAAGGGAAGAAAAGCCTGAACTACCTGGTACCATCCTAATTACCCGCATTTCACATCCTAATCTTTCAAACTAGACAAATACCCACTAACTCAATTGGAGAGGTTTTGGTCCTACGTAACACTAACGTGGCAATCCAATCAGCAAAGAAGTTTAAAAATCATAGTGCTCACCTGTCAATCTCACCCCTATCTATATCGACGCTAAAAGGTGTTGTGGGTGTGATGGGTGGTAGTGAGGAGGATGCTTGAGGTAGTAAGCGACGGCGAGGAAGGGGCTCCTCAGAGGGCGTCAGAGACGAAGCTTGAGAGCTTTCTTAGGAAAGGTAATGTAGGCGTCTACTCGGAGCGGCAGCTCGTCGATCCTACCCGCCAAAGCTCGAGCTTGCTCGGGGAGTTTCGTAGAGGCAACAGATCGCCAATATCGCTTGCCATGCTCGAGCTCGGTTGGGGAGGTCAAACGAAGGCAGTGGTCGGAAGTAATGGTCGAGGCCATTCTGCTATAGATTTGCACCTAGGTCGTCTCCCGCTGTTTTCAACTACACCTCCTTGAGCTCTCGTCGCTAGTGGCACCTCCTTGAGTTCTCGCAGCTGGACCGCCTCGAGGAAGAAGGGGAGTTAAGGAGCCCTTGTAATCGGCCACCACACAAGAACCCAAGCTCCGCCACTAAGCTATTGCACTTCCTAGGCTCCTTGGCATTAGCGTGTCCCCTCCTCGACTTCCAGCCACTGCTCGCAACACCAAGGAGAGACTGAGTACCACCTCCTCAAGGAGAGTTAGAGCTCACCGCCAGCCGCCACCTCCAACGGCCTCCTCGCCGCCACCCTCTAGGGACCTCCCAAGCAAGCTCGAGCTTCGATGGGCAGGATCGATGAGTCACCGCTCCAAGTTTGTCGCGAGACACAACAGAGAGAAAAAGAGGGGCGATAGATATGACAAGTGGGCACTATAGATTTTTTTATTGGATTGCCACATTGGCGCTGTGCTAGCTCTAGCTGAAACCGCCTAAACAGTGCTAGGGGGTTATTTATCCGATTGAAAAGATAAGAGGTGTAAAGTATCTAGTTTAGTGGTAATTCGTACCGTCGTAATAGTTCAGAGGGTAATTCGAACTTGTTCCTTCTTTAAAAGTCACAAAGTTGTTTGGCTTTGTATCACAAACATCTTTGCAAATTCGCTCTTTTACCATGACACTGAATGAAATATCAAATTGCCCCCATAGTCTTCCTCTTCCTCCTCTTTTCTCCTCTCCTATCTCCAAATGTATGCATGTTCAGTATGGACCCTGCCATTTGCAATCTTATATGCAGTTGGAAAGAAGATGATGTCTGAAATTTATTCACCTTGTTTTTTTGCAAAGTCACAACAAGAAAGCAGTCCAAGAGCTCATACATACTGTCACTCTCAGAAAATTCCAAAAGAGTGTCTGCTAGATAGATGTAAAGCCGACCTACAAGTGTAATTGTCAAGCATGTAACTCAGGAGGTTCCAATTTTCAAACATAGCAAATCCTAACCAAAATAGTCAAATATAATTGACAGGTTAATGTCTGTTACATAGGTGAAGCCATGAATCTAGGTGGCGGCTGATCCCAGAGCAGAGCAACCTCTTGAATGTTCCTTCAACATAATGAACTTCGAAAAGGTAATTCAATGTTCTCAAGGCCAATCTCTAGAAATGTAAACAAGAGTTTGGTCAAAGAGGATATGAAAAAGGAGAAAAGAGGTACTCCAGCTAATAGCCTAGTACAGCCTGAACACTGTCAGCTCAGGTACTAAAGCAATAAGACATGAGTGCAGGGAACAGATTAAGACAGCTCGTCTGCTTTGCACATATCGAAGGTTGAAGCATGGATCACCATATCAGAAATTAAATCACCTTTAGTTCTACCATGGAAGTCAACTGATACAGAAGTGAGAAGCCACCATGAATTGATATCTACTAAGCATCAGATGCTAAGGCTCGATATTAACCTTGCGCCTGCAAGATATATTGTGCCTCCCATATCTCTTTTCAACAATGGACTCTGGCACCACAGGCATTTTCCCAGAACAAGCCGCATTGTAAACATCTGCAAGCCCAGGAACCATGTCCTTATGAGTATCAATGTATCTCGCAACGAAATCAGCCTCACGACGCGTAATTAAAGAATGGAAGGAAGCATCTTTCTTCATCAACCCCCTCGCCTGCAGGATCTCCATGACAGAATGCCGTGGCACCACACGCTTCTCAAGGCTGTAGCAGAGAATTACAGGGGACTCCACAATGCACTGTGTCTTTAAGCCAACCTTAGTCACCAAGAACTCTATCTTGCGGCGAAGATTCTCCATGGATAGGCCAAGAATAGTTGGCATCTTGCCGACCGCAACAAGGATCTTGTCCATTGAGCAACCAAGCGTCCTACTCAAGAACTCCATCCTCGCGGTGACGCTGCCTTCATTGGTACAGGCAACGGTGCACACGGCCATCCTGAATGCCGGCGAGCAACGGGGCACGCCGAGCATATCGGCACGATGCAGATAGCGTTTCATTCGCTCTGGACTGACCGAGAGCAGCCTCGGGTTGGCCTTGACAATATCACAAACAGTTAGCCCGCACTCCTGGAGCAGCGCGAAGTTGGGCTTGATGACCTCCTCTACGTCGGAGGTGAGGATGCGGTAGCTTCGCTTGACGGTCTTGAGAAGCATCTCGTAGGAGCCCAATAAAGGGATCAAGAACTCGAGCCTCGAGGCGATGTCGCAGGTGCGGAGACCCGTCGCGCCGCCGGCTAGGAGAAGGCTGCCGATTTGAGGGTCGGACAACCCGACGCGGTCGCGCAGAGAGGCGATGCGGCGGGCGAGGTTGTCCACCCTGACGCAGAGGAGCTCCGGCTCGGCGGCGACGACGGCGGCGAGGTCGGCGCGGGAGAGGCCGACGCCGGAGAGGATGGCGAGCACGGCGTCCGGCTTGGAGGCGGACTTGAGGTGGGAGAGCTTCGTCGACGCCTTGACCGCTTGGGCGCCCGTGAGGCCGCAGGCGGCGACGAGGTAGTCCTCGACGGAGAAGCGGGTCGCGGCGGCGGAGGTGGACAGGGGGAGGATGCGGAGGTAGAGAGAGGATAGTGTGTGGCTGGCAGGATTAGAGGCCGCGGCGGCGGCGGCGGCGGCGGAGCGGAGGAGCGGGTGGAGTTTTCGGAAGCGAAGCATGGCGAAGGCAGCGGAATGCAGCCGTCGGTGGGCAGAGCCGCCGTCGGCGTGATTTGTTTGTGTTTGCGAAAGTTTATAGACGGTACTCCCTTTTGGCTGTCATATCTTTTTTAACCTCGTGTTCTCATCTCGTGTTAACATTAAAATATTATTTAATAATGTAAATTAAACAATTAGAAAAATATATATATGGGGTTTAACAATTAAGCATAAAACGAGATAGTTTAATCTTAAAAGAGAATTATTACGAATTATTAAGTTATAATACTGTTAATTAGTTAATAAGCCATGTAACCTTAAATGTACAACTTCATAATCAGAATCACTGAGTAGACAAAATCCAAACCATCCATCACCCTCTAATGATCCTCTAATGTTTGATCTATACGTCGTTTAGATTAGAATTTATTATTTGCTATTAAAATTTGAAGTTTACCAATATTCTTAATAACCATAAAAAAATAGTTGTTCCTGTTCCTATACACCTGTCACCAAACATAATTTTCCTTTTATTTTCTCCCATTCAAATGATATAATCACCATTAGAAGTAGCAACACTATTCTTCCTTTTGCAAATTGACAAATCCATATATTTTTCTTTGGCTCTGGCCCAGCTTCGACAATTAACGCGACGTTTGTGTCAGCTACCCTTTCGTCACTCCAGCTACAATTAACGCGACGTTTGTGTCAGCTACCCTTTCGTCACTCCAGCTTCGACAATCAACCCAGTGCTTGTGTCAGTTACCATTTTGTTGGTCCCTAGTTTCTGGTAAAAAAACATAATTTTACAAATCAGAACCAATTTTAAATTCAATCATTAAAACAATAAAAACTATGAAATACGTATAACAGTGAAAATACAATAAATAGATATGTTTAATTCTCAGATCCCATTCTTTCTCTTATGACACATCAATATACTGCTATACATGTGGCAATTTTTTTTAAAAAAAGAATCACTAGAAGATCAAATTCTGATTTTGGAGATCTTAACAAATCTATAAGCACATATAAATGTTGAATTATCTCAAATGCCTTTCAAAAAAATATGCTCGTGACAGTTGAAGCAATCACATGGGCACTCATTGAAAGGGTAATTAGCTGGGGCAAATTGCATCTAAATAGTAATGCAAATTGCATCTGAATATAAATTGAATCTGAATTTTTTCCCACAGTTCAGATTAGCAAGTTGGAAAAAAACAAGAAAGGTAATATTCTAATTTTTTACAGCAAAGACATTTGACAACTCAAATTTCTCTAATCTCAAAATTAAGACAATACTACACTGCATTCAGTATTTAAGTTCCAGACCATTGAAAAAGTAATTTGTGAATATATGCAGCTACATTCTGGATAGTTTTGAAGATATAAAAGCAAATATAGATTCAGTAGGAATCCAATAGTATATTGAGATGAGAATGAAATCATCTAAGATCATCATTCTCAAACTTTGCTAAGGAAAAATGTACAAGTTCTTATAATTATAATTATGCCATCAAGACGTTAGGAGAGCACTGTATCAATGAGAAAACCACGGAGATGTTAGGAAAGCACATGAGGCTAACTCCCATGTCAATGAGCGTGTTAGCTCCCCTGAAGAACATGCAAAAAATTTACATTTGTTCTCAGCAACAACTTTCCACACAAACAATATTTGTAACCATTCGATAGTCGTCACATTCTAATAGAATTTAGTATTTTCAGTCACTGCTCTTGATAGCTTCCTTATGAACAATTTAAATTCCTCAATTCAGGCATGTAATTCGACAAGCATTTGCTGAAAAGATGAGAAAGATGAAGGAGAAGCAGTACATTATATTCCCATTTTATATTTTTTTTTGGTAATGTTCTCCACACAATTACACAAATATTGTAGTGCTTGTCGCCCATTAAACTAACTGACTCAATTAAAGGAGGAACATATTCGTAATACATAAGACATTGCATTTTAAAGGAAATAAATAACATTTTGTTCTTACGCAACCAAAACTCCAGGAAGCAAACACACAAGCATATCAAAAAAGACACAGATCTGATGACGTTTATTAGTGATTCCACTAAGAGCAGAAGCAGAAGTAAGCAACGTAGGCCTTAAAATGAATAATGTGTAATTCGGGCTGAGTTACAACAGAGCAAACTTTAGCTATTCCACTCAATAATCCACGGAGGTTTCAAAATACATCTATCAATAAAAAATAGTACCTATATCAATCCTCCTAAACTATCATGGTATAATTCCACATCTCCGCTTGCCAAACTGGTTGATCAAAATAGACATAAACCACTTTACCTCTCTACACCTAACATATGAACTTTAAAGTTTAGCTATTAGGGTAAAAAAATAAATCCTAAAATATCTAGGGTTGGCAAATCACCTGTGTATACCTGCGTATGACGATGACATTAAAAAAGACTCAGTATGGTTGACTCATATGCAGAGGAAAATATAGTTAATGAGAAGTTCATTGATTACATAAATTTTATGCTAACATTAAAAGAAAAGAGATGATACAAGACATCTCATTCCATACACCCCCAAAATACAGTAGCTAGCCTTGATACAGGGTTATAGTCAGCATTACAATGTGAACGCGAAGATTTGGACATCTACTAACCGTCTCCAATTGGACTGAGCAATAACCTCTATGAATACTACAGAGAACAGCACTTTCACCTCTAGCATTTATTACTGCTCATTTGTTACAAATGTTCTGAATATGCCAGTGGGTAAAGTCCATTCCAATGATTAAGCAAAACACTCAGAATCAGTCTTACTTACCACTCAGCTGGGACCAAGCTAATAGCAGCACTCCATTTTGTCATACAAAGGATCCAGCAGTTAGAATATCCAAGGTGCTCATACCGGTGTTAACCTGCATAAATGAAGGCGCCGGTGACAGTTTATAATCATAAATAATAGGCACATGAAATCCACGCTATAAGAAAAATTAAAGGATAATGATATTAACCATTCTTGTTTCTCATTACATCTAGCAATACTTTACATCTATAGGATGTGTCTCTCCGAATCGTATGTACATTTTACATAAAGAATAAAACCAAGAATTGATCCTGAAATGTTAGTGTAAAATAAGGCAATTCGGTTTACCCCTTTTCATCAGCATAGTTCATGTGTACACTAAGGAATTGTTTTTTACAGGTTTTTAAAGGAAAGGATTTCTATTCCAAAAATCCTAGAAAGAATAAATACATAATTTGACCAACACCCAAGAAACAAATTCACAAGGAATATATATTTCATTATTTCTTAATCAGCGCAAATGAAACCATTAAAGATCACAATTCTGTGAATACCTATTTTTACATTACAGGGGATCAAAATTACCCATTTCACCCAAAAAAATTCCTCTGCTAGAGATGCACCCTAAAATTTTGTTTGTGAGTAACAGCCCACCTTACTATTTGAACTCATAGCTGATCAATTAGCAAAAGCAAAACACATCCTATATGTACTGAAAAATACATTCAGTCACTACTAAAATAATTGGAATACAACATGTGTCAAGCTACAACAATCCAAATGGATGAACAACATCAGGACTAAGGACGAATTAGAGAAGTAGAGTAGCAGAGGAGGGGAGGAGAGAAGGGTTCGTCTGGTTCATCACAATGGAGGAGCAGATGAGGAGGGAAGAATACCTGGGTGGGGCGTCGGCGACGGGGGTGGACGGGGGAGGAATGCGTGCGATGGTGACGGCGGTGGCGCCGACCTGGCCGAGGACAGATGCGACGACGGTGGAGGGGCGGCGTGGGTCTAGGGTGACTGCGAGACAGAGGAGGGCGGCGGCATTTGCGTGAGGCTGAGGGGAAGACGTGGGGCGATCGGAGCTGTCGGATTCGTCGGCGCCAGGCAATGCGACCGTGGGGAGGGGAGCCCGGGGTAGCCACTCGGGCGAGCAGCTCGTGACGCGACGCGGCGGCGCGTGACCCCGGCCCCTGGCGACGCGCGGCCTCGGCCCCTGGCGGCGCGCGGCAGTGCTCCCTGGCGGCGATGCGTCTCCGCGCCGCCGCGCTCACGCTACACGACGCCTACGGCAGTGACGCCCTTGTCCTTGTCTTCCTCGGCCGGCTCCACCAAGTCGCTGGCGCCGGGCAATGCGGGCGTGGGGAGGGGAGCCCGGGGTAGCCACTTGGGCGAGCGGCTCGTGACGCGGCCCCGGCCCCTGGCGGCGAGCGTCGGTGCTCCCTGCCAGCGTGCTGCAGTGCCCCGGCCCCTGGCGGTGCTCGTCGCGCCCCGGCCATGGCGGTGCTCCCTGGCAGCGGCGCGCCCCAGCCTTTGACGGGAGAGGGACGTTCGCGCCTGGGTGGGTGCGGGCGGCGCGCAGCAGTGCGGGACGGGAGAGGGACGGTCGCGTCTTGGTGGGTGCGGGATGGGAGAGAGATGAGTGATGAGGTCTGATCCAAACGATTTGGTCTGTTGGATAGCAGTAAGAGAAAAGTGATGGGTTGATTGAATCTGGACCTTTTATTTTCTCAATGGTTAATTTGTTTTGGGTGCATTTGTTTGGGTGTACTTAGGAGAGGTAAATGAATGTGGTTGACAGTTTGTTGTGTGACTTTAGGAATGTTTTTAGGTGCATTATATGTGACTAGTAATATACCCGTGCTAAAAGCTACGGTACAATTCTAATAATTTTTAAAAATTTCATGTTATCAAAAAAATATTTTTCTATGATCGGTGCAATTGAGCTTTAATTCAATCCATGTCATACATCAAATATAATATCACGCAAAGTACGATAGTATGATATTGTATAGGCACAATAAATCTTGACCAGAATTAATTATATATAATCATTTCAGTATACAATATACGAGGGAAATATACATTTAAAAATTATGTCAAAAAATAGAGAGTTATTCCATTAATTTCACGGTACCACTTTGTTTTGTGAAGTTGCACATGTTGTTGTGAGCAATCTTAATAGGGATTTTGAATCTTGCATGTGCAATACGTCCTTCGGAGCAATATCGACGCTTGCTATACCGGATGTTGTAGTTGCGGTGACTATTAATCTCTCGGATCGCACTTTAGCAAGAAGTGCCTTCTATGTCTTTACATTTCCAGTGCCACCTGGATCATTAATGAAAAATATCTGCCTCTACTTATTAGTTACATAATTAATGATCTCATCAAATCCTGCATGCTACTCATCATTAAGGATGTGTATATGTCTAAATGATTTTGGTCCATTGGCACATTAAGTTCCTCTCTATTATCTGTTAGTACGTCGTTGCAACATTACTGATTGGTGAAAAGAAATAGATGCATCATGAAATACGTGTACCAGAACGAACAAATAGGTACACATCAAGAAATAGATGCTTCCACTATATCCTTTCCAATTTATTCAAAGATCCTCAACATGTACCAGAACAAATACGTACACATGTTCCAAACTTCCCAAACTTTCAGTAAATGAAATAAAAATTAAACAGGCAATGGTTTACTATCTGCTTTCACAGGGATATGTATTTGTTAGTTTATGGAATCAATTGATTAAGAATACATGGTGCCATTTGTCATGCAAAAGGTTGATCGATCGATTATTAATTTTATGACAGCTTGAAGCAAACAGATCACTTATACGCTAATTTGTGTTTGCCTTCTTTTATGTACTTTCATATATAGAAATAACTCATTAAATTATGAATTCCATTGTGTGTCGATCGATTTTCATCAATAATATAAAGACGTCTTCTAGCAAACCTGATTTGTACTTGTTGTTCTCTGTTTCTTGTTTTATCTTTTGACTTACATGTGCCGCTTTACTTTTGCGACGGCGGTACACGAGTTTTGCTAGACGGTTGCTTGAAAACTAAAATCGATGAAAAATGAAGCATGTTCATATAAATAATTCGACGAGTCGACTCCAATACAAATAGTGACTACGAAGTTAGTTTGTACATATAATTCATCTTGTAGTTAGATGTTGTTCACTGAAACATAACTCCAATTCCAAAACCAATTTAGCAGATTCATCAATGGCTACACATGGTCAGAAATTCATTTAAGTGATTAACGCTAATGGAGTTCCAAACAGTCTTGGCACGGGGATGTTACCCAATGCACTTTGTCTATCTTTTCTTGGCACAGATTATTAACTTTGCCCCAAAATGTACCATGTCAAGTAGTACTTGCATCCTGCAACAAAGCAAATCAGGTCATTTCAGCTGTGTTTAACTTTCATTAGATTATTTTTGTATTCATCATATTAGAAGGCCTAAACAAAGGAGAATTCTGTCAATAATCTTAATTCAACAGTGCGGCAGCAATTGCATCGATTTAGGCAGAATTTGCTCCACTGGTCGTGTTGTGGCCGTTTGTGTCAACACCCAATATCGAGCCTTTTCACCTCCTCGCAAATCGACACTTAGGTTGTGAAAAGGATAGTTAAACTCAACAAAATTATGCAACTTATCACGGAAGCCCATCGATAACTTGATATCATATGAATGAAGTAGCTAAAATAGGTTCTTCCTGGTAAACTGGAACTTGAGCCAACTACACCCTCAAAACATTGGGCAGCTCATCATGTGCAGATTATTAGGTGATAAAAGGTACAAACAAATATGATACTAATGCAACGGGTGATTTCTAGTAGTACAGTGATGGGTTCAGATCTACATCAGCGTCATCTGTCATGAATTCTCAGAAGCAGAACTCGCATTGAAAGATGAAAGTTTGTATCATTACTGCCAAAGCACCAAATCTACCAGTGTGAAGTAAATATAACAAACAAAAAAAATAATTTTTTACAGTAAATGTGAACCCTCAAGTGCTTACACAGGGAGTTCCCGAGTGATGCCCTCCATCATTAACTGGTTTGCTCCCACGATAAAGTTCATGAATTTCACTGCCCACAATTCTTCCACGGATCTAATGGTGACATCTACTCTCTCGATAACCTGCTCCAAAATGAAGTAAATCAGCAGTCCTCTTTTACAAAAATGAAATAAATCAGTAGTTAGCTCACATTCCCAAATAAAGGAACGGATGGTTGTCTTTTTTAGAAATTGAGAAAACTCAATAGGACTATGAAGCTCATGATAACATCAAATCAGTCATATGCAATCATAGATTTAAGCAAATGTGACAAAGGCTGAACTTGTCAGAAAAAGGACATGAACAAATATATGCATGAAAAGAATTACCATGAGATAGCTCTGGACTCTGCGCAACAAATCATGAGCACTTGCTCTCTTAAGGACAATCTTAAAATGGCAGGATACTCATGATCAGTTAAACTATTATAAAATGGCCCAGTTACCAAGCGATAAATTTGTCCATCACAGGTTCGCCCTGTCCTACCTTTCCGTTGTTCAGCCTAGAAACAATTACAAAAAAGTTGTAACATGCAATCTTTAGGGTCGAACTTTAGTTATAAATGAAAAAAACATCATTATGTTTGTGAGATGTACCGAGATTTGGAAACCCATACAATCTCACCTAAGACAAGCATCGACTTTTGGCCTCTTGCTTGCCATCACAAACGCCGAAGGAAATCGAATCATCAATCACCATACTCGCATGCAAGTTCATGTTTTTTGTTAAGCTCAAGATGCTAAGCCCGATCACAAAATACGAACTAAAGAATAACACCCTCCACTCCCAACTCCCAACATGTGCCACCGCATCTCTTGTCCACCAAAATCATCAGAGAAGAGAAACGAACAAGCAGCAAATAGCAGTAGAAGCAGAAGATGATGCTAAGGCAATACCCAATCATACGGGCGAAGAGCGGCGAGATGGGAAAGGGAAGGGGAGGAGGAGGGTTCGATCGGGTACTCTGCTCGGCTCGGCTCCCTTCCGCTCCGGTAGTGGCGGAGCTGTGGACTGTGGAGGAAGAAGAGGAGGAGGCAGACAAGCCAAGCCAGCCGCTCTCGGAAATCACTATCTTAAGATAATAAGTATATAACAACAGAAAAAACAGAAGTCAACTAATTGGATGTTCATATAGCCGATCAGCTGTTGGAGCGATAAGGAACTTATTAGCATCATCATAAAACAGCCCACGTATATCGGGTATGTTTACAGAGAAGTCTGGATAAAGGATAAGTAGTAACCTTTGGTATAAATCTGGATAAGCATGGTCGTTCTAGTTTGTTTACAGAGAAAACAATCCATGAACAGCGGTACACAAATAGAAAGGGAACCAGTAACTTGAATACCGTTTCTGTTGCAGTACTCCTGTCCTGGCGAAATCATGCTCTTCGAATTCTTGAAATAATCTGCAATGGAATATATGGCAAATAAGTGTTCGCACAAAACATAGGCAGTCATCATGCACAAGTATAAACAATTTATAAGGAGACTGTACCTCTCTACATCATCTCTTGGAAGATTTGTAAAGAACAGCCCAATATCACCTTGTAGGAACTAAATAACAAAAACATTCAATTAAGACCTCATAATTCATAGGAATTGTAACATCCTGAAATCGGAGAACCAAAATCGGAACGTAAAAAAAAATCGGAACTTTCAAAAACTTTGGATTATTGCTTCTTTTCGGGTTTGTTGCTTCTTATTTGCCAGCTCAGTTGCATAAATTTAGTCGTGGTCAATTCCCTTTTCGGTGTATTTGGAGGTTTCGGAGTTGTCAAAACGGTGGTGCGAAAGCCGCATCCGGATTATAAAAAGGAATTTGAAGGAAAGTGCGGATTTGCGAAAGCGCGTTTGGGAAGTATAAAATAAAATTTTGGTTGGGAGAAGATAAATTGAGATACAAAATAAATAATAAAATCCTCGGGAGGCATACCCGAAATTTGGGAAATGTATTTTTATTAAAAATGGGTAAATTATGAAAATTAGGAAAAAGAATTTAAATAAGTATGAAAAATAATTGTGGAAAAATGAAAGTCAAGAAAAAGTTTAAAATATAAAGTTAAAAATTATTTTTAGAATATTAGAATTTATTGTGGAATTTTTAGGGGAAAAGAAAATAGAAAATCGGGAAAAGTGAGAGCGCAGCTGTTCATTAGCCGCCATGTGTTCGACGCCGTACCATCCCGCGCGTGCGCACGCCACGCGCCGCGCCGCACTCGCGCGCGCGACGGCCCTACACCCGCGCGCCCACGCGCCGTGCGCGCGCCATCGCGCGGACCCGCACCGCTCGCGCCGCCGCGCGCCCGCCCCGCCGCGCGCGCGCGCTACGCCACGCGGCCGCCGCCGTACGCCCCGCTCCCGCGCGCCGCGTGCCGCCCACGCGTACCAGCGCGCGCTGCCCCCGCCGCGCGCACGTCGTGCACCGCGTGTCGCCCGTGCGTGCCCACGCGCCGGCCCCGCGCCGCGCCGCCGCGCCCCGCCGCCCGCAGCCGCTCGCCCGCCGCCCGCTCTCGCCCGCGCGACACGCCGACGCCGCAGCTGCTGCCGCGCATGCCGTGCCGCAAGCTGCGCCACGTCGCCGTGTTCCCCATGCGCGCCGGACCCCGCCGTGACCCGCCGACACGTGGCACACGCAGCCGTCGCCCGCCGGACCCCGCGCTTCCCTCTCGTGACCTCTCTCCCGTGTGCGCCTATAAATAAGGGCGAGCCCCATTTCCTCCCAAGCCACGCCGCCTCCTCCTCCTCCTCTTTCTCCTCGCCGTCGCCGGTTGCCGAACCGTGCGCCGCCGTCGTTCGCCGCCATCCACCGCGCGCCGCCGTTTGCCGTCACCCGCCGCCGCTAGGTGAGCCCCGCGCCATTCCATTTTCCATCTTGGGCCGCGCCATCGCCGTCGCCGCCGCCCTCTACCGCCGCGCCATCGCCGTCGGTTTAGACGAGCGGCAGGGGGGGTAGACGAGGGGGTAGAGGAGAGAGAAGGCACGGTCTAAGGTCTAAAAAAAAAAAAAAAGAAGAAAAAAAAAGAAAGAAGGGAGAAAAATTTAAAAAAAATAAAAATAGGGAAAAATTTTAGAAAAAAAAGTGGGGAATATTTCTAGGGAATTTTGGGGAATATTTGTGCAAAAATATATAGCTTTCTCGGGTATTTTTCTCAGAGTAAAATGATTTTCTATATACGATTTTTTTTTGGGAAACTTCCGTTTACGTGAAACTTTCTTGAAGATTTAATATTACTTTTCTTTTCTTCAAACTATACTTAACCATTGGACTCGGCAAAGATATATCAACGAACCTCTTGAACAACATTCGCAAGACTTCCGCTCGTCGTTTTATCGATCCTTTTTACAAAACCCTAAAACGTCGAAACTCGTCGCTACGGCCGATTTTGCTATAAAAATCCTCCGTAACCCGAGTAGGATCGTAGAGGGAAAATATTTTGGAGAGTTCTTTATGATTTTCCATGCTTTTTCGTTCGTTCTTATCGGATGTTAACTGGAATCCATTTTTCTTTTTCCTTTCCGCGCGTATGATTAGCGACCGAGGAGGCGAACACTGACCCCGCAGGAGACCCCACTCAAGAAGCGTGCGAACAAGGCAAGTCTTCACACCCTTTGAACATATCGAACCTAATTGCGAAATGATGTTATTTTAAACTCTAAACCTGCATGCTTTACGAGTTACCTATACTTGTTATGCCATACCTTGCTGTTGATTACCTTTAGAATTACTCCTTGTAACTCGCGATGTGATACAAACAACCGAAGCATAACTTCGGTAAACCGCTTAGCCATGCTACACTTAGATTATGCATACTCATGACTTTATGAAAAAGCTTTGTGCTTGGGCAACTACCTTAGGGAAGGTAGTTGAGATTCGGCATGTGGAGACATGAGCGCCACATGGCCATGATGAACTAAGTTTGATGAAAATTGAAAGTACTACACAAATGTTTTAGACTGGGCGGCCGGATGATTTGGGTGGATTCCGGAAAAGGCAAGTGCCGACCCGGTCAATTAAGGACCGAGCCATGAGATAGCGGAAACGAGCCGATAACCGTACTTCTCGAATGGGTATAGACCTAGCCGACTAGATAGCCGAGCGGAGGCGTATCCTTGCATAGATGGTTCTCTCGTGATGAGGTTATGGGATGAGAATGAGGCTGCGGCCTTTGTTAAGAATGGTGGGATTAAACTAATGTTGATTAAACTTAAAGATTGGAAAGTCTTCCCTTACCCCGGTGCGCGAACTCCTCTCACCGCTAGAAAAGGACGGCTAGAGTGCATGAGGGCTTAAGTTCATGGAGCGGTACGCCAAAGTGAGGTTATCGAAAGGCTTTGCCGTGACCGTCTCATGTGTTGAGGCGCAGCTCATTTGTTGGGTCGTCGCGAGTACGGGTAAAGTGTACATCCACTGCAGGTGTGAATGAATCAATCTATTCGAATAGCCGTGCTCGCGGATATTGAGCATCGTGACAAGACTTTCGCTTGGCTAGACTTTGAACTTAAAAATGCCGGGATGGGTTTGCATGATCATTTTAATTGTTGGTGGATCAACTTCTCGAGAATACGAGAAGGGTGGACTCCCGAAAATCATGACGAACCGGAGGCGGGAAGCCATCCTTGGAATCACGATGGATGGTAGACGAACCGTCGCCGGTTAATGAACTATGAAATTAAAACTTGATTTGGCTAGTCGATAGGCTTGTGAAAAGAATTGTGAAACGGCTTTTCGCAAAAACAGCCCTAGCCATGTTCTTTGAATAACCTTATCATATGCATCAATTCGTGTTGGCTTGCCGAGTACGGTTGGTACTCACCCTTGCTATACGCACAAACCTCCAGCTGATGGAAATGAAGAGCCAGAAGACCCCTACGCGTACTACCCGGAGGGCGAAGGAACCGACGGCGTATACTAGACCTTAGCCCGGCCGTTGCTCGTGGCAATTGACGAACCGCCGCCTCTTTCCGCCGCCTTATCTAAACTCGTTTTTATGTTGTATTCGGACCATAAGGTCCTGTGGTATGAACAATGCCTTCGGGCCTATTTATGTAATAATGGTATTGTAAGACTATTCGTGCATGCGCACTCGATTATTCAGTACTGTATTCGTGGGTACCAACTACTTGATCTAGGGAAATGGTACTATGAACACGAAAGATTCCCAACTCAAAATCGGGGGTCCACAGGAATGGTGTGCGTCGAATTATCTGCCAAGTATGGACAAAGGAAATTTTTTGTTTTAGCTTCATAAAACATTTGCATCAGAAGAGTAACAGTTGCTTCTGATCTCCATATCACATTAAGTTGTACATATGAACTATCTTTAATGATTTACCATTGCAAATAGAAAAAAAGAGGGACGGGCAGAGAGAGAGACGTACATCGGACGGGGCCAGGGCCACCGTCGGAGCCGAGGGAGATGAAGTTGGTGCAGCCTGCGCCTGCTAAGCGGGAGTCGCGGGGCGCGGCGTTGTCGCGAAAGCCGCGACCCTTGGTCTTACGGGGCCGTCGTCGTCGGCGGATAGGGGTGGCGGATGGGTGCAGCGGCGGATGGGGCGCGCCGCCTAGAGGCGCGGGGCGCGGATGGACGCGGCGCGGATGGGATCGACGCAGGGAGGCGGCGGAGCGGCGGCGAGGGCTCGTGCACGGCTGGGGCGACGGGGTGGCGGCGCCGTGCGCCGCGAGGGGACATGATAGGCGCGCGGATGGGGACGGGATCGGCGCGGGCTCACGCGCGGCTTGGCGCGGCGACGGATGGGGGAGGCAGATGGGGACGGGATCGGCACGCGCAGGCAGCGGATGGCGGGGGCGCGCGGCGGTGGATAGCGCAGCGACAGCGGGGGCGACGGATGGGGAGGCGCGCGGCGCGGCGGCGGATGGAAGAGCCGCGGCGCTGTGTCGGTGGTCGGATCGATCAAGGCGATGGCAATGGCGCTCGCGCGTGATTGGAGCGATGCGCCCGCGCGTGATGGGGATGACCCGATTTCGTCCGTTGGATGATGATTCCCTGCGATTGATTTTCGACCCTCTGATGATGAGTGAGTAAGAGAAAATGCATCTGAGCCGTCAATAAGGTGTATTATAAGAGGTATTGATAAGAGATGTATATTTTATCGTGCTGCAATCTTTAATATTATCATAGTAGTCCCAGCCATGTCAGCACTCAAGCAATTTCCTTAGTTCGTTGTAGTCTACCTCATCACGACACTGTAGATCTCGTCCAATCTGAGATATGTCCTCTCGTCCAATCTGAGATATGTCCTGTTGATCTATAATTATTTGATTAATTATACAATTATATACACACATAACAATAATTATTTGATTAATTATACAATTATATATACACACACATAACAAAGGGACAACCTATTTCAACTTACACAAAACTAGAGATCCATGAAGTGGTCTTTCTCTTTTATAATCCTGGCTATGTTGCACACAACTGTCGGCATAGCCAGGTTTGTTTGTATCTAAAATATCTCTAATTGTTTTTAGACTTATAGAGATTGGGTATGGTATGGTATTTTGGACCCATTCTTTGCTGAAAAACAAGGACAAAAAACAGGAATCAGTTGATAACATCTTTTTATTTATAGTACTTAGTAAATTACTATGCAATTAATTAGAAAAATACTTACTCCAAACACTCTTGATCATCGATCGATCATATGTATGTGCTCAACCGATGCAACCTTTCGTTTCAGCCCATGAATATTCTAGTAGATGATTAGGCACATCAGTTGTAGTATCAATAATTTCAACATCACTTGGACTGTCTTCATCACCAGCTGACTGTTTAAGTTCTCGATATTCATTCTTTATGTTTAATCTGGAATCCCACAAGATAGCAGGTAGCTTAAACCTGAAATTATTTATATCATCCTGCAAAGTAGTATAAGTTATAATAATAAAAAATTGTACCACATATGTTTAGTTGTGATATAAGTGACTACACAATATGCAATCATATATGAATTTACTGAGTTACTTCATCGGAGAGGGAAAATCTTGTCCAATGTTCCATGAAATTTATCATCCACAAACCGCACGATGTCCTATACATTAATTAATAATTAAACAATCAAACATGAAAACAAGTCTTATGGCATTTTACAAGTCGCATGGCATGAATTTATGCATCTCTTTGCATTGGCTCTTGGATCTTCTCAATAATAGGCCATGTTGAGAAATCTAGGTTCTTCCACTTGTCCCGGTTAATGTTTTTATTATGTTTCAATGCAAATTTCATCTGTCTTTCTTCATTTTAACTATTGTGATAATTATATATCGCTTTTTCAAAATTAATAACAATATAATAAGAAAACATGTCAAAAAAGGCATAAATTACTTACTGTAGTCGTGATGTCTGTATGGTCCGATATCATTAGTCCCATTGAATCGAGTACATATACCGGACAACTGCCAGGTACCAATGGCATTTTTTTATATTAATTGGAAGAAAAACCTGCACCAAACATTCACATTTTTTTAAGTGTTGACCATCAATATATCTTCTCTATAAAGGAATAGTCCAAATATATAATAAATGACACAATTAAGTTTCACCATGTTAGCTTCTAAATAGTTTTGCGCCCTTTCCTTAATGTTGTCTGTCATCTATTCTCCAAAAAGATCTTTCCACCTTCTCTATGAAGTAGATGCTTTTCATCCATAATAGAGTGAATACATGCACTTAAGACCTGTATAAGAAAAGAATATAGTAAGTAGATCATATAGGCAGCTGTAAATATTAATATTTTAAATTATAATGAAACATATAAAATCTCACATAGTATTGTCCAATACAGCTTTTACAAAAAAAAGGTAATCCACAACATTTGGAAGTTGTAAGCATGCCCTCACATAGTGTCGCATGAAGCAAGAAGATGATATCACTATAGGCTAAAGCAGTAAAGGGAAAAGGGTATATAAGGAACTGGATGCCATATACTTTTCATCTTTGTGTGAATTATTAGACGTGCTAGAAAGTAACAAACCTGTTGTTTGGGAATCAATTCCTGCAGCTGGGACTTAAGATCCTGCATATAATATTTAGAAACGCAATCAAACAACTTTTTCAGAGCACATTCCCAACTTTCGAGCCTAGCCACAGACGGCACATAGTAACTGACAGTTTCAACCACATTTTTAGCACGAATAAACAAACAAACTGTGGAGATCATGGTAATCGGGTATCTACATGGCAAGCTTATCCGACTGGAGGTAGGGATAGATTGCGCCTGCCATATCTGTAAACCAAACATGACTTGGGTGTTACGATTGCCGATAGAGATAAGGCAATCGGCCTACAGTCACGGTTTGGTAAGATTGAGGAAACCGACTTAGAGTAAGAAAGGGTTTCCGATCTGTAAGCCCTCCTCCCAAGACTATATAAGGGGGGTGAGGGGCGTCCCTTGAGAGATATCCTATGTAAGATCTGATATTCCGAGAGGAAATCAGCTTTTAGCTTTCAGTTTTAGATCCTGAGATTAATAAAGACACTCGGCGGATCGAATCCACCGAAACAGGAGTAAGGTATTACCTCACGAGAGGGCCTGAACCTGTCTAAATCCTCTTTTCCTTCTAACCCATCGTGCTTAGCGATCTTGAGTGCGACCCCAGAAATTATATTGCCGAAACCAAGTTTCGACAGTTGGCGCGCCAGGTAGGGGACCGCGCGTCGAGACTTCTTCAACAATCAAGCGTGATGAGATCACCTTCAGGATTTGGCGACTTCGCCGCCAACTTCTTCGACGACTCCTCCTTCGACTCGGATTCAAACCAGTCGGAAGGAAAAACCCACTCGGTGCCGTTCGAGCTCCCCAATAGTGCCGAGATCTTCGACGACCCCTCCTTCGATTCGGATTCAAACTAGTCGGAAGGAAATACCCACTCGACGCCGTTTGGGCTCCCCAATAGCGCCGAGATCTTCGACGACATCCTCAAGATCGAGATGCAATCTGCTCGCTCCAACGAAGGACTTCACTCGGCACCGTTCGGATTGCCGAACACCGCCGAAATCTGCACCGATCTTCTCGTCTCCCCGACGGAGACGATCTATTCGGAAGAAGACCTCTCGGTGCCGTTTGGGTTACCAAACGCCGCCGAGATCAACGGCAAACTCCTCTCCCCCGAGCCGGGGTTGACCCGCTCGGAGGAACCCGCATCCCCAAGCTCTGACTCGGACTAGAACGATCCAGACCCGGGCTACCAAGGGCTAAGGGAGGTCGCCGTCATCCTCCCGTCATTCGGCTCATGTTCATCTTCGGAGCTCAACGAATACCTCAGCTCCGCCGGCTTTGACGACCTCTATGGCATCCCCTCAGATGAAGCTGACGACTCCGACTGCCACAAGGACTACGGGCCGAAGTGCTTCGATGTCCTCATGGCTGAGCCGGACGAGTCCGACTCAGCCATGGCCCGCAGGCTTGCTGAAGAAGAGCGAGCCAAGATTGAGGAGGAGCACAAGATGGCCGAAGAGGAGAAGAAACGCAGGGAAGAGGCTGACAAAAGAAAGCAAGATCTACGCGCAGCCGGACGATCCGCTCAGGAGGCCATTCTTCAAATGCGGGTCCGCAACGCCAACATCTTCCAGACGCCACAGAAGAACGCTGTTGCCGCGCTCACGCTCCTGGACACCGTCATAGAGACGGCACCCGCTGACGTGACTCCAATACTTGACAAGATCAAGACCATCGTCGCGGCCACAGCCAACGGCCACCCCACCACCTCGGCATGAAGGCCGACTAAATCCGTGGCCGAAACGCCCGACAAAAGCCGACTCCCGCCTCTAAGGTCAGGAGACTATAAGAGGCCCGAGCCAGATCGGTCGACGATGAGGCCAAGAGGCCAACGCCGCGAGTCCACGCAGAAGTACCAGGACCAAACAGCCGACTCCCGCGACAAACGACACGGACGTCCGCCCGTCCACCACCGCGTCCGTCGCAACAACAGTTCCAGCTACCCAACCAGCCAACCGAAGACCCCGCCGAGTGATCTGCGGGAAGTCCTCGATCGCCGCTACCAGGAGCGAGACCGACGCACCCGGGAAGATCGGAGGGGATCACCCGATAGCGGCGACGACGGAGTGCCGGCCTTCACTCGGGAGCTTCGCCGAGTGCACTGGCCGAGTGGTTTCAAACCCACAGGAATTGAAAGGTACGACGGCAAGACCGACCCCGAGTCATGGCTTACCGTCTACACTCTCGCCATCCGCGCAGCAGGCGGCGACAACAAGGCTATGGCCAATTATCTTCCAGTGGCCCTCGCTAACTCCGCCAGGAACTGGCTCACGAGCCTGCCAAGAGGCTCAATCGGCTCATGGAGCGAGCTCAGGGACCACTTTATTGCCAACTTCCAAGGTACCTTCAAGAGGCCCGGCACGCACTTCGATCTATACAACGTCATCCAGAAGCCGGACGAGCCTCTGAAGGATTACATCCGTCGTTTCTCCGAGAAGCGCAACAAGATTCCCAACATTACCGATGACATCATCATCGTCGCCTTCCAGAAGGGAGTCCGCGATTAACTGTTAATCGGGAAGTTCGGGTGCAAGCCACCGAAGACGGTGAAACAGATGTTCGAGACGGCGAACTCCTACACCAAATCCAACGACGCCATCAAGGCTGCCCGTCAAGACCGGCCCGACAGGAGGGAAGACAAGCAAGCGGGAGGAAGCCGGAATCCTAAGAAGGATAACGGAACACAGCAACAACCAGGCCCAAAAAGATCGCAAGCGCCGATCTGAGGACCTAGTAGCCGCAACCTCCAAGACTCAACGTTGCCCCCGAGTCGCCGCCTACGATGCCATCATGAACGCCCAATGCACTCATCATCCCAATCATAAGCACGCGGCTAAGGATCGCTTCATCTACAAACAGCGAGCGATGCGGCGCAGCTCAACAAGAAGCCGACCGATGAGGCCGGTCCATCGGGCGCCAAGAAAAACAACGTGGCTGAGAATGCCAAACCTTTCCAAGACCCTGTGGGAGAACTCAATCACATCTTCGGAGGGCCGCTAGCCTATGAATCCAAGAGGAAACAGAAGCTAACCGACCGAGAGGTCAACGCGCTCAACCCGAAGTCCCCGCACTGCGATGGTCGGAAGTGGCCATCACTTTTGACCGCTCGGATCACCCCGACCGAGTGGTTCACCCGGGCGCTATCCACTCGTCCCGGATCCCGTGGTCCGCAACATCGGGCTCAAGCGCGTCCTCATCGATGGGGCGCGCCCTCAACATCCTGTTCGCCAAGACCATGGATGAGATGCAGATCCCGAGGGTCGAACTGAAGGCAAGCTCAGCCCCCTTCCACGGAGTCATCCCGGGGCTATCATCTACACCGCTCGGACACATCTCCCTCCCCGTCACCTTCGAGGCCCGAGAGAACTTCCGAACGGAGAACGTCCCTTTTGAGGTGGCCGACTTCGAAACAGCATACCATGCCATCATCGGAAGGCCTGCGCTTGCCAATTTATGGCGATCCCACATTACACCTACCTCTACATGAAGATGCCGGGTCCCAACGGCGTCATCACTCTTCGCAGCGATGTGAAGCAAGCCTTCACCTGCGATAAGGAGAGCTGCGACATGGCCCAATCTCGCGAGAGATTGCGCGGCCAACAAGAAGTCCGATTGGCTGCGTCAACTTCGGCAGAGGGCGAAGTCCCCGCGAAGAAGATAGCCAAATCAGGATCCGGCGATGCCAAGACCAAGAAGATCTCCCTTGATCCGTCGGATCCCTCAAAAACTGTTGTAATCGGCACTGAACTAGATCCCAAATAGGAAAGCGCGCTCGTCACATTCCTCCAAAATAATAAAGATGTTTTCGCTTGGAAACCATCTGATATGCCTGGAATTCCTAGGGAGGTGATCGAGCACTCTTTGCACGTCAAAGATGACGCCAAACCGATAAAACAACGATTACGCAGATTTGCGCAGGACCAAAAAGACGCTATCAAGGAAGAGCTCACAAAGCTCCTGGCTGCCGGCTTTATCAAAGAAGTCCTTCATCCCGACTGGTTAGCCAACCCAGTCCTGGTCCGCAAGAAGACGGGGCAATGGCGCATGTGCGTTGACTATACCGACCTCAACAAAGCCTGTCCCAAAGATCCATTCGGGCTGCCTCGCATCGACCAAGTCGTTGACTCAATAGCCGGCTGCCAACTTCTGAGTTTCTTGGATTGTTACTCGGGCTATCATCAGATCAGCTTGAAAGAATCCGACTACCTGAAGACATCCTTCATCACGCCGTTTGGGGCCTACTGCTACATCACCATGCCTTTCGGCCTGAAGAATGCCGGTGCCACATACCAACGCATGATCTAGAGATGCTTCCAGACGCAGATCGGCAAAAACGTAGAAGCTTATGTCGACGACGTTGTCATCAAGACCAAGCAGAAAGAAGACCTGATCGCTGACCTAGAAGAAACTTTTGCAAACATCCGGGCCTTCAGAATGAAGTTGAACCCGGAGAAGTGCACTTTTGGCGTTCCATCAGGCAAACTGCTCGGCTTCATGGTGTCACATCGCGGCATTGAAGCCAATCCAGAGAAGATCAACGCCATCTTGAGCATGAAGCCCCCGAGTAACCAGAAGGACGTCCAGAAGCTCACTGGCTGCATGGCGGCGTTAAGCCGCTTCATCTCTCGACTCGGCGAACGAGGCATGCCCTTCTTCAGATTGTTAAAGAAGACAGACGACTTCCGTGGACCGCGGAAGCCAACAAGGCCTTTGAAGATTTCAAAGAGTTCCTTACAACGCCGCTCGTTCGCCTCGCCTCGCCCAGGAACCTTTGTCACATGCGTTTCAGCCACTCACCAAGTGGTTAGTACAGTCCTCGTGGTCGAGCGCGAAGAAGAAGGACGGCCCGAAGATTCGAGGCCGATCTACTTTGTTAGCGAAGTATTGGCAGGAGCCAAAATTCGCTACCCTCAGGTACAAAAATTGCTCTATGGTGTTCTAATAACCGCGAGGAAATTGGCACACTATTTTTAGGGTCACTCGGTCACCGTCGTCACTTCTTTTCCACTCGGCGATGTCATCCACAACCGGGAGGCAACCGGGCGCATCGCCAAGTGGGCTCTAGAGCTGATTCCATTGGACTTGACTTTTAAGGCGAGGACGTCCATAAAGTCACAAGCCTTGGCGGATTTCCGGCCGAGTGGACCGAGCAACAAGAGAACGTACCTCGAGAAGACCTCCAACACCGGACCATGCACTTCGACGGATCCAAGAGGATCACCGGCTTGGGAGCAGGAGTTGTGCTGATCTCCCCGACTGGGGAAAGGCTAAGATACGTCCTTCACCTCCACTTCTCCGCCTCACACAACGTTGCCGAGTATGAAGCTCTGCTACATGGACTGCGCCTCGCAGTTTCACTCGGAATACGTCGGCTCATCGTGAAAGGCGACTCTCAGCTGGTCGTCAACCAAGCAATGAAGGACTGGTCCTGTCTAAACGACACCATGGAGGCCTACCGACAAGAGGTCCGCAAACTTGAAGACAAGTTTGACGGGCTCAAACTCTCACATATCTTGAGGCACAACAACGAAGCAGCCGATGAGTTGGCACAGTTCGGGTCCAAGCGCGAAGCTGCCCCAACAGACGTCTTTGTCGAGCACCTCTATGAACCAACCATCACGGCAAAGACAACTTCCAACGAACAAGCCGCGAACGAAGTCGCCATGATCGACACCGACCGGAGGACGCCGCTCATCAAATTCTTAACTCAGCAAGAGCTGCCGGAAGACCGGGATGAAGCAGAACGCGTCCGACGTCGTTGCCAAGCATACGTCATGGTTGACTCTGACTTATACAAGAGGAGCCCCTCTGGAATTCTAATGAGATGCATCATACCCGAGGAAGGGAAGCAGCTACTCCAAGACATCCACTCGGGCATATGCGGAAGCCACGCGACAACATGCACTCTGGTCGGCAAAGCTTACAGACAAGGTTTCTTCTGGCTTACCGCGGTCTCCGACGCGGACAAAGTCGTACGAACCTATGAAGGCTGCCAATTTTTCGCTCGACAGAGCCATGTCCCGGCCCAGGAGCTACAAACAATCCCGCTATCCTGGTCGTTCGCGGTATGGGGCTTGGACATGGTTGGCCCTTTCAAGAAAGCTCCAGGAGGATTCACACACCTCTTCGTCGCAATCGACAAGTTCTCCAAGTGGATTGAAGCCAAGCCGGTCGCCACAATTACTACTGACAAGGCACGGGATTTCTTCCTCAACATCGTGCACCGCTTCGGCGTCCCAAACAGAATCATAACTGACAACGGGACTCAATTCACGGGAGGCATCTTCAAGGAATTCTGCGAAGACTTCGGAATCAAGATTTGCTATGCATTAGTTGCCCATCCCAAAAGCAATGGGCAAGTCGAACGAGCCAACGGCATGGTCCTTCAAGGCATCAAGGCCCGCGTGTTCGATCGCCTAAACCCTTACGCAGGCAAGTGGGTCCAAGAGCTTCCCTCGGTCCTATGGTCTTTGCGGACCACACCCAGTCGAGCTACCGGCCAAACTCCCTTCTTTTTGGTCTACGGCGCAGAAGCCATGTTGCCAAACGAGATGGAGTACGAATCCCTCCGAGTCCGCAGCTTCAACGATGAACGCTACGACCCCGACCGAGTGGATGACCTCACCCGATTAGAAGAGGCCCGTGAGGCAGCCCTCATCCAGTCGGCCAAATATCTTCAAGGGCTCAGACGATACCACAGTCGCAACGTTCGAGCACGAGCTTTCATCGTTGGCGACCTGGTTCTACGCAAGATTCAAACCACCAAAGACCGTCACAAGTTATCCCCCTTATGGGAAGGACCATATATAATCGCTAAGGTGACTCGGCCCGGTGCATACCGACTAAAGCGTGAAGACGGATCTATGGTGGAGAACTCCTGGAACATCGAGCATCTTCGATGATTTTATGCTTAATTTGGCTAAAGTTTCACGTTTTTCTTGACTGCCAACCTCAAGCAAGATGACTTCTTGAGTTAGCAGTCGGGGGCTGTACACATGTCAATAAAGCATAAGTTTTTCTCATCAACCTCTGTGCATGATTTGGTTTATTATTGTTTAATGTTCCTCGATTCGAGTTCAGTGTCTAAGGACTGCGAGTTTTCTGACGACCTAATCGAGCCTAGGCTTGGTGACAGTCAGACGAAAATTACTTAAGAAATTTCACACAAAAACTCGGATCAAGGCATTAACATAAATAAACTAAATATATCACAAGTCTGTGCCAGAGCATCACGATCATACTATATTTACAAGCCAACATTCACAAGACAAATCAGATCCGGAAGTTATTCACTACATCAACGGAAATCTTCTTCGCCGACTCCTACGCTTCACTCAGCATGTCCAGGGCCTGCTCATCCGTGGTCCCGTCGCGAAGCCCTCTCCGACCGAGTCGATATCCACTCGGGGTAGAGAGACTTGGTCCGCGCAAGAGCGGCCAGCCCCATGTTGGCGGCTTGCGGTGATGTTGGCTAGATGCGGTCGGGGCTAGCCTGAGCTTGTCGAAGACTTCAATCTGGGTCCAATGAGCTGGTCCGACTCCATGGTGGAACAAGGACAGCAAGATTGGTGCAGCAGCATTGGCGACCTCTTCCCGGACCTGTCCGGCTCGTTTGACCCGCTCGAGCAAGACGTCGTATTGAGCTCGGGTCTTAACCTTGTAAGCTGCCAAAAGAATCTGATCATGCAAAGCACTCGGAAATAAAGCAGCGCCAAGGATTTTACTTCGAAGAAGCTTACCTTCAAATTCGGCCTCCAGTTCGGCCTTGTCGAGGTTGATTGCCTCCAGCCGGACCTGGAGCGAGTGCACCTCTGACGAATTTTCTACAAGCAAAGAAGATCGTCAGCAACCGGGATCAACATGAGAATCATAAAGAAACTCGGAGAGATGAGCTTACTCCCGACTGATCCTCGGAGGTCGAGGTTCTCCTCCCGAAGCTCCGCGATTTCCTTCCTCAGAGCCGCCTCCCTCGACGCGGCTTCCTCTTGAGTGGTCTTCAGCTTTCGCTGGACGTCCTCTAAAGAGTTCAAGTGAGGAACCAGCTTCTCCAGCACCTCGGACTTCGCCATGGAACGACAATACTCCTTCTGCCCCGTGAAATCCGAAGAGTGACCGACTGGAAAAAGATGATAACACAATAAGAGAAAAAGACTAAGGCTTACGTTGAGTAGCCGAGTCGCTTCGTTAAGGCTTTCGAAAAGGGCATCCCTTTCTTCCCTCTCAGCTTGCCTGTCCAAGACGATGCCCTGCCTCTGGCCTTCCGAGTCCCGCCACTCGATCTTGATCGGGGGAACCCAGGTTTCAGAAGACTGTAACCTGGGAATTTCCTCCACTGTGGCTGGCAGATAGGAAGAACAAGTGAAGACATGAAAGATTCAAACTAAAGAGCAAAGACAAGACTACGATTCAAAACTTAAGCCTAGCTATGCGTACATGCTCTTAGGTGGAATGTTCTACACTCGCCCGTCCCTCCTTCCTCCCAGCTTTTCGCCGGCGGTCCTCGCCGAGCCGACCAAGCCGCAGCTCGAGGTTTCCCAAATTGCCGACCGGCTTCCACGGACGTCCCGCCGCGGTCGGGGGCTCCTTCCTTGGGGTATCCTTCTTCGGAGGCGAAGGTTTTTTGCCCAGAGCACTTTCGCTCGGAAGCGGGCTCCGGGGCCTTGGCTCCGCAGGCTTAGGAGCCTCGGGAGCAGCAGCGGGAGTCGGCCCCTCACCTTTCCCGGCAGGATCTATGTCCTGGGGCCTCCTGCAATGACGGATACAGCTGGAATGAAGACAAAGAAAGTTTTCAACGAGAAGGTTCGGACTTCAGTCATAAAGC
This sequence comes from Oryza australiensis, assembly GCA_019925245.2. NCBI lineage: Eukaryota > Viridiplantae > Streptophyta > Magnoliopsida > Poales > Poaceae > Oryza > Oryza australiensis. Next base: position 1,616,039 of record JAIFGZ020000540.1, on the reverse strand, counting down.
ATACCTCGATGACCGGCGGATCTTTGGCGCCGCCTTCGGCGATGGCCTTGGAGGAGGAGTCTCGACTGGAGGAGCCGGGACGTCATCGTCCGTCGTCGATGACGAGCCTCCTCTTGCTTGCCCGCTTGTTTGTGTCCTCACTCGGGGCCGCCCGCTTCCTGACCGGATCACTTTGGATTTTTATCCCGCCAGTCGGCTTCTTGGCAGGGCGACGCGGCACGTCATCGTGGGGCACCTTGTACGGTTTTAAAGTGACAGAAGCATTTTTCTGCGAGAGAAGTTCTCACTATACTAAGAGACATGACGTCAAGGTTGCGAAACAATACGAAGAAGTCAGTCGGCTTACCGGAGGAGGAGGCCGGTGAATGCTGAAGGGGAGAACCGGCAGAATGAGGGCGTGCTCAACTGCAATTCCAGTCGAGAAGATCTTGTACATCCGGATCTTCAGGATCTCATAACTGAGTGGATCTTGATCTTCCCGATTGGGGTCCTTCCCGCCTTCGTATTCAAAGGCTGGCTTAGACCGCTCTTTGATTGGAGCCAGTCGGCACCGGATGAAGTGCCGAGTGATCTGTTCGCCGCGAAGACCTCTTTGCTTCATCGCTAGGATCTTCGCTAGCAATTTGTTGGCCTCGTCTCAATCTTGAGCCACTGGAACAGTGCTCCAAGTTGGCCTGGGGACAGGGGGAAGGCCGACGAAGGCTGGCAGGCTGGGTTCAAGGTTGCTAATATAGAACCAGCCCGCATGCCATCCCTTATTAGAAGATTTTAAGGGAAGAGAGAAGTACTCCTTGCGGAGAGATCCGCGGAGTTGGAAACCTGCCCCGCCAACAACGCATGGGTGGTCTTTATTCGGATGTGGTTTAAGATAAAACATGCGGCGGATCAGTTGGAAGTGGGGGAGAATGCCAAGGAATGCTTCGCATACGTGAATGAAGAGGGCGATGTGAAGCATGGAGTTGGAGTTCAGATGGTAGAGTTGAAGCCCGTAATAATCCAAAAGCCCCTGGAAGAACTCGGAGGTGGGAAGACTGAACCCGCAATAGAAGAAAGAAGTAAATACAACGAGCTCACCGGTGTTCGGGGTTGGGAAGTCTTCACCCGTCGCCGGGCGCCAGCCCACGATCTCCTTAGGAGGGAGCACGCCGTGCTTCACCATCTCCTTGAGGGTGGATTCCTTCACATCCGATGTGGCCCATTGATCAAAGGGGATTCTCTTTTCCTCCGCCATGAGTGTGGTTTGGATGGGAAGTGGATGCGGTCGGAAATGATGGAGATTTGAGCGGGGGTTTTGGGAGATTGGTGCAAAGTGGTTGTGGCAAGAAGCGAGCTCTGGATGGATGGATTTGGGAGCGCGCGAGTCTAGGGTTCTTCGCGGGGAACGGTGAGCAGTCTTTGCGAAAAGAGGAATCTTTTGGAAGAAGAAGAGGCGGGGACGACCTCGAGGCTTTATAGAAAGATTTAAGGGTTGCGCTAGGTTTTCTCGTGATTGGGCCGAGCCCATGAGAGAATCTGCGGCCCAGTTAAGGTGTGGCCCGACGCGTGTCCTTAGGGACTTAAGCGGATGAGCTTAAGCAGATTTGCTTTGGCAATATGCGCGTCCGAATGCCCTATACCTTTGGAAATCCTTTCATACCGCGGTTTGCTTGACTTCATGAGAAGCTGGCATGATGCAACTTGGAAGGTGACCAACAGTTAAGCTTTTATAGCTGCCTTGATGACAAGGGCTGTTTGGTTTTTTAGCATTTGACTAAGTGATTATGTTGATGCTATTTTCCACCTTGGTGAAGATCTTTATAGATTAAGACCAGTATTATGGCAAGAGCTATTTAATAACTTGGTCAAATTTTTCATACGATTGAAAGAACTCGTTTCCCATGAGGGACGATTAAAATATTTGTTCCGGGATGACTCGGGCAGATCCACTCGGATAAGCATGAGCTTACCGAGTACATTTCACCCACGAGGGTTGGTTGGGTTATTTGTTCTGAGATGACTCGGGCAAATTTACTCGGATAAGCACAAGCTTGCCGAGTAATGAGGTTGCTTTAGCTTGAGCTAAGCATCTACATGAGAATGATTTTTTATATAGTCCTTGACTATATGCTTAGTCTATTTTTGACTAACCATATAGTCGGGGGCTACACCTAATTAGGTGCATCAGGAGATGCACCTAGATCTTTATTTTTGAGAATTTTTTAGATATTATCCAGCCCTTCACAGTCTTTGGAGCCACTCGGGAAGATTCAGGCAGAGATGATGGAATCATTCGGCGCCAGAAGCACTCGGCCAAAGAGATTTTTGGTCGTGTATTGTTTTGGTTTGAAGCTGAGCTGTCTCGTCGACTGAAAAGGACTCGGGGGCTACTGTGGAGATCATGGTAATCGGGTATCTACATGGCAAGCTTATCCGACTGGAGGTAGGGATAGATTGCGCCTGCCATATCTGTAAACCAAACATGACATGGGTGTTACGATTGCCGATAGAGATAAGGCAATCGGCCTACAGTCACGGTTTGGTAAGATTGAGGAAACCGACTTAGAGTAAGAAAGGGTTTCCGATCTGTAAGCCCTCCTCCCAAGACTATATAAGGGGGGTGAGGGGCGTCCCTTGAGGGATATCCTATGTAAGATCTGATATTCCGAGAGGAAATCAGCTTTTAGCTTTTAGTTTTAGATCCTGAGATTAATAAAGACACTCGACGGATCAAATCCACCGAAACAGGAGTAGGGTATTACCTCACGAGAGGGTCTGAACCTGTCTAAATCCTCTTTTTCTTCTAACCCATCGTGCTTAGTGATCTTGACTGCGACCCCAGAAATTATATTGCCGAAACCAAGTTTCAACACAAACTATTGACTTATAAGATCAGATGCACTCTGCATCTGCAGCCTTCTCACACCACCAAGCGTGGTGGCCTCTTGTGCTGGCAACACAAAGCAACGAAAATTTTCAGAGCACAGAAATGCTACGCTACTCCCGGCATACGAACGAATCTCCAGAAAACACGGCATGGAAGATGATGGATCTCCTCACCATGTGGGATCGAAGCCTCGACACCGCCATCAGGCCCCGAATGAACGCCATGGCCGGAGCTCGTGGCTACCGGGGAAGCTGCTGCGCAAACAAACACAAACAATACGATTTTGTCGGACCCTAATACATCCCAAAATCAACCAAAATCCCGAAAAAATAGAACACCGCCACGCGCACGCGCAGATCGCCACATCGATTCCAAATAATTTCCTCCCAAACCAAATAATAATAATTTAAAAAAAGTAAAATAAATCTCTTGAAACTACAACGGATCAAAAATTATTAATCCCCACGTAGAAAACCAAAACCCAACAGAAAAAACCACTGAATTTCCACATAATCCATCTACACAACCACCCACCCGGAATGCTACAGCCTAAGGGAGAGATCGAGTACCACCTCCTCAAGGATAATTGGAGCTCACCGCCGGCCGCCACCTCCAACGGCCTCCTTGCCGCCACCCTCTGGGTACCTCCCAAGCAAGCTCGAGCTCCGACAGGCAGGATCGATGAATCGCCGCTCCAAGTTTGTCGCGAGACACAACAAAGAGAAAAAGAGGGGCGAGAGATATGACAAGTGGGCCTTATAGATTTTTTTATTGGATTGCTACATTGGCGCTGTGCTAGCTCTAGCTGAAACCGCCTAAACAGTGCTAGGGGGTTATTTATCCAATTGAAAAGATAAGAGGTGTAAACTATCTAGTTTAGGGGTAATTCATATCGTCGTAATAGTTCAGAGGGTAATTCGAACTTTTTCCTTCTTTAAAAGTCACAAAGTTGTTTGGCTTTGTATCACAAACATCTTTGCAAATTCGCTCTTTTACCATGACACTGAATGAAATATCAAATTGCCCCCATAGTCTTCCTCTTCCTCCTCTTTTCTCCTCTCCTATCTCCAAATGTATGCATGTTCAGTATGGACCCTGCCATTTGCAATCTTATATGCAGTTGGAAAGAAGATGATGTCTGAAATTTATTCACCTTGTTTTTTTGCAAAGTCACAACAAGAAAGCAGTCCAAGAGCTCATACATACTGTCACTCTCAGAAAATTCCAAAAGAGTGTCTGCTAGATAGATGTAAAGCCGACCTACAAGTGTAATTGTCAAGCATGTAACTCAGGAGGTTCCAATTTTCAAACATAGCAAATCCTAACCAAAATAGTCAAATATAATTGACAGGTTAATGTCTGTTACATAGGTGAAGCCATGAATCTAGGTGGCGGCTGATCCCAGAGCAGAGCAACCTCTTGAATGTTCCTTCAACATAATGAACTTCGAAAAGGTAATTCAATGTTCTCAAGGCCAATCTCTTGAAATGTAAACAAGAGTTTGGTCAAAGAGGATATGAAAAAGGAGAAAAGAGGTACTCCAGCTAATAGCCTAGTACAGCCTGAACACTGTCAGCTCAGGTACTAAAGCAATAAGACATGAGTGCAGGGAACAGATTAAGACAGCTCGTCTGCTTTGCACACATCGAAGGTTGAAGCATGGATCACCATATCAGAAATTAAATCACCTTTAGTTCTACCATGGAAGTCAACTGATACAGAAGTGACAAGCCACCATGAATTGATATCTACTAAGCATCAGATGCTAAGGCTCGATATTAACCTTGCGCCTGCAAGATATATTGTGCCTCCCATATCTCTTTTCAACAATGGACTCTGGCACCACAGGCATTTTCCCAGAACAAACGGCATTGTAAACATCTGCAAGCCCAGGAACCATGTCCTTATGAGTATCAATGTATCTCGCAACGAAATCAGCCTCACGACACGTAATTAAAGAATGGAAGGAAGCATCTTTCTTCATCAACCCCCTCGCCTGCAGGATCTCCATGACAAAATGCCGTGGCACCACACGCTTCTCAAGGCTGTAGCAGAGAATTACAGGGCACTCCACAATGCACAGTGTCTTTAAGCCAACCTTAGTCACCAAGAACTCTATCTTGCGGCGAAGATTCTCCATGGATAGGCCAAGAATAGTTGGCTTCTTGCCGACCGCAACAAGGATCTTGTCCATGGAGCAACCAAGAGTCCTACTCAAGAACTCCATCCTCGCAGTGACGCTGCCTTCATTGGTACAGGCAACGGTGCACACGGCCATCCTGAATGCCGGCGAGCAACGGGGCACGCCGAGCATATCGGCACGATGCAGATAACGTTTCATTCGCTCTGGATTGAACGAGAGCAGCCTCGGGTTGGTCTTGACAATATCACAAACAGTTAGCCCGCACTCCTGGAGCAGCGCGAAGTTGGGCTTGATGACCTCCTCTACGTCGGAGGTGAGGATGCGGTAGCTTCGCTTGACGGTCTTGAGAAGCATCTCGTAGGAGCCCAATAAAGGGATCAAGAACTCGAGCCTCGAGGTGATGTCGCAGGTGCGGAGAGCCGTCGCGCCGCCGGCTAGGAGAAGGCTGCCGATTTGAGGGTCGGTCAACCCGACGCGGTCGCGCAGAGAGGCGATGCGGCGGGCGAGGTTGTCCGCCCTGACGCAGAGGAGCTGAGGCTCGGCGGCGACGACGGCGGCGAGGTCGGCGCGGGAGAGGCCGACGCCGGAGAGGATGGCGAGCACGGCGTCCGGCTTGGAGGCGGACTTGAGGTGGGAGAGCTTCGTCGACGCCTTGACCGCTTGGGCGCCCGTGAGGCCGCAGGCGGCGACGAGGTAGTCCTCGACGGAGAAGCGGGTCGCGGCGGCGGAGGTGGACAGGGGGAAGGTGCGGAGGTAGAGAGAGGATAGCGTGTGGCTGGCAGGATTAGAGGCCTCGGCGACGGCGGAGCGGAGGAGCGGGAGGGGTGGGAGGAGTTTTCGGAAGCGAAGCATAGCGAAGGCGGCGGAATGCAGCTGTCGGTGAGCAGAGCCGCCGCCGGCGTGATTTATTTGTGTTTGAGAAAGTTTATAACCAAACAGACCGTCCGGCACGCACGGACCGTCCGGCACGCACCGCTCGCTACAACAACCATGCCTAACATGCCTAACGGGCCGCTACGACATGACACGTTAGGCATGCCGCCTCCTTTCTCGACCCAAGCACGGTTCAAGGGAAGGTCGGGCCATGTCGTGTCGATACGGGTCCGTCAATGACCCATGGGCCGACGTCGGTCCGTCAATGGCGCATAACCTAACCCTAGCCATCACAGCTAGCGCCACTCACCAGCGTCGCCCAGCTTCCGCTGTCGTCGCCGCCCGTGTCGATGTTGATCGACCGCACGGCCCACGCCCCCGACCGTGCTGTCCAGCTTTCACCGTCGCCGCCCGTGCCCCCAACCGCCTCCGCTTCCACTATCGCCAGCCACGTCCCCAACTACCGCACTGTGCTGTCGTCACACGGTCCGCACCGCACCGCGCCTGATTCCAATTTCACCGTCGCCACCGGCCGCCGGTCTCGATGTGATTGGAGAGCTAGCAGGATGAAGGGCGGCTCATCGGCGCCGGCCTTGCCCCCGCCATACCAGCCCGTGCCGGTACGCACAGAACCGTGCCGTGTGTCGGCCCATGGGCTCGGGCGGTGGCCTAGGCACGACACGCTCGACCGGGCCGTACCGGCACATCCCACCCCTTTGCACGTCGTGCCGTGTTGGGCCACGCTACAGTGCATGCGTGCCCGAATCGGCATGACAAGGCTTGGCCCATCTGACCAGCACGGGTTTATAGACGATATTCCCTCTTCAGCTGTCAATTTTTTTAACCTTTTGTTTATACTAGGATAATGACAAGCACATTTTTTACTCTTCGTTTAGTGACCCAAGAAAATTTCAAACTTGACGCAAATGCGAGATGGATTTTGGTGTGGCTGTGTCACTTTGCCACGGTTTTTCCTCTCTATATTTATACAACAAATACACGCACGCGCTCCCTGCATGTTCGCGCCATGACCGCTGGCCACGGGCACCACGACCTCCTACAGGTCCGCTCCATCACTAAGACGAGATAATGGCACCCGATATCCTACAAACAAGGAAGAAACAAACTACCCACACGATCTACTCAAGCTCGGGCGAATGCAGCACCCGTCAGGCCAGAACGCGCGCTCGACGTGAGACCGTAGAGCGTGACATCGAGCGCCTGGACGTGCACGGCGGCGCGGCCAACTCCACGCACGTGCTCTGAACGCTAAGACACAAGCAACACAAGCATCCCTGGCTTACTCCGTCATTCTCCTCCTAAGACAGGCGATGATCACCCGAGCTTGAGGACTCCGATCTGCTCCCTCAGCTCCTGGAACTTGCTCCTACCGAGCGACTTTGTCTTGATGTCCGCGAGCTGCTCATGGGTGCCCACGAACTCAAAGTAGATTGCACCGCTGTCCATACATTCTTGGATGTAATGAAACTTCATATCAATGTTCTTACTCCGGTCGTGCAGCACAGGGTTCTTGCTCAACGCGATCGTCGACATGTTGTCCACCTTGATCTTGGGCGGTGCAGACTTGATGTCGGTGATGTCCTCGAGTGGTAATGTCCTCGAGTAGACGCCGCCACCACCGCTGCAATATACTCGACTTCGCAGGAGGACAGCGCCACCACGCGCTGCTTCTGTGACTTCCACGCCACTGGACTCCTGGAGAGAAAGAAGATGACCCCCGACGTACTCTTCTGGTCGTCCACATCGCCGGCCAAGTCGCTATCACTGTTGCAGGTGAACGCGAGTTCTCCTTCTCCACTGGTGAACTTGAGGTCGTAGTCCACCGCTCCCGCCACGTACAACAATAGGTGCTTCATCGCGACCATGTGCTCCTACCACAGGTCTTCCATATACCGGCTCAAGTAGCCAACGGCGAACCCCAGATTGGGCCGCGTGTTCATCAAGTAGCGCAAGCTACCGATGAGACTCCGGTACTCCATGGCGTCAACGCTCGGCGACGCACTTGCCTTGGACAGCTTGAGCCTCACCTCCATCGGTGTCGAGCACGGTTGCAGCTGCCGAGGCCGGCCTTGTCGAGCACCTTCTTAGCGTAGGCCGACTGCGACAATTCGATGCCATGGACTCCTTGTTGCACCTTGATGCCCAGGTAGTGGGAAAGCATGCCCAAGTCACTCATATGAAACATGAGCTTCATCTCACCTTTGAATGACTCACTACGGGAAAGCCCATGTTTGCTGAGTGTAAAATTTTTTGCTGAGAGCTTTATGTCGGGCACTCGCCGAATAACATATTTGCCGAGAGGGCTCTCGGCAAAAAAAAACTCTCGGCAAAAGCTTTCGCCAATGCGCTCGGCCGAGAGCTTTTGCCAATGCGCTCGGCGAAGTTTTCAAGTTCGCCGAGAGCTTTTGTCAAAACACTCGACGAAGTTTGAAAATTCGCCGAGTGTTTTCTTTCCCGGCTCTCGGCAAAATTGAAACTTCGCCGATTGTTTTTCCGGCTCTCGGCAAACTTTTCCTTCACCGAACCTAACGTGTACTTTTTGTTGCCGAGTGTCGACGCGGCACTCGGCGAAGATTTCGTCGAGTGCCCGATGAAAAACTCTCGGCAAAGAGCTCTTTGCCGATCGAAAGTTCATCATGTGACCTATGCCGAGTGCAACTCTCGGCGAAATTTTCGCCGAGTGTTAAACAGGCTTCGCCGAGTGTCCCAGGCACTCGGCAAAAAGGGGATTTCCCGTAGTGACTTGATCCTCTCCTTCGACGTGCCAGAGATCACAAGATCGTTGACGTAGATGCCCACCACGAGGCGGGATGCATTGCCACTGCGCGTGTACAAGCCATGCTCGCACTTGCTCCTTGTGAACCCGAGCTCGTGCAAGCTTGAATCAAGTTTCGTGTTCCACGCTAGAGGTGTCTGTCGGAGTCCATAGAGCGCCTTTTGCAGCTTCAACACCTTGTTCTTATGCCCGACAGCCACAAACCCCGGCTGCTGCGACACGTACACCTCTTCTTGAAGGTCACCGTTGAGGAACGCCGGCCGACTTGACGTCCATGTGGTGAACTAGCCATGCCTGGTGCGCCGCGACTGCCAGCAGCACGCGCACCGACTCCATATATATGCGCCACAGGAGCAAATACTTCTTCAAAGTCCACGCCATGCCGCTGCACATAGCCCTTTGCGACGAGTCTCGCTTTGTGTTTGATAGGCTCGCCATGCTCGTTTCGTTTCACCTTGAACACCCATTTAACACCAATGGCGCGTTGGCTAGAGGGTAGGCTCACCAGCGTCCACGTATTGTTTTGCTCGATGGAGGCTAGCTCCTCCAGCATGGCCGCCTGCCACTCCTTGCACCGTTTTGCCTGTTCCGCACTTGTTGGCTCGTCGCCGATCACCACCAGTAGTTCTTGTGCCAGCTCGCGGTCAGCTTGCGCCCCGGGTTGGCAGAAGGCCCTAGCTCGTCGTCGAGGAGTCCAAATCGAAGTGGCGCATCGTCGTGGTCCCAGTCGAGGTCGATGTCTCCTGAGGACGATGACGTGAATAGGATGTTGCGCGCCGGTGTGCCAAACTCCGTGTGCAGCTCAGTCCCGCACGTGGGCGTCGCCGCGCAGCCTGGTGTAGATGTGGTCGCGCTCGGTGCAGCTGGCAATGAGCTTGGCGTAGTCGTGGAAGTTCCTGGCACAGCTACCGTGTTACTTCCCGCCACGGCTTTAGCAGCTATCTTGAACTGTACGATTGTAGCTGCTCCTTGGTCCTTGGTGCGGAGTAACGTGAGCCACATAAAACGGCTCAAATCGTCGACGAGCAGCAATCCCACTCGGCGTCTCCGGGTTGATTGGCCTGCACAAGTCACCGTGCACGAGCTCCAGCTTAATTGTGTGTGGCGCAGTACTTGGCCTCACCCGGGAACGAGAGCTGTCGTTGCTTCCCGGCCAAGCACGCCTCGCACACTTGGTCGACATGATCGATCGCCGGTAGCCCTCTCACCAGCCCTCCTGCGCCAGCTTGCGTAAGCCACAGAATTTGAGGTGCCAAACCTTGCCTGCCATCGCCATGCCATGTCATCGCCCTGCGCAGCCAAGCACACTGGCCTTGCCACATTCAGCTTCAGCATGTAGAGGCGGTTGAGGGATCGATTCACCTTCGCCAGTAACCTCCGGCTCAAATCCCATATCCTCATCACCCCATCGTCGATGTGCACCTTGTACTGATCCTCATCAAGCTGGCCGATGCTAATGATCTTGGCTGTGAGGCACGGTATGTAGTACACACCTGCAAGTTCTTGATGCTCGCCATCTTTGCACGTGAACAACACGGTGCCTCGGCCTTCAATGTTGACAATGGAACCATCCCCAAACTTCACCGTCCCTTGGACATTGGTGTCGAGCTCGGCGAAGACATCCTTCACACCCGTCATGTGATTTGTGGCCCCGGTATCCAGTAAACGTCCTTGCATGGCCCAGTCACGTCGCCGGTCGTGACAAGTGCGTCGTGGTTCGTCGGTTCTCCCGTCATCACCTAGCGCGCCATCTCCTCACCGTCGTTCACCTCGACGTAGATGTCCTCCGGGTTCGCGTGCTTCGTGCTTACGCCATCGAGCACCATTGCAGACACGAGCAGCAGTGTGTGCTCCTTCTCTGTCTAGGCAGCATGGGCCTGCTCATCGCGCTTCTTCTTTCGGCACTCATGAGCCGGCCCGTCTTCTTGCATTGATCATCGCCTAGCGGTTCGTCGGGGTTGTTGTCGCCATTCATGGTGTGCTTGGGCGCCTTGGAGCCGCCGCCTCGCCCCCTGCCGCGCCTGCAACCGTGACCGCGACCGCGTCCGCGGCCACTTGAGGATGACCCCGCGAGATCGATTGATAGATTCAACTTTGCCACCATTTTCTTCACAAGCTCGTCCTCCGGCAAGTTCAGACGCGCCGATGACGCCCCGACAACACCCCGACGCTGTTGCCGGTGATCTGATCGTTGTGCTCCTCCACCGCCTTGAGCCGCCCGATCAACTCCTCCACAAACATGTCTGCCACATCAAGTAAAGTTTCTATTGACATGGCGATTTACGCATAGCTTGGCGGCAGTGCATGAAGGAACTTGCATACGATCTCCTCCTCCTTGCAACCATCATTGAGAACCGCTAGCTAGCTGGTGATCTTGTTGATGCGAGCGCTGAAGTCATTGGTTGACTCTCCATCATGGAACTTGAGGGCATCGAACTCTCGCCGGAGCGTGGTCACCTTGGCCTTGCGCATGCGCTCGATGCCGATGTGCCTTATCTTGATCGCGTCCCACGTCGCCTTGGCCGTCGCCTTGTTTGCGATGGAGCCCATCATGTCGAGTGGAACCGCCTTGGAGATCACCTCCAATGCCATGCAATCCTCGACGTAGACGTCTGTCCCCATGCTCACTGCGATCCACAGACCAGGGATGAGAATGAATGATTAGGATCGATCCATCCATCACTGAATCTTTACGATTATTTCAAAAATATAAATGGATCAAATGGATCAAACCATTAGAACCTAGGTTTAAAAGGTTCAATCCAAAATGACTTCACATGTATAAATATCCTTAAAATTTGTACGAAGTTGATTCTTGTTCCTAAAAAAATTAACTAAATTTAACAAGTTTTCATAGTATGAACATGAGTTTAAAAAATTTTGGGTCCAAGTTTTACACACATTTAACTATAATTTTTGGGTCTTAGTAATGTATCGTGGGTCCCACATATATAAATAGCTCAAAATTTGTACAAAGTTGCATCTCTGTATAATAAATCATTCCTGCAAAATTCAACTAAATCTGATAAGTTTTTATAATGTGATCGCGAGTTTAAAAATTTTGGATCCGAGTTTTATACATATTTACCTAGAATTTTTGGGTCTTAGTAATGCATAGTGGGTCCCGCATATATAAATAGCTCAAAATTTATACAAAGTTGCTTCACTGTATAATAAATCATTCTTATAAAATTTAATTAAATCTGATAAGTTTTTATAATATGAACGCGAGTTTAAAAATTTTGGGTCCGGATTTTACACACATTTAATGCATTGTGGGCCCCGCATATATAAATAGCTCAAAATTTGTACAAAGTTGATTCTCTATACAATGAATCATTCATACAAAATTCAACTGAATCTGATAAGTTTTTACAATGTGAACACGAGTTTAAAAATTTTGGGTCCAAGTTTTACACGTATATAATATTAGTTTTTTTATCTAATAGTAATGTAGCTGATCCATTTGGATATCCATGGATAACCTATTAATACAATAGACTCATGATGGATTTATCCTATTGAATCATAGATCAACGAACTCACTAAAAATGATTTAGGTTCGATCCATATCCTAACCATTCCCATTACTAGGGATGAGAATGGTTAGGTTTGGCCCATTTATCCATTGCACCTATCCACAAATATGTTCCATTGGACCCTTAGGATTGATCTAAAAATTCAAATGGGCCAAACGGGTCGAACCCTAAAATCCTAGGAATCACCGGATCGATTAGAGGCCACGCACTCCGGTTCTCCTTCTCCAGTTCTCTTTGGCGGCGGCCGGGCGACACACTTCGGCGGCGGCGGCTCGTGAGGATGGCGGTGGTGCTCCGGCGGCAGCCCAGGCTCGTGTGCAGGCAACGGTATCCTCCTGCTGATGGCCCAGGGACACGGTGGCGGCGGGGGCCGGGCACGACCTCGGCGCCGGCCGCCAAGTTCGTCCGCCTGCACACGGCTCCCAGGTCCTTCTGCGCCTGCACACCGGTTCGTCCGCCTGCACACGGCTCCAAGGTCCTCCTCCGCCTGCACACGGCTCCCAGGTCTTTCTCTGAATTGTTCTTGTTAAATCCTAGGCAGTTCATGTGTTTAATGTGGGTAGTTATGCCTCGGTGATGACTGAGCAAATGCGAGGAGATGCCAGTTCGGTGTGTAGTGTTAGGGAGAGCTGCATATGCAGCAGAAATTTACAGAACTTGTAGACCTTTACCATCTCATCTAATGGAAAATTGCAATCTTTTCTCTGGTGAGGTAGTAAAGTGAACAGTTAAATCAAAATCATTTTACAAGTTCATTTATCACTCTGCAACTACTGGCTGGCCATCTGCTGCCCAATGAAAATGTTCTTGTTTGCTTGGATAGGTAACGTTCATGCTGTCCGGTTTTGTGTTGCATTTCCACGGAATCCATTCATATTTTAGTACTCCTATCTGTGTTGTTTGCCACATTCATTGGCGAAATCTCCCATAAACGTGAGAAAGCCATGTCTATTTGGTACCCTGCAGGATCTTGCCAAGATGCCATAAAACTTGAACTGCAGAGTACTTTGGCATCGTCAGGGCACATGGTCGGCTGTCGCTGCTAGTACATCAGCACTGTCACATGAGATGTTACCGATGGAGAGGGATTTGGAATTTTTGGAAGTGGTAGTACCAGCGGTGAGGCTCACGGCCATAGGGTCTCCATCGACACCGAGAAACCTTGCCAATGAAACTGAAGGCGAGGAACTACACAATGAGGTTGACGATGAGGTTGATGATGAGGATGAAGAAGATGTCAATGTAATTGATGCAAGTTCCTTGATTGGTGAAGGCAAAAGAAAGTTTAGGTCAAAGGCATGACGAGAGTATGTGCCAATTTATGAAGATGGAGAAATTACAAAAGGAGAGTGCATGCATTGCACTACCTTAATTGGTGCCAAGCGTGGAGCAGGAACTAGCGCTTTGCGGAATCATTTGAAAAAGATGTAAAATAAGGCTTGAGAAGGTTAGAGTGGTGGATCAGCTATGTGGGACATGAGTGTGTCAAACTATGTAATGTTCTCGCTAAATGCACTTTCAAAAAATGGAGCATATATAACTCTGGAGTATTTTCTCACTATGTAATTAAGCATGCTGGCAAGAAGTATTTTCTCACTATGTGAATAATAGCTGCCCATACTACTCTTTGTTCATTGATTGTCTTTTAGGTGTCTAGAGTTTCTGATTAAGTGGGTCTAAATCTACACCACCAACTCAATAGTTCGAGTTAGATTGTACCAGAAAGATGATTCTATTGCTTGCAGTGCAGTCCTAATCAACATCCAGATTGCTAAAATAATTTTGGTTATGTTACTTTTACATTATACATGGAGTTCTGGACATATGGACCAGCATCAACTAATTGAATAATATTGTGGTTTTTTCACGTTACCTTCATTATGTTATTATGCTCATTTTGTATATTCCTCTTGCAAACCAAGAACTCAATGGTACAAAACATTAGCATTCAAGTGTACAAGAAATTTATATCTCAGTCTACAAGTTTGCAGATATCATACACCTTCTTGCCTATTTTACATACTACATGACTAAATTTGTATCTCAGATTACATTTTTGGGATGTGCCCATACTGCTCTTAGAACATATATAGTTGTGCATAATAACACCTATTTTCCCTTTTTTTTGAAAGCTAGGACGTCAAAGGAGTGTTCGAGATGGTGAGGGGCTGTTTTTGGAGAACTATGAATGTTCATATTGGTGCTAGAATGTAATTTTTTTCACTTGTTGCAAGAAGATGAATTTCAAGACTCAAGACAGATATCATAGCACGAGCATGGCCAGTTCAATGAAATCTGATACTTTTGTATGAAATGTTGTTAGGCTATATAGTGAGTCCTATTAGGGTTGCCCTGGCAATGATGTTGTTTATCTGTGTTTCATGCATCGCTGACTACTGTACATAGGAGCAATGAGAATTTGGGAAAATGTATTATGTCTTTGTTTGCACGAGGTTGCTGCTTGCATTGCTAGTGACAGGTTCCATGGTAGCTGCAACTAATGTTAGTTGTGCATCTTCTTTTGATTTAGCCACAGAAACTTTATCATCATGCTATTGCAATGATCTGATATCATGTGCTTGTGGTTGATGGTGGCGTACTGGAGTACTTATGCATTTACAATTATTTTTTATGGTGAACTTACTATAGCTCTACTCTTTTATGGTGAATTAGCTGTGTAATTAGCCCTATGATGTATTGCTTTGCATATATATGTAGACCTCTGCTGTATTGCCTTGCAGATATGTAATTTTTTCACTTGTTGCAAGAACTGTTGTCTGCTAGGTTCAATAGGTTAACCTTTTGCTCCATTGGATAACCTATTTATTTAATAGAACCACTAAGGGTTGCCCCTATTAAGCCATGGATTAGTATTGTCACATAAAATGGTTTAGGTTCAATCCAAAACATAACCATTCCCATCCTGATGCTCCCCTCGGTTGCTGCTGCCTCCTGGCGGCGTCGTGGCCGGGTCATCGAAGCGAGGACGACGCAGGGGTGATGACGATCGACGGTGCGCAGCCATGAGTGCCCACTCGATCGCTCGACTACGGTCCCAGGTTCGGTACGCTCTGATACCAACTATTTTGGTCGCCGCCGGAGATCAAGAGTTTGCCTGAGCTCAGGAACACAGCGAACACAAACGCGAGATGGATTTTGGTGTGGCTGTGTCACTTTGCCACGGTTTTCTTCTCTATATCTATACACCAAAATCCATCTCGCGTTTGTGTTCGTTGTGTTCCTGAGCTCAAGCAAACTCTGGATCTCCGACGGCAATCAGAACACCATCGGTGAGCAGAGCCACTGTCGGCGTGTGATTTGTTTGTGTTTGGGAAAGTTTATAGACGATACTCCCTCTTTAGCTGTCAATTTTTTAACCTTATGTTTACACTGGGATAATTGACAAGCACATATTTTACTCTTCATTTAGCGACCCAAGAAAATTTCAAACTTGACATTCCGAAATTTGCAATTCAATTCACACATTTTTTGAAAACTATCATCAAAAATGAAAATCCACACCGATCGCACGGTGTTGTCGCTCGCATCCTCGTGACAGTGCAAGCGCAGCTAACTGACCATCGGTGGCAAGGAGACGGGTGACAATGATACAAGTGTGTCGCTGTAATGGGGCGCGGTGGTATGCAGTCGGCCTGCCACCAGGAGGAAAGCATGGAATAGGCGAAGCTAAGACCAAGATAGGTGGCGAGTTGAAGTCATAAGCCATTGACGACATTTTGAGCTGGTCCAGTACAAACAACCCCAACATGAGCTGCTCTTTTGCAGAAGTTTGTTGGTGATGGCAGTGATGAGGCAGGGGACGAGATGGACGTCCTCAACGGTGAAGAGGAGTGCCTCACAGATGTGGAGTATGGTGATCAAGCTGGCAATTGGGGAGAGGGATATAGTCACTTGGGACAGCCCAACACATGGCATCTGAGGGAGGAGCCTTCAGATGCAGACGGTAGTGATATGGAATGAAAGAATTCGCATCCCAACCTACAGGACATCGTGACTTCATGGTGTTAGCTGTAGGACGCCGTACGAAATGACTTTTGGGGAAAAGCACTATGTAATATGGAAATTAGTTCATGGACACCATGTCCATTAGAATATTTATTTCTGGTTAAATAGGAGAGAGAAACTTTGTGAAAGTTTAAAATACTGTCAGGTCTTCCATCTCTATGTCTTTCTCTCTCAAGCACATCGGCCCGCATGTAAGCCTTAGTATTTTTTCCCCTTCTACTTCCTCTTTATCTCACTCTTATAGGAGGCTGGTATGAGGCATGGTGAGCTCAATGGTAGCCGACCGGGCAGCGGCGATAGGGGAAGGAGATACATAGGCTGGCCATTCCGAATACATTGGGATGTGTACACATGCTGCCGTCAGGACGCCCAAGGAGCTTGGTGGTCATGCAGGAGGAGCACATTAGAATGATGAGGTTTTCAAGGAGCTCGTCGACGTCGAGGATTCAATGAGGGCACCAGGATACGTTGTTATAGCGATGTCACTCCCTCTGCTCCGGCGTCCGTGAGTCGCCACTCCTCCACGGTGGCATGACCCTTCACGCGCCGCGGCTCCTTCTGCGTCGCACGCCGCTCCCTTAGCCCCAGCCTTCGTGGCGGCATGACCCAACCATAGGTTGCCACTCTCTCCACACTGCACGATGCTCCCTTCGCCCTAGCCTCGTGCTGTCATTCCTCCGCGGCAGTGCGACCCTTCGCATGCTGTAACTAGGAAAGTGAGGATGTGACGAGGACATCAATACCATCGATACATCCACGTCTACACAAATACAACTTCATGGTCCTATTACCAACGCTCGTACATGTCAACTCAACTATCAGGTGAGTTCATTCTTGAGTTCATGGCCATCTTATTTATACCATGGAGACGCGTACACTCTTCTATGCTTAGGAATGATGGAGAGGATCAAAAGGGGAGAGGATTCACGTGGGTTGGCTTCAGAGTGCAGGACAACACCAACTTGTGACTATTGCCATGACTTCATACGGAACCCGTTTTGGGGGCGCAAGCACTTCATGAAAAGCTTATAAAGTCTAGTTTCAAATGGATCTGGTTTCATATCCATATTTGTTCAGGGGAGGGTGCAATCATCATTTTACTACCAAGTCCTTTTCTGTCCATGGTGCAATGTCACCTTATTTGGGCCCAATGGGCTGTGTATCAAGTTGGGTCCTATGGGGTATAAATAATAAGGATACCCACAAGGAGGGAATTTTGAGCCACGAAGGCTAAGGCGATAGAACGCTTGGGCGGATGATCCCCATCCTAGTCGACCCCAGGGGAACGGGATTCGTCTCGCTTGGTCCCGTTCTGCCTCGCCCAGCCCAGAGGGAACAGGCTTCGCCTCGCCCAACCCTGAGGAAGGGCCTCGAGGGAACGGGCTCCGCCTCACCTGACCCCAAGGGAACGGGCTCCACGTCACTCGACCCCAAGGGAGAATGTAGGGCCCTCGATGTGACCCGTGTTGTCTCCTAACCACTATGGACGTGGGAGAGGAGTACCCGCGGTCCAATCTCTGACAGTGGGACAGGAGTAGGAACAACAGGACACGGCCACGACCGGTCGTACCGAAGGGTAATGACGTCTATAGTATCGGATAGACGGCCACTATGCTGCCTAATCCACGTACGGCGCCCGACGCGGCGTCCGTCCCCACGCCGCCTTCCTGGGCGGAATAGGACGCCACGGCCGGCGAGACACGCCCGCACGCGGCTACAACGAAAGAACATGAGCATAGAATGGAGTCGTCCACGTCGCCATCTATAGGGCTCACGGGGCCCACGTCAAGGGGAAAATGGACGATGCGACTCCATGCACATTTTTCCTTTTCTCTCTCTTTCTCTCTCTCTCTTGTAACTCCCTCCTCCCCTTGGGATATAAAAGGAGACGAGGGGGAGCACATAAGGGGGGATGAAGAAAAAAGAGAACAAGAGATAACAACGCTACACCAGAGACTTCGGAGCCCGCTCTCTCTCTCTCCAGTTTGTACCCCCTACTACAAACCAAGTGCAAGTAACATGAATAGCTCACCACTGGAAGTAGGGACATTCTGCCCGAAACAGTATAAACCTTCGTGTCCTCTTTTCACACCGTCCGGGCCAGACGCGCAAATCACTAGAAATTCACTAGTCGGTGGTTAAAAATACCAATAGTTGGTGTGCCAGGTAGGGGCCATTTGCGTATCTCATCGTCACCAAGCAGGCTATGGATGGCTAACCACGATGGAGCCTGGGCCCTGGGCACACACGTGCGCTTTAGGAGCCTTGACTTCGTCATCACCGCAGAGGACGGACGGGGACAGGCTTGCGCCCCTGTCCAACCCATTCGCGTCGCCAGCCTCGACCACGTTACCGAGGCCCTCGGGGAGTTGCACCTGCATGCCCCAGAGGCCCGGACAATCAGGAGCGGCCAGTTCGCCAATTTCGACCACAAGAGGCTGGAGCGTCAGCTCCAGCATCTTCTTGGGACCTCGACCATCCCAGGAAGACATGTACAGCCTCTCCTTCGCATTTGCCAACATCATGGCACAACTCATCGAGGAAGCACCACTTTCCCTGAAGGGCTTATCCCGGGATGCCCCGGTAGCATTCCCATTGGGTCTGCGCAACGTTGCGTGGACCATCGATCACCTCATAGTTGTTAACTACCAAATTTGGTAAGCAAATTATCAGATTTGGAGCTAAGGCCGAAGCCGATTTGGAGGGAATCGAGATGGTCGGAAGCAGAGTGCGCGCCAAGTGCAGACCGAATTGGCTAAGGAGTTCGTCGGCTGATGACCGAATCGGCTAAGGTAATCGTCGGTCGATACCGAATCGGACAAGATGAGCCGATGTAGCCGATTTCGGTAGGATAATATTGTAATCATCTTCGGATTCGCTTAAAGTGCTTCATGAGGATTACCATACATGGATAGAGTCCAAGAAAAACAATTGTATCTGTTAATTAAGATATTTTAAATAGTTTCCTTATAGATAATGTCAGTGAGAGTTTGTTTTAGGTACCTATCTGTAGTTTGAATTATAATAGAGATAGGAGTCGTGTCCATCAAGGAATTATGTTGTATATGGGTATAAACGATCCAAGACCATGTGATTATCAACAATCAGTTCAATACAACCTTTGGCGCATCGCCACCCTTTTCTTTTAGTTATTTCAACGAGTTCTTGTTTCTAGTTGGGCTGCATCGAATTCGATCTCTAGCGAAAAGGTAAAACTTGTTATGGCGGCTTGCGCTCTCAGGACTAGTGCTTCCATCATTATGATACTCTAATATTGTTTACGTAAATCATCGATTTATCACATATGTTGTATAACTTAGATCGATAATGTGATCTAACCCTAATCGGCTAGTCTATGTTATTAGACGACAGTCGATAGAGTTAGGTGTCATTGTCGATTTAGATTATACAGTGTATCCACCATCTCGAAAGGTTTTCATAGATTTGTTTAGATCTTATGCTTCTTTTTATAATTAATGTTGCATCAGTTAGGTCCGACCTATTAAGTCATATTTAGAATCATAATATCTATTCTATCGCATGATCACTATTAGAGATAGTATCGGGGTTTCAGCCGATCTTATCTGCTTTAGCTATCTTTTTTGTTTTATGTTTACTTGATATGTTAAAGCTACCCTTTATATTAAGATCTCACTGTAATTAAATATGTTAAGCTTGTTATCAATATGTTAGGTTATCTTAACACTTGATCGGTTTCTGTTTAACGTATTTAGTTTATATTGGTATCTTAGTATAAAGTGGTATCAAAGTACTAGCCGATACACATTAAATTTATAACATCATCTATGCTATAAATATATAATCTGCATATTAAGGTATTTTTGAACATAAGTGATTTATACTGTCTCGGTACGCTACCGATCTATCCAAATCACTTAGTTTAAACGTACTTCGATATTTAGATTATGTATTATGAATACCTACAGCCGATTGATTAGGTTTAATATTCACTGGCCGATTCAGTGCATACCTCATCGGCTTAACAACAAGCGATACTTCATCGGCCACCAGCCGATCGGCTATCGTTTGCAGACTAATACTTGTTTTTTTGTTTCTTGTTGATTTGCAGGATCAAATCAACTGGCACGCCTAAGAACCTAAGAAGCAATACTTTGGACCTGCACTAGAGTAAAGCAAATCTCTCAGGCCAGCGCGTGATTTTCCAAGTCAACACATCTTCGGCACGATTTGGGATCAACAGAATCCCAGGATTCAAAGACAAGGTCAAGGCAATCTGGGAACAGCCAACCCCTCACACCGAGTCGATGCACCGCCTAAACCACAAGCTTCTTCGCACAGCGCACGGCCTCAGAGTGTGGGCTAGAGGCATCTGCTCGGAGGCCAAAACGCAATTCCACATGGCCTTGGATGTGGTGCAGAGGCTCGATATAGCCCAAGAAAATAGAGACCTTTCCGGGCAAGAACTAAGGTTGAGGGCGGCCCTCAAACGTAAGCCCATTGCTTTCGCCTCCTTGGAACGAGCAAGGAAAAAACAAGCCTCACGGGTAGCCTACATCCGTGAAGGGGACGTGAATACCAAATTTTTCCACTGGAAAATTAAGGCGCACAGACAAAATAATGTCATCCAAAGACTGAGAAAAGGAAATGGGTGGGCGGTCACTCATCAGGAAAAGGAAGAGGTGATCCATGAGCATTTCATAGCTATGATGGGGCAACCACAATTAAGACAAGCCAATCTTACCTTGGAAACTTTGAATACCTCGACAGTTGATCTATCGGACTTGGAAGAGCCTTTCTCGGAGCAGGAAATTCACAAGGCAATCAAGGAATTGCCAGCATATAAAGTTCCAGGCTCAGATGGATTCACCACGGTCTTCTTCAAATCCTGTTGGGACATAATTAAAGTAGACTTGATCCTCGTGTTCAGTTCCTTGCACAACCTTAGATGTGCCCATCTAAACCTCCTAAATTTGGCAAACATCGTTCTGATTCCCAAAAAGGAAGGGAGTGGAAGGAGTCTCAGATTACAGGCCCATTAGTCTCATCCACAGCATTGCAAAAATTTTCTCCTAATTACTGGCTTTAAGGCTAAGGCCTCACATGTAGTCTCTGATTTCTGTCAACCAAAGCACTTTCATTTAAGGACGAAGCAACCATGACAACTATCTCTTCGCAACAAACATGGCGAGAAGATACCATGGTTTAAGGCGACCAATGTTGCTGTTAAGTTAGATATAACAAAGGCCTTCGATTCAGTGCAATGGGATTACCTCCTGGACCTCTTACGCCACCGGGGCTTCCCTCCAAGATGGTTGGACTGGATGAGTGCCATGTTCTCCACCTCCTCATCCCAAGTCTTGCTCAACGGCCTCCCTGGAAAGCGGATAAAGCATGGAAGGGGCCTCCGCCAAGGAGACCCTCTTTTGCCATTGCTCTTCATTTTGGCAATTGACCCCCTGCAGTATATCCTGGATCAAGCAACAGAAATGGGTGCCTTAACAAAGCTTCGTGGCAGAGCATCACCGCTTCGAATTTCAATGTATGCAGATGATGCAATTGTCTTCTTAAACCCCACCTGGGCCGATGTTGCTTCGTTCACTGACATCCTAAGCCGTTTTGGCGCGGCGACGGGTTTGGTCACCAACTTCGATAAGTCCCAAGTGGCAGCAATCAGATGTGATGAGATCATTATGGATGAAATCCTAGCAGGAGTCCCCGCAGTGAGGACGAGCTTCCCGATCAAGTACTTAGGCCTCCCTCTAGTCCTGGGAAGGCTGCGGACGGCAGATTACAACCTGTCTTTGATAAAATTCAGGACGAGTCACCAGCTGGAGGGGGAAAAATGTAGGGCTGGCTGGAAGAACGACCCTTGTCAAATCAGTCCTCACAGCGCAACCAATCTACCTTCTCACTGCCCTAAAAACTTTGAAGGGAGTTCTTGAACAACTCGACAAAAAGAGGAGGCGCTTCCTTTGGGCTGGCACCGGTGATTTCAACGGAGGAAAATGTAAAGTCAATTGGGAAAAGACATGCATGCCAATCTCTCATGGAGGCCTTGGCATACGTAATTTGGAGAAGTTCACTAGAGCTCTGCGCCTGCGATGGCTATGGCAAGAGTTCAAAGAACCATCTAAGCTGTGGGTGGGGCTTCAGACGCCGGGTGATGAGATTGACAAGAGGCTCTTCGCAGCGGCGACAAAGGTAACGGTGGGGGATGGAAACACCGTTCATTTCTGGGAATCCCCTTGGATCGACGACCAAAGACCTAAAGATCTACTGCCTCTGGTATATGCATTATCCAAAAACAAGAACAAATCTCTCCATCAAGGGAAGGACAATGATGCATGGGTTAACGATCTAGATATCTGCTCAGGCCAACACATCTCTGTGAGCCTTGTCAGCCAACTAGTCCGCCTGTGGGAGGCAGTGTGTGAGGTCCAGCTGGATGAGGAAGTTGCTCACCAGATCACGTGGAAGTTCACGAGTCATGGAATCTACACGGCCGCTTTAGCCTACTGGGTGCAGTTCTGCGGGGCGACCACCTCAACTCCTCATGCTCTAGTATGGAAAGCTTGGGCGCTGGGGAAATGCAAACTCCATGCTTGGCTCTTCTTGCAGAATAGGGTCTGGACCTCGGACCTCGAATAGACTTACGGCGAGGGGATGGCATAACAATGGTCTCTGCCCCCTTTGTCGGCGGGAGCGTGAGACGGCCCTACATCTAGTCGCGGAATGTAGATACTCTTTGCGAATCTGGCGCTATGTTGCGACATGGTTGGGGTTCCAACAACTAGATCCAAGCTAGTGGAAGGAGGCCCAAACAGTCGCACAATGGTGGGGAAGTAGGGCAAATACACCAAGCACACCAAAAAAGGGATTCCAGTCACTACTCATGTTAGTCGCCTGGGAAATTTGAAAGGAAAGGAACAAACAAATCTTTGATCATAAAGCGGCGACAACAAGCTTTCTCATAACAAGCATCAAGGAAGAGGCTAGATTATGGATCCTAGTAGGTGCTAAGAGGCTTAGCGAGATTATCCCAAACCCTGTATAGTTCTATACAGCTTCGGCTTTCCTTTTTTTACAATTTTGTAAGCCCTAGGGCTGTATTTTTCTCCCGCTCTATTCAATGAAAAGACACCCTCGTGCCGTTTTTCCTCTAAAAAAATCCAAATTATAACTAACAGATAGCTAGTTCTTCTACTTCATTAAATGATAATTCATTGTAATACATTTCCCAGCTGCTCAAGCACAGGATTTGTTTGTAAGAAAAATGCATGGATGGGAGAAATAACAGGCAGTATATATGTCTTTTATTTCTCTTTTTTTGAAATATACATGACACACTTAACAGCAACAATATCTGAATTTTTGTGATTCCCTACACAAATACAAGGCAACTGCGAGTCTGCGGCTGGATTCAGAATAAGCTAGTTCATTCCTGTAAGAGAGAGAGAAGAGAGAAGAGAATAAGGTAGTGCATCTGTAACACAAAGTGAGAGTTGCTTACAGGGAGGAGATGTTGTGGCTAAACTTGGAGTGTTTCCTTTTCCACATAGGTGACCATGACTGAGGCATCGGTTGCAGCAAGTTTACTTGGAGAAGACCTTCCTCATGACACATACCACTGCAAATCAGGAGACTTAAATCCTTTCAATCCAATATTGTAAGCTGGTTGTTCATCGGCCGATGACCTTCTCCTACGGAGTACTAGTAAAAGCTAACCACAGTCGACTTCGACGGCTGGGTGTCCTCACCTCCGTCCAGGCATCGACGCTGGTGGCCTTCTCAAGGGAGCCCGGAGGCGACGTGAGCGAAGACGACAAGTCGAGAGGAACCATGAAATCACGATCTTTTTTTACCTTAGGGACGTGGAAAGGATTTTTTTTAAAAAAAGTTTCCTTTCCTGAAGTATCATGAAAAGGTTTCACCAATTAGGTTTCACCAGTTGAAGGATCTAATTTTCATATTGCTTAGAGGGGAAATCGGATGGTCCATGTAATCTTGATGATGTGGACATGGTAACTTAGCAAGAAAGATTTTACTTCTTTCCCTATTTTAGATTGTACCTTTTTTTCGAGGGATCTTTATATTGTACCTGATCGAGCATTTGGTATTATATATGTTGGTTCATGTTCATGTAGGTTGCGAAGAGAAGGTTTTTCTTTTTTTTCCAATGGAATCGAATAGATATATACTCGTTTGTGAAATACCTCAAAATTTTATAAACTTGCATACCATCTAAAAATAAAGATGAAAAATTATACAAAGAAACGGCCATCCCAAGAATGAACTGAACTGCTCACATGCAAAAGGCATGAAACAACAAGTCCCATAAATTAAATCCAAACCGAGCAAATATGTACAAAATTCATCTAAATCAATATTCAAAGTAGACCTAACCGTAGAGGCTAGAGATGTAAACTATTTTTATTATTATTAAAAAGAAATTCAGAGTAGCCAGGGACGGGAGTGGAAGGGGAACTGGTACATCACGATGGGAGCTGATGATCCACTCTTCTTCTTCCTCCCCTCGACCTTTTCCCTCCCTCCGCGCCGGCCCGCCCCCCTCCTCGCCGCGCCGGCCCAGCGGGGCCTCGCCTCCCAGGGGCAGAGGGCCCGGTAGGGCAAGGTGTGGCCAAAACCGCCCCTCCCCGCCGGGAGGCCTGCTGCGCCTAGAACCTGTCAGTGACGCCGTGAGGTTAGCTTCGTCTCCCCAACTCCCGCCGACGGCTCGACTCCCTCGGTCCTCCCCGCGCGAGTAGCTCCAAGCCTCCAGCGCGGCGCGTAGGCGGCGGCAGCTCTAGGCTCCAGCGCGGCGGCGGCGGCGACATCTCCAGCGCGCGCGGGCTCAGCGGTGGCCAGGTGCGGAGGGGAATTTAATAGCTTCACTAATATACTTAACATGGAAATATTGCTTGTTGGCTGCTTTTTATTTGTGCCACCTATTTTGGCTTGTTCTTCATTGACAATTATTTTTTATACCTAATAGCGAGCATTACTATCATGATGCACGGATGTGCTCCATGGCCCTGCTATTTCCCAATAGATTCTGTATATT
Source organism: Oryza australiensis (assembly GCA_019925245.2). Lineage (NCBI taxonomy): Eukaryota > Viridiplantae > Streptophyta > Magnoliopsida > Poales > Poaceae > Oryza > Oryza australiensis. The sequence goes on along the minus strand of JAIFGZ020000540.1, from coordinate 1,590,755 downwards.
GCCTGCCACTTGCCATTAATTCTTTTACTATATAAATTAAAATGTTTTCTTAAAATAATAATATGTATTGATAATGACATGGAGGTAACAGAGAGTATAATTTTTTCGATGATCACTAGCATTTGTGGATTTTGAATGCTCTTACACTTGTTTTGGATATTGTTTTAACTATTCCCCAGTGTAGATTATCTTGATTAAAGATAAAGTGGTCATCGCTAGCCTCAACATGTAATTTATTCCTGGGAAATGCTAAGGATTGTTTTGATGATTTGATTCGTTCTATGCAGGGGAATGCTAGAAGAGTACATGAGAGAGGATGTGGTGGGAGCAGTTATTTGGGAAACTATCAAAATTTGGACTCGCCCCTCTTCTTTGGTGTATTATAATTGGCTTAATCTATTTATATGTACATTCAGTTATCTCAGGTACATTTAATGTCTTTTCAGAAGGTTTGATCTTTCATACTGTTGTTGTGGATTACTGAATTTGTTTCCTTCTATGTAGAACAACATAGCAGTAATATGACATTTCTATTTGGGTTATTTTCATGGTTGGGAATTTTACTTGCTACTGTCGGATTGGTTATGTTCTACAAATGTAGCAGGTAAGCATTTGATTATTGTATCAATATTCCAAAAACTGGAGGAAACATATACACAAATCCATGCCAATGGCGCCTCTTAAGACAGCTTTTTTTTAAAGGGTTCTTTAACAAATTATCACACTTTCCAGAATGTAATATTTTTTTGTTTGCATGTGGCCTTTTTTAACATATTAATCTCACTTCACAGAAAGTAATCTTTCTTTGTTTGCATGTAACCAGAAAGTACAAGACCATTTTCTTTTCTTTTTATTCTGAGGAATTTTCTTTTATTTAAAATAAAACTGTGATTTCTTTGCTGGAACTGACCAGTTTGGCTACTAGAGTTCTAGTTCGGTCTATTTATCAGTTAATACCACGTTTTATTATGATATCCTGAAACATTCAGGGGCTTGTTATTTTGCCTACACTCTTTAATGCATTATGTTCTAGCCTTGCACATCTATATAAAATTGTAATATTCCCATCACAACACACACTACTTTTATTTCACATTGAAGATATGTGATTTGATCATTTAAAAATTTGTTTTAAGAATGTCCATACTAATTTGTTATGCAGAAAAGATCCTGGCTACATTGACAAGAATACAAGAGATGCCCAAAATCAAAGAGATGATGTATGGTTGGAAGATTTAGAGAGCCAATGTGGCTTCCTGTTAATCTGCCAAATCTCATGTTCAATTATTAGATTGTCACCTTCAGCAAGTTAAAATATTTCCTCCGTTTCATACTATATGACGTTTTAGGTTTGTCTTAGGTTAAACTTCTTCAAGTTTGATCAAGTTTGTAGAAAAACATAGCAACATGTACAACGCCAAATTAGTTTCATTAAATCCATCGTAGATTATTTTTTATAGTATATTTGTTTGGTGTTGAAAATGTTGCTGTATTTTTCTTTAAATTTGGTTAAACTTGAAGATGTTTGACCTCAAGACAAACCCAAAATGACTTATAATATGGAGCGGAGGGAGTAGTATTAGTACATATTTCATAATATTAATCTTGAGTGCTTGTGCCTCTAGGAACCTTTGTTGAAGAGGGGTCTAGACAACCCTGAACTTCTGGCTGGCAATTGGTCTCAGCTATGTATAACCTTCACAGTAAGTTATTTCAATTCATCACTTTAGTTGTTTCCCCATATATTTAACTTTCACTTCAAAAACCTGATTCATCTATATCAATAGATTGTTAGGCCTGTACGCTCGAAACATTGCTCTACATGCGATCGTTGTGTTGAGCAATTTGATCATCACTGCCCTTGGGTGTCTAATTGCATTGGAAAGGTACTAATTTTACCCTCTTCTTTGTTGAGTTTTCTTATTTCTAGTCAAATATCTTAATTCAGAATTAGGAAGTTGCCTATTTGAGCCAATTCATGAATAAAAACCTGACGTCTGCAGCCTGCACCCAAGCAGGGGCGAAAAACAAGATAAAACTGTTCAGCCCCTAGTCAACGATTTTCCTGTTGTTTTTCTATTCCCTTTTGATTACTTATGGATAATTGTTTGGTCTAAGATTCTAAGCTACAATTATTTGTGAGCACAGAAGAACAAATGGGAATTTTTCATGTTCCTTATCCTAGAAGTTTCTGCAATGATCATTACTGGTGTTACTGCCGTCATAAGTTTGTCCACATCTTTCTTTAAAACCATTACAATTTGTAGTACGGTAGATTTCTCAACCTTTATCCCTTTTCCTTTTCAGGAGTAGTAGGAGACCCAGATTCTCCTGCATCATTTGGTGGATGGCTTAATTATTCTGCCACTAACCATCCTTGGGTGGTGTCGTTTGTTGTAATGGATCTCTTTCTTTTCTTTGGCGTTATAACTCTTAACTGTAGTTCAAGCATCACAGGTATGAACCAAGTTGGTGTTGCCTCCTTTTTATCTGTCATTACACCATTTGATGCCTGACGCGTAGATCGAATCAGTATTAGCACAAGCCATGTATGAACTTGCAGTATTAGCACAACCCACATATATATACTTGTTTTTATCTTGCAGTTGCATTGCTCTTTTGGTAGTGCATGGATGAATTATTCGTTTAGTTTATTGCTTTCTGTAGAGTTCTCTGTGGTTGTTTTGCCTTTTCTCGATACTTTTCATGAGATTCTTTATGCTAAGCACTATCGTTGCTTGTTTATTGCATACTGTTACATTTTAATGGAAATGAAAACCATAACTCAATCAGAACCAAAGGGAAGTGAGTATTTGGTCATTTCCATTCACTCTGATGTATAATTCCCTTACCGTTTATGTTCACAATCTTTGACCAAACACCACATAATGTCACCATGCTCCCATTTTGTTTTACTCATTTCTATGTCAATATATTTCTTATCCCTTCGGTGTGAACTGCCAGCTATATTTTACTTCCATTTCTTGTCTAGTATATGACATCAACACAAATCCATTATGTATTTATGTTAATGCTTCTGTTAGTGTTTACACGCAATTGTAGAGATCATTCTTGCTACTTGTGGCATGATTCTTCATGCAGTCATTGGTCCTATTATGTTTATAATATAAAATGATTGGGGTTCTGTTTGTCCGATTGAGCTGTACTGCAAATACTGTTGCTCAGTCCTTGCAACTATCATTTCCTGCTTGCATTTGGGCTCTGTTTAAACCACACTTTCTCCACATTGTCAATCATTATTTCTTCCTACCTTGCAGATATCCAGGAATTTAACAACAGATAAGATGGCAAATGCCATGAGGTATAGTTATCTCAGAGGCCCAGGTGGCAGATTCAGAAATCCATTTGACCATGGGGTGCGTAAAAACTTTTCTGACTTCTTGCTGAAGGGGTACAATGAGGATATTGAGAGAGTAGAACATTGAGAGGGTAGAACAGACATTACAACCTGATGAGGAATTGGGAATGATTCAAATGACAAGAAGTGCAGTCTCACAGAATGGCGAGAGCATGTCACTTCATGCTAATGGCACAGACCATGGTTGCGCTGATCCACAAGGGAACTCAAAATCCCATCTTCACTCGCACGGTTCATCGAAATGTTGCAGTCACAGTAAGAAACCTGACAAGACCCCCTTGGGCCTAGGATTGGGCCTTGGCTGTAACAACCCGTCTAGCCGATATGCACGTTCACTTCTTCCATTGTGATTCATTCGGAGAGTGTTTTTTTGCCCTTGTGATTCTTTTGGAGAAGGCGAGCAAGATCCTGTTTCATCTTGTAGGTGTTTATTGCACAACCACAGCTTTCTTTTGGCTATTTCTTCCCGCAGTTTTTGTCGCTTGGATCTGGTCACATCGACATTGCCAGGTGCGGTATATTTGGAGGTCCAATCAACTGACTCCTTAAATTGGGAATATGAAGGAGATGGAAGTTTTATGAAGGCTTCATGAACATCCTTAGCCTGCATCTCAGAAGCACCAGCGAATGTCTGTCTAGTCTAGGCGTAGCAATATTTTTTGTGCCGAAATGCATCTTTGTACAATGTCTCAACATTTTGTATGTACAAGAGGGTTAGCTGTCCAGATATTATCATGTTTTCTAAGTATAGCTGTATATTGGAAGAACTGTAAATTTATATAGCGAAACCAAATGCTGGCAAATGTTTGTTTCTCAGCGTTTTCATTTTGGCAACAGCGGAGTAGTCTTGGGGGACTTGCATTGTCAGCTTGATCACAACATATCGTTTCACATGTAGCTTAGCTATGGCCGTATGGATCATTTCGACCTTTTTCGAATGCTTTAACTTAGAATTAGTTTCCAAAAAAACCCTTAGCATCTGAATATGATGGATCATGATTGTAATTTGTAGTCACCTTTTCCAACTGTGTTCTTAGGCTTGATTGTTGAGCGGATTTTATAGTGGATTATCGAGTTGATTATAGGGTGATAAATAAACTTAGCCACTAGCTTTAAACAAGTGGTCTCGGTAGAATAAGTTTTTTATTTTGATAAAAAGTTTTTTTTAAAAAAAATCTTGAAACAAACAATCAGTTTCACACCGGTGAATAAGCTGAAAAAAACATGCCCTTGCGTCTCTCTGAAATTGCGGCCAAAATTTAAAATTTACTAAAAAATACATTTTTTTAATTTAGGACCTATTTTACTCGAATCGAACTATTGCTTATGGAACTCGTGAAAAATTCATGTGAAATGTTTGCTTAATGCATGATCTCAGTGCCCGTAATTCGTTCAGAAAACCAAAGGGAAACAATATGAGCCATGATAATTCACATGATCAAATGACTCTGCTCTAATGTGTACTTATCAGTTCCTCTCGTTTCTTTATATTCTTCTTGAGTTCCTTCTATTTTTTATTGTTAGATCTAAAGTAATGAACGCTCCTTATTTTTTTCAACCACCGTAAAAAGTTCTAAAATCAATATTCAAAGACCTAACCGTAAAGGTTAGATGTACAGTCTTTATTTTTTCTAACCACGATAAAATATTCAAAAGTAGACCTAACCGTAAAGGTTAGAGATGTAAACTATTTTCATTATTATTAAAAAGAAATTCAGAGTAGTCCGGGACGAGAGTGGAAGGGGAACTGGTACATCACGATGGGAGCTGATGATCCACTCTTCTTCCTCCCCTCGACCTTTTCCACATGATCACCAGCATGATCACCATCTGCAGATCCTCTAATCTTCTTCTCATCCTCGCCAACCACAGCATGTGATGCGTCTTTTGAGCAGTATTGATTCTGATGCTGCTTGTTCTGATCTGCAGCAGCCTGCTTCGCCGGTGACACCTTCTTCTTCCCCATCATCCCAGCACCTAGGCAACTCAATCCCATCACCATCGCTACGAAAGATCTTCTCCTTCCTTCACATGCTACCTCCTCCTCTCGTGTGCACGTGTTCGTCGTTGTTGCTTGCTTGCTTGATCAGAACGATCTGGGCGAGCTGGTTTTATAGCTGGAGGAGGAAGACGACGACTGAACTGGTCAGGTGGCTTCCTTTCGTTGACTCCGCTGCTGCTCTTGCCTCCTGCCTTGGTCGCCAAGGTTCTTCATCTCTGACGCTTGCAGGCTACTCATCTTCTGATCTGAGTGAGTAAATCTCTTGGTCAAATTGGACGCAATCGATTCGAAAGAGAAAGGGGAAGAAGCATCGCAATATCGCATCACGCGTGCCCTTTTTCTTTTCTGACAGAAAGAAGCAGATATGTCACTGTTCGTCGTCATCTTTACAGCTTGGTCCCTGATGATGGGTGTTATTAACCAATATAAATCTCGCAGTTTTGCAGTTCTGTAATTTTTATAACTTAATCCTTTCAGTAGTTTCTCCTATGCAAATTTGACCCTCTTAAATCGCACGGTTTTGCAGTTCAGGATTTTTTATAGTAGTCGGATGGAATTTTTTTAGTGCACTACGTGCCGCACCTCAGTAAATTTGTCTCACTTGTCAGCTGAAAAAAATATTAAATTTTAAAACTTAATTTTTGACTGACTGAATATATATAGTGTGTGTATATATATATATATAATTTTTACCCGTTATTTTTATCACAGATAAATGTTACAGTTTATAATCACCTCGGTTTATAATCACCTTAAGGTGAAGTCGATGTGCGAAATGGTAGGACCGGAAGCTTATGGTGCTGAGGATGTTATACATTTTTACTTCAATGCTCTCGTTGAGCTAAATGTTTTTTACTGTACTAAAGGTCCATTTTAAAAATCAGTTCACGGAATAGTCTCTGTTTGCTATAAAGGTTGCTGCAGTTTTTCTGAGGTTGTAGGTTGGTTCCAGGCACCCTTTACTGTCAGTGACATGCGGGCCCCGCTCCTAAACGATCCATGCGGTCAACATATCAGATATTCAGAACAAGCCGTCAAACCACAACTCGAGCGTACAAATCTCTACTGACAAATATCTCACCTTCACATGAACATACACCAAATTCAAGCCGCCATGGAATTCAAAAACAGCACGTTTGGTGGCTCATTTAGTAAAAAAGAGAAGAGGGTGAACAACTGAAACTCGTATAAATATATGATAATATTACGCCAAAAGATCACTGGTTTTAGCAACTCATTTGTAACAGACACTGGAATCCATACTGTACTAGCTACTGATTGACAAAGCCAGAAATTTGCCCAGGATACACAGAAGAACCGTATATCACCACCACCAAGGCAGGCTCAAGCTGCCCATCTTATTAACCCAACACCAGAATCTCCTGAAAATCCTCAGTTCATGCGGATGATGCAGCGGATGCCCTCGCCCTTGTGCATAAGGTCGAACGCCGTGTTGATCTCCGAGAACGGCACGCTGTGCGTGATGAATTTTTCCACCTCCAACTCCTGAATCACAACCACGAGTTTGTACATAAGAGCATGGTCACCCAAGTTTCATAAGTTCTTGAGGTGGATGAACACTTGAAGATTTCGCGACTACTCTTAGTTGTAATCATTAGACTAGACAAGCGAAAGGAAGGATCCGCGATTTGTATTCACCTTCTTCATGTACAGCTCGACGACGTTGGGCAGATCGGTGCGCGGCTTGTAGTTGCCGAAGAAGGTGCCCTTGAGAGTCCTCTCGTTCAGGAAGTTCATTGGGTGGGTCTTGAACTCGGCGTCCTTGTGTGGCACGCCAACCAGAACAGCAACACCCCACCCCTGGATTCAGAAAATATAATATATTTAGCATCTCGTCGGAGCAAAAGACAGGGCACAAGTCTGAATTAACTGTATTAAGTGGACAATATGTTGTTTTCAAATCTTACATCATGAACACATTCAAATGCTTGGATCATGGCGTTGATGTTGCCAGTGCATTCAACGCTGCGGTCAACTCCGCCATTGGTCATCTCAGCAAGTACCTAAATTACCATAACACATTGTATTAGTACAGTTAAGGGATGCAGATTTTCCTTTTCCTAATGTAAGGGAACATACATACCTGTTGAACTGGCTTGTCATGGTCCTTTGGGTTCACAAATTCAGTGCAACCAAACTTCCTAGCTGAAGATATACAAAATATATAAGATTATTGACTTTATGAGACCATAAAACAAACTGAGATGATCTGGTAAATCAAGAGAATTTTACCTTCTTCAAATCTGTTGGCGTTCAGGTCAATGCCAATGATCCTTGATGCTCCTGCAATCCTTGCACCTTCTGCGGCCTAATTAGACAATATGTAGAGTAATTAGATGGAACTCTCATTGTAATTGAGGACATTCAAGAGGAGAGTTTTGACACTCACAGCAAGTCCTACAGCTCCTAGACCGAATATCGCCACCGTCGAACCCTTTGGTGGCTTTGCCACATTGATTGTAGCACCAAGACCTACAAAAGGAAATTGTGATTCAGCATCTCAACATACAATTCTATCAAGTAAGAATACAAGAAACAAAACAATTCTGCTTACCAGTAGAAATACCACAGCTAAGAACACAAACTTTATCAAGGGGAGCCTCCGGGTTGATCTTCGCCACGCAACCAACATGCATGACGGTGTACTCGCTGAAGGTCGAAGTCCCGACGAAATGGTAAATAGGCTTCCCGTTGATGGAAAATCGTGACTTGCCGTCACCAATCATCACCCCCCTGTCGGTGTTGATCCTGAGCAGATCACACATGTTGCTTTCTGGTGACTTGCAGTGGGGACACTCCTTGCACTCCCCAGTGAACACAGGGAGGACATGGTCACCAGGGGCAAGATCAGTCACACCCTCTCCAACACTCTCCACAATACTGCAGAAAATGAATACATTTCAGCAGATAGAGAACATAATAATTTTTGACTCGGTGGAATTATAAAAACTAATCCACATTGTATTTGAGGAAATACAAAGGGTACCAGGAACATGTTAAGCAGAATAAGGGTCAAGCAATGCCTAATTTACACGTCCTTTGTCAACTGGAGAATACTACCAACTTTTTATTGAAGAGAAGAAGTCTTCCAAAAGGTCAAGCAACGCTTATCGCAAATACAATCTGCCAACTTAAGAAATAAACTACCAACTAACTGAAAGGGTAAGTTTCTTCCTTCCAAGTTGTAAATTGATACTATAATACTAAAATTTATCAAGATCCAACTGAAGACCATGCAATTTTATTGTTGACTAGCACATAAATAGCACACGTTTATAGTGTTTTGACACCGGCAACAGCATGTGCCCATATGATTATTCTCCATGTTGTCCAGATTACCTCAGCCAAATGTTCTACTACTGGCAAGCCAATAAACAATACTCAACTACGATTAGAGAAAGATTCAACCACAAAGCACAACATGCCACATCAGCAACCAGTGCAGTAGAATAACCGAGTGCTAACAACAAGTCAGTTAATTAACAACACGGCACATCAGTAACCAGGTACTAACAACAAATAAATTAATTAACAAGAAGCCACATCAGCAAACCAGAGCAGTGTAACCAAGTATTAACAACGAATCAATCAATTAACAACATGCCACGTGAGCAACCAGAGCAGTAGAGCAACAAAGTATATTAACAAGAACAAATCAGGGAAGAAGATGTATGAACATACCCTCCAGCTTCATGGCCGAAGATCCGAGGGAACATGGGAGTCTGTCCCTAATACAACAGAAGCCACACAAGAGGCGCAAGTCAACCACACATTGGAGCAGCAGGGTGGATACCAACTGAAGAACAGAGGTTTGATGGGTGAGTAGATACCTTGGCCTCCCAGAAGTAGACATCGGTGTGGCAGAGCGAGGTGAAGAGGATCTTGACGCGCACCTCCATGGCCTGTGGCGGTGCCACCTCCACCTCCTCGATCACCAGCGGCTTCCCCGCCTCCCATGCCACCGCCGCTGCACAGATCCAACAAAACCACCACCCGATTAGCCCGTGCCCCACCAAAATACACAAGAAAACATCATCTTTTTCTCGGTAAAAGAACATTTTTTTCTCCTCCATGGCTCCTGCAAGATCGGTAATGCTCATCCAAGAAAACACTAACAAGAAGATTTTCCATCTAACCCAATCCCAACCAAAAGAAAACCAATACAAAGCAAGAAGAACCAAGAACCTTTGCACTTGATAACCTTCCCGGCGGTCGCCATTGCTCTCCTCCTTCCCCAAATTCCACACAAAACCAAATCCTTCCTCCAAAGAATCTCACAGACACACTTCACCACAGATCAAAGCAAAACCGGTGAGGACGCTAGATCAACCAGGCCCGGTCTATATATAGCTCCTCCTCCTGGAAGGAACAAAGGAGGATGGAGGGTGAGGTTTTGCCACTTCCTTCTCTTGGGTAGCAAACCATGGACGGCAGGGGCGGCGTGGCACACAAACCGGGCCTCCTCGCCTCCACCTGGAAGGAACGGAATCGCGGCGACGCGGCCGCTGTTTTCTCTCCCCTCCCCTCTCTTCCCCACGGCGGTGTTGGCCGTCGGATGCGCGGCGCCCGGCGAGATATGCGGCTGGGAGCGCTTGCAGGTGGGCCCAGATGCGTGGAGTAGGAAAGTAATTAGGCTGCGTTGATTGCTGATTAGTAGTGAGAGGATGCCTGCCGGGACAGCTGTGGTTAGCTAGTGACGGGTGTTAGTTTTGCGGAAATTCTAGAGGCCGCGCAGGTGTGGCACGAGCAGCAGCAGCAGCGAGCAGTAGCGATCAGCAGCAGCAGCAGTAGCAAGCGCATGGGGTTCAGATATCCCTTGTAGTACTTTGTAATAAATTTAAAATAGCATACTTCACACAGCTATTTATTTGTACCTCAAATCATTCAGCTATTCATTAAATTCCATTCAGCTAAAATAAAAGATCCAAAGATTCAGAAGTTTCAGACGGACACCCCGTGACGATGACACATGCTTGATCGATCTGATTCCCACGTTTCAGAAAACCACTCAACCAGGCTTCCCCGGTCAACATCCAGCGGCAGGCAGGCAGTACGTACTAAGAAAGGTGGTGTAATATGGACTTTTGATTAAGAAAGGGATAAGGTATAGCATTAAATTATTTTATGGTAACCGATGAAGATAAGATAATTAACTAGTAAATAATGGTAATTTTGTTTGATGTGAATATCTTTCTTGATTGAACCGGTACATATACCAAAAAAGAATCGGTACGTATCGACCTAGAAAGTAACTATCGTTTTTCTGCTCTCTCACCTCTGTTTATTTTCTAGGATTTGGTCTAGTTGGAGAACAGAAGCAATGGAGCTAGCAGATCATAGTCGGAGATGAAGAGAAAAGGGCGTGAAATCGGATTATCGGAACCAAGCAAGTGCATGGGGTTCAGATATCCCTTATAGTACTTTGTAATAAATTTAAAATAGCATACTTCACACAGCTATTTATTTGTACCTCAAATCATTCAGCTATTCATTAAATTCCATTCAGCTAAAAAAACACGACAGTAAAATTCACACAGCTAGTAGTTTATTACGATTGATCAGAATGGTAATTACAGGGTAAACTGGTGAAAATCTGCTAGCCACAATGCTGACAATAACAAGATCAAGCCATGAAAAGAGGGAGTACATAGAGCTGAGTCAACACGAGCGTGTCTCACGACCATTATTAAACTTAATGGAAAACCTCAAACATCTCATTCTTTTTTTTGCTTCCGTTTTTGGTTTCTTGTATGCACTGAAACTGCAAGAGAGATAGATCATCATCCTCTCTAATCCTCCATCCTCATGATGCAGCGGAGACTCTCCCCCTTGAGCATGAGATCGAACGCCGTGTTGATCTCCGAAAACGGCACGCTGTGGGTGATGAACTTCTCCAGCTCCAGCTCCTTCAGACATCAAACACAGGAAATTATTAGCATAAATAGTGATCAATCAGAGACTCATTGGAATTATTGAACATAGATTTCTGAACAATGTACATTCAGGTTGCAAATCTGAAGCTGTTATGGAATTATTTTTACCTTCTTCATGTACATCTCGACGACGTTGGGCAGGTCGGTGCGCGGCTTGTAGTTACCGAAGAACGTCCCCTTGAGCGTCTTCTCATTGAGGAAGTTCATCGGGTGGGTCTTGAACACGTCGTCCTTGGTCGGCACGCCGACCAGCACCGCAACGCCCCATCCCTGGATTCAGATTTCAAAGTGTCCCTTTCAGTTTCATGATACAGTTTACAGCACAAGAGGAGGCATTGCTCAAATGATCATGAAAAATTTGCATCATGTTTGTGTCAAGAAACATACATCATGGACACATTCGAAGCAGGATATCATCGCATTGATGTTGCCCGTGCATTCGACAGCACGGTCGAGTCCACCGTTGGTCATCTCAATGAGCACCTGAGATCACCATTGCAGAATTGATGTTAAGTATATACTCCATGTCATGAATAACGTGTGATAATAAGAGATAATATTAGTGAGACAATGTGAGATGTACCTCGTGCACAGGTTTGCTGTGGTCCTTGGGGTTTACGAAGTCAGTGCAGCCAAACTTCTTAGCTGAAGAGATGAAAACAAGTTCACAGTTCAGTGTTCAATCCAGAACATATACCAACATGCAATTTTCACTCAAGACGATAAAAGATCGTACCTTGTTCGAATTTCGCAGGGTTCAGGTCCACACCAATGATCCTCGATGCTCCAGACAGTCTGGCACCTTCCATAGCCTAATCATGCAATTTATAAGCATTCATCAGTTGAGATTTAATTGACACAATCTGGAACAATATATCTTTTCTGTCACTTACAGCAAGGCCAACAGCTCCAAGACCGAAAATAGCCACGGTCTGTCCCTTCTTTGGTTTCGCGACATTCAGTGTAGCACCAAGACCTGCAAGAACAGCAAAATCCATCAGCTAAATGCATAAAAAAATGAACCTTTTAATCTCCTTGTGAAAACTACTAGCGTAATCATGAAGCCATCCATCATCTTACCGGTAGAGATACCGCAGCTGAGAATGCAGACCTTGTCGAGAGGCGCCTCCGGGTTGATCTTCGCGAGGCAGCCGACATGGATGACGGTGTACTCGCTGAAGGTGGATGTGCCGACGAAGTGGAAGATGGGCTTCCCGTTGATGGTGAATCGGGACTGGCCGTCGCCGATCATGACGCCCCGGTCGACGTTGATCCTGAGGAGGTCACACATGTTGCTCTCCTCCGATTTGCAGTGAGCACACTCCTTGCACTCGCCGGTGAACACCGGGAGGACATGGTCGCCCGGTGCGAGTTCAGTCACACCCTCTCCCACACTCTCCACAATGCTGTGAGGGAAATTGTTTTGTTAGATAAATTTGACTGTTAAGAGTACACATATCATATTATCATTCATGGAAATGCAAAAAAAAAAGAATAAATGAAATGAGTCCATTTGAGCAGAAACGATCACTATCATGAAATCAGTCGAGCTAAACACTTCATAAGATGAATAATGGTTCAGTGTGCATTTTCTTTTTCAGTAGCCCAAAAATCAGAGGAGAAAAAGATAAAGCGAAGTTGCAAAGAGGAGCACATGGAGAAAATTATATTATCCTAGGAATCCAATTGTCCTTGCATATGTCATCAATGACGCTGTCCTTTGATTCTTGATACGTTGTTCTATTCCAAATCAATAAACTATCATGCACACTTGGACACTGGTAGATTTCTTTACTGAACTTAATGCTAATGCCACTGACTAATCAGGACTCCGGAACGTGCAGACTAACTATAGTTAGTAACCGGGTCCCATAAACTAATCAACCTATGACGTGCAAGTACACACTAAATTCCACTAAACACCAAAAATCCTTCTAAAACAAAAACAATACGATGAACACAAGAACAGGACAGACTGAACCACTGAACAGCAGGACAACAAAAAGACAGAGTTGGTTCATATTGCACATACCCTCCGGCTTCGTGGCCCAAGATCCTAGGGAAAACAGGTGTTTGCCCCTGCAAAGATCAAAGCAGAAACCACACAAAGTTAGCCACTGATCCATCCATCCACCATTCTTGCAGTTTCAGAAAGCTCGGCCATGGCAGATGCTGAGCATGCGTGAATACCTTGGCCTCCCAGAAGTAGACGTCGGTGTGGCAGAGGGCGGTGTAGAGGATCTTGACGCGAACCTCCATGGCCTGCGGCGGCGCAACCTCCACCTCCTCGATCGACAGCGGCTTCCCGGCCTCCCATGCCACCGCCGCTGCAAAACCCAAACCCAAACCCAAATCCAAACAGATCTAATCAGCTTCTCCTCCCAAAAAGACCAAACTTTCCAAGAACCGATCCAAGAGCAGCAAGAACGGACCTTTGCACTTAATCACCTTCCCGACGGTCGCCATTAATCCCCTCTCACTAAAGAAGAAGAAACCACTCCAAAGAGATCGAAAGCTCGGATTTTTTGATCACTCACAGTCACAGTTGGCTGGTTGAAATAGTGGTGAGGGAGAGAAGCGGGGAGAGGGACCGTATATATAGGAATCAGGCGCGTGGTGGTACTAGGTGGGAAGAGTCGCAGGAAAGTACGCCTGGAGAGGAGACGAGCAAGTGGGGAAAGGTGGAAGAGGAGGAGGCGTCATCTGAAATTCTGAATATTTTTTGCTTGGAACAAGGCGTCAAGGCTGCTCTTCTCTTCGTCTGCGTTTGCTGCCATGCTGCTGCTGCTGCTCTGCCTCCGCCGGTTTTCAGGCTTCGGTGGTTTTCCAGTTTCCGGCGGATGGGATGATGATGCAGATAGCAGAGTGAAGTTAAGTGCTAACATATGTCTAATAAACAGTCAAATCGATTGTAATCAACGTGATATGCGATCATATCTATCCGACTATAAATTAATTTATACATTTATAAAAAGCATAATAATTAATACATTACCTTTCATTTCCCTGTGAGGAATAATTAGGGCTGGGCAATCGGTTAAAACCGCAAATTTGGTTCAGTTCTTTTCTATGCAAAGTTTGGTTTGGCACGAATGAAGAGCCGATCGGTTCTTGTAAATATTGAAAACCGCATAATTCGGGTTCTGTTTTTCGGTTCGATTTTTGGTTTTTACCGAAAAATCGATGGCAAGCGAGCCGGGTTCCCTCACGGAGCGCCTCCGCGTCCCAGCCGCGCGCCGCCCCCCATCCGCGCGCGCTCGAGCGCGCCGCACCGCGCGCGACGCCGCCACCCTCCTTCGCGCCACGCCGCCACCGCTTGCCCCCATCCGTGCCGGCCCGAGCACCGCCACTTCCTTCCCCTCCGCGCTGCGTAGAGGACGAGTGGAACATGCACAACTAGGTTGTTCGGTTTTTTTCGAAGATGAGACGAGAGAAGACTGGTTCGGTTTTTTTGGTTGTTCGGTTCTCACACGTTAAAGATTGAAGCCGAACCAAATTATTCGGTTTATGCAACACCACGAACCTAAACCTAAACCGAAGAACCGCAGACTTTGGTTCGGCTCGGTGCGGTTCGTTTTTTGATTTTTCAGTTTAAAAGTGCACAGCCCTAGAAATAATGGCTTTTTTCTAAGATAAGATGTCTGTTGGATTAAAATAATTATCTATTTGTTTCTAAATTATCGAGTAAATTTCAGAAAACATCATAAATCACATATACTAACACATGTTCTGTACTCTTAATGTTTCGTAAAACTCAACTTTTATTAAAATCTTGATGAATTTTAGCATATCTTAAACACTTTTCTTTGAAAGTAGCGAAGAATCTTAGTGAAGAACTTAGTAATTAAAAATTTGTATACACTCTATGTTGTTCTATATTTTAAAGTAAATTCCCACTCAATATGCATGAGGATGGGATTTTTTTCAAACTTTAAAAACCATAAAATAAAATGGGGCTAAGCGCCATATGTCATAATATCTGTGGTTTTCTATGACTTTAACCATACTCTAATTTAGACCTATCATCTTTTTTTATGCTCACAATGCACACACATACATTTACGAGCACTTTAAAAAACGAACCGAGACTATATATCTTGAAATTAATAAAATCACTGTAGACATTTCGCTATCGACGAGTATATCGTGTCAAGTTTGCCTTAAACTTAGAACCCGCTTTAGACAGGTTCTACCACAATGAACTTAACCCATTGAGCTACACATTTTTTCTTTATTATTATATAATATGACAAGTTAAATGTCTTTAGAGTAAATGTGGTGGTTTATTTTAGCTTTTATTTTAGTAATAATGATAAATAAATCGAAGATGAATTGTTTTATATTTCAATGACGTTAAAAATATTTGGTATACCAAACAAGAAAATAATTTGATAAAAATATGCAAAAGATCAAATTCTACAACAATCCTACCATTATAATCCAGGTCCGGCCAATTGTTCAGATCAGTACGCATATTCTGGATGCCATGCGCATTGTTCTTCCAACTGATATTTTTGTCGATCCGAAACTCAAAAGTGACGCAAACTCACTGTTCTGAATATCTTCCAAGCCCCACTTGCAGACCCACCAGTAGCTAGCTAGACCGACACGTCATCCACTAAGACCCCCATCCCCCCAAAGGCGTCAAGGCAGCGATCGGTCAACGGAGGTGACGTGGCCAAGGGCCTTTGACTTCCACGAGTCCAAAACCGGGGCAGCGCCAGCAGCGCAGACGCCGCGGCGCCGGAGGAGGAGGAAAACAACAGCGCCGCGCCATGTATACGGCCTTGTCGCTTTGTGGCCGCGAATCATCACCTGACACGTGGCGTATGCCTCCTGTGCAGTTGTACTGAGTTCCTTGACTTTTATATTACTATATATATATTTTTTATAAACTTTTTAATTTTTTTATTTTGGAAAAGAAAACCTCAAGAAACTCATTTTAAAATCTAAATCTATTAGGCACTCCACCCTGCCTAGCATGATAAAACAATAAAACCATGCTGAAAATGTTTAAATTTGAAAATAAATTTAGAGATGGTTTATTTTTAAAATTGATTTTTTTAAAAAAAGAATCACGTCCATTGGGTTCTCTGCACCTGCTACCTCTGGGCTCTGGCGGTGGCGGCTGTTGCATGTGGGAAGTTTTTGATGCTTTTGATGGGTTTAGGTGCCAAACCGTGCAATTAGCCACGGTTTGGAGGATAACCATGAGCGGCTAATCACTTGATTAATTAGCAAAGTTTCTCTAGTTTAATTAGTTTAATGCAAACACTAACTGACTACCAACAAAAGTAGAGCAAAAGCTAGGTTCGTCTCGTGCTTGCAGTTGCAGGGGTTGCAGACTTGCAATCCTGGTTGCAGCATTGCAATCCGTATGGCGCCCTGCCTTGGGATATGATGATGCATTTGGTAGTAACATGCATAGGATTTGGTTGACCTAAAAAATAATGTCAAATTGGCTGGCTGGATTTGGACTCTTGCCCACTGATCACTGCACAAAATATGTGTATTTATTAGTTGTTGCATGCATGGCCGCCCATCAGTCACAATTGGATTTGAATTCTGTACTTTTAGAGTTTAATGAAGCTTTTCATGGATGTGGATTCGAATTTTGCATGGAGATCATCGTAACATTTTGGTGGGCATGTGCCAAAAGGATTAACAGAATACAACAGGATGGTGTGACAGATTGGTCATCCTTTTCAATGTTGGAAGCTATACATACATATCTTACTCGAGAACGATTTTTCTGTTCTAATTCGTAGGGCCAATATTTTCTTCATCCTTCAGACATGTCGTTTCATTTAGTTGTAGTAGTTGTGCTTTTGTTATTTGCTTCATATATAAGGGAAGCAGTGGTAGTCTTCTATTCAAAATAAAAAGAAATAAATATCTCCGGCATAGAAACATCGTTTTAGAGTAATTTCTAACACATTTTCTTTTATCTACTCAATATTGATATAGATTAGGGCCATTTTCCAACTGTTTTACTTCATAAAGGGCAACGGGCGTGTGACAAATTGGACTTTAACTGGTACGTAGTTTATTTACTGAAAATGTATGCACCGCAATTTACAAATGTCAACATGGTGTTTGGAGTCTGTACATGCGTGACGAATGTAATTGGAATTGACACATGAAAATATCAACGAAAAAAAATTCAAAGCCGAAACTTGCGAGCCAGAATAAAAAGTTAGCGCAAGAGAACAAGTGATTTAGGCCTCTCAATTATGGATTAAGGGGCTGTTTGGCATTTTAGTCAAGGGACTAAAGTTTAGTCTCTTGACTAAAACTTTTAGTCTCTTCCTGTTTGGTTATAGGGACTAAAAGGGACTAAAGATAATTAATTACATTGTATAAAGACCATATGACCCTTATATAGCCATGCAAGCAAAAAAAATAAAAACTACATTGAAAATACAAATTAGAGGCAAGGATATTTATATATATGACTCTACAAATATTTATACAACAATATGGATTGCAAACATAGTAGCAAAATATTATTACAAATTAAAATAAAAGTTCTACAAATCATATTAAAATTACTCGTTCCACAAGAACAATAAAAAGACAAATCATATATTTCTCAAAAACCAAAGGCCATCGGCAACCGAGTCTCGAAAATGATTCATCACCTGGCTATCCAAATAATTGGTTGCATCGTTTGATGGAGAAGAAAATGTTCCGGCCAATGGAACATAATTTGCATCTTGGTCACAATGGTCGAATTCTTCATCAGCTAGCTTACTGTCTCTAATGAAATTATGCAGTGCTATGCAGGCTACAATTATTTTGCTTTGCTTTTTTTGGATAACTGGGTAATCGAAATAAAATTCTCCACTTATTCTTCAAAACTCCAAAAGATCTCTCTATGACATTTCTACAAGAAGAATAACAGTAATTGAAGTGCTCCTTTTTCCCTCTAGGCATTATACCCTCATTGTACTCCTGAAAATGATATGTTGTACCCTTATACGGTGCAAGATAACCAAGTCTGTTAGGCTAACCCGAGTCGACTAAATAAAACTTTCCAATAGGTGATCGTGGAAACTTATCTCCCAATCTATTTTGAGCATCATTAAACACCCTCATGTCATGAACCGATCCAGACCATCCAGCAAGAACAAATGTAAATCTCATATCAAAATCGCATACACACATCACATTCTGACTCTTCTCCTTATGTCTGTTCATATGTTGCACAGCAGTGGAAACTGGCACCACAACTTGAATATGTGTCCCATCTATTGCTCCAATGCAATTATCCAAGTACGGTGCATACTTTGCACATTGTAACTTTTTGTGCACATTGTAAACCGAGGATCTTTTGGTTTAATGATATCTTTTGCAAGCTTGATTATCACTGTTAACACCTCATTAAACTTTCGAACTATTGTTTCCAAAGACCTAACAAAACGATTTTCAACTTGTCTAAGCGATTGGGGGCACCGACTATCCACAAAAAGATAGCTAAAGACTCAATTGAGGACATATTTGTGGTGGACTTCAACCCATAAGAATCCATAAGAACATTATGCAATTTCTCAAACACTGGTCTGCTCATTCTAAACATGTTGTAACATGCAGTTCTGTTGCCTAGTGTTCTCATTACCCAAGCATGTCCAGACTCAATTGATATTCTTCTAGGAGCTTTGTTTGAATAAGAGTCCAAGTAATACGTACCAATCATGCCACTAGCATAAGTAGTTTTCGCTTCCTTGATTTTTGAAGCATCAATGCGCCAAGACGCGCTTCTTTCGATCTAGATTGTTGTCATCATCACTTTCCACCTCATCACCATTATCCTCATCACCACTGCCGTCATCATCATTGCTCTCATCACTACTATCCTCATCATCACTTTCCTTCTCATATGATGAACCATAACCATCCTACATGTTTAAATTCAGCATATCATCAACTTAGGAGTTATCCATAGCATATAGAATAAGTACATAACATGATAACTTATCGTAGCAATCCATTCAACCACATGTCCATTACACAACATAATAAGGTACTAACAACAGTACATAACATAGTTCAATAAACAAGTGCCTTACATAACAGTAAATTGCATATAAGTTTCACTTATAAGTGAAATTAATAACTAATATAAATTCTTCTGCTGGCACCATCTCTTCAACCACAAAAACCTTGCTTCGTTACTTCTCATGTTCTGAAACATAACTCTGTTTCCTTTTTCCAGAAATAACTGTGTTGCACAAAAGTACTCCACAGTCTCTTCTGTTGCACCACACTCAATTGCCAACTTTTGGCAGTGCATCAAGGACTGCTCAAACTTGTCACCTTTTTTCTCAATTTGTTTCCATGTTTGTAGAAGCTCTGTTAGTATATGAGAGGAGTTCTCAGTCTCACTGTCCCATCTATTGAACAACCCCTTCATCAACCTAACAACTGGGCTCTTGCTTTTCTTCCCAGGACTAGAACCTGTGGACAACAGACTACTACTGCTCTTCCTCTTTTTGCTGCTAGTGCTCATAGGACTATCCTCAAATCCATCATCTGCATCTGCAAATCTTTCTGTTTCCTCTTCCTCTTCCTCATCTTCATCACCAGGGAAATATGCAGTGGATCCATCAACTGCGACACCTTGGAATAGCTCTATAAGCATGTCCAAGTACTCGGGGTTGCCAGTTCGAAATTTTTTTGCATCTGGTTTTTCCTGTTATAAAACCGTGTTACGAGAAATCTAATTATGTAAAAGAACAAGAAGATATTGTTATGAGAAATACTAGTACCTTGATTGTTCTTTTCCACCAACCATCTGACCCTGTTATCTCTCCATTCGGTCCTCGACCACACCCCGTTTGTTGACTGAGCCAAACCCAACATATGTAGATACTCTTCAGTTGTCCATGTTCCATTGGGACAATTACCATCCCTCAGTTCCTCACATGCTATTACACAAAATCTATAGGTGTTTTCTTCAGTCCAACATGCCTTGTCATAAATACTCTAGGGGCATAAGGTAAAATTTAGACATATTGTACATTACATATATTAAAATTATAAGTGAGATAAAAACTTAGAAGAATGTCTTAACATCAAATATTCAAGAAAAAAGATGCACATAGTGGATTTACCGTGCGTTGTCCCTCATCGCCAAGTTCTGGTTCTTCGTCGTCCTCGTTGTACTCTTCCTCAGTCGCTGCAGGAATTGCCGATGACGAAGCCCGGTGCCGGCCACCACCTCCAAATCCACCAAGTCCGGTGAAGCCGTGCGCAAGTGAGGACATTGATCCACCACGGCCTCCGACGATTCCTTCGCCTGAAATGGGAGCGGGGGGAACGAATCCCCGCATCCCTCTGTCGGATCCCGCGCCAATGGACAGCGACCTAGCACGCCCTCGACCAGTTCTTCCTCCCCGTCTACCTCTTCCTCGGCTGCTAGCAGACATAGGAGGACGCGATGGGGCGACGGCCGAACGAGTGCTAGCCGAAATGGGATCACCTCCATGTCCATCCGACCGTAACATTTCTTGGTACGAGGAGAAATCAGGGAATGCGTCCGCCTGAGAGTTCAGATCGAACCCCTCGGATCCCCTTCCCCCCCGAAGCCCATCGCTGAAAAATGGAATCCGCCGCGAGATGCATTAATGTCTGACGAAGCTTGCGAGAAACCTAAGTCTTTGCCGCGCCGAATGATGTGTGCGTGCTTGCGAGAAAAATCGTAGTGCTCATCCTCGTTGCAGGCCATTTCTTTGTTGCGGATATTGCGTCCCTTTGCAAAAATCCATCCATTCCCAAAATAATCAACAAACAACAATGTTGCAAACATATGAGATATGCGACAAATAAGGTGAGAAATTAATTATTCTATAATATAGTAAATAGTCACCTCTAGTCTCTAGCTATCAGTGCTGGCAGTATGCAGAAATAAAAAGGGCAACCCCTATTTGAAGGAGGGAACATTACTGCTAGGCTCCTAACTTTAGTTTGGACGTTCTCTTCGGTTCAATATCCATCCCCAATCTACTTTAGTCCTTCACTGAACTATCTCATCCCCAATAGCCATATACTTATCCTGCACAACAAAAATGATGATCAAAAGCTGAACAAAATCGTTACAATACTAGTTGTCCGCTGCTCCACATCACAACCTATTTTCCCTCTTTCTCATTTCTCTCTTACCCTAAAACTAAAGAAGCATCCAGCGCTGAAAATAGCATAATCGCTACGTGCGGCTCGGGCGTCGAGGCGGGACCGCCGGCGCGGCTCGGGCGGGGCCCAGCGCCGGCGGGCGGGACCGGCGGCGAACGGCCAGGGGCGCGGCGGAGTCGGGACCGGCGGCGGCAAGTGGCTGGGCCAGCGGCGGGAGGGCGGGACCGGCGACGGCTAGATGCGGGGCCGTGGCGGCGGGGGCCGGACCGGCGGCGGCTAGGGGCGGGCTGGCGGCGGCGGGGGCCGGACCGACGGCGGCTAGGGTCGCGCCTGGCGGCGGCGAGGCGGGACCGGGCGGGACTTGTGGCGGAGAGGCGCGGCACGGACGGCGGTGAGGCGCCGAACCGGCGGGTTGGGTGGTTGGCAACGGTGAAAGGGCATCCGGTGGAATGGGTGAGATTAGTCCCAAAAGCACCTCAATTAGGGACTAAGGACTAAAATTAGTTTAGTCCCTTTTAGTCAAGGGTGTTTGGGTTTTTTGGGACTAAAAGGGACTAATTTCAAGGGACTAGAGAGATTAGTCCCTCAAACAAACAGGGCCTAAATAGAAATATGGACTATGGATATTGGTATGTTTGGAAAGTTGCCAATTACCATATTATAAAAAACAGTTTCCGCAAGAATATATTAAAATACGGACAGCAATTGGTATAACAGTAAAATCGTTTCAGTTTCTACATTTTTCTTACCATTTCACCGGTTACCATTTTCATCTGGCTTGATCAGTAAAATCAGTGTCGGTCAAAAATTTCCTGATCATTTTTACCTCTTTAGATATCCAGGTCTAGTGTACGAGACATATCCGACGAAAACAAATAAGTGAAAACAAAAAAAGTTTACAAAATTCATAAAAAATTATTAAAGATAGGTGTAAATTTGAAATATACTTTTACCAAATCAGTAAAAAATATATTTTTAGATGAATAGTAACAAAATACTATTCATCTAAATTTTTTTTTCTTAAATGAAGTTGAGTTTGAATTTATGTAGTATGAATGTATTTCATGGCATAAAACCTTTATATGATTTTTAGATCTTTTATCCTCTTGGTTTTCATCGTTTTAGTCTTTTTCCTTCTTTGTTAGGCTTCGTAAATGAACTTCTTTATTAAGAAAATCTTTTAACTAACGGTCTTGCCCCGTTGTTCTCTTTCAAATACTACTAGTGTAGTGGCCATTTGTGATATTATGTCACCTTATTATAGTGACTAGTCAGTCACCATACTGCTTGCAAGATGTAACCTGTCTGCTGGTACTGGTAACATGAAGCCAAAACACTTGTTACAAAGGTCTCTGATAGCGACTCCGTAGATCCAACTAGCAACATATAATTTGACAAGTTGTGCAATTTGCAATCTAATATATTTTGTTGGCTTACACTTTCCAAAAGGCCTCCATTTAGTTTTATCTGAAGGAGAAGTACTGTACATTGTTCTAACCTTGTCCTCAAATTACTCCACCAAATATGAGTTCTCCATAAGATATCATGATTGAAATAAAATTTAGAGTACAACCAGAGGCAATTCTAACTTGTAAGTATAGGAATTCTGCAGCAAATAAATTAAGTTCATTCAAAAACCTTTAATTATACTCACTAGTCATAGTCTACAAAGTTATTTTTATGAACCTTTAATTATACCCATTACGGTGCTCTCTACTGGTAAGTAGAAATCAACCTGAACCGTTGATCTTATTTGATCAAAATGCTTAGGTCTATTTATATTTATACTATCATTTTGAACCGTTGATCTCATTTGATCAAAATGTTCAGGTCTATTTATATTTATACTATCATTCTAGTTAAGAGTAGTAGAAACATGAAGGGGTATTACTGTCAAAAAAAAGTTTTGAGAGGTACAATCGTTATTTAGCGGTGCTTAAAGCCTTTTCCTTCTTTTTTGGCTTTTTCGATGTAATATGAGCAACACCAGCATAATGGATGACACAAAAAACATACATGACAAAATTACCATTAATCACTGCATCAATAAATTATTAATTTACCTTTAATAACAAATGGTTCATATCATTTCTATCGATAGTATAATACTAGTATTGGACCATCGCTCTGTTTTTATATACTAGCACAAGTTTAGGTTGAGTTCAGAAAGGCTTATTGGCTTGTATTTTCAACAACACGAAAAAGAGATAATCAACATTATAACTTAAAAAAGATTTATTTGAATTTTGAAAAACTTATATATAGAAAGTATTTTAAAAATATTGTTTAACAGTTGGGAAATGTGTAGTTAATCCGAGAAAAATTTAGAACTCAGCCTTAGGGGCTGTTTGGTTGAGGAACTCACTATTAGTCCCTTCAGTTTAGTCTTTTTTAGTCCCTAAAATGCCAAACAAAGGGGATTAAAAGGGACTAAAATGGTTTTAGTCCATTAGAGGTTTGTTTGGTTGAGGGACTAAAAGGATTAGTCCCTCCATTTTAATCCCTTTTAGTCCCTAAACTCCCAAACAGGAGGGACTAAAAGGACTAAAATGACATTAGTCCATTAGTTCCTAATAGAGGTACTAATTGGGACTAAAAAAAGCATCATTTCCTTCGGAGACCCTCCACACTGTCGTCGCGCCCGTCCCGCCCGCATAGTGCCGCAATCAGACCTCGCCCCGCGCCGCTACCGCACCGCCGGTCCTCGCCCGTCATCGTTGCAGGTCCCGTGTCCTCCGCCGGTCCTCGCCCGTCGCCACCGCAGGTCCCGCGCCCGTCGCCTGTCCGCGCCCGTCGCCTCCGCAGGTCACGCGCCCGTCGCCGGTCCGTGCCCGTCACCGCCGAAGGTCCCACGCCCACCGCCGCTGCAGGTCCCGCCATGCACGAGGAGGAGGCGTCGAGGGGCGGTGGCGGGAAGAAGAAGGCGAAGGAGGCAGTGGCGGAGGGGGTTTCGTCGCTGTCATTGTTGGCGGACGACGTACTGCTGCAGATCCTGGGACGGTTGGAGGGGGACCCGCGGGACTGGGCAAGGGTGTCGTGCCCGTCGCCGCGACTCGCCGCGCTGCTCAGGGTGGCGTGCCTTCCGCCGCGCCTGACGCGCGCTCCCCACCAAGCTGCTTCCGCCTCCGGCCCCCGACGGGACGCCCAAGGCGTGGGCCGCGCTCCTCAAATTACTCCACCAAATATGAGTTCTCCATAAGATATCATGATTGAAATAAAATTTAGAGTACAACCAGAGACAATTCTAACTTGTAAGTATAGGAATTTTGCAGCAAATAAATTAAGTTCATTCTAAAAACCTTTAATTATACTCACTAGTCATAGTCTACAAAGTTGTTTTTATGAACCTTTAATTGTACCCATTACGGTGCTCTCTACTGGTAAGTAGAAATCAATCTGAACCGTTGATCTCATTTGATCAAAATGTTCAAGTCTATTTATATTTATACTATTATTCTAGTTAACAGTAGTAGAAACTGGGTATTATTGTCAAAAAAATGTTTTGAGAGGTATAATCGTTATTTAGCGGTGCTAAAGCTTTTTCCTTCTTTTTTGGCTTTTTCGATGTAACATGAGCAACACCAGCGTAATGGATGACCACATATCAATCTAGATAGAAAACATATGTGACAAAATTACCATTAATCATTGCATCAATAAATTATTAATTTACCTTTAATAACAAACGGTTCATATCATTTCTATTGGCAGTATAATACTAGTACTGGACCATCGCTCTGTTTTTATATACTAGCACAAGTTTAGGCTGAGTTTAGAAAGCTTATTGGCTTATATTTTCAACAACACGAAAAACGAGATAATCAGCACTATAACTTAAAAAAGATTTATTTGAATTTTGAGAAACTTATATATAGAAAGTATTTTTAAAATATTATTTAACAGTTGGGAAATGTGTAGTTAATCCGAGAAAAAATTTAGAACTAAGCCTTAGGGGCTGTTTGGTTGAGGAACTCACTATTAGTCCCTTCGGTTTAGTCTTTTTAGTCCCTAAAATGCCAAACAACAGGGATTAAAAGGAACAAATGGTTTTAGTCCATTAGAGGTTGTTTGGTTGAGGGACTAAAAGGATTAGTCCCTCCATTTTAGTCCCTTTTAGTCCCTAAACTCCCAAACGAGGGACTAAAAGGGACTAAAATGACATTAGTCCATTAGTCCCTAATAGAGGTACTAATTGGGACTAAAAAAGCACCATTTCCTTCGGATACCCTCCACATCCTGTCGTCGCCAGCCAGTCCCGCTCGCATAGCGCCGCAATCGGACCTCGCCCCGCGCCGCTACCGCACCGCTGGTCCTCGCCCGTCATCGCTGCAGGTCCCGCGTCCGTCGTCGGTCCTCGCCCGTCGCCACCGCAGGTCCCGCGCCCGTCGCCTCCGCATGTCACGCGCCCGTCTCCGGTCCGCGCCCGTCGCCGCCGAAGGTCCCACGCCCATCGCCGCTGCAGGTCCCGCTGCGCACGAGGAGGCGGCGTCGAGGGGTGGCGGCGGGAAGAAGAAGGCAAAGGAGGCGGTGGCGGAGGGGGTTTCGTCACTGTCACTGCCGGCGGACGACGTACTGCTGCAGATCCTAGGACGGCTGGAGGGGGACCCACGGGACTGGGCAAGGGCGTCGTGCTCGTCGCCGTGGCTCGCCGCGCTGCTCAGGGCAGCGTGCCTCCCGCCACGCCTGACGCACGCTCCCCACCAATCTTTTCCAAACGGGCGGCACGGGCACTACACGGCACGGGCACTACACGGCCCGGTCCTATCAGGCACGGCACTATCAGGCACGGTTTCATTGTCGTGCCGTGTCGTGTAGTGCCACCGTGCCGCCACTCCGGCCCGTGCACGGCACTAAACCCCTGAGATAGTGTCGTGCCGTGCAGAAGGGCATGGCAGCCCATCGGGTTAGTGTCGTGCCTGGGCACTAACACAGTAGCAACTTTAACATCTCAGAATGAAACAAACTTATCGAAATCAAACTTTCAAACTGATGAAACTGATATGACAAAGACAGAAATCACAGAGATAACAAAATAAGTGGAGCTGTGCAATGGCTGCCTCATTAAAAACCTGTCTAGGTAAAACTTACCCTTGTGAGAAACCCTAGACAGGGAAAAAGAGTGCAGCCACTCCATAAATTCAATTGTTCATTACATCCACAATCAAAGGTCCAAGGCATCAAGTCTTAAGATTACGAACCATTACATAAATGACTAATCAAGATAAAGTTGTTCAAATGCCTCCTCAAGCTCCTTATCCTCCACCATATGCTGTAACCTTGTCTCTGCAGCTTCCCAATCTTTGATGCATGTGAGGGCCTCCACAGTTTGAGGGTTCAGCCTCCGTCGTTGGTCTTCAATGATCCTGCCAGTGGTACTAAAAGTAGCTTCAGAGGAAACGTTAGAAACAGACACACTGAAAACATCTCTAGCAAGGGTAGAAAGAACTGTATATGTTAGTTTATGCTGATACCACCAGCTCAAGATGTTGAAGTCATCATCCATCTGACTAACTGTGTCACAGTCCAGATAAGATGAAAGTTCAGAACTAGTATTAGATGAATTTGCTGCATGTAACAAAGTAGTAGCAGGAATAGCTCTGGACATATCAAGGTTAGGAGGAAGAGAAGAACAGCCAGCTCTAAGCAAACCATCATCATCATCATCATATATCTCAGCCCAAGCTGTTCTTTTCTTACCAGATAGGGTTGGAGGGTCAGCCCTTTTTCCCCTAACAGAACCATACAAATCATCATACTTATGATACAGTTTGAAAAGAAGAGTTCTAGTTTCCACCATCTTATTAGAATAATCAGCATCAGTAAGCATATTTAACTTTCTAAGAACTTTGGTAAAACCTTTAATTTTAGCTCTTGGATCCAAGATAAATGCAATGCAGTAAAGTTCAGGTATGGTTCTCCAATATTTATTGTACTTATCAATCATAGGCTGGATAACAGTTCTAATATGCTCATCATTTTGATACTTATGCAGGTGTATAGCAATCTTAACAATATGATGAACCATAAGTGGGGCAGTAGGATAGTACACACCAGACAAAAGCAACTGTTGAGTCATAAAACAGTTCAAGGAATTCCAGTATTTTAGTTGCCATAGCCCAATGATCATGAGTCAAAAGAAAGGGTTCACCTCTTTTTCTATGATAATTAGACTCAATGAAAGTATGGAAAGTTTCCTTGTGTGGTAGCAAATGCCTAAGCATCAGGTAGGTAGAGTTCCACCTAACGTCCATGTCCAATCCAAACTTCCTAGGTCTAATACCAGATGCCATGCAATAGCTCTTATATGCAGCAACTCTCTGATTAGAAGAATTAATAAATGATATAGCAGTTCTGAAAGCATCAAGCATAGGAGTAACAGCAACCAGAGCCTCTTTAACAATCAGGTTTATGATATGACAAGCACCGCGTTGATGCAAAAATAGATCGGCACCCAAATACTCTCTAAGTACGTTTCGGTTATCCATAGCTTTAGTATTAGCAGAGGCATTGTCCAAAGTAATAGAAAAAACCTTTGACAATATACCATAGTCATTAAGCACATTACTAACACATATAGCAATGTTATCGCATTATGTGATGCATCAATAAGCCTTAAGCCAAGCACCCTTTTTTCAAGTTGCCAATCAGCATTAATGTAATGACCAACAACACTCAAATAATCCTCTTTTGCATTTTCATACCGTATATCGAGGTAATAGCAACAGATGAAATAGCATTACTCTTCAAATCATCAATCGACGATCACGCTTTTCATTGAAGTACTTAAAAGATCTCTAGTTGTAGTTTGCTTAGACACGTGGTGTACCTAGGGTTATGAGCAGTTTTTATGTAATCTTCCCAAGCCTCAGTTTCCCCAAGACGGAGGGGAAGATCTAACCTAGCAAGCAAACAAACAAGCTGGACACGAGCAACCTCAGCCGAATACTTCCAATTACGCACAGTACCGTCCTTATTGAAAGTAATGTGGGACTGAGCCATGCGACATTTCTCACGCTTCTTAGGGCAAGTATCTTGATGACGGAGAAGATGGCCAGTCCATATTTAGAGTACGCGAATACTCCTTACGGCGGTGAAGACAACGAGCACCATACCCGACATTCTTACCATTTACCTTCTTGGTGAGCTTCTCGAAATCTTCCCAAAGATACCGAGGTAGAAGGGCGCTTAGGCCTGCCGGTGGAGCATCATCAACGCGCGTCACCATCGCCGGTGTTGGGGGCCTCAGTGTCGTCGACGGGAAGTGGATCAGCAGCAGTACGACCGTAGAGTTCCTCGGCAACACGACGGCCGAAGAGCTCCTCGGCATCCCCACCGACATCGTCCTCGTCGTCTCCAGCCACCCCGCAGAGCCGTAGCTCGTCGTTGATGGTCATGAAGAGACCGATGTCCTCCTGCTCGTCCGAAATCTCGTCGTCGCTGGCCTCCGGTCCCTCAACGCCAAGGCCTACCAAAACATAGGGTTAATAGAATATCATGAAGAAATAAAGAAGAAGGAGAACCAAAACGAACAGATCTAGGGTTACAGCTTACCTTTATTGACGGAGCACCAGAGAAAACGGTGACGACGACGTCGCCGAGACCCGATACCCTGGTACCTCAACGCATCAGAGCGGAGCCCCACACCTGGGTAACTCAACACATCTGAGCGGAGCCCCAAGGATGCCGGATTTCGGCGAGGTCGACGAGAGCGACGAGACAGAAAGGAAGGACGGTGGTGGATCTCGACAAGATAGCTACATCGACGGTCAGGGAGAAGGAAGAATGGCGTAGAATAGGCCGTGCCGTGTACCCGTGCCGGCAATCGCCGCCTTAACCAGCCAGCGGACGACGGGAAGAAGAGAGGAGAGCGGCTAGGGTTTCAGTCGATGGGAGAGCGGAGACCGAGATGAGCCGAAGCGGATTGGGGACAGAATGAGCTAGGGTTTGGAGGTGGGGAGCGGGCGAGCGGCGGATGCCTTATATACCCGCCTCACCGAACCCCTAGATCCAACGGTCAGGAGGCGGGGAGAGCTCCACATCCGACGGCCCGTGCTGCTCCCGTGTCGGCCGTCGAAGTGTGCCGTGCCCGTGCCGTGCCATCGTGCTGGCATCGCGGCCCAGGCACGGGCACATTACCTGGCGGGTCGGGCCGAATTCGTATCAGGCCAATTCGTACCGGGCCCGTGTCGGCCCAGCGGGCTCGGCCCGTTTGGAAAAGATTACTCCCCACCAAGCTGCTTCCGTCTCCGGCCCCCGACAGGACGCCCAGGGCATGGGCCGCGCTCCACAAGTTGTCCGTCTGCTGCCCGGGACTCCTCCGCGCCGACGTCCTCCCCGACCTCTACCTCAACACTGCCTACAACTGCTCCTCCTCCGAGGTGGCGCAGATCCCAGCGGCCCCAACCGCCGAGGCAGCGGCGGAACAAGGTGAGGCCGACGCTGCAGCAGCCAATGTTGTGGCGCGACGCGGGTGGCGTCGGGAGCAGGAGGCGGCCGCGGCGGTGGCGGGGACGGTGGGGGTGCACTGCGGAAGAGATCGGAAGAGGGGCTTTTGGCGGAGTGAAAAGAGATAACAAGAATAAAAGAGAAGGAGAGGAGGGGTAATACTGTCTTTGTACATTGTGATTAATGACCTTTAGTCTCTTTTAGTCTCTAGATCCAAACAGTAGGGGACTAAAGTTTTTAGTCCCCTGACTAAAGCTCCAAACACGCCCTTAGTCCCTATTGGAGGTACTTATTGGGACTAAAAATATTTTTTCCACTCGGATGCCCTCCGCATAGCGTCGCAAATCCAGTGTCTCTCCCGCAAATTGCCAGGCTCTCTCCCGCAAAATGTCCGGACCTTGCCCCGCGCCGCCGCCGGTCCTGCTCCCCGCGCCGCCACCGGTCCCACGCTCAGCGTCACTGCCGGTCCCGCGAGCCGTCGCGGTCCCACGCTCGAGCCACCGCCGGTCCCACCCCGAGCCGCCGGGTTCTTAGCCCGGCGCCGCCGCTGCCACGCACTACTCGGCCAGGTCCCGCATCGCCACACACTGATGTTTGCCTTTCCTATTCTTACTTCCTTGATCTGTTTGCTTGACTGCTGTTTGTTGATTTTCTCGGGGGAATGGATGAATTTTTGCAGTGGACGCACTTTTCGCAACTAAGAAATGGCTGACAACGAGGATGGCCATTACGATTTTTTCTCCCAAGCCCGCACACATCATTCGGCCGCTGGCTCCTGGCTTGTATGGCTACATAGGAGTAACATGATATTTGTATAATGTAATTAATTATCTTTAGTCCCTTTTAGTCGCTGCAACTAACACAGGCAGGGACTAAAATATTTAGCCTAGAGATTAATGTTTAGTCCTTTGACTAAAATACCAAACAACCTCTTAATCTCATTTAACAGTGCTATTCAGTTACTCATAATTAGAAAGCCGATACTGCGCTTATGGGGCAGCCTGGCTCTGCAAGTTGCATCCTGCAACCTGGTTACAAGAAATTAAGAACAGATCATTAGCCAATAGCTAGCTAAAACACATCAATAATGGAACGCAACACCCAAAGATTCTGCACTACTCTTTGCTACCATGATATGGAGTAGATGCATGCATCCTCTGAATTTTTGATAGTGGGGAGCTCTGTGTAATGTTGTGCTTGCATGTGCAGACAGGATAGGATTTGTTGTTCTCTGTGATTACTTTGGTGCACATAGTGAGAGGCCATT
This sequence comes from Oryza australiensis, assembly GCA_019925245.2. Classification (NCBI taxonomy): domain Eukaryota; kingdom Viridiplantae; phylum Streptophyta; class Magnoliopsida; order Poales; family Poaceae; genus Oryza; species Oryza australiensis. Next base: position 1,559,577 of record JAIFGZ020000540.1, on the reverse strand, counting down.
TAATCATGCATGCATTAACCAGATCCCTTTCCTGTCGTTTGGACAAACAGAGAGATGCCCCAAATGATGCCATTTTGATAGTGTTCTGTCTGCGACACAACACAGGTCACCTGTCTACCTCCTAATCTGTCCTGTTGATAAACATGTCTTCACCCAACTTAGGTGAATATTGTGATCTGCAAATTCATACCACAATGTAGATTGACAGATTGCACATTATGTTTCACAATATAATTATATATAGATTGCACATTACATTAGAGAGCACATGCGCAATACAGAAAGGCGGCAAACAGTGTAGGGGTGGAGCCATCGAGCCTAAGGCTGCGCTAGTGTAATTTGCATAATTTCATATTTATCTCTAAATTTTTAGAAATTCACAGTATAATTTGTGTCCACCCTAGTCTTCATGAACAGATTAACCTGAAACCGCATTCCTGCAACCGTGGCTTATTGTTGTAGTATAGGTAGTCTAGCCTCTTATTTCCTCTGTTTATACAGTCGTCGCCGCCGTCGATCGCCGTCGGCGACATCTGGCTGGACAGATGGCTAGTCCTCCAACCTGATGATGCAGCGGAGGCTCTCCCCACTGAGCATGAGGTCGAACGCCGTGTTGATCTCGGAGAACGGCACGCTGTGCGTGATGAACTTCTCCAGCTCCAGCTCCTAATTAATCAATCAATCAGTCAGGCAGAATTATATATATCAGTCCAAGATGATGACGCATTTGCAAGCATTGATCATCACTAATCAGCTGGTGATACAAGAATCTCGAGCTAAAAAGAGTATGGATTAATCTGGACCTTTTTCATGTACATTTCGACGACGCCGGGCAGGTCGGTTCGAGGCTTGTAGTTGCCGAAGAATGTGCCCTTGAGCGTCCTCTCGTTGAGGAAGTTGGTCGGGTGCGTCTTGAACGACGCGTCCTTGCCGGCGACGCCCACCAGCACCGCCACGCCCCACCCCTGCATCATCGTCATCGTCGACGGCGACGGCGACATCGTTGTGCAGGGTTCGGATCATCGACAGCTGATCACTGAAACATGATGGATGGATGTATGGGTGGATGAGACGACGTACGTCGTGGACGCACTCGAAGGCGGAGATCATGGCGGCGGCGTTGCCGGTGCACTCCACGCTGCGGTCCACGCCGCCGTTGGTCATCTCGATGATCACCTGAATATTATTGCATCAGCCATAGGATTTAGCTCGACCAAAATCTCAGGTCGATACTCGTCTTGACTTTTTTCTGAAGTCAACTTTTTTAAGTTTGATTGGTTACATTTATAAAAAAATTGACAACACATCTAACACTAATGTAGTTTCATCGAAATTAAATTTAAATATATTTTAATAATATATTTATTTTATTTTAAAATATTACTATATTTTTTATAAATTTAATTAAACTAAAAAATAAAAAAATTAAATCGACTTTATAATATAAAAGAAATATTATAAAACAAAAAGTACTATAATTTCACTTCTTGTGTGAGAGCGTGAAGAGAGTGTACCTCCTGAACGGGCTTGTCGTAATCTTTTGGGTTCACAAAGTCTGTGCACCCAAACTTCTTAGCTGCAAATTCAGAGGAAAATAAAAGAACCCAATGTGACATTCTGAAACTGACCTTCCTTTTGTCTTTATTTTAGAGAAAAGGGCATCTGAATTAGCGTGGAATTATCTTATATATTTTTCTCAATAAAAACACTAGTAATATTCTTATGAGAAATTATGGAGACAAGAGTCTAGCGGTGTACAGTTTAAATTCAATAGAAAAATGACATTTCCGTGTTACCTTGTTCGAATTTGGCCGGGTTCAAGTCGACGCCAATAATCCGTGAAGCACCAGAGATCCTTGCACCTTCCATGGCCTATACATGATCCACTCACCAAAATCAGTCATGTTCTTTCAAAATTACTACTACTACTTGGAACAGAAAAAAGATGATCAATGGCTAATTCTGTCTGAGACCAGTAGAAGTGACAGTCACTTACAGCAAGACCAACTGCGCCCAGGCCGAATATGGCTACGGTGCACCCCTTCGGTGGCTTGGCGACATTCACTGTCGCGCCAAATCCTACAAAAACGTATCATGTTCTATAAATATAATCCAATAAAAACTTAAAAAGTTGACGATTAGAGTTTTAAAAGTAGAGCCAAATTTTGCCATAACCGTCATATATTTATTATCGAAGTATTACAATTTTTTATATTATAAGTCGTTTTGATTTTTACTCGTTTTACCTTTTTTTCAAAGACCAGGTTTACAAAAAATATAACAATATTATAACCCAAAATAAAATGCTATCAAAATATATTAACATTGTTAGTTTTAATGAAATTAGATGTTAAATTTTTTAATAAACATTGATCAAACTTAAACTTACATAAGTTTGGTTATAAAATAAATCAAATCAACTTACGATATGAAACGGTGGAGATGCAGTTACAAAAGTTTTAGCATACCGGTGGAGATGCCGCAGCTGAGGACACAGACCTTGTCGAGCGGCGCCGCCGGGTGGATCTTGGCGACGCAGCCGACATGGACGACGGTGTACTCGCTGAATGTGGAGGTGCCGAGGAAGTGGTACACCGGCTGCCCTCCCCTGGCGGTGAACCTGGTCTGGCCGTCGCCGATCATGGCACCGCGGTCGGTGTTGATGCGGAGGAGGTCGCACAGGTTGCTCTCCTCCGACAGGCAGTGCTGGCAGTCGCCGCACTCGCCGGTGAACACCGGCAGCACGTGGTCGCCGGGGGACAGCTCCGTCACTCCCTCACCCACGCTCTCCACGATCCTACGTACAAGTACAAAGAAATTATTTATCTAAATTTTATGGTACTAGAAAGGTACCTTTTGAATGTAAAGATACCAAATTATACATTAAAAAATATTACTCTAAAATTAGTCAATCATTTAAGCATGAATTTCATAGTACAGAACTACAGATTGATGAATTGCAAACTATTTTGCCAAGATGATAATTGTTTGTGCCACTGAAGATTCATGGCTCTTGATGAGGGTGTTCTTGGTTTGTACTACTTACCCTCCAGCTTCGTGGCCGAAGATCCGAGGGAACACCGGAGTTTGCCCCTGAAGAAAACATTGATCAGTATGATATGGAGGTAGTAACAAAATTCAGTCTTGGCAAGAACCAACGACTGTAATAACAGAATTGAAAGCAATCACAGAAAGATCGAAGCACCAAAAGAATTATCTTTTACGAAATGTTCACGCCATGCTTTGACATCTGAACTTAACTTCACAGAGGGTAAATTTTAGCATAATCGGACACTAGAAACAAAAAACCTTCAGTTTGTACAGGAACAGACCGAGCACATATTCTCGGATTGGTTCATAATACCTTGGCTTCCCAGAAGTATACGTCGGTGTGGCAGAGCGCCGTGTAGAGGATCTTGAGGCGAACCTCCATGGCCTGAGGCGGCGCCACCTCCACCTCCTCGATCGACAGCGGCTTCCCGGCTTCCCATGCCACCGCCGCTGCATGAATCCATCCCAAAACACTCCATCAAAAAAACATTCCAAACTCCAAATCTGCATGACATATGAGTGTACATTTTTTCTGTTTTTCCTCTGTAGTCTATGCAGTTTAGCGTCTTAAAATTGTGTCCATGTTATGATGATGGCCAAAATCGGCATCAGTGCAATCTGTAGTTTATTTTCCCAGGAGAATTTCATCTTGGAAGAATTCTGCAAACATGAAAAACAAGTGTAAACCAAGACTCAGACCTTTGCACTTGATCACTTTCCCTGCGGTTGCCATGTTGTCCTTCCAAGATGACACTCTGCTGTTCTGTCTTCTCAAAGATGATCTAGCCAAGCTAAGTAGCTATGTCACTTGGGTGCTAGCTTGGGGATGGATCATAGTATATGTAGACAGATGAGACGCCCTCACCATCGCCCACTTGGCCTATTAGCGAAATTAGCTGCAGTTCTTACGACTGAGATTAATTAGTACCCTTTGATAGTTGCCACAACTAGTCAAGGGCAGTGACATGCCATTGCCCATCACCTCATTTCACAGGTCACTCCTTGGAAGTGTCCATGGCACGACCCTGTGTATACAGGGAATGTAGGCCTCATAATTCGTTCAAGTTTTAATCAAGCAGGAGTAGATTCAAGCTAACATATATGCTATCATTTATTAGAAATGATAGGACACTGTAAATAGACAAAGGATACGGATTTAATTAAAAAAAAGCCTTGAAGAACATCAGGGCATGGAGGTGTGATCACTATTTAGAGGAAGAACTTTTTCGATCCTTCAAGGGTATAAAAGATCTCCACTGTAACTTCCGAAAACGAGTGATTTTACTGTCCTTATAGGTTCTAGAAGACACCATTTTTATACCAAAGTTCATACCTTGAAGGGTCACATGGTGCTTGAAAGGACTAGATGTATTTTCCTTGTGAGAATATTAATAGTTTAGATATTTTAGAGGTGCTTATAAATAATAAAGGAAATAATGTATTAGAGGCGCATTCATGATTGACGGTTGATATGTCTTTAAAGTCTAGTGACGTCTCTCTCTCTCTCCCCGAGTCATGTCGAAATGTCATTACGGTCATGGCTAATTTTCACATGCTTTCTAGATCACTACTAAAGTGAAATCATGGCGTTGGATATCTCCCAATGGACCTACCAAGGAGAATATAATTCACATGAAACAACTCAACTCAATTATTATGTGATAGATCAAAGCTAGTCTGATTGCAACACACATCACTACAAATATGACTGACAACATGGGAGGCAAGTTGAGTGCTGTATCTTCGCAAAATTTCTAGGATTAGGATTGATAATCTTGCTTGCTTACGTAATAGCATTACTGAAAAAACGATTTTGGTTTTTTCAGACGAGATGCTTTTATCTTTCCAAGCGAATAAAATTTTTGACACCATATGTCCGCCTGCAAATTGAAGGAGGGAGGGGGGGCGAGATGGCCGTCCGCCTATGAAGATAAATCTTGTCAGTGACATAAAAGCGAAGATACCGTCTGCCTGCGAAAATAAATGATTTTCACAGGCTTTTGTCTACAGGTGGACCGGCCATCTCCTGCGAAGACATATTTTGGCAGCCTATGAAAATCGTTTTTTTATAGTGTAGTAAGCAGTTATGTATTAACCATTAGCCTCTAAGTGTTTATTATAAAAATATATTTGCAAAATTTTCTTTGATTCTGTTTGGTCTTCAAGTTCCAACTCGGTGATGTGTTTCTTCATCAATTTTTCCACGATTGGATTTTCTCTCGTCCTTAGTGTATGTGTCTTAATTACTGTTATTTCAGCCATTATTCTCATCTAGATTATGGTGTATATTCATTCTTCAATTAGTCAAGCAAGTGTGGTTATGCCACTTACTCCCTCCGTTCACAAATGCCTTTTAGTTTTGATTAGGAGTGGATCAACTTTGACCATTATTTTTCAAGCAACGTCAAATAGGATATATAGGTTGAGTAAGATGCTAATAAAGTACTTGAGATTACAAATATAGTAGTGCAACTTTAATGCTATAAACAATTAAACTATTTTAAAAATAGAGTAAAATGCATGGTTGGTTCTTAAATTTGGACCGCAGTGTCACTTACGTTCATTATCTTACTCATCTATGTCTACAATCCTGCTTTAATAATGTATCACTCGAGGTCCAAAGCCTCTTTGTCAGGTCTAGGGTGTTGACATGGCAGTCCATGGTGGCAAGCATTTTGCATTTTAGCCTCCTTTGAAACCCACCATGGTGATAAATTTGCACTTAAAACATTCTGCTCTGAATTTGTCTCCAACCCAACTCCTCTCTTCTCTATCTCTTCTCCTCTTTTGAATCAGGGAGGGAAAACGGTGGCAGCGCGGTGAGGGTAGGGTGTCTAGGAGGCAAAGTGTGGCATCTTTTCATCGTCACTGTCATGGCTTCTCCAAGCTACTCATCATTTTCATGTAGCCTAAGGTTCATTGCTCATCTTCACGATGACGATGGTGATGCTCCAGACTTGCAGGATCATCCTCCCTCTATTGTGTTATCTATCTCTGTACGAGAACTTTTGACTATCGATGATTGCTGGCCCTAATCGTCTCCTTTTTGCCTCCAGGGGCATGGTAGGAGTGGTGGTGGAAGTTAGATTGGGGGCGCACTATATGGAGGAGGCTAAATGCAAATATTTTTTCACCGTCGACAGCCACGTCGGCACCTGAGACCGGTCAAAGGCACTTTGGACTTTGAGTGAAACATTAAACTAAGATTACAGACCTAGGTAAACAATTTATGAGATTATATGGACCTATGTGACACTCCGATCTAAGTTTAAGGAGTGGCCATGTATTTTACTCTTTAAAGTATAGTTAGTCAAAGCTTAACAACTTAAAGCCAAACTGACATATACTTATGGGGTATAATTTTAATCTATATGATATTTATGTACAAGCAATTTCCATCTGAAATACTATACCTTTCTGGTGCAACATCCTATGCCCTATCTAAAATTAGGAAGCCACATGAAATATCTATATTATCGCAATTGTTAGGATAGATTATACCTTAATGAGTTGCAACTTTGAGTAAACCCTGAGAAGTGACCTTCAAACAGAACAACAACATCGGAATATCAAAACAACTAGAATCCAATCCATAAGCGATGGCTTGGGTCTAGAGAGAAAACCTTAATCTTCAACTTCAGCTTCAACTTTTCGGAGGAATGAAAAATCAACAATTGAGTACTTACATACTCAGCAAAGCCAATGGGATATTGTAACACCCCGAATTCTGTGTAAATGTTGAAAATTATTTTGAGGAAAATCCTATGTCCAGAAAGTTTGTTTTTATGTGTGTATCTAGTATTAGTGCCAAAGATCTCAATTAAATCGATCCTTGTAACTGACATCACTCCCTGAATACCCTTCCCAAACAAACTATCGGAATTCAAAATCAAACCTTCCTTTGAAATCCCTATATCTCCCTCCGTTCAAAATTATTCAAATTTATTCATGATCCAAACATAATCTCAAATATAAAAATCTAAGTGAATATCCATCCTTGAATTCCTTGTAATATAATAAATTCATAATCCCAACCCCAAATACTCTATCAAAATATTTTCTCTTTTTTTCCCCGAAATTTTTTCCATATCCATCTTGTCTAAAACATGGATCGAAACTCTTACTACAATATATTTTCTAAAGTTCCTGAAATATTCATAGGATTCAAATCTTAAATTTTAAATTCAAATATCCCTCCTTTCTTATATTTTTCTAAGACTAGCAAAATGCCCATGCTTTGTTATGGGTAAAATAAAATAATATGCTATGTATTATTTGTTTGCTTACTTAAATATATTGTATTTACTTGATTCAAAAATATATTAGACTATTGCATAATATCAAAAAATATCAGGGACTAATTTAGAGAAAAAAAAGCAAAAGTAGTGGTGGTGGCACCACCACCACCACTAATGTCTTTTATATAGTATAGATTAGTCAAATAATTACTAATACCGAACCATCCAAAAGTTCCTTGAAATTTTTATATCTAACCCTTTTCCTTAAATCTCCTCAAATCTTAACTACTTAAAAATTTGCAACTTTCTGTTCGTCACCAAATTTTTGTCCGTTAATCTGTTTTGTACGTGCTAATTTTTCATCCATATGTGCGTTTTTTACACATCCAATTTTCTTTCTAGCACCATGTGCGCCATGTACGCAAGGATTCTGGTGAAAATATCATCCGTTGTCACCTAAACTTTTTCATCCGCAACATCCCATGTCCAATACACAAAAATCATCCAGAGTCTGCATCAAATAACACACAAAAATTTAAACCAGTTTGTGTTACACCAGGAGAACTTGCATATACAACACATGAAAATTGGTTACAACATTTCCTCAAATTAGATCCCAAATACAAGAAATGAAGAATGGCAAACGATGAAAAGAACCCAAATGAAAAAAATCTACCCATCAGAGTCATGGTCTCACTGGTTTTGATCTTCAGCTGCACATGGCATGATTCGTCACGTGCACTCCCAATCGGCTTCGCTCCATTGTTGGACCTCGTCGAGACATGAGTGGCATGAATTTCCTGCCGTCGAGCTTTAGCCGCTGCCGCCGTCTTCGAGTTGCCGCCGCCACCTCCCAAGGCCGATCCGGCGAGGAGGGGGTAGAATGGCCGTCGGCGTGGCTCGGTCGAGTTGCGCCACCGCCGCTTGTGACCGCCTCCCAAGGCCGATCCAGCGAGCCTCGGCTAGATTTGGCGAGGATCATGGCGGAGGCGGCACCCCAACGAGGAGGAAAGGTGCCAACGGTGGGGGAGGAGAGCGCCGGTGGGGGGGGGCGGGGCGCGCCCATGATAGGGGAGAGGGGAGCGACGGCCTTAGCTCATCGTGCATGGGCGCCTCGTCATCGTCGCTCTGTCGAAAACTGTCGTCGTTGTGGTTCCACCAAAAACCACCGTCGTCGTCGCCATTTCAGGACAAGAAAGGGGATCAGGAGAGGAAAAGGTGAAACTAGGGTTAGGGAAAAATGTGATAGTGTGGAGATAGTGTGGAGAAAGTGTCAAATTTTAGATGAAGAGGGGAAGTCCAAATGTAATGAGAGCAATCATCAAGAATGACAAGATAGTATTTAAAACCAGGCATGCCGGGAACTGGAGAGGTCCACAAATCATAATGAATTAACTCAAAATTGGTCATAGCCATAGAAAAAGGGGTAGTGAAGGGTAGACGAATGTGTCAACCGAGCTGACAAACATGGCATATGGTGGAGGAGCCGCCTTTCAGTGAAGGCATGACTGAGGAGTGAGCCAAACGGGCGAGGGCCTCGTGACTGATGTGTCCAATCCAGCGATGCCAGAGGTTGGTAGTGCTAGTAGCAAAGGAGCTGGCAATCATGTTGAAGAAGTTCACCGGAAAGGAGTAGAGGTCCCAAAAGTATTGCACATAGCGATCACGGTCCTAGTAACAAGATCCTTCAAAGTGAAACCAAACTAGTCAAACTCGATGGAAAGATTATTGTCAATAACAAACCAATGAACAGAGATGAGGTTTTTGATGATGTTAGGGGAAACAAGAACGTTATTGAGAACAACACATTCGGTTGGCATGAACAAAAGAAGTGTTGCCGATAGTGGTGATAGGAAAAAAGAGAACTGTTATCGACGACAATTTGAAAAGGGGTAGAGGAGTTTGGGTGGGAGGAAGAGGATAGGATACTGGCGTCCGATGTCATGTGTGAAGTGGCTCTAGTGTCCATGTACCCTAGTCGGTGGAGGTAGGCATCGTCAGCATGCCGGTTTGGAACAAACTGACCATCGTCTATTGGTCCCATGTTGGAGAGGGGTCAGTGGAGCTGTACCGAGCCGTCGAGTGGGGCCGGTTGCTGCTACTATTGTTGCTGGATGTAACCGACCTAGTTGTAGAAGCCATCGGGCTGGGGGTTGGGGTCCAGCGGCTAAAGGCTGCCGGGGGGCGCAACAAGAGCCGTGCCAGTGAATGGAGGCCCGCTAGGACATGGGCCCAAAATCCTGACAAAGCACACCACAGTGCCGCCAAGCCACATTTGAATTGTGCTGTCCCAGGGGTTTTGCGGTGTGGGCCAGACTTGGGTGACGCGTGGCTGGCCAGCATCTTGGCCCATGCCCTGGCCGCCCATGGCCTCGTTTGACTAGTTGCCGCTGGCTTGGTTCGTCTCCTTGCTGCCATTCCTGTCGTAGTTGCCGCCCCCGTTGCCACGGCAGCGCCGGTTACGGTTGTTGTTGCCGCCACCCTGGTTGCTTGCGGTGTTTTGGCTAGGGTTGCCAAAGCCTGTGGCGTGCGCCGGGTTCATGCCACCAGTGCTGCCACGGTTGCCACCACCGGTGGCATCGAGAAGGGCGGTGGAGGAGTTGGTAGTGCAGTTGGAACCCTTGTTGATTTCCGCGAGGAGAAGCTGATTGTGTGGCTCGACAAACATCGGTAAGGGGCGGTATAGCGGAGAATAGTCTGAAGGTTATCATACTTAGGATTCTAACCTTGCAACATGGCGAGGATGAGGTTCCCGTTGGTGATGGGATCACCGAGCTCACCGCGTGTGTCCGCCATTGTCTTGAGGCAACGACAGTAGTCAGTGGCGCTGAGTTCGCATTGAATGAACGTGTGGAACTTGGCCGGCCAATTCATGGCGCGCTCTTCTTGATGGCCGAGAAATTGCTGCTTGAGGCAGAGCCAAACTTCGCGAGCAATGATGTCAAGCTACATTACGGACTCTAGTAAATCAGCCGCAATGATACCGTAGATCTAGGTGAGCACCACACAATCCATTTGTGCCTAAGACGCATGGTTTGGGAACAAGGTGTCGGAGAGGACATGGTCGGAGAGGGCATATTTGCTAAGCGTGACAAGGAAAAGGCCACACCGCTTGGTGTAGTTTGCAGCGCTGAGGTTGAGGGTGACTGGGACAAGTGCCTTGACGTTGAGGACTGACAACGCTTGAGCGTGAAGAGCATCAGCGACATCAATGGCAAGAGGCGTGCACCCGGACACGGAGTTGGCGGGGAGGTCATCATGAGGTGGGGGAGGCTGCAGGCCCAGCGCGGCGAGGAGACTCGTCAGTTCTGTTGGTGCGCAGGAGGAGCCGCTGTTGTCAACTGGCGCACTGAGGGAGGTAGGCCCGTCGCCACGGTTGAAGGAGAGGCACAACTGGTGTGCGGAACGAATAGGATGGAGATCGCCTCTTGGACGACCTTAACTGTCACGACAGAGGTGGCGTCGACAAGAGCCGTGGCCACAGCGAGGTCATCCGCAGATGCCGAATCATTGGGGAACAACGTTTTCTAGATAGCAGAGGGGGCGACGACCGTGATGAAGGTGATCACCACAAAGAGGGCCGCGTCGTCAATGGACGACATAGGGCTGGCGAAGAGGAGACCGGTGGCGGTGATGGGTGGAGGTGGTTTAGGGTTTAACAGAAGCAAGAGGATCGAGATATCTGATACCATGAAAGCGAGAATAGCTCAACGCGATAGATTGATTCATCACGGAACATGTGTATATATAGGCCTCTACCTTACCATAACCACTCAACTGATTTATAGCAAGATAATCGGGAGGATTAGGAAAGGAGATCAGCTAAAACAAAAAGAGATAACACACGTGTGATAATATCGCTAACAGCCGAGCTAGGCCGTGGAGGTGGCCATGCACGGGTCTCGCCGGTGTGGAGGGGACCGCGCGGGTCGTGAGGCCGTGGTGGCATAGTCGCAGGGTTGATGCAGCGGAGTCGAGCGGGGCCAGGGTGGCAAAATACGGAGGCGGAGCCGCGAGGGACCGGTGACATAGCGGAGCTCGTGGGCACTGCCTGCGACACCCAATCGCTTGGAGGCCTCCTTGACGATGGCGCCAAAGGGGTCCGACTAACATGTGGAACGCATGGGCACACGTCAACACATGCTGTTTTCACTAACAAGCCTCCAATACACTTGCCCCTTGTTTGTTTCCTTTCTCCGATGCATCCACGCATCGTGAACCCGGAGGCTACAAGGGACAATTGCAGGTACTCGTGCTTACTCGCCCGTGTGCGGCTCCGCCAACAGTGCCAGCCTCCGCGTGCTTCCTCCTCCGAGCTCAACCTCCGCCCTATGGAGAAAAGCAAAGGTGAATATACTGCCAAGTCTGGTGCTGGACTTTTCGTGGCTCGGGGCTCAATGCTGCCAAAACAGGATTTGGGGTCAAAAGCGTGCAATTTTCGAGTAAAAGGCGACAAGCGTGGGTTCACTGTACCTTGCTCCTTAGGGCACTCCCAATACAGAAACTACTATAGTTTCTATTTCTATTTATTACCCCTCTATTCAATGAGATTTGCTGATGTGGTAGGAGAGAGTGTTGTTTATGTTCCAAATTCATCTACAAACAAAGGCCGACTTCTGGCCGTAGCGTAGCGAAGGCCCGTCGCCAGAGGCTTGGGCCGGCACTCCCCCGCGGTCCACACTTACCCGGTTTAGGGTTTCCTTATACCCGGTTTAGGGTTTCCACCTTATTTAAGTTCCTGTAAGTCGCCGCATGGGATAAGTTGATTCAGTTGTAAATCCCAGGCGTTTTGTAACCTCACCAAGATATAATGAAGATTGTTGCTGGCTGGGGCCCGTGGTTTTTTCCCTCTCGTGTTGGGAGTGTTTTTCCACGTTAAATCTCGTGTCTTTTTTGCGGTTTGATCTTGTTTACTTCTTGTTTTGTCGTCATCGCGTCTAACAAGTGGTATCAGAGCTGAGTTCTTCAAATCAGGGAGTCACGATGGCGTCAATGAAGTTTGATCTACAGTCGCTCGACTACAAGACGAGGTTTTCGCTGTGGCAAGTGAAGATGAGGGCGATACTCGCCCACCAAACACAGGATCTGGATGAGGCACTGGAAGGATTCGGAAAGAAGATCAAGAAAGATTGGACTCCTGAGGAGATTTGCAAGGATCGTAAGGCTCTGTCGCTTATTCGCTTTATCTTTCTAATGATATTTTACAAGAAGTGCTGCAGGAGAAAACTGCTGCAGAACTCTGGTTGAAACTGGAATCGATCTGCATGTCAAAGGATCTAACCAAGAAGATGCATTTGAAGATGAAGCTTTTCTCGCACAAGCTCCAGGAGGGAGGATCGGTAATGTCTCACATATCTGTTTTCAAGGAGATCGTGGCCGATCCGAAATCCATGGAAATAGAATTTGAGGATGAGGATTTGGGACTTCTGTTATTATGTTCTTTGCCTAGTTCTTATTCCAATTTCCGTGACACCATATTGATAAGCCGTGATGAACTAACCCTAGCGGAAGTTTATGAGGCACTCCAGAGTAAGGAGAACATGAAGAGTATGGTGCGGGGTGATGGCCAATCGTCCTCCAAGGGCGAGGCGCCGCATGTCGTGCGATCCGAGCGTAAGTCCGAGAACAACAACCGCGACAAGAGCCGTGGACGTAGCAAGTCTAGAGACAAGATGTTCTGCAAATACCGTAAGAAAACAAATCACTTCATCGAAGATTGCTTGAAGTTAAAAAATAAGGAGAAGAGGAAGAATGCGCACCAACGAAACATAAGTCTCGTTGAAGGTAATGCCTCTGTTGTCTCGGTGCCGACTCTAATGACTCGGTGATTGTCTCGTTGTATTTGCGGGTTGTGCCGCTAGTCATGATGAATGGATACTCGACTCAGCGCCTCTTTTCATATCTCGCATTAACAAAGATTTGTTCGTTCATATAAGTCCGTGCGTAATGGAGATGTCGTGCGCATGGGGATGATAACCCGTGTAAAATCGTTGGTATTGGATCCGTTCGCTTGAAGATGCATGATGGCATGGTGCGCACGCCGGAGAACGTGCGACATATCCCGAGATGGCAAGAAACCTTATTTCGATCAAGCACACTTGATGATGAAGGATTCAAGTACTCCGCTAGAGGTGGAGTTCTCAAGGTTTCAAGAGGTTCGCTTGTTTATATGATTGATGATTTAAATCCCATTAAATTATATGTCCTTAGAGGTTCTACTTTGCATAATTCCGCTGTGCATGCAAGTGTTTCGATAATAATAAGACTGACGTGGCATAAGCGTCTTGGACATATGAGCGAACTCGGTATGGCGAGTTGATGAAGAGAAACCCGCCGCATGGTCACACACGAGCAAGATGAAGTTTTGTGAACACCGCATCTTTGGTAAGCATAAGAGAGTGAAGTTCAATACCTCGGTTCATCGCACCAAAGGTATCCTTGAATATATACATGCTGATTTGTGGGGGCCTTCTCGTAAGACCTCATATGGTGGTGCTAATTATATGCTTAATATCATTGATGATTATTCTCGCAAAGTGTGGCCATATTTTCTCGAAAAGTAAGGATGATACCTTTGCTGCATTTAAAGAGTGGAAAACCATGATAGAAAGGCAAACCGACAAAAAGGTAAAGCCGCTTCATACCGACAATGGTGGTGAATTTTGCTCCCATGAGTTCAAAGCTTTCTGCAGGAGAGAAGGCATCGTGAGACACCACACTATTCCGTACACTCCGCAGCAGAATGGTGTGGCGGAGCGCATGAACAGGACCATCATCTCCAGGGCCCGTTGCATGCTGTCCAACGCAAAGATGAGTAAGCATTTCTGGGCAGAAGCCGCCAACACCGCATGTTACTTGATAAACAGATCGCCTTCTATTCCACTTGATAAGAAAACTCCTATTGAGGTATGGTCTGACAAACCTGCTGATTACTCACAGCTTAAAGTTTTTGATTGCACTGCCTATGCTCATGTTGATAATGAAAAGTTAGAGCCTAGAGCTATTAAATGTCTTTTTCTTGGTTATGGTTCGGGTGTCAAAGGATACAAATTGTGGAATCCCGAAATAAGAAAGACCTTTATGAGCAGGAATGTTGTCTTTAATGAATCAGTTATGTTCAATGACAATGTTTCTATTGATATTGTGCAAGACAGTTCTGATAATGAGCAGCAGAGGGTTGGTCTTGAGGTGGAGCACATGGATGTTCCTGAAGAAGAAATTATTGATGAAAATTATGATGACAATGTTGATACTGTTCAGCACTCACCCCCTGTTTTGCAGCAAGATGATCAACCTATTGCACTCCGCAGAGAGAAGAGAAGCTGTGGGGCTCCTAAGCGGTTGATTGAAGAATGTAATATGATTTATTATGCTTTGAGTTGTGCTGAACAGGTGGAGAATAATTATGAACCAAATACATACTCTGAGGCTATTGCATCTGGTGATCGTGCAAAGTGGATTTCAGCAATGCAAGAAGAAATGTAGTCACTGGAGAAGAATTGTACTTGGGACGTTGTACCATTGCCTAAGAAGAAGAAGACCGTTAGTTGCAAGTGGATCTTCAAGAGAAAGGAGGGTTTATCTCCTAGCGAGCCTCCAAGGTACAAGGCAAGGTTAGTGGCTAAAGGTTTTAGTCAGATTCCAGGTGTTGACTATAATGATGTGTTCTCTCCTGTTGTCAAACATAGTTCTATTCGTACTTTCTTCAGTATTGTTGCTATACATGATCTTGAGCTTGAGCAGCTAGATGTCAAGACAACATTTTTGCATGGAGAGTTAGATGAGGAGATATACATGGACCAGCCTGAGGGGTTCAAATTCCCTGGAAAAGAAAATTATGTTTGCAAGTTAAAGAGGTCCTTGTATGGGTTGAAGCAGTCCCCTCGTCAGTGGTATAAAAGGTTTGATTCATTTATGTTGGCACATGGTTTTAAAAGGTCAAATTATGATAGCTGTGTATACATCAAATTTGTGAATGGATCACCCGTGTATTTGCTATTATATGTTGATGACATGTTGATTGTTGCCAAGAGCAAGGAACAAATTGCTACTCTGAAGAAGCTGTTGAGTAGCGAGTTTGATATGAAGGACCTTGGTGCTGCTAAGAAGATCCTAGGTATGGAAATTACTAGGGACAGAAAATCTGGTTTGTTATTTCTTAATCAGCACAATTATATTCAGAAGGTTCTTAAACGCTTTAATATGCAAGATGCAAAGCCTGTTAGCACTTCCATTGCACCTCATTTTAAATTGTCTGCAAAGCAATGTCCTAGTACTGATGATGATATTGAGTACATGTCAAAGGTGCCATATTCAAGTGCTGTTGGTTCATTGATGTATGCTATGGTTTGCTCTCGCCCGGATTTATCACATGCTATGAGTTTGGTCAGTCGATATATGTCTAATCCTGGCAAAGAACATTGGAGGACAGTTCAGTGGATTTTCAGGTACCTTCGTGGGACGGCAGATGCCTGCTTGAAATTTGGCAGGACTGACAGTGGAGTCATTGGATATGTGGACTCAGATTATGCTGCTGATTTAGATAGGCGAAGGTCACTCACAGGATATGTGTTCACTATTGGCAGTTGTGCTGTGAGTTGGAGAGCAATATTGCAGCTAGTTGTTGCATTATCTACCATTGAAGCAGAATACATGGCAGTTGCAGAAGCTACAAAAGAATTGGTATGGTTGAAAGGTTTATATTCTGAGTTATGTGGAGTTGATTCTTATATTAACCTGTTTTGTGATAGTCAAAGTGCTATATGTCTCACTAAGGATCAGATGTTTCATGAGAGAACTAAGCACATTGATATCAAGTACCATTATGTGCGTGATGCTATTACACAAGGGAAGTTAAAGGTATGCAAGATTAGTACACATGATAATCCAGCTGATATGATGACCAAGCCAGTTCCTGTTACCAAGTTTGAGATTTGCTCAAGCTTGGTTGGTATTTCAGCTTAGCCCATGAGGTTGTGGTGCCGGTGATATTTTTTTTGTTATGTTTCAGGTGGGGGATTGATTGATGCTGCAGGAAGGAATTTATCTCAAGGTGGAGTATGTTGTTTATGTTCCAAATTCATCTAAAAAAGGCCGACTTCTGGTCGTAGCGTAGCGAAGGCCTGTCGCCAGAGGCTTGGGCCGGCACTCCCCCACGGTCCACACTTACTCGGTTTAGGGTTTCCTTATAGCCGGTTTAGGGTTTCCACCTTATTTAAGTTTCTGTAAGCCGTCGCATGGGATAAGTTGATTCAGTTGTAAATCCCAGGCGTTTTGTAACCTCACCAAGATATAGTGAAGATTGTTACTGGCTGGCGCCCATGGTTTTTTCTCTTTCGTGTTGGGAGGGTTTTTCCACGTTAAATCTCGTGTTTTCTTTGCGGTTTGATCTTGTTTACTTCTTGTTTTGCCGTCATCGCGTCTAACAGAGAGAAAGAAACGACGTCTTATTTAGAAACGATTTTGGCTCGCGAAACAAAGGCGAACAAACTTACGTTGGGAGGAGGCCGTCGATTCTTCCCAATCCCGTGCACCCTCCACCAGTTGACATTGCCACCACGCGCGCTCTTCTTTCCCCGGCATTGGGGACGACAGCCTGGTTTCTTCCAATCCAATGCGGCATCCAGCCCCCAACGCCCCCGCTGCCGCCGCCCGGCCCCTGGCGCCCTCACGCCGCCACCAACCGTCGAAAGTTCCGCGCCGGGGACGAGGCCCTAGGCCTCGACGGCACCAGAGGAGGCGAAGTCGACGAAGAAGCGAAAGTAGGCGTCATCCACACCCGTGATGACGCGGTGGATGAGCTCGGCGGCATGCTACGCCGGGCGGGTGACGAGCTCGCCGGCGTCGCAGCGTGGGAATGCCCAGAGGACGAGGTTGCCGAAGTAGTCGCGCGGGATGGGTGGGCGCATGCGGCCGCGGCCGTTGACGGCGATGTCGACCCTGGTGGTGGTGGCATCCTCGTTGGTGCCGAGCCCCCACGCCGTGGTCACCGTGCGCCAGAGGTGCGCGACGAGGCTCCTCGCCCTTGAGATGGGGCTGCCGCTGCGTCCTGGCGCGACGACCAAGTCTCGCCCGCAGTTCGCCGAGGTTAGCTTCGTGCCGCGCCGTATGCAACTCGTGACGTGCGGCGCTCCCGCCGCCGACCTCGCGGCCGCTCGCCCCCATTGTCGTCTGGCCGTCTGCTCCGTCCACGCGCCGTGTTGGTCCCGCCTCCTCGGCCTCCGTCAGCCGACGGGGCTAGCCGACGCTAGTTGCTGTGTCGGCACGTGCAACGGGTGGGTCGTCCTAGCCGCCGCCAACGCGAAGGCTGGCACGAGCGTCGTCCTGCTGTTCAACCCGCTCACTGGAGTGGAGAACCCACTGCACGCGTCGCTGTACGACCCCAAGTGCGAGCGTGCGTCGACGTCGCCGCCGAAGGTCGTGTTCTCGCTGTGCCCCATGGCGCAGGTCTTCCCTGCGGTGAGCATCTGCCGGCACAACAGGCTCGCCGTCCAGAGGACAACCGACGGGTACTCCTCCGCCTCGCCATTGCCGTTGTGTATGCTGGTACTTTGCAACAGTGCAGGTGTGATGGCCAGCTGCTGCTTGGTTGGTTGTAGTCCTCTCTACACTGACACTTTGGTCTGTCTTAAGTTCGATGGACAAAAGAAAAAAGGATATGCATTGGTCTGTGATGGCCAGGTTGGATCACAAACATACACCACAACTAATCATTCATCTTTGTAGAGCATATTAAATTTGTTAATATATAGAAACTACTACTAATGACTATGCAATGGGAAGTATATTTTCTTATCGTGAGGTTTTGAAGGTATAGAAATTATAAGTAGTTTCTGTATTGGAAGTGTCCTTAGAGCAACTCTAAGAGACTATTAATTTTACCCCCAATACCTTGTTTAGAGGAAAAAACAGAAAAAATAGTCTCCAACAGTTTCCCTAAAACTCTCCTAAAAGATTAGCAACGCAAAAAAAGCATCCCCCACCGTTCATATATTAGCGGCGTCAAACCTTCCCCAATCCTTTCCCGACCTCCTTTCCGCGGTGCCTTCTCGTGATTTTTCTTTTTTTCCCGCCCCGGACACCTCTGCACCGCTCGCCAGTCGTCGTCCCGCGCCACGCTTCGCCCAGGCTATGCCTAATTTTGATGACGTGATCTATTTTGAATTATTGGGGAGTAATTTTTAGCGTTCTGCTGTGAGATGTCATCTTTTTTGAGGAAAAATTTTTAGCATAGCCCCCAATATCTCGTTTTGAAAAAGAAATTTTTAGCCATCTCTTGGAGTTGCTCTCCCGAATGGAATTTCTTTTTCAGATTACTTCCAGATTTAGTTGTTTTTCTAGTGAGTCCTGTTAAAGCTCCCAGACGGCGTATTTTTTTTAAAACGAACTGGGCAGGAAGTGCCAATCCCCTTACCTTCTTTACCATCTTACTTTTTTTCTTTTTTTGTTCTGGGGCTTGAGTGGCACGCCTGAGCGACGCCGGCCACGGCTGGCCATGAGAAGGCAGCGCTACGCAGAGGCGGTCGGATGGGACCAATGCGTGGCCAGCGTGCCATTGTCGCTGAGTGCAGGCAGCAACTGGCCGGCTAGCGTTCCCATCGCCGAGGTGTGCGCACTACTACAAAAACATGCATAGGTAGCGGTCTAATATGTGTCGGTTCAACAAAAACTGACACCTATTATAACAATAGGTACCAGCTCTAAAGAAAAACCGGCACCTATACTACATGTGCTGTTTTTTTAAAAAATCGGCACCTATAATTTGTTATAGGAGGTGCCGGGTCTAATAAAAAAATTGACACCTATACTATTAGTATGACTTTTTTTTAAAAGATCGACATGTATAATCTATTATAGATGTCGATTTTTAAAAAACCGACACCTAAAAAATGAGCCGAGCCAGTGGCAGATCTCTAGAGCCGGCGACATATATTTTATATGCGGCTTATCTCTTCCCTCTCCTCCATCGGTCTTATCTCTTCTCATCCTTATCCTTTCTGTCTCTTCCCTCTCCTCCATCCATGCTCTTCTTTCGGATCCGCCGTTGGACTGTCGCCGATGTCGCCCCGCCCACCGTCGACGCTGCCCTGTTCGCGGGAGAAGGCACCGCCACCGCTGCGGTCAATGCTAGATGTGGCTCCACCCGCCATCGCCTTTGTCTCAGCGGCGGAAAGGGGAGAAGGAGGGGAGGAGGCAGCGGTAGGGGCGACGAGAAGGGGAGCGGCGGAATAGAGGCGATGACAGGGGAGGGAGGCGGCAGTGGGATGGGAGGCGACGGCAGGAGGGGCGGAGGGCCGCGCGGCGCGGGATGGGGACGGAGGGGCGAGGGCGGCGCGGGGAGGCCTCGGCATCAACATCAGCGGCATCGGCATCGACATCGGCGGATCTGGCTACCCAGAGGTGTGGATTTTTTTTCAAAAATTATGTTGTGGATGGAATCTGTGAATTAGATGTTGATGTGGATGAACTTGTTATGGATGATGTGTGGATGTGGATGAACTTGTTATGGATGAACTTACTTGTTTGCAATGGATTTTAAAAATTTGTGTGGTGGATTGGAAGGACTGCTCGGCTCGATTCATCGGCTTGACAAGCCGATGCATTGAGCCGGGATATTTTTTTTGATTTCATGGAACCTAAAAGGTGCCGGTTCTTAAACCGACACAAAAGGTTTCTCATAAAGGTGTTTCTGCAGTAGTGACACGGTCAGCACATCAAGCTAACAGCACCGGCGACTAGCTTGGCCCCCTGCGATGCCCATGGCCCACCCGAGGGAGCATTTGGACTTGGCTAGCCTAACGCGAGCCGGCAATGGTGCGGGATGATGGAGCAGTCTGCCGTCTGCCTACCTTTGAGTGTGGCCTCTCGTCCTCTCCCCACTATCAGCGTCAATGTTGGAATAAAATCTATCGTGTATGGCAAGGGCACCCTCAAAGGGAGCCCAAACTTATATCTATGGAGGAGAAGATGAGTGGAAAAGAGTGATGATGACCGTTGAATCCATGAAATGCCGAGGAGAGAGTTTCCCTCTTTGTCTCATGAGGGCCCTATTTATTCATGTACAATGGAAAATTACAGTATTATTTTTGACCTGTTACAAGAGAGTGGTATTGTCCTGGGGGCGTTTTAGTCCTTTATTATATTAGTTTACACAACACTAGATATGGGTTTATTCCCCAACAAGCATCAAGAGCATGAAGGTGATGAAGAAACCTCCACTCACACAAGGGAACATTGCAGCGATAAAACCGACAAAACAGTAACTGGAGGAAGTGAGCAGGATGCACGAGTGGCGTGGCACTTTCAACCCACGAGAATATGACACCATCGCTTTCCATAATAATCCACTCCTGAGATCTATAGGAGGACATGGTTTTAAGCCGCAGTTTGGGGAAAAAGATATTTCCAATTCTCAAAGGCCAGGAAACATAAACTCGCTCACTCCATATCCCTGCTATAGGACTACGTTGCCGATTTTTTTTTCATCCAAACACATGCAAACCGTTTTTTTCAAATGCGAGCACACCAAACCCACATTTAAATATATAGTCAAGATTCTCTCATGCAAACAGGATGTCAAGAAACTAATTGGATGCTGAACCAAGTACAAACATGTATATATAGACCGACAACCATTTTCAATTGGTTGGCTTTCGTTTTAGAAACTGAAACAATATATAAGTGTAATATTTTTCTACATTTTAAATTTAATTCATGCACAAAGATAATCAAAACCATAATTTGTGCTAACAATCTTCGCATAGCAGTGTTAAGCTTTTACAAATCATAGAATATATATTTTAGTGTAATCTTAATATAGTAAGGTAAGAGGCCTACATGATTGCTATTGGTTTCCAAGCAAGAGAACTATCGAGTCTGCTGGTTTCTGCACGTTACTTGCTACTAACAAGGCAGCGAAAAGCTTATTAATCTCTTTGGACATTTAGGTCAACAAACAACCCGTTTATTTTGTTCAGTATTAGGTCAATAGGGTGGTCATGTGTGGGCTGTTGTTTAGAAATACAATCCAAACATTATGTGCTTATATTTGTAATTAAAGGGTTGTATGTGCTAATTAGATACCAAAAAAAATCGGGTATGTTGTGTTCCACACATCCAGGTTAACTAACATACCATGCTGCATCAATGTTCAAGTCTTGAAGATAGTCTGAATGGACTTGATCACGGTTGAAATTTGAGAAACAGCGCCAAACTCAACATCTCTTTGGTCCCTGATACTACGATCCTCCTTTTACCCCACAGATCTCAATCAGCCAGATAGCCATAGTTAAATCCAATCAATCGATTAAGGCCCTTGATTTTTGCAGCCTGGTATTGTGGTATAATGATGTACACTGAACACCGTATGACTTGCGTACTAATTAAATAACTGCAGACCAAATAAAGCCAGTACTTTTGTAAGCATGAAATAGTTCAGATGAATATATAATAAATGCATTAGACAGTTGGGACTTGCTTTTCTCAAATCATGAAAAAAGTGATGCTAAGTAAAAAAAATCTATAAGAAACTGTTCAATTTTTAACAGGCAGACCGTTACTGCAATTTTGTGTTTCCTTGTACGCATCTGTGTGACAACTGGTTGTACAAACCAGCATTCCAGAAGAAAAGAATTTTTAATGCAGCAAATGTAAAAAATGTAGGCAATCTACACGTGAGAGTTCTGAAAAACATAAAAAAAAGCAAACTCTGTATAAGAAAAAAGAGATGAGGTGACAGTAAGTGAAAAAAAGTAAGAGCATTAAGCAAGATAGGTTTGCAGCGCTCATACCACATAGGCGCGATTGATGAAGCTTCCTTTTGTTATCCTCCGATTTATACAAGCGCTCTAATTCAGGGCAGAAATAAATCCATATATTAAGCTTGGTGAGTTTTTCTATGCTCTCTGGCAAAGACTTGATGCCATAGCAGAAGCAGATCTCAAGTTTCTTGACAGAGGTGACAGGTGAGACCTCCAATGCTCTCTTGCAAATCATTCAGGATTTGGCATTACGAGATTCTTAACTCTTGAAGAGAGCTGAGGTTCCCCGCCCATTGCGGTAGTGCTGTCACGCTTGAACATTTGGAAAGACTTAGTGACTGCAGCCAGTGGCGGATCTACGTGTATGTGGGTGGGCCCCGACATACCCTAGGTCTACGTGTAAAGGGTATAATATATATATATATATGTTAAAAATAAAAAATATACGACAACATATCTTCTCTCCGACGTGAATCTTGACTCCAGTGTGAATCTTGTCCCATTCGTCATACCGCGTGAAGATTCGAGACTTCAACCGTAAGTCCGCAACCGCTGTTGCCTATGGCAGTACGACACTTCGCATCAGAACTCGAAGTTGAAACTCGAGAAGAGTGAAAGACGAGATCCGTCGTCGAACGTTCGGACCAGTGTTGCCGACACGCCGCCCATGCGCCATCTGCCGTCCGCGCCTGCGCGTCGCCTGTGCCCGCACGCCGCCGACCGCCCATGCGCCAGGCCGCCAGCCACCCACACACCTCCATGTCTCTTCGAAAGTTGATGAAGATGATATAATTAAGACATTCATGTCTCTTCGAAAGTGTCAAATAAATTAGTTAGAAAAGTAACATTGTAAGTCTCTCGTACCTTTTATGCATATATTTTTAATTATCAGTATAGTGTTTAAACTATTTACATTGTATTTAGTGGATCATTTCTATTTAATTTAAGAATTAAAGTGTTATCGTGTTACTTAGTACATACATACTTAATCACGTTGTTAATTTTATAATTATTACTAAAATCTTATGTTAAATTATTTTTTGATGGTATATCCTAAGCTAAAATGATTCGCCACTGATAGGAGCAATTGATGACTGCAAAGTAGTATTAGCTTAAAAATATAATCTATACCCGAAGAGGCAAATATATCAAAGAAATTCTATATGCGCAGAAGAACCTATACGGATTCATGCTTCGTCAACTGGCGGCGGAAGGAAATTTGGCATGCAAACTCGGCCGTTAGCTAGGTCGAGCAACCAGCAAAATTTATATTGCGCATTAGTCGTTTGCGCGTTGGATTCAACAATGGTGGTCTCGCGACTTGTATCGTCGCCATGGACGACAAGGTGAGCTCCTGCTGTTCCTGTATTTGCGAGAGATCCGTGTTGTTCGCCTGTGCCTGCATTCGTTACTGCTGCCGCTCAGCTGCCTACATGGCTTACAATATTGGACTGTACCGAGACTTACAGCCTCTGCAGGCTTATTTCATCAAGTATCAGCTGCAAATCACATCTAAAACGGATTAAACCCTACGTCAATTAGAAATTTACACCAATGCCACAAATCTTTTTGCTGTACGTACACTTCTACTATCCAATACTACACCAACTAGTAGAAATAAACGTCATCCATTTGGATCTAGTCTAATTGATGGCTCACATTCACCCAAGGGTAGTTAAAAAAATCCACATTATAAATGTCTGGCAGCACCAAATTCTGAAACGGGGCATGGAACTGACCTGACATACCGTGCTTCGTTCATGTTGAAGACCGTCTGATCAAGTGCATTTCGTCACCGTGGACATTGCAAAAATGAGTGATCATAAACTTCCTTCTTGATGATCTCAATATATATCGCCCCCCAAAAAAAAAACTTATACACCCTGTAACTAAAGGCCCTTGATTTTTGCAGCATGGAGTGCACTCGATGCTATATGGCTTGCATCAACCCGTCAATATCCTACAAAACAAATAAATTCAATACCTTCGTGAGCAAAGTTCTAGTTTTTCACGTCAAGGATCTGCCTTCTCAAATCTTTAGAAACTGATGCTGTATAAAAGAAACAAGATTTCAGCTGGCAGACGGTTACTAAACATTTTTTTCTTTGGTACTTTTCAGATTTGAATGACAATTAGTTCGAAAATAGAGCATTTCAGGAGGAGAAAGAAGATTTAGAAGGCACCATATATGAAAAGTATAGGCATTTTCATGGGAGAATCCTGACAAAAAAGGGAAAACAGAACAACTCTGGACTAGACATGAAGATGATGTGAAAGGTAGTAACTAGTGCAAAATAAGAGCAGCAAGGGAGATAGCTTTGCATGTATGTTACATACCACTCGTTCCACATGAGCGAGCTTTTTCTTGTTATCCTCTAATTTACACCACTGCTTTAGTAGACGGCAGTTTTGGATACGTATATATTCAAGCATGGTGAGTTTCTCTATGCATGTAGGCAAGGACTTGATTCTTTTGCAATCCTCGATATGAAGTTGCTTGAGAGAGATGAGGCATCCCATGCTCTCCGGCAAATACTCCAGGTCTGGGCAGGATAAGAAGTGTAATTCTTCAAGAGACCTAAGCTGACTCAACAAAACTGGCAGTTGTGCATGATAATGACGGCTTTCATAATACAGTAATCGAAGGGAAGAGAGGGCTCCAATAATCTCAGTAGAGATAGTCAGGTCATAGCATCTACGGATATGTAAAACATGGAGGGCGGGGAGACTGTGAAGCAACCTCCACTCACATAAAGGAACATGGCATCTGTAAACTGACAAATTAACCCTAGGAAAAGAGCACGATGCACCGGTGGTGCCTGGCACACTTCCTGCCCTTGAAGATATGACACCATCACTACCGTCAATAACCCATTCCGTAGCTTTTGGCGGACATGGTTTAAACCGCAGTTTGGGACAACTACATATTTGCAGTTCTTCAAGGTTAGGGAACATGAAATCTGTCAAAACATCCCCACCACTCTTCTAAGTTATCCATACTACATAGGAGAAATCTCTTTAGTCGAGGAAATGGCTTTGGGCTGCCGCAGAAGTCCTTATCAATTTTTATGATGCTCTTCATATTTAGAAGAGATAACCGCTCCAGATTAGGCAATTGACCAAGTGGTGGTAGGCAGATGCATTTGGGTATATTTTGCAAGGTAATATAAACAAGATTAGGGAGATAATGATCGATGCCCATTCTATAGGCTGGAAACTTGGCGCCATTATAACCTTTTATCTCAAACTTCTTTAAAGTGCTTGGTGGAACTATTTCCCCGAGCAGTTCCATGTCCTCCACAATCCTCTCAGCACCCTCAGTCCACTTCAATTTTAACTCTTCCATTCTTCGCTTTTCTATGAGCTTTATTATCCGGACTTCCTGAACAGACCTCACATTTTCAAGACTGCTGATCTTCAACGTAGGAACATTTACATCTTGGAGCAGAACAATGTTGCTGCTTGAGGTGTCGTCATTAGCTTGGACCATGAAATGCGGCAATGATACTGCACTTTTGCTGAACAGATATAAGGAGTCAAGAAGAGACGAGCTGCACCCATTGGTACGTACGTATTTCAGGCTGTTAATTTGATTTATACTTGCTGGTATCTTGCTCAAAGACCTGCAGCCCGAGAGATTCAGTGTATGTAGCTTTCTAAGGCCACCAAAACAGTCAGGTAGGCTCTCAAGATATTTATTGTCAGAAAAGTCCAGGTGTTCTAGGTTGGAAAGGGTCTCAATTACTCAAAGAAACTGATGTATCTTGGATTGTTACGGCAACATTTATGCACCACTAAGCCAGATAAGTTCAAATACTGGAGTTTGTTGAGATTAGTGATGGCTTCCATCTTCGTTTTCATATCCAAGTCATCTTCGAAAATGTTGTGGCATTTTGATAAATTCAGAAACTGGAGGTTGGTAAGGCCACCCAAAGCTTTTGGTATATCCTTAACCTCATAACAGCCTGATAAATCAAGATGCACCAGGTTGGTAAGGCCACCAAAGGCTTCTTGTATACCCTTAACCTGAGAGCAACCTGACAAATCAAGATGCACCAGGTTGGTAAGGCCACCCAAGGCTTCTGGTATACTTTTAACCTGAGAGCAACCTGACAAATCAAGATGCACCAGGTTGGTAAGGCCACCCAAGCCTTCTAGTATACCCTTAACCTGAGAGCAACCTGACAAATCAAGATGCACCAGACTTTTGATATTTCCAAATGACGTTGCCAGTTCTTCTGATCCTTCCCAACAACTTGAACTTGATAAGTTTAAATATTCTAGTTTCGAAAGGTTGCCCAAAGCCTCTGATAGCTTTCCCATATATATACAGCTTGATAAATTCAAATATTCAAGATTGATGAGATTCTCCAGGGACTTGGACACAACTTTAACCTCACGGCAATTTGACAGATCCAGATGAACCAATTTTTCTAGCTCGCCAAGTGACCATGGCAGTTCTTTTATTTGTGAACAACCTGATAAATCAAGATACATCAGAGCTCTCATTTCTCCAATTGACTCTGGCAGTGTCCGGATTTCAGATCCACCAAGGATAAGGTAAATTAATTTTGAGAGCTTGGTGATAGACTTTGGTATCTCATGAGATTTGACCTTTGGGGCATTAAGATACCTCAATAGCTTGAATTCACCAATATAGTCTGGTAACCTTTGAACGCAGCCCTCACTTAAATCCAAGACACGCAGGAATTTAGCAGATGAGAATGCTACATCGCAGAACTCAATTTTGCTATTGTCGATGAAACACATCGCCCTCAATTTGGCAAATAAAGTGTCAGATGACTTGAATAACTTGCTAGAACCTGTAAGCAGCGCATAGCGGTAGCTTTTATCCTCAGTATTGTTGTCTTTGCTACCATCAAAAACTTCATCAACCATGACTGATCTTGCAACATCATGCACCAGATCGTGCATGGTGAAGGTTGTGTCATCCTGGTCGAGCACAGTAGCAGTCTGCAGCAAAAAAACCGTTGTTACTTCATATTTTGTCATTTCTAATTTCTTTCTGCACATAATATAAATAAAAGGATCTAAAACTCAAATTTTTAGATTCATACATGACCCTAATTTTTCATTATAAAAGAACATTCCTAATCATCTATAATATACTTAAAGTTCATTAAATTTTCTACAAACGTTAGCCCCTAAACCGTCATATAACATCCTATAAACGCTCATAAAGCCGCTACATGACACTAATAAATTGATGGACCCAATATTTTTAACTATTAGATTTGTTTTTAAAAAAAGTTTAAAATCCCATAATCCATCTCCCTGTTCTCTTCCCTGTCAGCACATAGCACATATTACGTACAATTCTTCACTTCTCCTTCCGGTGGCCCAAAGAGAAAAAAAAGCCAGAGGAAAAAAATAACACGTCCATTTATTCGCGGAAAAAACCGAAAGAAAAACACATGTACGTACGTACCCCAGAAAAACAGCGCATCGACGGAAAAAAACATGTACGTACATAGACACCTACCATCGAGAATAATAAACGATCAATATGCATGGTTATTTAAAACGTAGCACATCTATCTTAAAATATTACATCACATATAAAAAGATTTAATTAAAAATTATCACACGGAAACAAATTATAGCCTTTTTATGTCTTTTCTCAGCCAAATAATATGTTACAAACCTTTCCCTCACTTTCACTCTGGTGGAGCCAATAAATATATCAAAGAAAACAAAGGCCTCTTCCCTTCCCCTCCCCTCACCTCGCATACACACACAACTGTCCGTTCCTTTCTCTGACTCTAATGCTATATATGCTTTTCATTCCTCTTTTTATTCCTATTATTTATTTCTAGTAGCTTTCCAACTAAAAGAGAAATAATTAATAATTATAATTTTGAAATGATGATAATTTTTAAGATACATGTCTGATTTCTAATATAACTATTTTTCTATTTATAATTAAACAAATAAATTAGGATTCATATGCATATATTTTTACATATAAGAAATATATCACTTGGGCATAGTCGACCCATGAATTCTAAATATCATCCAAATAGCAATGAAATATGATAAAAAGCATCAACATATATTACGTCATTATATAGATCATTATGTAAATATGCATAGCTAAATTAAATCAATACTATCAAAATAAATAAAAAAATAAATAAATTCAAGTTTGAAATAATATTTTTATTGATGGACAACACCTGCCCCCTTTTACATGTCATCCGAATTGCCATGAAAAACTATCAAAATAATTCAACAACACCTCTTGCATCATCGATCCCTATATCATATATAGAATACTTCTACACCTTCCGGGTATGAACACAGTTTTTTTTTACTTTCTTTGTGCACAAATCATTCAAAAGATGAATCATTTCTATCCCAAAGATATTAAAAATGATTAACTCAACTCGATCAATTATGTAAACACCACCGCGATGGATCATAATGCGACCTCCACGGGTACAACCACCGCATCTCACCATCTACACAAGTATTAAAACATGGGGCAAGGTGGAGCTGCAAGAAAACCGTTGTTACGAAACAATTGTCATATACTAGACTCACACAAATTATAATAAATTTGTTTAGACTTTGGAACCCAAATATTTTCTTGTGCAAACAAGCGTGTGAGAGAGAAAGAGAAGTGGGAAGAAAGCTAGCTAGTAGACATTCTTGTTGAGATAGTAGGTGGGAGGCACAATGAGCATACAAGGCCTTATTTTTTTAGGCATGGAACATATTTATTAGGACCTACGAGAGGACTGGATAGCAAGGAAACAATTTTCATGCTAGAAATGAAACAAAATGAAAGAATTTATTTGGTCTTGGAAACGTAGAAATTTTCTACGGTCTTAGATAGAATAGAACATAATTATAGCAACTGGATATGTATAGGCTTTATATAATAATCTAAATATACTTAATACATGCTAGGTACAGGCTAGCTTAAAAATTAAAATAACATAGTAGTTGGTTCCACGTACATAATTTCTAATGTTAAATTATAATTTTTATAGGAAAATATTTAAATCATGTAAGCAATCATAATATATCACATTCTAACAAAATAATGATGCATATATATATATATATATATAGATAAAAGCTGTTCGATTCTGTTTACGCTAAGCTACGTGAAGCCTCACACACAAAGTGTTCACTATAATAGATTGTGTGCCACACCACACAATTATATTGGACTCTACGAACCGATGTATATAGTGTAGCCTCATGTCCTATCCAATCCACCAGTTAATTGTTTGAGAACACATATCGGTCTTATCAACTTACATAAAAGGTGAATGAAATTTTCATGGAAGTTGATAAAAAAAGTGCAATGCTCTGTCACTATTTATCATATCACAAATTTTATACTTAAAATCTGACTTGTATAAAATAAAATAATAAATAGAAAAATATCAATAGGGAGTAAATTTAAGCAGTTGGAGAAAATTTTGCTTCTTAATTTACAGTTAAATTGAAACAACTATTGTCATAACTATTGAATAACAATTGTCTTAGATAGTTGGAACAACTCTAATGTGTTAGAAAAATTATCTAAGAAATACCAAGAAGAAAATTTATGAAGAAATCATACTTTTGAAGCATGACATGCAAGTGCTATCCAGTTAATATTCTGCTCCAATAAGTATCTCAAACGCAACTTACGATGCATACACGCGCATTCCCGCGGGCTACCTTTCTAGTTTTGTTAACGTCTTCAGCATGTCCTTGTAGGCTTTCTAGGGTAAATTAGACCATTGTTTCCTATTGATTTTAAATCTGTACAAAATAATTTATGTGGTAAATCTCATTCAAAATAGTACTTCTTCTGTTTCACATTACAATATGTTCTGTGTTTTGAATAGATTTATGCGTGTATCCATGTACGTGCTTCGTATGTGTGTCCAGATTTACATATATATTAGTGAATGATGAAGATGCTAAAATATCGTATAATTAATGTGTAACGGAAGGAGTTGCAAAAATCAGGCCATGCTGATGGATGATCACATAAAGAACACTGAGATTTAGTTCAAAGTTGCTTGGGATCCTTTGTAAAAAGATCGTTTCCATTAAATTTTTTACTGTAGATCTATTAAGTTGCACCAAATTCTATTTGTAAGTGGACCTTTTCACTTTGAAAGTCCAGAAATTTGATAAGAATTGGCGTCATTTTTAAAAATTGAAACTTGAAATAAATATTAATAAATCACTTTTCGTTAAAAAAAGATCACTTTTCAACACTTTTAGTTGAAAGTTTTCGAACTCTGATTAAAAAAAAAGCATGGCAGGAGAGTTGCCATAGATAAGAGAAGGAGCTGATTGTGAGCTACCCAAGATTAAGATTATTTTTACTTCCTTAGAATAAAATAATTCAGCCAACTCTTGAAAGCTGCTTATGAGCATTGGTATGTTCACTACACTGTGATTCAAACTGTGTTGTCATGTTTATGCATTTTATGTTCGCAGAATTCATATGGATATATCGGTCCTTCCAGCTTAGGCTTGTAAGCTTACACCTGACTTTTCGGCTTTTATGATTTATAAGCTGGTGGCTTGGCTTTTAAGGCTCAACTTTAAGGATGAAGTCCAAACTCTAATCCTCCTAAGCCCAAAAAAGTTATTCAAACCTATCTTTTGTTTTAGTGCCTCTTTTATTTAGACTTAGACTTATTGGCTTAGACTTTTAACTCAACTTATTGACTTATATGATTTATAAGGCAATGGATTTAATGTTTTAAGTTTAGTGGTGGAGTCATACCCCTATCTCACATAAAACAAAAAAGTTTCTCCAACGTAGCTTTTGGCTTAATAGTGTTACAAGCTTATTACTTCAAAAACGACCAAATTAAAAGCTACTTTGTTTGTTTACGCTTAGATTTTTTTGCTTATAAGCTGACTTAATAGTGCAAGAGTTACTTTCGGCTTTAAAAAGCCAAAAAAACTGTCTGTTTATTTGGACTTTGATCTTTGGACTTATAAGATGGTTCATAAACACAAAAAAGTGGGCCTGTATCATGTGAGGAAAACCCCTGTCCACTGGCCTTGAATTTAAGTTAGCACTGTATTAAGCTAAAGATAGAAGAATTCTCCCTCTGTCTATATTTTATTTTGCAAAAGTCTTTAGGACAAGACATTGACCATTGATTGCTCTATCTTTGATTTTTATAAAACCAACAACTTATGGGAGCTCTTCGAAATATGAATCTATTGATTGGGGAAAAAATAAATCTACTGATGTCATTTTTAGACATAAAATGTTTTTGTAGTTTGACTAGTTATTGGTCAAGGTTGACAAATTTTGACTTTTCAAAATATTATATGCCTTGTATTCTTCTGTGGAGAGGGTATATCCCTACATTGTATAACTATGTAATAACTCACCGTGGGCAACTTTGAATATTGAAGGAAAGACATCCCCAAGAGTTGGGCAATATAATTCTCACAAAGCTGCTTGTGAGATTGGTTGTTCAATGGTTTAATGAAACCAAGACAAATCCATTGACGAATTAGATCAGCTTTATGTATACTGTGCCCTTTTGGAAATATTGCACAATAGCCAAAGCACAACTTCAAGAATGGAACCATAGCTTCGTAGCTTAACAGCAAAGACCCAAGCGGCGAAGATGAATCCTTTTCTTCTGATACCGTACTCCAGACATGACTATTTCTCACTGACTCCCATTCCTTATGATCTGTGGATTTCAACAAGTATCCGAGTGATTGAGCTGCTAAAGCCAAACCTCCGCATTTCGTTGCAATCTCCTTTCCTATCTGAACCAACCATTCGTTATCATCCCTTTCTTCGAAGTTAGATTTTTGTTTTATTATACTCCAGCACATCTCATCTGTCAAGGGCTCTAGCTTATACGGTGGTTGAATGGTACAGATCTTCTTTGCAATACCTTCGTCCCGTGTGGTTACAATGACAAGCACCTTGCTTCCCTTCACTTCTAGCATATGCCGCAACTCGTCTAACTGGGCCTGGTCATTCTCCCACAAGTCATCTAAAACGACCAGAATCTTCTTAGCAGCAAGTAGCTTCTCAAGGCGCTTATTGATTATTTCCCTTTCAGTTAAGTTGCTCTCCGTGTCTCCCTCTGGTACTTGTGAAATTATAGAGTTACCAATTTTCTTCAAGTCTAATGTGCGTGACACGTAGACCCATGCTCGAATATAGTCTTCATTGATGAATTGGTTGTCATTATAAACCAATTTTGCCAAGGTTGTCTTGCCTATGCCTCCAATGCCATATATCGGCAAGATTGTGATGTCTTCTTGGTTGATGCTCTTAGATAAATAAGTCTTTACGTTCTCTTTCTCGTTCGTCCTTCCTTGGATGAGTGCTTCTTGCACCTTTGATGCTGACTCCCGCAGATCATTGACGTTCTGCTTGCTTGAGCTACTCTCCGATGTGAACTGGTATTTCTGATTTTCATCTGCAATCTCGCTTAGCTTATTTCCCATCGACTTCATTTTATTAGCCATTTTAATTTTGGAAACAATCTGCGATAATTTGTATTTGATTTGTCAGTACATTAGTTCAGGAAAAATCCTTTTAACTAGTAGCCATGGAATAAAATCCAAAACCCGCACCTTATTAAGTACGAGCATAGATGTAACATGCAAACTGCTACAAAATATAATTAAAGGATGTACCTTGCGTGCAGAAGATTTGCTAGTAGTATTTTCTTCAAACTGATCAAGCATGTCCGAGATGTCGTACATGGCATTCTTGAGCCGCTTCAGCCACAACCTTACACTTTCCTTCTGGATGGACTGCCTCTCAGCATCCTTGAGAACCGCTTCCACCATCTCCAGCGTGTTCTTCATCTTGTCCAACTCCTTGCTGAAGTCCTGCTGCAGCGAGATCTGGCCACTGATGGCCGAACCAATCTGCTCGCTGACCACTTTGAGGACGGCGGAGACAAGCATGGACCCGACCTCTGCCATGGCTGCTCGATCTGCAGTTGCAAACGCTCAGCTCCCCCTCTCGAGAAGTCGAGGGTGGTCTGTTCAGTGTGAGGCAGCGTGGGACGTTAGCTCATATGATGGGGGGTTGATATGATATATTATGCGTGATATCATGCACGTTTGCTCACATTGGCGCAATGGCGCGGCTGGCTGGCACTGGCAAGCGAGGCAATTGGGCAAGTGGGATTCAAGGGAAACCGCCACCCGGGAACACACTTGGACAAGTGGAATTCAAGGAGAAAGGCTAAGCACCCATGAACAGCTAGGCCCTCATATAAATTTGAATGTAACAATAGAATAAACCAAGCTAGTCTAGCAACATGACATGCCAGCAAGCTGATTCCAGTCATGCATGTTGAAAACTTTATATATACAAGAATATATAGATTTTATCTAAATCAGCGTGATCTTGAACCAGTCCTACTCCCTCCTTCATATTAATTATCTTTAGCACCTCCTGATCTTCTGTCTTCAGCAACCCTGCCCACGGATTACTGACGCAAAAAAGGGCTGTATGGTTCGGGATTATTACCTCGGATACTACAACAATCTATGTGCTCTGCCCTTTGATTACTTCTCGTCTCCAACGCCGATATTAGCTGAAGATGGCTGTTAAGCATCTTTTGAAGCTGCAGCAGCCTTATTTTGTTCCACTGGATCACCACCGAGAAGTACGAACCAATAAACAGAAGCAATTTGCGAGAGCAGTAGTGAATTAAACTCATCTGAACGCAAAACACAGATCGAGATTCTCTCACTCTCACGTTATCTCTGTAAGAGCTGTCCCAATGAAAGACACTATGTATGATATTCAAGAGTGATTAATATTTTGTAGAAACTATCCTTCCCAACCCATGGTTTCTACAATAATTGCTATACAAGAGATAACTTAAATGCAACACAAAAATACAATAGATCAACTGTGGCAAGCATCCATATAGCCTGATTGCTTTTGCTCTGTAACTGATCAATCAAACATCTCGCAAGTCACAACCAAATCACAAGAATACAGCTTGGACGTCATATATAGTTTGCATAATCATATATTAATCATACCAATCCCGAAACATATAGATAAAGGCCTGCGACATATGGTTTCATCATTTGTTTGCGCAAGCATTAAAATGACTAAAGTTCATGATATATATTATAGTAAGATAATAAGGTGGCTCCTCAGGTTGCACAACAGCTAGTTCAAAAGTCCTCCAGCGTTGCACATCGTCATCCCATCATCATCTCAGGTAGTTCACAAGTCCTCCAGAAGCCATGAGGTTGCACAACATCATCTACAACTGCAGTAAAATAATAAATAATAAATTTTATAAAATAGCAAAGATAATAAACATGGAGAAACATAATCATGTATATATATATATATAGAAACTGATATACTATTAGATCAATCAAATCAGATTGAAGTTGGCAAATATGATCAGTCAAATGATTGTAGTTGTTTGTACCTAATTATTTTGCCTATATGAATTCCCAAACTTTTGCCAAATATGATCTATCAAATCAGACTTAAGTTGTTTGTACGCCTCGCGATCATGTAAGGAGGTATTTCTGTTAATTACGTCTTTCACCTCTGGGTTTTCTCCATGAGAGATTGTAGCTTCTTCAACAGTATATGTGCTGCCTTCCTCATCCAAATCAAGTGGAACCTGCTCTATATCCTTCTCATCTTCAATTTTCATGTTGTGGAGAATTATACAAGCAATCATGATATCCTCAAGGTCTCCTTGCTCAAAGAGACGTGCTTCAAGCAAAAAATAAATCAAATATATCATGGGTAACAACACATTCATGGTTGCTCATGAGTAATCTTGCTAGGACAATTATATAGGAAAGCAGGGCCATATTTTACTTCTCTGATAGCTCTAAAAATACTATTTAATCTATTCTTTATACAACACATTGGAAACAATAGAGCAGCAACATATATTTTTTTATTCATTGAACCATCGTTGGAAATGGCAGCCATCACTAGAAGTAACATCTCAATGTAAACATACCTTTCATTGGAGCCCATCGGAGAAGAACTTGTCCACCACGCTGGAAAACTAGCAGACTGAAGACTTGCAAGTGGTGGAGATGCATTAGCACTGGCCGGAGTTGA
Organism: Oryza australiensis; assembly: GCA_019925245.2. Lineage (NCBI taxonomy): Eukaryota > Viridiplantae > Streptophyta > Magnoliopsida > Poales > Poaceae > Oryza > Oryza australiensis. The sequence goes on along the minus strand of JAIFGZ020000540.1, from coordinate 1,524,436 downwards.
TCCATTAGTACGGGCGACAGGAGCACCGGCTACCAAAACAGATCGGGCACACACTGATTAGTTTCAACTCTCGCATCGATCAAACAGAGCATGTGAGAAGTAAAAGCAAAAATAGAGCAGGGGACAGCGAGTTCGTACCTGTTGGCTGCTTGTGGTGGGGCGCGGCGGGCGGCGACGGGGCGACGGCGGCCGGAGCACCCCTGTCTTGGCCTGCCCTACCCTGCCCTGCCCTGCTTTGCCCTGCACTGATTTGCCTTGAGCTTGAGGATGGCGGACGAAGGGGATTCATGGTCCAAGAAAATGGGAAAGGATTGGGGCGGGATGGTGAAGCAGGGATTTGGGATTAGAGTTTCGACACTGAGTATTTGAGGCTGCGCGTGGGATGGCGGCGAGCGCGCGGGAAGTCCAGACGAGCGCGTGCGGGAAGATATCGGAGAAGAGAGCGCGCGCGGAGGAGGCCAGCGCGCGAGAAATCAGAGGCGAGCGCGCGAGAGCCGGCGGCGGCACAGCGGATCGGCGATGAATGCCATCGACGCGAGTCGTTTCTCCCCAACGGGGATTTGGTGGTTTCCATTCGCATCGGTGCTAGCGTCGACCCAGTTCCTTCGTGAAGAAATCGTTTCCCTCTCTTTCTTCATTTATTTCAGTGTCACATCAGCAAAACAATGAGCTGTCAAGGTAATTAATAGACATAGAAACTATCATTATTATATCATTGGGAGTGCCCTAAATTAACAATCTAGAATGGAATATTAGTATACACAGTACTAATACATCGAGAACGCAGAAATGTGAAAAAGGAAGAAATGGACTTGACTCTGATGTGCTATTAAATGCCAACATATAGAACTGCATTTGGAGAGATGAGAACGTGCTGCCTTTCGTCTAGATTACTGTGCATGCTTAGGACACCGTTGAAAACCTCAGTTCTGACCTGCAAAAAGGAGTAGGGTATTGTCACGTGACCGGCTCCTCCATCTTTAGTCCCGGTTGGTGGCTTTAACCGGGACTAAAGATTTTTTTTATTTTTTTAATTTGCCCTTTCTCTAGCAGTACTGCTATATATATATATTACACACATATATTATTTACACATAAATATACAATTTACACACATTTAAACAAAACTTAAGAAAGGAAATATACATATATTACCAAAATATGTATAATATTTATACATGTTTCCTAGCTGGCTTATAAGAAAATTGTCTCTAGTCTACTTTGCTGTCGATGGAGTGGTTTAGCTACTAAAACTAATGAAGAACTCCCCGTGGGATCAACGACCTGCTCGTTAATAAATCCCATCAAATCGTCCTGAGCGGCTTGTATGAAAGTCTCGTGGGGGAGGTCGTCTCTTACTCGCATAAGCTGTCATTAATTAGAATAAACGAGCAATAAATATATGAAGTGAATAAGAAATCGAGATGTAATGTGTGAATTGGTGTTATACATACATCTGGATCATCGACAGTTTTGACTTTGGTCACAAAGCGGTGAATGTAGTCGCAGACGTAATATCCACATAGGTTGGTGCCCTGCGACTGTTTTGCACACTAAAAGAGAAACGACGACAGATTTAATATGCATTTCATATTTTAGAACATAATAATGATTCAACTCAAATTAGGAGCAGGCATGTTACTCACTAGAATCTTCATCCGCACAGAGAGCTTATCTTTCCAATTTCCGCGAACATTGACCCGAAATCGTTTCCATGTCCTACGTGCAGTTGAAAGTTAGCACATAATTATTCGAGAACCCATATATGCAATAGAAAGTAAGATGGCATTACTTATTAAACAGTTCAAATATGTCGGAGTACGTGGACTCTGGTTTATTCATTGAGTCAAAGATATGGATCTTCGACTGACCCATGTCAAGTACTAACAGAATCCAGTGGAATCTACAAATTAGTTTAGATGACACATATGAAACTTTATGTATGCACGGGATTGAAATTGGTTCGGAAAGAAAGAAAAACTTACGCAGTATTGTAGGGCAGAAGAATGAAGGACCGGAAGGGTTGCTTCACAAGCGCGTTGTATATGTTGTCCACGGTGTCATTAGGAAACTGATCAACCAATGGGCCATTGATTTTGCGTGGATCCATGAATCCATGCTTGGTGCATTCGTGCTTGTTGCAGTATTGGATCGCCATTCTACAACGGTTAAAAAGAATTTAGGTCAGCTAAATTCAAGGAGGTAAGAAACGAAATAACAGGGCGATACTTACAAAACCCGCGCGGTTAGAAGTGAGACGTCGAGGGCATCAAGTTGGTACAGGTCGAATATATCTTCGAATCGGAGATAGAGGTAGTCATCTCCATCGAAGAAGTAATCAATTGAATATTTGCATGTTATCATATCTTCACCCTTGCTGAATCATTGCATGTACCACTGATAGAAGGTATATCTGAGTTGGAAGCCTTTTCATGAGATCCGGCTTGACGAGGGGCTTTCCAAGGTTGAACTTGTATTTAAGCGGAGCATTCGCCAGGGGTGCACGCCCGTGTAATTGATCCATATTAATTCTAGCTTCTTGGATGAATTGTCTTAAATCAGGTCTAATATTTGGAATCGTGCTGAACTCCAGAGGCTTCTGTGGCTGCATGCCAAGCTAGGGTGCATCTTTGCCCGCTTTCTTCGCCCTGCCAGCAGCCGACCGCTTTGGTGCGGTTGGTGGCGTCTTCTCACTTCTCTGAGTCTTTCTTGGACAACCGCTTGATATTGACGGCACACTCCTAGATGATGACCGTTTAGGAGTCGGTGCTCGTTGTGTCGACGGAGGAGGGTTGGAAGGCGGTGGAGTTGGAGACAGCCGTTTAGGAGTTAGTGCACGTGGAGGCGACGCAGGAGGCGAAGGAGGCGAAGGCGGCGAAGGAGGCGGAGGAGACGGCCCACGTGGAGGTGAGGGCGGTGGAAGGATAGGAGACGCTGTTCGTCCAGGGAATTTTATGAAGATCTTCCTCCAGAGAAATATTCCATGAGCCGTTTCTCCTAGCGTCGTCTCCTCGTCTCCTCCGGGGATATCCTGCTTCATATCTTCATAGCCGCGTTCTACCTGTTCAATTTCAATCTTCGAGTACGAAGGTGGAACGGGCCGGGAGTGGTAGGTGCCGTCTCGGGCTACTGGACTAGCCATGCCCGACGCGACCTGTTCGAGAAGATTGCTTATTAGTTAATAATGAACGTTGATTGACAAGTTATTCAAGAAAATATACGTACAACATAAAAGTACGAACATACCTTTATTGTTATGTTTTTAGCGGGATGTGCAGCTCACACGGGGTCCGCTGTGTGATGTCATCCATGGGGCATGGCGGACCCGGTTGAGCTTGTGGGGCGAACTCGTCTTCATTTCCAGTAGATGCGTAGCTGCTGCGCTGCTGTTGAAGTTGTGCGGTTGTTGCTGGATCCGGCTGTTGGCTAACCCACTGGCTCCGCTCCTCAGCCAACCTTAGGGCCATCCTTTCGTCGACAATCTGATCGATCTACGAGAGCTTCATTTTCATCTCAGCGAATCTAGCATCATTCTCTCGCTTTGACCTCATTCGGCTTCTGTATGTGTCGACGTCAGCTTGGAACCTGTATTTCCAAGGGACGACGCCTTTTCCTCGCGTACGCCCCGGGTGCTCTAGGTTTTGGAGGACGAGCGTTAGCTCGTCCTTCTCTCTATCGGGCTCGAACGAGCCCGAGGAACCGGCCTGCACCACCTCCTCTAACCTCCGTCCGGCTTCTTGAATTTCATCACCAAAGATCACTGTGCCATCGACGGGATTAAGTGAGCCGCCGTGAGCATAGAACCAGTTCTTTGATCGTTTCGGCCAGTTTGCTGTGCCAGAAACGATATCCCGTGCTTCTAGGTCGGCTTCCATTTTTTCCCATTTCTCCATTGCTTTTTATAGCCGCCGACCCAAGCCCGTGATGGTATTTCTTTTTGGCTGCGTTGGCCTTATTCTTTTCTATGATAGTTTGCGCTTCTTCACTGGTCTTGTGCTCAACAAAAGCATCCTAATGATCTCTGAGCTTTGGAAACTTGTCAAAGTCTGGTGTTTGGCCCTTCAGGATATATTTCTTGTGTAGCTGTTTCTTGTAGTTTTTGAAGAGCTCAACCATTTTTTTCAACGTCCATTCCTTGACCCTTGCCTGATCTGAGTTTGGGATGGTGAACGTCTGCAGCATTTTCGTCTAGAGCATCTCTTTCTTTGAGTCTGGGAGATAGCTCTGCTCCTCTCCTCCTTTGGTAGACCGCCTCCAGTTGGCAACGCTTACGGGCACGTGATCCCTCACCACCCATCCGCTGTGCGTCACAAACTTCCTTGCGGCGTCCTCTGGGGCAATTGGTCGACCGTCAGGTGCCACCTCCATTATGACATGTCGACCCTCTATTTTCTTGCTGAGGCCGCATGGCCTCTTCTGTCCAGCGGAGGCGGAGGCGGAGGCGGAGCCCTCATTCCCCTCCTCGTTCCTCTGCTAGTCTCCCCCCTCGTTGAGGTACTAATCTGGATCTTCGTGTCCCTCCTCGTTGTAAAACTCTGTTCCTCGTGCAATCTCATCAAGGAGAAACTGTTCCTCGTCATGATCCGCCATTTGATTGTTGTGGGTTGAGGACTTAATCACAGAATTCTGAAAAAAAATTTATTTGGTTAATACATGTATCAATTAGAAATATCATGTATGTCTACTAAAAAAACATAGACAGAAAAGAAGAAGATGGAAAAAAATAGATGAAATCCGACAGACACTAGATCCAATTGTGCACATCCACAATGCTGATATTTTTTAGAAGTCACTTCCTGGATTACATCCACACCGAACGACCGAACGAACGAACGACCGAACGACCAAACGAACGACCGAACGACCGACCATTCGTTCAATCTATCGTTCACATCTCCGTTCGGTCGTTCGTTCGTTCACCCTAAACCCTAAACCCTAAACCCATCCCTAACCCTAACCTTTCGTTCGTTCACGTCCGTTTGTTCGGACCCTTAACCCTAACCCAAACCCAAATCCTAAACTATCGTCTGTTCGTTCTAACGTTCGTTAACGTCCGTGAGTACGATCATCTGGAGGAGAGGAGAGAAAGAGAGGAGAATGATGTGAGGGAGATAAGGTGGAGAGGAGAGGAAGTGGAGAGGAGAGGAGAGAGAGGACGTTGCATGCCTATGTACGTTGTAATGGTTGAACGAACGACCGGCCGAACGAACGACCGAACGAAGGACCGAACGAACAAACGAACAAACAAACGAGTGTTCGTTCGTCTGTCCGTCCGTTCGTCCACGTACGTACGTACGTCCGTTCGTCTGTTCGTCCACGAACAAAGGACCGAACGAACAAACGGACGACCGACTGACCGAATGAACGAACGAGTGTTCGTTCGTCCGTCCGTCCGATCGTCCACGTCCGTACGTCCGTCCGTCCATCCGTTCGTCCACGTCCGTACGTACGTCCGTCCGTCCAACGAACGAACGAACACTCGTTCGTTCGTTCGTCCGTCCATCCGTTCACATCCGTTTGTTGATTTTATCGTTCTCGTTCGTTCAAAATTACAAACTTCTCAAGTCACATACACATTCAAATTTAAATCTATTCATGGACTTAAATTTAAATACACATTTAAAATTCTAAATTCAGAATATTCATGCATTAAAATTTAAATTAACAGTCCATTTACGTATAAAGTCCATACAAATTTACACATACACATCAAAATCATATTCACAAATTTACACATACACATTGAAATCATATTCAAATCCTCCGCATTCATTCACATTCACAAAATTTGCAAATTTAAACATAGCATGGTAGAGGCAGCGGCGGCGGCATGGAGGGGAGGCGACGACGGCGGCGAGGATGCGGGCGGCGGTGGCGTGGAGGGGAGACAAGGTTTAAGGGTTTAGGGGGCCGATCGGCGTGGGGATCGGGGGGGGCGGCGGGGGCGACGGAGATGACGGCGGCGGACACGACAATGGTGGCGATGGTGATGGCATCGACGGCGGCGGCTAACCCTAGCACGCATCACGGAGAAAAAAGGGCGCGGCGGCGGCTAACCGGCGGCAGCGGCGGCGACGGCGACGAAGACGGCGGCGCGGCGGTCCTCCGGCGACGACGATGGCGATGAAGACGGCGGAGACGGCGTGCTGCGGCGGTGTCCTTGTGGTCGGCGACGGCGACGACGAAGAAGACGATGCAGTTGTGCAAAAACGGCTAAGTGTTTGGATCCCAGTGAGGCCCTTGCTATATATAGGTACGACATCTCTTGTCCCGGTTGAAGCCATCAACCGGGACTAGAGATGATATAGTCCCGTTGGTGGCTTCAACCGGACTAAAGATCATACCTTTGTCCTGTGAAGCCACCAACCGGGACTAGAGATGGCGGGCAACCACGTGTCCTGTAGGTGGGCATCTCTAGTCCCGGTTGAAGCCACCAATCGGGACTAGAGATGTTTTCTCGCCCACTGAAATTCACCTCTAGTCCCGGTTGTTTTTAAAAACCGGGACTAATTATTACAGTGCCCTATTATACGTGTTATATTCATATATAATTATAATTAATATATGTTCATATATTCATATATAATTAACATATGTGCATACAATTAGAAAAATATTATAAATTAAAATAATAACATGTAATTAACATTTGTCATATTCCAAACTATTTAAAATTTAAATAATAATATATAACTAACGTTTGGCCTATTTGAAAAATATTTTAAATTAAAATAATAATATATAATTAACATTTGTCGTATTTAAGACTATTCTAAACCCTAAACCCTAAACCTAAACCCTTTTACCATTAACCCTTAACCTAAACTCTAAACCCAATTTTAAACCCTAAACCCTCGTGCGGCCTGCGTGATTGGCATGTAGAAGTACTACGACACGAGCTGGACCGTCAATGACTTCTCCTCTGATCTAACATCTGTTAGTGATATGCCCTAGAGGCAACATGGAGATGTTGGATATCATTGTCAATGTTTATGTATAAATGAATAAAGTGTTATTCAGTTCCATGAAATAGATATTTTGTATTGATTAATAAGTATGTGACTTATTTATGAGACTTTTTATGTATGAATCTATTTCTAAATGATCCCTGATCATATGTCATATTATTGGAACTAATATGATTCTAAGATCGGCATGTTTATTGATTGATGATCATGTCTCATAGATCATGGGTATGGAGATACCAAATCAATGAACATGGACATATGTGTTAGAGAACACATTGTTGGATAGACCCACCATGAGACACTACAGGAATTAATGTGGTATTAGTTGGTCTCAGGTAGTGTTGGTACAAAATCCTTAGATCTGAGATCACCATGGATTCCAACATGTGTAGTAGCCTACTTTGGGACTACCAAACGCTATTCCGTAACTGGGTAGTTATAAAGGTAGTTTTCGGGTTTACTATGAAACATGGAGTGAGATGTGAGTGATCAAGATGAAATTTGCCGCTCCTTTGGAGAGATATCTTTGGGCCCCTCGAGGTAATGGATTATGGAAATGCATGGCCATGCTAAGTTGATTGAGGAGTCAATCAACAGACAGATAATCCAATACGGTTCGAGTGAATGGTTAAGCTATTGAAGGGATGGCACACATCTTACTTATAGTTTAATTGGTATCGTGAGGCAAAGGGATTTGTGTACGCATTACATGTTCAGAGCCGATATTATATTCTTGTATGCTATGGTGTCAATATGTGCTGCTAGGTGCCGCTATTGACAGGTCGGCTGAGTTGGACTCGAGCCGATGATCGGCTAAGTTAGACTATGGCCGAAACCGAGTATACCTGAACCTACAGGGTCGCACGCTTAAGGGGATAGAATAGATATTCGAGTTGGACTCGAATACGGCTCGATCGGATAGGGATCCGATCGGATAGAGTCCTATGGTCTTACGACGTATGGGTGGCCAATTCTATGAGATTCGGATGGGATCCGATTCAAAATAGAGTCCTGATCGGCCACTAGTCCTAGTCGGCCAACTCTATATAAAGGGGTGAGGGGTGGAGAGCTGCAGTACGTCAATTGATTTGAATTGCGCCGAAATCAATCTGATCACACGTGGCTTTAGAAGTCGGCGAGATCAATCTCCACGGAAACCCTCCCCACTTTCGAGCCAAACCCTAGCCTTGCATCGTGTGCTAGCACACGGGTGTTCGGCGTTCCGTCCCCGGACGTGTGGATACTGGTAGAGGCGCTGCTACGTTGCGTGCTGTTGATCGGCTACGAATCGGCTGCAATCGGAGCGAGGCGACTACGGCAGATCGACGACTCGGATCGGCTGCGGCATCGGTGAATCGGCTGATTGGAGAATCGGCTGTCATCGGCCAGCACTGTTCCAGATCGGATTGCCCTGATTGGCTATTTCCGCTGCATACTCTAATCGGTAACGATCTATCGGCCCTTACTTGCAAGTGTTCCTGGTTTGCGCGGTAGGAAAGTTTTTGTTTTCGGCTAGCGTAGCCTCCGCGTAACCCTTCAACATCATCTCTCATGCTCTTGGAGGCTGCTCCGTTCTCATCACTGTAATAGAGCAGTGGCAATCTCTTCTCACTTTGTTCTACCTTGTTCTTCGATTGCTCTATCTCATCCAAATACTTCAGCACATCATCTTCACAGATGACACCAAGCTCGTCTGCATGGCAAGAAACAAGTGTCTAAGCAACACAAATCCAGAAAGCATCATTCCTTTTCGATTAGAAAAAAGAGAGCATCATTCTTGCATTGATCCGAGTAGAAAGAAAAGAATCATACCTTGTAAAACGTTGCTTTGCATGACGGTAAAGCGAGAATGGTGGGATGGAAGCTCGGGAAGGAGATCGGAGAAGAGAGCTTCCTCCTCAAGCAGGTAACTATCAGGCCAAAGGCTAGTGCAATAAGGTCATAGCTAGTTCATGAAAAAAAGGTTAGATCAATAACAGATAAACAGATAAACAAAGACAGTCTTGCAGGCAAAAGAAGCTACTGCTATAAAATTTTCTCAGCGATGAGCATGGTTAACCATATGCATAATGCAAGACAAAACTGTATTTACCTATGTTTTTGGCTGGGCTCCATTCTTTCGAGAGACATGAAGCAAATCTCACACTCCAATGAGTTGGGATCAATGAAATAGCTTATCTTAGTCGTTTCGTCTATATCCGCATCCAGCTGCTCCTGATGATCCATGGAGAGGCCCCGACGTCTTCTTCCTACCTTCTTCACCGATCTTGGTCTCTTCAACATGTCATGATCCATCGTAGTAGCCTTCTTCATTGATCTTGGTCTCTTCAAAATGTCATGATCCAGATCATGGTCTTTTTTCTTGATTTTCTCCCTTTGCTTCATAATCTTTCTGTCTTGCTCTTTCTTTGAGTACGGCGTAGCAGTACTCATGTATCTCCATCAAACTTTGAATAGCGAGAGATATGACAATGATTGGATAGTGCGGCTATATATGAATGATGGCTTGCCTCCCCCGTTCCCGTCTCAATGCCTCGGCGGTGCCATGGAAGCCGCCGGTGACGCGCACGACGGCGGACTACCTCTATCCGCCCGTCGTGATCGAGCAATACTACCCACCGCCGCCTCCGCAGCTTTGCTCCGCCGCCACGCTGCGCGGTCTCCCCGATTTAGAGGTGTGCTTTCTTTGTTTTCAGCGGCAATGTTCAAGTTCTCGTTGCTAATGTCTTCTGCCTTATTCTCGTGAATTGCCACATAAGCATTAGCTGTTAGAGCATTATTGTCCTGACCACAAGTTAGGATCTTCTGTGAGTATGGAGCTTGTCGACGGCCGCCCTCCTCCTCCGCTTATAACTCTCCCTAAGGACTTTTTCGTCGACCTCGGTCACACCCTTTTATCGTTTTTATTCATAGCTCCCTGCAAACCCATCAAGGTTTATGGATGATCGCTTTCATGCATGCAAGGAGGATGCTCTAAATTTAGCATGAATTTAGCATGCAAATAATTGGGTATAAAATCAAGTGCCCTGACCCAGGAAAATTTAGAGCATCCTCCTTACATTCATGAAAGCGGTCATCCATAAACCTTGAACATTTGCAGGGAGCTATGAATAAAAACGGTAAAAGGGTGAGACCGAGGTCGACGAAAAAGTCCTCAGGGAGAATTACAAGCGAAGGAAGAGAGCGGCTGTCGACATGCTCCATACTCATAGAAGATCCTAACTTGTGGTCAGGAAAATAATGCTCTAACAGCTAATGCTTATGTGGCAATTCACGAGAATAAGGCAGAAGACATTAGCAACAAGAACTTGAACATTGCCGCTGAAAACAGAGAAAGCACACCTCTAAATCAGGGAGACCGGCGGCAGCGGTGGCGGTGGGAGCAAAGACTGCGGAGGCGGCGGCGGCGGGTAGTATTGCTCGATCACGACGGGCGGATAGAGGTAGTCTGCCGTCGTGCGCGTCACCGGCGGCTTCCATGGCGCCGCCGAGGCATTGAGACGGGAACGGGGGAGGCAAGCCATCATTCATATATATCCGCACTATCCAATCATTGCCATATCTCTCGCTATTCAAAGTTTGATGGAGATACACGAGTACTGCTACGCCGTACTCGAAGAAAGAGCAAGACAGAAAGATTATGAAGCAAAGGGAGAAAATCAAGAAAAAAGACCATGATCTGGATCATGACATTTTGAAGAGACCAAGATCGATGAAGAAGGCTACTACGATGGATCATGACATGTTGAAGAGACCAAGATCGGTGAAGAAGGTAGGAAGAAGACGTCGGGCCTCTCCATGGATCATCGAGCACTGGATGCGGATATAGACGAAACGACTAAGATAAGCTATTTCATTGATCCCAACTCATTGGAGTGTGAGATTTGCTTCATGTCTCTCGAAAGAATGGAGCCCACCAAAAACATAGGTAAATACAGCTTTGTCTTGCATTATGCATATGGTTAACCATGCTCATCGCCGAGAAAATTTTATAGCAAGAGCTTCTTTTGCCTCGCAAGACTGTCTTTGTTTATCTGTTTATCTCGTTATTGATCTAACCTTTTTTTCATGAACTAGCTATGACCTTATTGCACTAGCCTTTGGCCCGATAGTTACCTCGCTTGAGGAGGAAGCTCTCTTCTCCAAAGATCTCCTTCCCGAGCTTCCATCCCACCATTCTCGCTTCTACCGTCATGCAAAGCAACGTTTACAAGGTATGATTCTTTTTTTCTACTCGGATCAATGCAAGAATGATGTTCTCTTTTTTCTAATTGAAAAGGAATGGTGCTTTCTCGGATTTGTGTTGCTTAGACACTTGTTTCTTGCCATGCGTACAAGCTTGGTGTCATCTTTGAAGATGATGTGTCAAGTATTGGGATGAGATGGAGCAATCGGAAAACAAGGTAGAACAATGTGAGAAGAGATTGCCACGCTCTATTACAGTGATGAGAACGGAGTAGCCTCCAAGAGCATGAGAGACGATGTTAGATCAGAGGAGAAGACATTGACGGTTTAGCTCGTGTCGTAGTACTTCTACATGCCAATCACGCAGGCCGCACGAGGGTTTAGGGTTTAGGGTTTAAAATAGGGTTTAGGGTTTAGGGTTTAGAATAGTTTTAAATACGACAAATGTTAATTATATGTTATTATTTCAATTTAAAATATTTTTTAAATAGGCTATATGTTAATTATATATTATTATTTAAATTTTAAATAGTTTGGAATATGACAAATATTAATTATATATTATTATTTTAATTTATAATAGTTTTTAATTATATGAACATATGTTAATTATATATGAATATATGAACCTATATTAATTATAATTATATATGAATATAACACAATATAATAAGGCATTGTAATAATTAGTCCCGGTTCTTAAAAATAACCGGGACTAGAGGTGAATTTCAGTGGACGGGAAAACATCTCCTCATGTTTGCATACAAATCTAGAGATGAAAATGTATAGAAAACAACCGCAAAATGCGAAGTGCTAAGATTGTAGATAGCACATGACATGTAGATAGCAAAATGTATAGAAAACAACCGCAAATCTATAAGAGAAAGAGATTGCTAACCTTGTAGATAGCAAATATTTGTGTATTATCATCAAAGAAGTTGCTAACCTTGGCAGCACCGGACCTCTAGCTAGAGAAAAATTTTGAAGATGTACAAGTGTGGCTGGCTTGGGATGGAGGAGGAAGGAGTATATAAAGCAAAATCTCTAGTCCCGGTTGGTAACACCAACCAGGACTAGAGATGGCATCTCTAGTCCCGAGGCAATGGTTTAAAAATTTCAACGGCTTTCTAGGACCTTTAGTCCCGATTCGTGTCAAGAACCGGGACTGGAGGTGACGGTTCAAATGTTGTCAGAGCCTGTCAGAGCACCGGGCACCTTTAGTCCCGGTTGGTAACACCAATCGGGACTAAAGATAGCATCTCTAGTCCCGGTTGGTGTTATCAACTGGGACTAAAGGTGTCCGGCGCTCGACGGCTCGACAACATTTGAACCGGGACTAGAGATGATCTTTAGTCCCGGTGCAACTCAAATCGGGACTACTGTGATTTCGCCATTTCAACTAATGATGGTTTCTTCAGTAGTGACTGTATTTTGACGTGATCAATCTCCGTCAGCCATGAAAAAAAATCTTCTAAGTTGATTAAGGGTTTTGATTTAAAATTGTCTATATTGCTAATTAGTACAGTTACCAAAAAGTTATCTGCAAATTACACAAATAAAATCGACACTTCCATTAATTAGCAAAAGTTCATTTCACATGAATGAAAATCATTACGCTAATATAAAAGTTTGAGCAACTTAGAAAAAAATGATTTTGTTAGCGACTTTACCGGCCAACACGGACGCAAATAAAGATCTATGGTGTGAATGAATTTGACAACCACCTTAATCCTCAGAAGCTACCTCTTGAGCAAAACGGGTTTAAAAAGGAAATCAAACTAGGCAGAGCCGATTTAGGGTGTGTTCTATGCTACACTTTTCCAATTTTAACTCTCTCGTTTTTCATATACATGCTTCCCGAATTATTAAGCTGTATTTTTTAAAAAAACTTTTTTATATAAAAGTTGCTTTCAAAAATCATATTAATTTATTTTTCAAGTTTTTTACTAATACTTAATTAATCATTTACTAATCCACCACTCTCTTTTGTGTGTTGAATGGAAAAGGTTCCTAACTTCTCTTTCAAACTCACCCTTATAGATCAAACCAATCTCTAGACCAATTTAAATCAATTTAGAGATAAATATCTTTCTCGTGAACGAATTGAAAGGTTTACAAGACAAACCTAAGTATCTCGCACTCTCATGGTGAAGACAAACGATTTAAGGTGCAAATAGAAAGATGGATGAATCAGAGTACTAGATACTAGATAAAAGGATAAAAGGTAAAGTAGAAGATATGGCTAAAAAGTAGAACGATTTGATTGGTTGAATGTTTTTGGGGGTGTGTGTGTGGGGAGAAAAAAATCAAATCCGCTATAGCCCTTATAGCCCTTACAGAGGTTGGTCTCGTCTTCACATGACCTCTTCACGTCTTATTAAGCTTAATGACCGATCAAGACTAAAGAAACATCTGGACCATTCAAGGAAACATGAGAAGTGCCTTTATCGGACTCAGATTAGGGGTTGTTAGTCCAACCGCCTAGACAACCGCAGTCTGACTTTAGTTCACCCTGCAATCCCACCAGCCTCCATGACAAAGCTGCCGTCTTTTCCAAATGTGGCTTCTACTTGCTATAAATTCAAGCTAGTACTAACTTTGGGTGTCAGTAGATTTCTTGATGATGACGCAAGAATCCTTTAAGAAATGCATTACAAGTTCATATTTCTGTGAAGGCATACAATCGCAAAAGATTTTTTTGTTGAGTGCCTACACTACTACATCTACACACAAAAGTGCCAACATTATCGGTGTAGGAATAGCTAAAACCAACACATATAGTCTTTCCTGCGCACGCGCCTGCTCGTGAGAGAGCCAAACACCCAGAACTGGCATCTTTCTCTTCAAATAGGTGCCGATTTTTAAATAGAATCGATACCTATTTTTTCTATCAGAGAAAAGTGTCAGTTTCAAACTAAAATTCAGTACCTTTCATATACGTCACATCAAAGTGGTTTATTATGGAGCCCACAATAGGACCAACACCTTGATGCTGTTAGAGATAGGTGTCAGCTCTTAAATTAACTTGTTCTTATTTAAGAACCGATACCTTTTAAACCAATATATATTGTTCTTCCCTCCACTCGAGCTGATCGAGCAAACAACAGAGCGACGCCTCTCGTTCTTGCTTGACCAGCTAGAGGAGGGGAGAGGTTTTACTCTAAGTTTTTTGTTTGGTTGAGGTTCGAAGCCTACAAGGATCGTTTTCATTATTTCTCACTCCTTTTCATTCTTGTCTGTTAAATTGAATTTTATTTACTACATACACATATAAAGTGCAGAACCGAAATAAATTATTTGTATTTGCTTCATAGGTATAAAAAAGCTCCCGAAGGATCAGCTACAGCCTTTCATTGACAAAGTGAGTAATCGGCTCCCTTCTTGGAAAGAAAAACTTCTTCGCAGGTCTGGTCGCTCGATCTTGGTCCAATCCATTCTTAGTTTCCCAATATATGTTTCGATGGTGATCGACCCACCTGCATGGGTGACCAAAGCCATCAAAAATAAAAACGTCAGGCTTTCTTTTGGAAGGGTGAAGAGGTAGCATAAGGTTTGCCGCCTCAAGGAATTTGGCGGTCTAGGAATTATTAATCTAGTGGTTTTAGTGCTCCTCGCCCAAGGATGAAGAGAGATGACGACTACAAGTCATGGGATTGTATGCATAAGGCAGAAGGCCTGGTGGCTTCCACGGATCGTTATAAGCCTTGATGTCCTCGCGTCAATTATTATGAGCGCATCGTGAATGGGCCATGTCCTCATCACCGAAATTCAAAGCATGGAGGCAAAGATTGCTATGTACTCAAAAAGTTCGCAAATGAACATGCCAAGAAAATACAACTGTCAGTCGTGGAGGTGAGATTAACGTTGTTTCAACCGATGTACCTTAGTATTTTCGCAAGTCAGAGGCAGCTATCATGTTCACCGCTCGAATTATACAGAGCTTGTGGCTCACCCGGGACAGTATCCCTAGTCCTACATCCAGTCATCAGAAACATCAAGCTGAAGAGGGTTATCACTAATGAAGAAAACACTCTCAGTATTTTATTTGCAAAAACAATAGATGAGATGAAAATTTCAAGATCCAAGTTGAGACTGAGTACTGCTCCATTTCACAGGGTAATCCCAAGGCTTTCTTCAACACCACTTGACCAGATTACTCTTCTAGTCAACTTCGGCGTGAGGGATATGAAACCGTATGTGAGAACACATATTTTCATGAAACCTTTTAAGGAGTGTATTTTTAAGGAGTGTAACACCAACCGGGACTAAAGATGATGAAGCCAGCCACGTGGCGTCACCATCTTTAGTCCTGGTTCGTGTTTACCAACCGAGACTAAAGATAGATTTTTAGTCCCAGGTATTTCACCCGGGACTAAAGATAGGCATATTTAGTCCCTTTTTATTGTCCTGGTTTGAAATTCGAGACTAAAGATGTCACAAATCGGGACTAAAAGGGTTTCCCCAATAGTGGGAAGTCAAATAATCGAATTTTGATAGATCAACATATACCTCAGCGTCAAAAACCAATGGAACAAACGTTTGGCGTCTATATGACCTACTAGGGTCGGTCTGACTGAGACATGGCCAGTCTAACCGCAGGTCCTCTCGTGGTCTGATCGTTAGCCCAAAAACTGCACAACAGAGCTTATGTAAAAACTCGATTTCTCTTAAACCAACCGTTAGATCAAGTTGCAAACTTAAAAAAAATAAACTAGACAAACTAAAAAACAATTCCACCGGAAGGATTTGCAAACTAACAACGGTCTAAAACACACACTCAAAAGCCATGTCTCATAATTTCACTAAACCTGAAAAAACCTAAAACTTAGACAAATTTGACTCTAATGAGAACCCATCAACAAAAGATTCTAGATTGATCTATAAAGTGTTAAAAAGGTTTTACATGTACTGCTAGAGAATAACACATTTGTTCCGGTTGACAATCCCCTATAGTCCCGGTTGTCAAACCGAGACTACGAATCCGAGACTAAAGATCGCTATCTTTAGTCCCGGTTCAAATAATCGAAAATAAAGATGCATTTTAGTCCGGTTGGAGCCACCAATCGGGACTAAAGATGACGGCGCCACGTGGCTGGCTCTGCCATCTTTAGTCCCGGTTGGTGGCTCCATCCGGGACTAAAGTTTTTTTTAATTTTTTTAATTTGCTCTTGATGTTAGCTTGTTGTTGCTTGTTTATACACACACACACATATATATATATATGTGCAAATATGCATATATATGTGTAAATACATAACACACACATATATATAACACATAACATATATACATATATATATGCAAACAACATTGAAATTTTTTTTCACGATCGAATATAACAAAATGCAACAACAAAATTCACACATATATACAACAATTGTCCACAAATTTATTCACACATATATACAACAAAATCGTCCACACTATATATACAACAAAATACAACAACAACATCAATTTTCCACTCGCCGTTGCCGCTGGCTCCCGCTCGCTGCTGCCGTCGGCTCCCGCTTGCCGCTGCCGTCTTTGTCTCGCTCGCCGCTGGTGAGGAGATGGCGCCCCGCTGCTGCCACCTCCTCCCCCGCCGCCGCCATCTCCTCTCCTTGCTTGCCGAGGGGAGAGGAAGAGGGAGAGTGAGAGGGAGAGGGAGAGAGAGGGAGAGGGAGAGAGAGAGGGAGAGAGATCTGAAAAATATGTAAGTGTTGGATCGGTGGAGAAGACGATGCGCGCTAGGGATATATATAGCCCTGAATTTTTAGTCTCGGTGGTGTCACCAACCGGGACTAAAAATAATTTTCCGCTATTTCCAATTCATCTTTAGTCCCGGTTGGTGCCACCAACCGGGACTAAAGATAATTTTCCGCTATTTCTAATTCATCTTTAGCCCCGGTTGGTGCCACCAACCGAGACTAAAGATAATTTCCCGCTATTTTTCCAAATTTATTTGATCCCGGCTAGGGTTAACAATTAAATAATAAGTAAATAGGGCCAAATTAAATTCATTAAATATAGGTTTGAAACAACAATATTAAAATTTAATCAAACATAGATAATCCTAGACATTAATGTGCTCTTCTAAATACTGTTTCTCTTTTGCCCCTCTCTATTTTTTATATTCATCTGAAGTTGTTGTTTTTTTGAAAAAATTTAACTTTTTTATTTTTTTATATTTTTTATGGACTTAGGAGCACACGAGTGGTAAACACAGAAAATTTGAGCATAAACAAGCAAAAGACGTAGTCTGTGAAAAATTCAGAAGACACGTTCAGAATCGGAAAAAAACTTTCAGCCTCGAAAAGGCAACCTTTTAAGGCTTTTTTGGCAAAATAAAATCGCCGAACGCGGCAAAGCGACGGACGAACGCATCCAAAATTTTTTTGATCAATTTTCATATATGAAACGTTTCAATCGGAGTCTGTATGCGAAAGTTATGGCCGTTTAAAAACCGAATCCAAGTTAGAGGACGAAACGGGAACAATGCGCGTAAAACTTGTTACATGCACATAAACTAGACGTGACGACCATGGTTTGAATGTTCTTAGCAATATTATACATCCCTCCAATTTGTATATTATCACCAAAATAATTTTATAAAAAATTTTATATGTTGAGAATCATTAGTTAATAACACTATGATGATATATAATTACAATGTAATGATTAAATTAAAGCTTCTTTCTATCTTCAATCACCCACCTCCACATAACATCACACCGCTTGAAATTACAGAGCCCCTCAAATTAATTTTAGGCCATTTGAATCATGTAGCAAAGTTTGTAAATTTTATTAGGTTCGCTTAAAAAATAAACACATTTACTTTTGTCTCGGTTGGTGTTACAACCGAGACTAAAGATCTAAAGAATCTTTAATCCTGATTCGTAACACTAACTAGAACAAAAAATAGGATTTTTAGTGCCGGTTGATGGTACAAACCGGGACTAAAGAGGGCCGCCGGCCTAACAAATTCGACAAGAATCTAACCAGGACTAAAGATCATCTTGCTGAATCCTAGAGATCCATTGACTTTTTAAACCAAGACTAAATATGACTTTTAGTCTTAGATACAACTTAAACTGAGATTATTATGAATTTTAGCATTTTAATCGAAAATGATTTCTCCGGTAGCGGTAGCAATGGACCGACTTCGTGCTCGCCCTGCCAACTGCCATCGAGTCAGTCTGCTCGACCATCCAATCACAAGCCATCATCGATCGCTGCTGCTGCTTGGCCAACCAAGCAAAGCCGATCCAGCACGTACACATCCATACATGCATGCTACAGTACCGAAAGTACTGTAGCGCCATACATTTCAATTTTTCTCACCCAATTTCGTTCGCGAATGCCGACGCTTGCGCACCCAATCCGTTGCGAAGATCTTCCATACGGTGTCTGTGTGTCATCTTGTATCCAACTATGTTATCCGATATCCTTGATCATCTGGATCTCAACTCATCTCTAAGACTAGTATCGATTTCACCGTTGAACGAAGTTGACCTTTAAGAATCCTGATTATAGTCACCTTCTTTCACATGGTATTTCGACTATACTAGACTTCTGCATCTTCCTGAGCATAGTCCCGGTCCTTCACTACGGGAAATCCCCTGTTTACCGAGTGCCTGGGACACTCGGTAAAGACTGTAAAACACTCGGCGAACACTTCGCTGAGTGTTGCACTCGGCATAGCTCACACGGTGAACTTTGGATCGGTAAAGAGCTCTTTGCCGAGTGTTTTCCATCGGACACTCAGCAAAATATTCGCCGAGTGTCCCTCCGACACTCGGCAACAAAAAGTACACGTTTGGTTGGGTGCACAGTGACGGAAAATTTTACGAGTGCTGGCAAAAGCACTCGGTGAACTTTTCAATTTTGCCGAGTGCCATCAAAAACACTCGGCGAACTTTTCAATTTTGCCGAGTGCCATCAAAAACACTCGACGAAATCCCACACTTCGCTGAGTGTTTTTGCAAATGCTCTCGGCGAAATTGAAAACTTCGTCGAGTGCTTTGGCAAAAACACTCGGCGAAAGAGAAAATTTCGCCGAGTGCTTTTGTCACAGCCCTCGGCGAAGATTGAGCACTCGGCAAAGAGAGTTCCCAGAATCCTCAGGTTGCCCTCTTTGCCAAGTGTTTTGGCCATTGCACTCGGCAAAAGGCCCTCTTTGCCGAGTGTTACACTTGGAAAAGTGATAATTTTAACCCTGTTTTATTTCTTTAGTCGCATATTTCACAAATTTTCAAAATATACATCACATTCACAACCCCAATCATTCCACAACCCCATAAGCATCATTTCCACATCCCTAATCACAACCCCAATCGGCATAACCACATCGACAACCACAATCACAACAGCTTAGCCATAATTCACAATCCATAAGACATAAATATAATTCACAATCGTAGTCACAGTCACAATCCACAAAACATAAACATAGTAGTTCACAGTACATAGTCCACAATTCGTAAACGAAATTGGAAGAAAACATAGTAGTTCACAGTAGGTAGTCCATAATTACAATTGTTCAAAGAAAATTACCGAGGTGGCCATGACGCCCAACCTACGTGGTCATTACTGGGGTTATTTGATGCCGCCGGCTGAGGCTGCACAAAAGGAAAATAGAATAGTATAGGTTGTCAAGATAGTAACATTCGCAAATAAGAAAATTAAATGCGAGGTTAAGTGACTCACCGAAGTGCCTACAATAGGATGTGGAGGAGTGAATACCACAAGTTGTGGTGGCGGTACAACAGGAATACCCATGTTCTGACTGATTGTTTGCACGTAGCTGTACATCTTAGTCATCCTCATCTCAATCTCCCGCCGTTTCCTTCTCTCCTCTTCCAACTCGTCCTACAATATTCCATTTCAATGTTACAAAGTGAAGCAAACAATCAGTAAATATTAATGAATTGAGAAAAAAAGAATTTTCTAACCCACCGTTCCTTCTCTTCTCTTCCAACTCGTCCTACAATATTCCATCCCAATGTTACAAAACGAAGCAAACAATCAGTAAATATCAATGAATTGTGCACAAAACCGAAAATTTCTCACCCGGAGTTGCTGCACTTCGGTCTGTGAAGCGATCGGCCGTGTGCGTATGGCCGAGCTTTCGCTCGTGCTCCTTGCTCAAAGCTAGGACAGAGTGGGTGTACTGGCTGTGTCGAGGAGGTTGTCGCCAATCCAAGCATCGCCCATGCTTCTTGCCTCCTCCCACCCTCATGATGACTTCTCCATCAATATCCTGGGTAGTAGGATCGAAATCCTCCCCATGGAGCTCTCTTGCCATCGTGGTGTACTGACTGAGGCGGCCGTGGACGGTTGTATTGGTGTACGCCGAGGGCCCGTCCTCTGGGTTGTAGTCGACGTCGGACGTCGCCTTGCCCTTGTGGGCCAAAGCCCATGCCTTGAACTGGGAGATAGGTTGCCCATCATGCGACGCCGACTACGAATAAAACAATAGTATGGTTAAAAACTATTGAGCATTGGTCGTTGAAATGAAAAATAGAATTCACGTACCCATCTAGCTGCATACTGGTTGAGGCTAAGGCTGCCTTGGTGGTGTGGTGCACCTGGCATCATCAAACGCCGCTCCCGGCAAGCGGAGTGCGTCTCCTGCCACTCGGCAGTGCACCACCTATCCACCATGCGCTCCCAGCAATCGAGAAGCTGGCCGCACCACCAAACAGGCACCTACACGTCATCAAGTATAAGAGATATACCTAGATCAAATCAAATGTACTTAATCGTTCAAAAATCCGATGTTATATTTACTAGCATGTATTGTTCCTTTGTCAGAGTCATGGTTCTTGCTTCAGTTTTGGTGACCTTCAGGTTGTTGTATGCAGCGTTGTATGCAATGATGGCCTGGATACGCACCTCGTAATGCATGTCAATCACGAGTTTGCGACAGGATTTGTCAGCCACCGCAGCTGCTCTTGCCTCGTATCCTGTCTAGCATCTAAAAAAATCCTGCATAAACACATAATGTATTGAGCCATTGTTTCAATAATGTGCAATGAATATGATATATTGAGGGACGTGGTTTGATAGAAGACTTACCCGCAACTCGGCCTTCACCCGCTCCGCCCTGTTGTTGAAGATCCTTCCATCTCGATCAGGAAAATCGGGGACGGCGACGTAGTGGTCAAACGTGTAGGCAGGCTTCGACCTTCCGGCATACTGAACAAGGCCAGGAAAGTGTACTCTGCACAGAAGACCTAGGATGTCATTGACTTGGCGTTTGTGATCACCTCCTCTGATCACAGTCCAACACCTGCCAAGTGAAAATGCAATGAATTATTAGTTTTAATTGTGATTTTTAACAAATCAAATGAAAAAGTATTGACAACATCCAAGGTTACTTACCGAGTCCCTTCCGGCTAAATCAGCGGGCGTCTCTCGAAAGGTATCGGTCGCCGTGGGAGGGTCGAGGGACCTCGCAACCAAACAGTCGAGGCAGACCCCCCTGTGGAAGCAGAACCCCCAGCCGAGCCAGACCCCCAAGCTTCCTGCTCCTCCTGCTCCTCACTAGAGGCAGTAGAACCCTCTGCCTCCTGCTCCGCCGACTCCTCCTCCACCCGCTCCTCCTGCTCGTCGTCACTAGAGGACGCTACAGGGGAGGGTATCCTCCCTCGACCCCTGCCAGCACAAACCTTGCGTCGACCCCTGCCGCGACTCCTACCAGACCCCTCAGCTGCATCGGACCCTCGAATGGCATCGGCGACTCTTCTGAACACCGACACACACTTCCTCAAACCACCCACCATCTTTGTTCAATCACCTGCACGTAGAAAGAGTAAACCAATTAGCACGGATATACAAAAATACGAAGAGAGAGATGCAAAATAAATAGAACATAGATACAAAATAAATAGAACATAGTTAACGCAGTGCATACATGTATTAGAAATAGTCATCATGATCGGGATTAGCTGGATCATAATTGTCATCATTACTATCAGCCATGTCGATATAATCATTAGGTTCCTCCTCGGCTGGAGGTATGTTGTCGTCCCTCTCATTTCCTAAATGTAACCGCTGAAGCAATTCTAAGTCCTTCACATTACGAACCTCATCTCTAGCGTCCTCATCAACAACCATTTCATTGCCTACATCTATCCCCATCGCTTTGGTTAAGTCTATCTCAAAACTTTCTTGTAGCCCATCTTCTTGAAAGAACTCTCCGTCATATGTGTTTGGGTCCATGTTGTAGTCTTCATTGTTTGGTACATGTAGTTTACCATGTGGCGATACCTTGTACACAACATCCCAACCCTGAAGACGGTCGTCTGTTTGGCACAGTTATGACAGATAATAAATTTGTGTCGCCTGTTGAGCAACGATATACACATCGTCTCCTGCTAGGACGGTTGACTATCGAATTTTGACTAGGCCAAGATTAGGAGTCTATCTCACTTGAGTAGGATCAAACCAATGACATTTGAATATGACAGGATTAAGAGGTCTACAACCATGAAACTCGAGTTCATATATTTGTTCTATTCTTCTATAGTAATCAACCGCATCGAGCCCTGGAGTAAAAACTCCAGTATTTGTGGTTCTTCGATTGGGTCAACTCTGCTCATGGCTTGTTGTGTAAGAGCGATATCCATTCACATCATAGCCAGAAAATGACTTAACCCTATACGAACAGCCACCAGAAAACTTGTCTCAACTTGGCACTCATAGACGCATCGTTTTGGCCCTGCAAGTTAAAGCAGGTTGTAGAGTCAAACTTCTAAATTTCAAGCAAAAAATTTAAGCATTAAAAGGTTTTCGATAGTACCTTATTTTTGAACCAAGAAATGAAATCGGGCATTCCATTTCCCGCACCCTGCCTTAGAAGGTTTTCGACTTCTTGCGGTGTAGGTTCGCTTAGTTGACGCCAGAATTGATGTTGAAATTCCCTGTACGAACGAGAACAAGGGGGTTGAACAATGAGAATAGTGACTAATTGGTAACAAATTTGTTGAGAACTTACCGCATGTACGGCTCCACTTCATCGAGGTTGGTCAACACGTATAGCATGATGTTGCGCCACTCATGATGATTCAATGTCTTGTTGGTTGCTTCACTCGCACTTCCAAGTTGGCCTCGGAAAAGACTGAGGTTCAATTCATCTTTGCCAGCATTGTAACGAGGGGATGGATTATGCACGCTAGGAAGGTTGTCAGCATAGTATTTTGATGTGAAATTTGAAACCTCCTCCAGAATGTATGCCTCTGCAATGGAAGCTTCAATCTTGCATTTATTTTTACATTTCGTTCTAATAACCTTCAGACATCTCTCAATTACATAGCACCAACGGCACTGCACAGGCCCCCCCATTCGGCACTCGTGTGGGAGATGCAGAGTCAAATGCTGCATCGGATTGAAGAAGCTGGGAGAAAAGATCTTCTCTAACTTACATAGCAACACAAGCGTCATTCTTTCCATTTCGTCAATCACAGTCGGAGATAACTCCTTAGCACACAGCTGACGAAAGAAATTGCTCAACTCTGCAAGGATTAGCCAGACATGCTCAGGGACATAGCCACGAACCATCACAGGGAGAAGCCGCTCAATCCATATGTGGTAGTCATGACTCTTGAGCCCGTTGATTTGCATGGTAGATAAGTTCACTTCCCTCTTCAAATTGGCTGCATACCCATCAGGGAACAACAACATTTGGAACCATTCGAATACTTCCCTCCTTTGGGCCCTCGTCAGAACAAAATCGGCCTTAGGCTTTCTCCATGACTTGCCGTCTCTGGGAGGCGCCATGTCTAGCTTTGGTCTATTGCATAACATAGTTTGATCCACTCGAGCTTTTATGTTGTCTTTTGTCTTATCAGGTATGTTCATGATTGTACAAAAAATTGCTTTGGCGATATTCTTTTCGGTGTGCATCACATCAATGTTATGTGGAAGAAGGAGATCTTGAAAATATGGGAGCCTTCACAAGGCATTATTTTGAGTTCAGGCATGTTGCTCACCATATCCTAGAAAACAACCTTCTTCTTCATTGATCTTAAGAGCTTCTAACTGAGCACGAACCTCGGCACCTGTCATCATCTGCGGTGTAGCCTCGGTAATTATTACATCTTTTGTAAAGTTCTTGATGTCCCGCCTAAATGGATGGTCAAGAGGGAGGAATTGTCGATGTTTGTCAAAAGAAGAATATTTACCACCCTTCACCAACCAGATGAACTTCAGAGCTGCCTTGCATACCGGACATGGAAACTTCCCGTGAACACACCATCCGCAGAATATATCATATGCCGGCAAGTCATGCAGGGAGTTATGGTGCCAAATATGCATTTTGAAGTTTGTCTTTGTAGCTCGGTCATATGTCCATACCCCTTCCTCCCAAGTACGGACCAAATCATCAATCAAAGGCTCCATGTAAACACTCATATTCTTCCCCAGATGTCCAGGAATTATCAACGACAAGAATATATTCGATCGTTGGAAGATGACGCCGGGGGGAGATTGAGGGGAATAACGAACATGGGCCAATATGTGTATGGGGCAGCCACCATTCCATAAGGGTTGAACCCATCCGTTGCCAATGCAACCCGTGCATTACGAGCCTCTAGAGCTTTCCCAGAATGAATCACATCAAACCTTCTCCAACCTTCACCATCGGATGGATGTACAAGTTTCTCAGGATTGTATCGACGTCCGAGCTTGTGCCATGTCATCTGTTTCACGGATTTCTCGGTCATGTAAAGCCGTTGGATCCTCGGTATGAACGGAAGGTACCGTAAGATCTTCATGGGGATAGCGAGCTACCTCTTATGCCCATCACCAGAGTCTACCTCTACGAACCTAGAGGATCCACACTTTGCATGGTATTTTGCTTTCACATGCTCTTTCCTAAATAGGATACATCCGTTCGGACAAGAATGTATTTGCTCATATGGCATCTTAAGTGCACGAAGGAGTTTTTGTGCCTCATACATGCTTTTTGGCAGAAGGTGACCATTCGGAAGCAGGTTCCCAACAACTGTCAACATAACATCAAAAGCCTCTCTACTCCAGCTAAACTGGGACTTTATGACCATTAACCGTGTAATGGCATCCAGTTGAGAAACCTTTGTATGCCCATGAAGGGGTTGCTGTGCCACAGACAACATGTCGTAATACGCCTTTGCGGTAGGCTCCGGCTCCTCCTCCCTACATCCTTCATCGAAGTGTGCTTCTTCATAGTCATTTAACATGTCTCCTACCTCGGCATCAAAATCAAACTCCTCGATGCGTTGTCGGATGACCTCGTCTCTCCCATGGTAGGCTTCACCATGAAACGTCCATCGGTATAATCAGCTGTAAAACCATTCTTGCAAAGGTGTTTGCCCATGATCTCTTTTGTTTGTCGCTTCATGTTACCACATTTGCTAGAAGGACACCATGTGGTACACACTCCTTTAACCTTGGCAAATGCAAGTTCCAAGAAAGCATCGGTCTTCTCGATCCATTCATCGGTCAACGAACCGTGACTTGAGCGGCCCGTATACATCCACTCACGGTCATCCATCCTCTATCATATCAAACAATCATATAAATATTATTTTCATCTACCGAGTGCCTCTAATGTCTAGTAGGTAAAGATAGGTCCTAATCCCACCCGAGGATATGTAGATGAGTTTACTTTCCATGCTCTAGTACTCCGCTCCGAGACAGAATTTCGGTAGCACCTCCTCGCTGTTCTCCAAATACACGTCCCGACAGGGAGATTGTGTATCCGGAGAATAACTGGGAGATACTACCAAAATTTTGAGTCGGACCAAAATACTAGACCTTGGAAACTAAACTCATCTACACATCCTCGGGCTGTCCAAAAAACGTGGACAATTCAAAAAAGATATGATTAAAGATATGCAAGAAGACGCATATTTTCATCCTATCTCTTTCGAACGGGAGACGCCTAAGGTTACGTTATACACAGACAAACGACGGTAAACACAGCGACACCTGCAAAATAGGGAAGCACGGCTCGATGGCCGGCACACAAGCGACGGCATGGCTGCGCGATGCGACTCCATTCATCATCTCAAAAAAAGGCTTCGAACATATGTGCATACAATAAACTTCAAAAATATATATGTGCATATAGCATATATTTTTTACTCAAATCAAAGGAGTATAGATATGTATCTAATAAATACCATTGTTTTTACCATAGATTTGTTTCTGATAAATACCTAAATATCACTCGCTTTAATAAACACCTAAATACATGATATTATTTTGATGTGTCAATAATAACCTAAATATTGTTATAGTTTGAACTAAATGTTTATATAATAACAAATCTAATTTTGTTTGAGCTAAATGTTACAATAACAAAGAAATGTTGCAATAACTAAAAGACGTGTTTACTGAAAAAATGCGGAGGGGGTGGGGGTGTCGGCGGAGGAGGGGCGGCGTTGGCGGTGGGCCGTCGGCCGACGAGGAAGAGGGGCGTCGGCCGGGGAGCAGGGACGACGCGGCCGCGGGTGGGGAGGTGGGGGCGTCGGCGGGGAGGGCATCGGCGGAGGAGGAGGCCGCCGAACGGCACGGAGACACCGCACGGGGAGGGCGTCGGCCGAGGAGGAGCCCGTCGGCCGGGGCGGTGGTCGGCGGGGCGGCGGTCGGCGGCGAGGCAGCGATGCCGGGGGAGGGACGAGGCGGCGGCAGCGACGCGGCGGTGACGATGGGCGCGGGGAGGCGGCGACGCGTGTGCTTATTTTTCTAAGTCCGAAACCGAGCGTGGCACGGGAAGGACGCGGGCATATTAAAACCTTTGTTTGTGTGCCGCAACTTTGCTGAGTGCCCCGATCCGGGCACTCGGCAAAAACCAGCTTTGCCGAGAGCCAGATCGGGGGCACTCGGCAAAGACTAATTTCGCCGAGTGTCATACTCTAGGCACTCGACAAAGTTTTGCGCACTAGGGTTTTGTACAATTTTTGCCGTGTGTGATACTTTGCCGAGAGCTACACTCGACAAAAAACTTTAGTTTTTATGTTTCTAATAATTTAAAAATTATCAAACGGATTCAAAAATTACCAAATTTTTGCATAAACCAATATATGATGTTTATTGCCTAGGGAAAAAGATTTAAAATGAAACGATAATTCGGCCATCACTTTCTCTCTAAATCTAACCAATCGTTCTCAACATGTATAATCTTCTTCAAAGAATTTTCGGTTTTATGAGCGTCGTACCTGATAAAATATTTGAAACCTTCTCGATTTTTTACCCCAGCCTCGACGTATGATATCATGACATCCTAACAAATTTTATGATTTTCACTTCGTTTGCTATTTTTACAATTTTAAAATCAGTTCCTAACCATGTTGCATGAAGAAAAATTTTGAAATTTCTGTTCATTTACCACATAATGACTCAAAAAGGTCTAAATAACATGAATATAATTTTTACACTAATTTTTTTTATTTTTTAACTACTTGCAGTTCTAATTTGAGACTTACCAAAAAATGTCACGAAAATACAATAAATCAAAGAAATACAAAGAAACCAATCGAAAAACTACCAAAATTATCAAAGAAATACATGTTGTATTTACATAATAGAGAAAGTTTGGAGAATAGATGAGGAAAAATTTTCACATGTTTGTCGAGTGCCAGGGAAAGACACTCGGCAAAGGGGGCATTTTGCTGAGCGCCTAGCCCAGACACTCGGCAAAGGTGGTATTTGCCGAGTGCCTAGCCCCGGCACTTGGCAAAGATGTTGCCAAACGGTGGTTCGTTGACGGCGGTTACTGTTTTGCCGAGTGTCCCTTATTGTCACTCGGCAAAATTGTACTTTACCGAGGGCCCTGTGGAGGCACTCAGCAAAAGGGATTTTTTGCCGAGTGTTTTTGTTCGCCGAGTGTAAACACTCGGCAAAAGTGTCCTTTTTGCCGAGTGTTTTTTTTTGCCGAGAGCCCGCTCGGCAAATAGATTGTTCGCCGAGTGCCCGATATAATGCTCTCGGCAAATAATTTTACACTCGACGAACATGGGCTTTCCCGTAGTGCTTACTATTGACTAAGGTCAACCTCAAGTCACCTGCACAGATAAAACCATCGATTATATGAGCAGATATCACAATCTGACCCACATTAATTAATCACATGCACTCACATCAATATCTACACATATTTTCAGATAAATTCATCAAATAAATTATTTATAGAGTCAATTATTCGTCACAAAATATTAATCATGATAATGATTTCCCAGTGTGTTCAGCGTAGGGAACATAAACTCGCCCATATCTCCTCCCTCCCCGTATAATTACTTCGTCTGCCACTCCAATAGGCTTTTCATATTGGATATAGAAAAACATTCCAATGAGCGAAATGCTCCTGCTCCACAACAGAAATCCCCATCAATCTTGGTAATGCCATTAATTCATTCCATCAACTGACAGAGTTTTCAGTGCTGGAAGCTGGCTGAGCGGTGGCAGACTAGTGCATTTGGGACAATCCACCAGATTAATCCCTTCAGCGCAGGGCAATGGTGAGAGGCAAAGTTCATCAACCAAGCTGGAAAGGCTACACTGTTTGTAACCATGTACTGACACGCCTCCAACTTTCTTGTTGGTTCTAGCTCTGCCAACATATTCTGATCCTCCACAAATCTCCCGTCTATTGTCCATTAGAGCGTCAAGTGGTCTATGTTTTCTTTCTGGTTCAATCCTACTTTCTTTACCTCGTTCTCCAATTTACATATCCATCTCCAGGAATTTTTTTAGTGTACCTTTGGATGGATATGAGCCGTCCAATGTAGCACATCTAATAGATGAGATGCATTTATACTGCACCGGTTAGGATATGAAGACTGTTTCTGGAAATAAAATACATGGTAAGATAGGTTTGAATGAAAGCACTACGTTCACTGTAGAGACTAGAAATTTTTTACATTAATTAGAGAATAATAAAAAATACTAACTGTTCGATTGTGATACGTTTAGATTTTAATGGTAGAGATTTAATGATATATAAGTTTGACTAAATTTGTTTTGTTATTTGAAATCAGGTGTAAGTAGCATATATATATACGTGTTAGAAACAAACAAAACAAATAGGAAACTAGCTTTGCCTACATATGAAATTGTGTCCAATTCCTATGGCTGACTGCCTAATTCCCAGCTAAATACCAGACAAAATAAGCAAATACCACAACCTGTAGCCAATTAAAGAACATAAACTTGCAACTAGTAAAAAAGCAGATCCCTCAGTTTAATTGGCTCCATGAAATGATTGATCTAGAGGCTGCACAAGTTTGCAGTTTTGAGGTGAGATAAAATCATTCCTTTAATTTGCTAGCATGGCAAGCCAAGCTCTCCCTCTCTTCTATTTGGAACCAAAAGAACTAATAATTAAAGGAATAATTCATTACATGATTAATTAAAATTAAAAGTATGATTTATATATAAATTCCAAACTAAAAAGTCTATATATGTAAAACACATTATGATGCATAATTATTTGATATTCAAAATAAAAACAAAATAAAATTAGAAAATTGGTTCTCGTACAAATTCCAAATTAAAAACCATGTCACCAAAATTTTGGAATAAGATAAATAATACTAAAAGACAATTATATATAAACACAATAAGAGATTAATGAAAATTTATCTCGAAAATAAGACACCACGCTAACTCTAGAGTACTGAAAATTATCATATTCATTAATTGAAGAAAAGGAGAAAAATATGTACCGTTAACTAGATCATACAGTAGGTTAGATTATAACGGTGCATATTTAATATGTATACTTAACAAGCAGCCTTCTTGATATATCAGTGGAGCTGTAATCTCTTCCAAAACAGCTAAGCTAGACTGAAATGGGTTCCAATTAATAAATTGAATTAAACAACGTAATAAACCTAATCGGCAACTAAAAGGTTACATTCATGTCTCAGGGTTGATAGTCGTAGGCATACATGCGTTGCTCAATTGACGAATAACCGGAGCTATGGGAGAGAGACCCGAAGGGCAACAGATGAGTAAGGCAGAGGCCAGGGGCAATGGTGGAGGCAATAGTTACCCGGACTTATAACGGAATCATAATGGTGATAAGTTTTGATTTTTATGGTGATGACAACAACAAAGAAGACTTATTTCGGGGCGGGCAAATGAGTCGAAGGATGATTAAGAAGTAGGAAGGCGACGGTTGCCATGGGAGAGCAAGACAAAGGGCAGGAAAGGAGTAAGGTTGCAGTGGCAACATCTAAAAAGTATATAAATGGAACCATGACAATGATAAGGTTTGGTTTATAAGGTGTTTAATGAAGAATAATAGCAACGGCAAGCGACCGGAGGGGCAACAACGAAGTATGGAGACAACAGTTGCCACGGGAGAGTGAGTTGAGGTGTGGCAAATGAGTAAAGGTGATTGTCGACGGGTGGGTTGGCAGTCCTCCAAGGAGGGTCCCCAAAGAGGTGAAAGAAAAAGTGGTGGAGTACTGTCCTTTGGGAGATCTGATGGTCAACTCGAATCCTGAGATGAGCCTGCAAGCAGAAAACAGAGAAACATGAGCAAATACAAGGGAAAACAAGCAAACACAGGGGGACACAAGGGATTATACTAGTTCAGCCCTCCCGGAGGATAATAGACCTATGTCCAGTTGGTCTTCGTTGAGATGAAGGATGATCCGAGCTACAAGAGGCGAGGATGGGATCTCTCGGCTCTCTCCTCCTGCCCTCGGGAAGTGTTCGGGTTCTAGTAGCTAACTCTAAAGTGCGATCCCCTGGCCCCTTCGCCCTGCCCTCCCTTTTATACCTTAAGAGGGGTAGATACATACAAGCTTGGGGGCCAAGGTAACTAAGGTTATGTGAGACAAAAGGTGGGATACAAAAGGTATCTGCTAAAGTACAAGATGGTCTGCATGGTCCTGACACCGTGGGTATCTCGCGATCCTGTCGGTCCTGGGGTCCTACTCCTGTGCTGCCAGAGGGCGTCAGACGTTGTCGGCCTGTCTCCTTGCCTGCCAAGTCTCCTCCCGAGAGCCCTTGAGGTCGGTCGTCAAGTCGGGGTTGAGGGGACTAGCCGAGGTCGGACTCAGGGAAGGCCGAAATGCCCGAGCCCCCTAGGACTCGGGCTCTAAGTCACATCCCAAGGACACTCGTTTGACTTCCGTCGGAGCCCAACTCAGGCTCTTGAGATACCCTAGGGTGACACCTTCCACAGCAGCCCCCGAGCCTAAGAAGGGATGGAACATCCGTTCTTAGGGTCAAGGTCCCTTCGGTGTGGAGTCTTCCATGAATCCCGGACGCCTCGAACCAAGTGTTTGATAAGCACATCGCCTGTACAATGGTCAAGACTACCGTTCGAGGGCAGACAGTAATCCTGACCCTGACTGGGGGACTAGCTCGGATGTCCCATCCAAGTCGGAGGAATCCACTGCCCACCCGACAATGGGTAGCCGACCCAAGGCCAGGACTACTTGCCCGGGGGCATTCGGTAGTCCCGACACCGACCGAGGGGCTAGCTCGGAAGCCCCATCCAAGTCGGTGGCCAACGCCCCTACTCAGGGATCCGCAGCGATCTTGCGAAGTCTGGAGAGAAGTCATCTAGACTCAAGCGCCGGTCGGTCACTTAACCACAAAGTCTTCTTCGCTAATGGGGCCCCGCCTGCTAACGTGAACAGGTCCTCCTGCTACGTCTTGTCGAGAGACCATGAAGACCGGAGAAATTCAATGGCTAGTCTTGTTCCCACTCCCGTCGTGCCAGTCGTGGCTGACGGTTGAGGCTGGAAGTGGAAACGTCATCAGTGATTTCTTCAGGGATCGTGACAAACATGGGGAAAGCGCCGTTACTCCCCTTTGGAAGATGAACGGTCCAGATTTGATATCTGAGCGACGTGGGCGACCAGGAGACGACGGGGCGGGGGCGCCTCGGACGTTCCGCTCTCGCCGAAAACGGTGTTTCACGTCTTCCGAGACTGGCGCTGCCAGCCTTTCAATTGCCCCCTTAAAAACCCTACCGCCGCCAGACTTCTCTCCTTCCTTACGCTTCCCTGCTGCCTAAGAACCCTAGACCTCTCGAGAACCCGCAAGCCCTCTCCAACTTCTTCTCGCCCGGCTTTCATTGTCGCCATTCCCATCGCCGTCATGTCATTTTGGCGAAAGTCCATGGCACCGAGGAAGGTGCTGAAGAAAGCGGGGAAGGCGCCGGTGGCAAGCGGGGACAAGGCCGAGACGAGCTCGGCCTTTGTCACTTCTCGCAGCGGGAGGACGGCGATCGAGAAGCTGGTGCAACTCGGCGTTCTCCCCTACCACAGCATCTCTCAGTGGCGTGCCGCGTACGAGGAGACCACCCTGACTCCCAACTCCAATGAGTTGGTCGTCTTTTACGCCTTCCTTCTGCGCGAATTCGGGGTGCCTGCTCACCCCTTCTTCCGAGGTCTACTGGAGCATTAATAGATTGCGCCTTGCAACCTCAACCCCAACTCCATTTTTCAAATCTCTATCTTTATCCATCTTTGCGAGGCCTATCTCGGGATAGACCTGCACTTTGCCCTCTTTCGCCATTACTTCTGCCTGCGACGGTCGGGAGGTGGCGTCGTCGGGGAAGCCGGCGTCCAGCTCCGCGGCGGGATGAGAGAAAGCTACATTCCTGTCGGCGTGACTACCTCCAACAAGGGGTGGCATGCCGAGTGGTTCTACGTTGCGAACCTCGACCCACCCCTCAGCGATGACGTCCATAGGGAGCTGGAGAGCAACCTGAACTGGACGAGCGCCGCCCCTCCTGGGATCAAGACCAGGTCGACGAGCTCGTCGGCTTGATCAAGGACCTGCGGAGGCAGGGCTTTACCGACGTCCATGTCGTCCGCAACTCCACTCTTCGGGACATCCAGTCGTGCAAGTCCCAGGAGCTCGCTGCATTCCAGTGCCCGGGGCGCACGACGGTGCCCAAGGGCCGAGTGCGCCACCACCTGGCGGACTTTTTCCAGGGCACGGCGGGCTCCGGGGAAGGAGGCCCGAGGGCCTACTCGTCGGACAACCCTCCTTCGGCAGTAAGATCGACCCCTTCCATTGTTTTTTCCTCCGAAAATCCACATTTTACTTGGTGCCTTACCTATCAGGAGTCGGTTCGACAGGGTCGAGAGGCATATGTGTCCATGGCCCTGATCCCTAGGTTGCATGAGGTTGACACACGGTGGACCCGACGACCGGCTGGTCGGCAGGAGGACCCCGGCGCCACCGCGCCCGGTAGCACCAAGCGGAAGCTGGTGCTCGAGTCCTCCTCCAAGGAGGCGTATAACAACTCGTCCGACTCGGACGAGTGAAGGACGAAGCCCGTGTCGTCGCCAAAGAGGCCAGCGAGGCGGGTCAGCTTCAAATGCAGGACGTGAGTTCCATTCTTGACCTTTGGGTAACGCCGTCCTCCTTGTCTTCATGCTCACCATTTCCCTTTTTTGACCAGCCTGGGAGGAGATGTCGGCCCCCGGACCAGGATGGCACAAGGGGCGTCCTGGGTCACCAGCCCCTCGGCCCCAAGGGCAGTCGGCCCCTCCCCACCTGCCACTGATCCGGTGGCAGCGGCACCGGTTGTCGATCTGGTGGGGAAGAGGAGCACCCGTCGATGACGACCGATGTCGGGCCTGAAGCCACCACGCCTGTCGTCCAAGTGACGGCCGTTGCTGCCCCAGCGAACGGAGCCTCTGCCGCGGTCGAGCAAGTGGCCAGGACATCTGTCGACGCTGGGCAAGTGGGTGGAGTTCCCGCCGAGGCCGGGCTGGAAGCCGCCGCGGCCACAGAGGTTAGGGCGGAGAGCTGGACAGAGGAGGCCGTGGCTGGGGTGACTGCGCTCCGCAAGGGCGCCGCCGAAGCAGTAGCTGACATGCTAAGGGGCAGTGAGAAGTCCTTCAGCGCGAGCTGGGAGCGGTACGACAGCCTTGTCGACTTCGAGATCGTCACCAATCTCCCTATCAAGGGTTCGATAGCCCCGCCCGCGCTTAATGCTGGAGATCCCTAGGGCGCCCGGGTCGAAAAGACGGGCGCCATCGAGACTACCCGTGTCGGGGCTCCCGGCAGTGAGCTCGAGGTGGGAGAGGGCTCTGGGACTCAGGCCGAGGGCTGGCCGGAGCTCGACCGCCACCTCTCTGGCATCCAGATCTGTTCGCGGTGAGTCTCGGATCCCTTTGCCTCCCCTTCCTACGGACCCTCCTGACTTTCCTGGCTTTTTCCAGGTGTGCGCGCGTGCAACCGACGGGTTGAAGGCCGAGCAAGTGTGGGAAGATAGGCTGGCCGACGCTCGCCGTCGTGAGTGGAATCTCTTCATTTCTTCTCTTTTCTTCATCCTCTTGGAAAAACCATGATTCTTCTTGCAGAGGCTTATGAGTCCCTCGAGCTAGCGGAGTCTTACCGGGCCGAGCGGAACAGTGCTCTGGTGGCCCTCAAGCTCTCCGAGGACACCCGGAAGGCAGCCGAGGACACCCGAAGGGCTGCCGAGG
The DNA here is from genome assembly GCA_019925245.2 of Oryza australiensis. NCBI lineage: Eukaryota > Viridiplantae > Streptophyta > Magnoliopsida > Poales > Poaceae > Oryza > Oryza australiensis. The sequence goes on along the minus strand of JAIFGZ020000540.1, from coordinate 1,489,854 downwards.
CGCAGCTTGGGACGGCCCGGGCCGAATTGGAGAGCTTGGCCCTCGCCAAGGCTGAGGCCGAGATCACAAAGGCCGAGGCCGAGTCGGCTCGAGCGAATGCCGAATCGGCCCGAGTCGAGGTCGAGTCGGCCGGGGCCGAGGCCGAAAGGGCAAAGGGCTCGGCCGAATCGGCCAAGGACAAGGTGGAGACGGTGAGGTCGAGGCCGAGGAGGCGCTGTCCAAGTCGGGAGAGGAGCTCTCCGCGACAGAGAGCTCCTTGGCCCAGCTGGCTAAAGAGCTAAAGGAGACCAAGGCCTCTGCAGAAGGTAAACGTTGTATCCTCGCGATCTCCTGGATTACGTTCTCTTCCGCTCACCTTGCCTCCTTTACTTCCCCGCAGAGCGTGTGAGGATCTTTGGAGATCTGATCGGGTACCTCCAAGGGCTCCTGGAAGTGGCGGAGTCTCGGTTAGCCGAGATCCAGAAGGGCACCCTCACCCTCCTAAACAAGGTTGACAACGAGGTCATGCCAGAGCAGGAGTCCATGGATGGCTTCCTTGAACGCCTTCGGGACGGCCCATGCCGCCTTGACGCCTTCGTCCGGGTCATCGCGAGAGCCGCCACGGGGCTGGCCCTTGGCATCCTCAGCCGTCGGTTCCCAGGTGTGCCGGTCTCCGACGTCGGGTTGGGATTGCCGGAAGGCGTTGAGGAAGATGAGAGCGAAGCCATCGCCGCCTAGTTCGAGGAGACGGCCAAGCAGGTTGTCGATCTCATAGACTTCTGAGGATCTCCCGCTGTAAAGGACAAAATATGTTTTTTTGTATTAATATCGGGGTCTAATCCCCTCTTCTTTTCGCATCACCTTGTCGAGGTGAACTCGACTAGGGTATGCCATGATCCATTTTCGTTCGCTCGTACTAATCCCTGATGGTTAGGCCTTAGGACGCGACTCTTGCCTGTGTCGGCCAGGAGGACCCCTCTAACCGGACCTCAACATGACCGAGTTGGCCTTTAGCATAACCATCGTTCGTTTTACGAGCGAAGAAAAGGGATGGATCTTTAAAGACCAAACTTTCCCGAGTGGTGTGATCATACGACGGGCCTATTTTACATTTGATCCGCAATCCAAACCCAACCCTGGGAGAGGGGAATCCTTCCTCAAGAGAAAGGGGTGGAATTGGGGGCAAACGCGCTAGGTAGTTGTCGTATTGCTTCATCATTCAGGACTGAATCGGGTTGGCAAGTAGTCACTGACTCGCTCGATATCATTCTGTCCGGAGAGCCCAGAATATATTAGATAGGGGCCATGATACTCAAGGCTGGTCATGAGCGTTAGCGCAGAAGGTATTGAGTTGTTTGGTCGTTACTTGCCAACTCGGGAAACATCGCTAAGCCCTCGAGCGGCAGCGGCTGGCTCGACAACCTTCCTTCCGAAGAACCCTAATCGGGCAGGTCAGGGCCACAGGGCTCAGAGCTGATCATGAGCGTAGCGCGGAAGCTGTTGAGCACGTGTTGCCAACTCGGCGGCTAGGCGGTAGTAAGATGGAAAATGCGAGGACATGCGAGATGTACATAACTTGGAAATTGAAAGAGATGGACGAGGAAACTTATCTGTCTGGAGATTCCGTTGCCGGAGAAGATTCCCATTAGTTCACTCCGAATGGAGAACAACGCCCTACTCGGCGCGCCAACCGCCGACGGGTGGGTCGACAGTCCTCCAAGGTGGGGTCCCCAAAGAGGTGAAAGAGAAAGTGGTGGAGTGCTGTCCTTCGAGAGATCTGATGGTCGACTCGAATCCTGAGATGAGCCTGCAAGCAGAAAACAGAGAAACACGAGCAAATACAAGGGAAAACAACAAAACACAGGGGGTCACAAGGAATTATACTGGTTCGGCCCTCTCGGAGGATAATAGACCTACGTCCAGTTGGTCTTCATTGAGATGAAGGATGATTCGAGCTACAAGAGGCGAGGATGGGATCTCTCGGTTCTCTCCTCCTACCCTCGGGAAGTGTTCGGGTTCTAGTAGCTAACTCTACAAGGTTGGGATCCAAGGTAACTAAGATTATGTGAGAAAAAAGGTGGGATACAAAAGGTATATGCTAAAGTACAAGATGGTCTGCATGATCCTGACGCCGTATCTCGCGATCCTGTCGGTCCTGGGGTCCTGCTCCTGTGCCGCCAGAGGGCGTCAGACGTTGCCAGGTTGTCTCCTTGCTTGCCAAGTCTCCTCCCAAGAGCCCTCAAGGTCGGTTGTCGAGTCGGGGTCAATGGGACTAGTCGAGGTCGGACTCGGGGAAGGCCGGAATGCTCGAGCCCCCTAGGACACTCAGTTTGACTTCCCGTCGGAGCCCAACTCAGGCTCTTGAGATACCCTGGCGTGACACCTTTCCACAGTGATAGTGACAACTTTTAAAAAACTGTAAAGAGGATCCCGATGATGATAAGGTTTGATTTTATAGGGTGCCTAATGAAGAAAAGTACACTACTACAAAAACCATTCATCCATGCCTGGCAACTAACAGAAGGACCGTGGCAACTAAGGAGGTGGCATGAATGGTACATCAGGGCAAGCATCACAAAAGGCCTTTCATCGTTCACAGTTGCCGTGCAGGAGAACATCTTCTGGAGCGGGCCATGCCTATTCCAAGTCCATTTCTCCGATATGCATGCCCTCTATCATCGGAAGAGGCTCGACGCCAATTTGGTCGGCATCTGGTGTCTGTAAGTGCATGACTGGAACGTGTCAATAAATCATTGTACCTATGTGCGTACCTAATTTGACCTTATATTTTTTGAAGGATGAATTACGTGGAAGCCGAAGCGATGCGAAAGCCTGTCGGCTACCTAAACCTGTGCCGGATAAGCATGCCGAACCACACCTACCTGCTAGACGAGAACAAGTTACCGGCACATGTTCAGGCGATGACGCGGCAAGAGAGGGACGCATATATAGAACAAAGGCATCAGGAAAAGATTCTCGATGTTGCTGCTTATGTAGCTATAGCACTTGAATCTACGCAGGACAAGGAATGTGTTTACGCGCCATACGCCTTTGAGTAAGTTTTCGTATCAACTACGAGTATATACATATAATCACGGCTGGACTAATCATTTCTTTTGCAGCGACCATTGGATAGTATTTCTTCTCTATCCAAAGTACAATGAAGTCGTCGTCTTGGATTCTCTTGATAAAGACAACAATACATATCAAGAAATGCTCAGAATTATCAATCTGTAAGTTATATGCATGGACATTTCTTATTCTTATATATTCTCATGACGTGTTGTTATCTTTGACGAATTTAAATTAATTATCTCTGCAAACAGTGCATATAAAAGGTATTACCAGAAAGGCGGACAATGGAAAAACTCCAAACAACGCATACTCATCCGCAATAAGTGGCCGGTAAGTAAATTTGGATGCCAAACAATACTACTTAATTTTTATAAATGCATGTGTTTTTCTATTTAATTAACTAATATACTTTATAATTGATGTTGAAAGTGTCATAAGCAACCGGTGGGAACCGTACTATGCGGATATTACACCTGCGAATACCTTAGGGTCAATGGGAGATATTGCGCGAATTATGACGATGTAAGTACAAACCGTCAATACTCTTGTTAAGTTAATCGCTAACTTGCATTACTGTGAACAATTTTGTAATTTGTCATGATCTCGATGCAGCTTCCAAAAATTCCCAAGTCTGAAAGGGAGCTCGATGATAAATCCATTGAGAACATACAATGGGACATGTGCTACTTCATTCACCGTGAGTGCGCACATCAGATTGGAAGGTTTTTTGACCACGATGGAGTTTTGGCCCTGCCGGAGAACGAATGTCTGTCTAACTGGAGCAAGAGTATAATATAGATAGGTTTCACCCGTATGTATATCGGTCGAGTTGTAAGACATTCAACTACTTATATATGTGGTGTCGTTCCAATTCTATCTATATAGGTGCTTAGAAATTGTATATATATATATATATGTATATATTAATCTTCATATATTATTTCCGCGTGCATGTATATTAATCATCAATGGTGGCTGCACGAAAGAGAACATACTTTATCGATAGCTCGATTAGTTATATCATCCACATGTGACTCTAAAATACATGAACAAAGGTAAGATAAAAATAATATATAATATTGTTTCATTTTTTTATAAATATTGTATCTTCGCAGGCGGGCCACGTGTCAAAAATAGGACGATGTCCTATTTTTACTGGTGGGCCATGTGTCTTTTCCTATAAACTGATGGGCTTTTTTCTAGTGGGCCACGTGTCCTAAAAAGAGTGTAAGCAGTCAGAGAAGAATATTTTTGCTAGCGGCTGTCTTAAGCCAGCGGCCAGCGAAGATATGGCTTCGCTGGCGGCTGACGTAAACTGCCGCCAAAGAAAATAGTTCTTCTCTGGCGGCCGACATAAAGCGACCGCTAGCAAAGATATTTCTTTACTGGCGGTTTATAACCGCTAGCGAAGATCTTGATCTTCACTGGCCTTTGCTTTGTGGCGGTCCCAATTGCCGCCAGCGAAGACCCAAAATGGCTGCCATGAAAAACTGTTTCCGTAGTAGTGGTAGCAATGGACAGTCAAGCGGAGGGACAACAAAGGATCAGGGAAGTGGCTGTGATGGCAAAGGAGTAAAGTGGCAGTGGCAGCTTCTAAAAACTGTAGAAAGGAAACCCCGATAACGATAAGATTTTATTTTATTATTTTGTAAGGTGCCTAATAAATAAGAGTAGAGCCATAGAGGAGTACTATGGTGAAGCGACGGCGGTTGGTGACAGGACTTTTAAAAAGTAAAAATAAATCCTAACGATAATTATGTTTGATTTTTAAAATCCCAATAATAATAAAGAGGGTAGGCAATGGGCGAGCCATAAAGAAGTATAGTTGTGATATTTGATGGGACTTCTAAAAATTATAAAAATAAAACCCGATGAGACAATAAACTCTAAAAGTTTAATTATTAAAGGTTTCAAGGAGCATTAATAGAAGCCGTGGTAGATGAGACAAACAGATAATTCGGGGTGGCAAAAGAGTATGGGGTAGCGACTAGTGTGACTTTTAAAGTATAAAATTAAAAACTCAGGAATGATAAGGATCGATATTTTAGAATTCTAAGACAATGTGATGGCTGATATTTTAGAATTCTAAGACAATGTGATGGCTATTTAATAAATTTTGAGCAAAATCATATATAAACATATATAATTTTATATGGATACTAGCCATAGCCATAAATACGTAGGCCATCAAGCTAGTTGCTGTAAATATGCAGTCAGTGGCGAATGATCCGGTAGGACAAGATATGGCCTGGCGCAGGACCCCCCCTCCTCCCAGCGCAGAAAATTCAGTCGTGAGCGACGGAGCGAGCGTGCAGAGGTTTATCTTTTCGTTCTCCCGGTCGACAGACGCGGCGCCCCAACTCCCGACTCCTCGACTCCCTCCCTCGCCCTCGGTCCTCCCCGCACGGCCTGCACCAGCGCACCTCCGTTCGAGTCCGAGCAGCAACTCCAGCGCGGCGCGCCGGCGGTGGCAGGGAAGATAGAGCGCGCGCGGCGAGTCGGCGACGGCAGCTCGAGCGCGCGCGGCGACGGCGGCCGGCGGCGCACAGGCCTCCCCCTCCCTCGGCGCACAGGCCTCCCCGGCGCATATGATCATACGGCTCCACAGTGGATGCGTGCGCATGCGATCAAGGCGGAGGCGCGGCGGTGACCGGATCCCGCCGTGGGGAGGGCGATGGGGAAGGCGGCGGCGGGGGTAGGGGACCAGACGCCGGGCTCGGTGGGCGGGGATGGCTCGCGGGATGGGATGGGGGAAGGGGAGGAGCGATGGAGGAGACGGAGGTGGTGGCGGTGCTGCTCGGCGGTGCTGTGGTTCTGTCTTCTGGCTGCCCTCGTTCTCGCGGCGGCGTGGGGTGCCCCCTGTTCTGGTCAGTGCTTTGCTCTCTCTCTATATATTTTTTTTCCTTCCTGCATTTGGTCACTAGCTCAATCAGTCAATAGTACCCAATTTTCCTCTTAGGGGAATCGAATTGAACTGTTGTCTGGTGAATTTCCAGTTATAGGGCGAGTTGGGCTGTTTGGTGAAGAATGCAGGCAGTCTACTGGCTACTGCAATGTGCCATGCTCAATTAGGGAGTTATAGGTTTCGATTGTAGTGGTGGTTTCGTTCAGTTTAGCTTTGGGATGCCTTGGACTTGTTTTGAGCATGTATTGTGAGTTTGATAGCTAACAAGTAACATGTGGCTGAGGCACCAATCGATGTGTTTTCACTGAAACTGTATTTGCTTACTAGGCATTATATGTCGGTTCAGTGTTCAGACCTCAACTTATTGAATGGTGGTGATTGATATTTGAAGAGAATCGCTTGATGACTGTAGTGTAGACTATAAATGCCAGTATGTGGTATGGGTATAGTGGTACGTGGTCTGTAAAAAAACTGCCACACCTTAAAAATGTTCCGTCCTCCGCCACTGTATGCAGTTGATGAAGGGTTTTTTAGGCTTTTAGTCTGCTATCTCTTCTCTGTAGAGCTGGACCCGATATCTAGTTGTTGTAAATATGCATTGCCGCCTGCCGGCCGCCGCCTATCGGCCGGATGATCCACCGTAGTTAAGGGAGGAAGGCACATCTTCGGCGAGCAGTATTCCCCGTCAAATCCCTCCATCCCGCCATGCTCTGTGGCCGCTACACGCACGCTTTGGCGAGGGCGACCTCCTAATAGGTGGAGATGGAGCCCACTCCGCCTTGCTCAATCTGGAACCCACGGTTTGCCAGCGACCCAAGCTAGCATCGATCTGGAAGTCATAACCATCCCCCATCCGACACCCGTGCACGTCATCATCCCCCATCCGACTGTACTTGGTGGAAGTCATAACCATGCTGCCAGCAATTGAGATTTTCTACCTGGAGTTGTCAACAAGAAGGCATGCACGTTTTGGAGATTGTGTTTTCCATTTGCTCAGGATGCCCACTGGTATAAGAAAACTGAAGCTTACATTACATTTTGGCCTCAAGCTAGACATATCGTACTTCTTTTTTAAGATAATGAGATATGTTGTACTTTGGTTCTGGGAAATTGATGGAAGCATTTTAACTTTTGCATCGTGGCTTGATCTTCTAATGGTCAGGCATCTCAGTTCTATATCTGTACTACTAACTGGTGCTGAGGCCTATTGGATATGGCTTGCTCAGCGCAGACAGGGCAGGTGGCCTTGGCCTACTGCAATGGATAACACTTGACAGAAGCTTCACGCCAGATTGTGAACAAGCACGATCTCGTAGAAAGCATCGGCCATCAGACTATCGCAACGTGACAGCATAAAAATTCCAAGCATACATGTGAAATGTAAGTACCATCTGACTTGTCTGTGACTGGTTAATTCAACCACGGTTTTAATGATTTAACATTGTTTTTGGTAGTCTATGAATGTAAACTTTAATTTGTATATTTTGGTCGTGAGGTCGTATATGAATGTAAAACTTATACACATTGCACCTGCTTGATTTTTGCATAGACGAGTTGATCAGCCAGACGAAATATTTGTTCTGCCTGGTTGCATGTCAGTCCATTAGGGCTTTCACATGCTTTATTCTGCACGTTGGACTTGCTACCTATTTTTTTTTCTTATGTGTTTCTGTATTTATCAGTATAATATACGTCTGAATTCTTATCAGAGATATCGTATTGCTCCTATTTTCTGAGTGTATGCAATCCACTGCATTATCAACAGAGTAGACTGATATTTCATATTTGATTACCTGGAAAAGGATTTGTTTGTACTCACACACACCGCCGGTGCTCCATGAGAAACCTGAAGACCAAGTTGATAATTTCCTCTACAATATCGTTGGCATAATTCCACGAGACCAGTATAAGAAAGTTGATCAAGGTGTCTTGAGCAAAGATATGAGGAACTGTAAAATCAAAGTATGTTTGATTCTTTCATGGTGATGAACAATTAACATCTGTGATTATTAGTTTTGATATTTGGAGATTATTGGCGAAGTGTTTTTGGAGGTTATTATTTTTGGACGATGAACAGTGTAATCGGCTGACCGTGTGGTCCGGTCGACCGGGCTTATGCCGCCGGTCGACCGGAGGTCGTATGTGGTCGACCGAGTGGGTTCCATCAGTCAGACCGGTCGACACAGTCCGACTGCAGGCTGACTTTCTTTCGGTTTCAGTTTCGGGTTGTTTCCTTACATATCCATGGATGTTTCGTGTTTTTATGGGCATGAATATTGTTTTATGCTGACAATGAGTCAAGTTGGAGATAGCTTGTGCTCAGATATGATTTCTTTGTTTAATTATATGTAGGTAATCTTTACGCCTCGAAAAAGTGTTGCCGGTGATAGAATTAGAAGCAACTTGAAGATAAGGTGACGTCCAAGAAGGAGATCTGCGGGATACTAAAGAGTAGAGATTGATGCACGTGATTGGTGAAGTTTTCATATGGCATACGATGGAGATATTGTGTGCGTGTAGAATGCGGAGTTTCAATTTTGGAAGGTCCAAGATTACCGATGATTGGAGTATGTAAAGTTTGGTTCTTATATGGGAAGGTTTCCTAGTCGATTAGGACTTTCTATATGAGTTGGATTCGTGGCATTAGGCTGCGTATCTTGTGTATAAATAGAGAGGGGAGGCGTGGCTTCTCGGTATGCTTTTAGATGAGTTTTATAGAGAGTTGAGTTGAGAAAAAGTTAGGGTTTTGAGTTTTAGTCGAAATTTTGTGAGGAGTGCTATTGGTTGCACTTTGTAAACACAGAGAGAAGCAATAAAGTTTGAATCTAGTTTGAGAGTTCTTTGATTTGTGTTTTCTCGGGAGCGACGGTCCAACCGGCGAGATATCTACGGTCAGACCGGGTCTTATCTTCGGTCAAACCGGTCGGATCAAGATGGTCAGACCGATGCTCAGCGATAGGTGATCAGATAGCATTCGGCGGTCAGACCGGACACATACCATCGGTCAGAGCGGCGGTGATCAGGCGATCAAACCGGCGCAATACCTTCGGTCAGACCGCGCAACATTGTATCTTGAGGGTAAGTCTTATTTTCGCTAAGATTTTTTTTGGGGTGTACCAACCATTCACCCCTCTCTGGTTGGCTTAATTTTGGGAGTTCGATCCTACAAGTGGTATCAGAGCTTTGTTTTCTTCTTTGGATTTTTATCGATCTAAAGTTTTTGCCATGTCTGATAAATTTTCAACTAAGCCACATGTTTTCGATGGTACTGATTTTGTCTATTGGTGTAGTAAGATGCAATCTTACATCATGGCTCAAGACTATGTTGTTTGGCAAAAGGTCGCTCTTCATTATGAGATTCCTGATGTTATTAATACCGAGGCTTTGAAAACTGAATTTAATAACAATTGCAAAGCTCATAATATTTTATTGAATGAGATTTCTCGTTCGGATTTTGATCGCGTGTTACATCTTCAAACTGCTAATGAGATTTGGATTGCTTTAAGAAACTTCTATCAAGAAACTAATAACATAAAAGAACTTTGTCGAGATCTTTTAAAAAAGGAATATATAAAATTTGAGATGAAACCTGCAGAAGCTTTGGATGATTATCTTGGTAGGTTTAACAAAATTTTGAGTAATCTTAGATCTGTTGATTGTGCTTATGATATAAATTATCCATAATCTGAGATTTCTCGTCACTTTTTGAATGGTCTTGACATGTCAATTTGGGAGATGAGAGATGAATATTCTTTGTCGGAAAACGGATTCTAAGTCAAGTACTTTGGTTTCTTCTTCTTCAACTTCTTCAGACGTTGCTTCTTCATCTACTCCTACTGCTCTTGCTTTAATTAATGTCATATCCGATGAGCAACTTGAGCAATTCGAGGAGGAAGATTTGGCTTTGGCTGCTAACAAGATTTCTCGAGCTATGAATAAAGTCAGGTTCAGGAAAAGAGGTGGGCTAACTCGTTGCTTTGAATGTGGTGCTTTAGATCACATCCGCTCTAACTGCCCCAAGCTCGGGAGAGGCAAGAAGGAAGACAAAGGTGGAGAGAAGACCAAGGACGAAAAGCCCCAAGGGAAGCGGTCGAAGGAGATGATGAAGAGAGTGTTAAGCAAAGTCTATGTCGCTTTTGAACCACTAAGCGACATAAACTCCGATAGCGATGAAGAGAATGATAAGAACATCTCCGGCATTTGCCTCGTGACGCATGAAGATATAGATTCTAAAAATATGGACAATAAGGTAAGCTCTCTTGAGAAAACTATTCTTGTTTTAAGTGCTAAAAAATGTGAAAAAATGTTTAAAAAACAAAAATTTATGATTGAATCTTTAAATGCTGAAATTGCTAGATTAAAGTCTCTTACTCCTAATGATGATGATTGCAAGAATTGTGAGATTTTAATGCTTGAAATTTCAAAAATTAAAGATATCAATGATTCACATGATTTGAATACCAAATCTTGTGTAATTTGTGATGCTAATGAAATGAAACTGAAAGATGCCTTAGCTCGTGTTAAGCACATGGAAGACATTGTTAAACAAGATGAGATAGTTTTTTGCTTCAAATGTCGTAAAAACAAAAATGTCATGATAGGTTGTGAAAATTGTGCTAATCTTGAAAAAGAGGTTTCTTATTTGAAAAGTGCTTTGCAAAAATTTTCTGATGGTACGAAACAACTTAACATGATTTTGGATCAATCTAAAGTGACTAGCGATAATAGGGGTATAGGTTTTGATGCTCATGACAATTTCACCAAAAATCCTCCAAATGTTTTGAGAATGACTGAACATGGTGAAATTTTGACAAAACCTAATGATGTAAAAGCAGTATTTAAGTCCGTTGGAATTATGCCTTCTCTTTCGCCACATTAAAAGAAACTAAAACTAATATTTTAAAATCATCAACCACTAGGGAGAAGTATACTTGTTTCTTTTGTGGTAAAGATGGTCATCTTGTTGGTTTTTGTTTCATATTAGCACGTAATTAGAAAAGAGAAAGAGAAGCTGTTTTTGAAAAATCAAAGTGGCAAAAATCTGGTTTTCCCTCGGGAAGACCGGTCAGACCGCAGTGGGTCTCCCGCCAGTTCAGTCTTGGTCAGACCGACGCTGGCACACGGTCAGACCGACAGTACCCCCGCGGTCAGACCGGCCTGTGGTCCGACCGGTTGCACTGCATCGGTTAGAGCGGCCCCGAAGGGATTTTTCTGAAAATTCTAAAGCTGTTTTTGCACGTCGATATATGCCTAATGGATCTACTGGTCGTGTGTCTTAGTACTGGATTTCTAAATTTCTTTTGACTAATCCCAGTACTGAGGCTTCGACATCTTCTTGTGCGTAGGCTTTGGTGGCAAGGAAGGAGAACGTGTGGATCATGAATTTCAATTTTTCGCGGCACATGACCAGAGATAAAAATTGGTTCTCCTCCCTCAAGATGGCATCCAAGACTGAATCGATTATCTTTGGAGATGCTTCTACAAGTGTCGTTCTCGCTACTAGATCTATCAAGGTAAGTGATAAATTTGAATTGAAAGAAGTAGCTTTAGTCGAGATCTGTCAAGGTAAGTGATAAATTTGAATTGAAAGAAGTAGCTTTAGTCGAGGATTTAAAGTATAATTTACTTTCAGTTTCACAGATTGTTGATGAGAATTTTGAAGTTCACTTTAAAAAAACTAAAAGTAAAATTTTTGATTCTTGTAGTCATTCTGTTTTGAATATTTCTCGCTACGGTAGAGTTTTTAAAGCTGATTTTGAAAATCCTGTTTCTCCGTTGTTACATGTTTGGTTGCGAAATTCAACAAAGATTTAATGTTTTGGCATCGCAGACTTTGGCATTTTGTTTTCGATCATTTGACTAGACTTAGTGGTTTGGATCTTGTTTGGATCTTGTTCGTAGGTTGCCTAAACTTAAGAAAGATCTTGATTTGGTTTGTGCACCATGTTGTCATGGTAAAATGGTTGCTTCTTCACATACTCCTATTCTTTCTGTGATGACGGATGCATCGGGACAACTTTTACACATGGACATCGTTGGTCCAGCTAGAGTGCAATCTGTTGGAGGAAAATGGTATGTGTTGGTTGTTGTTGATGACTTTTCTCGATATTCTTGGGTTTTCTTCATGGCAACTAAGGATGAGGCCTTTGGACACTTTCGGAGTTTGGTTCTTCGATTGAATTGTGAAATTCCCGGTTCTTTGAAAAGGATTAGAAGTGATAATGGTGGTGAATTTAAAAAAACTTCTTTTGAACATTTTTACAACGAAAAAGGCATTGAACATCAATTTTCTTCTCCTCGTGTCCCTCAACAAAATGGTGTTGTTGAAAGAAAAAAATCGTTCTTTGGTTGAGATCGCTAGAACTATGCTTGATGAGTATCGTACTCCTAGGAAATTTTGGGCCGAAGCTATTAACACTGCTTGTTATGTTTCCAATCGTATTTTCTTGAGATCAAAACTTGGAAAAAACACCTTATGAGCTTCGATTTGGTCGTCAACCCAAAGTTTCATATTTGCGCGTTTTCGGTTGCAAGTGCTTTGTCTTGAAATCTGGAAATTTGGATAAATTTGAATCACGTTCTACCGATGGATTATTTCTCGGATACCCTGCACATTCCCATGGCTATCGTGTACTTGTTTTGAAAACTAACAAAATTGTTGAGACTTATGAAGTCGCTTTTGATGAGGCTAGTCCAGGTACTAGACCAGAACTTGCAAGTACTTTGTCACAGGCTCAGGGGGAGGATGGTCGTATTTTCGAAGACGAAAGCGATGACGACGAAGATGAGGTTGACCTGTCCGGTCAGATCGCCCGAGTGCCGCCGGTCATACCGGAGCAGGAGGCCCGGTCAGACCGGCAGGAGGAAAGGTCAGACCGGCAGGGACAGTCCTGTTAATACCTAAATTTGGTAATTGAATCCCTAAGTCCTGACGAGGATGAAGCAGAATCGGATCGGCTGGTTTGACAGAGAAACAGAGGCCGTATCGGCTAAGAAGCGATCGGTTGTGAAGCCAGTCAGCTAAAGTTGAATCGGACAAGAGCGGCCGATAGCCGATTTTATGCTCAGAGAAGATAAAACCGTTTCTGGCGCAGATGTTTGAAGATAAATAGAAAATTCGGTTATCAGTTTGTGCGTTAAAAGATATTGCCATCTATGGATAGAGTTCTGTAACGGCAATTGTATCGGTAAATTAGAAGTTTGTTTAAACTGTTTATTGTAATACGGCGTGGGTTCTTCCCGGGATATCGTCGTATTTTAAATGGTAGTTTAGATAGAGTCCAGGGTCTGTATAGATAATGTTATCTTGGGTATAAATAGGACCCGAGACCCCTGTAAAAGAAGACATTCAATCAATCAAACAACTTTCGATGCATCGCCAAACCTTTTCTTCATACGAACAATTGATTTGGCTACGGGCTGTATCGTTTCAATCCCCAAATCCATGTAAATGTTTGTCATTAGTGGTATGTTCTGATGATTCTAGTGCTTCCATTGTAATGACACATTCGATTCAGGGGTTTATACTGTGCTATTTACCATATATCGCATATAAACTGGAGCAATGTTTAGATCTATCCTGTCATCGGCCAGTTCTATCAAGAACTCGCAACCGATAGGGCTAGATCTAAAGGTTGAGCTGGTTTATATGCGGTATCCACCGTCTCGAGAGGTATAAATCAGCTACAACAAATCCGGTTGTTCTTTTTATACTTAATGTTGCATCAACATTAAACTATTAAGTCGTTTTTAGGACTTTCAATGATCTGTTTGGTTAGATTTATATGTTTAGAGATAGTGTTGGGGTTTCAGTCGGCCTTATCTGCCCTGATATATTTTTAGTATGTTTATTACTAGATTTATGTTAGGACTGCCTCTTATATTAAGATTCCATTCTTGTCGGACATCATAAGCCAAAATCGGTCTGCTATCAACAACCGACGGCCGATTTCTCAGGCTAAGCATCTGGTTCAAGAATGATATCTTTTCATAAGAATCATCGGAGTACTAGCCGATCCATAGTTAGCTTTCCAGTATCGGCTAGGTTATCAATACATATATTTGTTATCCTTTACTGTATTTGGGTTAAGCGGCTGATGCTGTCTCGGTATAGCCGATCTATTCTAGTTGTTTGGCTTAAATATATTTTAGGATAGCATATGTATGCTCATAGATTCCCTCAGCCGATCCAGTAGGGATCTAACCTAACACTTAACGCATATATCTTATTTTTTCTTGTTGGTTAGCATATCAAACCAACTGGCACACCCTGTACTGCACAGGCAGCCGAGAAGGACCTGCACTGGAGTTAAGCAAATCTCCCAGGCTAGCGCGTGAGAGAAATTTCTCATCAACACGCTTCTTGACATGCCCAGTGGGACTTTCTCTGTCGGCTCGGCTAGGACGCATCGACTCAGCCGACAAGATGGTCAACTCCAAGAGCCCCAATGTTTCTGAGGACAACATCGTGCCTGTGAAGATGGAGCAGTTATCGGCTGAGCAGCAAGCTGATTACAAGAAGATGGTAGAAGAGCTCTAGGCCAACTACTTGCAATCATTCACCCAGACCAGATCCGGGGTTGTATATCAAAAGTACAAGTTCAGCCTGGACGAACTCAAAGCATCCTCCTCCAGTGGATCAAAAGGCAAACAAAAGGTGGAGGAGCCGATTCAGGAATAAGATGACTCGGCCCTGCATACCTTGCAAGACCGGATCGATTCGGCCATCCATCACGCGCTAGTCAACTAGAGTAGCATCCTTGTCAACACTCTCAACAACATGATCGCTACCGTGGTCGACGCCAAGATAACCGACCAGCTGCAACGGGGGCCGACGTACTTCACGGACAGCCAGTTTCCTAGTTACATGACGTTGGTCACTCAGAATCGGCCGATCCCACCGCCAACACAACCAGGACCGCCAGGAGGGGTCCTCGGCCAGCCGAATCCAACTGAATCGGCTACAAGGCCAGTGATTACCATGCTGAACCGACAACAACCGTTGCCCTAGGATTAGATCGCAAACATGTTCAACGACAATCGGCAGTCGGAGCCGATTGCCCAGATTGACCTGGACAGACGGTATAACACCGATGGCCGACAGCTGTTCCCGGGACCACCAATGTCACCACTGGCGCATCGGCCGCCTCTCGCTGATCACCTACTCCACTACCAGTACCAAGGAGGCCGTCAAGATCATCACTACAGGCCTCAGACGCCACCACCGCTGTATCGACAAGCACCCGCACCATATGACCCATATGAGCTGATACAGCAGGACAACCAGACTTGGGCCGATCTGATTGCAGATATCATGCGCGATCAATTCGGCCTCAAGCTAAAGGACTCAGGGAACATGTATCGATATCCCTATCCAGAGCATTTCGAGCGAATTCCGTTGCCCAACCGATACAAAATCCTAGATTTTTCTAAGTTCTCAGGGCAAGACAACGTATCAACCTACGAGCATGTTAGCCGATTCTTGGCGTAGTGCGGCGAAGCATCGGCTACAGATGCCTTGAGAGTCTTGTTGTTCTCTCTGTCTCTTTCGGGATCGGCTTTTACCTGGTTCTTCTCATTGCCTTACAACTCAATTCAGAGTTGGGCCGATCTCGAAAAGCAATTTCACAGCTACTTTTACTCCGACAACCATGAAATGAAGTTGTCGGACCTCACCAGTATCAGGCAAAAGAACAACGAATCGGTTCAAGAATACATCCAACGCTTCAGAGAGATGAGGAGCCGATGCTACAGCCTGGTGCTATCAGACGCCCAGTTGGCCGATTTGGCCTTTCACGGCTTGATCGCGCCGATCCGAGAGCGATTCTCTGCGCAGGACTTCGACAGCCTAGCCCATTTAGTGCAAAAGGTGACGGCCCACGAACAAAGATTTCAAGACACCAGGAAGGCCATCAAGAGCATAACTCAAGTCGTCGTTGAGTCAGATTTGGATTCCAATGACGACGACGCAGAGGTGGCGGCAGCCGAATGGGCCAAGAACAAAAAAGCCATCGTCTGTCAATGGCTGCTGAAGACGGCCAAAGAAGAAAGATATGACTTCGATATCACTAAGGCCGATAGGATTTTTGACTTACTACTCAAGGAGAAACAGATCAAGCTCTGTGAAAATCATGTGATCCCATCGACCGAGGAACTAAAGAAGAAGAAATATTGCAAGTGGCACAACTCCACATCCCATGCCACCAACGATTGCAAAGTCTTCAGGCAGCAAATCCAGTCGGCAATTGAGGCCGGGAAGTTGAAGTTTGCCAATTCAAATCAGCCGATGAAGGTAGACGGTAACCCTTTCCTGGTCAACACAGTTCAAGCCGGCTCTAGGCAAGCCGATCGACAGAACAGAATGGCGCATGGCTTAGTCAACACATCAATCGGGGCTAGGACAGAAGGCGAGCCGACTGAACATCACGCCGCGCCGATCAACATGGTGCACCCCATTATCAGATCAGCTGACCAACGGCCAGTCCGTGATGACAGCCGACGCCGTCCTCAGCACCGGTCTTGGTGGGAAGAAGCTCGCGATGAAGCACCTCGTCAGCGTGAGCCGAAAACCCAAAACCGTCGGTACGAGGTGAGCCACAACAGTGCTGATCCGCATTGGCATGTGATTTTTTCAGGTACTGCTGGGAATCTAACATGAGGCTACCGACACTACACGACTGCCCGACGTGCAATGATCGCCGCAACGATGAACATAGGAGTTCATCGGCTGAAAACCCAACCCGGTTCGTCCCTAGAGCCGTGCGGCTAAATCAGAGGCGGCGGTCCATCCATGATCGGCTCGGCCCGATCCATCAAGACTTCTTCGTTGATGATGACAACAACGACAACAACCGTGACGACGAAGAGGCCGACGACGAGGGATCGGCCAATCCACAATGGTGCCCATCCGATCTCTTCACAAAGACGCAGAAAAGAAGAATTCAACGACTCAAGTGTGAAGGGAGAAGATGAAGTTCGGCACATGATCGAAGAACATTTCGCTGGGTAAGATCAAAAGGCGATGGGTTCCCAAAGAGAAAACCGCCGCAGCCGATGAGGAGCAAGCCAAGGAGAGTCCACCGATCAAGCCGGGAGGGCAGCCAAAGGGAAAGGCAAAGTTTCTGCATCGATCAACATGGTGTTCATATTGCCAGCCGAATTCAGTGCTCTTGAAGCTGATGCAGACACCATCGAGGACATCTTAGTGAAACTTGCAATCTCACTGGACCAAGCTATTTTCGACAAACCCGAGGGGACCGAAAATCGGCACTTAAAGCCATTGTACGTTAAAGGATTCGTCCAAGATGCTAGTTGATAGGGGAGCTGCAGTCAACCTCATGCCTTACGCAACATTCAGAAAACTAGGCAAAGGAGCCGAAGACCTGATAAAGACCAATATGGCGCTCAAAGACTTCGACGGCAACCCATCAGAAACCAAGGGCGTCCTGAACGTCAAACTGACCATCAACAAAAAGACCGTGCCCACAACATTCTTTGTCATCGACGGGAAGGGGTCTTACAGCCTGCTGCTCAGAAGGGACTGGATACACGCTAATTGTTGCGTTCCTTCTACAATGCATCAGGGCCTGATCCAATGGGACGGCGACAAGATTGAGATCGTACCAGCCGATAGGTCAGTTAGCGTCGTCAGTGCCGATTTGCCGCTTTGGGAAATCGAAGGCATCGATTGTTTGTCTGGGAAAATCTGGCAAGCCGATTTTCTAAATGTGTCCAATTCCAAATTACAGCCGATTGGAGATGACGAGCCGCAGCTTCTGCTTTGAACAAGACATGGTGGAGGGCTCAAGCGTCTTCGACATGGACACCACACACGAAGACGATGGCAAGCTCGGGCAAGGTTTCACGTCGGCCGACGAATTAGAAGAAATTGATATCGGTTCTGATGACAAGCCGAGGCCGACGTATATTAGAAAAAATCTATATCCTCATTGTAGATCCTAGCTTATTGATTTGTTAAAAGAATATAAAGATTGTTTTGCTTGGGAGTACTTCGAGATGCCTAGCCTTAGCCGATAAATAGTGGTCCATCAACTGCCAATTAAGGCAGGCTATCGGCCGTTCAAACAGCCTCCTAGAAGGTTTAAAGCCGATATGTATGATGCAATCAAAGCCGAAATCACTCGGCTATACGATACGGGATTCATTCGGCCCTGCCGATACGCCGACTGGGTTTCAAACATCATCCCAGTGTTGAAGAAAAACGGTAAACTTAGGGTATGCAACGATTTCAGGGATCTAAACAAGGCCACCCCTAAGGATGAATACCCAATGCCAATAGCCGATTTGCTCGTCAATGCTGCTTCAGGCCACAAGATTATTAGTTTTATGGACGGCAATGCAGGTTATAATCAAATATTTATGGCCGACGAAGATATCCACAAGACTGCTTTTCGGTGTCCTGGCGCAATCGGCTTGTACGAATGGGTGGTAATGACATTCGGCCTGAAAAATGCTGGGGCAACATATTAACGGGTCATGAACTACATTTTTCATGACATGATCGGCTCACTAGTAGAGATCTACATTGATGACGTAGTTGTCAAATCCAGGGAGATAAAGGGCCATATAGCCGATCTGAGACAAGTGTTAGAGCGGACGAGGAAATATGACCTGAAGATGAATCCACCTAAGTGCGTGTTCGGCGTATCAGCTGGGCAGTTCCTGGGATTTCTTGTTCATAAAAGAGGAATTGAGGTTACGCCAAGGAGCATAAATGCCATCAAGACAATTCAGCCTCCGAAGGACAAGAAACAACTCCAGTCGTTGATCAGCAAGATAAATTTCATCAGGCGGTTCATAGCTAATTTCTTAGAAAAGATGAAGCCGTTCACACCACTGCTTCGGCTGAAAGCTAATCATGCATTCACATGGGGGGCAGAGCAACAAAAGGCTTTGGACAACATCAAGGATTATCTGAGTTCCCCTCCAGTTCTAATGCCTCCACAAAAAGAGATACCATTTAAGTTGTACCTATCAGCCGATGACAGGTCAATCGACTCCGTTTTAATCCAAGAAGTTGAGGGCAAAGAAAAAGCCGTCTTCTATCTCAGCCGACGGTTACTAGACGCAGAAACAAGGTATTCGCCTATGGAGAAGCTATGCCTATGCCTCTATTTTTCATGTATAAAGTTAAGGCATTATCTGCTATCCAACGAGTGCATAATAATCTGCAAAGCCAATGTAGTTAAGTACATGCTATCGACTCCAGTGTTAGAAAGGAAGAATTGGGAAGTGGATTTTTGAGCTAACAGAGTTTGATCTGAGGTATCAGGCACTCAGGGCACCTAGGAGCACAGAAATGACTCGATCGGCTCAGTGAAAATTATGCCTTGGACTTTGACATTTGACAGCTCGGTTTGCACCAACGGCTGCGGCATCGACTTAGTCATTGTTTCACCCGGGGGCAAGTTTCAAGTTTACTTTCGCTATCAACCCCCACGCTACAAACAACCAAGCCGAATACAAAGCCGTCCTTAAAGGATTACATCTACTCAAGGAAGTTGAAGCCGACGCCATCGAAATAATGGGAGATTCATTGTTGGTCATTAGCCAATTATCAGGAGAATACAAATGCAAAAACGATGCGCTGATGGTCTATTATCAGCAATGCTGGGAGTTAATGGATAGTTTTCGGCTAATTACTTTGAAACATATCCCTAGAGAGCAGAACACAGATGCCAATGATTTAGCTCAAGGGGAATCGGGCTATCGGCCGATGTTGAAAGAGATTGACATAAAGGTTGCCGCCATTACAGCCGATGATTGGAGGTTTGAAGTTTACAGCTATCTCAAAAACCCCTCTCAATCGGCTACAAGGAAACTACGATACAAGGCGTTAAGATATGTTTTGCTCGATGAAGATCTGTACTATCGAACGATTGATGGTGTGCTACTTAAGTGTTTGGGAGCCGATCAGGCCAAAGTGGCCATCGGAGAAGTGCATGAAGGGATCTGTGGCACGCATCAATCGACCCACAAAATGAAGTGGCTGCTTCGCCGAGCAGGATATTTCTGGCCGACAATGCTAGAGGATTGTTTCAAGTATTACAAGAGTTGCTAGGATTGTCAGAAATTTGGCGCCATACAACGAGCACCAGCGTCGGCCATGAACCCAATTATTAAGCCTTGGCCGTTCAGAGGATGGGACATCGATATGATCGGCCAGATCAATCCATCCTCAAACAAAGGGCATAAATTTATTATGGTAGCGACAGATTATCTCACAAAATGGGTGGAGGTAGTTCCTCTGAAGAAAGTGGATTCTAAGGACGCAATCGAGTTTGTCAAAGAACATATTATCTACTAATTTGACGTCCCACAAACGATAACAACAGACCAGGGATCTATCTTCGTATCGGATGAGTTTGTTCAGTTTGCCGACGGCATGGGGATAAAGCTACTTAATTCTTCGCCGTACTACGCACAGGACAACGGGCAAGCCGAAGCTTCAAATAAAAGTTTGATTAAATTGATTAAAAGAAAGATCTCTGAGCACCCCAAACAATGGCACAGCCGATTAGCCGAATCACTGTGGGCGTATCGGATGGCATGCCATGGATCAATTCAAGTCCCTCCGTACAAGCTGGTCTACGGGCATGAGGCGGTGCTACCATGGGAAAGCGTCGTCGGCTCAAGGCGCATTCAGCTACAGGATCTACTTACAGCCGACGATTATTATCACTTGATGGTGGACGAATCAGAAGACTTAGTTTTATCCAGGATGAGGGCCTTGGAAAAAGTCACAAGGGATAAAGAACAAATAGCCAGACATTATAATAAAAAGGTGGTGCCTAAATCTTTCGAGGAAGGCGAACTCGTTTGGAAATTGATACTGCCGATTGGATCTAGGGATAACAAATTCAGCAAATGGTCACCAAATTGGGAAGGGCCTTTCAAGATCCACAAATGCGTCTCTAAAGGAGCTTACATGCTAGAAGGGTTAGACGGAGAAGTATTTGGAAGGGCTCTTAATGGAAAATACCTGAAGAAATACTACCCAAGTGTATGGATCAACTCATGATTCGGCTCTGGTTGCTTAGCCGATTTGTGACAGCTGATGTCTTGTTTCAATAAAGCATCACCTTTAGGCATTTTTATGCAACATTTTTCCCCTAAGTTTTCTATGGTCGGCCAACGATTGGCCGATAGCGACGGCAATGAGGTGCAAATGGCTTGGATTCACAATTTTGTCGGCACCGAAACTATCAACAAAATTTGGGGGGCATTTACATATACGAGCCGATTACAAAATCGGGTGTCAGGAAATTTTAAATTTTTTAAGCTTCGCAATCGGCATTCAATATAAAGGCGTTTTAAGTGATTGGGATCGGCGGCCATAATTCAAGTGTTAAGATCGACGGTCGTGGTGTGGTTTTAGAATCGGCAAACGTGACGTGACACGGACGACTAGGGCCGATTTCAGCATAGCAATTTAGAATTGACAGTCATACCAAGATAGTACATGCGGCCGGGGCCGATCTCATCCACAAGCACAGTTGCAAAAAATTAACAAGCTATATTAAACAAGAGTCAGAGCCGATTACAAAATTTGAGCAGTTGTTCAGAGTTAAAGCCCATTACAAAAGTCTGACGAATATGCAGTAGTCGATTTCAAAATACTAAAATATCACAAGTTCAATTCTTCAGGAAATCGGCTATAGCCGACAGCACCGTCCGCCTGATCTGGTCCACCTCCTCGATGGCCTTGACGTCGTCGGCCTCGGACCCAGCCACCGGCCGAATGCCTTTCACCAGGTTCCGGAGATGCGCAACGACCGCCTTGATACTTTTACGTTGAGCGTCGATTTCGGGTGACAGCCCGGCCATATACTCCTTGTGGACATCGATCTCGTTCGTGACTTGAACGAGATCGGCCATCAGCTGGTGCTGGCGCGAGAGGAGCTACTCGAGCTTGGCCGTTGGCTCGGTTTTTAGGCGATCGAAGATGGCCTTCTGACTCTTGATGGCTTCCTTGGTCGACTGGAGGGTTGCCGACCGCATCTGGTTTTCACGACGGTCGGCCATTCGCTGCCGTACCCACTCGTATTTGAGTTGGTGGGCTTCCAAGAAGGTGGCCGGCACGATGGCATCGGCTAGAGCTTCCGGCAGCTGGCCTTGGATCTCCCTAAAGCGTGCGCGGATCAAACCGCTGTCAACTACTAGTGCGACCAGTGAGGCCTCCAACCGGTTGCCGATGTCAGCTAGGCTGGCCCTCAGGTCCTCGGCCGACGTCACCAGCGCCTCCTCGCCGATCTCACCGGACTCCTCGAACTCCGACAAGTCAAAATTGAGGAGGTCGGCTATGTTCTGCAAAGAGAAGATGATGATTAGAAAAGATTTGTTAAGTTGGCAAAGCCGATCATAAAATTCAGTCGGCTTACCTTGGGCACCGGGGTCGGAGCAACTTGTTTGGCTGGCTCACCACCTGCGACTGACGGGGCCTCACCATCGGCGCCATTGCCGTCGCCCGCGGCAGCTACGGCGTGCTCACTCGACGCCTGGGGGGCAGCCGATGGTGATCGAGGAGGCTGCAAAAGAAGTGTTAGCAGTCAAGTCGGCTGAAATGCGTGAACTAGGATACGGGAGATGGTTACTGTTGGAACGCGACGTGAGATGCGGCCGGCTGGCTTCTTGATTTGGAAAAGGCGTGATCCGTTGAGTATATAGTGATGTCATACTAAGGCCGATTTTAGTAAGGTAAAAGCTTACCGATGGTCTCTTTGTCAGAGGGCTTGGTGCCGGTGGATCGTCGGCCGGGCGATTGATGGGTTTATGGTTTGAGCTGCTAGACTCAGCCGTTGTCCCAATGTCCGTCGGTATCTCTTCGTCGGCCACCTGGTCGTCAAGGTACTGAGCGACAACCGGGTCCACCGGGGGAAGGCTGTCGGCCGATGCGATCGGCTTTTTTTCCATCAGCTTCTTGGGGACAGGCGCGGCCGATGGCTGTGCAGGAGGCACGACTCTTTTCTTCAGGGCTATCGGCTCGCGCATCTGCCCGCGCAGCAAGGACGCCAGCTTCGACGCTCCCCAGCCGATCGCCGACGAAGCAAGGCCGTCCCCGTCCAGAACACCTAGGCGGTATTCAATGGGGACCCCGGAGTCGCTCACCGTCGGCCGCTCCGTCTCGGTCTCCTGCAAACCGAAGGGGACAAGTATTAATCGGCTACATCGACCGATGATAAGAAAAGAGGAATCATCTGGAGTTTGACTTACCGAGGGGATCTCGTCGGGCAGTAGCGAGCCGACGTAGTAGGAGGATCGTTGGTGAAAGATGTGGCGTTTGATCTCGACCCACCATCGGCTGTAAGCTGCGCTCTTCTTGTACGCCAGCGTCATCTCACCGATACTGCCAAGGGGCGGGCCAGCTATGTTCAGCAGTTGATTCATGATCAATGGTTGATTCACGAGCCCCCTAGTTTCGATCTTGTCGGCGTAATAACAGCCGACGGGCAGTTGCCCAAGGCCAAATTGCCTTGCGGCCGATACCGGGTAGTAGAATTCGTAGCTCTTGGCTACTGATCGGCCTTGGTGTATCCCGGTCGGCAGTATGCAGGGAGTCAGGGCAACAATGAACATTTCTCTGCATCGGGGGTTGTCAGCTGAGTTGATGTCTTCCCAGTTGAAGTCGGCTGGCAGCTCGAATAGTGCCCGGTCCCAGTAGAAGTACCAGGTCCGATTGTTGTTGGCAAGCCCATCATACAAGGAGATATACCATTCGGCCAGCAAATCGGCCGACTGCCTTGAGCCCGCGTGCACAGCCGCTGCTTCTTCGTAGCTCATGCACTGGTGGTGGTGATCTCGTTCTTGTCCTCATCTTCGATCAGCTCCAATCTTGGGAACGCGGCCTCGCCGGGGCGACCGACCGGCTACTTTCTGGATTATCGCACCAACCAGATTTGGAGGAACCACCGGGGCCGCCGTGCCGACGTAGCATTGGAGGCTATCTTCGCCGCAGCTTGATGCAAAGATCGGTATAGGTAGGCGAGGAGATATTTCCCCAGCGCGAGCTTGTTCCCATCGGCCAGGAGTTCGGCTACGACTTGCTAGTTGGCGGTCGGCCCACAGCTTGAGCCACAGAACAGGAACTTCTCGAGACACATCATAAGAAATGCGGCGTGTTCCCTGTGGCCGACCGGTCCATCCTTCATATTTTGAGCAATGAAGCCGCTCCATCCGCCGATGGCCTTGGTCTTGAACTGGTGTTGTCCTTTCTGGTTCAAATCTTTGGGGTTAGCCGACGCCAGGATGTTCAGTCCGGTTGTCATGTATACGTCGGCTAACGTAATCGTCATCGGCCCCTGTTGGAACATGAAGGCGTTGAAGCTGTCGTTCCAGAAGTATGTTGCAGCCGACATCAGCGGCTCATCCTTCTCCATGTTGGCCACAGACAGGGCTAGGCACTGAGCTATTCCTGTTTCCTCCCAGTAAGTTTGTTTGGCCGATTGCACCCTTTTGTACCACTCAATCCAAGCGGCATCTGTGGTCGGCCACGACTTGAAAGTGCTAGCCCAATGGTTCAGAGACGGCTTCCTGGTGTTGTGAGGCATCCTATCGGTTTTGGCTATTACTATATCGGCTGGGTCAGTGTTGCCGATAGAGCCTAGGAAGTATCTTCTCTTGGGTTAGGCTTGGAATGGCTACTTGATGTGACAAAGCTACGGTTGAAAAGAAAAATTACTAATCAAGAACAGATGAAGGCATGATGAACGCAACAACGCTAGAAGGCATGGCTGAAAAGGAAATCTAGAGAGGAAGAGTTTTGAACCGACGGGCGTACCTCGGGGAACTCGACGGTGGCGACGACCGGTGCGGCGGCGGCGGCTGGTGCAGTGGCGGTGGCCGGTGTGACGGCGGTGCCCAGTGCGGTGGCGGTGTTGGATGCCATTGGGGTCGTCGGAGGCGAATCCTGGTCTTGGTTCGCGAGGACCGACGGGATGTGATGAAGGGCGCCGGTGAATCGCCGGAGAGGAGAGAGGAATAGAAAGCTTGTTTGCTAAGTGTTTTGAGTGTGCTTTGAAGGCGTGATTGTTTCGGTCGAGGCAAAGGGCTATTTAAAGGGCATTTGGGGCAGCCGAAGTGGTTTAGGTCAGAAAAGAGCGGGAATTTGAACAGGCAACAAATCCGTAACACTTCGTATCACGGACTTGGGGGCATGTGTTAACACCTAAATTTGGTAATTGAATCCCTAAGTCTGGCGAGGATGAAGCAGAATCGGATCAGCTGGTTTGACAGAGAAACAGAGGCCGTATCAGCTGAGAAGCGATCGGATATGAAGCCAGTCAGCTAAAGTTGAATCGGACAAGAGCGGCCGATAGCCGATTTTAGGTTCAGAGAAGATAAAATCGTTTCTGGTGTAGATGTTTGAAGATAAATAGAAGATTCGGTTATCAGTTTATGTGTAAAAAGATATTGCCATCTATAAATAGAGTCCTGTAACGGCAATTGTATCTCTCAATTAGGAGTTTGTTAAACTGTTTATTGTAATACGGCGTGGGTCCTTCCCGGGATATCGTCGTATTTTAAATGGTAGTTTAGATAGAGTCCAGGGTCTGTACAGATAATGTTATCTTGGGTATAAATAGGACCCGAGACCCCCTGTAAAAGAAGACATTCAATCAATCAAACAACTTTCGACGCATCGCCAAACCTTTTCTTCAGACGAACAATTGATTTGGCTACGGGCTGCATCGTTTCGATCCCCAAATCCAGATAAATGTTTGTCATTCTAGTGCTTCCATTGTAGTGACACATTAGATTCAGGAATTTATACTGCGCTATTTACCATATATCACATATAAACTGGAGCAATGTTTAGATCTATCCTGCCATCGGCCAGTTCTATCAAGAACTCACAACCGATAGGGCTAGATCTAAAGGTTGAGCTGGTTTATATGCGGTATCCACCGTCTCGAGAGGTATAAATCAGCTACAACAAATCAGGTTGTTCTTTTTATACTTAATGTTGCATCAACATTAAACTATTAAGTCATTTTTAGGACTTTCAATGATCTGTTTGGTTAGATTTATATGTTTAGAGACAGTGTCGGGGTTTCAGCCGGCCTTATCTGCCCTGATATATTTTTAGTATGTTTATTACTAGATTTATGTTAGGACTGCCTCTTATATTAAGATCCCATTCTTGTCAGACATCATAAGCCGAAATCGGTCGCCATCAACATGACGGCCGATTTCTCGAGCTAAGCATCCGGTTCAAGAATGATATCTTTTCATAAGAATCATCGGAGTACTAGCCGATCCATAGTTAGCTTTCCAGTATCGGCTAGGTTATCAATACATATATTTGTTATCCTTTACTGTATTTGGGTTAAGCGGCTGATGCTGTCTCGGTATAGCCGATCCATCCTAGTCGCTTGGCTTAAATATATTTTAGGATAGCATATGTATGCTCATGGATTCCCTCAGCTGATCCAGTGGGGATCTAACCTAACACTTAACGCATATATCTTGTTTTTTCTTGTTGGTTAGCATATCAAACCAACTGACATACCTTGTACTGCACAGGCAACCGAGAAGGACCTGCACTGGAGTTAAGCAGATCTCACAGGCCAGCGCGTGAGAGAAATTTCTCGTCAACACGTCCACCTCGGGTTCCGTCGATACTAATCAAGGAGATTCCTCGGGAACTACGATCAGTGAAGGTGCAGAACGTGAATCAACTTCAGAAATTACGGCTCCTTTGCACATTCAACGATGACATCCGCCAAAACAAATAATCGGTAATATAGGTGAGCGGAATACAAGGTCAAAGGTAATCACTCATGATGATTTGGAAAATTCTGCTTTTGTTGCTTCTTTTGAACCCAAAGATGTTACTCATGCATTAACTGATGAATCGTGGGTTAATGTCATGCATGAAGAACTTAAAAATTTTTAAAAAAACAAAGTTTGGACTTTAGTTGAACCTCCTTCAGGACATAATATTATTGGAACCAAGTGGGTTTTCAAAAATAAACAAAATGAGGATGATTTAATTGTTAGAAATAAAGCTAGACTTGTTGCTCAAGGTTTTACTCAGGTGGAGGGCTTGGATTTTGATGAAACTTTTTATCTTGTTGCTAGGATTGAAGTAATTAGACTTTTGTTAGCTTTTGCTGCTTCCAAAGGTTTTAAATTGTATCAAATGGATGTTAAAAGTACTTTTCTAAATGGCTTCATACAGGAGAAAGTTTATGTTAAACAACCATCGAGTTTTAAAAATCCTGATTTTTCCAACCATGTTTTTAAATTGTCAAAAGCTTTGTATGGTTTGAAACAAGCACCTAGAGCATGGTATGATAGACTTAAAAATTTTTGCTTGAAAAAGGTTTTCAAATGGGAAAGATTGATAAAACGTTTTTTGTTCTTAAGCATGGTGAAAATCAACTTTTCATTCGGATTTATGTGGATGATATCATCTTTGGTTGTTCAACTCACGCTTTGGTTGTAGAATTTGCTGAGACTATGCGAAGGGAATTTGAGATGAGCATGACGGGTGAGTTGTCGTACGTTTTGGGATTGTAAATTAAGCAAACATCTCAAGGTACGTTTGTGCATCGACGAAGTATACCAAAGATCTGTTGAGACGTTTCAATTGCAAGCCAATATCTACACCTATTGGTTCTACTGCCGTTTTGGATCCTGATGAAGATGGTGAAGCCGTGGATAAAAGGAATATAGAAGTATGATTGGATCCTTTTTGTATCTAACTGCTTCTTGGTCAGACATACAGTTTGCTGTGTGTTTGTGATCACGCTTTCAAGCTTCTCCTCGTGCTTCACATCGTCAAGCGATCAAGCGAATAATGAGGTATTTGAATCATACACTTGAGTTTGAAATTTGGTATTCTACTTCATCTTTTATATGCTTAAGTGGTTATTCCGATGCTGATTTTGCGGGTTGTAGAATTGATAGAAAAAGTACTAGGGGAACATGTTATTTTCTTGGTACATCATTAATTGCATGGTCTTCTAGGAAACAATCTAGTGTAGCTCAATCAACTGTTGAATCAGAATATGTTGTTGCTGCTAGTTGTTGTTCTCAGATTCTTTGGCTTATTTCTACTTTGAAAGATTATGGACTTGTTTTTGATAAAGTTCCTCTTTATTGTGACAATACAAGTGCCATTAACATTGCTAAGAATCCTATACAACACTCACGCAAGAAACACATTTATATTCGCTTTCACTTTTTGAGAGATCATGTTGAAAAGGAATATGTTGAGCTGAAATTTTTGGATACTAAGTTGCAACTTGCTGATATTTTCACTAAACCATTGGATTCATCTCGCTTTGCTTTTCTTCGATGAGAGTTGGGAATTATTCATCTTTTTGGCATGGTTTGAGGGGGAGATTGTGTGCTCTTGATCTTATCAAGCGATTTTTGAATGAAGTAAATTAAAAAAGGAGTTTTGTCTATATATATAGTTTTTCTTGTGCATGCTAGCAATACTATGAAGATTTATTTATCACTAGTATAGCTTGTATGTATTCTAGTATTTTTATGTGGTCTAGATTTTACTTTTAAGTTCAATATTGCGTGACACTTTAATATCACACTTGAATTAATGAAATATGCAATGTTGATACTAGTGCATGTTTTGGATTATAAATGCTTATATATATTGTATTGCATTCTTATTTCTCAAATTACTTTAAAATTGCTCATTGTGTAAGAGAATAAAATATTATTTATGAGAGAAAAAATGAATACCGAATCCTTGGAAACAGTCTTGACGACAAGGACGTATTCGATGTAAGCAAAAATAATGGGTGTCCAATCCTTGAAAATAGTCTTGACAATAAGGACGTACCCGAAATAATTGAGAGAAAAATATGAACAAAACTTGGCTCAAATAAATATGAGAAAAATTCTCTTGATTATTTTGTGCAAAAAGTTAGTTTGAGAAAGAATAATGGTTGCAATAGGTATATATATTTGGATTTATTTTTTAACCTATGTGCTTGTAAAGATGTTGCATTATAAATCATTGAATACATGAATTTTGATTGCATTATTGATCTTAATTATCAAATATTAGATTCATGATTATACTTTAATACATGTTTGCTATCTAGTTGATGAGTTTATCTTCTTATTATTGCAACACATGACATGCCTTACTTTATGTATGGTGCTAGGTTCTTAAATAAAAATAAACATAATTCCTATGCTTGATGAAATCATTGTCAAAAGGGGAGAACAAAGTTAAAAAGTGCAAGTTTTTCAGGATCAAGGGATTTTCTTTCTTTTAAAAAGGGGGAGAAATTTTCTTTGATTTTTTAGCACTCCAATGCTTTTTACTTGTTTTTAATTTTCTAAACACCAAAACAAAACTTTTTACTTGGTTTGCCAATGTGTTCATCAAGGGTGAGATTGTAACATCAAAGTATGTTTGATTCTTCTGTGGTGATGAACAATTGACATCTGCGATTATTGGTTCTGGTATTTGGAGATTATTGGCGAAGTGGTTTTGGAGGTTATTATTTTCAGACGATAAACAGTACAATCGCCGATGCAGTGGTCCTATGCCAGACGTGGCTTGTGCTACCGGTCGACCGGAGGTCTCGTGTGCGGTCGACCGGTGGGTTCCACTCGGACCGTGTCGACACATGTACCCGACCGCAGCCAACTTTGTTTCGGTTTCGGTTTCGGGTTGTTTCCTTTCATATCCATGGATGTTTCGTGTTTTTATGCGCATGAATATTGTTTTATGCTGACAATGAGTCAAGTTGGAGAAATCTTGTGCTCGAATATGGTTTGTTTGTTTAATTATGTGTTGGTAATCTTTACGCCTCGGGAAAGTGTTGTCGGTGATAGAATTGGAGTCAACTTGGAGATAAGGTGACGTCCAAGAAGGAGATCATACGGGATACTAAAGGGTAAAGATTGATGCACGTGATTGGTGAAGTTTCCATATGGCATACGATGGAGATATTGTGTGCTGTGGAATGCGGAGTTTCAATTTTGGAAGGTCCAAGATTGCGATGATTGGAGTATGTAAAGTTTGGTTCTTGTATGGAAAGGTTTCCTAGTGGATTAGGACTTTCCATATGAGTTGGATTTATGGCATTAGGCTGCGTATCTTGTGTATAAATAGAGAGGGGAGGCGTGACTTCCGGTATGTTTTTAGATGAGTTTTAGAGAGAGTTGAGTTGAGAAAAAGTTAGGGTTTCGAGTTTTAGTCGAAATTTTGTGAGGAGTGTTGTTGGTTGCACTTTGTAAACACAGAGAGAAGCAATAAAGTTTGAATTTACTTTGAGAGTTCTTCAATTTATGTTTTCTTGGGAGCGACGGTCCAACCGGTGAGATACCTACGGTCAGACCGGGTCTTATCTCCTATCAGACCGGTCGGATCAAGGCGGTCAGACCGGTGCTCGGCTACAGGTGATCAGACAGCATCTGACGGTTAGACCGGACACATACCATCGGTCAGACCGGCAGTGATCAGGTGGTCGGACCGGCGCAATACCTTCAGTCAGACCACGCAACATTGAATCTCGAGGGTAAGTCTTATTTCCGCTAAGATTTTTTTTGGGTGTACCAACCATTCATCCCTCTCTGGTTGGCTTAGTTTTGGGAGTTCGATCCTACAGGAACAAGAAGTTCAAGCAAAGCGGGTAGATTATCTGTGTTTTATGAACATGATAGTCATATATTAGATGGGTTTCGTTAATAGAACGCATCAAGGACTATCACTACTGGAGAAACGATTTTTTCATGCGGGCCGAAAGGCATCTTCCCGTGCGGAAGGCCTACCCGCATGCGCGAAAAGGTCTGGGAAAAGACCATTTTCGCGTGCGGGCGGCCCAACCGCACGGGAAGATAGATTATCTCGTGCGGTCGGCTTAAGCGGCCCGCACGGGAAGATCGATTATCCCGTGCGGTCCACTTACCCGACCACACGGGATAATCTATCTTCCCGTGCGGTTCGTTAAGTCGACCGCACAGGAAGATGGTCTCCCATGTGCCCATTATTTCATGTACATATATGTATATTGTCCCCTCTCTCTCCTCTCCTCTCTGTCCTCTCTCTCCCCTCCTCTCCCCTCTCTCTGTCTCTCCTCTCCTCTCTGTCCTCTCTCTCCTCTCCTCTCTCTCAGTAATATTATCGGTCGATTGATACGATGCATGTATATATATATATATTTCACACGAGAAAAAAATACATTTAATTATATTATTTCCTCATAAAAGATATAAATGTACACAAATCATGCATGTTTATATACATATATCAAGTTTTGTCTCGCAAATATTACATAAGAGTCTAGCAACAATTTACAAATCTTTTGAAGTCTAGCAACAATTTAGACAGATCATTAATGGCGGTGCTCTTTTTCCCACTCCCTAAGTCTTTTGAATTTATCGTCCGTCGCATGCTCGCTCTCCGGATCGTAGAAATCGCCCAAATGGTTGCAGACATCGCGACGGATGAATCGGCAAAGATCTGCAACCAAGTTAAGCATGGTTCGATTGTCAAACCGGTTTGCTACAACTAGAACTTCCGTGATCTGTTTAAGGAAGAATAGTACACATACATACGATTAGAAAAATTATACAAGATCGATAACGTGTAGAAAGATATATTTTCTCTGAACTTACTTGTTCTAACTTAGTAGAGTATCTCCCATAGATTCTGAGCATCTCGCACACGTAGTAGCCGCAAAGGTTAGTGCCTGATGGTTGCTTATAGCACTGTGTTGAATAAAATTTATTATGTGCATCAGTAATTTGAAATTAAACACAGTATAAAATGTCGGCATATAGCGAACATATAATTATCATCCTCACAAGAAGCTTCTTCTTTGTGGATCCTTCACCGGTCCACCGTTTCTTACATAATTTTCGTGTGCTCTGTAAACAAAATAATTGTTTCACTCAATTGTTTATTCGATAGTAAAAACA
Organism: Oryza australiensis; assembly: GCA_019925245.2. Taxonomy (NCBI): domain Eukaryota; kingdom Viridiplantae; phylum Streptophyta; class Magnoliopsida; order Poales; family Poaceae; genus Oryza; species Oryza australiensis. The sequence continues at coordinate 1,457,972 of JAIFGZ020000540.1, read as the reverse complement.
AACAAAACTTATTAAATGGTGCATGATAGTACTTACAAATTTAAAATGACGAGGAACTCTCTGAAATTTTTCCTGGCTCTAGTGTGCCGGATCAAGCACTACGGCCACGTGGTCCCACGGATATACCAGAAATAGTATGTAGTGATCGCTACGAAAGAAGAGATATGTTAATTGTAGGTGATATCGTAGTAAAATATCAGTTTTACGGACGAATATTACGTACCGCAATGCATAAGGGACCATGAGAACATTTTTGTCTCTGTGCTCCAACATAGCCTTGCCCAAGTAGAATGCTACCGTGATCATCTTGTCCTTGTGCATTTGTTTGATGATCGTACCCACCTCCTTTCTCTTCCCGGCCCTTCCTATCGGGACGAGAAGGCTACACGGCGTCGGGCCAGTTATGGTATCTACTGGATAGGGTGCGGTGTCAACTGACCCGACGCTGCTGGGCATTTGTACTGTGGGTTCTTCGGATTGCTGAAAGAAGTTAGGGAAGGCTTGGCGATTCTGTGCAACAAAAGAGTATAAATGCTCTTCAACTTGTTTTGCTATCTTCTCTTCAAGTTTATGTTTTTATCTGTCCCTTTTCTTGTGACTTGCAGCTTCCTCAGGAAACCCTTCTTTCTAACTTGTCTTTGACGATACACCCCTTACTCGTCCAGAATGTTCGGGGTTGCCCAATGCAGCTGTCAACTAATCGTGTTCCCTCTTAGCAATAAATTCCCCAGTCTTCTCCTTTTCAGCAATGTCTTTTAGACTTGTGGTCACACGCTCTATATCCGGATCCTCGAAAAGGATCTCTCCCTCGTCGGTGACCTGTCCCTTGCTGCGTGCCCACACCCAGTTTTTGCTTCTTTCTTTTAGTGCATCTACAAGCATGGGCTTTCCTTGGGCGGCAAACTGTTCTTCGGTTGCTCGCCACTTCTCTACGTGGCCATCGTAGCCGCTAGAGCCCAACCGGTGTGGGTACTTGTTCCTTTTTGTGAGGTCGAACATCTTCTTCCTCTGTGCTAAGGCTTCAAGGCTTGTCATCTTCGCCACGAACCTATCCCATTCGACGGCGTAATACCACCGTAGTCTTCAAAATGGGGACTTGTTCTTTTACACGTAGTGAGTGTTCAAGTCTGATTTCCACTGCCTCCACCTCCCCCAATCATTTTTAAGGCAAACTCTTTTCCCACAGCCTCTAAACCAGGCGGATATACAAGCCACTTCTGCAACTCGTTCCACATGAAGTTCTTCAAGTTGTCATCCACCTGCTCCCAGGAATCTACATTTAAAGGGCCGTGGGTTCTGGCCAGTACCCCGCAAGCACTGCTGAACTTTGTCATTGCTACCTCGGGCTCTAATGGCTTCCCATCCTGGTTCAGAGAGGTCATATAATATGTCTCCTTGGGGGTTGGTTCTTATTTCTCTGACCACGTCTTCTTTTTTACGTCCTCTAGCGCTCACGGACGTGTTGGTTTCTACCGGACCGGACGTTGATGTGTCCATCTCGACTTCGGCAGACCAGACGACAGACTTGGCGCCTTTCTTTTTGAGCGGCGCCTTGCTTCCATCTGTACATACAACAGAGAACGTTAAACGAGATCCTACGATATGGATCATAACAATATGGATGGACTTATTGCTTGCTCGATAGGGATTTAGTCGGGGTCTTCTTCAACCGGTGGTGCTAGTGCTTGCATAACTTCGATGAACGGATCACTTGGTTCATGCCATGTGCCTTCGCTCGAAGACTTCTCCGTTGATTTGACGTTGGGTACCTCCGAGGAAGCTTTCTTCTCCGTTGATTTGACGTTGGGTGCCTCCGAGGAAGCTTTCTCGTTCGACATTTGATCTACGATTGTTTATAACGCATAACTTGTGAAATTTGCGAACGAATGGACTAGACAGTTGTAATATGGTGTATATAAGAGGTGTACATGTAGTTTTAATAAATGTAAAGAGAAGAAGAATGAAAAAAATGTATTTATTTCCTTCTTCTCTTTATTAGAGATGAGAGATGAAAATACATATGTTTGCCTATTTTGTCCGTGAGAAGAGGTGAAATAGGGGGAGGGGAAGAGATGAGAGACCGAGGAGAAGGAGAGGAGAGAGGGAGATTAGATTTGTAGGTCGTTCGGTAGGGACGGGCGGACGAACGAAGGAACGACCGACCGACAGAACGAACGAACAAACACTCGTTCGTTCGTTTGTCCGTCCGTCCGTTCGTCCACGTCCGTTCGTCCGTCCGTCCGTTCATGTCCGTTCGTTGATTTTATCGGTCTCGTTCGTTCGAAAATACAAAATTCACAAGTCACATACATATTCAAATTTAAATCTATTCATGCATTCAAATTTAAATACACTTGTAAAAAAATATTTACATGAACTATTTCACATCAACTAATTCACATTAGAAAATTAACAAATAAATAAAGTTTTACAGTCCAATTACAGTCCATTTACAATTCTTAAAATAATCTTAGTCTATATTTACATCATCCAAAATATTTTCTGTTCAATACAAAATTCCAAAATAACTCTCTACAATTATCCAACACAAACTTTACCATCCATCCAATATATCATCTAACATACATACATCACAAAAATAAATTCATCCATTCAAATATCACGGCATACATGCACCCTATATCCATTTCATCCAATTGTAAAAAAAATTTCACATTTTGAATAGCACAACATATCCATTCATTCATCGACCCATCACACAAATTCACAAAACCAAAACCCTAAATTTCCATTCATCCATACATTCATCAATTTCACGGCATCCATTCATCAATAAAAAAATCATCCATTCATCCATGCATTCATCAATTTCACGGCATCTCCATTCATCAATCAAAAAAATCATCCATTCTTACCGGTGTGGTTCGGCGTGTGGCGCGGTGAGGCCGGTGGGGAGGCGTCGGCGATGCGGCCGGTGGGGAGGCGTCGGGCGCGGGCGGCGGCCGGCGTGGAGGCGTCGGCCGACGGTGAGGCCGGTGGGAAGGCGGCGGCTGGAGGCGGCGGCCTCGGTGAGGCCGGTGGGGGCGTCGGGCGGCGGTGGCGGCCGGGTGGAGGCGTCGGGGCCGGCGGTGGTGGGGGCGTCGGTGAGGGCGGCGGTGGTGGGGCCGGTGTCGATGAGGTGAGGGCGGCGACGGTGAGGATGCGGTGGAGAGTCGGCCGGAGGCACAGCGTCTCGGTGAAGGAGGCGCGGTGGTCCCGAGGCCGGCGACGCGACGAAGAGAGAGGGGATGGGCGATGAAGGGACGGACGACACCCAGTGAGGTCGGTGAAGAGGCACGACGGCGACGCGAGGGATGGGCGACGTGGGTGCAGCGGTGGTCGACGCTGCTGCTCGGCACAAAATTTTGGCAGCCTTGTGGCGCTAGATCTGTTTTCACCGGGGACTTGAAATTTTCGGGAGCTCGCACAATTATATAGGCGACGATTTTCGCGTGCATGGGAAAATGATTTTCCCGTGCGGACCGCTTCAACCGCTCGCACGGGAAGATCGTTTTCCCGTGCGGGCCGTTAAGCGGCTCGCACGGGAAGATGTTTTCCCGTGCGGGCCGTTAAGCCACTCGCACGCGATAATCGACCCCCTCTCAATAATTTATATCAAATTGGATATTAATGAAAAAATTATCACACTGATTCAAAAATTACCAAATTTTTCCATAAATCAATCTATGCTAATTATTGTTATGGAAATTTTTTTGAAATCAAACGACAATTCGGCCATCACTTTCTCTCCAAATCTAACCAATCCTTCTCAACACTTGTAATCTTCTTTGAAGAATCTTCGGTTTTGTGAGCGTCGTATCCGATAAAATATTCAAAACCTTCTCAATTTTTTACCACAGCCTCTACGTATAATATCATGACATGCAGACGATTTTCATGATTTTTCGACTTCGTTTGCTATTTATACAAATTTAAAATCATTCGGTCAATGGATTCCTAATCATGTTTCATGAAGAAAATTTCAAAATTTATTCTCATTTACAGGATAATGACTCAAGCGGGTCTAAATAACATGAATATAATTTTTTTACTAATTTTATTCTATTTTTTTAATCACTTGCAGTTCAAATGTGAGACTTGGCAAAAAAATCATGAAAATAAAATAAATCAAAGAAATATAGCAAAACCAGTCAAAAAATTACTAAATTTTATAATTAGGAGTTACATGTTGTATTTACATAGTAGAGAAAGTTTCGAGGGTGGAGGAGAAATTTTTTTCAAAATTTTGCCGAGTGCCAGAGCCCTTAAGCCGACCGCACGCGATAGCGTATCTGATAAAATATTTGAAACTTTCTCAATTTTTTAACACAACCTCTACGTATAATATCATGACATCCAGACAATTTTCATTATTTTTTGAGTTTGTTTTCTATTTATACAATTTTAAAATCATTCGATCAATAGGTTTCTAATCATGTTTCATGAAGAAAATTTTAAAATTTATTCTCATTTACAGGATAATAACTCAAGCGGGTCTAAATAACATGAATATAATTTTTTCACTAATTTTATTCCATTTTTTAATCATTTGCAGTTCAAATGTGAGACTTGGCAAAAAAATTCATGAAAACAAAATAAATCAAAAAAATATAGCAAAACGAATCAAAAAATAACCAAATTTTATAACCAAATAACCAGAGCCGAAACGTATCTATAAATTCATCAAATATTAATTCATCATATATAGAAATATCAATTGATCACATAGAACCACACATTCGCTCGTAACACCATAAGTTTGATACATTCCCTTGCAAAACATACTATACGCAAAAAACAAACTAGTGTTTTACAATTTTTGGATTAACATCATTCCGCACGGTTGCATACTTTGATTCGTCGAGGACACTCTCAATGTGTTTCATCCGCGTAGGAAGATCTGTGAATAACGATATGGCATCGTATTGATTATAATCGGACACGTCTTCAGTGTTGTCAATACCTATGATGTGTTGCTTGTCTGATACAATAATGTCCATCTTTTCGTCGAAAGGATCCTTCACATAGAAAACTTGTGTAACACGCTCGGCAAGGACCCATGGATCATCCTTGTGTCCAATTTTACTCCGTTCAGCACACGTAAATCTAAATTTATCTACCATGTTGTCTTTCACCCATTGGCATATGAGAACAGGGATCTGAATGTTTAAACCGTAGTTAAGTTCCCATATTTCTTGTATGATCCCGTAGTATGATTTCTTCTACCCTGTTGCGTCCAACGCTTCGACACGAACCCCACTGTTCTGTGCCGAGCTTTTCTTGTCTTTGTTGTTGGTGTAAAAAGAGTATCCGTCGATGTCATACCCTTGCCATGAGGTGACAAGGATTGTTGCGCCAGCTCCAAGTCTTTCTACTGTTTTTTCCTCGAGTGATTCACCAGACGGTAGATTTTGATCCTTAATCCATGGGGGAAAAGTGTGCTTCTGTTCTTTCGAAACCCAATCATCGGATCGCCCAGGATTGCATGCTCTGATCTCAAAAGTGTGTTGCTCAATGTAGGGCGCAACAATGGCGAATTGTTGAAGAACATTGCTGTGTGTATCAGATACCGCTTTGTAATCGTGGTCGTAGAAGCATTTTTTCCCACAGTACCCTTCCCAGATAATCTTCCATCATGTCGAGGCATCGATGTCCCAATGGGGTTGGAATCTTTCATATAATCTAGGCAACACTCGACAACCTCCTCAGTTGTGTAACCCTCTATCATCGAGCCCTCTGGATGAGCACGATTACGGACATACCCTTTCAGAACAGCCATGTATCGCTCGTACGCCCACATTTGATGTAGGTATAGAGGACCAAGTTCAATAATTTGAGGGACTGTGAACAATGAGATGTTCCATCATGTCGAAGTACGATGGAGGAAAAAACATCTCTAGCTGACAAGCTGTCTCGACTGTGAATTTCTGAAGGGGTCCTAATTCTTCCGGATCAAAAACTTTCTGTGATACTCGATTAGAAAAATAGCACAGCTTTGTAATCACTACCTTGGTGAGCATTGGTTTCACCGCCCTAGGGAGAAATACCGTAAGTATCTTATGACAGTCGTGAGCGTTGTATCCAGAAATCGACAAATCTTTCGTTGATACTAGTTTCCGGATATTCGATGAGAATCCAGTCGTCACTTTCAATCCACAAAGACATTTATAGAAAGCTTTTTTTTCTCTTCTAGTGTCATTAAGTAGCATGCCGGTGGAATCTCAATCTTACCATTCGTTAGCTCTATCGGGTGGAGATCTTTCCTTATGCCCAAATTGACCAGGTCGTTACGTGACTTCAACCTATCCTTTGTTTTACTAGGGATGTCAAGTAAAGTCCCGATGGTGCTGTCAGACACGTTTTTCTCGAGGTGCATGACATCGATGGCATGACGAATCTCCAGGTCTTTCCAGTATGTCAGGTACTTGAAAAAGATTGAATGTTTCTTGAAGGACAGCGTGTTTTCTACCACTTCTTTCTTCCTCTTGCCTGAAGCTCTCTTTCCCTTGCCGAACATGAACTTTATGTTCTTTGTCAACTTGAACACCGTGGAACCATCCTTTGCTTCGAGGGCAGTACCTTCCTCAACAGTTTTGTCAAAAAAGATAGCCATCGCATGATACCTATGCTTCTGTGGTAAGAAACGACGATGATGCATGTAAACTAACTTTTTGACGAGGTCAGGTATATGTACGATGTTTTGTTCAGACATATCAGACATCCGGTCTTTCCTTTAATTTGTCCGGATAGGAAAAAATTGGCTCGTAGATCGTTTATAGTAACGAATATGATAGCACGCAGAGTAAAATGCTTCTAGCGGTATGCATCCAATAATCGTAGACCCTCTTCCTATATTTCTTGCATATTCTCCATCAAAGGTTCAAGAAACAAATCTAGGTCAATGCCAGGCTGTTTTGGCCCTTGTATAAGGATAGTCAACAAAATGTACTTTCGGTTCTGATATAACCATGTCGGAAGGTTATACATGGTGAGCAGAACTGGCCAAGTGCTGTGCGAGCTGCTTAGGTCACTGAACGGATTCATTCCATCCGTGCTCAATGCAAACCTGACATTTCTCGGATTATTTGCAAATTCTGGGTGCTTCGAATCAAAGTTTTTCCATTGTCGAGCATCGGCGGGATGTTGAATCATACCATCCGTCTTTCGACCCTCTTGATGCCATCTCATCAACTCGGCGTCAGTGGGGTTTGAGAACAATCGCTTCATTCGATCTTTCACTGGCAATTACCACATCACCATGGCCGGAATCTTTTTTCCTGGCTTGACCAATGCATTTGGTTCCGCAACATCACTATCGGCGGCACTGTTATCCTTTTTGTACCTACTCACCCCACAAGTTGGACACTTGTCCAAGTCAGCGTATTCCTTGCGATAAAATACACAGTGATTAATACATGCATGGATCTTTTCCACACCAAGTGATAATGAACATATCAGTTTCTTGGCTTGATAGGTGTTAGCTGACAACAAGTTAGACTTAGGAAGCATAGCTCTCAGGAGACCCATCAAGTCGTTGAAACTAGTATCAAACCATCCGTGCTTGGCCTTCAATCTAAGAAGTTCTAGCACCGACCGCAACACTGTATAATCCATATCACATCCCTTTGCTTGATCGTACAAAAAATCTTTCGCTGCTTTCTGCAATGTCTCCCAATTGTTTAAATCTCTTGTTTTCTCTGTTAGGACCTCTGGTTCAGTGTGCCGCAACATATCCTCAAGATCAAGATCAATATCAACCTCTGCATCGTCAAAACCAGAGCTACCAAAATCACCTGTCATTTCACGGGACATGTCCTCAATTATAAAATTCTCTGCCTCATTGAACCAAATATCAGGATTCTTTTCCAAAGGGGCGACTTCCCCGTGATAAGTCCAAACTATGTATTTCTCCACAAATCTACGCTGAATTATGTGTCCGAGAATTACATTCGGATCTTTCAACATCTTCTGATTCTTGCAATCCACGCAAGGACAAAAAATATCCTTTCTATTCTTCCTCAAAGCGTGTGCCTTAGCATTATCAATAAATGTTGATGCTTCTCTCATGAACATCGGATGAGTTCTCCGTGTCTCATACATCCATATCCGATCCATCTAAAAAAGTGGCAGCATAAATTAATATTATATTACCGGTGTTTTTTAAATAAAAAAATTAAACTTAAATCCTACTTTATAACTAAAACATCATGCACAACAAATAATAATAATGAGACAAAAGTAGTTACCAAAAAATGGTTCAATAAAAAACAAAATATTTGATCTACAAATTACAAAAATAGCTCAAAATATATAACAATTTAAACAAGTTTAAATATCTTCGCATTCAACCGATGAAATTTTACAAAAACGAAAGCAAATGAAGGAGATGATCAAGCACGTTACCTTTTATATTGATTTCAATTGAAGATTTAAAGTCTAAAGCCTCCCACAAAAATAAAATATCTATTATTAAAGAGAGAAATCGAGTTTAAAAAGTTCAAATATCTTCGCATTTAACCAATAAAAATTTTTAAAAATAGAAGCAAATGGAAGAAGAGATCAAGTATGGTACCTTTTGTATTAATTCCAATTGAAAAATTCAAGTTGAAAACCTTCCCCCTATAATTGTTTTTTAGAGAGAAACACTATGGTAAATGCACAACTGTCGGTTTGAGCGGGAAATTTATGACGGCATGATCGCATGCGGTCCACTTAATAACCCGCACGGGAAAATGCATTATCTCGTATGGGTCCTTAAGTGGACCGCACAGGATAATGCACCATTATCCCGTGCGGGCGGTTATGTGGGCTGCACAGGATAATTACATTATCCCGTGCAGTCCACTTAAGCGATCGCATAGGATAATAGCCCGTGCGATCGTTTAAGTGGACCACACGGGATAATGCATTATTCCATGTGGTCCAATAGCCGGCCCCCTAGGACCGGTTTTTTCAAGCGCGGCTTCTTATGGCTCACCTGAAACCTATTGGGGGCCTCGTCCAGGAAAATCGTTTCTCCAGTAGTGTATTGTGATGAGCTTCTGTGCATTGCAGACATTGGTTGTCGTCCAATGCATTTCTCCTTCTATCGAAGAGGCTTGCCTTTTTTTTCTAATTTTATATGCTTAATTGGTGAAACATATAGTCTTTCCGTTTGTTTACACTACTGGAGAAACCATTTTCGGTTGAAGTGCCAAAATTCCCAATAGTCCCGGTTTGCATAATACCCGGGACTAAAAAATATTTCTAGTCCCGGTTTAAAAAGTCTACGGATTTCTAGGAACATTAGTCCTTCGGACACGAACCGGACTAAAGATCATCTTTAGTCCGGTTCAAATATTGTCGAGGTTGTCGAGCACCGGGCATTTTTAGTCCTGGTTGGTAACACCAACCTATTTTTTGTCCCGGTTGGTGTTACCAACCGGGATTAAAATGTCCGGCGCTCTAACAAGTTCTGACAACCTCTGACAGCCTCTTTACTCCCGATTTATAGCATCAACCGGGACTAAAGATCTCATTTTTTATCCCGGTTGGTGTTACGAACCGGGACTAAAGATCATTTAAATCTTTAGTCCGTCCCAGTTTGTAACACCAACTGGGACAAAAGTGAATGTGCTTATTTTTTTAACTGAACCTAATAAAAATAAACAAATTTTCTACATGATTCAAATGGCCTAAAATTGATTTGAGGGGATCTATAATTTCAAAGAGTGTGGTGTTGTGTGGGGTGGGTGATTGAAGATAGAAGGAAGATTTAATTTTGTTATTACATATCATTATATTGTTATTAACTAATTATTCTCAATATATAAAATCTTTCATAAAATTATTTTGGTGATAATATACAAATCGGAGGGATGTACAATATTGATAAGAACATACAAAGCCTGGCCGTCACGTCTAGTTTATGCGCGTGTAATAAGTTTTACGCGCATTGTTTCCGTTTCGTCCTCTAACTCGGAGTCGGTTTTTAAAACGGCCATAACTTTCACATACGGACTCCGATTGAGACGTTCCATATATGAAAATCGATCAGAAAAAATTTCGGATGTGTTCGTCCATTGCTTTGCCATGTTCGGCAATTTTATTTTCCCCAAAAACGCCTCAGAAGGTTGCCTTTTCGAGCTCGAAAGTTTTTTTCGATTCTGAGCGTGTCTTTTAAATTTTCCACAGGCCACGTCTTTCGTTTGTTTATGCTCAAATTTTCTGTGGTTACCTCTCGTGTGCTCCTAAGTCCATAAAAAATATAAAACAAATAAAACAAAAAAGTTAAATTTTTCCCAAAAACAACGACTTTAGATAAATATGAAAAATAGAGAGGGGCAAAAGAGGAACAATATCTAAAGAGCACATTAAGGTCTAGGATTATCTATGTTTGATTAAATTTTAATATTATTGTTTTAAACCTATATTTAATGAATTTAATTTGGCCCTATTTACTAATTATTTAATTGTTAACCCTAGCCTGACCAAATAAATTTGAAAAAATAACGGAAAATTATCTTTAGTCCGGTTGGTGGCACCAACCGGACTAAAGATGAATTAGAAATAGCGAGAAATTATCTTTAGTCCTGGTTGGTGTCATCAACCGGGACTAAATATGAATTGGAAATAGCGAAAAATTATCTTTACTCCTGGTTGGTGACACCAACCGAGACTAAAAATTCAGGGCTATATATATATATATATATATATATATCCCCGGCGTACATCGTCTTCTCCACCGATCCAACACTTAGCACGTTTTTCAGATTGCTCTCCCTCTCCCCTTAGCTCTCTCCCTCTCCCTCTTCCTCTCCCCTCGGCAAGCAAGGGAGGAGATGGCGGCGGGGGAAGGAGGTGGCGGCAGTGGGGTGCCATCTCCTCACCGGCGGTGAGCGGGACAAAGGTGGCAGCGACGAGCGAGAGCCGGTGGTAACGGCGAGCGAAAAATACTTGTTGTTGTTTTTTGTTGTATATATAGTGTAGACAAATTTGTTGACAATTTGTTGTATATATGTGTGAATTTTGTTGTTGCATTTTGTTGTATTTGATTGTTAAAAAATAATTTCGATGTTGTTTGCATATATATATGTATGTGATGTGTTATATATATGTGTGTTATGTATTTACATATATATATATATGCAAATATGTATATATATGTATATATATGTGTGTTTAAATAAGCAGCAGCAAGCTAAGAGCAGGTGAAAATTAAAAAATTAAAAAAACTTTAGTCCCGGTCGAAGCCATCAACCAGGACTAAAGATGGCGGAGCCAGCCACGTGGCGCCGCCATCTTTAATCCTGGTTGGTGGCTCCAACCGAAACTAAAGATGCATCTTTAGTCCCGATTTAACAATCGAGACTACAAAGGGTTATCAACCGGGACAAGTGTGCTATTCTTCAGCAGTGTTAATTTACGTGACAGACGCTAGCACGACATATATATGAGAAACAAAATCATTCTCAGAAATTGAGTTGGTGGCGCAAAACTTAACATATTGATGACTGGAAAGTAGTATTAGCTTATAAATATAATCTATACCCGAAGAGGCAAATATATCTGAGAAATTCTATATGCGCAGAAGAACCTATATGGATTCATGCTTCGTCAACTGGCGGCGGAAGGAAATTTGGCATGCAAACTCGGCCGTTAGCTAGGTCGAGCAACCAGCAAAATCAGTGAGATTTATTGGCATTAGTCGTTTGCGCGTTGGATTCAACAATGGTGGTCCTGCGAGATACATATATAGATCCGTGTTGTTCGCCTGTACGCCTGTGCCTGCATGGCTTACAATATCCTACAAAACAAATAAATTCAATACCTTCGTGAGCACTGGTTCTAGTTTTTCACGTCGATGATATGCCTTCTCAAACCTTTAGAAACTAATGCTGTCACTGTTAGGAAAGCGTCCCAGTTTGTAACATTTATTTTTCGGTTATCAGATCGGGACTAAAAATAATTTTTTTTCTCGGTACCAATAGAAACCGAAACTATTATAAATTTGGACAGATAAATTAAAGATCGTTTATCTAATAGTAGTGTGTATAAAATAACTATATATAAGAAACAAAATTTCAGCAGACGGTTACTAAACTTTTTTTCTTTTGTATTTTTCAGTTTGAATGACAATTAGTTCAAAAATAAAACATTTCAGGAGGAGAAAGAAGATTTAGAAGGCACAATATATGGAAAATATAGTCATTTTCATGGGAGAATCCTGACAAACGAGGGAAAACAGAATAACTCTGTACTAGACATGAAGATGATGTGAAAGAGTAGTAACTAGTGCAAAATAAGAGCAGCAAGGCGAGATATGTATGTTACATATATACCAGTCGTTTCACATGAGCGAGCTTTTTCTTGTTATCCTCTAATTCACACCACTGCTCTAGTAGAGGGCAGTCTTCGATACGTATATATTCAAGCTTGGTTTTCTCTATGCATCTAGGCAATCCACGATATGAAGTTGCCTGAGACAGAAGAGGAATTCCATGCTCTCTGGCAAATACTTCAGTTCTGGGCACCATGAGAAGTGTAATTCTTCAAGACACCAAAGGGAAGAGATCAGGTCTCCATTAATAAACTCAGTCACATCATGGCAACTACGGATATGTATAACACGGAGGGCGGGGAGACTGTGAAGCAACCTCCACTCACATAAAGGAACATGGCATCTGTAAACTGACAAATTAACCCTAGGAAAAGAGCACGATGCACCGGTGGTGCCTGGCACACTTCCTGCCCTTGTAGATATGACACCATCACTACCGTCAATAACCTATTCCGTAGCTTTTGGCGGACATGGTTTAAACCGCAGTTTGGGACAACCACATATTTGCAATCTTTCAAGATTAGGGAACATTAACTCAGTCAAAACATCCCTACCACAAGCGTATATTGTGTTCCACTCTTCTAAGTTATCCATAAAACATAGGTCAAATCTCTTCAGTCGAGGAAATGGCTTTGGGCCGCCGCAGAAATCCTTATCAATTTTTATGATGCTCTTCATATTTAGAAGAGATAACCACTCCAGATTAGGCAATTGACCAAGTGGTGGTAGGCAGATGCACTTGGGTATATTCTGCAAGGTAATACAAACAAGATTAGGGAGATAAGGAAAGATGCCCATTCGCCAGGCTGGAAACTTGGCGCCATTATAACCTTTTATCTCAAACTTCTTTAAAGTGCTTGGTGGAACTATTTCCCCGAGCAGTTCCATGTCCTCCACAATCCTGTCAGCACCCTCAGTCCAATTCAATTTTAACTCTCCCATTCTTTGCTTGTCTATGAGCTTTATTATCCGGACTTCTTGAACAGACCTCACATTTTCAAGACTGCTGATCTCCAACGTAGGAACATTTACATCTTGGAGCAGAATAATGTTGCTGCTTGAGGTGTCGTCATTAGCTTGGACCATGAAATGCCGCAATGATATTGGTACGTACGTATATAAGGAGTCAAGAAGAGACGAGCTGCACCCATTAGTATGTACGTATTTCAGACTGTTAATTTGACTTATACTTGCTGGTATCTTGCTCAAAGACCTGCAGCCCGAGAGATCCAGTGTATGTAGCTTTCTAAGGCCACCAAAACAGTCAGGTAGGCTCTCAAGATATCCATTATCAGACAAGTCCAGGTGTTCTAGGTTGGAAAGGGTCTTGATACACCCAAAGAAACTGATGTATCTATGTTTGTTACGGCAATGTTTACCCACCACTAAACCAGATAAATTCAAATACTGGAGTTTGTTGAGATTAGTGATGCCTTCCATAGTCGTTTTCATATCCAAATCATATTTAAAAATGTTGTGGCATTTTGATAAATTTAGAAACTGGAGGTTGGTAAGGCCATCCAAGGCTTCTGGTATACCCTTAACCATAGAACAGCCACACAAATCAAGATGCACCAGAATTTTGATATTCCCAAATGATGTTGGCAGTTCTTGTAATCCTTCCCAAGAACTTGAACTGGATAAGTTCAAATATTCTAGTTTCGAAAGGTTGCCCAAAGCTGGTAGCTCTCTCGTATATAAACAGCACGATAAATTCAAATATTCAAGATTGATGAGATTCTCCAAGGATTTGGACACAACTGTAACCTCACGGCAATTTGACAGATCCAGATGAACCAATTTTTCTAACTTGCCAAATGACCGTGGCAGTTTTTTTAGTTGTGAACAGCCTGATAAATCAAGATACATCAGAGCCCTCATTTCTCCAATTGACTTTGGCAGTTTCAGGATTTCAGATCCACGAAGGATAAGGTAAATTAATTTTGAGAGCTTGGTGATAGACTTTGGGATCTTATAATTTTTTATCTTTGAGGCATTAAGATACTTCAATAGCTTGAATTCACCAATAGAATCTGGTAACCATAGTACGCAGCCCTCACTTAAATCCAAGACACGCAGGAATTTAGCAGATGAGAATGCTACATCGCAGAGCTCAATTTCGCTCACTAGTACAGAACCTTCCATCCGTAACGGGCCCAAATATGCCTGAAGCATTTGGCCCGTCAGAACGAAGTCATCTCAATTGGACCGTCATTTGCACCGTTGTAGATGTACTCGTACAGCCCCAATTGCAAATAGTCCGTCAGCGATGAAACACATCTGTGACAGGCCCAACTGTAAGCACAATTGAGATAACCTAGGATATCTCAATCGAGCCATAGTACTGAGCCCGTCAGATATGAGGCTAATCGGTGACGGGCTAAAAAATAAGGCCCGATTGAGATGAATTTATAGCCCGTCACCGATGACTCATATCGGTGTCGGGCTGTCATTGACGCCCGTTAGAGATGTCTGTGTCCCGTTACAGATGTCGTTTAACTGGCCCAATTGAGATATAGTTCGGACACACTATAAATGCACCAGCAAGCGCTGTCTGAATTCATCCCACTGTTCACTTTTTTTGTGGGAGTTGGTGTTAGTGATATGCCCTAGAGGCAACATGAAGATGTTGGATATCACGTCAATGTTTATGTATTTATGAATAAAGTGTTATTCAGTTCCATGAAATAGACATCTTGTATTGATCAATAAGTACGTGACTTATTATGATACTCGATATGTATGAATCTATTTCTAAACGATCCCTGATCATATGTCATATTGTTGGAACAAATATGATTCTAAGATCGGCATGTTTATTGATTGATGATCATGTCTCATAGATCATGGGTATGGTGATACCAAATCAATAAACATGGACATATGTGTTGGAGAACACATTGTTGGATAGACCCACCATGAGACACTACAGGAATTAATGTGTCATTAGTTGGTCTTAGGTAGTGTTGGTACAAAGTCCTTAGACCTGAGATCACCATGGATTCCAACATGTGTAGTAGCCTACTTTGGGACTACCAAACGCTATTCCGTAATCGGGTAGTTATAAAGGTAGTTTTCGGGTTTGCTATGAAACATGGAGTGGGATGTGAGTGATCAAGATGGAATTTGCCCCTCCTTTGGAGAGATATCTCTGGGCCCCTCGAGGTAATGGATTATGGAAATGCATGGCCATGCTAAGTTGATTGAGGAGTCAATCAACAGACAGATAATCCAATACGGTTCGAGTGAATGGTTAAGTTATTGAAGGGATGGCACACATCTTGCCTATAGCTTAACTGGTATCATGAGGCAAAGGGATTTGTGTACACATTACAGGTTCGTGTCAATATGTGCTGCTAGGCGCCGCTGTTGACAGGTCGGCTGAGTTGGACTCGAGCCGACGATCGGCTAAGTTAGACTATAGCCGAAACCGAGTATACCTGAACCTACGGGTCGCACGCTTAAGGGGATAAGAACGGCATTCGAGTTGGACTCGGATACGGCTCGATCGGATAGGGATCCGATCGGATAGAGTCCTATGGGCTTACGACGTGTGGGCGGCCAACTCTATATGAGATACGGATGAGATCCAATTCAAAATAGAGTCCTATGGGCTTACGACGTGTGAGCGGCCAACTCTATATGAGATACGGATGAGATCCAATTCAAAATAGAGTCCTGAGCGGCTACTAATCCCAGTCGGCCAACTCTATATAAAGGAGGGAGGGGTGGAGAGCTGCTGCATATCAATTGGATCGCGTGCAACAGAAGTCGCCGAGATCAATCTCCACGGAAACCCTCCCCACTTTCGAGCCAAACCCTAGCCTTGCATCGCGTGCTAGCACACGGGTGTTCGGCGTTCTGTCCCCGGACGTGTGGATACCGGTAGAGGCGCTGCTACGTTGCGCGCTGTTGATCGGCTTCGGATCGGCTGTCTCCGGGAATCGGCTACACTGTTCCGGATCGGATTGCCCTGATTGGCTATTCCGCTGCGCTCTACTCCAATCGGTAACGATCTATCGGCCCTTACTTGCAAGTGTTCCTGGTTTGCGCGGTAGAAAATTTTTGTTTTCGGCTAGCGTAGCTTCCGCGTAACCCTTCAGTTGGAGGGGGCGAATTTTTGTTATTTTTTTAAAAAATAGGAATATATTAGAAGTAAATATAAAGGTTGATTCTTTTGTACAATTTAGTAGTATGATAACTAATGTTTTGTTAAATTTTGTAGCGATGGATCAAAGTTGGATGAATGCGACAACTTTAAAGCATCATTGCAAGGAGTATAGAGATGTCGTTTTAAGTTTTATGAACGTCGCGGAGGAGGATAGGAGAAGAAGAAATAGCAAATACATGTGTTGTCCATGTAGAGATTACAAGAATGAGATTGCAAGAAATAGCAAGAACGGGGATTCATGAAGGACTACACATGTTGGATGAAGCATGGAGAGACAGAATCGGATAATGGTGCAGCTGCAGACAGCATCGGTGCCGACAATCATGAAGATGAAGATGAGCGTGACATGTTTATTCCATCTCCATTGGGTGATGAAATGGTTGATGTGGATCCTGATATGCTGCAAGAGATGTTACGTGATATTGAGGAGCAAGCTCACAACGAGAGAGATTCGCTGAATTTCAGCCGTTTGGTCAGTGACTTCGAGACACCTCTATACGTCGGATACAAGGCAAAGCACACCAAATTATCAGCTACCTTGGACCTAATGAAGCTGAAGGCAAGTAGTGGATGGACAGACAAAAGTTTTACATAACTTTTGAGAATATTGAAGGTCATGCTTCCTGAAGAGAACACATTGCCTAAAACCACATATGAAGCAAAGCAGGTTCTGTGTCCCCTAGGGTTAGAGGTTCGTAGAATTGACGCTTGTCCAAACGATTGCATATTGTACCACAAGGAATATGCGGACCTAGAAGCTTGTCCTGTGTGTAAGGCTTCTCGATACAAGCGAAAAAAAAGTGCGGGGAAGGGAAAGAAGTCAAAGCGGGGTGGTCCGGCGAAGGTTGTATGGTATTTACCCATCATTGATCGCTTCAAAAAAATATTTGCCAACCCGAAGGAAGCAAAATCGGCCAGAAGATTATAGACCTCGAAGATCTAGATTAGATGCATGCTGATATTGTCAATACCCTCTGTCACTTGGAGATGTATTTTCCACTATCTTTCTTCAATATCATGGTTTATCTCCCTGTTCATCTAGTGAAGCAAACAAAAATATGTGGCCCAACTTTTCTAAGGGAGATGTACCCGTTCGAGAGGTATATGGGAGTTCTTAAGTCGTACGTTCGAAATAGAGCAAAACCAGAGGGGAGCATCATTGAAGGGTACACGACGGAGGATGTTCTTGAGTTCTGCATTGACTTTATGGCCGAGACTGATCCTATCGGAGTTCCTGCGTCTCGCCACGAAGGAAGGTTAGCAGGCCTTGGCTCAATAGGCAGAAAAAAAATTATTCTCGATCAAGCTATCTATGTGCAGGCTCATTTCGCTGTGCTACAACATATGGCTGAAGTAACTCCATATTTTGAGGAGCATCAAGCGAAAGTCCGACAGGACAACATGGGTCGATCAGACATGTGGATCAACAGAGAACATACTACTCGCTTCAATGAATGGTTCAAGAATCGTATCGCACGATCGACCGATGACCCAACTGAGATAATACGAAGGTTGGCAAGGGGCCCAAGCTGGGATGTTGACACATGGCAAGGGTATGATATCAATGGATAGACATTCTACACCGTCACACAAGATAACAAAAGCACAGTGCAGAATAGTAGAGTCCGTATAGATGCATATCAGGATAAAGCTGGATCGAACACATATTATGGCCACATAGAGCAGATTTGGGAGATGAATTACAAGAGCTTCAAAGTCCCTTTTTTTCGTTGCAGCTGGGTGAATGTTCGAACCGGAGTTAAAGTCCACAAGGAAGGATTCACTTTAGTGGATCTGGCCAAGGTTGGATACACAGACGAACCATTCGTCCTAGCCAAGCAGGTCGAGCAGATTTTCTATATAAAAGACTTCACAAACAAGAAGCTGCACGTTGTTAGGGATGGCAAACGAAGAATGGTTGGCGTTGATAACGTCATGGCATACGCTCGCTCAGACCATTCGAAAGGCATATACTTGTAAATAGAGTCTTTGTAGTAATATAATTTGTAAATTGATGAATGTGACAAAGTATTTTGTACCGGTGCCTTAATGAATGATCTGCATATCTTTCATGCCTTAATGTCTTATGGGTTTTTTTAAATTTAATGGCAAATTTACACTATATAAATAATTCATCGTTAATTATAATAATTTTTAAAAATATAATGGTAATTGTAAACTAATTTAATAAGACATATTTTAATTTATCATGGTTTTTTTAAAAAATTTAGTGCTAAATATACACTATATTAATAATTCATCTATTAATTATAATATTTTTTAAAATATAATCCCAATTGTAAACTAATTTAATAAGACATATTTTAATTTATCATGGTTTTTTAAAAATTTAGTGCTAAATGTACACTATATTAATAATTCATCGTTAATTATAATATTTTTTAAAAATATAATCCCAACCGTAAACTAATTTAATAAGGTATTCGATGCGGATGACACATATCCGTATCGAGCTTATCATTCATCGCCGATGGATGACAGCATCCGTATCGGGCGTTGTTTTAATGCCCGATGCAGATGATTGTCATCCGTATCAGGCTTACTACAAGGGCCCGTCAGAGATTACTCATCCGTATCGGGCCCTAATAGTGCGCCCGTCAGAGATGACGTTGACTAGGGTTACTTACTCAATCCCGTAGATCCAGATCCATTCACGCCTCCTCTCAGATCCACACCGCCGCCTGCTCTCCTCGCCTCCACGCCGACCCTGAGCCTGGCCGTCTCCTCGCCTCCACGCCACCGTCTCCTCTCGGATCCACGCGCGCCATCGCCGCCGCCTCCTCTCATCCTCTCCTCCTCTCCTCCACGCCGCTGCCTCCTCTCACCCTCTCCTCCACGCCGCCTCCTCCTCTCCTCCTCCCCTCCACGCCGGCCGCCTCCCCGTCGATCCCGAGCCCGAACGCCTCCTCGCCGAGCCCGGACGCCTCCTCGCCGAGCTGAGCCTGGACGCCTCCTCGCTGAGCTGAGCCCAGACGCCTCCTCGCTGAGCCCGGACGCCTCCTCCTCCACAGCAGTTAGTACACACGCCTCCTCCTCCACGCCGCCTTCCTCCTCGCAGACTGCCTCCTCCTCCATTGCTCTTCCATTGCTCACCGGTTAGTTGATCTTCCATTGCTCTTTTGTTTCTCTTATGGATGCTCAAGATGATTTACATACATATATTCTTGATGCTTGTGATGATACAGTTAGATTTATCATGCTTGGATGATTGTTAACTTCATAGAAAATTTATGCTTGGATTGAATGCTTGGAAAATTAATCTGTGCCCTATGTTAGTTGGCTTGATCAATTATATAATTGACAATATTAGTAGTAATTTTGGTTACAAATTTTGTCCAACCATCCCATCCTTGGATCCTGTTACTGGAACCAAACCCATGAGGTCTTCTTGCATTTCGGACTTTTCAATCTACATTCACTAATTTATTATGAGCTTCATGATCATTGTGGTAAATATCATAGCAATAGGAAGATATATAACATCACATGTTTTAGGAGGGCAAGTAGTGGATTTAGCACTAATGTAAACTGATGGCTGGACATTCATCCACATATTTCTGCATCACAGATGACTGCCCGCAATGCTGTACTTCTGTTCTGACATGTACATATGTGCATGATGCACAAAATATTTCCATTTCCTTGATATTGATTGACTTTCTGTGCTGTAGTTTATATATCTAGTTGTGTTCATGTTAATTAGTTGGGGACTTATTTTTCATTTTGGCCGCAGCCTGCCATGATATGGTTTCTATCAAGTTTTGTGCTGTAGATGGCTGTCATTTCCTTGATATTGATAGACTTAGTTTCTATAAGTTTTGATGCTTGTGTTGTAGATGCTTGTGATGATTGTTCTGTGATGAATTAATTTAGCCTTTTTTTGGTCTGGATTTACTGCTATGATGTTTGAATGATATGGCTGCTATACGCTATCTTGCTATACTGCTATAATGCTTGAATTATATGGGTGAATGATAAGACTGCTATGATACTCTTGGCCCTATATACTCTTGGCCCTAACTTGCTCGTTCCTTTCCTCACCTTTCTTCTCTCCACTCTTCTTCCCGGCCGGTGATGAATGCTCATGTAACGCCCTGAAAATCGGAGAATTTAAAAACCGGAAATTAAAAAATCGAAACTTACAAAAACTTTTGCTTGTTGCTTCTTGATCGTGTTTATTGCTTCTTATTTGACAGCTTGGTTGCATGAATTTATATGTAAACGATTCGTCTCGGTGTTTGTGAAAAACCAAATGATTTGGATTTCCGTTGGGGAGAAAAATATCGAAGTCTAAGGTTACAAATTTTAAAATAAAATAGGAAGTGGGGTAGATTCATAAAAATGTGTGTTTGAAAAATAAAATATAAATTGGTGATTGTGGAATATTAATTAGAAAATAAAATAGGCAATAAAATATTTTGAAAGATTTATATAAAGTCTAGAAATTAGTTGGAATTAAAAAATGATGATTTATGAATTTAAGAAAAAGGATTAAATTAAATATGGTGATATATATTTTTAAATAAATAAAAGTTGGTGAAAAGTTTGAAAATATATTTTTAAATTAATTTTGGGAATACTATTTTTTTATTGGAATTTTTAGAGTGAAGGAAAATAGGAATTGGAAAATAAAATTAAAAATCGGGAAAATCGAAAAATGCACTGTTCATTGGTCACAAGCTATTCGACGCCGTACGCCCGGCCTCGCGCCCGCCGCGCGTCGCCGCCGTACCGCGCCACGCCCGCGCGCGCCACACGCCGCACGCCGCGCTCGCGCGCGCCCGCCCCGCACGCGCCCACGCCGCGCCCCCCCGCCACGCCCACGCCGCGCCCGCCCGCCCCGCCGCGAGGTGCGCCATTGCCGCCACGCGCCCGCTCGTCGTACCGGCCCCGCGCCCGTGCCCGTCACCCATCACCGTCGCGTCTGGACCCCGCGCCCGCGCCCGCCACCCATCGCAGCCGCACCCGTCCGCGACCTCGCCACGCGCCATGTGCCCCGCGCCCGCCCCGTGCGCGCCCACATTCCGCGCGCCGTCCCCGCCACCCGCACGCCGCGTGCACCACGCCGTACCACGCCCGGACCCCCACCCATCTCCCAGCTTCTTTCCCCTCCCGCCGCACCTATATAAGAACCCCTTCTCCCTCTGTTTTCCCCACATCGTCGTCGTTTCCCTCGCCGATTTTCCACCAAGCGCCGTCGCCACAAGCCCCACCGCCGAGCGCCGGAGCCCCACTGCCCCTCCCCGAGTGTCGCCGTCGCTGGTAAGCCGAGCCGCCATCCCTTTCCTCGCTTGCGCGCTGCCGACCGCAACAGAGAGAGCAGAGCTGGTCGAACACTTGGCGGGTTAATGAATAGTAACCAGGAGAAAAAGAAAAAAAAGAAAAGAAAGGAGAAGGAAAAAAATAGGAAAAAATGGGGAAAATTTTTGGAAAAATAGGAAAAGTGTTTAGGAAAGATTTGGGAAAATATTTGGGCAAAAATATGTTGTTTTCTCATATATTTTTCTCGAGCAAATTCGAATTTGAAATCGGACTTTTCAAGATTTCGTTTCGCGTTCTAATCTGGATTTTGTTTATTTCTTTTTCGTCATTAAAAATGTGTTTCTTTTAGTGCTCGGACCTCCGAAACCTTGAACACAAAACTCCTCAGTTGGTATTTCTAAATTTATTTTCTCAAATAAATGCGATCGACGTTTTGCGAAAACCCTAGGGCATCAACTCATTTTCAAATTCGGTTTTTATCCCAAAAACTCTCGTCCGAACTCGAGTAGAATTTTAGACTAAACGTTTGGAGTCGTGTTATGGTTGTTTTCGATCTCTCGGTATTTTATTGAATTCTGATTGAATTCAATTAATCTTTCGCACATACGGATAGCAACCGAGGGAGCAAGCACTGACTACATTGAAGACCCCGACCAACAAGTGTGCGAGCAAGGCAAGTCAACACATCCCTTTGAACATATTGATCCTACTTTACGAAATGATGTTTTTAATTACAAATTGCATGCTATACACAAATGAGTACCTATACTTGATATGCTCGCCTTGATATTGATTACCATTAAAATTATTCTTTGTAACCCTCAATGTGATATAACCAGAGGATATCTTCGGTAAAATGCTTAGCCACGCTTATACTAGACTCTTGCATACTCATGATTTTACAAATAAGCCTCGTGCTTGGGCAACTATCTTTGGGAAGATAGTTGAGACACTGCAAGTAGAGACATGAGCGCCACATTGCCTCGATCATGTTGAAGATAGTTATGATGGAAAAATAAAAATACAAACCAATGTTTTCAGACTGGGGCGGATGGATGGATTTGGGTGGTTTTCCGGGAAAGGCTAGTACCATCCCTGGTCAATTAAGGACCGAGCCATGAGACTTATAACTTAGAGCGAACCAGTACAACCGTACTTCTCGAATGGGTATAGACCTAGCAGGGTAGATAGCCGAGCGAAGGCAGTATCCCTGCATAGTGGTTCAGGTGTAAGTGTTGAATTAGGGACCTACCAAGGGTAGTGTACCCATGATTGTGATGAGACGAAAGGCCTTTATGTGAATGATAACCTGAACCTAATGATGACTTAAAGATTAAGTGAGTTCTCTCTCTTACCTCGGGAACGCCAGAACTCCTCTGACTGCTAGGAAATGATGGCTAGAGTGCATGAGGACTTAAGTTCATGGAGCGGGTACTGCCAAAGTGAGGTTATCGAAAGGCTTTGTCGTGACCGTCCCATATAGAGGGATGTAAGCTCATTCAATGAGTAGTTGCGGAGTACGGGTAAAGTGTACATCCACTGCAGTGTGAGTCAATCAATCTATTCGAATAGCCGTGCTCGCGGTTAATGAGCGACGTGACAAGTTTCTCCCGTGGCTAGACTCTTAAACTTTAAAATGATGGGTTGGTATGCATAATGATTTTGTATACTGGTGGACTTAACTTCTCGACCTACTAGAAGGGATAGACTCCCCAGAAAACCATGATGAACCGGAGACGGGAAACCATCCTTGTTATCACAATGGATGACAGACAAAACCGTCGTCGATTTAATATATTCTGGAACTAAAACTTGACTGGCTAGATGTTAGGATTGTGAAATGATTTGTGAAAATTGGCTTTGTGCAAATGAACCTTGGCCATCCTTTGAATGACCCTGTCATGTGTACCATTATGTGTCGGCTTGCTGAGTACGTTGGGTACTCACCCTTGCTATATGCACAAACTTCAGATGAAGGAAACGAAGAACTGGAGGACCCCTATGCTTACTATCAGGAGGAATGAAGACAATGGAGTGCGCTAGGTCTTAGTCCCCAGTCGTTGCCTGTGGCAATCGACATGCCGCTGCTTTCCGTCTGCTTATCTCATCTAAACTCTGATTTGGTTGAATTCGGACCAATAGGTCCTATATGTAATAGATATTGCCTTCGGGCATATTATTGTAATAATCCGATGTAAGACTATTCGTGAACTTTGCACCTGGTAATTCAGAACTGTATTCGTGGATACCAAACTACTCGATCCAGGGATATGGTACTATGAACACGAATGAATCCTGTCCTTAAAAACGGGGGTCGACAGAGCTGGTATCAGAGCAATGCGACTGTAGGAAAAGACCAACTGGCGCCCTACCCCTAACTAGCTGGCTAAAGGGAAATATCCCTACGTAGGATTATTTTTGCAAATACAAACTATTTTCACAAAACAAATATATTTTCCCTCATACTCTTATCCCCATCTCCTTTGCTCAAATTGTTTTGACGTTTTCCCTCTTTGACCGTAAGTTACCTTCAAAGGCAGATGGCAGGCCATGGTCAGAAATGGAATAAGGGATGGGTATACCTGAATCCTGACCCAAGGAAGGAAGCTGGGCACAACAAGAGGAAATCGCTAGATTGGGATCGCAAAATGATCGTCACAGGCATGGTATTTACACCCGAGGATGCCGCAATAATTCCCCGACACCTAAGGAATAACACCTTCCGTGGTGCGCGTCAGTTAACCCGACATCTCCAGCTTTACAGACCACCCAAACCAGAAGACGACATACCGGAAGAAACGTCCTCTGAGGATGATGAAGAAGAAGACATGGGAAGCGATAGCGAAGGAGAGCAGAAACCCATGGCGTGTACTCAATGTGGAGAAATTGGGCACTATGCAAGAATGTGCAACTACCTCCTTTGTAGCTGCGGTAAGGACTCCCACATGCCAGAAGAATGCCCCATGAGGGACATGACGTGCTTCATGTGCGACGGGACAGATCATGTACCTAAGGACTGTCAACTGATGAAAATGTTTGACCAACTGAGGAAGGATCAAAGGATATTATTACAATCTGCAAATCAATTCTTGGAAGGCACCACTAATAAAGGAGATGTTCCGAATCCTGAGACAGCCCCAAACGCCAATAGTGGTGATAAAGAAATGTTGCATACCCAGAAGAGTGCACCCCGTAACAAATCGGATATGGTCTGTTTCAACTGCCGTAAGTTGGGACACTTTTCCAATAAATGCCCTCTCCCGAGACTGGCAAAAGAAGACCGACGTTGCTTCAACTGTGGCAGAATAGGACATGAGGCCAAAAGTTGCCCCCTGCCCAAGCCCTCAGTCTCAAGATGACTGCATGACCTACAGCCTTAGTAGACCACAAGGATCACCCCTTGCTAGCACCTGGATCATGCGGATGGCTGGATGACTAGATGGACATCAGCAGCAGCCCTGGTCTTGCTTTGGATGGAGTTAAGACAGCAATGACCAAGCCCCTACCCTTTTATGTATGAGACCCTAGAACGATGTCAGTAATGTTGTATTGTGTCGTATGGACTATACAAGTCCAATGTATCCCTCTGATGTAACATTTAAGAACTGATAATAAAGTTCTGTGTTATGTCCTAAATGAGTTTATTCCACCAAGCTTGCTTTGAAAGATCACTTCAAACAACTCAAAGAAAATTCCTTAGTGTCGCGACGTTAGCAAAGCGAGTCTCTTACCTCATCCCCATTGTTCAGATGGCGCATCATCACAGAGCCCCAGTAACTCCCGAGAACCCGCCAGAGCCTAACCCTTCCACCCTAGCAGAAGTTATGGCTTTGCAAACCCAATTACTGCAAGCTATTGCCAATAACCAAGGACAGCGCGGAGGATAAAACCTCAGCGAATTTATGAGGGCAAAGCTGCCGACATTCTCCTCGCGTTGAACCCATGGACGCCGAAGATTGGCCGAGGGTAATAGAAAAGAAGCCGACTCTCGTCCGAGTGCGGGAAACCGACGAGTCGTCTTCGCCACCAATCGCTAGAAGGACCCGCATGTGACTGGTGGGACACCTACAAGGAAACACGGGCTGAAGATGCCGATGAACCCACGTGGGAAGAGTTCACGGCCGCCTTCCATGAAAATTTCGTACCTGCTGCGGTTATGAGGATGAAGAAGAACGAGTTTCGCAGGTTGCGTCAAGGCAACACCACGGTACAAGAGTACCTTAAGTTTACCCAGCTTGCCCGTTATGCCACAAGCGATCTGGCAGACGAAGAGGAGAAGATGGACAAGTTTATTGAAGGACTGAACGACGAGTTAAGAGGACCGATGATCGGTCAGCACCACGCTAGCTTTCAGAGCCTCATCAACAAGGTCGTAAGGCTTGAGCATGACCAAAGGACGGTTGAAAACAACCGGAAGAGAAGGCTTGCTCTAGCCCGCCCGATTCAAGGAACGCCCCAGCGACCCAAAGGAGCAACCCCATCAAGTTGGAAGCCCGCCATTGTAGCAACCCATCGCCCTGCCGCCCCCGGCAACATCAGCAGGCCACCTGCAACCCCGTCTCGCACTCCAGCACCTACCTTGGCAGCCCCAGGAGCCAGGAATTCCAATTGCTTCAATTGCGGAGAACTTGGGCATTACGCCAACAGCTGCCCTAAGCTACGCAACACCCCCAACCGCACCGGAGCCAATGCCGTTGCAGTACGAGGAACCCCTGCTCCAGTACCTAGACGCGGTTTGTTCAGAACACCCCAACCTAAGGAAGCTGCAACCGGATTCCGCCGTGGTCAAGTAAACCATGTGCGTGCTGAGGAAGCCCGGGAGGACCAAAGCGTGCTAATGGGTATGTTTTATATCCATTCTGCACCAGTTAAGGTTTTGTTTGATTCTGGAGCTTCGCATTCATTTATATCGTCGAGGATAAGCAAAAAGCACAATTTGCACCGAGTAGACCTTAAGAAACCCATGGTAGTACACTCACCCGGGGGAGATGTGACCATACCCCATGCGTGCATCAATGTGTCCATTCGGATCAAGGACGTGGTATTCCTGTCCAACCTTATGGTTTTGCTGCTCCAAACCTTGGACGTTATATTAGGAATGGATTGGTTAACCAAGAACCAAGGGGTACTAGACTGTGGACGAAAAGAAGTTACCCTATCTACCCCATAGGGATCACCAATGACAGTAGCCATGGATCAAGACCCTATACTCTATGACCGAGCTACGGGAATATTCACCATGCTACCCATAGATGGAATGCCAATAATCCAAGACTACCCGGATGTATTTCCTGAAGAATTACCAGGAATGCCCCCAGACCGAGACATAGAGTTCATTATTGACCTCATGCCTGGTACCTCCCCCATAGCTAAGAGACCCCACCGGATGCCGGTGAATGAATTGGAGGAACTTAAGAAGCATATAAGGGAACTGCAAGAGAAAAGCTTCGTACACCCTAGTTCTTCACCGTGGGGAGCCCCAGTATTGTTTGTTAAGAAAAAGGACGGAAGCATGAGAATGTGCATAGACTATCGGTCATCGCATGAGGTTACCATTAAGAACAAGTACCTGTTACCTCGGATTGACGATCTGTTCGATCAACTCAAGGGAGCCCGAGTGTTCTCAAAGATCGACCTTCGATCTGGATACCATCAACTGAAGATTAGGACTGAAGATATACCTAAGACTGCGTTCTCTACACGCTACGGCTTGTACGAGTTCACAGTAATGTCTTTTGGACTGACCAATGCCCGACCTACTTCATGAACCTCATGAACAAAGTATTTATGGAATATCTGAACAAGTTCATGGTAGTGTTCATTGACGATATCCTCATCTACTCCAAGGATGATGAAGAACACGCAGAGCACCTGCGCTTGGTACTAGAGAAGCTGCGAGAGCATCAGCTATATGCCAAATTCAGCAAGTGTGAATTTTGGCTTAAGGAAGTAGCTTTTCTAGGATATGTGATCTCAGCAGGAGGCGTAGCAGTAGACCCTGTCAAGGTCGAAGCTGTTACCAAATGGAAAGCACCCCAGTCAGTAACAGAGGTTAGAAGTTTCTTGGGATTGGCTGGATATTACCGACGATTTATAGAAGGATTCTCTAAGATAGCCCGACCCCTGACCCAACTATTGAAGAAGAAAAAGAAGTATGCATGGACTGAGCAGTGTCAACAGGCATTTGACCAGCTCAAAGGAAAGTTAACCACCGCCCCGATCTTAGTCCTACCGGACAACCGAAAGACTTCATTATATATTGTGATGCATCTCGACAAGGATTAGGAGGTGTGTTGATGCAAGAAGGAAAGGTTGTGGCTTATGCCTCAATACAACTGCGACCTCACGAGGAGAACTATCCCACCCATGACTTAGAATTGGCCGCAGTAGTGCATGCCTTAAAAATTTAGAGGCACTATCTGATTAGAAACCATTGTGATATATACACGGATCACAAGAGCTTGAAGTATTTTTTTACCCAAACGGATCTTAACCTACGCCAGAGAAGATGGCTGGAACTGATCAAGGATTATGACCTAGGAATTCATTATCACCCTGGCAAGGCCAATGTCGTGGCTGACGCTTTGAGCCGCAAAGCCCAGTGCAACCAACTAAGGATGGAGTATATGGCCAATGAGCTTCAAGAAAAGATAGCTCGGCTTAACCTGCAGTTGATTCCTCAAGGACAACTGAGTTCGCTGGACATACAACCTCTCCTACGAAGTCAAATTAAGGAAGCCCAGCAGGATTGTGAGGAAGTCCGGCTAATCAAGGAACGCATGGCTGAAGGATTAGCCAAGGAATTCACAGCCGACGACGCTGGAACCCTATGGTATCAAAAAAGGATTTACGTACTCGAGAAAGGCGGATTGAGGAAGCTAATCTTGAAGGAAGCCCATGAGTCAACATACTCGCTACACCTGGGCAGCACCAAAATGTACCAGGATTTAAAAACGAAATACTAGTGGCCCAACATGAAAAAAGACGTAGCGAAATACGTGGCCATATGCAATGTATGCCAACGAGTTAAGACTGAGCATCAGTGACCGGTAGGATTGCTGCAACCACTCAAGATCCCTGAGTGGAAATGGGATAAAATAGGCATGGACTTTATAGTAGGACTACCCAAAACTGCTACCGGATATGATTCTATTTGGGTGATCGTGGATAGACTGACCAAGACTACCCGATTTATCCCAGTCAAGACACGGTATAGCAACGCCAAATTGGCCGAGCTGTACATGTCTAGAATCGTGTGCCTACATGGAGTACCCACAAGGATTGTGTCAGACCGTGGCACTCAATTCACATCTTACTTCTGGGATAAGTTTCACGAGGCGTTGGGAACTCACCTTGCCTTCAGTACTGCTTATCACCCTCAGACAGATGGACAAACCGAGAGGACGAACCAAATCCTAGAGGATATCCTAAGAGCCTGTGCGTTGGATTTTACTAAGGACTGGGAGAAATGCCTGCCCTACGCAGAGTTCTCCTATAACAACAGCTACCAGGCTAGTCTGAAGATGTCACCGAACGAGGCCTTGTTTGGACGAAGATGTCGCACTCCGTTGATGTGGTCGAAGACCGGCGAACGAGCCGTATTTGGACAAGACATCACTAGGGAAGCCGAAGAGAAAGTTCGACTGATAAGAGATCGGCTTAAAGTAGCCCAGTCTCGGCAAAAGAGCTATGCGGACACTCGCCGAAGAGAGTTGGAATTCAAAGTAGGCGACTTTGTGTACCTGAAAGTCTCGCCACTAAGAGGAACCAAGAGGTTCAAGGTCAAAGGAAAATTGGCGCCAAGATATGTTGGACCTTTCCTAATAAGCGCCAGAAGAGGCGAAGTGGCCTATCAACTGGACCTACCGAAAAATCTTTCCGATGTACACCATGTCTTTCACGTGTCACAACTGAAGAAGTGTTTGCGAGTACTGGAAGAACAAATACCCTCGAAAGACGTTCTTATCAGTGAGGACCTCACATACCCCGAATACCCTGTAAAGATTTTGGACAAAGCTGAGAAGAAGACTAGGACCAAAACGTGGCGAATGTACAAGGTGCAATGGAGCAATCACACTGAAGACGAAGCCACTTGGGAAAAGAAGACTTCTTGAGGACTGACTACCCGAACCTATTCCGCGAACGGTAAGAAATCTCGGGACGAGATTTATTGTTAGGGGGTAGGTTTGTAACGCCCGAAAATCGGAGAAGTTAAAAACCGTAAATTAAAAAAATCAAAACTTACAAAAACTTTCGCTTGTTGCTTCTTGATCGTGTTTATTGCTTCTTATTTGCAAGCTTGGTTGCATGAATTTATATGTGAACGATTCATCTCAGTGTTTGTGAAAAACCAAATGATTTGGATTTTCGTTGGGGAGAAAAATCTCGAAGTCTAAGGTTAGGAATTTTAAAATAAAATAGGAAGTGGGGTTGCTTTATAAAAATGTGTGTTTGGAAAATAAAATATAAATTGGTGATTGTGCAATATTAATTATAAAATAAAATGGGCAATAAAATATTTTGAAAGATTTATATAAAGTCTAGAAATTAGTTGGAATTAAAAATGGTGATTTATGAATTTAAGAAAATGGATTAAATTAAATATGGTGATATATATTTTTAAATAAATAAAAGTTGGTGAAAAGTTTGAAAATATATTTTTAAATTAATTTTGAGAATACTATATTTTTATTGGAATTTTTAGAGTGAAGGAAAATATGAATTGGAAAATAGAATTGAAAATCGGGAAAATCGAAAAATGCACCGTACATTGGTCACAAGCCGCTCGACGCCGACGCCCCGGCCTCGCGCCGCTCGCGCGCGCCGCCGCACCGCGCCCGCGCGCGCCCGACCCCCGCGCCGCGCGCGCCCGCCCGCCCGCGCCGTGCACCGCAGCCGCCCGCGCCCGCGCCGCCACCCGTCGCCGCGCGTCCGGACCCCGCGCCCGTGCCCGCCACCCGTCGCAGCCGTACCCCGACCCCGTCCACGACCTCGCTACACGCCATGCGCCCGTACCCAGCCCGTGCGCGCCCGCATTCCGCGTGCCGCCCCGCCACCCGCGCGCCGTGTGCGCCCGCCGTACCGCGCCCGGATCCCCACCCATCTCCCCGTTCCTTCCCCTCCGCTGCGCCTATATAAGAACCCCTTCTCCCTCTCGTTTCCCCACATCGTCGCCGTTTTTCTCACCGATTTTCCACCGAGCGCCGTCGCTGCAACCCTAGCCGCCGTGCGTCGCCGCCGCCGCAAGCCCCACCGCCGAGCGCCGGAGCCCCACCGCCCTCCCCGAGCGTCGCCGTCGCCGGTAAGCCGAGCCACCATCCCTTTCCCCCTCGCTTGCGTCGGTTGCTGACCGCAATAGAGAGAGAGAGCAGAGCCAGTCGAACACTTGGCGGGTTAATGAATAGTAACCAGGGGAAAAAGAAAAGAAAAGAAAAGAAAGGAGAAGGAAAAAATATAAAAAATAGGAAAAATGGGGAAAATTTTTGGAAAAATAGGAAAAGTGTTTAGGAAAGATTTGGGAAAATATTTGGGCAAAAATATGTTGTTTTCTCATATATTTTTCTTGAAGCAAATTCAGAATTTGAAATCGACTTTTCGTAGATTTCGTTTCGTGTCGTTCTAATCCGGATTTTGTTTATTTCTTCTTCGCAATTAAAAATGTGTTTCTTTTAGTGCTCGAACCAACGAAACCTCAAACACAAAACCCCTCGTTGGTACTTCTAAATTTATTTTCTCAAATAAATGCGATCGACGTTGGCGAAAACCCTAGGGCATCAACTCGTTTTCAAACTCGGTTTTTATCCCAAAAATTCTCGTCCGAACTCAAGTAGAATTTTAGGCTAAACGTTTGGAGTCGTTTTATGGTTCTTTTCGATCTCTCGGTATTTTATTGAATTCTGATCGAATTCAATTAATCTTTCGCACGTACGGATAGCAACCGAGGGAGCAAGCACTGACTACATTGAAGACCCCGACCAACAAGTGTGCGAGCAAGGCAAGTTAACACATCCCTTTAAACATATTGATCCTACTTTGCGAAATGATATTGTTTTCAATTACAAATTGCAATGCTATACACAAATGAGTACCTATACTTGATATGCTCACCTTGATATTGATTACCATTAAAATTATTCTTTGTAACCCTCAATGTGATACAACCAGAGGATATCTTCGGTAAAATGCTTAGCCACGCTTATACTAGACTCTTGCATACTCATGATTTTATAAATAAGCCTCGTGCTTGGGCAACTATCTTTGGGAAGATAGTTGAGACACGGCAAGTGGAGACATGAGCGCCACATTGCCTCGATCATGTTGACGATAGTTATGATGGAAAGATGAAAATACAAACCAATGTTTTTAGACTGGGGCAATTGGATGGATTTGGGTGGTTTTCTGGGAAAGGCTGGTACCGTCCCTGGTCAATTAAGGACCGAGCCATGAGATTTATAACTTAGAGCGAACCAGTACAACCGTACTTCTCGAATGGGTATAGACCTAGCAGAGTAGATAGCCGAGCGGAGGCAGTATCCCTGCATAGTGGTTCAGGTGTAAATGTTGAGTTAGGGACCTATCAAGGGTAGTGTGCCCATGATTGTGATGAGACGAAAGGCCTTTATGTGAATGATAACCTGAACCTAACGATGACTTAAAGATTGAGTGAGTTTTCTCTCTTACCTCGGGAATGTCAAAACTCCTCTCACTGCTAGGAAATGACGGCTAGAGTGTATGATGACTTAAGTTCATGGAGCGGGTACTGCCAAAGTGAGGTTATCGAAAGGCTTTGTCGTGACCGTCCCATATAGAGGGATGTAAGCTCATTCAATGAGTAGTTGCGAAGTACGGGTAAAGTGTACATCCACTGCAGTGTGAGTCAATCAATCTATTCGAATAGGTCATTGACTGAGTGGTTTTCCTTGTTCACTGTATTCGAATAGGTCAGTGGATGGTGTTGGTGCCTCCTCCAACGTGGTTTCCCTTGTTCACTGTCCGAGGGACTGTTCAGTGCCTTATGAACAACGTGGATGGTGAACATGGGGAACAATGTTGTTCCCCGGATTGAAAACGTGGTTCCTACGCCGTACTCTCAGTGATGAGCATGGTTAACCATATACATGATGCAAGACAAAACTGCATTTACCTATGTTCTTGGCTGGATTCCATTCTTTCGAGAGACATGAAGCAAATCTCATACTCCAATGAGTCGGGATCAATGAAATAGCTTATCTTAGTCGTCTCGTCCGTATCCGCATCCAGCTGCTCCTGATGATCCGTGGAGAGGCCCCGACGCCTTCTTCCTACCTTCTTCACCGATCTTGGTCTCTTCAACATGTCATGATCCGGATCATGGTCTTTTTTCTTGCTTTTCTCCCTTTGCTTCATAATCTTTCTGTCTTGCTCTTTCTTAGAGTTCGGTGTAGCAGTATTCGTGTATCTCCATCAAACTTTGAATAGCGAAGGATATGGCAATGATTGGATAGTGCGGCTATATATGGCAATGATGGCTTGCCTCCCCCATTCCCGTCTCAATGCCTCGGCGGCGCCATGGAAGCCAGCGGTGACGCGCACGACGGCGGACTACCTCTATTCGCCCGTCTTGATCGAGCAGTACTACCCGCCGCCGCCGCCGTAGTCTTTGCTCCCGCCGCCACCGCTGCCGCCGGTCTCGCTGATTTAGAGGTGTGCTTTCTCTGTTTTCAGCGGCAATGTTCAAGTTCGCTCGATGATGAACTGGAGTCATTCAAACATGTTGCAAATTGCAACATCCAAAACACGGTTCAAATTATTTAGGTGTGTTGTAGTCTGGATGGCTTCATCCGCATCAAACCTTGCGTCACAGGGCACGGCGGATATCTTTTGGAAACCACCTAAGCTACCACAACATCTCATACTATTACATATATAGTCTAGTTGTTCTGAGAGCAAAAAGTAAAGACCATTTTGAAACTACACTTTTTTTGGAACTACACTTGTTCCTTTTTGGAACAAAATAGACAATCTACACTTGTCTTTTTTTAAGCAGTACACTTGTTCCTTTTTTTTGTTCTTACACATGTTCTTTTTTGCAATAAATAAATAGTCATCTATACTTGACTTTTTTTCTGTTTTTTGGGGTTAGTACACTTGTTATTTTGCTGTGGCTGTGGCTGTGGAATATATATGTGATGAATATATATGTGAACGGATATGGCTGTGACTATGATGAATATATATGTGAATGGATATGGATATGGCTGTGGCTGTGGCTGTGATGAATGTATATGTGAATGGATCAACATGGCTGTGGTTGTGATGAATGGCTGGGGCTGGAATAGCTGGGGCTGGGGCTGAGCTGTGATGATATCTGTCCATTTTTTGCAGCGCGCATGGCTAGCAAAGGCCTGAGGCTAGCCAAAAAATAAATTTTATTTTTTTATAATAAACTCATCCCTGGCGGGCATTGTGGAAAAGCCCGATAGAGATAGGATATCCGTAAAGGTCTCAACCTAAAAGCCCGATAGAGATAGATAGGACATCCGTGACGGGCTATTTAAGCCCGTTAGAGATATGTCATCCGTGACGGGCAAAAAACCGGGATATTATTTGACCTCGTGTTTGGTCAACCCTATCGGTGATGGTCCAGTAATCACGGCCCGTTAGAGATGAGTTGTCATCTGTGATGGGCTTATAAATAGGCCCGATTGAGATGTGTCATCTGTGACGGGCGTTCAACCCCACTAGTTTAACTTTCAAACTCATCTGTGATGGATATTTTTTATGGCCCGATTGAGATATTGTGTATTCGTGACGGTCTTGTGTCCGTTAGAGATATTTTCTCATATCAGTGACCTTTTCACAGTGACGGGGGGCCAACCCGATAGAGATGAGGGTTAATGTCCGTTAGAGATAGCCGATGCCGACGTAGTGGCTATTGTCGATGAAACACATCGCCCTCAACTTGGCAAATAAAGTGTCAGATGACTTGAATAACTTGCTAGAACCTGTAAGCAGCGCATAGCGGTAGCTTTTATCCCCAGTATTGTTGTCTTTGCTAGCATCAAAAACTTCATCAACCATGACTGATCTTGCAACATCATGCACCAGATCGTGCATGGTGAAGGTTATGTCATCCTGGTCGAGCACACTAGCAGTCTGCAGCAAAAAACCGTTGTTACTTCATGTTTTGTCATTTCTAATTTCCTTCTGCACATAATATAAATAAAAGGATCTAAAACTCAATTTTTATATTCATACTTGACCCTAATTTTTCATTATAAAAGAACATCCCGTTATATACTTCATTAAATTTCCTACTCCTAAACCGCCACGTAACATCCTATAAATGCTCCTAAAATCGCCACATAACACACTAATAAATTAATGAATCCAACTCTATTAGATTATCTTTAAAGAATTTAAAATCTCATAATCCATCGCCTCTCCTCTTCCCTATCAGCCCATATTACGTATGATCCTTCACTTCTCCTTCCGGTGGGCCAAAAAATGCCAGAGAAAAAAATAGCACGTCCATATATTCGTGGAAAAAACTGATAGAAAAACACATGTACGTACCCCGAAAAAAAGCGCACACTATCGACGGAAAAAAACATGTACTTACATAGACACCTACCATCGAGAAAAAACAAACGATCAATATGGCTTTTTAAAACATAGCACATCTATCTTAAAAATAGTACATGACATATCAAAAATATTTTATTTAAAAAAATTCTCACACGGAAACATATTATAGCCTTTTTATGCCTTTCCTCAGCCAAATAGTATTGATAATTAGTGAATATTCACCTTCATTTACAAACCTTTCTCTCCACTTCCACTCTAGTGGACCCAATGAATATATCTCAAAGAAAACAAAGGCCTCTTCCCTCCCCTCCCCTCCCCTCCCCTCACATGCGCACAAATAGCAATGAAATATGATAAAAATCAACATATATTACGGATCATTCTGTACATATGCATAGCTAAATTAAATCAATACTATCAAAATAAATAAATTCATGTTTGAAATAATATTTTTATTGATAGACAACACCTGCCCTTTTACATGTCATCCGAATTGCCATAGAAAGCTAACAAAATAATTCAACAACACCTGTTGCATCATCCCTATATCATATATATATAGATATTCTTG
Source organism: Oryza australiensis (assembly GCA_019925245.2). Classification (NCBI taxonomy): domain Eukaryota; kingdom Viridiplantae; phylum Streptophyta; class Magnoliopsida; order Poales; family Poaceae; genus Oryza; species Oryza australiensis. The sequence continues at coordinate 1,422,062 of JAIFGZ020000540.1, read as the reverse complement.
TACACCTTCCGGGTATGAACACAATTTTATTTATTTTGTTTGTGCACAAACCATTAAAAAGATGAATTATTTCTATCCCAAAATATTAAAAAATAATTAATTAAACTTGATCAATTATGTAAACACCACCGCGATGGATCGTAATGCGACCTCCACAGGTACAACTACCACATTTATCCATCTACACAAGTATTACAACCATGGCCGGGGCAAGGTTGCTAGGAACTGCAAGAAAACCGTTGTTACAAAATAGTTGTCATATATTAGACATACATATATTATAATAAATTTGTTTAGATTTTGGAACCCAAATATTTCTTTTGCGCAAACAAGTGTATGGGAGAGAAAGAGAAGTAGGGAGAAAGCTAGTAGACCATTGTTGACGAGCTCAAGCTAAGAATAATGTATCAATAGTAGGTGGGAGAAGGCACAATGAGCATAGCTAGGCCTTATTTTTTTAGGCATGGAACATATTTACTAGGTCCTACGAGAGGACTGTATAGCAACCAAACAATTTTCTTACTAGAAATGAAACAAAATGAAAGAATTTATTTGGTCTTGGAAACATAGAAATTTTCTACAGTCTTAGATAGAATAGAACATAATTATAGCAATTGGATAGGAATTGTAGGCTTTATATAATAATCTAAATACACTTAATACATGCCAGGTACAGGCTAGCTAAATAAAAATTAAAATAACATAGTAGTCGGTTTCAAGTACATAATTTCTAATGTTAAATTATAATTTTTATAGGAAAATATTTAAATTATGTAAGCGATCATAATATATCACATTCTAATAATAATAAAATAATGATGCATGCAGAATTATATATATTTAGATGTTCGATTGTGTTTAGGTTATGCTATGCGAAGCCTCACACACCACACAAATAGTGTTCGCTAATAGATTGTGTGCCACACCACACAATTATATTGGTCTCTATGAATCCATGCATATAGTGTAGCCTCATGTCCTATCCAATCCACCGGTTAATGAACAATGAGAACACATATCGGTATTATCAACTTATATAAAATGTGATTGAAATTTTCATGAAAGTTGATAAAAAGTGCAATGCTCAGACACATCACAAATTTTATACTTAAAATAAGACTTGTATAAAATAAAATAATAAATAGAAAAATATCATTTGGGAGTAAATTTAAACAATTGAAGAAAATTTTGCTTCTTAATTTACACTTAAATTGAAACAACTATTGCCATAACCATTGAATAACAATTGTCTTAGGTAATTTGAACAACTCTAATATGTTAGAAAAATTATCTAAGAAATACCAAGAAGAAAATTTATTGAAGAAATCATACTTTTGAAGCATGACATGCAAGGTTAATATTCTGCTCTTATAAGTATCTCAAACACAACTTACGATGCATGCCCGCGCATTCACATCTTCAGCATGTTCTTGAAGGCTTTCCAGGGTAAACTAGACCATTGTTTCCTATTGATTCCAAATCTGTACAAAATAATTTATGTGGTAAATCTCATTCAAAATAGTACTTCTTCGGTTTCACATTACAAGACGCTCTGGATTTGAATAGATTTATGCGTGGATCCATGTATGTGCTTCATATATGTGTCCAAATTTATATGTATGTTAGTGAATTTAGACAAGGAATGAAGGAATGAAGATGCTAAAACATCATGTAACTAATGTATAATGGAAGGAGTTGCTAAAATCAGGCCATGCTCTAACGCGATGGATGATCACATAAAGAACACTGAGATTTAGTTCAAAGTTGCTTGGGATCCTTTGTAAAAAGATGGTTTCCATTAATTTTTTTACTAGAGATCTGTTAAGTTGCATCAAATTCTATTTGTATGTGGACCTTTTCACTTTGAAAGTCCAGAAATTTGATACGAATTGGCGTCATTTTTTAAAAACTAAAAGTTGAAATGATTAATAAATCACTTTTCGTTAAAAAAGATCAAATCACCAACTTTTAGTTGAAAGTTGTTGAACTCTGATAAAAACAGGAGAGTCGCCATAGATAAGAGAAGGAGCTGATTGTGAGCTACCCAAGATTAAGATTATATTTATTTCCTTTGAATATAATAATTCAACCTACTGTCGAAAGATGCTTATGAGCATTGGTATGTTCACTACGGTGTGATTCAAACTACGTTGTCATGTTTATGCATTTTATGTTTGCAGAATTCGTATGGACATATCGCGGTTCCTCCCAGCTTAGACTTGTGTTAACGTCAAAATTTGATAAACCCCGAAGTCCTTATCGGCTAAGCGTTAGAATCGGCTCGAGTCGATCGCCTTGAGTTCTCGCACACCGACGAGGGTTTTCTGTTATCCATATCTTCAAGTCGATTCTTGATAGATTCGGTTTGAGAAGATCTTATCCAAAAGAAACCGAGTCCAGGGAGGATACAGCTTGTATCTATTAATTAGGAAGAGATTGTTAGTTTCCTATTTTATCTTTAGGAAAGTCTGTTTAGTGTCTGATAAGGACTTTATCTATTTTCTTTTTATCTTTAGGAAAGTTTGGATTGTAATCTGTTAGGATCTTTGTCACCCTATGGGTATAAATATGTAAGCCCAGGGTTCATGTAACATATCTCTCGATCAATACAACTCGGCGCATCGTCATCTTTCTTTTATCTGTTCTACTTTGTCATCCGGCGGAACTTGGCACCTGACGCGGGGCTGCATCGGCTCCGATCTCCGGCGAAGGGGTAAGTCCAAGGTCCCGCCGGCTCAGGCAATCGTATTGGCTACGTTGGCGTCGTCCAAGGCTGCATCAGTACATTCGACCTCTTGGATTGCTTTGATTCGGTTGATATCTTTGCCTGATTATTTATCATATGTCTCTGTTGAATCTAATTTTAGTATCTTGATTTGGCTCTATTGGCTGTCTCTCGTTTTAGGGTTTTAGGCATCTACCACCCTGAAAATCAGCCAAGGGCTTGATTGTCTAGATATTGTTTTTCTTTTCATACTTAGTGCTGCATCGGTTTGATCTACTAAGTCGTGATTAGAATCGTAATATCTAGCCTGCTTGTTGATTGCCACTAAGGGTTTCATCGGGGTTTAAGCCGGTGAGTTATCTGGATATTGCATCGGCCTGCAAGGATTGTACAAAAGTTGGATCTAGCCGATTGCAGCAGAGGCTGCATTGAATATTTAATCATTTGTATTTAATGACATCAGACTTCCAGCTGATGTGTGTTTTAATCTTTAAATTATTATTTATTTTATCATGTGATTGCTTTGTGCTATATTACATTGTTATATCGTCATGTTATCATTGGCCGATCGCCTTTATATAAATATTTGATCAACGCACAGCCAATGGATTCAAACCCTAACACCATTGACTGGCATCGGCATCGGCTGGAATTGCACCATTGGCTTATCAGCCGATCAGTTAGTTTTGGGTATCGGTCTATCGGCCGAAAGTGATTTATGTTCTGCTGTTTTGCATAACTTGTCAGTGGCAGGATCAAACTGACTGGCACGCCCGCGCTTCATCGATTCTAGGACCTGCACTGGAGCTAAGCAGATCTTCCAGGCCGGCGTGTTGATTTTTCTCATCAACACATTTTTGGCACGCCTGGTGGGACCGTGTTTTGGATAAACACATCTTTTTACACGGCTCCACAGGACCCATAATTACAACAATGTCTGATGAAGAAGTTAAGGCCGAGGAAAAACAATCTCTCAAGCTGACAAATAAAGACAGGGAACAGTCTACTGAGTCGATGGATGACGAGACACTTCAAGAGATGGTTAATAACGTCATTAATCGTGCTATGTTCGATCAATCTGGAGTCTTGATGAGTGCATTGTATGGTTTGATCGAGGAAACAGTTCCCAGGGTAATTGCCTTAAGATGTCAACATGGGGAGAAAATTGGTGAGCAATCTCAACACTATCGGCAACAACAAAATTGGCTCGGGGGGCAAGTTGATCGATATCGGTGTGCAGAGCCACTTCAGCAATATCGGCCAGAAGAAATTCAAAGATATCCGTCCAAGGAGGATTGGGCCGATATAATTGCAAAGGAAATGGAGGAGCAATTTGGAATTAAACATAAAAATCAAATTTCTGTGTATCGGCTGCCATATCCTGAGTGGTTTGATAGGGTTCCACTTCCAAGCCGATACAAGGTTCCAGATTTCTCCATGTTTTCAGGGCAAGATGGTATATCCACAACGGAATATATCAGCCAATTCTTAGCTCAATGTGAGGAAGCATCGGCTGAAGAAGCTCTGAGAGTTAGACTTTTTCCATTGTCTTTGACTGGATCGACTTTTACATGGTTTCCATCATTGTCACCGAATTCCATCAGAAGTTGGGCCGATCTTGAAAAGCAGTTTCATATGTACTTCTTTCTGGGGTTAGCGAGTTGAGACGTGCGATTTGATATCGCTTAAACAAAGAAGAAGGGGAATCGACTAAGGAATACATTCAAAGGTTTCATAATATTCACAGCCGATGTTATAGTTTGAGCCTAAGTGATGAGCAGATAGCAGATCTTGCATTCCAAGGGTTGTCGGCAGCTAATCGAGGCAGGTTTTTCATCCATGAGTTCAACAGCCTGGCTCAGCTATTACATAAGGTATCGGTTTATGAGAGTCGGTGTCAAGAGGAAGAAAAGAATCAGTTTTGGGGCGATCAAGACAAGGACAATTTTGAAGTATGACTTCTCATACTCCAAAACTGGGGGGCATGTGTTAACGCCAAAATTTGGTAAGCCCTGAAGTCCTTATCGGCTAAGGGTTAGGATCGGCTCAGAGTCAGTATCGGCTTGGAGTTCTGCATCAGCCGATGGGGGTTTTCTGTTATCCATATCTCCAGTAGTCAGATTCTTGATAGATTCGGTTTGAGAAGATCTTATCCAAAAGAAACCGAGTCCAGGGAGGATACAGCTTGTATCTATTAATTAGGAAGAGATTGTTAGTTTCCTATTTTATCTTTAGGAAAGTCTGTTTAGTGTCCGATAAGGACTTTATCTATTTTCTTTTATCTTTAGGAAAGTTTGTATTGTAATATGTTAGGATCTTTGTCACCCTACGGGTATAAATATGTAAGCCCAGGGTTCATGTAACATATCTCTCAATCAATACAACTCGGCGCATTGCCACCTTTCGTTTATCTGTTCTACTTTGTCATCCGGCGGAACTTGGCACCTGACGCGGGGCTGCATCGGCTCCGATCTCCGGCGAAGGGGTAAGTCCAAGGTCCCGCCGGCTCAGGCAATCGTATTGGCTACGTTGGCGTCGTCCAAGGCTGCATCAGTACATTCGATCTCTTGGATTGTTTCGTTTCGGTTGATATCTTTGTCTGATTATTTATCATATGTCTCTGTTGAATCTAATTTTAGTATCTCGATTTGGCTCTATCGGCTGTCTCTCGTTTTAGAGTTTCTACCGATACCGGCTAAATCGTTATATTAGATTAGCTTAGCTTAGGCATCTACCACCCTGAAAATCAGCCAAGGGCTTGATTATCTAGATATTGCTTTTCTTTTCATACTTAGTGTTGTATCAGTTTGATCTACTAAATCGTGATTAGAATCGTAATATTTAGCCTACCTGTTGACTGCCACTAAGGGTTTCATCGGGGTTTCAACCGGTGAGTTATCTGGATATTGCATCAGCCTGCAAGGATTGTATAAAAGTTGGATCTAGCCGATTGCAGCAGAGGCTTCATTGAATATTTAATCATTTGGATTTAATGACATCGGACTTCCAGCCGATGTGTGTTTTAATCTTTAAATCATTATTTATTTTATCATGTGATTGCTTTGTGCTATATTACATTGCTATATCGTCATATTATCATTGGTCGATCGTCTTTATATAAATATTTGATCAGCGCACAGCCAATGGATCAAACCCTAACACCATCGGCTGGCATCGGCATTGGCTAAAATTGCACCATTGGCTTATCAGTCGATCAATTAGTTTTGGGTATCGGTCTATCGGCCGATGTGATTTATGTTCTGCTGTTTTGCATAACTTGTCAGTGGCATGATCAAACTGACTGATCACGCCCGCGCTTCATCAATTCTAGGACCTGCACTGGAGCTAAGTAGATCTTCCAGGCCGACGTGTTGATTTTTCTCGTCAATAACTTGTTAGCTTGGACCCTGACTTTTCGGCTTTTATGTTTTATAAGCCGGTGGCTTTTAGGGCTCAACTTCAAGGATATGGAGTCCTAACTCTAATCCTCGTAAGCCCAAAAAAGTTACTAACATATCTTTTGTTTTAGTGTCTTTTTATTTAGACTTAGACTTATTGGCTTAGACTTTTAACTCAACTTATTGGCTTATATGATTTATAAGCCAATGTATATAAAGTTTTAAGTTTAGTGGTGGAGTCATACCCCTATGTCACATAAATAAAAAAAAGCTTCTCCAACTTAGCTTTTGACTTAGAGTAGCTTATGACTTCAAAAAAGCCAAATTAAAAGCTACTTGTTTGTTTACACTTAGATTTTTTTGGTTTATAAGTTGACTTAATAGTGTAAGAGTAACTTTCGGCTTTAAAAAGCCAAAAAACTGTCTGTTTATTTGGACTTTGGTCTTTGGGCTTATAAGCTAGCTCATAAGCACAAAAAAGTGGGCCTGCATCGTGTGAGGAAAACCCATGTCCACTGGCCTTGAATTTAAGTTAGCATTGTATTAAGCTAAAGATAGGAGAATACTCCCTCCGTGTATAATTTATTTTGCAAAAGTCTTTAGGACAAGACATTGACCATTGATTTCTCTACCTTTGATTTTTATAAAACCAACAACTTATGAGAGCTCTTCGAAATATGAATCTATTGATTGGGAAAAAATATGAATCTGATATCACTTTTATACATAAAATGTATTTGTAGTTTGACTAGTTATCGGTCAAGGTTTACAAATTTTGACTTTTCAAAATATTATATGCCTTGTATTCTTCTACGGAGAGGGTATATCCCTACATTGTAGAGCTATGTAATAACTCACCGTGTGCAACTTTGAATATTGAAGGAAAGACATCCCCAAGAGTTGGGCAATATAATTCTCACAAAGCTGCTTGGGAGATTGGTTGTTCAATGGTTCAATGAAACCAAGACAAATCCATTGACGAATTAGATCAGCTTTATGTATATTGTGCCCTTTTGGAAATATCGCATAATAGCCAAAGCACAACTTCAAGAATGGAACCATAGCTTCGTAGCTTAACAGCAAAGACGCAAGCGGCGAAGATGAATCCTGATTTTGTGATACTTTCCAGATATGACTATTTCTCACTGACTCCCATTCCTTATGATCTGTGGATTTCAACAAGTATCCGAGTGATTGAGCTGCTAAAGCCAAACCTCCGCATTTCGTTGCAATCTCCTTTCCTATCCAAACCAACCGTTCATTATCATCCCTTTCTTTGAAGTTAGATTTTTGTTTTATTATACTCCAGCACATCTCATCTGTCAAGGGCTTTAGCTTATACGGTTGTTGAATGGTGCAGATCTTCTTTGCAATACCTTCGTCCCGTGTGGTTACAATGACAAGCACCTTGCTTCCATTCACTTTTAGCATACGCCGCAACTCATCCAACTGGGCCGGGTCATTCTCCCACAAGTCATCTCAAACGACCAGAATCTTCTTACCAGCAAGTAGCTCCTCAAGGCGCTTATTGATTATTTCCCTTCTAGTTAAGTTGCTCTCCATGCACTCTTTGGTACTTGTGAAATTATAGAGTTACCAATTTTCTTCAAGTCTAATGTGCGTGACACATAGACCCATGCTCGAATATAGTCGTCATCGATGAATTGGTTGTCATTATAAACCAATTTTGCCAAGGTTGTCTTGCCTATGCCTCCAATGCCATATATCGGCAAGATTGTGATGTCTTCTTGGTTGATGCTTTCAGATAAATAAGCCATTACGTTCTCTTTCTCATTCGCCCTTCCTTGGATGAGTGCTTCTTCCACCTTTGATACTGATTCCCACGGATCACTGACGTTCCGCTTGCTTGAGCTACTCTCTGATGTGAACTGGTATTTCTGATTTTCATCTGCAATCTCGCTTAGCTTATTTCTCATCGACTTCATCTTATTAGCCATTTTAATTTTGGGAACAAGCTGCGATAATTTGTATTTGATTTGTCAGTACATTAGTTCAGAAAAAATCCTTTTAACTAGTAGCCATGAAATAAAATCCAAAACCCGCACATTTTTAAGTACGAGCATAGATGTGACATGCAAACTGCTACAAAAATATAATTAAAGAATGTACCTTGCATGCAGAAGCTTTGCTAGTAGTATTTTCTTCAAACTGCTCAAGCATGCCCGAGATGTCGTACATGGCATTCTTGAGCCGCTTCAGCCACAACCGCACACTTTCCTTCTTGATAGACTGCCTCTCAGCATCCTTGAGAACCGCTTCCACCATCTCCAGTGTCTTCTTCATCTTGTTCAGCTCCTCGCTGAAATCCTGCTGCAGCGAGATCTGGCCACTGATGGCCGAACCAATCTGCTCGCCGACCACTTTGAGGACTGCGGAGGCAAGCATGGACCCGACCTCTGCCATGGCTGCTCGATCTGAAGCTGCAAACGCTCAGCTCCCCCTCTCGAGAAGTCGAGGGTGGTCTGTTCAGTGTGAGGCAGCGTGAGACGTTAGCTCATATGATGGGGGGTTGATATGATATATATGTTATGCATGATATCATGGACGTTTGCTCACATGGCGCGGCTGGCTGGCACTGGAAACCACCACCCGTGAACACACTTGGACGAGTGGAATTCAAGGAGAAAGGCTAAGCACCCATGAACAGCTAGGTCGTCATATAAATTTGAATATAACAATAGAATAAACCAAGCTAGTCTAGCAACATGACATGCCAGCAAGCTGATTCCATGTAAGGCTCCATCCATAAATTAATACACACCATCCTTGATATTATAAATATTAAAGTTTTAATTAGATGCTGAAATATTAATTCAAATTAAAGTTTTAATTAAATGCTAAAATATTAATTAAAATTGAACTAATATTTTTTTTCTTAATTTATTTGAGAACTTACAATAAGAGACCATTGTTAACCGTAGCACGATGTTTTGTCTCTCCTCCTTTTTCATTTGAGCAAATATTTTTAATTAGTAGGACTAAGTCAACCTGCCCTTAGCCTACTGGGATATTTGGAAACAAAGAAATCGAAGCATGTGATTTTGAATCAGTCATGCATGTTGAAAACTATGTATATACAAGAATATATATATAGATTTTATCCAAATCAGCGTGATCTTGAACCAGTCCTACTCCCTCCATCCCTACAAGATTGTTACCTTAACTAGCCAAAGGTAAATTAAATTAAGCAAGAGACTAAAAGACTACCATATCATTGATTAATATGGAGAGAAAACAAGAAACACAAAAATATATGTGCGCTCCTATCAACTACTAGGTAGTGAAGGTTGAAATATCACACACTCAAGCTTTTAGCCAAGCCCTTATAAGTTTTTACCAAAGCAAGCAGAATGGTGACATAAACTGACTTAACCAAACACCCCAATGGAGATTGGATATATCGATGCCTCGACAAACACTTGCTGTATGACTGCAATCAAATCTGTGAAGCTCTGGATAGGCTTAAATATGTAGCAAAGAAATAACAAATGCTCAAATAAAAAAAATGCAAAGAAGGAATATAAAGTACTAATAGTTCGATCGCAAAGAGTCAAAGTAGTATTAAATAGGTCTGATGGACCCACACTAAAATGACACTTTATGAGACAAAGCTTTCAAGCTAAAAATATGAAAAATAATTATAAGAGTTCAAATAGGAATACAATTTATAAATAAAAATTGTCGGAATGAAAAATATAAATTTTTTTAAAAAACAGTCCATCTAGACCACAATGATAATAAAGAGGAGAGAAGCAATAGGCACGTAAAGAAGTTAAGTGGTGGCGGTTGATAGGATATCTAAACACTATAAAAAATCCCAAATATAATTCCAATGATGATTAAGAAGAGTGACGACAGGTAAGCCGTAAAGCAGCATGTCCACGACTGACTTCTAGAAATTAAAAATTAAACCGTAATAATAATCATGTTCAATTTTTAAAATCTCAATGACAATAAAGAGGGGAGACAGTGGGCGGACCGTAAAGAAATACATTGGCAAAGCCGCTAGCGGTTTGGTGGGCCTTCTAGAAAGTAAAAAATAAATTCAAACGATAATTATGATTGATTTGTAAAATCCCAATGACAATAAAGAGAGGAAGCACATATCGTAGAGGAGTTTCAGTGACGATGTTGACAAAACTTTGAAAAATTATGAAAACAAAACCCAATAAGACAATTAACTCTACATACTAAAAGACATAATTTTTAAAGGTTCTAAAATGAATAAAAACAGTGGTAGATCGAAGAAGCAAATAAAGAAATAACAAATAAATAAGTAAGGGTAACGACTGACATGAATTTTAAAAACTATGAAATTAGAAACACAAATAAATAATTAAGGGTAACGACTGACATAAATTTTAGAAACTATGAAATTAGAAATATGAATATAATAAGGTTCGGTTTTTAAAGTTCCAACACAACGGGATTATTCAATAAATTTTAATAAAATTATATATAAAAATAGATAATTTTGTATTGATGCTAGCACAGCGCAGCGCAGGCCACCCAGCTAGTCATCAAATAAAACAAGCTTGAAAAATACCAGGTCTAGGGAATCGGGCACGATGGACAGAGGAATTGCCTACCCATGCCCATTGCACGCGACCAATTTTTCATCCCACGGACCTGTCTCGGTTACCATGACGTGGGGCATGTTCTTCCCAAGCCCGTATCACCCGCAGGCAAGCAGTCAACGGAAGGAAGCAGGAGATCAAGAACAAAGCTACTAGTACAGTATGTTGCATTGCATTGATATTCAACTGATATACTAAAGCTACTAGAACATAGCATACTGTTTTAATCAAGTTAACTTAGTAGCAATGGTTAAGCAATTATGTGCCACATTGTTACATAACCCATTAGGTATGGATGATACAGTACATGGCATATGTCTTATTCATATGATACAACTTACTCATCCCCGACGAGTCAAGGCTCGGCTACCTACGGAACCGTTTAAGGACGTTAAGCTTGTCATCAATTTTCTCTTTTCTTCTTGGCGTTGTAGTCCTTGTGTGTTTCACATTCAATTACTTTTAGACCGTTATATTGGGGAATGACATTGTCGATCCACCTAGTGAATCCACACCTCCTTTGAATGCCCTAGTAAAGAAACATATGTAATCAGTTAGAGAGCTAATAGAGTGAAGACGTTTGCGGGATTGATAAAACGAAAGACGTACAACGAAGTCGTTGTCTAAGTTGGGGCAAATGAAATATCTCCGGCCATATGTTCGTGGTTCAAAGGAGGTAGCCATCTTGCAACGATCCCTACAACCGCACATGGGACGCTCCGACCATTTACGAAAACCCAGTGGGTCGTTCCTCCAAGCTAAGCTTGCGATTTCGACGCGACGTTCGTACTCCATCCATGCTTGAATGAATTGTTCAGTCGACTCAGGTTGTATTACCGTCCAACCGATCGAAGCAGGTTTAACCGTATCGATCCACTCTTCGTATGGACACTGACGTACATCCTCCTGGTTGCACATTTGTGATGTTCGGGATTAGAAAAGGGAACAAGTGAATAGGTTAAACAAAGAAAAATTATACTCACGACAAAATCGTCATCCACAATCTCGGGACACACGAAGCATCTTTGTCCTCTAGTTGCTTGTCTTATGGATCTTACCACCTGGCAACGGAGACCACAGTGGCATTCTGGACGTTCTCGCCATGTGGGTAGTGCCAGCTAATCCATAGGCCAATCCAAAGCTTCAGCACGAACTCGACGTTGGTACTCAGCCTTCCGTCGAAGGTAGTCTCACCTTGTTTCGCTTAGTGGGTAGTAACATGTTCCGTCGGTTCATGGGTTCTCCGTATCTATCCACTCAATGAAGTTGCACACCCGACGATATGCCTGAATGAGGTGTTAACACGATGTACAATCAAGTTAGCGTTTTCTGTGTGAATATTTTGTAGCTGAATGCATTGCAGATAAGCCATACCTGATCAATGTTGGCGCATTGGAAAAATCGTCTCCCTCGGGTTTCCGTGAGGAGGGACGACGTAAGTATGCAGCCATCTCCACAATGGCATAACGGACGGTCACACCATGGTGGAATCAAACCGCTCAAAGGATGGAGTCGCTAGTGGAGACGCTCAAGGAATGGATGATATGAAGATCTCATTGTACGAGAAAATGTAGAAAACAGAATGCAGATTTGAAGACCTTGTATTCGGATGGAAGCAATATATAGTGCAGGGAGGTTAAGGTTCACAGCGACATATCGTTTATGTCTGTCACGGGGCAACAGCTGAACGCGACGTATCGTGTAGGATTGTCACGGGGCAAAAGCTGATAGCGACGTATCATGTAGGATTGTCATGGGGCAAAAGTTGATAGCGACGTCTCGTGCAGGTTTGACACCGTCGAAAGTTTTTTTTCTCGTTAGTAAGAGTATCATGCAGCGAACGATACGGAAGGATCTCGTAACATGTGAGTGCGACGAACAGACAGAGATATATACAAACATCCAACACAAAATAAATAATTATAATTTTTACAAACTGTAGCACGCAAAACCTACTGGCGAGCCCTCTTACCCCTAGCCCTCCTAGCCTGTGCTCTAACGTGCCTCTGAGAGTACGTCAGCCTGTCTGGGGGCACGCCACGACCAGCACAGACATCCAGCGTGGGCGTCTCGTATGGCGGGTCCTGGCTCTGTGGTAGAGGTGCTTCACCAAGCTGAGAGGCGACGAGAACGTTCTGATCTAGGTCCTCCAGGTCGTCGAAGTCGTCGCCCGTACCTGACCCCCCCTTGTCGCTCGCCCCGGACCCGCCCGCCTGCGACGATGATGCCCCCGAGCGAAAAATCCCCGCGAGTAGAATCCTCCTGTATATAAGCAATGTGAAGCATCAGTGATTTAAACTAATAAGACTTAACTACTCGTCGGACGACGCTTGCTCACCTCCCGGCTGAGTGAGGGGACGAGGAAAGGAGGATCCACTCGCTCCAGCAAAGCTCGCAGTGGTTGGCCGAGTCACGAAAGGCCGAGGGATCGACGATCCACTCGCGCCAGCCGTATCCCCAGTCGGTAGCGTCGGACCTACACGACATTCGGTTTGTTATATCACGTTGTAGGGTTGCCACAATGAAAATGAGCGGAACTAACCTGTGGAGGCACCAGCGCCGTGTGGTGACCATCCTGGTAACAGACCGCGTGGACGTGGACCTGCAGCAGCCTGCGGAGGTATCGCCTCGACGGCTGAACGACACGAGAAGATGCGCAAGATCGAACGCGCCGTCGTCTGCATCCGCTGGAACGTCATCTTCTGTTCCACATCGTTCAGGTGAATGCCTGCGTCCAACCTCAGCATCACTGAGTCGATTTCGGCATTCAATGCCCGTGCGGCGTCGGCCTACAAAAATCGAAACAAATTAGGTTCATCGCTGAAATATACAGGAAAATCATGTTACGTTACAAAGGTATTAAGGCTGAGAAATCATGACGTACCCCAACGAAGTAGTCCTTGTCTCGATTCCTGGGATAGGTGTCCGTGACCACTTCGTTGTCAGCTCATCCAACCTTCTCCATATCTCATTGAATTTTTTCTCTTAATTTTGACCACATATCCTCTTGAATAGATCCATCAGGTGCTTGTTCTTGAATTGTTTGTAGAAATTAGCTCCCATATGCCGCATGCACCACCTACTCCGAACATCATGCCACCTAATTGGATGTCCCCTCTCCGGCCAACCATTCTGAAGATAGTCGATTCTCCTCAGCATGTCCGCATGACGATCATGAATGAGACAAACATTGGGTCTCATACCAATGACTTGGCATCGAACTCTCTCCAAGAACCAATACCAGCTTTCGGTGTTCTCACTCTCGACAAATGCAAACGCCATAGGTAACACCTGATTGTTCCCGTATGCTCCAATCGCCGTCAGTATTTGACCTCTGTATTTGCCTGTCAGAAAGGTTCCATCTATGCACAGCACAGGGCGACAGTGTACAAATGCGTTGATGCAAGCACCAAACGAGAAAAAGGCTCTTTGCAACACACTCTTGCTCAATTCAGTAGATGATGAAAAGGTCTGAATGTCGTAGTAGGTATTGGGGTTTCTCTGAGCAATGGTGGCTAACAGACAAGGTAAATTGTCATACGATGCTTCAAATGTGCATACCTCATCTCTAATATCTTTTGTTTCGCCCTCCAAGCCTTGGAATAGCTGATAGTATACTTGAATTTGTTCTCAATGTGCCTAATAATGGAGCATGGTTCAAAGTCCGTGTTTTTAACAACATTGTTGTACATCTCACCGGCAACAAACGCTGAGGTGATGTTGCGGTGGTACTTATCTACCCCCGGCAACAAACATGTGTGCTCACCAACAATGCTCACTTTTCAATAGTCACTCCATTTTCCCTTGTATGCATGAACGCGCCACGGACAATCATCCTTCATGCACTTCATATCATACACATAGTTCGTAGACTTCACCACCCTAAACTCTCTATGCAAAGAGAGCGCGCAATGCTTCACCGCCTCTTTCATGTCTTCCTTATGAGCATACCTAGCACCCTGGATGACCTCGTTATCCTTGTATTTAAATGAAACATGCTGCCCCTCCGAGATAACAAGCTGAGAGAAATCAGCTTGTTCCCAATCGACGGGCATGACATCTTCTTCCTCGTCCGATGATTCATCGCCCTCCGCCTGCTCATTTTCAGAATCCTCCCTCTCCATTTCTTCAACAATTGCTTTGATTCTCTCCCCCTCGTCCGCCATGCCAATCGTCTCCTCCAAGCTTGCTTCATTGCTCGGACCTTCATCATACTCTGTTTGCATTGTATTACTGCTATCGATTCCATGCAATGCCACAAAAATAACAAGGGGCCAAGACCTTTTAAGTGACATGTCCACATAACGTCTCCACGACGCAGTGTTATCTATAGGCATAAGTTCCCAATAATATCCTTCTGTTGCATGACTTACTACAACGGATAGAGACATTGTGTTCACTCTTGTATCCACTTTAAATCCATGTAGCAACCAACTATAGACTGACTCAAATGTTTTATCGGTTGGCCTATCGATACCCTTCGATTTCATCCTAAATTCTGACAGATCTACACCTTCTGGACCATATCTAACGTTGTCTTCACCATGAACTATCTAAAATATGATCTTACTTGCCATAGTGCCTGACAAACAAATTGAAACTGAGTTTATTCCATACTACGAATATGTTGCCTAGATGATTATGTGCCTAGGTTAATTTCTTTAACAATATGTTCTCTGGTTTACATCTTAAAATATTCCGAATCGGTTTATTCATTTGATCTACCGCCAATCGTACCTCGTTCATTTAAATTTGACAAATTTTGTAAACTAAATTAAATTAAATCGTACTTTATATCTACACATATTTTGATTATCAACGAAATTATACGTACGATTATCCATAGTGCTTAACATCTATTCACATAATATACACATAGATCCAAACATATTCTACCTAAGTTGATCTAACTATTCTACCTAAGTTGATGTCAATTAAATTATCTAAGTTAATCTAAATTAAATCATCTGTTTTACAAATCTAAAACTAAATATTCAGTAACTATTCAAATATTAAAAAATTTCATTTTCCCTAATATTGCATTTACAAACTAACTAAAAAAGTACGACGGGATATTGCATTTACCTCGGATGGAATACGCAATCTAGCAGGGCTTCGCCGCGCTCCTTCCTCTTCCTCACCCCTCTCTCTTTTCTTTTTTCTGGATTTGGGAGGTTGCAAATGAGGAGAAAATCTGACTCGGCTTATATACTGCCCAGGCTAAAAAACGCCCTTTCAGAGGGCGGGAAGGTCAAAAAAAAGCCCTCTGGAAGGGCGGGAAGGGGGCCGCCTACAAAAAAGCCAGGGTGGCCTCCCTTTTTGCAGGCGGCCCCCTGTTTCAACAGAAAAAAAACTCCCTTGGTAAGGGCGAGAAGGGGGCCGCCTCCAAAAAGCCGGGCGGCCGCCCTTTTTGCGGCGGCCCCTATTTGAACAGGGCAAAAACGCCCTTGGTAAGGGCGGGAAGGGGCCGCCTGCAAATATTCCACCGCGCGACAAACTACCCCAGCCACGTCGGAAAAAACGCCCTCTGGGATGGCGTTTTTTAAATCTCGCCCTCCCAGAGGGCGGGAGGAGACTATTTGTGTAATTTTTCGAAAACGAATAATTAGTTTTGTAAATCTTTAAAAAATAAAAATTAAAAATGCTAAAAATTCTCCAAGGCACGGCGTCTACGTGGCACGATGGAGGTCCGCTCACTTTGAGGAAGGGAGGCCGAGTGTGCAGGGGAGGCGTGGGCCGGGCGACGGAAGGTGCGAGGGAAGGTGTTGCTGGGGACTGGGCTTCATGTTTGGAGTCAGAAATATAGTAGATTTGGAGAATAGAAAACTCCAAAGATGGTTGACTTTGAACCGTGTTTTGTCGGGTGTATCGAGAGAATTGCAATAATAGGACTCTATACATCATGTTTCGTTGTTATAAGACTTCAAACATACGCTTCGCGTATCGTTGGCTTCTCGTTTTTTATGACATTTTTTTCATTTAATCTATTTTCTCCACCTAAATACATGTATTTTGCCTCCATTAGACCATATTGCTCTTCACTGTTTGTTAATTATTCACATCGGCCGACGTGTCCATGGTTGCAACCGTCGCAGCTAGGCCTCTAGCACACGCGGCCAGGCCTCCATCATGCGTCGGCGCAGCCAGGGAAGCAGGCAGCACAGCCAAGCACGGTCCACCAAGCGGCGCACCTAGCATGGCCCTGCCTAGGAGCGGCAAATCGGTTCCCTGCACAAACAAGAACCCAAGAAACTCCCCAATGCAACAGGGAGCAAGCTAACCACAGCTAGAGCCAAGAACACCGCGCGCATGCACGGTCACACCACCAGACAGAAGAAACCAATCACCCACCACCCCGGCTGTACCTGTACCTCGTCCGGCACCACACCAAATGAAACCATCAAGAATCAGAGGAGTACTACTACTTAGCAGGGACAAATCAAGAAGAAGCAAGAGCGTATTAGTAGGGATTGATCGATCGATCGATCGACGCGAAGGCCTCACCAACCTGCTCGAGGACAAATCCGATCGGAGAGGCGGCCAGGCCTACAGCGTCCGGCGTGGACAGCTGGGCTTCGCCGGCCCGTGCTTCCTGGCCAGGCGAGGCCACCGTCGGTGCTTGGCTGGCCGTCGCCGGAGGAAGGAAGGCCGACGACGGTGGATCACCAGACATTGGGTGGCGGCGATGGAGGAAAACGAAAGGACGTCGAACGATCTCACATCAAACACACGCGATATCAGGCAAGAAACAAACAGTGAAGGGCAATACGGTCCAATGAGGGCAAAATATATGTATTTGGGTGGAGAAAATAAATTAAATGGAGAAAATGTCATAAAAAGATAAGCCAACGATTCAAAGGTTATTTTAGCTAAGCACATGTTTGAAGTCCTATAATAGTGAAGTGCGATGTTTAGAGTCCTATTATTGCAATTCTCCTAGTCACAATTGACCGCATTGTACCAAGGGGACCTATTTGATAGGACTTTAATATCTAAATTTAATTTTAAGAGTCAAGTTCTGATTGAAGTTATGAAGTTATGGAACAGTCTAAACTCCACTTAACCTTTTTAATTCATTTTGTGAGAGCACTTTAACCTACTCTCCTCTCTTTTTGGGTAGAACCAAAAATATTTGGTTGGGCTTAGTTCTAGAAGAGGTAGAGCTGAAGCTGAAGCTCTGCCAAATAGACCCTAAACCACCAGTTCAGGTGACCAACATGACAGCAGAAGGCAAAGTTGGCGGGAAATTAGAGATCGACCTGCAGGAGAGCCTCATGGATATGCTGAAGTAGGTCGGAGAGGCTGGTGCTGCTCGACGAGAACACGTGGCTCAAGGTTCTGTATGTTCAACGACCGAGGAGAGGCATCAGGCGTGGTGGAGATGGCTCGACTGGTGGTAAAGCGGCCTATGCCCATGGGATGAAAAATTTTCATGTACGACTTTGCGATGGCATCAAAGGAGGGGATGCCTAAGGTTGGAAAGAGGAACCACACCATGCCATGGACGTGATAGTGAGCGGCATAGCGCCGGTGATGACCCACCAGAGGAACACCCACGAGAAGAAGCCGAGCATGTCTTTTTTCTTTTGAACGAATAGCACCAGACAATGTGTTGTTTCATTGAATAAAGTAGGAAAAAATACAAAGCTAGCACCCAAGAAAGGCAGTAGCCAAGAATGAAAAAAGAAAAGTCCACCAACATGCACAGACAGTGCCTACACGCAACCCAGGAGAAGGATAGCATCGAACCAACCACCGCTACGCATGATCGACCGTCGCTAGACCAACAACGAAGCTACAGTCAGACCACTCAAAACCAAACCCTAATAGATGAACACCGCATTCAACTATATCCATGCCATTGAGATTGAAAGGGGAGAGGATGAGAGAGAAGAATGGAACCGTTCTTCCCCACAAGGCTTGCCAACATGGCCAACATGAAAAGGTAGGGCATCGCTGCAAGAGGACAAATATCTAGGGAGAGAATGCATAAGATATCGAAGAGACGTTTTGGCAAGGAGGTATCCTAGACGACGTCTCCAAGGAGAAGAGCGATGATGAGTATCGATTTCGTCGTCCATCGAGTTCTCAAGAAGAACCAAGACAAGGTTTTCACATGGTAGCCCCACCAGAGGAAGAGGGACGACTCGCAACACCTCCACGAGGGATAACGACACCCGAAGCACCATCATTGCCGGCCCGACAAGGCTGGGCTAGGTTTTCACTTGTCGTCCGCCTCATGTTGATCCAAAGCTATCGTTTCATTGCTTCACCACCGGTCATCCTTCGTCAGTGCATGGACATCATTGTGCTGACGCCTCGCGTCGGCCAACTTTTGCAGGCCTCTGTGGCATACTCGTCGTCATCGGCCTCCCTGTCGCCGCCACACTGACCTTCGTGCCATCGCTGCATCGACCTCTTGCGCCATTGGTCAGGCCGGCCTTTCTTCTGTTGCCCGTACTGACCTCCCGACGCCACCCGTGCTGGTCTCCTCCTGCCGCCGACGCCACCCAAGCCGGTCTCCCGTAGGCGTTGCCGTCTCTGCCATGCCCGTTGCCGCCGCCATCTCTCTATCACGTCGCCCGGCCAAATCGGTCGTTGGGGCTCCTACGGGCTCCACCACCGCTGTCGTCCAGGCACGGATGTGCCCAACCGCACCGTCGCCATCCTCTCCAACACCGGTGCTTCTTGCCACCACCGTTGTCATCGCGGAGGTTAGCCACACGGGAGGACTGCCACCCTCGCTGCAGCCTGCAGAGACCAAGTCCTGATGGAGGGGCGTCGAAACTGGCCAGAGGGGCACTAGATCCGGCGGTTCCAAGCACGGCGCGCTCCCCCTAGCCTGTCGCCTTCTCTCCTCCTCCTGCCACCTCCTCTCCTTCTCCCGCTGCCTCCATGCTCTCAGCCTTGCCGCCCGCACCTCCTCCTTCGCCCTGGCCACCTCGTCCTACTCGAAGGCGCTGTGCTTCCTCCACACGAGCACGTCGCAGTACTCCTTCGTTGACAGCGACCTCCTCCTCCTACTCCCCGTTAGCACGACCTCCTCCTCCTACCCGGTGATGCACGGTCAGCTAGCCACAAGGGGGGCCAGATCTGTCTCCAGCAGTGCCAGATTTGCTACGACCGACCCTGACGGCGCTGGACCCGGTCGTTGTTGCTCCGCCGCCTGTCCGCTCGAATCCCATCGTCGCCCCAGCCGCCAAGACTTGCGCAAAGGAAGAAGCCCCCGCCGCCACCGTCCTTGTCGCCACCCGGCTTTGCTGGCGGTTGCTCGGGCTACGGCGGAAAGGAGGAAGGCGGGCAGCGATGGGTCTATGAACATCGCCTCCCGTGTCGCCCTGGGACACGAGGGCTTGTACAAGATTGGGAATAGTATCGCTGAGCATGTCTTGGCTATGCCCCCCATTCCCCTCGTGTGCAACAAGATTGACAAATCTGCTCGACCTCAACTGAAATCGATAGTGTTGCAGGCTCTGATATGCAACAATTGCCACCGATCAGTAGTTCAGGAATCGCCACCTGCAATGTGCGGTGGAGTATCCTCGGTAGAAGACGACGCACGCTCTTGGCTGGGTCCATGTTCTTGTTAGTTCACCGAGCCCATTTGCCCTTGTCTTCATAGCTCTCCTGTAAGCTTCAGCCCACTCCAATAGGGGATCGTTTTGCTACAGCAAGGGCTGGTTCGTTTAATCCAAATGAGGGATTGGAGGGGATTGAGAGGAAATAATTTCACATCACAATAAGTGTGAAATAAATTCTCTTCAAATCCTCCTCAATCCCTCTATAAGAGGGATTAAACGAACAAGACCTAAAAGGATTAAGTCCTGTGATCCCCGCCTTACGAAAATCATGTATTATCGTAGGATTTTTAAAAGTTACATATAAATTATATTAAATTTATATGTAAATTATAATAAAATTAAAATATGATGTACTATATTTATATTTGTTAATTTTTTATAAATTTTATCGATAAATGTATAGATAATATCATTGGGAATACAGTTTGTTGCTTTCCTTGCAGTAGTTCTTGTCACACACATTGTTCAGGATTCAGGAAAACCAAAAAATCTACTCCAACCACTTCCTTGTAGGCTTGTAGCCAGGTTGCACCGAACAGATCCAAGGCACCGGAACACGAAGCTAATAAAAACATGTACGCGATGGAAAATATATAGACTATTTTGAACAAGTTGGTCCATGTTGAGAAAATATGCCGTACATGTTAGAATTAATATATGAGCTAGGCCCATATGAAATTAAATCTTATAAACCCACCTCATGGGAAGGCATGCATAAAAATCTTTTTTATATCGTTTTGTATATTCTAGGAGAGTAAGACTTTTTTAAAAAGGAGAGTACTCTCCCAGTCACTTAAGGTATATGTAATGAAGAGAACTAGAGAAACACAAACACATGTTCTCACTCATCTCGCCTAGCTGGGCATGGGGTCGGGCAACACGCGTACATGACATGCACATGGATAGTCCCCACCAAAATTGGTATCATGCTTACGCAGATACTGCTTTCTTTTTCAATTTTGTTTTGCTACAAAATTCGGTGATTTTTGGAAACACACCTAAAAACCTTATGTGTGGAGTGGCATGGAGTTGGGATAGTTTACGTGCTGACTAATCTTGTGCGATTACACATTATGGAGATCGTGCATATGTCTTGATCACATGTCTTGGCTTTTCCTATATAAAACGAGTCGTCGCTTGTTAGACAATTTTGTAGAAATGTTGCTGACCAAATAAACCCAGCCTAACAACTATGTTTACTGGTTTTGAAACCGACACCTAAACCCTAAGTTGGGAATGTCACATGATTTTTCGTGCAAAATATGCAAGTGTGAGGTTTAAGACTCAAACACAGGATCTCTCTCTCCACACGTTGTCTTTTTACCATCTCATCTATCAATCACTTCATATCTAAGTTATAGGTGCTATTCTTTTGACTACTCTAATTCAAAACTTGTAATATATATTTAACATAATAAATGAGATCAAATAGAATGGTGTCAACTAAAAAGCTGTAGATCTTAACTTATATATGTATATTTCACTCGTGCATAAGGACACTCGGGATAAGGCTTCTCGGATGGTAAGCCACTTGGGCCTAGATAGAAGGACAACAGTTCAAGTGCAAAAGGATTATAGGATTATCATTCTTAACTTTATATTTTGTTGTTTCTCAACTAAGCATAGAGTCAGCGGCTACATCTAATAGGTGCACTTGTTTGTGCATACTATTTTTTTTCAATCAAGTCATCTATGGTCTACCTATAAGCCATTAAAGGGAACGATACAAGAGAACAACACTTGGAAAGATTTCACATGAAGAGTAAAGCACTCGGCAAGTGGTGTGACCTTGCGGGGAGGGTTGCAACTTGATAGTGATAAAGCACTCGGCAAGTGGTGTGACCTTGCGGGGAGGGTTGCAACTTGATAGTGAGGATACCGCAGGGGCTACCATGTACGACATGAGTACAGGATACCCATATAGAAAGCTTAGCCGACTATACCAATAGGGGGTGGGCTAAGCCTGATGAAAAGGAGATAAGGTATTGTTCACTAAGAAGATTGGTTTGCAATAGGATAGACTCCTAGCCATATGCTTCCTTGTATGTATTAGAAGACTCTAGCCGTATTCAGATGGGTCTCTTGCAATGTAAGGTGGACAGGTCCGGTAAAAAAATGTAAGGTGGATAGGGAGCCCCAATAATGACGAAAAACACAACTTGACATAATCGACATGCGAAGTCCCCTCATTGTTAGTCTAACAGAGTAATCAAATTGATGATAGGGCCACCCACGTTTCTACCTGCAAGTTGTTGGTCGTCAAACAACGGCCTTTCGTTGCCAGCCACGTGAAAAATCTTACTCTAGACTAGTGAGGGGGTGTTATAACACATTTTGGTTCGAACCTTGCATGGCATATGCCCGTGAATATGGGGTGAAAACTCAAGTGAGTCATGGGAACAAAAGTGTGACCGTCTAGGTGCCTTTTGGGTATTTTTTATGCCTACAAAAATAAAAATACGGGTGCACTCCTACGTACCAGGGGTTTGAAACCAGCACCAATAAAAGTTTGTCTCTTAATGCCTCATTGTTAGTCTGACAAAGAATGCAAATTGGGTCATGGGGCCACTAATGTTTCTACAAGTTGTCGGCCATCAAACAACGGCCTTTCGTTGCCAGGCAAATGAAAAATCACCCGTTGGACTAATGAGGGGGTGAAAACATACTTTCAGGTTTTAATCATGCCCATGAATATGGGTGAAAAATCAAGTGAGTTAGGGGGAACAGATGTGTGACAGTCTATAGGTGCCAAATAAAATGCAATTATGTTTTTTGGGTTTTTTGCCTACAAAAATAAAATAGGTACACTCCTACCTATTAAGGAGGGTTTAGAACCAGCACCAATAAAGATTTGTTCGCTAGTGCCTCATTGTTAGTTTGACGGAGCATGCAAATTGGGTCATGGGACCATCCACATTTCTACAAGTTATCAAACAATGGTCTTTTGTTGCCAGCCACATACAAAATCTCACCTTGGATCAATGAGAGGGTGTTATAATTTCAGGATCGAATCTTGCATGGCGCATGCCCATCTATATGGGGTGAAAAATCAAGTGAGTTGTGGGAACAGAAGTGTGACCATATGCCTATATAGGTGCCTAATAAAATGCAAAATATTTTTTGGGTTTTCTTCGTGTCTACAAAAATAAAAATAAAAATGGGTGCACTCCTATTGGTTCTGAAAACCGTCACCTATTAGGGGTTTGGAATCAACACCAATAAAGATTTGTCCGCTAGTGCCTCATTTAGTTTGACAGAGCATACAAATTGGGTCATGGGGCCACCCATATTTCTACAAGTTGTCGGCCATCAAACACATAAAAAATCATACATGGCGCATGCCCATGAATATGGGTGAAAAATTAAGTGAGTTGTGGGAACAAAAGTGTGACCATCTATATGCCTAATAAAATGCAAAATATTTTTTCCGGGTTTTCTTCATGCTTACGGAAAAAAATAGATGCACACCTATAGGTATCAGTTGTAAAACCATTATTTCGGTTTGGAACCGGCATCAATAAATATTTTTCTACTAGTGCCTCATGCTTAGTCTAACAAAGCATGCAAATTGGGTCATGGGGCCACCCATGTTTTCAAAGTTGTTGGCCCTCAAACAATGATCTTTTGGTACCAGCCACATGAAAAATCTTACCTTAGACCAATGAAGGGTGTTATAATATATTTTCGCAAACAATGATCTTTCGGTACCAGCCATATGAAAAATCTCACCTTGGACCAATGATGGGTGTTATAATGTATTTTCGGGTTAAAATCTTGTATGGTGCATGCCCATGAATATGAAGTGAAAAATAAGTGAGTTATGGGATCACAAGTGTGACCGTGTATAGGTGTCTAATAAAATATTAAAAAAATTTGGGTTTTTTTTCATGTGAATATAAAAAATGAGTGCACTCCGTAGGTACCGGTTCTAAAAACCAAAACCGTCACCTATTAGAATTTAGCCACCCACACATTTATACAAGTGGTGTCGGTTCTTAAAAACCAAAACCGAGTCTAAAAACCAAAACCGTCGTCCATTAATATTTGGAACTTAGGCCACCCACATTTATAAAAGTTGTCAGCTATCAAACAGTCGCCTTTCGTTCTCAACCACATGAAAAATCTCACCTGGAAGGAGCCACAGAAATTCACGGAAAAAAGAGAAGTCCATAGCCATTCCTTTGTGTTCTTATTCCGAGAAACCAAGATCTATGTTCAGAGTGAACTCCCACCTGAGTTCAGAATCCATCGAATATTGCAGTAACCGTTGATGGGAGCCAGAAACTTGTTTTTTATTTTGGTTTTGATGATCTGAAGAACAATTCTGGGCCCTTTCTTTCCTTTGTATAAAGCTCCACTACTGATTCTCTGACTGATGATATTTTATTTTGTGGGTGCTGGCCTAGGAGGTAACCAGCTCTCCACACGCCGTTTTCACTCTAATAAATACTAGCATGAGCGATGTTCGGCCCCGAGTAATCTGAATATTCCTCGCAGAAAATAAAACTGGATGCTACTATTTTCTCTTTGATTTCCTACTACAAATATTTTCTTGCTACCTAGATTTTTTGCCATTGTCAATCCGACGGGAAAGGGCCAAAATAATTTCGGCAAAGAAACAGATCCTGAAAATTTGATTTCTGGGACCAAATCCAATGGGCTTGATTAAGCGCTCAACCAATTCAGAATGCACAACTCTGCAGTAAACATAACTCGTATATAACGCAGAAATTTGTCAAGACACGCATCAAGTCGTTTCTTCATCAGCAGAGGCTGAAATCTGGAGGAAATTAAAGGGGGGAACTATGCAACAGTGTTTAGCAGATACTACAGTGTTGCTTGCATTGTGTCAACCTATCCAAATTAATGTTAAGTTTGGAGGGAAAAAGGACTTGTAAAACTGAAAATACAAATAAACACAGTAGTTTATAAGCATGTGCAGGCTGAGAATACAGAGATATTCTACATCATGTTACAATGTTCCCCCATTACCATCCCAATTGCAGGTCTTGACTATATATCTCTCCACTGCACACTGTTCAATTGGTCTTCTGAATGCTAAAGTTAAGTTTATTGTCAATGTGCCATTATCTGCCTCCAATCCAGCTTGCCCTGGCACCAACAGTTTGAGACATCCTTACCTGTTGCTGGAACCAGGTTGTTCATGGCGAATTTCAGTGATTACTAGTCCAGCCTGATGACCTATCACAACCCTGCAACAGCAAGATTGTTTGCATTACGCAGGTTTTGCAATGGAGAGAAAGAACGTCTGGAATATTAACAAGAATGCAGACCACATTCTGAGATAACATATATTACTAAAATTCATGTTTGCAGTCAAGCTTATCTTTCTTTCTTCTTCTTTTTTTGCAGGGAAAGCTTCTTTTCATTTAGACTTGCAGAAGATGCGGCGAAGCAGTAACATGCTCAACAACCTCAAGACTAATAGCAGGGTCCTTTTAATTACTCACCGTTTTGAACCCTTCAAACAAACTATAGCGCCAACTTTTCCAAGTTCAAAGTCCAGTACACCCTCAAGCCTAAAAAATTATGAAAAATAATGTTATTTCTGAAACTTCTCGCACAGGAAAAGTTTTTGAACCGGCACATCCTCCTCGACGAGCTGACGCTCTTGCACAGGAAAATTTGGCAAGATCACATCTCAAGCCTAGAAGTTATGGATGGGCACAATTGATGTAGCAGCTTAGGAACTTACTTGAAGGTAATTGAGTTCCACAGACGAACTGTCTCATCATTTGAACCTGTAAGTAGGATTGGCAGATCTGGATGGGAACAAACACAAGTAACACAATCCATATGTCCTATGAGTATTTGAACACAAGACCTGCTCTTGCAGTCCCAGATCTGATTCAACAAGATGAAATAATTACAATGATATTTCCACAAAATGATCAAGAGGTATCACAATATTCTCTTATAATGAAGATACCATACCCTGACCGTTTTGTCCAAAGAACCAGTTATTATGTACTGCTGATTGCCGCGAGTGAAGTAATCGAAACAGCTCACGGCAGAGCCATGCCCGAGCAATGTGAATTCTCGTCGGGAAGAACGGAAATTCCAAACCTGCATTTGCCACAATATAGAGACTTTAATTCTAAAGTTGTGTTCATCAAAATGATAGGAGGTAAAATTAACCTCGGGCCTTCACTGTACCTGTATATTCATCATAGAAGCAACCGCAAATTTATATGTATCATGCGGGCTAAATTTGATTCCATATGCAAGGAAACCTTGCATGTCAAACATCCTTATGCACTCCCAGCCCTTGTTCCAGTCCCACATCTTAATTGGGTCTAGCGAGCCGACCGACAGCACGTAAGGCTCGGTTGGATGAACGTCCAAACACGTGATGTTCCATGAATGAGCTTTGAATCTCTTCACTTGTTGTACAGGGGATTCGTATGTGTACACTCTTATGAAACCATCATGATATCCAACCACAAACCATTGCTTTCGTGCGATCAACTTGGCTGCGCTAGCTGCAGTATTGGATGTGATTGTTATGTTAGCATTTATTGTGACACTAGGTGTAAAGTCCATGGTTAGCAGTGAGTTGAGTCAGGAAGCATGCCTCTTGGTCCATATGAGCCTTGAAGCAAGTTCACTGTTTCCTGTGGACAAATATATGGGCCAACCTTAGTCCTAGAACATCCAAAACCATTCAACTTGCTAATTATAAGCTATTAGCATGGAGAAACTTGTAATGAATTTTACTCACATAGGCAAACTTTACATGTTAGCACTCAATTTTTAAGATTGGGAAGGTGGGGTTCCTTTTATATTCATTATATCATCAGTGATGTGTGTGTGTCTTTGGTACTTCCTAGTGTAGACATACCAAAATTAAAAGTAAAAATAGTATATACAGCTCACTGGGAGTAGTCAGTTACTTGTGTATCACAGTTCAGGATGTCAACTGAACCAAAAATATTTCCTGTCAAAATCCTGCACATAAGAAATTTATCTTGGTAAAAAGCTGGTAACAGCTGTTTTACATATGCTAATAATACTAGAAAAAGAAAGAAATGTATTAGGTGTTCACATGTACTCCCTCCGTTTCATATTATAAGTCGCTTTGATTTTTTCCTAGTCAAACTTATTTAGTTTGACTAAGTTTATAGAAAAATTTACAACATCTAAAACACCAAATTAGTTTCATTAAATGTAACGGTAAATATATTTTAATAATATGTTTGTTTTGTGTTGAAATGTTGTTATATTTTTCTATAAACTTAATCAAACTTAAAAAATAACTAAAAATAGTTAAAACGACTTATAATATGAAACGAAGAGAGTAAAAGATAATAAGAACCTACCCTGATTTTGTGGGCCCTGATTATAGCATAACCACTAGATGAAGTAAAGAACTTTCAGAAGGAAAGAGATGGTCATAAAACATAATGATTGTTAAATAAGAATATACTGAAGAACTAGGACGATCCCTTTTTGTTTTCATATAAAAAGTCTAGAAAAAGAACTCATAATACATAATCTTCACTAAAAGGAGGTTGAAAGCAAGTGTACAATTGATTTTAGAAAAAATGTAGAGATAGACGAGGAAAATGACAAGTATGGCAAGGAGGACAATGGATATACAGAGGTGGTTGCACATCAACAAAGTTTATTATTGTAAAGCCAGCCACCAGGTCATTACTAATGAGGATTTTGAAGGGGGGTATCTTTTATTTTGTTTTCATGCTTTAAAATAATATGGGATCATAGCAAGTGTACTTCTCATGAAATGTATTCCAAACAAATAGGTGAGAAATGTATCTCTCTTTTGGAAATGCAAGCAAATTTGGTTTCAATTATCACCGTGAGCAGATGTATTTTGTCTCCTCAAACAAAAAATGAAGAGACTATTTCACATACCATTGCTCAGTGGGGTGCACGTCTATGGGAATGTCAGGATTTTCCATTGGAATGATCTGATCAAATGAAACAGCAACCAAAGTAGACAAAATCCTAAGATATTTATGAAAGGGTTTACAGATGTAACAAAAGTAAGCAATTGGCATGATTCCAACAGAATATAGAGATAAATTTTCACCTGATGCACCTCTCGGTCCTCCTCTCTCTGTTTGAAAGAACTGTTATGGCAATAAGCTTTTTTGTTTCCTTGGGTATCATTTAAGTTCAGATAGCTGGCCAACTTGCTCTCAAGGGTGATGAACTCGTCGCTGTATGAGGTTGGCTTCTCGAGGTGGTCGCTGACAAACTGGACTTCTGGGCCATGGCTTATTGGCAGCTTAATGATGGCCAATGTAGTTAAAGAAGATTACAAGCAGCTAAATAAGTCTTTCACATATAAATACATCTTCCTTTTTTGAGTAAGTTAAAATACATGTATTGTGATATGCAGCTATGAAACTGCATACCCAACATTGCAGGTACATAAAAGAGCAAAAATTAATAGGGTGCGACCATTATAAAACATATTAAATTATTGAATAGCCTACTTCACATGATTAAAAAACAGGGTTGAAGTAGCAAACTTCAATTAATTTTACTTCTTTTTTGTGAAACTGCAATTAATTTTACATTCTTGATCCCCTAAAAGGATTATTGTCATCAAAATGCAATCCGAAAATACAGCGGAAATGTTGTGAGACGGAGGAATCTTGATTCCTAGCAATCCTTAACAAACAAGGAGAACATTCTGAAAATGAGGATCACACCCTAGACACTTAGATCGTCTTCATGGCGTTGCTTTTGATCGCGGTCATTTTTTTAGTTTCTTAAGCATGTTGTGTTTGTATTTGGCTCTTGGGGAGGGGGTTTTCTCATCCTCCATAACTTTCTTCTCTTCTTTATGGAATGACACGCAATTCTTTGCGTGTTCGAGAATTAAAATAGTCATTCTTTAATACACAAGGAAAATTTTACAGATAAATAAAGAACATGTCACCACTTCATTTACCAAAGTAAAATGATTCCGCTGTATGCCTTTATGAAGAACTTAGGACTAGGTTTATTTTTGAAAAGAAAACACATGCCAGTAAAAAATATTAATTACCTTGCCAGTCATAGTTTCTGTCTCATTAATCTTATTGACGATATCCAAAATATTGGGTCTTTTGTGTCTATCAGTCTCCACGCATTTCAGAGCTATCTCAGTGCATGTCTTCACCTGTTGGCGATATGCTTCCAATGAGGAACCATTCCATGTTGCCTGTAACCTGATTGTCCAATTTCCTAGTACCTGCAAGATCAGAATGTAAAGATAAACTATTAATATTCAATACAAAAGGAGTAGTTTTTCAGAGATGATCATTGATCCTGATAAAGACAAATAACATTACTTACTAGACCGGTAAATTCTTGGGAAGACATTTCAGCACTTCTAGAGCGCCCTCTAGGTCCTGCAATTATGTTTAGCATTACAACACCCAAGCTGAATATGTCTAGCTTGTTTGAGAGTACATTCTTCTCTATGTATTCTGGCGGCAGGTATCCGCTGCATATGGACACATATGTAAGCGCAATCTTATTATAAGAAAAGGATTCAATCAAATAAGGAATTGAGCTTACACTGTCCCAATTGGAGTTTGTGTGACCCTTGTTTTCTCTTCGGTGAAGAGCTTGGACAATCCAAAATCCGCAAGTTTTGGCACCATGTTCTTGTCCAGCAATATATTGCCAGGTTTAAGATCCAAATGGTAAATAGGTGACTTCAGTCCCTCGTGGAGATATTTTAAACCCTCACATGTCCCTTTAATAATTTTGAACCTTGTAGGCCAGTCAAGACCATGAAATTCATCTGCAAAGATAAAGAAAAGAGGTATCAACATAATAAACATAATGCCAATACCCAGGATTTTTTTTTCTTGGCATGCTAAGGAATATACTAGAACTGGAGAAACATCATACCTGAAAGATGATTCTCAAGGCTTCCACCAGTTAAATACTCGAAGCAGAGCGCTCTATGTATTATTGCAGCAAAAACTATTCTTCCTTTGTACTCTGCGTGTTTATGTTGTGTTTCATAGCAGTAGGCAACTAGCCGTACAATATTTGGATGCTCAAGCCTCATAAGGTTCTGAAATTCATTCTCGAATTGCTTATCGTCAAATCCTAGAGTATCATTATGAAGCATCTTCACTGCAATCTCTTTTCCATTTCTAAACTCTCCCTGTTAAGGATCTATTGTCAGTACTCAATACAGCTTGATTTAGCATTACTGGTGAAAACATTTGACAAGGATGAAATTGTAAAGCATCTGGATTTATTTGCTTTGTAGTCACACTATACTACAATTAAGTATCATGGACAATAAAAAGCAGGGCATGGTTAATTGCTCATCCTAGTAATATAAGTATGTGCAAACATGTAGCGCATGCTTATTCTTTACAACCCATATAGTGCTTTGTCAAGTTATTCACAATAAACAAATGATGCTTTCAACTTACCTTATAAACTGTTCCATATGCACCTTGACCAATTTTTCGCTCCTCGGAGAATCCATCCGTAATTTCTTCTAACAATCGGAATGTTATATCTGTTGGGTCCATAGTTGAATCTGGAACTTGTTCTCGGTGTTCTGGTTTATGCTAGTAAAGAAGGCCTTCTGCATGAGGGCAATACAAAGTAAGTTAACGCTGTTAAAGAGCAAGAAATAGCACTCTACCACTCAACTCAACATCATCTGGCTCTTTTTCTTGCCCTTTCATTGTTTTGCCTTTTGGGTTCATGATTCATCCAGATTCAATCTTGCATTTTAAAGTTGCGAAGATGGGCAAGTGATGAGAGAGCAGAAATTTCGCCTGATTTTTGTACGGAAAAATTCTGATTTACCATCTAAACAAATTATATCGGTTCAATTTTACCCCGCCATAGCTCAACAAGTAAACTCTTTGAACAATTGAAATCCAAGGGTTGGTCCATCATGGCAATGGGGTCACCACCCATAAGCTCCTCTCCTCCTCATCTTCTTCTTCTTCTTCCTCCTCTTCGCTCATTTTTTTCTCTTTTTTTCTTCTTACCGCCCACACGGCGCGTCGGCGCCGGCCCCCTCTCCTCTCCTTCGACCTTCCGCGACTATTTGTCCTCAAGACGCGCCTCCAAATCGGGCCGGCGCTGCGCCGTCGCCCGCGTAGCGGCGGCGCCGCATCGGGAGCAGCGAATCCCGCACCAACCAACGAACCGTCCGCCGCCGCCACGCGGCCACGGGCCACCGCCATCCTCTCCCTTCGCCTTCTGCCGCGGCTTCGCACCTCCCTCACCGGCAAGTCCGGCACCGCCCCGGTGCGCGCGCTCCGGCTCCACGAGCCCAAGCCCTAGCAGTCTGCAGGTGTGAGGGCCACTCAGAAACATTTGTCCGTTTGCGGAGTCATATTCATATACACTGATAATCATATTTATCGTTTATATAAATGTCAACATAATCAGAAAATCTATTTTTAGAATCCTAAATCTATAATTTTGTCCTGAGCGCCATGGAAGAGGAAAACGTTCGGGTGTCTTTGGCACAACGAGTTGCCAACTCCTACTCTTATTTTCACACACTTCCTAAATTATTAAATTATTAAAAATTATTTTAAAAAACGTATTAATCTATTTTTATTTTAACTAATGTTTAATTAATCATGCATTAATAAATCATTTAGTTTTGACGTGCGTGGATAAAAAGTCCTAACACCCATTCCCCTAACGCATCTTAAGAAGAAAATTATAAGAGCAAGTACAATATAGACAACTACTACCTTCTTATATAATAGTTACAAATAAATATGTATTATATTATTAATATATAGTCTTACTTCTCATACACACATAATGTTTTGGAGTTTGTGTTGCAGTTGGCTACAAATCTATAGCTCGCTTTTCTTCTCTCTCCTCTCTTCTCTTCTCCACATATGCATTTAGCTGATTTATAGTATGCTATTGTACTTGCTCTAAAAGGAAATTTCAGAGTATAGCTCCATTTTCATGATCAGTGAGGAGTGATTTTTTAAGTATTCTTTTAGAATCTGTCCTCACCTTTATTGATTTTTAGGATTTCACCCGTGTTTTCGTTAAAATAATTAGAAATTTTTTCATTAAGAAGCTATAAATTTTAAGATTCAACCTCCTGTTTTCACTAAAATAATTAGGATTTTCCTTTTGTCCAAAAGATAATTAGGATTATTCTAGAGATCTAGAGCAATGTTATAACAAAAATGATTTGATTCAGGCGCCCGTTATGAAGGGAAATATCAAACGCCCTACACCTCGCGTCCCCATAGCCCTCTATCTTATCCACTTGTCTCTCCTCCTCCCTTATGGTTTTATCCACTCCCCTTCTTGCTCTCTCTTTCTCTTCACCATTTCTCTTATCTCCATCTTCATGTGGAGACAAGCAAAAGTTCATGGCAAGACATTGGCAAGCCATGGCGGTGGTGGAAAGGGGCAATGATGGCAGGTAGCTGTAGCAACGGTGAGCAGACTCGACGAAGTCTGTAGGAGTGGATTGTGACGGTGGTTTGTGGGGCATCATTGTCCGCAGTGCCATCTTTGATAGTTGCACGTCATCATCAGCCATGTCCTCTCCACGGCCAGGGCGTCATCTGTCACCGACGATTTGGAGAACCACTAGAGAAGAGGAAGAAATGGATCTAGCTGGTATTTTTTGAAAGTGTGTTTTTTGATTTTTCAATCCATGTATATGGATGTTTTATTAGTTAGATCAAAGTATTTCATTGGAGTTTTTGAGGGTATTTCATTTTTTTCTTTGATTTTACTTGGATCTTATTGATGTTTCAATGACTTAAATTATTTGTTTTATATGTTGACCAAATTGTTTCATTTGATGATCAATTGTGTTTCACTATTTTTGAAAACTGAAACATTCTTTCGTTAAATGTTGAAACATTATTTTTTAAGGAGTAAAACACTTAACGAAAGAATGTTTAAAAATTGGGTGTTCGATTTGTAAGTCGTTTCAGTGTTACGATTGTTTTTAAGTAGAGATAAGTTTTTAAGATCTTTTTATGAGCCTTATTAATATTTTTATGGGAAGAGCCTTATTTATTTTTTATAGAAAGAGCCTTATTAATATTGCATAATAGTTACATCGTCAAATAATCTATACCCTTTTAAAATATTTTAATGATGATGGTGAAACAAGGGAGTACTTGTTTGTCAGGATGTAGCATGTATCTTCCTAATTCTGTATAAAGTTATGTTACAGGCAGCTGGATGATTGTGGGAAAATTTTGTATAAAGTTATGTTACAGACAGCTGAATGATTATGAGAAAAAAATGACGCTAATTTGTTTGGGGATTTTAAAAGGTGAATAATAAGATTTTTCTTAGTTAAAATTCTGTTACAATGCACAAAGTATTTAGTTAGTTTGTTTACGTGGAAGCTAGGGTTGTAATCCACTTACAACACAAAAATCTATCAAAACATACTCCATCCTAGCTAGGCTAGCTATGAGTTATTGTACCTTATTTGTCTCTTTTAGACAAAATGAGAATGCAACATTCTCAATATTCTAATATTCCGAGCAAAAGGCCGCCACAGTACCAAACAATTATCTGTGGAGTAGAGTATGTACCCACTACTTCTATACAATCCTCCATCAGATAAGATTAATTTGTGATTAGTGATAACGAGAAAAAAATTGAATTGATAGTTAGGAGGTAAATCATTTTTTTCCTTTGTATTTCTTATCACTTAACTTCTCGGTAGCTGTTATCATGATGTGTGTTTTTGTGACAGAAAATCAGTGACTTTAGATCACTGACATATGAACTTATGTCGTATAGGATCTATATATCAGTGATCCAAAGTCATACTGACTTAAGTCAGAGAATCCACGTCCGTGATTTTGAGCCTTGTAGGTGTGGAGAAAAACGGAGAAAAACATAGGCAAGCTCCTAAAAGTAAAGGACCAAATACTGCCCCAGTTGACACGTAATTAGCACTAACCTGAAGATTAACTGAAGACCTTCTCGAGAAGCCGGAGAGAGACATCAACCAGAGGATGGATCGAGCTCAATCACTGGAGATTATAAACGGGATTTACGTACGACGATGGCGCCGTGGATGACGAGGCAGCTGTAAAGAAGGCAGGATTGCTTGCGATGATGATGAAGACAATGTTGACAAGATCGAGCAAGTTGAAATTGTGCGGACATACCGAGACATGCGTAATTGCGTATACAGTACAGCTTGTTTGTCCAAAGCTTGGCAGAGCTCAAATGCACTTTGGAAGGATTAATATAAGAGCACTGTTACACATACTAAACTTTTAAACTTATATTAACAATGATCTCAAACGTTTGATATATATATATACTAGCAAAATTAAATGCCCATGCGTTGCAACGGGACGACGATATAGGGAGAGAAACACGGGAAGAGTGAAGATCCAGGTGACGGCGTGAGAGCTTCGAGTGGCGACGGGAGGGAGGGGTGCAAGCGCGACGCGGGGAGGCGACGCGAATGAGGACGAGAAAGAGAGGAGTAGGAGTTTCTTTTTTATCCAAGCCCTCCTTTTTTAAGCATTGCGACTGCAGGTTAATTTTATAAACACTCAAGGGGTTTTCTATAAAATAATCTCTTTTCCTTATTTTTTTAAATAGTCAGACAGACTGCAGGTTAATTTAAAAAAACTCAAGAGTTTTCTGCAAAATAGCCAGGCAAAACAAAATTTGGGTAAAAACACTACTCGCTTTATATATATAGTTATATATATATATGAGTTATAAAAAATTAAAAATTTAGATGTACTCACACTTATAACCTGACATATCAGTGTTATTACTAGGAATTTAGGAATTTAGTAAAAAAGAATTAGATTTTCATGTGATATGTTACTTAAATGAAAATCTGTGACATACGGCTAGGTAGTCCCTTTTCCTTATTATAACAAAGTTGCTAATTTCAAGTAGAGCCTATTTGTTGTTTGGAGGAATTAAACTAAACTAATAAAAATTATATGAGTAAATTTTTTACGTTTTGAAAAAGAGGCTATACTTGATAACAAATGTTATGCAAGTAAAGGACTTCACACCATTTTCAAGAATAATAACGGCTTGTGATATCATGCCAACCTAATTTTTCGATGCTATTAACAAGAACGACGCTAGAATAACGGTTACAGTTTGCAGAAGTTTTTCAATGCTAAGTAGGAAAGGGGTGACTCATCATCGGAACCGTCGAAATTCAGCAAATCGCGTGGACGGCCAGCCTCTAACATGACGAAACCGGCGGCGGCCAGCTGCATATGCCCACTGAATTGGACATTTTGATGCGTCATTTACACATAACTTGGAAATTTGAAGCATATTTCTATCAGTTGACTTCCTCCAGGGTTAATTTAACTGCATCTTTAAAATATGGTTTCTGAAAATCTCTTGCATTAGAACATCGTACATCTGCAAATAATTCACTGTTTGCTGGTTTGCAGGTTATATCATTTGAGCAAGTTGCGGCGAACTTATCACGTTTTAGCTTGTAAAACAAATTATGAGATGTCGTGTTATAGTGTACAGATACGGTAAACATTAGAATAAAAACTATGGTAAACATTTTAGAATAGAAACTATATAAAATCATAGGTTATTATTTTTTAGTGATAGAAATTCCATGAATAGATATAGTGTCTTAGTCTTCAATAGATGTATATATGTGTATTTATAAAGATAAGGTTGTATGTATTTACCAGAGCGCCTAGTCTGTAATTTATTTGACAAAAATACATGCAAAACATACCGAGCTTATATATGTGCATCAGCGTCAATGAGCACTTATAATTAGGAAGGGAGGGGAACGAGAACAGTGCACCAAATTAGGTGAACAAAACGCAGTATGAGTAAATGCTACAATGTTGATTGCGTGTAGAACGTAAGCCGGTCCAAATTAGATGACAGGTTTGGAAGGAAAAAATATGAAAAATACGAGTAGAACAGAGTTTTAAAAAATAAGAAAATTCTTTTGACATTAAAAAACTTACACTTTATTCTTTCTTTGTTTGTTCTTTATTCTTTCTCTTTTAATAATGATTTTATCAAGCATAAAAATTATGTTCATTAATATTTAAAAGCTTGTCATCTCATTTGTTACAATAATAAGAAGATAAAACTCATCAATTATATAGCAAATATGTATTAGATTATAATCATAAATTAAAGATATAACAATTAAGATCAATAATATGATCAAAATTTATGTATTCAGATAATTTATAATGCAACATCAGATTGAAAAATAAACCCAAATATATATACCTATTGCAATTATTATTCTTTCTCAAATTGATATTTTGCACATAATAATCAAGAAATTTTTTCTCATATTTACTTGAGCCAATTTTTTCTTTGCTCATATTTTTCTCTCAATTATTCCGGATACATCCTTGTCATCAAGACTGTTTTCAGATTCGGTATTTATTATTTTTCTCATATCGAATACGTCCTTGTCATCAAGACTGTTTTCAAGGATTCGGTATTCATTTTTTCTCTTATAGATAATATTTTATCTCTTACACAATGAGTAATTTTAAAGCAATTTGAGGAATAATAATTCAACACGGTATATATATAAACATTTATAATCCAAAACATGTACTAGTATCAACATTGCATATTTTATTAATTCAAGTATGATATTAAAGTGTCATGCATCATATCACTTAAAAGGAAAATCTAAGTCTCATAAAAAGACTAGAATACATACAAGCTATACTAGTGACAAATAAACCTTCACAGTATTGTTAGCATGGACATGAGAATACTATATGTATCAACAAAGCTCTCTTTTTTAATTTACTTCATTCAAAAATTGCTTGATAAAACCAAGAGCACAAAACTTCCCCTCAAATCATCCCAAAAGGATGAATAATTCCCAACTCTCCATGAAGAAAAGCAAAGCGAGATGAATCCAATGTTTTAGTGAAAATATCCGCAAGTTGCAACTTAGTATCTAAAAATTTCAATTCCACATCTCCTTTTTCAACATGATCCCTCAAAAAGTGAAAGTGAATATCAATGTGCTTTGTGCGTGAGTGTTGTACATGATTCTTAGCAATGTTAATAGCACTTGTATTATCACAAAAGAGAGGAACTTTCTCAAAAGCAAGTCCATAATCTTTCAAAGTTGAAATAAGCCAAAGAATCTGAAAACAACAACTAGAGGCAGCAACATATTTTGATTCAGCAGTTGATTGAGCTGCACTAGATTGTTTCTTAGAAGACCATGCAATTAATGATGTATCAAGAAAATGACATGTTTCACTAGTATTTTTCCTATCAATTCTACAACCCGCAAAATCAGCATCGGAATAATCACTTAAGCAAATAGAAGATGAAATAGAATACCAAATTCCAAACTCAAGTGTATGATTCAAATACCTCATTATTCACTTGACCGCTTGACGATGTGAAGCACGAGGAGAAGAAAATTGATGTTCAATACCTTTTTTGCAAAAATGTTCAAAAGAAGAATTTTTAAATTCACCTCCATTATCACTTCTAATTCTTTTCAAAAAACCAGGAATTTCACAATTCAACCTAAGAACCAAACTCCGAAAGTGTCCAAAGGCCTCATCATTAGTTTTCATGAAGAAAACCTAAGAATATCGAGAAAAGTCGTCAACAACAACCAACACATACCATTTTCCTCCAATAGATTGCACTCTAGCTGGACCAACGGTGTCCATGTGTAAAAGTTGTTCCGGTGTATCCGTCATTACATAAAAAATAGGAGTACACAAAGAAGCAACCATTTTACCATGACGACATGGTGCGCAAACCAAATCAAGATCTTTCTTAAGTTTAGGCAACCTACGAACAAGATCCAAACCACTAAGTCTAGTCAAATGATCGAAACCGACATGTCCAAGTCTGCGATGCCAAAACATAAAATCTTTGTTGTATTTTGCAACCAAACATGTAACAATAGGAGAAACAGAATTTTCAAAATCAGCTTTAAACACTCTACCGTAGCGAGAAATATTCAAAACAGAATCACCACAAGAATCAAATATTTTACTTCTAATTTTCTTAAGGTGAACTTCAAAATTTTCATCAACAATTTGAGAAACTGAAAGTAAATTATACTTTAAATCCTCAACTAAAGCTACCTCTTTCAATTCAAATTTGTCACTTACCTTGACAGATCCAGTAGAAAGAACGACACTTGTAGAAGCATCTCCAAAGATAATTGATTCACTCTTGGATGCCATCTTGAGGGAGGAGAATCAATTTTTATCCCTGGTCATGTGCCGCGAACAACCGGAATCAACGATCCACACGTTCTCCTTCCTCGCCACCAAAGCCTACGCACAAGAAGATGTCGAAGCCTCATTACTAGGGTTAGTCAAAAGAAATTTAGGAATCCAGTACTGAGACACATAACCAGTAGATCCAATAGACATATATCCACGTGCAAAAACAGCTTTAGAATTTTCAGAAAAATCCCTTCACGACCGGTCTGACCGATGTAGTGCAGCCGGTCTGACTAAAGATGGCAACGAGCATGAAAAATCCGTGTACCCACGGGTACCCGACCCGGCGGGCGCGGATACGGGCGTAAACTTGTGCCCGCGGGCACAGGCGTGGGCATAGGGTTGTGCCCAACGGGTATTTTTATACGGGTACAACTTAAGTATACCCGTACCCGCAAACCCGCCTACCCGCACTATATGTTTGAACTTGAATATAGATGACGGTGATGGAAGGTTCAATAGCTTTTGGTCATGCCTTGAAGAAAATGAAGAAGATCTCAAAGATGAATCTTGCTTCACTAGAGCGGATTCCGACTAATTAACTTGTTCATGTCTTATTTATTTGCATCACTTCGAAGACTTTGTTGTTGAACAATATGTTTTTTCTATTTATGTGCTATGTGTGGTCATGTTGGTGAATTATTTATGTGAACTTTTCATATGAGATGTGTGGTCATGTGGTGAACTATTTATGTGAACTATTCGTGTGGTATGTTTTGTGGGTATGCGGGTATGCCCACGGGCATGTTTTGCCCGCGGGTAGCGGGCGCGGGCGGGTGTTGCTACCCGTAGCGGGTAGCGGGCGTGGGCACGGGTACAAAAATTATCTCACAGGTACGGGTTTGAGATATCACTATCCGCGCGGATTTTACCCGTTGCCATCTTTAGGTCTGACCGCAGGCCGGTCTGACCGCTGGGATACTGTCGGTCGGACCGCGTGCCATCGACGGTCTGACCGAGGCAGTGACGTCGGTCTGATCGGGTGCCACAGCCGGTCTGACCGGTTGACCCACTGCGGTCTGACCGGTCTTCCCGGGAAAAACCAGATTTTTGCCACTTTGATTTTTTAAAAACAGCTTCTCTTTATCTTTTCTGTTTACGTGCTAATCTAAAATAAAAACCAACAAGATGACCATCTTTA
Source organism: Oryza australiensis (assembly GCA_019925245.2). Lineage (NCBI taxonomy): Eukaryota > Viridiplantae > Streptophyta > Magnoliopsida > Poales > Poaceae > Oryza > Oryza australiensis. Next base: position 1,382,383 of record JAIFGZ020000540.1, on the reverse strand, counting down.
CCACAAAAGGAACAAGTATACTTCTCCTCTGTAATTGATGATTTTGAAATATTAGTTTTAGTTTCTTTTAATGTGGCAGAAAGAGAAGGCATACTTCCAGCAGACTTAAAAATTGTTTTCACATCATTAGGTTTTGTCAAAATTTCACCATGTTTAGTCATTCTCAAAACATTGGGAGGATTTTTGGTGAAATAATCATGAGCATCAAAACCTATACCCTTATTGTCGCTAGTCACTTTAGATTGATCCAAAATCATGTTAAGTTGTTTCTTACCATTAGAAAATTTTTACAAAGAACTTTTCAAATAAGAAACATATTTTTCAAGATTTGCACAATTTTCACAACTTATCATGATATCTTTGTTTTTGCGACATTTGGAGCAAGAAACTACTTCATCTTGTTTAACAATATCCTCCATGTGCTTAACACGAGCTAAAGCATCTTTTAGTTTCATCTCATTAGCATCACATGTTAAACAAGGTTTGGTATTCAAATCATTTGAATCATTGATATCTCTAATTTTTGAAATTTTAAGCATTAAAACCTCACAATTCTTGCAATCATCATCATTAGGAATAAGAGATTTTAATCTAGCAATTTTGGCATTTAAAGATTCAATCACAATTTTTTTTAAACATTTAGTTTCCTCAAGAGAGCTTACCTTATTGTCCTCATTTTCAAAATCGTATCTTCACGTGTCATGAGGCAAACGCCGAAGATGTTCTTATCCTTCTCTTCATCGCTATCAAATTCTATGTCGCTTAGTGGTTCAAAAGCAGCATAAACTTTGCTTAGCACTCTCTTCATCATCTCCTTGGACCGCTTCCGTTTGGGCTTGTCGTCCTTGGTCTTCTCTCCATCTTTATCATCCTTCTTGCCTCTCCCGAGCTTGGGGCAGTTGGAGCGGATGTGATCTAGAGCACCACATTCAAAGCAACGAGCTAGCCCACCTTTTTTTTTGAACCTGACTTTATTCATAGCTCGAGAAATCTTGTTAGCAGACAAAGCCAAGTCCTCCTCCTCGAATTGCTCGAGTTGCTCATCGGACATGACATTAATTAAAGCAAGAGCAGTGGGAGTAGATGAAGAAGCAACGTCTGAAGAAGTTGAAGAAGAAGAAACCAAAGCACTTAACTTAGAATCCGTTTTTCGAGAAAGAATATTCATCTCATGGGTTTTAAGTTTTGTATAAAGTGAATCCAAAGTCAAAGTGGTCATATTAACAGATGTCACGCCCAGAAATTCACGCCAGAATTTCTGCAGCTAATTTGTGCATTACATCCTCGTCCAGGCATCAGCCGAGATACACAAATCGACGTTATTGATAAAACAGAATCCTCGTCTTAGAAACAATATAAAAGAGTTACACAAATGCAGCGGAAAGAAGAAAAAAAAAGACTGACTTAAACTAAACTTGACACGAGCGAAGCGGAACACCAACTCCACAGCTAAACCTTGACGAGAACAAGCCTACACCTCCTCGGAGACCTCGAGCTCAACCTCTGGCACTGAAGGGGGAAAAATGAAGCAAGGCTGAGTACAACCACAGTACTCAAGAAATCACACCGGAAAAAGGGACATGATGCAAGATAGATAACAAGGAAGGGTTAAGGGCTCAATTTGCATAAACAAAGATTTTGCGAATATAATAACAATATTTGAAGACAAGAAACAAAGAGTAATATTTAAGCGATTAAATAAACACGTCCAACGCTCAAACCACGTTGCAACAGGCCCATCCATCCACCTGCACTAGTCATACTTCAACATTTCATTCAAATAAATAAATGAGGCTAATCAAGGTGAATCTGGTCGATCGCCCGTAACCGTGGGCACGGCTATTCGAATAGTTTTTACTCTGATCAGAGGTGTACAACTGTACCCACAAGACACAATCCCACAACACGTTACCGTGCGCCGGTGCACCACCATGGTGCCCCGGAAAGGAACTGTGACAGGACCCTTCACATAACCCCCTCTAGTCAATCGTACCACACCAAGGTTTCGCCCCCCATTCCCATCGGGCAATGGGCAGCCCCCTCTAGTGCCACGGTGAATCCGGAAGCTGATCAACCCTTAAAACCAGGGCCGACCCAACTCCATCACGCCCACCCTCTCTGGGATACGTCGACTAGAGACAGCTACGCTAAGACCCAGCCATTACCCATGCTGGCTTGTGGTATGCACTGCATTTCTTCCAGGGTTTCCCGAGAACCGGTCCTTAATCGTCATGAGCACGCTAACCAAAGTCCAACCATGTGCTCACGACCCACCTTTTTCATAAATCAATATTATTAGAGACATGTTCACAACTTAACATCATCTGAGGTTTGACTTTCGGTAATGAAACTTGATTAGTGTGATTCCCTTAAGTGAGCTAGTTGTGCTAAGCATAGTTAAGCAAACCTTAATCTAACATCTAGTCATATTGGACCCCAAGTTATCAATGGTATAAGGTAAACAATCCTATGGTTGAGTACAATAGGTATAAACATCCCATAAAATGACATTCTAAAGCATATGCAGCATTTGAAGGAAAAAGAGATATTTACATAAAATAGGTACAATATGGTCAATGTAAGGTGTGACTTGCCTTGCTCGGAGTCCGAGGAACCTCGGCGACTACTTGAAGAGAACGAGCTCGCCGGAAAACTCGGGATCTACACGACAAACAAAGCACTCAACAAACACCCTAGAAAGTCTACTGAAATAGCACTGAAAAGTATTTTTAATGGATTCTTGACATTTTTCTGGATTTAATGAAATTTGAATGGGCTAAAACGGAGCTCGGATTCAAAAGATATGAATTTTAGAAGTTTAATTGTGATTTTTAACTAAACTGAAAAGATTAAAACGATTTATTGCGCAATTAAGCCCCGGGTGACGCAAGCATGGCGCAAGCGGTAGGGCTGACGTCGCCGTGCAAGCGGCTGACGCAAGCGGGGCGGGCGCGGTCCACGGTGGACCGAGTCCACGGCGGCGGCGGAGAGAGCGGGGCACGTGGCGCGCATCGGGGAGGGGTGGCGGCGATCGGACGGCGACGGCCTTGCGCGTGAGGGGACGGTCCGTATCCGCCCGATCCGAAGGATCGGACGGTGCGGATCGCGGCTAGGGTTAGGGTTCGGGGCGGGCCGAGGCGGACACGCGGCAACCATCGGGCGCGCGGCGGCCGGATCGAACGGCGATGGATCGATCGCGATCGGACGATGCGGATCTGCCCGATCCGAAAGATCGGACGGCGCAGAGGGAGCGGCGCTAGGGTTAGGGTTTGGGCGGCGACGGCTCGAGCTCGCCCGCTGGCCATGGCCGCGCGGCGGCCGGCCGGACACCGGCGACGGCGGCGGAGGGTGCCGCGGGTGCGGGAAAACACGGCGGAGGGTGGAATGATGCGCGCGGGAGCGGTTCGGGAGGAGACCGAAAAATCGAAAAGGAAGAGGGCGGCGGCGCACTCACCGGCGACGGAGACGATGACGAAGGCGACGGTGGGTTTTGGGGCTAGCGCACGGGGAACCAAAGGGGAAACACGCGGCGGCGAAGGGGGAGTTTTATAGGGGTACAACGGGGCCGAAACAAACACGGAAACGGCGCGGATTCCTCGCCGTTGTTCACGGAGTCAGAGAGAGAGGGGAAACAATCGGCGACGGATTCCGCGTGGATAGGGTTTCCGTCGGGCGCGGGGTTTGCGGGGATGGAAACGGCGCCGCGAGATTGAGCCGGCACGGGCCGACGTGGCTCGGATTCAAACGGAAAGGAGCGGAAAGGCGGCGCGCATGGCGGGCGGCGGCGGACCGACCGGCGCGGGGACGGGAAACCGACAGCGGGACCCACTGCCGGTGCCTCGCGGCGAGGATGCTCCGCGGACTTGCGCGACGCGGCGGCGTCGCGGGCCTCGGCCCATGACCGAAGGGCGCGCGCGCGGCGACTTGGGCCGGGAGGGACCGGGCCGGCGGCCCAAAGGGAGAGCGGGAACACCGTGCGGCTGTACGGAAAAGAAAAAAAAAAGGAAAAGGATTTTGGGGGCTTAATTAATTCCGATTTCTTGTTTAATTGATTAAAAATACTTAGAGTGCTCTAAAAATTCCAAGAAAAAATCCTCGTTAGCATATTTTGACATGCATCAAAAAAATCCTACCATGTCGTTTCCATTTATTAATTGCATTTTAAAATTATAGGTTGACTCCGGTTAATTTCGAAATTCCAATTATTTCAGGGTAAATTATTTAAATGAATTAGCAAAAAACCCAGGGTGACAACAGACTCTTAAATTGAAGTAACTTTCATCTCCCAAATAGACATGTCAAGACCATTCAAAAAGTGGCGAGAAATCTCAGATTGAGGATAATTTATATCATAAGCACAATCAACAGATCTAAGATTGCTCAAAATCTTGTTAAACCTACAAAGATAATCATCCAAAGCTTCTACAGGTTTCATCTCAAATTTTATGTATTCCTTTTTGAAAAGATCTCGACGAAGTTCTTTTATGTTATTAGTTCCTTGATGAAAGTTTCTTAAAGCAATCCAAATTTCATTGGCAGTTTGAAGATGTGAAACATGATCGAAATCCGAACGAGAAATTCCATTCAATAAAATATTACGAGCTTTGCAATTGTTATTAAATTCAGTTTTCAAAGCCTCAGAATTAATAACCTCAGGGATCTCATAAGGAATAGCTATCTTTTGCCAAACATCGTAATCTTGAGCCATGATATAAGATTGCATCTTACTACACCAATAAGCAAAATCCGTACCATCGAAAACATGTGGCTTAGTTGAAAATTTATCAGACATAGCGAAAAAACTTTAGATCGATAAAAATCCAAAGAAGAAAAACAAGGCTCTGATACCACTTGTAGGATCGAATACCCAAGACTAAGCCAACCAGAGGGGGGGTGAATGGTTGGTACATCAAAAAAACAAATCTTAGCGGAATAAGACTGACCTTCGCAATGCGATGCCGCGCGGTAGGTGACGCTCCGGTCTGACCGCGTGAACACCTTCGGTCTGACCGCCCGTGTAGCCGATCACCAGAACTTAGCCGATTCGCTTGATGTCACCGATGCGCCAAGCGTAGCCGACGAACGCCAGTCTGACCGCAATGATCCGCGCGGTCTGACCGGTGGGAGGCCGCCGGTCTAACCGTCGATTAGACTGCCGCACCCGAGAAAAACACAAATCGAAGAACTTTTAAAGTAGATTGAAACTTTATTGATTCTCTCTGTGTTTACAAAGTGCAATCAACAGCACTCCTCATAAAATTTCGACTAAAACTCAAAACCCTAAACTTTTCTCAACTCAACTCTCTCTAAAACTTGATACCGAGAAGCCTTACCTTCCCTCTCTATTTATACACAAGATACGCAGCCCAAAGCCTCGAATTCTAATCATACAAGAAGTCCTAATCTACTAGGAAACTTCCCGTACAAGAAAGAAACTTCCCGTACAAGAAACAAACTTTACATATTCCAATTGTAACAAAATTGAACTCCTTCCAATTTTATAACTCCGCATCTCATACGCATACAATATCTCTATCGTATGTCATATGAAAACTTCACCAATCACGTGCATCAATCTCTACCCTTTAGTATCCCGCATGATCTTCATCTTGGACGTCACCTTATCTCCAAGTTGACTCCAATTCTATCATCGACAACACTTTCCCGAGGCGTAAAGATTACCTACACCATAATTAAACAAAGAAACCATATCTGAGCACAAGCTATCTTCAACTTGACTCATTGTCAGCATAAAACAATATTCATACATATAGAAACACGAAACTTCCATGTATATGCAAGAAAACAACCTGAAACCGAAACCGAAACAAAATCGGCCTGCATTCAGACTGTGTCGATCGGTCTGACCGGCGATGCCCACCCGGTCGGACCGCACAGTGTCCTCCGGTCAGACCGGCAGCACAAGCCTGGTATGATCGAACCATGCAAACAGCAGAGTATTGTTTACGTTCGAAAACCAAATGTCTTCAAATTTATTTTGCCAATAATCTTTAAATAACAAAACTAATAATATACCAATTGTTCATCACTGTAAAAGAATCAAACACAAGAGTACATACATATCCACTACATCACATTACATTCTTTCCCCATGGCCTCCGAATTTCATGTGTTGATTGCCAAAAGTTTCCTCTCGACAATCCACATTGCTCAATTGGTCCAAACTGTTTTGTGCCTACAGTTTGAATATCCTCACCTGTTGCTGGGACCAGGCATTTAGTGGGGAATTTCAGTAATCAGGTAATACAATCCGTGTGCCCTGTGATTGTTTGAACACAAATCCTGCTCTGGCAATCCAAATCTCACTCAACAAGATGATTAGATTAATTGCATTATAATGATATTTCCAAAATGATCAACAGCTAGGACAATATTATTCTTTAGTGAAAAGATGCCTTACGTTGACGTTTTGTCCCAAGAACCAGTTATCATATATAACTGATTGCCACGAGTAAAGTAGTCAAAACAATTCACTATATATATCCATGCCCAGACACTGTGAGGACTTGTGCACAAGAAACATCTATGCTACTTTAAAAATTTTAAAAGTAGGTAACGGTGGTGACTAAATCTGCCACTTCATCAACCTCATTGTAAAATTTTAGATTACCTCTTAAACTAAACTTTTTGATAATAAAAGCAATTAGGCAATGAATCTGTCGCCCCACCAACCCCATTGTAAATTTTTATATATTACCCCTTAAACTTTTTATAACAAAAACAATTAAATTAATACTACTTTAAAAGTAGGTAACATGGTGGCAGTGAATGTACCATCTCACCAACCCAAGACTAAATTTCAAAAAACTACTAAACTATCACAAAACTATAAAACTACAGATTTAATGTATTTATTATAAAAATATAGATTTAGAGTCAAATTTATCAGAAAAGTTTTAAGACCAAATATCACATGACTACATATTTAATATCGAAGTTATCACAAATCAATAGAATTTAAATAGAATTTAAAGAATTTAGATGTCAAATCAGCACTACCATTATGTTTGAGCTATAACGTTATAACGTTATAGTTTTGTGATTAAATTGACACTAATGATAAATTTGCTACGATTAATTTTGTCACTATATATCTTAAATATATAAATATATAGTTTTACGATAGTTTAATCAAAGTATCTGTGATTTTATAAAATTTACTTTTTCTATATTACCCTTTAATTTTTTTGGTAGTAAAAACAATCCAATATAAATGGATTGCTACATATAAAATCAAATAAGAAATCAAATAAGGTGTCGTTATAAAAGATAGTTAATATATTTCACGATATATATTTTTATTTGTTTTAGACAATATTATAATAAATTAGTTTTATCCGTGACAGAGCGGACATTTAGCTAGTAGTAAAAGATTAAATCAAGAACTAATGATTGGTCTTCTTTCACGCTTCAACCTTCAGTCCGATCCTCCAACTTCCTCTTCTCCTCCCTCTTCAACCTCCTCTTCTCCGCGCTCTTCAACCTCTTCTTCTGCGCCTTCTTCAGCCTCTTCATGTTCGAATTCCACTTCACGTTCCTGTCCTTAAGATCGTGTTCATTCTTGCCCATTGAATCAGGTTGTTCACAATTCATATCTCCAACAGTATTGACCCTACCGATAGTATAGAAAAACCAAATATCACTCATCTTATGCAACATTATTACTATTCCGAACAAGAAAACAAAAGCCTAATTCATTATTCAGACCATACCCTGTAAGCTTCTCTGATTTGTCACTGGCAGGAATGCCATTTTCAGCAGCATTACCAGCTGTATTGCAAGAAAATTCTTTCTCAAGTATGGTTAAAACTTCTGCTGTATGTGTCCGGACATACTCGCACATATAATACTTCAGGCACATGTCAGGGTCATCTTCTCTCAACAAGGAACATAGTTTCCTGGCCTCCTTTGCGATGCCCTTCTCAGAACATAGTTTTGAAATTGTCAGAAAAAAAGAATAAGTACCAAAAATAATACACGAGTGGCAGCTTGTGTTCAGGTAGGGGCAGTCACATACAACCAAAGCAGCAGCGGCAATGGCAGCATCCGATTCATTCACTTCACAACGCATAAGATTTAAGGCAGATCGCCGGACCTCATTGCTAAAGCTGACCGTCTCGGTGGCATCCGACTCATGTTCAAGTGATATGCACACACACTTCTAAAAACAATTTTTTCAGACAGACGAAAATCATTTTCCTAAATGGACGTCAGTCCGCCTATAAAAAAACTGCTAAAATGCTTTTTTCGCAAGCAGCCGACCGGTCTGCCTGAAAAGATCAATCTTTCTATACAGACGGGAGCATGGCGCGCCACCTACGAAGATGCTTAAATAACCACTTGCAAAAAAAGCCAAACTCGCATGAGAAAATATACACGTCAAAATATAAATTTAAATTTCCTGTCAAATTTTGTAATATTAATTTTTAATCAATAATGTTGTAATTAATTAATACATAAATACATTTATAAACTAACAAACATTTAATTGAGATATAATACATATATTGCATTAATGAAAAGTGTCATCAATATATACAATAATATTTACAATTAATATTGTCATTTTGAAATGCAATAATATAATTTTCATTAAAGCATTGTGTTGATCCAATCACGAAGAGACTTGTATTCTTCAATCATCGCCAGGCTCGGTGTTGAAGAAAACTCCATCCTTATGACAACGCTGCAGTGGATGAAATGATAGAAGTCCCGCTATATATTTTTAATGACTGTATCATCAAAGCTAATTTGACTTTCAATTCTAGATAAATGCATGCATGAAAGCACGAGAATATATTAGTATATCAGTTATATGTGCATTTTACCATTGGACTTATATGTTGAGTTGAGAGCCTTACATCCTCTGCGTTGGGCTTGTACCTCTCATTAACCCTAAAAAACTCGTAAGTGTAATATCCGCAAAGAAGTACCTTTAGGTTGCTTGTGACACTTCATTATGTCATACGCATAATCTGAATAATCTAAGGAATTAGTTTTACATGCAGGTAAAACAATCTAAACAAACAAGTGTGCAGAGTATATTATCGACCATATGTATGCACTAGCAATTTCTCTCTCGTTTGCAGTCGTTCCCTACCCTTTATTTTGTAGTAGGTGTACGCACTGTACATATAATAGGATTAGTGATTTGTATTAATGAATGAAATTTAATAATTATGAATACTTATGAATAGTACACATGCATGGATCAGAATCACTTATTATTGTTAGATTGTTACATGTTTGTACGACCTTTGATTATAATCGAGGGGTTCTAGGACTATAATGGTCTCGTACTTTCGGTAGAACAAGAAACAAAATGTAATGATCGCTACGTAGTAATAACGGTTCAGTTAGTTATAGATCAAATAATATGTATATATATATAATATAGATATATATAGATCTGTCAGACTTACTTACTTAAAGTTGTATCGGCCATTATAATTTTTATTTTGAAATTTGAGGAATGCTCATCCAATACATTGCGTCACATTAAGCAACTTGGTATTGTGTTCTTGTATTCCGTTATCTCTTTAGGCATTTTGCTCTTTACCTGCTCAGAATTTTTTAAAATAGTTACAGTATGCTGAGTTTGATGGGTTTTTTTTCTTCTCAGCATTTCATGTATTCATGTATTGCATCCTATAAAAAAGACTTGTCAATAATATTCCTAGCCTTTATATTGTATATTTATTTATTTGTGTAAATAATTCGCGTTCATACTCATAGGCATCATGCGCCAACAAAGTTCACCTCCATCTTTTCCCGACGATACACATCCAGGTTGGCTGCATCATGCAGGACACCACATTCAGCAGGAGGAAGGCCTTGTCCCAGGACAGGACAGACCTGAGCTGGGCACAGAGTAGCAACTTGGCCAGCATTGTGGCTGGAATACTCCTCGAGGTATTTCTTGAATTGTGGCCACTCAATAGAAATAAAATGGTACGGGAACAACCTTTCCCATCCCCATCCTCTCTCGAAAAGATCTTGAGTAGAGATAAAAACAATTATTACTCAATCAGTAAACAAATATAATACTTTACTCTTCAAATTACTTCTTCCATCCAAAAATAGGACACGACTTTTTTTATTTTTTATGTTTCATAATATAAGGCGCAGATGCAAGTAATTTATTAGCACATCCATCTTCTTTAAATTTGTTTTTTAGTCCTCCACTCTCAAGAGTTTTAATCCCATTAGGTGCATATACTGTACTACTTATTGAGGTGATCCAAATGAAAAGGTAGTAATAATAATAATTTCTTATTCTTTATGTTAGTGGTAGTAATAAAAATAATCTCAGCTCACCACACATCTTGACCAAACATTTCAGCTCCTACAAAACCATGGTGCCATAGGACATCCATGATCACACAGATTTGTTCCAAACGACTCTGGTTTTCTGTCTTCCACGTAGGCTGACTTTGGAAATGATTCCCAACCCGCAAAACCAATTTTACAAAACATTCGCAAACAACATTGCACTAAGAGAATCACCTCACATTTGTCCTTAACCGTGGGCAAAGCTGTTCGAACAGTTTAAACTCTGCAGAGATTGTACGCTTTACCCACACGACACGAAACTAACACCGGCCACCCGTCAGCACCGGAAGTTTATGTCAAGGCCTTTCCCAAGCTAGTTCCTGAAAATCCCATGCCACACGGTTGGTCGAATCACATGACAAGTATCAGGCACCACTAGCCATCGTTTACTCAAGGTAAAACGAGGATACTCCTACACCTATCGGTACCATAAGTGCCACAATAGAGGTGATTGCCACGAATGGCCAAAAATCTCACAACACAGGACTTCGTCTCCTCATCCCTGTTGTCCCACAACCACTAGCATACAAGATAAACACAAAACTAACTAAGTACTCTTCAAGGGTTATCCCATAATACCCATGTGGTCACACTTAAGATGTTTGGATAAAATTACCAAAGGAATTGGTCCTTAAAACATAGCCAGCCAAACAGGCTCAGCCTACATATCATCAGTGTTTGCAATCTAGCTTTATTTCGCAAGCACGCCGACATAGAACATCAGGTTTTGAATTTTTGGAGGAAAATCCATGTTTCCCACACGACAATACAATCATAGCAGGGCTAAGCAAAACTACCTCGGTGAACATATCCATAAGATATGACGTCACACATCTTTTGTGGGGCTATCGAGGACCTGTTATTCTGACATGACATCTTACGGAATATAAGTGGGACTAATAGGTAGGTCCATCGGCGGTGCTCGCAAACCAAGGCCCATCATTTTAATGTGTAACCTAGGTATGCAAATTTACAAACAACATAATTTTGCATATATAGGAGGCAATATGGTCAAAGGAGGCTTGCCTTGGTCCTACGATGGTTCTTCCTCATCAAGAGCAACTTTCAAATCGTCCTCGGGCTCGGCAACTATACGCGAAAAGAAGTAAATCAATATAAAAGCTACTAAAATAGCTCAAACAATAGGAGATAATACTTCCATTAGATAGATCTCATTTAAAAAAAATTTGAAGTTGAACGGAGTCAAACGGAGTTACGGTTTGCCAGATATGAATTTTTGCAGTTTAAATGAATTTCTATTCAAAGGAAAAAGAATTTATTTTATTAGAAAGGAATATTCCTCGTGGGGCCCTTGTCAGCGAGGCATCGGTGCACGGTAGACCGGGTCTACCGAGCGCACGGTGAGGTGACGTGACACATCCGGCTCACGGTCCGCAGGCCGGTGTGCAGGGTCCCGGCGGTCAGTGACCCGGTGCACGTGGAACGCTTGCGCGAACGATTGGGTAAGGAGAGTCCCACATGTAAGCGGCTCAGGGATTAAGAGGAGGTTTAACTATAGATTAAGCCTGATGGGGCCCACATGTCATTGAGATGTTACTTGGGATTAACGGGGTGATTACTGTGCGGGATTAATTAAGAAATCGTGGGGGCCACGTGGCTCCCACCTGTCAGTGCCGCCTCCCCTCTCTGCTTTACTTTTTCTTCTCCTCTCTCCTCTCGTTCTCGATCCATTTTCTCTTCCTCCCTCACCGAAGCCGAGACGAAGACAGGCGTGGCACGGCGACTGCGGAGGGCGGCGGGGCAGAGGAGGCGTGGGGAGGGGTCAACGCGTGGCCGACGGTCGGAGTCCGAGGGGCGGCGCGCCAGCGGGCGTCGCTTGACCCGGCGCCACGGCGGCCTGGAGCAAGACGAAGACGGCGGCGGTGGCAAATTCGGTGGCTCTCCGGCCAGGCGGGGGCAGAGGTGGCCGTGGGAGCTCTGCGGGGGCGGCGCTCGCACGGGGCCGGCCTGGCCGAGCGCGACGGCACCCTGGCCGACGGCGGTGGAGTTGGGGGCGGCGAGTTGGCCCGGGAAAGGATGGCGCGGAGGCAGCAGCGGCGTTTGGGGGCGAAAGGTAGGGGATGGCGATGGGAGGCGGCTTTTTTATAACCATATCCGGCGGATGGCGACGCGGGTGGCTTCGAGGGGAAGGAAGGAGGCGGTCGCACAGGGGCCATGGCCATGGCTGGGCGGCGTGGGTGAGCTCGGCTCACGCTTTCAGTGTGGGCGCTCGACCGCGGGAGCTGGAGCGCGAGTAGGGCTGGGCAGATTCGACCAGAAAACCGAAAAAACGAACCGAACCGATTTTTACGATTACGGTTTTTGTTTCGGTTTCAGGTTCGGTTCTTGATGGTTTATATAGCGTATAGTTCGGTTCGATCTTGGTTTTTACCGTTAGATAACTGAACACGAACTCCGAAAAAACCAAACCGCTCCTCCCCTCTCCTCTTCGTGAGCCGAACCAAGCCAAAATAAACCGAAGACTTCCTCCTCTCCTCTGTTCTGCGCAGGAAATGCTCTCGGTCTCACCAACAATCTCTCTCTCACCCTCAACATCGACGGCGAGCTCTTCCAGACAACAGCCGTCATGCTCTCCCGCACGGGCGCCTCCTCCCTTCTAGCTCTTGCCTCGCTCGCCGCTTGGCCCGACAACGTCCTCCACGACCGTGGCACACTTTCTCCACCGCGCCCCGCGCACGCCCCTCCTCCCCTTTCTCCGTCGCGGTCGCCTCGCGCCGTCATCGTCGGATCCCCCTCCGCGGCGCTCCTCGCCGAGGCCTCCGCCGCAAGACCCTCCGCCGCCGCCTCTACCCTCCACGCGCGCCGCTACCCGCCGCCGCCCTCGACCGCGCGGTGCCGCCGCTGTCTCCTCCGCGCCGGCTGCCGCGCCGCGGCGGCCCCGCCCCAACCTCCGCCGCCATCCCCATCCGCACCGCGCCGCTCTAGGCCCAGCCTCCGCGTCGCTGCCGCCGCCCATCGCCGCCGCGCCACTCAGCCCCCCTTCGCGGCGTGCGCGTAGCTTCCTCCTCCCTGTCGTGTTATTCGGTTATTTGGTAAAAAATCGAAAACCGAAAAAAACAAAACCAAACTATGCGGTTTCCTGTATTTACGAAAACCGATCGGTTGTTTACTCACGTCAAGCCAAACTTTGCATAGAAAAAAACGAACCGAACCATCGGTTTAAACCAATTGCCCAGCCCTAAGCGCGAGGAGGCGAGACGGTGCACCGGGTGCAGCGGCGTTGGTGTGGCGCGGACGTCGGGGAAAAAGGCGAGGCGGGGACAAGGTGGCAGGCGGCTATTGGTTAGACGGCATCAGCGTGGGGTCGTGCGATGACGCCTGCGACAGTGGCTGGCGCTGTGCGCGGTACGGGGAGGCGACGAAATCGTCGGCGTGGGGTCCACATGGCCGGCGGGTTTTGGTGGGAGGGGCGGAAAGAGAGGAGGCGCGTCCAGGATTGGTCGCAGAGCGGCACGACGTGGGGTGGTACACGGCGTTGTGCACCTGGTGCGGGGCGGCTCGACGCGTCGCTCGCCCCGCTCGACATTTGGTCGAGCAGATGACGAGCAGGCACGCCGGCTGGGGGGAAGCTCGAGGAGGGGGGCAGGCAGGCCGTGGGCCGGTGTGGCCGAGTCGGCCCAAGAACGAGGAGGTGGGGAGGCTGGGCCAGCTGGGGTGCTGGGCTGAGAGGGAGAGTGAATGAAAGGAAATTCTCAGCCCACAATGAATAGGATCCTTTTTTTATTTTGATATGGGAAATTTGGAATTTTAAGGAGATTTGAATTGGATTGAGACTTGGATTTGAAATTTGTAAATGGACTGTGCATTCTAATGATTCCAGGATTTTATATGTGGACTTTTGGATGAATGATTTGAGATCTTTAATGGCGCAACCAAAATTCAAATGAGAACCAAATTTTGGAACTAAATTTTGTATTTAAATTAGGTTTTAAACAAGAGCGAAAATCGGGATGTTACAATAAGTAATTGTATAAAATTTTTTGTTTATTTATCGAATTGTCGTGTATGATTAGGGTGATTAGTGTTGTGAACGAGGAAAATATAAGGCAGTTTTAACAACCTTCTAAGCTAATGCACTTCAAAACAACTTTGTAGCTTATATGCATATTTAACAAGAACCTCTCATTCAGGCCATCAAATTTCCAGAATGGGCTATAATTGCTGATAAAAGAATAGCAAAGATGTCAGAACTAGATATGAGGTCTAATCCTATATAGGCAAGGAAACTATTTGGACATGTTTATAGAATCTACAACGTTACTGCTATGCATAGTTGTGACTATGGTCTCGTTTGGATAACTAAAACGTTTTGGATAGCTGAAACAATTATAGTGAGAAACTGGATAAACTGTGCCAAACGAAAGTGAAGCCAACAGTTTTGAAACAGTTTTACATGGGCCAAGGTGAAACTAGATTATGACAGTTTCTCGTTATTCACTTTCAATTTTCCCACTCTACCCTCGTGACATACGAGGGACATATTAGTCTATTCCAGCTTTTTCCTATTTTTCAGAATCAAATCCAAGAAATTTGCCAAACGATTTTACAATTGATTCGATTCTTCGTTTTTCAGAGAATCTGAAACCGAAACGTTTGTCCTACCAAACGGGCCCTACAAATGTTGAAGGTGTTTCCAGAATGTTCACACTTGCTATCTCCTTTTTACTTCAATTAACACAACCATGTTGAAGTACTATTTTAATGATAATTTTCTGGAATACTATTTTGATGACCATTTTTTGGTGAAAGTGGTATAAACTTCTACCGGTTGCACGGCGGGTGATATAAACTCAGATGATCATGTAACTGCTATTTTAATTGCAGATCAATATGGCCCATTAATGCATGCCTCGATGATCCATAAGATACAGTAGGTCCAATACACCGAAAGGAACAAAATGCCAATACACAAAAAGGACCATAGAGAACCAATACGCCTCGGCACAATCTGAAGGAAATTTACGGTTAACTTCAAGAGCGAGCGGGTTGTGGTGTTCAATTGCAGGATTTCAATATCCGGCCGGTTTTACCACCAAATTCCGCATAACAATTAGAATTTAGGTGATCATGTATAGGCTAAGGATCTGATTATACAAGTTTTGAAACTATAAGCTCTGCTTTTACTTTTGCTCGACAGAAATATTTTCAGAATACGCTGGGACTGTTAATTCACAAAAAAAGGGAAAAAAAGCAGTGGACTGCAAAAGGAATGAGACAATAGAAACTTTGTTTGCTTAACAAAGGTAATATCCTCTACATCAGATTACAAAACTTTTTCCCATACTGCCTCCGAATTTCAGATCTTGGTTATTCGAATTGGTCTTCTGGATGAGTTAATTAAGCGCAGTACCATTATCAGTCTCCAATCCAGTTTGCCTAGCTTGACACCAACAGTTTGAATATCCTTATCTGTTGCTGGGACCAGGCTTTTCAGGGCGAATTTCAGTAATCACTAATCCAGCATCATGTCCAATCACAACTCTGCAACAGTAAGATCGTTTCAAAAAGAATTCTGAATTAATAAAGAATGCAGAGCACATCCTTAATGCATACAGCATACATCTTTGTAGTCACACAGAAGAAGAAAAAAAGAGTTCATAAGGTAAGGTGTGATGACAGTTTTTACACAAATAGACAATTGCGGCAAAGACAGATCTTCTACTTCATAACTCAAGAAATGAGTTGTTCTGATCCAAAGTGAGATCTTTGAGGAATAAAAAAAATTTAATTTCAACAAAATTATCAAAATTTATGTTCAGTCAAGTTTATTTTAATTTACAAAATCACACTTGCAGAAGTTGCAGGGAAGCAGTAACATTCTCAACAACCTAACATCAAGATGAATAACAGGATCCGTTTAGTTACTCACCGTTTTGAACCCTTCAAACAAACTATAGCGGTAACTCTGCCGAGTTCAAAATCCAGTACACCCTCAAGCCTAGAAGATTATGAAAACAATGTCATTTCTGAAACTTTTTGGACAGGAAAACATGGCAAGATCACATCTCAACCGTATTAAGTTATGGGGTGGGTTGATATGTGCAGCAAATTAGGAACTTACTTGAAGGTAGTGGCATTCCACAGACGAACTGTCTCATCATTTGAACCTGTAAGTAGTATTTGAAGATCTGGATGGGAACAAACACAGGTAATACAATCCGTATGTCCTTCAAGTGTTTGAACACAAGTCCTTCTCTGGCAATCCCAGATCTGACTCAACAAGATGAATTGTGTTACAGTGATATATATTTTCGCAAAACTGATCAACTGCTAGCTAGGACAATATTCTTCTTTTGGTGAAGATGCCTTACCTTGGCAGTTTTGTCCCATGAACCAGTTATCATGTATAGCTGATTGCCACGAGTAAAGTAATCACAGGAACTTACTATAGATCCATGCCCAGACAATGTGAATTCATGACGCGAAGAACGGATATTCCAAACCTGTATTTTTACATTGACAAAAGTATAGATATGTTCATTTTAACAACCTACATTCTAAAATTGTGTTTAATAAATTGACTGGAGCTAAACCAAAAAAGAAAAATCACTGTACCTGTGCAACCATCAAGCTTGCAATAGCAAATTTATGTGTATCTTTTGGGTTAAACTTTATTTGATATGCTAGGCCATGGAGGTCAAATGTCTTGATGCACTCCCAGCCCTTGTTCCAGTCCCACATCTTGATCTGGTCTTGTGAGCCCACTGACAGTAGGTAAGGCTCAGTTGGATGGACATCCAAAGTTGTGATGTTCCATATATGAGCTTTGAATCTCTTCACTTGCTTTACTGGGGACTCATATGTGTAAACTCTTATGAATCCATCGTGATGTCCAACCACAAACCATTGCTTTCGCGCGATGAACTTGGCTGCACTAACTGTAGTGTTGGAGTGAGTAGTTAGCATTGCTGTGGCACAAGGTAAAAGTCTATGCATGGTTAGTAGTGAGTCAGAAGCATGCCTATTGGTCCATATAAGCCTTGAATCAGGTTCGTTGTTTCCTGTGGACAAATATATGGGCAAATCTTAGTCCTTGAACATCCAAAAGCATATTTCAACTTGCTAAAATTGTAAGTATGGAGAAAACTTAGGGCTCGTTTGGTAGGGCTCCTGATTCGAATATCTGATTCAGATTCTGATTCTTCTGAATCAGATTCTAGAGAGAATTAGAATCGGTATAATAAAGTAATAATTAGAACAATATTTTAGATGATTTTCTGGTGATTTTTGGAAGAAACTGGTTTCAGGTGATTCTGAGGAGAAACTGTGTTTTTAGGTGATTCTCACTCCTTATGTAAAACTGCTGAAGTGATTTTTGTTAGAATCAGTTACAAAATAACCCGTTTGGTAGAGATTCTACTGATTCGGTTGAGAATTAGAGAGAAGAATCCCTACCAAACGGGGCCTTATAATGAATTTCACTCACATAGGCAATCTTTACAACTTATAACTTTTTTGTCATCATTGGCAGTTTTCTAAATTCATAATGGGTAGTATATATACTTTTAGACAATTTCTTTTTTTTACATCACTGGCTTCTATATGAGAAATATACCCAAATACCGGTCCCACCAAAAACCATGTAACTAGCCTATTACTAGACAAAAGTTTAGATCTAAATATTTGAATTAAAAAAAGTCCAATTTTTTGCACGCGTGCAAGGACCTCACACTCCATGCATAGCCACCTTACTTTCTCACATATGAAGCAACTCATGACAACGAGATGAATGTTGTTCATTTGACTTCACCTCTCCAAAACTTGCATTGAGTATTTGATAGTACTGTACAACTTTGAGAGCATGTCTCCATCCACAGTATTTGAAAAAAAATAAAGAAAATTGTTTTTTCTAAATAGAACTAAGAGCTCATAATGAATATTTGATCCCCTAGATGAGTTCAAATGAAAAAAAACATTTAACTAGAAAGTTTTAGATCTTGTAGAGAGCTATAATTTTCATATAATTTTTTTTATCTGACTTAATATTAAAAGCTGTAATTTTTTTTGAAACATGGCCATTCCTTAAGAGAATCGCAGATGAAAATCGATTTTTACGGGTGGCTTCTTAAAAGAATCACCTATGAAAATATCTTGACAAGATATTCCAAAGAAAACCGTGTGTGAATTTTTTCCCTTAATATTTGAAAATGACCCAATTTTGAAAATTAATAGAAAATATATTTTAAGTGCAACTAAGGTGAACCAAAGCTCTCTGTGATACTTGTAATATTTCCTTAAATATGGTCAGGTCAATATTTCTTTTAATGTGGTTGTTTACTTATTTCAAGTTACCTCTACGTAAGTTGACATGTTATGTATCTTAATATTAGTGAATGACTATATTCAAGGAAATATTGACCACATCTTATTAAAGGAAATGTTGTAGGGATCTCAGATAATTTTGGTTCACCTTAATCGGATTTAAAATGAATTTTCTGTGAATTTTTGAAGTTTGGCCACTTCAAAAGAATAAGAAAAAAAGGATATGAGGGTTTGTAACGAATGTTTGAGACTTAAAAGATCTCAAATGAAAAAACATCAAACTACAAGATTGTATTTTCTGTAAAGAGCTATAATTTTAATATAAAGTTTGTTCTCATCCACTACATAAGAAAAATTGTGATTTTTGAAATAGGGCCCTTTCCATTTTCACATACAGTTAACAAATAGATATGAGACCTTATGACGAATGGTTGAGCCTCTAACAAAATCAAATGAAGCCAACTAAAAGGTTGTACATATTGTCAAGGGCTAAACTTTTCATATAAAGATTGTTTTGATCCGACTTCATATGAAAAGATTGTGATTTTGTTTACTGAAATAGGGTCATCTTTGATTGTTTTGAATTGGGATCCCGCGTCGCCCTTCCCCAAGGGTGGCTCTGGAGGCGACGGCCCGGCCGCCCCTCCACCCTTCCTTCCTCCCCCGCCTCACTGCCGCCCGAGCGACCGCCGGGAAAGTCACACGACTGCAAAGACGGCGACGGCGGCGCTTCTCGGCCGAGCTATCGTTCGGGCGGCCAGGGGAGCTACCTAGGGCGGCAGCGACAGCGGTGACCGCCAGATCTGCATCGTCTTGGCCGGATCTGGCAGGGCGGCGAATGGCGGGTGCGGCCACCGAAGATGAGCACGAGGTGAGTGGTGGCGAGGCGAGCTCGTCGGAGAAGGCGTCGAGGCAGCGGTCGAGATGTTCGCGACAGTGGTGGTGGCAGCACACGCGTTGGTGCCAGCGGCTGCTGTGGCCTTGCCGCAAGGGCTGAGAGTGGCCGAGCGGGCGGTGCTAGCGCAGGCACCGGTGGAGGACTGCGAGGAGGAGCGAGCCATGGCGATGCGGGGCGTGGAAGATGAGATAAAGACGACGACTAATCTCTGGGTTTGGATCTCGCGGGGTGAAGTGTAGGAAGCCATGGGAGGAGGGCCCAAGTGTCGGTTGGGCTCCACGTCTTCGACGGCCTCATCACACTCGGCCTCACCGTCGCCGGCCAAATCTCCCTCTTCCTCTTTGCGCTCTACGGTCGCCCAGCGGCACAACAAGGCACTCAACGAAGCTCCGGCGATGTGTGGTGCAGCCACTGCTCGACGGCCAGGCCTTCGCTCGACGGCTATGTCCACTGACGGACAGATGGTCGGGCCGCTCGACGGCGATGTGGGAGGCGGCGGGCGCGGGCAAAGCAGTGGCGGCATGGAGCTGAAGCTTTGCGGCGGCGGTGGCAGAGCCCGTGAAAAGAAAAAAGAGAAAGAGAGAAAAAGAAAAAAGAGGAAAACGGAAAAAGAAGAAAAAGAAAATATAAAAAAGGAAAAAGGAAAAACCCTAAAAAGAAGAAGCGCGCCCGGATTCGATAGGCATGCGCTTGGATCTGGCGGCCACGTGGCCGGAGGTGACGTGTCTGTGTCCACGCGTGGAGAGGCCAGGGTCCTGATGCTGCAACATGAGGGCACGTGGTGCGGAGACGTGGCCGGCGGCGGAGGTGACCGGCGAGGTGCGGCCGTGCGAAGGCCCGCATGACGCAGCGAGACGTGGCAGGCTCGTGGTTGCGGCTTAAGGTGGCACGAAGAGGCCCTGCGGCGGCTCAGATGTTTGATGAAGATCGGGGGGAGCAGAGCAACTTCTCTCTCGCTATGACAGCGACAAAAGAAACAGATCCATGATGACGAGTGCAGTAGCGGGCGTGGCGTGGCCTCCGCAAAGAGGAGTGCGGTAGCGGGCGTGGCGTGGCTCCGCGAAGAGGAGTGCAACAATGGGCGTGGCGCGGCCCACTCGAGCGGCGAGATGGTGTCCAACGGTGGATGTGGCGAGGCCCTCGTGTTGAGTCCTATGAGAGATCCGGATCTGGTGGTTTTCACCCCATCGATTAGGGTTTAGCGTTGCAGCGACACAGCGACGACGGGTACTACGTGGCGAGGACCTTTTCAGTGCAGTGTATTTTATTTTTCCCTGTTGTCGAGTTGACTTGGAGCTCTGCTTCAAGGTTTTGATGTTTGGTTGTGTGTAGGTTTGGTGGGTGCCGCCGTATAGGCTTTGTTTTGTCGGCCGTGTGGGGCAAGTGTGGTTTTTGTTAGAGTTGTTTATGGAGGCTCGCTTTTGAGCGGTTGCCCGCGTTGATATCCCAATCCAACCGGGTGAGTGTCTCCCTTTCATCTTCTTTTTCTTTTTTTGTCTATGACCTTCCAGAGCTGTAGTCTTGTATTTTTTTCTGCTATATCAATGGAACACGTGCTATCTTGCGTGTTTTGTTTTAAAAAAAATTTCATAGACAGTAAATAAATACATTTGGGACCTTGTAATGAATGTTTGAGCTACTAAACAATCTCAAATGAGAAAAAAACACAATGTAGATATCATTGGGACCTATAATTTTCATATAAAATTTGTTCTGATCTAACTTAATATGAAAAGATTATTTTTTTAATAGAGTTGTTTACATTTTTACGGTCAGTTTTGTAAGAGAACCGTTCATAAAAATCAATTTTTATAGGCAGTTTCTTAAGAAAGCCTCAAATTGAAATAAATTGGTATGGTATCTCATAAAATTACCTAATTTTCATAGACGGTTTTCTTAAGGAATTATATGTGAAAATGTATTTTCATTGGCGATTTTAAACTATAAGGCCAGGCCTCTTGCCTTTATTCCACCTATAAAATAAAGAAAAGGCGCCCACGAAAATAGTTTTTTTAAGTAGTGAATGAAATGAGTGTTTTTTGGGTATGATCCTTAAGGAGGTTCTGTGAGATACCATACCATTTTATTTTAATATGAGCCTTCGGTATTTTCCTAGTATAGCGGTAGCACAAATTAACACTAAAGTAGTATATGCAGCTTACCAAGAGTAATAACTTACCAGCGTATTATAGTTCAAGATGTCCACTGAGCCAAACATATTGCTCGTCAAGATCCTGTGTACATAAGAAGAAATTTACTTATAGTAAAATCTATAGTAACAGACGTTTTACAGCTGCTTCAAAAAAGAAAGAAATGTAGTAGTGTTCAAAGAAATTAAAAGATAATCTGATATCTGACCCTGATTTTGTGGACCCTAACTTTATTATAGCATAAGCACATAACTGAGTAAAAGAACTTTCATAAGGAAAAAGATAATGAGAAAGCATGACCATTGTTTAAGTCATTTCTCCTCTACTTCCCTTTTTCAAAATAAAAAAAATTAAAAAACATAACCATTGTTAAATCAAAATTTAAGTATAAGCCTATGTCCCCCAAAATTTTTATTTTTGTTTTAGCTCTAAAATAATATGGGATCATGACAATTGCCAAGTGTAGTTATCATGAAAGTAGTGAACTAACACAAGAACAATTTGTCCTTTTATTTTGGATATACACACAAATCTTGGTTTTGTTTGTTATTATGGAAAAAGACTAGTAGCTCATCCAAAGGATGCTCTATACTAAATTTGAATGTTTTTAATGAAAAAACATTGTCCAACAAACCACCCAAACCACCATCTAAAATAGATGATCACCTAAATTGATCTTTTGGTCACCTAATGGAGAGGACTCTCCCATCACTCAAATGGAGAAGACTTTCACATAAATTTTGAAATTTATATTTGGATGGAAGATTTGGGTAATCTGCTGTAGATAGAAGATGTATAGATGTCTTATTTAGATGAGTGATCCTCTATCTATCTAATTCAATTTGAGAGATAAGATTTGAATGTACTGTTGGTGATGCTCTCCTCTTAGACAAAAAAAAGAAAGACTATTCACATACCATGGCTCCGATGGATGCACATCTATTGGAATATCAGGATGTTCCATTGGGATGATCTGATCAAATGACACAGCAACTGAAGTTAATGAAATAATAAAATGAATGGGTTTTCAAATATGATAAAAGTACGCAACAGGCATGGTTTCGGTGATTAAAAAACAGCTAAAATTAATTTCACCTGATCTTCCTCTCGGTCTTCCTCTTTCTCTTTGGAACAAGAACTGTTATGGTGATCGGCTTCTTGGTTTTCTTTGGTCTCACTTAAGTTCAAATAGCTTGCCAATTTGCTCTCAAGTGTGACAGATTCGTTGTTGTGTGAGGGTAGCTTCTCCAAGGCATGGTCTATCGGCAGCTAAATGAGGTCCAAATTAATGAAGTTAATAGAAATTCTATCATTGGTGAATAAATATGGGTTTCAAATATATATGCATGTCTTCCTTTCTGAGAAAAAAAATGTAAATACTTGTTTTGTAGTATCTAGTTATAAAATTGCGCACTCAGCATCGCAGGCATGAAAAATGAGCAATAGTTAACAAGGTTGGACCTCGATAACACATATTAAATTATTAAGTAGCGTACTTCACATGATTTAGAGCAGGTTAGATGGTAGAGAACTGGAATTGGTCATTATACTTTTGATCCCCTAAAAGGATTACTGTCATCAAAACACAGTGACAAGATGCAGGGGATATAGTGAAACAGAGGTTGTTGATTCATGGCAATCCCTAATAAACAAGGAATATATTGTGAAAATGAGTGTAAACTCATCCCTTGATACATTATAGTTTTTCTTATCAAATAGATGACAAATACGATGATGCCGCATCGACATAAGCAAAATGATTCCACTGCATTCTATTCCTTTAGGAATAACATTGCACTGTAGCCTTTTATAAACAAAACACACGCTAGTAATAATTAATTACCTCGCCAATGATAGCTTCTTTCTCGTTAATTTGATTGATGATTTCCACTATATCAGGCCTATTTTCCCTATCAGTCTCCAGGCATTTCAGTGCTATCTCAGTACATGTCTTCACTTGCTGACAATATGCTTTCAGTAGGGAACCATTCCTTCTTGTCTCTAACCTGGTTTTCCAATTCCCTAGTACCTGTGAAATCAGAATAAAAGATAGATGAAGTACTATTCAAACAGAATAAAATACTTCCTCTGTTCTAAAATGTTTCATGTTTATTAGTTCATTTTTAACTAATAAACGTCATAAAAAATAAACAAACAGATGGAGAAGTTTAGTTAGAAATAAACGTTGGTTCTGAACTCCTGATTACTTGATCGGTAAATTCTTGGGAAGGAATTTCGTTGCTTCTGAAGCGTCCTGTAGGTCCAGGTCCTGCAATTATCTCTAGCATTACAACGCCCAAGCTGAATATGTCTAACTTGTTTGATATTTCTTTCCTCTCTATGTATTCTCGTGGCAGGTATCCGCTGCACGGGGACAAATAATATGATGAATTTCGTATAAATCACATTCCTTATTATTAGAAAAGGATTCATTCAAACGAGTTATATATTCAGCTTACATAGTCCCAACAAGACATTTTGTTATCATGGTTTTCTCTTCAGTGATGAACCTGGACAAACCAAAATCTGCAATTTTTGGCACCATGTTGTTGTCTAGCAAAATATTGGCAGGCTTTAGGTCCAAATGGTAAATAGGTGGCTTCACTTCCATATGGAGATGTTTTAAACCCTCACATGTCCCTTTAATAATTTTGTACCGTATAGGCCAGTCAAGACCATCATCTTCATCTGCAAAGGTAAACAAAAGATATATCAACAGAATGCAGATACACATGACTAATTTTCTTCTAAGCTGAAGATGTACTCCCTCCCTTCAGATCCTTATGTCATTTTGGATAAGAACATGATCTTAAAAACACATTTTTTTTTTCTAAGTCAAACTTTTTAAGTTTAATCAAGTTTACAGAAAAACATAGCCTAACACAAAACATATAATAAAAATATATTCAATGTTAGATTTAAAGAAACTAATTTGAAGTTGTAAATATTGGTATATTTTTTCTATAAACTTGATCAAACTGAGAAATTTTTGACTTATGAAAAAAATCAAAAGCAACTTATAATATAAAACAGAGGAAGTACAATAAATATATGGTTTTATTAAAGTGTCTTTCAACGTTAATCTATACATACTCCATGCTTCTAAAGTAAATATTTTAAAATTTATTCATAATCAAAAGTTCAAAAGAATTTAACCTCAGCTTTATCCGAAACGACAAATATTATGGAAGTGGAGGAGTACTAGGGCTGTGAGCAATATCATACCAGAAAGATAGTTTTCAAGGCTCCCCCGAGGCATATACTCGAAGCAGAGTGCTCTATGTATTGTTGCAATCAAAGCTGGTCTTCCGTTGGCCAGTCCAGTTGTATGTATTATGTCATAGCAGTATCCAACTAACTGTACAATGTTTGGATGGTTGGCCACCATAAGGTTCCCAAACTCATTATTGAATTTCTTATCGTCAAATCCGTCCATATGAAGAATCTTCACCGCAATTTTATCTCCATTTTTATGCTCTCCCTGTTAAGGATCTAGGGTCAGTGCTCAAAACATCACAAGTTAGCGATAACATTTGACAAGCCGAAAAATGTAAGCATCAGGCTCTGTTTGGTTTGTCGTCAGACTTTTACTAGAACTAAGTTTCATATGCAACAATAAAAAGTGGTGCAGGGTTGATTGCTCACCTCAGTGTTATATGTGCAAAACATGTTGTGGAGGCTTATTCTTATTTAGAAATTAGAACCCACTACATTGGTTTCGCCAATTATTCACAATAAATTGGTTTACATACCAAAGTTGCCTTTAACTTACCTTATAAACTGTTCCATATCCACCTTTACCAAGCTTTCGCTTCTCAGAGAATCCATCTGTAATTTCTTCTAATAATTGGTATGTTAGATAAGTTGGATTCATAGCTGAATTTGTGTCCGTTTTACCAATCTCTCTTCTGTATGATGAGAATAAATAGTAATAAGTTTTTGAGAATAAAGAGCAATAATTTAGGTAATTTTACCATCTTTGAAGGTACCGGAAGGTGTAAAAGTTATCAGATACCTCTAGATACTAAGATTTGGTACTTACATATACTTTCTCAAACTTTCTCAAGTACCATAAAATTTTCCTAATAATTTACGTACTCGTTTTATGAGAAAGACTGGAGTTAACAGTAGCACTCTAAATCTTGAACAGAAACTTCTCAAAGCCTGGTTTATGGCATTGACTAAATGTGAATGAAGGTATTACAAAGAGAAAGTTCAAAACAAGCCCTGAGATGTGCATCATTTGGAGAAAAATCGAGTGAGTTTTAACTAGTTTTGTTACCCCCAACCACTCACCTCGGAACTCATAGCCACGCCCACGGCAGTGTGTAAGAATTTGAGTGAGTACTAGTAGAGAAAATCTTAATCCTTGTATTAAAACGAAAAGGGAAAGAAAAAGATAGACCAATAGGCCAAGCTTGCCTATCCATCAACAGAGAACATCAGTAACCAACATTCCATCAGACCAGTGTGAGTCATGAATCAAATGTAAAAACCCAAGCTACGAGCAATTGAACAAACAGTAGCTGCCTGCATAGGAATTGGAAGCAGTAATTAATTAATTAGCACTAACCTGGAGAGAACTGAAGATCGACTAGCTTTTCGAGAGGCTGGAGAGGAGAAGTAGAGACGGGATCAGGCTCAATCTATCGCAGGAGATGAGAGGAGGAGATGGATATAAACTGCAGTTTACGCCGGCGCCGTAGACGACGAGCCAGCTGGAACGCAGGTTTGCTGCAGGATTGTTTGACTGATTGATTGTACCTTCTGATGATCAGTTCATGGACCACGATCGAGCAAGTTGAAATTTAGGCCATTTAGGGCACGCGTATACAGTACAATTGCTTGTCCAAACCTGCATGCTTAGTCTAGCTTGCTACGGATCAGTAGCGGTCATTGGTCAACAAAATCCGTAGTGCCAACTGCCAAAGGACGAGATGGCTGTGGGGATAACTGTTCACTACGGAATCCTCGATTTGTCGTCAGGGTTTATCTTTTCGTTTTACAAATAAAAACCGCGTTTATCTTTTCGTTTTACAAATAAAAACCGCTTCTTACAGGTTTATCGGAAACCAACCGACATCCGATAGAAGCCGTAAACCGATGATTTTTAGTCAACACCATACGAAAACCAGCAAAAACCATTTGGTTTCCAATAAAGAATGATCCATGTTTGTCACTGTATCCATCAATTTTAAAAGCACATACATTCTCTCTGTCCTCTTTTATTTGTCACTATTGACCATCAATGTTTCTAGTTTGTCCATCTAACTTTCAAATGATTAATTTACCATTAATAAAATATTATGGAGTTTTTTTTATACAACACGTATTGCTAATATGGCATAACTTTAAGTACACACATTTTTTTCGAATATATATATATATACTGTATATATATAATATACATGGGTGCATTCTTTTTAGAAAACGCACCCATGCTAGTCGACCGCATGGTACGCGTCTGATTGGTTCGACTGAGTCTGACTGGAGCGACTGACCACCGCATCTGATTGGCAACACTAAAGCACCACATCCCATTAGAACTCTGAAGTTAAGCATGCTTAGATGATAGTAGTACTAGGATGCGCGACCTTCTGAGAAGTTCTCGTGTTATGCTATGTCTGGCGGAGTTACAACTGGTATTTAGATTAGGTTACAACTGGTCAACCACCAGAGCTGCACGTCAGTTGCAACTGGTGTTTAGATTAGGTTGCAATCTCTAAACACAAGTTGCAACTAGGTGAAGTTGCAACCAGCTATGGGCGGTGATATTGGTTTATCTCAACCGGTAGTACCAACAAACAGGAGTTGCAACTGGTGTTTAGATGCAACTCGTTGCAACTGGACGAGCAGTCGGTGATATTGGTGTGTCGCAACTGGTGGAGTTGCAACTGGTGTTTAGATGAAGTTGCAACTTCATGACCAGTTGGTGATATTGGTGTGTCGCAACTGGTGGAGTTGCAACTGGACGGTCGGTGATATCGGTGTGTCGCAACTGGTGGAGTTACAACTGGTGTTTAAATGAAGTTGTAACTGGACGGTCGGTAATATTGTTGCAACTGGATGGTCGGTGATATTGGTGTGTCGCAACTAGTGTAACAAACTGGTAGAGTTGCAACTTGTGTTTAGATAAAGTTGCAACTAGAGTTGCAACTGGACGATCGGTGATATTGGTGCGTCGTAACTGGTGTAACAAACTGGTAGAGTTGTAACCAGTTGCAACTGGACGGTCAGTGATATTGGTGTGTTGCAACTGATGTAACAAACTGGAGTGCTAGCTGACCAACTGGTTTTCTAAAAATAACAAACAACAGTTGCAATTTATGTGTAAATAAGGTGCAACTAGACTTCCCATGAGGTTACCCATCCTAGTACTACTCTTGCCCAAACACACTTAACTTTAGAGTTTTAATGAGATCCGCTGCCTTAGTGGGATGTGGCTGGATCAAGCGCGCGCGAGGATATGGTTTGGGCGCCCGAAGGATTTCTATTACGCGTGTGGCTCATGTGCAACGCAATGTTAAATTGCACATATGTGCATTTTAGCCCTACCATATACATACATACATACATTACCAATCGGGACTAAAGATCAACATTTGTCTCGGTTTTTTATATCAATCGGGACCAATGTGAACAGTGGTCGGCCTTATCGTCTCAGGACCAAGAAGCGCGGAATTTTTATCTCTCCCTCTCCCTCAGGCACTTGCATGCATCTCTCTCCCTTTCTAGATCTAATCCTCTCCCTCTCGGTATGGTGGCTGGTGGGGGAGGCGACGGCGGCCACGAGGCGAGCAGCGGGCGGTTGGCCGCTTTCGTTCCTCCTCCCCTCCTGCTGCTTAGTGCCGACGGATTTGTGAATGAGGGCCAACGGATTTGTGAATGAACTTGTGATGTCCTCTATATTTGTTTGCCTCTAGATTTGTCAATGAATTTGTGATGTCCTCTAGATCTGAATTTCTTTTCTTGTTGATGTCCTCCAGATCTGTTTGTCTCCAATTTCTGCTGAGGGTCCGCGGATTTGTGAATGATTTTGTCAATGTCTCGAATTTGTGAATGATTTTTGTGAATTTGTGGATGATTTTATTGTTGTATTGTTGGAAAAAAGATATGCAAGGAGAAAAAAGTAATAAAAAAAAGAGAAATGGCAGACACATGGTGCTTTCATCTTTAGTCCCAGTTGGTATGCGGTTATTTCAACCGGGACTAAAAATAGACTTTATTAGTTCCGTTTTGGTTGTCCCGGTTTAAAACCCCAGACTAAAGTGGGTTACAAATCGGAACAAGAGATGGTTTCCCCAACAGTGAATACATGGGGAGCACTTCCTTTTAAAATTATCATAAAATTATACATAGCTTGTGAGTTATGATAGCGTGTCCACAGAAAATAATTACCCATAGCCTAACATTACATGGGGAGCACTCCCTTTTAAAATTATCATCAATTATGCATGGCTCGTGAGTTGTGCTAGCGTGTCTAGAGGAAATAATTATCCATAGCCTAACAATACATGGGGAGCACTTCCTTTTAAAAAATTATCATCAATTATACATGACTTATGAGTTGTGATAGTATGTCTAGAGGAAATAATAACCCATAGCCTAACATTACATGGGGAGCACTCCCTTTTAAAATTATCATCAATTATGCATGATCATCAATTATGCATGGCTTGTGAGTTGTGATAGCGTGTCTAGAGGAAAGAATTACCCATAGCCTAACATTATATGCGAGCACTCCCTTTTATAAATTATCATCAATTATGCATGGCTTGTGTTAATATATGTAGGAGTGGAGTTAAAACGAAATGGAGAGAGGTGTCACTCACTTTAATATGTCTGAGTTTGAATTAAGAGATATACATATGATAAAAACAGACAAACAACAACTATTTTTTCAACCCTATTTTTAGGCACCACCCCTTCTCCGTCCCTGGATATATGGCCAGCCTATTTTTTTTCTATGCTGAAAACGGACGGTACTATCAGGGGCGGGTCGGATCTAGAGAAGATCATTATTTTAGAAATAACTCACGGTTTAAACCTTAAATTGAAAAAATATATCTTATTTTCCATCGATAAGATATTATAGTGTAAGATTTAAATACTCACTATCAAAATTATGTGCCCGCCTCTTATACTAGTACTAAGAAATTATAAGAAATTAAGGAAGGGCGTATCACATGGTAACATGGTTCCATCGACGTTCAGCAAAGCGTGTGGGTCCAGGACTTGGATTGGACGGTCCAAGAAGACGGCCGGCCTAACATAACATGGCAAGCAAGCATGAAAATTGTATTAATTGCACGGGTGATCTATTACTTAGTTGGAAGCATCACCAGTTGACTTGCTGGTTTACCTGCAGCTTCTAACTATGATTTTCAGAAAGAAATTTTGCTGTAATCTTTGATCACTTCTGTATTCGAGCATAATACCGATGTACGTCAGAATATACAATAATGCCGTAGAAATTGGTCCTTCGCTCCTGTTCAGTCAACTGTAAACCTGTACTTCTCAGCTTGTTGCGTACGAAATTAAGTTTTGTTTTCCAGAAGTCAAACGGTAGGGACAAGCGGGAAAATCAACGTGTAAATTGAGGCATGGCGATCGATGTGCTAAACTCCTAAGTTTGAGGGGAAATGGCTAGACAATGTTTGAAATTATAGAGTTCCATAAAAAATGGAACAGTGTGAGCCGACCTAGCTCAGTGGTAGAGCGCGTGGCTTTTAACCACGTGGTCGTGGGTTCGATCCCCACGGTCGGCGACCATTTTTTTCGAATTTAAATCTCTCTTTTTCGAATTTAAAATTTAAAGTTTAGAGAGCTTCCCAATATGATGATTTTGTTTCAGATGACGAACCAATCTTGCGAGGATTTGCAAGACACCTGATCACAGATCACTTTGGATTATGGATCCTTGCGCGAACGAATCGTGTAGCGCAATGAGTTAAGCAAGAGAATAGAAAAAAATAAACATGTATTCGAAACCTCATTAGCAGCAACAACAAAAAGAAAACGTACAGTACTACTCCTACCGATGAACTGCATTTTGTTCTCTAATTCAGTCAAATTCTTACTGTTCTACACGCTTTAATATTCGTGTGCTTTCATGGGCTAGCTAGACATAACACACGGGCATGCAGGTGAGATGAGGGAGGCATGACTTCACTTTAGGTCTCTTACCGAGTCTAAAATTCATCCTTAATTCGTAATACCTAATATTGCGTTTGGCTGTGTCCAGGGAGAGAGGGGGACGTAAGGCAGACTTCGTAGGTTGGCTGGGCCATGGCCACAGGCCGTCTCAGCGGAGGAAGGAGGCGCGCAGGTGCAGGCCGAAACAGTGACGGGCCGAAAACAGCCCACGGCTACGGAAAAGGAAAAGAAAAAGAAAAAAGATTTTAAATTTTAATTTAATTTTAATAATCCTATTTCAGTTTTTAAAATTATTTTCTCTGCTCCAAAAATTTAAAAAATCATGTTAGTGTATTTTAACATGGAAAATTTATGAAAAATCTCATCAAGTCAATTTCACTTATTAAATAATTTTATTAATTGGATTTCCCTCTAGATTATTTTCGACAATTTTCTTCGTGTCAATTTCAAGGCTAGAGAGGAAAATTTTGGGGGTGACAACGCGGCTTGGTGCA
Organism: Oryza australiensis; assembly: GCA_019925245.2. Classification (NCBI taxonomy): domain Eukaryota; kingdom Viridiplantae; phylum Streptophyta; class Magnoliopsida; order Poales; family Poaceae; genus Oryza; species Oryza australiensis. The sequence continues at coordinate 1,351,049 of JAIFGZ020000540.1, read as the reverse complement.
GTCACTATGTAGGGGTCTACGGAGCTCGACGCGGTCGTCTCCCATGATAAGAGGTGGCGGCATGGGCTACTTGACGTTGAAGCCAGAGGCGACGCTTGGTACTTCGTGGTGAAGAAGGCCAGGCGGGAGGCATTATCCAGGGAGGGGAAGCAGCAGCCCATCCAGGAAGGAGATACGATATCCACAAGCATCCGTGCAAATTTGAATCATCTCCGCTTTTTGAAAACCTCTCGCGCCACCCTTCCTCGGGGCGGCTCGGGAGGCAACGGTCGACCACCCCTCGAGTCTCCTTCCGTCTCGCCGTTGCCCGAGCGGCCGCCGGCAAAGCCGCGTGACCGCAAGGATGGCTACGGCGGGGCTTCTCGCCGGCTGCGAGCTCGGGTGGCCAGGGGAGTCGCCCAGGGCAACGACAACGACCACTCCTGTCGGATCTAGCGACGGGGACGGCGGATGGCGGCGGGGACGACGCCCGGGAGGGCAGAGCTGCAAGGTGGACGAGGAAGCCCTCGTGGCCAGCACGCCCATGGTCGTCTCCTCCGTGGCTTTCTTCACCGACCTCTACAGCGGCGGTGGCGGCGGTGGCATCATCTCCCGCTACGAGACCTCCACAGCTTCGCCGGCTACGAGACCTCCATCGTGGCCACCGCCGAGGATGACGACAACGACGCGCCCGATCCGGTCAACCATGCCGCCCGCAGCCTCGCCTCCTACTTGAGCCACGTCGTCGCCTCATCCTCGCCCCTCCCTTCCTCCCCCGCGCGGTTGATGAAGAGGATGATGGGCTTTCCCTCCCCCCGTCTTCTCCCTTCCCTCATGGCGGCGACGGGGCCAGTGCCGGTGCCCCCGTCCTTCTCCCTCTCGTGGTGGCTGCACTTGGGCGGGTGGCGGCGTGGCAACCTGCCCGAGGGCGCGAGAGACCGCGGCAGTGACGACGATGTGGCGGTGGTGGCGGAGACCGTGAAAGAAGAAAGGAAAAAGAAGCAAAAAGGAGAGAAAGAAAAGACAAAAGGAGAGAGAGAAAAGAAAAAGAAAGAGAGAAAAAAGAAAGAAAAATAAAAGGAAAAAGGGAAAAGGAAAAGGAAAAAAGGGGAAAAGAGATAAAAGAAAGAAAAAAAGTAAGAAACACGCCCGGATTCGGCGGCACGTGCTTGAATTTGGAGCCCGCGGGGTCGGAGGTGATGCATCTGTGTCGACGCTGGAGAGAGCGGAGTTCGGATGCTGCAACATGATGAGGTTGCCGAAAGGGCACGTGGAGGGGAGACGTGGCCGACAGCGAAGGTGACCGGTGAGGTGCGGCTTGTGCGGAGGCCGGCATGACGCGGGCGCGACCGGCTCACGGTTGCGGAGCAAGGTGGCGCAGAGAGGCCCGCCCATCGGTGGTGGAGGCCGATGGCCGGAGTATCGCGAGGAAGTGCGACCGTCGGAGGCCGGTGCGACACGACGAGGCGCGGTCGATGGCGGCACACGGAGGTTGGCCGGCAGGGGGGACGCCAGTGTAGTGGTGGGCAGTGTAGACTCGGAGGCGAGGCCAGTGCGACACGATGAGGCGTGGTCGGTGGCGGCACACGGAGGCTGCCTACAGGGGGACGCCGGTGCAGTGGTGGGCAGTGATAGACTTGGAGGCACGGGTGCGGCGACACGATGAGGGGAGGCGGAACGATGGCCCAGGATATTGGGAAGCCTCAGCCGATGGCTACCTCTCTGGCGTGTGGAGAGCTTAATGAGGGTTGACGAGGCCAGGTCGACTCTCTATGGCAGCTCAACTGTTCGATGGATATTGGGAGGAGCAGGGCAACTTCTCTCTTGCTATGACGGCGACAAAAGAAACAAATCTGGGATGAGAAGTGCAGTAGCGGGCGTGGCGTGGCCCCCGTAAAGAGGAGTGTAGCAGCGGGCGCGGCGTGGCCCCTGCGAGCGGCGAGATGGTGTCCAACGGCGAATGTGGCGAGGCCTCCTCGCGTTGAGTCCTTTGAGAGATCCGGACGATGGTTTTCACCTCGTCGGGTGGGGTTTAGCTTTGCAACGGCACAGCGGTGATGGGTACCGCATGACGGGTACCCTTTTGGTGTAGTGCGGTCTGTTTTCCCTAATGTCCAGTTGACTAGAAGCTCTGCTGTAAGGTTTCGATGGCCAGTTATGTATAGGTTTGGTGGGTGTCGTTGTATAAAGCTTTGATCTGTCGGCTGCGTGGTGTAAATGGTTTTAGATTGGGTTGTTGTCGAGGCTCGAGTTGAGCGTTTGCCCGCGTTGATGTCCCAATCTAAACGGGCGAGTTTTCTTTCTTTTATTGTTTTTTTACCTATGGTCTCCTAGGGCTATAGTCTTATATTTTTTCTGCTATATCAATGGAATTGTGCTATTTTATACGTTTCGTTTAAAAAAATACGGCATCCACAGTGATGGTGAAGCTTCAAGAGGCCGGATGAGTCGAGTAGGAGTGTGGCTTGGCTGCTTCTTGGAGAGGCAGCGACAAGGAAGTCCAGCAACAACCTTGGAAGTAACTTGGTCGGTGGGGATAGATCAGCGCTGGCAAGGAGCTTGGAGGGGTGGCGGACGCGTCTGCAATGGATGGGCATGGCACACGACCAGTGGCGGTCGGCATCAGCCCGAGGACAGGAGTGCTCGGGGCCAACAAATTGTGGAGCGTGCGAGTGGCTCTTGGCAGGGTTTCCCTTTCCGCGAAAACCGCCACGAAATCCACGGTTTTTGCCCTTTTCGCCAGTAGCGAAACGGTAGGGGCACGGTATCATTTGAAAAATTTCGTAAAGATTCAAAAATTTTAGGAAAATTTATTGAAAAAAATCTTGGTTGTAGAACAAAAATTTACAAGAATTATGGTAATTTTTACGCATGAAAATACTCAAATTATGGGGGCTTAAAAATCGTTTTTACTTTTGGGAAAAGAAAAGAAAAAAAGAACTGTGCAAGCATACTGTTCATGAAGCCCATTCAAGCCCATCACCTTTTCTTCTCAAATAGATATGTTTCTTCCACCGTGAGTCATTGCAGCCGGATTCCCCATTCTCAATTTCTCACTCTTCCATCGTCTCCCTTGCAAGCCGACACCAGAGCAACAAATACCACCGCCGGCGACGATGATCTCGCGACGGCACGCGCGGAAACCGCGGCGAGACATACAAAAACCTCGGCTTCAGGTACCCCGTTTCCTCCTTGCGTCAGCGCACGGTTTTAGCGGGATTTAGTTTACTTGCCGTGTATATCTGGGCGGTTTTCGTGGGCGATTTGCTAGCTTGCCGTGTAGGCTTCAACATATTAATATAAATTTTATCACACAAATATATTAGTGTAAATATCATAATTATGTATTCACTAATTTTAGTTTCTTTCCTAATTTGTTGACATCATTTACATATTTTTTTGATAGTTTTGCTATTTACCGCACTCATCTTTACGGTTTTCGCGTGGAATCCACGAAATCCGCGGTACGCACAAAACCATCCAAATTCAAATTCTGTCACTGTTCATCGCCGGACGGTTTTCACGAAAACCACGGTTTTCACACGAAAACCACCGTGCCGACGAGGGGCGACCCGGCGTATGCCGACGGAAAGGTGAACGGTCCTCACGAGAAGTCAATCTAAGGGCTGTCTGAGCTGGCTCAACGAGTGACTTGCACGTGGGAGGCTGAAGGAGCTGCATGGAATGGTACTGGTGGATTAAAATTTTGGCCAAGGCAAAGACTAGTGCACGCGTCTGATGGGTTTTGGCAATAATGCATGTGTATGCATGCACATATGATTCCCCTGTTCTAGGTGGTTTTGTTTGTGTGCATGCAGGGATGGACACGCACTTATCTATGCACACATACATGTTGCTGCTACAGTTCGTGGGGTCGTGGTATAATGCAAAAGAGGCATCGGTGCATGTACCAAGGTAACGGTGACAGAGGCAGCGAGTAAGGTTGGACGAGATAGTCCCGGACAACGACGGATCGAATTCGTTGATGAAGTCAATGAGACTGTCTGACGGTACATAAAATATCCAAGATCCATGGAGTCGACACGATGGAGATATATAAAAACTACGTCATTAAAGAGGAAGAACAAATGCTATGGTGATAATTTTTTTTGATCCAATGCAACGGTGAATTTAATTTCTCAAAGTATCATGAGTTTAATTTATAAGGATGAAAAAAAGTGGATGTTGGATTTATTAGCTTGGTTCATAAGATAAAAGGAAGAAAATGTTCTCTTCTTCATGTCTGGTGAGTTTGGTTTTGTCTATTTGATGATAACATCAGTTATCTGGCCATGGATTAGATGAAATCAAATTAAAGATGAAACATGAAGGTGAACATGGTCTTTAGGAAGTTTATGATGTGACAACGATGAAAGAATTCAATTTAGTTTGACAAGACGACTGAGATGATAAGTGAGAAGGTGAAACGTTGTTGCAGCTAGAGTCAAGAGGAAGAAATTATAGGGATGGCGAAGTCTCTTGTTTATGGTGAGCCTGGTTTAGGTCTATCGGGGCGGCTCGGCATGAGCAGCGAAAGAACCAACTCAAGTCCTGGTATACATAGTTTTGTACAAGTAACGAATTTAGGTTAGCATGGCATATTCGTCAAGATGAAGTTTGTTAAAGTTTGTGTCGAATATGTGTATAAAGTCGGTTACAGTTTAGGACTTAGAGTTGTACTATGTGTTAGAAATAAAGTAAGAGTCAAACTTTATTCTAGGATCTTTCTTAAATAGAGAAGCGAACCTGTTGTAACCGCATATAGCGACGAGCATGTTGAGAGGGAGCGGTTGTCGACGGTGTTCGGCCGAGGGTTTATTGTAACTCTCATACATTGTAATATGTTGGATCAGGAAGAAACACCTATAATCAGTGCCCCGTGGATATAGGCTACGGCTGAACCTCATTAAAATATCATGCCTCGATGTCATCATCGTATTTGAATCTTCTATGACGTTTTTTCCATATTTGGTTCCAATGATAATTTCGAGGCCGGTTTTCTAACAAATACTACGATGTTTATAGAACCTAATGGCGCAAAAAAAAATTCAAAAATCCATCTCGGTTTTGAACTACTAAGTTGAAAAAATGAAAAGATATACCGATTGGGCATAGCTTAACTATCTTGGTTCCTTGTAGTGAAACTTAGTCATATAGGATAAAGTTTTAGACTTGGCAAATGTGTTCACATTTACAATTAATTAATTTTTTAATTATAGGATTAATCTTAAAATATGTCAATTTGATAAATTGAAAGATGTGTGTATTAATAGAGATGGGTGTACACACATTTATACGTGTGTTTGTATTTGTGCTGTATTTCGTAAAAAAACAAAAGAGAGAGATGGTTTTATGGGCCGAAAGACTTTAGCCGGGCCCATTTCGCAAAGAGAAAAGGGCACAAAGAGAAGGTTCACACCCCCAGCTGACGCATCCACGATCTCCAGCCCCCGACCCCAGTCCTGTGCCAGTGCGCTGGTCCACATCCAGCGCCGCATCAGAAAAATCTTTTGGTTTTTATATTAAAATCGATAGGTTTCGCTTAATCTGAACATCAGCTCGCTGTTGTTTTACCGATCGAAATTCTGATATTCCCGAACAGAAATGAGGTATTCAAAGTTAGGTTTTTGATTTTTTTTCCGCAAATTTTGTTTTGTTGATAGCAATCATTCAGCTATAAGTTTCAGATTGTTTTTTTTTCTAAACTCGAGAGTGAGGGCAACTGGAGAATCCCTGAAAACCTGTAGAGAAGAGCTTATGCTGATGGGTGCATACGTCAAAAATTAACCACTGCGGCATTCAGTATTTTCTATTTTTCTTACAAAGAAAAAAGAAATCAGTCAGATGTTGAAGGTATTGATCAGGAGAATCATGGTTGAAGATGCAAGCCTTACAGTTGCACATTATTGGAGCAATCGTTAGTCAGATGGTTAATTCATCTTCGAAGTTTGATAAGGAAGTTGTGAAAAAAAAAGGTTTGATCAGGAGAATCACGGTTGAAGAAGCAAACCTTGCAGTAGCACACTATTGGATTTTCTCCTCGAAGTTACTCAAATGGCCGGCCGACATTACAAAAGTTACTCAAGAATAAGATGCAAAACAAGCTATCATTGGCTGATCAGATTTTAAGCTAATATTTGGGTAAAATTGCTCATTAAGTATTTTATGTTGAAAATATGTTGATACGAACCGGCTCAATGAAAGAAATAAGACCTCACCTGACTCCATGCCCTGAACTGAATGTTTTTCATTTTTCAATTTTAAAAATAAAATTGCGCCAAACGAAACAATAATCAACGAAACAATGAACAATGCTGACAGGTCACATACATTGTAACGTTGACACGACACAAATAACACACACCACGATATTTTGTGTTGCCAATCTTCAACATTGGATCACGCAACTTAAAATAAGATTATCTATATCTACGACGCCACATCGCCATACTCTTCATTATAAAACGTTCAAAAATTTAAATATGTATTTTACGTTATAATTTTCATTACTTACATGAAAAATTCTCTCTATATATTTATACAATAAATTTTAAATCTTACATAATAAATTGTAAAATTTACACACTAATATTACACATTCACATGAAACTCTACACGACCATACGGCTCTCCTCGCTATCTTCCTTCGCTATATCCGTTTGGGCTATAGGCCTGTGGCTCCCCTAATATGTGGATCTAACTTCTCTTATCAGCCTCCAGTAAGAGCATCTCCAAGGAGCTCTCCAAATAGCTCCTTGAAGTTTTATTTAAGAAGGTTTATTAAAAACCATGGTCCAAAGAGCTCCTTTGATCCAGGGAACTGGATAGCCTCCCCATCATGCGTCGTTCCTCCTCTCGCGCCGCGTGGTGAAAACTCCGCGCGTCTCCCGCTGCCCGCCCCGTACACAATTTCCCCTCCCCGAGCACGCCCACTCGCTAGCGCCGCCCATCGTTCCCTATCTCTTGCGCCGCGCCTCCCGCGGTCCGCCCTACACGCGATTTCCCCGCCCTCCCGCTAGTGTCGCGCACCACGCCGCCATCTTTTTCCCCACCTGGAGCTCTCCTTCGCCAGCACCGCCCGTCCCCTCCCGCAGCTTTCCCCTCCTGCGCGCGCTGCTCTGTGTGCACAGAAAAAATCCATGTCAGATGTTTGCCGCCGGCTAGACAAACTAGAAAAAATCCCTGATAGAACAAATCCCAAACCTGGCTGGACAAAATTTGTCGCTGGATAGAACTCCTGCGTGTCCACAAGCAAATCAATCTTTGCCGCAGCAACCACGCAATCGAGAATTGCTGCTGGGAAGGAGTAGATGCGTTGCATTCGGCCGCAGGGGAAGAAGCATCGCATTCGTTCGCAGGGAGAAGAAGGGTCATGCATTTGATCGTAGGCCATCGGGCAGACGTAGCGACGGGTTGAAACCCATAACATCAGAACGGTTGGTTTCAATTGAGAACATGTGACGTGACAGGTTTATTTTAAAATAGGGAGCCACTTTTTGGTTATCCATTGAAAAAAATGAGTGATCTTGTTGCCAAATTATTTAGCTACCTCCTTACATTACAATTAAGGAGCCATTTGTAAGAATTTTGTTGGAGATGCCCTAACAAATTTAAAATAAGAAATACAAAGTAATAATTTTAAAATAAGAAATAGGATGATCAACTAACGCTATCACACTAATAACGCTATCACACCAGTTAACTGTAACATCTCCCAAACCGCAGTGCGCTATCATACCAGTTAACTGTAACATCAGCCAAACCGGCCTGTTACAGCCAAACCGCAGTGAAACCGGCATGACCAAATATGTGACAATGTTATTTTGTGGCTAGCATGAACAAAAAATTGTCTTCAAAATAGATTTTGAAAAAAAAACTATTTTTAAAATTAAAAATTTAAAAAGTTCAAACAAATAAAAAAAATCTCCACAACTTTAGGTGAAGTGACCGTGAGAAATTCAATTCAAAAAGATAAAAAATCAAACAGTAAAAAACTTTTCCAAAATTTTAAAAAGTAAAATAGATAAATATTTCCTAAAGACAAAAATAATTAAAAATAGATAAAAACTTTAATCAAAAGATAAATAAAAAAATAAAAATAATCATTTATCATTTAAAGACTTAGATTCGGGATCAGATGGTAAATGACTGGAGTGCCCTGTTTGTCGTAACAGGCTTGGTTGGGGCAGACACCCCTCTCGCAACAAAATTAGCGAGATGTTACCACTCATCATCTCCCTTTAACTGCCTGAAGGATCATACTCTCATACTCGTACCCACCCGCTCTTTTATAGCCACTCGCGTGCTCGCCATCCGCCTGCGCCGCCGAGGTGGGACTAAACGCAGCAGAGAGACGCAGAGTACTCGTTAGCAGCTCAACTAGGCCCTGCTTCCGGCCCATTTAGGGTAAATGGGTCTTCAGAAGATTTAGTTAGGCCGGGCCCAGTTGGGCCTTTGGGATGGTAAACCTGTGTGACCCCCATGGTGGGTGGGGTGGAGTGAACTGTTTTGGTTGGGAGAGGCGGTCGTGGAAATGGCGGCGCCCGTGGCCGGTCGCCTCTCCGCGCTCCTCCGGCGGTGCGCGGCGGCCGGGGCGGTCCGGCCAGGCGCGCAGGCGCATGCACGGGCAGTGGTGGGTGGGTGGCTCCCCGACGCCACCCTGGAGACGGACCTTGTCCTGCTGTACTGCCGCTGCGGCGAGCGGGAGCGCGCACGCAGGGTGTTCGACAGAATGCCGGCGCCGTCCATGCACGCGTACAACGTGCTCCTCGCGGCGTCGCCTCCCCGCTACGCCATGGAGATATTCTCTCGCCTCCTCGCCGCGGATCTCCTCCCTGACCGGTACTCTGTCCCCGCCATGGTACGTGCCTGCACCGAGCTCCCCGACGCGGTGCTTGGCACCGTGATCCACGGCTTCGCCGTCCGGCTCGGCTTGATGGCCAACGTTGTTGTGGCAGCTGCGTTTCTGGATATGTATGCAAAGGCTGTTCTCCTGGACGATGCGGTGAGGGTGTTCGACGAGATGCCGGAGAGGGACGCTGTCGTCTGGAACTGCATGGTTACAGGGTATGCAAGGGCTGGGAGAGCAGCAGAAACCTTTGATATTTTCAGCAGAGCGCAGGTTGAGGCGGTGAACATTGTGAATGGTCTGCAGGCTGTGCCCAGCGTGCTGAATATCTGTGCGAAGGAATCGGAGCTGATGAAGGGTAGGGAAATCCATGGTAGGATGGTGAGGTGCCTTGCGTTTGATTCGGATATCGCAGTGGGGAATGCATTGATCAACATGTATGCAAAGTGTGGCCGGGTCAATGTATCGCAAGCGGTGTTTTCTGGCATGCAGGAGAGGGATGTGGTGAGCTGGTCTACAATGATTCATAGCTACAGTATTCATGGCAAGGGGGAACAGGCATTGAAGGTTTACATGGAAATGTTGTCTCAAGGAGTGAAACCAAACTGGATCACATTCACATCAGTTCTGTCAAGTTGCAGCCACTCTGGGCTTGTAACCGAGGGTCAGAAGATCTTCGAGTCAATGACTAAGGTTCACGGTGTCCACCCTGCAGCAGAGCACTATGCATGTATGGTTGACCTCTTGGGGCGTGCTGGAGCCATTGAAGAAGCTGTTGGGCTTATAAGGAAGATGCCCATGGAACCTTGTGCTAGCGTGTGGGGAGCTTTGCTCTCTGCATGCGCTATGCATAATAACGTGGATGTTGGAGAGATTGCAGCTTTTAGGCTATTTGAGTTAGAAGAAGGCAGTGCTAGCAATTATGTTACCCTCTGTGGAATTTATGACGCAGTTGGTCAATCTGATGGTGTTGCAGGGTTGAGATCAAGGATGAGAGAACTCGGCATGGTGAAGACACCTGCTTGCAGTCGGATCGATGTGAAGGGAAGAGCTCATGCTTTCTACCAGGGGAGCATCCCACGTTATTTGAGGAGATGAATGCTTTGGGTATTAGATCGGTTACTAGATGATATGGCAAAAGTTCTGATGCTGAAGTCGTTATTGCTACAATCAATTTGGTTAAAAGAAAAGCATAGATCTTCTATGATTGTTGCCATGCTACTCATGAACAAAGTTCAATGAAGACCAACAAAGAGTCCTAAGGAACTGGTCAATCTAGAGGCCTTGGAAGCTGAAACTTTTCAGGACCAGTGTCTGGAGCAACATCCTGCATCATATGCTATGGTGCCAGGATGAGAGCAAGAGGGTGGCTCTTCTAGTCGGAATGACTGGTATCTACTCTGAAGTGACTGCAATGACGGTAATACATGTGTAATGGTGTCATCTTGTCAATCAGCATATGGCTCAAATATAGTGCTTCTGAAAATATGTGACAATGTTGGATGCAAGAGAAAATGTGAAAATCTCCTCCAAGGGTAATTTTAAGACTTCACTTCATCCAACTGGAAGGGATGAGAATGAGTAGTATTTATTCAAACTAGTCCAATCATGGCAATGACCATTCTGGGCTTAAAGGATCGTCGATCACTAACCAAGTAACCAATGATATTTATGGTTTCCTTAGCTTGGAGTACAGCATCACCAGTCACCAAAAGAAGCTGTGTATGCTGTCACACTCCAAGATCACCAATGGGTTGTTGCGTCTGGTGCTGTGCTTGCTAGCAAGCAAATCTGTTTGTCTGTTGAGGTCATTTTGCTTGGATCCACAGACTCACTCTTTTAAGGTAAGGAAACCGTCATTTGGAAGCTCCATTTATGAGAATTTGTCTTTGTCACAGGATGGTTGAACAACTTACTCCTTTTCTCCACATAGCTATCCCTGTATTTGTCTGTATGCCACTATGTTACCTGGCAATATATTATTCAAAACAAGTATGTGAAAAATTTAGGCTTCATCACAACACTAAATGTGACAATGTTTAGTGCATCCCCTTTGGATGTAGTCGTTGTATGTCCACATATGGCAATGAACAGTGCAATCTGGAATCTTTGTGCAAGTTGGGAATAATGCATGAGCTTTTCAACCAAACCAAGGAAGCTAAAAATACATTTTGTACTGGGGGATTTTTGTGCTAAGTACACGCCAAGACAGTGCAAATGAGGGTGAAACTACTCATTGGTTTCGTCCCAAGCAAGATTGGAGAGCACATAATGAGAATGACAAAGTAAAGTTGTTTAACAATATAGTGTAAAGTTGCTGAGTAAAAGTTGTCAAGTTTTATAAAATGCAAGTTGCTAACCCTGGCACCTCGATACTATCCAACATAGCTCCCATCCAAAACTCGGTGACAACAACTTGGTACTGCCCAAGAACAACCAAAAACATTGTATTTTTCAATTGATGTTGTCAGCTTTTGGCCTTTGGGGAGCAAAGAGACGACATCAGCTTCCAACTGGGGTAGCTTCTATGCTGCGAGTTCTCTCCAGGTCTTAACCTACCATTTCATTGTATTCTTTGCACCTTTCAATGCAGATAAGACTGAATATTTTACCCTTGATGCAGTTTATACTCCCTTGACCTTGTGGTGTTGCACACTGATCAAGCATAAATTTCTTCAGAAAAGACTGGTTAAAGGTACGATACTGTCCCTGCCGACTAGCATTACCGGTAGTTTAGCTCACAGCTTGGAGAAAGTGTCACTAGAAGATAAACTTTGTCACCGTCTTAACAACAAAAGTTATGTGGATCAATGCGTTACACTTGTTCCATTTTTTCAGTAAGATCCTGAGCATATGTAAGCACAAGCACTCCATTACCAGCAATGAGATGGACTCAATTAGAATATTCATTCTAAAGTTTAGCCAGCAGCTTCTTCAATGAGCGAACTTTTTCCATCGGTTTGCACTAACGAAATTCTTCAGACATAGATAGGTACAGTTGCAATTGCATTGTGCCCCAAAACCCCTACAATGACATAGTTATACGGATTGCTCAATGTTCCAGACTTACAGGAACGCAATCTGATAATCCAGATAGAGAACAATAAAGAATTTAATCTAGTATTATTTCCCTGCTCTCTCTCTAAAAGATAAAATATTCGTATTTGACCACCTAATACACCCTTATGAACTAATCTTCTGTAGCAAAACTGAAAATCCTAGGCTATTTGTTTGTATCTTCAGCTCCTTTCGTAGATACACTTAGTTAATAGACGGATGGGTTGTATTCGGGAGTCTCCGTCCAAGTGCAAATGATTGGAAAAGTCCAAGAGCTCGGTCTGGCTGCGCAAATGGCACCATGTGAGATGCTCCCCGCACCGTCGCGAAGGTCAGAATATTACCATACTCTGTTACCCAGCCTCCAACCTTGAACCAAAGGGTCACATATTTCAATTATTAGCAACTTACACAAATTTGCATTCCGTTTTCTTAGCGTATCAGCTAATTTGTTTGAAAAAGCGAAAGTATACCTGGCCTCTGCGAAACCAGCTGCTGTATGGGACTGTGACATGCAAGCCCATGTTATGAGCTAGCTCTCGTACAAGAGTTCGGGAGCCCAAGAGGGGAACCACGGAATCTTGATCTCCACTGTAGTGTTGATTGATATTGTCATAACATTCTTCATGTTAAACAGAACAAGTTATCTGGAATAGAAGTGGAAATACGAATTACCTGAACACCCAAACTGGTATTTTGTGCTCCACAATTCTCTGAAGTAAAGGTAAGATGTTGATGTTACCATCTGTATTGCTGTAGTTCAGCACACTGGTACATGTAAATGGTCAGTGTGAGTTTGACTTGCAAAGAAGGCCTTTTCAGTTGCTATAATCTTTCTCATTTCAAACTCTTAAATACTATTTGGCAACTCTACACATGATAAATGTTTTGTAAAAAGTTTCCAAACCATTGGTAGTTTCATTAGAAAAATCTCTATTGGAAACTTTACTAGAAGGGGCTACCAGTTATACTCCTCAACCTCAAGTCTGTACTTGCAGCATCCAAAATAATTAGAAGAAACAAATAATGGACAGAACTAGACAGAGAAATACTTACTCACTGCACATGCTCCAGCCATACGGCAGATGTGTTCTGTTAGCATGAAGAGCTTGCTGCACTTCTGGAAGGTTGAAGTAGAAATACCTTTCATAAGTCATACAAACATCCACTCCTACACTCATTTTAGTCACCTGCATTGAACAACAATTTCAGTCATACCATGTTCAGGGGGTCAAATGTTCTGAAGTAGAAGGTTATACGAGTAAGCATACATATTTCCGCAACCGTAGCTCCTGCATCACAATTGATGGGTAGCACACATCTAGAATAACATCGTAATTGTTCACATAATCCCCAACTATACTGTTTGCATCTGCAATGGCATCATTGCATGACTTGCTCTCATTGTGGGGGTTGCTAAAGGTATAATCCTCAAAGTCGCAACTGTGGCTGATTGCGAGAAATATTTCGTCGGAGATCATGCCATGGGACCAGAAATACTCATATGTTGCCGGGACATCCCTGTCAAGCTTGAGAAGCGGATTCCCGATCTATTCAAGGTAATATCAGAGTTACAGAAAGAACATTTAGAAGAAACGAAGTTAACAAATATTGACCAATATGTGATCCAATTCTTACAGCTACTCCCTTGATGTTGAATTTGAACCCATTTGATTTCTCATTATGCGTGAGAAGTACATCGGTGAGTTGTGGTATATAATGCCCTGAATTATTCAAAACTCAGTCAAAGCGCACGACATAATTTAAACATTGATCTGTGAAATAAGACTTGGAATGCTATCTGACCTGCATAGCTCTCTCCACTAAGTAGTAGTCCTCTTGACCTGTATTCAGGAAACTTCTTGTACCATCCCAACAGAAATTTGTACATGTCATTAGCTGCATAGTTGAGCAGGCATACAGTCAGGCCAACATGTTCAGGTTTAACTGTTCCTTTTCATCTGAACAAACATCAGTACAACTTACCTGTCCGCGCATCGCCAGTATTGTAATCTGATGAAGTGTTCGAGTAGGACCATCCAACTCCAGCCGGTGATTCAACAAACAGAAGATTGGAGACTGCAAAATTTTAGGTAAAGAAACACAGTTAGAGCTAAAGCTACATTTCTTATACATTAAAAATATGTGCTTGGGGGAGATGGCAACAAAAAGTTCAACCTTTGTTCCATGACTTCTTGTTCAATCTCAGGCCTCTACCATCTCCTCTCGGATAAAACGGGCCGAGCTCTGTGAACGCGCCACCTCCAACCGAAGAACATCCAGGACCTGATAACAAGACGGCCAGCAATTATAATCGGTTAATCTTGCATCAAACATTAGCAATCAGCAAGTCACATTTGATTCTGTAGTATATTAACTCCAAGTTGTTCACATAGTTCATTACACCCTCCGTCCTGAAAAAAAACAACTACTGGCATATGTCTAGGTTTAAGTTGATTTATTTTGGACGGATGGAGTATGTGACAAATGCATTGTTCCATGGCAAAAACTTCACCCCCTAACTTCACTTTGTGCATGGAGCGATGGAGATGAAATCAAATGATACCTAAAACTGGTCTAAAAATGCCACCTAAAACTTTAGGTAGTCTTTTGCTACATAGAAATCAAATGATGCCTCACTTCTTTTTAAATGCTCTAGGACCACATCTAACAGACACCAATGGGGGCAAGGCTCCAAGGACACATGGTGACCTCAAAGATACCCTGTTCCTCCTTTGCAAGTTGCAAAGTAGGAGTACTAGTGTTAGTGAAAAGGATATCAACATGCAAGTTAATATTTATTTTTGAGTTCTTTTTTCTTGGAAGGTGTAGAGCAGATGATGAATGTGAGGTATGGTTCTTTTTATGTTTCCAGTCCGGGAAACACTCCCTGCCATCATAGTCCCCTGATGAACAAACATGGAGAATATATATAAACAAAAGAAAAGAAAGAAAATTTTGCATCTGAGAAGATGGTCAATTGAAGCTCATTTCCTGGCTTCACAACTCAAATGGAGAAAAAAAATGTTTCCGTTAAAATATTAATGGAACAGTAGTACACAGTGCCATTGACAACGACAACTCCAATTCCATCTGTTCATGAAAAATTCGGAAATAGTTACACAAACAGTGGAGATCCAAACGGATACAAAAAGAAAACCAGACTAGAAGGAATCAATGGAAAGCCATGCACATAAAGGGAGCAATCTCTATCAAAGAACAGTGAGACTCTACTGTCTCCACAGTAGAGAACCAGCACTTCATGAGAAAATTTCAGAAGAAAACAATCAGGGAAAGTTCAGAGAATCGAGTGAGACATGCAGCAAGAGACAAAACAGCCATGAAGAAATCCACACCAATTTCCAGATTTAAAAAAAGAATTCCAAACCTCTCTTCAAAATCACATCTCAACTGAAAAAAAAAAGATGAAAAACACACACAATGCTTCAAGATCAAATCCAAGAACACAACACATCACACGACATGATCCATGAACTCAACGGTGAGAGAGAAGCAGAAGTGTGCAGGAGCCGGACCTCCGTTGAGCCAGAGAGTGAGCGGCTTGGCGGCGGCGCCCTCCGCGGCCTCGGCGAAGTAGTAGAAGAGGCTCCTGCCGGCCTTCTCGTCGACGTCGACGTACCCGGCGAACTGCCTGAACCCTACGACGGGCTGCCCCGGCAGCCGCGCCACCAAATCCTCCTCTGGGAAACCCCACACACCACCACCAAGAACGCAACCAACCACCACCGCCGCCACCAGCACCACCGCCTCCGCCGACGCCATTGTCGCCGGCGACCGAGCACCGAGCAACGGAATTGCCTGCTGCTGGTGGTGGTGGGTTGGGATGGAGAGGAGAAGAAGTGGGTGGGTTCTTGAAGCTTGGGAGAGATGAAGAACAGTGCTTGACTCTTGGGGACTTTATACTGGGGACGTGTAGCCTTTTCTGGTTTGGGATGTGGAAAAAAATCAAAGATATTATTTTTTAATCCGGATTATTAGCTCATAAGTTGTTGCGAGTTTAGGTTTGCATTTTCTGTTGTTTAATTTTTTTTCGGGTCTCATAGACTTATTTAATTTTGTGTGAGAAAATAATATAAAATTGAAATATTTTGTGGCGTGCTACAACGTATGTAGACGAGGATGAAAATAGAAGAGGAGATAATTAATTTACCTGGATTCCTTTTTCCTTTATTTTTTATGCCAGATTGTTAATTATTCATTGCATGGGTGGTGGTGGTAGTAGTTTTATAATAATAATAATAATAATAATAATAATAATAATAATAATAATAATAATAATAATAATAATAATAATAATAATAATAAGCCTAGCTTGATAAACTTACAACAAGCTGTGAATAATTAGTATTTTGGCATAAAACACTATATAAAATAACTAGTCCAGATACATTTACCTTCTCATTCATCTGTCTACATGCATCGTACGCCACAAAATTTTTTAATCCTGAACTTATTTTCCGGAACCAAACAGTCTGTCAATCTGTTTATTCTGTTAGTGAAATCCGAAAATTAAATGACAAAAAAAATCCAGACCTAATTAAACTCGCAACAACTTATATATACACAACCATTATAGTGAGAGTAACAATACGCCAAGTGCGAGAGAAAAACACTTGTATCATTGTTGTTGTTATGTGATATGTAATCACACAGAACATGCACTCACACGTGCACTGCTCCAGGCTTGTGCAATGCATGCAACAAAATAAAAAAAATAGTTGAATAAGACACATTACAGATTCATAATACTATACTATATCTTATATAATTAAATCTTTTATATTTTAGGATAAACAAAAATATTTATTATTGTCTCTCCAAACACACACTTAGGCTATGTTTTACGCACGTTTTATTAGTGTTCTCAACTTATCTTTTTTATTTTTTATGCATGTTCTTTAAGCCTCTAAATTGTGTGTATCTTGTAAAAAATTATTAAAAAGTTACTTAAAATCATACTAATATATTTTTAAAAATTTTAGCTAATATGTAATTAATTATCCACTAATCCATTTTATTATTTTGTGTGCCGAAAGGTAGGAGGCCCCGATTCATGTCTCTGACCACAGTCAGTCTTAGAGACTAAGATCAGTCCAAAATCTGTTACTCATTAAATAGGTGTACTCATTAAAACACATATCTCCGAACACAGCCTTAACTGAGATCAGTTCAAAATCTGTTATTCATTAAATAGGTGTACTCATGTGTACTTATATATAATATATAGGTAGACTTGTAAAAAAATAACAAGTTGTAAAACCATTTTACCCGAATATTTTGTTGGCGTAGAACAATTTTTACCTTTGAGAATTACCAATTTCTTCCAATTGAGTTTCCACAAACTGAAGTACTACTAGTATCATCAGTCAATGTTCATGAGAAAAAAAAAGGAAAATTGGTAATAGTATTTTGCCATATTTGGCATGATGAATTGGGGAAGGCTCAAGGGCTAGTAGGACCTGAGATGAATAGAAGGTAGCCGTTGGGAGATAATGAGCCATTTATTACAGCCATGTCAATATGCCATTGATTGACCTGACCTGGCACCCTTGCGTCAGGCATAGTACGGCTCTACTTCCTCGTGAGCCATCACTACCACCGGATCTCCTGAGACATGTTCGGATTGTAGATATTTCTGAAACTAACGTATTGACAATTTGTTGCAACAGAATCTTAATTAAAAAATTATTATTATTATTGTGATATATTTGTTACTAACTTTATATTGTTTTTTAAAAATAAAAAATAATAATAATAGTTGACAGTTGGACCCTTTTCCCTTGTCTGATATGTCATTTTTCTCTCTTAAATGAGAGTTATAAGAAGTATAGATATTTTAATCTGTTTTTTTATTATTGGGGATGATATCTTTTCTAAAGCAATTTATGAAAAATATCATTGGGTTTCCTCTATTTTAGGATGCATAATTATCTTTTTTTCTTAATTGTTGTGGTGTTATATATTTTTTAAATTATATATGTAAGCCGATTGCGCTGCCATCTCAGGAGGTTTTGTCCACATGAACCTACTCGCTCGTCATGCACAAGAGGAGGCGATCGTGAGGGGTAAAAGAATAATTGTGCATCTTAAGTCTTGAAATAAGGGGAGAGATAGAGAATGCAATTAGTCCTTATTTTCATAGTCTGAAGTAGAATATCATTAGAAAGATTTAATCGCATAAAAATCTTACATAGTGATATCCAAACTAGCGGTTTTATCAACAAACCGAAACTTATCCGACAAAAAATATGTAAAATGTATCTCGTTTTAAGTGCGTAACAGTAAAATTCAGTTGGTTTGATGGTTGTGGCATTCGTTTTGGATTTTGATTGACACAGGGAATAAACACGGAACAATCCATTTTATCCATAACTATTACAATTCACATATGATTTCTAGGTGGGTGTATGTCGATATGTGTTTATATATATATATACATACATATATATATATATTTATATTTGAGCTACTGTGTGGCACGTCGCACAACCCTATCCCGTGTGGCATGGTCAAATCTCTAATTCGAAAACTCAAATTGAAAATCTGAACCGTTCAAATTGTTCTACATATTAATATCGCCTTATAGACCAAATTTTACATTTTTTTAAATTTTTTATATCAGATAGGTCAAAAATACATTAATCCAACGATTTCTAGAGTATCTATTTTATTGCATCTTTGACCTATCCGATAAAATAGTAAAAAAATTCAAAAAAAATATAAAATTTAGTCTACAAGGAGATATTAATATGTAGAACAATTTGAACGGTTCGGATTTTCAAATTGAGTTTTCAAATTAGAAATTCAGTCATGTCACACAGGATGGGGCTGTACGACGCGCCACACAGTAGCCCATATATATATATATATATAAAGACAAATTGTAGTATGATACATAGAAAAAAATACAAATAATTGCTATTAATTAAAATATTGCAACATGAAGCTCTCACTGGTTCTTATTTCTATCATCTTAGTATGATCTACACACAATCACCACAACATATAGTGATGCTAGTGACAAAAGAAGTACTACCTTTGTCGCAAAATACTTACTTTTTTACCATTCCTCACATACTAATATAAAAACAAAAACCGTATAATATTCTCTGTTTTATCAACTCTCAATTTTTATTTTATCTATTTTTAATGCATTTGTCAACTCAAAATATAAATTTATTTTTACAAACAAGAGGGCAAAATAATCTTATTTTACTCTCTACCATGATCTTTAACAATCTTACTCACGGGATTTCTTATCATGATAATTTACTAGGAATATTAATTCTAATGAAGGTAAATAGAAATTAAAAGGTTCACGAAATATTTGTTAATCATTTGTTTGAAGCAATCCTTGGGAGTATATATTCTGAACCACGAGGCAGTGCCCGCAGAAGATCCGGACGTCAAAGTCAGTCCGGGCGTGTGGCTCTATGCATTGTCACTTGTCAGTATATGTGAGTCTATCAGTTATGACACGCAAATTCAACTCAAATATCACTATTTTCTTCTTTTTTAAAATTCGTTTTTCGTACTACAATTAGTAAAGTGCAGTTGAATAGGCAATAGGATGTCTGAAGTTTCACTCGAGGTCATTTTAGTTCCTAACTTTTTAATTTGTTCAAATTATTAAAAACTTAGCCTGTATTTGAGAGGAGAGGAGAAGAGAGTATTGAGAAGATATGCAAGAAGAGCTATTAACATATAATTAGTCAGATATTAACTAATTTAAATTTAAAAATAAATTAATATGATTTTTAAAACAATGTTTTTATAATTTTTAAAAACATATCGTTTAATAATTTGTTCAAAAAATATACGTGTGAAAAATAAAAAAATCTGCTGAACATAGCTTTAGTTCAGAGCGCAACTTTAGGGACCGTATTGCCAATTCAACAACAAAAAAATCTTTCTCATTATGTTGAACTTGCGCATAATCTGGATCTTTTTTTCTTTTATGCTGTAAAGAATAAAGATCATGTGCAAATACCAATCATAGAGCTCTTTTTGTCCCACGGGCCAGCTAGTATTGCATTAAGGATTTCACTATTTCAGCATCTTTTTTTCATTTGGTCAGCCTGAGGACAATCTCTTTCTCTGTATGCTAGTGGAATACTACTGTACCATCTACAGTTCACTCGTCCATGATATAACATGGGCTCACAAAAATGATTATAATGTAACATATGCACGTATAGAAACATTATTAGTTTTACTTAATGCAATTTAACTTCCTCTACTCTCAAAATAATTAATGTTGTTGACTACAACTGTCACACTTTAACCCTAAATTACTTTTAAATGATTATACATTATGATGAATAAAAGTTGTATGGTACGTTACACACTTCGTAATATAAAATGTTTTCAAGTATTTATATATTTTTAAAAAAGAATAAGCGGTCACAGTTTAAACTTAAATAGTTAGTGTCAATTATTGAAATGAAGTGCAAATTATAGGCATAATTTTCTTCTGAAGACAAATATAATTTAGATTTAATCTTTTTTTGCGAGGGTAGATTTAATCTATTTGTTAACAACTAAATACAATCCAGTTATACATCAAAAGGAAAAGGATTATTAATAATCCAACAGAATGCATCAATAGTAGTAGTTACAGTGGTTATAAGCAGATTTGGCTTTGCCTGTCCAGAACCAGACAAGGAGTAAGCTTCTGCTCAGTTCAGGTTGCCAAATGCCAACCATGATATTAACCTAATGCAGATTAATTAGTACTACGTACTACTAATATAATATCCCAGGCGTGGATACGTATGTCTGCACCTGGTTATTTAGTCCAATGAGAGATGCTCTTTGGATTAGTGTTTGTAGCATATGGTGTCAGAATCTCATATGATCCAGGTCCAGCCAAGTATACTTCCAAAAAAAAAAAAACTATGCATATGCTCCCTCGAGAAGAACGACAGGTTTAGATATAAAAAGAACAGATCATGCATGGATATATGTTAAGCCCTTGCATTAGTCATTAGTCATTAGGGCTAATTAATCGAGTTTTCCAATGCAATGAGCTGTAGGAAAATGAGAGACATGACAACCTTGTACCTAGGAAACTCCTATGGCAGAAATGACTAGCGTTGACATGGATCTTGGAAGCAACCATCTGGAAACAAAAATAATTGTATTTTATTTTTGAGATGCTGTTGATGACATGGCAACATTTGTATATACCTCGTCGGTAGTGCTCAGATGCCCTTAGATTTCCAGTAGAAGCTCGAGATAAGTGAGGATGGAACAATAAAAAATCTCTTATAATTTTATAATTTCAGACAGAGATAGTAATTTTTGTCTATCTCCGTCCCAAAATTCTCCCATTTCTTTCGCCTGAGATGATAATGGTATATTTTGGGATATGAGTTTTGTAATACCTGTGTCCGAAAATTCCCCCAATATATTAGTCTGCATAACTTGTCCACCAAAAACATGTGCAACTCAAATGGATTATTTCCGAAAATATTACTAGGCAACAACTTAGATTGATTAGCTTACTAATGTGATTTGTGCTTTGCAGCTACTCCAGTACACCGTAACATAGTATCACGATGTGCTGCTTAGATTAATCAAAGTATTCAGCCAGAAACTTACACACATCATCAGAACAACAGCTAACAGAAGCATGAAACCAAACATTAATCGAAGTCCATATAAACACCAGATTGATTTGGCTTTGCTAATGGTGTTTATGACAAGAAAAAAACAATATATGAACAGTAGCATGTGTTGATTTGGCTATCTGGATCACCTCACAAGGCACACATGCTACTGTACTGATCCATGACAAGAAAAAAAATGTCCCACAGGATTTCAACACTGAGATCAGATCTTATGGGTTTTGACATCTCTGCTGCAAATTTGCATCTATATCAAGTAAAGCAACAATGGTATAATATCTGAACTCACTGTAATGGTATTATCTGGAAGGGGGAATACTCCATCCTTAAAATCTGAATACAAACATTGATTGATATACATCATATAACCCCCACTAAATATTCTGAAAGGTGATGGAAATCCCACACAGCATTTCTAGACAATGCATAAGTATAGTATCAAATTGTTCAAATATGCTATTTTTAAAGAAAATGAATCATCTGTCATTCTATACGGCGAAACAGGTGCTGAATTTTGACGAAACCCTGTCGAAAAAAGGGGCTTTTAGCTTATCAATAGCCTGGATCAACAAAAGATCTGGATTGCGCTAGAGGTTGTGACACTGAAGCTGCTTTATGTCGGAGAAACAGCCATCTTCCTCTTGACGGCATGAATTGTATGACAAACAAATTCTTGACAGTCTTCAAACTTCCTCAGGTTGTGCCACCAGGAAGATGAACTGGTAATTTGCTGTTGTATTCTGTTACATAACAAGAGAAGAACTTGATAAGAAAGACAAGAGGCAAAAGCAAAAGAGAAGAGGCAACAATTTCATAACAGCTCTTACATACCTGATAACTACATATAGCTGGTGAAATCTTGCCATCCACCATGCTCACCTATTCTGCAATTTCATTTTCTTTGTTCCTGTAGAAGTAAAAAAGATAAGACAATAAGATCACAATTTAATTATAACACACAGGAAATTAAAAATATATACAGAAAAAACATACTCTCGGAATGAATGAACACCCTTACGGAAGTTCTCCCATTCTTCTGGATCATCAAACTAATTCATAGAGATAAAACATATAAGCAAAGCATTTAAGGTGCAAAAGGAAAGCAGGGTAAGGGTGGAAATATGGGACACACCAGCTGGCTGAAATCTTCTCCCAGTGTTTTGTTCTGAAGAAAACAGTAGATAAAGTAAAGAACATATATACCACATTCATCCCCATTCTGCTGTGGCACCTGAAAAGTTATTTAAGTAACATGATAAGAAATTCAGATAAGAAGAACATGATGCATAAACTGAAATGGTGCACTTCGAGATGTTAAACCATACCTCAGGGAACTCAAGACAGATTTTGTTAATGTATTGCTCATTCTCTTCCCGCTCTTCAGTTTTAAAAATATCAGCAATGAATCTGGTACACCAGGAAAGAAAAAAAGAGGAAGACTCAAATTTAACTAGGAGACTCTAAGTACACAAGTTTGTGGTTTTATGTGCTATCAGAAGTTGAGATGCATAATTAAATAGTCTCTGAAAACAAACTAAGGCCTCAGCAGGGCACAAGTAAGAGGCAGAAGTTTGAGGTGGCTATGCTGAGCAGCATAAACTGATTGTAGGCCAGTGCCAGTGAGAATCCTAATTACCCAAACAATGTCCAAGTGTCCAAAGCTATATTGGGTCTAATGTTGGATATATCAAAGTTGAGAAAACATATCCATTGTGGTCCAAAGAGAAACAGGTCTCTAGTAACTAGTAAGTCCACCTGCTGGGCTGTTCCAAGTTCCAAAAATATATTGTTGCATACCCATACAGAACAAAAAGAACCGTTTGCTTTAAATATTTCGAATTGCTTGTAGTAATATAGATCTATATGTATTATCAAAGAAATCCTTTTTACAACTCTTTTCAAATCTAGATATTGAAGGGGGAAAGGATCAGACCTTTTGATATTTGATCTCAACCTTGTTGGATTTGTCGTTTTAAGTGAATCCAGCAGCAGCATGCGTGGTCCTTTGTCAGTACCCAGGTAGTCTGTCTCACCAAAGTTGCATAAGACAAGGAGGTTCCAGTGTCCCCTACAGTTAAGAAAGTGGAAGTTTGAATATATTTGATAATGCAATTAATAAATCATAGGGTAGTAGTGAAGCAACCTACCAGATAACAATAGGAACAAAAACATATTGTCTTGAAAATACTTTCTTAGCCTTAATCCATTTAAGGACATTTGATTTATTATGTCCGCTGGTGTACATGTGAAACCACAATGAGTCAAAGTATGCATAAGCACTCCTCTTTTCTTCATCAATGTCCTTCCAAAGATCCCTATTCACAAAGTTATGAAGTAACTTAAGAAGGCAAACTAATGCACGCACGCGAGAGAGAGAGAGAGAGACAGGACATACTCCAGGTACAATTCAAAAATCTCAGTATCCAATTTGTCTTTATTCTTTTTGTCCCTGTTGCTTGATGCAATGCGATGTGTTCTTCTATTTGGGTTTAGGGCATCAAGACCGGAAGGCAATGCAGTTTTGGAGCTCCCAGCGGTTCTCGCTGCTGGCTTGATGGTTCTTCGAAGACGCTTGTTTTTACACTCTGTAGCAAACATAAATGAAAATAAGACTAGACCTAAAGATATGAAGATATACTCCAAAATTCCAGTAGCTTTCAAACATAATGTTGGCTTTATGTAGTTATTCCTTTTTGTAATTACCACTATTCACTAGTACCTCGTATTATAAGTCGTTTTAACTTTTTTTTTGCTAGTCAAACTCTTTTAAGTTCGACCAAGTTTATAGAAAAACATAACAATATTTTCAACACAAAAAAACATATTATCAAAATATATTCAATGTTACATTTAATGAAACTGATTTGGCGTTGTATATGTTACTAAATTGTTCTATAAATTTGGTCAAACCTAAAGAAGTTTGACTAGAAAAAAAGTCAAAGCGACTAATAATATGAAATAGAGGGAATACATCATAGGTAAATACTACTGGGAGGATGGCCAGGTGGCACCACTTGTATGGGATGAGAAGCAGACTATAGCTGGGACATTTATACTGCAATGCTTATCATTTATCATATTTCTAACCATCCAGGCCACCAATAAAAGAATTATTACCATGTTCTGATGCATGGCAACACTTGTTCAGGCTGCGGCATTGTTTTATCGTGTTGGTCATACAGCAAAAGCAACAAATTTCACAATAGAAGACCAACAATATGAATACTCTAACATGGACAGAACGGAACAGGAATAGTGAATTGAACTACAGAGATAAGCATAATGAGGTTATGACCTGTTTTGCCAAGCTGCAAACATAACACAAATTCTTAGTAGAAGAAACACAATAGAGTTGTACCTAACGATCCGATCCTCTTAATCAAGATGCACATGAAACTCTTTTCAGTTACATCTTCCAATGTAGATGGAGCAACATCCTATAACTTGATCCTCCAAATGACCAAATCCTATAACCAACACAAACACCTAATACCTAAATCGATAACCTACCAGAATAACTCTGTTTTATATAACTTAATATTTTAGTCACCATGCTAGAATATGTGAAGAAATGTAAACAAACATTATACTTTGTAAATGACATCCAGAATGAAGCCCTTCAAAATACATGTTAACAAACTATAGTCCTGCAGGTCCTAGTTTGACAACGTTGGCCCTAAATTATGTACACAGCCACCAATAAACCAGAGCAACTCTAGAGACAATTTCTATTGCTTGCCACACATGGATAAATAAATATGATGAGCTACAGAAACAAAAGGAAGTGAATGATGAACAGTGATCAAGTGTTCTAAATAACGGACAGTGAGAGACGACGCCTCCACTTAATTCTTGGATGATATGCAGCCTATTTAAAGCCCTCTACGCGGTTTAACTTTTATTAAAATTTACAGCATAGACACAGTTATGTGTAGAGGATATATACCAACTATAGGTGATGTATGCATTAAATCAACCATAGAAAGTGCGCGCGTGCTAAAACGTTACCCAAACAAGCACCAGATAGCAAAATCAAGCCATATAGCATATGTAATCAACATCGCGCAGCGAAACAATCGGCCACATCACACCATCAACAAACACATTAGCTACTCAACGATGCAATGGATCCACGGAGCGGTTCTAAAAGCTCCAGCACAAGAATATGCAGCTCGAGTGACCCTACTCGCCTTTAGTTTAGAGCCAATTACAAATCCTAAAGATCTAGGCCTATAAAGTCTAGATAAACAAATGATACGATATACAACAAAGTTGATGTAGGCCCTACACAATCAAGAAAAAAATTATGCAGCAGTGGAACCTACAAAAGTTCGCCCATTTCCAAATTCCACCACATGAATCAAGTATCATCAGAACCAGCACCAGAATCAATCCAACAAAACTAAAAAATATCCGACTTTCTGTGACCCCTGAGGACCTAGAACCCCTCCCCATTCTCAAGAAACCAACTTTGAAGCAACCAACAGGGGAGGAAGCAAGCACCTTTCAACCCACCACAAAACAGAGCCAAAACGCCGTCTTCCTCCCACACCGCAGCAAGGAGATCAACAAGCGCGCAACACAAACACACAGGGAAAATAAAAACAAGATTTTTTTTTAAAAAAGAGGAGATTTGGGCGGAGGTGCTCACCGTCATCGCTGTCGACGAGGTCGATGGTGACCTGTTCACTGCCGCTCCGGGTGCGGCGGCGGGGCATGGCGGCCGGTGGGAATGGCGAGGCCTAGGGTTCGATCCGGATTTGGGATAAATAGGGGAGGAAGCGGGAGCTCGAATTCGGGGCGGTTTCACACTTGCGCTCCTCCTCCTCGCCTTGGCCTTGTTCCTCACCTCGCCTCGCGCTGTTTCCTTCCACTTTGGGGAAGAAGGAGCGTGCCCACTGGGACGGACGCCGCGGATGACACGTGGAGGGCCCGGATTGCGCGCGGGGTTAACCTGTCGGCTGCCCGTGACCGTTGGATGTTGGATTGCCGGGCCTTCACGGGCCGAACAGGATCCCAACGGCCATAAGCTTGTCCTGCCTCTACAGATGTACACTGTACATAGTAGCTGAAACTTTTGAATCGAAAATCCCTGAAATTTTGGAAAAAATGTGTGGGTGCGCGCGCGCTGTTGTGTGTTTCATTTGGGCATAGTGTCAGCTCAACGAGGAGATTGTAGTATTGTTGCACTAATTACCTCTAATACATTATCTCTAATACAATTGTTAATAGTTAAGTATTATTAAAATTATTATGTTTCAATGTGGTGGGTGCCGCGTGCTGCCGCTATTTTGTTGATGGTATCTGATTTTGTGAGGCGACGGACCATAATGATAGGGTTGCAGGTTCTACGCGAACCGCAAAAGCCTAGCCCAGTATTGCATTGGCCAGCAACGCTACGTTTTCTGACGTGATAATCCTCCCAGGGACGCTATTAACTTACCCCTCCTCTCACTCATTGAATCTCTGTTTGAAAACCTTATCCATTTTCTTTGGACGGGCAATGGTGACATCATAACCTTCATGGATGCGTTGTTTTTTAAGAGTTTCTGCTTTGTGGTGTCGTTTGTAGACCCTGCGATGAACGACCACATATAGAGGCGGCCAATTTGGTGCTCGGCTCGCCTCTTAGTAGCTTGTGTGTGTGCGGTTAGCGCGTGGCTTTAGGGCGTGCGCTCTGGTGCATTTCCTTCCTCAATAGCCAGCGGTCGATGTAAAACTTTCTTATAGTCTTTGTTTTTTCTTCAATCTTAATAATATTTAAATGACCTCATTCGGTCATCCTGACAAAAAACAAAAATAAAATTGTTATATACTCTCTCCATACTCTTTTACATGATGTTAGTTAGTTCAGTTTTCAACTAACCAACCGTTAAAAAAACAAAAGGGAGTATGTCAAAGATCAATCAATATATAATTATCCCATTTCACAATGTCATTAAATGAGTTGTAAGCCCTATGCCATTGTGCTTTGGAGAATTCGTCATCTTTCTTTTCTATATGAAGGTATATTTTGAGTTGGCTGTGCAAAAGTTTGAACTTAGGTAGGAAATTAACCACATAGATATGCAAGAATAAACCTTTCTTCACAAGGAAAGCTAAATGAAACTGTGAACCTATTAGATGAAGCCTAACTAATATCAACGATTTTCAACATATTCGCCTTTCACTCATTTATTTGCAATTGTTATGTATTTTTCTTTATCAAATATGCGGGAGAGCCACGTATCATTCCATTAAAAATAAGAAAGAAGGGTAAAAGCCCCTTAAAAATATACAAACTAAAAGAACCTATGATTACATGTGCATCCTTGATACAAACAAAACATGATCATGACCTCACCTGAACATCTTCTAGTGCAAAGGAAT
Source organism: Oryza australiensis (assembly GCA_019925245.2). Lineage (NCBI taxonomy): Eukaryota > Viridiplantae > Streptophyta > Magnoliopsida > Poales > Poaceae > Oryza > Oryza australiensis. The sequence goes on along the minus strand of JAIFGZ020000540.1, from coordinate 1,323,146 downwards.
GCCTGGAATGCCTTGAGCAATGGCCGTTCCCCAATAAAGCAGATCATCGTAAACAAACAACAAAGCTCCAGCAAGGTTAGGAGAGAACTTACAAATCGACCAAGCGTGTAGAATGATAGAGTTAAGAAGACGTTGTTGAACGTAACCATCAACCAAACCATCTACTGTAGCCCATCAATAATCCTCAAAAGAGACTTTACTAAGCCTTTTCTAGCACCTTAAACCAGAATTGACGTGCGTGGTTGATCGTCTCCACGGTCTGATCTCAAGGTGTGGTATTGGGCAAGGTGTGGTAGACCTCAACTTGAAAGGTCAACTGTCCAGCACCTATCATGTGCAACCAACCACATGAAGAAACGACATTTTCCTGGAGCTAGCCCTTGTCTTCCCAATATGTTCCCATGGTCTAAAAGTTTCAGCCCCAAAGCAAAGGCCCTCATAAGCACTTTTTGCTGAATTATGTCCAGAGGTTGAGAGGCGCCAAATATTAGAATCCCCCACACCCGGCTGCAGAATCACATGTGCAATACTGTACCATAATGGTACTCCGTAAAGATGTTAGAAACCCAATTATGATCAGTGAGAGCATCCAAAATGGTAAGCTTGTTGGATCTTGTTTTGGGCACCAAGGCAAACAATCGGGTGCAAGATCAGCAATGGGTTGTCCATGGAGAACCGCATAGAGAAAAAAATCACGAGCACATCGGTAGACCTAAATAGGTGAGGCTTAGTTTCTTTTCATCCATGGCCACTGCATTGGAAGCCACTACTACAAAAATGATTACAGCCCCTCTTTATTTTTTAGGCGAGCCAAAAGAAGACCTATATATAAAATTTCTTACGGATGCCCGACAAAGATCCGCTTACAAAAATTAATTTTCTCATGCGGGCCTTTTAGTAGCCCGCCTACCGGAGAAGACACCACCCCACACCTCGTGTCTCTCCTCTCTCTCACACTATCTTATCTTCTCTCCTTAACCACCACACTTATCATTCTCTTCTCCTCTCTCTCCCTCATTCTCCTTTCTTTCTCTCAGTTTTTCTTTCTCCTCTACTTCTCTTTACGATAGCGGCAGAGGCAGCATTGTCGAAGGGTCAAAGGCCGACAACCTTCCTCCACCCTCTCCCACTCTGATGGCAAGAGGGACGGAGTTCATCATCCACGGCCCCAACCGGGATTGATCTGTCGACGACAGGCTCGGAGGCGGCACATCTATTGTCTGCAGCCTCGGCTAGGGCGAATTTGGCAGCGATGGCCTTGGGAGCGGTGGCGATGGCAGCGGTAGTCCCGGGACTAGCGGCGACGATGGCGGTAGTTGTAGCCTCAAGAACGACAACAACGACGTCGCTGGCCTCGAGAGCAATGGGATCTGCTGTTGCAGGCCTCAGGACCTTAAAAAGGCAAATCCGCTGCCACTGAGCACAGGAGCGACATCAACAACCGCGACGACCTCGGAAAAGGGAGGAGGTGGCAAATCCAGCACAGTGGTGGAGGTGACGACGGTGCTATGGGGAGGCACCCCCTCTTCCTTGCCACCCAAGAACGATGGACCCGACGATAGGGACCTCGACGACGGTGAATCCGGTGGTGAGGACCTCGACAACGGCAGATCCGGTGTCGAGGAGGTTGGCTACGACGGTGATAGCGGTCCGCGGTGACGACGAATTAGCTAGGATTGGGCTAGGGTTTCTAGAACCTTTTTTCCAATTTTTATTTTTTCGCCAAAAATCTTGCCATAGTCGGGCGTTGTAAACCTACCCGCTTGAGAAAATCCCTTTTCGCGTGCGGTTGTTGTTCCCGCTCGAGAAAATTGTAATTTTTACACACACCTGCCTCCAGGCGGCTGGTTTGCCCGCCTACGAAAATAGATTATGACTGTTTGGGAAAAACATTTGTGCAGTAGTGAGCGCCTATCCGAGGTTACGATGATCTGAGATGCCCAACCCTCCATGTTCTTTGGGCTGATAATCTTTAGTCTAGGCCACAAGACAGTGACTGCTTTTCGCATCCGTAATCAGGGGGTTGAGTGGTGTAGAATATAGAGGTAGGGGCAATAGATTGATTTTGCTATTGATTGGTGCTTCAGTCGGCCTTGGTCCTCTATATTTATAAGAGTGGTGGTCTTACATCTATAAAGCCTTCTTGACGTCTAATTGTAGAGATCAACTTAGGACTAAAAAAAGTCCAGCCCCAAACAAGAAAACATGAGAAATAACAAAACTGGACTCAGACTAAATCGGGACTGAATGTCGGACCAGCCGTATACCTAAGGTCGAACTGCTGTTTAATTCCCGATTGAACTGGCCATATACCTATAACTGTACTTTAGCATAGATCTTGCTAACTTGGAAAAAGAAAAGATTGTAATTCAGATAAGCATGAACATACATACAGACTAATTCAATAAACGAATAACAAATAAAGAAAATAAAAGGTACACTAAATCAATGCAAAACTTGTACCTTTTTATTAGGTTTGTGCAATTTTAGTATTTGTTGTACAAGTTCAAAGATGTAATGCATGATATCATAAAATAGCTCACAAAATTTGAAAGGGAACAAGGGGGTTCCGGTAGGACTTTGGTTTTAAACAAAGTATACTTCTTTGGTCATAAGATTTGATCAAACTTTTGAAACTTCAACAATTAATATTATCTTACAGTAATTTCATGAACTCTAATAAATATACAAAATTATGGCAGTATGCTTTAAGAAAAAATATGTACATACATTTCTAAAAACTAAGCATATGAGAAGTTATTTATGGTTAAAGTTTTAAAATTTGGCCAAATGGTATTCTAAACGCAAATATTTATGACCAGACGAAGAACTTTTCGTTCGTCAACTAAATTTCACCCAAGTTTAAAGAACGTCTCAGCCCTTTCAACTCTTTTGGTTCCATTCACTTTACCTCGTAATCTAAGTTTGGTCTCTCTTTTATCTCCTAGTATCTGCTTTCTCTAGTAAAAAAAGTGTGTTATTTTGACCTTTTGAAGTAATTGAAGACACCATTTCAGCAAAAGCCCATGTGGAACTTAGCCTAGTCAATCGTGACAAGTCATTTGCGAAAAATTGCTTCCGTCATGGCCCACATGAATATGGGTCGGTAGTTGTTGGGCAGGCTTAGCAGGCCCAGTTGCAAACCACGCTAATCCATTTAATCAGAAAAAGTTTCTGTCACGACCCACATGAATCTGGCTCATAAAAAATGGGCCCAATTGAAGCCCATCCCAAAATGGGCCAACTGTTTCCGTCATGCGCACAATTACGGCCCATCAGTATATGAACGATGCACTGAAATCCAGATTTTTTTTATTTTTATATTTTATTTTAAAAAAGATTAAAAATAAATTCCCGAATCAAACATTAAAAAAATATACCTCTTCCACCCTCCGTATGACGGGACATATAAATTGCTCTAGGGAAGGACGAAAAATGTGACGTGGCAACAGGGGAGGGGGACATCGTGGCTTTTTTTGCAAGCGGCCCCTTCTCGCTCTCCCTTAGGGTGATTTAACGTCGGGAAGGGGGTTGCCTGCAAAGTCCCGGGACGCTCCTTTCGGGCAGGGTGTCGCCTGTAAAATTCACATAGCCCGCCCTAGGAGAGGGCGATTTATCTGTCTGGGCTATAAAAGCCTCCCTTCCCATCCAAAAATCTCATTTTATTCATCAAAATTCTAGAAAAAAAGAAAGAGGGGTGAGGGGATGGGTAAGAAGGAAGCGGCGGAGCCCTGTCGGATTGCGTAGTCGATTGCAGGTAAAATATTTTTTGCCATTAACATTTCAACACATTGCAAGTATTAGTAGAGACAATATAATTGCTTGTTATAATTAGTATAGAAATTTTATGTTAGTAGTAAAATATGATGTTAAGGGTATAGATCTAGTATGTATATATGTTGAGTAAACCTTATGGAATGTTTATTTAGTTATACATGTAGCAACATAGTTAGCAATTGCCTTTAGTTTAATATGTTGTAACGAGACTTTAACGCGTGAAAAGATATATAAGTAAGCTGATATTCAACTTGTATTACGGTGAAGACAATGTTAGATATGGTTAGAATGGAGTAGATCTGTCTAAGTTTAAATTTGTGGCTAAGGGCATTGATAGGACTGTCGAAAGGAGTTTTGGGGGTGTATGCAACTGGTTGATGAGAGACTTTAAAATAGATCCACAGACCCATGGCCTTAAAATTTATGCTATGGTTAACCGTCAACCCGTAGGCTATGTTTGGGAACTTAGGCCTATGGATTGCATCGATACATGGAGAAGATATGTTGAGATGACATATGAACGTTGTTGGCCACTTGCCATTCTCGTTTAGGTGTACGAGAAGGAGAACACAATGGATGTTGGTATGGGAAAGACGAGGGACAAGTATGCATAGTAATGTGAAAAGTATGAAAGTGGAAGTCACAGAGCAAGGCAATCCTGAACTGCAAAAACCAGGGTGGAAGAAACTGGGAAGGCTGACGAGGGAGAGAGGATTGGTAGTATTTGTGGATCTGATGGATAGGGAGGATGAGGAGAACAAGGAGGATGTTCGATATGCATCATCTGAAGAGGATACTCCTATGCCTTCAGATTTTTGCAACGAGGATTTTTCTCGCCTTGTTATCTCGAAGGGCCATCACGTCCCATGGGAGTATAAGGAGAATGAGGCCGTGCAGGGTGCTCATTATGCTGAATTGGAAGACTTGAAGGAGGCGGTGAAGTGTTTTGCTATTTCTTTGCAAAGGGAGTTCGGGGTAGAGAAGTCTTGCAAAACTGTTTATGAGGTGAGGTGTGTTGCAAGGGTAAATGTTGAAGTGGAAGTTGGTGCACTGTCAGCCTATCCTATGCATTGATGACAAATTTTGATAGCCATAGGTGTTGATAGGAACAATCAAATGTTATCAGTTGCTTTTGCTTTCGTTGGGAGTGAGAACATTGACAGCTGGTATTGTTTCCAAACACGAGTCAAGAAACACATTGTTAGGGGTAGATCAAATGTTTGCTTGATACATGACCAACACACAGGCATGATGCGGGATATTGATGATTTGAAGCATGACAGCTCTAAGGTGCAGCCAAGTGGCCAGATGTTAGGAGCAGATGATGTATGAGGCATATGAGTGCTAACTTCTACAAATAATTCAGGAACAAGAGTTTGATGGACCTTTTCAAGAGGTTATGTTCACAAAATCAACAAAATAAGTTTAATGAGTTGTGAGACATGTTGGATGAGTTGATTACTAGCAAACAGATAAAAACAGATCAAAGCCACAGTCTTAAGGTGATATGCTCCAAAAGCACTTGGTCATCTTACGAATGATCCACCACGAATGAAGAAGAAAATCATCGAAAATTTTTAAATTTTCCGAGTGGATTGAGAAGGAACCAAAGGAGAAGTGAGCTTTATTGTTTGATAAGGAAGGTTCGTGCTACTGTATAATGACCACAAACTTGGCGGAGATATACAATTGGGTCATGCGAGGCACACGTGCTCTCCCATTTGTTGGCATCGTTGAGTTCATTTTGCATGGCACTTGCAAGTACTTCAGGGATTGGTTCATAGCAGCTGGGTCATCCATGGCAGACAATAGTTTGATATATGCTGACAAGGTAAACAAGTACACTGATGAGGGTATAAAGAAGGCCCAAAATCATCGAGCAATGACAGATGGTATGGCGGAGCATAGGTATGAAGTTCAGTGCAGTGACAAATCAAGGCGTGGTATCAACCGTAAAAGAGCGGTGCAAGAGTGTGTACTGAAAGCTGATGCCGAAAGCCTGCTTTATTTCATAAGCCATACGTACTCGTAGCTTGCAATGAGTGCAAGATTCATTAGTGGTGTTATGTTTCACCATACTTCATGAAGAAAGTTGTGTACCACACATGGAACCATGAGATATATGGTTTTAGAATTTTTGGGACATTCACAACTGTACAACCACAAATCTTGTATGTCCTTGGTCGAGGCTCACTTAGGGTGAAAGCAGGTCGACATAAGACAATGCATATCAAGAATGACATGGATGAGTCCGAAGTAGGCGGAAGGGTGAAGAGGTGTAGCAAGTGTGATGAATATGGTCACACATACAAGAAGTGTCCTAAAACAACTATTGGCTCATGTGTTGCAGAAGCTGGACCATCCTGTGACGATGCTGATGGTAGTCGACCATTGGGTGAAGGAACCACTACAAGGCATCATCTTGCTAGGCATCCCCGAGCATAAAACGATGATGTTGTCTAAGTGTTGAAAGTTGTTGCAATAGTTAATTAGATGTGAGGGATGATGAACTATCGTGTTTTGTTGAAGTTTGTTGTAATAATTAGTTAGCTGTGAGGGATGTTGAACTATCTGTTGTACTTGTTATGAACTTCTGTTGTACTCGTTATGAACTACGGTTGTTTTATCTATGTATTCTGGTGTTTGTGTTAAATATTAGTATCTATGTTTCCAATGCAGTACACATCTTTAATATTTTTATTTCATAATTGTTATTTCCTTTTTTCCCATGTAGCGATATTTATTCACATCATGTTTTTCCATGTTCATCGTTATACTTTTTATTTCATATATTCTATTATGTTATTGCAGGTATGACGCACCGTATGATGCTAGAGCTTCTGTACCCTACGATAGATGCGATGCATCGATCGTACTGGTCGGCTATACAGGGAGCTTCACTTTCGACGTTGAGGCCAAGGACTTCGCAATAGCTTCTTCATCTAGACCCCCAATGGGTCTCCAGGTACTATGTCTAAACAATTGTGCTTAACAATCTTTTACATTACATTATGCATCGTTGTTGTGACATGTGGTTGGTTCCATCGATGTTGCAAGTTGACTGAGGCCAGCCTCATTTCGCTGTGTCGGATGGTAGAGGACACAACGAGCCAGAGGGACCCAACTAGGCGATTTGATCCGGATCGTTCTCTGTTGGCTGCGCTTGTGGACTGGTGGAGGCCTGAGACACGCACCTTTCATCTTCCTGGTGGGGAGATGATACCCATGTTGTAGGACGTCTCCTACCTGCTTGGCCTTCCTTTAGCTGGAGTTCTAGTGAGCCCTATTGATGGGTTGTAGGGGTGGAAGGTCGACATCATGCAGTAGTTCGCATGCATGATGAGGGTCCCGTGTCTCAGGGCTATTTCTGCTATGTCAGGCTATAAGACCCACAGGCCCAACAAGAAGTGGCTCCTCCAGTTTACTGTAAGTCCAGTACAATTTATAGTCATCTATATCATGGCATTCTCCTTTAACGATATATTTTCTATCAACAGACTGAGACACTGCATGCTGATGCAGACGAGGCCACTGTTGACAGGTTTCTAGAGGCTTGTTGTGGATGTTCGACTGGGTGATGTTCTCCAACACCTATGGCAACTTGGTGGACAAGAAGTTGATCCTGTATGCATGTTATATCACCAATGCCGAGTAGGGTTCTGTTCCATAGTACAGTTGGGGGTCCGCTGTCCTTGCCACCATATACCGCGCATTGTCAGACGTTTGCTTTATGGCAAACTCAAGTTCGGTGATCGGAGGATGCCCTCTTTTCTTGTAGCTTTGGGCGTGCGAGCGGATCGCCATAGCTAGACCAGTTGGCAGAGTACGAGCCCAGCCTGTACCGAGACACTCCTGAGGACCGACCCATGATGGGTACTTTGTGGGTATGGCGGCAGGTAAGTGTACTGCTTGTATAAATTCAATCTTAATGTTTGTCTTGTAAATGTTCTTACCAATCTCACATTTTTAGCGTACGTGGGCATGCACTATGCGCAAGGCGTATCACCAAATAGTGTGGGAGCTCGACCGTCTGTATCCGGAGTACGTCATCTGCCAGCTGTACAATGAGGCAGCTATCCATAGCTGGGCACCACAGGATTGTCCTCTCTGTGCACCTGAGATGTCGTGTACTGGATGACGACAGTGGTGTTGGTCTATGACATCTTCGTTAAGCTGCACTGCCCGTATTGAGTGACAAGGTAGTTTGGTCTTTGTTAGCTGTGGCCCCTCGATCAGTGGGAGAACCCTGTTGACGCTCGAGCTCGAAGGTATGGGTGTTTTGTATGCGCATGTCTAACTACCTACTTGGAAACACGTTAACTAACCATCCTCCATTACAATCAGGTGTGCACGTGAGGGACATGTGACAGGGACCAACTGGGCTTCTCGCATCCAGCAGCATGTCGACAACTGGGAGCTCGCCACGGAGGAAGCTGTCGACAAGTTTCATGAGCACACCGACGTTGCTTTCACCACCTTCTTGAGGTGGTCCGTCCCTCGTACGCGGACTCGTGTGAATTTCGCCAGTGGGAACCCAGCCATACATTGCCGCTGTGAATGACATGTACCCACTACACCGTGATCGAGCTTTTTCTAGGGCTATGATTTACACTCTACTTCCAACGTATTAACACATTCTGAGATCACAATTCTAATATTTATTGTTTTACAACTTGCAGGTCGACATCTTACATCAGATTGACATCGAGACGGACATATCTCTCAGACGCTTGCAGTCAGGGATCAATCTTTCTAGGGATGAGCTTACTAGCACCTTTGGCTGGATCCGACGCATGGTTTGGGATACCTTAAGGACGTTTTCTTGTCGATCTGCATCGGATGTGTACGTACCACCACTTGGACCCACGTATGGGTTGTCCTGAGGACAACCCTCTTCTCAGCACCATGTTAGGCAGTCGCGTCCAATAGGTGAACGTACGAACTCGTGTTCATCGCAAATCAACAGATTATGTGCACAACCATCTTAATATTTGAATTCATTTGAACAGTGTCATACATTAGCACTACAATAGAGTGTTTGGAGACGCCGGGCCCTCTACCTCATGAGGCCCCTCCGTTGGGCGTGGAAGAGGACCTACGTCCTTCGGTGACACCGCTGCTCGTCCAACAGGAAATCCTACAAACATTTGCACTTCACAAACTCATTGTGACACGAGTCTACACATCATAGTTATGAAATCTTAATATTTGAATTCATATCAATAGGGTTGCACAGTACTACTGCAGCAGTAGTGTTTGGGATGCCGGGGCCTCGTCCTCACGTGGTGGCATGTCGTCCTAGCCGACGGGTACAGACTTCAACTTTGCTGACTACGACGGTGACGATGACGCCTACACTTAGCCAGACATCCTTGGCTCATCCTAGTTAGGAGGTGCTCCACCAAGCAGGACATATACTCGCCTGCTGCTACACCCACATAGCAACCTAGAGCCAAACACGGTGTGCCGCCCGACAGGTTTACTTACTCAGAGCATGTCACGCCGAGGAAGGCACTAGTAATTTCCAAACTTATTTGTGCATACAATCCTCGTCCAGAAATCAGCCGAGGTACACAAATCAATAATTTAATATACAGATTCATCATAATAATAACATTAAATACTTACAAATGAGGTACGTAGTCCTCACCACGAACAAAACTGCAACAGAAAAGAAAATCTAGTGAAGCTTTAACTCCACTCCCACAGGCAGCTCAACTGGGATCTAAGCCAAAAGGTCTTCTCCTTTGAAATCCTTCTTCAACTGAGGTTGATTGGTTATTGCAAGGTGAACACATTGAATACTCAACAAGTCACACAACAAATATGCAAGTGCACAGGGATACAAAGGATGACAATAGTAGGGTTTCATTTGCAAAAGCAACATTTAGCAAACATTTAAGAATTTATAAAACAGTAGAGTAATTAGTCTTCAATATTAATCAACTCTGAACAACACCCCAATGCTGCACAGCCCAACCAATTCTGAACAATTAATCTCAGTTGCACAGATCTAAACTCCATTACAGGAGCTAACAAATTATCATCACCAATTTATTATCATTTATGAGTAGTGTGGGACTCATCATGAAAAACATTGCTAGGCCCACCCATAACCGTGGTATGACTATTCGAATAGTTTTACTCTGATCAGAGGATGACAAATTTACCCACAAGATACAATTCACAACATGTTGCCATGCACCTCAACACCTCCATGGTACGTCGAAAAGGAATTGTGACAGGACCCTTCGCATAACACGCCCAACAGAATGACACCCACCAAGTATCTGTCTCCGGCAGGGAATGGCCAGTTACCTAATAGGGAGACTATTTAGTGCCCACAAACTGTGAACTTAGTTGGTTGCCACCTATGGACTTAGTTGTCTGTCACAATAAGAAAACATACCACCAGGGTGTCTCCTGCAGAACATGCTACACTACAGATCCAGCTGTTGCCTATTCTGGCTTGTGGTTAGTACGGTTAATGCTTTACAACAGTAGCTCACGAATCAGTCTTTAATTGTCATGAGCACGACCATCAAAAATAATTAAACCATGTGCTCATAACCCACCGTTAATCAAATTTTAGTTGACAATTAATTAATTAATTAATAACCAATCATGATTGATCATCATGAGCTACCATTAATTGTCCATAATAATGGTATAAGTAAATCATTAACTATCCCACATGAAATAATACTAACGTTTCTAAGCATGGCTAAGCAATTATTCCTAATATTTAGTTAAATCATTTTATAAAATTTAATTAGTCAAATTTTAACCCAAGGTATCAAGGAAAAGTGATTCAATGCTATTGGCCATAAGGAATAGGTTAATACACCCAATGACATTCAAAAATAAATGCACATTTGAAACAATAGAGAATTTAAAACCAGGATCAACATGATAAAAGTAATTGTGTTTGGGATCTGTGTGACTTGTCTTGCAATAATTAGTCTTCTGGAACTTCTCCGACGAACGAACGATCCTTTGAAACTATGAAAAACTAAACCTAGAATGCAAAATGAGGAAAAAATAATAAAAACAAAATAAACAGTACAATTAAAGTTCATAAATTGGTAGAGCTTAAATTTGGATGAATTTTGGGACTTGAACGACCTCATTCTAAGTTTGTATGAATTAGTTATGAATTTTACAATTTTAATCCAATTAAACCTATTAAAGAAAATACTATTTCAATTTAATTAAACAATTTACAAATAGTTTATATCAGAGAAAAAAGATTAAAAACAACCTCCAAAAAAAGATTGGATCAAATTTGGTAGATGACATATAGCAAAAGGACAAATATTTCATTGAAAAGAGAGGGAAAAGGAATTACAAAGATTTGGACGACTGAGATTTAACTGGATAAAGACGGATGGCTCAGATTAATCGAATCAGATCTATAGAGATGGATGGACGGCCGCGATCGATTTGACTTAGATCAGAAGGCTAGGATTAAACCTGGCTAGGGTTTTGAAGGGAGCCACATGGCCAGACACGCAAGCGGCCACACAAGCGACACGTGAGCAAGGAAGGTGAGGTGGCGGCGACATGGCGCTGTCACCGCATCCACATGGGTACGACGACCGACGGCTCTGGACAGCGGCAGCAACGGCGAACGGAGATGTGGTGGCGGGAACTGAGGGCACCAGGAAGAAGAGGAGGAAATGACAAAACTTACCGATGCGACGACAACAATGGGTGATGAAGAAAGACGCGAGCGATAAGCTTTTGGTGGCGGAGGTCTTCGGGACGATGGCGACGACGGTGCTCTGGCTCTCTTTCATGGAAAAGGAGGGGTGGACGGCCTTCTTGGGGTCCTTGCAAAGTGAACGGAGGAGATGGCGAGGTCCGGTGACAATGGGATCAACGATGAGGCTCGGCTAGAGAACGGAACACGGCGACTGATTCGACTTCACGGCGATGGAAACTTCCGGCAGGTTTCAACTCAAACCAACCGGCGGTCGGGCTTCACACGGTTGCTGCGGTGCCCAAGATGGCGATGGCACGGACCGATGACGACCGATGAGACGGCGCGACGGGACCGAAGCTCGGTAGCGACGACGGAGAGAGAACTCGAGTGCAGGGAGAGGCGGCTAGGGCATGAGAGCTTCGGGAAAAAGAGAGGAATAGTAGAGGAGACCACGGCGACTCTATTTAAAGGCTTGGGAGGAAGAGTCCGAGTTCAGCACGACGGGGAATCGCCAAAAATGGAAACTAGTGTTAAGGAAAGAAGATAGTCCGATTTGAGAAGGAATTGAGATCAATTTCCAAACGGGTTCGGTTTGATATTTGGGGGAAATGAAAGAGGAGGAAAAGAGAAAGATTATCCCTCAAACAATTTTGTATTTGGGCAAGGGAATTGGTTAGATTTGGAAAGGGGAAAAAACGGCAGCGCGAGATGTACAGGAGGGAGGCCGGTTGGAGGTAAGGGTACCACACTGTTCACGGGCCCACATGTCAGTGAGAGGAGAGGCAGAGGGCGGAAAAATAGATTTTTGCCAAGAGGGCGCAGGTGTTAACGCCAGAATTTGATAAACCCCGGAGTTCCTATCGACCCAAAGTTCATATCGACTCAAAGCTGATATCGGCTTAGAGTTCTTCATCGACCGATGGGGGTGTTCTTTTATCAACACCATCGGCTAAGTGTTCATATTGGCTCAAAGCTAGTATCGGCTTAGAGTTTTGTATCAGCCGATGGGGGTTTTCTGTATCTTTAGCAGTCGAATTCTTGTTAGATTCGATTTGGGAAGGTCTTATCCAGAATAAACCGAGTCCAGGGAGGATGCGACTTGAGAAGAGTTTGTTAGCTTTCTATTTTATCTTTAGGAAAGTGTGTTAGTGTCCAATAAGGACTCGGCTTGTTTTCTTTTATCTTTAGAAAAGTTTGAATTGTAATCTGTTAGGATCTTTGTTAGCCTACAGGTATAAATATGTAAGCCCGAGGTTCTTGTAATCTATTTATCAATCTCCACAGATTAATACAATTCGGGGCATCGTCACCCTAGTCTTCTAGGTTTTATTTCGATGAGTTCTTGTCTTCGACCATGGGCTGCATCGATTGAGTTCGACTTTCGGCAATAAGTGAGTTTCGTCATCTTCACTTGCGCTGGCGTGGCTAGGACTTCCTCGGTTGAGTCCGATATTCTAATCGGGCCGATGCAAGTGTTACCTATCTGGTATATCATCTATATCTTTAGTGTCATTACTGTTTATAGTCACGTCGGCTTAGTTAGGACTTTCTCGGTTAGGTCCGATATTCTGATTAAACTGATGTTTCTTTAAACATAATGTCGCTTTAGATAGATTTGTTATATCCATCACATTAGACATATCTATTGGCTCGTTGAGTATTAGATTATCACATACAGTCTCGTACTGCGTCAGTTAGGTCCGACCTACTGGATTGTTATTGATAATCTAAGTCTTGTTAAGCCGATATGTTTATGCTAATGTTTCATCGGAGGGTTAGCCAGTCTTATCTAATGTGTTAAATTTTTCTTTGATAGTTTTGCTATCTTGGTTAAATTTAACACATGACCACTTTGATCGGTGCCATATCGGCTGGTTTAAATCTATCAGGCAATCATCAACCTTATGTTGCATTGGTTAGGTCTGACATATGAGGTTGTGGTTGTAAGTTAGATTTATTCAAGTGAGTAGGCATCAATCATTGTTTTATCGGGGTTTCAGCTGATGAGTTATCATGGATGTTGCATCGGCTTGCAAGGATTGTATATGAGTTGGTTGTTAGCCGATGACAACAGAGTATTCATCGATCATTGCTTATCTGTCAAATTTTATGCCACCGAACCTCCAGCCCATGTGTGCTTTGATATTCAGATCAATGTTTATTTTACGATCGGTTTATGTTACTATATCATCGTGTTGTTGTCGGCTGATCGCCTTTATATAGATGTTTGCTCAGCACATCATCGATGGATTGGAACCCTAACTGCATTGGCCATCGGCTGGAATCGCGCTATCGGCTTATCAACCGATTGACTGTTTTGGTTATTGGCCTATCGGCTGATATGCTTTCTATTTTGCTACTTTATACATCTTGTTAGTGGCAGGATCAAACTGACTGGTACGCCCGCGCTTTATCAATTTTAGGACCTGCACTGGAGCTAAGCAGATCTCCCAGGCCAATGTGTATTTTGACGTCAACACATTTTTGGACACACGAGATCCACAGCGGCGCTATGGATTTGGCGTCAACAGCAGGCTGGAGAAGGCTTGCTGGCCGCTCGGGAGAGGAGCCAAAGCGGACTTCCGATGCGGAGGCGCCGGGCGGAGAGAGGGAAGGAAACCGACTTCTAGAAATTGGCCAAAAGTCCGGAGAGAGATTTTAATTGCTTTTCCATTTAAATTATTCATTTAGATGATCTTTGAATTTTCATAAATACTTTCAATACTTAAATAATTTCAAGAAAAATCCTGAAAATAGTTGGACACTCCAAGTATTTAATAAAATTATAACTAGATCATTTAATGATTAATTTATTTATTTAAATAATTATTGAAATACTCTTGGTATCACTAAAATTAATAATTAAGATCTAAAAATCTGAGAAAATTTCAAAGAGTATATTTAATCTTGGAGAATTTAATAAAAATTAAATCCACCCATGTTTTATTTAAGAAAATTTTAATATATTTACTTCACTTGTAAGTTAATGAAATTTATTATAAATTCTAGAACCGATTTTTCATTTATTAAAAATACTTTTGATGCTCAATTTGATGTTCAAATTTTTATAGATTTTTATTCAAATACTTACTTTAATTATTAAATAATTTTTAGAAATTTATTTTCATAATGATTTATATTTAAGCAATTTTTAGGGTGTGACAGAGCATTAGGTCAAGGCCTAGGGAAGGAAAGGGCAGTCCAGGCCTAAGAGGGCACGTGGTTATGGATTAGGTGGACACTAGTGTTACTGCCTCTTGTACTATGGACTTGTTTGCTACTATTTGTGATACTGCTATTTTGCTTGATATTTCTGTGCACTAGCACTACTTTTTGATGACTTTTCTAGTGCTAGTTTGTACTGGGCATCTGTCATTTTGTTGTCTGAAGAGCTGACACACAAACACCATACAATGCTTGTTTGTCACGATCAACTTTAGCGTGGTATGAGTTATCACATGGACACTGTGTGAGATCGACTAGTCGCTATCAACTTTCGACGCAGAATGGCTAGGTAAAGTTAAGAGTGGTCGCACATGCTCGCCATGTCTCTTCACATGTGTCGATGCGTGTGCTCGACATGCGGGGACCTAGGAGACCCCCTTTTTGGTTCAGCACAGGGGAGCGGTGAATCAGGGTTCGAACTCAAGACGAGGTAGAGGGAAAGTAGGAAGGTGGAGAATAGTCGCAATCGCAAAGGACATAGAAGAGTTTATACAGGTTCGGGCCGTCGGGGAGACGTAATACCCTACTACTGTTTTTGTACTATGTGGAGAATAAATTACAAGGATTGATGTGGTTGTTCTTCCCTGGGGAAGCTGGAGCTAATGATTGAGGCGAAATGCTTAAAGCCCAAGATCGAAGAGGCTAAACTAAAGACCAACCCCTTCTATCATGGACTTGGGCCTCCTTTTATAGTGCAAGGGAACACCACAGTAGTCCTATCTTTCTCTACTGTGCTCCACGTGACGGAGCGGCTCTTGTCGTGTCTTGTCGGGGAGCTACCCCTATTCCTGCTCCTGTTGCCACGTTGCGGGAGTTGGTGGAGAAAAACGGGCGTCGTGGCTGCCATGCTGCTGACGAGAGGAGGGGTCAACTTACCTACTCCAGTGGGGCCTACCGGTCAGTGGCTCTCCGCCTGGAGAGGGGTCGACGTGACACCCCCAGCACCCGTATTCTCTCTCCCACGCGGCCGCCCAGCGCATTTAAGGCGACTGGACGGGGCGTGGAGGGAGGCGTGCGTGGAATGACCGTGCGACCATACTGTGGTCGCCGTCAAAGACTTTCTCCCCTCTCTCCCTCGTGACGGGCAAAAAGGGTGATGATGAGCGGCTGACAAACGTGCCTCACATCACAATAAATGCGATGGTGCAGGCGTCTGGCCTCTCTCTAGGCATTAAACGCGATGGTTGGCAGTTGGCGGTTGATCTCGTTCCTCTCTCGGAGAGGTGCGGGGTGATGGACGGGGGTCCGGGTGATCCCGAACCCTGCCATTTGGGAAAGTGGCGGCCTCCGGGCAGCCCCTGAGCCAAGTCCCCTTTGGGATGGCCACGTGGCCGCCCGTGGCCCGGACCCGCATGGGCCGTTCAGGACATGCCTTTGGGGCTCCCTGGTAAGCGAAGGCGTCTTCCTTCTTCAGATATCGCATTCGCGTCATACCCCTGGGCCCATATCACCGACAGTAGCCCCCGGTGTTGACCGGGACCGAAGTCGGGTTCGGGCGCGGTTAACACCATATTCCTGAGTGGATGGGCCCGGGTACTGGATGTGTCGCGCCGCAGCAAGAGATAGGCGTGCGGTAACTGACGCCGCGCTTGATTAAGCCTTTCCAGAGGGGGGCGCGTTATTTGGGCCGCGCACACGGGGGCCCATCTAACCGCCTACCTCCCTCTGTTCCGTGTAGTGCGCCTGGAGGGCGCGAAACCCAAGCGGCACGAAAATCGAAGAGACGTGAAAAACGAAGGGGCGCAAAGCCGAAGAGCCGCGTCGCGCGGGAGTGGAGTGAGATTAATGCCGTAGAATTCAAGGGGGCTGTGGTTGCCTATAAAAACGGATCCGCGAGTGGGGGGATCAGTTTCTACGCATTCCTCAGCCATCGCCTCTTATCCTTCCAGCGTTTTTGTCCTTTCGACTCCTTCCTCTCCACCACCAGTTTCTCTCCGCATTCCGACGCCTTCCTCGAAGATGACCCGCGACGCGCCCCTGGAGCCCGGGAGTGTGCTTCCCAAGTCCCTAGTTCGCGCCGCGGAGGCTCGAAGCCTGTTCAACAAGTATCTGTCGCGCGGCACACGCAACGGCGACGATATTGTGGCAGAGCGGCCCCCTACGAAGATGGTGTTCTTCAGCTCCTTTGCCATGGTCGGGTTGGTGCCCCCTTCTCCCGGTTCTTCTTCGACGTGCTGGAGTTCTATGACCTTCAGCTGCACCATCTCACCCCCAACGTGGCCTTCTACCTCGCCATCTTCGCCTACACCTGCGAGATGTTCATGGGGGTGATGCCCTCACTGTATCTCTTCCAGCAGTTTTTCCGCGTGTGTCGGGCGGGATCCCTCGGTGCGGTCGGATACGTTGCGATCCAATCGCGCAACGACAGGGACATCGACATCCACCCTCGCTCCAGATGGGAGAACTGGAGGGCCTACTGGTTCTACACCAGCTTGGGCGACCACCCTCGCCTTTCCCTTCCGACGGGGATTCCGGCGAATCAGGGGAGCTGGGGGGCGTGGCCGCACGCTGGGAGGGAGTTGGATGGAGTGCTGGAGCAGATCAGCTATCTCTGGAAGGGGGCCTATCCAGCCACGCTGTCTTCCGAGATTTCCAGACACGACGCATCTCGCCTTTGCAGGAGAGGCCGCGCCCAACCTACATGTACACGTACTTCAACGATGACATGCGCACCCATGTTGGCACTCCCTTCGACTGGAATGAAAATGCCCTCGCGATCCTGGTCTGCCGCACTCTTGGCGTCACTGCGATGGATCTGACGCAGCTCCCTCCGGGGCTGGTTCCGTTGTGCCAGGATCCGGCGCGCCCGGAGATCCTGCATGCTCTGCAGGTGGTGGGCGATGGCACGGGTTCGTCGTCAGCAGCGCCAAGCGCCACCCTGGAGGGTGGCAACGACGACTACGACGACATTGACGACCAGGTGCTGATCGGGCGACTGGGCCACCGAGGCCCGGGCAGGAGCGGACCGGGGGCCCCGGACCCGAAGGGGAAGAGGAAGAGGCTGGAGCACGACCCCGCGCCTCCCCCATCGCCACCACGCGGCGGCTACGCGGAGCGCACCACTCCCCACCGTAGGTCTGGAGGCCCGCAGGCGACGGGCCCTACCCTAGGGGCCACTCCGACGAGGGCCAGTACGGCCACAACGACGACAACTCCGGCGGTGGCTGGGGGCGCACCCACGGTGGGCGCACCGTCAGCGGGGGCCGGCCGCGGCACCTCTGCAGCGGCGGAGTCCGTGGGCCGCAACTCAGTGAGCCCCTCCGGTGGCCCCGCGAAGAAGAAACGGGCCATCTCTCGGGTCTCATGGAGCTTCAACGCCGCCCGCAGGTAACGCCTTGCAGATGCATACATTTCTTGTGAGCCCTGTGTCGTATTTTGGGCTATTTGTGTTTTGATCTCTCGTTGCATTTACTTTTGTTCCTAGCCGCGAGCATCAGCATTTTCGCCCCAAGGTCATACCTAAGGGCGGTTCTGCTTCCAGCTCAGCGGGGGGAACGCAGGAGAGGTGCGGGGTGGTGGAGCCCACCGGGTCCGGGTCACCTCCTGCAGGTTCGTGCTCGGGTGCGGTGCGGCCTGAGGAGGGGGCCCACCCTGATGCTGGGGCGTCGATCGCCCACCAGGAACAAGCTGGGGGCCCTCCACCGACAACAGATTCGAGGCGAGCTGGCCCCGATGCGGAGGTGGAGGCGGCGGCGGGCAGCGGGGAGCAATCCCTGGGGTCCCCACCGCGACAACAATCGTCGCCACTGTGCCAGCCATCGCCCACGCCACATCATTCGACACCGTCGTCCCGCCGACCGACACCAACACCATTGGCGCCGGTCCATCGCGATCCGCTAACGCCGCGAGCAGCCTCACCAGAGGGCGAGGCAACACCGGCGGGTGAAGCAGCGGCTAGCGGCTCCGGCCGTGGGGCACCTTCATCTCCCCGCCCTATGCAGGTGGTGGACCTTTGCTCGAGCTTCGACTCCGAATCCGGGGACGCTGGTCAGGGTTTATGGTCGCCTTGGACACTGAGCCCCTCGTGCCATCGCAGGAGCGGGCGAGGATGATAGTGTCCCGAGCGCTGGAGGAGGCCAACGCGGTCTCCCTACAAGGGCTTCAGGCTCAGATTCAGGCCTTGGCCGCCAGGGAGGTCGCGGTGGCGCGGCGAGAGGTTGAGGTCGTCGAAGGCCGCCGCGAGTTGGCGACCACGGCGAGGGCGGAGGGCCTCATCCGGAAGCGGGAGCTGGTGGACATCGAGCGTCGTCGGGGTGAACTCAATCAGGTGTTCGAGGACACCCTCATTGAGCGGCACATCGCTGACTTCCGCGAGCAGGCAGCCGCTGCCGCAGAGGAGAGGGTCCGCACCACTGCCGGGGAGTTCATCCGCGATCTCAACGAGCGCGCCCAGGAACTCAACCGGCGCGAGCGCGTCCTGCGTGATGCCGAGGCCGTCGCCGCCAGCACCGACATCGAGCTCTAGGCCCGCGAGGATGGCCTGGCAGAGCGCGAGAAGGCCTTGGAGGTAGCGCAGCAGGCTGTTGGGGACCGGGAGGCCGCCGTGGCCAAGGCCGAGGAGGACTTCGCCGCGCGGAAGGAGACGTGGTGGCTCAGGAGAAGGCCATCGCCGAGCGTGAGGCCGCCGTGGAGGGGCGTGAGGTGGCCGTGCTACAGGCCCAGGAGGAGGTCTCCCGGTGCCTGAAGGCCATTTGGGAGCGCGAGCAGCAGCTCGCAGCTGCCTCGTGCCATCGGCAGGAGGAGCAAGAGCGGTGGGAGCGGGACCTCGCCGCCCAAGAGCAGGCGATCGGCGACGTGGAGGCGCGGGTGCGGGATTTGGAGCAGCGGGAGCGGGTTCTGCCGTCCCAGCTGGCCCCTCGCTCCAGCGAAGCGGCACCAGACTTGGAGGAGGCACGCTGGCGGAGCGCGGAGCTGGAGCACGCCCTCGGTTTAGGGCTCCGGACCATGGCCTCGTCCGTCACGCGTCTTCATGAGGCGGCCCGTGAGGTGGGGGTTGTGCGCCCCCGTGCCGCCAGCTCTACCTTGGGGGGATTGGCCACCCAAATTGACGAGCTAGCCGCTGGGATTAAAAGGGTGCCAGAGGAGGTCGACGAAGTGGTGAAGGAGTCGTCGTACGACCTGTCCCGCCAGGTTGCGACGTTGATCCTGGCGAGCTATCAAGCCCGTGACCCTGGCTTCGACCCGTACATCCCCACCGAGGACTTCCTCGAGGGCACAGAGGAGGCTGCTCGGTGTCGCGTCAAGGATGCCGTCGACTCCATCATGATCGGCTTCGACGGAACCCCGGCTGCATTTCAGCTTGCCTACCGCGAGGACCCGCCGGACGAGGATGGCATGGAGAACGCCCCCAGCGACCCGCCGGCCGCCTAGGACCCGCCTGCTTTTGCTTCTATCCTGTACTTTGTAAAAACATTGTAATACTATTTTATGTTATCAATGCACTTGCCTTTCTCATGCTGGATTCGCATTGTAGCAGTCCATCATGGCCGACTCTACAGACAATGATTCATATGTATATGTATATATATTGGGAGCCCCCGGCCAACTTGGCGCACACACGATGGCGGTTAGTTGGCCCAAGCTCTTGCCTGTTCGTTTTCCTGTAACAGCAGTCCGCTCTTTAGTTAGTTTAGCCATTGTAGGAATATGGACAGTATGTTTTCCTGCCATGATTCGTCCCATGTAATTGGGAGCTGGTCCGCTTCGGGAAGAGTGCATCGGCCGCGGCCGGTGCCTTTCTCGTGGCTCCGGGTAGAAGCGAGGGCATAAAGGGCCAGCGGGGGCAGCAGCAACGGGGGGATCGGGACAGGCGTGACAGTACGCACCCGAGCCCCTAGGCGTTGACTAGCCCGGGGCACTTGCATGCAGCGTCGCTCTACCCTCGACACCCTTAGGGCCTCTCAGCCTAGGGCGGGTAGGGCCAGAAGACCACTGGAAACCAGCATCCGCAACACATGTTTCGGAACATGGAAGGGAAAAACATACTGTAATGCAGGTATTTTGTAAGGGGAAAAGCACAAAGAGTATAAACGGGCGAACTCATTGTTCATGCCAACTGGAGGCAGTGAACGTGCTTTCATATATGTTTGGGATTCAGCACACCATGCGGCTTATGGGTAGAACCTGCGCAGGTGGGAAATATTCCACGGGTTCGGCAGCGGAGTGCCGTCCTCTGTGGCTAGGCGAACTGCTCCTGGGCGCGGAGTGCTGATAACTTTATATGGCCCCTCCCACATCGGAGATAACTTGCTCAGCCCCGCGCGCGTTTGCACGCGCATCAGAACGAGATCGTTGATTTGCAGCGCTCGGGGGCTGACTTTGTGTTGGTGATAGCGACGTAGTTGTTCTTGATCTCGCTTCGGTGTATAGTGTGGCTCGGGCGATCCTGTGGTGAGCTCGGAAGGCAAGACCGCCTCGGCTCCATACACCAAGAAGAATGGTGTTTCCCCGGTGGCACGGCATGGTGTTGTCCGGTTGGCCCAAAGGACCGCTGGCAGCTCGTCAATCCACGAGTCCCCATGCTTCTTAAGGTCGTTGTAGGTCTTTGTCTTGAGGCCTTTCAATATTCCCGCGTTTGCACACTCGGCTTGGCCGTTCCTTTGGGGGTGGATGGGCGAGGCAAAGCAGAGTTTGATGCCCATGTCGTCGTAATACTCGCCAAACACTCACTCTTTAACCGGGTGCCGTAGTCGGTGATGAGCCCGTTGGGGACCCCGAACCTTGCCGTGATGCCTCTCATGAACCGCACACCAATGTTTGTCGATGACACCGACTGGATAGGCCTCGGGCCACTTGGTGAATTTGTCGATGGCGACATATAGAAATTTGCGCCGCCACGCGCCGCTTGAACGGGCCCAAGATGTCTAGCCCCCGCACCACGAACGGTCACGAGAGCGGGATAGTTTGAAGGGCCTGGGCCGGCAGGTGCGTCGCTGGCGTGGAATTGGCATGCCCGCACCGCCGCGCGAGGTCCGCTGCATCCTCCAAGGCGGTGGGCTAGTAAAAACCTTGGCGGAATGCCTTTCCTACCAAGGTTCGGGAGGCCGAGTGCGCTCCACATTCTCCCTTGTGGATCTCGACCAGAGCTCGAGTCCCCGTTCCCGAACGATGCATTTCATGAGCACCCCATTGGCACCGCGTCGGTAGAGTGTCCCTTCCACCAACACGTACCTTTTGGAGGTGCGTGCAATGCGCTCGCTTTCCTCACGTTGCTCGGGCAATGATGCGCCTTGCAGATACGCCTGGATTTCCAAAATCCAGGCCACCTGGCACGTGATGTCGGTCCGCAGACCGGGCTATGGCGGCCCGCCAGTCCGGGCGTCGGGCCGGCCGACTCCCGCCCTTGGGGCGGTTCGGGGCATGCCTATGGCTCGTGAGTCTTTCTTCAAATGCACTGGCGGGGCTGGGGCTCGCACGGACGCGATCCTAGATAACTCGTCCGCCGTGGCATTGTCTCTCCTAGGAATATGGCGCAGCTCGAGGCCATCGAAATGGTGCTCCATACGCCGTACTTCCTTGACATACGCTTCAATCTAGGGGTCGGTGCATTGGTACTCCTTGGAAACTTGGTTCACGACTAGTTGAGAGTCGCCGAGGACTAGCAGACGGCGGATGCCCATGCCTGCTGCCGCTCGCAATCCTGCTAGGAGCCCTTCATACTCGGCCATATTATTGGTTGCCGGAAGTCAAGTCGAATGATGTACCGGAGTACGTCGCCTGTCGGGGAAGTTAACGCAACGCCTGCCCCGGCCCGCTATAAGGTGAGTGAACCGTCTAAGTTCATTACCTAGTGCATGGTCCATTGGCCGCGATCCTCCGCACTCTCGGGTTCACCCGGGGTTGATCGTCGTCGGCCGCTAGCGTCCATTCCGCCACAAAATCGGCCACGACGGCTCTTGATCGCGTGGTGAGCTTCGAAATGCAGGTCGAACTCGACGGTTCGATAGCCCACTTGACTACCCGTCCCGTGCCCTCTCGGTTATGCAAGATCTGCCTAAGAGGATAAGACGTGACTACCGTTACCCGATGTGCCTGGAAGTAGTGGCGCAGCTTCCTGGAAGCCATGAGCACGGCGTAGAACATTTTTTGGGCTTGTGGGTAATGTGTCTTTGCGTCCCGTAGTGCCTCACTGATAAAGTAGATTGGCCGCTGCACCTTGGTGCGGGCCTTAGCTACTTTACCAGGGGCAACAGGTTCGGGTGCACCGGGCGGGTTACCTCGGTGTCCGGGCTACCGGGCCATCGCCTTCCCGTGGCCCTCGGGGCCGCTCCGGGTGGAAGGGGCCTCGGGAGCCCCCGGACTAGGGGCTGGGTGGCTCCCCGAGGCTCGGGGCCAAAGGTCGCCTCCGGCTCCGGTGCTTCCTCGCCCAACACCGTTCCAAGGTCTCCTGCCTCCTGGTGTGATGAGGCTGGGGGCGTCTGGGAAACTGGCTCGTCGTCGCGCTCCACGACCAACGCTGCACTGATCACTTGGGGGGTTGCCGCCAAATATAAAAGGAGGGGTTCTCCTTCTTGAGGTGCCACCAATGTGGGCGGCGAGGAGAGATAATGCTTGAGCTCGCTCAAGGCCTTCTCCGCCTCGTCCATCCAAGTGAAGGGGCCGCTTCGCTTTAGCAACTTTAATAGAGGGAGCGCCCGCTCTCCCGGCTTTAATATAAAACGGCTAAGGGCAACTACACAACCAGTGATTTTCTCGCACGTCCCCGAGCTTCCGGGTGCGCATCTCCTCTATCGCCTTTATTTTTGCGGGGTTGGCCTCGATGCCTCGGGCCGAGACCAAAAACCCCAAAAGCTTGCCTGCCGGTACCCCGAACACACATTTTTCTGGGTTCAACTTCATGCAGGAGGACCGAAGGTTATCAAACGTCTCGGCCAGGTCCGGGAGCAAGGTTCTTTGGTCCCGGGACTTGACCACGAGATCATCGACGTACGCCTCGACATTGCACCCTATTTGGTCTTTCAACGTGATGCGGACACTGCGTTGGAAAGTAGACATGACATTCTTTAAACCAAAAGGCATAGATATGTAGCAAAAGGTACCCATCGGGGTGATAAATGCAGTTTTCTCCTCATCCTCTATAGCCATGCGAAACTGATGATAACCAGAATATGCATCTAGGAAACATAAAAGGTCACACCCCGCAGTGGAGTCGACTATCTGGTCTATTCGGGGCAGGGGATAAGGGTCTTTAGGACATGCCTTGTTGAGGTCGGTGTAGTCGATGCACATGCGCAGCTTGTGGTTGGCCTTCGGGACAACCACCGGGTTAGCAAACCACTCCGGATGCAGCACCTCCGGACGAAGCCGGCCTCCTGGAGCCGTGCCACCTCTTCACGGATGAATGCCTGTCGCTTCGGGGCCTGTCGCCTCACCTTTTGCTGGACCGGTCGTGCATTCGGTCGTACTGCAAGTCGGTGCTCAATCACCTCCCTGGGGACTCTGGGCATATCCAACGGCTTCCAAGCAAACACGTCAGCATTCGCCCGCAGGAAGGAGACGAGCGCGTCTTCCTATTTGGGGTCCAAGTTGTCGCCAATTCTGGCGGTCTTGGACGGGTCATCGCCCAACTGAATGGACTTGATCACCACCTCGTCGGCAGAGGTGATGCGCTTCTTGGGGGCCTCCCCTTGAGGGTCCTTGGGTTCAACGCGGCCGGCCACCGCAATATCACCCACGCGTGCCTCTGCGCAATCCAGCACGGTCTTGACGTCGGCATGGATGGTGATGGGGCCTCCGGGGCCTGACATCTTGAGCTGGCGGTAGGCATAATGGGTAGCCGCCATGAACTTCACCAACGCTGGCCTCCCGAGCACGGCGTTGTAGGGCAGGTTAAGGTCTGCCACATCGAAGTCAATCTGCTTGGTGTGGAAATTGGTGGGGCTCCCAAATGTGACCGGCAGCGCGATCTGCCCGAGGGGCCACACCTTCCCGGGCGTCACCCCAATGATGGGATAGGATGGCCCGAGCACCATCCCTGGGGCCTTGATCGCATCGAAGGCCTTCGGGGACAGTATGTTGAGAGCCGCTCCCCCGTCAATTAAGACTCGGGCAACCTTGACGTTGCAAATGGTGGGGGAGGTCACGAGGGCCAAGTGGCCACTTCGTGCGATGCTCCCAGGGTGATCCGCCTGGTCGAAGGTGATTGGCACCCCCGCCCAGCGTGATTTTTGGGCTGCCTCATGGGACGACACAGCCGAGGAGCTCATGCCTCATGGTCTTGAGGCTTCGACGGACATCCGGGCGCCCGCCCTCCGTCGATGGTGGCGACGACGTGCTTGGGGTCCTGGTAGCCCAGATCATCATCTTCGCCTCCGACGGGGGCCGCGCTCTTGGCTTCCTCTCGTCGGTTGTCCGTGCGTTCTGCCGGGGCTTTACCCTTGCGGCGGGCTTCTTTCTCCCTCTCTCTCCTCTCCTGCTCGTACTTTTGCACCCGCTCGGCCAAGTTCTTGATCGAGTGGCACTCAGAGAGCTCGTGGCGGGAGGTTTGGTGTACCATGCACCACTTGTCCCCGTCCTAGCCCTAGGGGCGAGGGTCCGGGGTGCGCCCGCGGTTGCCCGCAGGCTTGCCCTTTCGCGAGGGCTTCTCGATATCGTTGGTGGCGAGGATGTGGCCTTCCTCTCCACCGCGCGATGGCCCGCGCTTCCGCCGCCGCTCACGCCGTTCCTCTCGGGACGCGGAGGGGGCAGCGTTGGTGGAGGCTGGAGCGGGATTCCTAGGGTTCCAGATCCGAGCCTCTTCCTTGCAGGCCACCCGGTCGGCAAGCTCGAAGAGCTCGGTGGTGGTCCGGGGGGCCTTGGATTCGATCTTCTCCAACATGACGTTGTGGCATACGCCACTTCTGAAGGCGAAGATCACTGCATGGTCAGCGATGGATGGTATGGCGTTGTGTACATGGCAAAAGTGCTGGATGTATTTGCGCAGGGACTCATCCTCTCCTCGCCGAACCATGTGGAGGTCAGCCTCCACTCCCAGGCGCGGGTACGTGCCTTGGAAGTTAGAGGTGAACTGCCGACACAAGTCGTCCCACGAGGTGACCAACTGGGCCGGACGGTTCATTAGCCAGAACGGGCCCGGCCCTTGAGCGCCATGGGGAAGAAGTTGGCCTTGACGAGCTCGTCACCTCCGGCGGCCTCGATGGCCGTGGCATAACCGGAGGAACTCGGTGGGATTCACCGTGCCGTCATACTTCTCCATGAGGGCCAGCCTAAACTTGTTAGGCCAGCGCACATTGCGGAGGCCGGAGACAATTGCCTGACAGCCGCTGTCGACTGGAGGGGGTGACGAGGGCTCGGGGGGCCCTTTGGGTGCCGCAGAATGTCCTGCTCACGGCTGGGCCACCACAGCCGCTCGCCGTGCCCTGGGGGGTTCTCCCTGAGGCGGGGCCGCTGTGGCCGCTCGCCGAGCGTTTGCGCCTCCTAACGAGGAAGCGCAGTCTCGAGCCCGCCCCGCGCGACGTTCGTCGCGGCGCTGCTCAATACGAACACAGGCATCCCGTTCCGTGTATAGCAGATCCCGAGGCACCTCTGGTTGGGCTGTAGCCGGGGGCTCTCGTTTTCCCTCGCGACGGCTGCTGCCCTTCGAGCTCGTCGTCAAGAGGACGAGCTGACCGCGGTGTGTGAACCACGCGGTCGGTGACTTGAGAAAGCGAGGTTGACGGCTAGCTGACGCTGGGCCGTGCCGACTACCTTCGCCATGTCATCAAACCAACGCTTGGCATTGGACCCCTCATCCGGTGTTACCGGGGGGTGGCGCAAGAGTGCTTCCGCCGCCTGGAGGGCGCCTTCAGGAGTGCCAAACTCCAGTCGGTGATGGACGTCGCTCCGACGCGGCTCATCGGCACGTCGCTCCGACGCGGCTCATCGGCGCGGACTGACCATGCGGCCATACCGCGGTCGCCGTCAAAGACTTTCTACCCTCTCTCCCTCGTGATGGGCAAAAAGGGTGATGATGAGCGGCTGACAGACGTGCCTCACATCACAATAAATGCGACGATGCAGGCGTCTGGCCTCTCTCTAGGCATTAAATGTGGTGGTTGGCAGTTGGCGGTTGATCTTGTTCCTCTCTCGAGAGTTGCGGGGTGATGGACGGGGTCAGGTGATCCCGAACCCTGCCATTTGGGAAAGCGGCGGCCTACGGCATTAAAACTATCGTTCCAAAAGTAAGTCAATGATAGGAGGGGTTCGTCTTTTTCCATATTGGCTATGGACAGTTCTAAGCATTGGGCAAGCTTCCTTTCTTCCCATTGGGTGTACTTGGCCGATTGTATTCTCTTGTACCACTCGGTCCAGGCCGTGTCGGTGGACGGCCAAGCCTTGAAAGTCCCGTTCCAGTGGGAAAGAGATGGTTTGGCAGTGTTGAAGGGCATGCGGTTGGTTTCGGCTATGATCACGTCAGTTGGGTCTGTATCGCCGATAGGCCTAAGGAAGTATTTTCCCTCTTGTGTTAAATTGGGGATGAGTACTTGGTGAGAGAGGTGCTGCAATTCGAAGGAGGGGGGAAAAGTACTGATCAGAGGTGATGGTGTTTATAGTTTGGAATAAGAAAAGCATTAATTGATAAGAATGCGGGGTGAGGTGATATTGAAAATTACCAAGCAAACTTCTGGTATAAAGGCGAGTGGAGGAACGAGTTGAGGGTAAGATTACAAAGTAAAAATATAAAAAATAATGAAAAGAGAAGGGAAATACCTAAGGAAATTCGTTCATGGCGGTGGCCGAGGCAGCCGGTGGCGGCGGCGGGTGAAGTTGCGGTCGTAGTAGGTGCGACGGTGACCGGTGAGTTGGAGGTGCTTGAGGTCGCGGCGGAGGCCATCGGGAGGTCGGAGACGACGATGGGGCTCGAAGGATGTGGAAAATGTCGAACACCGATGGAGTCGCCGGAGGAGAGAGAGAAGGGCGGAGGTTTGTTTGAGAAGGAAGCCGAGTGCACGATGGGAGCGTGGGTGGTTCGCCCAAGGAAAGTGGATATTTAAAGAGCTCGTGGGAGAAGTCGAGACGATTCGGGCCGAGAAGGGAATAGAAGGTAACAAGGTCCCCGAGTCCTAAGGAGGCAAGGTGGAATCAAAATCGGCCGAGGTCGGGGTTGTATCGGCTAAAAGAGTAATCGGCGCGGTGGCGGTCGGGGAATGGATTGAATGGAACAATTGACAACGATTCCAAGTTTAAAAGAGATAAGACCGTATCCAATGCGAAACTTGAAGATAAGTGGGGATTCGGATGTTAATGGCGCGTTTTAAGATATTGCCACCTATGGATAAAGTCCTGTAATGGCAGTTGTATCTGTAATTTAGGAGTTTGTTAAATTGTTAGTTGTAATGGATCTTGTTAGGGATGATATGATGTTTAGATAGAGTCCGAAGTTGTTACAGATATTTGTATTTCGGGTATAAATAGGACCCGAGACCCTGTGTATGAAAGACTTCAATCAATCTAATCTTCGGCGCATCGCCATCCTTTTCCTTTTGGATGAACACCCTGTTTGGCTTCGGGCTGCATCGTCTCGATCCCCGGACTCAGGTAAATGTTTGTCGTTAGTGGTGAGATTGCTCGTTTCTAATGCTTCCATCGCAATGACACATTGGATTCAGTAGTTTTGCTACGCCATATATCATATAGTGCATACGAATTAACCCGGTGTTTAGATCTATCTTGCGGTTGACTCATCTTGTCGAGGATGTGTGGTCAGCGATGCTAGATCTTAAGGCTGGTTGGTTCGTATGCAGTATCTACCATCTTACGGAGTGTAAATCGAAAGTGATAGATTTAATGCTTCTTTTGATACTCAATGCTGCATCAACTACTGAACTATTGAGTCGTTGGCTGGCGGCTGGTGCCTTTCTCAGGGCTCCGGGTAGAAGCGAGGGCATAAAGGGCCAGCGGGGGCAGCAGCAACGGGGGGATCGGGACAGGCGTGACAGTACGCACCCGAGCCCCCAGGCGTTGACTAGCCCGGGGCACTTGCATGCAGCGTCGCTCTACCCTCGACACCCTTAGGGCCTCTCAGCCTAGGGCGGGCAGGGCCAGAAGACCACTGGAAACCAGCATCCGCAACACATGTTTCGGAACATGGAAGGGAAAAACATACTGTAATGCAGGTATTTTGTAAGGGGAAAAGCATAAAGAGTATAAACGGGCGAACTCATTGTTCATGCCAACTGGAGGCAGTGAACGTGCTTTCATATATGTTTGGGATTCAGCACACCATGCGGCTTATGGGTAGAACCTGCGCAGGTGGGAAATATTCCACGGGTTCGGCATCGGAGTGCCGTCCTCTGTGGCTAGGCGAACTGCTCCTGGGCGCGGAGTGCTGATAACTTTATATGGCCCCTCCCACATCGGAGATAACTTGCTCAGCCCCGCACGCGTTCGCACGCGCCGCAGAACGAGATCGTTGATTTGCAGCGATCGGGGGCTGACTTTGTGTTGGTGATAGCGACGTAGTCGTTCTTGATCTGCTTCGGTGTATAGTGTGGCTCGGGGCGATCCCAAGGTGAGCTCGGAAGGCAAGACCGCCTCAGCTCCATACACCAAGAAGAATGGTGTTTCCCCGGTGGCACGGCATGGTGTTGTCCGGTTGGCCCAAAGGACCGCTGGCAGCTCGTCAATCCACGAGTCCCCATGCTTCTTAAGGTCGTTGTAGGTCTTTGTCTTGAGGCCTTTCAATATTCCCGCGTTTGCACACTCGGCTTGGCCGTTCCTTTGGGGGTGGATGGGCGAGGCAAAGCAGAGTTTGATGCCCATGTCGTCGTAATACTCGCCAAACAGCTCACTCTTTAACTGGGTGCCGTAGTCGGTGATGAGCCTGTTGGGGACCCCGAACCTTGCCGTGATGCCTCTCATGAACTGCACAGCCGAATGTTTGTCGATGACACTGACTGGATAGGCCTCGGGCCACTTGGTGAATTTGTCGATGGCGACATATAGAAATTTGCAGCCGCCACGCGCCTGCTTGAACGGGCCCAAGATGTCTAGCCCCCAGACCACGAACGGTCACGAGAGCGGGATAGTTTGAAGGGCCTGGGCTGGCAGGTGCGTCTGCTTGGCGTGGAATTGGCATGCCCGGCACCGCCGCGCGAGGTCTGCTGCATCCTCCAGTGCGGTGGGCTAGTAAAAACCTTGGCGGAATGCCTTTCCTACCAAGGTTCGGGAGGCTGAGTGCGCTCCACATTCTCCCTTGTGGATCTCGACCAGGAGCTCGAGTCCCTGTTCCCGAACGATGCATTTCATGAGCACCCCATTGGCACCGCGTCGGTAGAGTGTCCCTTCCACCAACACGTACCTTTTGGAGGTGCGTGCAATGCGCTCGCTTTCCTCACGTTGCTCGGGCAATGATGCGCCTTGCAGATACGCCTGGATTTCCAAAATCCAGGCCACCTGGCACGTGATGTCGGTCCCGGCAGGACCAGGCTATGGCTGGCCCGCCAGGTCCGGGGCGTCGGGGCCGGCCGACTCCTGCCCTTGGGGCGGTTCGGGGCATGCCTATGGCTCTGTGAGTCTTTCTTCAAATGCACCTGGCGGGGCTGGGGCTCGCACGGACGCGATCCTAGATAACTCGTCCGCCAGGGCATTGTCTCTCCTAGGAATATGGCGCAGCTCGAGGCCATCGAAATGGTGCTCCATACGCCGTACTTCCTTGACATACGCTTCAATCTAGGGGTCGGTGCATTGGTACTCCTTGGAAACTTGGTTCACGACTAGTTGAGAGTCGCCGAGGACTAGCAGACGGCGGATGCCCATGCCTGCTGCCGCTCGCAATCCTGCTAGGAGCCCTTCATACTCGGCCATATTATTGGTTGCCGGAAGTCAAGTCGAATGATGTACCGGAGTACGTCGCCTGTCGGGGAAGTTAACGCAACGCCTGCCCCGGCCCGCTATAAGGTGAGTGAACCGTCTAAGTTCATTACCTAGTGCATGGTCCATTGGCCGCGATCCTCCGCACTCTCGGGTTCACCCGGGGGTTGATCGTCGTCGGCCGCTAGCGTCCATTCCGCCACAAAATCGGCCACAGACTGGCTCTTGATCGCGTGGTGAGCTTCGAAATGCAGGTCGAACTCTGACAGTTCGATAGCCCACTTGACTACCCGTCCCGTGCCCTCTCGGTTATGCAAGATCTGCCTAAGAGGATAAGACGTGACTACCGTTACCCGATGTGCCTGGAAGTAGTGGCGCAGCTTCCTGGAAGCCATGAGCACGGCGTAGAACATTTTTTGGGCTTGTGGGTAATGTGTCTTTGCGTCCCGTAGTGCCTCACTGATAAAGTAGATTGGCCGCTGCACCTTGGTGCGGGCCTTAGCTACTTTACCAGGGGCAACAGGTTCGGGTGCACCGGGGCGGGTTACCTCAGTGTCCGGGGCTACCGGGCCATCGCCTTCCCCAGGGCCCTCAGGGCCGCTCTGGGTGGAAGGGGCCTCGGGAGCCCCCGGACTAGGGGGCTGGGTGGCT
This sequence comes from Oryza australiensis, assembly GCA_019925245.2. Taxonomy (NCBI): domain Eukaryota; kingdom Viridiplantae; phylum Streptophyta; class Magnoliopsida; order Poales; family Poaceae; genus Oryza; species Oryza australiensis. The sequence goes on along the minus strand of JAIFGZ020000540.1, from coordinate 1,291,999 downwards.
CCCTGAGGCTCGGGGGGCCAAAGGTCGCCTCCGGCTCCGGGTGCTTCCTCAGCCAACACCGTTCCAAGGTCTCCTGCCTCCTGGTGTGATGAGGCTGGGGGCGTCTGGGAAACTGGCTCGTCGTCGCGCTCCACGACCAACGCTGCACTGATCACTTGGGGGGTTGCCGCCAAATATAAAAGGAGGGGTTCTCCTTCTTGAGGTGCCACCAATGTGGGCGGCGAGGAGAGATAATGCTTGAGCTCGCTCAAGGCCTTCTCCGCCTCGTCCATCCAAGTGAAGGGGCCAGTTCGCTTTAGCAACTTTAATAGAGGGAGCGCCCGCTCTCCCAGCTTTAATATAAAACGGCTAAGGGCAACTACACAACCAGTGATTTTCTGCACGTCCCTGAGCTTCCTGGGGTGCGCATCTCCTCTATCGCCTTTATTTTTGCAGGGTTGGCCTCGATGCCTCGGGCTGAGACCAAAAACCCCAAAAGCTTGCCTGCCGGTACCCCGAACACACATTTTTCTGGGTTCAACTTCATGCAGGAGGACCGAAGGTTATCAAACGTCTCGGCCAGGTCCGGGAGCAAGGTTCTTTGGTCCCGGGACTTGACCACGAGATCATCGACGTACGCCTCGACATTGCACCCTATTTGGTCTTTCAACGTGATGCGGACACTGCGTTGGAAAGTAGACATGACATTCTTTAAACCAAAAGGCATAGATATGTAGCAAAAGGTACCCATCGGGGTGATAAATGCAGTTTTCTCCTCATCCTCTATAGCCATGCGAAACTGATGATAACCAGAATATGCATCTAGGAAACATAAAAGGTCACACCCCGCAGTGGAGTCGACTATCTGGTCTATTCGGGGCAGGGGATAAGGGTCTTTAGGACATGCCTTGTTGAGGTCGGTGTAGTCGATGCACATGCGCAGCTTGTGGTTGGCCTTCGGGACAACCACCGGGTTAGCCAACCACTCCGGATGCAGCACCTCCCGGACGAAGCCGGCCTCCTGAGCCGTGCCACCTCTTCACGGATGAATGCCTGTCGCCGGGGCTGTCGCCTCACCTTTCTTGGCTGGACCGGTCGTGCATTCGGTCGTCTGCAAGTCGGTGCTCAATCACCTCCCTGGGGACTCTGGGCATATCCAACGGCTTCCAAGCAAACACGTCAGCATTCGCCCGCAGGAAGGAGACGAGCGCGTCTTCCTATTTGGGGTCCAAGTTGCCGCCAATTCTGGCGGTCTTGGACGGGTCATCGCCCAACTGAATGGACTTGATCACCACCTCGTCGGCAGAGGTGATGCGCTTCTTGGGGGCCTCCCCTTGAGGGTCCTTGGGTTCAACGCGGCCGGCCGCCGCAATATCACCCACGCGTGCCTCTGCGCAATCCAGCACGGTCTTGACGTCGGCATGGATGGTGATGGGGCCTCCGGGCCCGACATCTTGAGTGGCGGTAGGCGTAATGGGTAGCCGCCATGAACTTCACCAACGCTGGCCTCCCGAGCACGGCGTTGTAGGGCAGGTTAAGGTCTGCCACATCGAAGTCAATCTGCTTGGTGTGGAAATTGGTGGGGCTCCCAAATGTGACCGGCAGCGCGATCTGCCCGAGGGGCCACACCTTCCCGGGCGTCACCCCAATGATGGGATAGGATGGCCCGAGCACCATCCCTGGGGCCTTGATCGCATCGAAGGCCTTCGGGGACAGTATGTTGAGAGCCGCTCCCCCGTCAATTAAGACTCGGGCAACCTTGACGTTGCAAATGGTGGGGGAGGTCACGAGGGCCAAGTGGCCACTTCGTGCGATGCTCCCAGGGTGATCCGCCTGGTCGAAGGTGATTGGCACCCCCGCCCAGCGTGATTTTTGGGCTGCCTCATGGGACGACACAGCAGCGAGGAGCTCATGCCTCATGGTCTTGAGGCTTCGACGGGACATCTGGGCGCCTGCCCCTCCGTCGATGGTGGCGACGACGTGCTTGGGGTCCTGGTAGCCCAGATCATCATCTTCGCCTCCGACGGGGGCCGCGCTCTTGGCTTCCTCTCGTCGGTTGTCCGTGCGTTCTGCCGGGGCTTTACCCTTGCGGCGGGCTTCTTTCTCCCTCTCTCTCCTCTCCTGCTCGTACTTTTGCACCCGCTCGGCCAAGTTCTTGACCGAGTGGCACTCAGAGAGCTCGTGGCGGGAGGTTTGGTGTACCATGCACCACTTGTCCCCGTCCTAGCCCTAGGGGCGAGGGTCCGGGGTGCGCCCGCGGTTGCCCGCGGGCTTGCCCTTTCGCGAGGGCTTCTCGACATCGTTGGTGGCGAGGATGTGGCCTTCCTCTCCACCGCGCGATGGCCCGCGCTTCCGCCGCCGCTCACGCCGTTCCTCTCGGGACGCGGAGGGGGCAGCGTTGGTGGAGGCTGGAGCGGGATTCCTAGGGTTCCAGATCCGAGCCTCTTCCTTGCAGGCCACCCGGTCGGCAAGCTCGAAGAGCTCGGTGGTGGTCCGGGGGGCCTTGGATTCGATCTTCTCCAGCATGACGTTGTGGCATACGCCACTTCTGAAGGCGAAGATCACTGCATGGTCAGCGATGGATGGTATGGCGTTGTGTACCTGGCAAAAGTGCTGGATGTATTTGCGCAGGGACTCGTCCTCTCCTCGCCGAACCATGTGGAGGTCAGCCTCCACTCCCAGGCGCGGGTACATGCCTTGGAAGTTAGAGGTGAACTGCCGACACAAGTCATCCCACGAGGTGACCAACTGGGCCGGACGGTTCATTAGCCAGGAACGGGCCTGGCCCTTGAGCGCCATGGGGAAGAAGTTGGCCTTGACGAGCTCGTCACCTCCAGCAGCCTCGATGGCCGTGGCATAAATCTGGAGGAACTCGGTGGGATTCACCGTGCCGTCATACTTCTCCATGAGGGCCGGCCTAAACTTGTTAGGCCAGCGCACATTGCGGAGGCCGAAGACAATTGCCTGACAGCCGCTGTCGACTGGAGGGGGCGACGAGGGCTGGGGGGCCCTTTGGGTGCCGCAGAATGTCCTGCTCGCGGCTGGGCCACCACAGCCGCTCGCCGTGCCCTGGGGGGTTCTCCCTGTGGCGGGGCCGCTGCGGCCGCTCGCCGAGCGTTTGCGCCTCCTGACGAGGAAGCGCAGTCTCGAGCCCGCGGCGCTGCTCAATACGAACACAGGCATCCCGTTCCGTGTATAGCAGATCCCGAGGCACCTCTGGTTGGGCTGTAGCCGGGGGCTCTCGTTTTCCCTCGCGACGGCTGCTGCCCTTCGAGCTCGTCGTCGAGAGGACGAGCTGACCGCGGTGTGTGAACCACGCGGTCGGTGACTTGAGGAAGCGAGGTCGGCGGCTAGCTGACGCTGGGCCGTGCCGACTACCTTCGCCATGTCATCAAACCAACGCTTGGCATTGGACCCCTCATCCGGTGTTACCGGGGGGTGGCGCAAGAGTGCTTCCGCCGCCTGGAGGGCGCCTTCAGGAGTTCCAAACTCCAGTCGGCGATGGACGTCGCTCCGACGCGGCTCATCGGCACGTCGCTCCGACGCGGCTCATCGGCGCGGACTGACCATGCGACCATACCGCGGTCGCCGTCAAAGACTTTCTACCCTCTCTCCCTCGTGATGGGCAAAAAGGGTGATGATGAGCGGCTGACAGACGTGCCTCACATCACAATAAATGCGACGATGCAGGCGTCTGGCCTCTCTCTAGGCATTAAATGTGGTGGTTGGCAGTTGGCGGTTGATCTTGTTCCTCTCTCGGAGAGTTGCAGGGTGATGGACGGGGGTCTGGGTGATCCTGAACCCTGCCATTTGGGAAAGCGGCGGCCTACGGCATTAAAACTATCGTTCCAAAAGTAAGCTGCAGCTGATAGGAGGGGTTCGTCTTTTTCCATATTGGCTATGGACAGTTCTAAGCATTGGGCAAGCTTCCTTTCTTCCCATTGGGTGTACTTGGCCGATTGTATTCTCTTGTACCACTCGGTCCAGGCCGTGTCGGTGGACGGCCAAGCCTTGAAAGTCCCGTTCCAGTGGGAAAGAGATGGTTTGGCAGTGTTGAAGGGCATGCGGTTGGTTTCGGCTATGATCACGTCAGTTGGGTCTGTATCGCCGATAGGCCAAGGAAGTATTTTCCCTCTTGTGTTAAATTGGGGATGAGTACTTGGTGAGAGAGGTGCTGCAATTCGAAGGAGGGGGAAAAGTACGATCGAGGTGATGGTGTTTATAGTTTGGAATAAGAAAAGCATTAATTGATAAGAATGCGGGGTGAGGTGATATTGAAAATTACCAAGCAAACTTCTGGTATAAAGGCGAGTGGAGGAACGAGTTGAGGGTAAGATTACAAAGTAAAAAAATATAAAAAATGATGAAAAGAGAAGGGAAATACCTAAGGAAATTCGTTCATGGCGGTGGCTGAGGCAGTTCCAGTGGCGGCGGCGGGTGAAGTTGCGGTCGTAGTAGGTGCGACGGTGACCGGTGAGTTGGAGGTGCTTGAGGTCGCGGCGGAGGCCATCGGGGAGGTCGGAGACGACGATGGGGCTCGAAGGATGTGGAAAATGTCGAACACCGATGGAGTCGCCAGGAGAGAGAGAGAGAGGGCGGGAGGTTTGTTTGAGAAGGAAGCCGAGTGCACGATGGGAGCGTGGGTGGTTCGCCCAAGGAAAGTGGATATTTAAAGAGCTCGTGGGAGAAGTCGAGACGATTCGGGCCGAGAAGGGAATAGAAGGTAACAAGGTCCCTGAGTCCTAAGGAGGCAAGGTGGAATCAAAATCGGCTGAGGTCAAGGGTTGTATCGGCTAAAAGAGTAATCGGCTGCAGGGCTGGTCGGCTGGGAATGGATTGAATGGAACAGCCGACAGCCGATTCCAAGTTTAAAAGAGATAAGACCGTATCCAATGCAGAAACTTGAAGATAAGTGGGGATTCGGATGTTAATGGCGCGTTTTAAGATATTGCCACCTATGGATAAAGTCCTGTAATGGCAGTTGTATCTGTAATTTAGGAGTTTGTTAAATTGTTAGTTGTAATGGATCTTGTTAGGGATGATATGATGTTTAGATAGAGTCCGAAGTTGTTACAGATATTTGTATTTCGGGTATAAATAGGACCCGAGACCCTGTGTATGAAAGACTTCAATCAATCTAATCTTCGGCACATCGCCATCCTTTTCCTTTTGGATGAACACCCTGTTTGGCTTCGGGCTGCATCGTCTCGATCCCCGGACTCAGGTAAATGTTTGTCGTTAGTGGTGAGATTGCTCGTTTCTAATGCTTCCATCGCAATGACACATTGGATTCAGTAGTTTTGTTACGCGGAGGCTACGCTAGCCGAAAACAAAACTTTTTACCGCGCAAACCAGGAACACTTGCAAGTAAGGGCCGATAGATCGTTACCGATTGGAGTAGAGTGCAGCGGAATAGCCAATCGTGGCAATCCGATCCGAACAAGGTGTAGCCGATTCCCGGAGACAGCCGATTCGCCAATCAGCCGATTCGAGTCGTCCGCCCGCGTTCTCACGCCTCGCTCCGATGCGCCCGACCGCAGCCGATTCCACCACAGCCGATCGCTCCGATTGTAGCCGATCCGAAGCCGATCAACAGCGCGCAATGTAGCAGCGCCTCTACCGGTATCCACACGTCCGGGGACAGAACGCCGTACACCCGTGTGCTAGCACGCGATGCAAGGCTAGGGTTTGGCTCGAAAGTGGGGAGGGTTTCCGTGGAGATTGATCTCGGCGACTTCTGTTGCACGCGATGCAATTGACATGTGGTAGCTCTCCACCCCTCCCTCCTTTATATAGAGTTGGCCGACTGGGACTAGTGGCCGATTAGGACTCTATTTTGAATCGGATCTCATCCGTATCTCATAGAGTTGGCCGCCCATACGTCGTAAGCCCATAGGACTCTATCCGATCGGATCCCTGTCCGATCGAGCCGTATCCGAGTCCAACTCGAATATCTATTCTATCCCCTTAAGCGTGCGACCCGTAGGTTCAGGTATACTCGGTTTCGGCTATAGTCTAACTTAGCCGATCGTCGGCTCGAGTCCAACTCAGCCGAACTGTCTACACGGGGCCTAGCAAGCACATATTGACACCATAGTATACAAGAATATAATATCGGCTCGAACTGTAATGTGTACACAAATCCCTTTGCCTCACGATACCGCTTAAGCTATAGGCAAGATGTGTGCCATCCCTTCAATAGCTTAACCATTCACTCGAACCGTATTGGATTATCCGTCCGTTGATTGACTCCTCAATCAACTTAGCATGGCCATGCATTTCCATAATCCATTACCTCGAGGGCCCAGAGATATCTCTCCAAAGGAGGGACAAATTCCATCTTGATCACTCACATCCCACTCCATGTTTCATAGCAAACCCGAAAACTACCTTTATAACTACCCGTTACGGAATAGCGTTTGGTAGTCCCAAAGTAGGCTACTACACATGTTGGAATCCATGGTGATCTCGGTCTAAGGACTTTGTACCAACACTACCGAGACCAACTAATGGCACATTGATTCCCGTAGTGTCTCATGGTGGGTCTATCCAACAATGTGTTCTCTAACACATATGTCCATGTTTATTGATTTGGTATCTCCATACCCATGATCTATGAGACATGATCATCAATCAATAAACATGCCGATCTTAGAATCATATTTGTTCCAACAATACGACATATGATCGGGATCATTTAGAAATAGATTCATACATATCGAGTCTCATAAATAAGTCACGTACTTATTGATCAATACAAGATGTCTATTTCATGGAACCGAATAACACTTTATTCATTTATACATAAACATTGACGTGATATCCAACATCTCCATGTTGCCTCTAGGGCATATCACTAACAATCTCCCACTTGCACTAGAGTCAATCATGTAAGTATCTAATACCCATTGCTCTTGTGTGCGCCTCATGCTTCGGTGAGGGAGAGGTTTTGTCGGCGGATCGGCTATGTTGAGATCCGTGTGCACTTTGCATATCTTGACATCACCTCTGTCCACAATCTCGCGGATGAGATGATATCGCCGAAGTATGTGTTTGGACTTCGATGTGACCTCGGCTCCTTGGCTTGCGCAATGGCTCCACTATTATCACAATAGAGAGACATTGGACCGGTCGTACTAGTCATCACACCAAGCTCGAAACGAATTTCTTGATCCAAACAGCCTCCTTTGCGCTTCCGGCAGCAATGTACTCGGCCTCCGTTGTAGAATCAGCAACGATCCCGCTTGGAACTCTTCCACGATCGCGCCTCCGTTCGGGCGAACACGAACCCATTGCGATCTATAATCATCCTTGTCCGTTTGGAAGCTAGCATCGGTGTAACCACTTACAACGAGCTCTTCTTCACCTCCATAGACTAGGAACAAATCCTTAGTTCTTCTCAAGTACTTAAGGATATTCTTTACGGCATCCAGTGACCTTCACCTGGATCTCGACGTATCTGCTCGTAGCACTCAAAGCGTACGAGACATCCGGGCGTGTACAAAGCATGGCATACATGATGGATCCAATTGCCGAAGCATATGGAACCATACCCATCTTATTCCGCTCACCATGTGTCCGAGGACACCGATTCTTGCTAAGATTAATGCCATGTGACATGGGCAAGAAACCTTTCTTGGAATCATGCATGTTGAACCTTTTCAACACCTTGTCAATGTATGTACTTTGGCTTAATCCAATTAGCCTCTTGGATCTATCTCTCGTAGATCCGAATGCTAATATGTATGTTGCCTCCCCTAAGTCTTTCATGGAAAACTATTTTTCAATGAAGACTTGACGGATTCTAGCATAGGGATATCATTTCCAATCGAATATGTCATCCACATATAAGATTAGAAATACAATTGCGCTCCCACCGACCTTTTTGTAAACACAGGCCTCTTCTTCATTTTTGATGAAACCAAACCCTTTGATTACTTCATCAAAACGAATATTCCAACTCCGAGATGCTTGCTTCAATCCATAAATGGATTTCGTAGCTTGCATATCTTTCCAGCGATTCTCGATCGACAAAACCCCGAGGTTGTATCATGTATACATCCTCGCTTAGGTTTCCATTCAGAAAGCCGTTTTGACATCCATCTCGCCATATCTCATAATCGAAATATGCAGCAATCGCTAGGATAATCCGAATAGATTTAAGCATTGCGACGGGCGAGAAGGTTTCATCATAATCAACTCCTTGAATCTGTTTAAAACCTTTCGCCACCAATCGCGCCTTATAGATGTGAACATTTCCATCCATATCGGCCTTTTCTTAAAAACCCATTTACACTCAATGGTTTTGACACCATCAGTGGATCAACCAAGTTCCAAACTTGATTGTCATACATGGATTCTATTTCGGATTTCATGGCTCCAAGCCACTTGTTGGAATCGGGTCCCACCATCGCTTCCTCATAGGTCTTAGGTTCATCATTGTCCAACAACAATATATCACGTTGTTCCGCACTGTGTACTGTCGTGTGCACGACGTGATCTTTCGACCTCCGTGGGCTGGTGTATCTACAACCGGTGGCGCAACACTTTGCACCTCCCGTTGTGGTTCGTGGTCGCGAAACATTTTCGGTGTTTCTTGAACTTCTTCAAGATGCACCCTGCTCCCACTAACCCTTCTTGAAAGAAACTCTTTCTCCAAGAAGACACCGTGTCGGGCGACAAACACTTTGCCTTGTTCCCGATTATAAAAGTAATATCCCTTAGTTTCCTTAGGATATCCCACAAAGAAGCACTTGCCGATTTGGGTGTGAGCTTGTCGAGTAAACGTTTTACATAAGCTTCGCATCCCCAAATTTTGAGAAAAGACAAACTAGGGGTTGCCCTGTCCATATCTCATATGGTGTCTTTTCAACCGACTTAGATGGAGCTCTATTTAGTGTGAGCGCAATGCTTCAAGAGCATATCCCCGAAGGATAACGGAAGATCACTTTGGCTCATCATCGACCGCACCATGTCCAACAAGGTGCGATTTCTCCGTTCGGACACTCCGTTCCATTGTGGAGTTCCCGGCGGAGTCAACGTGGAACAATTCCACAATCTTTCGGATGATTACCAAACTCTTGGCTCAAGTATTCCCTCCACGATCCGATCGTAGAAACTTGATTGTTTTCCCTAAATGATTCTCGTACTTCATTCTGGAATTCTTTGAACTTTTCAAAGGATTCGGACTTATGCCTCATTAAGTAGATATAACCATATCTACTAAAGTCATCGGTAAAGGTAATGAAGTACGATAACCACCTCGGCCGTTGAGCTCATTGGTCCACATACATCGCATGTATGAGTGCCAACAAGTCACTTGCTCTTTCACCGTGTCCCGTGAAAGGTGCCTTTGTCATCTTACCAAGTAAACAAGACTCACATGTCTCAAATGATTCAAAATCAAAAGAGTGAAGCAATCCATCCTTATGGAGCTTCTCCATGCGTTTCTTATTTATATGGCCTAAGCGACAATGCCGGATAAACATGGGGTTTATATCATTAGAGAGTTGTTTTTCTGTATTAATGTTATAGATGGGAGACGCTTCAAGATTCAAAACGTATAATCCATTCACCAATGGAGCATGAAAATAGAACATATCTCGAGATATATTGAACAACCATTGTTCATTGATCTAAAATCATATCCTTCCGCTTGCAAACATGAAGCGGAAATAACGTTTTGACATAGTGTTGGAACACAATAACAATTATTCAATTCCAAAACTAATCTCGAAGGTAGATGAAGTGGTACTATGCCGACAAGAACGTAGCAACGCTTGCTCCATTGCCGACGCGCAGTTCACCTCGCCCCTTCTCAATCCTCTACTTCTTCTCATTCCCGCAACGATTTGCAAATATGAGCTACGATCCGGTATCAAATACCCAAGAGTCAGAGGGTGAAGTAGCAAGATTAATGTCTATAACATTAATACCTGAGCGAAGTCGTACTTTGCTTCTTTTTGAGATCCTCCATGTACTTCTTGCGCTTGCTCTTCCAAGGGCTCTGTCTCCTTGCAATAGAAGCAAACGGCATCCGATGCCGCCGACCCCTTCTTGCCCTTCTTTGCATTAGAGGCACTCGCGATCTCATCGGGAGTTAACTTCCTCTTGGTGCAAAGTTTCTTGACAGTGGTTTGCGCTTAGCTTCGCATCATCATCACATGATGACCATTCTTCTCGGATACTCTCCTCACTGTCTTTAGCATCCCATGCAATTCAGCCAAGGTTCTATCCATATTGTTCATGTGATAATTCAATATGAATGGCTCGAAGCTCGGAGGGAGCGACCGGAGAATCACATCGAGCCAACTCTTGGCTAAGGGGAAAACCTAGTTTTTCCGGACTCTCGATATAGCCAATCATCTTTATCACATGCGGGACGGGATTCCCTCAACAAGCTCGCACGCAAACAAGGACTTTGAGGTGTTGAACCTCTCGGCCCGAGCTTGGTTCTCAAACATGCCACGCAGTCCCCGAATAATAGTGTGAGCATCGCTGCTCTCATATTGCTTCGAAGCTCGGGGGACATTGTAGCAAGCATGAGACAGCTTATATCTAGGGCATCATTAGTGTGCTTCTCATAAGCCCTCCGTGCGTTGCAGTGGCGTTATTAGGCAAATCCTCCTGGATAAGGTACTTCAAGAACGTACTCCTTACGCTCTTGCTTGAGAACAATTCTCAAGTTGCGATACCAATCCATAAAGTTTGTTCCATTTAATTTTTCCTTTTCGAGAATAGATCGCAAATTAAAGGTACGGGTATAGTATTAGCCGCCATTTATTCTACAACATGAAAAAACAAAGTTTAGCACAATGTTTATGCTATGTCTATTGTTAAACAATTTAACATTAGACTCCCATTACGTATTTTCCACCTTCCCTCTAGGTTACGTATTGGGTCAAGATCCACATGTTAATTAATTTTCTAGTGAGCTTTGGCATCACCGCTAGAAAATTAGTAACATCGAAGCAACACCTTGCTAATCACATCTCTATGTGACTCTTGTTGTTGGTGTGGCATCTCCATGCCCCGGCGCCAACCTATGCCCCAAGGCCCAAAACTGTTTTGATAGCCTTGTTAAGTAAACCAAATGCTCCTGCATGTATATGTCGACATATACCCCTCGTGTTATGATAGAGAATGGCACACTGCTTTGGCACCCACCATTGACGAGCATAACGGTGACGGGTGCAACATTTGGAAGGGCATCATTACTACTTAACTTTGCGAGGGATGCTATCCTATCAAACAAACATATCACATATGAAAGCAAGAAGAATAGCATATAGTGAAATAGTATGGCCCTCTTCACATGGTGATCTCCATCTCCATGTCGGAGCCGAGGATCTCCATCTTCGGCACCATCTTTCAATGTGCATGATGCTTGATTTCTTCAAACTAAGCTACTACTATAGAAGCTCTAATTGAAGATTACATCGACTCGCAGTCGTGAAAGAATATTACAAGCATTGCACGTATGAAAGAATATTACGGGATTGCACATATGAAAGAATATTACATGCATCACATGCATCTCATACATCTCATACATACAATAGGGCCATACCATCTCAAAGCATTCTCTGCAAAAACAAGTTAGGCGTAGAAACGTTTTCTACTTATCGCAGAGCTACGGCATCGAGACGACCTATAAGGGGAAGCCGCCCTCGCGGGCTTTTGGGCAGCGCCGGAACACCACACGAAATTCATAGATCCAATCTATGAATTCGCTTACGAAACCATGTCGGCATAATTATATTATGCCGTCCCGATACACTATCAAGGGAGATGGTTTGCGCAGCGCGCGAGGCGCTAACAAGATTGGACTACGAGATAGCTTCGGCATAATCACATTATACCGTTCCGATACACTATCAAGGAACGCTATCTCGAAGCCGACTCAAACCGAGTTATATGGAAATTGCTTCGACGTAATCACATTACGCCGTTCCGATACACTATCAAGGAACGCAATTACCATTAACTCTCCTCAACAGATCCCGTTAAACCGATTGATCTAATCAACCCATGCGCAAAACTTGTTCCGATCCAATCTAAAACCCGAACTAAGCAAGATTAGCTCGATACCACCGAAGGGTTATGCGGAGGCTACGCTAGCCGAAAACAAAACTTTTACCGCGCAAACCAGAACACTTGCAAGTAAGGGCCGATAGATCGTTACCGATTAGAGTAGAGTGCAGCGGAATAGCCAATCGTGGCAATCCGATCCGGAACAGTGCCGATTCCCGGAGACAGCCGATTCGCCAATCGCCGATTCGAGTCGTCCGCCGCGTTCTCACGCCTCGCTCCGATGCGCCCGACCGCAGCCGATTCCATCACAACCGATCGCTCCGATTGTAGCCGATCCGGCCGATCAACGCGCGCAATGTAGCAGCGCCTCTACCGGTATCCATACGTCCGGGGACGAACGCCGTACACCCGTGTGCTAGCACGCGATGCAAGGCTAGGGTTTGGCTCGAAAGTGGGGAGGGTTTCCGTGGAGATTGATCTCGGCGACTTCGTTGCACGCGATGCAATTGACATGTGGTAGCTCTCCACCCCTCCCTCCTTTATATAGAGTTGGCCGACTGGGACTAGTGGCCGATTAGGACTCTATTTTGAATCGGATCTCATCCGTATCTCATAGAGTTGGCCGCCCATACGTCGTAAGCCCATAGGACTCTATCCGATCGGATCCCTATCCGATCGAGCCGTATCCGAGTCCAACTCGAATATCTATTCTATCCCCTTAAGCGTGCGACCCCAGAGGTTCAGGTATACTCGGTTTCGGCTATAGTCTAACTTAGCCGATCGTCGGCTCGAGTCCAACTCAGCCGACTGTCTACACGGCGCCTAGCAGCACATATTGACACCATAGTATACAAGAATATAATATCGGCTCAAACCTGTAATGTGTACACAAATCCCTTTGCCTCACGATACCGGTTAAGCTATAGGCAAGATGTGTGCCATCCCTTCAATAGCTTAACCATTCACTCGAACCGTATTGGATTATCCGTCTTTGATTGACTCCTCAATCAACTTAGCATGGCCATGCATTTCCATAATCCATTACCTCGAGGCCCGAGATATCTCTCCAAAGGAGGGACAAATTCCATCTTGATCACTCACATCCCACTCCATGTTTCATAGCAAACCCGAAAACTACCTTTATAACTACCCATTACGGAATAGCGTTTGGTAGTCCCAAAGTAGGCTACTACACATGTTGGAATCCATGATGATCTCGGTCTAAGGACTTTGTACCAACACTACCCGAGACCAACTAATGGCACATTGATTCCGTAGTGTCTCATGGTGGGTCTATCCAACAATGTGTTCTCTAACACATATGTCCATGTTTATTGATTTGGTATCTCCATACCCATGATCTATGAGACATGATCATCAATCAATAAACATGCCGATCTTAGAATCATATTTGTTCCAACAATACGACATATGATCGGGGATCATTTAGAAATAGATTCATACATATCGAGTCTCATAAATAAGTCACGTACTTATTGATCAATACAAGATGTCTATTTCATGGAACTGAATAACACTTTATTCATTTATACATAAACATTGACGTGATATCCAACATCTCCATGTTGCCTCCAGGGCATATCACTAACACATATATCATATAGTGCATACGAATTAACCCGGTGTTTAGATCTATCTTGCGGTTGACTCATCTTGTCGAGGATGTGTGGTCAGCGATGCTAGATCTAAAGGCTGGTTGGTTCGTATGCAGTATCTACCATCTTACGGAGTGTAAATCGAAAGTGATAGATTTAATTCTTCTTTTGATACTCAATGCTGCATCAACTACTGAACTATTGAGTCGTCTTTAGAGTCGTTGGCAATGTATTCTTTTGGACTTACATTATCTGGGGATAGCGTCGGGGTTTGAGCCGGCCTTATCTGTTTTTATATGTTTCTTTTAATATGATTATTATCGATCTACCATAGGGCTGCAGCTTGTATTTATATTGTGTTTGCTTACGCCCTTAATCTGGGAACGTTATGTTTGCGCGAGAATCATTGGAGCATCGGCCGATTTAATGTCAGTTTCCCGGAGTCGGCTGGTTTATTGATCTGTATATTAGTTATTCTTCGTCATATTTGGTTGATGATCGCCTTGGCGTAGCCGATGCGCTTCGGTCGCTTGGTTCAAATATGGCCGGGAATAGCATGTGTATGATCATGGATTTCCTCGGCCGATACCGCGGGGGTTCGACCTAACGCTTAACGAATATTTTCTTGTGTTTTCTCTTGTTGATTGGCAGATCAAATCAACTGGCACGCTCTACACATCGTAGACAGCTAGGAAGGACCTGCACTGGAGTCAAGCAGATCTCCCAGGCCAGCGCGTGAGAGAGATTTCTCGTCAATACGCTTCTTGGCACGCCCAGTGGGACTATCTTTGTCGGCTCGACTCGGACGAATAGACTCACCGGCAAGATGGTCGACTCCAAGATCCTCGGCATCACACAGACAATGTCGTACTGTAAAAATGGATCAACTATCGTGAACAGCAAGCCGAGTATAAGAAGATGGTGGAGGAACTCGAACAATTACCTTCAATCCTTCACCCAAACAAGGTCTGGAACGGTCCACCAAAAGTACAAGTTCAGCCTCAATGATACCATAGCGTCCTCGTCGAGTGATGCGAAGGGCAAGCAGAAAGTGGAAGAACCAACTCAAGTACAGAATGATCAGGCCGTGTACTCTTTGCAAGATCGGATCGACTCGGCCGTCCATCACGCGTTGGTCAACCAGAGCAGCATCCTGGTCAACACCCTCAACAATATGATTTCTCATGTGGTTGATGCCAAGGTGGCCGAGCAGCTGCAAAGGGGTCCTACATATTTCACGGATGGCAAGTTTCCCGACTACAGGACGCTAGTCACCCAAGATCGGCCGCTTCCGTTAATAGCGCAGTCCAACCCGCCAGGAGGAGCCAGCCACTTGAGCCCAAGCGGGACGGCCGTGAAACCAGCGGTCACTATTTTAAACCGACAACGCCGCTGCCCCAAGGTCAATTCGACATGTTTCACCATAATCGGCAGCGTGAGCCGATTGATCATGGCGGCATGCCAGAATATCGGGGACGACAATGCTTCCCGACCCGCCAACGCCACCACCGGAATCCCGGCCGCCACCCGCTGATCATCGTTACCAATACCAAGGGGGTCGTCAGGATCATCATTACCGACCTCAGACACCTCCACAGCTGTATCGGCAGCACGTATGCCGTATGACCCATACGAGCCGATACAGCAAGATAATAGGACCTGGGCCGAACTAATCGCGACGTCATGCGAGATCGGTTCGGCCTCAAACCAAAAGAATCGGGGTATATGTACCGATACCCTTACCCGGAGCATTTCGAAAGAATTCCATTACCCAACCGGTACAAAATCCCGGATTTCTCTAAGTTCTCGGGACGGACAATGTATCTCTACTTACGAGCATATCAGCCGATTCTTAGCACAATGTGGTGAAGCATCGGCTACTGATCCTTTGAGAGTTCGGCTATTTCCCCTTTCTCTTTCAGGATCGGCCTTCACTTGGTTCTCCTCGTTGCCTTACAACTCGATTCAGAGTTGGGCCGATCTTGAGAAACAGTTCCATAGCTATTTTTATTCTGGCAACCATGAAATGAAGTTGTCAGACCTCACTAGCATCAGGCAAAAACATAATGAATCGGTCCAGGACTACATTCAGCGCTTCAGAAAAATGAGAAACCGATGCTACAGCCTGGTGCTATCGGACGCTCAGCTCGCCGATTTAGCCTTCCATGGTCTGATCGCGCCAATCAGGGAAAGATTCTCTGCGCAGGACTTCGAAAGTCTAGCCCACCTAGCGCAGAGGGTAACGGCCCATGAACAACGTTTCCATGAGACCAGGAAGGCTGTCAAGACCATAACACAAGTCGTCGTCGACTCAAATTATGGATTCAACGACGACGAAACAGAAGTGGCGGCAGCCGAATGGGCTAAGAACAAGAAGGCCATCGTCTGCCAGTGGCTGCTCAAAACGGCTAAAGAAGAGAAATACGATTTTGACATCACTAAAGCCGACAAAATCTTCTACCTACTACTCAAAGAAAAACAAATTCAGTTGCCTAAAAATCATGTGATCCCGTCGGCCGAAGAGTTGAAAAAGAAGAAATACTGCAAGTGGCACAACTCTACATCTCACGCCACGAACGATTGCAAAGTCTTCAGACAGCAGATTCAATCGGCCATCAAGGCCGGGAAGTTGAAGTTTGCTGACTCAAGTCGGCCCATGAAAGTAGACGGCAATCCGTTCCCGGTCAACACAGTCCATGCCGGACTCGGACGAACTAATCGGCAGAGCGGAACAACGTGCGGCTTAGCCGATACGGCGATCAAGGCCGAAACAGGAGGGCCGGATAGGAAACCCCTCTACACAAATCAACATGGTGCGCCCAAGTTATCGGATCGGCGGCCGACGGCCGATCTGCGAACGAAGCGATACCACCGTCAATACCGGTTTCAGCGTGAAGAAAGCTACGACGAAGTACCTCGCCGGCATGATCCAAGAGTCCAAAGCCGGCGAAACATAGCAAGCCATGACGATCCACATTGGCATTGCGGCTTCTTCAGGCATTGCTGGGAATCCGGCATGAGACTACCAACAATGGAAGACTGCCCGGCATGTAACGACCATCACAGTCATGACGAACACAGGAGCTCGTCAACGGTAAGTCCAGTCCGCTTTATTCCCAGAGCCGTCCAACTAAACCGGAGACGGCGACCGGTCCACGATCGGCTCGGCCCGGTCCATCAAGACTTCTTCGTCGACGAAAATCAAGATGGGGACGATCGCAACAACGAGGAGGCCGACGAGGAGGGACCGGCCAATACCCAGTGGTGCCCGTCCGATCTATTTACAAAGACTCAAAAAAGGAGAATTCAACGGCTTAAGCGTGAAGGAAGAGAGGACGAGGTGGCACAAATGATATACGAACAACGCCGTCGGCTGGGCAAGATCAAGAGACGGTGGGTACCCAAGCAGGAGAACGCTACGGCCACCGAAAAGCAAGGTGGAGAAAGCCCCGCCGATCGAGCCAGAAGGGCAGCCAAAGGGAAAGGTAAAGCTGCCGCATCGGTCAACATGGTCTTCGTGTTGCCCGCCGAATTCAGTGCCCCCGAAGCCGACGCAGATACTATTGAAGATGACCCGACGAAGCTAATGATCTCCCAGGCCAGCGCGTGAGAGAGATTTCTCGACATCTAAAGCCGTTTTACGTTAAAGGTTTCGTCAACGGCAAGCCGATTTCCAAAATGCTAGTCGATGGAGGAGCGGCAGTCAACCTCATGCCTTACGCAACTTTCAGAAAGCTTGGAAAAGGAGCCGAAGACCTGATCAAAACCAACATGGTACTCAAGGACTTCGGCGGCAACCCATCAGAGACCAAAGGCGTTCTCAACGACGAGCTGACCATCGGCAACAAAACTATGCCCACGACGTTTTTTGTCATCGACGGGAAGGGGTCTTACAGCCTGCTGCTCGGAAGGGACTGGATCCACGCTAACTGCTGCATCCCTTCTACAATGCACCAGAGCCTCATCCAGTGGGACGGCGACAAGGTCGAGATCGTGCCAGCCGACAGGTCAGTTAGTATCGTCAGTGCCGATTTGCCGCTTTGGGAAATCGAAGGCATCGAATGTTTATCTGGGAAAGTCTGGCAAGCCGATTTTCTAAACGTGTCCAATTCAACGATACAACCCATCGGAAGCGACGAGCCGCAGCTGCTGCTTTGAACAAGACATGGTGGAGGGATCCAGTGTGCTCGGCGTAGCCACCGCGGATGAAGACGATGGCAAGTTAGGACAGGGCTTCACGTCGGTCGACGAATTAGAGGAGATCGACATCGGATCTGGCGACAAGCCAAGGCCGACGTACATTAGTAAAAATTTATCTCCTCTTTGTAGATCCCAACTTGTTGAATTATTAAAAGAATATAAAGATTGCTTCACGTGGGAATACTTCGAAATGCCCGGTCTAAGCCGATCGATAGTAGTCCATCAGCTGCCAATCAAGGCAGGATATCGGCCATTCAAACAACCTCCCAGGAGGTTCAAAGCCGACATGTACGATGCAATTAAGGCCGAAATCACTCGGCTATACGACGCAGGGTTCATTCGGCCTTGCCGATATGCCGAATGGGTCTCTAATATCGTCCCGGTATTAAAGAAGAACGGCAAACTTCGAGTATGCATCGATTTCAGAGACCTGAACAAGGCAACTCCAAAAGATGAATACCCAATGCCAATAGCCGACCTGCTTGTCGACGCCGCCTCAGGCCACAAAATCATCAGCTTCATGGACGGCAATGCAGGATACAACCAGATATTCATGGCTGAAGAGGACGTCCATAAAACAGCTTTTCGATGCCCAGGCGCGATCGGCCTCTACGAGTGGGTGGTGATGACGTTCGGCCTAAAGAATGCCGGGGCAACATATCAAAGAGCAATGAACTACATTTTTCATGACATGATCGGAGCACTAGTAGAGATATACATCGACGACGTCGTCGTCAAATCAAGAGAGATAGAAAGCCACATTGCAGATCTAAGGCAGGTGCTTGAACGGACGAGGAAGTATGGATTGAAGATGAATCCGCTCAAATGTGCGTTCGGCGTGTCGGCCGGGCAGTTCTTAGGATTCCTCGTTCATGAAAGAGGAATCGAAGTAACACCAAGGAACATCAACGCAATTAAGACAATTAAACCCCCTAAGGATAAAAGATAACTTCAATCATTGATCGGAAAGATAAACTTCATTAGACGATTCATAGCTAACCTCTCAGAGAAATTGGAACCGTTCACACCATTGCTTCGGCTTAAGGCCGATCAGATGTTCACATGGGGGGTAGAGCAATAGAAGGCGTTAGACGACATAAAAAATTATTTAAGCTCTCCCCCAGTTCTAATGCCCCCTCAAAAAGGAAAGCCGTTAAAGCTGTACCTGTCAGCCGACGACAAATCCATCGGCTCTGTCCTAATCCAAGAAGTCGATGGCAAGGATAGGGCCATTTTCTATCTTAGCCGACGGCTGCTAGATCCAGAGACTAGATATTCACCTGTCAAAAAGCTATGTCTGTGCCTCTATTTCTCATGCACAAAATTAAGGCACTATCTGCTGTCCAATGAATGCACCGTAACTTGCAAAGCCGACGTAGTCAAGTACATGCTATCGGCTCTAGTGCTCAAAGGAAGGATCGGAAAGTGGATACTTGCGCTGACCGAATTCGATCTGAGGTATCAGGCCCCAAGGGCAGTAAAAGGACAGGCTCTGGCCGATCTCATCGTGGAACATGGAAACGACTCAATCGGCTCCGTAGAGATCACGCCTTGGACCCTAACTTTCGAAGGCTCAGTATGTACAAGCGGCTGTGGAATCGGCTTAGTTCTTATCTCACCCAAGGGGGCAAGCTTCGAATTCGCCTTCGCCATCGAACCCCACCTTACGAATAACCAAGCCGAGTATGAAGCCGTCCTCAAGGGGCTACTCCTACTCAGAGAGATGGAGGCTGATGCGGTCGAGATAATGGGGGACTCGTTGCTCGTCATTAGTCAATTGTCAGGAGAGTATGAGTGCAAAAATGACGCACTAGTAATCTATCATCAACGGTGCCGGGAATTAATGGAAGGATTCCGGCTAGTCACTTTGAAGCATATTCCCAGGGAGCAGAACACGGAGGCCAATGACCTGGCTCAAAGGGCATCAGGCTACCGGCCGATGCTAAGAGATGTTGACGTAGGCATCGCCACCATCACAACCAACGATTGGAGATTCGACGTCTACAATTACCTCAAAAACCCTTCTCAATCGGCCACAAGGAAGTTACGGTACAAGGCGTTGCGGTATGTGTTGCTCGACGAAGATTTATACTATCGGACAATCGATGGCATACTGCTCAAGTGTTTGAGCGCCGATCAAGCCATAGTGGCCATCGGAGAGGTACACGAAGGAATCTGCGGTACACATCAGTCGGCACACAAAATGAAGTGGCTACTTCGCCGAGCCGGGTATTTCTGGCCGACGATGCTAGAAGATTGTTTTAAATACTATAAAGGATGCCAGGACTGCCAAAAATTTGGCACAGTGCAACGAGCTCCGGCGTCGGCCATGAACCCGATCATTAAACCATGGCCTTTCAGAGGGTGGGGCATGGACATGATCGGCCAAATCAATCCACCTTCAAGCAAGGGGCACAAGTTTATACTAGCAGCCACAGATTATTTCACAAAATGGGTAGAAGCAATTCCCCTCCGAAAAGTGGATTCTAAAGACGTAATCGAGTTCGTCAAGGAACACATCATCTACAGGTTCGGCATTTCGCAAACGATAACGACCGACAAAGGGTCCATCTTTGTCTCCGACGAATTCATCCAGTTCGCCGACAGCATGGGGATCAAGCTACTTAACTCTTCGCCATATTACGCACAAGCCAACGGTCAGGCCGAAGCGTCAAACAAAAGCTTAATCAAACTGATCAAAAGGAAGATATCTGAGCATCCCAAACAATGGCACACCCGATTGGCCGAAGCTTTGTGGGCCTATCGGATGGCATGTCATGGGTCCATCCAAGTTCCGCCATACAAACTGGTCTATGGACATGAAGCGGTACTTCCATGGGAAAGTGTAATCGGCTCAAGACGCATCCAGTTGCAAGACCAACTCACAGCCGATGACTATTATAATCTCATGATAGACGAATCGGAGGATCTTGCCTTATCAAGAATGAGAGCCTTAGAAAAAGTAACAAGAGATAAGGAACGGGTAGCCAGGCATTACAATAAAAAGGTCGTCCCTAAATCATTTGAGGAAGGCGAGCTCGTTTGGAAGCTCATACTCCCAATCGGATCCAGAGATAACAAATTTGGCAAATGGTCGCCGAATTGGGAGGGGCCTTTCAAGGTCCACAAATACGTGTCAAAGGGAGCCTACATGCTGAAAGGGCTAGATGGGGAGGTCTTCGGAAGGGCCCTGAACGGAAAATATTTGAAGAAGTACTACCCGAGCGTATGGATCAATGCGTGAGTCGGCTATCGCCACAATGGGCCGACCCACGACAGCCGATGCCTTATGGGGCATCGCCTTTAGGCATTCGTTTTCCCCTCCCACACCCCATGACCACCGGCAGCGATCAACATGACCACTATCAACAAGTTTCGTCGACATCGCTGCTATCACCAAAACTTGGGGGGCATCCACCTACGCTACACATGCGTGAGACAATCAGACAATGCGCATGGCCAGAAAAGCCAACTTTGGACCAATCAAGCCATGGAGTTGATGAAACCTCAAGTCACAGGGAACCCAGGAACATTACAACGCATTTTATTCAGAGCCGGCGCAAGGCCGCCTTGGACTACATGTTTGCCAGGAACTCCCTAATGGCCGCCAGGGCTCGCTCAAAGGGTTCTGCGGTTTCCATTTCCAGAGCATCCAGGATCAGGTGCTCCAACCGAGTGACCCTGATGTCGGTAGTGGTGATCAACAACTCGTTGGCAAGTTGGGCCTGCCTCCCCTCCAGCCGGTCAAGGCGCGCAAGCGTCGGGTACACCATGGGGGCAGCAGCCGGAATGCCACCAAGGTGGAAAGCAGGCCGGGCCGCCGGGTGGCGAGCCTCCAACTCCCTAAAGCGCTTCAGCTGTGCCCTCACCTGTCGGTCCTGGTTGACCGATAGCTCGTACGACGTCTCCATGATTCCCTGGATCACCCGAAGCGGGTGCGGCGGCTGCAATGGATTCCGTCCCTGAGTTTTCGAAACTAGAAATCGATAAAAGTAGAAGAGTTGAGGTACCACCTGGTTCACCGACGAGCTAGAAGACGCCATGAGAAGCCTGGCCGCAGAATCAAAGGACTAGGTGTTTCACTATTGGAAGTTCGTTGCTTTCGGCCGTGAGCTATTCAGAAGAGCCAGGGAAGCCCATTTATAGAAAGAAAAGATACGATTCTTGGATATGAAAGGTCGCTGCCAACTCGAGAGTCAAAGAGGTCATTATTAAGGGCGTCGGGAATCGTTGAAAACCAGCGATTGTGCAGGAATGGATGCCTGTCACCCGGGGCTCACGGGTTCCCGGAGTATAGATTCGAGAGGATCGGCCTACGAAAACAGGGCGATGACGTAATCGGATATTGTCAGCCGATGGCTAGAAAATCGAATAACCAAAAGACGGACGCTAAGTAATTGGGCGCCATTTCGAGGCAAGTTCTAACTAAACGATGCGAGCATGTTTGATACAAGCTGTCCGGTTACATCACAAAGCACATGTCAGAGAAACACAAGCCGACCTCGCAGGGTCGGACATTTTACAATCTTCATTTCTTTAGAAAATCGGCTATCGCCGATAGAGCTGTCAGCCTAACCTGGTCGATCTCGCCGATTGCCCTGAGGTCGTCGGCCTCGGACCCCGTCACCGATCGAGCGCTTCGCACCAAGCCCCGTAAATGCGCAACGGCCGCCCCGATGCTTCTACGTTCAGCTTCAACCCTGGCCGGCAAATCGGCCATATTCTCTTCATGGACATCAATCTTGTTGGTAATCTGAACGAGATCGGCTACCAGCTGATCCCGGCGGGCACGAAGTTGTTCAAGCTTGGCGGCCGGCTCGGTTTTTAGGCGGTCGAAGGCGGTTTTCCGGGCTTCAATGGCGTCTTTGGTCGATTGGATCACAGCCGCCCGCGCCTGACTCTCACGCCGATCAATGGCCCGCTGCCGGGCTCGTTCGTATTTTAGCTGGTAAGCTTCCATGAAGGTCGCCGGCGCGATGGCTTCGGCTACAGCATCCGGCAGTTGGTCTTGGATATCCCGGAATCGTGCGCGTATGGAGCCGCAGTCGACCACCAGCGCATCTAACGAGGCGTCCAGTCGGTTGCCGATGTCAGCCAAAGTGGCCTTCAGGTTCTCAGCCGACGCTGCAAGCGCTTCCTCGCCAGCATTGCCGGGTTCCTCGAACTCCGACAAGTCGAAGTTGAGGAGATCGGCCACGCGCTGCGGAAGAAAGAAAGGGTCAGAGGCATGGCAAAGTCAATGGCCGGGGCCGATCAGCTTACCGTCAGCGCCGTCGTCGGGATTACTCTGGTTCGGTGAGTCGTTCCCCACGCCCGTCGCTTTTGCCCCGCGCATCATCGCCGCCGCCCCCAACAGCGCGGTGCATTCACTCGGCCGGGGAGCGGCCGGGAGGGGGTCGCGGAAGCTGCAAAAAGGAAAACGGGATTAGCAGACGAACTAATTGATTATTACGAACAAAGGGGTAAGAGCCAGTTACCGGCAGAGCAGGACGAGGGGCACGATCGGCCAGTTTCTTGAGCTACAAGGAACGGACAAATCAGATACAGGTAAACATTGCAAGACCAGGAACAATGAAGTAAAAACTAACGGGAGGACGTCTCATCGGCGGGCTTGGGGCTGGCGGAGCATCGGTTGGGGCGTTCACCGATTCAGGACTCGAAGCCCCGGTTTCGACAGCCGTCTGGATGGCTAATGGCGCCTCTTCGTCGGCAGCAGCGTTGAGGGACCGCTCGACGGCCGGATCCAGAGGAGGAGGACTGTCAACCAAGACGATCAGTTCTATCTTTTTCGCCCTTTTGGGGGCAAGCGCAGCCGATGAACGCGGCGGTGGCGCCGTTTTCCTTTTCGGTGCGATCGGATGACGCACCTGCCCTCGCAATAGAGACGAGAGCTTGGGCGCCCCCCAGCCGATGGCCGACGGAGCAAGGCCCCCCGTGTCCAGAACGCCTGTTTTGTATTCGATGGGGCGCCCAGAGTCGCTTACCGTCGGCTGCTCCGTTTCTGTTTCCTGCAAAGTCAAAGCGCAAATGTTAAATTGGTTGGCACGGTCGATGAACGAATCGTAGGAAGGGAATAATCGGCTGGGGGTAAAAGCATACCGAGGGGATCTCGTCCGGCAGAGAGGTCAATGTAGCAAGACGGTCGTTGGTGAAAAATGTGGCGTCTAAGTTCCAACCACCATCGGTCGTAGCGGCGCTTCTTCTTGTCGACAGGGTGATTCTGCCGACGTCGCCGAAGGAGGGACCAGTTATGTTCAGCAGTGAGTTCATTATCAGATCTTGGCCGACCGCTCCTCTGGTCCCGATCTTATCGGCGTAAAAGAAGCCGATGGGAAGCTGCCCAAGGCCAAATTGCCTCGCGGCCGACGCCGGGTAGTAAAATTCATAACTCCGAGCCGTTGATCGGCCTTGATGGACCCCGGTCGGCAGAATGCAGGGAGATAAACAGATGAAGAACAATTTTCTACACCTTGGACTGTTGGCTGAATTGAGGTCGTCCCATTTGAAATCGATCGGTAGCTCGAAAGATCCTTGATCGGAGTAGAAGTACCAGGTACGGTTGTCACGGGATAACCCATCATAGAAAGCCACGAACCAATCGGCCAACAGCTCAGCCGATTGCCTTGAACCTGCATGGGCGGCGGCTGCTTCCCACTAGTTGGTGCATCGCTTGGTGGTGATTCGGTCGCCTTCTTCGTCTACGATTGGCTCCAACCTTGGGAATCCGGCGTCTGCCAGGCGGGGCCGACCGGCTACGTTTTGGGTGGCCAACACCAACCAGATTTGGAGGAACCACCAGGGTCCGCCGGTGTTGACTAGGGCATTGGCGGCTATTTTTGTGGCGGCTTGATGCAACATTTGATACGTGTAGCCGAGGAGGTATTTTCCCAATGCGAACTCTGTCCCGTCGGCTAGGATTTCGGCCATTATTTGCCAATTAGCGGTCGGCCCACAGCTCGATCCGCAGAACACGAATTTCTCTAACCACATCATCAGAAAGGCAGTGTATTCTCGGTGGCTGACTGTTCCATCTTTCATATTTTGGGCAATGAAGCCACTCGGCTAGTGTGATGGTCATCGGCCCCTGCCTGAAGAGGAAAGCATTAAAACTATCGTTCCAAAAGTAAGCTGCAGCCGATAGGAGGGGTTCGTCTTTTTCCATATTGGCTATGGACAATTCTAAGCATTGGGCAAGCTTCCTTTCTTGCCATTGGGTGTACTTGGCCGATTGTATTCTCTTGTACCACTCGGTCCAGGCCGTGTCGGTGGACGGCCAAGCCTTGAAAGTCCCGTTCCAGTGGGAAAGAGATGGTTTGGCAGTGTTGAAGGGCATGCGGTTGGTTTCGGCTATGATCACGTCGGTTGGGTCCAGTATCGCCGATAGGCCCAAGGAAGTATTTTCCCTCTTGTGTTAAATTGGGGATGAGTACTTGGTGAGAGAGGTGCTGCAATTCGAAGGAGGGGGAAAAGTACTGATCAGAGGTGATGGTGTTTATAGTTTGGAATAAGAAAAGCATTAATTGATAAGAATGCAGGGTGAGGTGATATTGAAAATTACCAAGCAAACTTCTGGTATAAAGGCGAGTGGAGGAACGAGTTGAGGGTAAGATTACAAAGTAAAAAAATATAAAAAATGATGAAAAGAGAAGGGAAATACCTAAGGAAATTCGTTCATGGCGGTGGCTGAGGCAGTTCCAGTGGCGGCGGCGGGTGAAGTTGCGGTCGCAGTAGGTGCGACGGTGACCGGTGAGTTGGAGGTGCTTGAGGTCGCGGCGGAGGCCATCGGGGAGGTCGGAGACGACGATGGGGCTCGAAGGATGTGGAAAATGTCGAACACCGATGGAGTCGCCGGAGGAGAGAGAGAAGGGCAGGAGGTTTGTTTGAGAAGGAAGCCGAGTGCACGATGGGAGCGTGGGTGGTTCGCCCGAGGAAAGTGGATATTTAAAGAGCTCGTGGGAGAAGTCGAGACGATTCGGGCGGAGATGGGAATAGAAGGTAACAAGGTCCCTGAGTCCTAAGGAGGCAAGGTGGAATCAGAATCGGCTGAGGTCAGGGGTTGTATCGGCTAAAAGAGTAATCGGCTGCAGGGCTGGTCGGCTGGGAATGGGTTGAATGGAACAGCCGACAGCCGATTCCAAGTTTAAAAGAGATAAGACCGTATCCAATGCAGAAACTTGAAGATAAGTGGGGATTCGGATGTTAATGGCGCGTTTTAAGATATTGCCACCTATGGATAAAGTCCTATAATGGCAGTTGTATATGTAATTTAGGAGTTTGTTAAATTGTTAGTTGTAATGGATCTTGTTAGGGATGATATGATGTTTAGATAGAGTCCGAAGTTGTTACAGATATTTGTATTTCGGGTATAAATAGGACCCGAGACCCTGTGTATGAAAGACTTCAATCAATCTAATCTTCGGCGCATCGCCATCCTTTTCCTTTTGGACAAACACCCTGTTTGGCTTCGGGCTGCATCGTCTCGATCCCCGGACTCAGGTAAATGTTTGTCGTTAGTGGTGAGATTGCTCGTTTCTAATGCTTTCATCGCAATGACACATTGGATTCAGTAGTTTTGCTACGCCATATATCATATAGTGCATACGAATTAACCCGGTGTTTAGATCTATCTTGCGGTTGACTCATCTTGTCGAGGATGTGTGGTCAGCGATGCTAGATCTAAAGGCTAGTTGGTTCGTATGCAGTATCTACCATCTTACGGAGTGTAAATCGAAAGTGATAGATTGAATGCTTTTTTTGATACTCAATGATGCATCAACTATTGAACTATTTAGTCGTCTTTAGAGTCGTTGGCAATGTATTCTTTTGGACTTACCTTATCTGGGGATAGCGTCGGGGTCTCAGCCGGCCTTATCTGTTTTTATATGTTTCTTTTAATATGATTGTTATCAGATCTACCATAGGGCTGCAGTTTGTATTTATATTGTGTTTGCTTACGCCCTTAATCTGGGAACGTTATGTTTGCGCGAGAATCATTGGAGCATCGGCCGATTTAATGTCAGTTTCCCAGAGTCGGCTGGTTTATTGATCTGTATATTAGTTATTCTTCGTCATATTTGGACCGTACGGTTGATGATCGCCTTGGCGTAGCCGATGCGCTTCGGTCGCTTGGTTCAAATATGGCCGGGAATAGCATGTGTATGATCATGGATTTCCTCGGCCGATACCGCGGGGGTTCAACCTAACGCTTAACGAATATTTTCTTGTATTTTCTCTTGTTGATTGGCAGATCAAATCAACTGGCACGCTCTACACATTGTAGGCAGCTAGGAAGGACCTGCACTGGAGTCAAGCAGATCTCCCAGGCCAGCGCGTGAGAGAGATTTCTCGTCAACAAGCATTAAGTATAAAAAGATAACATTGGATCTATATAGACCGACGTAAACCCCTCAAGACAGTGGATACACAATATAATCCAGACCAACATCTAGATCTAGCTCTATCGGTTGTCGCTTCCTGAGAAGAACAAGCCGATGACAAGATAGATCTAGACATTGTTAAAGATTATACGCTGTATATGATAACTTGCACAGTCTAAAGCATCAAACCTAGAGTATCATGATGATGGAAGCACTAGATTTGACGGAATAAACCACTAATAACAAGCATTTACCTTAATTGGGGGTCAAAAACGATGCAGTCCGAAGCCAGATCAAGAACTCGTCTAAAAGAGAATGAGAGGCGATGCGCCAAGATTGTATTGATTGTGATTGTGTTTTACAAGAGGTCTCGGGTTCTATTTATACCCAAGAATAACAATATCCATGTAAGACACGGTTTCTATCTAATCTACTATTCAAAATACAACAATATCTTGGGATATGGTCCCATGTCGCATTACAAAAGGAAATATCTAAACAAACCCTATTTTACAGATACAATTGCCGTTACAGGACTTTATCCATAGATGGCAATATTTCAACGAACATTTGGGAACCGAATCTTCCTTCTATCTTCAAGCTTGTTTATCGAAAACGGTTTCATCTCCTTCTCTGAATCGGAATCGACTATTGGCTATCCATGTCCGATTCGGCCTCAGCCGACTGGCGTTCAAGCCGATTTGATCGTGGCTGATGCAACCTCTGTTTTCTCCGCAAATCATTTTCCAATCCGGTTCCGCTATAATCTCGGCTCGGACTTAGGGATTTAGTTACCAAATTTGGTCGTTAACACATGCCCCCAAGTCCGTGATAAGATAATATTGTGGATTTTCCAATTTTTTCAAATCTCTGCACACTTCTCGCCCGACTTTGTCTTGGCTATCAGGAAATCTCTTTAAATAGCACCTACCTTGCGCCGAAACAAGCCATACTGTTACTTTCATCTCTCAAGCCCTAGCCAAAAAACTCTTCGTCTCCTCGGCGACCTCGTCGGACCCGAAGTGCGACATCACCAACAACCCTTTCCGCAGCGCCAATCCCGCTCTTCAATGGCGTCCTCAAGCACTCATTCCGAAGCGGCCCAAGCGGAATACCCAGAGGTAAGTCTCATCGGCTACCGCCCTTTACTCCCTGCAATTTGGACTTCATCTTTTGTAATCTCGTTTTTTCATCCTTTAAATCATAGAATCTCGCCCACCAAATTGCCATTCCAGACCTCACTAGTCCCAATCAGTTTTTGTTAGGGCCGATCGGCAACGTAGACCCTAGCGAGCTCATTAATGCTGAAATGAACCAAATCCCCTTCAGATTTTCTACTCCTGACCTAGCCCATTGGTCCAGTGCCTTCAAGTCTTGGCCCTCAACAGATAAATCTTGGCCAGCTTGGTACTCGCGGATGTCGGCTAGGCAACAAACCTACTGGACTGAGATAGGAATAAGCCAATGCGTAGCCTTGACGATAGCCAATATCTCAAAGTACGAACCCCTCCTATCAGCTGCCACCTACTTCTGGTCGGACATGCTAAATGAGTTCCTTTTCAGGCAAGGGCCGATGACACCAACCCTTATGGACATAATGATGATCACATGATTGTATATAACATCCACAGTTGACCCAGTTGGCCTCAACATCAAATGTTCTCACAACTTTAAGAACAAAAGCATAGGGGGCGGAGCGGCTTCATATCCATGAACATGAAAGATGGCTCAATTTCTGAGAGAGAACATATTGTTTTCCTGTTAATGTGGCTGGAAAAATATGTCTTCTGCGGATCGAGCTGTTGGGCAACTAGCAACTGGCAGCACATAGCCGAATCCTTAGTGAGCAAAAAACAAGTTTCTTTGTGAAAATACTTGCCCGAGTATCTATACCAGATGCTAAGTAATGTATCGGCCCAGCTAGCTTCTCAACAAGCCATCAACACAGGAGGGCCCTGGTGGCTGCTGCAGCTGTGGCTAAACCTTCACCTCCACTGGGTTGCAGAAAGGCCATCCCCGTTAGAGGCCGATTTCCCTTTAATCGAGCCAAGATTTGAAGATGATGAAGAAGTGACCACCCGCCGATGCCTGTCATACGGGGAAGCAGCAGCAACCTATCCCGGATCCAAGCTAACAGCCAAACACTTCAAAAACTGGTTCGGCAACCTATACAACGGCTTCCCAAGCAGCTCAAGGATATGGTTCGCTTTCACAGACTTCGAAAGATTCGAACTCCCAGATGATCTTTGGCTGGATGAGCTCAACTCTGAGGGATATGACAAACCAAGGGAAATCTATACATCGGCTATCACACCTTGCATCCTGCTTGTCGGCATTCACCAAGGACGCAACATTCAAAAATCTTATGAGTTCTATCATCCGATGGTGGCCGCAAGACAACTTGGCATGGGTCAGCTGCCGATCGGCCTCTACTACGCAGACAAGATCCAATCCAGAGGCAAGATCGAGGAGATATCATGATGAATCGCCGCTCAGCATTCCTGGCCCCCTCTAGCAAGATCGACAATATTGATCGGCGGTGAGAAGGACAACAATCTTCAGCCGATGGTGTAACGAATGGAAACGACACTTGTTCCATCAATCGACCTCCATGTACCGACCATCATTGACCCCGAGATGAATCCATCGTAAGTATCTTTCTTTGTCTTAGCTTTCTTCGGCCACTTCTTATATTATTGACTCGATCATGCCTCATTCCTTTGCAGACGACCGATACTTCACCTCCGCACACAAGCAACACGGGAGTGGCCATCCACTATGCCCCTGGTGTGCTATCTGGCGGCTGCGGACTGGCCCCGTCCATCATCGGCTGCCATGTGCCGAAGGTGGGCACTTTGCTTCACGGCCAGACCCGTGCGCCACTGCATCGGCTAAAAAGGGCGGCACAATTGGCTGCTGCTACTCCGGCTGCAGAAAAAAGAAAACGAGCTTCAAAGAAGCCGAGGACAACCCCAGCTGATGACTTGCCCCCAATCGACCCGGACGTGGACGCGGCCCTTGAAGAAAAAGTTAGGGACGAGGAAATGGAGGAAGCCGTCAACGCTGCCGCAACCGAAACAAGCTCTTCGGACAAGTATGCTCAGACTCCGTCGACCGAGCAGACCATCGAGCGAACTCCAAGCCCTCCGAAACGCGTCCCTCGTCCTCAGCCGGTAAGCATTTTTCATTGCTTAATCATGCCATCTCCTTTTTTATATCATTATAACTTATCGGCTTTCTGTGTCTGTAGGCAAAGAAATTAACCGCCAAGAAGAAAACAACTCCCCCTCCTTCGGTAAACTCTATCTTCATTTCCTTCTTATTAGCACAACCAAATTTCTGACTTGCATCTTTCCAGCCTCCTCGTGCTCCAACACCTGCCCCCATGTATCAAGGGAGCCGACACCGATGGCCGCACATGACGGTGACATTGAGGACGTGGCTACCTCAGTTCCAGTTATCCGAGTAAGTCCTGTTCAGCTTCATAAATCGGCTTATTAATTTTGTCAGCTCTCTTAACCAACTTCTAACTTGCAGTATGTAGCCGATCTCCTAGATTTTGATCTATCGGAATTCCTTGATCCTGACGAGGGCGCTGATAAGGCCATGGTGGTATCAGACGAGGAGCTACGAGCAACTTTGTCAGATATAGCCAAACGGCTGGAGTGCTCCCTCGATTTCCTGGTCACCAACTGCGGTTCCATCCGTAGTCGGTTTGAAGACATTCAAGATCAGCTGCCGAACCAGCTGGCTGACACCATTGCACCGACCACATTTATGGAGGTGCATCGGCACAAACTTGAACAAGCTAAATAGAGGATATCCGATCGCCGCGAAAACCAGGCATTGGAGGCCACCATCAAGGCTAGCCAGCAAGAGATCACTACCGAGAAGGCTAAGTTCGACGCTTTGAAGACCGAGCCGATTGTGAGCTTGCTCGGCTTCGCAAGCGTCGGGAAGAGCTGGTAGCTGAACTTGCCAATATTGACGCCGATATCGTGGCCAAGGAACAACGCGTGGCCGGCCTGCCGAAGGAGATCGAGGACCAGCGAGCGAAGATCAAGGCGACCGTGTCAAATCTGTCCGATATGGCCAAGGCAATGAAGCCGATCCTGGGGAACGTCGCAGCCGATGCGAAGGCCATTGAAGAAATAGACGGGATCCGTCATAGGGCAATATCAGCTATCAAGGACTTCCTTTCGCGTTGAACTCACTTGTAATAGCTGGCAAGGCATTCTTGTACTTAACTTTTTTGCACGTTTTGTGATCGGCTAAGACATCTTCTGTAATCGGCTAAGACATCTTCTGTAATCGGCTAATCGCAACTCAATCCCCGTTTAATGTATGCTTACCGATTATCTCAAATTCACTTGATGCTGATTACTTAAAAAATGTTTGAAAATCGTGAAAATTTTTGCCCTGCCTGCTTGATATCCCTGCTTGACATCGTGTTGTTGTCGTATATGCCCCCTAATTTTGTTGATGGTGTTCCCATCGTTAACAAAATTATCGAACCAAATACCCTGTTGCTGTCGGCTAGGCTAAGCCAATGTATGAAAATTAGGGGAAAAACTTGGCGTGAAAACACCCTAAAGGCGATGCGTACGTTACAACGCATCGGCTAACATGAATCGGCACGACCATGGCCGAATCACGAGTTGATCCATACACGGGGTAGTATTTCTTTAAATATTTGTCATTCAGAGCCCTCCCAAACACTTCTCCATTTAAACATTCTAGCTTATAAGCTCCTTTAGAGACACATTTGTGGATCCTGAATGGCCCTTCCCAATTTGGAGACCATTTGCCGAACTTATTGTCTCTTAATCCGATCGGCAATATCAATTTCCAAACGAGTTCGCCCTCTTCAAACGACTTAGGGACAACCTTCTTGTTATAATGGCGGGCTACTCGTTCCTTATCCTTTGTCACTTTTTCCAAGGCCCTCGTCCGTGACAACACCAAATCTTCTGATTCATCTACCATGAGGTTGTAGTAATCATCGGATGTAAGTTGATCTTGTAACTGAATTCTTCTAGAGCCGATGATGTTTTCCCATGGTAAAACTGCTTCGTGGCCATAAACTAGTTTATACGGAGGAACTTGGATGGATCCGTGGCAAGCCATCCGATAGGCCCAAAGTGATTCGGCTAATCGGCTATGCCATTGCTTAGGATATTCAGAAATCTTCCTCTTTATCAGCTTAATCAAGCTCTTGTTTGAAGCTTCTGTTTGCCTGTTTGCCTGAGCATAATACAGCGAAGAATTGAGTAGCTTGATTCCCATGCTGTCGGCAAACTGAACAAACTCATCCGATATGAAGATAGATCCCTGATCTGTTGTTATTATTTGAGGGACGCGAATTGGTACACGATGTGTTCTTTAACAAACTCGATTGCGTCCTTAGAATCAACTTTTTTAAGAGAAATTGCTTCCACCCACTTTGTGAAATAATCGGTTGCCACCAATATAAATTTGTGCCCTTTACTTGAGGGTGGGTGGATCTGACCGATCATATCAATTCCCCATCCTCTGAACGGCCAAGGCTTTATGATTGGGTTCATAGCCGATGCTGGTGCTCTCTGTATAGCTCCAAATCTCTGACAGTCCTGGCAGCCCTTATAGTACTTGAAACAATCTTCCAACATCGTTGGCCAAAAATACCCTGCTCTCCGAAGCAACCACTTCATCTTGTGAGCCGATTGATGCATGCCACATATTCCTTCATGCACTTCTCCGATAGCCACTTTGGCTTGATCGGCACTGAGACACTTTAACAACACACCATCAATCGTTCGGTAATATAAATCTTCATCAAGGAAAACATATCTCAAAGCCTTGTATCGTAATTTCCTGGAAGCCGATTGAGAAGGGTTGTGTAAATAATTGTAGACCTCAAACCTCCAATCGTCGGCTATCATGGCAGCAACCTCTATCTTGATATCCTTTGTCATCGGCCGATAACCCGATGCCCCTTGAGCTAAATCATTGGCTTCTGTGTTCTGCTCCCTAGGGATATGCTTTAACGTGATTAGCCGAAAATTGTCCATCAAGTCTCGGCAATGTTGATAATAGATCATCATCGCATCATTTTTGCATTTCCCCTGACAATTGGCTGACGACCAACAGTGAATCCCGCATGATCTCGATGGCGTCGGCTTCAACCACTTTGAGAAGATACAATCCCTTGAGTACTGCTTCGTATTCGGCTTGGTTGTTTGTGGCATGGGGGTTGATTGAGAATGCAAATTCAAAGCTTGCCCCCCTTGGGGATTGTTGACGAGAAAAATCAACACGCCGGCCTAGGAGATCTGCTTAGCTCCAGTGCAGGTCCTAGAATCAATGAAGCGCGAGCGTGCTAGTCAATTTGATCCTGCCATTGACAAGATATGTAAAGCAACCGATTATAAAATATATCAACCGATCGGCTAATATCCAGAACAGCCGATTGGTCGACAGCCGATGCTGATATCTACCAGTGTAGTGAAGAGTCTTGATCTATCGGCTGTGCGCTTAACATACATCTATATAAAGGTGATCGGCTGAAAATAATATGATGATATATAACATTGCACGAACCAATCACATGATAAAGTAGATACTGATTTAAAGATTAAAGCACACATCGGCTGGAAGTCCGATGTCATAAAATCCAAATGATCAAATATTCAATGAAGCCTCTGCTGCAATCGGCTAGATCAAATTTGTATACAATCCTTGCAAGCCGATGCAATACCCAGATAATTCATCGGCTGAAACCCCGATGAAACCCTTAGTGGCAGTCAACAGGCAGGCTAGATATTACATTTCTAATCATGACTTAGTAGATCAAACTGATGCAGCACTAAGTATGAAAAGAAAAGCAATATCTAGACAATCAAGCCCTTGGTTGATTTTCAGGGTGGTAGATGCCTAAACCAATCTAATCTAGTAAACAGTTTAGCCAATAACGACAGAGACCCTAAAACGAGAGACAGCCGGTAAGGCTAAACTGAAATAGTAAGATTGGATTAATAGAGACATATGATAAATAGTCAGGCAAGCATGCTAACTAAACCGGAGCAATCCAAGAGATCAAACGTACTGATGCAGCCTTGGACAATGTCGACGTAGTCAATATGATCGCCTTATCCGGCAGAATGTTTACTTATCCCTTTGCTGGAGGTTGAACCTAATCGATGCAGTCCAGCG
Organism: Oryza australiensis; assembly: GCA_019925245.2. Classification (NCBI taxonomy): domain Eukaryota; kingdom Viridiplantae; phylum Streptophyta; class Magnoliopsida; order Poales; family Poaceae; genus Oryza; species Oryza australiensis. The sequence continues at coordinate 1,257,603 of JAIFGZ020000540.1, read as the reverse complement.
CTGGATGCCAAGTTCCGCCGGATGTTGAACGAAGATGAAGAATAAAAGGGTGGCAATGCGCCGAATTGTATTGATCGAGAGATATGTTACATGAACCCTGGGCTTACATATTTATACCCATAGGGTGACAAAGATCCTAACAGATTACAATCCAAACTTTCCTAAAGATAAAAGGAAATAGATGAATTCCTTATCGGACACTAAACAAACTTTCCTAAAGATAAAATAGGAAACTAACAATCTCTTACTAATTAATAGATACAAGTCGTATCCTCCCTGGACTCGGTTTTTTCTGGATAAGATCTTCTCATACCGAATCTAACAAGAATCCGACTACTGGAGATATGGATAACAGAAAACCCCCATCGGCTGATGCAGAACTCCAAGCCGATACTGACTCTGAGCCGATCCTAACCCTTAGCCGATAAGGACTTCGGAGCTTACCAAATTTTGGCGTTAACAGGGATACAATTACCAAGCCGATACCGCAGCCATTTGTGCAAACCGAGCCATCAAATGTTAACGTCCAAGGCATGATTTCCACTGAGCCGATTGAGTTATCCCTGTGTTTCACTATAAAATCGGCTATAGCCACTCCTTTAACTGCCCTGAGTGCCTAGTATCTTAGATCAAATTCTGTTAAAGCAAAAATCCATTTTCCAATTCGTCTCTTTAACACTAGAGCCGATAACATATATTTGACTACGTCGGCTTTACAAACTATCGTGCACTCAATGGACAACAAATAATGCCTTAAGTGGTACATGAAAAATACAGGCAAAGACATAACTTCTCCATGGGTGAATACCTCGTTTCTGCATCCAACAGCCATCGGCTGAGATAAAAGATTGCCTTTTCCTTCCCTTCGACCTCTTGGATCAAAACCGAGCCGATTGACTTGTCGTCGGTTGATAGGTATAACTTGAATGGTATCCCTTTTTGTGGAGAAATCATAACTGGAGGCGAGCTCAAATAATCCTTGATATTATCCAATGCCTTCTGCTGCTCTTCCCCCCAAGTGAATGCTTGATCGGCCTTCAGCCGAAGCAGTGGTGTGAACGGCTCCATCTTTTCTAAAAGATTGGCTATGAATTGCCTGATGAAGTTGATTTTTCCGATCAGAGATTGCAGTTGCTTCTTGTCCTTCGGAGGTTTTATTGTCTTAATAGCATTGATGCTTCTTGGTGTAACTTCGATCCCCCTCTCATGAACAAGAAACCCTAAAAATTGCTCGGCCGACACGCCGAACGCGCATTTCAGTGGATTCATCTTGAGGCCATACTTCCTTGTTTGCTTCAAAACTTGTCTAAGATCGGCTATGTGGTTTTCCGCTTCCCTGGACTTGACAACGACATCGTCAATGTAAATCTCTACCAGGGAGCCGATCATATCATGAAAAATGTAATTCATGGCCCTTTGATAAGTTGCTTCGGCGTTTTTCAACCCAAATGTCATGACAACCCATTCATACAAGCCGATTGCTCCTGGGCATCGGAAAGCAGTCTAGTGAATGTCTTCTTCGGCTATAAAGATTTGGTTGTAACCTGCATTACCATCCATAAAACTTATTATTTTATGGCCGGAAGCAGTATCCACTAGTAAATCGGCTATGGGCATTGGGTATTCGTCCTTAGGAGTAGCTTTGTTTAAGTCCCTGAAGTTGATGCACACCCTAAGTTTACCGTTCTTTTTCATTACTGGAACAATATTTGAGACCCATTCGGCATATCGGCAAGGCCGAATGAATCCAGCGTCATATAGCCGAGTGATTTCGGCTTTGATTGCATCGTACATATCGGCTTTGAACCTCCTGGGAGGTTGTTTGAACGGCCGATAATTCGGCTTGATAGGTAGCCGATGTACGACAATTGATGGGCTAAGACCAGGCATCTCGAAATACTCCCAAGCAAAATAATCTTTATATTCCTTTAACAAATCAATAAGGTGGGATCTACAACGAGAAGACAAATTCTTGCTAATATATGTCGGCCTAGGCCTGTCTCCAGAGCCGATATCTATTTCCTCTAGCTCATCGGTCGACATAAAACCTTGCCCAAGCTTGCCATCGTTGTCGTCCGCGGTGTCCTTGCCGTAGACGTTCGAGCCCTCCACGACGCCTTCAAAGCAGCAGCTGTGGCTCCTCATCTCCGATTGGCTGTATGGCAGAATCAGACACTTTAAGAAAATCGGCTTGCTAGATTTTCCCGAACAAACAATCGATGCCATCAATTTCCCATAATGGCAAATCGGCCTTAGCGACGCTTACTGACCTGTCGGCTGGTACAATTTTGATCTTGTCGCTGTCCCATTGTATCAAACTTTGGTGCATGGTGGAAGGGACACAATAATTTGTGTGGATCCAGTCCCTTCTGAGCAGCAGGCTGTAAGACCCCTTCCTGTCGATGACAAAGAAGGTTGTGGGCACGGTTTTGCTGTCAACGGTCAGCTCCACATTGAGTACACCCTTGGCCTCTGATGGGTTGCCACCGAAGTCTTTAAGTACCATATTTGTTTTGATCAAGTCTTCGGCTTCCTTGCCCAATTTTCCAAAAGTTGCATAGGGCATCAAATTCACCGCAGCCCCTCCGTCGACCAGCATCTTGGACATCGACTTGCCGTTGACAAATCCCTTCACGTAGAGTGGTTTGAGATGCCAATTTTCAGTTCCCTCTGGTTTGTCAAAGATGGCTTGATCTGGGGATAAGGCTAGCTTGGCAAGGGTATCCTCAACGCTATCTGCATCAGCCTCGATAACGCCGAATTCGGCTGGCAATATGAAAACCATATTGACCGATGCATTAGCTTTTCCTTTACCTTTGGCTGCCCTCCTGGCTTGATTGGTTGGGCTTTCTTCGGCTTGGTCGTCGGCTGGTGTTGTTTCCTTCTTGGGCGTCCACTTTTTCTTGCCCAGCGACGACGCCGATCCCGAATCATCTCGCCAAACTTCTCCTTCCCGTCCCTCGCGTTTCAACCTCTGGATTCTTCTCTTCTGAGTTTTAGTGAACAGGTCAGAAGGGCACCATTGGGGGTTAGCCGATTGATGATCATCGGCTGCTTCTTCGTCGTAGTATTCGTCATTGTCGTCTCCTCGAAGAAGTCTTGATGGATTGGCCCGAGCTGATCGTAGACAGACTATCGTGTCTGGTTCAGCTGCACGGCCCTGGGGACGAATTGATTTGTGCTTCGAACCGGTGGGTCTTTGTACTCATCCTCACGGTACTCACTGCAGGCCGGGCAGTTTTCGATCGTCGGCAGCCTCATCGCCGATTCCCAACAGAATCGGAAAAACTCACATTGTCAGTGTGGATCGCAGTCGCTGTGATGCCTAATGTAGTGGAAGCCTGTAACTTTGGGCTCCCTCACATAAGGCCTGTTGCGCCGAGCTTCTTCTTCCTGCCAAAACCGCTGTTGAAAGCGGCGTCGGCTGTCCATGCGGATGGGCCGTGGATCAGCCGATCGGGTCTCCAGTCGGCTTCTTCTCTGCCTTGACCCCTTTGAGAGTTTCGGCTAAGCTGTTCGTCATTCTGTTCTGCCGATCAGCTCGCCCGGGCCCGGCTTGAACTATGTTGACCGGGAAAGGGTTTTCGTCTACCTTCATCGACCGAGGTGAATCGGCGAACTTGAGTTTCCCGGCCTCGATCGCTGACTGGATCTGCTGCCTGAAAACTTTACAATCATTCGTGGCATGGGAGGTGGAGTTGTGCCACTTACAATACTTCTTCTTCTTGAGTTCGTCGGCCGGTGGGATCACATGATTCTCAGGCAGTTGGATCTGCTTCTCCTTTAGCAATAAATCAAAGATCCTATCGGCCTTGGTAATGTCAAAATTGTATTTCTCCTCCCAGGCCATTTTCAGCAGCCATTGGCAGACGATGGCCTTTTTGTTCTTGTTCCATTCGGCTGTCGCGACCTCTGTGTCATCGTCGTTGGAATCGGAGGTTGATTCGACGATGACTTGAGCTACTTTCTTGATGACCTTTCTTGATTCTTGAAATCTCTGTTCATGGGCCATCACCTTCTGCACGAGATGCACCAAACTGTCAAAGTCTTGAGCCGAAAAGCACTCACGGATAGGAGCGATTAGCCCGTGGAAGGCCAAATCGGCTAGCTAGGCATCGGATAGCACCAGGCTGTAGCATCGGTTCCTCATCTCTCTGAATCTTTGAATATAGTCCTGAACCAATTCGTCATGCTTCTACCTGATGCTGGTCAGGTCCGACAACTTCATCTCATGATTGCCGGTGTAGAAGTAGTTATGAAACTGTTTCTCGAGATCGGCCCAGCTCTGAATAGAGTTGTAGGGCAACAAATAAAACCATGTAAGGGCCGATCCCTAAAGTGAGAGAGGGAGCAAACGAACTCTCAAGGCGTCTGTAGCCGATGCCTCGCCGGACTGCGCCAGAAACCGGCTGACGTGCTCATATGTCGAAACATTGTCCTGCCCTGAGAATTTGGAGAAGTCCAGGACTTTGTACCGATTGGGCAGTGGAACCCGCTCAAAGCATTTCGAAAAGGGGTACCGATACATGTTCCGAGAGTCTTTCGGCTTGAGGCCAAATTGATCGCACATAACATCGGCAATCAAATCGGTCGAAGTCTTGAACCTGTTGTATCGGCTCGTATTGTTCATATTGCATGAGTGCCTGCCAATACTGAGGTGGCGGTGTTTGAGAGCGATAATGTTGGTCATGATGACCTCCTTGGTACTGGTACTAGAGTGGGTTGCCAGCAGGAGGTGGCCGATTTGTCGGCGGTGGCGTCTGCGGATCCGGAAAAAGCTGTTGGCCACCAGCATTGTACTGTCCTCCCTGGCCGATATGTGCAATCGACTCTTGTTGCCGATTGTTGTTGAACATGCCGGCCAGCTGATCTTGGGGAAGGGGTTGCTGCCGGTTGAGCATAGTGATCGGCTGTCTCGAGGCCGATCCAAAAGGATTGGGTTGACTGGGGACTCCTCCTGATGGCCCTGGCTACACTGGTGGTGGGATCGGCCGATTCTGGGTGACCAATGTCCTGTATCCCGGAAACTGGCCATCTGCAAAGTAGGTTGGCCCCCTCTGTAGCTTACCGGCAATCTTTGAATCAACCACAGTGGCGATAATGTTGTTCAAGGTGTTGACCAAAATGCCGCTCTGATTGATGAGTGCATTATGCACAGCCTAATCGATTCGATCCTGCAAAGTATGCAGTTCCAAATTGTCTTGCTCCTGTTTCGGCTCCTCCATCTTGTGTTTGCCTTTCGTGTCGCTTGAGGAGGATGCCTTGAAATTGTCCATGCTGAATTTGTATTTCTGGAGGACGGACCCAGATCAGGTCTGGGCGAACGATCGCAGTAATTGGCATGTAGTTCTTCTACCATTTTATTGTAGTCGGCCTGGTGTTCAGCCGACAGTTGTTCCATCGTGATTGGAGTCACGTTCTCTTCAGTGATCTCTGAGTTCTTGATGTTAACCATCACGTCCGATGCTTGGTGATCTGCTGATGTCCCACCGGGCGTGCCAAGAAGCGTGTTGATGAGAAAAATCTCTCACGCGCTGGCCTGGGAGATCTGCTTAACTCCAATGCAGGTCCCTTTCTCGGCTGTCTGATGTGAACAGGCGTGCCAGTTGGTTTGATCTGTCAACCAACAAGAAACAAACAAATATGCGCTAAGGTTAGGGTTAGATCCTACCGGATCGGCTAAGGAAACAAATTTACATATATTTGCTATCCAAAAGCATATTTAAACTAAGTGATTGGGATAGATCGGCTACACCGAGACAATATAAATCACTTAATCTAAATATACACTAGGATAATAAATATATGCAATGATGGCCTAGCCGATACTGTAGACCTAAGTGTGGATCGGCTAGTACTCCGATACTTCTTATGAAAAGATATTAATCTAACCTAAATGAGTTAAACCTAGATCAATCGGCTGTCGGCTAGTGCTAACAGATTGATACCAATTTGAAGCATTTAACCAGATTAAGATCGTAATATAAGAGGCAGCTCTAATAAATCTAATAGCAAATAATACTAAAAGAAATATTAAAACGGATAAGGCTGGCTGAAACCCCAGCACTATCTCTAAAAGTTTACATCTAGCCGAATAGATCATAACACTTCTAAAAGCAACTCAATAGATCATGGATGATGCAGCATTAAGTAAAAGAGATAGCATTGGATCTATATAGACCGATGTCAACCCCTCAAGACGGTGGATACAACATATAATCCAGACCAACATCTAAATCTAGCTCTATCGGCTGTCGCTTCCTAAGAAGAACAAGCCGATGACAAGATAGATCTAGACATTGTTCTAGATTATACGTTGTATATGATAACTTGCGTAGTCTAAAGCATCAAATCTAGAGTATCATGATGATGGAAGCACTAGATTCGACGAAATAAACCACTAATGACAAGCATTTGCCTTAATCGGGGGTCGAAAAGGATGCAGCCTGAAGCCGGATCAAGAACTCGTCTAAAAGAGAATGAGAGGCGATGCGCTGAGATTGTATTGATTGTGATTGTGTTTTACAAGAGGTCTCGGGTCCTATTGATTGTGTATCTATCTAATCTATTATTCAAAATATGACAATATCTCGGGATACGGTCTCATGTCGCATTACAAAAGGAAATATCTAAACAAACCCTATTTTACAGATACAATTGCCATTACAGGACTTTATCCATAGATGGCAATATTTCAACGAACATTTGGGAGCCGAATCTTCCTTCTATCTTCAAGCTTCTTTATCGGAAACGGTTCCATCTCCTTCTCTTAATCGGAATCGGCTATCGACTATCCATGTCCAATTCGGCCTCAGCCGACTGGCCTTCTAGCCGATTTGATCGTGGTCGATGCAACCTCTGTTTTCTCCACAAATCATTTTCCAATCCGATTCCGCTATAATCTCGGCTCGGACTTAGGGATTTAGTTACCAAATTTGGTCGTTAACACCAAGAAATTAAATTAGATCCTAAAAACACAGCAAAACCTCTAGTAGATCGTCGATCATCCAAGCATCCTGTCCAATCTGCATCTGAGAAGGCACTTACAAGAGGAGATGATGACTTACATATTTTTAGTTCAGTCTTCATGGTATGTTCCATATATTTTAAAATTCTCTTAACACCAAGCCACTGAACATTTGTAGGTGCATGAAGAAATTGACAAACCTTATTTACTGCAAAGGATATATCAGGGCGAGTTAGAGTCAAATACTGTAAACCACCTACAACACTTCTATAATTTGTGGCATCCTTGGATCCTAATGGTGAACCTTCATGAACCGATAGCTTCTCTGACACAACTAGTGGTGTATTGACTGGTTTGCAGTCCTTCATTCCACACGCTCCAAAACCTCACGTGCATACTTCCCTTGTGTTAATAAAATTTCATCCTTTATCTTCTTCACTTCTATCCCGAGAAAGAAGTGCAGTTCACCCAGATCCTTGAGAGCAAACTCCTTGCTTAGATCCTGTAACAGACATGTTGTAGCCTCCTGTGTTGAACTAGCAACAATAATGTGATCAACATAAACAAGTACAAACATTGTAACCAAACCCTTATGATAAAAGAAAAGTGAGGTGTCAGCCTTTGAAGCTTTGAAGCCAAGTTTACACAATTTACCACTTAGCCTGGAATACCATGCTCTTGGTGTTTGTTTGAGACCATAGAGAGCTTTATCCAACTTGCAAATATACACTGGTTTAGTTTGATCTTCATAGCCAGGTGGCTGTCTCATATACACCTCCTCTTTCAGAAAACCATGAAGAAAAGCATTTTGTACATCCAGCTGACGCAAGCTCCAGCCTCTAGACACAGCTACAGATAATATGGTTCTAATAGTGGTAGGTTTCACTATAGGACTGAAAGTATCCTCATAATCAATCTCATATCTCTGCTTAAAACCCTTTGCAACAAGTCTAGCTTTGTATCTATCCAAGCTTCCATTAGATTTACGCTTTATTTTATATACCCACTTACAGTCAATAACATTTACACCTTTCCTAGGTGGTACTAGATGCCAAGTTTTATTTTGAACCAAAGCATTATATTCAACATCCATTGCTTCTTTCCAATTTTTCTGTCCAATTGCTTCTTCTACAGTATGTGGTTCAGCAAAACTTACCAAACAACCATACCTTATTGTCCCATCTGTATAGACTTTAGGTTTGGAGATTCCAACACGGGATCATGTGCGCGGACCTACAGGAGGTATAGCCATAGCCACCCCATTATTCGCAGCCACAGAAGATCCAGAAAGCACATCTGGTGGCGCATCAATCACATCCTGCCGATTCTCCCCCGCGTGCACACGGGTGTTTGTGCCCTGCTGTATTGTCGATGTCAGCGCCGGAGCGGGAAAAGGATTAGGCGTTGGTGACGTGTCGGGCGCAGCTACGCTAGAGCAGGAGAAGTATGGGCCAGAGTGGAATCCAATGATGAGGCATCAATCATGTCCCCGACCAGTGAAGAAAGCTCCCAACAGGAAGCAACTCAGCGCCATTATGATCTTCAGAAGTTTTTTGTTTGTTCCTATTGACGAAATCTCTAGAAATAGATGCATGAGAGGCATTAGGAGAATCAAACACATGATCAGCTGTTAGTTCCACCCCACAATTTAAAATGGAATGAGGAACAAGATGTTGAGGCAAAAGGGATATTTCAGATCGAAGGCGAGCACCTGCATTTTTGTGGAGCTCAGAAAAAGGAAAAACTGTCTCATAAAAAACAACATCTCGAGAGACATAGACACATCCAGATGAGACATCAAGACACTTGAACCCCTTGTGAAAATGACTATATCCAAGGAAGACACAACGTTTAGATCAAAATTCGAGTTTGTGTTTGTTATAGGGTCGAAGATTGGGCCAACAAGCACAGCCAAAGACTCGAAGTGATGAGTACTTAGGTTGTTGTTTGTGCAGGCGCTCAAGAGGGGTATCATCATGTATCACCTTGCTAGGCATGCGGTTTATAAGAAACGCAGCTGCAAAGAAGGCTTCATCCCAAAAATTTAAAGCCATGGATGCATAAGCTAGAAGGGATAAGTGAACTTCAACAATGTGACGCTGTTTCTGTTCAATAACCCCATTTTGCTGATGTGTGTGAGGACATGATATATGATGAGTAATACAAATTTGACCAAAAAAATTATGAAGCCTTTGGTATTCTTCTCCCCAATCAGTTTGCATGACAATTATTTCACGATCAAACATCCTCTCTACCATGGCTCGAAAGTCATGAAATTTTTGATACACTTTAGACTTATATCTAAGAAAGTAAATCCAGGTGAATTTACTAAAGTCATCAATAAAACTGACATAATATTTTGTTCTGCCAACATAACCTAAAGCAGGACCCCATACATCTGAGTGAACAAGCTCTAGAGGAACAGTGGATTTACTGACTGACCTACTGTAGGGAAGCTGATGACTTTTAGCCTACTGACAAGCATCACAGACTGACTCTTTATTTGATTCAAAGGAACAAGAAAGCTTATTACTACTAATAATTTTAGAAACAATCTAAAAGGAAGGATGACCAAAACAACTATGCCATCTAGACAGAGTTGGCTTCACTACTCCATAGGCTTGCTTCATTGACCAATTGGAAGGCAGGGGGTATGGCAGAACATAGAGACCTCTGTGGCCTCGCCCTTTAAGGATCATATTCTTCGTGACCTGATCCTTAATAAGAAAATAATTACGGTGAAACTCCAGAAAGGCTGAATTGTCTTTAGCAAGACGATGAACAAAAACTAAAATTTTGGTAGCTCTAGGAACATGGAGAATATTATTAAGATATAAATTTCGATGTTGGGTAGGAACAACAGTATGACCAATATGTTTGATTTCCATACCTGCACCGCTTGCGGTGTGAATTTTGTCATTCCTCTTGTATTTTTCCCGTATGGAGAGTTTGTCAAGCTCACTTGTAATATGAACCGTGGCTCCAGTGTCAACATACCAATTCGTGTCAATGTTGTAGGAGTTCATGGCAGCAGCTACATGGAGCTCTTCAGGGACATAGTCTTCATCGAAGCGATGCCAACACTTGGAAGCAGTATGCTCTTTCTTGTAGCATACCTGACAAAGTGGTCTATCATCTGTGCTGCTGTCCTGGGCGCACTACAGCCCCCCACCAGTGCGATGCTGGCCACCACCATGATTGTGGTTCGCCATGCGGCCACGGGAGGAACCACGGCAGCCTGAGCTTGAGCTGCGCCCTGGAAATCCGCCACGATTACTCTGTCCACCACGCCCCCACTTGTTGGCCACATGAGCAGAGGGACCCAAGCCATCCTGGAGTTCAAGGCGGGTCTCAAAGGAGAGTAGTTGCGAGTAGAACTCGGAGATGGAGATCGTCTTAGTCCGTGCGGTAATTGCAGTCACTACCGGATTGTATTCTGAATCAAGACCATTGCAAATATGAGAGATGAGCTCCTCATTATCCAATGGTTTCCCAGCCGCAAGCATCTCATCAGCATACCCCTTCATCTTGGCAAAATAATCAACAATAAAGAGATTGTTTTTCTTTGTCTTCGTCAGTGCGAATCGCACATTCATTGTTCTAGCACGGGTTTGAGCGGAGAACATACTCTCCACTTGTTCCCATGCCTGTGCCACCGTGCTTGCAGTAGCAATCTAAGCAAGGATGTCCTTCCCAACAAATGTAAATATCAGCCCAAGAATTTGTTGGTCTTGAGCATACCAGGATTCGTATGCCGGATTCGGGATTGGAATACCAGCGTCGGTAGAAGCATCAGCGTCGGTGGACTCCTTCTTGTTCTCAGTTGTCATCGTCGGCCTCCTTCTTGATGAACTCCTTTGCTGGAGCTGCGACATTGCCGGTGATATGGCCCTCCAGGCGCGCGCCGCGGATAGCAGCTAGTGTCTATGCCTTCCAGAGGGCATAATTGCTCTTGTTCAATTTCTCAGACATCTGGAAACCGAAGAGAGGATTTATAGAGTTGGAGCTGGACACCATGGACCTTGATTACGCTCTCAACTACACATAGGCTCTGATACCATGTGAAGAAACATATCAGATGCGCATGTATGTGGAGGAAACGCCGGTTCCAATCTAGGAACACTTAGCGCATGCGTGTTGATAGTATATGTCGAGGAATAGCCCTTGCGACGATGGCTTACATGTATATTGCGCAATCTCCAGGATACTGACATAGGGATAAAACAAATTCCTATCCAATCTCTAGCTCATCCTCTTAACCGAACTATCCTGGATAGATTACATGCAATACAAGATAAAGTCTATCTCTAACACGAACCACATGGTCTCTCACGCTCTGCCACCGACCTCACCCACCGTCCTCCATCCGTATCACCGTCGCTCGCTGCTCTTCGAAGAAATTGCCATTGTTATCGCTGGTGTCTCTACCCTACCATCTTCCTCTCTGTCATGCTCTTATGTCTTCCACTTTGTTATTGGCAGAGAGGAAGGCCAAGGGAAGAAGATTAAATAATTGATATAGACCTGTGTGAGTTATATTTCCTTAATACTTAATAGTACTTAATTTAACCATCTAAATTCTAATATATCTATAAAACTCATCCTCTCTAAGTGTACTTAATGCTAATACTCTTTTTTTTCTCATGAAGCTATATCACCTCAATTGTGTTTTAGCCTTTGGATTATTCATCAACGATGCAAATTATATCTCTTCTCCCCAAAAGCCACATCATACAATTCAATCATTTATAACATTCGGATAATTGATCAAGATAAAAAATATATAATCAAATGAAAGAAGATCATATAGAAAGTAGGAAAGAAAATTATTTTACAACTCACATCTACTGTTTTATCACATAATATTTCCATAACAATGCGTGAGATATCCATTTATATCAAACAAATGAATGGCCTATGATCAATATCGTAAGAAATGAATATACCAATTTTAAATACTCACCGAAAAAATTCAATTCTAAATAGACACTTCAAGTGTTTGACTAGTACTTCCTCCTATGATGAATATTTGATTATTACAATAAAATATGGTTAAACTCTTGAAATTTTGAGCGTCAATATAAAACTATAAAAACGAAAAAATATATGTTCCGTTCATCCATACAGTACTACAAAATCCCTAATAGTTACCGATTCATAGGTGCCAGTTCATTTAAATCGACATCTATTGACCTTTTTTCACCTCCACGGGATGAAAAATATAAAACCGTCACTTTTGAGCAACTATCGGTGGTACCAGTTCTAGAAAAAATCAACACCAATATTAATAGTATAGGTTTTCTAAAATAACCAACACCTATAATATATTATACGTGCTAGTTAATTAAAAACAGGTACTATATAACATGTGTTTTTTTAAAAAACCAGCACCTATTAAAATCGATCCACACCCGTCAGACACCCACCCACCTATCCTTATCCACCCACGGGTTCTACCCACCTATCTCTTGCACGCCACCATCGCTTCCTCTTCCCCCGCCACCTCTTTCCTCCCCCATCGCAGGGCAGCGCGGTGTCACATAGGAGAAGTAGTTGCGCCGCAACCGTTTCTGCATCACCGCTCACCCTTCTCTTGTCTTTCGCAACCTCACCTCACCAAACGCCTCACCTATTCCAATTGCCCTTATCAAAGAGCACTACTACGAAGCCCACACCTCGCCACGTCCTTTTAGCACCTTGACGCGAAGCTCACCCTTATCCTTGACATCCACCCAATGGCCTCTCTCGGCTTCTCACATGATGCCACTGTAACATCCTGGCCCAATTAGAATTAGGCCTATGCGACGCATGTTTGATACCACCTTGCTAGTTTAGCAAGAGTGAAACCAACTTACAAGGCCTTGTCTATTCAACCATGTCACTTCTGGGTTAACCCTTTTACATGAAGCGAGGACGAAAGTGTAAGTGGGCTAGCCCGTCTGATGGGCTGGGCTGTGCGGTTCTGGAGGGCAGGTTGTAACAAATGGTATTAGAGCCACCCCTCGCGGTTATGCGTACGGGTCAGTGTGCGGGCATATGGCGCTTGGCGTTTTATGGGCTCTGTGTGAGGCACATGGCATGGCATATGGCGTCGGCACTAGACGTACGGACATGCGCTAAGAGGGGGCGTGTTCCTGGACATTTGCCTATATGGCTATGTGGCTACATGGGTAAGTTGGACCGACAGGGACGTTGGGTCCTTTAAAGGGGGTGTATGTAATATCCTGACCCAATTAGAATTAGGCCTATATGGCGTATGTTTAGTACCACCTTGCTAGTTTTAGTAAGGGTGGAACCAACTTATAAGGCCTTGTCCCTCCAACCATGTTACTCCTAGGTTAACCCTTTTACACGAAGCGAGGACAAAAGTGCAAGTGGGGTGATATGTGTAAGTGGGCCAGCCCGTTGTTAATGCCAGAATTTAGTAAGCCCTGGAGTCTCTATCGACTAAGTGTTCATATAGGCTCAAAGCTAGTATCGGCTTGGAGTTCTACATCAGTCGATGGGGGTTTTCTATTATCTACATCTCTAGCAGTTGGATTCTTGTTAGATTCGGTTCGAGATCAGGTCTTATCTAGAGAAAACCGAGTCTAGGAAGGACGCGGCTTGTATCTATTAATTAGGAAGAGTTTGTTAACTTTCTATTTTATCTTTAGGAAAGTGTGTTAGTGTCCAATAAGGACTCGGTTTGTTTTCTTTTATCTTTAGGAAAGTTTGGATTGTAATCTGTTAGGATCTCTGTTAGCCTACGAGTATAAATATGTAAGCCCGAGGTTCATGTAAAATGAATCTCACGATCAATATATACAATTCGGCACATCATCACCTTTTACTTTTTCTACTTTATTCATCATCCGACGAAACTTGGCACTCGACGCGGGGCTGCATCGGCTTCGATCTCCGGCGAAGGGGTAAGTCCAATGTCCCACCGGCCCAGCTATATCATCTCTATCTTAAGTTCCATTACTGTTTATAGACACATCGGCTTAGTTAGGACTTTCTCGGTTAGGTCCGATATTCTGATCAAGTTGATGTTTCTTTAAACATAATATCACTTTAGATAGATTTGTTATATCCATCACATTAGACAAATCTATCGGCTCATTGTGTATTAGATTATCATATACAATCTCGTGCTGCAATCTCGTGCTGTATCGGTTAGGTTCAACCTACTAGATTATTGTTGATAATCTAAGTCTCGTTAAGACGATAGGTTCATGCTAATGTCTCATCGGAGGGTTAGCCGATCTTATCTAATGTGTTAAATTTTCCTTTGATGGTTTTACTATCTTGGTTAAATTTAACACATGACCACTTTGATCGGTGTCATATCGGCTTGTCTAAATCTATTAGACAATCATCAACCTTATGTTGCATCGGTTAGGTCCAGCCTATGAGGTTGTGGTTTCAAGTTAGATTTATTCCAATCAGTAAGCATGAACCATTGTTTCATCTGGACGTTGCATCGGCTTACGGTCTTAGCCGATGACAACAGAATGTTTATCGTTCGTTGCTTATCCATTGAGTTTTATGCCATCGGACCTCCAGCCGATGTGTGCTTTAACCTTCAGATTAACGTCTTTATCATGAGATTGGTTGATGATATATTATATTAATATATCACCATGTTATCGTCAGTTGATCGCCTTTATATAGATGTTTGCTCAGGACACAACCGATGGATCGAAACCCTAATTGCATCGGCTAACATCGGCATCGGCTGGAATCGCTCCATCGACCGATCGGCTATTTTGGTTATCGGTCTATCGACCGATATGCTTTATGTTTAGTTGTTTTGTACATCTTATCAGTAGCAAGATCAAACTGACTAGCACACCCACACTTCATCAATTTTAGGACCTGCACTGGAGCTAAACAGATCTCTCAGGTCAGCGTGTGATCTGACGTCAATACATCTTTTGGCACCACAACGCGGTACGGATTTGGCGTCAACACCCGTCTAATGGGCTGGGCTCTGTAGTTCTGGAGGGTAGGTTGTTACAGCCACCGGCCTACTCAACCTCATCTGCGCCCTCTCCCCCACGATCACAATGCCCTCCCCACCAACGAGCAGTGGCGAAACCCTCGTTGCCCTCTCCCTCGCGAGCAGCACGACATGCGCCCCCTCACTAGTGAGCAGTGGTGCATCCTCTTCCTCGAGAGCAATGACGACACCCTCTTCCCTGCGAGCAGCCTACGACGAGCCCTTTTTCTTCGATGCTATAAATCCATGTTGAACGACGTAACTCCTCAGCTCTTCTGGTGCTTCCCCTCATCTTTCAATCTCTCTAATTTCTCTCCTCCTTCAACAGCAAGATCCCCTTCCCCAAGTTCCTCCTTGGCATCAACCCCGCCATGCTCGCTAGCATGGCCATCAACATGGTCATGCTACTCTGCATGTACTGGAGGAAGCTGAGCGGAGGCGCTAACCTCATTGTCGACGGCAAGCACATGGAGGCCGTGGAGGAGGGGCCATCAGTGGCGTCGCTCAAGAGCCCGCAGCTGAATGGCAGGAACAGCATGCTGTCGCTGGAGACATTGGAGAACATGACAGCAAAGCACATGTGGTTCTAGAGATTTTTTTTGAAATTATAGATGTCGATTCTACCAATAGTATGGGCACCTATAATTTTCATAGGTGTCAAAACTGGCACCAATGCCGAAGACTATAGATGCCTCCTATTATATGTCGGTTGGAAAATTGACACCTATAAAGGATTTCTATATGGTATTTATGGGGTCATCTGTTGTAGTAGTGCTAGAAGACTTTTGTTTGAGGCCAAGAATTCCCACAAAGATTGTATTTGACCCAATAATTTGTCCAACAAAGACTGATTGTATTTTAGAGCGAGGTTCATTGCACCTCTTTAATGCTACATCACCATTTTCTTCTCATTTTAGCCATCTAACTAGTAGTACTCTTCAACTCCATGTTTTCTCTCTCTCCTCCTTTTTAGTCTATATTAATGGATGACATAATAGTCTTTTTAACTTTATGCTTAATCTGCTTTTACGAGCTCAACCAATTGCCTTTTAGAACAGAGAGGTATAGATTTTCATTCAAGAGCACAATGACATTATTAAAGAGTATTAGATTTCATAAACTTAAGCAGAGTTCTCTACAAGAATCGACACCTATTAAACCTTCCAGGTGTCGGTTCCTATTGATAACAGGTACCTATAAGACTGAATAAGTGTCGGTTGAAGAACCGTCATCAATGATTTTGGCATTGATGCCGACCAATAGGTGTTGGGTCAGAAACCGACACTTATTAAGGGCTCCAAACCGATACTTATTAGGGTTTCTGTAGAGTTGGGGTGAGCCATCATTTTTCACGAACATGATTCTCAAACTACTTAAAGATACACTTTTTATATGAAATTTTTTTATAAACAAATAAATCTATTTTTCAAGTTTATAATAGTTAATGCTATCATATTTTGAACATAGTCTCACTTTAATAGGATTGATGGTTAAAATTTAAGTATTATACATACTAAGCGTTAAATATTTATATCCAGAGGCAGGGGCAGAGACAGGTCTAAAACAGCTAGGTTTAAGCCGTAAACCTACCTCCAGAATCTTGTTTAAATTTTGTTATAACACCGTGTAAATTTTATAAAAACTAATACTACATTAGGTAAGCCTTATCTCAGTACTAGTTAATTATTTCTGACCCCGCAACTGCCCAGAGGCCAGAGGGAGTAATGAGTTTTATATATATTTATATATATATATATTTTTATTTAAAATTTTAAGCATTTCTATCTAAAATTTTCGTTCATCTTACTATTTTGTAAAAAATTCCTTAAATGTTTATAAAATTAACGTGTAGTCATAATGCTGAAAACAAATGAATGATTTGGATAAAAAAAGACCTCATGCTCCCCTCCCGTCCATCCCCATCCGTGCCACGCCTCGCGCCGCGCCTGCGCCCCTCACTCCCGTCGCTGCTCGGAGCTCCCGCGCTGCGCCTGCGCCCCTCCCTCTCGTCCTCATCCGTGCTGCGCCCTGACTTTACCCGTTGCAACATACGGACACGGTTTCTATAGTATGTGTATATATATACTCTCTCTCACACACACATGCCAGCTGCAAGCTTGCAACCAAACACATAGCAAGCTGCTGCCATTAGCCCATAGCAAGCACGAGTGCTCGAGCTCGACAGCCATATGGCCTCCCTCTCCTCCCTCGTCCTCGGCTGCTTCCTCTGTGCAGCCGCCGTCTTCCTCCACCGCAACGGCGCCTCCACCACCACCACGCACCTCCACTTCTACATGCACGACGCCTACACCGGGCCGGCTCCCACCGCCATGCGCGTCGTGTCCGGCCGTTCCTTGCTCGACGGCGGCGGCAACGACAACGACAACGACGCCACGACCACGTCGCCGTCGTCCTCGCCGCGTCAGTTCGGCGACATCGTGGCGCTGAACAACGTGCTGACAGAGGGTCCTTCCGCCGGCAGCGTGCGCGTGGGCACGGCGCAGGGGTTCGCGGTGCGGGTGTCGGAGCGCGGCGTGGTGTCGGACCTGAGCCTGCACATGGTGCTGGAGGCCGGCGAGCACCGCGGCAGCTCGGTGACGGCGAAGGGACGCATCGACATGGACGCCGGCGAGCGCGAGTCGGTGGTGATCGGCGGCACGGGGCGTTTCCGGTTGGCGCGCGGGTATATGGTCACCAAGAACTACGACTACAGTCTCGCCACCGGCGGCATCGTCGAGATCGATGTCTACCTGCAGCACTAGCATGCACAGCTAGCTAGCTGCATCGATTACCTGTGCACACGCCTATTAATATTTCAGTACGTCCTCTATACATAGGTAGTTAAGTTCAACAAGTTGAAACTGTATATTGTCATGATGGGACACAACTCTGACATTCTCTCATTCTCTTGTAGTTTACATTTCACCCAAATAGTTATAAACAAATTTAAAAAAATTAAATCACTTCATAAATATGTAAAATCAAATTTAACTTCAGCAAGTCACCACGAAAAAAAGAAATTTGATTGCGAATATACGCTAATTAGCCGTAGTTTAATTTGTTTTTCGTTGTAACTTATAGAAATGATTTATCATATATTAATCTATTTTTTTTTTTTTTAATTTTTTCAATAACCATTTGAATGACATATAAACAATGAGGGGATTTTTTCGAGAGTTTAAAATCCACCCCCTTATCGTATCAACTATCGAGAAGATCAATTACGTAAGATTAATTATATATTTATTTATCGCTACCTTAACAGTTGTTTTTTCTAATATTGTAATAAAATAATTAGACATTTGTTGGTTGATTTTTCGTTATTACTGATACACCACCATGTTTTTCCCTAACAAGAAAAAAAAATAAAATAAGTGATAAGAGATAAACATTAATCGGTGGTAACAAACTTAAAGTCATATCCAGATTGCCTCCGAGCCCCACTAGTGCAAATAAAAGGAGAGAAGGCGTTGACAAGAACTAACAACTAATTCCTACGCTAAAAATAGTCTTTAAAAGAGTCTGATTGATCTTGAAGCACTTGAAGGGGTTCGCAGTGCAAACCGCTCCCGTGCAGGTGAATCAAGAAGAAGGAACCAACATTTTGTGTCAATATTTTGAGCCATTTAAAATGGCTGGACTCAAAAAATTATTTCTACTTAAAGGAAACCAACGGGAAATTTAACTTGTTGGAGAAATGAGAACTAGGGTATCCCTTTCTTCGATTCTTAGGGTAACATTTGCCACGTCAATACATTTTTTTCTTAAGCAGAATTCATTGCCAGGTTAGAAACAAAAAGCTGACAGCTGGCAGGGCATGGGGACCGAGGCCCGCTCCAACCAAGGCCCCGAGACACTCATGCCCTTTATAGTTACACACTCTTATGTTATATGTTAAGAGAAGTATGAGTATGGAAACCTATAAGATTTATATCTATAAGGTGCGGTCGAGACTCGCTTCGGCCGAGGCTCAAGGCACCCATGCCCTTTATCGTTACACACTCTTATGTTAAAAGGAGTACGGAAACCTACAAGATTTATAAGGTGCTGTCAGGGCCCGCTCCGGCCGAGACCCCGGGACACTCATGTCCTTTATGGTTACACACTCTCATGTTCAGAGGAGTGTGAAAACTTACAAGATTTATATCTATAAGATATGACCGGGGCCTACTCTGGCTAGGGCCTCGGGACACCCACACCGTTTATGGTTACCCACACTGTATGTCAAGAAGAGTGTGGAGACCTTTACGATTTACATTCTTAAAGGTACTCCAAGATACAACTACATGTTGAAACAGAACTTGTAAAGTTCTGTTTATTATGAACTTCTTCATCAACGACATCCTTGAGAAGCTCGTCAAACATAACAAGAACGTCTGTTATGAAGCGCCAAAGCATGCTCGGGGCTCAGGCTTGGCTAGGGGACCCGGGTACCATGTGTACCCAGGGCCCAGGCATGTTCGAGGCCCGGACACCGTGTATATCTCAGAATAAGAACAACCTTGTGAGTTGGTTTTATTCCTAGGATGAAAACAAACCACACAACGTTGTTAGTACGGAGCCTGATGGCATCTCTTGCCTCAAGTTCTTCATGGTGGTTTTTGCCCGAGGCTCACCACCTTGGGGTAGAATTGGTGGGCGTCGCTATCAGGCTATGCATAATAATAGGCCCAGTGACTTGTTCAAGGACGACGTCATCATGCCACTGACAATACGATGCCCAAGAAATTTAGGGCTCGAGATTACAGCTTGACCGGGTGTAAACAGGAGGTGGCGAGGTGTAGAAACCTTGGCGGTGTCGCGTCGCTTGTAGAAACAGGGGCGGTGCAATGTGTCGCACGCTGACGGGTGATCTACGACTTCACCGCCAAGTAAAGGAAATCACCAGTGGCTCTCTCGTAACTTGGCTTGGGCCCACCAAGCCTGGTTTCAAACAGATGGCAAGAGGAGCAAGACACAGCTGTTCTGCGGCCTCCTGACAGAGTGCCCAGAGCACGGTAAAAATGAGCCTGTTGTGGTAATCCTTTCATTAAGTCTAGAATGTTAGAGAAGACAATGATAAGACATAGCATAGATGTTCCCTATGTGATAACAGAACTGTAGACCCCCCTTCGACTATAAAAGGAGGGGTCATATGCTACTAAGACAGGGGAAACCCAGAGAGAGCAACCCTAGCACAGACTCATCTTGTAAGCTTGTATTGTATATTCTTGCATCCTCATAGTCCCAAACATAGGAGTATGGTATTATGCTTCTGAGCGGCCTGAACCTATATACGTGTTATGTTCATATTTATTTGTTTTACATATTTTCGCATACCACACGCACCAGGAGCTCAATCCCTACTCGCCCCCTGGCCGGATCTTCAAAGGAGGGTCTTTTCTTCCCCGTTATGAGAGTACCACTGTCCAACATAACTAGAAAGAAATTAATGATATGATATTATATTTGACCAACTTTAATATGATTTCATGTCAAAATCATTATGATTATTATTTCCTTAGTCATTTAAATTATTTCTAGTTGAATGGAACCAACCGAAAATTTAACTAGAAAGTATTTAGACATGGAATTATATTTAACCAATGTTATTGTGATTTCATGTCAAATTTAATTAAGATTATTATTTCTTTGATTATTTTCTACGTGACAATGATATAATTGAGGAAATTTTAATGTAAATTATTAGTTCCTTTGTCATTTTTAGGCCTGATGGTCATATGACTTAGGGTTTTAATTCATGCCATTAGTGCATTATTATTTCTTTTATAACTTCTGCCTAACAGTGATGTGATTAAGGATTTTTAATTTGTTAGTATGCTTAGTTCCTTTATCATTTCTATCCAACGGTGGTGTGGCTAAGGACTTTAATTTTATGTCATTACTAATGGCATTATTTCCTATATCATGTTTACCTTATGGTAATTTGATTTAGCATTTTAAATTCAGTAATTTATGAAATTATTTTATCTCTCACTTCTGCCCAATAATTACATGATTTAAGACATTAATGTTTATTCCTCAATCATTTCTGCCCAACGGTGACTTGATTTTGGATTATAAGTAATTTCATTTAATGATTCCTTCATTTTGTCTTTGCCCAACGGTGATGCAAAGTGAAACAAAGTTAAGTTATCATTACTGTGTGAATAATTGTACCAACGTACATTATTTGGATGAACAACCACAATAACAATGTTGCTTAATCTTTTAGTAATAAATAATGTTGTTATTAGTTAAAGTCTATTGAATTATTCTTTTTTCATTGACTTAATTGAGTGTAAGGCCTCCTTAGTATGACTTAGAATTAACAAAGGATCCCTTATGGCTTCGTGGCTAATGTTAATAATATATTTTTTAAATCTCAAGTGGTTCTTTTAGCTTGGGAGAAGGCCAATATAATGTTATGTTTCACATGTCACTAATATACACTAAGATTATCACCCCTGTCAGTATAGGGAAAAATTTTGAGCATGACAACGCGAAACTGTATCTAGCAACAAGTGTTTAGACGAACTTTAGAAGTTTTGTCAAAGACTATTGCTATGTACACTTATAGTGCACATGCACATTTGTCGCTATAATCAGAAGTTTGCAATAAGAAATAAATTACATGGTGTGCAAACTTGTCCATTTCATATGAATCTTCTCCTTTTAGACTATGGTCGTTTTTTAAATTAAGTGTAATATCCAGTAAGACAAAGTGGACCATAGTTGACTTGGTTCATCACTTTATTGATTTTATAAATCAATAAGAAATATAGAGGACTAAGAGGCAAACTAAGTAAGTTCTTGTAAATCTTGTCATTTGATGGCAAAGATGAAGCTTTACTAAGGGGAGTGTAGCAACTCCAACTTTAATAATAATAAAGCTCATATTTCTCGTAAGGGGAAATAAAATTGCCTTTATGTCTTACGTACACTACTCTTAAAATTTTCTTGTGTAAATTTTTTTTGCAAGAAATAGGGACATGCATAATGTCCTAGTTTGAGAAAGTAGTTATATAAGAAAATTAATGGCATTATTTTTGGGTTGAATCATTATGAGACATTGTCGACATTATGCCCTTATTATTTAGCCACATTTCTAGGAGAGAATGGATGTCTCATTAAGGTAGAGACACTCCACCCTTAGAATTTCCGACACTAATCATTACTTAGATGGTAATTCACTAAGTAAAACTAAATTAAAATTATGTGATTGAAGTTCATGGAAATCAGATATTATGCTTCCATTACATAAATAATAAAATCAGTAAGAGTTCATCAAGAGTTCCAATAAGAAAGATTATTCTACCTCAGTTATGACTCATATCTCCATTATGTGGATGCTAAAATTTTGCATCGTGACTTGCATAAGTAAATATACATAGCACAACCTGAGGGTTTTGTTGTGGAAAGATGAGTCACATATAGGGTGCAAACTTAAGAAATCCATTTGTGGACTTAATCAGGCATCAATGATGTTTTAGATTTCGCTGTGTTACTGGTGAACTAAGCTTAAATAAGAATGAGGTGTACTAATGATGAAAAAATTTATTCACCGGTATTCTATGTTAATGATATTTTGTTAGCAAGCAGTGTATATTATTGTCAGAAACTAAAAAAATTATCATAACAATTTCGTCTACTCGGCTTATATTAGTAAGTCATATATTGACATAAATTAAAGAAATAATTTAAGAGAATTCAGTTAAACTCAGTCAGTTAAAATTAAGTTAGAAAGATAGTTAGCTATTTCAGCTGACAAAATCTTGATATTAGCTCAAATCTGGATGCATACAGATTTGGCATACATTATTTAATGGGAATCCTGGCAGTATTTTATTAAATCCAGCCTACATCACTGGTATTGAGAAGGCTTTGTATTTTTACAAGGTAATTTTAAGTAGCATGCTCATATTTCTTAAGTCTAATGGTCTCTAAAGTTTAGAGTCATTCAAACACTTATTTTATCATATGTGTGGACACTTTAAAAAATTATTTAGTTATTTAAGACTAAATTATATCCACATTCTTGCATGGGGAACGATAACCATGGAAACGCTCCAAATAATGTCTCACTACATAATTGATGATGCAGTTAGAAATTGTGGTATGTTATGATTAAGCAGACTACATGTCTTGAGCAATTTTTCCAGATTAAGAATGGTATTTTCTTTAAGCCACTAATTATACTGCGTAATAAACCATGCTATCAGAGAGTGATACTCCCATAATGGGGAAGAGAAGACCCTCCTTTGAAGATTCAACCAGGGGGCGAGTAGGGATCGAGCTCGTGGCGTGTGGTATGCAAGAATATATAAAACTAGAAAGTATGAACACAACACGTATACAGGTTTAGATCGCTCGGAAGCATAATATCCTACTCGTGTATTTGGGACTATGAGGATGCAAGTGTGTACAATGCAAACTTAAAAGATGAGTTTGTGCTAGGGTTCTTGTTTCTAGGGTTTTCAAAGATAGGATCCCCTCCAAGTGGCATAACCCTTTTCTTTTATGGTCCAAGGAGGGGTTCACAGCGCCATTATCACCTTGGGAATGTCTATACTACGTCTTTTCATTGTCCCCTCTGACATCCTTGACTTAATTGAAGGATTACCGCGGCGGACTTGTTTTTATCGTGCCCCGGGCACTCTGTCAAGAGGCCCCGAGAGAGCTGTGTCTTGTTCCTCTCACCACCTATTTGAAACAGGGCTTGGTGGCCCAAGCCAAGTCATGATAGAACCATCGCTGATTTCCTTTGCTTTGCGGTGAAGTTGTAGATCGCCTGCCAGCGCGCAACACGTTGTTCCATCCCTGTTGATTTGAGTGACGTGGCATTGCTTGTGGCTTCAAACCTCACCACCACCTGGTTGCATGCGACCGAGTTGTAATCTTGATCCATAATCTTCTGGGCGTCGCAATGCAACTGGCATGATGATGACGCCCTCGATCAGGTTGCTAGGACCACCATCCTGCTCAGACCGCCAATGGCGCACACAGTATTTGCCTTGAGTTAATAACTCCTAGGTGGAGATCTCCGTGAAGAGCCCGGGGCAACCAATTCCATCGGGCTCCTTATTAAAGTTATCATATGATTTATTCCTATCCTGAGGTAATGTCAATCCCCGGATTGCTAAGTTCTGTTCCCGGGGTATGTATAGTGCGGGGATCTCCTAGCCATGCCCGGGCCCCAGGCACACTCTCGTGTTTTTAATGGAAGTTCTTATTATGTTGTATGAGCTTCTCAAAGATGTCATTGATAAAAGAGTTTATGATGAACCTACCTTAAAAACCTAGATCTTGTAGGTTTCCACACTCTTTTTGAAATAAGAGTATGTAACCAGCAAGGGCATGGGTGCCCCAGGCCCTCTATCAGAGCGGGCCCGAGTTGTACCTTAGAGATGGTATTGTAGGTTTTCACATTCTTTTTAACATAAAAGTTTGTAACCATAAAAGGCATAGGTGCCCCGGGGCCTCGGTCAGAGCGGGTCTCAGACACACCTTATAGATATAGATCTTATAGGTTTCCACACTCTTTTTAACATAAGAGTGTGTAACCATAAAGAGCATGGGTGCCCCGAGGCCTCGGCCAGAGCAAGCCCCAACTGCACCTTATAAATATAAACCTTGTACGTTTCCACACTCTTCTCACCATAAGTGTGTGTAACCATAAAAGGAATGGGTGCCCCGGGGTCCGGCCCGGAGCGGGCCTGAGCCCTCATGCTATGTCAGTCTGTTTGATTTCTATTTTTGACCTGACAATGAACTCTGCTTAAGGCAAAAATATATTTGACGTGGAAAATGTTACCACCTGGAAAAATGATACCCTAGTTCTCATTTCTCCAACACATGCAATAATACAACACAATTTTCTATTCTAGTATCAACATGTCGTGTGTTCTCTGCCTAGCACACTGACATTATTGTGAAAGATATGTCCCATGATCGAATTATTAAGCTAAGTATATGCTCATGTATCCATATTCTAAAGACTAATAAATTAAGTTTAATTAAGATTATATTCTTGGCAGTACATGTGTAAGTTAGAGTCTTAACTAAGATCTTGGATGAGAGGGCATAAATTTTCAATCAGCACCCACTAAATTAAACTGAGTTTATTTAAGTATTATAGTGAAATATAGGTCTTGTTGTCTCAGCGACGTATAATTTTGTTGTGACACATTGTCTTAGGAGCCATTTTGTTTGGTAGACTCGTTAGTTAACCTTGAAATTAAGTGAAGAATGTTGGTTGATTTTTTGGTTATTGCCGATACAATTAGCGAGAGTGAAATTACACCATATTTTTCCCTAACAGAAAAGAAACAAACAAAAAAAGATAAGAGATAAATGTTACTGTGATCGTGGTAACAAACTTAAAGTCCTATCCGGATTGTCCCCGAGCCCCACCAGTGTAAATAAAAGGAGAGAATGTGTTGAGAAGAAGTAACGACTAATTTCTATGCTAAATATCCTGAAACCTTAAAGAGAGTTTGATTGATCTCATAATACTCGAAGGAGTTCATAGTGCAAACAAGAAGAAGGAACAGAAGAAGAAAAATAGAGTAGTAAAGATGATAAAGAGAAGAAGTAAATTAACGAAATCATCAAAAACAAAACTTATGGCTTTAATTCATCCGGTCAGTAACCATCTCAATTTCGTATTTAGATTTGAAGATCATGTGTTTAGAATTGGTGATAATGTATTAAGCTAAGCCAACAACATGCAAGTAGTGATTTTAGTACCAGTAGTGATCTTCGGAGTTCAGTCTAGAACATGAATTAATCTGTCACCCTCACCTCAATCACATCAGTCAATGTCTTCATTAAGCGGTATGGCTGATGCCTGGTTGAACACTTATTCCGACATGTGCACGGATGTCTACCTACACGAGGAAGAAATTAAAACATACTCATCCCTATTCTTTTAACGAGTCTTTTTTTAATGAGTTTCAGAAGGCTACCCATTTATAGCTTAAACTTTGAAATTATTATTCTCTTGCCAAAATTTTTGAAAGTTGTGAGAATTTAGCATTATAGGCTTATTTGTCTTCTAAATATAAGTTTTAAAATTATGACAAAAGTTTTGAATAATAAAATTTTAAAAGTGGCTAACAAACTTATAAGTCCTTCATAGTCAGCTTTTATGTCAGGACGTTATATCCTGGATGGAGTTGTAGTTCTTCATGAAACAATTCATGAATTACATCGTAAAAAGCATAATGGTGTAATTTTGAAATTAGATTTCGAGAAGGCTTATGATAAGTTAAATTGGTCTTTTATCTAACAGGTTTTAAGGATGAAAGGTTTCTCAATAAAATTGTGCAATTGGATTTCAAAGGTTATGTCTTGTGAGAGTGTTGCTGTCAAAGTTAAGACACTATAGGTCACTATTTTCAAACAAAAAAGGGGGTTCTTCAGGGGACCCTTTATCTCTAATTTTGTTTGATATAGTGGTAGATATGTTAGGCCATTCTAATTACTAGGGCTAAAGAAGTTGGGCAAATTCATGGGATTGTGCCACATCTGATTGATGAAGAACTGTCAGTCCTCCAACATGCAGATGACACAATTATTTTTATGGATGATGATCTTGAGAGGGCAAAGAACATGAAGCTCTTGCTTTGTGCCTTTGAACAACTTTCGGGGCTTAAAGATCAACTTTTCTAAAAGTGAATTGTTATGTTATGGATCAGCTAGAGATAAACAACTTGCTTACACACAAATTTTTGGATGCGGTGTGGGTTCATTCCCCTTTAGATACTTGGGTATTCCAATGAATCATAGGAAGTTATTAAAGAAGGATTGGAAACATGTGGAAGAGAGATTTCAGAAGAGATTAAATTGTTGGAAAAGTAAAATGTTGTTAGCTGGGGGAATGTTGGTCTTAGTTAAGTCTGTGTTAACCAGCCTTCCAATGTACATGTTATCCTTTTTTGAACTTCTTAAATGGATTTTGAAGAAGCTTGATTACTTTCGGTCTCGGTTTTTTGGCAGTGTGATGAACATAATAAAAAGTACAGATTATTGAGATGGAAGGCAATCTGCACTCCTAAGGATGGAAGGCAATCTGCACTCCTAAGGATATAGGAGGCTTAGGGGTGCTTGACTTAGCGCTCAAAATAGGAGTCTTATGAGTAAATGGCCGATAAGATTACTCAATAGTGATGGGATGTGGCAACAGATAATTAAGAATAAATACTTGTGCAATAAATCTTTGACTCAGGTACAATATATGCCTAGGGATTCGTATTTTTGGGCTGGTCTCATGAAGATTAATGATGAATTTTTATCAATGGGCAAGTTTGACATAGCTGATGGGTCTCAAGTTCGTTTTTGGGAGGATGTGTGGATTATGGCACGTCCTCTTAAGAATATTTTTCCAGCCTTGTATATTATTGTGAGGAATAAAAGTGCTTTAGTGAGTACGTTTTTGTCTACAGTCCCTTTAAATGTAGCTTTTAGAAGATCTTTGGTGGGGGATAATCTGCAAACATGGCTTAAGAAATGTGGCTATGGTTGCTAATGTTCAGCTGTCGGACCAAAGAGATCATTTTAGATAGGGATTACATTAAAATGGACTGTTTTCAACAAAATTTATGTACAAAAGAATAGGGTCGACACAATCTTTGCCTTACAATTTAATGATATGAAAACTTAAGCTCCCTTTAAAATTAAATGTCTTTTTGGTACTTGTATAAGGGGGTTATTTTAACGAAGGAATAATCTAGCAAGACGTCGTTGGCAAGGAGATAGGAAGTGTTGTTTCTGTTCTAAGAATGAAACAATTCAACATTTACTCTTTGATTGTCATGTTGCTAGTTTCCTATGACAGATTATTCATGTGACTTTTAATATACGACCTCCTTATAGTGTGCATGATCTTTTTATAAATTGGTTAACAGGGATTAGTAATAAATTGAAATCTTACATTCTTATAGGGGCAAGTGCAATTTGTTGGGTAATTTGTCTATCTAGAAATGATGTTGTGTTTAATAGAACATCAGTGTCGTCTTATTTGCAGATTTTGTTCAAAGGGACATACTGAACCAAGTATTGGTCAGCTCTACAGAAGGAAGAAGCTCGTCATTTGATGAAGACAGGATATGTTTCTATTGAAGGTGTTGCTATGGAGGTGTTTGCCAAGCATGATTGACGATTTATTAATAGAATTGCTCTGTATTAAGGATTTTTTCTCTGTTCTTTTCTTTAGTTATGGATCAAAACTTTGTCTTTGAGATTCCTTGAGTTGGTTCAAGTTGGTGTAATAATGAAAAACTTTATGCTTTCATCGATCCAACGGCTAAAATATTAATATATTCTTTTTTAAAAAATATCTATTCTTTTATAAGGCGGCATGTTCACAGTCCAGTGCTTGCAACCACAGATTAATTTATGTGATAATTCCATGTAATGTAAAACCCTTCCTTAAGAAAATTCTTATACAAATAGGCTTTAAAAGTATATATGAAAAAAATTGAAAGGAGAATAATGCGTGCAATTGCTCGCAAATTTAAAGGGACTATCTGACCAACATTTGACAGAAAATCTTTCTAAAAATCTTTTAAATATGAATATAGCATAATTATAATTATTATAACTGGAATTAGATATAATATATTGGCAGGTCGTGTCTTCGATTCACACACCCGCGCATGCTTGATTTTTATTTCCCAATCCTACACGCCCGAATCACAAAGCACATCTAACAGAAAAAAAAAGAAAGATTTTCTTTCCAATTTTTTATCACATGTTAGATAGCAATTCCGAAATTTAAACGGATGGCATGAGGTTTGGTACAGGCAGATTTGGTTTTAAGTCAAAATATGATTTTTTTTCCTCCATCAATTAGATTTCATCGAAGTTTAAAGAATCTTCCTATTATCTCAAGCTTTCTCTACCAGAAACTCTACTCCTCATGTAATTTTGGATGGTTTTTATCTGTGCCTAAAAAGAAAATCATATGGAAAACGTGCCATCCAGCACATCCTGACATACTTATCTTTGTCTCTCTCATCTTCTAATCATCCTTGATTCTGTGTGGCTCCCAAAGAACCCTTGATTCTGTGTGGCTCCCAAAAAACGTTGGGAATTCGTCGATCGGTGTCCACGTCTCATCTCCTACTTATCGCATGTGTCTGTCTGTGGCTACTGGCTACCAAAGAGTTGAAGATTCGTCTGAAAATTAATACTAAGCTCCGATCCACCGACAGGAACCCTCGTGTAAATCACTTCCAATCCTTTTTTTGTTCAACCCGTACGTCTCTACCACTCAAAGCTACATGATTATATTTTGTAGTCTCACTACTCATAATGGCATTTCCTCTTTTGTTTCCTTCACCTGGCTCGATCGGAGAATCCATGTATACATGTATGCTCTGACGGCGAAGGGGGGCCTCGCCTGAAAGCGAAGCCGGCAAAATCAGCAAAGCTCCATTGCATATATCCTCCCTGTGGAGTTATGCTAAAAAAAAAAATCCTCCCTATGGAGTTCACGACACAACATGAAACACAACTCATCGCACTCGGTCCAAACTTTGGCCCAATGGAAATGGGCCCATTCGTGACCCTCGGGAAACGTCCAATTATGATCCACGCATAAACGGCCTCTTGAAAACAGCCTAAGTTACTTAAGGTAATAAGTCTATTTTTCCTTCCTTCGTCGTCCTTTGTTGAATCGCATCCCTCAACCGCAAACATGGTATAAAGCCTTCCCCAACTTTAAAAATCGATACAAACCGACTCCCTCGATGGTTTAAAAAGTGGTTTATGATGACGTGGCAACTTTTAAAAGCTCTCCATGCTATCTCTACCCCCGCTATACCTCCTAGCCACAGTCTGAGGATGCTGTCGAGGACATCAGTGACGCGACACAAAATGGGAGAAAGGGGCAGGACATCATGGTGACACTCAAGGGCTTCCTCTTCGCTTCCAGTTCCATGCTCATCTCCTTCGTCGGCGAGTGAGAAGAGGAACGGACGAAAACAACCTCCTATGGCTCCCGCATTGCCGTGGCGGCCAACCACCTCCAACTCAGGCGAGCAGGAGAGGCAGATCTGGAGAACCTCTCTCCAAGCACTCGCCTGTCACGCCCAGAAATTCAGACCCGAATTTTCGAAGCTATATGTGTATTAAAATCTCTGTCCAGGACCAGCCAGGGTACACATACGACAATTGTTGATATTACAGTTTCATGTCTTAGAAACAATACAAAAAGATTACAAAAGAGCAGCAAAAAAAGAAAAAGGCCTAAGGTTAAGCTTGACACTTGCCACGCGGCTTCGACCACTCCATAGGCAGCTTCCAGAGTGCAGGACAAGCCTACTCCACAACGTCTTCTTCTTCAGCCTCTGGCTCGGGTTCTGGTGAAGGGGCAAGGATGAGTACTTCCACGTACTCAGCAAGTCACACCGGAAGAGGAGAAGAATGAATGCAAGGAAGTCAAGGGTTTGGCTAGGGTTTGCTTTTGCGCAAACAGCAGGGGTTTTTTCCAAATAATACAGATTTTTGAACACAGTCAAAACAACAGTAAATTGAGTAATTAAAGCATTTCGAATCCAACACTGTCCAACGTTATCCCCACGTTGCGACAGGCCCAAACCATCCACCTATACTAGTCATATTCCAAAACTTAGGGTGTAAAAGTGTGAGACTAATCACGGAGAGCTCGGTTGATCGCCCCATTACCGCGGGCACGGCTATTCGAATAGATTTACTCTGATCAGAGGTGTACAACTATACCCATAAGACACAGCCCCACAACATGGTCTCCCGTGCGCCGGAGTACCACCGCGGTACCCCGGAAAGGGAACTGTGATAGGACCTTTCATATAACCCCCCACTAACCAAGCGAACCCCACCAGGGTTTCGCCCCCACTCCCGGACCCTGGGAGTGGGCAGCCCCCCCGAGTGCCTCGGTGAATCCGGCAGCCCAGCAACCCTTAAACCGGGACCGACTGAAACTCCATCCCGCTCACCCTTGCCGATGGGTCCGTCAGCTAGGAGAGGCTACACTACAGGACCTACCTTACCCATTTCGGCGTGTGGTTTGCACGGTCATTCTCCCGAGGGGTCCCGTGAACCGGTCCTTAATTGCTATGGGCGCCGCTAACCAAAACCATATTTTAGTTATTAGTCCGGTTCACATGAATCTATAATCATTAATCCTCCGAACAGAAGTCCAGGAGAGATAAATTAAGTGAGAATGACCCATTTAGTGAGCTAGTAAGTCTAAGCCAGGCTAAGCATAACCTAATCCTGAATCTAATCATATTATTTTCCCAAGTTTACATCAAAGGGTTTGGGGTGTCAAACCTAAGGCATAAACTAAGCATAAGGTGTACTATTTTCCATGAAATGACAATATAAAATATATGCAATTTCATAGAATAAAATAGGTGTTTTAGCAAAATGGGAGCAATATGATCAATAATATGGTATGACTTGCCTTGCTCTTCGGCTTGGGGGACTTCCGCGACAACCTCAAAGTAAACCAGATGGAGGGACTACCGGGATCTACACGACAAACAAGCACTTCAACAAAACAGGCTAAAAAGCTACTTAAAAAAGGGAACAAAACCATTTTTAATGGATTCTTGGTTTTTTATGGATTTAATGAAATTTGAATGGACTAAAACGGAGGTCGGATTGAAAAGATATGATTTTTAAAAGTTTTCTGGGTTTTTTACTAAAACAGAAAAATCCTTAATTGATTTATTGCGCAATAAATCCCGGGGGAGGCGTCAGTGGCTAGGGCTGACGTCAGCGCCCGAGGGCTGATGCCAGCGGCCTGCGGGAGTGCCGGTCCACGGTGGACCGGGTCCACGGCCGGGCCGGGCGGTGCACCACGTGGCGCACACGTGGTGCGAGGTGGCCACCACGTGGCTTGCCACGTGGGCGAGCGAGGACGGACGGTGCCGATCGGACAAGCCGATCGGTCGGCCGAGAAGAAAAGGCGCGGGCGCGATCGGCCGGCGGCGGCGGCCGGTGGCCGGAGACCGGACCGGTGCCATTCGAACGGCGGCGCGGGGCACGGGATGACGCGGGTTATGTTCGAGGGGAACCGCGCGCACTCGGGAGCGGTGGCGTGCGTTCGGCCAAGAGGGAAAAGGGAGGGGCGCTCACCGCGGTGTGACCGGAGTTGAGGGAGACGACGGCAACAGCGGCGAGGGAGACGGCAGAAGCACTCGGGAAGGGGTGGCTGAAGTGGCGCGGGCACCGGCGACGAGGAGGGAGGAGTCGATGGAGCTCGGGACACCTCGGAGCAACGGGAAAACATGGCCGAAGCTCGGCGACGAGGCTCGAAGTGAAGGCGCACGGCACGGGGACAACGAAGAAAGAGAGACGCTTGAGTGGAGGTGTGGGGAGCTCGGGGAGGGCGAGGGGGTGCTTAAATAGGAGCTGGGGAGATCGGCGGCGACCGGATAAGAGCGCAATTGCTCGCCGGCGCAATTTTTGGGGAAATAATGACCAGCGGTTAAATCCGGCCATTAAAGGGCGCGGAGGAGGCGGCCAGGGGCGCCATTGACTGGCGGGGGTAGAGGGGAGTAAAGGCGACGCGGTTTGGGGGCGCAGGGTGGCCGATGGCGCGAGATCCGCGCGGGCGCGGCGGCCAAAAATGGCACCGAGGCGGCCGGGGTCGGGGACGACGGCTGACAGACGGCACCACCACAGTCGGCGTCCCGGGGTAAAGGGAGGTGAACTGGACTTGTTCGCGGGCGCGAGGATAACGGGCCACGGCCTTGGCCGGCCCACGAGAGACAGGAGAGACAGCGGCGCGTGGGCGGGATCGGCTGGGTCGTCGGCTTGATCGGCTGGGCCGATCAGCTGGCGCACGCGGGAGAGGATGGGCCATCGGCTCGGGCTTGCAGCCCATGGCCGATTTTGGGCGGGAAAGGACGGAGGAGAGAGAAAACCGATTTTCCCGTGATTTATTAATTCTGATTTTGATTTTAATTGGTTAAAAATTATTTCTTGTGCTCTGAAAATTCCACTAAACATCCTGTTAGTGTATTTTGACATGTAGAATTTAAGAAAAATCCCACCATGTCATTTCCATTTAGAATTTGGCTTTTAAAATTATTTATTCTCTCTAGTTAATTTCAACAATTTTCTTTTACAATTTTTCTTTTGGGTTTTTAAAAAGGGGAAAACACCTCCGCGTGTTACAAACCTACCCCCCTTAAACGGAATCTCGACCCCGAGATTCGGAGGTACTGGCGAACAGATAGGGATGAGTGGCCTTTAGCTCATCTTCCCTCTCACAGGTTGCTTCCTCTTCGGAGTGATGAGTCCATTGAACTCGGCAGAACCTGATAACCTTGTTCCGGGTCCTCCGTTCACTGGTTTCGAGTATCCATGTTGGTTTCTCTACGTAAGTCAGATCTTCTTGGATTTCGATCTGATCTGGACTGGCTTGTTCTTCTGGAACTCTCAAACACTTCTTGAGTTGGGAGACGTGGAAAACATCGTGGATTCCCGCCATGGTGGGTGGCAGTTCGAGTTGGTATGCCACTTCACCTCGTCGCTCTTGAATCTGATATGGTCCCACATAGCGTGGTGCCAACTTGCCTTTGGTTTGGAATCGGTGCACTCCCCGAAGTGGGGTGACACGAAGATATACATAGTCTCCGACTTTTAAAACTAGCTCTCTGCGGTGGTTGTCTACGTAACTCTTTTGACGAGACTGTGCAACTTTTAGCCTTTCTCTTATGATTCTGACCTTCTCTTCGACATCACTTAACACTTCAGTCCTGAACAGCTGACGTTCGCCGTTCTGATCCTAGAAAAGCGAGGTTCGACACTTTCGTCCATAAAGTGCTTCGAAAGGTGCCATCTGTAAACTGGCCTGGTAACATTGTTATAGGAGAACTCTGCATAGGGCAGGCTCTTATCCCAAGTTCCTCCGAAATCCAGAGCACAAGCTCGCAGCATATCTTCCAAAACCTGGTTTACACGTTCTGTCTGACCATCGATTTGCGGGTGATAGGTTGTGCTAAAATTCAACCGGGTGCCAAGTTCCTCTTGTAGTTTTTGCCAAAACTTGGAGGTGAACTGACTACCACAATCAGATACTATCTTCTTGGGTACCCCATGAAGACACACAATCCTTGCAAGATACAATTCCGCTAACCTTCTGCCCGTATAGGTGGTAAGCACTTGGATAAAATGAGCCACTTTGGTGAGGCGGTCAATTATAACCCTGATAGAATCGTGTCCTGATGATGTCCGGGGTAAACCGGTGATGAAATCCATCCCGATTTCCTCCTACTTCCATTCCGAGATTTGAAGTGGCTATAATAATCCAGCAGGCCTCTGGTGTTCTGCCTTTACTCGCTGGCATACGTCGCATAGTGCCACGAACTCGGCCATTTCTCTTTTCATGCTAACCCACCAGAATTTCTCCTTTAGGTCCTGGTATATTTTGGTACTTCTCGGATGGATAGAGTACTGACTCTGATGTGCTTCAGTAAGGATTAACTTTTTCAATTCCTTATTTTCTGGCACACATATCCTGTTGCCCATCCATATGGTTCCGTGTTCGTCTTCCGTGAAGTCACGAGCTTTTCCCACTCTCATATTCTT
The DNA here is from genome assembly GCA_019925245.2 of Oryza australiensis. NCBI lineage: Eukaryota > Viridiplantae > Streptophyta > Magnoliopsida > Poales > Poaceae > Oryza > Oryza australiensis. The sequence continues at coordinate 1,223,086 of JAIFGZ020000540.1, read as the reverse complement.
CTTAAGCTCAGCTATGTCCGGATCCGAGGCTCGAGCTATGCGAATTTGATCTAAGAGTGTGGGTTGGGCCTCAAGAGCGGCCACAAATCCAGGTTCAACAATTCCCAGGTTTAGGCGCTCTAGATCTTGTAGTAACTATTCACATCTCCCTTCTATGTGAATAGAGTTGCAGTAATTCTTTCGGCTCAGGGCATCAGCTACCACATTAGCTTTGCCGGGATGGTAGTGTATACTGAGATCATAATCCTTGATCAACTCCAACCATCGTCGCTAACGGAGGTTCAAATCCGGTTGGGTGAAAATGTATTTCAGGCTCTTATGATCCGTATATATTTCACAGCGATTACCGACGAGGTAATGTCGCCATATTTTCAGAGCATGAACTACTGCTGCTAGTTTCAAGTCATGTGTTGGGTAATTAGACTTATGAGGTCTCAACTGGCGGGAAGCATACGCGACCACCTTTCCATCTTGCATCAACACACAGCCTAACCCTTGGTGAGATGCGTCGTAATAGACTTGAAAATCCTTGGTTTGATCTGGCAAGATCAATACAGGTGCGGACACCAGTTTTCTCTTGAGTGTTTCAAAACTCTGGTTGCGCTCGGTAGTCCATACAAACTTTTTATCCTTCTTTAACAACTGCGTCAAAGGCTTGGCAATTCTGGAGAAGTTATCGATGAACCGACGGTAATAATCCGCAAGTCCTAGAAAACTTCTGACTTGGGTGATAGTTTTAGGTGGAGTCCATTTGGTTACAGCTTCTACATTGGAAGGGTCCACTGCGACTCCTTGGGCATTCACGATATGGCCGAGGAATTGCACTTCCTTCAACCAGAAAGCACATTTGCTAAACTTAGCATAGAGCTGGTGGTCTCTTAACTTTTCAAGTACTAATCGGAGATGGTGCTCATGTTCCTCTTTCGACTGTGAATAGATCAGGATGTCGTTGATGAACACTACGACGAACTTGTCTAGGAATTCCATGAACACTTTATTCATCAAATTCATGAAAAAGGCTGGGGCATTTGTAAGTCCGAAAGACATGACCGTGCACTCGTACAGACCGTATCGAGTGATGAAGGCGGTCATGGGAATATCTTCTTCTCGAATTCTTAGCTGGTGATAGCCTGACCGCAAGTCTATCTTTGAGAACACCTTTGCTCCTTTTAATTGATCGAACAGGTCGTCAATCCTAGGAAGAGGGTATTTATTCTTAATAGTGACCTCGTTTAGTGCGCGATAGTCGACGCACATCCTTTTGGTCTTATCCTTTTTCTCCACAAAAATGACTGGCGCACCCCTGGGTGATGTACTGGGGCGGATATAACCTTTCTGTAACTGTTCATCTACTTGTTTCTTGACCTCTGCTAAGTCATTGGCTCCTATCCTATAGGGCCTCTTATGGATCAGAGAAAAAGTGTCAGGGACTAAGTCAATTCGAAACTCTATTTCTCTTTCAGGTGGCATTGTGTTTAGCTCTTCTGCGAAGACTTCCGGGTACTCCCAAACCACAGGAATACTTTCTAACTTCGCCTGATCCTTTCCTTTCTCTTCGGGCTTCTTCTTAGGCGAGATCTGATTCAGACTTGCCACTACCCTCAGAGGTTTAGGGGAGCGGTAAATCACTTTCTTCCCTTCTCATTGGTCAAGGAGATCGTGCGGCTTGCGCAATCGATCAGACCTTTATAACGGGTCAACCAGTCCATCCCAAGGATGACATCCAGGCCTTTTGATTCTAGAAGGATAAGATTGGCTAGAAAGGGAAATCCTTGGATTTTTATTGCCACTGAAGGACAAAAGTGGGCGGTGTTCAAATGGTTCTCGGGTGTTTGGACCCGCATGGGTATCTTAAGTTTTAGCACCGACAACCCATGTTTTCCCACAAATGCTTTTGATATGAAAGAATGGGTTGCACCCGAATCAAACAGGACTGATGCATTAAAGGAGTTCACAGGGAACATACCCAGTATGACATCCGGTGCGTCCTGTGCCTCCTCTGCTGAAGCATGATTCACTCTGGCTTGGATGAACCTAGGCACGCGTTTTGGTCTTGGACACTTGTCTGCGAAATGTCTAGGTTCCCCACAGTCGAAACAGTTATTCAGTTTGAATCCCGAGTCCTTCTTGGGTGGCATTGGCTTGGACTGTGGTGGCGGCTGCGCTGTTGGCTCACGCGGGGCCGGATTCATTGCTGCGGCTGTCCCGGGACGGCTTCCGCTGGGTTGGAAATTCCGGGGTGGCACGGGCGATGTTGACGAACGATCATAGTGGTAGGTCCACTCTGACCACCCGGAGTGAAACGCGATCGCTACGGATTCCCTTGCTGAGGTTGTGGCCTAAACTGGGTAGTCTTTCGTTTTCTGAGCATTTTATTGCGTTGGTCTTCTTGACGAATGGCTTTGTCGACCAACTTCTTGAAGTCGGCATATTCATCGGAGATGAGTTTGTCTATTAACTCATCGTCCAGCCCGGCCAAGAACTTCTCTTGACGCTCGGCGTCAGTGCGTACGTCCTTTGGAGCATATTGCGCTAAGCGATTAAACTCAAGCAGATACTCGGTGACGGTTCGTGTGCCTTGCTCCAAGGATCTGAACTCCCTCTTTTTCTGGGCTACTATCCCTCCGGGGATGTGAGCCTTCCGAAAATGGTGGCAAAACTCTGCCCAAGTAATTGCGGGTGTATCCGCCCGACGAGTAACCAAGAAGTTGTCCCACCAGGCTGAGGCGGGGCCTTGGAGTTGGTGGGTGGCGAAAGACACCCTCTCCTGGTCCGTGCACTGGAGAAGGTCCAACTTCTTTTCTATGGCTATGATCCAGTCATTAGCCTCCATGGGGTTGGTGGTGCTGGAAAAAGTTAGGGGTCGGACTCGAAGGAATTCTGACAGTTTATTTTGTGGGGGAGGTGGTGGTGCGAAATGGTCGTGTTGATGCTGGTTCTGCTGCTGAAACTGTTGCATCATTTGCAACTTCATCTGCTGATCTCTGCTGTTGCATCTGCTGCATCATTGAAGCGTCATCTGGGTCTGGTTGGCTAGGACTTGTGCCAAAGTGATGTTCTCAGGTGGGGGAGGTGGGTTGTTGGCATTAGCACGGGTGTTATTCTCAGTTGACTCTGTTGTTGCTGCCATTCCTGGTGTTCACCATCTGAAGGAGCAGAACAAACAAGGCGGGGAGAAGGAGTAAAACAGATTGGACAGAGAAGTCGATCTTTATTACTTGTGGTGATCTGTTCTTTACTTAAAACACTTATAACACACCCAACATCCTTAATTAGACAACCCATATCCACACTTGATACAGGTTGACCACTACCCACACACAGCACTCCTAACACACAACAACTAAACAAACAGGAAAACTAGGAAAACGGTAAAATAAGGGTGGCGACGCTCTAAGGGTCGGAACGGCTTCCGCGGTCGGAGGAATCGAAACCACTCCCAAGAGAGTTCTTGTCTTCCTTTTCCTTCGAGCGGCTTCGAGAGCTTGCTAACTCGTCTTTCCGTCCGGGGCTCATGGAGCTGCCGCTGCTACTGCCCTTGCTGCTATCGGACACCGAGATCCATCCTCCTCCTCCGCTTGGGGCAGGGACCAAAGCAAGAGCAGGATCTGGCACTGGGGCGGGGACTGGGGAAGATGGCAGTGCAGAAGGTGGAACCCTGGGCGCCAGCTACATCCGCACCAGAGCCTTGGTGTTCTTTCGTGGCGTGATCCTGATCCGAAGGATGTTGGGAGGTGAAAGGCCCTTCAGACTGGCGATCTCTCTTTTGTGTCGATCCACCTCATCTTTCAAACTCTTGATCCTTAAGATCTTCTGGTCATTCAAAGCCTTTGTCGCCATATGAAGATCTGCATGCATCTTATCCAGCCCTTCGATCACCGTTCTCATGTGGGAGAAGGTGGTGTCGTTCTCCCCTTCAGCAGATTGGAAGGTGTTGATTGCTGATGAAGTTCCACGCCGAGGATGGTACCGGTAGGCAGAGTGGCGGAGATGGTAGTCATGCATCTCCCTCATCCGAGCCAGCATTAGATAAGCCGCCTCTTGGCAGGCATGCTTATCTGTTCCTCCTGACGCCATGACCACCATGTTCGGGATGTTGGTGCCGACGAACTCGTGCACCTCCAGGCGGACTTGGTGAGGCAACTCACTGCCGAATGGTGAGACGACAGTGTACTCAGGTGCATCCGGATAGCCCACTGCCAAGGCCATTCTTGCCAGCTCCGTGAGGAAACCCTTCAAACCCTGACCGTTGTGGGTGACTGGACGGCTTGCCATCTAGAGAAGGCAAGGTAGGGGATCATTGCATGCTCAAACCCAAGTTAGAAAAACGATAAAGGACTCAAGTAAAGTAAACGGGAAAAAGAGGGTTTTTGAGAAACATTTTGATGAGGCTAAGTAAGACTTCTAAGGACATCCCCTAGACGATGCTGAAAAATAGATGCTTAGTTGTAATATAAAATTGGCGACCATTCCCTCCTATCTCGACTTAGGACTTTGATCCCTTAGAAAAACCCAACTTGGCGGCTGAACGAGAGATCAAAAGATTTTTCCAAATTTTAACTCCAGAACCTTATCACTTAGACTTGACCGAGTTTTCAAAATGCTTTGAGGGAAACTTAAAATTTTTCCCAATCCCGAGGAAACAAGACCCATTTTCCCCAAAACTATTTTCAAAGCCAGGGCTTATGCATATGAAATGATTCAGAGGGCTCCTAAGGTTTTTTCGTTTGGCTTTTCCTATGGTCTGAAAATTGGCTCTGATACCAACTTGTCACGCCCAGAAATTCAGACCCGAATTTTCGAAGCTATATGTGTATTAAAATCCCTGTCCAGGACCAGCCAGGGTACACATACAATAATTGTTGATATTACAGTTCCACGTCTTAGAAACAATACAAAAAGATTACAAAAAAGCAGCGGAAAAAGAAAAAGGCCTAAGCCTAAGCTTGACCCTGGCCACGCGGCTTCGATCACTCCACAGGCAGCTTCCAGAGTGCAGGACAAGCCTACTCCACAACGTCTTCTTCTTCAGCCTCTGGCTCGGGTTCTGGTGAAGGGGCAAGGATGAGTACTTCCACGTACTCAGCAAGTCACACCGGAAGAGGAGAAGAATGAATGCAGGGAAGTCAAGGGTTTGGCTAGGGTTTGCTTTTGCGCAAACAGTAGGGGTTTTTCCAAACAATACAGATTTTTCAACACAGTCAAAACAACAGTAAATTGAGTAATTAAAGCATTTCAAATCCAACACTGTCCAACGTTATCCCCATGTTGCGACAGGCCCAAACCATCCACCTATACTAGTCATGTTCCAAAACTTAGGGTGTAAAAGTGTGAGACTAATCACGGAGAGCTCGATCGATCGCCCCATTACCGCGGGCACGGCTATTCGAATAGATTTACTCTAATCAGAGGTGTACAACTGTACCCACAAGACACAGCCTCACAACACAGCCTCCCGTGCACTGGAGTACCACCGCGGTACCCCGGAAAGGGAACTATGAGAGGACCTTTCGTATAATCCCCCACTAACCAAGCGAACCCCACCAAGGTTTCACCCCCACTCCCGGACCCTGGGAGTGGGCAGCCCCCTCCGAGTGCCTCGGTGAATCCGGCAGCCCAGCAACCCTTAAACCGGGGCCGATTGAAACTCCATCCTGCTCACCCTTGCCAATGGGTCCGTCAGCTAGGAGAGGCTACACTATGGGACCTACCTTACCCATTTCGGCTTGTGGTTTGCACGGTCATTCTCCCGAGGAGTCCCGTGAACCGGTCCTTAATTGTTATGGGCGCCGCTAACCAAAACCATAGCGCCCATAGCCCTTCATTTGTCATATTTTAGTTATTAGTCCGGTTCACATGAATCTATAATCATTAATCCTCCGAACAGAAGTCCAGGAGAGATAAATTAAGTGAGAATGACCCATTTAGTGAGCTAGTAAGTCTAAGCCAGGCTAAGCATAACCTAATCCTGAATCTAATCATATTATTTTCCCAAGTTTACATCAAAGGGTTTGGGGTGTCAAACCTAACGCATAAACTAAGCATAAGGTGTACTATTTCCCATGAAATTATAATGTAAAATACATGCAATTTTATAAAATAAAATAGGTGTTTTAGCAAAATGGGAGCAATATGATCAATAATATGGTATGACTTGCCTTGCTCTTCGGCTTGGGGGACTTCCGCTACGACCTCAAAGTGAACCGGGACGGAGGGACTACCGGGATCTACACGGTAAACAAGCACTTCAACAAAACAGGCTAAAAAGCTACTAAAACAGGGAACAAAACCATTTTTAATGGATTCTTGGCATTTTTATGGATTTAATGAAATTTGAATGGACTAAAACGGAGGTCAGATTGAAAGGATATGATTTTTAGAAGTTTTCTGGGTTTTTACTAAAACAGAAAAATCCTTAATTGATTTATTGCGCAATAAATCCCGGGGGAGGCGTCAGCGGCTAGGGCTGACGTCAGCGCCCGAGGGCTGATGCCAGCGTCCCGCGGGAGTGCCGATCCATGGTGGACCGGGTCCACGGCCTGACCGGGCGGTGCACCACGTGGCGCACACGTGGTGCCGAGGTGGCCACCACGTGGCTTGCCACGTGGGCGAGCAAGACGGACGGTGCCGATTGGACGAAGCTGATCGGTCGGCCGAGAAGAAAAGGCGTGGGCGCGATCGGCCGGTGGCGGCGGCCGGTGGCTGGAGACCGGACCGGTGCCATTCGGACGGCGGCGCGGGGCGGCGGGATGACGCGGGTTACGTGCGAGAGGAACCGCGCGCACTCGGGAGCGGTGGCGCGCATTAGGCCGAGAGGGAAAAGGAAGGGGCGCTCACCGCGGTGTGACCGGAGTTGAGGGAGACGACAGTGACGGCAGTGAGGGATACGACAGAAGCACTCGGGAAGGGGTGGCCGAAGTGGCGCGGGCACCGGCTACGAGGAGGGAGGAGTCGGCGAAGCTCGGGACACCTCGGAGCAACGAGAAAACATGGCCGAAGCTCGGCGACGAGGTTGAAAGCGAAGGCGCACGGCGTGAGGACGACGGAGAAAGAGAGAGGCTTGAGTGGAGGTGTGGGGAGCTCGGGGAGGGCGAGGGGGTGCTTAAATAGGAGCTGGGGAGGTCGGCGGCGACCGGATAAGAGAGCAATTGCTCGCCGGCGCAAGTTTTAGGGAAATAATGGCCGACGGTTAAATCCGGCCATTAAAGGGCGCGGAGGAGGCGGCCAGCGGCGCCATTGACTGGCGGGGGTAGAGGGGAGTAAAGGCGACGCGGTTTGGGGGCACGGGGTGGCTGATGGCGCGAGATCCGCGCGGGCGTGGCGGCCGAAAATGGCGCCGGGGCGGCCAGGGTCGGGGACGACGGCCTGACAGACGGGCCCCACCTGTTGACGTCCCGGGGTAAAAGGGAGGCAAACTGGACTAGTTCGCGAGTGCGAGGGATAACAGGTCGCGGCCTTCGGCCGGCCCACGAGAGAGAAGAGAGAGAGCGGCGCGTGGGAGGGATCGGCTGGCGCGCATGGGAGAGGATGGGCCAGCGGCCCACGGCCGATTTTGGGCGGGAAAGGACGGAGGGGAGAGAAAACTGATTTTTCCGAAATTTATTAATTCCGATTTTGATTTTAATTGGTTAAAAATTATTCCTAGTGCTCTTAAAATTCCACTAAAAATTACTTTAGTGTATTATAACATGTAGAATTTAAGAAAAATCCCACCATGTCATTTCCATTTAGCATTTGGCTTTTAAAATTATTTATTCTCTCTAGTTAATTCCAACAATTTTCTTTTACGATTTTTCTTTTGGATTTTTAAAAAGGGGAAAACACCTCCGGGTGTTACATCGCCCCAGTCCCTTGCCTTGGCCACTGCCCTGATGAGCATGTGCTCGAGCTTCACATGACAGTGTCGTCGAGCAAGAGTGCGGCTTAGCCGTGGTGCTAGACGCTGACATCGAGCACTTGCAAAGGAAGCCGATCTTGACCACTTCGAGAGTAAACGGGCTATGTGAGCTCTCTTCAGTGCCTACCGCTTGCGTGGGGTCTAGCCTGGTGTGGGGGTATCACCCCGGGGTAGCCCACACGAGGAAAAGAAGGCTAACTAGACCGGAGAAAGGAGGCTTGGGCTAGGGATGGTAGCCCAACCTCATTCGGGGTCGGCCGTCCCGACCTTCGTCCCCTAGTCTGACCTCGACCTCTTAGCCCGACCTCTACGGCTAGGGTCAGTGTCCCGACCTCGTTTGAGGTCAACCGTCCCAACCTCTGTCTCTAGTCCGACTGTAATCCCTTAACCCGACCTCTCTGAACGGCTCCAACCTGAAAAGGACAAGCTTTTCTCATCGGGAAGGAGGCGTTACTTAGCAAAGTTCGCCGAGGGGACAAGAAGCGGACAGTTCGACAGAAGATGATGTCACCCAACAGGATTGTGTGTGTGGTACCTACGAAGGGCGGATTCCGAGGCAAGACTGTGCACAAGATGCCCACGGTGACTAGAGTCTAAGGGGTTTCTGTGTACGTTTTCAGATTATGTTGTACTTGCTTTTTTACTTTATGGCCAAGCTTCCTTGTTTCCCAAGCCTCTTTGTAACTACCCTCTTGAGCAATGAAAGGAATGGTAGGTCGCGCGGGCGAGGAGGAAGCTCGATCCTATCCCAAACTCTCACTTGTACACAAATCTTGTTCATACACCACCCTAACAAAGAATACAGGACGTATGCTTGTTATCCTCTGAGGAGGGCCAAACCTATCTAAAACCTTGACTCACATTGTTCTCAAGTTGACCATCATATCCATCGTTAGGACACTCCGACCACACATTTTATCTCCTTGAGTAGCCCTCTTGGGGGACTGATTGACCACCCGTTGACACCTGAGGATCGATCTAGGCGCTCTTCCAGCTAGCAACGGGGATTGGCACGGAACATCCCACGTTGAGATCAGACACGGTGACGGGTTTGATCGTGCCCATGCTGACCCAGAGAGTCTGATCGTGGTCAACTTGTCACGTCAGTAACTGCTTTCTAAACTATTTAATAAGTTAATTTGCACTAATTTTTAAAGTTGAAAGAGACGCTATATCTGATTGAGAAATGTGGTCAACCTGGTTCATCGATGAAGAAGGCAAAATAGACGTATTCCTTAAATTTGTTCACTTTTGGCCCACGTGAAACTGCCCTAGATATGTCCCACACAAAAGTAGCCCAACTGGAGCCTACGTAGGCCGATGAGGATGCGGCCCACGCAGAACCAAACAAGCCCAAGCGAGACCGATCCAGAAACTAACTGTCAAAGCCATCAGCCCAGACTAGAGCCTACGTAGGCCAATTAGGGACAAGTCGGCTTCGTTTGGAAGATCCAATAGAAATATAACATGGATCTAGCATGACTGGAGACACAAACCTCGAATCCTCTCTAGAATTGATCCCGTACTCACCCTCAAAGGATGGAGAGATTTTCAGAAAGAAAATCGCCAATATTAGGACAATTCCAATACAAAAATCATCTTAGTTTCTATCCATATTAAATTTCTCTTTATTTAATGAGTTTTGTTGATGTGTCATCTGATTTATTGAAGAGAAAGGAGGAAAATAGAACAAACGAAGCCTTATCAAGAAACGGTGTCTACCCCCGAAACGAGGCAAACGAAACTCGTGTTGGGGGCGAGCCGTTGGTTTCTTGTGATCCCATGTGCCGCCTCTCCCCAAGCCTTCGCTAGGCCCGCCGCCGCCCCGCGCAAGGCCAGCCATGGAGGCCACGCCTCGGTGCCGCATGATTGGAGGCCAAGCCCGGCGCCACCATCCCGCGCGAGACCGGCGAACAGGGACTACTCACGACCGGTTCTTGCATTGTCCCCTCCGTATCTGCTGCATGGGCAATCCGTCGCTCCTCCTAGAACAATCCACTGTTTGATTTCGGTCGCTGTTCTTTGCTGTCGACAAGCAGAATCTAGATCCAGTCCCCTTCCATCGTTGTTGATTCGTTCCTAGCCAAGGTAATTCTCCGTCCCTGACGCTCCATGTTGTTTGAATTCATGGTCTGCTCAATTTTATTTTCTCTTTGCCAATTTCTTCCTTTTACTACTAGCTAGTTCCCCTCTTCGATTCTTTTAGTTTGTTTGCCAATTAACTCGCTTGAGCTTTTGTTGTCTTTTCTTTTGTCTGAGATGCAGATTGCTCGGTGGGGAAGAAAGGAGAAGAGGGGTGCGGTGCAGGGTGGAATGATCCAAGTCTCTGTGTTGCTTCTCCACAAAATCTTTTGTTCGGTTCATCGGCAGCAATGGAGGGCAAGGGAGTGGATGGGAGTACCCAAAGGGGATGACAAAGATATGTCACAAATAATCATAGAGTATATTGAATTTCTCCATCTATAGAAACTGTAATTAATGATCATACATTGAAGAGAATAGTTTAGTTTCTTGTTGTGAAATCCTATAGGTATAGAAACTCTACATAGAGTCTGGGTTGAGAGTACCCTGGGAGAACTGCCACACATTAATAATTCTATCCTCGATATTCCTCCAACAAATCAATCCAACACCACCGATCCAATCGATCACCAACCTCCGATTTCGACATGCCCCGACACAGTACACACCCTAGCTGTTGCTTAATTCGCACTGATCGTGCATAAAGCATCAAAGCTACTGTCATGTCAACCTCTACTACCGCACATCTCATACTCCTCTGGCGATGGACCATGCAACGCACCAGCTCAATAGTGATTACTTTTCACCTCTAAGCCTCGTTCGGTTCATAGAATTGTTATAAAAATTAAAACCATAGGATTTTTTTTCTTTATACATCATCGTTTGATAGGAATAAATTCTACCAAATTTCTAATGATTGTAGTCTTACAACCTTATTTCAGAAGTTTCTTGAAAAAATTCATATAGATTAAAATGCTTATGACATTCTAATTTTTTTACTTTTTCTATTTCTATGATTTGAAAATTCTTTGAACCCAATATTAAATCCTTAGCTTCGCTTTTGTTGCTCCCGTCAATGGCGCCATCCACCACTACAAAGGTGTCTCGACCGTTCGAACGTTCGACATCGAACCACTCATAGTCATAGCTAGTTAGCTAGCTAACCATGCCCCTCCTGCTGCAGCTGGCGCTCGCCGTCGCCGTCGCTGGCGCGGCGACGGCCACGACGACGACGCACCTCCGGTTCTACATGCATGACACGGTGACCGCGTCGGCGTCGTCGGGCGCCGCGACGGCGGTGCGCGTGGTAAGGGGCGCGGCGGCGCTGCCGGGCGACGCCGTGAACCGGTTCGGCGACCTGTACGCCGTCGACGACCCGCTGACGTTGGGGCCCGACGCGTCGTCCGCTGCCGTGGGGCGCGCCAGGGGGTTCTACATGTTCGCGTCGCGGACGGACTCGGCGCTGCTGCTCAGCGCAACCATGGAGTTCACGTCGGGGAAGCACAGCGGCGGCGCCGTGGCGGTGCTCGCCAGGGATGCCATCCTCGACGACGTGAGGGAGCTGCCGGTGGTCGGCGGCGCCGGCGTGCTCCGCGGCGCCACCGGGTACGGCCTCCTCAGGACTCACTCCTTCAACGCCACCACAAACAACGCCGTCCTGCAGATCGACATGTACCTCAACGTGTAGAAGATCGACTACAAGTTCTTGCGCACACGATCTTAATTACACTTGCCGTGTACTTGCTCCGTACAAAAGTTAAGTTCATTCCTAGCTAGAGTTCAAGGTTTGTCTTATAATTAGTTAGACATCTACCATTCTACCTGCCCTTGGTTTGTCTTAAAATTAGTTCATCACTGATTTTTTCTTGGTATTGTACGAAGGGAATATGCATTTATTTTGGGATAGAGAGTATGTGACATGTATGAAGTTACAAACTTTTTTGTTAATAAGATTCGAGAGTTGCGAAGTGAGGTTAGATTTCTTTTGGTGAAATCAACCCATCCAAGTTCAAGTCCTAGATTTGACATTGGTGCTCATATTTATGGCTAATTATTTTTTCAGTGGTAGACGATATACCCGTCGACAAGGAGACGTTCATGGTGACTTCGTCAATCTCAAGATATATCGATCCAGTTTTCCTGAGGTGATCATAGGGGTAGGTTGTGCGTATGTGCGTTAATAGGGATGAGTGTATGCTGGTGACTTCGTCAATCTCAAGATATGTCGCCAAAGTATTCCAAAGAGGCTCATAGGGGTAGGGTGTACGTGTGTGTTTATAAGGGTGAGTGTACGCGCATTGCGAGTGCCTGCATTTATACTGTGTTTCTAAAAAAGATTTGAGATCCTAAAGTTTTTAGTGATGGGAGCTAGTATGAAGTTTTTAGTGACTTCTGCATCGTCGGATTCGAAAACCAGCACCAACAATGACACAAAGGAGGAACTAGGAAGCACCGGGCTGTGCCTGTGGCTGCTCCAACCTTAGCTGCCAAACAGGCCCACTGCGGTATAACACTACTACAAAACCCCTCATAAGGGATGGCTCATAGGTGTCGGTTCATTTAAAACTAGCACCTATGGATCTTTTCCAACCTCCATGGGTTGAAAAAATATAGAACCAACACCTTTGAGCATTATAGGTATTGATTCTATAGAAAACAACTGGTGCTATATAATGTGTCAGTTTTTTTAAAAGAACTAGCACCTATAATATAGCATAGGTGCCGATTAATTAAAAAACCGACATCTATAATATAGTATAGGTGCCATTTTTTTCAAAAACCAGGACCCAAAAACCAAGCAAGCCGAGACACCGACGGCTAGAAGATCTTATCTACTCCCCACCGTTCTTATCCCCTCCCCACTTCTCTCTCTCTCTCTCTCTCAAGAACCCCACTCCTCATGCCATGCTGCGGCCGCTCGCCACCATCAAGTCGTAGCCAAGCCGTTGCCACCAAGCCTCGGTGCAGGCAGCATAGGCCAGGCTCACGGACTCCGACACTGAGCTTGATGACGAGCAGGGGTGGTGCATGACGAGGATGCCATAGCGGTGCTGGCGGCGGCGGAGGAGCAGTGGTGGCGGAGGAAGAGGTAACCCCTCCTCATCCACTCCTCCTCCTTCTTTGTGTTTGCTCTCACAGCTCCAGGACAAGCTCTCACAGCATCTCTTCGCAGGGTGGCGAGCTCCGAGACGTCGGCCTCCTCCGTGCGAAGGGGGTTCCAATGCGGGAGGAGCCGTGGCGTCGACCCCATTGTCACCGACCCTGTCCACGTGCCCATTCCACCATGTGCCATGCCAAGTACACCATGGAATTCCTCCTTAACGGCGACGCCCCATTTGACTTGGAGAATCCACATCGGTGACGTGACGTTCATGACACATTGTCTCATGGTTGTATTTTTGTGTGTCTTCAATGTTCATTTCATTATTGTATTTTTTGGATGGGGATGTGTTAACGCCAGAATTTGGTAACTCCCGGAGCCCGAATCGGTTAAGGTGTCCATCGGCTGATACCGAATCGGACAAGGCAAGCCGATGTAGCCGATTCTGGTACGACAACATTGGAGACACCGTCAAATCAAGATGATGTGCTTCATGAGGATTGCCATATAAGGATAGAGTCCTAAAAAGGCAATTGTATCTATTAATTAGGAAGAGTTTGTTAGTTTTCTATTTTATCTTTAGGAAAGTGTGTTAGTATCCGGTAAGGATTCAGTTTGTTTCCTTTTATCTTTAGGAAAGTTTGGATTTGTAATCTGTTAGGATCTCTGTTAGCCCATGGGTATAAATATGTAAGCCCGGGGTTCATGTAATCTATCTCTCGATCAATACAATTCGGCGCATTGCCACCCTTTACTTTTTCTATATTATTCATCACCCAGCGGGATTTGGCACCCGACGCAAGGCTACATCGGCCTCGATCTCCGGCGAAGGGGTAAGTCCAATGTTCCGCCGGCCCAGGCAATCGTATTGGCTACGTCGGCGTTGTCCAAGGCTGCATCAGTACATTCGACCTCTTGGATTATGCTAGTTTGGCTAACATGTTTGTTTGTCTATTTATCATATGCATCTCTTAATCTAGTCCTGGTATTTCAATTTAGTTCTATCGGTTGTCTCTCACTTTAGGGTTTCTATTGATACCGGCTAAATTGTTTACTAGATTAGATTAGCTTAGGCATCTACCACCCTGAAAATCAATCAAGGGCTTGATTGTGTAGATATTGTGTTTCTTTCATACTTAGTGTTGCATCAGTTTAGTTTGATCTGCTAAGTCATGATTAGAACCATAATCTCTAGCCTGCCTGTTGGTTGCCACTAAGGGTTTCATCAGGGTTTCAGCCGATGAATTATTTGGATATCGCATCGGCTTGCAAGGAATGTACACAAGTTGGATCTAGCCGATTGCGGCAGAGGCTTCATTGGATATTTAATCATTTGGATTTAATGACATCGGACTTCCAGCCGATTTGTGCTTTAATCTTTAAATCAGTATCTATTTTATCATGTGATTGGTTTATGCAATGTTATATGTCATCATGTTATCGCCAGCTGATCGCCTTTATATAGATATTTGTTCAACACACAGTCGATGGATTTAAACCCTAACACCATCGGCTGGCATCGGCATCGGCTGAAATTGCACCATCGGCTTATCAGTCGATCAGCTAGTTTTTGGGTATCGGCCTACCAGCCGATACGCTTTATATTATGCTGCTTTGTATATCTTGTCAGTGACAGGATCAAACTGACTAGCACGCCCGCGCTTCATCATTTTTAGGACCTGTACTGGAGCTAAGAAGATCTCCCAGGGCGACGTGTTGATTTTTTGCGTCAACAGGATGATGGGGATCTCGGGTTGTTGTTGGATGGGGATCTTTAGGATTTGAGCAGCAGCTGCCATCGCTCGATGCCCTTCTTGTCGGCCGTGAGCATGGTGCCTCCGCGTGCATCTACCGCCGCTCGGAGCGTCCCGCCTCTTTTTTTTGATTCATTGTGTCGACACCTAGGGATGGAATTCCCGAATACTTGGAGCATACACCATACTAGTCCCATGATGAGTGGCTTGTACACACATCCACATCATTGTTATCACATCTACACAAAATACATAATATATAAATGGCTAAAATGGTTCTCATAACTTAACGGTACAAGAGTCTTACATAGAAATTAGGCTGACCGGCCAAACAAAAGAGAGTTTAAAACATAGCGGAAAAGATACATAAGTTCTTCGTTGTGCCCATCTACCAAACCACACAGGCAACCGACTAGGAATCACCCTAGAATGAACCATCCTGAGAAACTCCGGTAACCGGTCGCAAGCACTCGCTTCCTGCAAACATGACTAAAAACAACAACGAGAGGTGGGTCAATACATGAGGTATTGGTAAGTCCTACCCAAGCCTTAGGAAACCTAGGACTATTGTAAGCTGAGATCAAAGATGGCTATATTTATGGCTCATTTTTGGCATAATGCAAATTTTGGTTCACAATAGTAAATAATAATAGGTTGAAATGGGATTTATAAAACAAGTAGTAAACAATACTACATTAACATAAATATCCTCATAATACCATCTTTGTGCCCTCCATGGCAGTGAGTAAACATTTTCAATCTTAGCCCACATCTGAAAAAATCATCATACCCATTTTCCACCACAGTCATTTCACAAATCATTTAATAAATCACCAATACTATACTTGTATCATTTCACCAAGTCGCTCATGACCATGAGCACAGCTAATCGATTAGTTTTAGATTTTACAGAGTTTGTACATCTTTACCCACATGATGTGATGGAAGCCAAAAGGCTACACTCTAGTTGTTTCGATAGCCGTTGACACCTGACACTCTACACATTGAATGTGGACTAAAGGTCACAACGATGCCCTTACATTGCTTAAAGTTTAGCCTTCAAGAGCACGGAGAGTGTTCTCCACATTGGCGATGAAACAATGCCGCTACAAAAGGTGGGTCCCATCCTAATCCTAATGTCGTGAGGCGAACCATCCGTTCCCTCACGAGACACTATCCGTTATATTGGATATGCTCGGACACTCTTGCCGTATGGCGAACACAACTGTTCCCACAGAGGGTCACATGGGTATGAACCATCGCTCAGAATAGTTCCTACTACAATGGCCACCCAATGCAAGGCTAAACAGTAAACAACTTAATAAGCCAAGGTTGTCGCATAACCGACACATGTGGTTGCACCGTATACTTAGTTGGTGACACAAAGTTGGGTCCTTAATCGACTCAGGCGAACACTCCCACTATCGGTGTGCAATTATCACCATATGCACACCACTTGCTGCCCAAGTCTGAAATCATCATTTTCAGTTTACAATTTCACAAAATAACATAGGTAACCCCTTTGTACAACTTTTTAAAATATCCCATTTGTAGAAGTAAATAATATATGTAATCATCGAAAAATTTTCTAAGCATGGATAAGCAAGTAGCTATAGTAGTAGCTCGAATATACCCAAATGGTGTCACACACACACACACACACACACACACACACATATATATATATATATATATCCCCAACCTAGGGCTCAATAGTAAGGATAATCAATATAACAAGGTAGGTAATACAATAATTAGGTCATTTCAACCAATACCCCATTTTTATAAAATATAGCATGCAATTTATAAATAGTAAAGCATTACGAAAATATAGGATTCAACATGATCAAAGGAGGAATTGAATAGGACTTGCCTCGCTTAGGTGGTTCCTCAAATATCTCTTGGTCCTACATACTCTCGTCAACGGCAACAATCGATTCATACTATATCTAAATTTAAACGTGTATGGTATTCAAATGAACATCCAATAAAACTCCAAGATAAAATATGATGCATGATATATGAACATGTTCAGTGCATAGAGGGTGATTTAATATAAATTTAGGAGAAAGAAACGCCTAAATCCGATATGGTGCATGCAAGTTATCGCGTTTCTATTTAAAGTACGGTAAATACGAAAGTTACTATTTAAATTTAAATTAGTGAAATTAATAGTGGTGTTGGGTTTGATTGTATAGTATTAAAGAGAAAATTATTATGAATCTAACAAGATTTGGTTCACCTCGAACGGTGCTAAAATGAATTTTCTAAAGTTTTAGCATTTTTCAATGCAAAAATAATTACCAGAAAACCTTTTCTCGAATTTATTAATTTTATTTATGAAAGAACAAAAGCGTACTTTGAATAATACACTTTTCTACTGGGAAGACACATTTCTAGTTAGGCATCCATTTTGAAACAGTGGGGGTCCAACTGTTAGTGCCTCTGTATTTTGCAAATAGAAGCCCTTAGCTTTCAACTATTTATTTTTAGGTCCTAGGGCGCGGATGCGTGTCAGTGGCGAGCAGCGCAGGGATAGGGTCGACCGAAGGCAGAGGAGGCTAAAGGAGGTCCTGGCGAACCTATCCCGTGGCAGTGGAGGCATCGCAGCGGCCAATAGTGGCAGGCGCCATGGCCGATGGTGGCGACGGTTCGGGATGATGGTGATGGCGGTGTTATAGTTCGCGGCGACTCAATTAATTGCTAGGGGAGCATCTAGGTACTACCAGGAGGCTTACTCCTTTGTCGATTTGGGCGGAGGTGGCTTGGAGCTATGCGACGATGAGGTCCCGAGGGCAACGGACGACGAGAATGGCGGTGGCAGTTCTCCGGCAGAGGGGCCCTGCAATAAACCGAGGGAATAGGGGGCTTCTAGGAGCTTGTCGGTGCCAGAGGAAGGGATGGGGCTCACCGAGCCGACGGTTCACTTGGCGCAAGTGTGGCGGTGCTCTGTTCGGCCGGTGCGGGGCACGACGGTGGTGCGACAGTTTCTATCGATCCAGTTGGTTTCTAGGTTTGGTCTTTGGCTGGGAAGGTCGAGAGAGGAGTGGGAGGTGGCTGGCATGCCGGGTTAGGGTTTTATAGAGCGAGCGAGAAGATTGATGGAGTGTGACGTCGGGTAGTGGTTGTCACGACGTGTTCGGCATCTTCCGCGTGTAGGCGGTGTCGGCAAGAATCACAGAAGGCTGGCGCTACATCGGCTTTGCAGAGGGATGGCAGGGGAGGAAGTGTTGGTCGGGTGGCATTGGTGGTCGCGTCTTGTCACGTTGGGCAAGGGGCGGCGGCTCCGGGTTGGCGAGGCACGCGGTGAGGTCAGCGACAGGGCATCGCAGGGGCGGCGTCGGCTTTTGTGCAGCTTTACAGTAGCACACACAACTTTTCTGGCGTGGTCAGGGTTGGTCGTGCCATTGCATCGCTACAAGGGTAGAGATAGAGAGACTGGCAACACTGGATTGGTGGCGAGGAGTGGCGGCAATGTCACGGCAAGGCCTCAAGTAGGGTGGCATCGGCCTTTTGCTCAGCTTTGCTAGCGAGAAACATGGGATAGGGTTTGGTCGGTTTGGAATCAATGACCTCGGGCTTGCATCTTATATGTTCAATAGAATGCCTGCAAGGAGGGAGAGGGGAAAGGAGAAGAAAAGAGAGAGATGACGCATTGTTGTGGTTGGCAGGTGGCTTGCAGGTGGGGCCAATGGTCCTTGGACCCACTGGACAGAGAGAGGAAGAAATAAAAAGGAGAGAGATTCTTTTTCGAATTTTGGAGAGTGGCTGAGGGTTTTGGGCAATTTTTCAGATATGCTACAATGCTCAAACACGTGCACAAAACTTACTGGGAATAGATGTGGTCATGTACTCCATTTGGTGAATTTTGGGGATATTTCCCATGTATAGTTTATTTTTGAAAATTAAAAAAGGTTCACTGTTTTTAGTTCAATTTGAATTAGTTTTGGGTGCTTTCACATTTTTAATTGAGGTGCAAATCTGAACTATAGACTTGTGAGATTTTATAGAAGTTTATTTCAAGTGTTTTCTTTTTATTTGAATTTTTATATTTTTATTCCAATTAGATTTCATACTTCATTCATTTTTTTCATATTTTCTTGTTTATATTATGCATGCAAATGCTGCATGAGTTATGAGATCCACGAAAAATCCGAGAACACCAAAATAATAATAATAATAATAATAATAATAATAATAATAATAAAATTCAAAATAGTTCAATTTTTCTAAGCCTTTCTTTATTTTTTTACTCCGAAACTCTGAGTATGTTACACATTCTATCGGTGCAGATTGTGGGATAATAACCAACATTATAATCTCTATAGGTGGTCAAAGGTAAAGATGTCGATAAATTGATGCTGGCTGAGAAATCGATATCTATAGCCCAGTTCTCAACCGGCATATATAAAAAGGTTTCTGCATTAGCGTAAGAAAATTTTAAAATAAAATGAATATGAAAATATTATGAGAAAATGATTTTTTCCTAGGGTGAAGCAAATCGATCGAGCAATAGATGAGCATGCAACAAGTGCTGCTACCTACCAGCACCTTCCTCTCTAGTATATACTCACACAAGTGCATCACACACACTCTTACGGGCAGCCTTTGAGCCTTATTTCCCTGAGACACCAATGGAGCGCCGATTCCTCCTCCTCGTCAGTCTCCTCCTCCTGGCCACCGGCACCGCCGCCGGGGAGCAGCCGCCTCGGCGCACCGCCGTGGCGGACGGCCACCCGGCCATCGTCGACCGCCGACTCGGCACCACCACGGCGGCGTGCGATCCCCTCTGCATATGTACGTCACACTATCACTAGTTCACTACTACTAATCTAACTAACTCATCACCAAAATGAGGATCGAAATCAAATGCATGTGTGCTATCCCTTACTACGACATTTGCATTTTGTGAGTGCAGCCGGAGCGGCCGCCGGCGCGACTCCAGAGACCATGGCGGCGGCGGCGATGGCCGGCAATGAGTCTGCACTGCCCCCTCGCGCTCGTCAGCTTGACCGTCGTCCGGACGGTGGCTTGCCTACTACTCACCAATCATGGATTTACTATGGACCCGTGCCCACCACGCCGTACTCCACGGCGCCCCCGGCCAGCTCGCTTCTCCGCGCCACCACCACCGCTGCCGCCGCCGTCGTCTTCTCCACCATGCTACTCGGCGCGGCGGCGGCGCGCTAGCTAGCTCCTCCATTGATATTCCATGGGGACTTGATTTGTTGCAGCCGTTTGTGCTGCTGTGTGCCTCCTTTTCGTAGCTGTTGGTTTAATTAGTTCCTTCTTTTATGTGCAATGTGTTTGCTTAGTGATCCATCTCGGTTAATTAATGCATGCATGGTATCTTTCACTTCCTGTTTATGTGTGTTGGTTTGGTTAAAATTGAATTCCAGCAAAATTCCTCGCAAAAAAATAATCCAGCAAAATTTGCAGGGGTGACAAGTTTTGAGCACAAATAAACAAGCTAGGATTTTAGTCTGAGCCTAATTTGTCGTGTGCTGAGGGATCCACACACACAGATTCATTTTTTTAAGAAAAAACAGTATGAGGGTGTGTTTTTTTATTAAATAAAGCAGAGTACAGAAATCCCATAGCAAAAAAAAGATAGAAACCCACGTAGGGGTAGAAGCCCACACAGACAGATTCATCATCATCCATATAAATTTAGGCACATATATAAATCCATGCATAAATTTATTTAAAACACAAAACATCTTACTGTGTGAAATAACAGAGGAAGTAACAAGTACTAGTTTGACCGCCTATCATCTGTGTGTACAATTCCAGATAATCAGGAGCATCATACGGTTCAAATATTTTCTAGCTTGCAAGAAACAAATTGAGAAGGAAAACGCATGATGTTTTTTGCCATGCATGCACTGAACTTGTGAGCTACTTAATTTTCTGAACATGAGATTCATTCTGACAGTGTGTACATACTCTCTGCATTTCTAGCTGCAACTACTGCATGCTCTTGCTCGTTGCAGCAACGAGGAGCAGCATAGCAGAGGCCTAATCTGCATGACTCCAAGGTGATCGATCCCTCTACGTACTGATCGACGGATTAGCCATGCATAAACGGTGAATCCTCGATCGACACGGCGGGGAGGAGAAGAAGGCCGGGAAAATGGTGGTTTTAAGTGATTGAAATATTACAAGGGAAGAAAATGGGTCCAACGTCTAATGTGAAATGTTGGTAAGAAGAAGAGGGAGTACAAACGATATCATTAGGGATTTGAGTATTTTGGAGCTATATTCGTGATCAGAGGAAGCATTTTTTTCCGTTAAACGTTGAGAAGTTCTTTGCTTTTGATTGACGAGCGACCGATTCTACTATTGACATCGACAAACGAAAATTGTACAGTATGCCATAAGACAAACGTTTCACCTCGAAATATTAGCAATTTTCATAAGATTTAGTCCAGAAGTATAAACGATGTAAACCATGACAGAGATGACGTGAATCATGAAGATCTGATCGTTCTTATAAAGATAAACCATCTTGACATGCAACATCTGACACTACTGGAGAAATCACTTTTTCATGCGGGCCGAAAGGCATCTTTCCGTACGGAAGGTCTGTCCGCATGCGCGAAAAGGTCTGGGAAAAGACCATTTTCATGTGCGGACGGCCCAACCGCACGGGAAGATCTATTATCCCGTGCGGTCGGCTTAAGCGGCCTGTACGGAAAGATCGATTATCCCGTGCGGGCCACTTTACACGACCGCACGTGATAATGGATCTTCCCGTGCGGTTCGTTAAGTCGACCGCACGGGAAGATGGTGTCTCTCTCTCCTCTCCTCTCCTCTCTCTGATCCTCTCCTCTCTGTCCTCTCTCTGTCTCCTCTCCTCTCTCTCAATAATATTAAATGCATGGGTCGATCGATAAGATGCATGTATATATATATATATTTGCACGAGAAAAAAAGACATTTAATTATATTATTTTCTCATAAAAGATATAAATGTACATACACAGATCATGTATGCATGTTTATATACATATCAAGTTTCGTCTCGTGCAAATTACAGAAGTCTAGCAACAATTTTCCCGTGCAGGCCGTTAAGCCGCCCGCACGCGATAATCGACCCCCCTTCAATAATTTGTATCAAATTGGATATTAAGGAAACAATTATCAAACTGATTCAAAAAGTTACCAAATTTTTCCATAAATCAATCTATGCTAATTATTGCATATGAAAAAAATTTTGAATTCAAACGACAATTCGGCCATCACTTTATCTCCAAATCTAACCAATCCTTCTCAATACTTCTAATCTTCTCTGAAGAATCTTCGGTTTTATGAGCATCGTATCTGATAAAATATTCAAAACCTTCTCAAAAATAAAATGCTTATTACTGAAGAGAGAAACCAAGTTAAAAAAAGTTCAAATATCTTTGCATTTAACTAATAAAAATTTTTAAAAATGGAAGCAAATGGAAGAGGAGATCAAGTATGGTACCTTTTGTATTGATTCCAATTGAAAAATTCAAGTTGAAAATCTTTCCCCCTATAATTGCCCTTTTTTGGAGAGAGAAACACCATGGTATAATGCGCAACTGTCGGGTTGAGCGGAAAATTTATGGCAGCATCATCACATGCGGTCCACTTAATGGCCCGCACGGGAAAATGCATTATCCCGTACGGGTACTACGCACGGGACAATGTACTATTATCCCGTGTGGATGGTTATGTAGACCGCACGGGATAATCGCATTATCCCGTGCGGTCCACTGAAGCGACCACATGAGATAACCCGTGCGGTCGCTTAAGTGGATTGCACGGGATAATGCATTATCCCATGCGGTCCAATAGCCGCCCCCAGACCGGTTTTCCAAGCGTGGCCTCTTATGGCCTGCCGGAACCTATTGGGGGCTTCGTCCGGAAAATCGTTTCTCCGTAGTGTGAGAAAACAAGGAACTAGCATGTCATGTCTATCTTATTTGTGTAATAGAAGCAAACAGAAATTTAATTGAGTAGATGAAAAAAACATATGGTGCCTCCAGAGCCATTGTCGTTTTAGCCTCTAGAGCCACCACCGCCTCCAGAGCCATTGCCGTTCCAGTTGCCGCCGTCAATTGTGATGGATGTAGTTGAAATAGTCGTTCAAGTTAGCAGTCGGGCGATGCACTTATTGAAAACCTGATTCTGTGTCCTCCTTTCGTTATGTAAAAACCTGATCGATCTCTTCAGAAGTATGGCTAGGCATTCGGTAAAAACCACATATTCAGTTTGGTTTTTTTCTACACAAATTTTGGTTTTTCATACACCAAGAACTGATCGGTTCTTCTAAACCGCATAGTTCGGTCCAGTTTTTTTGGTTTTTCGGTAAAAACCAAATAAACCGATGAGAATCCAGCAACTAGGACCGGACGCGGACCATGGCATCTGGCCAGCTCCGTCGAGGGCTAGATCCACGAGGGCCAGCTCCGTCGCCCGTGGCCAGCACGGCGTCCGGCCGAGGCCCCATGATGGCAGCGGCGTAGGTCCTCCTGCCACAGATCCTGCTGGAGCTACCGTGGCCCGTAGATCCTCCCGCTGCTGCCGCCGTGGAGCCGCGGTGGAGGAAAGCCGTCATGGCGGAAGGGTCGGGGACTCAGAGGCGGCGAGGCGGAGGAGGAGGACAAATGTGAGCGCGGTTGGAGGATAGGGAGCGGCGACGCGCTGGACGGGAACAGGGAGGCAAAGGGGTCCACGGAGGCGAAGGGGTCGGCCGTCGGTGTCTGCCCTCGACCGTGTACCATGCTGGCATGTGCTAGGGTTCACAGGGGTCGGGGTGGCGGCTGTGTGGGAAACAGGGTCGAGGGGTGTGCGGGTGGGGGTGCGATCGTGCGGGAGTTACCGAGTTATGCGATGCGGATGCGGAGAGGCTAGGGTTTCCGGACTCCCTCAGAATTTCAGTTTTTACCCCAAAAAAACCGCACCAAACCGTATGTGCGGTTTTCGCTGGACCGTAAACCGAAACCGAACCGAATTATCGAAAAGCCACAAAATTCCGTTCGATTCGGTGTGGTTTTTGGTTTTCGGTGTTTTCTTGTCCAGCCCTATTCAGAAGTTATGTAAAAAATCTGTCGATCATTTTCGTCATCCATGGTAAGAATTTGTCAAACATCCGTCAGATTAAATATGTGAAAAATCTTGTCAAAACGTGGCCAAAGTTCATCTCAAAATTCTTGATATCAAGACAGAGGAAAAACATAACTGAGTAGTGGCAAAGTTAACACCATCAAGAGGGTTTAACAGAACAGAGGCAAACTGGAGCTTCGGTTCAAAGTGAGGGTAAAATCACAATTGGAGTCTAAAACAGGAGCAAGAACACAATTGGGTAAGCAGAAACAAGAAATAATTTCATTAATTCTGTGGTACTAACAAGATGATCTTTAGCAGTGTCACTGGTATATACTCCGTTCATCTTAAAATATTGGCACAATTGGTTTCTATTGAAAACGGGAGACTAAAAACCGTTCATAGTCTCGGCTTCTATTGGAACCGAAATTGGTAAATCGGACAAAGATCACTTCTCCAATCCAATAGTGACCACTGCCAATGCAAATACCAAAATAATTTAATCACATCCTCGGTTGGATTACCTAATACATGGACGCAATGTGTGTTAGGAGGCTTGATGCTCAAATATTTAAAACAAACCAAATTTAAAGGAGGAAGATGTGTTAATTAATGTATGCATGCACACATGTACATTTTATATTACGGAGCCATGAAGATGGTAGCGTCTTATATTTTAAAATGAAAAATATGAAATGAAAGGAGTGTCACTACAACGGGAACCTTCATCTGTGTCGGACGGCAATCCTCATCCGTGTCGGGTACAGCGCCCGTCACGACACAAAGATCGATGATGTGAGAAGTTATTTGTGTCGGGCAAAAGCCCGTCACCGATGCATTTGTCTTTGTCGGGTCTAAACTAAAGCCCGTCATGGATGACACTCATCCATGACGGGCATAAACTAAAGCCCGTTACGGATGACACTCATTCGTGACGGGCTTAAGTTTATGCCCGTCACAGATGAGTGTTTCCCAAACAAAAAAAATTTTGGCTAGCCTGAGGCCTCTTCTAGCCATGCCCGCTGAAAAATTATTCACATATATAATTATTCACAGAGATATATATTACTATTCCCAGCATCCTCATTCATATATACAATAGCATATATACAATAGCATAGAAAAGAAATTAAGATCAAGTGAAAAACAAATGGTTATTGATATGTTACTTTGTTAAGCATCTACATTCTACGGTGAGAAACCAAGTTTCTTGACCAAACAGCTTCCACTTTGTAGCAAGAGAGTGAGTGTAAATCACAAGACATATGAGCAAGTAAGAAACATGCAAAGACATTGGCCAACTGTCAAACAGCAGATGGTGTAAGAAACTTATAACTCCCAACTGTTCTGAAGCTTTGGACTTCCACAGCCAAAGATTTGTATCATCACTCCAGAAACCAAATAGGTTCCATCATAGGTGTATTTCACACAAAACACCCTGCAAACATAAGAGGTAAAATGATTCAGACAAAACTGATGCAACAAAAACCCCATAAAGTTGTGTTCAATAAGATAACTGACTGACAGGTAACAAGAATCAACTATATAAGCATTTGAAAGTGAAATGTTATATTTGATATACATGATGTCCATTAGGTTGAGAACACTCTGATGTTTGATCTTAGAAAGTAGCATCAGTTAAAGTAAGAATGCCAATAAAAAAATGAAAAAGAACCTTTGCATCCTCTTAGTATGGTATATCTCCCTGCTATGATCACCATTATATTGGAGATCTGTACCAGCTAAACACATTGACAGCAAAGTTGTTAATGAAAAATTACCAATACATGTCTAGAATGTAAGGTGCTCCTCTAGATATTGTTCATCTTTTGCCCCTCTCTTTTTTTCTTTTTTTACAGTTGTTGTTGTTTTTTCGAAAAAATTTAACTTTTTATTTTTATTTTTTTATATTTTTTTGACTTAGGAGCACACGAGAGGTAACCAAAATTTGAGCCTAAACAAGCGAAAAACGTGACCGGTGAAAAATTCAGAAGACACGCTTAGAATTGAAAAAAAAGCTTTCGGGCACAAAAAAGGTAACCTTCTGAGCCGTTTTTGGGCAAAATAAAATCGCCAAACGTGGTAAAGCCGTGGACGAACGCATACAAAATTTTTTCTGATCGATTTTCACATATGGAACGTCTCAATCGGAGTCCGTATGCGAAAGTTATGACCATTTTAAAAACCAACTCCAGATTAGAGGACAAAACGGAAACAATACGCGCAAAAACTTGTTACACGCGTACAAACTAGACACGACAGCTAGGGTTTGATGAAAATACATCTCAGATTATATTGACATGGCATTCATACATGAGGAAGCACGACAACACATGAGGGAGATTACGTGGAGTATGGTTGTGCTCGGTGGCCGGGCTCGGGGAAGGTGGTGCTCGGGGTCAAGGACGGCAGCGCTCGGGCTTAGGGACGGCGGCGCCCGATGGCGGTGAGGAGAACGATGGCGCCGGGCTCGGGAGGGCGTGAGGGACGGCGACGAGCTTCGAGAGACGTCGGCAGCGCTAGGGCTCCGAGAGACGGCATCGGTGCTAGGATTCGCAATGTGAGGACTTAGAAAATTTTCACGCTCATATGTAGATCTGAATCAGTGCTCGGGCTTAAAGTGATGACACTCATCGGTGACGGGTCTAATTGTTATCTCAATCGGGCCTCAGATTGGAGCTCGTCACCAATCACACTCATCGGTGACGGGCCTAATTGTTATATCAATCGGGCCTTCAGTTGGTGCCTGCTATTGATGAGTGACATCGGTGACGAGCTTCTGTTGGAGCCCGATAAAGATATCGTAGGTTATCTCAATCAGGCCTCAGGTTTGAACCCATCACCGATAGGTATCATTTGTGACGGGCTCGAGTTTTTTTCACATCTAACATGTCTATGAGAATATTTCTTTGTTCGGTCTTTTCTTAGACCCGTTTGAGATGATTTCGTTGTGACGGGTCGCAAAACTCATATTGTGAGAGACCATCATAGATGAGAAGATCTAGTGTGTATGTTAATTGAACCTAGCAGGGAGGTTCAGTGCTAGACAAAAAGACTTTCTTTGCCATTTCTTTTTTTCTCGTTCAGCAGGAGATGCCAGGAATGTGCAATCCTAAAGATAATACTAAAGAATAAGAATAACTGAATTTCACCTTGCTTATTGCACATGCCACATTCAGACGAGACGTATATATATACTTTGTTCCACTCACTAATACGCATATGTATATTAAAATTTAACTTTTTTAAATATCTGATCAATAAATAGTTATAAATTAAATTTTATTGGTTGAAAATAATATTATTGGATTAAAATTTAAATTTATTTTTATATTATTATGATTTTGTAAAAATTTAAAATCAAAAGATTAGTTTAAAAACTATGTTAAATTTGATCGTGTCTTAGTGAGTGAGATGGATGGAGTACTTCTGTCATTCTTAATGATATAATTAGGAGCAATTTAGTAAGAGTGCGTGTGAGTTCCTGCGTCTCGGTGAAAAATTTTAGACGCCCTCTAAAATTTTATACATACAATATACTCACCCTGGACTCATTCCCTTCCCTTCTACTCCATATTTCAGTGTGAACTTTTTCCCCCTACCTTCACCATCGGCTTGTGGAGGACTCACTGTTTATGCATGGCTGGTCAGCACGTAGAGAACGAAAAGTCATCCATCGGTCACCTTGCAGTCACGCAGGTTGAGCGTTTGTTCTTCGTTTTTATTTTTTTCTTTTTAACCTCGTGGATCTGTCAGCTTTCAGCTAATAACTCTGCTGCCCCTCGTGGTTCAACGAGCATGCAGTTGCAGAGTACACAGTAAGAATGTTATGTTCAGAGCAGACAGTTGCATCATACATTTTGTTTTTTGCAAGGACTTCTTTACGTACGGTATATCAAGTTACTGTGAAGCATCAATTGTTGTATATTCTAATATGGTACCAACGTTTCCTTAATTTTATATTAAATTCTTAATACGTACTATATAATACAAAAAAATGACATGGCATTTTAAATAAACTTCAGTATAAAAATTATAATTTTAAAAAGGTCTGATTTATAATGTTTAATTCAAAACTTTGGATTATGTATAATTTAGTAATCTGCTACAGATAGCAAGCTAATTAAACATCATTCTAGCGCGTGGTACGTTCAGCATGTGTAAAGGGATCAGTAGTCGATCCTGAGGTCAAATAATGCTCGTAGCAGGCTTAGCTTGCAGCCTGCGCTCTCTAGATCGACTAACAGGAGTATTTTTATACATGAACCCTGTGATATGGAATTTAATTTAGCAACACGTACATAAATTAAGATGAAGGAACTGAAAGATCTTCACACCATGCATGCATATGAATGATTATTAAGCGAGCACATTACATATAGTAGTATAGAAGAACCAACAATTAAAACCAAAAGCGACACAGAGATCACGAGGAAGCACAACGTATACGGTGACAACAAATTAAAGTGCAGCTGGCAGATTTCTAAACAAGCACTCACCAATGGAGGAACCAATTAAGCTAGCTAGATAGATATCTAATGCGTCGCCGCGACGAGTAGTAGCAGCATTGCGGACATGACGATGGCAGGGATGGTGCGGAGGGCCGATGAGGGGAGGAAATCCGGTGATGGCGGCGTGGGCACGGGTCCGTGGTCAAGCAGAGATGGGATGGTAGGCAGGTCACGGTTGGGACGACTAAGCTGAGGAGGAGGAGGAGTAGATGCATCATCGCCTGTCGCTGCCGTGGCTGATGGAGACGCACCGCCGCCTCCGGCTGCATGCACAACTGCAAATAACCATTTCAAATATAGTAAGAGAGAAAGCAGTACATTTCGGTGATGGGGTTAGATCAAGATCAAGTTAGTGATCGACGCGACGCACCTATGCGGAGGGGATCGCACGACGCCGTGGTGGTGTTGCCGGCGTCGATGGCGGCGGCGACGACGGGCAACTGCTCAGCGTGCTGCTCTCCGGTGGTGCCGGCCAGGAGGAGAGCGAAAAGGACTAGGACTAGCAGGAGGAAGCGGAGCTGCATTGGCGTCTACTCTCAGGGAAGTAATGAAAAGGATTAAGGCTGAGCTGAGTGTATGTATGATTGTATGCAAGGCGATAGCCGGGGTAGCCAAGTAGGGGAAAGTCATGTATGTATATATAGTCATAGAGAGGAAGCTGCTGGTACCTGAACTAGCTTTACATGGCCATGCATTTCTTGGATCACGCCATGCATCCAGAATGTATGATAAGCCTGCCGTTGGGGAGGTATTATGGGCATACTATGCCTGCTCACACCCGTACCCATGGCAAGGCACACCAAATCTTACCCTTCTCACCCCCTACCCCCCCAAAAAAAACACTCCCATACCATCAAATTTGTCTCAAATTGCCTCCTCCCAAATCGTAGACACCAAATTCATCCTCAAACGACAGCAAGATGGGATGGCAGTCCAAAATGACGTTTGCACCAGCGTCTCTGGAGGTCTCGCCAACGACGACTCGGTTCGTCACGCTGCCGCTTCCTCAGATCCTCCTACTGCCATCCTTCCCTTCCATTTGAAGACCTGGCGCCTGGTTCTATATTTTTAGTTCATTCTAAAATTTCACAACCATTCTAAAATTAGCAAAACAATCTGTCCAGCATATGTTTGTTACAATATTTCACCTGGATGGAATGTTTATAACCTTACCCACTGGCCGTGTGTTTGTTAAAATGCTTGAGATATATCGGTGATTTATTTTTCATTAGTTTGTTTCCGTTTCAGCGATTTTGAAATGAAACCCTTCCTCCTCTCGATGACTAGCGCCTGTTGGACCCACGCGGCAGAAGGGATGAACTTGAAGAACCTGGTGTCGAGGGAGTACTTTGGCCACAAGAAGAACGTAACTTCTCAATTCCTATCACAACACCTTCCAGCGAAAAGTTTTTGGCTCCTAAACCCTCAAAAGTCAAGCCCTAAAACCCGGATGTTAGAAGCAGAATTAGGATAAAATCCACTAAAGTTTCAATCTTTGGGTCACTCGGTTTGTTTCTAGGACTGAATCATGGTTCCTCGCGTTCCCATTTCATGTGATTCTTTTGCTCTCGGGCCAAGCAATGTTGAGAGAGAGAGAAGAAGCTTCGGTTGTTTTTTCTTTTGGGAGCTGGTGAATGAGTGCATTCTGATTCCTGAAAAATGTTTCCTGGTCATAATTACTTAAATTTTTTTAGGGAAATTAGTATCAGCGAAATAGGATGTAGGAACTTTTGTAAAGTTGCTAGGAAAGAGAAAAAAAATCCTTGCAGAAGGAATCATGGTACAAGGACGTCTCTGTTAATCTCCTTCATTGTGTTGCTTGTGTTTCTAAATTCTAAATAATTCTTCTACACATGGAGATCACTACGGGAAAGCCCATGTTTGCCGAGTGTAAAATTTTTTGCCGAGAGCTTTATGTCGGGCACTCGGCGAATAACATATTTGCCGAGAGGGCTCTCAGCAAAAAAACTCTCGGCAAAAAGGACACTTCGCCGAGTGTTTGCTCTCGGCGAAAAGAAACACTCGGCAAAAAATACCTTTTGCCGAGTGCCTCCACACGGCTCTCGGCGAAAGTACAATTTTGCCGAGTGCCAATAATGGACACTCGGCAAAACACTACCCGCCGTCAACTAATACCGTTTGGTACCATCTTTGCCGAGTGCTAGGGCTAGGCACTCGGCAAAAAACAACCTTTGCCGAGAGCTAGGGCTAGGCACTCGGCAAAAAACCACCTTTGCCGAGTGTCTTTCCTGGCCCTCGGCAAATATGTCAAAATTTTTCCTCATCCATCCTCCAAACTTTTTATATTATGTAAATACAACATGTAATCCCTAATTATCAAATTTGGTGATTTTTCAATTGGTTTTCTATATTTCTTTGATTTATTGTATTTTCGTGAATTTTTTTGCAAGTCTCAAATTAGAACTACAAGTGGTTAAAAAAATAAAAAAGTAGTGAAAAAATTATATTCATGTTATTTAGACCCTTTTGAGTCAATATGTGGTAAATGAACGGAAATTGAGATGTTTTTCTTCATGCAACATGGTTAGGAACGTGTTGACCGAATGATTTCAAAATTGTAAAAATAGCAAACAAAGTCAGAAAATCATAAAATTTGTTAGGATGTCATGATATCATACGTCGAGGCTGGAGTAAAAAATTGACAAGGTTTCGAATATTTTATCAGGTACGACACTCACAAAACCGAAGATTCTCCGGAGTAGATTATAAGTGTTGAGAAGGATTGGTTAGATTTGGAGAGAAAGTGACGGCCGAATTGTCGTTTGATTTCAAATCTTTTTCCCTAGGCAATAAATAGCATATATGGGTTTATGCAAAAATTTTGTAAAATTTTGAGTCCGTTTGATAATTTCTAAATTATTAGAAGAAAAAAACTAAAGGTTTTTTTTGCCGAGTGTAGCTCTCGGCAAAGTACCACACACGGCAAAAAATGACAAAACCCTAATGCGGAAAACTTTGCTGAGTGCATAGAGAAGGGCACTCGGCGAAATAAGTATTTACCGAGTGCCGCTGATCCGGCCCTCGGCAAAGCTTGTTTTTGCCGAGTGCCCAGACGGGCACTCGGCAAAGCTTCGGCACACGGCAAACTTTTCTAATATGGCCGCCTCCTCCCCGTGCCATGCTCACATTCGGACTTGGGCAAAAACACAAACCCGCGCTCGCCTCGCCGCCGACCGCCGCCCCTATCCGCCCCCGTCGACCGCCGCCCCCGCGCCGTCGCCTCCCCGTGCCGCCGCCGCCCCGTGCCGGCCGTCCTCCCCGTGCCGGCCGCCGCCCGTGCCGACCGTCCTCCCCGTGACGCCGCTCCCTCCTCCGCCGACGCCCCCACCCCCTCCGCATTTTCGGTAAACATGGTTTTTACTTTTGCAACATTTATTTGTTATTGTAACATTTAGTTCAAACAAAATTAGATTTGTTATTATTTAAACATTTAGTTCAAACAATTAGACGCACGCCGCTTGCCGAGAGCGGCGTTTGATGATGCCAGTGCACCACACCACCAAGGCAGCCTTAGCCTCAACCAGTATGCAGCTAGATGGGTACGTGAATTCTATTTTTTATTTCAACGACCAATGCTCAATAGTTCTTAACCATACTATTGTTTTATTCGCAGTCGGTGTCGCATGATGGGCAACCTATCTCCCAATTCAAGGCATGGGCTTTGGCCCACAAGGGCAAGGCGACGTCCGATGTCGACTACAACCCAGAGGACGGGCCCTCGGCGTACACCAATGCGACCGTCCACAGCCGCCTCAGTCAGTACACCACGATGGCAAGGGAGCTCCATGGGGAGGATTTCGATCCTCCTACCCAAGATATTGATGGAGAAGTCGTCATGAGGGTGGGAGGTGGCAAGAAGCATGGGCGGTACTGGATTGGCGACAACCTCCTCGACACAGCCAGTACACCCACTCTGTCCCAGCTTCGAGCAAGGAGCATGAGCGAAAGCCCGGACATACGCACATGGCCGGCCGCTGCACAGACCGAAGTGTAGCACCTTCGGGTTAGAAAATTCTTTTTTCCTCAATTCATTAATATTTACTGATTGTTTGCTTCACTTTATAAAATTGAAATGGAATATTGTAGGATGAGTTGGAAAAGGAGAAAAGGAAACGACGGGAGATTGAGATGAGGATGACTGAGATGTACAGCTACGTGCAATCAATCAATCAAAACATGGGTCTTCCTATCGTACCGCCACCACAGCCTGTGGTATTCACTCCTCCACATCCTTTTGTAGGCACTCCAGTGAGTCACTTAACCTCGCATTTAATTTTCTTATTTGCGAATGTTACTATCTTGACAACCTATACTATTCTATTTTCTTTTTGTGCAGTCTCAATCGGCGGCATCAAATAACCCCCCAACAATGACCACGACGGTTGGGCGCCGTGGCTATCTCGGTAAATTTCTTTTGAACAATTGTAATTCTGGAGTATCTACTGTGAACTACTGTATTTTTTTCGAATTTCGTTTGTGAATTGTGGAACTACTATGTTTATGTTTTGTGGATTGTGACTGTGACTACGAATGTGAATTATATGTCTTGTGGGTTGTGAATGATGCTTATGGGATGTGGATGATGCTTATGGGGTTGTGGAATGATTGGGATTGTGAATGTTTATGTTTTGTGTATTGTGAA
This sequence comes from Oryza australiensis, assembly GCA_019925245.2. Taxonomy (NCBI): domain Eukaryota; kingdom Viridiplantae; phylum Streptophyta; class Magnoliopsida; order Poales; family Poaceae; genus Oryza; species Oryza australiensis. The sequence continues at coordinate 1,190,064 of JAIFGZ020000540.1, read as the reverse complement.
TGATGCTTATGGGATGTGGAATGATGCTTATGGGATGTGGAATGATGCTTATGGGGTTGTGAAATGATTGGGATTGTGAATGTGATGTATATATTGAAAATTTGTGAAATATGCGACTGAACAAATAAAAGAGGGTTAAAATTTTTACTTTGCCGAGTGCAACACTCGGCAAAGAGGGCCTTCGCCGAGTGCAATGACCAAAACAATCGACAAAGAGGGTAACACAGGGGTTCGGATACCCTCTTTGCCGAGTGCTGACTTCGCCGAGGGTTGCGGCAAAAGCACTCGGCGAAATAACCCTTTCGCCGAGAGCTTTTGCCAATGCACTCGGCGAAGTTTTCAAGTTCGCCGAGAGCTTTTGTCAAAACACTCGGCGAAGTTTGGGAATTCGCCGAGTGTTTTCTTTCTGGCTCTCGGCAAAATTGAAACTTCGCCGAGTGTTTTTCCGCTCTCGGCAAACTTTTCCGTCACTGAACCTAACGTGTACTTTTTGTTGCCGAGTGTCGACGCGGCACTCGGCGCAGATTTAGCCGAGTGCCCGATGAAAAACTCTCGGCAAAGAGCTCTTTGCCGATCGAAAGTTCACCGTGTGACCTATGCCGAGTGCAACTCTCGACGAAATTTTCGCCGAGTGTTAAACAGGCTTCGCCGAGTGTCCCAGGCACTCGGCAAAAAGGGGATTTCCCGTAGTGGATGCAGCATTTAACTGTGGTTTTGTCGCGCTTTTGTGTTTTTTTAATCTAGCTGATATAGAAAACCAGTCTTAAGTTTTATATAGTTTTGGTCTTTTATTTTATTATTAATAGCACCCTGTACCATTTTACTGCCTAGGCACGAAGCTTGTTTCAGATTCTATTAATCTTACTTATAGGTGGCCAAAAGGGCGGCCCGGCCCGACACGGCATGGCACAGACACGGGTGCGGTACGGCCCGTTAGGCACGGCTTGTGAAACGGGCCGTGCCGTGTCGGCACGGGCCCGTTAAAGGCCCATGGGCCAAGGTTGGCCCGTGACACTGTTTTGCACTGTTTTGGCCCATTGAAGGCCCACAGGCTACATTAACACTGCCAAAATATTTGCTATAGTGCCTGCTACATTAACACGGGCTCGGCCGACTACATTAACACGGGCTCGGCCGGTAGGCCAAGCACGACACGGCCACTCGTGCCATGCCGACCCAGCCCGTTACGACCCGTGTCGTGCTTGTGCCGTGCCTGCTACAGGGAAGGCCGTGCCCGGGCCGACCCACTGTGGCACGGCCCATTTAGCCGTCTCTAATCTTACTGTAGGTGTGTGAGTATTGATCCCCATGGCCATGTAGCATTCTCTCATTGTTTCCTGATTGCAAACAAAACAACCTTCATTGTTATGGAATTATTAGAAACACATATTGTCATTTCAAATTTTGAACCCAGATCCTGTGTCGCCTCCCCAGGACGGCTCGGGAGGCGACGATCGGCCGCCCCTTCTCTCACTCCTCCTCCGCCTCGCCACCCGCTCGAGCGGCTGCCGGCAAAGCCGCGTGGCCGCAAGGACGGCGGCGGCAGGGCTCCTCACCGTTTTCGAGCTCGGGCGGCCGGGGGAGTCGCCCTGGTCAATGGTGGCGACGATGACGAAGGCCGCGACGGCGGGTGACAGGAGACGCTTCGGCCCATGCTGGTGGAGGGGTCGGCGGCTGGCGAGCACGAGGTCGAGCTTGGCGACAAGCACCGGAGGCGACGGTGACCGCATCCACCAAAAGCTCGTGTGACGCCGCCGACGCTGCAGAAGAGGCAATCGCGAGGGGGGAGCTGACGCTGAGGAACGCGTTGCACACCGTGCCAGTGGCGTTCAGGCTACAGCCGGTGGTGAGGAGCCGCTTCGCGATGCGGCCGCACACCGGGATCCTAGCGCCGCTCGCCATGGTGATCGTAGAGGTGGTGTGCCGGTGCCCACAACATCGGAGGGGCCGGCGAGGGAGCCGACCGCCGGGAGGATGCGTTCTTGCTGCGCAGCGTGGTGGTGCCCGGCGCGGCGGTGAGGGAGCCCGTCACGACGCTGGACTCGGTGAACCCGGAGTGGCATAGACAGCGGCATCAGGACGTGCTTTGTGGGCGCTGCGGTGGCGGTGCATCTAGTTGAGGCCGACGCGGCAAAGGCGCTTAGGGAGGTGTTCGATCGCAGCGAGCCGGAGTCGCGCGCCGCAGACGCCGTCAATGAGTCGAGCGCACGCTGCTCGACCTCGCCATGGGCCTTAGCCGCATTGACATAGTGCAGGTGCTCCTTGAGTACGACACCGACGCCGACAAGCCGAGCCGCGGGCGGACCCCGCTCGAGACAACTGCGGCCTCCGACGAGGCCGACGCCGGAGCAGAGCGCCTGTCGACGGTGACGGAGCAGAGGCTGACGGCGGCAGTAGGCGGCGACAGAGTTGCGAGAGAGAGAGAGAGTGGAAGAAAAGGAAGAAAAAAGAGAGAGAGGGAAAAAAGGAAAAAAAGAGAGGAAAAAAAGAAAATAAATGGGGGCAGGAAAAAAAGAAAAAAAGAGCAAAAAAAGGAGAAAATGAAAAAAAGGAAAAAAAGGTAGCAGTACTTGCGCGCCCGGATCCGATAGGCACTTGCGCCGGTGGTGATAGATTTTGAGATGCGGGCGTGGCGGCATGGCGAAGCTTTCAAGGTTTTTGCAGCAGCTAGGGGCTATGGCATGGCTGTCGGTTTCTAGCGGCTTACAACAGATCGTGGCGGCTGACGTTACTTGGCAATGGTCAGTGCGGTGTGGGACTACGTCAGTAGACGACGCTTACGACGACGACATCGTGCGACGACTAGGCTTGCAGCGGATCATGGCGGATGGTTCAGCCTTGTTGGGTTATCCGGTGTGGTGCTTCATCAAAAGACAGCGCAAGCTTTTCTCTGGTTTGCTGGCTTGGCGGAGAAGGCTAAGCGCAAGGGTGAAGCAACGAGGCCATGTCGACTCTCTGCAGCGGCTTAGTTGTTCGACGAAGATCGGGGGAAGCAGGACAAGTACTCTCTCGCTATGACGGCAACAATAGAAACAGATCCGTGATGAGGAATGCAGTAGCGGGCGTGGCATGGCCCCCGTGAAGAGGAGTGTAGTACCGGGCGTGGCGTGGCCCCCGCGAAGAGGAGTGCTGTAGCGGGCGTGGCATGACCCCCGCGAGCGGCGAGGTGGTGTCCAACAACGGATGTGGCGAGGCCCCCGCGTGTTGAGAAATCCGGATCTGGTGGTTATCACCCCGTCGGGTGGGGGTTAGCGTGCACCGGCACAGCGGCGATAAGTACCACGTGGCAGGAACCCTTTCGATGAAGTGTGGTCTGTCTTCCCCTATTATCCAATTGAATCGGAGCTTTGTTGTAAAGTTGTCACGGCTATGTGTGTAGGTGTGGTAGGAGCCGTCGTGTAAGGCATCGATCTATCGGCTGTGTGGTGTGAGTTGGTTTTTGTTAGGTTCTTGTGGAAACTCGACTTGAGCGTTTGCCCGGGTTGATATCCAATCCAACCGGGTCAGTTTTTTTTTCTTTTTCTTCCTGCCTATGGCCTTCCAGAGCCGTAGTCTTGTATTTTTTTCTGCTATATCAACGGAACACGCACTATCTTATGCGTTTTCGTTTCAAAAAAGAGAAACACATATTGTCATTCACTATGAATAAGTGTCTCTCTGTTTTTATGGTGAACATTTCTATAAATTTTAAAGATAAACATAATGATTAATTGGAAATATAATTCACGATTATAGAAACACAGATAGTAATGACATATTCACACTTAAGCATACCAAAGTCTGTGTCACTTTACATATGTTCAAGTCATCGGTTGTAACTGAATGTTCTATATTATGCAAATAATTACTGTGAATGAATTCTTAGCTAAATTATGCTAGTTGGAAAACATTAAGACTTTTTTGGTAGGACTATAGGAGGGAAAAAAAACCTTATATAGTTTCTGTTTCTCTGGAAGTATCAAATCACAACTGTGCTGATTAGGGTTTTGATATTCCACAGTCCAAGGTTAAAGATATTGAGTTGGAAGGCCACACAGATTTTGTAGCATCACCCTATGTTCCATTTACAATGAACTTGTTCTTACCAGACAAGATCTCTTATTCTTTTGTGTAGTACTGTTGTGACTTTACCTGAAAGTTAATTTCAGAATTTTTGTTGTACTTGATTTTTGTCATAGGATATCCCCCCTCTTTTTTATATAGACAAAGGAAGATTTATTGATTTTAGACAATTACAACAAGATTAGATTCATCTTAGACAATTACACCAAGATAATATAAAGTTTATTTCCCTCTTGTACTACATATCATAGTTTCTCTGTTATATTTGCATATGTGAAGAATTCTTATGAGTAGTACAACCCAATAACTAACAAGCTCCTGATGGTCCAAAGCCAATCAGTTGCCTTTCCAAGTCGTACACAACTTCCTTGGAAGTCTGCATCAAGCTTCCTATGATGGAGAAGGAGTTGGTTGGTGCAAACGCCAGGCACCAAGTGTCCTGCCCTCTTTCAATGAACACTCCATGCTGGCCAAGATCGAAGTGAGCTCCATCGTTGAAGTGCAAGGATATGGACGGCATGGATCCCTGAGGAACATTTGTAATGTCATAGCAGTTGTGCTCGTTCTCCTCCGTTGCTCCGTGCTTCAGCAACAGGTGGCGAATCTGCTGGCTCAATGCATTGAAAGCATGGTCTGGGATGTAAGATAGCTCCGAACCGGAGTCCAATAGGACACCCGTTCTACTGAAGATACTCGGCGACACGCCAAGCCTTTCTCCATCAACGGAGATCCCAGTTAGATCAACGAAATAGAATTCTCTGTCGCTCTTACGTGCGACCATCTTTGTGTACTTAACATCTGTTCGTGTTACGACGTTGCCTAAGCTGAAATATCCTGTCGTCCTGCTGAAGAATCCCCTCTCGCTCTTCTGCAGCGGTAGGCAGTACGAGAAGCTCCCAATTGTTGGTGAGCTTTGTTTCAAGACGGACATTGGGCCAGCTCCTACCCCAAGTATCCCATCCACATTGCCAAATTCATTGGCGCCGAAACTATCCAAGTTGCAACCAAATGAGAAATTGGGGATCTTCTGCACATCAGAAAATGTCAAGGTATCTTGGTAGAGAATGCCAAAAGAGGCCGATCCATCCTGATAAGCAACTCGGAAAGGGCAATCTGGATGGTCTTCTGAATCTTGGCAGTTGGGATCACTGCCTCCAAGCAAACACATCGATGTGCCGCAAGATACTTTAGCACACGTACTAGACCTTGATTGTACAAATGTGCGGGCATTGCTGGAGTGGCAACCGTCGCACTCGCAGAAGACCCATGATGTGGAGCTCCCGGTATCTATTTCTACAATCTGTGTCTTGGCTGGTGTTCCAAGACCAACAGATATAACATACAGTGAAGTTTGTAGCCCTCGATCCCACCCAACTTGTACAGCTTCAGTTGACAACCTTGATGCTCTGTCGCGGACATATCGGAAAAGGGGTATCCTTTTCCCAGAGAACAGCTCTGCAAGACAGAAAAGGAGAGGGAAAATTCAGAGGAAGAATTTTTACGTTAATTGGTCAACCATGTCATTTTGTTTTTGTCAAGGACTTGATTTTTTTTACAGCAGACGATGGTGGTCAGCTACTAACCAACAAGCCAACAATTTATATAGGTAACTAGCTAGCTAGCTGCTACTACAAATTAATAGCGTGTCGTTTTGATGCATAGTTAGTTTCATTCTACTTTCATTTATGAGTGCAGAACTAGACTAATTAGAATTCACACACATGACTAATTCAAACGACAAAATCAACTTTAATATTTGGCACTTCAACATTTACAAATTCTATACGCATGGTAATTATATTTATATAGGTTTTATTTCAAAATTGAATGCATTCACAAACAAAATAAGCAAGAATATGAAATAGAATTACATGCATTTAACTCCAAGAAAACTCTTAGATTTATGCTATCAAGCCAAGTTATGTTGACGGTTTATCTATTTATATATATGCACCAGAAGTCCCTTAAAATTCTTTAAATTAGAGGAGAAACATATAAATGGCAGGAATTCCTAGAAATAAAATGTGTAGACATCTAACTTTTAATCCTCCCTTAATTCAGTGGTCAATGCATCATGTGGTCAATGTATCATGTGCATCATTATGTGGCGCGGTTTTGATCGATGGACTCTGAGAAGCTCTATAATTTTGGCACCATGGACATCTTAGAGTGCATGCATGACTAGTCAAGTGAACTGATTTGATAGTAGGCTAGCTTGGTGATAAAAGTAGTACATACCCAAACATTTGAGCAATATCCCGTTATTGGCTCGATACATAGTATATATAACTGATAATTACATAATACATTTATGCCTTGAAATAGATGAAAACCGTTCTATTACCCATGTTTTTGTAAAAATAAATACTATTAATACATCCCAAAAACCATAAACGATGTACATAGTATAGATGCATGGTACTTAACTTTTAGAGACTCAAAAAGAAAACATGATTCATTGTTACAACACATAATATTTTCAATATTTTCACATGAGCTTGCTCCATTTTTACAACACAATATTTTCTCATAAATTCCACATTCTACAATTTTATACGTAACTGTAGTATAGAATTTATGCGTCCGATGTACTTACAAGGAAACCATGAACCAATTAATGTTCATGCAACCTCAAATTTCTTATTGAGAAAAATATAACAAGTTATGATCACGCATTATTTTCTGGACATACCGCCCATACCAATTTCAAACTTCAAAGTAATAAAATCTTATTAAATAAGATGTTCGTGCATGTGCTAGCTGTTCATAGTTACCTGCTAGTGATGACGATGTGTTGTCATGTTTGTCGAACGACGACACAAGTTGCTTCTCACCATGCACATTGACGCTTCTGTGGACACACGCTACGAGGAACAGTAGGAAAATAATCCTCCTAGCCATGGTGCTTACAGCTTCGACTAGTTTTACCACCACCGGTATATATATGCAGGTTAACAGTTAGTTTATGCATGGACGATTAGTTTGTGCCTTGGGCGTTTGCTTCGTTCGTCAGAGTCTTTTGGTTTTGGTGTTACTTTGCTTCACGCAAAGGATGTGGTAAATTGAGGTGGTCGGTTGGTTGGTACAAGGAAGGCAGGACCAAAAGATCACCCTTTCCCTAACTCTAACCACATAGTGCTTCTACTTATAAAAACAACTACAAGAGACTATTATAATTTTTTCCCCAGAATAAGGTATCAGGGGCTATGCTAAATTTTTTCTAAAAAACATGACATCTTACAGCAAAACACTAAAAATTACTCCTCAATAATTTAAAACAGATCACGCCTGCCTGTCGCCAGTGCCGTCCCACGCACGCCTCCCCCCGCGCAACTCCTCTTCCCCGCGTGCCTTCCCTGCTAGATCCAGGGTCACCAGGGCAGCCTTTCCCCTATCGGATGAGAGCAGTTGCTCATCCTGACTGCATCGGGCAGAGCAGTGCGTGTAAATTTAGTATAATGACCATGTTAATATTGCCATTATGTAGTATCAATGTTGTTTTATGTATAGACTTCATACAATTTTGTGACGCGTAATTAACTGAAGCGAGAATATAAATATCCATTCTTATATATGGTCCATTTTAATTTCGCCCATCAATCGAATCAAGTTGAAAGTTTTTTTTCTTTAAGGAGAGGGTGACCTCTCCCATTTTATCTTTTAGCCCCACGCACATTATTCTTATCTCTTTTAGCCCCACGCACATTATTCTTATCTGCTTCAAAACCGATGCCTCCACAATGAGAAAAAACTACAGATCGGTCGCTTGATTTCTAAAAGAAATTAGGCGGTCAAATATTACAGTTGAACAACAAGTAAAACATTAAGTTATATATAGCGAAAAAAATCAGCAACTTAAATATTTAAAAATTTTGTGAAACACGGTGAAAATACACGTTGAAACATGTCGCTATCATGTATGAAACAACGAGTGTTAATGGATCGAAACACAAATTTTTTTCATCAAAATATAATTATACGATCTCTTGTTATAAAAATTTAATTACAATGAATACAATCTGATCGGATCATAGATTAGACAAGTAGTTTATAAGAAAATTTATTTTAAAGACCGGTAAAATGTGTGCATGCATGACTGGATGGAGTAAAAAGAGAGGAGAGAGAGAGTAGTGGCAGGTAGTTTCATGAATTTTGAGGAACATAACGAAGACACACATTGAAATATATCACTATCACGTATCACGTATAAAATATTAAGTTTTAACGTTTTGCAACATATGTTTATCATACGATATCTTATTGTAAAAGATTTAATTATCATGAATAATAAAATAGTATGATCGGATCGTAGATCAAATAAATAGTTTAAGAAAAAAGAATATTTAAAGAGAGAAGAAAAGAACTAGCTAGCAACGAACTTGCATACATGCGGCGGGAGTGTAGCGTTCGATTTTTATTAACCCAATCGAACGCTCGAGCCTGACCAATTCCCTCACCGTGATGCAGCAAGCAAGCCTACAACAATATTCTAAAGGACCTATAACAAAAGACCCAAAACACTCAAACAGCATGAAAATTCCGTTGGCAACAAAAGTAAACCAAACAGCTCTTCTCACAGATTCGATCTTCATTCCAGCCTCAAGACATGTGGACGCCATCCTTGTTTTGATTTGAAAGGTATTTGACCTCTAAGAATAACATTCAATTTAATTGAAAAGTGGCCTGAAAGTTCGTTATGCTTGCTGCTTTCACGTATCACTTTAGTTATTCATTTTGTACTGCGTGATCGAATAATTCAACATACGCGCCCATGCGATAAAAAATTCAAGACCGACGAGAGGATGGAACCAGACTGCGTCACCTTCTATGTGATGCCAATCCCTTCTATATGATGTTGCCCCCGTCTTCTTCTTTTACATTACTGCATTTATTTTTTAAAATTTTTACTACTTCCGTTTCTTAATAGAGGACACCATTCACTCGTTCAAAAATGATTTTTGCATATGGTCAAAACCGGTTTTCTTAGGTGGCTGGACAGCCCGCATGTACCCAGGTGTCTACGAAAAATCAAAATTTTCAACTGCACGCGAAAATAATTTCAGCAAAAAAATTCCAAAAATCAAATTGGCAAAATCCTAGTCTGCCGCTGGCCGAAACCCTAACGTCGTCGTCGCCACGACCACCGCCGTCGTTGCCGTCATGGTGCTCGCCGTAGTCCGTAGCCCTCGTCGTCGTCGCATCCGCCACCCTCACCGCCCACCGTCGTCGTCGCCAAACTCAGGGCCGCTGCCATAGCCCACGAGTCAGTCATCATCGTCGCCAAACCGAGGGCCCCCACCGTCGGATCCGCGTGGGGGAGGACCCCCGCCATCGGATCCATGCGGGGGAGGCCTGCCGCCGCCCGATCTGTGTGGGGCGGCACGGCGCACGGGCGGCGTTCGGCTAGCCGTCGGTTCGACAGTGGCTAGGGTTTCTGCCGTGGCTCTACCGAGCGAAGCGGCGCTAGTCCACGGTAATAAGTACGGGAGGCAGCTCCAAGCTCTTCGGCGGTGACAGCCCAGGCTCCAGTGGCGTGGCGACGACGCAAGGACAACGGCGGCCAGCTCCATAAGGCAAAGAGGGTTGAGCCGAGCACGTTAGCTCGGCTCAACCTAGTTGGCTCCCGCGGCTGGGGTCTGATGGGATGGGACGGCCTAGCCGAGTTGGGCCTAAAAGAAAGAAAGAAACAAAGGGATAAAGGAGAGGCGATTTAGACTTTTGAGCAGATCCAAGACTTGTGATTGGGCTAGGGTTCTAGGGACCTAAACCATACTTTTGCCACTAGACATTTTTCAAGGTGAGTATCCTCTCAAGGCTTTTCACTCCCCACAAAATAATTAGAGAAAATATATAACTATACACATATATTAAATTTGAATATATAGAAAATATTTGAATTTGGCATTGGCACACGGAGAAGAGAAATTCAGAAGAACCAACATGATGCAGGTTTTCACAAATTTTTTACAAAATGTGATTTTTGGTCTCTGAGTTTTAATTACAAAATTTTCAGGGTGCTACAGCCGGTCGCCGACCCATCGGATGCTCCTGCCTGCCGTCGGCCGCATGAGAGGGGAGAGTGAATGAGAGAGGGAGAGAGGAGTGAGAGAGAGGGGGAGAGGATAAGAGAGTGAGAGTGTGAGACATAGAGAGAAGAGAGGAGAGGTGGAGGAGTGGTTTGGTTTTTATATTTAGTTTCCAGTGCTTTTTGTCAACGGGCTTCTTAACGAGGCACCTGCAAAAAATTGATTTTTGTATGTGACCGCTTAGGAGATCCGTCTAGAAAAATATATCTATTTTCGCACGCTGGCCTAGCTTGAGGCTGCTTGCGAAAAATGAATTTTGCAAAAATGAATTTTCGCTTGTGACGCCTTGAACCGACCGGGGAAGTGATTTTTGCAGGCGGAAAAATTATGGTCCGTCTGTAACCTAAAGGGGGTCACGTCCAAAAAAAATAGTGATTGACCTTTAAAATAATGTTTCATCATTCATCTTATTAAAAAATTAGTTTAAATATGCTAAACTATAGGTCATACTCACCTATACCCAAAGTTTCTTTAATGATGAAATGTATCACATAAAAATGACATTTATATAAATTATTTGATTAGACAAATGGTCAAACGTCATGTAAAAAGTCAACGATATCATCTATTAAAAATAAATAATAAAGGGAGTATAATTTTTTCGGTGTTTTTTTCAGTTGAAACATTGGCTAGTTTAGACTGTCACAACATGTCTTTCAAAAAAAATGTATGATGAATTTTCTTTTCTAGAGAATAAGATAATTGATTTGTTGAGTAATTATTTTCACTAAACCTGTTGGAGACAATCCTAAATTATATATATGTATAGATTACATGTTGAATCGACACTACTACAAAAAATTGTAGGTTCAGGCGGCGCATGAGCCTTTTACACGGGTGTTTTCCTCTCCGCATGTAACCAAGGGCCTGCAGAAATAGTGAAATTTTGCTGGCGCATCAAGAACCGCCCAGAAAAATATGTTTACACAGGAGGATATCTTCGGTCTCCGCCTGTGCGTGTAATACATTTTGCACAGGCGGTTACTGATGACAGCCACCCGTGGAGACACTTTTAATTAGGCGGATCTAAACTATGAATCGTCCGCATTGTTGTATTACAGCCAAAAAAATCCACCTGCTATACATCTATGAATTTTCCATACAAAACTGACATATTTGTTATCAGCATAAAGGACAATCAGCATATATTACAAATTCACCGCCACATTCGCATTCACTGAACATTTACATAGATAAAAAGGTAGAACTGCAATTTGATCCTACACATTGTCCACATCAACACTTTGGAGGAAAAATAAATATTGACATATATATTCATAGTTTTTAAGCCCAGTTTATTTTATTGTTTTGGTTTCGATTTTCAGCAGCACATAAAATATGACAAACCATTACCATATTATTAATTAAAAATTAGTTATTACAAAATTAAAAAGTAAATTTATTAGATATTTTTAATAGAAGTTTTTTTATGGAACACACCGTTTACCAGTTCGGAAAGCACGCTAATGAGAAAAAAAAGAAGTTGTTGTTTAGAGTTGAAGCTCATAACTCAGCCTTAGTCACACTAATTTGATCATTCTATAAAACGTCTAATTACTATTTAAGATGTCAACTTCAAAGATGTTCTCTACAGTAGTTAATGTATGTACGTAAGCACTTTCTTTTCATCAACATACCGATCCATTACGTCCCCAAAGACTGTAACATGGTGGTTATCCAAACAAAAATAGATAAACAACTAGTGCTTGAAGTTGTCAACCAAATAAGGATCAGGATGAGTCAATATATAGCCAGGCTCATTCATCACCATAAGTAAGATCATTTGCAAGCTAGCTTGAGTTAGTACCTTAGGAGCTTCACCCTATACACAGGTTAAATACAATTGCTATATATTCGTATCAATACAATTCAAAAGAATATAAGTGGAAAATTACGATATTAATGTACCACTTTGAATCGTATAGGCGTCGGAGAGTTTGAGAGACATATCTAGAACATCATTGTCATCTTCAAGACTTTTTAATTTGAAACAACTAAAGTCAAGAAAGAGTAGGTCACTCTGTGCCTTGCTTTCTTTGATAGCATTTACCAAGACACATATCACGATGATCACACTCTGCCCGTGGCTCACACAGTAATTGCGGTATCGCCATCTCGATATTGATAAATAATAATGTGTATAACTTGTACTTACCGTCATTAGTAGTTTCTATCCGATACTCAGGATAACTGATATATGCTGTGGTGCATACGTGTCTTAAGGTTAATACGCTACAAGAAATATAATGAAAAACTAGAGATTATGAAATTAAAAAAAAATCTAATTTGGCATTGGTTCATAATTTGATTCATATTGGCACTTACTATTGAGCGTCTTGTGTCTTCGTGCAGGAGCCGCAGCTTGTAGTCCTCATCAAATTATGATTTCGGGTGGTTGGCTTGGTACAGGAACAGCCATTCTATGAAGTAAGCAAAATAGATAGATTACAAGTAATTTTCTTAGTGCATCATACTCAACAATTAATATCCGATTGTTTGACAAATTAATCAACTCACATTGTGAAAATAATGACACAACACCAGGTCAAAGACATCTCCCACTGTCTTAGTCAGTTAGTGTAGCGGTTAGTGTAGGCACTATACCGTCCTGACCCCAGTTTTGTAACACGGGAAATCACATGTGTTCACACACTATACCGTCCTGACCCTCAGCACTGTCTGTCTAGTGTTCAGTATTACACTCGGTAAAGAATTTATCAAGTGTAACATTCGACAAAGAGCTCTCGGCAAAGAGGGAGTAAGCAAAAGGTTATTTGTCAAGTGCTAGTCTACGGGCACTCGGCAAAGACTTTGCCGAGTGCTAGGCACTAGGCAAAGCTATAAATGTTTGCCTAGTGTCAGACACTTGGCAAACAAAAAAAGTAAGGTTTGCCTAGTGTCAGATACTAGGCAAACCTTACTACTTTGCCGAGTGCTATGCATTAGGCAAAGCTATAAATGTTTGTCTAGTGTCAGACACTCGACAAACAAAAAATATTTGCCTAGTATAACATACTAGGCAAAATATGACAACACTCTATCACATCCCACCATTTTTCAGGCTGGGCTCGCCTACATCTAGAAGCTCTCTAGGATCTTAAGACTGTCCACATAGCCTAACACAAGTCTTTTCTACGCACTTTGTTCTCACTCATGTGCAACCAGGAAGAACTTCCCGGTCGGTTACCCATCCTCAAATTACCCCAGGCCAAGCACACTTAACCTCAGAGTTCTTTGGAGATGAGCTTTTAGAAATAAAGTTGTAACTTTTTGATATGAGTATTCTATTAATCTTATTAAGTCTTAGGCCAGGATGTTACATCCACACCCCCTTAGAAGATCGACGTCCTTGTTGGTCAACCCCAGGCCAGGAACCTCCCCTCTTGGCCATGTCCATCGTCCAGTGCCGGCACATGTGCCATGCAGTGTCCCCTCAGGGCCCACGCGCCATGCACATCATGCCCGCGTAACTGACCCGTCACGCGTCTGTGAAACCGAGAGGGTCGGCTCTGATACCACTCTGTCACGTCCCACCCTTCCCAGGAAGCCGGCCGGGCGCGGTGGGCTGAGGAGGTGCTGGCCGGGAGGGCGGCGACGGCGGCAGGCGTGCACACGTGTGCAGTGTGTGTTAGTGTGTGAGCTAGCTAGCCAGGCGAGTGAAATTTTTTTGGGACCGTGTCAAGTTTTGGGATTTTTTTTGCATCAATTTAAAATTTTTAATTATTTTTTACATTTAGTAGAAAATTATTTTGCCTAGTGTAGCACTCGGCAAACCCTTTGCCGAGAGCACTTGGCAAAGGGTTTGCCTAGTGCAAGGCACTCGACAAAGGGTTTCTTTGCCTAGTGTCAGGCACTCGACAAACTTTTTGCTGAATGCTGCACTAGGCAAAGTAATTCCCTATTAAATGCAAAAAATAATTAAAAATTTTAAATTGATGCAAAAAAATCCCAAAACTTGGAATGGTGTCATGTATGTTATATATTACGTCCACAAAAAGTTTTGGAGCCAAATTATAAATTCAACCATTATTATGGCTCTAAATTTGTGATATGAGTATAAAGTCTAATATTTGTATTCGAAGATAGTTCGGTTTATTAGCGTCGTATGTGACAAAATGTTCGAAACTTTTTCAATTTTTATCACAGCCTCAATGTTTGATTTCATGATACTCTAACAAATCTCATGATTTTTGGACTTTATTTGTTTTTTAATAATTTAAAAACCGACTAGACTTTATTTGACTCACGGTCTTCCTAAATAAGATCTTTGAAATCACTTTTCATTTCCTAGATATGACCTCAAAGATAGCGTCGGTGGTGGCAACGACTATGAGGATTAGGTGAGCAAGTGTGTGATTGACACGGTCAGTTCTTCATGGGCACAACCTTGTGGCTGGCTGATTGTGTGCAGATGACGTCGATCGAGCTCGAAATGTTGTGTGGATCATGAGTCTATCATCTCCGCCTGGCGCCATCTTCGTTTGTATGCAGTGGCGAAGGACAAAACTTTTTTAAGGTATGACGGACTTTCCACATACCACGTATCACTATACCCATGCCATATACCACAAAAATCAATACCATATACCACAAACATATTAAAAGATGTGATATTAAAAATACCTTGAAAATAACAAATGATAATTACCTTCAATTTGTAGAACTCCTTCAATTTGTGCCGTCTCTTCTATACTTCATCTCCTATAGCACCTCCACTACCATGCATACTTAATTTGTGCTACTAGTCCCTTGGCCCCAAAAACTCATCAAATCTGTCCAAAAAATAAGAAATTTAACTTTTAGTTAATTATCTCAGGTAATTCGAATATATTCTAAATTTTAATTCAATAATCCAATCCTTAATACCTCTTTGTGATGTCACAGTCTTTCCCTTTCTTTTGTCCATGCTCAAAATCTCAAATCAATTTTGATTTTGTTGGGGAGGAACAACAAGAAGGAAAGCATCACTCCCAATTTCAGCTCACTGGTACTTACATAATTTCAGAACCAAACAAAGCAAAAATTATTTAGAAGACCACCAACTGACTGAGCAAAGTAAATGCTCGGCAAAGCAAAGTAAAAATTACTGAGCATTTTTTACTATTATTAATATTAGTTCATAATAGTGCAACTATGAAGAGGGCCAGAGGGGAGATATAGACTAGAAATTGCAAAACTAAGAATAAGAAGTTCACATACATGCTAGTGCATCTACTTAGGACCAGTGAATCTGCATATGATCATATGCCGCATATCATATGGCAAATGGAACCCGCATATCACTTGCTGTCGTGCCATTGCTGCATCCTAGAGTGGAACCCGGCCGAACCAGAGCTCTTGCTACCGACGCCGAGGGAGGGGGAGCCTGTGCGCTGCCGCCCGCCAGCCACCGCCGCCGCCGCGCGTGCTGGAGCTACCACCGTTGCCGCCGGCGCGCCGCGCTGGAACTGCTCGGAGGCGGGGAGGACCGAGGAAGGGAGTCGAGGAGACGCGGGAGTAGGTCACTCGTGTGCGGTCAGAGAGAAGGGAAGCATCGGGTTGGGCCGGGAGCAGGCCTCCGCGTGGGGAGGGGGTTCTAGGCCAGGTCAAGGTATGGCACAGGACAGACCTCGCCCTACCGGGCCCTCCGCCACTGTTTGTATGGCTGCCCCTTCGTCGTCTTCCCATGAGTGCCAGTGTGTCTTCTTGTCAGGCTTCTTCTCACTATGTGTTGGAGTCTGGGAGATGTCTCTTGCAAATGACTAGTAACATATCCGTGCTAACGCTACAATAATATAATCGATCACTCCTTTTTAAATTCAAGCTTACATGCAAGCCAGAAAAAAGAAGCAAATCTCGGATAACCGCATGCATGCAAGCTAGAAAAAAGGAGCAAATCTCGGATAACCTCTCGCAATTAAATCCATGCATGCATGCACACAATAAAAATAGAAAATAATATGAAACAAAGAAGTAAACTCTGATTTTTATCCGTTGGATTATGAGTGAGTAAGAGAAAAAGTTAGATCTGAATCGTTGTTAAGGTGCATTATAAGTGGTAGAGATAGAACAAGTGTTGGGGGTCAGTGTCACGCCTTCTCCTCCATCGGCCGTTGGTGCCTATTTCTACCTAGACCGACGCCCCAGCAAGTGGCGCTACGGGCACGCATGCGCCCCTGTCTTCAACTTCCCCTCCTCCTCGACAGTGACCCGCTGTGGCCACGAAGGTCAAGGCCACATCCTCATCCTACGCTTCGGCAACCTCCTCTTCCTTCGCTCTTGCTTCTATGATCGTTACCCCCGTCATCATCGTTGTCATCGTTAGAGTCGACGGGGCCACGTACCACTACTTGAATGGTTGTCCACTTCATTATTGATAGGCATTCCACCTGGCAATGGTCATAGCGATCGCGATGATGAAGTGGTGTAGCTAGAGGAGCTATGGGTGTCACCATCGTCCTCCTCCTCCTCATTGCTGGTGATGTACTGTGGTTGTCGCAATGAGTCCGCCATTGCTGGAACGTGGGTGGAGAAAGGTGAGATGGAAAGAGGGAGCATGCCGATCCCCATATTATTCACTAATTTTAGCAAAATAGTCATGTCGTGGGTGCTAAGGAGGCGAGGCGTGGTAGTGGAGGACGTGACCGGCGTCCATTGGTTCATCTTTTGAGAAGGAAGTGACCAGAGTTCACGTGAAACCGATGGTAGTGGAGGTAGTTTAAGACTACAAATAATGGCGAAAGGAAGACGGAACAACATCAACACAGGCGGACAATTAAGAATGTGTCGCTTGAAAAGTCTATTTTATACTGACGGAGCATAGTAGACGACTGCCCGTGTAAATCCATATTCCTTTCTAGATATTGCTCAAGGTGTGCATCATGTTATTACGAGCAGCCTCTTAAGTAAGCCCCCAGGGTAAAATTGACACATACGATGGTGGTCAACTACCTGTTAACACCAGAATTTGGTAGGCCATGAAGTCCCTATCGGCCTAAGGTTTATATCGGTTCAAAGCAAGTATCGGCTTAGAGTTCTGCATCGGTCGATAGGGGTTTTCTTTTATCAACATCTTCGACAGTCGGATTCTTGTTAGATTCGGCTTGGGAAGGTCTTATCCAGAAGAAATCCAGAATCCGAATTTAGGAAAGATGTGGCTTGTATCTATTAATTAGAAAAAGTTTGTTAACTTTAGAAAAGTGTGTTAGTGCATCATCTACAGTCACACATGTTGTGCCGTGGTGGATTGCAGCCACGAGCATGCAGTAGTACATAGAAAGTCAACAAATGAACAATGTCATGTTCAGTAACTTAAGCATATATATACCTGCCGGAAAGCTACCTAGGGCGCCGCAAGGGCAAAACAAGACCATCCGTGAAACAGGAGGCGTAGGCGATAGAGAGATGAGTAGATGACAGTATGTTGGGAGACTACAGCCTATAGAATTGTGGGGGTTTGAAACATGCAGAACTGAGGGCTTCTCCTTCTCTAAGGAGAACTTTTTTTTTGTTCAGTGTATTAACCGTGTTGAAAAACATAGGAGTAGTTAACAACAAACATAAAATGGTAAACCAATTTGAGCTATTCTCCTTGGTAGATGTGGAATGTAATTTATTGGATCAACTCAAATGTTAGGCAACTAAAAACAACTAGTAATAGATGTCCATATATACAAGGACGACATTACATGTAGTGGAAGTTGGGGTGTCATTCATTCATTTCCCTGGGGCCTGGCAAGCAAGGCCGCAACAAGCCATGTTAGCTGTACCACCGAAGAAGATGGAGAGAGCCCCATCCTTGGATTCATAGGGCTGGACGCCGTAGCAGGGCTGGTTGCTCATGTTGCCAAACGTCCTGTCCGGCCTCTGCCAAGATTTGTCAATCTGCATCACCTGAATCCCATGTATATATGCGCTTTTCCCCATGCCTTCTACCGGGTAATATCCGCTCCCCATTCCCGTTGTTGTGAACTCCTGGCCCTCATGCATGTTGCACACTTGACCACCCCAGAAAGCTTCTTCTCCCTTGTCAAACGCAGGGAAAGCCTCTTGGGGCCAATACCCCAGCATGGTGTCCCCATACATGGCACACCATCTGTTAGAAAGCATATCCTGTACATAACCATGGTGGTAAAGTGTTTGATTCGAAATCATTAGTAGCTTAATCAAAAAAATTTCGCTACTAAGGGGGTAAGTTTGGCAGTAGCAAACAACTAACCGTATCTTAAAATTTGCCAAAATTTTAAATGGCAATAACATACCTTCGAATACTTCTACTGTTTTCTTTTGCAAAACTGTAAGTATGGTTGAGTTTAGCAAAACAAAAAGAACACTCTAGCGGCGGTGTTTAAGTTTACTTTGAATCAAAGAATAATGTGTAATTAAAGTCATTACCTTGTAAATAGTGAGATGGGCCTCATACTGAACGTCCCCATACTGTGACACTGGGGCTAGGGCTGCCCCAAATGCAAACTCATTCGAAATTTGCACGAAACCAGCGCAATTCAGGTTGAAGCAATCGACACCGTTATGTGGATCCTGTGTGTGTATATATATTAGTACAGAAACTATATATGTGGTTAATTATAAGTAATAAATTTGCGAACGAATAAAACATTCTACAGCGTATCACTATTACCACAAAGTTAATTATTACTTAATTACATGACCCCCAATCGTTGCATCATCACTTACTGATGGGGGTGCGGTTTGTAGGATTAGCATACATTCCAATATTCCATAATATAATTAAATACCGTTGTGTTGCTGTATGACATAAGGGATGATTAAATATTACCACTGTTCGGATGAACAATCTTGTTTTACCGTGGGATTCCCCATACAGAGTAGGGGCTACCTGAAACAGTAAGACCTAGTTATTAGTTTTTCTTTTTAAGTAAGAGTTACCAGTACAGTTTGTTATTAAAATTGGTGATGCAACTAAATTAATTAA
Organism: Oryza australiensis; assembly: GCA_019925245.2. Classification (NCBI taxonomy): domain Eukaryota; kingdom Viridiplantae; phylum Streptophyta; class Magnoliopsida; order Poales; family Poaceae; genus Oryza; species Oryza australiensis. The sequence goes on along the minus strand of JAIFGZ020000540.1, from coordinate 1,170,984 downwards.
TTAATGCAGCAAAAAAGTTAATGTAGTAATTAATCAATTAATTAATTGCGTACCATCCACCCAAACTGCAAAGAAGCCCCATGTCCATTGGTTATGACGATGCCATTCAGGCTCCACTCGTTGGGCTCTACTCGTAAGCCCCACACATTTACGTCTCCTCTAGCGCCATATACAGTTTGAGGTGCTTGGGTTCCTGCAAACTGAAGAATTGAAAGAAAAAACCTATAAGACGATCGATCGAGTCCTATATATTACACTCAATCAAATATTATACTCTATATATATATATATATATATATATATATATAAGAACGAATGTGCTACACTTACCCGTTTGAATTTGATAATGATGATTAAGTACAGGATATATAAAATGATTAAGCTATTAATGTGTTAACTAAATTTTAATTATTTTAAACTTTAAAATAGATTTATTTGGTATTTTAAAAAGTTTTCGTACGAAATGTATCAATCGTTTACAAATTTAAAAATATGCTAACAGAAACCACCAAGATAAAATCAAAATCTGAATTAAAAAATAATAGGGTCTGCTCAATAGCATGGCCCAGGTCAGGATTGACATTTACTCCTATACACTTGTGAAAATAAATATGTATACCTCCATGGAGCAACCGTTTGGTTGCGCGGCATCAACCTCAAGCTGAGATTGTTGTGTGGCCCTTCTAACTGCTATAGTTCCATCGGGACATTTCCCATTGTTTTGCCATGCTTGTCGAGCTGTTTTCGTTCTTTTGGAAAAAGGCAAATTGCCGGGTCGTGTCTAGCAAAGTTAACACAGAAATCAATCAATACGAAAATAAAAGTTGCAGCACATATATTGGCATGCCAATTATATAAAACCAAGAAACCTGAAGTGAAGGAATATATCCAAATCAAACATGCATGAAAATTAAGTTGGATATATTACGTACCTTGATTATCGTGTGGTTTTTAAGGCGAGGATTGTTGAAGGCCGGCTGTTGATAAATGTTGATGCAGTCGATAATATCACCGTCGTCAGCCTAACATGTACAGTAGAAGCTTTGCTTTATCTGTACGCTTGTTTACGAAGAACTTTGGATGCTTATTGCAAAACTAACAAGCAAATTAATTATAAAGGAAACAAAAGTAACCTTTATTGACTTGATTGCCCGTGTGTTAGGTTCTGCCATGTCGATTAAAAACATCCATATGAAGAGGGCACCCGAAATCCACGAGATTGCCTTCTTCATCTCTCTCTGAACACCAAGTAAATGTTGTTAGTGGTGTAGCTATGCTCTTGCAGATGCTGAAGCTAGACCGGATGCATGCCAAAGCTCAGAAGAAATGTCAGTGGATCGGTACTGTATAAGTAGAGTTCAACAAGGATTACACACCAAGTGTGTGCCTAAACAACTGCCTATAAGTATATACGAAACCATCTGTTCTCTAGGGCAGTTTCAAGAGTGTGTGTGTGTATAGTACTACTATTAGATAACAATGTTAATTTTCCTGGTAGCCTGAGATAAAAAGGACACAAACCCTTGATTATGTTGCAGTTGTAAGACCGTTGTTGATAGGCAACTGAAGTACAGTATCAATCAATCAATGCATATCTGAATACTTTTTAGGAACTCTAACGTAAATTAAAAAGATCCAACTGTATATGATTTATTAACTAAATCATATTATCACAGCCTTAGATCTTTAGGATATAATGACCTCGACTTTTTGATTTTTCTCCTTTTAATTTGGCATCCGACATGTATTTAATAAATATAACTTTGACTATTTGATTTTTAGCATCGCCGATCTATATATCTAGAAATCTTTTCTTGCGCTGCTTATCTGTAACTTTCTCTCTCCAGTTTAAATTACTTCGGAGTCTAATTTCATAACAAAGCTTAACCCTAAACGGAGAAAGACTTCAATCAGCCATGACTAAGGGACTAGACTAAAGGCTAGATATTTAGGATAATGAGTTGGTTCGGCTCGACTCCTTATGCTAACAAACTGGAAGTTTAGCTCAGCTCGACTCTGACTCCTACAAACGGTTTCTTTAAGCTCACAAGCCAAAGCAATAAAAACATTAAGCACACAGTATGCAACAATAAAGCAAACCAGGAAGACATCACTTCCATTATTCCATACCAAAATGAAGGCATGTGCGGCCCTTGCGAGTTATCGACTGTGGCTATGGTTTCTTGATGCCCACCGTGCTGCCGAAGACAATAGGGTCAAGGACGTCATGATGTGTATCGAGCGGACAAACGCCATGTTATACCGAAAAGCCTAGGTGTGTTTGGTTGCTTGTTTTCTCGCAGCCTAGCCCATCTCAGACTGAGTTTGGCCTGATCGAGATTGTATTGGTTTATCCTGGCTAGCATGAGATTATGTTTGGTTGGTTGCATAAAATATACTGTTTGGAATAGATTTTATTTGGTTGGTTGCATGGTTCGTAGCTATGGATACTTTTTTATTTTTGGATATTACCACCTATAATTTTTTGGATGAAAACTCTTACCATTTGGACAAGATGAACTTTTTCTATATCAATATTTTCAATGTTAAATTCATCATATAAGCAATTTTTTAAATCAATTCATTAATTGGTATATTTGATTCTAGCTTAAATATTAATAATTGATATTGAAGTTGCCAACAACGATTATATAAAAATTATCAAATGAGCTTACACACTTGCACAGTACATCAAGTATATCTGTTAGTGCAAACTAGAAAGAAAGCCCGCCCGCCCAGATACACGGGCATCTTATTTATTGTTTAATATAAAAATAATGCTAAACGAAGTGATATCGCATCATTCTTATACCGTGAAATAGACTACATATTTTAATATATTTAAGTGATTTAAGTGGTAAAGATGTCTCTCATATTTAAAAATTAATTTGTCCCGGATACATATAAATTTTCTTATTGTCACTTCGACACATTTCCACTGTTCAAAAACTAAGTATCTATTAATATATAAAACTGCATATGTATCAATAAAATAAGACTAATAGATCATTAATACACTAAAATATTCACTATACCTAAGTGTTTATGTCTCATTTATTTTCAAATCTATATATAAATATTCTAAAAATATCACTTATATTAATTAATAGGATAACATTGTTAAAGTTAAACATAAATGTCACTTTAACGGGTGAACGGGTGAAGCTCTTTCTTAGTTGCCTTGAAACATGCCCGTGTAATATAGCAGTGTCCCTAGAGCACAATTTTACCTAATTTACTATCACACCCTCCTCATGGATGGATGGATTGGTAGGTAGTAAGGTGAGCACGATGGCCTGCACTGGGACCACCTCACCCCAGCCAATATGCACTACTGAAGAAACAATCTGATATGCCAAAATTCATAATTGTTTCGGTTTCAATAGAAATTAAGACTAAAAAATATTTTTAATTCCGATTTAAAAAGGCACCTGTTCTCTAGGATCTTTAGTCCCGATTGATGTTACAAATCGGGACTAAAGATTATCTTTAATCTTGGTTAGATTCTTGTCAAAATTTGTCAGACCGATGATCATCTTTAGTCCCGATTTGTTACACCAACCGGGACTAAAGATTCCATTTTTTGTCTCGGTTGATGTTACAAAATGAACTTTAGTCTCGGTTGGTAATATCAATAGGGACTAAAGTGAAGGAAGATGTTTTTTAACTGCATGATTTTATTGTAAAGGAATAAAATTAATTTGTTGCATGATTAAAATGACTTAAAATTAATTTGGGAGGATCTGTAAGTGAAAAGAGAGTGGTGTTGTATGGGGGTGGGTGATTGAAGATAGAAGCAAGCTTTGATCCTTACATTGTAATTACAAATTACCATATTATTATTAACTAGTGATTTTTGGTGATAATATACAAATCGAGTGATCTACAATATTGATAAAAACATCACTTCTTCGGATACCTTCGCTGTATTGTCACTATAACCTTTCGTACCATAGCCTTCACATATTTCAGTTCTAGAGTTTGTTGTGTCGAGTTTTTGTCCTGGTCGAAGTCTTGTTACTGGTTAGATCGTGTTAAAGTCTAGTTCGTGTGTTTCCCCTTTGTTTCCATCAAACCCTAGCCGCCGCGTCTAGTTTGTATGCGTGTAACAAGTTTTGCACTCATTGTTCCCGTTTCGTCCTCTAACTCGAAGTCGGTTTTTAAAACGGTCATAATTTTCACGTACGGACTTCGATCGAGACGTTTCATATATGAAAATCGGTCGAAAAGAATTTCGAATGCGTTCGTTCGCGCTTTGTCGCGTTCGGCGATTTTATTTTCCCAAAAATGGCTCGGAAGGTTGTCTTTTCGAGCCTGGAAGCTTTATTTCAATTTTTGAGCATGTTTTCTTAATTTTTCACCGGCCACGTCTTTTGCTTGTTTAGGCTTAAATTTTCTGTGGTTACCTCTTGTGTGCTCATAAGTCAAGAAAAATATTAAAAAATAAAAATAAAAGTTGAATTTTCCCTATCTTGCTCAACAACGGATGAAAAGGAAAAATAGAGAGGGACAAAAGAGAAACAATATCTAGAGGAGCACATATAGAGGTGCAATTTCTAGGATTACTCTGTTCGATTAAATTTTAATGCATTACTTATTATTGTTTTAAACCTATATTTATTTAATGAATTATTTAATTTTTGGTTGTTAACCCTAGAAAGGACAAAAAGTTGGAAAATAGCGAAAAATTATATTTAGTCCCGGTTGATGGCTACAACCAAGACTAAAGAAGAATTGAAATAACGGAAAATTATCTTTAGTCTCGATTTGTGCCACCAATCGGGACTAAAGATAAATTGGAAATAGCGAGAAATAACAGAAGATGTTTTGTTTGAATTTGTGGACGATTTTGTTGTTGCATTTTGTTGTATTCGGATCTGTGGCATTGAAAAAAATAATTTTGATGTTGTGTGTTATGTATATGTGTTATATATATATATATGTATATATGTGTGTAAAGAAGCATCAAGCTAGTCAGGAGCAAAATTTAAAAAAAAACTTTAGTCGATGTTGGTAACACCAACCGAGACTAAAAATGACGAAGCCAGCCACGTGACACTGTCATCTTTAGTCCCGGTTGATGTTATCAACCGGGACTAAAGATCTCTTTTTTGTCCCGGTTATTTTACCCAGAATTAAACATGTTGATCTTTAGTCCCGCTTTCGTAATCCTTGTTCGATAACCGGGGCAATATGGGATTACGAACCGGGACTAAAGCCCTTTTCTCTAGCAGTGATGTATGCCCCTGGTATACTTACAGCAGTGTAGCAAAACTCTGTTGTTCATACTTGGTATCTTTTAGAGAAGGACAAAGAGAAAATGAAGGTGATCGAGATAGTGTTTTTCTATGTTTTGAGTAGATTTATGGTATAGAGTAGACACTATTTGATTATGGTGTTAATAATTACACTCAAATATTTATGGTATTGGTAGAATACTCTCTTTCAAAAATAAACGAGGTTAATTATTCAGCGGTGCTAAAAATATTATAGCTAAAGAAACATACCACATGAATAATCTCTGGAGCACCATATTATTATTTATATTTTGACAAAAAACTATATTTTAGTGATTGGCTTGTTTTCAACACTATTGTTGATAATCACATGAGACACCTTTACTAATTATTAATTTGAAGAATATATTTATTTTTCTAAAACTTATTTACAATAACTAATAACTAATTTGTAGGAGTATACTTATAGTCACGCGTGGGATGCATGACATACATCCATATCAATTATGTCTGACACGTTAGAATTCCTCAACTACAAAAAGATATAACAAAACTAATGCACATGTTACTTGATTGTTTATTTATTGTCAAAACTATTTGGCAAAGGAAACATAACATACATATACGATGATAAATCTCATGATAGATTAAATGGTAGAATAATAGTAAGATCATTGACTAGAAATATTTTTTATGACTTTTTTTGACATTTATGAATCATGTATGCGGCTCATTTCTCAAATACAAATCAAGTAGTTCTGAAAAATTCAAAAAAAATTGAGGATCTTAATCTCAAAAAATTAAAATTATGTCACATCAAGTTGAAAAAACACAAGTTGTTTTTTTACAGATGTAGATTTAAATTAGTGTTATATATTTGTCAAAAGATTTTTAACATCCTAAAATATGATGCAAAATTATTTTAAAATATCATAACATTAATTATTATTTGTTGGCCTCATGTATCGTGATGTATTTATGAATGCAGTATAACTTTTATAATACATCAATAGTTCATTTAATTAAAGGAATATAAATTGGATATATATTTTTAAAATATTTTAAAATGTGAACTTTATAGACGGTAGTTGATTTGATAGTCAACTATATTTATGGAGTAATATATTTTATAGAAAATTCTATTATAAGAACTGTCAATTTTTTTCCGATGGTACTACATAAGTACGTACGTATATTTTTTTCGCTTTATGTATATGGTGGAAAATTCTGTTTTGATTTTTCCCGATGATACCACGTATATATTTTTTTGTTGGCTTTATTTTTTTACATGTGGCTTTATCTTTTTATCGTAAGTATGTGGGCATGTATGTTTTTTTCTTCCGGTGAACCGTAGTAAGCTTTATTGTTTTTCCAAATCATACTTACTATTTTTTTGTTTATCCAGCCAACGATACATATTTTCTCTCGTATATACAGGACGATGGTATTATTACATATCTATAATCTATATCTATAATCTATATCTATAATCTATAATCTATAACCATTTATAAAGTAAGTAGTGTTTTTCACTCAAATTTTGTTTTGCCTGACTGTTTTACACAAAACCCCTTGAGTTTTTTTAAAATGAACCCACAGTCTGTCTGACTATTTTAAAAAAACCAGGTAAAGAAGAAAAAGGGGTTATTTTGTAGAAAACCCCTTCACTGTTTATAAAATTAAACTGCAGTCCCAATATTAAAAAGAAAAAGAGGACTTGGATGAAAAAAGACCTCATGCGTCCCTCTCTTCTGCCCCCATCCACGTCGCGCCTGCGTCCCTCCCTCCCGTCGCCGCTCGGAGCTCCCGCGCCGCCGCCTGAACCTTCATCCTCCGTCTGCTTTCCTCCTTGCATCGTCGTCCCGTTGCAACGCACAAGCATTTTGCTAGTATATATACTAATCTAATAATCTAAAATATAGCGGTCCATTCATTTATATAAAAATCGATGATATGTATAGATCTAATTTATTGGTCTAAAATAACGTGTCCAGCAAATTAACTGAAAATCGACAAAGATATTAGAAAGTAAACATATCAGTTTAAAAGTGTTTATAGGAACATCACTTGGCGACCTAAGAGCGTTGGTAGGAAGTTTAATAGACTTTAACTAGGATAAAAGCCCGTACAGATGCGCGGGAATCTTATTTGGGTTGACTTTTTTACTTAGAATATGATATTCTTTGAATTTTTTTAAGCTTAGGATCTTTCTCTCAAAAAATCTATTTAGGATTGTTTGGAAGTCAATTATTTTAATGTCGTAAGTACCTTCAGAACACATAAATTCGAAACTAAAACAATTCAAAACCTCGAAATCTTAAACTAAATTTAAGGCAAAAACAATTGTTGCAACATGCAACAATATAGTTAGTTCTATGTCATTCTTTGTTAATACAAAATGGAGTTCACGCATGGGTTATGTTCTTGCAGTGCATCCCTAGCTGGCACCACCCAGTCCGGTTTCACTGTGACCCATTGTGAAGACCGGAATTTTGTATTTTTTGTCAGAAGCCTCAAAGGAGTCTTAGAATTGTTTGGAAGGACATATGCTCCTATCTATTGTATTAACCCCATTATGCATATGCAGTAACTGCTGGAGAAACCCACATTCCACACTAGTCCCGGTTAGTAACCCCCTATAGTCTCGGTTGTGAAACCGGAACTACGAATTCAGGACTAAAGATCGGCACTTTTAGTCTCGGGTAAAATAATCGGAACTAAAGATGCATCTTTTGTTCCGGTTGGGGTTACCAACCGGGACTAAAGATTTTTTTATTTTTTTTAATTTGTTCCTGCTATAGCTGCTAACTTACTGTCTATATATTACATTTGTATATATTATATTGTGCGTACATATTTTACACATATATATTTATACATATATATGCAACATGTATATATATGTATAAACATATAATTTACACATATAAATGAACTTAAGAAAGGAAATATATATTACCAAAATATATACACATACAATATCCATATATGTTTCGCAGCTTACAGAAAATTGTCTCTAATCTACTTTGTGGATTGAGTGCTAAAGTTACTAAAACTTATGTAGAACTCTCCCGCGGGATCAATGATCTGTTCGTTTATAAATCCCATCAATTTTTCCTGAGCAGTTTGTATGAAAGTCTCGTGGGGAAGGTTGTCTCTTACTCGCATAAGCTGTCATTAATTCGAATAAACGAGAAATAAATATATGAAGTGAATAAGAAATCGAGACGTAATGTATGAATGACTGTTATACGTACATCTATATCGTCGATAGTTGTGACATCGGTCACAAAGCGTTGAATGTAATCGCAGACGTAGTATCCGTATAAGTTGGTGCCCTACGACTGTTTTGCACACTAAAGGAGAAACGACGATAGATTTAATATACATTTCTTATTTTAGAACAAAGTAATGATTCAAAATAACTTTGGAGCATGTTACTCACTAGAAAGTTCATCCTCACAGAGAGCTTACCTTTTCAATTTCTGCGAACATTCACCCGAAACCGTTCCCATGCCCTACGTGCAGTTGAAAGTTAGCTAGTAATTATCCGAGAACCGTATATATGCAATAGCAAGTAAGATGGCATTACCTGTTAAACAGTTCAAATATCTTTGAGTACGTGGACTCTGGTTTATCCATTGAGTCAAAGACATGGATCCGCGAGTGATCCATGTCAATTACTAACAGAACCTAGTGGAATCTGCAAATTGGTTTAGATGATACATATGAAACTTTATGTACGCACGGGATTGAAATCAGTACGGAAGGAAGAAAAAACTTACGCAGTGTTGTAGGGCAGAAGGATAAACGACCGAAAGTGGTTCTGCACCAGTGCATTATATATGTTGTCCACTGTTGGATCAGGAAATTGATCAACCAATACGCTGATGATTTTGCGTGGATCCATGAATCCATGTTTGATACAATCGTGCTTGTTGCAGTATTGAATCGCCATTCTACAACGGTTAAAAAGAATTTTAGTCAGCTAAATACAAGGAGGTAAGAAACGAAATAACAGAACAATACTAACAAAACCCGCGTGGCTAGAAGTGAGACGTCGAGGGCATCAAGCTGGTATAGGTCAAATATGTCTTCGAATCAGATATAGAAGTGGTCACCTCCATCGAAGAAATAGTGCAGCGAATATCTGCCCGTTACCATCTCTCCACCCTTGCTGGATTCTTACATGTACCACTTGTGGAAGCGATACATTTGTGTAGGTAGCTTTTTCACTTGATCTGGCTTTACAAGAGGCTTTTCAAGTTTGAACTTGTATTTCAACGGAGCCTTCGCTAGGGGAGCACGGCCGTGTAATTGATCCATTGAAATTCTAGCAGATTCCATAAATTGTCTTAACTCTGTTCTAACATTTGGAACTGTGCTGAACTCCAGAGGTTTATGAGGCTGCATGCCGAGCTGGGGTACATCTTTGCCCGTTCTCTTTGCCTTGCCAGCAGCCTTCCGAATAGTTCTGTCGTAGTTGGACTGCGGTTGAGGTTGCGGTTCAGGCTGTGGCGTTAGGTACGTCTTCTTGAAGAAGTCCTTTGTCTCCTGGGGGATTTCAGGAGGCTTCTCAGGAGACTTTTTTCCTGAAGTGGGCCTTGACTTCAGCTTGGATGGCCTCGTGCAGCTCCTCTAGAGTCATGTCGTACGTCGTTTGCTTTGGGGCTGGTGGGAGCGGGTCAAGTTTAGGCCTCTTGCTTCTTGGTCCACTGGTTGACATTGACCGCGTGGCTCGAGCTCTGGGCTTAGGAGGCGACAGAGGAGGCGGAGTACGATGAGATGCTTCCCGTTTAGGAGTCGGTGCTCATTGTGGCGACGGAGGAGGCTGAGAAGGCAGTGGAGTTGGAGATGACCGTTTAGGAGTCGGTGCTCGTGGAGGCGACACAGGAGGCGGAGGAGGTGAATGATAACAATAATATTCAATAATTCAATTTAATTTACATCGTCCATACATAAATTTAGCTAAGTGACGTTTGTCCTCATGTACTTTCTCCACACAATTGTTCCTTCGTTATGATCGTTGCGTGAGTAAGGGGTGTCCTTATTTGATAGGAGGATGCTCGGGTCAACCGCCACCACGAACGGAGATTTCCCGTCAAACTGATCGTAATCACGTCAGTTCTATCCTTGACTCCCATGATTTTTCTTTTGCCTGGGAGAACCACGTGACGCTTTGGCTCGTCAGACCCTTTCCCCTTCTTTGCTTTGCTAGACATGTACTTGACATAGAAAACTTGCCGTACATCATTGGCAAGGACGAAGGGTTCGTCTGAGTATCCAACCTTGCTTAGGTCGACCGTTGTCATCCCACTTGCATCAATGGTTACGCCTCCATCACTGAGCCTAACCCACTGGCACCGAAACAGAGGGACCTTCAGAGGTCCATAGTCTAGCTCCCATATGTCATTGATGCTGTCGTAATATGTGCTAGCCGTACCGTCGTATCCCACGGCATCGATGCGAACAACGTTGTTCTTATTCGTGCTCTTTAAGTCTTGGGCCCGTGTGTAAAATGTGTACCCGTTGATTTCATATGCCTGGAATATGGTGATCAAGCAAGATGGTCCCCTCGCCAAGAAGGCTAGTTGTTGGTCAATGCTCGTGTTGCCCATGAGACGTTGTCGTAGCCAAGCAGGGAATGCATTGATGTGATGACGTGTAATCCAGGCATCCGTCTTATCGATGTTTTTTGAGCGAACAATCGTCAAGTGCTCCTCGATGTAAGGAGCCACCAAGAAAGATTGTTACAACACGGTCCAATGTGCTTTCATGTACAAGTCATTGTCTATGTTCATTATTGCCTTCCTTCCAAGAGTTTCCTTCCCCTGTAATCTACCTTCATGGCTTGATTCAGGCACCCCGATGGGACGAATGTCTTCAATAAAGTTGATGCAAAACTCAATCACCTCCTTGGTTCCATATCCCTTGGCGATGCTGGCCTCCGGACGAGAACGGTTACGGACGTACTTCTTTAGAACACCCATATACCTCTCGAAAGGGAACATGTTGTGTAGAAATACCGGACCGAGGATACGGATCTCTTCGACAAGGTGGCATAGGAGATGTGTCATGATATTGAAAAAGGAAGGCGAAAAGATCATCTCAAAGCTGACAAGACATTGGACACATCATTTTGAAAGTCTTCTAGTCTGTCTGGATCGATGATCTTTTGTGAAATTACGTTCAGGAAAACACATAGCTTTGTTATTATTGCCCGGACATTATCGAGAAGGATACCGCGAATTATAACGAGAAGCAGATGTGTCATCAGCACATGGCAGTCATGGGACTTTAGATTTGTGAACTTCTTATCCTTCGTGCTTATTATTCCCTTTATATTCGAAGAGTATCCAGACAGTACCTTGATGCTCTCCAGACATTCAAACATTATTTCCTTCTCTGCCTTGCTCAGAGTATAGCTGGCTGGACTTAGGTATTGGGCTCCTTTCTCCTTTAGTTGCGGGTGAAGGCCATCACGTTGTGCCATATGTTTCAGATCGTTATGTGCCTTAAGTGTATCTTTTGATTTTCCGTATACACCTAGGAAACCCATCGGCGGGATGTCTCAGCATGCCGTCTTGTAGGCGTTCTTTCGCGTGCCAGTGCATCATCCTTGCATGTTCCTTGTTCCTGAATAGACGCTTCAGCCGTGGTATTATAGGAAAATACCACATCACCTTAGCAGAAACTCTTTTCTTCGAAGGTCGTCCGTCAACTTCGCCTGGATCATCTCGTCTGATCTTGTATCGAAGTGCTTTACAAACCGGACATGCTTCTAGGTTCTCGTACTCCTCACCGCGGTAGATGATACAATCATTAGGACATGCGTATCTTCTGTACCTTCAGTCTTAGAGGGCAGACTAACTTCTTAGTCTCGTACGTTGATTCCGGCAATTCGTTTCCCTCTGAAAGAATGTTCTTCACGAGTTTTAGTAACTTGCCAAATGCCTTGTCACTAACACCATTTTTGGCCTTCCATTGCAAGAATTCCAGTGTGGTACCCAACTTTTTGTGCCCCTATTCATAGCCTGGGTACAAGGACGTTTTATGGTCCGCCAACATACGCTCCTATTTCTGCACCTCCTTTTCACCTTCATAGTCCTCCTGTACGTCGCGCAACATCTGACCAAGGTCATCAGACCCGTCGTTTTCTTCAGCATCCCCGCCCGCCTCGCCTGCTATATTCTCTTCAAACCCACCATATTGACCACAGTCCGGAATGTCGTCGTCGTCTTCATCTTCTTCCATTGCAGCCCCCACCTCTCCGTGCGATGTCCAGCAATTGTAGTAAGGCATGAATCCCGACTGAAACAAGTGAGCATGAATAATTTTTGATGTAGAATACTCTTTCTCGTTTTTGCACTTTTTGCATGGACAACATATGAAACCCTTCTGCTTGTTGGCATTGGCGACACTCAAAAAATAATGCACGCCTTGAATAAACTCTATCGACCGTCGATCCGCGTTGTACATCCATTGTTGATCCATCTACATGAAATGCACAAAAATCGTAAGAAAAATCTACGAAATTCAAACCATTTAAATATTATTACAATAATTATATATATGTAATCAGACAATGTACGTAGTGTACATATTTCTAACTATTTGAACGATCTTAAAATTACCTTACTTTTCTAATTTACTATTAAATTTTCTATATTTTTTCCTTTGTCATCTATTTTATAACTTTTTTGTCCAAAAGATTCTCTCTCATCATTTTTCATAAACATTTTTTGAGATAAAATTGTAGGTAATAAATTCATACAAATGTAATGTGCTAAGCATACTTTTCTTCCTTTTTATTTTCCCTAACATTTTTCAACACAATGTAATGTGCTTAGTAAAATAATTAGTCCAAACAAATTTTCTCTCTCTTCATGTTTGCATAAAAATCTAGAGATAAAAATATGTAGAAAACAACCGTAAAAAGTGAAGTGCTAAGCATAGATCATAAGAGAAAAAAGTAGCTAACCTTGTAGATAGCAAAGATTTGTATATTATCACTAAAACAAAATCACAAAAAATTCCCTCTAGATAGAGCAAAAGTTTGAAGACAAGTGAAGTTGACTCGGGCTGGAGGAGGAAGAAGAAGTATAAAAAGGAACCCCATCTTTAGTCGCGGTTGGTGTTACCAACAGGCACTAAAGATCAAAATTATCTTTAGTCCCGGTTGGTAACAACAACTGGGATAAAAAATAGCATCTTTAGTCCCGGTTGGTGTTACCAACCGGGACTAAAGATCCCCAGTGCTCTGACAGGTTCTGACAAGATTTGAACCGAGACAAAAGAAGATCTTTAGTCCCGATTCATGACACGAACTGGACTAAAGGTCCTTGAGAGCCGTTGCCTTTTTAAACCGGGACTAAAAATATTTTTTAGTACTGGGTACAACTTCAACCGGGACTATTGTAGATTTTGGCACTTCAACCAAAAATGGTATAGCTAGCCCGCATGACCTAGTCCATTCCTGTTGGGACCCATTGTGATATCAGACTTTTGTTAAAACTGTTAGAAACCTCAAGAGAAGTCATAGGAGGGATTTAAGGACCTTTGTTGTTAGGCAACGTATCAGGTGGAAACAAGAGATATGATGCAACCTTGGAAACTTGTAACCAGAGCCACTGGATGATCATCCAATGGACGGAATAATCTACGTGGAAATTTTGCATTTTAGCGCCCGCCGATCTATTCTTCCCACGCGACAATTTTGTGGAAAACCCCCTGCGCCCGTCGATCTATTCTGCGTCTTCCTTTGGCTTGCGCTCAAACAACTCTCTTCGCTCGATTCAACGCCGGCCGGCCCTCCTCCCGATTCGTGGCCGGCCGTCCCTCTGCCCGATTCGGTCGGCCCTCCTCTCGATTCGCTGCCGGCCACCCCTCCACCCGATTCGACGCCGGCCCTTTCTCCCATGCCCCTGCGCCGTAGGCCCTCCTGAGGCCCTCCACCGTCGCGGCCGGCCGGCCACTCCGCTGCCGCCCCTTCGCCCCTCCACCGCCAGCCCTTCTCCCGTGCCTCTCCTCCGCCGCCGCTGGTGGACAAGCAGGTATGCGTGGATAGTTGGTTGGCTCGAATCATACACCTTGCAAAATTTAGAACAGAAAAACAAAGCAAATGATTTACTTTTGGATCGCTATTTTTCCCATGCAGGTTGATGGTTCATTAGCTGCTGAGTCTATCCAATTTTCTAAACACTTCATTTCTGCACTTTCTGATTGTTGCATGCATGTAGTAACAAAGCTTGATTATATGCTTGCAATTTGTTCAGTTGCCCCCTAAATAATTCATTAAAAATGAATTTGCTCATTCATAAGTCTGTAAGAACAACAATACCATAGTTAAGGTTTAGCTAACATCCTTGTTTGTTTTAAGCTATGTTGTTGAGTTGTTCAATTGCCCAACCAGTAATGGTGTACCAGAGCAGTACATGGGTTTTATAATGGATATAATTTAGCCTTTGCTTCAAAAGAAGCTAGCCACAGTGATTCTATCATACATAATTCTTAGATACACAAGCAAGATACAATGGTAAAATTTATCTTACAATTCATCACTTAGGCTCAAGAGAAAAATACTCAAATTAAACCAGCATGGGCTTCACCTTTCATTTTTTTTGTAATGCAAGGCTGGAGGATTACATGATAAAGATGGTGGCGTGCAAGAGTACATATTTGCCAGGATGATGAGATCTTCAAGACAGGAATACTACTGATGCTTGATTGATTGCTGCTTCGAGATATTTGATTGATTGCTGCTGTTGATGCTTGACAGAAACACTGCTGATGGTTGATTGATTGTTGCTTCCAGATATACTGTTGATGCATGATTGTAACTAATGTTTGATTGTAACTGTAACAATCATTGTAACTGATGCTTAGAGCTAAATTTTCACAAACAACAACATTGTGTATGCTGCTTGGTTGTAACTGATGCTTAGAGCTCAATTTTCAGAGCCAAATTTGTGTATTCAAATATTGTGAAATGTTGAGAGCTCAAATTGCTGTGAAAATGAAACAATGTTCAAAGATCAAATTACTGTGGAAATGAAACTGAATTGATTCTCTGTACAGCTTGTGTATTGTTCCGGGGGCTGAATTAATTTATGTTTTGCATGAATTATTTTATGTGCTTCAACAATAGTTTAATAACGCACATTAAAACTGTTTTTTAAGCAACACAGTAAAACTGCTTTCCTAACTGACAGCAGGTGGTGGGAGAGTAGAAAAGGTAGATGAGAGAACATTGTGCCATAATAGTACTGTGCCATAATAGAATCCATATGGAAAGGCTATAAATTGTTCTTCATCTCCTTAATTACCAACATGAAAGGATTGATCTAATTTGGGCAATTGTGTGCATCATGACCTACTAGTTTACATTTTTCATACCTACGTGTATTTTTACCCTTACTTGCAGCTTTAATCTCTTTGCTCTTCTTAATTCTTTTGCTTCTCTCTTTCGTTCTGATATCACTTGGTGGATGTATATTGACTTCATTTGGGATTTTGGTACCAAGGAAAGATACAAACTCATCCTGTTTTTGTACTATCGCAGCAGGTGTGATCCTTTGAAGGGGTTCTACAAGGTTGGATAAACTAGAAAATAAAAAGTCCAACCCTTGTTCAGACTTATGGGCCATTTGGATAAGATCTTCAAAAGTGTTGCGTGAATCTGAAATCTTTTTCCGAAGTACCACCTCCATTGGATCTGCAGTCTTTTCATCTAGTATGTTACCTTCTTCATCAAAGGATAGTTCCCTGTAAAATTACGAGACATAGAAACCAAAGATGTGATCAGTACTATTTTACAAAATGTGCCTTACAAAACAACCATATAAAATGGAATAATACAAAACACACCTTTTGCATCTTTTGTCCCATCTCTTCATAATATAAATCGATGGTACCACATTTTGCTTCTCGGCTCTAAGCATTTGTATGATATGACGGCACAGGATGCCATAGGACTCATATAATTTTCTAGATATACTGCTGATGGTGCAAATTTTTAGATCTTCCTGCTCTGTAATGCCTTGAATAATGCAATGGTCTCTTACAACTACGATTTGCTCCTGAATTTTACTGAACACTTCATGTGTATATATCACACTACATTGCTTCTCAATGTCCCATGGTGTCATCATTTTAGGAGTGCTGTGAAGACTGCCATTGTCGGCTTTCAACTCCTCTTGCCGTTGACACTCCAAAGTTGTGTCAAACCTAAGCCAAAACTCGACAAATGTCAATTTTCAATGAATGAAATGGTTAGAAAAAGAATTTGCACTCTCCGATCGTGACGTAGTCCGAAGAATTCCTGCTAGAGGTATGTCCATAAAGTATGCTGGAATCCAAGATTGACAAATGACAAACTTGGTGGAAAACCAATCATTTCCCTGGAGTGCAAAATCTGTTATGATAGAAAACCATTGTGACTCAAAATCATCAGAACTCTCGGTTCCCTAAACACACTAATTTAGTCTTTCCCAAAACTCTTCGTCCTCTCCTATATGGGGTCTAACCTTCTCAGGTACCTTTTCCATGATATGCCACATGCAAAATCTGTGAACTGTATCTGGTAAAACCTGAGCAATGGCAGCCTTCATGCTCGCATCTTCGTCGGTTATGATTAGATGAGGTGCTACTCGACCCATAGCCTTAAGAAAGGTCGTAAACAACCATACATATGACTCAATATTTTCATTTGCCAGGAATGCTGCCCCTAGGAAAACACTTTGCAAGTGATGATTGACTACAGTAAATGGCACAAAAATCATGTTGTACTGGTTAGTGGCTGTTGATGAGAAAATTCCCACGCACTGGCCTGAGAGGTTTGCTTTACTCTAGTGCAGGTCCAAATATTGTTTCTAAGGTTCATAGGTGTGATGGCTAAGTTTGGTAACCAAATCCCTAAGTCCCTGTCGAGATAGAAACAAAATCGGATCGAAAGAACAGAGGTCAAGTCGGCTGCGATACAATCGGCTACGAGGCCAATCGGCTGAGGATGAGTTGGACAAGGACAGTCGATAGCCGATCTATCCTAGTCACTTAGTTTAAATGCACTTTGGGATAACATATATGTAAATTGATTCCCTTAGCCGATCCAGTAGGATCTAACTTAACCCTTAACTTATATGTCTTTATTTTTCTTGTTGGTTAACAGATCAAACCAACTGGCATGCCCTGTATTGCACTGGAGCTAAGCAGATCTCCCAGGCCAGCGTGTGAGAGAAATTTCTCATCAACACGCTTCTTGGCACGCCTGGTGGGACAATCTCTGTCAACTCGGTTAGGACGCATCGACGCAGCTGACAAGATGGTCAAGAGCCCCAGCGTTTCTCAGGAAAATATCGTGCCTGTGAAGATGGAACAACTGTCGGCTGAACAACAAGCCGACTACAAAAGGATGGTAGAAGAGCTCCAAGCCAACTACCTACAAGTCGTTCACCCAGACAAGGTCTGGGGCTGTGCACCAGAAGTACAAATTCAGCATGGACGAACTCAAGGCGTCCTCCTCCAGTGGATCAAAGGACAAACAGAAGGCGAAGGAGCCGACTCAAGAGCAAGATGATTCGGGTTTGCATACTTTGCAAGACCGAATTGATTCGGCCGTGCACCATGCACTGGTCAACCAGAGTGGCATTCTGGTCAACACCCTCAACAATATGATTGCCACTGTGGTCGACGCCAAGATAGCCGACCAACTGCAGCGGGAGCCGACTTATTTCACAGACGGTCAGTTTCCTGGTTGCAAGACATTGGCCACCCAGAATCGGCCGATCCCACCACCAGCACAACTAGGGCCGCCAGGAGGAGTCCTCAATCAGCCGAATCCGTCTGGATCGGCTGTGAGACCGGTGGCCACCATGCTGAACCAACAACAACCACGTTCCCAGGACTAGATCGCCAACATGTTCAACAACAATCGGCAATTAGAGTCGGTTGCCTATATCGGCCTGGAAGGGCAGTACAGCGCCGGTGGCCGATAGCTGTTCCCGGATCCACCAACGTCGCCACCGGCAAATCGGTCGCCTCCCGCTAGCCATCCGCTCCAGTACCAATATCGGGGAGGCCATCAAGATCATCACTACAGGCTCTAGACACCGCCACCGCTGTATCGGCAAGCACCTGCACCGTATGATCAATATGAGCCGATACAGCAGGACAACCGGACATGGGCCGATTTGATTGCGGACGTCATGCGCGATAAATTTTGCCTCAAACCAAAGGACTCGGGAAACATGTATCAGTGCCCCTATCCGGAGCACTTCGAGCGGGTTCCATTGCCCAACCGATACAAAGTCTCAAACTTTTTGAAATTCTCAGGGCAGGACAACGTGTCAACCTATGAGCATGTCAGCCGATTCTTGGCGCAGTGCGGCGAAGCATTGGCTGCAGATGCCTTGAGGGTTCGATTGTTCCCCTTGTCTCTTTCAGGATCGGCCTTCACCTGGTTCTCTTCATTGCCCTACAACTCAATTCAGAGCTGGGTCGATCTCAAAAAGTAATTCCATAGCTACTTCTATACTGACAACCATGAGATGAAGTTGTCGGACCTCACCAGCATCAGACAGAAGCACAATGAATCGGTTCAGGACTACATTCAATGCTTTAGAGAAATGAGGAACTGGTGCTACAGCCTGGTGCTGTCAGATGTCTAGCTAGCCGATCTGGCCTTCCACGGCCTGATCGCGCCGATCCGTGAGCGCTTCTCCGCTCAAGACTTCGACAGCTTGGTGTATCTTGCACAGAAGGTGACAGCTCATGAGCAGAGGTTTCAAGACACCAGGAAGGCCGTCAAGGACATAACTCAAGTTATTGTCGAATTTGACTCCGATTCCAGCGACGTTGATGCAGAGGTGGCGACTGCCGAATGGGCCAAGAATAAAAAGGCCATCGTCTGTCAATGGCTGCTGAAGACGGCTAAGGAGGAGAAATACGAGTTCAACATCTCCAAGGCCGATAGGATCTTCGATTTATTACTCAAGGAGAAGAAGATCCAGCTTCCCGAGAACCATGTGATCCCATCGACTGATGAACTAAAGAAGAAAAAGTACTGCAAGTGGCACAACTCTACATCCCATGGCACTAACGATTGTAAAGTCTTTAGGCAGCAAATCCAGTCGGCAATAGAAGCCGGGAAACTCAAGTTTGCCGATTCCACTCGGCCGATGAAAGTAGACGGCAACCCCTTTCCGGTCAATATGGTTCAAGCCGGCCCCAGGCAAGCTGATCGGCAACGCAGAATGACATACAGCTTAGCTGAGACATTAAAAGGGGTCAAGGCAGAGGGCAAGCCGACTGGAGATCAAGCCGCGCCAATCAACATGGTGCGCCCTGTTGCCCGATCGGCTGATCGACGGCCGATCAATACGAACAGCCGACGCTGCTTTCGACAGCAATCTTGGCAGGAAGAAGAGGCTCGGTTTGAAAGATTTCGTCGGCAAGAGCCAGAGATGCGAGGCCGTCGGTACGACGGGAATCACAGCGGTGCCGACCCTCATTGCAATTGTGAATTTTTCAGGCACTGCTGGGAAACCAGGATGAGGCTGCCGACGCTAGATAATTGCCCGGCCTGCAGCGATTACTGCGAGGACGAACACAGAAGCCCGCCAATCACCAGCCAAACTCAGTTCGTCCCGAGGGCCATACAGCTCAACCGACACCGGCAGTCTGTTCGCGATCGGCTAGGGCCGATCCATCAAGACTTCTTCGACGAATAGGACGAAAACGATGCAGATGAAGAATCAGCCAACCCCCAATGGTGCCCCTCTAACCTCTTCACCAAAACGCAGAAACGAAGAATTCAGAGGCTAAAGCGTGAAGGAAGGGAAGAAGAAGTTCGGAAGATGATCCAAGAGCAACGCCATCGACTAGGCAAAAGCAAAAAGCAATGGAAGCCCAAAAAGAAAACTACACCAGCCGACGAGGAAAAAGCCAGGGAAAGTTCAGCCGATCAAGCCAGGAGGGCATCCAAAGGGAAAGGAAAAGATTCTGCATCAGTCAATATGGTATTCATATTGCCCGCCGAATTCGGCGCTCCTGAGGCCGATGCAGACAACATCGAAGACGCCTTGGCCAAACTAGCACTATCCCCGGATCAAGCAATTTTCGACAAACCAGAGGGGACCGAAAATCGGCATCTCAAGCCGCTGTACGTAAAGGGCTTCATCAACGGCAAGCCAATGTCAAAGATGCTAGTGGATGGGGAAGCTGCAGTAAACCTGATGCCCTATGCAACATTCAGAAAATTGGGAAAGGGAGTCGAAGACCTAATCAAAACTAGCATGGTACTAAAGGACTTCGGCGGCAACCCATCAGGGACCAAGGGCGTGTTAAATGTCGAGCTGACCGTCGGCAACAAGTCCGTGCCCACAACCTTTTTTGTCATCGACGGGAAGGGGTCTTACAGCCTGCTGCTCGGGAGGAACTGGCATGCCAACTGTTGTGTCCCTTCCACCATGCACCAGTGTCTGATTCAATGAGACGGCGACAAGATAGATATTATACCAGCCGACAGGTCAGTAAGCGTCCCCAATGCCGATTTGCCACTCTGGGAAATCGATGGCATTGATTGTTTGTCCAGGAAAATCTGGCAAGCCGATTTTCTAAAAGTGTCTGATTCTGCCATACAGCCGATTGGAGACGACGAGCCGCAGCTACTGCTTTGAGCAAGACGTTGTGGAGGGCTCGAACGTCTATGGCATGGACACCGCGGACGAAGACGATGGCAAGCTTGGGCAAGGCTTTACGTCGGCCGACGAATTAGAGGAAATAGATGTAGGCTCTGGAGACAGGCCTAGGCCGACGTATATCAGCAAAAATTTGTCTTCTCATTGTAGATCCCAGCTTATTAATTTATTAAAAGAATATAAAGATTATTTTGCTTGGGAGTACTTTGAGATGCCTGGTCTTAGACAATCTATCGTTGTTCATCAACTACCAATCAAGGCAGGCTATCGGCCGTTCAAACAGCCTCCCAGGAGGTTCAAAGCCGATATGTATGATGCGATCAAAGCCAAAATAACTCGGCTATACGATGCTGGATTCATTTGGCCTTGCCGATATGCCGAGTGGGTCTCAAACATTGTCCCAGTATTAAAAAAGAATGGTAAACTTAGGGTGTGCATCGATTTCAGAGACTTAAATAAGGCTACCCCCAAAGATGAATACCCGATGCCTATAGCCAATTTGCTCGTGGACGCTGCATCAGGCCACAAAATCATCAGTTTTATGGATGGCAATGCAGGTTACAATCAAATCTTCATGGCCGAAGAAGACATTCACAAAACTGTTTTTCGATGTCCTGGAGCAATCGACTTATATGAATGGGTCGTTATGACATTTGGACTGAAAAATGCTGGGGCAACATATCAACGGGCCACGAATTATATCTTCCACAACATGATCGGCTCCCTGGTAGAGATGTATATTGACGATGTTGTTGTCAAATCCAGGGAGGTAGAGAACCACATAGCCGATCTGAAGCAGGTTTTGGAGCGAACAAGAAAATATGGCTTGAAAATGAATCCGTTGAAGTGCGCGTTCGGCGTGTTGGCCGAGCAATTTCTGGGGTTTCTCGTTCATGAAAGAGGAATTGAGGTCACACCAAGGAGCATCAACGCTATCAAGACAATATAGCCTCCGAAGGACAAGAAGCAGCTCCAATCATTGATCGGCAAAATCAACTTCACCAGGCGGTTCATAGCTAATCTTTTAGAGAAGATGGAGCCGTTCACACCACTGCTTCGGCTTAAAGCCGATCAAGCATTCACATGGGGGGTAGTACAGCAGAAGGCCTTGGACAATATCAAGAATTACTTAAGCTCGCCTCCAGTTTTAATGTCTCCACGGAAAGGAATATCGTTCAAGTTGTACCTGTCAGCCGACGATAAGTCAATCGGCTCAGTCCTAATCCAAAAGATTGAGGGCAAAGAAAAAGCTATCTTCTATCTCAGCCGACGGTTGTTGGACGCAGAAACAAGATATTTACCAGTGGAGAAGCTATGTCTGTGCCTATATTTTTCATGTACAAAGTTAAAGCATTATCTGCTATCCAATGAGTGCACATTAATATGTAAAGCCGATGTAGTCAAATACATGCTATCGGCTCCAGTATTAAAAGGGCGGATTGGAAAGTCGATTTTTGCCTTGACAGAATTTGATCTGAGGTATCAGGCACCCATGGCGATTAAAGGACAAGCTATAGCCGATTTTATCGTGAAACACAGAGATGACTCAATCGGCTCAATCGAAATTATGCCTTGGACATTGACATTTGATGGCTCGGTGTGCACCAACAGCTGTGGTATCGGATTGGTCATTATTTCCCCTAGGGGGGCAAGTTTTGAACTTGCTTTTTCTATAAACCCTCATGCTACAAATAACCAAGCCGAGTACGAGGCCGTGCTTAAAGGGTTACATCTTCTCAAAGAAGTTGAAGCCGACACCATCGAAATAATGGGAGATTCATTGTTGGTCATCAGCCAGTTGTCAGGAGAATACGAATGCAAAAACGATGCGCTGATGGTCTACTATCAACAATGCCGAGAATTGATAGATGGTTTTCGGCTAGTTACTCTAAAACATATCCCCAGAGAGCAGAATACAGAAGCTAATGAGTTAGCTCATGGGGCATCGGGCTACAGGCCGATGACAAGAAACATTGAAGTGGAAGTTGCTGCCATCACAGCCGATGATTGGAGGTTTGAAGTCTACAGCTATCTACAGAATTCTTCTCAATTGGCCTCAAGGAAATTGCGATACAAGGTGTTAAGATATGTTTTGCTCAACGAAGATCTTTATTATCGGATGATCGATGGAGTGCTACTAAAATGCCTTGGAGCCGATCAAGCCAAAGTGGCTATCGGAGAAGTTCATGAAGGGATTTGTGGCACGCATCAATCGGCTCATAAGATGAAGTGGCTACTTCGAAGAGCAGGGTATTTCTGGTCGACAATGCTTGAGGACTGTTTCAAATATTATAAAGGCTGCCAGGATTGTCAGAAATTCGGCGTCGTGCAAAGAGCACCAGCGTCGGCTATAAACCCAATCATAAAGCCTTGGCCGTTCAGAGGATGGGGCATCGACATGATCGGCCAGATCAATCCACCCTCAAGCAAAGGGCATAAATTTATTCTGGTAGCAACAGACTATTTTACAAAGTGGGTGGAGGCAATTCCTTTGAAGAAAGTCGACTCCAAGGATGCAATTGAGTTTGTTAAAGAGCATATCATCTACCAATTTGGCGTCCCACAAACAATTACAAAAGACCAGGGATCTATCTTCATATCGGACGAGTTTGTTTAGTTTGCCGATGGCATGGGGATCAAGTTACTTAATTCTTCACCATACTATGCACAGGCCAACGGGCAAGCAGAGGCTTCAAACAAAAGTCTGATCAAAAAGATTAAGAGGAAGATATCTGAGTACCCAAAGCAATGGCACAACCGATTAGCCGAATCACTTTGGGCATATCGGATGGCATGCCACGGATCTATCCAAGTCCCTCCGTACAAGTTGTTCTATGGACACGAAGCAGTACTTCCATGGGAAAATATCATCGGCTCAAGACGGATTCAGCTGCAAGATCAACTCACAGCCGATGATTATTATCACCTGATGGTGGATGAGTCAGAAGACCTCGTTTTATCATGGATGAGGGCCTTGGAGAAAGTAACAAGGGATAAAGAGCGAGTAGCCCGCCACTATAACAAGAAAGTTGTGCCTAAATCTTTTGAGGAAAGCGAACTCGTTTGGAAGTTAATACTGCCGATTGGAACAAGAGACAATAAATTCGGCAAGTGGTCACCAAATTGGGAAGGACCTTTCAAGATCCACAAATGCGTCTCTAAAGGAGCTTACATGTTAGAAAGTTTGGACGGAGAGGTATTTGGAAGGACTCTAAAGGACAAATACTTAAAAAAATACTACCCAAGCATTTGGATCAACTCATGATTCGACTTTGTTTGTTCAGCCAATTCGTGTTAGCCGATGTTCTGTATTAAGCGAGCATCGCCTTTAGGTCATTTTTATGCAAAGTTTTTTCCTAATTTTCTGCAATCGGCCAGTGTTAGCCGACCGTGACGACAACGATGCGCGATTTTGCTAAGTTCATAATTTTGTCAATGTTGAAGACATCAACAAAATTAGGGGGCATATACATACACAAAACCTAAGCCGATTACAGAAAGGTGGTACAGAAAGATGGACATCAATTTTTTTTCAGAATCATAAAATCGGACAAGATTTTTAAGTTTCAGGATCGGCGATCATGATGTTGAACGCAAGTATAAGCCGATCATGGGATAGTTACTTACAGTTTAAATCTCTAAGCTATTACAGTCGGCTCACTGCTTTAAAAAGTCAGCTATGGCCGACAACCTCTTGCGCCTGATTTGATCCACTTCTTCAATGGCCCTAGCGTCGTCGGCATCGGACCCAATCACCGGCCTCACCGCCTTGGTCATATCCTTCAGATGAGACACGGCCGCCTTGATGCTTGATCACTTGTCTTCGATCTCTTTAGGCAGGATGGCCATGTATTCTTCTTGCATTTGGATCTGCGTAGTGATTTGGACGAAGTCAGCTATTATTTGATCCCTTCGCGTCCGAAGCTGTTCAAGTCTGGCGGGCGGCTCCATCTTCAAGGTGTCAAAATCGGCTTTCTTGGCCATAATATCTTTTTGACTTGATTTGATTGCTGTCACCAGTGACTGGTTCTCTCGACGATCGGCAAGGCGTTGCTGGGCTCACTCATATTTTACTTGGTGTGCCTCTAGAAAGGTGGCCGGGACGATCACGTCGACCACGGCGTCTGGCAGCTAGCTCTGGATTTCCTTGAACCAAGCGCGGATTGGGCCGCAGTCGGCTACCAGCGCGTCTAGAGGGCTCTCTAGCCGACTGCCGATATCGGCTAGAGCCGCTTTGAGGTCTGCATTAAGAGGCACCAGCGCCCTCTCGCCTCCTTCGTCAGGATCTTCAAACTCTGATAGGTCGGAGCGTAAGAGATCGGCTATATTCTGCAAAAAGAAAGCGATAGTTAGAGAAGTAACGAACTTATCAAGTCGGCTGATGAGGTTAAGCGAGGTTACTGTGGGCATCGGAGCCGGAGTGGGTTCCGCGTCGGCTTAGTCACCGCCCGCAGCCGAAGTGACTTCCTCGTCAACTTGGACACTGCCTACACCCGACTGGGTGTGCTCACTTGATTCCTGGGAGGCAGGCGTTGGCGCGCGTGGTGGCTGTAGAGAGAGTTTGTTGGGAATCGGCTAAACAATACATGAAGCGTGAAGATAGGGACTTACTGATCGCAGGGGAGCCAATTTCTTCATGGTCACGCGTTTACTTCTCTGCCAATTCAAAGATGCAGTGAAGGCGTGAGTAAATACAGATGAGTGGTTTAAAGAGGGGAAAGAAGTGTGAAGTCACTTACCGTTACCGGCCGAGCGGGATGCCTCGGAGGACTTGGAGTTTTCTGGATGCTGCTCTCGTCGGCTGATGGGGTTGCAATGAATTTCTCCAAGCTGGAATCGGCTGCGGCTTCATCGATAGCATCAGCAGCTTCTTCGTCCTCCACTTCTTGGGTCAAAAAGGCATCCACAGCCGGATCAACTAGGGACAAGTCATCATAAGCTAGGGCTCACTTTGCCTTCTTGGCCGCCCTTTTCTCGCTTCGGCATCCGGAGTAGCAGCAGCCGATGGTTGGACCCTCTTTGTCCAACAGAGTGGCTCGTGGGTTTGGCCGTGAAGTAGCGTGCCCACCTTCGGTGTGTTGAAGCCGATTGGGGATGGCGCCAGCCCACACCCGTTCGGCAGGATGCCGGGCACGTAGTTGATCACCACCCTGCTTCGGCTAACTGGGGGAGGGGAATCGTCAATTGCCTACAGCAGAAGAAAATTATGGTTAGCCAACGATACAAGTAATAGCCGATGAATAAACAAGAGTTGGGAGACATGCTTACCGACGGAACTCTGTCGGGGTCGACGATGGTCAGATACATTGTAGATGATTGGTGAAACAAGTGTTGTTTCCACACGCCCCACCACTGGTTGAAGATCGGTGATCTGGTTATCGCTAAGTTGATTTTGTTCATGCTGCCGAGAGGACGAGTTGGGAGTTGAAGTAGCCGAAGCATCATTATATTGCCTTTGATTCTTCCCCTCGGCTGGATCTTATCGGCAAACCATAAGCCGATGGGCATCTGGCCCATTCCAAACTGTCTCGCCGCTACCATTGGGTGATAAAACTCGTATGTTTTGGTGACGTTGTGGCCTTGATGAATGCCGACGGGGAGGATGCAAGGGGTGATAGTAGTGACAAAGATTTTCCTTGGCGCTGTGTATTCTTCTGAATCAAGCTCATCTAGCCGAAGATTGTCTGGCTGTTCAAATTCGATGAAGTCTTCATATCCAAACCAGAACTTGGAGGCGTTTGAAAAGCCGCTGTACAACCGATCAAACCATTCCGTGAAATCTTCGGTTGACAGTTTTGAGCCTAGGTAGGTCGAAGCAGCCTCACCATAAGACGTCGGCCGTCGAGTGTTTTTTCCTCGTCATCCACAATCCTCGGCTCTATCAATGGGAACTCGGTTTGAAGGGGAGCAGGCAGTTCGGCTATCTTGTACAAATGCAGGTTGAGCCAGAGCTGCAACAGCCACCATGGACCCCCGGTGCCGAAAGATTGCTTGGTGGCCAGCCGAGCCGAAGCCGAACCCAAGACTTGGTAGAGATAACCCAATAGGTACTTGCCTAAGGGGATGTTATTTTTCTCTACTAGGGCTTCGGCTACGTGCTGCCAGTTGCTGGTTGGATCGCAGCTAGATCCACAGAACACAAACTTCTCTAACCACATGAGGAGGAAGGCGGTGTGCTCCCTGTCCGAGATCGGCCCATCCTTCATGTTCATAGAAATAAAGCTGCTCCAGCCGCCAATGCTTTTGGTCTTGAAGGTATGTTGGCACTTGCGCTGAAGATCACTTGGGCTGGCCGTGGAAGTGACATCTAGACCGGTTATCATAACCACATCCATCACAGTGAGGGTCATCGGCCCTTGTCTAAATAGGAAAACATTGAGTGTGTTGGACCAAAAATAGTGAGCAGTGGATAGAAGGGATTCATTCTTGGGCATGTCGGCTATTGTCAGTTCTAAGCACTGAGCTATTCCAAGCTCGGTCCAGTGCGTCCTTTTTCTAGCCGACATCCTTAAAAACTAGGCTGGGCAAGATTTGTCAGTTGACGGCCATGATTTGAAGGTGCAAGTCCAGTATGACAGATTGGGGGTTGAAAACCTAAAGGGGATTCGATCGGTTTCTGCGTTTATTATTTCACTTGGGTCCAAATTGTCGATCGGCCCTAGGAAGTATTGGTTCTGATGAGCTAGGTTGGGGATTGCGATTTGGTGGGTTAAGTGCTACGAATGAGAAAAGAAACAAGGAATCATGAAGAGGCAGGAACTAAATCGCGAAAAGAGAAGGGGAATGAAGCCGATGAACTTACCTCGGGGTACGATAGCTGCTGTGACGCGGCGGAAGGAGCGCTTGAAGAAGCCATTTCTGGGGGTTGTCGCCTCTTGGGGTTCGCCGGAGAGGATGCGGGCTTCGGATCGCCGGGTTCGTCGGGGAGGTCGTCGGAGAGTTCGAGGGTTGCTGAGGTGGCTTTTTGTTTGTGACAGCGTGACACGTGTGATGGCCGCGGGGGCGGTATTTAAAGAGTGTTTTTGGCAGCCGATGGTTTAGGTCGAAAAGAGCGGGAATTTGGAAAAGCAGCAAATCCGCGATTTTATCTTATCATAGACTTGGGGGCATGTGTTAACAGCTAAGTTTGGTAACCAAATCCCTAAGTCCCTGCCGAGATAGAGACGGAATCGGATCGGAAGAACAGAGGTCAAGTCGGCTGCGATACAATCGGCTACGAGGCCCATCGGCTGAGGATGAGTCGGACAAGGACAGCCGATAGCCAATGATGAGTCAGAAGAAGATGGGACCGTTTCCGATGAAGGTGCTTAAAGATAAATAGAAGATTCAGTTCTCAAATTGCACGTTAAAAGATAGTGTCATCTATGGATAGGTCCTGTAACGGCAATTGTATCTGTAAGTTAGGAATTTGTTTAGATTTCCTATTGTAGTGCGGAATGGGACTATGTCCCAGGATATTGTCGTACCGTTGACCGTGTCTTGCACAGGTAGTTTTATTCTTGGGTATAAATATGACCCGAGATCCTTGTAAACAAAGAACACACACAATCAATACAACTTCGATGCATCGCCTCCTTTTTTCTTCAGACAAACACTTGATCCGGCTTCGGGCTGCATCGTTTCGATCTCCGATTAAGGTAAATGTTTGTCATTAGTGGTGTACCTCGTCGAATTTAGTGCTTCCATCGCTATGATACTCTAGATTCAATGATTTATGATGCGCTAGTTATCATATATCACATATAATCTAGAATGATGTTTAGATCTGTCTTGATACCGGCCTGTTTTTGTCAAGAACCAACAGCCGATAGAGCTAGATCTAAGGGTTGGCCTAGATTATATGCGCTATCTACCGTCTCGATGGGTTTACATCAGCTATAATAGATCTAATTGTTCTTTTTATGTTTAGTGTTGCATCTTTTCGACTTATTAAGTCATTTTTAGAGCTCTTATGATCTATTCGGCTAGATGTATATGCTTAGAGACAGTGTCGGGGTTTCAACCGGCCTTATCTGTTTTAATACTCTTTTGGTATATTAATTATTAGATTTATTAAAGCCGCCTCTTACATTAAGATCTTGCTCTAGTTAAATGCCCTAAGGCAGAATCAGCCTGTTAGCTACAACCGATAGTCGACTGATCTAGGTTTAGCGCATTTAACCAAGATCAATATCTTTTCATAAGATGAGTCGGAGTACTAGCCGATTCACAGTTAGCCTTATGGTATCGGCTAGGCTATTAACATATATTTATTATCCCATTGTATATTTGGATTAAGTGATTAATACTGTCTCGGCGTAGCCGATCTATCCTAGTCACTTAGTTTAAATGCACTTTGGGATAGCATATATATGTAAATTGATTCCCTCAGCCGATCTAGTAGGATCCAACTTAACCCTTAACGCATATGTCTTTATTTTTCTTGTTGGTTAACAGATCAAACCAACTGGCACGCCCTGTATTGCATAGGCAGCCGAGAAGGACCTGCACTGGAGCTAACCAGATCTCCCAGGCCAGCGTGTGAGAGAAATTTCTCATCAACATGCTCTTGGCACGCCCGGTGGGACAATCTCTGTCAAGATGACAAGATGGTCGACATCAAGAGCCCCAACGTTCTCAGGAAAATATCGTGCCTATGAAGATGGAACAATTGTCGGCTGAACAACAAGCCGACTACAAAAGGATGGTAGAAGAGCTCCAAGCCAACTACCATCCATATTGATTTGATATCTCCATACCATAATCTATGAGACATGATCATCAATCAATAAACATGTCAGTCTTAGAATCATATTTGTTCCAACAATATGACATGTGATTAGGAATCGTCTAGAAATAGATTCATACATAAAGAGTCTCATAAATAAGTCACGTACTTATTGATCAATACAAGTTGTCTATTTCATGTAACTGAATAACACTTTATTCATTTATACATAAACATTGATCATGATATCCAACATCTCCATGTGGCCTCTAGGGCATATCACTAACAGTCTTCCACTTGCACTAGAGTCAATCATGATAGTATCTAATACCCATTTCTCTTGTGTGCGCCTAATGTTTTGGCTGAGGGAGAGGTTTTGTCAACGGATAGGCTATGTTGAGAACCGTGTGCACTTTGCATATCTTGACATCACCTCTGTCCACAATCTCGCGGATGTGATGATATCAACGAAGTATGTGTTTGGATTTCTGATGTGACCTCGGCTCCTAGGCTTGCGCAATGGCTCCACTATTATCACAATAGAGAGACATTGGACTAGTTGCACTGGTCATCACACCCAGCTCAGAAACAAATTTCTTGATCAAAATAGCCTCCTTTGCAGCTTCTGAAGCAGTGATGTACTCGGCATCCATTGTAGAATCAGCAACAGTATCCTCCTTGGAACTCTTCCAGTTGACTGCGCCTCCGTTCAGGCAGAACACGAACCCAGATTACGATCTATAATCATCTTTGTCCGTTTGGAAGCTAGCATCGGTGTAACCACTTACAACGAGCTCTTCTTCACCTCCATAGACTAGGAACATATCCTTAGTTCTTCTCAAGTACTTAAGGATATTCTTTACGGCAGTCCAGTGACCTTCACCTGGATCTGACTGGTATCTCCTCGTAGCACTCAAAGCGTATGAGAAATCTGGACGTGTACATCCTCACGCGACTATGGATTGACAAAACCCTCAGGTTGTATCATGCATACATCCTCGCTTAGGTTTCCATTTAGGAAAGCCGTTTTGACATCCATCTGTCATATTTCATAATTGAAATATGCAGCAATCACTAGAATAATCCGAATAGACTTAAGTATTGTGACGGGTGAGAAGGTTTCATCATAATCAACACCTTGAATCTGTTTAAAACCTTTCGCCACCAATCGTGCCTTATAGATGTGAACATTTTCATCCATGTCGTCCTTTTTTTTAAAAACTCATTTGCACTCAATGATATTGACACCACCAGGTAGATCAACTAAGTTCCAAACTTGATTATCATACATGGATTCTATTTTGGATTTCATGGCTCCAAGCCACTTGTTGGAATCGGGTCCCACCATCGCTTTCTCATAGGTCTTAGGCTCATCGTTGTTTAACAATAATATATCACGTTGTTTCGTACCTGTGTACCTGTCAGGTGCACGATGTGATCTTTCATACCTCCGTGGGGCTGGTGTATCTATAACAGGTGGCGCAACATCTTGTTCCTCCTGTTGTGGTTCCGTGGTAGCCGAAAAAATTTTTGGTGTTTCTTAAACTTCTTCAAGATGCACCTTGGTCCCACTAACCCTTCTTGAAAGAAACTCTTTCTCCAAGAAGACATCATGTCGGGCGACAAACACTTTGCCTTGTTCCTGATTATAAAAGTAATATCCCTTAGTTTTCTTAGGATATCCCACAAAGAAGCACTTGTCAGATTTGGGTGTGAGCTTGTCGGACTATAAACGTTTTACATAATCCTCACATCATCAAATTTTGAAAAAAGACAAACTAGGGGGTTGCCCTGTCCATATTTCATATGGTGTCTTTTCAACTGACTTAGATGGAACTCTATTTAGTGTGAACGCAACTGTTTCAAGAGCATATCCTCAGAAGGATAACGGAAGATCACTTTGGCTCATCGTGGACCGCACCATGTCTAACAAGGTACGATTTCTCCATTCAGACACCTCATTCCATTGTGAAGTTCCTGGCGGAGTCAATTGTGGAACAATTCCATAATCTTTCAGATGATTACCAAACTCTTAGCTCAAGTATTCCCCTCCATGATCTGATCATAGAAACTTGATTGTTTTCCATAAGTGATTCTGTACTTCATTCTGGAATTCTTTGAACTTTTCAAAGAATTCAGACTTATGCCTCATTAAGTAGATATAACCATATCTACTAAAGTCATCGGTAAAGGTAATGAAGTACTGATAACCACCTCTGGCCGTTGAACTCATTGGTCCACATACATCAGTATGTACGAGTGCCAACAAGTCACTTGCTCTCTCACTGTGTCCCGTGAAAGGTGTCTTTGTCATCTTACCAAGTAAACAAGACTCACATGTCTCAAATGATTCAAAATCAAAAGAGTAAAGCAATCCATCCTTATAGAGCTTCTCCATGCGTTTCTGATTTATATGGCCTAAGCGACAATGCCAGATAAACGTGGGGTTTGTATTATTTGGGAGTTGCCTCTCTGTATTAATGTTATAGATGGGAGACGCTTCAAGATTCAAAACATATAATCCATTCACTAATGGTGTATGAAAATAGAACATATCTCTGAGATAAACTGAATAACCATTGTCCATTGATCTAAAATCATATCCTTTCGCATGCAAACATGAAACGAAAATGACGTGTTGACATAGAGTTGGAACACAACAATAATTATTTAATTCCAAAACTAATCCTGAAGGTAAATAAAGTGATGTAGTGCCGACAGCAATTGTAGCAACACTTTCTCCATTGCCGACGCGTAGCTTCACCCCGCCCCTTCTCAAGCTTCTACTTCTTCTCATTCCCTGCAACGATTTGCAAATATGAACTACTGATTCAGTATCAGATACCCAAGAGTCAGTAGGTGAAGTAGCAAGATTAATGTCTATAACATTAATACCTGAAGTAGAAGTCGCACTTTGCTTCTTTTTTAGATCCTCCATGTACTTCTTGCAGTTCCTTTTTCACTGACCTGTCTCCTTACAATAGAAGCAAACGGCATCTGATGCCGCCGACCCCTTCTTGCCCTTCTTTGCGTTGGATGCACTCGCGATCTCATCGGGAGTTAGTTTACTCTTGGTGCAAAGTTTCTTGACAGGTGGTTTGCGCTTAGATTTCTGCATCATCATCACATGATGACCATTTTTCTGGATACTCTCCTCAGCCGTCTTTAGCATCCCATGCAATTCGGCCAAGGTCTTATCCATACTATTCATGTGATAATTTAATATGAATGGCTCAAAGCTCGGAGGGAGCGACTGGAGAATCACATAAGTAGCCAACTCTTGGCTAAGGGAAAAACGTAGTTTTTCCAGACTCTCAATGTAGCCAATCATTTTTATCACATGCGTACTGACGGGACTCCCCTCAACAAGCCTGCACGCAAACAGGGACTTTGAGGTGTTGAACCTCTCGGCCCTAGCTTGGTTCTCAAACATGCTACGCAGTCCCTGAATAATAGTATGAGCATCGTTGCTCTCGTATTGCTTCTGAAGCTCAGAGGACATTGTAGCAAGCATAAGACAGCTTATGTCTAAGGAATCATTAGTGTGCTTCTCATAAGCCCTCCGTGCAGTAACAGTAGCATTATTAGGAAAAACATTAGGATAGGGTACTTCAAAAACGTACTCCTTGCGCTCTTGCTTGAGAACAATTCTCAAGTTGCGATACCAATCCATAAAGTTTGTTCCATTCAATTTTTCTTTCTCAAGAATAGATCGCAAATTAAAGGTACTAGGTGTAGTATTAGCTGCCATAATTCTACAACAAAAAAACAAAGTTTAGCACAATGTTTATGCTATGTCTATTGTTAAACAATTTAACATAAGACTTCCATTACATATTTTACACCTTCCCTCTATGTTACGTCTTAGGTCAAGATCCACATGTTAGTTAATTTCTAGTGAGCTTCGGCATCACTGCTAGAATATTAGTAACATGGGTAAACAACACCTTAATTACATCTCTATGTGACTTGTTGTTGGTGTGACATCTCCATGCCCCGGCGCTAACCTATGCCCCAAGGCCCAAAACTGTTTTGATAGCCTTATTAAGTAAACCAAATGCTCCTGCTGGATATGTCCGACATATACCCCCTCGTGTTATGATAGAGAATGACACTCTGCTTTGGCAGACCTACCATTGACGAGCATAACGGTGACGGGTGCAACATTTGGAAGGGCATCATTACACTTAATTTTGTGAGGGATACTATCCTTGTTAGTGATATGGCCTAGAGGCAACATGAAGATGTTGGATATCATGGTCAATGTTTATGTATAAATGAATAAAGTGTTATACAGTTCCATGAAATAGACAACTTGTATTGATCAATAAGTACGTGACTTATTTATGAGACTCTTTATGTTTGAATCTATTTCTAAACGATCCCTGATCACATGTCATATTGTTGGAACAAATATGATTCTAAGATCGGCATGTTTATTGATTGATGATCATATCTCATAAATCATGGTATGGAGATACCAAATAAATATACGTCGATATGTGTTAGAGAACACATTGTTGGATAGATCCACCATGAGACACTATAGAAATTAATGTGCCATTAGTTGGTCTCAAGTAGTGTTGGTGCAAAGTCCTTAGACCTGAGATCATCATGGATTCTGACATGTGTAGTAGCCTACTTTGGGACTATTAAACGCTATTCCGTAACTGGGTAGTTATAAAAGTAGTCTTCGGGTTTGCTATGAAACATGGAGTGGGATGTGAGTGATCAAGATGGAATTTGCCCCTCCTTTGGAGAGATATCTCTGGGCCCCTCGAGGTAATGGATTATGGAAATGCATGGCCATGCTAAGTTGATTGAGGAGTCAATCAATAGACAGATAATCCAATACGGTTCGAGTGAATGGTTAAGCTATTGAAGGGATGGCACACATCTTGCCTATAGCTTAATTGGTATCGTGAGGCAAAGGGATTTGTATACACATTACAGGTTTAGAGCCGATATTATATTCTTGTATACTATGGTGTCAATATGTGTTGCTAGGCGCCCCTATTAAACATAGCACAAGCGATCAGATAGGTTGTCCCGATCCCCGTGTAGTTATCAAAAATGCAAATTTTATATGCAAACAATAAATATTTTATAAATTGGGATTAATATGCGTCAAGGAGGAATGTGACTTGCCTTGCTTCTTCAACTGATATTGCAAACTCCCGAAACAGCGAAGTCTACACGCTGGCACGCAAAACAAGGAAAAACTCTAATAAAAATCAAATAAACAATACATGGAAAGTAAACAAACATGTAGAGCTAAATTTTAGATAAATTTTGCAATTTGAATGGCCCAATTTGGAGTTCGTATGGATTAGATATGAATTTTAGAAGTTTTTAGACCATTTAATTGAATTCTAGAAATTAAATTCGATTTATTGCGCAATATTTATTTAGTTTTACAAAGGAAAAGGTATCTGCTCACATCAGAAAAGGTGCACGCGCGTGACAAGGTGTGGCGGCTCGGACGACGGTGCGGCGGGTACGCGGGTTTGGGCGGTGCAGGGCTGGGCTAGGGCGGCACCGAACGGGAGAAAGAAAGGGAACAAAAGGGGTGGAGAGGAGAATTTCTCACTGGCGGCCGGAGATGGAAGGGACAACGGCGACGGCGAAATGCGGCGGCTAAGAATTGGGAAAAAGTGTGGGGAAACGTGTTCCTGATAGCGGTGAAGGTGGTGGTGGTGTTGGAACGGTGCAGCGTGGAGCGGTTCGGCCGGAACAGTGACCGGAGTGAGCTTCGGCGGCGACGGCACGGGGTCCTACGGCGCGGGAGCACGGGGAAGCACGAGAGAGCGATGGCGAAGGGAAGAGGTGCGCTGTGATGCGGGGAAGCTTTATAGGGTATGGGATGACTCGGACGTGGCCGGGAAGAGCGGGAACGGCGGCGTGACGTGGGCGGACGACGCGGGAATTTGAAACCGGCCGTTGCGGCGTTTCGGGCGTGCACAAGGCGAGGGGGCGTGGGAAGAGTGGGGCGCGGGCGCGGCACGTGCGAGGAGTGGGCGGGATGGCGGAGAGAGTGGGAGGTGTCCGGGAACCGCACGGCGTGGGCAACTCGGGCGCGGATAGGCGCGACCGAAGGTTAGGGAAAGAACTGACATGTGGGCCCGACCCCACATGTCAGCCGGAGAGAGAGAGGGAACTGAGCTGAGGACGCGAAATAGACTTTGCCAAGGAAGCGGGCCGGTGGACTGGGCCGAACCGAGGACGAACATTAGACTTCCTGGAGAATGGGCGAAAGCGGCCCAGAACAGAAAGGCATTTTATTTGTTTTTTATTTAATTGGATAAATGATATTTGTATTTTTATAAATACCTCCATTGCTCAAATAATTTCAGGAAAAATCCTAAAAATATATGAACACCAAGTATTTAATAAAAATATAAAAGATCATTCACTAATTAAATAATTTATTTAAGTAATTACTTAAATACTTTTTGTATGGTTAAAATTATTTCGGAGCTCCAAAATTTCACGAACAATTTTGGAGGGTATTTTAAGGCACGAAGAATATTTCAAAAATATTTCCACTCATAATTTTTAAAGGAAAATTTAATTTCCTTAATTAATTCACTTGATTTAATTACTTTCACTTTTAATAATTTCTAGAAAATGTATTATTAAACGAATAGCCTCTGGCCAGAGTAAAACTATTTGAATAGACGTGCCCTCGGTTATGGGCGATCAACCAGATTCACTATGATTAGTCCCACCTTAATAATTGGACTTAATGGAACTGGACTAGTTTAGGTGGTTTGGTTGGGCCTATTTAACGTGGAGATAACGTTATTCAGTGGAAGAATTAATCCTGATTAAATAATCAACTATTTTACTGTTTGAAATTAGAAAGGTTTTACAACCGCATTTATGCAAAATAGCCCAAGCCACTCTTGTCTCCCCTTGCACGTCTACATCTCTCTGCGTGGCTTGTTGAGTACGGTGGTTGTACTCAGCCTTGCTATTTCCCCCTTTTCCCAAAAGTGTAGTGCTTCTGAGTCGAAAACGGAGTTAGAAGACCAAGGCTCAGACCCCATTTGAGTTTGCCTGTGGAGTGGAGCTGAAGCCCGCTAGGATCGCCTTTTCTGCTGTTGCTGCTTTCTTTCGGGTGTGAGGACTAAGTGCCTCTTCTGTAAGTATTTTACGCTTTACTTACATTTTGGATCTGTTTATTGATTTGTCATTTTGTGTACCCTGGCTGATTCCTGGACAGGGATTTAATACACAAAATAGTCTAGAAATTTGGCTAAATTTCTGGGCGTGACAAGTTGGTATCAGAGCCATCTTGACTGTAGGTTGAGCCAAATGGTCAAACCCTAAGGACAAGTTTTTGGAAAACCTTATCTGCGAAAATGTCTCTTTCCTCCCTTCGGAGCTCTTTGCGAAACAGTTTCTCAAATTTCTCCCCTTTCCCCTCTAGCTCTCTAGTTGTTAAGCCTGGAGCACTAGCTGAAGCTTCAATTGAGAAGATCAAGCCGAGCAGTCCTGAGTCAGCGCTTCTCGAGGTTCAAGTGTAGCCTTCCCGGAGTTTACCTAAAACCCAATCCCTCCCTGAAGAGTAGTGTCGTTAGCTGTTAGATCGTGTGATTGTTTGCTGTGTGCAGGTGCATGGTTCACATCAGTGGTGGGGATGTGACCATACTAGGTTGTTTGCTTAATCAACTTGAAGAGTAAAAGTACACCCACATCAGATCAGTAGACAAGTGGGTTAAGGTCGTATCTTTAGCAACCTCCCTTCCATCCCTTTCGTCTGGGCAGCAGTGGTCGGTTGCTGAGAAAAGTGTTATCAACCGCAACAATATCAGCTGCAGTGAGTTGAGGTCAGGAACCTTGGGTCAGATTAGGTCGCCATCTACAGCCTATGTCGGAAACCCATCTCTTGTTCACTTTCGGGTTCCCCAAGGTCAGATGATGAATGTGCCAGTAGTGGATACAATAGGTACAAAGTCAGATACTGAAGACATAGCAGAGGTACCAATGGTCGCAGATGCAAGCTCAGAATCGAAATCAAGATCAAACCCAGTATGTTCCAGTGCACGCACCTATACGGCTACCGTCAGTATGTAGCAGTGTCCTTAACAGACCAACACATGTCAGCCGTCAACTACCTCAGAGCCAACAAGTGTTACCTAAGGTGGTTAAGGAGTGCAAGGACAACCTTGGCGGAGTATTCGATCGCACTTGGAATTTGCATGCCAAGGTACCGACTGTTGATGAAGTGTTACAAAAAAAGCTTTGGATAAACTATTCGGCAAAGATTTTGGTACACCGCGGTCCAACTCCACGAAAAGGAAAGTCGCTTGTTCCTTGTGTGAGGGAATAAGTCATGTGCTTAAGGACCGTTAACTTAAGTCAGTACAAAAAAAATGGAAGACTGAAGGGCACCCTTGTAACCCGTCCGTCAACTTCTGGTCACCAATAACAACAGTAATATCGTTTTGTTCTCCATCCAACTCCAACTACAGTGGCAGCCAACAGTGGTAGAACAACATTGCTAACTGAGTTCCTGAGTCACTACATGTTTCGGTTCCTATGTGGGCAAGCATGGCTAAAAAGTTGTACCTCATGGTCAATCGGGATTGGATTGTTTTAATGATCTTGAGCTGAGACACCGCCGCAACAACTGTCCATTTCGAGAACCAAGAAAGTCAGACCTCTACTATTTCAATCGTGGGAAAGACAAGTAATTTCGTCCAATGCAAGGTACCAATGTCGTCAAGTTACCGACACTGTTTGTCAACGTCTCAACTTCCCCAGTCGCCTCACCCTAGCAAAGAGTGGTCAGGTCCAGCCCCGATAACCAGCAAACCAAGAGACACAAATCGTCGTTGGGATGTGAAATTCCATCACCACAACTCGTTGTTGAGAGCACCAGTAGAAGCTCCATTGTTTCACTGACAACCGCTCCGAAGCTACAGTACCAACACCAGCAGGACAAGCAGTGCAAAAAAATAGTTATCTGGTCCAATTGTAAAGAAGGTAGTACAACTCCCCAGTTTCACCCGCCAAACAAGTTCTCACACAGCAGTTCACCCAACTGTCATCGACATCAGCTAGGCACCCCATGTTGTTCCAACTCAATGACCTAGCAGGCAATCATAGAAAAGTGTCACCAACCATAGGAAGGTTCGGTCTATTTCAAGCTACCAAGAAGGTTGACAATTCTCCAAGAAAAGACAATCAATAGTCAAGGCAGTGTTCTTGTTGAAACCCTAGTCAGTAATCATCAAAAAGGAACGAGTCAACCATGTTGGGTCACAAAAGGGAAAAAGGTCCATACCAATCAGAATTTCTGTCAGCAAAGGTCAACAACGGTTTAGGAGTCTTTGATTTTCAGGAACCACTCATGACACCTAGGAGTTCATGGCAGTTATTTAATGAGAAGGGGACGTTGAGTAAAGCATTGGTCAACCTATACAAAATGATGGAATTAATCAACCAGGTCAGAATCACGAAGGGCATATTCCATACCTACCAGCAGTTCTGCTAGCAGTGGTCAACAACTGTATATAATTGTTGGGTGTTCAAGTACCTTACTAGGCACAGAAGACTTATTACAGCTATGTACTTGAAAGAGAAAGTCAAATAAGAGTACGAGGTAGACGATTTTCTTTCTCTCAAGGTTCATATTCAGTAATCAAAAGGGGGATTGACTGGTGTATCTGACAATGTCACAAGAAGCCTATAGTTCCTTTATTGGGTCATTGCAGTCTTGTCAAGATCGAAAGTCTAACTGGCAACAAAGCAAAGAATGGATCAAACAGTAAAGAGAGAATGGTTAGACTACAGCGGTGTTCGTCATGACGAGATTTATTTGAAGGACAATGTAAGCGGAACCTCATGAGAATGAAGAGGGTAATGATACAGTTGAAAGCGACATCATAAAAGGATTATCAAGACTCTCTGATATTGGAAGTTCTCTAGAGAATAGTAAGTGGTAACTACACCGTAGTGGTGAACATGAGTTAATGATGAATTCTTTATTTCAAGACCACCGTTACAGTCTTCGAAAAACCACCTCGGTGTTTCCTAGGAAGATGACAACGGAATCGTTTCATCACCCCGGCCTGGAGTAAATGGATGCAGAGATCAAGTCATACAATATAGTTCGCAGAGCATGCGATAAGAGAATCATTCCTTGTGAATCAGTTCTACTCAAGGTTTGAAAGTGATCTTGTTTTGTTCAGAGAACAGAAACTCTTGTCAGCACCAAAGGCAGTTTTCAGCAGACGTGCAGATTTTTGGTACTATATGGAGAAATCAATGGCAGAACTTATAGTCTATCAAACTAGAAGGGTCAGCGAAGGATAAGCAAAGAAGTGGAATGCTATATCGTGGAGTTAACCTTTTGAGCTTGATACGTTAGGTAATCAGCGTTTATTTCAAGAAAGGAATATCAACTACACGTTATGTTCAGGCAGATGACACCAAAGTCAGGGCAGAAGCGGAATGGTCAGGTCAGCAGTTACACCTGATGAAAGAGATAGCCTAAACTCAATATGTTCAAGAGCTGCAGGGAAGTTATCCTTATATGGGACCTCCTGTTGTCATCATTTGAGGATCAAGTTCCAATAGTCCCTGGAATGAAAGGGGCACAACCTTTGCTTCATTTCGATCGACCGATGGGCCAAGGAAGCGAAATAGACTTTGCCAAGGAAGCGAGCCGACGGACTGGGCCGAACCGAGGACGAACATTAGACTTCCTGGATAATAGGCCAAAAGCGGCCCAGGAACAGGAAAGGCATTTTTATTTGTTTTTCTTTTTATTTAATCAGATAAATGATATTTGTATTTTTATAAATACCTTCATTGCTCAAATTATTTCAGGAAAAATCCTAAAAATATATGAACACCTGAAGTATTTAATAAAAATATAAAAGATCATTCACTAATTAAATAATTTATTTAAGTAATTACTTAAATACTTTTTGTATGGTTAAAATTATTTCTCGAGCTCCAAAATTTCACGAAAAATTTTGGAGGGTATCTTAAGGCACGGAGAATATTTCAAAGATATTTTCAGACATAATTTTTAAAGGAAAATTTAATTTCCATAATTAATTCACTTGTTTTAATTACTTTCACTTTTAATAATTTCTAAAAATGTATTATTAAACGATTTTTAATCCCGATCGAAAATCGGGCGTGACATCGCCGGAGGAGGAAATCGCCGCCGAGGGTCTTGAAGGATGAATGGGTCGCCGGAGGTCTTGAAGATGTCTGCTGAGGTGGCTATCTGTCTGACGGCGTGATTTGTTTGGCGGCCGTAAGGGCGGTATTTAAAGAATTTTTGTAACGGTCAAAGCAGAGTCACGCTAGGATTGCGCCTGGGATTTGAATCGTCTAAAATCCGTAACATTTCATATCACGGACTTGGGGGGCATGTGTTAAAGACCAAATTTGGTAACCTAATCCCCAAGTTTGAAGCAAAAATTGAAGCGGAATAAGAGAAGGTATGCGATCCGAGAAGAGACGGAAACGAGAATCGGTTGAGTCCGACCTCGGCTACGGAGCCGGGCCGGGTGAGAGCGAATCGGACTGGGATAGCCGAAGCCAATTCTGAGTCAGGGTTGAAGTGGGACCAATCCCAATGGAAAGTGCAAAGATAAGGAGTTGGATTCGGTTCCCAAATTACGCGTTAAAAGATATTGCCATCTATGGATAGAGTCCTATAACGGCAATTGTGTCTGTAAACTAGGGATTTATTTAGATTTTCTATTGTAATGCGGCATGGGACCATGTCCCGGGATATTGTCGTACCATGTATAGTAGATTAGATAGAAACTGTGTCTTGCACGCGTAGTTTTATTCTTGGGTATAAATAGGACCCGAGACCCCTGTAAAAAATACAATCACAATCAATACAATCTTGGCGCATCGCCTCCTATTTTCTTTTAGACGAGTTCTTGATCCGGCTTCAGGCTGCATCGTTTTGACCCCCGATTAAGGTAAATGCTTGTCGTTTAGTGGTTTATTTCGTCGAATCTAGTGCTTTCATTATTATGACACTCTAGATCTCATGTTATGAACTGCACAAATTATCACATACGGCATATAATCTAGAATAGTATCTAGACCTATCTTGTCGTCGGCTTGTTCTTCTCAGGAAGTAGCAGCCGATAGAGCTAGATCTAGATGTTGACCTGGATTATATGCAGTATCTATCGTCTTGCAGGGTTTACATCGGTCCATATAGATCCAATGTTATCTTTTTGTACTTAATGTTGCATCATCCATGACCTATTAAGTCGCTTTTAGAAGTATTATGATCTATTCGACTAGATGTAAATTTATGGAGACAGCGCTGGGGTTTCAGCCGGCCTTATCTGTTCTAATATTTCTTTAGTATTATTTGCTATTAGATCTATTAGAGCTGCCTCTTATATTAAGATCTCGATCTAGTTAAATGCCTTAAGCCAGTATCAGTCCGTTGGCGTCAGCCGACAGCCAATTGATCTAGGTTTAACGCATTTAGGTTAGATCGATATATTTTCATAAGATATATTGGAGTATTAGCCGATTTACGTCAGACCTACAGCATCGACTAGGTTATGAACGCATATATTTATTATCTTGGAGTATATTTTGTCGAAACTTGGTTTCGGCAATGTTATTTCTGTGTTCGCAGTCGAGATCGCCAAGCACAATGGGTTAGAAGGAGAAGAAGATTTAGACAGGTTCAGGCCCTCTCATGAGGTAATACCCTACTCCTATTTCGGTGGATTCGATCCGCCGAGTGTCTTTATTGATCTCGTGATCTAAGTCTCAAAGCTTAAAGCTGATCTAACATAGGATATCCCTCAAGGGACGCCCCTTACCCCCCTTTTATAGTCTTGGGAGGAGGGCTTACAAACGGAAACCCTATCTTATTCTAATTTGGTTCCCTCAATCTTACCAAACCGTGACTATAGGCCGATTGCCTTATCTCTATCGGCAATCATAACACCCAAGTCATGTTTGGTTTACAGATATGGCAGGCGCAATCTATCCCTACCTCCAGTCGATAAGCTTGCCATGTAGATACCCGATTGCCATAATCTCCACATATTTAGAGGGTGTGGTCCGCAGAGACCATAAGACCGAGGGAAGCTCTTGAACCCACTTGCCCGCGTAAGGGTTTAGGCGATCGAAAACGCGGGCCTTGATGCCTTGGAGGACCATGCCGTTGGCTCGTTCGACTTGTCCATT
Organism: Oryza australiensis; assembly: GCA_019925245.2. NCBI lineage: Eukaryota > Viridiplantae > Streptophyta > Magnoliopsida > Poales > Poaceae > Oryza > Oryza australiensis. Next base: position 1,128,145 of record JAIFGZ020000540.1, on the reverse strand, counting down.
GCTTTTGGGATGGGCAACTGATGCGTAGCAAATATTGATTCCAAAGTCCTCGCAGAATTCCTTGAAGATGCCTCCCGTGAATTGAGTCCTGTTGTCAGTTATGATTCTGTTTGGGATGCCGAAGCGGTGCACGATGTTGAGGAAAAAGTCCCGTGCTTTGTCAGCAGTAATTGTGGCGACCGGCTTGGCTTCAATCCACTTGGAGAACTTGTCGATTGCGACGAAGAGGTGTGTGAAACCTCCTGGAGCTTTCTTGAAGGGGCCGACCATGTCCAAGCCCCATACCGTGAATGGCCAGGAAAGTGGGATTGTTTGAAGCTCCTGGGCCGGGACATGGCTCTGTCGGGCGAAAAATTGGCAGCCTTCGCAGGTTCGTATGACTTTGTCCGCGTCGGAGACCGCGGTAAGCCAAAAGAAACCTTGCCTGTAAGCTTTGCCGACCAGAGTGCGTGCTGCCGCGTGGCTTCCACATATGCCCGAGTGGATGTCTAGAAGTAGCTGCCTCCCTTCCTCGGGTGTGATGCATCTCATTAGGATTCCGGAGGGGCTTCTCTTGTATAGGTCGGAGTCAACCATGACATATGCTTGGCAACGACGCCGGACGCGTTCTGCTTCATCCCGGTCTTCCGGCAGCTCTTGCTGGGTTAAGAATTTGATGAGCGGCGTCCTCCAGTCAGCGTCAGTCATGACGACTTCGTTCGCAGCTTGCTCGTTGGAAGTTGTCTTTGCCGTGATGGTTGGTTCATAGAGTTGCTCGACAAAGACGTCTGTTGGGGCAGCTTCGCGCTTGGACCCGAACTGTGCCAACTCATCAGCTGCCTCGTTGTTATGCCTCAGGACATGTGAGAGTTCGAGCCTGTCAAACTTGTCAAGTTTGCGGACCTCTTGCCGGTAGGCCTCCATGGTGTCGTTTAGACAGGACCAGTCCTTCATTACTTGGTTGACAACCAGCTGGGAGTCGCCTTTCACGATGAGCCGACGTATTCCGAGTGAAACCGCGAGACGCAGTCCATGTAGAAGAGCTGACGCCACTAGGTCCTCAGGTCGGCGTTTGCGATCCTTTTGGGCCTGGTTGTTGTTGTTGCCGTTATCCTTCTTAGGTTTCCGGCTTCCTCCTGCCTGCTTGTCTTCCCTTCTGTCGGGCCGGTCTTGACGGGCGGCCTTGATGGCGTCGTTGGATTTGGCATATGAATTCGCCGTCTCGAACATCTGTTTCACCTTCTTCGGTGGTTTGCGCCCGAACTTCCTGATTAGCAGCTCATCACGGACTCCCTTCTGGAAGGCGGCGATGATGATGTCATCGGTGATGTTGGGGATCTTGTTGCGTTTCTCGGAAAAACGACGGATGTAATCCTTCAGAGGCTCATCCGGCTTCTGGATGACGTTGTATAGATCGAAGTGTGTACCGGGCCTCTCGAAGGTTCCCTGGAAGTTGGCGATGAAGTGGTCCCTCAGCTCGCTCCACGAGCCGATTGAGCCTCTTGGCAGGCTTGTGAGCCAGTTTCTGGCTGAGTTAGCGAGGGCCACAGGCAGGTAATTGGCCATGGCCTTGTTGTCACCGCCTGCAACACGGATGGCGAGGGTGTAGACGGTAAGCCAAGATTCAGGGTCGGTCTTGCTGTTGTACCTTTCAATCCCTGTGGGCTTGAACCCACTCGGCCAGTGCACTCGGCGAAGCTCTCGAGTGAAGGCCGGTACTCCGTCATCGCCGCTATCGGGTGATCCCCTCCGATCTTCCCGAGTGCGCCGGTCCCGCTCCTGGTAGCGGCGATCAAGGACTTCCCGCAGATCACTCGACGAGGTCTTTGGTTGGTGGTTGGATAGCCGGAGCCGTTGTTGCGGCGGACGCGATGGTGGACGAGTGGACGTCCGTGTCGTTTGTCGCGGAGTCGCCCGTTTGCTCCCGGTACTTCGCGTGGACTCGCGGGGTGGGCCTCTTGGCCTTGTTGTCGACCGATCCGGTTCGGGCCTCTTATAGTTTCCCGACCTTAGAGGCGGAGTCGACTTTTGTCGGGCGTTTCGGCCACGGACTCAGTCGGCCTTCGTGCCGAGGTGGTGGGGTGGCCGTTAGCTGTGGCTGCGACGATGGTCTTGATCTTGTCGAGTATCGGAGTCACATTGGCGGGTGCCGTCTCCATGACGGTGTCCAAGAGAGTGAGCGCAGCAACAGCGTTCTGCTGTGGCGTCTGGAAGATGTTGGTGTTGCGAACCCGCGTTTGGAGGATGGCCTCCTGGGCAGATCGTCCGGCTGCACGTAGATCCTGCTTCCTCTTGTCGGCCTCGTCCTTGCGTTGCTTCTCCTCTTCGGCCGTCTTGCGCTCGTGCTCAATCTTGGCTTGCTCTTCTTCAGCAAACCTCCTGGCCATGGCTGAGTCGGACTCGTCCGGCTCGGTCATGAGGACATCAAAACACTTCGGCTCATAGTCCATGCGGCAATCGGAGTTGTCGGCTTCGTCAGAGGGGATGCCATAGAGGTTGTCGAAGCTGGCGGAGCTGAGGTATTCATTGAGCTCCGAAGATGAGCAGGAGCCGAATGATGGGAGGATGACGGCGACCTCCCTTGATCCTGGGTAGCCCGGGTCTGGATCGTTCCAGTCCAAGTCAGAGCTTGAGGATGCGGGCTCCTCCGAGTGGGTCGCCCCCGACTCAGGGGAGAGAAGTTTGCTGTAGATCTCGGCGGCGTTTGGTAACCCAAACGGCACCGAGAGGTCTTCGTCCGAATAGATCGCCTCCGTCGGGAGGTGAGAAGATTGGCGCAGATTTCGCGGTATTCGGTAATCCGAATGGTGCCGAGTGAAGTCCGTCGTCGGAGAAAGTAGATTGCATCTTGGTCTTCAAGACGTCGTTGTAGATCCTGACGCTGTTCGGAAGTCCGAACGGCGTCGAGTAGATTTCTCCTTCTGACTGGTCCGAATCCGAGTCGAAGGAGGACTGTCGACGAAGTAGGCGTCGAAGTTGCCGAATCTTGAAGGGGATCCCATCACGCTTGTCGGCAAGATTGTTGAAGAAGTCTCGACGCGTAGTCCCCTACCTGGCGCGCCAACTGTCGAAACTTGGTTTCGGCAATGTTATTTCTGTGGTCGCAGTCGAGATCGCCAAGCACAATGGGTTAGAAGGAGAAGAGGATTTAGACAGGTTCAGGGCCTCTCATGAGGTAATACCCTACTCCTGTTTCGGTGGATTCGATCCGCCGAGTGTCTTTATTGATCTCGTGATCTAAGGCTCAAAGCTTAAAGCTGATCTAACATAGGATATCTCTCAAGGGACGCCCCTTACCCCCCTTATATAGTCTTGGGAGGAGGGCTTACAAACGAAAACCCTATCTTATTCTAATTCGGTTCCCTCAATCTTACCAAACCGTGACTATAGGCCAATTGCCTTATCTCTATCGGCAATCGTAATACCCAAGTCATATTCGGTTTACAGATATGGCAGGCGCAATCTATCCCTACCTCCAGTCGGATAAGCTTGCCATGTAGATACCCGATTGCCATAATCTCCACATATTTAGATTAAGTGATTCATATTGTCTCGGCATAGCCGATCTATCCCAGTCACTTAGTTTAAATATGCTTCGAGAAAGTAATTATATGCAGGTTGGTTTCCTGAGCCGATCCGGTAGGATCTGACTTTAACCTTAACGCATGTGTCTGTTTATTCTTTCTTATTGGTTAGCAGATCAAACCAATTAGCATGCCTAGATCATCACAGGTAGCCAAGGACGGACCTGCACTGGAGCTAAGCAGATCTCCCAGGCCAGCGTGTGAGAGAATTTTCTCATCAACAAGGACAACATTTTTGCTTCAAATAAACAACTCCCTTGTTTCTAAGAAGCCACTTGGAACACATTAAGGTATAAACCAACCTGTCATACAAAATGAAGAGAAATGCACCTTCACAGGAATAAGCCTTATTCAAAGGTTCTCTTCTCTCCGTCAAGCAATGGTTTGTTTCACCATCCTAATTCAGAGGATATCCGATAACATAGGATAGGTTGCCACCAAAGCATGACTCACATACTAGATCTCAAGCCCAATTCCCTATATGCATTGCCTATCATATTTCGTGAAAAGACCCTTTGTGAATTGATCTGCCAAGTTTTTAGCCGATTGGATATAATCTATGGCTATTACTCTGGAGCTTCTCATTTTCCTGAAAGATTTCAACCGCCTCTTCACATGTCTAGATGACTTCATGTTGTCCTTTAAACTGTTCACTTTGACAATCATCGTCTAATTATCACAAATCATTAGGATAGCTGGTATCGGTTTTTTAACCACCGGCAGATCCATTAGGAGATCACGAAGCCACTCGGCCTCAACTGAGGTAGTGTCTAATGCTGTAAGTTCCGCTTTCATATTGACCTCATTAAAATGGTCTGCTTGTAAGACATCCAGGAAATAGCACCACCTCCAAGCGTGAACACATATCCGCTCGTGGCTTTTATCTCATCAGCATCAGAAATCCAATTTGAATCACTATAACCCTCTAGTACCCTTGGGTCACTGGTATAGTGAATTCTATAGTCCATAATACCCTTTAGATAGCGCATTACTCTTTCTAAAGCATGTCAATGATCATCTCCCGGATTGGGCACAAACTGGCTTAGTTTGATCACAGCAAAGGAGATGTCAGGCCTCGTAGCACTAGCAAGTACATAAGCGAACTAATGATCTGAAAGTATCTCAGCTGATCTGTCATTATCCGTTTATTTTTCCTTAATATCACACTAGTATCATAACATGTTGAAATAGGCTTACAGTCACTATAACCAAAGCAACTTAGAACATTTTTCACATAATGGGATTGCGAAAGTGTAACCCCACCATCACCTTCTCTTACTAGTTTTATATTAAGGATAACATCGGCCTCTCCCAAGTCTTTCATCTCAAACTTTTGAGATAAAAATTCTTTGACTTCCTTAATCACATTAAGGCTTGTCCCAAAAATTAGTATGTCATCAACATACAAGCACAATATCACTCCTTCACCCCCACCAAAGCAATAATACACACACTTGTCGGCTTTGTTCCCAACAAAGCCAGCAGACGTGAGAGTTCTGTCAAACTTCTCATGCCATTGATTAGGTGTTTGCTAAGGCCATACAAAGACTTCAATAACTTACACACCATTCCCTCTTGACCCTTTGCTACGAACCCATCTAGTTGATCCATATAGATCTCTTCCTCGCACTCTCCATTAAGGAAAGTTGTCCTAACGTCCATTTGATAAACGAGAAGACCATAGGAAGTTGCCAAGAGAAATAACATTTAAATTATGGTCAATTGGGCAATAGGTGAATAAGTGTCAAAGAAATCTTCTTCTTCTTTTTGAGTATATCCCTTTGCCACAAGCCTCGCCTTGTACTTTTCAATCATACCATCAGGCCTAAACTTTTTCTTAAAGACCCACTTGCAACCCACAGGTTGACATCCATAAGGATGATCAACAATCTCCCAAGTTCCATTAGACATAATAGAATCTGTCTTACTCTTGACTGCTTCCTTCCAATAGTCAGCGTCAAGAGAGGAATATGCCTCTTCAATGGTTCTAGAAATATCATCCACAAGGTACACAATGAAATCATCACTAAAAGACTTTGCAGTCATTTGTCTCTTACTCCTTTTAGGAGCTTCTGTCATCCTCCTCTGGATTACTCACAAGTGTTTGTTCATTGTGTATCACATTGTTTGGTTTATCATTTGTAATAAATTCTTGACTAGTATTACTATAATCTTCTCACAAAGTAAAAATGTTTTCAAAAAATGTAGCATCTCTGGACTCCATAATTGTACCAATATGCATGTCTGGTACTCCAGATTTTACTATTAAAAATCTATAACCAACATTGTGATAAGCATAACCAATAAAGACACAATCAACTATTTTAGGTTCAAGCTTGTGTTTCTTAGTTATTGGCATGTTCACTTTAGCCAAACACCCCCACATACGTAAATATGAGAGATTTAGTATCTTATTTTCCCATTCCTCGAATGGGGTGATCTCTTTATTCTTTGTAGGAACACGATTCAGGACATGACATGCTGTCAGCATTGCCTTACCCCACCATTCCTTGGAAAGTCCCGTTGTTTCTAACATGGCGTTAACCAAATCAGTTAGAGTGTGGTTCTTTCTTTTGGCCACCCCATTTGATTGAGGTGAACAGGGAGGTGTCCTCTCATGAAGTATGCACTGTTCCTCGCAGAATAAAGTGAACTCATTTGAAAAGTATTCTCCACCATGGTCTGACCTTAGACGTTTGATTTTTCTTTCAAGTTAGTTTACTACCTCAGATTTATAGATTTTAAAATAGTGCAAAGCTTCATCTTTTGACTTCAACAAATAAATATAGCAAAATCTAGGGCAATCATCTATTACGGTCATGAAATATTTCTTACCACCTTTTGTCAACACTCCATTCATCTCGCATAGATATGAATGAATTAGTTCGAGTGGTGCCAAGTCCCTCGCCTCTGCAGCCTTGTGAGGCTTGCGAGGTTATTTTGATTCCACACAAAGTATGACACTTAGAACCTTCTACTAAGGTGAATTTCGAAATTAAGTTTAGTTTTGCTAGTCGTGTTATACAACCAAAGTTAATATGACAAAGTTATGAATGCCAAATATCAGACTCGCTAATATTGACCATATTGTTTACAACTTTATTACAAACATTAGATAAAGATAAACGAAACAAGCCTCTGTATTCATAACATTTTCCAACAAAGTTTCCAAACTTAGACAGTATACCTTTATTGGATTCATAAACTAATTTAAAACCATCTCTACATAATAGAGAGCTGCTGACTAGATTCTTCTTGATAGTAGGGACATGGTGCACATTCTTCTGTTGCACGGTCTTTACCAAAGTAAGCTTCAGATTGATTGTACCAACACCAAGAACACGTGCATGGATTCCGTTCCCCATTAACAAGGAACAAGTCCCCCCGACCTGATAAGAAGAAAACAGAGAGATGTTAGCACACACATGAATATTAGCCTCAATATCAATCCGCCATTTCGATGAATGACAAACTGAAAGAACTGTAGGTAATAAATATCGTACCCCGACGTTCCTGCAGTTTTGCCAATGACCATGTTTGCTAATTTTTTATTGCCCTTCCACTTGTAGTTCTCACATTCACTAGCAAAGTGACCAGCTTCACCGCAAACATAGCAATTTTATTTATTCCTCTTCTTCTTAAAAGTGGTTGTTTGTTTATCCTTTGAATTGTTATTTTGCTTGTCCTTTTTCTTCTTATCTTAGGGGTTGTTTTTCTGCATTAGATTTACACTAGAAGGCCCAACAACTCCTTTGTCTCTTACTACTTTTAGGAGCTTCATTGTCATCCTCCTCTGGATTACTCACAAGTGTTTGATCATTATGTTCTATCACATCGTTTGGTTCATCATTTATAATAAATTTTTGAATAGTATTACTGTAATCCTCTCGTATAGGAAAAATATTTTAAAAAAATATAGCATCTCTGGGCTTCATGATTGTACCAATATGCATGTTTGGTACTCTAGATTTTACTATCAAAAATCTATAACAAACATTGTGAGAAGCATAACCAAGAAAGATACAATCAACTGATTTAGGTCTAAGTTTGCGTTTCTTAGTGATTGGGACGTTCACTTTAGCCAAACACCCCATGTACATCAATAAGAGAAATTTAGTCTTTTCTTTTCCTATTCCTCGAATGGGGTGATGTCTTTATTCTGTGTAGGAACAAGATTTAGGACATGACATGCTATCAGCATAGCCTCATGTTAGTGATATGCCCTAGAGGCAACATGGAGATGTTGGATATCACGTCAATGTTTATGTATTTATGAATAAAGTGTTATTCAGTTCCATGAAATAGACATCTTGTATTGATCATAAGTACGTGACTTATTTATGAGACTCGATATGTATGAATCTATTTCTAAATGATCCCTGATCTTATATCATATTATTGGAACATATATAATTCTAAGATCGGCATGTTTATTGATTGATGATCATGTCTCACAGATCATGGGTATGGAGATACCAAATCAATAAACATGGACATATGTGTTGGAGAACACATTGTTGGATAGACCCACCATGAGACACTACAGGAATTAATGTGCCATTAGTTGGTCTCAGGTAGTGTTGGTACAAAGTCCTTAGACCTGAGATCACCATGGATTCCAACATGTGTAGTAGCCTACTTTGGGACTACCAAACGCTATTCCGTAACTGGGTAGTTATAAAGGTAGTTTTCGGATTTGCTATGAAACATGGAGTGGGATGTGAGTGATCAAGATGGAATTTGCCCCTCCTTTGGAGAGATATCTCTGGGCCCCTCGAGGTAATGGATTATGGAAATGCATGGCCATGCTAAGTTGATTGAGGAGTCAATCAACAGAGAGATAATCCAATACAGTTCGAGTGAAAGGTTAAGCTATTGAAGGGATGGCACACATCTTGCCTATAGCTTAACTGGTATCGTGAGGCAAAGGGATTTGTGTACACATTACAGGTTCAGAACCAATATTATTCTTGTATACTATGGTGTCAATATGTGCTGCTAGGCGCCGCTGTTGACGGGTCGGCTGAGTTGGACTCGAGCTGACGATCGGCTAAGTTAGACTATAGCCGAAACCGAGTATACCTGAACCTACAGGGTCGCACGTTTAAGGGGATAGAATAGATATTCGAGTTGGACTCGGATACGGCTCGATCGGATAGGGATCCGATCGGATAGAGTCCTATGGTCTTACGACGTATGGGCGGCCGACTCTATGAGATTCGGATAGGATCCGATTTGAAATAGAGTCCTGATCGGCCACTAGTCCCAGTCGGCCAACTCTATATAAAGGGGCGAGGGGTGGAGAGCTGCGACACATCAGTTGGATCGCTTTAAACCGAATCCGCAACAGAAGTCGCCGAGATCAAACTCCACGGAAACCCTCCCACCTTCGAGCCAAAACCCTAGCCTTGCATCGCGTGCTAGCACACGGGTGTACGGCGTTCTGTCCCCGGACGTGTGGATACCGGTAGAGGCGCTGCTACGTTGCGCGCTGTTGATCGGCTTCGAATCGGCTACGGTCGGGCGCATCGGAGCGAGGCGCGAGAACGCGGTCGGACGACTCAAATCGGCTGATTGGTGAATCGGTTGTCCCCAGGAATCGGCTGTCATCGGCTACACTGTTCCGGATCGAATAGCCCTGATTGGCTGTTTCCGCTGCACACTCCAATCGGTAACGATCTATCGGTCCTTACTTGTCAGTGTTCCTGGTTTGCGCGGTAAAAAGTTTTTGTTTTCGGCTAGCGTAGCCTCCGCGTAACCCTTCACCTCACCCCACCATTCCTTAAAAAGTCCCATGGTTTTTAACATGGTGTTAACCAAATCAGTTAGAGTGTGGTTCTTTCTTTCGGTCATCCCATTTGATTGAGGTGAATAGGGAGGTGCCCTCTCATGAATTATGTCGTGTTTCTCGCAGAATAAAATGAACTCATTTGAAAAGTATTCTTTATCACGATCTGACCTTAGACGTTTGATTTTTCTTTTAAATTAATTTTCTACTTCATTTTTATAGTTCTTAAAATAGTGTTGAGCTTCATCTTTTGACTTCAACAAATAAATATAGCAAAATCTTGTCACAACAAAACGGCAAAACTTAAATTCCAAATTAATTGTAGGGGTGGCAAATTAATTTTGAGAAAAAAACAGGCTAGGATTTTAATCTGAGCTTAATTTGCCGTGTAGGAGAACACCAGGAGGGCTCACACAGACACGGTCACAGAGCATGAAACAAAGAAGTACAGTGTACTAGTTTGACCGCCTATCTGTGTGTACACTTCCAGAGTCAGGAGCATCATACGGTTCAAATACTTTCTAGCTTGAAAGAAACAAATTAATCGAGAAACAAAATGCATGATGTGTTGCCATGCATGCAATGAAGTTGTGAGCTACTTAGTTTTCTGAACATGAGATTCATTCTGACAGTGTGGACATAGTCTCTGCATTCCTAGCTGCAACTACTGCATGCTTGCTCGTTGAGCCACGAGGAGCAGCAGAGCAGAGGACCAATCTGCATGAACAGTGAATTAATCCTCGACACAGCGGCGGAGAAGAGGAGGAGAAAGTTTAAAGTGATGGAAATTAATACTCCCTTCTTTTTATATTATATTGTTAACAAAATATCTATGCATTGTGACAGAAAAAACCAAAATAAAATAAATATTAAATTATTAGGGTTTAATTTTCATGATCCAAACACTTTGATAAAAATATATTCTTATGCTGCGTTCAGCAGCAGCGGATTAGAGAAAAAACTTTCTCATTCCTTACATACACGTTTTTCGAACTGTACATTTTTTAAAAAAATTTCTATAAGACATTTGTTTAAAAATCATATTATTTTTTAATTTAAAGTAATTATTATTTAATTAATTATGTGCTAATAATTTATCTATTTAATCTTATTAATATGTTTTTCTCTCAAACCCATCCTCGTATAACTGCTAAGTAATTTGTTTGAAATAGTTTATTTATTGTCCACCAACTTTACACCAACTTTACAGAGAGTTGTTGTTAGCCCTGAATGTTATATTAGCAGCCTATTAGTTGATAAGTAAAGTCAATATAGGACATAATATGTAAAATTATGTCCTCTGGTCGGTAATTTGGTAGAGATTGATGTATGGTACGATTAATTAAACCATACAATAATAAGTAAAGACGTGTAAGATTACTGATTAAGATTTGGGACATGACACATGTGGTTTTACATGATTGATTGATCGGGCTTTCGGTGTCGTAAAGCCTCTTTTACCTAGGAAATTTTTTTTAAAAAAAACAGATTGTTATCTTTCCAACCCATACCGGCTCAGGTTGGCCTGGCCCAACACGGCCAGGCCGTCTGTTCTGCTTCGACCGCCGTCAACCGCGCCTGCCGTCGACGGTCGACGATGATCGACGCAGCTTGCTTTTATCGACTGAGTATTCCAGCCTCGCTCCCCGGCCTCCGGCCATCCTCATCATGCTGGCGCTCTCGAACTGACACCATCCTGCTTGGTTCTCCGGTTCTCCCTACTGGAACACCGCCGGAGAGCCACTAGAGCCGCCGCCGGCCTCCGTTTGCTGCTGCGCATGCCTCGTCAGTGGGTCCATCTCACCGCAAATTCTCGAAGCTTCCAGAACTGCCAGGGTCGGCATGCCAGGCGACTTCCACGAGAAACTGAACAGCCATGGTTTTGGCGGACGGACAAACGATCATATCTATATTTATATCTATAATCTATAATTTATAATCTATTTTATAACTATCTAAGTAGTGTTTCATCCAAATTTTGTTTTAATTGGATATTTTACAGAAAATCCTTTGAATTTAAAGAGATTATTTTTTATAAAACCCTTAAGTATTTATAAAATTAACCGTATTCCCAATATTGAAAAGAAAGTGAGGGCTTGAATGAAAAAAAGACCTCATGTGTCCCTTACTTCCGTCCCCATCCACGTCGCGCCTACGTCCCTCCCTCCCATCGCCGCTCGGAGCTCCTGCGCTGCCGTCTAGACCTTCGCCCTCCACCTGCTTCCCTCCCTGCGTCATCATCCCGTTGCAACGCACGGGCATTTTCCTAATAGCTATCTATAAAGCAAGTAGTGTTTTCACCTAAAATTTTGTTTTGCCTGGCTATTTTACAGAAAATCCCTTGAGTTTTTTTAACATTAACCCGCAGTTAGGGTGAATACCGAGCCGGCTCTGCTCGGTCGCCTCAGCTCGACTCGGTAGAGAGCCGAGCCAGTAGGGCCGACTCGGCTCGACTCGGCTTGGCTCGGTAGAGGTCGAGCCGGGAGGCCGGCTCGGCTTGGCTCATGAGCCGGCTCGAGCCGCTCGTTTAGCTCGTTAGCCACTTTAATACAGTGTAATTTATGTACAAATTACATTCTATTTTTTCTGAGTCTATTAAACATGCAAATATACAATTGAAAAAAGTAAAAAGTGATATATTAAGTCCATAATTAATATAATAACACTTGTCCATCGACAATTATCCATGCAAATGTAATGATACAACTAGATTGGATATTATTACTATTATAATCTAAAGTATTAGATCCATATTGACCATCATAAAATCATAAAAATTATTGATTTATTGTCACATCAACAATAAAACAAGTAAAAGAATAGCAAAACAAGCAAAACATTAGGCTTTACTTTGTACATTGCATCTGACTCGTTGAGCTCATGAGCAGCTCGCGAGTTGACTCGAGTTAGCTCGTTATAGCTAACGAGCTAAACCCTTAGCGCAACTTGTTAGCATTTCTCAACAAGCCGAGCTGAGCCAAGCCAACCACGAGCCGAACGAGCTAGCGAGCCACGAGTATTTCGTCCAGCCCTACCCACAGTTCCAATGCTGAAAAGAAAAGGAGGGCTTGGATGAAAAAAAAGACCTCCTTTGCCCATCCCTCTCTGCGCCCCTCCCTCTCGTCCCCATCTGCGTCGCGCTCCGTGCCGCGCCTGCGCTCCTCCCTCCCATCGCTGCTCGGAGCTCCCGCGCCCCTCCATGCCGTCCCCATCCGCGTCGTGTCTCGACTTCACCCGTTGCAACGCACAGACACAATTGCTAGTCTATATCTATATCTGTAATCTATAATTTATAATAACTATATCTATAAAGCAAGCAATGTTTCTATTTAAGATTTTCGTTCATTTGGCTATTTTGCAGAAAACCTCTTAAGTGTTTATAAAATTAACCCACAGTGACCTTCTGTGTCCTTCCCTCTCGTCTCCATCCGTGCCACGCCCCACGCCCCTCCCTCCCATCGCTGCTCGGAGTTCTCGCGCCGCGCTCCGCGTAGCGCCTGCGCCCCTTTCTCCTGTCCTCATCCACGCCACGTCCCGATTTAACTCGTTGCAATGGACGGATACAGTTGCTAATAGATTAAAAATAGATACTAATATGTAACATTGTTATGGTGATGTGCGGGAAGAGGTCTCGGTTCATAACTGATTAGAAAACAAGTAGGAAAACTTTTATTTAGAAGCAGAATCGGACTTCACGTAAAGAAACAAAGAAAGAAACATAATTGAACTGGATGTGATACATAATCGAACAGGATGGACTGGCTGTAACGTTGTTGTTGTGGGCTGTAAAAAAA